>CM053156.1:86161048-88661048 GCA_028571685.1 Heterohyrax brucei | reverse complement strand
TGAGTGTCATTTGTGTTGGTAAGGGAAGGGCACATCCTAGACTGCTGGCCAGTGAGATGTCAATCCGAGTCTTCTAGGTGTTGGAACTCCTGCAAAAACTTTGTCTTTCCAAATTCAAAGGACGGAAACAGCTTCTGTAAAGCTTCCCTTATTCTTACTGTCTAGGACATTGATACAGTGCCTGGAGCTGTGGCAGCAATTTTGTGCTAATGAGGAAGAACCTCACAGAGACAGTAACAGTGGCGTTGTTGTGCCACTGAACCAATACCGAGAGTCACCTACCTCCACATTTCTTGTCATTTAAGAAAAGTAAATTCTTGGTGATTTCAGCCACCGTGGGCAGAGCTTTGGTTTCTTTCAACAAACACATTTGGAACTGGTGTATTTCTCATGTGGTATGAAGGGGATAGCACAGGTGTTTATTTTTCTTGATAATGATAACTATGGAAATACAAGGGGGGGTGTTTTTAAAATATTCAAAAGTAACTGTCGATGGTAACAGAGAACAGAATACAGACCTTGACAAGTACAAGGAAAAAGTACCAGTGACAACATAATCCACACAGCAGAGAAGACAACAAAGACAGAGTGCAGGAAGTAAGTAAGGAGATGGAGCACATTCATTAGGATTAAAAAAAAAGGTGGTTACTTCTTTTGTTACATGATAAAAATTGCTCAGGTTAGCCCATACATATCCAGGTCTGTGTCTACAAAAGTCACCAACATAAAGGGATGAGGACAAGTTAGAGGCAGGGGAGCTTCCAAAGCATCTCTGTAGTTAGAACAGTGTATCTTCCCCGAGGTTAACAGGCTCGCTCCTCTACAGACAGGGACAAGGTATTTGTTAGAATTCAACGTTTATTGCTGGCAAAATTCGCTGGTGAAATCAAATCAAAAGGACGTTTCGTGTCACAGTAGAGAATCCCCATCTTCAGTCAACGCCACTCTGAGTGGTAAGATGCTGAAAGCTCGTCGTTAATTTCCATAAAAAGACAAGAATTACAAACTCCCTCATCTTTGTACCCATCATTATTCTTTCAAAAATAATTAAACCTCTAAAATGACCTATTGGAAAAATAAACACAAAATGTTATTTCCATACCAAAGAACTTGTCTCTGTACAAGCACAAAAGAATCATCTTAAAAAGCTATTGATGTAGTAAAGAAAATTCCCTTAGTGACCTGTGAATAAATCAACCACGGTTTCCTTTACCCACAATAACTGGCTAGAAAAATAACACTAGAGAAAAGATTCAATATGTAATAGCCACAGACATATAAAATGCCTCAGGATAATCTCAACTAGCAATGTGCAGGACTCTGTGAAAAATATTATCAAACTTGGAAATAGACTCATCCAGGTCTGGAATGAGAAGGCATGATGTAGCAAGTATCAGACACCTCTAAATTAAACTATACATTTAATAGAATTCCATCATGAGTTTTTCTGAAGCTTGATAAAGCAATTCTGAAAATTTCGAGAAGAATAAGCTTATGAGATCAGCCAAAAAGTTGGAAAGCAGAAGGGGGACGGGAGGGGAGGAGGGAGAAGGGTGTAGGCAGAGGAGATGACCGAGGGGTCAAAAGGAAAGGGAAACGGAAGAGGGGTGGCTTGTTTCAACAGCAAGTGAAAGATAAATTAAAATAGCCTGTTACTATTCAGACATAACCATAGAGACCACCAAGACAGGATTAAAATTTAGAAACAAAGCCGGTAGAGCGTGTGACAAGAGTGACATTCAAAATCAATGGGATAAAAGTGGATCATTCAATTGATGTGACAGCGAGCTGGAATCCTTTGGGATGAAACAAAGTTACATCTCTCCTTCATGAGTTGCAACAAAATGTTTCCTACATGGGGCAATGATCACAAAGCCAAAAGCTGAGTACTACACTGGGGGAAAAATTTGCATTCACATTATGTATGTACAATACTCCTAACACAGAAAGAGATCTCCCAGACGAGAAAACACAGAACACCCCAATAAAATAACAGTTGAAAGACACAAAGAGGTAACACACAGAAGAAACTGCCAGTGTTCAAACTCAGCGCAAGCAAAGTGAACTCGGTAACACTGTAGTATTTCTCGATTATGAGCTTGGGAAAGGGAGCTTACTGCTGGCCAGTGAAGGGGAAACGAGGTACAAATCAGACAAGATCAACACGGACAGTAGTTTGTGATTATTGAATCGTGGAAAATTTGCTGAGAAAGTCACATCAGGTGAGGACAAAGACCTTACAGACGAGGTGTCAGAATTCTGACAGTTCTGATGAATACTGAGGGGAGTGAAAGTGTCCCTAAGACAGGGAAACGTCGGCGACGGCGCCTCCCTCTGGTGGCAGGCTGTGCAGCCACAAAGCAGGTGTTTTCAGGCCACGTTTAGGGGACAAAAGGTGAACGCAGGCAGGCTAGACGTGTGACGCGGCTGAGGAAGAAACAGACCCCAAACCAAACCCACTGCTGTCCTGTCAGTTTTGACCCATGGCGACCCTAGAGGTCAGGACAGAACTGTCCCACAGAGTTTCCAAGGAGAGCCTGGCGGATTTGAACTGCCGACCTTTTGGTGAGCAGACGTAGCGCTTAGCCACTGCACTACCAGGGTTTAGGAAAAGGAAAGAGAGAGACTCTGGATGAAATCCATGAAGCAGCTAACACAGCTGCAGCAGAGGGCTGAGATCGCAGCTTGTTACGAGAACATCACCTGTGTAGTCACTACCTGGCTACGTGGAGGAGTCAGTAGCAGTTAAACTTCAGCCCACTGTCGTTGAGTCGATTCTGACTTACAGCGACCCTATGGGTGAGAGTAGAACTGCCTCACCAAGTTTCCAAGGAGCACCCGGTGGATTTGAACTGCTGACCTTTTGGTTAGCAGACATAGCTCTTAACCACTACGCCACCAGGGTTTCCAATTATATGTGTCTGTGTCTGTTAATGCAGTCCCTAGGTGTGCACACACTTAATGTGCTCAGCTGCAGACCAAAAGACTGGAGGTTCTGTTCCACCCAGAGCTGCCTCAGAAGAAAGCTCTGGTGATCTTCTTCCAAAACAGAAAGCATCCACAGAAACCCACCTAGCCCCCATGCTCCTCTGACCCACCTGGGGGGGGCCGTGAATCAGAGGTGACTAGAAGCAACTGTTCTTGTGGGTTTTTTTCTCTTGACGCCTGTGTGTAAGTATTCCTTCCTTCCTTCCTTCCTTTCCTCATTCAGTCTTCCTCACTGCATACAAAATCTGAGTTGCGCATGACAGGCACGGAGATGTAACTAAGCAGCTACGAACACCCCACCCCCACCCCAATCCTTGGAGCACACACAGTGCAGGGTAAGAACCCAGCCAAGATGGGCAGCGGGGCACAAGTGGGCCTCGGCTCCTGTCCTGTCTCCTGGGAGACAGCTCTCTGCAGGTCCCAGGCTGGCACATGTGAGCAAACCCCCAGGTCGTTGCGTTGAAGCATCAGATGAAAGATCCTTTCTTCTTCTAAAGATAGCCATCTCTTGTTTTTCCCCAGCTCTGAAGACGGGCAGACCTGCAGACCCACAGGGAGGGTCCCAGCAATCCGTTTCTCTGCGTCTGCCGGCTTGTCAGCTTTATTCCTGGCAGTAATTCATACCAGACAGCAGGCACCGTCGCTGCCGCCACCCACTCCCGGCAGGTCAGGGGCAGCAAGACGAATCTGCAGAGCCCTCCAGACCCAGAGGCCAAGCACTTTCCTTGTACCCGGCAAGCTGTCCCTTAGCAGGATGCTCTTGGGGGACTCTCAAGCCACACCCACAGGGGAGCAGCCAGCTATCTGGTGCTTCTCAAGTAAACATTTTTCTTTCTTTTAAAATACCTTATTGTGCTTTAAGTGAAAGTTCACAATTCACGTCAATTTGCCGTGGAAAAACTTGCACTCACACACACTGCTGTGTAACTCTAGCTGGTCTCTTCACCCAGTGACAGCACACTCTTCCTCTCCACCCTGTATTTCCCACGTCCGTCGAACAACTCCTGTCCCCTTCCACCCTCTCGTCTCACGTGGTGACAGGAGCTGCCCGGTTAGCCTCATGTAGCTACTTAAACCACGAAGCACGCTCTTTGCCAGTATCATTTTATGTCTCGTAGTCCAGCCTAATCTTTGTCTGATAGTTGGCTCGAATGAGTGTTTTGCTGTGAAAGAAGTCAATAGAACTTGAAGGAGATATTTTTAATTAAGAAACACCAATCACCTGCGTAGACTACACACCACACACCTGCCCAGGATGGACACACGACCTGGGCCCTAGGCAGAAACACGAGGAAGCCACCACGAAGGACTCCCTTGTTTCTCACTCTTGAACATACTGTGCATTACTGTATTTTGGTCATTTGCAATGCACCTACCACCTGACTGCTCGGCTGCTGTCCTGTGGTAACTTGCGCATTACTGAGATGCTGGAAGCTACACCACCATTATTTCCAATGGCAGCAGGGTCAACCCTGGTGGAGAGGTTTCTCTAGGCTTTCTGACTCAGTCTGAACAGGATGGGCTAATGGTCTGCTTCTGAAAACCAGCTGGTGGGACTCTGTGGGTCACGGTCATCCAGAGGGCAACCAGTCACAGGGACAGGCAGGACCGGCAATGTTCCACACCACTGTGCACGGGCTCTCCATGAGCTGGGGTCCCTAACAACAACACATTGCCAAGCCAAGTGCCGTCGAGTCAGATCCGACTCATTAAGTATATGTCATTAGTCTGGGGATAGAGAAAACAGAGTCTTGGGGTCAGACAACCCAGAAATGAAGGTATGGGAAGCTGACACAGGACGGGAATAGCATTAAAAATTAGTAGCAAGTCAGCCGGTCAGTCATACCTGAGGCTCGGGCAACACACATGGAGATGGTGGAAGGCAATTCCATATGGGCTAAAGACCCCAAACTTCTAGGGTGAGAAAGGTAACCTAACATTTCCCAAGTGGGTGTCTGGTGCCAGGCATCTTTCAAGCATTTTGTGTGCATTAAGCCTATTGATCTGAACAATGATCCAACGCGGTAGGTGCTGTCATTGCCCCCATGGGAGACATGAGGACTCGGATTCCAGGGAAAGGTCCAGCCTGTGTCATGGAGCTCTTCCACACCCAGCTCGCCAGACCTGTGCCACAGCACAGGGAAGCGTCTCTGGTGCACTGGTGAAGGTTTTAGTTGCTTTTTAAACAAAGCATCTAACACATTAATATGAAAGAAAAGATTGATAAATTTGACAAAGTCAAATTCAAAGATGTTGCTTTGACAGAGAACCCCAAAAGCCAAATTAAGCAATGAATCCCAGTTTAAAAATCAATGTCTTTGTAATGTAGAGTGAGAATCAGTAGCCAGAATGCAGAGAGAGCCCTAAAAGGTAATAAGAAGTACACACTCAAGCCAACGGGAAAGCGCGCAAGTCCCAGGAGTGGGGACTGGAATGGGTGCTAGAGAGTGTATTCAAGTTCACGACCCTGTTGCTGATGTTGCTGGGTGGCTTCCCGTCTACTTTTGACTCCTGATGACCTTATGAGACAGAGCAGAGCTGTCCCACAGGGTGTCCTAGGCTGTGAGCCTTACAGGAGCAGATGGCCAGAGCCTCGCACCACGGAGCCACCAGGTGGGTTTGAACACACCCAGAGGGTCCTCAGGAAACAAGCCTGGTCATCTGCTTGCTGACGGTCACAGCCCTGAAGACCCTATGGGCTATTGTACTCTGTACACCTGCGGTCCCGAGGAGTCCGAATCAGTTCAGGGATGGCTAACAGTAACAACCACAGCGACCCAACTGGCTGACCAGACGCCCGTGCCCGTAGGCGCCATGCTGTGTGGCCACAGCCCGCCGGAGATCCCTAACTCAAGTTCCCTCGCCCAGGCCAGGCAGAAAGGGAACCAGGCTCCCGGCTATCCCAGCGTGCACTGCACCTCTGCACACAGGGGTGACCTCACCAGAAGGAGGAGGAAACCTCAGCTTTGGACGGAGAGTGGAGATGGCATGTCTCCTGGTGGAAGAGCCCCAGGTCATTCCTCTTTCCATGAGAGGGAGTATGCCAAGGGGACACCTCTCCACCCTCCTCCTGCCACAGCTGCCCTTCTTTTACTCCTCGGAACCCAGTACGCCCCACCCTACCTGAGGACCTCTGCACAGACTCCTCCCTCCACATGACATGCTCTTTGTCTCTGCCACGTTGGTTTGACATGGACGGTGGTTTCCTCTGCATTCTCTCAACCTCACCTTACACGTCACCTTCTTGCAAAAGCAGTCTCCATAGTAACCATCTCAGAAGCATCTTGGCCTTGATCACGCTCCACCCTGTCACCCTCTTTAGGTCATTTGTTGCACCGAACAAAACCTGCCATTATTCTCTGTACTGATTCACTCACTTTTTTTTTAATTTTTAATTTATTATCTTTTGTGGACAATATACACAGCAAAGGGTATATCATTTTAACAAATTGTACATGTACAACTCAGTGATATTACTTGCATTCTTCACATTGGGAATCCGTTCTTGAGATCCCGTTCCAAATTACTCCACCACCAGCAACACCTGCTCACTCTCGCTCTCTGTCACACTGCCCCCCCCCGAGACTGGATGCCCTTGAGGAAAAGCAGTACGGCTGTGTTTCCTGCCACCCTGGCCCCAGCTCCCAGCACCACCACTGCCTTTACTGAAGAGCAGGGACGGGGCTGGGAGAGCATTTGCGAAGCTATGGAGGAGGCGTGACAGAGACGTGGGAGATTCACAGGCCAGAGCTCGGATGTGCAACGCTGGATTTTTCTTGAACTGCTGTAGCTGAAATCAGCTGTTATCTCAATTTCCCAATCCTCCATCCCACAGAAGACCAGACACTCTGTCACAGGAAGGCATACTCAATTCGATCACTAACTTTTCAGACAAATTCAGGGATTTTTAGCTCACTCACTGTGCAGTTCACCCTTTCAACTATTTGGGGGAACAGTTTTCTTTGGGCTTGCTCTCCCCTCTCCCTGTCCTTCTCCCTGGGTGAAGGCACAGGGGTGAGAAGAGAGTCAGGGTGCTGGGGTCCACTGGCCCCTGCCCTTCAGGTTCTGCCAACTACTGCAGATGCTAGACCTCATCCATTTGACTGCTGGGCGTCCCCAACATGACATGTGCTCCAGATACTCCGGTCCCTGCCATGACGGCCCACCAGCCCCATGCAAGTCCTGATCTACACTGTCCGGGCCTTTCCACTGCCAACCTCCCCACCTGAGGCTTGAAAAAACTCCAGAATGTTTCTTGATTTTTTTCACTGGCCACAGGGCCCGGGAACCCTCCTCAGGTTCCTCCTAGGGCCTTTGGGCCCTGAGATCTCAGCATCCCATCTGGAAGACTGAACAAGCCCCGCCCCCCCCCGAATCCCCCTCACCCTCTCAAAGGCTGCAGCTGACCCGAGTCTCTTCCCTTCCTCCCCTCTGTGTGCCTCCCTCTCCGGCCTATGTGTGCACATTCCCTGTCCCTCTAACCAGGAGCTAACACCATGGTATCAAACAAAGCACAAATCCTTTATTTGGTTTTCCTTACTCTTAGAAAATAGAACCTAGTTTTTACAGATCAAAATTGTTTGCTTTTACCCTACTGCCTGGCTATAGGCTTAGAGATCTCAAGGAAGATACTGCCAGGCCCTTCCCAAGTGGCCACAGCGATTCTCACTCCCCTCGTCAGACACAAACGGTGAACACACTCGGCAGCCATGTGGAGCACCGGTGGTTTGAGTCCCCCCAAAGACACCTCAGAAGAGAGTCCTGCTGGTCTCCTCTTGAAAACTCAGCCCCCGAACACCCTCTGAAGCCCAATTCTACTCCATCATGCTTCATTGGGTCACAAGCACCTGAGAGTTCCAGTTGCTCCACGTAGTCATCAACACACAACATCACGTCCCTCCCGTTGTGGCCGCTGTGGTGGCTCTGTAGCAGAGTGGCATGTGGCCTCAGTGTACACTGCTTGCATAACTAATGGTGGTGAGGACCTTCTCTCCGTGTTGGCTCAACCACAGAGTGTCTGGTTTTGTGGCGTGTCTGTTCAAGTTGTTCATCTACTTTCTTTGAGTTGTCAGTTCTTTTTACTGATTTTCAAGGGTATCTGTTTACCAGAGTCCCCTAAAACCGAGCATGCACATACCCTCTAGCTGTTCGGTGCTCTCAAGTCAATTCTGACTCACAGCCCTCCCGTGAGACAGAGCAGAGCTGCCTGCAGGGTTTCCTGACTGTGATCTCTACAGAAGCAGATCACAGGTCTTTCCTCCTTTGAACCTCCAGTGGGTTGGAACAGCTGACCTTTTGTTAGCAGATGGGTGATTAACCGCCGCACTACCAGGGCTCCCCTGTATGAGCCTTGGGGCCCAGCAGTGCTTGCCTTGGCTAGACACCTACAGAAACATGCACAAATACACCTAAAATCAGATGCAAAAACGATCACAGCAGCACAACTCAGCAATTTATGATGCTCTACTGGAGACTCTCCAAAGGCCCATCAGCAACAGAACGGATAAATAAATTGCTATATAGTCGCTTAACAGAACACAACACGCTGATGAGAAGAAATGATCACATCAACTGCACGCAGCAACACTGAGGAATCTCACAAGCATCCAGGTGCCAGGAAAGAGGCCAAGTTAAAAACAGGGTACTCTGCTGTATGATGCCCCCATATAAAGATCAACAATCCAGGCAAAGCAGACCGGTGACACCGGAGGTCAGGAGGGGGTTAGCTTGCACGGGAGAGGCTGAGGTAATAACTTGGGGCGCTCCAGGGTTGAGGGGCTCACAGCTGTTACTTGGGTTGGCTGCTGTTCGCCTTGAAATGGGGTGTTCACTCGGTGGAAACTCACTGAGCTGTGAACTCGCAATTTATGCATTGTCCTGCATGTGAGTTAAACTCCCGTTAGTTGACATGTGGTGCAGGCCACAGAAAGAACTGGGGTTGTGAAAGATGCAAGTCCACTGGTGTCATGTCTTATAAAACATCTCCTCTCTGCTTGTCACCAAAGCGTCTCAACCACAACAAGCCCTTCAAGTCCGGCAACTCTCACCTGATGGCAGTTTGGGGAATCCTGGTGGCCCAGTGGTTAAGAGCCATGGCCGCTACCCGAAGGTCAGCAGCGTGAATCCACCAAGCACTCCTGGGAAGTCATATGGGGCCGTTCTGCTGTGTCCTGGATGGAAACTATGAATTGGAGTCCCCTTGACAGCAGAGGGCTCCCCACCACCCCCAAGGGACACTTGGTACTAAATCTAAAGATATTTTTGGTTGTCACAACTGAGGCTCTGTGACCACTGTCTGAAGGAGCTTTGGTGGTGCAGTGGTTAAGCACTCATCTGCTAGCCTGAAGGTTGGCAGTTCAATTCTGTGCAGCGGCTTCTTAGGAGAAAGACCTTCTGATCTGCTGTGAAGACCACAGCCCTCCTCTCAGCGGAGTCTCTGTGAGTCGGAATTAACTCCACGGCACCTAACAGCAACAATAATTGGCATCTCATGGGCAGAGACCAGGGACACTGCTGACCCCCTACAATACACAAGACAGCCCCCACGACGGAGAGTTGCCCAGCCCTACACGTCAGCGGTACTGAAGTTCCAAGCCTGACCTAGTGGAACCACAGACCCAAACTCATGGCTGTTGGGCTGATTCCAAGTCACCGCGACTCCTCGTGCTCTGGAGTAGAGGCGCTCCATTGGCTTCTCAGTGGGGGGCTTCCTGTGGAGGGATACTGGGGTGGCACAGAGAGTCAAGCATCGGGCTACTAGCCCAAATGCTGGCCATTCACACATACCCAGGGGCACCTCAGGGTAAAGGCCTGACATCCACCTCTGGACAGTCACAGCCTTGACCTGGCCACAGAGCCCAGGGACAAGAACAGGGCTGCTGCCTTCCAGGCTCTGATCTTTCTGCTACAGCAGTGGCTGGTAGGCCTCGTAACCAGGACCTGTTTCCAGACTCAAAAGGTCCAAAAACCTAGTGCTACCTCCCATTCTGTCCCCTGGGAAATCATGGGAGCTAGAGAGAGCCACCTCATTTGGGAAATACGACAATGGGA
Organism: Heterohyrax brucei; assembly: GCA_028571685.1. Classification (NCBI taxonomy): domain Eukaryota; kingdom Metazoa; phylum Chordata; class Mammalia; order Hyracoidea; family Procaviidae; genus Heterohyrax; species Heterohyrax brucei. The sequence goes on along the minus strand of CM053156.1, from coordinate 88,651,010 downwards.
ACACTTTCAGGGGCAAGCAGATGTCCTTTCTTTCTGTTATTGCTTTCTTTTTTATAGGGGACTTCAGAGGAAAATATCAGCCAGAAAACATGGCCAGAAGCCTGCAATGTTAACGCACGGGGCCCCGCTGACACTGATTGAATAAAATGCTCAAGAAATGGAAGATTTTGTGGCAGTGTAGATGGTTCCAGAGGCATTTTTCCTCATCATCTGGTTGTGTTTCCAAGGGCAGAAGGTAGGGGGGGAACACCTTTCCTTGAAGTGATTCATCTTCTTTCACATAGAAGATCCTGTTTTCTAGCTATGAAACCTAAACATATCATTACAAAAATTCAGCAAGAACCTCTCTGAAAATAGTAGTCGTAGTATTGATTAGTCTCTGCACTCACACGGAGCACCACCTCCGATCTGGAATGTGCGGATCTCGGCAGCTGCTGCGGCTATGTCTGTGCACTCGCCAGATGCATCCTTGGGTGCCACGAGGTTCCACCTGCTGGTTTTCACCGCAGCACCCCCTTCCCGGCTTGAAACATCAGGAGAAAAATGTGTGTAGAATCCCAACAGGATTAAAACACACCCACCGCTCTTGGGGGCCGGGCAGTGTGCTGCTGGGCCCTGGACGGTGCAAGGTGGGCCAGAAACAGCACCAAAGCACTAGCTGTGAACTCAGCTCTGACTCCTGGGGTCACCATGTGAGCAGGGCAGAACATGCCTGCGCTTTCCAAGGCCACGAGCTCGCAAATGCTGATGTCCAGGCCCTTCTTCCAAGTGTCTTCTGGATGAGTTCAAAACGCCCATCTCTCGCTGAGCAGTTGAGCACTTGACCATTGGTGCCACCCAGGGAGGCCTGGAAGGAAGACCGTGAGACTGAAATTGACAGTCCGTGTTCTCCAGGCCCCCCCAGCTCAGCCAGCATGAGACCTCAGAGGAGAAAGAGGTTCTCGTCCACTGACAGTCATTAAGAACAGAAAGGAAATGTGTCTGAAAGAATTCAGACAGGAGGAGAGAACATTCCGTGAAGTCAGCCTTTGTGGTTCTGTGGTCCTTCTGCATCCGTGGGAGGCCATCCTCCTCCTTCATAAAACTGCACCTCCATTGCTTTAGGGGGAACCTCGGTTCTCTCCACACTGTCCACCTCTCATTCTGTGAGGCCGCATGCCAGCCCTCCCGCAGGGGAGGGGGAGACCTAAGACCCAGGTTAGACCCAAAGGCTGTCTCCTGGACTCGAGAGTGCAATCGGTGCATCTACTGAGCCGGTGGGACTGAGTCATGGGTTCACCACGTGTGTCCTGGGCACCTGCCATGCGCCGGGCACTGTTACACCTGCCAGGCTACAGCATAGTGCAAACAGGCGAGGCCTTGGTCCTCTGTGACCTCAGCCCCCCGAGGGGACCCGGGCATCACAGAAACCGACGGCACAAGGCGCCACGCGCTGCTGGGCAGTGCTGAGCTTGTGGGCAGAGGGCAAGGCGGACCCAGACGGAAGGAGAAGCATCAGGGCAGGACACGACGGTGCGAAAGACAGCACCGCCAACACCCAGAGCCAGCGCGAGAGGCTGGGCGGCGGCGGCCGGGAGGGGCAGTGAGCTGGTTGTGACTCACGGTGACCCACGGACAACAAAAGGGAGCCCTGCCCGTGCTGCACGTCCTCACCACCATTGCTGCGTTTGAGGTCACTGTCCCAGCCCCTCCGCCAAACCACCTCGAGGGTCTGCCTCTTTCTCGCCAACCGTCTGCTAGACCAGGTATGAGGTCCATGTCCAAGGACGAGTCCCTTCTCCTAACTCCTCCCGGGTACGTGAGACGAGGCCGTCCTGGCTTCTAAAGCGCATTCCGGCTGTGCTTCTTCCAAGATACGCTTGTTCACTCTCTGGCCGTTCACTGTGTAATCAGTGTTCTGTCTCAACACCCTAATTCAAAGGATCAATTCTTCTGCCTTCCTTGTTCATTGCCCAGGTTTTCCATGCATGAGCGGTGATTAAAAACATCATGGCTTGGGTCACGTGCACCTTAGTCTTCAAAGTGACATCTTTGCTTTTCATAACTTTAGAGCAGGCTTTTGTGACAGACTGGCCCGGTGCAAAGCATCTTGACTGCCCCTTCCGTTGATTGTGGACTGAAGCAAAATGAAATCTCTGACAGCTTCAATCTTTTCTCCATTTATCATGATTTCATTTATTGGCCCAGCTGTGAGGATTTTGTTTTCTTGATGTTGAGATGTAATCCGTACAGAAAGCTGCAGTCTTTGATCTTTATTAGTAAGATCTTCAAGTCGCCTTTGATTTGATAGGTGGCAGTAATCACCTGCCGATACAACAGTCTGATGAGAACCTGTTTCCCGCTGGCTCTCACCACTGAGGCCCAGTGTCACCTGGGAGGGCATTTGACCCTGGGCCTGAGGGAGAGGCTGGAAGTGCCTGTCAGGTGAACACAGTGACTGTCACACAGTGGGCAAAACCCCTTCCCATGCAGCATTGCTTTGCGTCCTCAGGTGGCCTCGTGGAGAAGCAGAAACAGGTCACAAGGGACTCAGATACAAACAAGCCAGGAAGACGTAAAGGCTAAGAAGATGTCACTGCCCCACTAGCTGGCAGAGCTCCCGCCCCTGCATCTGTGGACCAAGAGGATGACAGGCCTTCATCACGGTGGAAAAAAGCACTTTGTCAACTGCAACAGGAGGGAGCACTGTAGAAACACTCTTCTGGGCATGTCACTGTCTGCACATCACCCACAAAGAAGCTGATGTGCGCAGAGGGTGGAGCAGGGCTTAGAGGAGGTCCAGGTCTCAAACCCAAGTCACCCAGGATTCCGTCATTCTTCCCAGAACACCTCATGCTGCCCCATCCTACCAGACCCCTGAGATGAGCAGCAGGTGAGCGCTGCCCGTTAGCACCCGAGCCTGAAGTGAGACATGGACGAGAGCCCACCCACGTGCAGACTGGAGGAGGTCCCCACACCCGAGCCAAGGTGAGGGCATCTCAGAGTCCACCTGAAGGTCTATTCAGTGTCCTTAAGCCCAGTCAACCCTGGTCTCTTTTTATTTCTTTCCTCTTCATCTTTCAAGAAAGTTGAACCAGGTAAAATCATCCATTTATGCACTGAAATAAGTGTTCCGTTTAGGTGTGCCATTCTGTGCTGATTTTAAAGGTAGGTATAAACAACGTGCATTTCCAAAACTCAGCCCTCGCTTTTGAATACTGACCATGTGCCAGGTTCCGGGAACACGCAGTGTCTAAAACCGTCTCTGCTCTCAGGGACTCACCGTACAGGCTGGGTGTGGGGCAGGGGGTCGGGGTGGCGTACTTCGAGGTGAGGACCGAGGAGCCTGGGTACAGGGGCTGCTGCAGCAGGCGACAGCCAGTGTCAGCCCCACAGAGGTGACGCTGCCATGGTCTTGAAGAGTGTTAAGAGTTTGCAACACAATCCAGGCCACCAGGCATCTTTCAGATTGTCATTTTGTGGTGGCTGTGTGTTGTTATGATGCTGTAAGCTATGCCACCAACATTTCCGGGACCAGCGGGACTCCCCCCAAGGGGGACAGATCTCAGCGGAGCTTCCAGAGTGAGAGAGACGAGGAAGAAAGACCTGACTCTCTACTTCCGGTGGTCAGCCGGTGAAACCCCGTGGGATAACAGCAGCACGCTGTCCCGTACAGTGCAGACAGGTGAGCCTCCAGGTTGGAGGGCAGCCCAGAGTGGTCTCAACAGAGGACTCCAGCGTGTGGGCCATCCTGAGGACGGCACGGGGCCAGATGGGTCACCCCTTCGTGAACGGCCATCACCGTGGTTCAGAGGCACCTCCGTAGTTACTGGTGACCACAAACGTGACCCAAATGTGAGGCGCATCCACGAAACGAGAACATTTGCAATACTCAGGAAAACACCCATGACGTGCAAGTGACCACAGCAGCCAGCGGGCGCTGGGGGTCTGCTGGTCCCACTCACACCCGCTGTATCCCAACAGGCGTCACTAATCAACCACGGTCCTCAGGCTGGACCTCTGACCCAGCCCGGCACCTTCTCCACCTGGAACTCCAGGCAGCCACCCGCAGAGCTGGAACAAGAGGTGCTGAGAGGGAGCAGGGGGCAGACTGCGGGGTCAGCGCAGGGAGACCCTCGCTGGCTGCCTGCGGAGAGCACTCAGCTTTGACTGCTGTTCTGGAAACTGTGCTGTCCCTGGAGGGAAGGCCGGGGAAGGGTGGGCTGGCAGAGCAGCTCCCAAGAAGCCGGTGATCCAGGGGAGAGCTGCGAGGGCAAGGGGACCTGCAGGTGTGGACGGGCGGAGACGGGGACACTCCACGGCAGAAAGGACAGGCCCGGGCCGAGAAGATGGGGCAGGACGCAGATAGCTGCTCTTCTGTGAGGCAGTCAAGCCTGTCTGGAAGATCGGCATCAGAACAAGGCTGCAGGCAGCGCAGCTTGGGTGAGGTGGGGAGCAGAGCCTGGGGAAGGCGGTGTGTCACCCTGAGTGCCTCACCATCACCGAGAGGGAGGCAGCATCAGTGGCACAGGAAGTCAGAGTCCCAGCCCATCACAGGCGCTTTCCCAGTGGTCCAACCTCCCCCGGCCTTGGACATGACGCATCATGGCTCCAAGGGGTGAAAGGGAAAAATCAAGTGAAGCCCGGATGCCCAGGCCATGTGGCGTGGGGCCGTGCGGTGTGGGAACAGTGGCTTTGTCTTCGTGGTCATCCCCACTGCTGCCCGGTACGCACCAGCTGTTACCTGTCTCGGCCACCCCTTCCTTCCTGCCTTGCCAGCCTTCTGCTCCCAACCCTTGAGTTGCTTATGGCTGAGACTCAGCACAGACAGACCACCCTTTGTCCTCACCCTGGGAACCAGGCACCCTTTGGCTCTTAGCCTCTGATGGCGCTGACCTCAAAGCTTCCATTCCCCTCTAGACACAGGCCCAGGGTCTTGTGGGGTCCTGGACAGCCAGGCTTGCTGTGGCTTCTGTCCACAAGCCCAGGCATTCTGTTTCCACCACCACCAGCCCTGACTTGGCACCAAAACGCAGCAGCACAGCCTCACCCCGGATCCAGATCCTTGGGGGCCCGGGGGTGCCAGCTGGGCACCTCCCCATACCACCAGGTTGGCAAACACCAGTGCTTTCGCTCTGCCCTTTCAAATCAGCCTGATTTTCTGAAGATTCCTGTTCAAGGCATGTAGAAATCTCAAGCCCCCCGTTTTTGTGGTACCCCGAGAGCTGGCTTTGCTTTGTGGACTTTAAAGGGACGACAACCACAACAGTGAACTGTGTCTCGGCGGCGTGAAAAGACTCACAGGGAGAAACGTGCCAATTTGGAATCATGCGAGCAAGCTTCTGCACACCTGGCCAGCTTCCTCCTCCAAAGGTCCACCCACAAGCCTCTACAATGAGGAGAATCACCTATGGAAAGGCCCAGGTGGAGTGGCCGCTGGGCTGGGAGTGTCTTCTCCCGTTGGGTCTTGTGACGCCTAAATTATTCACAATCTTGACTCAGACGCATCCAGGTCACTGTGTTCTTGGAGCTCTTTGTGCAGGGAGGACCAGACTGGGCATTGCATCTGCGAGGCTGCATGAAACCCAGGTCTGTAACAGCCAAGGACCCTCCGCTGACGTCTCTGTGGGCTCAGGCTTCTCACTGGTCCCCAGCGGAGTAAACCCCTGCTTGTCTGCTTCCAGGACGACGACCCAAAACAATAACAACCCACGGGGACTGAGTCAACTCCAACTCAGAGCGACCCTGTAGGACACAGCAGATCAGCCCCCAGGGTGTCCAGGCTGCCACCCTCATAGAAGCCACCTGCCACATCTTCCTCCTGTGGAGCAGCTGGCGAGTTCCAGCTGCTAATCTTTGGGTTAGCGGCCGAGTGCCTAACCACTGTCCCACCAGACCACCTTCCATAAAGCTGGCAGCCTTCTGTCCCTTAGGGTCCCTAACAGAATCTACTCGACGGCATACAGCAACAGCAGGTACCGAAAACCACCCGCTGTCTCTTACTAACTGCAAGGCTGTTGGTTGGAACGCATCTCACAGTGCCACAGAAGAGAGGCCTGGCCATCTGCTGCTGTAGACAGCTGCCCAGGAAGCCTAGGGAGCAGTTCCATTCCATCTTAAAAGTCTCTGTGAACCGGCATTAACTCAGCAGCACCCAACAACATCATCATGCCAAGAATCGCGGACCCCCTTCGGCTGGCGCTTGTTTCGTGTGGGAACCGAGGACAGCCAGAGAGAGGCACAGAGGACCCACTGCATGGGACGCTGTCTGCCCTGCTTCATCTCTGCCACTGGCATGTTAGTCCTGACACCGAGCAGGTTCCCAGGCCTCCGGGGCATCCTAGTAAACCTCATCCTGGAGGGCGGACTACCAGCAGGTCTTGCGACAAAATTCTCCTGATTTCTGCCTGTGCCGAGAGCCTCTCCAGCTCCTTCCGGACTCAGGTCTGTCCCCACACACAGTCGCCCACGGCTGTGCTCTTACAGGGACAGGAACTACTCCCACAAGACACCCATTCATTCCTTCCCAACCATGGCATCTCCCGGACACTTTTGTGGCCCTCCACTTGCCCCAGAAATCAGGCCCCCCGACCCCCAGGATCGCAGAGGGCAGATGCCTCCCAGAGCCCCTGGTTCTTAGGGCCTCACGACGCTCTCCGCCCTCTCTCTTCGGGTCAAGATGGACTTTGCATTTTCTTTTCTTTCCTTTTTTTTCCCCCCTCCTTGAAGGGGGAAGAGGAGAGCTAAGGAAAAAAAAAAAAAAAATACAAAGTTGAAACCGAAATTATTTCTTCCCTCCTGAAATATACTGACTGGGATACACATTGTTTGAAGTTCTCAAAGACTTATTTTCAAAGAATAAAATTCTAAAGATTTCAAAAAAGATGGCCAAGCATGATTTTTCTGTCCTCAGAAGAAGAGCCAGCCACAAAGTTATCTGAGCTTGTTACCTAGGAAGGGAAGGGAGCGTAGATCTGGTGCTGTTGGGGCGTCAGCACAAAGCAAGGCTACAGGCTGCTTGTGTGCGCAGTTTTGTAATCGCGGTCCTCCGCCCTGGGCGTGAGCGATGCAGGGCAAGGCGACAGTGCCATCTGTAGGAGAGTGTCACAGTCAGCCCTGGAGGAGGCCTGCAGACCCGAGCGTCAGCCCACCGTCCTGCCTTCAGGGTCTGGGGGATCTAGCTCCTGGCACCCCACTGCCACCCCCACCTCCCAGGACAGGCAAGGGTGGGAGGACCCTATTCTCTTCCAGGGGGGTTGGTGAGACGTGTCATTCTTAGTTGCCCATTGTCTTTAATCTGGCAATTATTCTGACTCCAGGGGTTTCACTGTGTGTAGATATTATCTGACCTGTGCACAGATAAAAGTCCAGGAGACACTCACTGCAGTATTTATCTAGTAGTGAAACCTGAAAGCAACCTAACCACTTATTAACAGGGGCTGACTGAGAATGCCAGCTACCACACGTCTGTAGGGCGGGGTTCGTCCAAGCCTGTCTTTGTTCTTACCCTGTAGGCAAGTGAAAGCTGGACGGTGGTGGGAAAGAAACACAGAGGAAAAACTGAGGCATTGGAATTGTGACGCCAGTGGAAAACACCGAATAAATCATGGGCTGCCCAAGGAATGAACAGATCAGTGGAAGAAGAAATAAAGCCAGAATGTTCCTTAGCAGAGCGGATGGTGAGACTTTGGCTTACTGGCTTCGGAAGTGTCACAGGGAAGGACCAGTCACTATAAGGGAACATCATGCTTGGTAGAGGGTCAGCGAAAACACGGGAAGCCCTCCCTGAGACAGGCGGACACAGCGTCTGCAACCATGGACACAAACATACCGGCTGCCACGAGACGGTGGAGGACCAGTCAACACTGCCTCCTTTGTAGCTAATGTCACCCTGATGGAAGGTGACTTCAAAGCAGCTGATGCCAGCTGAGAGAGCAGCGTCCCCAAAGAAGGCCGGGGTCATGCAGGCAGGGAAAAGGAAGGGCTGTCCTGAGTGAAGTGCTCCTCAGCAGAGGTCACTTTGCCAAACATGGTGTAGGATGTCATCTCTTTTGTACACAGACACGTTCATATAAAAGGTAACTTTTTAAAATGACCTGTTAGCACAAGCATACGCAGCATCCGAAGAATACATTCCAAACCAGGATGTTCCCAGCAGTGGCTGTCTTGGGGGGGGGGCTCACAGGAGAACCTCACCTTCTGCTTTGCCCGTTTCTGCATTATCTGAATTGTGTTGCCAACATGTATTAACTTGGAGTTTCTTAGACATTTTGCTTGAGGACACATGCTGTGATCCTCCAAGGGCACCTAGAAGGTGAACTGTCTGACTCCGTGCACGTATCTGTGAAGGTCTTAATTTGGCCCTGATGCTTGGATGCCTTGGTGCTTGATGATAAGATTCTACACGCAAAGCAGTTTCCCTCAGAACACTGATGCCATCGGTCCAGGTTGTCCTAGCATCGTGGACTCCAGCCAAGAGACGTCTGATGCCCGTCTGAATTTTATTCCTCAGCAGGCACCCTCCTTTGTCCTTCTGGGAGCTCTGGGGTGCTCCCTTCAGGCTTGGGGTTCTTAAATTTCAGCAGCGCATGTCCCCACGGGGTTTCCTGATGCTCCGTGCTCCCTGCTCCGCATGTCTTGCTGCAACTCTGGGGAACTGTCAGTTCACTGGTTTTAGTGGATCCATGTCTTTCCCTTTCCTTCTCTCTCCAGAATTCTTGAGCTAGACTTCAACCCTCGTGAATCGTTTTCCGTGTCTCTCCATCTGTCTCTCGCTATCTCGTCCTTCCGCTGCAATCCAGAAGGTCCCGACCGTCTCAGTGTCGTCTCTGCCTTGCTGCTCTCCAGCCGCACGCCGAGCAGAACACATCAAGAATTCCACGCAGACTTCACAGACGCAGGTGGCAGCCTTTGTACCGCAGGCCCCGGCCCTCCTGGAAACTGGTGGTCAGTGGGGCTTGCTCAGAGGTTCCCTCTGCTGTATCCCTTTCTGTTTCATCAGGTATCGGCTCATCAGTTACATTTGTAGCCATTCCTGTCTGGCGTTGACCTTCTTGCTGGTGTTTGCTGATGTCTGATCATTTATCTATACATTGTAACCCTCCTGGGACTGTGGGGGAGGGAAGGGGACAGGCCCCATCTTGTTACAGGTGTGGAGGCTGCCTGTCCCTCCCTGACCTTGTGACCTGAGAGCCCTCCTGAACTACTTTGGCCATGGGCAAGCACCACTTCTACTTAACACAATAGAAAAAAAGAGCAAGAGCTGCCTGGCCCCCTTAGGCCACTGCTGTTGAGTCTGACACATGGCCACCCTACAGGACAGAGTGGACTTGCCCTGTAGGGTTTCCAAGGAGCAGCTGGTGGATTTGAACCGCAGCATTTAACCCTGTGCCCCCAGAGCCCAGCCTTGGGAAGATCCTCAATTAGCCCCCTTGACAAGCCCCTCGGGCCACCCCCTCTCCTGCATCCGGGACCCTGAGCGCAGAGGCGGCAGACTTCCGGCTCACTTAGCACACTTGTTCTGTGCTCCCTCTGCGTTTCTGCCTCTGATTCTTTTGTTGGCTTGGTTTCAACATTTTATGGCCCCTGCTGTTTGCCTCATTTTGTTGTTGCTATTGTTCAGACTTTTTAAATATATTTTGGGTCTTTTCATATGATTTGGGATTGGATTGCAAGAAAAATCATGTTCTATTGTCTTATAGCTTCTGCGGTGTAGGGAAGCCAGAGAATGGACAAACCCACCATTAGCAGCTCCGAAGATCACCCCCAAATGCAACAAGATGGGGTTATGTGCGTGTGCCATCCTTCCACTGGTCCCATTCCGCCACTCAGCTTAATTTTGCTTCTCCACATTACCAAATTGCGGGATATAAGTTGCTCTAAATAAATAGGAATTATAAATGCCAGGTAACCGGTACCTTATTTTATGTCACACTTGGCTGACATTTGTCGAGAGAAAAATACACTAAGAATGAAGCAGTTGCAGATTTTCCTACTTTCTTCTCTGCCTCCTCCACGGTCTATCCTGCGAACAGCCCCTGCTCCCAAGCTTATAAAGCCTCACTGAGTAAACAGTATGTAAAAACTCAGGTCACTTCTTGTTATTGCAACTCACGGTGATGAACCCCAGTGGCAGGGGCGTTAGGCACCAAGCTGCCAGCGGCAAGGTCAGCAGTTCAAACCTGCCAGCCGCTCTTTGCAAGAAAGAAGTGACAGTCTACTTCTGTGAAGAGCTGCAGTTTACTCTGCCCTGGGGGGTCACTGGGAGTCAGAATCACCGCGAGGGCAGTGGGCTTGGTTTGCTGTCACAGAGCCTCTCTCAATCAGAGTGGATTCCACAGCACCCTGCAACCATCACGACCCAAGGTGTCCTTCCTGTCACAGCTGAGAGCTGGGTCTGTCACCCTGCCTCAGAGCTCTGCGTAATAAACCCTTCCGGTTTCTCATGTAACTCCTCTCCGCTCTTGAGTTTCTTCAGACAGCCGAGGGGCAGCTCGCAGGATGAGTGTACGAGTCTCATTTTGTAGGTCACTCTTACCAGGTCACCCTGGAAAAGGGGCACGCTGACCGGCCCGCGGCCTGGACTGCTTTGTGTGCTGCCCGGGCAGGAGCAGAGGAGAGACAGGGTGGATGCTACTGCCTCCCCACCTGCTGGTTTCTGCGTAATCACTGGGGCCACGGGGCAGGCACCCTCCGCACCACGGAGAAAGCAGGGTGCGTCATCCGCAGTCCTCCTGACACAGACGTCGAAAGGCTCCCTTCTCTGAACGTGAGCTGGGTGGCAAATCAGAGCTCTGGCTCCAGCATGCTCACCACGGCTCACCAGCTTGTCGCCAAGTCGAATCCGAGTTAGGTTCATCTGCCTGTCACTGCAACTGAAAAATGCAGAGACAGCGTTGGGTTCAAGGAATCATTTATTTGCAGGTTTCTGCAGCAACCCCGGGGGGAACAGAGGCCAACTGAAACCATCCCTTTTGAGTTACATTTTTCAGAGTTTTTAATAGGCAGAATTTAAAGGGGAGGGGATTTGTCACAGAACAATAGCCAGGAGTCACAAGACTTCATTACAGCATAAGGGTTCATTACACCTAACAAACAGTGTGAGTTGTCTACAGTTTGTTACAGGATGCGCAAACGGGCAGACTTCAGGTTTGTTACAGGAGAATCAATCAAAGCCGACCCAAATGTTTGTCAGAGGAGAATCCAGCAGAGTAAAGCATCCAGAAGTTCCAGTTCCCTCTCAGGTCTTAACCGACACTGTATCCTCTGAGATAAGGAGAGGGTGAGACACAGGGAGGAATCCGGACCTGTCTGTCCGTTTCGAATGTAACTTCATAACCTAAGTGACCTTTGTCAGGGCCTCGCAACCACCTCACTGCTGAGGTCTCAGTTAACTACATTTTTAGAGATCAGGGGAGCCAAAGACAGGGAGAGGAATGTGGACCTGTTTGTCCGCTTAGAATGCAGTTTGATACCCTAAGCGGCCTTTGTCAGGCCCTCGCATCCACCGTCGGTCTGAGCTTGGGAGAGGAGCCGTGCCACGGGCGCTCGCTGACATGGGCCACGAATGGGCCTCCCCGCCTGCCCTCTGGGTTCTCTGGCAGACTCACCCTCCACACACAACCCGGGCCCATCGCTCCCCAGCCCAAATCCGCTGGAAGACTTCCCAGCGCAGTCAAAGGAAACACCAAAGACGGCGCGTGCCTATAGCCCCATGTGACGACAGTCCCTGCTCCCTCACTCCTCCTGCCCTCTAGCTCAGCCCCCTAACTCGTGACCTGCAGGAGTCCTGCCTGGTTGCTCAGTGGTGAAGAGCTCAGCTGCTAACCAAAATGTTGGTGGTTCAAGTCCACCACCACTCCTTGGAAACCCTCTGGGCAGTTCTGTAATAGCTCCTATAATATCTCTGTGAGTCATAACCGGTTCCATGGCAACACTTTTTTTTGTTGTTGAGTTGGGGGCCCCATGGTGACACAAACAGAGGAGGACTCAACTACCAGCTGGAAGATTGGTGGTGCAAACCACCCAGCAGCTCCATGGGAGAGAGATCTGGAATCTGCCCCTGTAAAGATTGTCACCAAGAGGACTCTATGGGGCTCTTCTGCTCTGCCGTGGAGGTCACTAGAAGTTGAAAATCGACTTAGCGGCACCCAACCACCAACACAACTACCTACTCTGGCACACAACAGGGTCCCCTGTTTGTTTTTTAAAAAGCTGTATGCACCACATAAGAATCTCAGAGGCCTGGTGGTGCAGTGGTTGGGCTCTCAGCTGCTAATCAAAAGGCTGGGGGTGGAATTCATCCAACAACTCCCCAGGACACAAGACCTGGTGATCCTGCGGTGGCACACAACCACGACAACAGTTGCCCATCAGGAGGCCCCGAGTAGAGCAAATGGTTAAGAGTTTGGCTGCTGACTGGAAGACTGGCAGTTCAAACCCGTCAGGAAGGGCACCAGAAGAGCGCCTTGGCAGTCCGCTTCCCAAGGGGCCCAGCCACTGAAACCCCATGGAGCACAGTTCCAGTCTGCACACTCGGGGTGGCCACGGGTCAGAAGTGACTGACGGCAGCAGGTCTGGTGCGTGGGTTCCTATCTCGTCGCACAGACCGCCAACACCTGTGGTCTCTAACTGGTCCTCCTGGGATGCCCCAGAAGGATTCTCACGATGGGCATCCCGCTGGTGTCTTATAACCCTCTCAGCTGCTGTGCTGACGTCTGGCCTCTCCCAGCAGGGCCTGGCTGGCTCCCACGGTGAGCTGCTCCCTCTTCCCGCAGGGATGCCTGAGGAGCTCTACTGGACAGCTGAGGTCCCCACCCACACTGACCCTGACAGCCTGCGGCAGGACAGGACCGTCTTCCTATGGGGCTGTCCTTTCCTTGCCTGGTCCCAGGGGGACAGCCCCGTGTGGTCCCGCCTCCAGGTGTGGGCCCCGTGATGAAGTGCCCTTTGCTCCTGGGTTGCTGCCGAGCCAGCCTCACCTCCTACGGCCATGTCTGACCACCAAAGATTGACCCGACCAGCCCACGTTGGGCCTCGGGTACTGCTACCCCGGAACCTTCGCACTCACTGCCCCTTTAGCAGGGAGCGCTCTTCCTGCAGGCTCCCCAGGTGGTTTCCTCACTTCTCAGAGGTGTCTGCTCAGATGTCCCCTGCAGGGGTCCTCTCTGACTCCTGCAGAGAAACTAGGAACACCTATCAGGTCCCTATCTCCCCTGACTGCTTTCTTTTTCCAAATCAGGCTTGCTGCTCTCTGACTTTGTGTATTTAGTTGCCAATTTTCTGTCTCTCACATTAGAATGTAAGCTCCCTGAGGACAAATACATGCTTAGCTACCTCCTTTAATAAGCCTGGGGTTCATTACACCTCAGCGGACAAAAGCCCAAATCCTCACAACTCCTTGGATAAGACCCAAGACCACAGCCTCCAGCATGGATTGCATCGCCACGTAAATCCTCACAACTGGACCAACAAGCAGCCTCATGATAAAGAGAGCAAGGCTGGCAGTCGTCAAGCGTTTTGCCTGACTTGGATCTGCAATCAACGCCTGTGGAAGCAACAGTAAAGAAACCAAAGAACCTACGGGCGCTGGGCAGATGTGGCGCCAAAGACCTCTCTCTCTGAAGTGTTAAAAAGCAAAAACATCACTCTGAGGACTCAGGCACCTGATCCAAGCCACTTTTCAATTGCCTCATATGCATGTGAAAGCTGGACCGTGAATAAGGAAGACTGGAAATGAATTGATGCCTTTGTCATTCAGGCGTTGGTGAAGAATACTGACTGATACATCACGTACAGCTAGAAGAATGAGCAAATCCATCAATCATGGAAGAAGTGCGGCCAGGGCGCTCTGTAGGGGCAAGGGTGGTGACACCTCATCTCGAGTACCTTGGACATGTTGTCAGGAGACCCCAGTCCCTGGACAAGGCCATCGTGCTTGGCACAGTAAAGAGTTAGAAAAAAATGAGAAACTCCAGCAACAGAAACTGACACGGCAGCTGTAACAACGGACTCCAGTACAGCAACAGTTACGCGGAGGTGGCGGACCGGATTTCGCTCTGTGGTAGGTAGGATGGCTACGGTCGGAAACAGACGGACAGCGCTGGTGGGACCGCGGCTCAGTGCCTGGCTGCTGATCCAAAGGCCGGCAGCTCTAACCACCTGCTGGCTCCTCAGTGGAAGAGACCCAGCCATCTGCTCCCGTCAACGTTACAGACCGGGAGAACCGAAAGGAGCCACATTCCTCTGCCCTGTGGCGTCTTCTTGAGTAGGACTGACTCAAAGGACATAAGAACGACATAAGCCCAGAGTCTAGAACCTTCCTTACAAAAAGGAAAACTCTGTCAGTATCAGTGAATGAAGGAAGGAGGGAACGCTTCTGGTTACCTGATGAGATTATCCGAAGGGAGTCTCCCTCATGGTTGCATGGAAAGAATCACGGGGGGCAGTGGTTCAGTGCTTAGTGACCAACCGGCAGGTCATGGATGGGAACCCTCCAGCTGCTCCAGGGGAGAAGGCCACGGCCAGGCGAGTTTCCGCACCATTTCTCTGAGCTAAGAATGTGCCCAAAATGGTACAGCCGTTCCTCTGTTTGCTCTGGTTTTATCAATTGGATAAATTCATCCTGAGATTCTTATTAGTTGAGTCAGCACTTGTAAAGAGCCTTCTACCATCTGTTTAACTCAAAACCCTAACAAAATTCCCAATTTAACATTCTTTATTGGTTTTGTAAAGCAGAGCTCTGTTAATTACGTGCCTGAGCCAATGATGCTTGATTTATTATGCAAGCAGGAGGAAATACATCGGACGCTGACTGCCTGCCGATTCTCCCCAGTGTCGCTTGTGTCTATTACCCCCCAAGTTCTCATCCATCTATTACTCCTGTTCCCTCAAGATCAAAAAAAAAAAAAAGTTAAAATTGCTCCTACAAATGTTTGTCAAAGTGGGGTGTATCTGAACAAATAGCTCTCAAACACAGAGCTTTCTAACATGTCATTAAATATTCTCCTTTGAATATAATTTGGACCTTTTCAGTTACATCAGGAAATTCTCTAATATATTTCCATAAATTACAATAAATAATGTTCTTTAAACTTCTAGGGGAGGGGTTTCGCCTCACGTGTGATGTGAGTAATTGAAGCTGAGCTCTTTATTCTCCCTGGGTGTCCCCGTCCCTCATATCAGCCAAACTCATTAGGGAGAAAAGCCCGTTCCTCCAGGGGTGTTTCAAAGGAGCCCAACCTGTGTGTTTTAATGGCCATGGTGGGTGGAACGGAGGTAGTTGGGGAAGACTGAAAGCCGATTTCACTGCTCTGGGTCCAGGTCACCTTCGGAAAATCTCCTCAAAGCAATTACAAAAGTGTTTGCAGCAGCAGAGACTCAATAAACTGAATACCACAGAGCTTTCCGGAAGCCTGCTACCCCACCACTACTGGATGGATGGTGGAAGGGAGGTTTTCGTGATACAGGGACAAACACTCGCTGAATTGGCATGCGTTTATTTTCACTAACTTTGACAAGTGACACTGATTATCTATTGATGGTGAGGATACTGAATACCCCTTTAAAAATAAATAAGTTTAAATTAAAAATGACGATTTGAATAATAATGAATTGATCCGTAGCAAAGCTAAGAAAGGGATTGGAAAAGTCTTCAGAGTGGTCCACGAATGGCTGAACTGGGGGCAACTTCTCTGCCAACTAAAAAGTCAACGGTTCAAACCTGCCCAGTGGCTCCAAAGGACAGAAGACCTGGCCTCTGCTCCCATAGTGATGACAGCCTAGAAACCCCTGTGAGACAGTTCTAGCCTGTCACTTGGGGTCACTGTGAGTCCGAATTGACTGGATGGCACCCAACAACAATGAAATGAGCAAATGTGCCTCTCGTGCCATCAGACTCAGACCCCAGTGGAGGAGAGGCTTAGTCAAGCTTGTTTCAGTTTTGTCCGGATTAAACGAGAGAATCCAGATGAAGGATTTACAGTAGAACTGGGCCCGTAGAGTTTCTAAGGAGCATCTAGTGAATTGGACTTGCTGACCTTTTGGGTAGCAGCCAATGCTTACCCACAGTGCCACCAGTGTGTGCAAAGGGTGCCAGCTCACAGCAAGGGTTTATTAAATGTTAGCCATTATGGTTCTTCACCTCTAAGTAAAGAAATTGAGGTTCAAAAATGGAGTCTCCCTGTTAACGCCAACCTAGCAAGAAGAGCAAACCCATCAGGCAGGAGAAATATCACCAACACGTCCCTTAGAAGTGGGAAGGACGGGATATCAGCACACTTACTTGGATGTCTCATCAGGAAAGACAGAAGCTAGAGAAGGATGCCATGTTTGATAAAGTAGAAGGTCAGTAAAAACGAGGGAGGCCCTGCTGGAGATGGACTGACACTGGGGTCACAGCGAAGGCCTCACAGACGGAATCCCTCACAAAGGTGGCACAGCACTGGGCAGCATTGCCTTCTCCCCTCTATCAGGTCTCCGGGAGACAGCACCAACTCGGGGCCAACTCCCACCGCCAACAACCCTGAGAGAGACATCAGTCCTGTCCACGCTGCGGGGCAGCCTACAGGAACCCAACTAGCGTGTCAGAATTGCCGTGGTCATCAGAAACAAGGAACGTCCAGGACATAGTCACAGCCAAGAGGAGGCTTGACGTCTACATGTGATGTGGCTTGAAAGAGATGCTAAGGCAGGAAAAAAAAGACATCAGGTAAAAACTAAAACAGTCTAGATAAAGTATGGACTGTAGTTAGTATCAGTGCATCCATACCAGTGCACTGACGGTAACAAGTGTACCATGGAAATGTAAGGTGGAAAGTCCCTGGGAGGGGTGAATGGTTTGCACCTGACTTTGGACGTAAAGGATGGTGGTTCGAGCCCACCCAGTGCTGTCACGGAAGATAGGTCTGCCATCTGCTTCCACTGGGATTCCAGCCAAGCAAACCCTACAGCGCGGGTGTGCTTGGTAACATCCAGGGCTGCAGTGAACTGGAATCAACTCGATGGCGGGTAACTATGGTAACTCCCTACCTATCTGTCAGTTTGTCATTTTGTGGGGGCTTGTGTGGTGCTGTGGTGCTGGGAGCCATGCCACAGGGTCACCCATAAAGGACAGGCTTCCGCTGAGCTTCCAGACTGAGACAGACTAGGAAGAAAGACCCAGCAGTCTACTTCTGAAAAGAATTAGCCAGTGACAACCTTACGACTAGCAACAGAACACTGTCAGATACAGTGCCGGAAAAGGAGCTGCCAGGTTGGAAGGCACTCAGAAGGCAACTGGGGCAGAGCTGCCTCCCTAAAGTAGAGTCAACCTTAATGATGTGGACAGAGTAAAGCCTTTGGGACCTTCATTTGCTGAAATGGCATTACTCAAAATAAGAAACACCTGCAAATATCTATTAATATTTGGAGCATAGGATACATGAAGTATCAATCTAGAAAATTAGAAATCATCAAAAATGAAATGCAATGCATAAACATCAATGTCCCAGGCATTAGCAAGCTGCAAAAGACTTAGCCTGGAAGCTCAGCAGAAACCTGTCCACTACAGGTAGCCCTGCTGGTGTCTAAATACCAGTGACAAAGCAGCCAGCATCACAGCAACCCGCAATCCCCTGAGGGACAACAAACCGACAGGCATGAGGAAAGCAAGCAATCACTAAAAAGATAGGAGAAAAAGACAAGACCAAATGGGATGTCTGAAGAGACTCTGAAACTTGCTCTTGAAAGTCAAGCAGCTAAAGCAAAAGGAAAGAATGCTGCGGTAAAGGAACTGCATAGAAGATGTCAAAGGGCAGCTCGAGAAGACAAAATCTCATACAGACATGTGCACAGAGCTGGAAACAGAAAACTGCAAGGGAAGAACATTTTCTCCGTTTCTCAAATGGAAAGAGCTGAAGAAAGAATTCAAGCCTTGAGTTGCAAAAGTGAAGAATTCCACAGGGAAAATATTAAATGACTCAGCAAGTACCAAAAGAAGATGGAAGAAATACACAGAGGCACTACACCAGAAAGAACTGGTCAGTGTTCAACCATCTGAAGAGGTAGCATATGATCAGGAACTGATGGTACTGACGGAAGAAGTCAACGCTGTGTTTTCGAAGGCGCTGGCAAAAAACAGGGCTCCAGGATGAACTGAGATATTTCAGCAAACAGATGCAGTGCTGGAAGTGCTCTCTCGTCTATGCCAAGAAATCTGGAGGACAGCTACCCGGCCAACCGACTGGAAGAGATCCAGATTTATGCTTATTCCCAAGAAAGGTGATGCAACCAAATGTGAAAAATTGCCAGACAATATCATTAGTGTCCCACAGAGGTAAAATTTTGTTCCTGATCATTCAAAAGTTTCGGCAGGAGCATATTGACAAGGGAACCGCCAGAAATTCAAGCTGAATTCAGAAGAGGACATGGAACCAGGGATGTCATTGCTAATGGCAGATACATCTTGGCTAAAAGCAGAGAATACCAGAAAGATGTTTCATTTACTATACAAAGGCATTTGACTATATGGATCGCAACAGATTATGGCTAAAATTACAAAGAATAGGAATTTCAGAACACTTAATTATGCTTACGAGGAATTTGTGTACGGATCAAGAGGCAGTCACGTGGAAAGAACAAGGGGACACTGCATGGTTTAAAGTCAGGCAAAAAGTTTGCCAAGAGTGTATCCTTTCTCCATACCTTTTCAATCTTTATGCCGAACAAACTGTCTGAGAAGGTGACCTATATGAAGAAAAACAAGGTGTCAGGATTGGAGGAAGACTCATTAACAACGTCAATTACGAAGACAACACAAGCTTGCTTGCTGGAAGTGAAGAGGATTTGAAATACTTATTGATGAAGATCAAAGGCCACAGCCTTCAGTATGGATTACACCTCAACATCAAGAAAACAAAAACCCTCACAAATAGACCAGCAAGCAGCATCACGATAAATGGAGAAAGGGTTGAGGTTGGCAAGGATTCCATTTTACTTGGTTTCCACGATCAACACCCGTGGAAGCAGCAGTGAAGAAATCAAAAGACACATTGCAATGGGAAAATCTGCTGCAAAGGGCCTCTTTAAAGTGTTGAAAAGCAAAGATGTCACCTTGAAGGCTAAAGCGCACCTGACCCAAGCTGTGGTGTTTTCAATCACATCGCGTGAATGTGAAAGCTGGGCAGTTAATAAAGAAGACAGAAGAATTGATGCCTTTGAGTTCTGCTGTTGGAGAAGAATACGGAACGTGACACAGACCACCAACAGTACGAACAGATCTGCTCTGGGAGAAGTCCAACCAGGGCGCACCTTGGAAGAAAGGATAGTGAGACTGTGTCTTACGTAACTTGGGCACGTTGTCAGGAGGGATCAGTCCCCGGAGAAGGACATCATGCTCGGTAAAGTAGAGGGTCAGTGGAAATAGGAAGACCCTCGAGGCAACGGACTGACACAGTGGCTGCAACAACGGCCTGAAGCACGGAAACAGCCGTGGGCATGCTGCAGGACCAGGCAGCGTGTTGTTCTGTCTGAGTCGGAACTGACCCAACAGCACCTAACAACAACAATGGTAACAACAGTGTAATAACGGTAACCGTACGAGACACCGAGTGAGCACATATGGAATGTTCTGCACTATCCTCAGAACTTCTCTGTAAATCCAGAACTATTCTAGAATAAAAATTCTATTACAAAACAGAAGTAGATGGAACTTCTCCAAAAGGTTAAGTCCCTCTTCCAAGGATGCTCAGCGGGTTTACAGCAGAGCCGTCTTTTGGACCCAGCGTGGAGTGGTCTCGGAGCTACTCTCCACTCAGAAGTGTGCTGTCATTTAAAACAGTTTCAGTGCTGAAAGAGGAAGCAGAAATGAGGAAATACAGCCTAGAGGGTCAAGAGGGGGGAAAGAAGACAAAAGCAGACGGGATGGAGGTGTGGATGTGCTCCAGGAGTAATGGGGATGCAGTCACTTCAGTGGGACCACAGAGATGGTAAGGGGACAGGCAGGGGCGGGTCCAGGGCTGTGGGACCTGCTTGTCTACAAGCCTCTCAAGAAGAATGCTGTCCGGCTATCCAGACCGAGTCCCTCCTGTCACCAAGGCCCTCACTTGGAAGGCTCTGGGCCAGGCAGCCTCGGCTTTGTCAGGGCAGCTCAAGGCCCGCTGGGGATCTGCCACTGTGCACGAGTCCTTTCTGTCCCCAGTGATGCAATGGTGGACAAGACTGACTTTTCAGAGTCAGAAGGCAGCGGATGCTACAGGCACGTCATCTGACTCTTCGCGGATCTCGGTGACTCTCCTCCACGAGGGAATGAACTGTCAGGTCTTCCAGCCTCCTCACCAGCACAGTAGAAGCGGTCAGCTCCTGACCTCAGTGCCAGTGCTCTGCAACGTTGTCACATAGCCGGGATGGACCACCAGCTATGCTCTCAAAGCCTTCTGCCACTGGCCGAGTGACAACTGCTTACTGAGAGCCCACCTCAAGGGAATTGCAGTCACACAGGCAGCAGGAAAAACTGAACTAGGAGCATCACTTCTCCAGCCACCTGCTTCTTGTGATTGTTGGCTGCCATCGTTAATTCAGACTCGCGGTGGCGACCCCTCGTGACGGGGATCCCCCCCAGGATCTCCTTGGCTGTGGGCTCTAGGGGAGCCCCGTGCCGGGTCTTTTTCCCCCCGAGCTCTCCCTTGGGTTCAAACTGCTGGTCTTGAGGCGAGCAGCAGTGTGCTTGAGCGTGGCGGGACTCGGGCTTCTGGATCTCCTCGGTCACCTCTGCTTTCTCCATTGCCCAACCTAACAGAGCAGACATCCGTTTTCTCTGCCAAGCAAGCGATCCCCTTCTTGTGGACAATCCCTCTTTTGTTTGAGGAGCCCACCTCCCCTGCGCTCAGATCAGAAAGGTTGGATCGCACTGATCCAGACTCTGTTTTAGGAACAGGACCTACTTCCCAAGGCCAATCATGGTGAGCAGTTCAGCGATGGACACACCATGCCATTCAAACCAAAACCTATTGTCGTCGAGTTGATTCTGACTCACGATGACCTTACAGGACAAAGTAGAATTGCCCCATGAGGTTTCCAAGGAGTGGCTGGGGGAACCAAACTGCCCGTCTTTTGGTGAGCAGTTGTCGCCACCACAGCGCTGGACTTCCACGCCCCCAGAGCTGCACCACCCCCCAGCGACAGGAATGACACCAGTGAGAAAGTCTTCGCCTGCTGAGGGTACTAAGCCAGTAGAGAGCAGCCCAGACTGGCTGAAGGCCCCCTTTGCCATCACGGAGGAGCCTGCAGAGCGTGAAGGCATCTTCGGGAGTGACAGGAGACAGAGGAAGGCACCTGGAGCCCCCGGGGCTGCGGACAGAGGAGCTCCTTCACCTGCCTGATTCGGGGTGAGCTGGGCTTGGGTCGTTTTACGTAGAGCTCCCCGGGTGCACTCAGCATGAAGGGGCTGCCAGGACTGGAGCAAACAGGCCTGTGGCCGCAGCTCCACCACTTACTGTCCCCTGGAGACCTCCTGGACTTGCCAACCCCGCTACATTCAAGCACATGGTCTGCGCTGGAAAGTTTCCCTGCTGCAAAGTGGGGAGGTCACCAGGCTTGTCTGCCTCAAGACACGGCAGTCTACACAGTACAGGTGCCAAGAGAAGGACAGTCCCCTTCAGAATGGCTTCAGCTGCTGGCAACAGCACCCAGTTTTTTTCTTTAACTTGGGCTGCCCCAACTAGCAACTCAAAATCTAAGAAAGGAACATTTCCAATCAAAAAATGTGTTTCTTGAAGTAAAGTGTACGTGTTTGACCATTCCGATGCCTTTAGCAAACACTGGCTTTCACAGACTTCCTTACATGTCTTTTGTGCAGGCTTTCTCCAACACTTCATACACAGGCAGTCCCCAGCTTGCGACAATGACGTATTTAAGCCACAGTAAATCGCTCACCACCAAGCTTTTTTTTTCTTTTTACATATTATCATCAGTAATATGAACAAAATACAATGTTGTATTGTGTAATTTGTTGCTCATGCCAATCTGCAAAGACAATAAAGATCAGATTTACAGTGATGCTGATTTAAAAAAAAAAGTGGTAATAATAAAAGTGTTCAGATAGTGAGATACGTGTCTTATATCAGAGCCAACATACTGACGGAGCCATTGGAACAGAGCCCCGTGTAAGCCCAGGACTGCCCGCACTAACGTGGGCAGCTCAAAGGGCAAACACAGACGCCTGGGCACCAGGGTTCACTGCAACGTTTTTCAGAAAAGCCAGGTTGAAACAGCCACGATGCCCACCGACAGGTGATGGGGTCCATCCCTACAGTGGAGTACAACACAGCCATCAAGAGAGACGCAGACCTGAGGTGTGCCACGGCGTGGGAGAGTCTGGAGAGCCTCATGCTGGGAGAGTGGGCCAGACACAGAGGGCAAATTCTGCACGATAGTGCTCACGTGAAATGAGCAAAGAGAGACCAAGGATTATCAGTGATCGTCAGGGGTGGAGGGAGGGTTGGTTTGGAGAGCATCAAGTCTGTGGTCATGGTGGTGGAATATTTTGGAGGGCATCAAGTTTGTGGTCATGATAGTGCAATATTTTTGGGCCCTGAGTCTGTGGTCATAATGGAATACTTTGGAGGGCCCTGGGTCTGTGGTCGTGATGATAGAATATTTTGGAAAAGGGTCACAGTGGTGGCAGTACAGCATGGAAAATGTAATTGTTGTCATTGAGTTCTAAGAGTTCAAGTTGTGCTGTCCTAAATCATTTCAGTGTATGTATTTTTACACCAAAAAAAAAAAAAACCTCTCTGAGGGTATAGAAGAATACAGATTATCAAGCGGGACTGTTCTTCCCTGAGGGCCAATGAACTAGAAGTTTCGGAAGGCTTAACCCTTTCTACTTCAAGCCAGTTGCTACAACCCCAATCCCCTGATCAAGATTTGTAGAAATTCTCCATGGGGAATAGATCAAGACAGAATGGGTAGCCCCACCTCATTCTCTCGGGGGACTTGACTTGGAGAGCACATCCCCTGCAAACTTGGGGGATTTGCAGTAAGCAGAAGCAACCTGTTGTTGGTGATTTCAAAGCTTTACAAAAATTAGAAGAAACCACTACCCGGACCCCCATCTTTGGCGGGTACAAATGTGCACATTGACATAACTTCTTCACAAGCACCCCTACATCCCTTCTTGACCCAGACGGGCCAGGGGGCAAGGGCCTCCAGCTGACTCCTCGGGGGACACGAATACTCTTTTCTCAGGATTCAAAAGAATTCCTCAGAGCCTCCCCCTTGAAGTCCTTCCTTTTGAAAATATCTTTGAACTTCTCTTGTCTCCTTTTACCTTTCTTTTTGACAATCCAATGCATTCCTAAACTTTCAGAGACATCTTGATTTTTAGGGCAAGGTCTTGGTCAATTTTTAGCACAATTGCTGAATGAAGGGACTTCATCTCACATAGTCACGAAAGGCCCATTTATTTTTATGACCTTTTTTTCGTGGACTTTACTTGGCTTGAAAACAAACAATGGCATGAGAATTTAAAGTGACTAGAAGAAGACAATGGATTTTTTTTCCCTCCTTTTAAGATAGCCACATTCAATGGGCTCCAAGTTCGGTAAGATGTTCTAGTTTTAACACCATATATTGAAAATTCTGTTTTCACAGGGATTTTGAGAAGCCACTCAAAGCAGCGAGAGACAGAAGAAAAAGGAGACAGTTTTTATCAAACAAATCAGCTGCAACCGTCTGGTCCGTTCTCCTTTCCTCTGTCACCAAGCCTGACGACTGCGGACCACACACTTTACCCAGGCAGTCGGTAGGATTAGGGACCCCAGTCTTTCCCTTCTGCTACGGGAACACCGCTGGCTGCTTCTGGGGAACCACATCCCCCCTCTCTGTGCCGTCTTGGACTGGCTGTGAGTCGTGGTGTCCTGCCGTCACCGCTTAGTAGAGGGCCATCTGGACAGCGGTGCTGCCCCTGGCCCCCTCTCTCGCCCGTTCTCTGCCTCTGCCTGTCTGTCCCTCTATCTTTCTCTCTCACCACCTTGACTATTCTCTCTTCCTCTGTTTCTCTCTCTACCTCTCCCTCTTTCTCATTCTCTCTTTCTCCCCCTCTCCTTTTTCCCTCCCTTCTCTTTCTCTCTCTCTCCTTCTCTCTGACTGTCTCTGCCTCTCTTTCTGTCTCTGCTTCTACTGTCTCCTCCTGTCCTCCTTTCTCTCCCTCTCTCCATCTTTTCTCTCCCTCTCTCTCCCCCTCTCTCTCTTATTCTCTCTCTTTGCATCCCTCTCTCTGTCTCTCTCTCTCTCCCCGTCTCTGTCCCTGTCTTCCTGCCCCTTTCCCCTCTACCCAGTTACTCTGGCCACTAGCCAAAATAGCACAAGATGGACCAACAGTTCACCTGATTTCAGCCAGGAGTGCTGCCCCAAAGGGTGAGGTGTGAGCCCCTGCGGCCTGGACCCTGGTCCCGCCTGCCACCATCCCCTCCCCACAGCCTGGTTCTCCAGCCTCCACATCAAGCATTTAAGGCAGGGGACTTGTTCCCACTGGAACAGTTTTCTACTTAAACTGGTCCATGACCTGGTTAACCCTTTTTTTTGCTATAGTGTGGACTTCAGCACACTGTGACCCCACTGGGGTCAGAGTAGAACTGTGCTCCCTGGATTTTTCAATGCTGGTTTTTCAGAATTAGACTGTCAGGACTTTTACCCAAGGAAGCGTTGCTGGTACACTGAAAACTTCAACCTTTCAGTTAGCAGCCAAGTGCCACTTGAACCCCCAACCCATGGAATCCTGGTTTGTGCTAAATGACTCCAAAAGCTCATTGGCAGAAAAAGTGACTCTTCCTTACCTGGGCAGAGATAGCCGAAAGTCCTCATAGAAGAGAACTGGTGGAATCTATCTACCCGTCTCCACTGAGGCTGAGAACAGCATCTCCAGGGTGCTCAGACCCACCCCTGGCACAGGGCAGGTGGCACTGCACACCTGGCACCTCAGGGCTGAAGGCCATGTCCTCTCAGAGGCGCTGTCCAGCTTGTATCCCGTTGCTGGTCGCTCTGTGCCCTGGGGTGTGTCCCTTAACCTCTTGGCCCTTCAGATTCCTCATCTGTAAAATAAACAATATTTTCTCTCTCAAAGGGTTGTTTTCAGGGTTAGTGAGTTCATTCCTGTAAAGCACTGGGAAGAGTGCTTGGCCCAAATAATGACTTGATGAGCATCAAAAATGCTGATCCTCTTCCTCTTGTTACAAGGAAGTCTGCCGATGCAAACAGATCAGCACACGACTGCTCACCAGAAGGGTGGTGGTTACAACCTCACTGGTGACTCTTCAGGAGACAGGCTTGGAGGTCTGCTCCCATAAAGTCTGTAGCTTAGGAAAGTGAAGAACACCAAAAACAGCAGGAAACTACGAGCCTGAGAGACAGAAGGGACCACAGAAACCACAGGCCATGTCAGCCAGAGACCAGAAGAATTAGATGGTGCCCAGCTACCGCCAATGGCTGCCCTGACAGGGAACACAACAGAGAGTCCCTGATGGAGCAGGAGAAAATGGGGACATGGAACTCGAAGTCATGCGAAAAGACCAGACTTAGTGGTCTGACCAAAACTAAAGGGACTCCTGGAGGCATGGCCTCAAGACTCTGTCAGCCCAGAGCCAAAAGGATTCCCAACACCAACTCTACAGACAAAGGAGAAGACTGGACTATAAGAAATAAAATGGCACTGGGAAAGAGTGTGCTTCTCGGCTCCAGTAGATGCTGCTGTTGTGAGGGGCCGTCGCATCGGTTCCGACTCACAGCGTCCCCATGAACAGCACAAGAAACTGCCGGGTCTCGCACCACATTGACCATTGTTTGTATGCTGAAGCCCACTGTTGCGGCCACTGTGTTGACGCGTCTCATCGAGGGTCTCCCTCTTTTTCGCTCACCCTTCACTCTAGCAAGCATGATCTCCTTCTCCAGGGATCGATCCCTCTTGACAGTGTCCAAAGTATGTAAGACAGTCTTGTCATCTTGGCTTCCAAGGAGCACTCTGGTTGGCTTCTTCCAGAACAGATCTGTTGGTTCTTTTGGCAGTCCATGGGACATTCAGCATTCTTCTCCAACACCACGATTCAAAGGCATCTATTCTTCTTCTGTCTTCTTTGTTCCCAGTCCAAGTAGGCTCAAGAAGATACCTGAGACTAAATGGACAGCTCGTGTCTGAAGTCGAGATAAGACGGTGGAGGGAGACAGGACCTGATTGAATGAGGACACAGAGAACACAGGGTGAAGAGAATTGTGCTGTCATAGTGTGGGGAGAGCAACCAGGGCCGCAGAGTAACGTGTGTACCCTTTTGTATGAGGAACTCACTTAAATTGTGAACTTACAGTTAAAGCATAATAAAAAAAGGAAGGAAGGGAGGGAGGGAGGGGGAAGAGGAGGAGAGAAAGAGAGGAAAACAAAGGGGGGTGGAGGGAGGGTGAAAGAGAGAAAGGAAGCAGGAGAGAGAGGGGCTGCAGCCTAGCGAACCTCCTGGGCAGTTCTGCTCTGTCACACGGGGTCCCAAACACCCAACGATAGCAGCCACCCTGTGGCCGTGTGTCCTCCTGCAGACCCCAGCTAGTGCAGTCACTCCAACGGAGGCCAGGGCTGTGGGCTTTCTAGGATCAAAGGCTGCATCCAGGAGATGCTCTTCTTCCACGGACAGACTCAGATCAGCCAGGCTTTGAAAGTTCAGGCATAAAATACAAATACCAGCATTCCAAAATGTACTTATTTTGTTGCTGAGGGTATGCCGAACGGGACATCCACCAAAGCAAGCGTTCCCACACTTGTGGTTCAGAGACAGTGATCACCTTGAGCTGTACAGCCAGTCCCACCCTCCTTTTCTGAGCTGTCCCCCCCATTAGCACAGACCCTCCCGCCCCCAGCCTCCTCACCTATCTAGACAGCTGCTGTTATCAGTTTGATTCCATACAGATAGTTCTTAAAAGAGCTTAGTGCTCAAACCCAATGCCAACTTTTTGATTTATGGTAGCAGAGCATTGCTGCTGAAGTCAGACAGCCCTGGGTTCAAATCCCAGCCCCGCCACTTGCCAGCCAGGGACGAGCACCCTATGACCTCTCTAAGCATCTCCTCTGTTCTCCAGCTTGGATAGTCAATCTGAGTGAATTGAAGTGAGGATTAAATCAAGAAAATTTATATCAAAGTTCTACGGGGAGCCTGGAACCTGGTAACAGTTCAATCCTGGAGGCAGGAAAATGCCATCCAATTATCATGGTGACTGGGACAGCCCAGCCCTCACCACAGACTGAGGAGCCAGCTCACATGCAGACTGTCAGCTGTTTGATTTCAGAGTGAGACCAGCTCCTGGAGAGAACAGGCTGCTCAGCGTTCCTGTGACGCTGGAGTCATCCCCAAAGGAAGGACCAGCCTGGGACATCAAGAATCGGCAGCAAGTAGCCTGGGGAGCCGAGAACCGAAGCCGGACCATTAGAGGTGCTGAACAGTTAAGGTCACCAGGCTAGAAGCTGAAGGGTCTGCCGTGCCAATCTGGCCGAAAAGGCTCCGTAGTTCCATTCTTCCCACACCCTGGAAAGGGCCTGAAAGAGATGTCCAGGGTTTGCCAGTGGAATTCTTACAGATCTGGCTTCACTGACAGAACAGCCCTTTTTGAATGACACATCATCACTTAGATATGTTAATAGATTCCGTGAGGCTCCAGTGAGCCCTGTCTCCTCTCCGCCTCCTCCTAGCTTTGCCTCTCCCTTCTGGAATTCAGAGCTGATTTAATTCCTCAGACCAACTCATGCCAGTGTTTCTAAGCCCTTGGGGAGAAAGTGGTGCCTCCGCTGGACCTCCCCAAACCACTCACCCAGCATGCACACGCACCAGTCTCAGGCGGAGCTCTCCAAGTCCCAACCCCGCAGCTTGTGCTGAACTTCATGGTTTTTGTAAATCACCTCGTGTTTCTGAACAGAGGAACGGTGCTAGGGTCCTTTAAAGGATGGCCTGCACCAGGCAGATCTGCTGTTAAAGACCTCTTCAAAATCTTACAAGAGGAAAGATGTTGCTTTGATGACCAAGGTACACCTGACCCAAGCCGTGGTATTTTCAGGCACCTCATAGATATGGAAAAGCTGGAAAATGAATAAGGGACAGAGGAAAAACTGACACCTTTGAACGACGGTGTTAATGAAGAATGTTGAATATTCCACAGAGTGCCGTGAGAATGAACATATCTGCCTTGGAAGAAGCACAGCCAGAACGCCACTTAGAAGTGGGGCTGGCAGGACTTCATCTTACATACTTTGGTGTGTTATCAAGAGGGACCAGTCCCTGGAAAAGGACATCATGATTTAGAGGATGAATGAAAAAGAGAAAGACCCTCAACAAGATGTATTGATACAGTGGCTCCAACAGCGGGTACAACTGTGAGGCTGGTGCAGGACCAGGCAGCATTTCTGGAAGAATCCTTATCAAAAGGGGGAAAATGTAGAATAGAATCTCAAATTCTTGTGGACTCAGACTTCATGGAGCCATGGAGGGATGGAGGGTGGATGAACCCGTGAAACTGTTGCCCTAGGATAATCTTTAAACCTTCAGCTACAATTTTAACTTGAAGTCTTCTTAAAACCAAACAGCTTAACTAGTAAACAATGTCTGCCTCGAGAATGGTGCTGTCTACATGGGATCAAATGGACAACAGCAACTTGAAAAATTAGACAGACAGCATAGGGAGCAGTCCGTTTGTGTTAACTGGGGAGGAGCAACTCAGAAAAGAAGGGTGAGAATAGTTACACAACTCAAAGAATGTCATCAAGGTCACCAAACTGTGCATTGAGGAACAGGCAAATTGGAGTAAATCCTGCTGTGTATATTTGCAAGAGCAATGATAAAAAAGATAAATTATGAAAAAGCAACAGGCAGGTTTAATTGTCATTTGCACCAAATCACAGCCCAGGTTAAGCCATGTTCTTGCAGACCTTGGGATAAAATTTCTCTCCGATATTTGTGGATTGTTTAATCTCCCGGGAGGTGTTTTCTTCGTTAGCAAGGCACAGCTCTGCTGTGAGCATTTTAAAAATTCAGCACTTTTGCATTCCACTCACATATCATCACGCGAGCACGAACATTAGCACAGCCACAGGCCAGGCAAGACTGGAAGCTTGTATGTTTTCCATGAACCAGCATCCTCTGTGAAACACACACACATGCTTGGCACACTGTACACACATGCAGCAGACCTGGCAGCAGTACGCTGAGAACCTCCCTACTGAATATATCTGGTGAGTCCTTACGTTGTTTAAATCCTCAAGACAACCCCAGGACACAGGCGATGCTGTTAACCCATTTTATAGAGGGATAAAGTGAGGTGAGGTGAGGTGAGGCACAGTGAGGGACTGGCCCCAGGACACACTGCTAGTGCGTGGGGAGACCGAGAAACGAAGGCATTAGTGTCCCCAGGCTGGGCATCCATAGTCACTGTTCTGTACCACCACCGAGGAGCCCAGTAGCCCAGTGGGTAGACACTTGGCCTCTAACCAAAAGGTTGGTGATTCAAACCCACCCAGTGGCTTGGCAGGAAAAAGACGTGACAACAGGCTTCCATGATGATTACAGCCTAAGAAAGCCTATAGGGTAGTTCCACCGTGTCCTACAGGGTCACTATTGCCTCAGAATCAACTCTGCAGTACACAACAATGACAGCAACTCCACTTTTGAGTGGCAGATGGCAGTGAGGTTAAGCCAGAGCACAGCCACGTTAGCACTGGTGGCTTTAGAACGTGGCGTCTCTGACCTTCATCTTTAGGGCAAGAAGGGGGAGCTATCAATAGACGTTGTCACTGGGCAGCTTCACGTGTGATCTTGCCGTCATGAGCCCTGTAGTTAGAAAGGTTTGTGTGTGGTTTCTTGCTCTGCATGGTGTTGTGATATTTTTAACAACTTTTGAACAGGGAGTTGCATGCTTTCCTTTCAAGCTGTATCTCGTCCTAATTGTTAATAATGTACATTTGAAAGCAAAAGTCCCACTGGACCCTCTCCTGAACACCGTCAGCAGGCTTGGCTGGGGAAACACGAAGGCGAGGCACTGGAAAAGCCTGTAACTCCCCCCGCGTGTCTTTTATTGTTCATGTGAGGTGCCATCGAGTCGCTTCTGACTCACGGCGATCCCACGCACAACAGAAGGAAACACTGCCCGGTCTCGACCATGTCAACAGTCGCTTTTATGCCTAAGGCCACTGTTGCGGCCACTGTGTCAATCCGTCTCATCGAGCGTCTTCCTCTTTTTCGCCGAAGCTCCACTCTGTCAAGCGTGATGTCCTTCTTCGGGGACTGATCCTTCCTGACGACACGTCCAAAGTATGTAAAATGCAGTCTCGCCATCTTTGCTTCCAAGGAGCACTCTGGCTGGACTTCTTCCAGAACAGATCCGTTGGTTCCTTGGGCAGTCCCTGGTACTTCAGCATCCTTCTCCAACACCACAGTTTAAAAGCATCGATTCTTCTTTGGTCTTCTTTGCTCATGGTCCAGCTTTCACATGCGTGTGATGCAACTGAAAATGCCATGGCTTGCGTCTGGTACACTTTTGTCTTCAAGGTGGCAGCTTTACTTTTCAGTACTCAAAGAGGACCTTTTCCTGATACAATGCGTCTTTTGATTTCTTGACTGCTGCTTCCATGGGTATTGATTGTAGACCCAAGTAAAATGAAATCCTTGGCAATCTCAGTCCTTTCTCTGTTTATAATAATGTTGCTTGCTGATTTATTTGTGAGGACTTTTGTTTTCCTGATATTGATGTGCAATCCACACTGAAGGCTGTGGTCCTTGCTCTTCATCAGTAAATGTTTCCAATCTTCTTTACTTCCAGTAAGCAAGGTGGTGTCATCTGTGGAACGCAGGTTGTTAATGAATCATCCTCCAAACCTGATGTCTCATTCTTCTAAAGTGTAATCCAGCTTTCTGGATTACTTGCTCAGTATCACAGATTGGAAAGGTATGGTGAAAGGGTACAACCCTGAAGCACACCATTCCTGGCTTTAAACCAGGCAGTGTCCCCTTGTTTTGTTTGCATGACTGCCTCTTGATCCATATACAGATTCCTTAAGAACACAATTAAGTGTTCTGGAATTACCATTTTATGCAATGTTAGCCACAATTTGTTATAGCCCACTCAATCAAATGCCTTTTCGTAGTCAATGAAACACACGTAAACATCTTTCCGGTATTCTCTGCTTTCAGCCAAGATCTGTCTGACATCAGCAATGACATCCCTGGTTCCACATCCTCGTAGGATGGCCACTGGTATTTAGGTACCAGCAGGGTCACCCATGGCATATCTGTGCTTATCAGAATATTCTTAATATTCTGCACCAAAGCAAAGCACAAAACCAGATTTGATGTTGAGGTTGTCACAGGATGAAGGTGTCTTCTCTGCATCTGCTGTGGGCACGTGCTGCTGCTCTGCCTCGTGCCCTGGCCACAACCCTGCTTTCCTCTGGGAGGGTCGGCCCTGAACACTCTCAGCCTGGGTCTGGGTTCTGCTCTGCTCCCAGCCACTGGGACAGCGGTCATGCTGAGCCAGTCAGATCAGCTCATCCCAGGGCCCGGCTGTCGGCTCAGGGCTGGGCACGTGTCTCATCTCAGCCAGTCGGAGCTCTAGCTCATGAGGTGGACAGGACCCTTCTTTCTCCGCTGGCCCTGAGGCTGTGGGGTGGTGGTGCAACTACAGCTGTCTTGCCACTGTTGGGAAAGGCAGTTCTGAGGATGGTGCAATTACAGCAGGTAACACGGGCCAGTTGTAGCACTATGGAGACATCTCAGGACTGCGCCGAGGCCCATCACCCACAGAAGCCCCTGTAAGCAAAGCTACACACCTATGCGATAGTGAGCGGAGACATCTCACCCTCAGCATATGTTTGGCTGCACTCTCTGATAATATTTAGCATCCCAATTAAACCTTCCTCAAAAGTACCCTCTCATCTCCTGGCACAAGGATTAAGGAAGATGCCTTCTAAGAGGGACTTTACAACCCCCTGGGCTTATGAAATAACACTGAGGAAACCTGAACGGACGTTCCTAGAGAAAAGCACTTGGAGGAATGAATCCCAACACAGCACACCCAGCCCGGGAATGCCGAGGCCAGCCTGGCCCCGCTGGCTTCCCCCAACCACACATCCCCCTCCACATGTGAAATACAAGATTGCAGAAAGGCCCTGGGAAGCTCCCCAGTGACGACCCCCCGCACAGCCCTTAGATATAGACACCCACTCCCTGCATCAGGAAGATGGATAGGCTCCCAAGTTTATTATAACTGGTATGGCAAATAGGCAAATAGTAAAAAAATACCCTTCTTAGAACAGCTTAAGAGAAGCATAGGGTGGGGGACGGTAGGTGCTTACTGTCCCCACAGGAAGAGATAAAATAAGAGCAAAGAAGGAACAGAGATAGCCAGATAATAACCTTTAGATGAGTCTACCACTCTTCCTGCACCTTTAACCTAGAGGCATAGATAGAGCTGACTGAGCTCAAAGCATAGCTTTGTTCTCACTGTTGATTATAACCACCATATACTTGTCTCGGGCCGTTACCTAGAAGGCCCTAATGATTAACATGAAAAGAGACCATGGGGTATCAGTTCCTTACTAGCCAACAGTTTACATGGTCAAAGATCAGGGTGAAATCGTGTCACCTCATTGACTGTATAAAAAATAAAGACAGGCCTTAACAGGTTGCTGACCTCCAGATTCCTGGTTGTCTGAGTCTCTTTTCTTCACCGACACCACCCATCCCTTCATGATCCCAGACCCTGTCAAGGCTGGCCCCCAGCAGGACTGGCTGGTGAAGGGACTGGTTGGTGAAGGGTCTGGAGCCCCCCGCCCCCGCAGGGTCCCATCACTACCTGGTTACCCTGCCTCCTCCCCGGTGACCAGTGAACCCCTGCATGTTTATGCAGCTAGGTTTGTAATTCCTGCCACTTGAAATCAAAAGATTTCCCTGATACAACCCCTGGTTTCTGTGTTTGGGTTCCTCACAATTTCTCCCTTGGGAACCAGCTGATTCCAGGCTGTGGGTCAGGTTGCACGTGAGCCTGGACCTCCTTCCATAAACAGAGATGAGGTGTCATTCATAGGACCCAACTGGCCAAAGACGGTGTGATCTGAGCTTCAGAAAGGACAATGCAGGTGATTCAAGGGTATCAAAAATGTCTAAATCCAGGAGGACACATGGCATCACTCCCTGCCCGCAAAAACAGAAACAGAGAAGGAAAAGGACGGGATGGGAAGGAAGGACACCTACCGGCACCGTTTGCAAAATGCTCAGACACTAACTTGTTGTTTCAAAAACCAGTAAATAAAGGGGAAAGATTAAGCTTGCGCCCTGACTGTAATCCCAAAGAAAGCGCACCTCAGGGTTGGTGGGGAACCGAATAGAAGGACTTCCTCTGAGAGACACATTCTGGTTAACGAACAAAGACCGAACGACAGAACCAGAGCACCCCCGTGTTGCCGCGTTATTGGATTAAAGAGCATCAGCAGGGACCGCCAGTGGGTGCTGCCGTCTGACACATACGCACACATGCACACATG
Source organism: Heterohyrax brucei (assembly GCA_028571685.1). Taxonomy (NCBI): domain Eukaryota; kingdom Metazoa; phylum Chordata; class Mammalia; order Hyracoidea; family Procaviidae; genus Heterohyrax; species Heterohyrax brucei. Next base: position 88,617,496 of record CM053156.1, on the reverse strand, counting down.
CGCACACACACACGCCACACACATATACATACACAAGAAGGGGGAGGCAAAGGGATATAAAAGACAAGAGGAGAAAAAGGAGAGAGAGATGACAACCAGAAACAACACGACACCCAGCGGAGGCAAACGCCCCGAGCCCGATGGCCCACACTGACCCTGAACCGCGGTGTCCCATGTGTGTCAGAGCAGAAGCGTCCGCTGAGTTTTCAGAGACTGGCTGTTTTAGGGACTTCAGGCCCTTTCTCCCAAAACCCCGCTGAGTGGATTCAAACCTCCAGCTTCTTGGTTAGAGGCTGAACATTGTAACCCTTCATCGCAAACAGCACTACCTTTTAGATCTCCGTCCCCCAAACGGTCTGATCTGAGCCTACTCAGAGCTCCGAGTCTGTTGATTTCTAGCACATACACAGAGCAGAGCCATGTGGGTGGGCACTGGCTTGTGTCCTCCTAGCAGGGATGGGGAACCACGGTGACAAAGTGGTTAAGAGCTCGGCAGCTAATCAAAAAGCCAGCAGTTAGAACCCACCAGCCGCTCCTCGGAAACCCTCCAGGGCAGTTCTGTCCCATCCTGTCGGTTCTAACGTTGGGTCTGATGGCGACAGACAGGAGGAAGCCCTAACCACAGAAGCGTGCACACGGCCCTGTTTAGAAAAGGTTTACTCTCTCGTCATGTTAGTGAGGTTTGTCATGGATTGAACTGTGTCCCTCCCCAAGTACGTGTCACCTTGGTTAGGCCGTGCTTCCCGCTATTGTATGGTTGTCCTCCGTTTTGTGACTGCAATTTTATCTCTATATTTAATATACATTTTTTAATGGGTGTATAATTAACAACATTGTTTGGAGCTGGTTATGTTTATTCCCACAAGGGCAATGGACTCTGTTTTTGATGTTTCGGTAGGTAAAGTTTGAAGACCAGACGACAGAGCATGCAGGAAACAGCAGAAAGCACTGTAGTTAGGGTTGTTTTAGGTCAAAGAGGATTCAGGTGGGACCGTAACACCCTACCCAGGTCATAGCCCCGATTCAGTGCTGGGAGACTTTCCCTGGAGTGTGGCCTGCACCACATTTTATCTCTCAAGAGATAAAAAGGAAATGGAAGCGAGAACAATGAGGGGATCCCGTACTACCAAGACGGCAGTGCCAGGCACAGAGCGTGTCCCCTGGACTTACAGTTCCTGCCTGGAGAAGCCTTAGTTCCGAGAAGACTGGTGGACCTTCCTCCAGAGTTGACAGACAGAGAGTGCCTTCCCTAAAGCTGATGTCCCTGGCTTTGAACTTGTAGCTTACCAGACCATGAGAGAATCAACTTCTCTTTGTTAATAAGACCATCCCCTTGTGGTATTTCTATCACAGAGGCACGAAGTGGCAAAGGCACAGATTGTACCAGGATGGTACCCCTCACTGACGAGTCACCTGTGACCCATGCTCACCGTGTAGGGCGGTAGAACTGTCCCATCGGGCTCACACTGACAACCTCTTGGCTCGAAGCCCAGACCAGAGCAGAATGTGTCCTAAATGTCACAGTTTCTGGGTGGTATCTTATCAAAAAGTGAAAACAGACACAGAGGGACACATGCAAAGGTAAGAGACCGTGTGAAGTCTGTTCACAAGCCAGAGACACCAAGGAACATCCCAGCTGCTAACACGAGGGACCCTCCCTCCCCTATAGCCCGTGCCCTGGCTTGAATGTCTCCCAGATTGGGTGACAGAAATCCTGCCCTTTGAGACTCGCACTTGTGGTCCTGTCGTCACGGCAGCCCCAGGAGGGACTGCTGTGGATTAAACTGTGTCCCTCAAAGGTGTGCGTAGGAAATCCTGACCCTTCACCCGCGTCAAGGGGCCTGGTGTCTCAGTGCAAAGGTCAGACCCAGCAGTTGGCTCCCTTAAGGATCACAGCCCAGGACCCTATGGGGCAGTCCTGCTCTGTCCTGTAGAGTCACTGTGAGCCGGAATGGACTAGAAGGCACGCAAAAACAGACTTATCTGGGGTTATAATCTCATCTGCGGTTCCCTTTGCTATGCTAAGGCCATCGTATTAGGGCAGAGTGTGTTTTGACTCAATCTCTCTCAAGGTACAGGAGGAGCGGATTGAGCAGAAATGAGGGGGGATAGGTGTCCTGCCCCGTGGAGGTCACCAGAGAGCCAAGGGGCAGAAGCCGATGAGACAAGGGCCTCCCTCCAGAGCCCACAGAGAGAGAGAAGGAGGCCCTTGCCCTGGAGCTGGCATCCTGAATCAGGACTTCCAGCCTCCTAGACAGTGAGGGAATGGACTTTTGTTTGTTAAAGCGGCCACTGCAGTATGTCTTAGTCATCCAGAGGTGGTCAGGTGTAAGAACGTAATGAAGGTCACTTGGGTCGTTAAGCCACAGTCTGTCCTCTGTCTCTGCTGTCACCCTCAGTCCCTTTAGCAGGTCTGCATTCCTCCCCCATCTCTGACGAAATAAATACCTTTGATTAAGATCTCAGAGAGAGACAATGAAATTTTGGGGTAACTCACACTGTGTGATAAGATGAAGCAGTAAGATCCTGGGATTCCTATCATTCTGTGACCAACACCAACCCCTTTGAATTCTGGCTATAAAAAGCCACTGACAATGTAACCCAAATGGGACAGTTTTTGGCTCGCTGTCCCCCAGGCCTATCTGCAAATAAAATATTCCTTGAACCCGATGCCACCTCTGAATTTTCAGCTTTAGTGAAAGGTGGAACGAACTTGCTGTAGTTCAGCAGTGCAGTGCTGCTATAACAGAAAGCCCACAAGTGGATGGCTTTAACAGAGGGAGATTCGTCTTCTTGCTGTAAAGCAAGCTAGATGCCCAAATTCAGCCTGCCAGCCTGAGGGAAGGCTTTCGCTGCTAGCTCTAGAGGAAGGTCTTCTTTCTTTGTCCATCTTTCCCCAGACGGGAAGCTTCTGGGGCACAGGGACCCCAGGCACGCTCTGCCCCTGGCACTATTTCCTAGTGATCTGAGGTCCCCAACTCTCTGCTTGCTTCCCTTTCCTTTATAAACCAGGAGATTGGCTCAAGGCGCAGTACAGTCTTACAGCCTGAGTTCAGCCTCCCCAACTCAACCATGGCCCACCACCCCGCATTAACGTCACAGAGGCAGGGTCTGCAACTGAAAAGAACATCACTTAGTATGCGAATCACGGCCCAGCCAAATTAGACATATTCAGGTGGGTGGGGGGCAGGAACAGAAGCCCATCCATGAGGTGGTATCTCTGTTACAGCGGCAGAGGGTAACAAAGACGGAGGCCAAATCACCTAAGAAAAGCCACCCCAGGATTCAGGCATGAAAATCCAGACTGTGCGAAAACCTGCAGGACAAATAAACAAACAAGGATAAATAAGAAATAAGGGCAGAATCACAGGTTAAAAAATCCGTAAGAGTCATATCCTCCAGTTGCAATGTATGGATTTTATTTGGATTCTGATTTGAACAAACTGCATTTGACAGAGGAAACCCTGGTGGTGCAGTGGTTAAGCGCTACAGCTGCTCACCCAAAGGTTGGCAGTGGGAATTCACCAGGGGCTCCTTGGTAACTCTATGGGGCAATTCTGTTCTGTCACTATGGGCCACATAGGGTCACTATGCATCAGAATCAACTCCACAGCAGTGGGTTAGTTGGGTTAGAATTTAAAAGAAATATTTATAAGATAATATTGGAGAATTTGAACTATGACTGGTATTTGTTGATATTAAGAAAATATTGCCCCCGGCCCTGATGCTGCCCTTACCCATAAATCACAACGAAGGTCCACTCTTTGGACAGGAATGGATTGGACTTGGCAATGCAGAGTGACCATATATTGGTTGCACTTTATGGTTCTATACATCTATAGGATATCATCCTACTGACCTCTGGCTGGAGGAAGGAGAGTGGGTGGAGAGGAGCAGAAAGGAGGCTGTTGGGAGGATGAGACATGTATGGGGTAGAGAGGAATAGTGTGCTGTCACCGGACAGGGAGAGCAGTGGAAGCTGCATATAGGTGGGCATGTAAATTTATATGGCAATGTACATTTTCACTCAGTCATGTTAAATAAAAAAATATATATTAATTTTTAGCAGCCAAGTGCCGTCAAGTTGGATCTGACTCATGGCGACCCTAGGATCCAGGGTAGAACTGACCCCCAGAGTATTCAAGGAGAGCCTGGTGGGTTTGAACTGCCAACCTTGTGGTTAGCAGTGGTAGCACTTAACCCACTACACCACCAGGGTTTCCCATTAATTTTTAAGGCTTGATAATAGTATCATGATTCTGTCTGAAAACCAGAAGCATCATCTTTTAGAAACACACAGAGACACTGAAGTTACAACACTAGTGGAGGAAGTGGGTGGGGTTATAAATAAACAGAAGTGATCGAGGGAGAGTAACTGTTGAAGCCAGCTGATGCGCACATGGAATTGGTTATTTTTTAAATTTTGTGCAAGATATTTTTAAAGTTGTGTCCTTTGGGGTAATTCGTATGTTTATTTTAAGTACATATTGAGTTTTTAAACTAATTTATTCTAATAGAATGCCATTTTATTTCATGCATTAAAGTTCCAGAAAATATTTAATTATTGCACAGGGAATATTCTGTACTTTTTCCTCTTCTGGTCCCCCAGCCAGAACTGAAAAATAAGAAACATAAGTTGACTACATCCACTTGCTATGATTGTCCAGGGCATGCGATATCACAACACTTATGAAAACAGGACTAGGGTGGCATCTAAGTAAAGTGCCATCAGTCACATCTCACCCCCAAGCTGGTCTCAGAAGGACCTGATCCAAACTGAGAGCGGTTCCAAGTGAAATACACACTGCTATGGATTGAACATACATGTCAGCTTGGCTGGGCCAAGTTTCCCAGCACTGTACGGCTGTCCTCCACTCTGTGACCTAACAAAATTATCCTGCAGGATGTGAACCCTAACCTCCGTGCTGGGAACAAGGCCGGACCGGAGGCGGCTATGTTAACAAAGTAGGGTACAGTCTACGAGATTAGGCTGTGTCTTGAGTCAGCTCTTTCTGGACTATAAAAGAGAGAGAATCCAGCAGAGAGGAGAGAGGACCTCATCACCACCAAGCAAGAAGAGTCTAGAGCTGAGTGTGTCCCTTGGACCAGGGATCCCCGAGGAATACTGGTGACAAGGACCTCCCTCTAAGGCTGATGAAGAGACAAAGCCACTCCCTGGAACTGGCACCCTGAACTTGGATTTCTAGCCTCCTAAGCTAAGAGACCTTGGAGGTGTAGTGGTCAGGTGCTACGGCTGCCAGGCAAAGGTCAGCGGTTCAAGTTCACCGGGCACACCTTGGAAAGTCTATGGGACAGTCCTGACCTGTCCTATAGGGTCGCTATGGGTCAGAACCAACTGGATGGCAGCATGTATTCTATGAGAGAATAAACTCCTGTTTGGTCAAGTCGTCCACTGGTAATAATTCTGTTACAGCTGCTCGAGACAACTAAGACGCACAGCCCTGTGGATTCTGAAGATTTAGTACAAGGACAAGGCAAAATATCTCAGAAGGGATTTTTACATTGATTAGCTGCTAAAACGGTAATATTTGGGATATATTGGGATAAGAAAATATATTAATCAGATTAATTTCATCCCTTTCTGTGTTTTAATGGGACTACCTGTCAGGTGCCTTTGAGCCGATTCTGACTCACAACGTGACCCCTTGTGACCGTAGAACTGCCCCACAGAGTTTTCTAGGCTGCGGTTTTACAACAGCAGGTCGCCCAGTCCCCCTCCTGGAGAGGCAGTCAGTGGGTTTGGTGTGGTCACCTGATTTGGGTCCATGCCCCTGCGCAGTCGAGCCAATGAAACATACTCCAAGTTAGAAAGAAGAAGAAGGTTCATCAGGAGGTCCAACACCACCGGAGACTCAGCAGCAATACAGGCTTTCTCCACGGAGTCTCAAAAGACAGTTTTCACATCAAAGTTTATGCATCATTTCAAAAAGAAATACTTCATGTTTATAAGCACGTAGCCCACAGGTAACTATAGGTATCACAAAGCAGTCACAAGAAACTCTTCATTAAACTCTAGCCAGTCTGTTTACAGCAGGCAAAGACATAACTTATGAGGAAATTCCTCGCCTAGTGAAATTAGCCTGCCAGGTCCACTCTGACTGAGCTAAAGAGCAGGAACGAGAACTGCGGACACACTTAGGAGACCGAGGTCGCCGGAGCTGACAAGGCACTGCACCCCGCTGGAAAGAGGCCAGATTAGCTGGTGCGGTAAAAAAACACTGAACATATCATTTACAGTATCATTATAGCATCAGTTATCCGAAGCTCTCAATTACACATTTTGAAAAGGGAAAAACATGTTGCAAGCTATCAGGGCTACGACGGCCGGCCTCTTGTCGGCCCGAGCTCTGTGCCCGCTGCCCGGCAGAGCTCCCTAACGCGGCCGCTGGAGGCACAGATGATGCACCTGTTTCATGAAGTTTCTCTGTTAGGTAGTGCTCGTCTAAACAACAAATAAAGCAATATTTAAATATTCAGAGTGACCATGTGGTTTATTAACCCAGTCGGGACAATCCTGGGAGTGTGACGAGGTTCTGACGATCTTCACACGCAGACAGCAGGAGAGCCCTGAAGTGTGATTACTGGAATCACCCAAAGAAATAGACTATTGTTCTTACCATTTCAACTGCCAGGTAAGAAGCACATGTCCAGTTAAAGGGGAGCTTCTCGGCCTCTGGGTCTCCCTGGACAAGGTGTGAGGTCTCTGCTTATGGGAAGGGGCAGGGAGTTTAGAGTTCCTGAAAAATCCTTCAAGGAGGAGCTAAAAGCAGGGGTGATCAGAGGAATTCCTGGTGGAGGCGGGGAGATATTTGAAGATCTGTTGCCTACTGTCGTGAACTAAACTGTGTCCCCCCAAAAATGTGAGTAGCCATGGGGTTGGGCCACAGTTCCCAATGTTTTATGATTGCCCTCCCTTTCGTGATTTTCCAATACTGCACATCTGTTCTCTGCCAGAGGCTAGTAAATGGGACGATTATGTTAAAGTGGATGAGGGTGAGATGGCCACATCCTTGTTAAGGGAGTTTCCCTGCAGAGAGGCTTGTGCCTCCCTTTATCCTTTCTTAGTACTGGAGACAGAGAGAAGCTGGCAGAGAACTGGGAACCTCACACCATCAAGAAAGCAGCACCGGGAGCAGAGTGTGTCCTTCAGATCTGAGGTTCCTACACCCAGATGCTCCCTGACCAAAGACTGATGCAACACAAGGACCTTCCTCCAGAGCCAACAAAAAGAGGAATCCTTGCCTTGGAGCAGACACCCTAAATGTGGACTTGTAGCCCACTGGGCTTGTCAGGAGAAACTTCCCTATGTTAAAGCCATCACTTGGTGGTGTTTCTATTAGAGCAGCTCTAGTCGACTGAAACACCTCTTATTGCTCTGAAGTTGGTTTATTTCTGATCTTTTTTTCCCCATTTTCACCACCCTCATCCTTAGTTAAAAACTAAAAATGAAGAGAAGTTTGCAATATTCATTTATTTCCAATATTCATGTCAATAGTGTAGCTATGAGTTGGAATTTACTAAACGGCAATAAGTTTAGTTCGGTTTTTTTAGTAAGTATAACCTAGAACCAAACCCACTGCCTTCAACTCAATTCCAATTCACAGACACCCTACAGGACAGAGTAGAACTGCCCCCATAACATTTCCAAGGAGTGCCTGGTAGATACGAACAGCCAGCCTTTGGGTTAGCAGCCTTAGCACGGAACCACTACACCACCAGAGTTTCCTTAGTGAGCGTATGTAGAGTTAATTTAAGAAACTGGTAAAGAAGCTAATTTTTCCTATCCAGATCAACATTCTCCCAAAGAGACCCCAGGCTCCAGGGCAGCGTCCCCCGGGAGGCAGAGGCCACCAAGAGAACGGACACACTCACCAGCCTGCCCGTTCCCCGCTGTCCGCCTAACTCCAACACCAAACCAGAAGAAAACTAGTGAGAGTTGTTCCTTTGGCAGAGAGTGGGACGGGGGCTGGTGGGGGTCTTCCGTGTGTCTCAGAGGACAAGAAGGCCCCAAGTGACATCTGGAGCGGAATAGTAGAGGTACAGCAATAATGACCCAGTTCCACTCTGGGAATCATTCAGTAGTTTCCAACTATTGCAGTTCTTCCTTCCCAAGTACTTAAGAGCGGCCTTTACTCGGCTCTGGAGAGAATATTCCTTATTAGGGCAAAGCAGAAGGCCAGCAGCAATGCCAAAAAGAGGCAGAAAAGGAAAAGAAGTCTCCACCAGTGGGGAGACTATAATTTCTCTCCTCTTGTTCAGAACAGGGAAACAGTGAGTGCTCTGCAGAGACGACCCGCGGCCACGGGTGTTTTATCTCCCTCATTATAACTTCACTGCATGTTGCTGAAAACGGCCAATTCTATAGCCAAGAATCCTTCCTGAGGGAAACATTCGAGCTGAAGTGCTGTTGAAAATGCTCTGGGAACAGTCTGGGTTCTCGCCTGACTTCCTTGGACCTCTGCCCCAGACGTGACCTACCAAATCCATATAAAGAACACTTTTACTTAGTTCTGGGGGAATTCACACTGTCTTACCGCACGCTGCATCCCTGAGGAGTTAAATCCACTGCATCCCTTCGTAGCAAATCGCCTAACACCCCGCTGCTGGACGCCAGCTGGCTGTCACCTCATAACAACATCCGTGGGACCACGCTCTACCCTTCGGGCTGTGCCATGCAGCCTCCAAGCAAGTTCTTATTTTGTCTTCCTGAAAACACTATCCAAAACAGTAAAACCCAAACCCACTGCCATCAATTCCAGCTCACAGGACAGAGTGAAACAGCCCCACACGGTTCCCTAGGAGCACCCAGTGAGTTTGAACTGTGCAACATTCGGTTAGCGGCCAGAGCTCTTAACCTCTCTGCCACCAGGTTCCTGCAACACTCTCAGGTAGGTGTTTGTGCTAGTCACACTTCACGCTTGCAGAGCCCAGAGGCTAGACAGGAGTCTCATCCCAAATGGAAGAACAGGAGGCAAAAGGCCAGCTCCACTGGTCGCACACAGCATCCTAAGAGCTCAACTACTGGCTGAAGCGCTGGCAGTTCTAATCTACCCAGAAGGGCCTCAGAAGAAAGACCTAGCCATCTCTTTCTGGAAGGTCACAACCTGGAACCCCGAGGGGATAGTTCTGCTCTGCCACACAGGGATCGCCATTGTTACTGGATTCGGGTCCGTGTCCTGGAGCAGTCAAGCCAACGAAACACACTCCCAGTGAGGAAGAGGAAGGCTTATCAGGGGCTCTGATACCACCAGAGACTCGACAGCAGCTCAGGCTGTCCTCCAAGGAGACTCAAAAGACAGTTTTTACATCAGAGTTTATGTATCATTTCAGCAAGGAATGCTTCATGGTTTTAAGCATGCAGCCCACTGATAACTGTATATACATACACCACAAAATAGTCGCAAGAAACTCTTTATTAAACTACAGATGTCTGTGTCAGACACCTGGACTCTACTCTGCATGTCTGTAACAAGCAAAAACAAAAATCATCCCAAATTCCTCCGCTCATAAAACCAGCCTGCCAGGTCCCCTCTGAGATAAGGAGCAAGAAGCAAAGTTGTGGATACACAAAACGCCAGGCAGCCTTCCTAGCTGCTGTTTTCCAGGCTGAAGTCCATCTCTCAGAAGACCCAGGAAGAGGAGGGAGACCAAGGTCACAAAAGCGGAGGGAGCTCTGTGCCCCTTTGGAAAGAAGCCAGTGCAGAGGCCAGAGTAGCGAATTCAGTGACAAACATTTGCAGATTATTTACAGTAATGCAATGGCATTAGTTATGTGAAGCTCTCCATTACCCATTTTGAAAAGGAGAAAACACTTTGCAAGGTATTAGGGTCACATTGTGAATTAGAATAGATGCAACAGCAGCCAACAGTAATACACACTATACCACATCACACACCATGTCACATATAGTAACACGTTACAGGCAGCCTGACATACTACACCATGTTTCACACGGTATTGCATACTACACCGTATTACACGCAGTATCCCTTCCCCACACATGCCCTTTGTGTGAGTGACCTGTGTGCTCGTTTGGAAGATTCACTCATTTACCTAAATGGGACGGGCCGCTTCCTAGTGCCAGGGACTCAGAGAAAAATAAAATCAGGCCCCTCATTGCAGAAGCTCATGGTCTATCCAAAAACCACGTTGAAACGCAGAATAAACCCTCATTTATCTGTGGGCTGAATTTGTAAATTTTTCGTAACAGTCTTACCCCTACTGGATTTTTCTGTTGCTTGTTTTCTCTAAGCTTGGGAGGAGAAAAACCTGCAGTCAAAGACTGCAATGTTTCCCATAGTTTCATTTTTTATTCTGTATTTTGGGTCCTACGCTGACTTTTTGCAAAGTCTTCCAATTTCCATCTGATGAATGCAAATATGTAAGCCCCAAACAAGTGGAAAAGTAAAAGCTCAGTCAAACCAGTCACTTGATACGGGTGTGGTTTACTGATTTCTAACTAAGTGTTAGCCAGTTTCTGTTAACCCTCGTGGTACAGTGGTTAAGCACTCAGTCACTAACCAAAAGGCTGACAGGTCAAAACCACTAGCTTTGCCATCGGAAAAACACATGGTCATCTGCTTCCATTAAGGTTACAGCCTCGGAAATCCTATGGACAGTTCTACTGTCCCATGGGGTCTCTAAGAATCAGACTCAACTCGGCAGCAGGGATTATGGGATGTCTTTCTCCAAAGATAGAAAATAAAACCCAGACTGAAGAAGCTTCACGATTCTCATTTGCCTGCCTGTCTCGCTGGCTGGCTGTGGGGACGACATGTCCTTCATCATCTGGCAGGCCTGCTGGACACCCAAAGCCATAGCCCTGACTGCCGGACACCCAAAGCCATGGCCCTGATCCCTGGTGTGGACAGGCAGCATTCCGAATCACACCAGCAGAAGTAGTTGCAACCTCAAGTCCTTCCGTGGGGGATTAACGAGTGTCACTGAAAACACCTGCGTGTCCCACATGTACCAGTCAGTTGCTCTGTAACAAACCTCCCCCAGCAGCAAGCCTCCCCTAACTCCACTGTTTAAAACAGCAACCATGTATCGGACCCGCGATCCTTGGGGCGGAATAATGGGCCGAGCCCAGCCAGGCCGCCTTCTGCTGGGCCCTCCTCGGCGCCCCCTGCCTCTGCGGCCGGCTGGTGGTCAGCGGCCTCCCGGTGGTCAGCGGCCTCGCTGACCGGCCTGAGGCAGGCTGGCTGGCTGCCAGGGAAGGAAGGTGTTCTATCACCGAGCCCTAGTTGGCCTCTGGGTACTGGCCTCCAGGGTGTTTATTTCTTAATAGCAAGCAGGAGCGCATTAGCCTCCGAAGTCTGCTAGAACCAAACTCAAATTTTTACATATTCAATCTCTTTAAAAATAGCCCAGATAAGCAGATTTTTACCCACTTACCGTCTTCCTGCTTTGCATACCCTGGAAAACTACACCCAACATCTGCTAGACTGAGATAAGACAAACCCTGCAGCTAAAAAGACCCCAAGCTGCTGTGCTGAGGGTGCTACCTGTCCCCGAAACTCCCTGTCCTGCAGCTGAAGACGCCTAGACACTGAAGCCCCTCCCTACCCCCCTTCTGCCCCCTGGAGGAGGAGCTCTCCTTGCCCTCTCCTCTTTCTGCAGTCCTGACTTGGACACCTCCAGCCTTCGGAGGGTCTCCTGCTGTGGGGGACTGCCCCCATGGGAAACACCTGTCACAGCATCAGTGCCAATAGGTAGTTGGTTTTGCGGTGCTGCTGTCTTGGGGCGTGCCTGTCCTTGGGGAGCTCTGAATCCCTCAGACCCTCCGCAAAGGGGAACAGGGCTGCCCCGTCTTCTGTCACTTAGCAGGACAGCCCAGGGTCGTCCATGTGGTGGTGGCTGTAGGCTCCCAAGAACAACAGGAAGACGTTTCCATGTATAACCTGTGCTACGATTCCACGCCGAAGCAAGAAGCGATGCCAACCTCCAAGCCAGTGGCAGTGGGGACTGCACAGAGGTAGGGACACAAGGGAAGTGAGCCAATGGGTGCCGTGACCACAACCATCTGCCCTACCCCAGCTCAGGCCAACTGAACCACTCGACATCTTTTACACTGCCATGCAGGCAGTGCCTGGATTACAGATGAGCGGAATTCCCAACTCTGTCTTTAAGTAAAATTTGCATGTCAAGTTGGAACAGTTCAGTACGCTGAGTCCAACGCTCGTCTTAAAGCCACGGCTCTCAAGTAGATGCTAACTCCCGGCGGCCCCGTGGGACAGAGCAGAAGCTCTCCTTAGGGTTCCCAGGCCACGCCCGGTGGATCCAGACTGCTCACCTCTTGGTTGCAGCCATAGTACTTAACTAAGCCACCAGGATTTCCAGTGTTTCTCTTAAAACACCAAACTCCACTGTTGTTGAGTCAATTCTGACTCATACTGACCCCAAAGGACAGAGTGTAACTCACCCACAGAGTTTCCAAGAGGCATCTGCTGGATACGAACCTCCCAGCTTTGGGTTAGCAGCCTTAGCATTTAACCATTACACCACACGGTTTGTCTCAGTGTACGGTATTTAATATAGAATATAGTACGTAGTGTATCTTTCTCTGCATAAAAAACATTAAAGAAACAGATACACTGAAACATCTTTAGTATAATAGTGCAGCTATAGTAATAATAAAGTTTTGATGTGAATCGGAAAGTCCCTGTCATTGTGAACCATCACAGGTATGTAGCGTTTTGAACACCACAGGCTTTACAGGGGTTGGTTTGTGTCATGGATAGAACTGTGTCCTCCCAAAAATATGCGTCGCCATGTGGCTGGGCCACAATTCCCTGTATTCTATGATTGTCCTCCGTTTTGTGATTTTCCTATGCTATCTGTCAAAGGATTAGGGTTGAACCGTCAATCCCTTCCTAAGGTCCGCTCCCTGCTCCACTGTCAAGGCAGTTTCCCTGGAGTACGGTTTGTACTACCCTTTATCCTTTCACCCTACAAGAGGTAAAACGAAAGGGAGGCAAGCTGAGAACTAGGAACCTCCCACCATCAAGCAAGCAGCACCCGGAGAAGAGCGCGTCCTCCTTCAGACCCGAGGTTCCTGCGCCCAGGTGCTCCCTGGGCAAAGACTGACGCAACACAAGGATTTTCCTCCAGAGCTGACAAGGGGATAGCCTTCCTCTGGAGAGACATCCTGAATTTGGACCTGTAGCCTACCGGACGGTGTGAGAACAGCCTGTCCTTTGTCAAAGCCATCCACTCTGCGGTAGTTCGGTCACAGCAGCCCAAGCTAACCACTGCAGTTTGTAGCTACGGATGGTTTGTCAGTCAGATGTTGGTGTCCCAGGGACCGTCTGACTGTGTAGCTGGTATGGCCCCTTCCCCATCATCCGCTTCCCTTCGGCTGTTCATTCTTAGCTCACTGGGGGCTGCTGTTCTTTCTTGTGGGGACTGAGGATGGGCACGGGCCCAGTGTTGGCTAACATGGAAATGGTACTCAAGAGAAAGACAGGGAGGCCTGGTGGCACAGAGATTAAGAGCTTGGCTGCCAGCCAAAAGGTTGGTGGTTCGAACACGCCCCAAAGCTCTGTACCCTGCTGCTGTAGAGATTATCACCAAGAATACCCTCTGGGGGCAGTTCTGCTCTGTCACACGGGGTCACCAGGAGTTGGAATTGATTCAAGGGTACCTAACAACAAGAAAAAGTCAGGAGGGAGGCCACCTCCCTCTGGCCGTTGTTGTATCTGAGTGTGATGCTGAGACACCACCCACCTGAGGGTGACAGCAGAGCTCAGAGAGGGGGCTCAAAGGGCTGCAGGCGAGGACGCCAGCACTGTGTGCCCCCAGATGCCCTTCTTGTTTCGGTTGTCCTGAGCCCTGCCAGCCAACCAGGAGGCTCACTGGATTGGTCCCCATGTGGGCTGTGACGGTGACACAGGTGGAGCGGGGAGCCTGTCTGGGTCATGGAGAGGTGCTGTTACAGAAATACCACAGGGGCCTCGCTTTGACAGACAGGACTTAGTCTCTCACAGTCTGGGAGACCAGAAGTCTGAATTCAGGGGGTCTGCTTCCGGGGAGGCTTTCTCCCTCCGTTGGTTCTAGAGGAAGGTCCTTGTCATCAATCTCCTCCCGGGACAGGAGCTTCTCAACGCAAAGACCTCAAGTCCTGACAACACGCACTGCTGGCTGTTCTTCCTGGGTGGGATAAGGTCCCTCTCCTCTCTGCTTCAGAAGAGTTTGCTTTGAGACACAACCTAACCTTACGGTCTGTGTCCTGCCTCATAAACATAACTGTCACTACTCCCATCTCATTACATAGTAGAGGTAAAATTTACAAGACATAGGACAATGACATCAGATGACAAAATGGTGGACAACCACACAATACTGGGAACTACGGACTAGCCAGACCGATACACACGTGACATAATTCAGTCCACAACGGAGTCCACGACGGAGCCCCACGCCCAGGGCTCACTGTGACCAGCGTGGCCCCAGGCAGATTCCTACCTCAGCCTCCTTCTCTGAAAAGGCAGGAAATGACCTAGTCTCTAAACCCAGAGCAGAGCTGGCCTCGGGGATCAGAGATGAGGCAGGAGAAAACACTTTCAACTGTCCAGTTGTGAAACCAGACCTAAGAAAAAGAGGTAACAACGTGTTTAAGGATGAAAGGATTGACAGCTCACCGCTAGAATTACATGTGCAGAGTGACAGTGCGACCACTGGTCATGTCAGTCAGGGGACTTCTTACAAATGTTTACGATATTAGTCCACAGGATACCCACAGGTCACAATAGCTTTCTGCCTGCAATCAGCTTGATGACCAAGCAGAGGCAGCCTTAGCCTTGTGTGTGTGCTGAGAGTGTGTCCAGGTCAAGGGCAGAGGGTGGAACTCGGGGCGTACCAGCTGGGGTGATTTCAGCTGCAAGGAGCCACCACCCAGCTCTCCCTGACTTGGAAAACAACTACACCAGTTAGCACAACTGCAGTCCTGGTGGCGCAGTGTTTAGTCGCTCAGCCACCAACCAGCAGGTAGATGGTTTAGCTCCACTAGCCAGTCCACGGGAGGAAGACACAGCTGTTGCTTCTGCAGAGATCACAGCCTTGGACACCATCCATCCCACCAGGATGCTACAAACTGACATCAACTCAGAGCTGCTGGCTCTGCTATGAAGGTGAGGCACTCTCCAGTGGTTCAGTGATGTAGCCAAGGACCCAGTGGCCCTCTCTGTTCCGTCTGTCCTCCAGAGTGTCAAACTCACACACACCCAGTGTCTGACATGTGATTTCTGCAAGCATCTTCAAGAAAAATCCTCCGTTTAATCATTGCAGTCACTTGGGTGAAAAGCCTGAATTTGTTCAACTGACATTTAAAATACATCCCAGTTCCCCCAGGCTTGATTCCAGATGCCTTCATTTCTCAGTACATCCGAAGCTTGGAGAACTCAGTGGGACCCTGCGAGGCCCTGTTTGTAGCATACAACCTGTAATTGATCCCGAAGACTCTCTGCCTAGAATTCAGCCTGTCTCTGTCTTGGTTGACCCACCTCTGGAAGTCGGCATTAAATGTCCCAAGATCTGACCCCCACCCCCACCTTGACGTGTGGGAATCTGTGTGCTGGCCAGACACCAAGAGAGACCAGTTCTAAACCTCACCCACTGCGGTTCGAGGACGTAAGTAGAAGACCTTGCTCACTGTGGTTTCCTCTCACCCGCAGTGGCTGGAACACTCATGAGAATCTGGCATTTGGAGAGAATTTTAAATTGGCCAAGGCCTTCTTTTTCTGTTTATCGGTAATTCCCTGCACCAGCTACAGATGCTAAGGTGACTGTTCTTACACCCATGTAAATATTGGCATGCTTACTTTTATGTTGAAAGTTGACAGCGGGCTTGGTGTCACAGAGAAGCTGTGTGTGGAAACTAGAGGAGGCTAAGTGCTAACAAGCTCAAGCCACATCCCCAGGGCTTTGAACATCCAGAATCTGGGCTTTCTCAACCCAGTTGAATATGTATTTCTGCATATAAGCAATCCAAATACCACATGGAAATCCTATTAGCCATGCGGAAACATATGGCAAAGCTCAGTCTCTCATCAAGCAGAAAGAAACAGCCATCAGTTAAAGACCATCCCGATGGTGCAGGATGCCAGGCAGACGAAGTCACGTTGGAGAGCCACGCCTACCCCAAAGGTCTGACAAGCTGCAGGACAAAACCTTACATTTAAAGTCTGGTGTTACTCTGCTCAGTCATCACTAGGACTTCTCTTAGGCGTCTGGTGCTGCTCTAACAGAAGTACCACAAGTGGATGACTTGAGCAAAGAAAAGTTGATTCTTACACAGTCCAGTAGGCTACAAGTCTGAATTCAGGGTGTCCCCTCCAGGGAAGCTGTCTTTTCTCTGCTGGCTCTGGAAAAATGTCCTGTGCTGCATCAGTCTTTGGTCAGGGAGCATCTGGGCACAGGAACCTCAGCTCTGAAGGATGCATCTTCCTTCTGTGCTGCTCTCTTGATGGCATAAGGTTCCCAGCTCCCTGCTCGCTTCCCTTTCCTTCTGTCTCCCGCAGGAGAAAAACAAAGAGGTGAGGCCACTCCAGGGAAACTCCCTTTAAATTGGAACTGGGAGGTGACCTTAGGCAGGGTGTCACAGTCCCCCTGTGATCTTGTTTAACACAATCCACTCTGTTAAACTCAGGCAGGGATTAGGATTTACAGCACAGGAAAGTCGCAAGATGGAGAGCAATCACGCAATATTGGGAATCACAGCCCAGTCAAGTGGTTACACACATTTGGTGGGCAGATGGGGGGGCGCAGTTCAATCCATGATAGGGCTAGAAATAAAATTCCATTGATTGAAAATTCAAAGTTCCCGATGTTTCAGAATGTTAGCTGTCTTCTGCATTCTCTTTAAATTATTCTGCAATCTTTTATATGGAGAGCAGAAGCGATGTAATAGCAGGGGCCACATCACTCACCTAGGTCGGAGCCCCAGTGTGCAGCACACCCAGCACCCAGTAGGTGCTCAACAGATGCAGGGCAAAGACTGACGAGCTTGCGGAAGACCAGCCGCCTACCCACAGTGACTACTGGTCCTCCTCTCTCCACACATCTCTTTTTAAGGTGTGACCTTTCCACAGGGTGGACAGGAGGAGTGTGTTGTCACGGGGTGGGGAGAGCAGCTCGAGACACGTAGCAGTGTCTGTGTGTAGGTTTGTTTTTTTATATATATAACAAATTGACTTGAATTGTAAACTCTCACCGAAAGCACAAGAAAATATTCAAACAAACAAAAAGAGATACGATCTTTCCTCAGAGGGCAGACTGTGTATTTATGCACGTGTAGGGTCCCTGTCTTGGGTCCACAATCAGTGCCCATAGAAGCAGCCATCAAGAAATCAAGGATGCATGGCATCAGGAAAATCTGCTGCCAAGGACCTCTTTAAAGTATTGAAAAGTAAAGGTGTCACCTTGAAGAATAAAGTGCACCTGACCCGAGCCATGGTATTTTCAGTCACAGCATATGCAAAACCTGGACCATGAACAAAGAAGACAAAAGAATTATGGATGCCTTGAATTGTGGTGTTGGAGAAGAATGTTGAATGTACAGTGGACCTCCAAAGAACCAATAGGTCTCTCCTGGAACAAGTACAACCAGAGGGCTCGCAGGAAGCAAAGATGTTAAGACTTCATCTTACACACTTTGGACGTGTTGTCAGGAAAGATAGTCCCTGGAGAAGGACATCATGCTTGCTAGAGTGGAGGGTCAGCGAAAAAGAGGGAGACCCTTGACGAAATGGATTGACACAGTGGCTGCAACAACGGGCTTAAGCACAAAAGTGATTGCGGACGTGACAGAAGACTGGACAGTGTTTCGTTCTGTTGTTCATAGGGTCACTATGAGTCAGAACCGACTCGATGGCACCTAACAACAACGGGTCCCTGTGACTCGGAGTGGACTCGATGGCAGTCGGTTTGGTTTTGGGGAAACCCTAGTGGTGTAATGGTTAAATGCCATGTCTGCTAACCAGAAAGTTGATAGTTCAAATACACCAGGTGCTCCTTGGAAACTGTGGGACAGTTCTATTCTGTCCTACCGGGTCACTATGAGCCAGAAGCAACTCAACAGCAGTGGGTTTGGTTTGGATTTTTTTGGTAGTACCCATTATTCCAATTACCAGAAAGTTCTAGAAGCATCATTTTCCATATTCTCTAATAAAACTATTCTAGCATGTAAGCTTTGTTAGTGCAAAACCAAGAATAAATAGGCAACGGTCAGACTCTCCATTTGGGAGGATAGTAACAAAGATTTGCTCTGTGCATCACTCCTGAAATCTCAAGGATAAAAAGGCCTCTTTTTCATTAGACGTTTAAAAATAAATAAACAGATCACAATCTGCCAATAGATTTGCAACTGACAATTAACACCTTTTCATCCTCAGAGAGAAAGACTTGACAAAGTTGAGGGTTAGACGTTTGTGACTCTCACCAAACACCTACTTCTTTTGCTACCAAATACGGAACAACAGAACTTCCTCAGCTGCCAAGTCTGCCTGGTTCTCATTATTTTAACGTAAGAATGGCCAGGGCATACAGAACAGGGACTTAAATGTCCAAATCCTTTAAAAATCTACCGTCTTCCTGTTAAAGCAACTGCATGGACATCTATGCTGACTGGGCTAGCCCCACCATCCCGTCTCTCCGGCCAGCCTGGTCCTACATGGTACATTTAGGTACACCTGGGGATTTCTGTCCACATTAGCCAATAGTCCTGCTGAATCCCTGGTCTGGGGTGTGACCTTACAGTCTCTCAGCTATAGCAGGGGAGGTCTTCTGTGCATTTAGGCAACCCAGCACTCATTCCACTTCTCCAGGTAGCTGAAGTCTCAGTTTCCATCAAGGAACCACCTCCTTCTACTGTGTATGTGGGGGGCTGAAGCCTTACTATAGCTCTGGGAGTGGACACAGGACCCAAGCTGGGTCACCTGTATAGTGCCCCACCCCAGCCAGATTCTGTATTCAGTTGTGCCTGACCCAGACCTGGCCAACGAGAACCTCACTGTTCTCTGCAATGAGCTAAGATGTGGCCTGAAGAGGCTTAACCAGTACCAGGTGCCTTAGGTCAACTCTATCTCATTGCAACCCCTTGTGTGTCAGAGTAGAACTGGGCTCCAGGGGCTTTTAATGGCTAAGTTTTCAGAAGCAGATGGCCAAGCTTTTCTTCCCAGCTGGCTCTGGGAGGACTCAAACCATTAGCCTTCCAGTTAATAGCCAGGCATGTTAACCATTTGCGCCATGAGGAAAGAGCCTGCCTGAGATTACAGCAGAAGAGGAGACAGGAAGGACAAATTCTTGAGAACATCACTGGTGTTGCCACGTAAACCACACCAAAAAGCCACCTCTGGCTTCTCCATTCCCTGTAAAAAGGAAAATGAAACTGTATTGAGATGGGTCACAGTGTCCCTCGTGGTACACTGGTACAGCGGTTAAGAGCTCAGGAGCTAACCCAGATATGTTCTACCTAAATCCACCGCTTCCTTCTGGGAAGCCCTATGGGTTTCTGCTCTGTCTCACGGGGTCCCTGTAAGTCAGAACTGACCCAACAATCACGTGGCCCGTTAGCATTCAGGCTGACGGGAAGGCTGGCTGCCCTGGGGATGCTGTGGATGAGCACTGGCTTCTAACCAAAAGGTCGACGGTTTGACCTCACCAACTGCTCCTTGGGAGAAGCGTGGGGAACGTGTGTCCACACAGACAGGGACCTCGGCCACCCCGTGGGGTGGCTCTGCTTTGCTCTGAAGGCTCACCGGCAGCGGGGCTCGACGCCGTGGCAAAGCGTCTGGTTTTGGCGTCTGTAACTGAAAGAACTTAAGAAAAGCGGTATACACTGGGAAGACCAGGAAAGTGTCTCTTAGGGAAAACAGGTGAATTAAGACTTGCAAACAAGCTAATTAGAACACAGATAATTTGGGGGCCGCCACAGCGTAATCTGCTTTAACACACTCCGTTTGCCACGGTGTCCTCTCATGGCAGCAGTGGCAGAGGTATTTATCCGGACTGTCAGTCGGAAACCGCATCCCCACCTGAGAATCAGCCTGGTCCTGTTGGGCACGTCGTGGTGCAGCTGGGCCTTCGTGTCTTCGTCAGGCAGCAGTCCTGCCGAATCCCTGGTTTAAAGTGTCACATCACTGTCCCCCAGCAGTGACAGACGGAAATACTGAGACCATTGTGGTGTGATTAGTTCTAGGCCTGAGAAAAGAGAATTCTTCTCTGCTACCTTCATGTAATTGATTCCAATACTTCACATTATTTCCAGTGATTCTGAGGCTCTTTGCTCACAAGACTTCTCTGTGGGGTGAAAGACGATTGTTAGATTTCTCCCCTAAACTACATTTCTGGGAAAACAGAAGGATCTCTGTGTGTCTGTTTGTTTTCATGTTTAAGAGACTTGTCCATTGTGGTAATAATTTACCTATCCAAGGCCCATTTCTGGTGTTTCCCCTGTTGCACAGAAACTGCTTTGAACCAATTTCATTTAATTCAAAGAAATTCCATTATTCTTGAATGATGAATATGGAGAAGAAAAGTAAAGGGAAATATAGGATCACATCAGGATATCTTATATGCTCCAGGGAATTACAAAATGAGAAAACAGAGCAAACGCAGCTCAGATAAGATGCAATAAAGTACTAGAAATAAATTTCTGAGCCTTGGAAATACAAGTCTCATTTGGAGTCTTCAAGATAAAAGGGTCTTGAGGATCTGAAAAGAAAAACAAAAAACATGGATGAAAGAAGAAAACAGACATCTTCTGTACGCAACCTCAGGTTTTCTTTTGGTTGTTGGTTTCCTGTTTTCCGTAGGAAGCGTCTTGGGTACCCCAATAACAGAAATAACACAAGTGGATCGCTTTAACAATGGAAAATGTATTCCCTCACAGTTCAGGAGGCTAGAAGTCCCAATTCAGGGACCCAGCTCCAGGGGAAGGCTCTCTGTCCGTCTGCTCCGGGGGAAACTCTTGCCATTCATCCCTTCCTGGTCTAGGAGCTTCTCGGTACGGGAACCCTGGGTCCAAAGACGAGTCCTGCTCCTGGCTCTCGTTTGGTGCATGAGGCCCTCTCTCCTCTCTCCTCACTTCTCTTCTATATCCCAGAAGGGAATTGTTCAATATACAACCTGATCCTGTACACTGAATACTGCTCGTTAACACAACTGCCTCTAATCCTGCATCATTAACCCCATGTTGTTGTGGTTGTTGTTGGGTGCTGTTGAGTCAGTTCTGACTCATCAACCCTGTGCACAACAGAACAAGACACTGCCCAGCCAAGGACCACGCCCACAATCACTTTTATGCTTAAGCTCACAGTTGCAACCACTGTGTCAATCCATCTTGTTGAGGGTCTTCCTCTTTTTGGCTGACCCTCGACTCTACCGGGCATGATGGTCTTCTGTAGACAGTGATGCTGTCTGACATGTCCAGAGCACGTGAGCGACAGGTTTGCTATCCTTGCTTCCATGGAGCACTCTGCTTGCACTTCCAAAAGGGATCTGTTTGTTCCTTTGGCAATCCACGATACGTTCAATATTCTTCTCCAGCACCACAGCTCAAAGGCACGGCTTCTTCTTCTGTTTTCCTTACTGACTGTCCACCTTTCACACGCACGTGACTCAGTTGAAAATACCTTGACTTGGGTCAGGCACACCTCAGATTTCAAGGTGGCGTTTTTACCTTTCAGTACTTTGAAGAAGTCTTTGCGTAGATTTTCCCAGTGCAATGTGTCTTTTGATTTCTCGACTGTTGCTTCCACGAGTACTGATTGTGGAACCAAATAAAATGAAATCCTTCACAACCTCAAGCCTCTCTCCACTTATCACAATGTAACTTAGTGGTGTAGTTGTGAGGAGTTTTGTTTTCCTGATGTTGAGGTGCAAGCCACATTTAAGGCTATGTGGCCTTTGCTCTTCATCAGTGTTTCAAATCCTCTTCACTTACAGCAAGCAGGATTGCACTGTGCATAACACAGGTCTTAATAAGTCTTCCTCCGATCCTGATGCTTTGTTCTTTTTCATATAGTCCAGCTTCTTAGAATATTTGCTTAGCTTACAGGTTGAAAATATATGGTGAGAGGATACACCCCCGACACACTCCTTTCCTGGGTTTAAACCAGGCAGTGTCCCCTTGCTCCGTTCACACAACTGCCGCTTCATCCATATACAGGTCCCTCAGGAGCACAATTAAGTGTTCTGGAATTGCCACTGTGTGCAGTGTTAACCGTAATTTGTTATGATCCGTATTGTCAAATGCCTTTTCACAGTCAATAAAATACAGGTAAACATCTTTCTGTTATTCTCTGCTTTCAAGAAAGATCCATCTGCCATCAGCCATAATATCCCTGCTTCCTCGTCCTCCTCTGAGTCTGGCTTGACTTTCTGGCAGTTCCCTGTCGATATACTGTTGCGGTCGCTTTTGAGTCATCTGGAGCGAAATTCTACTTGCCTGTGGTACTAATGCTACTGTGCGGTAACCTCCTCATTGGCTGGTCACCTGTTTGGGGAACAGGCATAAGTATGGATCTCTTCCAGTTGGATGCACAGGCAGCTGTCTCCCAAATGTCTTGGCATAGACGAGTGAGCACTTCCGGTGCTGCATCTGTTTGTTGAAATATCTCAACTGTTATTCCATCAATTCCTGGAGGTTTGTTTTTTGCCAGTGCCTTCAATGCAGCTTTGACGTCTTCCCTCAGTGCCGTCAGTTCCTGATCACATGCTGTCTCTTGAAATTGTTAAACATTAACCCGTTCTTTCTGGTGTAACAACTCTGTGTTCCTTTCATCTTCTTCTGATGCTTCCTGAGTCACTTAGCATTTTCCCTGTAGAACCCTTCAGCAGTGCAACTTCAGTCTTGAACTTTTCTTTAGTCACTTCAGCTTGAGAAACATAGAGCGTGTTCTTCCCTTTTGGTTTTCTATTTCCAGATTTTTGCACACATCATTGGAATACTTCTCTTTGTCTTCTCAAGCCACCCTTTGAAATCTCATTCCGGACTAAGACATGCTAGGAAGAAGGACCCAGCAGGCAGGCGCCTTCCGAAAACAATTAGCCAGTGGGAGCCTTGTGAACAGTCGTGGGGCATGTTCATTAACAACACGGAGGCTGGGATTTACAAGACACAGGCTGACTGCATCAGACAGCAACACCGGGGTCACAGCCTGGCAAGCGGACACTCATTCTGAAGGGACACAATTCATTCTGTAACAGTAAACTAAGGTGATCCAGTACCTGCTTGGATGTGTCCTGACCTAGACGACACGTGTATTTTTCTAGAAGCATGTTAGCGTACGTGTAATTTCTAAACAAGCAACCACAATATCATTATGACACGTAATAGATGACAATTACTTCTTTTTATTATGATGAAACCATTGATGAGAACATTTGCCAGTTCATCATTGTTTAGGATTCAGAGTTTCCACTTACGATGATGGGAAATTTGACAGTGGGTACAGGTGGCACTTATGCGATATGATTGATGTACCGGGGCTCCCTGAATTGCACATGTGAAAAATGCGAAACTAACCATAACTTCATCTTACCGAATGTCCTCCTTCTCCTCTGCCTTTTTCCTCTCCTCCTTTTCCTCTTTTCCCTGCTCCTCTTGTTCTCTTTCTTCTCCTTTTTTTATTTTTTAAACAGTTGAGTTATCCAAGTTAGGATCCAAACAAGGCCATATCCTAAAGTTTGCTAGTGCAAATTCAGTTTATAAATCTTTTCTCTGTTGGTCTCCTTTTCTCTTTCTTTTAGTGTCTTTGCAGCTTGTTTGTTGAAGACTTCATAGAGTTGTCCACATCCTGGGCTTTCCTGACTCAGTCTCTTTGGTTTAATTTAATGTGTTTTTCTCTCTTCTGTATGTGAGTAATTGCATTTAAAATTCAGTATGTTGGCCAGAAGGTCCTGTGTGTGAAGTCGTGCCCCCTTTCCTCTCTTTGAGTCCACCTAGCTGCTCCTTGAAAACGCTATGGGACAATTCTACTCTGTCCTATAGTATGACTATGAGTTGGCATTGACTTGATGGTACCGCTTTGGTTTTGATTTGGCCTGCCAAGGAGATTAGTCAGTTTTGTTATCCCGTTAAGCTTAAAATGTCCACTCTACAAGCTTGAAGAGAAGATCTTACCACCAAGGAAGAATGGCTGAGATCAGGGCACATCCCCGTGCTGAGATGCTCCTAGACCCAGACGAGAGACAGGGAGAGTTGTAACACTGGAGACGGCAAGACAGCAAGAAGAGCAGCAGAGAAATGGCAGCAACATAGGCATCAGAACCAGTAGATGGGCAGGAGACTGTGTGAGAGGCTTCCCAGGTCATAGAGCTAGAGTTGAGCACCTTTGGGGCAAGGCCTGTGGGCAGAGTTGGGTGCCTAGGGATACCTACCAGCAGAGCTGAAGGAGCTGTGAACACTTGCCCAAGTGGGGCGGAGGCTGAGGGCCAAGAAGAGGCCTACCAGTGACGTGGCTGACGGAAGAACTGTATCCCAAGCCTTCATGGACCTGCACTGTGACTGCTACTTCTCTAATAAATCCCACAGTCACGAGTATTGTCTGCAAGTTCCATAGGCCCAGCGCAGTCACTTGTGAAGCTGGCAGAGAAGTGGAGAGCACTATGGACAATACAAGAGGTGTCAGAATTGATAACGACAGCTGAGAGAAGAGGCCGGTCTGACCTCCACCCTGTGGGAATCCACCTCAGGGTGTTAATCTGGAGTCTCTCCCTTGGGAAGTTAGAGCAGGTCAGACCCTACCGCTCTGCCCATCCTACAGCTGATTATTTTACTTTCTTATGACTTTAACATAATTTCTTATTTTTTATCACTCTAGGATGCATCATAAGCTTGTTTCCATGTCATTAAGACATTTCTAAATCATTATTTTAGCAGCTTCCATGTCTTTTATCATTCAGATGAATCACAGCTCTCTGCTAAACTCCTATTGTTGGTTGTTTAAGTTGTTTACAATTTTTCACAGATTTAAACAACGCTGTGATGAATATCCCCGGGACCCTAAGTGTTCACACATTCCTAAATTACTGCTTTAGGATAAATTTCTGTACATGCACTTGCTGAAGCAAAAATAAATAAATAAACCAGTCACTTCAGGCTTTCGTGTCACACAGCTAAATCTCCCTCATGAAGTGTTTTGAGTCCCCACACCCTGCAGTTCCCCCAAGATGAGATGGTTCAGTTCTTTTTCTCATTTGTCTAATCTGAAAGATAATACAGCCTGTGCTGGTCAATGCCATTGGCGCTCACGTGGATTATTCTAGCTATGTGTCTACCCTTTCTCTCTTTCTGCAGACAGTGGAGCCAATGTTCACAGTACACCGTGCCTTGTGCTTTGTCCTGGGGTCCACGTGTTACCGGGTGGCTCAGATGCCCCAGACCCGTCTGAGGTTCTTGCCCCTCACTGATCAAGAATGAACAAGTAAGGAAGGCACAGAAAATCTTTTCCCATGAGCAAAACTTTATTAAAGAGACTTGCGAGCAGAAACGAAGAGGGTCTGGGCAATGCTCAACCCCCCTCCCCGGACAAAGGTTTGGTCAGGGCTTATAAGGGACTCGGAGAAGAAAGGGTCTCATGTGTTATTTATATTGGAGGTGGAGGTTTCCAGGAAGTGGTGGGACTGGGGTAACTAGGCTGCACACACCTCCTCGTACAAAATAGGGGTAGCCGCAAAGGGTTCTGGGAGGCACTGGTAGGACTTACTATGGGATGTTGCACATGCGCTGTCCTTTAAGATCTCAGTTCAAATCCTGGTACCAGCTTTATGTTCTTGCTGGCCTCTGCTGGAGGGTCGCAGAGCGCTCACTCCTGACACCACTGAGCATGTGCCTCATGTTAGCACCTTCCGACTCAGCCTGAAA
The DNA here is from genome assembly GCA_028571685.1 of Heterohyrax brucei. Lineage (NCBI taxonomy): Eukaryota > Metazoa > Chordata > Mammalia > Hyracoidea > Procaviidae > Heterohyrax > Heterohyrax brucei. The sequence goes on along the minus strand of CM053156.1, from coordinate 88,591,607 downwards.
AACAACTTAGAGAAGTTCTTGTTCTTTTGGTAAAAATCTGTAGTATATTAATCCCTCATCGTGGTCAGATAGCCCTCGCGCTGTTCATGACTTAACCTTGCTTGGGGGTTTCTAGGCTGCTGAGAGGGTCCCCTGTCCTGTGACTCCTCTCTGTCTCAAAAATGCAAAGACTGATTCTGAGACAGCGTTCGGATCTCCACAGCCCATCTCTTGCCCACCGGCTCTACGTGAGACTCAGTTTAATGCAGTCAAGCCCAGTGCCGCCCAGCCAAGTCTGCCTCATAGCAACGCTACAGGATGAAGCAGGGTTTCCCAGGCTGTAATCTTCACAGAAGCAGATTGCCATATCTTCCCACCACGGAGAAGCTGGTGGGTTCAAACCACCTACCTTTCAGCTAGCAGCTGAGCACTTAACCACAGCACTACCAGGGCAGTTTTGAGCTGTTGTAAAGAGCAGAGGAGCTGGAGCAAAATTCAGCATCTTGCCTCGGACTCTGCTCCTCATTAGCGGCCTCCGCAGCTCCATCACCCTGGCCGTCATCAGCAACAAGTGCCTCTTCTCATCCCTTTCTGCTGTCCCAGCCAAACCAAGTGATGGAGATGATGCCTAATGGCCGCACACCCCAAGCAGATTAGAAAGAGGAATCTTTATAATTAGGCAGGCTTGCTGTTATTTAAATATTTACCAACATTAAACACCAAAGGGCTGTGCAAATGATCCAGGGATTCATATTGTTCGAAGCTAATATTCTTTGTACAATATTATGCAAATTGCATAAACTTTTTTTCATTGTTGTTGCTGCAAGCAGTGTCTCCCAAGGCAGTCGTTCACTAAGTTGAAACAGATAAAGTTTTAATAATAAATAGTGATGATGAATAAGTCACAAAGTTTGTGCAAAGCTGAGGCACTCCCCACCCTAGGGTGGTTTATTTGACAAACAAGTAGCATTCCCAACTCTGCCTCTGCTCAAGTGGCGCCATTTTCCTCGAAATGTTTGGCGCAATAAATTATTTCAACCCATTAAGTGTTAACGAACAAATCATATTCTCTTGCAATCTGTCATGAATTGCTGAGAATTGAGATTTAAACGCTGAAATTATACATTAATTTCACTTTACGAAAACAAAGCTGGTTAAGAGAAATTAAACTTGGCTGAAATGGGAACAAAACAGTATGTCTGATGCTGAATATTTTAAGCCCGCAAAGGAGCCTGCAAATTGTTTCATTAATATTCAGAACACTTGAGCCTGCATCCGTAACAATGAGAAAATGCAAATAGCGCCACGGCATGGGAATACCCATTAGCAGCAATATGTCTGGGCAGTCGGCAGCCGCCACATGATGCTGGCATTGGTTCAGAGCAGGATGGGTCCCCAGCACCAGTACAGTGGCCTGGACCAGGATGACCTCTCTTTTGGCATCCACGGGGCAGAACTGAATCAGTTCAACAAGTTGTCAAGCATCTGTGCTCCCAGCAACTTGTTTCTGGTTAGAGGAGCAATTAGGATGGATTCTGGAAAAGAGTATTGGAGCCACAAATAGCTGGGAACAACCCACCTGTGCAGCAGAGGGCCTTGAACTAAAGAAAAATGCCATCTGGCCACACAAGTAAGGTCCCAAGACAGGGAAAGAGAAGGAGGTAAGTTCCTATGGTCAGAAATCTATTTCTAATGCATATGTTTTTAAATTTCTAACAGGAATTTTCTCGAAGAAAATTCTACTGGCACAAATCTGTGCCAACCGTGAGTGGTGATGCCTCTTCAAAAGGTGTACCCCTTGGTGTCACCGGGAGCTGCAGACAAAGCAGCACCAGCACCCCTGAAAGCCCCTGCTCTCTCCGTCTCTCTCCATCCAGAGTTACCACCATCCTCACCTCCGACATCCTGGACAAAGCCTACAAACAAGTACTCTCTTGGCTGTGTTCACATGTCTACAAGATCTGCTCACCGTAGTGCTTGAGTCGTAGCTGGTTCATTCTCTTCGGTGGATGGTGTTCCACCGTATAAATATCCCATAATGCACTCACTCAGGCTTCTGTTGATGGATAGTTGGGTTCTCTCCAGTTTGTAGCTTTTAGAGATAATGCTATTGTAAATATTCATGGTCATGTCTCTGGCAAATGCCAAGATAGGATTTTTAAGTAAGCTCAGATGGAGCCAGGGTATGCACACATTGGTGAGAGCACAGGTACACACCAACAAACGCACACGTGCACTCACACAGACTGTCTCTTTGCCAGTGTGGGCAGAGACAGACTTCTGAAATCTATAAAAATGATAACAACGTTTGCCTTTAGGGAAGAATGTCTAAGGGACTGGAGAAGTCAATGTTAAGGTATGTGTCAGCTTGGCTGGGCCAGCATTCTTGGTGGTTTGGCAATTTTGATGTAGTTAGGCAGTTATGGTGTAGTTCAACAGCCATAAGATGATGTGATCACCTTCATGATGAGATCTGATATAATGTGATTACGCACCTCCACAATGGGATCCAGTCAGCTGAAAGGGCGTTTTCTTGTGGGTGTGGCCAGCATCCAATATAAGAGGACTTTCTGACAAAACTTGTGGGATTTTGGGTTCTTCAGCTGACTCCTGTTCATCTGACTCCCAGTTCTCGGGACTTGAGCTAGCAGCTAACCTACCATCTGGCCGGCTGATTTTAGAATTCCTTAGTCTTCAAAGCATGCAAACCAGAGCCTGGCTGTCTAACCTGCCACTACGGAGTTTACCAGACCCTGAGGCCACCAGAATCAGGAGAAGCCATCATTCGGACTCACCAGCGTGGGATGTTCCAACCTCTACAACCATGTGAGCTATTTCCGTAGTATATATATCTCTCTTTGTATATTTATACACTTTCCTGGTTCTGCTTCTCTAGAGAACCTAGCCAAAGACAAGAGAGAATTTATTATTTTTTGTACTGTTTCAAACTTTTCAGAAGTCATAGAATAAGCTTTCAAAATAAAATAGGGTCCTTGTGATATGGTGAAGTTGGGCCAGACCTTCCGCTGTGCTTCCAGGTGACCAAGCGCCTGCCCGAAAGAGCACACAGCCTGCTGCTCCCGCGGAAAGCACAGGAGGCCCACTGGTTGGGCACCACCGTGTTCAAAGGGCTGCTCAGCGCTTGGCCACTTGTTACCTCACCTGATCCTTCTAACCCGCCTGGGAAATGGGCCCCGTTAAATAACCCCACTTCACTAATGAGGCAAGTGGAGGTCAGAGAGGTCAGGAGACTTGCCTTGGGTCACTTGGCTTTGGACCCTCAGTCAAACACAACATCCAGTGATGACTACCATGGAGAGCTTGCAACACACTGGCGCTGACACCTGCAGATACAGGAAGGTGAAGGAGAGGGGACATTTGAGGTCATGCTCCCCTAGGGTTACAGGGCAAGCCTTGAGTGCATGTGGGGCCCCTGCCCCCTTCTCATTCCTAACGCAGGTCACAGTTTGAATGATCCCACAGGGAGACGACAGCAGCGATGTCTAATACAGGTCATAGCTGTAAGGACCCTGCTGAGAGGGTCCAGCTGCGCTGTCAGACTTGGTGCCTTAGGTCAGGGAGTGGCGAAAGGTCTCCGTGAGGCACAAGTGGAAAATATTTTAGGTCTGCAGGTTGCATGGTCTACATAGAAACCACTGGGCTCCACAGCATCGTCACACAGAAGCATCCACAGACTACACATGAAGCGGGTGGGCCATGTGCTAATCAAACTTTACGGACACTGAAATGTGCGCTTCATTGAACTTTCCCGAGGAGTCCCAACAGGCTCAAAGAGGTTCCGCAATCGGATGCTAACCAGAAGTGGTTCAGACCCATGAGGAGCTCCTCCAGGGAAAGGCCTGGGGGTCTGCTTCCATAAAACTTAAAAATAAACAAACCCACTGCCATCGAGTCAATGCTGACTCATAGCAACCCTATACGATGGAGTAGGACTGGCCTGCAGAGTTTTGAAGGACCCTCTGGCAGATTCGAACTGCTGACCTTTGGTTAACAGACGTAGCACCTAAATACTATGCCACACGGTCATGAAATCCTCTTCCTTATTTTTTTCAATTATATGAAGAGGTAATCACCACTCATGGGCCATGCACACACAGACAAGGGGAAGATTTAATCCACTTATGGGCCAGGTGCACCCAGACGAGGGGAAGATTTAATACCCTGGTCGTGGTTTACTGACACTTGTTTTAGCCAGATGCAAAACTGGATACTGCTCAGCCGCTTAAGAGGCCTGAAAACTAAAAATCTTTTAGCTGCAAGACGGAAACCCAATAACTGCTGGCGATGTTTGTAACCTGCAGAGTGTGACAGAGAGCACCTGCCACAGGTCTCAGTTTCTTCCTCGGTAAATCAGAAGTGTTTTGGATTCCACTGGCCTGGAGGCAAACCCTGGCTCCATGACAGGCTCCACTACACCGGGTAAACTTCAGAATTGTTTTTTGAATCTTCTGTAAGGTTCTAAGATTAAAATGTTAAGTATCTAAGTTTAAAGTATTAAAAAGCAAACATTTCATTTTGAGGACTAAGACACACTTGACTCAAGTCATGATATTTGCAGTCACTTCACATGCCTGTGAACGCTGAATGGTGAATCAGGAAGACTGCAGAAGAACCGATGCCTTTGAATTAGGGCATTGGCGTTGGCATTGGGCTGCCAGAAGAATGACATACAGACATAGGTTCTTTAGAAGGAAGGAAGACCAGAGCTTGTCTCTGATATTTTTGGACGTGTAATTAGGAGGGACTAGTCCCCGGAGAATGACATCATGCTTAGGAGAGGGTCGGGGAGAAAGAAGAAGACCTTCAAGGAGACCGCCCGACACAGTGGCTGCAGCAGTGGGCTGAAACGCGGCAACCACTGCGAGGCTAGCACGGAACCAGCGATGTTGAATTCTGTTGTACATGTGATCATTGAGAGTCTGATTAACTCGGTGGTACCTAACGACATCAACAAGGAGTCTCTAAGTACATAAAGGAAGGAGGGATAAGGGCAGTGCCTACGTCACAGGGTTGTGATGAGGATGGATTGATGATGCACATAAATCCTCAGCAGAGTTCCTGGGACACCACCAGTGTTCTGTGACTACGATCTAACAGTGACCAGCAGGCGCTGATGGCGGTGGGGTTGCTGATGGGTCAGCTCCAAGCCCTGGAGACCTTACAAGCCACAGAATGAAACATTGCCCAGACCTGCACCGTCTTTGTGACCGTTGATAGCTTGAGTCCATTGTTGTAGCTATTGTGTCATCCACCCCATGAAGGGTTTTCTTCTTTTTCACTGACCAGTGCTGGTGTCCTTTAGCAAGTCTGATGTCCTTCTGTAGCAATTCATCTTTTCTGATGACGTGCCCCAAGTAAATGAGCTCACCATCCTTGCTTCTAAGCAACATTCTGGACATGTTTCTTCTAAGACTGATTTGTTGGTTCTTCTAGCAGTCCAGTTCAGTATTCTTCACCAACACCTCAACTGTTGTGTTGTTGTTGTTAGGTGTCACTGAGTTTCACTTAACAGAAGGGACCCCGTGTACCGGGGAATGAAATTCTCCCCAGCCCCACACCACCCCTACAGTCGCTGTCACACCTGAGCCCCGGTTGTAACCGCTATGTCAGTCATCCATTAAGGTCGTCTTCTTTCCGTTGACGCTCTGTTTTACAAAAAAAGATGTCATTTTCCAGGGACAGATCCTCCCTTATAACATGTCCAGAGTTATGAGAAGTCTCACGATCCTTGCTTCTAAGAAGTCTGGCTGTATTTGTTCAAAGACAAATTGGCTCGTTCATCTATGAGTCCATGTTATATTCAGTATTCTTCACAAACTTCCTAATCCAAAGGCATCGATTCTTCTTTCATATTCCTTATTTACTGCCTAGCTTCTACACGTGTATGAAGTGAATAAAAATACCATAGCTTGTGTCAGAAGCACCTTTGTCCTCAAAGTGCCATCTTTTCTTTTTAACCCTTCAGAGAGGTCGCTGGCAGCACGTTTGCCCAGTGCTGTGCATTGTTTGATTTTTCTGACCACTGCTTCCGTGGGGGTTGAAGGTGGATCCAAGTGAAATGAAATCCTTGACAGCTATCATCTTTTCTCCATTTATCATGATGTCACTTATCAGTCCAGATGAGAGGACTGGTTTTTTTCTTTATGTTGAGGCGTAATCCATACTGATGGCTGTGGTCTTCGATCTTCCTCAGTAAGTACCTCAAGCCCTCTTCAATTTCAGAAAGCAAGAGTTTGTCATCTGTATTTGCATATTGTTGATGAGTCTTCCTTCAATCCTGTTACCAGTCTTCTTCACATAGTCCAGTCTATAGGATTATTTGCTTAGCATACAGATCAAATGAGTATGGTGAAATAATCCAGTTCTGATGCACACTGTTCTTGGCTTTAAACCACACAACATTCCTTTGTCCTGTTCAAATGACTGTCTCTCGGTGTATGAATAGCTTCTATGTGAGTGGTTCCAGAATTCCCATTCCTCACAATCTTAAACATAATTTGTTATGGCCTACAGAGTCAAATGCCTTTGCATAGTCAATAAACCCAGGTAAACATTCTTTTGGCAGTCTCAGCTTTCATCCCAGATCCATCTGGCAGCACCAATGACATCCCATTTTTAACATTCTCTTCTGAGTCCAGCTTAAGTTTCCGGCAGTTTCTTTTCTATGTGCTGTTTCAACCCCTTTGGAGTGATCTCCCAGGAAAATTTTACTTGTGTGTGCTGTTAGTTATATTGTTTGATAATTTCTGCCTTCTGTTGGATCACCTTTCTCTGAAATCAGCATAAATGTGGATCTCGCCTAGTTGATGGAGCAGGTAGCTGTTTTCCAGACTTCTTGGTATAGATGAATGAGCACCACCAGGGCCGTGTCTGTCTGTTGAAGTCTCTTCAATGGTGCTCGGAGCCTCGTCCCTCACAGGTGCCTTCTGTGCAGCTCGGACCTCTTCTTTCAGCACTGTCTGAAGTAAAATATGGTGATGAAACGTTCAAACACACAGAGTTAGGAAACCAAAGGGGAAGAACCGAGTCAGTATTTTGCAAGTTGAAAGAACTGAAGAAAAAAAATCAAGCCTCAAGTTGCAATACTGAAGGACTTTATAGGGAAATAATCAAATGATGCAGGAAGCATTGAAAGAAATAGAAAACATATACAGAATCACTGTACCAAAAATGGGTCAACATTCAGCCATCCATCTCAGGAGGCAGCATCTGACCAAGAACTGATGGTACTGAAGGAAGTCCCCTCCATTAGGACACATCCAGTTTCCTTTGGTCTTTGGTTTTCGTTATGCAGCCTTTGCGTGCATGTGAGGTGATTGAAAAGATTATGACCTGAGTCAGGCACAGCTTAACCCAGTGCTGCCAAGTTGGGTCCAACTCATAGCGACCCTATGAGACAGCGTAGAACTGCTCCACCGCGTTTCTGAGGAGCGTCTGTTGGATACGAACTGCTGACCTTTTGGTTAGCAGATGTAGCACTTAACCATTGCACCAGCAGGGTTTCCAGGCTCCCCTTAGTCTCATTTAGTGACTTACTGATTTTAGTGTAGAGCTCTAGTGGTGCCATGGCCGAGCCCCCAGCTGCTAAGCAAAAGGTCAGTGGTTGGAACCTACCACCTGCGCTGTAGGGGGAAAGACCTGGCACCATGCCCCCATAAGATTACAGCCCTGGACACCCTACAGGGGAGTTCTGCTGTATTCCACGGGTTTCCTGTGAGTTGGAAATAACTCAACAGCACACAGCAATACCAGTAAGTTCCTTTTGAATGGACTTAATTTGCACCTTTGAACCTCTTAGGAAAAGTCTAATTCTTGCTGTAATCTCTGCTATCTGCAACCTATGGTTGCAAGCTTCTGCAACACAGGTAAAGTTGGATACGGTGTCTAGCTTTCTTTTTGAAGTCCAGGTGCAATGATCTCCCACCAGCTCTTCCTTTTGCTCCACTCCAATCCCAACTCAACTTTTAGAGCCTCAGCTACATCAGTGTTTCACTGGGCCATACTTTGGGCTCCACTGTGTGGACTTAGTGCTGACCTTTGATGACTGTATTTGAGAGTAGGTCCACAGGCAGAACTTCCTCATGCAGAGTGTAGTTTGTTCAATAGATTTGGGGACCAATTTGTACCCCCCTTCCCCACCACAAATTACCACTTTGTTCAACGACAGACTGCACAGCTCTCCACAGAGTTCATGAGTTCTGTCACTCCAGCCTCGTGATGTTCCTGCAACACCAGAGCCATCTACACATTTACACTGGAGCTTGGTTACTTAACAACCATGAACACAGTTGTTACCACTGATAAAATCTTCAATATAATAGTAACAAGGACAATGGGAATTTACTACTAGAAAGACAGAAAATTGCAAGCACCAGCAGGTGCCTCACAAGCAAGAAGAACAAGATACACATGTTACAAACTAGTTTGTAAAGACCTAGTAGAGAGGTAAGAACACAAAGAAAGTTAAGTGAATTAAATTCCTTAAGATGATGTGTCATTTTATAGCTCAAACCTAGCTCCATTACAAATTAGATTGACTCAGGCACCCATACTCTCTGTCAAGAGAAACATGACACTCATTTAAGAGGGTAAATATTATTTACTCAGTTTCTACTTTCTTTTCTACTCACAATATGGACTAGATAAGTATTATGAGACATACAGAAAAGAAGGGAAAGTTGACCTATCCTCAAAAGAAAACAGTCATGGTTATAATAAAACCTATAGATTATTCAGTTATTGAGTTAGCAGACAAGGAATCTGATATAACTAAGAGAACTATGTTTAAAGAGGTAATAGAAAAGATAGACAATATGTGTGAAAAGATAGGAAACTTTTGCAGGGAAGTAGAAACCTTAAAGAGCCAACTGGAAATGCAGTAACTGAATGATGACCAAAAACCAGGCCCATTGCCATTGAGTCAAGTACAACTCTAAACAACCCTGTAGGACAGAGTAGAGGAGCCCTAGAGTGTTTCACAGGGGTGGCTGCTGGATTTGAGCTGCAGATGTCTTAGTTAGTGGCCAAGTTCTTACCCCTGCATCACTAGGACCCCAAATGTAGTAATAAAAGTAATAAATGAACATTTCATTCAACAACCTTAACAAAAGGCTGAACACAGCAGAAGGAAAGATTGGTGACCTTGAAAAGAGGACATTTGAAATTATTTAAACTGAAACATTAAGAAAATAAAAAGTTTTAAATGGAGGAGAATGCCTGAGAACCATGAAACAATACCAGTCTAACGTAAGTGCAGTTGGACACCAATAAAGGGACGAAACAAAGAACATAACATAAATATAACATAAAACACATAGGAATAATCTAACAGAAGACTTACAAGACCTCATCACTGAAAACTGCAATACATTTGTCATGGATTGAATTCTGCCTCTCAAAAAATGTGTGCGGCAATTTGACTGGGCCATGATTCCCAGTATTGTGTGATTGTGCTCCATTTTGTGATCTTCATATGCTATAAATCCTAATCTCTGTCTGTGGGTAATATATAGGATTATGTTACAAGAGGATTAAGGTGGGACTGCAACACCCTTACTAAAGGAGTTCCCTGGATTGTGGCTTCCACCATCTGTTATCCTGTGGGAGATTAAAGGAAACACAGGCAAGAAGAGAGTTGGGGACCTCATACCATCAAGAAAGCAGCCCCAGGGGCACAGTGCATCCTCCAGACCTGAGGTTCCTGCACTGAGATGCTTTCAGACTGAACAAAGAGTAATGTAACACAAAGACCTTCCTCCAGAGCTGGCAGAGAGAGAATGCCTTCCCTGGAGCCTTAGCACCCTGAATTTGGACTTCTAGCCTACTGGACTGTGTGAGAATAAACTTTTTCTTTAAAGTCATCCATTCATGGTACTTTTGTCAGAGTAATACCAGATGGCAAAGACAATGTTGCTGACATGAATTAATTAAAAAAGAAAAACAAGTAATTTTTCATTGAATATTACTATTGGTAAGATGTCTATCCTTCCCAAAGTGACTCAATCCTACTAAACATCCTAGCAGTCTTCTTTCAGAGACTGAAAAGCTGAAGGCATGGTTTAAATAGAAATACAAAGGATCTAAAACAGACGGAATAATTTTGAAAAATAAGAAAAGAAGGTTGGAGAACTTACACTTTCTTAATCAAGATTTCCACAAAGTTGTGTATCAAGATGAGGTGACATTGTCATAGATTAAGAAATACATCAGTAGAGAGAATAAAGTGTCCTGAAATAGACCTACACATAGATTTGTTTTAGAAAGATATCAAGTCAATTCATTGGAGAAAGGAACTTACTTTTAATAAGTGATACTGAAACAACTGGATATCTGTATGGAGGGAAAAATTAACCCTTGACTCTATCATGTTAAATATCAAAATAATAACAATTTGAGGTAGATCATAGACCTAAATGTAAAAGGCTGAATCATAATGCTTCTAGAACAAACTAGAATATTTTCAAAAAATTATTTAAAGAGAATCCATAAAAAGTAATTACACTAAATTTATTTTTTTTAATTGTACTCTTTAAAACATACTTTTAGAAAAACCCAGTGTTGTCAAGTTGATTCTGACTCATAGCTACACTACAGGTTAGAGTGGAACTGCCCTATAGAGTTTGCAAGGAGCTTCTGGCGGATTTAAACTGCCAACTTTTTGGTTAGTAGCTGTAGCACTTAACCACTACACCACCAGGTTTTTCAAAACATACTATTAGAGAAATAAGTAACTACAGAAAAGAAGAAAATTTCCTCAATACATGAATCTAACCAAGACTTTGTGTTCTAAATTGTTAAATAACTTCATTAAATCAATAATAAAAAGATAAGCATCCCAATTAAAATAGACTTGAAAAAGTGCCATAAAATAAGACAATAAAAAGAAGTCATAATAAGTACATAATAAGGTCTTTAACATCATCTGTGATTCAAACTCACTGCTGTCCAGTCAGGTCTGAATCACAGCAACCCTAGAGGTCAGAGTAGAACTGCCCCCAGGACTCTCCAAAGAGCACTGGGTGGATTTGAACTGCTGACATTTTGGTTAGCAGACATAGCACTTAACCCACTATGCCACTAGAGTTTCCTTCATCTGTGATTTAATCTGTAAGATAGTATGTCCCATCCACTAATGTGAGTAAAGTCAAAATGACTGACAATAACAAATGTTGACAACGATATGGAGGACCTGGAACTCTAATACATTGGTGGTAGGCATATAGAATTGCACAGTCACTCTGGAGAACTTTTTAGCAGTTTTGTGTAAACTTATGAGCCGGCAATGCTATCCCTATGTATTTAACCAGGAAAAATGAAAGTACAAGAACTGCCAATTAAGTTTGTGAACTCATCCTAGAAAAAGTGCTACATACTTCATTGCTGAATGTCAGTATGGTCACCTTCAAAGTATTCCCCTTGGGAAGCTATGTACCAGTGCCAGAGCCTAGTCCACCTTCAAAGCAATTTTGGAACTCTTTTTCTGGAATGACAATCAGAACTGTTGTCACATTACCCTTAATGTCTTCAATGTCATCAAAGTGTCTTCTTTTCCACATTTCCTTTATCTTTGTGTAAAGATAGAAGTCATTGGAGGCCAGATCAGGTGAGTTGGAAAGGTGTTCCAATTAAGTTCTTTGTTTGCTGGCTAAAAATTCCCTTACAGAGAACTTTACGCAGTTAAGTTTGTGAACTTGCCAACGTGCTGCTGTACTCTATGGCCATTCCAGAAAGAGTTCCAAAATTGCTTTGAAGAATGGACTAGGCACTGGGAGTACTTCAAAGGTGACCATGGTGATATTCAGCAATGAGGTATGTAGCACTTAGAACAATTAAGTTCACAGACTTAATTGTCAGACCTCATATGTGTTCACAAAAAGATAGTCACAACAGTCTTTTTTATAACCGCCCCAAACTGGAGAGAACCTAAATGTTCATCAACGATGGATGAACAAACTGAAATATACAATGAAATGATACTCAGCTGTGAAAAGAAATAAGGTACTGCTAATACACAATGTGAAAAAGATCTCCAGAAAGCCAGACACAAAAGAACATATTCTGTATGATTCCATTTACGCGAAGTCTAAGCAAAAGCTAAATTCATCCATAGTGACAGAAGCCAGGAAGTCACTGTCTTTCAAGATGAAGTTGATGAAATGGAAAGGAACTGGAGAAATTTGGTGGGTGATGGAAGTCTTCTACATCTTGTTTTGGGTGATGAGTGTGTAAGCATACACCTGACAAAATTCACCAAACCAAGATCTTTGCATATTATTATTTCTAAAGTATTCCTCAATTACAAAGATCTTTTTAAAAAATAAAGTCCATTCTCTAGCTGACGTATGGACAAAATTTAAGAGAAAAATTGCAGAACTGATGGGAAATGAAGATTTAGGAGACTACTACAGTGGTCTTAACACCCAACAGTGCAAACTCTTTATGAAACCTCTTCTTACTCCTTGCGACCATTTGTGATGAGCACTACCTTTCTGAGATGGAAGCAAGGGAAAGGAGAATCAATCCTTGCTAGCAATCGATGCTGATTAAGAAAAGCCATGCTTTAAGAAGGAGGTCTGCCTTCTCCTGGTTTCTTCTATGCAATGATGCTGTACACACAGCCACATCCTATGCCCTGTTTGAGGGCATTACAACTGAATCTGCCAACATTTCCTTCTTTTTCTACTCACCAAATATAATCTATTCCCCTCCCCCTTTTAAGAGGTAATAGAATGAGCAGGGAGTTCCCTGTCCCCAGGAGGGTTTAGGCAGAAAGGGAACAATGATGCTTCTAGGAAATTAAAGAGTGGGACAGTGGCGCCCTTAGTGGGGAAATGAGACCAGCCAAGAATGTCCTTTGCAACTCCCAAAGTCTAGCATTTTATGACAAGTTCTTGATAAATGTGAGTACGGCCTAGTAAATCAGAAATATGGGTAAATTCATACTTAATTAAATTAGCTACATTTAATTTTACCCTGCATGTATTTTGATGGACCAGAGGATAGAATTACATGCATAGCTATTCTGTGCAAGACATTCCGAAATGTTCTTTGATCATCCACTAATTTTGCTGCTATGACAATTAGCCTTGATCAGCCGCCCTAGCTTTCAGGCAGAACCTGATGCCGATTTTAATTACTTAACCTAAGGCCAAGGCAAAGGGAAATACCCACTGAGTCCAATTCCAATTTCAGTTCATTTAATGTGAAATCTACTGCCAGCAGACTTGGACTTTGCTCTTTGAATTAAGCATCACACATCGTCGTCGGCGTTTACACAGTGGTTTCCTCTCTCCTCCAGATCTCTCCATGTGCCCTTTCACAATTATCCATATTAATTAGTCCCTCTGTTGTGTTGATCCTAGTGACCGTCTTGGTGGTTCCCCGGGGAAGCCACAGTCCCCACTGGGGTGAGTTTCTGAGGGGTAGTGCACTTCAGCTGAACAACCCTTTCAATTCTCAAAACAAAGCCATCTCAGAATGTGGGCTCCATCTTGTCAAGACATCATTGTGGAGGATTCATGCATTTTATCTTCCTTCTGAGGTCCACTGTCTTACATCACTCAGAGGTTTTTTTGTTTTTTTTTTAAATCTTTTCAAGTCATTTAGATTAATGTAGATGTGAGAAGCAGTGACCTGGCTTTATTTGGCTCCTGCCTCTACCACAGCCACATCTAATGACGGTAGGTGATGGTCTTGACTAGAGTTCGATACTAATCTGGCTTAATGGATTTCTGTGCCTTCATTCCGCTTTTTAATTCCAGCTCTAGTTGAGAAAAGAAAAAGAAGGCTTAAACGGCTTGATACAACCGAGTTGTAGCATCGTTCAGTCCTTGTCAGCAGACAGGGTCTGCTTGTGCCTGTCTTCCTTCCTGCTGGTTACCACTGAGGTTTAGCAAGATAATAGCTGATCTTCTGACTGCTGTGCCAGGCTGTGAGGGACGGCTGTCTTAGTCACCCAGAGCTGCTGTAACAGAATTACCGCAAGTGCATGGCTTTAACAAAGAGAAACTCTTCCCTAGTCTAGTAGGCTACAAGTTCAAATTCAGGGTGTCAGCTCCAGGGGAAACCGTTCTCTCTCTGTCAGCTCTGTGGGAAGGTCCTTGTCCTCAGTCTTCCCCTAGACAAGACACTTCTCAGTGCAGCGAACAGAGGTGCAAAGGACTAGCTCTTCTCTGGTATTACTTTCTGGATGATATGAGGTCTTCATGTCTCTCTGCTCACTTCTCTCTCTTATATCTCAAAAGAGACTGGTTTAAGACACAATCCCTATATTATGGATTGATTCCTGCCTCATCAACACAACTGCTACTGATCTCATCAACATCTCAGAGACAGGGTTTACAAGGCAGGACAATCACATTAGAGGACTAAATGGCAGCCAATCACACAATGCTGGGAATCACAGCCTAGCCAAACTGGTGTACATATTTTAGAGGACATAGTTCAATCTGTGTCATTCAACACTTTTGAGCTCCAACATTCCATGTCATTGCCGTATGTAAAATGCTTTCACCCCATCATATCACAGCAAAGTCTTAAATCAACTCCAAGTTTAAAATTCAAAAAAAAAATTCCTCTTCATCTGTGAAATTTAGAACATAAGTTAACTGATTTCAAGTTCAGTGGCAGAACAGACACAAACTAGACATTTCTGTTTACAAATGGAGGAAACTGGAAGTAAAGAAGCGATGACAGACTCCAAGCAAGTCAGCTGAGCACATGACATCAGCAGTCCGGCTTTGAAAATAATCCTCCATTCTCTGAGACCATTTACACAATGGCCCTGCCCTCCAGATTCTGGGTGTTGGCCACACTCTCCTGATTCTAGGTGGAGGCTTCTCAGCTGGGCTTCAGCTCCACCTTCTAGGCCCACTGGGACAGCAACTCTACTCCCTCGACTTTAGGTAGCCCCAGTCTCCTAGTCCATCTGAGTGGTGACTCTACCCTTTGAGACCTTAGGGGTCATGGCCGTACCCTTTGAGACTAAGGCAGCTCTGCTTCTGTGCTCCTTGTCTCTTCAGCTTCCGCTTCCTGGTTCCTTGGGCTCTTGGTCCCTCAGTCCTTACAGCTCATGTCTGCCCTGCAGGGTAGCTCTCTAGCTACCCTGCCAGATGCCTGCTGTGCCATCAGGCTTCCTGCAGGTCACAGCACTTGGGACAGTGTCCAACCTTATGCAGATATAGGGAGTGTTAATACGAAAATTATCTAAACACCGTCAAATTATTCACTGGGCAGGGGGCACAGGAGACAGGTGATGCCTATGAGTACTGCTGCCCCTGTCTTCATGATCTTCTAGTTAAGCGGGTGAACAAAGTGCCCACGACTGTGGTGGATGCTCTATAGGGTAGTCATGGGGTGAGGAGATGATGAAGGATGTGATGGGGCTTCAGTAGTAGATTCTCACCTACCACACAGGAGACCCAGGTTCAATTCCTGGCCAGTGCACCTTGTGCACAGCCACCAGCTGCCTGTCATGGAGGCCTGTGTGTCACTATGATGCCGAAGAGGTCTCAGCAGGGCTTCTGGACTAAGATGAACTAGGAAGAAATGCCTGAAAATCTGCTTCCAAAAACCAGCTGGTGAAAACTTTGCATATCACCAAGACCTGATACCCATCTGCTTGCAGGGCTGGGCAGTGTTGGGTTCTGCTGCACATAAGGAAGCTGTGGTATGGTTAATTGCTCTACTGTGTGGCCTTCCTAGCCATGAGCTTGTAACGCCCACCCAGGGGATCACATGGTAGGGTAACTGGGGTCTACCAAGTGGATTGGTCAGTTTTGCCTTAAAAGAGGACCAGTTCCTGAGCAGAGAGAAGAACCCACCACCACCAAGGAAGGAGAGACTCACAGAAGACTTGGCAGCAGGAGACAGTACACTGGGATTCCCAGCCCATGAAAAGAGAAAGCTGAGCACTTCTGGGCATGGACTGAGGGCCAGTGAAGGTTATCCTGATGGGACAACTGTGTCTTGAATGTTTCTGAGTCTGAATTGCCACTCTTACTTTCCCAAGAAACCCCGTAATCTTGAGTATGGTCTGTGAGTTCCACATGGCCATTGCAATCAGCTACCAAATGCAGTAAGGAGTGCCATAGGAGGGATGATTAGTATTAGAACTAGTAGAAATGGCAAAGAGAGGTGACATGTCTGATCACTTCATGGGAGTAGCGTGGACCATTGATCTTGAGTCTCCTTCCCCCAGTGGGTCGGCAGGAGGTCCGACACCTCCCCCATGGTGGTTTTACAGTTGCCAGGAGCTGGGGACCAACTGGGGTGCAGAGAACAACAGCAGCAGCACCTACTGTCTGGCGGACAAGAGGAGGCTCCCTCAGCAGAGATCAAGCCAGGGAAGAGGGGACCTGTCACCGGGGAGCCGAGGACAGTCCACTCCAGAGAGGAGGGAACAGCAGGGGAACAGATGGGAAGACAGCGGAGAAGTAGACGGCAGGGAGGGGCTCAAGCCTTCTATTTTAGATGTGTTGCGTTTGAGGCGCCTGTGACATCCAAATGCACAGACCACTTAGGCAGTGGAATCAAAAAGTGAAAAACTCAATAATGCTCCGAGTCATTTCTGCCCCTCAAGCGCCTTCATTGCAGATAGCCAAGATGCATTCTCGTGGCATCCTGCTGTGGCCTGACCTGGACCACTTCCTCACTGCTGGCTAACAGGGAGCGAGCCATTTGGGGGCGGGGGGCAAGGTGGGACATGAGTTGGCAAACCTGCGCCCAGACAAGGTTCACGTGCATCTCGGGGACCATGTGGGGTGATTGGCACCAAGATTTCGGACTTTTCAAGGCTATACATGTCATGGCATTTGTCAGAGGGGTGCGCTGGGAGTTTCATTAGAGAATGCAGTGAACCCGAATAAACCCGTCCTGTCTGAGAAGTCACAAGGGCCTGAGGTACGTGCTTCACGAGCAGTCCCGAAAGCCAGCGGTGGGTCAGAAAATGCCACCATCTGAGTCATCTTCATTGAGTCTACCGCACCTGGAACGACCTCCTTTTGTTCCCGAAGCACCCAGGTTTTCGTGCCCTCTAGCCACCGACGTCGGCTCCCAGTGCTCGGAGCTGTTTGGATAAATCGACAGATACGCCTTCTTCCCACAAGCAGGTAATTTCAGCGAGGGTGGAGGGACACTTCCCTGAGTCGAGAAGGGGCCTCACCCTGTAGCTGAGGTTGTTGTTGCTGGGGGCTATTGAGCTGACTCTCACTCCTAGTGACCCCACGTGATAGAGCAGGACTGCCCCACAGCATTTTCTAGGCTGCCGTCTCCTCAGGAGCAGGGAGCCAACTCTTCCTCCCCTAGATTTACCAGGCAGGTGTGAAGCGCCAGCCTTTCGGTCAGTGGCCACGAGCTGAACTTGAGCAGCAGAGGTCGGCCGGGGCGCGGGGAGGCTCAGGGAGGCCCGCGTCTCTCTGCCCTCTCGGCACTGGCAGTGCCTTTACCACAGAGGAAGCCCCGTGACGCTGCACTAAATCCAGCATTTAAGTAGAATGCCCTCGTTTCGTTTGCTTTCTTCTCAACCAAACACAACATGTATAAGCCTTAGCGGCCGACAAGAACCTCCAGGCACTGTTTCAACAGCGGGTGTGTAATTTTCAGATTGCAGGTCTTGGAGAGGGCATGAATGCCCACGGCCGAGGCTCCGTGGCAGATCCCGAGGCTGGGGTTGCCATGACGGGAAGGAGGAGTGGAAAAGACCCTTGTCGCTTACTTGATAATGCGTCTTCATCTCAGTGTGTGACAACAACACTCCACTCTCCGGATGGGTTTTGTATTGATGGGTTTTAATACAGCACGCTGTTTAAGTCTTTACTCATGTGTTTCTGGGAAGATGCAACCCACAGACTGGAAACAGAGCATCTAAGGACTGTGGAGTTTTTGCTCTTCTCCTGCTCCCTAGTGACAAGTGTGCGTCTTGGCTCAAGCAGATACAGGAGACTCAATGGGCAGCTCCTGTACAGAAGCAAGGTGAGAAGGCAGAGGGGGACCAGAGCCATCTGAACAGACACAGGGTATACAGGGTCTGGGGGAAGGGGTGTGTTGCCACGTTGTGGGGACAGCAACTAGCGTTAAGGGACCTTGAAGATTGGGACTCCTTATTAATCAGTACTCTGCCGGTTACCAGACCATTCCCAGTCACCTCTCCAATTCTGTCACTCCTTCCTCTAGTTTGTTTTCTAAAGAGGCCCCAGTGAGCTCATATCTAACCATCTCAGAGTACTCAGACATGCACACAACAGACAACAACTGACTGATGACCCTAGGCCACATGTGTGCTCAGTAACTCTAGAGAAGTCATGTCAAGGAACCGAAACACACCAGATGGACCACTGGTTGTAGCCAGGCCCATTTCAGAAGTGCAGATCTGGTGGTCACTTCTGGGCCAAGTCTTAGCCTCATCTCATAATAAATAATCAGTAGAAAAGATGAATAGTTAAAACCTTCTGATCCTGCCTGCCACCTTCCTTCGCTCCTAAGTGAATACGGATCAGAAGAAAATCGTAATTGTTACAGAAGATCAAAGAACTGACTGTGAGGGTGACGCTTCTGAGATCCCCGTGCTGGCCTGTAAAATAAATGCTTTCTTCCTCTCAAAGCCAGCGCCTCAGAGATTGGCTCCTTGCACGCTGGTCATGGATCCACTGGCCTATTTTCACAAGGGTCACATAACAATGTATGTTTAAGTTTTGTGTATAAGAAACATACTTGAATTGTAAACTTTCACCTAAAGCACAACAAATTTAGAAAACAGACTGAAAATCTCCAGGACTCATCTTATTACACTGCTTTAAACACGTGGTCCAGCAAAAAGCAATTCCTCCACTTTCCACAGTCTTCTTCCCTTAAACCTGCCCCAACAGGTTCTACTGTGTATCAGTTTGACCTTTTGCTCCCCATGCAGAACATTGGAGAGCTGTGTGTGGTGTTTTCTAGGAGAAAACTAGGACTCTCTTGTTCCCTTTGAAAGCACTTGCCATAGAATGAATCATGTCACCCCGAAAATACATGGAGTAATTTGGCTGCGCCATGATTTCCAATATTCTATGCTTTGTCTCCCATTTTGTGATTTTCCTATGTTGTATGTTAGAGAATTAGGATGAGACTGTAAATCCCTTCCTAAGATCACCTCCCTGCACCACTGTAAAGGGAGTTTCCCAGAAGTTGTAGCTTGTACCACCCTTTATCCTTTCATCCTACAAGAGACAAAAGGAGAGGGAAGCAAGCAGAGAGCTGGGAACCTCACATCACCGAGACAGTAGCAGCAGAAGAGCATGTCCTTCAGGCCTGAGGCTCCTGCACCAAGATGCTCCCTGAACAAAGGCTGATACAATGCGAGGACTTTCCTCCAGAGCCAACAAGTGGGAGAGCCTTCCCCTGGAGCGGACACCCTGAATTTGGGCTTGTAGCCTATCAGACTGTCTGAGAATAAACTTTTCTTGTTAAAGCCTTCCACTCAGTGGTATCTCAGTTAGAGCAGCGCTAGATGACTAAAACAACACTGAACCTGCCCCCCGTCAGGGTTTTAGTGGTGAAGCTCTGAGAAGGATTCCCCCAAGCAAAGGCATGCCTGTGTCTCTGGCAGAGAGGACAAGCGTGACCACTGTGACATGCCCTGAGCCTTCTTCATGACAAAGAAGAACTCTCCAGAGGAAGGACTGGCTGGTATGTTGATGGAACCTTCCCATACTAGAATGTAAAAAGAAAAAAAAGATGTTTTTTTAAAAAAAGAACAGAACACCAAAGCAGTATGGGACGATTTTTTTTTTTTAATTATAGCACACATTTCATAGGAATACCAGGAGAAGAGAACACAGCAGAAGTATTTGAAATGAGAACAGAATTTCTCACTATTATTAGAAACCCTGGTGGTGCTGTGGTTAACTGCTATGTCTGCTAACCAAAAGCTGGCAGTTCACTTCCACCAGGTGCTCCTTGGAAACTCTACAGAGCAGTTCTACTCTGCACTATAGGGTCACTATGAGTCAGAACTGACTCAGCAACACTGGTTTTAGGGTATCGCCAAACCAAAGATACAGGAGGCTCACATAACACCACGCAGGATGAATACCAGCACAGGCACACAAGCGAGCGTGCACACACACACATTTCAGCACATTATATCCAACCTGCAGAAAAACCAAAGACAAAGAGAAAATCGTGAAAAAGAAGGGGAAAAATACTTACCTACAGAGCAGGAAAAACACTTACCTGCAAAGCAAGAGGATCCATTGGTGGATCGGTGGTAGAACTCTGACCTTCCAGCTGGAGACCCAGGTTTAATTCCCAGTCAGCACACCCGATGGGCCGTCCCCACTGCCTACTGGAGGAGGTTCATGCGTTAATGTGACAAGCAGGTTCCAGCTCAGCTTCTAGAATAAGAGGGACTCGGAAGAAATGCCTGTCAGTCTACTTCCAAAACAGTAGCCAGTGAAAACCCAATGGATGACAATGACCTGATCTGCACCTGATCAGGGGAATGACTCAGAACCACATGGCAGTCCAGTTAGTGTACACAGGGTCGTCATGAGTTAAAGAGCAACTCTGGGAACAAGAGGGTAGCTGGAACAACAACACAGAGTTACAAGACGGCAACTAAAGTAACAACATGGTAGGTGAAACAACAAAGAGTGACAAGACGGCAATTGGAGAAAAACTACAACACGGAGTAACGAGACCGCAGCTGAAACAACACAGAGTGTCATGGATTGAATTGCGTCCCCCCAAAAGAGGTGTAGCTGTGCGGCTGGGCCATGATTCCCTGTCTTCTATGCTTGTCCTCCATTTTGTGACTTCCCTGCGCTGTATGCTAAAGAATTAGGGTGGGACTGTAAATCCCTTCCCAGGATCACCTCCCTGCTCACTGTAAAGGGCGTTTCCCTGGAGTATGGCTTGCACGGTCCTTCCTTCTTTCGTCCTACAAGAGATAAAAGGAAAGAGAAGCAAGCAGAGAGTTGGGAACCTCACACCATCAAGAAAGCAGCACCAGGAGAAGAGAACGTCCTTCAGACCTGAGGTTCCTGTGCCAAGACACTTCCTGGACAAAAACTGATGCAATACCGGACTTTCCTACAGAGCATACAAAGGGGAAAACCTTGCCTCGGAGCAGACATCCTGAATATGGACTTGTGGCCTGTCAGGCTGTGTAAGAATAAACCTTCCTTTGTTAAAGCCATCCACTCTGTGGTATTTCTGTTGGAGCAGCCCTAGGTGACTAAAACAGAGTAACAAGAAGGCAGCTAAAACCACAACAACCCAGAAACAAGCCTAGGAATGACAGCCGACTTCCTGTCAGAAACTGAGTCAGGAAGAAGAACAGAGTGAAACATGCACAACGGAATGACACAGAGAGAACATCAGTGTAGAATTCACATCTGGCAAACTTATCTTTCAAGAGGGAGGGCAAAATAAAGACTCAGATTAAAAAATAAAAAGAAGAAACATATCACCAACACACCTGTCCTGCAGGAAATGTTCAAGTTCTTCAGGTGGAAGGAAGACAACAGGTAAGAGACATGGATGTGTGTGGGAAAGAAGCATCTTGGAGAAGGAGTAAATGAAATTAAATAGTTGTTCATTTTTCTTATCCTTACTCCGTCTTCAAAAGTTTGCTGCTTAAAGCATTCACCTGCGTGTGGAGTGACCACAGCACACGGACTGACAGATGACAGCGTTGTAGGGACGAGAACACTGCTATACGTCACCTGCAGACACAACAACGCGTGACCTGTAGAGTGGAGACTGCTACTTGAAGACAGACTCGGAATCGTTCACCGTAGGTCTCAGGGCTCCGGGGCAGGTGAAGAAGCTCAGTCACCCAGAGCGGACAAACCCTGAACACAGAGCCGGGGGGCCAGTGACCCCGAAGTAGAGCCAGACCCAACAAGCTGCCCACGACCGGCAAGTTGTTTCACCTCTTATCCTCAGGCTCCTCATCTCAGAAATTGACGCTTTGATGGCTACTCGATAAAATCACTCCAAAGACGGAGATAATAGGAATGGAGCGGTTGGCTGAGTACCTGGCACAGGGTGAGTTCTCTGTATATGGAAGCTACCATCACTCCCATCTAAAACCAAAACAAAACCCATTGCTGTTGACTCATTCCAACCTTCAGTGACCCTCTAGGACGGGGTGGAACTGCCCCATGGGTTAGCCCTGGTAAAGCTGCTGAAGTCAAACTGATGACCTGCTGGCTAGCAGCTGTACCGCTTCCCTGCTGGGTCACCCGGGTTTCTTCAGTGTAAAGCAGTGGTTCTCAAGAGGGGGTTCCCCCAACCGATACCGGCACCGCCTGGGATGTGTTAGAACGCTGCGTCAGACCCTCCGAGTGGGTCCAGCTGGCTGGGTTTTAACAAGCCTACAGGTGATACTGGTTCTGCTGCAGAGCAGGATTGAGAAATTACTGTTGATAGGAATACAGGTATGTTTCCTGAATTGGAAACCCCAGTCAGCGGAGTTCAGACAATAATATTTTTAAACACTCCTGTTTTAGTCAGCTAGTGCTGCTCTAACAGAAATACCACAAGTGGATGGCTTTAACAAAGGAAAGTTTATTCTTACACAGTCCGGTAGGCTACAAGTCCAAATTCAGGGTGTCTGCTCCAGGGGAGGGCTGTCCCTGTTGTCAGCTCTGGAGGAAGGTTCTTGTGTTGCATCAGCCTTTGTTCAGGGAGCATCTCGGCACAGGAACCTCAGGTCTGAAGGACACGCTCTTCTTCTGGTGCTGCTTTCTTGATGGTAGGAGGTTCCCAACTCTGCTTGCTTCCCTTTTCTTTCACCTCTTATAGGACGAAAGGATAAAGAGTGGGGCAAGTGACACTCCCGGGAAGCTTCCCTTACAGTGGGGCAGGGAGTGACCTTAGGAAGGGATTTATAGTCCACCCTCACCCTGTCTAACATAATCCACTCTGTCACCCACAGGCAGAGATTAAGGTTTACAGCATCAGAAAATCACAGAATGGAGGGCAGTCACAGGATACAGGGACTCCTGGCCCAGACAAATTACTACACACATTTTGGGGGACATAATTCAATCCATGAGAGCCTCCTGCTCTGGTCATTCTTAACTCCCTCAGTGCCATTGCCATAAGTATGCCAGCCGCTGTCAATGCCTCTGGACCTCAGAGGGAAGGTGTCATTCCGGTTCTAACGTATTTAGCATCCAGGCAGGTCCCTTTCCACGTGTGTGAAGCTTGGCCAACCAGATAAGGGGTCTCACCGCCGTGCCGTTCAGAGTTCTGTTAGATGATGCTCCTTGGATGGCTTAGTCTCATAAGTGTAGCCTCTGGTTGCTGTTGTCGTCTTTATTGTCGTGAGATAAGCCTGCCGAGCGCGATTCTGGCTCCCTGTACGGTCGTTAGGGGCCACCAGGAATCTATCTGGCTCTTTCTGCGTCATGTTTGACAAACCAGCGGTTCCCCATGTGACCCTTGGAAAGGTGCTCAGTAAATTACTTGTGTAGCTCTCATCGCTGCATTGTCATACCGCAGACAGGTGGCCAGAGTGCCACTGGCCTTATCGGTGGCTCGTATTACCCAATCATACCTCCCAAAACCCACACCACCTTCCAAAAATTTAAATACACTCGATAAACAAGCACGCATTCGAAAACTGAAAACATAGCATCAAAAAACTAAGGCGAGAAAAATGCGGTAACAGAATCAACGACCCTTTGTCTTTACGCGGTCCTGATGGCACAGCGGCAGAAAGCTCCCTGGAAGCCCTGTACCGCCCTTCTACTCTCTCCTGTAGGGTCACTAGAGTTGGAATGGACTCAGTGGCAACAGGTTTATTTGTTTGGTGTTTTTACCTTAATGCTCAGATGATTGGAAACCCTAGTGGCGCGGTGGTTAGGTGCTACGCGGGCTCACCGAAAGGTTGGCCGTGCAGATCTGCCAGGCGCTCCTTGGAAACTCCACAGGGCAGTTCTGCTCTGCCCTCCAGTGTTGCTATGAGTCGGAATCGACTCGATGGCGGTGGGTTTGGGGAGGCCCAGATGACTGGGGTACAAGCTGCTACTTAGCGTGGCCCCCAGTGGATTCCTAACATAAACCTGTTGAATGAATGAATCGATCAACATGACAAATGCCACACAAGTATCCATTCAACAAATCCCTCTGTCAACGTGACAGGCCCCACACAAGCGTCTCCGAGGCTGGCCCTTCCACACCTGCTCTTACAAGCCCAACATGGAACACAGACAATGCGGAAGCTCCCCGTTTTATGCTGTGTTGTGTGATGTCTGCTTCACGTGAGCCTGCGGGTGTGCTCATGAGAAGGTCATGATTTTGACTCTTTGACACAGGGTTAAAGGGACTTTATCTACACCTCTGTGTACAAATGCACTGAGGCCAACCCACAGGCCACCACTTGTCTATCAGTGCTTCATGCTATGTGGCTTCCATGTTGCTGTGATACAGGATTTCAGATGCCACTGGGGTCACCCGGGGTGGACAGGTCTCAGCAGCACTTTGAAACTAAGACAGACTAGGAAGAAAGGCGTGGTTGGGATTTATGTCTGAACATGAGCCAGCGGGAACCCTGTGTATCACAACAGAGCACTACCTGATGCAGTGTGGGCGGATGAGGCTTCTAGGCCAGGAGAAACTCAAAACGTGCAGGGGACACAGCGACGGGCTGCAGCAGAGCACCACAGTGAAGGTGGTGTGGAGTGGGCAACGTGGAGTTCTGGTCTGAGTCACACGGGGCGGCCGTGAGTCCGTCAGCTGGACGCGTGCGGAGGACACCACGGCAAACAGACTCGCCTCCCGCTTGGCTGATGTGGGGGAGGGGAGAGCCGGGAACTGGGTCTCAGGGCTGGGCCTGCGGGGGCTGACTGATGAGGCTGCGTCACCCGCTGTCAGGTTCAGGGCAGTCATTTCTCATTTAGTGCCCGGCTTGGCTGGGCATTTGCAGCATGCACGGTGCCCGTTGTGGATTGAATTGTGTCCACCCAGAAATGCCTACAGCTGTTTGGCTAGGCCACGATTCCAGGTGTTGTGCGACGTCTGTGCCTGCTGTAAATCTCACCTCTGTGATCCTAATGAGTGAAGACGGACAGTGGCTGTGTTCGTGAGCCAGGACTCAGTCTGTGAGACTGTACCATGCCTTAAAGCAATTTATTGGGATATAAAGGAAAAGGAAGCAAGCGGAGAGTTGGGGACCTCAGACCACCAAGAAAGTAGGGCCAGGAGCGGAGCGTATCCTTTGGACCCAGGGTCCCTGTGCCTCAGAAGGCCACAGCGCTGGGGAAGATTAAGGACAAGGGCCTTCCTCCAGAGCCACAGAGAAGCCTCCCCCAGGAACTGATGCCCTGAATTTGGACTTGCAGCCTGTTGGACCATGACAGAATAAAATTTCTCTCTGTTAAAGCCACCCACGTGTGGTATTTCTGTTAGAGCAGCACTAGACAATGTAGTTAGCATCTGTGGGATAACACAGGTGGTCAGGAGACTATTGCACACTCTGCCCACCTGCACCCTGAGCTGGTTCTCTGTCAGGAGAGGGGAAGGTCCCAGAAAGCATTGGGAAGGTGTGCAGGATGAAACTTGTCATGGCAAAGACCTTCTGAGACACTAGGGAGGAGGGCTTTCTCCAGCAGTAGAGACGGAAGTGACTTCACACAGCGGGGAACAGAGCAGCCAGGGGTCACACTGGAAACATGACCTGTCTGCCTCTTTCAAGGCAATGGAATGTCCCACCTGCCTTCTGTGCCAAGATGTGGACATGAAAACAGGCGGCAGGTCCCTTCTGCTGGCTACACTCACATCACAACGTGTCTGGTGGACGTACCTCATGCTGGCACCAGTGTAAGGAAATTGGTGTTCTCACTTTTTCCCAGAAGCTTCTGGTAAAACGAGAGTCATGCGCTTTTGGAAAGCATCCACCCACACATTATAAATGTCCATACCGCCGGGCCCTGTGGCCAGGTGGGAGGAAAGCTGTCCTCCCTGGTGCTGCTTTAAGCAGACAGGCTGTGTTCTCCACTGTATTGGCTCCCAAACAGGTGGCAGTCATGTCCACGTCATGGAATGGTGACATACACTCATAGTAACCACACAGGAGTGGCGTTGGTAGGTGACGTGGAGGCACTTTTGACTCATCGTGACTCACGTGACAGAGTAGAGCTCCCCTATGGAGCTCTGAGGTCGTAGTCTGCGCTGGGGCAGATCACCGGGTCTTTCTCCTACTGCAGCAGGGCAGCTTAGAACCAGCGCCCTTTCTCCTAGCAGTGAAGTGCATAAGGTTGAGTTGCCAGGGTTCCTGGGAAACCCGATGAGCACAACTCTGCTCTGCACCACATGGGCTCTCCACGGGTCAGGGCCAGCTCAGCGGTACCAACAGCAACCTGATTACAGATACTGAATGAATCATATGCACCGGGAGGACGAAAAAAAGCAAAAGAACAATTGCTGTCACCAAGATGGAAACTCTGGTGGCATCGTGGCTAAGTGCTGCGGCTTCTCACCAAAAAGGTGGCAGTGGAAATCCAGCAGGTGCTCCTTGGAAACTCTGTGGGGCAGAGCTCCTTTGTCTATAGGGTCACTATGAGTCAGAATCAACTCGATGGCTGTGGGTTTGGGTTTGGTCATCAAGATGGCAGGATTACGGATTCTGTCCTGTTTTCCAAATGTTCTTAAGTTTTATTACACAGAATGCATTAAAAAAAAAAGTAAATTGTCACCGAGTCCATTGTCCTCATGTGTGTCAGAGGACTGCTCCCAGTAGGGTCCTCCATGGCTGGTTTTTGTAAGTAGATTGCCATGCCTTTCTTCTGAGGTGCCTCTGGGTGGATTCAAACCTGCACATTTTCCGGTAGCAGCTAAGTGCTAACTGTACACAATACTGAAAGAACGAAAAACAACCAAGGTAGCCTGAGAATGAAACACTACCTCCTTCCGGTTGCCATGGGGATTCAGGCAGTCGTAGGGTTTTCTCATTCCCAGCGGTAGCGGCCATATGCTGACTTTGTTTTTCTTCTTCTGTTTCCTTTGCTCGAAGAAATGGTCTCCAAGGGAACGGAAATCCCTGGAGGATGGCGTGGCCAGAAAGCTATAAAGCAGCTCTGTAATGGGAAGAGTTTTCAGAGTGTAAGCTGTGTCTTCCTTCAGACCCTTAACCCAGAGGCAGCAGGATGCCCCAAAGGAGGGGAGTCAGTGGCTGGGGCAAGCCTGCAGGGTCTGCAGACAAGAAAGGGCCCCAGGGCGGTGAGGAAGCCGCACACTGATCCACATCCAGAGGGGGGTTTGCACTCAAGGCTAAACCAGGGCAAGTGACAAGAGAGGCATGGGTGGGCTTTGTGACAATGACGTGCTCCCTCCATGTGAATCCTTTTCCAGCTCTGCTCTCGTCAGCCTGGAATCTGGTCAGGGCATCCCCAACATTCCTGTCTCCACCTCAGCCAGGAAAGCATAGACGCTTTTTGCTGTACTCACACGTCCTCATATTATTTTGGTTGCATGAAGCTATAAGATATGGAAAACCTCAACTTAATTTTATTATAAAATTATGATTTCCTGCTTTTTAATGATTGGCTGGCATTATATTTATTCTCCATTTATTTAATAACCATTATAACAGAAATAACAGTTCTGAGGTAGATAAAACTATTTTCCCCTCTGTTTCTCACAAGAAGCAGCCTGGTGACAGAATGATGAAGCGCTTAGCTGCCGGCCAGCTCCACGGAAGAGAGGACCTGGTGAGCTTCTCCTGTGATGGTGTCCAAAAACTCGTCACCACCACCACGATTCCAACTCAAGGCGACCCTAGTGGACAGATTAGAACCATCTTTCCAGAAGGAGCCATGGTGGTGCTGCAAAGATTCAGTGCTTGGCCATTAACCAAAAGGTCCGTGGTTGGGACCCGACAGCGGCTTTGCTGGAGAAAACTGAGGTAGTCGGCTTCAGTAAAGAGGTCTTTAGGTGCTGTCCAGTTAGTGCTGACCCCTGCTGACCCTGCGGACAACAGAACGAAACCCTGCCTGGTCCTGTGCCACATTCACGGCCATTGCTAGGCTGGAGTCCTTTGTTGCTGCCACGCTGTCAATCCATCTCTTTGAAGGCCGTCCTCCTTTTCACGGACCCTCTACTTTACCAAGCGTGACGTCCTTCTCCAGGTATTGATCCGTCCTGACATGCACAAAGTATGTTTCTGTAAAGACGGTAGACAGAGCAGTTCTACTGTGTCATATGATAGGGACACCTTCAGTCAAAATCGACTCAGTAGCACGCAACCACAACAGTGTTTCTCACAGGAGTGCAAGATCCACACACTTGCCACCCCACTAGCCTCTAAGCACCGCAATGCCAGGAATCCCGTCTGCCTGAGTACCTGCGATGGACCCAGAATCCTCCGTGTACAGTAATCGGTGAACCCCTTGGCTTTTAAAGGTTGAATGTCGCCACCCGGTGGCAGCATAGCTAAATTCCATGCTTTGCATTTCTAACAGTATTGTTCCATGGACGACCACTGAATCAGAAAACCTCGTGGTGGTCATCTCATGGGCCCTATTTAGCCTTCTTCCTTTGCCTCTTCAGGACAAATGGGAGGCATCTGAGTCTGCTGTGTGCCACACGAATTTTCACTTGCACTCACGGTCTGCTGCTGCTGCTGCTTTCTGCGCGGTCGCAGGCTTGCCCTTTGGAGGACAGTCTTCTGCCAACTTAGAATTTCTCAAGCATAGTGCCACATTCCGCAAATTCTGAGTCTCACCAGTTCCCAGGGCTCCTGGGAGGTTACGCCCAGGACCATGTATCTCTAAGCCAACATCTGCCCCTGTGCTGCTGTCCCTGACGTCTGTGCCCAGGCATGCGTGAGAGCATTTAGCTTGCTTGCTAAGGTTGGAGATGGCACAGTCAACCTCAGGAGAAGCATGTCAGTTTGCTCCCCAAAGGGGGCTCTTCAAAATGACTGACAGCAAAGTCATAAAAGGTGCGGATTTACCCTCTGACATGCTGGTGGATCAGTAGGTTCCTCTGACATGGTGTTGCCTTACAAAGCCACATTACTGTGACATGGATCAGCAATGTCGTGCTATAGCTCAGTTCAGTCTGAGGGGGACTGGTGGTGCAGTGGTTAAGTGCTCAGCCACTAACCAGAAGGTCAGTGGTTTGAACTCACCAGCTGCTCTGAGGGAGACTGAAGTGGCAGTCTGCTTCTGTGAAGGTGACAGCCTTAGAGAGCTGCAGGGCACTCCTTCTCAGTCCTATAGGGTCACTGTGAGTCAGAATCAGCTGGAGGAGAACAGGTTTGGTTCAAGGGGCAGTTCAGTTTGCATAATTATTTAAGTTTAACTTTTCAGGGCCTCCATCAAACACAATGATGGCATTAGTTGGGGGACATCCCTAACGAGGACCCACATACCCACACACAGCAAGTGGCCTGATTGCTAACAGCCAACGGTAGTTATAATGAAAGCCAAGCTGGATGGCTGGCAGATATACATGACATTGTCCTCACAAAGTCTCTCAGGGGGCAGTCACAGGACTCAGAGCTCCACAAGGACATGGACCACGTCACATTCCCAGACATGACTCATCGGCAGCGCTCAGTCAGCCTTGGTGGACTTGGCTCGAAACTGAGCAAGGCCAGGGGGAGGTTACAGCGTCCTGGAAGTGTCCATGGCCTGAGGGAGAGCATGGTGGGGCTGCAACTGCTGAATTCCGCAAAATCCAACAGGAAGCCAGCGGAAAACACTGCAGTTAGGGCTCAGCTTAGCCAGGACGAAGGGGTATCTGTCTCCCACCCCATCCTGCCTCCCAAACCTCTAGAAGAATACTGAGTAGACCGGGGGTGCCGGAGAAGCCAGCCAGTCTGTCCTGGAAGAAGCACAACCGGAGTGCTCCTTAGAAGCCGGGATGGACAGACGTCACCTCACATACTTTGGACATGTTATCAGGAGGGACCAGCCTCTGGAGAAAAACATCCTGCTTGGCAAGGTAGAGGGTCAGCAAAAGTCAGGAAGAGCCTTAACAAGACAGCTTCCCACAGCGGCTGTGACAACAGGCTCAGACCTCACAACGATTACAGGGATGGTGCCAGATCAGGCGAGGGTGTCGTTTGCTGAACACAGGGCCGCTGTGAGCTGGAAACAGCTCAGCAGCACCTAGCAACAACAGATCTCTAGACAGGCTCACTGCGCGGTTCCTGAGACCCTCCCGCTAGGCACTCAGACCTCTGGCCGTCGGGCCGCCAGCAGTTCCGCGGTGAGGCTCTAACTAACCACTCCCGTTTCCATTCTTCACCCGGGAAGCGGCGCTGTGGAACACACACGGCTGCATGTGACCCCGCTACTGACAACGACGCAGGGGAATTACCTGCTACAGCATCTGGGACCCAGCCGACACTCTCCACGGCCACTCGGCTTTCCATCCCTTTGGTGACAGCCGCTCCTGACCACCACTTTGGCCTACAAATGGACAACATCCCCTCCCTAGGCCAGAGCCATGACTTCAGTCCCTGTGGCCCATGGAGACACATGGACCGACCAGGGCGAGGCCCGTGGGTGCTGGACATCTACAAGCCTTTCCCCAGAAGAAACTCTCACCCTGGCTGGGAAAGTTTCACCCCCACCCATGCACTCACTGGTCAGAAACTGCTGACCGAGCGCTTTCTCTGTAACGGCCGCAGTGGCCTGGTGAGAATGAGGAGGTGTGTGCGGACTGGGCCCAGGGTCTAGGCTCTCTGTTGTCATTGGCTGTCACTCAGTCGGCTCTGACCCAGAGCGATTCCATGCACAGAAGAAGGAAACGTCGTCCAGTCCGGCAGCATCTCCTTGACGGTGGGCCTGTTCGAGTCCCTTCCTTGTGGCGACTGTCCCTCCATCACATGGGAGGGTCATCTTTGCCAACGCTACCTCACCAAACCTGATGTCCTTTTAAGCAATTGGAATTCCCGGATGGGTGTGTCTGAGGCCGACTGGCTTGTTCTCCTGGTGTCCTGGAATCAGTGCCACTGTTCCCATGCATCAGTTCTTCTGCTGTCCTTTTTGGCTCTCCAGCTTTGGCACACCCATGAGGTGTCTTAGTCACCCAGGACTGCTCTAACAGAAAGTGCCGTGGGTGGATGCTTTCATGAAGAGAAGCTTCATTGTTGCGGTCCAGCAAGCCACAAATCCACTGTGAGTTACAAGTCCATTCAATAAGAGAAATTATCACAGTCCGGTAGGCTAACTTCAAGTTCAATGAGAGCCTCTCAGCTCAGGAACCTCAGGTCCAAAACAAGGGCTCCGCTCTCGGTGCTGCTCCCTTAGAGGTCTGAGGTTCCCAAGTCGCTGCTCGCTTCCTTTTCCTTTTATCTCTTGTAGAATGAAAGGATAAAAGGTGGTACAAGCCACCCTCCGGGGAAATTCCCTTTACAGTGGGGCAGGGAGACGATCCTGTGAAGGGCTTTCTGGTCCCACCCTAATCCTTTAACATACGGCGTAGGAAAATCACAAAAGAAGGACAATCATAAAACATCGAGAATCATGGCCCAGCCACACGGCTACACATGTTTGGGTGGAAATGCAATTCAATCCATGACACGAGACAACTGAAAAGACCACGGCTTGAGTTGTCGTTGTTGTTGTTAGCTGAGTCAGCTCCAGCTCACAGTGAGCCTCTGCACATGGAACAAAACCCAGCCTCCCATCAGCGCCGTGTTCGAGGCCAGCACTGCAGCCGCTCTGTGCGTCCTCACTGACGGTCCAACCCTCGACCACCGTCCTCTGCTTCACCAAGCATAATGTCCTTCTCCAGGGACTCATGTCTCCTGACAACGTGTCCCAAGAAAGTGGGAGAGTTTGACACACCTTAGTCATCAAGGAGACCGAGGGCATTTACCAAAACCGAACCAGACCCATCCCTGTAGAGTCAGTTCCAACTGTGAGTTGAAAACGGCACTCAAGGAGCTGAGCTGGGATCACCTTTTCAACCGAGCCGGCTGCTCTCGGGTTTCCTGCTTGTCAATGGGAGAGTCCCAGGCTCCAGCCTCAGCAATCCTGTGGCAGAAGTCTGCAGTGAGGCCTGGGAGGCCCCGGGAGGCCTCAGCTTCACCTGACACCGCTGGTCTGAGGACCACACAAACCTGTGCACCTCGGATGACCTGACCCACATTCTGACTCTGGGCTGTCGCACAGAGCCCAAGACATGTTACGGAGTCAGCGTTCTTCTTTGACTCATGACACGGAGTACAGGTGTGGTAAAGAAGGCCAAATGTGAGCTGGGGCTGGGGTGGACGGCCATGGGAGGCAGAAGCAGGGGGGAAGAGGGGTGAACGTGCCCTTGGGAGTTTTGAGAGCCAACTCCCAGCTGGGAGGAGTGGGCGAGGAAGTAGGGAAGGCCCCCTTCCACAGGCGGCCAGGGAGTCCCTGGGTGTGGAAACAGACGCACGCTGGGCTCCAACAGAGAGGCTGGAGGTTCAAGTCCTCCCAGGAGGAGGCTCAGAAGGAAGGCCTGGAGATCCACTTCTGAAAAACCAGCTGCTGAAAGCCGGGGAGCACGGTCCTGACCTCTGTGGGGCACTGTCCTCCCCAGGCCCACATGGGGTTACCATGAGTCAGAACCCACTCAGCAGCCACTGGAAAACGTAACGAGTTCCTGCGGAGGCAGCCAGGGTCCCGAGGTCTCACGGCCACTCCGGAACTACTCGGCACTAGAGCCCTCGGCCCAGGAGACACACTGCAGCCTCAGCTGTCACTGTCACACATTAAACAGGAAGCCAGGCTCCCTCTCAGGCCATCATCTGTGGCCACCCTCCTGCTCTGCCGACTGCCCCATCGCAGATACCCTTAAGAAACAAGGAACATGGGTCCAGGAGACAAGGCCTCAGTGTCAGTTCAAGGACAATGCAGCTCACCCAACCGCCAACTAAGGGGAGTCCCATCCCTCACAGTGAGTGGGAGGGAGAGCGGGCCGGTCAGGACAGGAGTGTCACACAGGAGTGTCACTCAGGAATCTGTAAACTGAGGCCAGAGTACTGCAGCACATGCAGAGGCAGCCCTGAGCAGGGCGGTCCGGAGGCCAGAGGCCACGTCAGGAGCCAACAGCAGGCGAAGAAAACTGAACTAAACCCACGACCTCCGGGCAGCTTCAGCTCGCATCAGCCCTGCGGGCTGGCAGGGGCACTGGTGGCGCGGCAGTGAAGAGCTCTGCTGCCAACCGAGAGGTCCCCGGTCGGGGTCACCAGCCGCTCCTCAGAAACCCTGCCGGGCAGCTCTGCTCTGGGCCACGGGGTCACTGTCAGTCGGCATTGACGCAACAGCCAGAGGCTGGATGTTTGCTACAGGACACAGGGGACAGTCCCCACACCTTCCTCCCAAAGAGCCGCCAGAGGCTCGCAGCACTGACCTTGCCCTCAGCAGCCACCCAGCTCTTACCTGCGGCAATCTGGGGCTCTCTGAATGGGAGGAGGGCCTGGAGAGCCCTGGGGTAGAGGAGACGGAGGAGGGAGAGCGCGCCTATGTCCAGGTGGGGGCCTCCTTGGCCCGTGTCCAGGTGGGGGCCTCCTTGGCCTGTGTCAGAAGCAGGTCACAGGCCCTTCTCCCTCGTCTCTGTCAGTTGAGAAGTGCCACTGAAACTCCTTCAGCGACTTCACAGCACACAAGCCCCCACCGACTGACAGGTGATGTCTGCATGTGAAGTGCACCGGTGGGGAATCGAAGTGGGTCTTCCCCAGGGAAAGCAAAGATCCTACAGCTGGACCACCACAGCTGAGACCACTCCGTTACTGATACTTACAATAAATGCTGCTGGCTCGATTCATATTTCACCGTACAGGATTGTTTTTAATTGCAAAATATAGAAGATGATAAGAAAATAAAAATTTCCCACACAGTGCCATCTCTACAGAGACTTTTATTATTTTTATGTGCGTAAGTAATCATCGTGGAAAATAATTACAAATACCCAAAGGAGTGAACTTTTTTAATATACGTGTAACTGGCTGGAACCCATCACACGGGGAAGGTCTGGTCCTCTTCCCTTCCAGACGAGGCCCTGTCTGCGCACCCTAGTCTAGTGAACACACAATGACAGACACAGGCAGTGTGCTTGTGTCCATGGCCTGATGACGTCACCTCGTTTCTCTCAAACAACCTTCCACTTCAGTACATGTAGGACCCCGGATCCATCGGTGACAGCTGGGAACCCTGTTGGTGTGGGGTTTAAATGCCACGGCTGCTGGCCAAAAGGTAGGCGTTTCAAATCCACCGGGCACTACTTGGAAGCTCTTTGGGGCAGTTCTACTCTGTCCTACGTGGTCAGTACAAGTCAGAACATTCTCAGCGGTGGTGGGTATGGTTTTGGTTTAAGCCGTGAGAAAATAAATTTTGGTTTGTTAAGGCCGTCCATTTGTGACACTTCTGTTACAGCAGCCTTCATGGACAACTAAGCCAACCTCTAAGGATATAAAAATGTACATGCACAATATAATTGCAGCCAGCATTATTTGTAGATGAGAAATACTGGACACAAAAATATAAGAGAACGACTGAAGAAAGTGTGTTACATCCATGCAGTGGAGAGCTGTGGAGTGCAAGAAGGAGGGAGGGAACTCTCTGTAATCTGTTAGGCAGACATTCTCAGGATTTGGTGTCACTCTGAATCAGCAGTGGCCTGACAGCAGTGGGTTGGGGGTCTGTCCTTCTCAGAGGTCTCACCATGTCAACCGTTTGGTTGAGCATGTTTGGGACAGTTTGCTTGTTTCCGTTTCTTCACTGTTAGAAACAGTACTAACCTTGGACATACATCTTGACACATTTTAGGATAAATTTCCAAAAGTCAGAACGTCAGGCTAAGGCTTTTGTTCCCACTGTTTCCCAGTCTCTTTTGATTCATGGTTGCATCACCTCCCAAGAAAGCTGTGTCCATTTATATTCCCACAGGCATACGCAATTACCATCGGGGTGAATTTTCAAACAAACATTTTTTTTTCATTTTTAAAAAGATTGAACTGAGAAATACAAAAATAAGATATTATGGTAGCAGGATTCAGAGTTATCCTATAATATTCGACAGCCTTCACAGATACACACTTATTTATCTTTAATTTTTTATGAGTATGTTAACTTATTTTATCACAAGGATGTGTCATTGCTAGTGGCTGTCTGATTGAGTCGTGGCTCCCCTGTGTGCCACAGAAGGAAGCCCCACTGGCTATCCCATCGCCGCCCCACTGCCCGCGGGCTCAGGCTCGTCACTTCAGCCTGCAAGGGTGGCTCAGCCCTGCCGGCCCTTCGCCTGACCAAGCCCAGTGTCTCCGTCTGGCGAACAGCCCTGCCCAGTGACGGGTTCCAGGCAAACAGGTTGGACAGTATTCCCCGGGGATCCATGGGGAGCTGTGATTGATTTCCAGCAGTGGGTCACCAGGCCCTTCTTCCTAGTCTGTCTTAAATGGAAGCTGGGGGAAACTGGCCCGCCGTGGCTCCCCACCCTCTCTGGCTCCTGCTTGTGGGTGCAGCGGCAGCGCTTTCTGGGCAGGCCGGCGGACTCCTGTTCTTTCTGGAGTCTGAACTGCTGTCCCTCGGCTTTCTGCACCTCTCCATCCTCCCGACAGCACTGTTGGCACCTGTCGTCATTTCTTAGAGCAGCTACAATAGAAACCCCCCAGGTACGTGGTTTCAACAGCCTGAAAGTCCTGTGCTCACAGTTTAGAAGCTGTGTTTATTTTTTCATGTTTGAGAGGTAAATTCGTTTTCTCATCATGTGAGGGATTTGGGGACCAATTAAGGAAAATGAAGTGCCATGAGGCACTGGTCTTACTTAAAAAGCTGTTTATTGGGGCTGATACACTGACAGCCACATGAAGGGAACAGTCCCCTCAGGAAGAGGTCTGCCCAAGGCAGAAGGCAGCACAGGGAGCCCACAGAAGTGGCTGACCTCCAAATTCAGGGTCCCAGCTCTAGGGGAAGCTTCTCTCGGAGGGCTCTGGAGGAAGGTCCTGGCCTCGTGTCGGCTTCTGTGCCTCGGTTCCATGGTGATCTCCAGGTGCCCTTCATCCTGGCCTCTCTTCCTGCTTGCTGCTGTGCCCAGACTGTTCCTTTGCTGCTCAGAAGTGACCAGCTGCAGAGAGCCCTTAAGCCAATAGGGCCTCACTAAACATAACAGAGAAAACCCTACTCCCAGCTGGGATAACCTCCACAGTGCGAGGGTTAGGGATTACAACACACAATTTGTGGGTAAGCCAAATTCAATCCATAACAGCTCCTAATCCCCTCTCTGCTTGAAATATCTTGACTGGGCTCTGACTGGTCCCTAGCTACCAGTGAAGATGGGCTTGAGAGCAAGGGACAGTCCCCAAGCTTCTGTGCTCTCAGAATTACCTTACTATAGACGCCAGTCTCTGCTAAGAGAGGATGCTTGCACCAGGCTTGTTTGGGGGTAAGTTTCGCTGCAGCTTGTGTATCATGCAGACAGCTTCGGGCTACAGAGGCCCCAGACAGGCATGGAGCTGGGCGCTAGCCCCTGCCATCACTTCCCCCTCGCCCAGTAACAGCATAACCAAAGAAAACAGGACGGAGAGGCTCTCAGAAGCTGCGAGAAACAGTTTTCAGAAAACAACCTCACCTCACACACCTTTGCTGGCAGCCTGCCCTGCAGCGTCGGAGCAGAATCTGTTGATTTGTGAAGCCACCTCACTTAAGCCTCACCTGTCCTGAGTTTTTCTCTTTTTTCTCAACCCCTCCCCACATTTCTGTCTTTTTTTTTTTTTGGTCCTTGTTTTTTGCTGGATATGGCACAAAGAAGCAGAAAATATTTAAGCTGCTGCTACACCCGTTCCTGTTTTTAATTTGACAAGAAACTGAGTGCAATTGCACGGAAGATTTATCTTATTTCTGCAAAAGTTTGCTTTTCTCCATGAATAACAAATAGGCTCTGAAGGCAGCAGCATCCCTGGGGACTGGAGCCCCGCCTCAGTGCCACGGGACCCGAAACAGACCAGCAGCCCTGGCCTGCTTCTCTCTCTCTGGGCCTCTCCAGTCAGCCCCCTGCACCTCTCCCACCACCTACCCCTCCCCACACAGTGGGCACCCTGTCAACGCAGAGCCAGCAATCAGGGTGGGGTAGATTTCCCTGGAGCTGGACCTTGTGTCCAGAACACAAGCGTCTCAGTTACCAATGCTGACAGAACAGGAATACCACAGTGGGGGAGTTTAACAAACAGAAATTATTTTCTAACTGTTTTTAGGAGCTAGAAGTTTGAATTCAGGGCACCAGCTCCAGGGGAAGCCTTTCTCTCTCACTCTGTCACAGGGACAGTCTTCATTCCATGGTTTCTTGGTGACCTCCAGGTGGCCTTGGTGTCTCTCTTCCTTGTCCCCTTCAACCGCTTCAGCATCTTCCTTGCTTTGTCTGCCCCTTTTCTACCTCAAAAGACATTGACTCAAGACAGACCTGACACAAACACTGTCTCATTAGCATAACAAAGAACCCCACAGCCAGGAGGCTGTGGTATAGGGGTTAGAGTTTACAACGCCTATTTTGGGGAGGCGCAATTCAATCCACAGCACAGGTGAATCAGGGGTGCTCCAAATGTGTGGATAACTGGGAGCTTGTGACACATGAAATGATACAAGCGTGCGCCCTGTGGCACGCTTCTTCTTCGGGAGGGATAAGCCTGGCCGCCTTCCCAGCTAATAATCACAACAGCAGTACAAGCAGCAGTTTCGACACGATGCCCGTGTGTTTTGCAAACTGTCCCCCTGCAACAGTGCTATGACAGTGATGTGACTTGAATCCCCATTTGACAGAGGAGGAAACTGAGGCAGGAATGAAGAGGCAATCCTGAGGTCCAGAGCATCTGGGACCTGAGCCAGGACTGGGTTCTTGGCTTCCAAGCTCAGCCTTCATGCCTTGGCTTGCAAATGCATGGCGAATGATGTAATGTGCAAATTAAACAGGAACCAAGCCATACACCGAGTTTTAGAATATTTGAAATTAATTGGATAGACTGTTAAGTCAGCAAGTGGGGTCGAGAATTCCAATTATTCTGGATTCAACCTGCACCCTGCTGAAACAAGCAATTAAAAAAAAAAATCCCACTTGTTTGCAGAACGATGCCCAGAACCAGTTTCACCCCCCTCTGACTCTGGAGATGCAGACCTCTCTACACCATCAGAGGCCCGGTGGTGCAGCAGTGAAGAGTCCAGCTGCCGACAGAAAGGTCAGCAGTCTGAATTCACCAGCCGCTC
This sequence comes from Heterohyrax brucei, assembly GCA_028571685.1. Lineage (NCBI taxonomy): Eukaryota > Metazoa > Chordata > Mammalia > Hyracoidea > Procaviidae > Heterohyrax > Heterohyrax brucei. The sequence continues at coordinate 88,553,439 of CM053156.1, read as the reverse complement.
CCTGGAAATCCTCCGGGGTAGTTCCACCCTGTCCTATAGGGTCACCATGACTCAGAATCGACTCAAAGGCAGCAAATTTGGTTTGTTCAGTGTCTACACTGGAAGTAGCACTGGAAGTCGTCGTGAACCCCAGCACGGTTCTGACCAACAACAACTGGGGAGAGAGAACATTACAAGACAGGCTCGATTCAGATTGATTCAGAACATAACCCACGCTCTACAACCATGCAGTCTTTCAGAGTGATGTGTTGATCCCCTCTTGTCCTTATTTTGGTGCAGTGGTTAAAGGGCTCAGATGCTAAAGATTAGTAGTTCCAATCCAGCAGCCGCTCTGCAGGAGAAAGATGTGGAAGTCTGCTTCTGTACAGGTCACAGCCTTGGATACCCCATGGGACAGCAGGTCACAGCCTTGGATACCCCATGGGACAGCTCTATCGTGTCCTGTGTGGTCACTCTGAGTCAGAATCCACTTGGTGACAATGAGTTAGGTTCTGGGTTAAAGGCAGAGTAAAAATACAGCAGTGGTAGAACCACCATGCTGTGTTATTCCTTCAGTAAAAGGTATCTTAAACACTCCTCACATGATGAAAATAAGATTCAGCTCCCAACTTCTGAAATCTCAGGCACCAGAGTTGTCTAGAGGATGAGAGACAGAGTACTGGGAATAGTACAGCTCAGTTTTTATTCCAAGTACAGTAGGCATGCTAGCAAGTCTCCCGACTGTTCCCACCCGCTCCTGAGCTAGGTATGCAGGAAATACGCCCTGTGACCAATGACCGGCCACCTGGTGTTCACATCATGTAGTTAAGAAGTACCTGTGAACATAGCTGCCCTTTGAGCAAGAATTTCTGACTTAACAGAAGAGGTGATCATTTCCAGCTTGGCGGACACCCAGAAGGGGAGCACCCACCTCAGAAAGGGTGGAGGTATTGCTCTGTCAGATCCCACTGTCTCTGAAGTCAGCCTGCAGCAGGGGCTCCGTCAGTCCCTGGTGAATCAATGAGCAGCCAGGGGGACCTTGGGTGGATATCAGTTCTGCTGAGACTAGTGACAAGACCTGGGTCAGCGTCACTCCCCTCTGCCTTGGGGTCCTCATCTGCAAGCTGAGGGGAAGAGTAAGACCTCACCACTTTGCTAATTGAAGATGCAGTCGGTGACCAGGAAGCTGCTCTGAGCCCCTGAACTGACCCAGGAAACTGCAGGGCCTGTTTCCTGCCACGTCAGCTTTACTGGGGAATTACTTGGCTTCTCCCCTTGTTTTCCTTTGTGGGCTTAAATGACCAGAGATCTCTATAGAGGGGGACACAACGACCCTTAGAGACGCGGTGACTCAGTGGGTGAGCTCAGTGGGTTTCTGAGCACCTCCCACACACCTGGCAGAATGCATGCCCAGGAAGGCAGTATGGCAGGGAAAGTGACGTTGTCTGTGGACTGTGACCGTCTGGGCTCAAGGCCCCACTTCACTGGGATTACGGCATTGCTTGGGGTGAGTTAGGTCAGCCCCGTGACCTCAGCCTGCTAAACCATAGAAGATGACGAGGGCGCCTTCCTCAGTACGGGAACTGCACTCAACACCATCAAGTTTTTGTTGGCAGTTCTATGACGTCATTTCCAACTCTTAACACCCCACTGTGCGATGGAACAAAACACTGCCCCCTCTGTGCCCCTTCACAGTCGCTGCTACGTCTGTGCCTTTGTCACAGTCGTCCTCACACGCGAGCCCCTTGCTGCAGCCACGGTGCCCATCCAGGTCATTGGAGGGCTTCCTCCTTTTCACCGATCCTCTGCTTTACCGAGCCTGGGTCCTTGTCCAGGAACTCGTCCCTCCTGATCCCTGTCCACAGTGTGTGAGACAAAGTCTCACCAACCTCACTTTTTCCTTCTTTTTCCCAATATGAGCTTGATAGAATGAATTCAGAAGTGTAGCTCCTTTTTCTACATTCTGAAATCGTTGGAGTAGTCCTGAAGTAAGCTCTACTGTGCTTCACCAAATTCTCCCTTGAAGCTTTTCTGGGCCAGGGATTTTTTGTTGTTGAGAGTTTTTTTTTGTTTGTTTTTGTTTTTGTTTTTAATTACCTTTTCGATCTCTTCTCTTGCTATAGGTCTGTTCAGATTCTCTACATCATTTTGTATTAGTTTGGATATGCACTGTGTTTCTAGAAATTTTTCCATTTCCACTAGGTTTTCAGATTTCTAGAGCCTAGTTTTTCATAGTACTGTCTTATGATACTTTTTATTTCAGTGGAGTCTGTTGGATTCCCTGTTTCATTTCTTATTTGGAATATTTGTATCCTCTTCTGTTTTTCTTTGGTCAGTTCAGCCAGTGGTTTGTTAGTTTTGTTGATCCTTTTGAAGAACCCACTTTGGACTTGGTTGATTCTTTCTACTGTTTTTCCAGTTTCTATTGCACTTACTTCTGCTCTGGCCTCTGTTATTTCCTTTCTTCTAGTGGCCATGAGCTTTGTTTGCTCTTCACTGTCTATTTACTTGAGTTGTGTAGCTAATGTCTCGATTTTGTCCCTTTTTTCATTTTTGATGTGTGTATCTGTTGCTATAAATTGACCTCTCAGGACAGCCTTTGCTGTGTCCCACAGTTCTGGGTATGATGTGTTTTCATTCTCGTTTGATTCTAGGAATTTTTTTTTATTCCATCTTTGATTTCTCCTGTCACCCAGTGTTTGTTTGTTTGTTTGTTTTTTAACCATAGTGCTATTCATTTCCGTGTGGCTAGTTTTTCTGTCTTGCTCATCTTGTTATTTCTATTTTGACAGTATTGTGGTCAGAGGAGATCCTTTTTACCATCTCAATGTTTAGGATTTTGTTGAGGGCTGCTCTGTGGCCTAAGGTGTGGTCTATTCTGGAGAACATTCCATGGGTGCTGGAAAAGAATTTGTACTTTGCCACTGTTGGGTGGAATGGTCTATATCTATCAGGTCAAACTGATGGATTGTGTGCTTTAACTCTTGTGTATCCTTGTTGCATTTCCTTCTGGATATTCTGTCCTTTACCGAGAGTGGTGTGTTGAAGCCTCATACTATTATTGTGGACCTGTCAGTTTCTCTTTTCAGAGCTGTTAGAGTGTGTTTTATGTGTTTTGGAGCCCTGTCATAGAGTGCATAGGTGTTTGTTATTGTTAAGTCTTCATGATGGATTATTCCTTTAATCATTATGTAGTGACCTTCTTTGTCTTTTATGGTGAATTTTGTTCTACAGTCTATTTTATCTGAGATTATCATTGCCATTCCTGTTCTTTTTTGGTACTTATTTGCTTGGTATATTTTTTCCATCTTTTGGTTTTCAATAATTTTCTGTATTTGTTTTTAAGGTGTGTCTTGACAGCACACTGACAGATCCCAGTCTTTTATCCATTCTCTGTGACAGAATGTGTTTAGGCTATTTACATTCAGTGTGATTGTTGTTAAGTCTGAGTTTACTACTGTCTTTTTGTAGTGCCTTTGCGTGTGTGTGTGTGTGTGTGTGTGTGGTGCTGACATTGTCTTTGTTCCTCTTACTCTCCTGTACCGAATTTCTTCAGTTTGTCAGTTTCTTTTATTTTTGTAGATTTTGTTTTCATTAAGACTTTCTGTTTTTCTTCTTTATTTTGATGAGCAGGTTTGTTAACTTTCTTGGTGGTTATTTTGAAATGTATCATCATCTCCCTAGGTTTGAACCACTCTGGTATTCTTTGGTGCCTCCACGCAGTTAGACATTCTCCACCTACGCCATTTGTTCCCTCATCTGTTGTTCTAACATTGTTGTCATCTACAGATTAACCTCTCTGGTTCTCTGCTGTAATTCTTTTGGTTTGGGATAGTTCATGAGAGCTCATTTCCTAGGCAAATATCTGGTTGGTACAATCTGGTATCCTAGATTCAGACTGTGGTCTTACGTTGTTTGTTCACAGACTAAAAGACTTTCTTTAATAATTCTTGTAAATTTGGTTTGGTTTTAACATAGTGCCTTAATTTCTGTTTATCTGGAAATGCCTTAATGTTACCATCATATTTGAACAGTAATTTTGTAGGATACATTATTCTCCAGCCAAGCCAAGTGCCATCAAGTTGGATCCGACTCATGGAGACCCTAGAGGCCAGAGTAGAACTGCCCTCTGGCAATTTTTTTTCTTTCAAGGCTTTATATATGTCATCACATTGTTTTCTTGCCTGCATGGTTTCTGCCGAGTAATCAGAACTTAGTTAGTCTTACCGTTTCTCCTCTGTATGTGACTTTTTTGTTTTTCTCAAGGTGTTCTCCAGTTTTTTTCTTTGCCTTTAGTTTTAGTGAGCGTGATTATGATGTGTGCTAACGACTTTCTTTCAGGGTCCACCCTATATAGAGTTTGTTAATCTTCTTGGCTGGTCAGATTTTCACCTTTCTTGATATTGGTGAAATTTTCTGTCAGCAATTCTTCAGTGATCCTGTCTGTGTTTTCCATTTTCTCTCCCTGTTCTAGAACTCTGATCACTCGGTAAGTTTTGCCTTTGTATCTAACACGATTCTCAGGGTGTCTTCATTTTTCTTTGTTTCTTTTTTTCTGATTTTTCCTCAGGGTTGGATCCAAGTGTTTTTCTTTGATTTTGCTGACCCTTCTTCCATCATTTCAAATCTCCTCCTCCCTTCTATGACAATGTTCATTTTTTAAATCTTGTTGTTTATCTTTTGAATTTTTAATTTTTGCTTTCATGTGATTTCTAGTTATGAATTTATTTTAGCATTTTGTTGCTGTACTGTTTACTTGAATTATTCCATTTTTTGTATGTGCTTACTGGTAGTCCACCTTTTTCATGAATTTGTCTATTTTTTCCTTGTTTTTGTCTGCTTTTTGCTTCAACTCTTGAATAGCTTTGAATGTTAGAGATTTGAGTTCCTGTCAGGTAGTTCTAGTGCCTTTTCTTCTACTGGAAGTCATTTGGTGTTGTATTTTGGATGCCTACTGGAAGCATCCTGTCCTGTTTTTGTATATGTTTTGATATTGTCTGCTGTCTTTGGGACATTCAGTAGTTATTTTCTTCATTTCCTAAGTGTACATCTTTGTTTCATCCTGCTTTTGTTATTTTATTTGGTTATGTCTGAGACAGCAGGCTGTGTGTTTTTTGTTGTTTGCTCTTCAGTGATGGTACTAACTTCTACCTCCTTGTCCAATAAGCAGAGCACTCTGTCACTCAGCTATGGCCTCTCAGCTATGGCCAACCAGCTATGGCCACTCAGCTATGGTCACTCAGGTCCAGCTGAAGGAGAGAGAATGAGATAGATTCTTTGTGGCACATCCAAGTGTTGATGGCTTGGGCTGAGATCAGTGCACACCATTCTCACTTCCAAAGAGCATCCTGGCTGTATTCCTTCCAAGACAGACTTGTTCTTTCTTCTGGCAGTTCGTGGTATGTTCAATATTCTTTGCCAACATCATAATTCAAATGCAAGTGCCTTGAGAGGGCCTAGCAAAAACAGATGCACAAATAATACTCCCTCTCTTCCTAACATCAGGAATAACAGGAATGACAATGACATCCCAGAGAAGGCAGCTTAGTGGAAAAATAGCCCTCAACCAACTGAAACATGGGACAGGTGCACGGCAAAGGGTACAAGGAAGGCAAGAGTGATGCTGAGTGTCCCAGTGAAGAAAACATGACACAGGTCAAAGGACCAGGAGCAAATCGATGGGGGCAAGAAGATGCTAGAAGAGAAACTAGAAGGCAGAGCATAAACATGAAAAGTGGGAGAGAACACAACACCTGCCCAGTAGACAGAACATGTAGAGGAGGGCAAAGACACTTGGAGCTTACCAGTTAGTCTCTTACCACATGGCAAACTACATAAAACTTAGGGCTTGTGATTACTACCATCACTAGGACTCACAATTCTCTGGGCCGATGGGGCAGCTCTCCTGTGGTTCTGCCTGGGCTCTTGCCTGCAGCTGTATTGACCTGGAGAGCTGGCAGGCACCAGGCTCAACAGAGGCATCTGGGCTCCTCTCTAAACCTGGTCCTACATCCCAGCTTTCTTCATGGCTTGCCAGTTTCAGGGCCCAAAAGTGGTGAGAAGGGAAGCTGCAGGGTCTCCTGAGGCCTGGAGGCTGCACAGTATTATTTTCACTATGTTATGTCAGTCAGAGCAGGTCAGGGGCCATCCCAGGCACCAGGGGCTGGACCAGTAAGGCAGGCTGCAGTGCTGCATTGCCAAAGGCCATGCTTACCAGCTAGGAAGGAAGTGTGGCCGCAATTTGTCATCTACCACATGTGGGAACATTCTAGAAAGCTTATGTGGCAGAGTCAGTAAAATCCCCAACAGCTGAGCTGGGTTTTCTGACGATGCACTTTATGGCATGGGGAGCCACCCAAGGCTACCGCAGAGTCCAAGCAAAGTAGAACAAGGGAGCCCAGCAGTTCCTCTCTTGGGTCCATGCCAAACCAAAAACAAAAAAAAAACCATCACCATAACCATCACCATTGAGTTGATCCTGACTCACAACAACTTATAGGAGAGAACAAAACCTCCCCCACAGGGCTTCCAAGAATGTAAATCTTGGCAGAAGCAGACTGCTGTGTCTTTCCCCTGCAGAGCTGCTGGTGGGTTCAAACCACCAATCTTTCCTTAGCAGCTGAGCACTTTAACCCCACACCGACAGAAATGCCTAAGCATTCTCACTCCGTGGCTACCCCGCCCCTTGGCAGACTGCCACAGCTGACTTTCTGGGTGCCTCCCCACTTCTGTGTAGCAAAGGGGTCCACCAATCAATCTGTCCTTGTTCGTGATTGATGGGCAGAGCCTCATCAATAACCACCCCCGTTCATTCATTCAGGGGCTGCTTCACAGAGACTTGTAGGAATGAATAAGCCCTGAACAGCTCCAGCCTGGGGGCTCAGGTCACCCAAGGAGAGAGCATTTAAGGGGAAAATAGGGAAACTCCCAAACCAACTTAGTCCCCCATCAACCTTCTTTTTGTGGCTGGTCCATCAGTCGTTGGCCAGTCCTGCAGGCAGAATTCTTCTTCACAAGAAACTCCATGTCACCCTCTGGGTTGGGGTCTCCTGTCTGCAGGAGCAATCCCAGCAGAAACTCCCTGTGCCAGTTTCTGGAACATAGCTATGAATTATCCATGTGTTTCAGGGGCCCATTTGACAGGGAACGTGGGAACCGCCGCAGACAGGTTGCAGGCAGTGGGACTCGGGTGCTAATTACTTCTCACTGTCACTTAGCAAGACTGTCACATCTGCCAGAGGAGAGAGGGGCCTTTTCTGTCTTCCTCGATGATGAGAATAGTGCCGCCAAACAAACAAACCAGGGCCCCACCCAGCACACCAAGTAGCAGGGGGAGAAGTGAAGCCATTTCATCTCAGAGAGGAGAGTGTTTGGGCCCAAAGAGTCTGATGACAAAGTGTCCGTGAGGACCCTTGGCTGCTGCTGTCAGGCAAGGCAGTTGAGTGTTCGAGGCAGAGGACTTGGGCACAGGACCGGCTGGAGGTCAGTGCTCTCTGGCTGTCATTTGGCCCACCCAGCCTCAGTCTGCTCATCTCTAGCCAGCTGCAGTTGAGCCCATTTTGTCCTCACAGTGATTCCACGTGCATCAGTGCAGGCTGGGCTCTGAAGGCTGTCAGCGGCGGGTTCTGCAGAAGCTGATCACCAGGGCTTTCTTCCCAGGCACCTCGGGGCTCACTTGACCTCCAGTCTTTCGGTTAGCAGTGCTGGCACTGCCCAGGAGTGGTTATAACATCTGCCTTGCAAGGTTGAGAAGACTAGCTGCAAAGTCCCTAAGAGGTACCCTCCACCACAGGCCTGGGATGTGGGGCCTGCTGGGAGAACACAAGCTCCCTGAGGGCCTGACTGCATCTCCAGCTCGGTTGTGTTCTTAGGAAGAGTAGGGCACTGCTGATGCTCCCCCAGACCCTCTCCATCTGTGTCACATATCTGTGCACACCCCTGTACTCTGCTGGCTTCTGTAGGCCCCTGCTTCTGACACTTGTCCCTGTGACTCTCTGGAGGATGCCTCTGGGCCGACAGACCCCTTTCCTACACGGCAAGCCCAAATCAACAATGAACTCTCGGTCATCCAGTCAATTCCAGCTCCTAGTGACCCTGTAGACCAGAGCACAACTGCCACAGAGTTTCCAAGGAGCAGCTGGTGGATTTGAACTGCTGACTTTTCGGTCGGCAGCCAAACACTCGACTAATGCACCAAGGTGCCAGGAGTTAAAGACTCCTCAGGGCGCCCTCAGCTGAGGGTTGAGTGGTGCAGACGTAAGGAGCCCAGCCCCCTTGCTCCTAGTCTGGAGGAACGTTCTGTGATTCTCCAGAGGATCCTGCCGGCCCCGCCCTTGCCTGGCTCCACCTCCTTCTCTCCCCTGCTGTCCTCTGGTCACCAGATGCTCCTGAGTGAGCCTCCTACAGACTGTTTTAGGAAAGCTGGAGTAGGAGGCACCTGGCGTCCACCAGACTGTGGGCAGCTGTGAGCGTCACCTTGTTTGGAGGTGAGATGTTCAGCACTGTCATCAGTTAGGCCACTGTGAGGTCCCGTGGGGTGACATGGATCTTGATCAGGTGGGTGGTGTTCTTATAAGAGACAGGAGGAGACACAGGCTCAGAGGGGATGGTCACATGGTGATGGAGGAACAGCTGTGTCACTGGGAGCTGGGAAAGACAAGAAAGCATCTTGTCCTGGAGCTTTCGGAGAGCACTTGTCCCTGCTGACACCCTGAATTCTAATGTCCAGCTTCCGGAACTGTGAGACAATAGTTTTCTGTTCTTAAAGTTGACTTCATTGGTGCCACCGTAGCCTAGCTTAGGGGTCTTTCGCGTCCAGCGTTCAGTTAGCACCTGTGGTCAGGGATTTTGTTTTACTTGGATCCAGAGTGAACACCGCGGAGCAGTGTTCGAGAAACCAAATGATGTGTCGTACCGGGCGAATTAGCTTCCAGAGACTACTTTAAAGTGTTGAAAAGCAAAGATGTCACTTTGAGGATGAAGGTGCGCCTGACCCAAGCTGTGGTGTTTGCAATCGCCTCATACCATTTGGTAGCTGAACAACGAATAAGGAAGACTGGAGAATTGATGCCTTTGAATTACAGTGTTGATAAAGAAGATTGAACATGCCGCGGACTGCCAGAAGAACGAACAAGTCTGTCTTGGAAGAAGTACAACCAGAGTGTTCCTTAGAAGCAAAGGTGGTGTGGATTCATCTCATGTATGAGGTCTGACAATTAAATTCACAGACTCATCCTAGAAAAAATGCTGCATACCTCATCGCTGAATACCGCTGTGGTCCCCTTTGGAGTACTCGCCTTGGGAAGCTGTGCACTGATGCCAGTGCGTACTCCACCCTTCAGTTCCATTTTGGTACTCTGTTTCTGCGATGGCCGTCAAAGCTGTTGTCACATTACCCTGGATGCCCTGAATGTCATCAAAATGTATTCCATTCAATATTTCCTTGATCTTCGGGTAAAGAAAAAAGTCATTGGGAGCCAGATCAGGTGAGTAGGGAGGGTGTTCCAATACAGTTATTTGTTTACAGGCTAAAATCTCCCTCAGTGACAACTAGGCAAATAAGTTTGCAAACTTGGCACCGTGCCACTGTGTGCAATGGCCATTCCGGAAAGAGTCACAAAATTGCTGGGAAAGGTGGACAAGGCACTGGCATCAGTGCCTGACTTCCCAAGGGCAGTACTTACAAGGCGGCCGTGGTGACGGTCAGCAGTGAGGCAGGCATATGCAGGACAATTAAGTTCGTGGGCTTCATTGTTGAACCTTGTACTTGGAACATTTTATCGACAAGGACCAGTCCCTGGATAAGGACACCATGCTTGGTGAAGAAGAGTCAGGAAAAAGAAGAAGACCTTCAGTGAGGCGGATTGCCAGGGTGCCCGCAGCAAGAGGCTCACGCGTGGCCCGGCAGGGTCTTACTCTGTTGTGCACGGCGTCACTGGGATTTGGAACTGACTTGACGGCACTTGACGCTGACAAGCATCTGTCGGGTGCCTGAATTGTCTGCTGCTGCCCCTGCTGCCTCTAGTGCCCGGAAGAGCCAGCTCCATGGGACAGCCCCAAAGACGGCAGCTCCAGCTGTCTGCGATAGTCTCCGAAGCACATCCTGGAAACCCAGAACTTGTTTACTGAACCTTTCTGAATCCTGGGGCATCTTTTTCCCTTTCTGGAATCTACGGGGCCAGGTCAGGGGATAAGAGGAGACAAAGAGGCCAACTCCAGATCCGACTTTAAAAAGTGTTAGGTTGAGTTTCCCTTCTCTCTGTGAACTAGGGTGACAGGAAAAGGGTTTTGTTTCAAAGTTTTTGTGTTTGTGTGTGCTTTCTTCATTCAAATATTGTCTACTATGGGTTGATTTGTGTTTCCCCAAAAGGTACGTGTGAAACTGGAGGCTGAAAAAGCCTTCATGTGAGGGGTGCTCAAGATCACGGGTGCCTGAGAGGCTTGGTTTTGGATCACCCCCAATTCACAGAAAGACCTGACCTCGGCTTCCACAAGGTCCCAGCGGTGACACCAGGGTCGGGCCCTAAGGGGCATCACCACCAGTCAGTAAACTGTAATCATTGAATGACTCCTTTTGTTTTGATAATTGAACTCTTAACTGATAACACAAGAGTTAGGCAGGGGAGACAGGGAAGTAACTCCTGCTCAGCCCTCTTCTTTCAGATTGCTGGCCAGTGATGTCTACCACCGTTTTTGTTTCCTTGATGGCTGGGGGTGGCCTGCCAGGTTGGGAAGCAGACAGCCTCCACCCTCACATGCCCCTCCCAGCTGCCCCCACTGTTCTCCTGAGGCCTCTGTAGGCCAAGCACCCTTTAAAAGTTCCATATAAAAACCCCAGGCTGGGCCTGCCAAATGTGGACAGCCCTGGAGATTCAAATATGTCTGCCCACCATGTTCTGGCCAGGAGAACAGAGTTAATAAGTTTGCTCTTTTATCACTCCCCCAAACCTATCTCAGGCGTTCACTCTTTGGGACAGGTCATCAGAAGCTGAAGTTTTGTCCAGCAACGCGTGGAAATCTTACCGCCTGACCCTGGGTCGGGTGGACTGATGTGTAAGACTGCGCTGTGACTTGAGGTAGTCTCTAGCTATGAAAGAAAGACACTAGCAGAGAGTTTCGGGGGCTTGATCTCACCCAGAAGCAGTACCAGGAGCAGAGCACACCCTTTGGAAAGGACCCAGGGTCCCTGAGTCTCAGAAGCTCTCAGTCTGGGGGAAAGCTGACAACAAAGACTTTCTCCAGAGTTGACCGAGAAAGCCTCCGCAGGACCCGACCCCTTGAATTTGCACTCTTTGCTTGCTTTTCTGTGAGAATATAAATGTCTCTGTTAAAGGCATCTGCACGTGATATTTCTGTTACAGCAGCACTAGATGAGTGAGTCACAGGCATTTTGTCACTAAAGTACTAGGAGACTAAGACAACATCCTAAGGTTTCTTTTGTATTGTCATTGAAATTACTATTATTGTGTGTGTGTGAAAATGTATGCAGCAAAGGAGATATACCATTTCAACAGATTTACACGCACAGTTCAATGGCAGTGATTTCAAGTTGGGGGGCAGTCCCACTACCCTTCTCCGCGTAAGTTCACTGCCATTAACACAACCTAATACCGTCTAAGCTTCCGTCTTACCTCACAAGGCAGTGTCATCAGTTGGACCCCACGGAGATCAATCTTTGGGGCACCATGCTCAGGCAGGCGCACTTGACTAATGAAGGTAAGCCCTTGTTTGGTTCCAAACTGACTCTGTGGCAAGTCTGGGGGTGAGGTTTCAGGTTTAAAGATGATCTCAGCACCATAGTTTTGGGTGTTTGTTCAGCCTCCGTAGTTGTCTTAAGCTTTTAACAGGAGGCTGTCAGCAGCACCATCTTAGAAATGACATTTGAAGTATAAAAAATAGTGTTTCAGGTTTTGATGAAGCAAAGAGACAGATTCAAAATTTTCTACTTTTTTTTTGGTATATAGGGACTTTATTCTGTATTCTCTTCTGACAACAGCTCTCAAAGAAGGAGCGTGTCTCTGCTGGCTTGACACTGACATCTGACATTCCCTGAAAGTAGGGTAGTGAAGGTATGTGCACCTTCCTGCAGTGTGGGAGGCTGGGACCTGAGTCAGGACAGCTTCCATCAGACGACATCCAGCTGGGCTGTACCACCGAAGGGAAATCAGGTGTTACGGGGCCTGAGCTAAATATTAACATTCAGCTCAGAGGGTTTTCTTTTCACGGGACTCTAGGAAATTCTGGTGGCATAGTAGGTAAGTGCTACGGCTGCTCATCAAAAGGCTGACAGTTCAAGTACAACATGTGATCTTTGGAAACACTGGGGCAATTCTACTCTGTCTGTAGGGTTGTTGCTGAAACTGGAGCAAGTTCGTTCCAACTGTCACTGTAGCCGAAAATTCAGACAGTGTGGTGTTCAAGTAATAACTTATTTGCAGATTTGCAAGCAATCTGAGAGACAGTAAGCCAAAGCTGTCCCAATTTAGGTTACATTGCTAGTGGCTTTTGTAGACAGAATTAAAGGGGTAGGGGTTTGTCACGGAACAATAGTCAGGAGTCACAGGATTTCATTATGTTGTAAGGTTTCATTGCATCTAACAGTGTAAATTACCCAAAATTTCATTATCTTCCTCTGTGTTCTTGAGAGAGGGAGAAAAAACTTTTAAGAAGATACCACTTAAGTTCCAGAAGTCCAGATGCCTCTCTCCAGGGCCAGCCTGAGGACACTCCCTCCTCCCCCCATAGAAGTCCTAGAGGTAAGCCCAGTATCTAAGAAGAAAGTAACTTCTTCCCATGTAATTTAATGCTAACTGTTTATCTAGTGCCTCTTTAAGTATACTGTGCCAATAGGAATGCAATGTGAAAATCTGTAGTTGCCAACTAGGAGGATATATGGAAATTCCTTTGTCTGCTTTCTTGGGGAAACATATTTATAGGTACGTCTGATAATGGAACGGAGTGCGCAGCTATTTTTCGGACTTGAGTCTACCCACCACACCGCCAGCTAATAAAAGCCTCTTCCTCTACAAACAAAGTGGTGTTTGAGGTGCTTTCTGCTCTGCAGGCCGAACTTATCTTTTTTCCTGTTGCAGTCTTAATCAACTCCATATCCTCACAGATAGGGAGAGGAAGAGATAGGAAGAGGAATGCAGACCTGCTAATCCAGTCTGAGAGTGGGAATCGAGGCAGAAGATAGACTGCAGCCTAATAACTTAAGTAGCGTTTGTTAGGTCTTTACCTATACCATCAGGATTGCTGTGTATCGGAATCGGCTAAATGGCAGTGGGTGTTTTTTCCCTGGGAGCAGCAGTGTGAAGCACAGCTGACTCAGTGGTTGGACTCTCGTCTTCCACGTGGGAGACACAGGTTCAGCTCCGGCCAGTGCACCTCATCCACAGCCACCACCAGTCTGTCGGTGGACTTGTGTGCTGCCAGGATGCTGAACGAGTTTCAGTGGAGCTGCCAGACTGAGACAGACTAGGAGGAAAGGCCTGGCGATCCGCTTCTGAAAATCAGCCAGTGAGAACTCTGTGGATCCCAGTGATCCAATCCCCAGCTGATCGTGGGGTTGGCCCAAGACCGCTCGGCCTTTCCTTTTGCTGGGCCTGGGGTCACAGTGAATCAGGGGGCTGATTCAACACGACCTAACGACAGCAACAGTGTGCTCGGTGCCTTACTGTTTAACACCTAATGACATCCTCCAAGGGAGACTTAAAACCCAAAGATTCAAAAATACAGCCAAAATTGAGATCTGCAAATGGGGCCTTGGAAAACTCTGTCTTCGGAACATTCAGTGTATATCACGCAGAGTAAGCCTTCCCTAGAGAATTCACTTTTAAAAAAAAGCAAAAAACAAAAATGTTTTCCCCTAAACTCTTCCTTCCTCTCTGGGAGTGTTGAAAATCAGCCTATTTTCCCAGAAGCACCGACACAAAACAGCCAGCACTGGTAACATGACCGCTGACATCTCCCAGGAGAGGCCTAGTTGGAGTGGCACCAGCGACATGACCGCTGAAATCTCCCAAGAGAGGCCTAGTTGGAGGGGCACAGGTGACATGACCACTGACATCTCCCAGGAGAGGCCTAGTTGGAGGGGCACCGGTGACATGACCGCTGACGTCTCCTAGGACAGGCCTAGTTGGATGGCCTTTCCATTCTCATGCCATTTTTTCAAGATCTTTATCAGAGTTAGAGGCACATGCTTGGTTTTTAAATACATGTGCATTATTTAACATTTCCATCAGAACGAGGTAGCCCCCCTCCCCGGCTGGTGGTCCCACTGCTGCCCCCAGCTTTCCTCATTTCCTATTTTTTCCTGTCTCACCTCCCCCTCGCCCCCACTGGCATCTCCATTTTGCTCACATGCAGAATCATCTAGAAAATTTCACAAGGGAACACTTTTCAAGAGGCCCCTGGACAAGCTGCTTGCTTTGATTCATTCCTTGTTTCCTTGAAAAGCGTAATGTTGCTTCACAAATCACATCCCGCCCATCAAAGCTGATGTTTACCTGAAGGCCTTTGAATGGATTTTGCCTGGATCAAAAGTAATTACTTCTCAAAGTTCATTTCCGACTTGAGCGTCAACTGTGTCACTGAATAAATATTTCATAAGCATGAACCTCGGAGGCTGTTTGTTTCTCTTAGTTTGGCAAAGCATATTTTAATTAGCCAGTGTTCCCGTCTTACTCAATGTTTCTGGGCTTTTCTTATCACCCTACAGAATGGGATACTTTTGAAGCAAACCTAAGGAATTTTTATGCAGAATGCAAAGATGTCCCCTCACAGGGGACAAATAGAGGTGCCAGCATTTGCATGAGGTCGTGCCAGTTCCTAATTTAGCCAGCATTCATTCCAAATGCACAAATCAGGGTCACGCCCAAAGAAGGGGCTGGCATCAAATGTTCCCGTCCTTCCTGGGGACACTGGTGATTAGTTAACTCGGAAACCTCGGCGATCTGATAACAAGTTTTTTGAGGATGTCGTTAGCCAGGCTTGCAGACTCCCGAGACTGCAGTGTGTGTAGCTCGTCTCCCTGACAGATGACAGGAGTGTTTGTGGTGGCAGCGAAATTTCTGCCAAATTCTGACTTCAGATAATCAAGCTGTGGTGGGGGCCAGGAAACTGATGGCATTCACACCCAGCCGAAAGAGGACCTCTCAGCAGGGAGGGGGCCAAGCACAGGACAGATGAGCCTGCGGGACAGCGGGCACCTTGGCCCAGCAGCCTTTCCCACGCAGCACTTGCTGACGTGTGGGACCACCTGTGCTGGCTGTGACAGGGTCAGCATCTTTGCATGGAGATAAATCTGTGGCCCAAGGAACAGAGAGGCACACAGCCCAAGCAGAGCTACAAGGACGCAAGTCAGGAGAGAGACAAAGGCTCGTCTTCACCAGTCTGCACCCGTGTTCAGGTCAGCCCTGCCGGCTGGACGACACCTGGCTGCTTTCCTGCTCTTGGGCCTTGTCGCAGATTCCACTGGGTCCCCCTAACATATATGTTAACTTGATTAGGCTCTATTCTTGGGACAGCGTCATTGTCTTTTGGGATTGTCATTTTATGTTTAGAAGGATTAGGGTGGGATGGTAACACCTTCCCTAAGGTCACGGCCCTGACCCAGTTGTCAAGGAAGTTTCCCTGGGAAGTGGCGTGCCCACTTTTTATCTTACAAGAGATTAAAAGAAAGGGCAGTGAGCAGAGAGTTGAGGACCTCGTACCCCCAAGAAAGTCGTGCTGGGAGCAGAGCCCATCCTTTGGACCCGAGGTTTCTGTGCAGAGAAACTCCCAGGCTGGGAGAAGATCAGTGACAATGACCTTCCTCCGGAGCCAACAAAGAAAGCCATCCTTGGAGGCGATGCCTTAAATTTTACTTCGTGCCTTCCAGACTGTGAGAGAATAAATTTCTGTCCATTAAAGCCATCCCTGTGCAGCGCTTCTGTTACAGCAGCGTGAGCTGACTAGGGCAGGCCCAGCACTCCACCTTTCTGTCAACTCTGTGTGCCAGCCGCCTGACGACCTCCCCTGCAGTCAGGTCCTTGATTGCATGATACAGGCAGAGCAGGTGCCTATTGCTTGCTACCAAGGAGCTCCAAGAGTTTCTGGGCTTAGAGGTCACCAGGACCTGCAGTGGGGAGCCAAGCCCTCACCCCAGCAGTTACATGTCACCCTGCTTGCTGTGCTGGTGAGCAGGTCCCTTCCCAGCCACCCTGCAGCAACATCCAAGAACAGCACTGGACGGAATGATCAACGGACTCTGCACAACCTTGGATGGTGCCAGTGACCTCCCATCCTAAAGATAAGGACCTGGCAGCTCTGAGTGGATAAGGTCACAGGATAAGGTCACCCCTTGAGGGATGGCCCTTAGATTTCAATGGGGATGCCAACAGTGAAAGCTCTCAGCTGCTAACTGAAAGCTGAGAGGTTCTAACACCCAGAGGAAGCTCGGAAGAAAGGTCTGGCTGTCTACTTCAGAACTGCCTTTCCTCGGGGGCGCACCCCAGGCCCCCCTGAGTTGGAGTCAGCTGGATGGCAAGTGGCCCAGCTGAGAACTGATGCCCAGCACCAAAGAGGAGGCCTGGTTGCACAGTGGTCAAGGATTCAAACACTAGCTGCTCTCTGGGACAAAGATGCAGCATCCTGCTTCCGTCAAGAGTACAGACTTGGAAACGGTACGGGTCAGGCCTTCTCTGTCCCACAGGGTCCCAGTGAGTCACAACTAACTCGACAGCGACAGCCAGGTAGGCTTTTTGTGTTGGTTTTTGTTTTCTGATACCCAAGACCACTGAGTGCACCAAGCTTCTACAGTGCTGACGAGTAATCAGATTCGATTTTTTTCTTTTTGCCTATTTCACTTTGATATTTTAATTAACAGCCCCTCTCTGCCCATCCACCTTAATTGGTAGCGTAGTCATTT
Source organism: Heterohyrax brucei (assembly GCA_028571685.1). Classification (NCBI taxonomy): domain Eukaryota; kingdom Metazoa; phylum Chordata; class Mammalia; order Hyracoidea; family Procaviidae; genus Heterohyrax; species Heterohyrax brucei. The sequence goes on along the minus strand of CM053156.1, from coordinate 88,536,551 downwards.
ACTTTCTCCACAGAAATCTTATTTGGAATCTCAAATTGTGAAATAGACAGACGTGCAATGGAGGGAAGGGGGGTCCCCAAACTCCCCTAAATACCCAGCGCAAGGCACAAAACCAAACTCTAAGAGGAACAGGCCCACACCCCGGACTCAATCTATTTGTAATCACGGGGTGTCTACCCGGAAGCCTCCGCAGACACCCCACCAGGGCCAGGAAGGCAGTTAGCATTTCTCTCGGGTATCAGCTCAGACACTCAGTTTCAAGCTCCTCTCTGACCTGCATTCCTTTACTGCCCTGTTCATCTCCTACGTATTTAAGAAACTGCAGACTCTGTAGAATTGCGCCGTCCTCGGTGTCTCTTAAATTTTGTCTTCTGGAAGGCCACTGGGTACAGTATTTAGCATATCATATCCCCTTAGGCACTTGGGAGCTCAGAGTCTCGGGGAGATTAATGCCTGAGCTGTAAGTCAGGATGAGGACCGCTATAAATAGAGGTCCTCTTGCCATACACCCAGCATCTCCGCTGAACCACGCTGCTTTATAACTTGTGTCCCCACACAAGGTGGGAGCTTAATGGTGACTGTGCTCAGAGAAGGGATCTTTTATGCATCAACTGGCTCATTTCTGGACCCTATAAGATGTCAGGTTTGTGGAATATTCCACATCTCATCCACACTACACCCAGCAGTCCATCTGAGCTCTGCTAACAGCATTCGGGGCCATAGATCCCGAGGGCTTCCCTAACACTGCTTCCAAACAACTGGCAATTACTCCCACCCCATCACACCCACCCCAGTCAAATGACAAGCCTGCTTCTAGACAATGAAGCAGCTGCTGAAGTCAAACCTCTTCCCATGGGAAACCCAAGTCAATCACTGGGACTTCTCTCCAGCTTCACAAACACCTGGCTGTGATGCCCTTTCTCCTGTCTCCTTCTTCTGGAAACCACTGTGTGGTCTTCTGTCCACCTGCCTTCCCCTGCACATCTACCAGGCGGGGGCAGAGACAGTAGCTGTCCCCTCTGACCGCGTTGTTGCTGCTGGTTGTCCACCAAGTCAGCTCCAAGGCAGAGTGACCTCAGATGGAACCGAACAAAACTGTAATTCTTCCAAGACGTGGCTGTTTGTTCTGCCTGCCGTCGGGTTGTTGCCGGTGATGCTGAGCCATGGCCAGCTCACAGCGAGCACAGACACTGTGGGCGGAAACGCTACCAGGTCCCGCGGCGGCCTCAGAACCGCTGTCATGCGGGAGTCTACTGATGGCAGCCGCTGTGCCATTCCATGCCTTGGGGGTCTTCCTCTTTTTCTCTGACCTCACCCTTGACCAAGCACAGTGTCCTTCTGCCGAGACTGGTCCCTCCTGGTAACCCCTCCAAAGCATACTAGAAGTTGTCTCGCCATTCTTGCCTCTAAAGGGAGTTTTAGCTTGTTCTTCTTCCCAAACAGATTTGTTCCGCCTTTGGCAGTCCACGGCACATTCCATATTCTTCTCCAACACAACAATTTAAGGCGTCAGTTCTTCTGTCTTCCTTATTCGTTGTCCAGCTTTCACATGCACATGATGCGATCAAAAATACCATGGCTTGGGTCAAGCACACTTTGGCCTTCAAGGTGACAGGTCTGCTTCTCAATAATTCAAACATGTCCTTGGCAGCAGATTTTCCCAATGCAATAATACGTCATTTGATGTCTCAACTGCTGTTTCTGTGGGCGTTGATTATGAATCCAAGTAAAATGAAATCCTTGACAACTTGATATTTTACCACACCTGGTGTTTCCAGGCACTCCCTTGGGAACTCTACAGGGCAGTTCTGCTCTGACCTCTAGGGTCGCTATGGGCCGACCCGACTCAACAGCCACGGAGCTTAGTCTTTTCCTTAGACTGGCCCATTATTCCCAAGAATTGAGCAAGCTCATCATTTAAAGGGAAAACAGAAGGACCCTCAGGCAGCCCCTTTGTGTTATCAAGGCTTTAGTTAATGAGATGTGTCCTCTTGCATCAGAGATCCTCAAGTCTGACCCTTGGCATTCTGAGCTGGGTAGTTCTCTGCTGTGGGGCCCCCCTGGGCACTCCAGGATGCTTAGCCGCATCCCTGGCCTCCAGCCACTAGATGGCACTAGCACCTTCCCCTCATCACGATGACCATGAGGATCTCCAGACATGTCGCCTGGTCCTCTAGAGGCAAAATTCACTGGTTGAGAACTCTGAGTTAGGAATTTCCTCAGAGCCCGGTGACTGTAGGGAGCCCAGAAGCTGAACATCTTGAGGACCAAAAGCAATGTCACAGCAAGCCTGGCTCCCTCCAACACCTCTTTTACCGTGACATCGGTTAACCACACCCAAATCTCACGACCCGAGGTATCTCACCTCATTCCCAGGTCTCATTCTCAGAAAGTGCTGAGTAGGCCTGAGCCTGGAAAGGCAACTTGACGGTGACAACCCAACGCCAAGGGGCTGGCAACAACCCTGACCCCCCCCACCCTCTGCTGCACCGTTTGAAATGCACAGTCAGCTGTCCAGTGAGACATAAAAGGTTTATGTTGGGTTGTCACATGAATTCTCAAGGCAATAACATTCGGGGCCTTTTACTGGGACATAAACTGTAAGCTAAAATGTCACCAGATTTTATTAGACAGTCTAAACTTAATTGCAAATAAGTCGATGCACTCGTAAAAGGTGATGTAAGACTGCCATCTGAGCGGGTGTGTGGGGACCAGGCCCGGGGCACACGGCGGCCACCAAGTGCTCATCTGTCCTCCACACCTGAAGTATCACTTGGTTCCTGAAGTCCAAAGGGGAAGAATTACGTCTGCAGGAAGCAGCCTTATTGCTTAACAATAACAACACAGGGAACCAGAGGTCACAGAGGTTGCTACAAACCATGTTGCAACACCATTTTCTCTGAAATAAAATTTTCATAAAGAGCTCTAAGTCTTTTTTTATGGCCAGAGAGAACGTCATTGGGAAATTAATGGTGGATCTGAATGATAAATCTGCTTTCATATAGAAGGGTTGGTTTTATGAAAATATGCTTTTATGCCTCTAGGCTGTAAATGAGTCTCAGACAAGGATATATCCACAAGGGTCATTATTCTGAGGCAAGCCAACTGCCTCGCCATCTGATCTCATCAAATGTATTTGAAATAAAAATATAAACTGACAAAAATTGATTGCTTGTGCACACAATTTCACTGGTTTACTTTTGAGTCCCTGGGTGGCGCAGTGGTTAAAGAGCTCAGCAGCAAACCGAAAGATCAATGGGTTGAATCCACCAGCAGCTGGATGGAAGAAGGACGTGGCAGTCTGCTTCCATTTAATGGTAATAGCCTAGCAAACCTTTGGGGGCAGTTCTGCTCCTTCATAGGGCCGCTATGAGCTGAGACGGACGCCATGTCAACGGGTTTTTCCAGGTGTCACAAACACCAACGTGCTCAACTACTAACTGAAAGGCTGGTGCTTCAAACCTCCCCAAAGATGCCCTGGAAGCCAGGCCTGCGGATCTGCTGTCCAAGGGTCACAGCCTTCAAAAGCCTGCGGGCGGTCCTATCAGCACATACGTGGTCACCATGAGTCAGAACTGACTGAACTGCAAAACAACAACGCCAACAACATTAGGAGGCTTTATAACTTGTGTCAGAATGTTGTGCTTTCATCCTGTGGCTCCAGAAGGAGTCACCTAAGATAACAAATGCACCTAAGAAATTCTACAGTGTTCCAATGCTCATGAGTTTACTATGACAGGTCATTTTTCTTAATTATTAATTAATCACATTAATCAATTTTCAGAAAGTGGTAAGTGGCCTACATGTCTCCAGTGTCATAACACTCCCCAGCTGTGATCTGGGTACAGGATGTGGCCAGATCCTGATACAGTCCAGCCTGTGGAGACTTCAGACAACCACTTCCCGCTGCCCCTAGTTCTGCCACCGTCTACGACACCTAGCATTTAGCGTTACCTAGTTTACGTAACTATTTTTATATCTAGTTGTTTCACTTTTTTTACCATGTGAAATTTTTAAAAGAAACTTGATATCGCATCTTAAATTGAAAAACAAATATTTATTCTTTGCTTATGTAGAAACCAAAGCCAGTTGCCTTTGAGTGAATGCCAACTAAGATTATACTAAAAAGCAGTTCAACACTAACTAGACAATAGAAAAGTGGTAACTTGAGCGAAGAGTAAGATCATGTATAATGCTGGGGGAGCCAGCATGACTTTACCAAGCCAAAGTTTCTGTAGAAGCCCTATGGACACATCCACACTCCCAGAGTGATGGAATTACTGGGCTGAAGGCTGGGGATCACGGTCTTGGGGTACAGCTAGCTCAAGCTGCAGAACAGAGCTTATAAAGAAAGTATTCCACATTCTGCTTTGTTGAGTCACATCTGGGGACTTGAAAGCCTGTGAACAGTCACCTAAAATATTCCCCTGGTAGCACCCCAGCTGGAGCAAGGGAGAATGAAGACACAAAGAAAAATAAACAATCCAAAGGACTAATGGAGCACAAGTACCACAGCCTCCACCACTGAGTCCAGTACAACTAGATGGTGACTGGATCCCCACCATGGCTATTCTAACAGGAATCGCAATAGAAGGGCCATAACGAGCTAGAGAAAAACAGAGAACAAAATTCAAGCTCACAGTAGAAGACCAGACTCACTGATCTCAACAAGACTGGAGAAACCTCAAGAGCACGGTTTCTGCATCCAAACTGGTGAGGAAGAACTAAAAGTGTCTCTATTTGTAGAAGATACAGTCTTCTATACAGAAAACATTACAGAATATACACACACACAGCTACAAATGGGAGAGTTCATCAAAGTATCAGGGTACAAGATAAATATGCAGAAATCAGCTGGATTCTTGTACACCAACAAAGAGAATATCAAAGAGGAAATCACCAAATCAGTACAATTTACAATAGCTCCCAAGAAGATAAAATACTTAAGAATAAATCCAACCAGAGATGTGAAAAGCCTACACAAAGCAAAGTACACAATACTACTCCACGTAGCCAAGAGATCTACATAAATGGAGAAAGCTACCTTGCTCATCGATAGGAAGACTTACCCACCCATACTCACTGCTGCTAGGTCAATTCCAACTCATAGTGACACTACAGGACAGAATAGAACTGCCCCATAGAGTTCCCAGCAGTCCCTGGTGGATTCTAACTGCCAACCATTTGGATACCAGCTGTAGCACTAGCCATTATACCACCGGTTTCCAGAAAGACTTAACATCATGATGCATCTAGTCTTCCCAAAGTGATTTATAGATGCAATGCAATCCCGATTCAAATTCCAATGACATTTTTTAATGAGATGGAGAAGCAAATTACTAACTTCTTATGGAAAGAGAAAAAGTCTCAGATAAGCAAAGCATTGCTGAGTAAGAAGACCGAAGTGAGAGGCCTCACGCGACCTGAGTTTAGAATCTGTTACCCTACCACAGGAGTCAAAGCAGCCTGGCACTGGTACAGCAGATGCATGGACAATGGGACAGAATTGAGACTCCAGACATAAAATCATCCACCTATGAGCAGCTGATACTTGACAAAGGCCCAGAGTTCACAAATAGTGGAAAGAGACAGTCTATTTAACAAATGGTGTTGGCATAGCTAGATATCCATCTGCAAAATAATGAAACAAGACCCATATCTCACATAATGCACAAAAATTAAAACAAAATGGATCAAAGAGCTGAATATAAAATCTGAAGCAATAAAGATCATGGAAAAAAAAATAGGACAATGCTGGAAGCCCTAATACAAGGCATAAGCAGAATACAAACCCCCACTAACAATGCACAAACACCATAGGAGAAAAGAGGTAACAGGTAACTCCTAAAAATCAAACAATTATGCTCATCCAAAGACTTTGCTGAAAGATAAAAAGACAGCCTACTGAATAGCAAAGAAATCAGCAATGATAAATCCTACCAACATCTAATCTCTAAAATCTACAAGATACTACAAAAACTCAACAAGAAAAAGACAAATAACTCAATTGAAAAATGGGCAAGGAACATGAACAGCACTTCACCAAAGAAGACATTCCGGTGGCCAACAGATATATAAGGAAATGCTCACCATCATCAGTCATTAAAAATGGACTGCCATTCAGTCAATTCTTAAAGACCATATAGGACAGAGTAGAACTGCTCCACAGAGTTTTCAAGGAGCTCCTAGCAGATTCTAACAGCCAACTTTTTGGATAGCTGACTTCACACTTTTCCACTGCGTCGCCAGTGATTCCCACTAGGCATCAGGGAAGTCCAAATCAAAATTTCAATAGAATATCATCTCACCCCAACAAGGTTGGCATTAACCCAAATAATAATAATAATTGTTGGAGAGGCTGTGGAGAGACTGAAACACTTAGGCACTGCTGGTGGAACTGTAAAATGGTGCAATCACTTTAGAAAATGATTGGGTGCTTTCTTAAAAAGCTAGAAATAGAAACACCATGTGAGCCAGCAACCTTACTCCTTGGAATACATCCTAGAGAAATGAGAGCTACCACACAAATAGAAACATGCACACCAATGCTCACTGCAGCACAGTCCACAACAGCAAAACGATGGAATCAACCTAGGCACTCATCAGCAGATGAAAAAATAAACAAACTGTGGTATATCCACACAACAGAATATTATGCAATGATAAAGAACAACAATGAATTTGGGAAAATATCTCACAACATGGAAGAATCTGGAAGACATTATGCTGAGTGACATTAGTCACAAGAGGAGAAGCATTGTATGAGACCACTATCATAAGGGCTTAGGGAGAGGGTTAGCCACAGAAGAAAACGGTCTTGGAGGATTACGAGAGGAGGGAAGGAAAGGAGCATTTACTAACTGATACTAAATCAGGGTTATTTTAGGTGGTTATTTTAGGACGGATGACACACAGTAGAGGAGAAGTCAGCACAACCAGACTAAACCAAAGGCTAAAAAGTTTCCTAAGTAGAAGTAAACACTTCAGGGGACAGAGAAGCAGGGACAGGAGTCTGGGTGCATGGGTTCAGGGGACAGTTTCAAGGAACATCTAGGTTAACTGACATAACAAATAAGTTTAAAAAATGTTCTGTATCGCCCTCCGGTAAGCGGGCAGTATCCAGGATCTTAAAAACTAACATGCAGCCACGAAGACACATCAGTTGGTCTCAACCCGCCTGGAACAAAACAGAGTGAAGAACATCAAAGACATAACAGAAAATAACAGCCTAAGAGACCGAAACCACTGCCTAAACCACAGACTGCATCCAAGTGAGAGCGGAAGAACGAGGCGGTGCCTGGCTACAGTCCATGACTCCCTCACGGGAAATCAACAAAGTGGAGTCCCCGATGGAGCCGGAGAAACATCGGGTGCAGAACTTGAACTCAAGTAAAAAGACCAGATCTGATGGCCTAACAGATTAGAGGGTCCCTGGAAGCCAGGACCCCGGACTGTTAGCCCAGAACTGAAACCTCTAGAAGCCAGCTCCTCAGACAAAGATTGAGGTGGTACATGGGACATAAAATGGTACTGGTGAAGAGTGGGCTTCTTGGCGTCAGAAGACACATGATACTCACTGGGCAGCTCCCTTCTGGAGGTAAGATGCCATGACAGAAGGGGACAGGATCTGGTTGAATGGACACGGGAAATTAGGGCTGGAGGGAATGACAACGCTGTCACAGTTTGGGGAGAGCAGCTAAGGTCTCATAAAAAACTGTGCGTAGGTTTTTGTGTGAGAATTTGGCTTGAATTGAAAACTTTCACTGAAAACTCAATTTAAAAATTTGAACAAGAAACAAGAGTAACTGGGCACACCAGCCCAGGGAGAGGCCTGGAGGGCAGCTAGGGCAGGAAAGCTGGTCACGGCGGACCCAAGGTCGAAAAGCAGAGACCATTGACACGTCACAGGGCTGATAACAAGATCACAAAACAACATGTGTTTCAGCTATTTAACGAGAAACTAATTTGCCCTGTAAACTTTCATCTAAAGCACAATTCAAAAAAACAAACTGAGAAACAAAAATAAAGAAATCAAGTCAGTTCGAGAAGGGAAAGTAAATCAAAGCCACGACGAGGTGTCCCTTCACACCCGTTAGCACGCCGGGGATTTCACAAACAGCCAGAAGACAAGTGGTGGTGAGCACGAGGAGAAACCAGAACCCTCGTCTGCTGCTGACAGGAGCACCAGACGGGGCAGCGTCTGTGGGGAACAGTCTGGAGGGTCCTCAAGCAGCCAAACATGGAATTATTACAGGATCCAGCAGTTTCACTCCCAGGTAAATAGCCAAAAAAATCCAAGTAGGGACTCGGGTATTTATACCCTTGTGTTCATAGCTGTGCTATTCACAAGAACCAGAAGATGGAAGCAAGGTGTTTATCCACAGATGAACGGGAAAGCCAAACAGGATCTAGCCATCAGCAGGCTGTCACTCAGCCATACAGAGAAAGAAAGTGCTGATCCACGCCACAACAGGAACGAGCCTTTCAAACACGATGCTGAGTGAAAGCCATCACCCACTGAACCCAGACAACTCGCTGTCATGGAGCTGCTTCTGACTTTTGGCGACTTCAGGTGTTACAGAGCAGAACTGGGTGCTTCCCCGGGATCTTTAGGGAAGTAGATCACCAGGACTTTCTTCAGCAGTACTGCTTGGGGTATTTAAAAAGCTACCATTTAGGTTGCTGAGACAGAGCCCCAAAAAGGCCACTGCCGGAGAGTCAATTCCAACTCACAGCAACCCTACAGGACAGACCAGAACTGCCCCATAGAGTTTCCAAGGAGCACCTGGCAGATTTGAACTGTCGACCTTTCGGTTAGCAGATACAGCACTTAACCACCACACCACCAAGGTTTTCCGTTGGTGCCACCTAAGGACCTACGTCAGACACAAAAAGACAAATACTGTGTGGTCTCATTTACCTGAAATTTATAGAAAAGGCAAATCTGCAGGGAGTAAAGTTTGTTTGTGGTTACCAGGGCAGGAGGGAGTAGGCAAGACGGAGTTCATCGCTTCGGGGGATCAACGAATCTGGAAACAAGCAGTGATGTTTGTGACCTAGCAAAATGGATGCGATCAATGTCACTGAATTGTACATGTAAAAAAAGGCTGAAACAGCAAATGTTTTACTTGATATAGGTTTGTAACATAATAAAACAATGATAATATGCAGTCAATACGGTTTATAAACACCAGCGGTATAGTGATCAAGACCATAGTTGCTAACCAAAAGAAGGCAGCCTGAATCCATCAGGAACCCCCAGGAAACCCTATAGGTAGTTGTACTCCATCCCATAGAGTAACTACAAGTCTGAATTGACGTGACACAGACCAGTTGGGTTGGGTGGCCTTATGGACTGTTCAGACCATACACCCCTGTGTGCCCCTGTCATGGTCCAAGCTCTTTAACTAAGAGATGCTAAATGAGGGGTAGTGAAAGTCTGGGAGCTGGAATGAGAAGGGCTTCTAGCGAGCAGGGTCCGCATGGGTGGGGGCCAATGGTTACGCCTTCGACAGCTAACGGAAAGGTTAGCAGTTTGGGGCCACCCGGGGGAGCTGTGGAAGAAGGCCCTGGTGGTCTGCTTCCCCACGCTCTGCCCTAGCATACCCAGCCCAGTGTTCGGCACAGCTCTGCTCTGTGACCACCCTGGGTTGGAATCAACTGGGTGGTCACTGACTAGTGGTCATTGATTCTAGGGACCGGGGAGCATTGGCAAACACATAGTCAGACTGCACTCCCACAGCCCTACCTGGCTTGAAGCCAGCCGAGAAACCACCTAGATCGCCGGGCAGAGAAAGTCACCTCAGAGAAAGAAACCCTACCAAGGAATTCCCCGTCAGTTACCACAAGGGCTGAAGGGGCCTACGGCCAGCAGTGCCCACTCTGCGTTCACGGCAAGGAAGCCCAAGACACAGAGAAAGAGAAGGTCACAGCTGACACCTTCTGGGGTAAGAAGCTGCCTCCCCGCCTGCCGTGCACCAGGGGCCCCAGATGGTTGGTTCTAAGGTGTCTGGTGTCCAGCTAGGAAGGGACTTCTATCTCTGTCATTGTCAGCTGGAAGCGGTGGCTGTTTTTAGGAGTTTGTTTTCCGAGCACGCACCCTGGGTGGGTCCCTACCCAACTTCGTCACAGCTGTTTATGCGCCTACTAGCTCGTCAGGGACGTTTCTGGTAGTCTGTACTGAGTCAGCCTTGCGGAACCATCCTCAGCACTCATCTCGTTTGGCTGAAGTCTGAAGTGTTTCAGCTGATGACTTCCATTTGTGCTTCATAAAATTTATTGTGTAAGAAGAAGTTATCAGACCCCAGTGTACGCACAGTGTCCTCACCCACACGGCCACCCAGAGAGAGACGTGTGTCCACCGGTCCCAGGGACGGTCTCTGGTCAGAGGAGGCATAAGAGAAGTGTCGAACCCCACTTCAGTCCTTAGAGAACCATTCCTACGGGGGCCTGGGGGCCAAGTCATGGATGAGCGATGCATCTCTAGGTCGTGGGATGAAACAGACTCGGAGTAGCTACACGTCCAGGCTGTGTGGCTAAGGGGGACCACACGCAAATACAACACGCATGTCCTGGGGGTCACCACCTTCGCTTCTGGTGAATGGTTCCATCCAAACAGTGCAGACCAGATGATACTGCACAGCCCGTCTTCTGAAGAAGCTTTTATGTTTGATTCTGCTCTCACTATGTGAACACATTGCCCTGTAAAAAAGAAAAAGGGAGCGTTCCAGTGATGCTGGGGTCTCCCCACCTCCTTTTCCCCCAGCACCCGTTCCCAAGCCCATCACCCCCTTTCCATTCTGTTTCCTTCTAGGCTTTTTCATAAATTCAGATTGGTTTGTCTATTACCTTCACTACTATCTTTACACACAAGAAATACATAAAAACTGGGTTTGATTTATCGTGACATGAAAAGCACCATCATTTACATCTCTCGTGGCCACGTCACCTCTTTCTTAAATCAGGCCTTCGGTCCTGCTTCCTGCCTGCTCTGCAAATCCACAGCGCTGCTAACGCAAGCTCGTACTACCCTTTGTATGTTCAGGCCATCTGCGGACCTGTGGCCACCGCCCACAGCCCTCGTTTGTTACGGGATCTCTGTCTGGGTCATCCAGCTGATGACTCACTGCAAGTCCTCCCATTTCTCTCTCCCAGTCCCTGAGATTTCCGATGGAGCCAAGCTCACCTCTATCTTAGCTACCTGGTGCTGCTGCAGAGGCAGCCTCGCAACGGAGCAGGGAAACACACCCATTTTCCCTTAGCGTAGAAGGCTGAAAGTCCAAATTCAGGTGCTGCCTCTGGGGGAAGGCGCTCTCTCTGTCCACTCTAGGGGACGCCCTTGTCTCTTTTCAGCGTCTGTCCCTCAGTTCCTTGGCAGGCACGCACCATCCTTCCTCTGGGCTGGCTTCCCTGTGCCACTCCCTCTTTTCGATCCAAGGAGATTGACAGAAGGCACACACCCCGCACCCCGGGTACTGCCTCAGTGACACAGCAGGGAGAGCCCTTCCCTAAAGGAGAGCACAGTCACAGGCACAAACCCACTGCCCGCGGGCCCACTCCGACTCACAGCAACCCTGAGGACAGAGCAGAGCTGCCCCGAGGATCCCCAAGGCTGTACATCTTACAGAAGCACATTGTTCTCCCGAGGAGCCCACATTCAGACCTCCAGCCCTTGGGTTGGCGGCCAAGCACTCAGCCACCTGCGTGGCGGGGCTCCATGGCCACAAGTACCAGGTCAGGGTTGAAAGCACCTATTTTGTGGAGACTCAGTTCAGTCCGTAGCACACCCCACCCCCGAGGTAGTCCCTATCTGTGAATCATCAATGACGGCTTCCAGTGAGACCCCGCCAGCCCTAGTTCCAAACGTCTCTGCAGAGCCGCCCCAGCTCGAGAGCGAGCAGTCCACCACCAAGGGGTCCACTGAGACCTGGGGTAACTTCGTCACAGCCCAATGTGTTCTCTGGTCCAACTCGCTGCCTTCTTTTCTCCACCGGTGTGGCTCCCAGAAACACCTCCAATAAACCATCTCAGAGTGTGCTTCTTGGGGACTCCAACCCACTAGGACACCTGTGGCGTCCCAGTCTCTCCCAGGCTCCCCACAGAGAAAGGCATTACTTCAAAGACGTGGGCAAGGGCGCTCACCCCCGCATTTCTTCCTGAAACCATAAAAACTGTAAATCACCTTAAAGGCTCATCAAGGCTAAATAAAACGTGGAATACTTCTACAACACAAACTCTCCTGCAGTTAAAAAGCTAGATCTGCATAAAATTACACGGCTAGCTCACCAGGCTATACTAAGTGTTTTTTGTTTTAAAGGCACAAGAGATGTAAATGATGATGCTTTTTATGTCACCGTAAATCAAACCCAGTTTTTAGGTATTTCTTGTGTGTAAAGATAGTAGGGAAGATAACAGACAAACCAATCTGAATTTATGAAAAAGTCTAGAAGGAAACACAGAATGGAAAGGGGATGATGGGCTTGGGAACGGGTGCTGGGGAAAAAGGAGGTGGGGAGACCCCAACATCATTTGGAACGCTCCCTTTTTCTTTTTTACAGGACAATGTGTTCACATAGCGACAGCAAAATTAAAGATAAAAACTTCTTCAGAAGATGGGCTATACAGTATCATCTGGTCTGCACTGTTTGGACGGAACCATTCGTGAGGATAAAAAGAAGACACACGTCAGAAATACTGCAGTGCCATTTGAATGTCAGCTTTGATCCTTAATTAGAAGAAAATAATTGAGTTACTTGCGAAAAGAAAGCAGACTAAGAAAATATGTCTAATCTGGTCTGCCAAGCTGTTACCAATTTACACAATTCTTCAGGACACACCACCCTAACCCTTGGGGTTTTCTTATGGGAAATTTTCACACCGCGGGCGGTCGCTGTGAGATGGATAAAGCTGGGGCCCACCAGTTGGGTTTTCTTCTCATAACTGAGTTTTTGTCTCTTTAACTCAAGGTCGCTTTTAATACCAAGACAACTGGGGCATCTGGTATTTAGGAATATCACTGTGTCTGCTTTCGAAGCCCGGTGAAGGGCTGACCAGAGGTGCTGACACACCTTCGGGACCACCTAGCCCAACCCCATCATGTTACAAGGCAAAAATCAAAGGCAGCAAATGGCAAGACACCTCCGTGAAAACTTTGTTGTGTCCCCACCACATGTCTGCCCGCTTGATTAGGCCGTGATTCGCAGCATTATCTGACTGTCCACCGTTTCGTCACCTGCTGTGATTTTTCTTGTGTGGTGTGAATTTTTCTATGATGTTGATGAGGTGGGATTGGCAGCAGTTATATAAACTTAACCTACAAAAGTAATCTACAGTTTAAGTGCATCTCTTTTGAGATATAAAAGTCAGAAACGAACAGAGAGGACAGAGGGACCCCACACCACCAAGAAGGTGTACAGGGAGCAGAGCACGTATTTGGACCTGAAGTCTCTGCCCAGAGAAGCTCCTAGACCAGGAGAAGATTGACAACAAGGATCATCCTCCAGGGCTGACAGAGAAAGAAAGCCTTCCCCGGGAGCCGAGGCCTTCGGTTTGGACTTCCAGCCTGTTAGATGGTAAGAGAATAAGTTTCACTCTGTTGAAGGCATCTGCTTGTGGTATTTCTGTTACAGCAGCGCTGGGTGACTGAGACGGCATTCAAAGAGCCCCAGTGACACAGTGGGTCGGCGCTTGACTGCTGACCCAAGGGTCAGTGGTTCGAACACACCTAGCAGTTCCTCGGGAAGAAAGCCCAGTGGTCTGCTTCCCTAAAGACCACAGCTGAGAGAACCCCGTAGGGCAGTTCTGCTCTGTCACGTGGGTCGCTACTGGTTAGAATTGCTTTAAAGGCACCTGACATCAAAAGCATTCAGGGTCCATTCCACCTTTTCTAGAAATGACCCCAATTTTTGTCTTAGGATCAGTGGTACAATTTGCAGGGCCCAGTAAACAATGAAAATACAGGGTTCCTCACTGAATAGCTGTGAAAAGTTTCAAGATGGTCACAAAAGTCAAGCCAAATCCATTACTGTCAGGTCAGTTCCAACTCGTGGTGACCCTTTAGGACAGAGGAGAACCACCCCGTAGGGTTAATACTACGCACAGGGTCCCTTGGAGCACGGGGCACAGTGCGACTGCCGAGGTCACGCTCCAGGAAGCCAGCCCTGCTTCCCACACTGCTCTGCATGGTGTCAGTTGGCGCTACTCCAGCTCGAGAGCTAAAAAAAAACCCTTCCATCACATGTCTGGGGCCGCAGCTCAGTGATGAGCAGATCACCCAAAGGCAGCCAATCAGAGGGACACTCAGGGCTCGTGCTGCGAATGCTGGGCCAGAGAGCCAAGCTCCTCCCCCGGTGTGGACCTGAGCCAGGAGTCTGGTTGCTGTGAGCAGCCTCTCTGTGACCATGAGGCAAGAACCGGCCTAGAAATAACTCAGCCACAGCAGACAGCAGAGCTGAGCTAGAGCCGGAGGGAACCAGGGTCCGGCGAAGCCAATTAGCCTTTAGGGGAAACTTCTCCACTATGTAACTCAGACCATTTTTGCCTGCTTAAACCAATCTGTGCTGGAGTTTCTTTGTTTCTACCCACAAGCATTCTCTCTGGTATAAGTTCTCCCAGATAGCTAGGCGTGTACACAACTTTTGTGGCTGGCAATTTAGCAATTAATATTTAAAGTGCTCATACTATTCGTACCATGGTTTCTGTTTCTAGTGAAAAAATAATCCTACAGAAACCCTCACCCAATTATGCAAGTGTGTATTTTTTTTAATGGCTTTTGCAGCATGGTTTTTAATAGTGAAAAATTAGGAACAGCCTTATCTCCATCAGCATAAAGCTGGTTAAATAAATGATGGTAATTTCCTTGTGTAGTATAACAGAAAAATTGAAAAGAATGAGGTTGATAACGTACTTCCAGGGAACGATACCCATGATTTGTTGTTGAATTAAAGCAGCAAAAAAACAAGCTGTACAAGAATGTTATAGTTTCATCTCATTTTTGTAAAATAAGTTAACAAAATATGCTAACATATATCCACAGAGAAAGAGGTTTCTGGAGGATTAGGGGATTAAATGAAAGGCCTTTCACTTAGACAAAAATGCATAAAAATTCTAATGCGGCAGAAATCTAATGAGGATGCATTGTGTTTAGCTTGAAAAAGAAAGAAAAGAGGGGATTTTTAAATTCCAAAGTGCATAATTTGCCTTAAGACATTTGGCTACCAGTAATGCTGTGATACAGGTATAAAATTTTAAATTCTAAGACTGCATCTACTCCTCTCTAACCAAGCCAGTCTTCCTGGAAACTCTCCTCTGTGGGGGACTGGCTCCGGGAGTGTTGGAATGTGTGTAATGACCATCTTGACACGACTGATGTTACCCAGAAGAGTGGATTCTGGTGATTGGGACACCACTTTTCTTGCTACTTGTTGCGTTTTGATCACTATAATATATTTCAGGTATCTCTCTTAATTGAAAGGTGAGTAAGACAGAGCAGCAACTCCCTCTCAGGTCACAAACCCTCACTCCTCAGCCCAGAGAGAAGGTTTCATGAGCAGCTACTATGTGCCAGCCACTGAGTGCATGACATAGAAGTGTCAGCCTCTGTCCTGTCCCCGTGGAGCCCAGTGCGGAAGACAGAGCTCAGGAACACCGGAGAGACACCGCAGGCTGCGGCCTGTGTGTGAGGGTTCTGGAAGGAAGAGGAGTTTCGGGAATCCTAGGCCAGGGAAGACTTGCCAAGAACACAGGTAAACCCCGCAGAGGAAACTGCGTCTCTAAGGCCCTGAGCCGAAAAGGGAACAGGACTGTGAGGAACTAAAGGAAGCCCTGCTCGTCTCAAGCATACTTAGGGAAAACAGAATATTGAGGTGCACCTGGGGAAGGAGGTGAATCACTTTGGGTCTTATCAAAAAATAAATCCACTACATAACAACCCAGAGTAGAACCGTCCAGTGAGGCTTTCAAGGAATGGCTGGTGGATTTGAATTGCCCGCCTTCTGGTTAGCAGCCAAGCTCTAACCACTGCACCACCATAGCTCCTTGGGCCTCACTGATGGTGCTAAACATGCTTTCATTTCTTTTAAAGAAAATGTAAACCCATTAGGAGCAATCACTGGTGCCAGGATGGCCTTTACACACATTCTAGAGCATTCTAGAGTCTGTCCCTCACAGCAGAGAGTGTCTATGAGGAGCTGCTGGTTAGAGTGAAGAAAATCAGGAGTGGATGGTCATGTTTGCACATGAAGGGACCCTTCTGGCTGCAACGCAAGAGTGAGTGGTAAAGGGACCAAGATGGTTTGGGGACACCCTTTGAGGTGGGGTGGGCAGGGGGAGCAGGCAGGGTGGTCAGACTTCTTAGGGCCAGGAGACCCACCTAGTGGGTCTGAGGGCCCATCTCAGCCCATCTCCTCCTTCACTGCTGCTCTTGAAGGAGGACAATCTCTACGATGCACCCCACCTGCGTTCCACCAACTCAACTGCAAGACCACACTAGTCCTTTATGTCATCTTAACGCATCTTCCTGACACCCCAACTCTGCCATTCCCATTGTATCCATCACAGACTCAAGGCAGTGCCTAGGCACCTCCCCCAGCGAGGACCAGCGGGGAACAGACTGGCCGGATGCAGGCTGTGCCACAGAAGAGTGTGCCCACATGCAGAGTAAGCATGGACGGCCCCTCGTCCAAAGTGTCAAGGATGCAACAGCAAAGCGCTGAGCCTGGCACAGGGCCCTTTGTGTTGTGGAAACCTAGTGACCACCTTGACTGGACAAAGAGCCCAGCTCCTGATTGACGGAAGGTGTGAACCAGAAGGTAGTTTCCCTGACCACGTGGGTTGCTTTGATGAGAATTAACTGACACTCAATTGCTAGGAAAAAAAATGGTGAGGGTACGCTGTAGTCACACTGGGGATCTTGTGCAGGTCTAGGGTGTGAGGACACACCTTGGTCACAGTGGGGTTCTTGCGCAGGTCTGGGGGCGAGGGTACACCACGGTCACAGTGGGGTTCTTGTACAGGTGCAGTTTGTTAACAGTCTGGGAGCAACCAGGACCCAGCTTTCTCCCCTTGAAATGCAAAGTTTAGCAGCCAGGAAAAAGAGCTGTCACTCCACATAGACGCCTTCCTTTACTGTGAGTGCCAGTCTGTTTGGCAGCTTCAAGAGCCACCCAGCTCTCTGTGGGTTAGGCTGCCTAGAGAAGCTGCCCAAGCAGGTGAAGAAACTGCAGAAATGCTCCTCAGCTCTAAAACCACAAGTTTACGTGTCAAGGCACACCTGGGTGGGATGGATTTTAATTTTCATCTTCAGAATGATTCAACATGAGTGCCTCTAGGACCTCCACCTCAGGAAAGAAGACACGCTCTCAGTGGTCAGTCTGCGAAGAAATATCAGGCTGAGACACCAGCTTTCACTGGCTGGCATTTTTTTTTATTATTATTATTGTGATCGAGTGGAAGTGTACCATCAGGTTTAAATCTGCATGCCCGCCTGTGGGCAGCTCCTACTGCTCTCCTCGTTCAGCGACAGCACGCTCATCCTTTCTTTTCTGTACATGTCATATACTCTTAACCATCTCCCTTCCCCTCTTCTCCACCCGCTCCACTCCTCTCCGGTAAGAGGCCAGTAAGACGACATCCTGTAGATGCACAGAACCACAAAGGGCAAATGAGTGGCATTTTTATTACAGCCATTTTTTGTGAACACACTGGTCGCAAAGCTGTCGCTTTGGGCTGGTCTCCCCCAAACCTTTTTGACCGTAGTCTTTGTTTTGCTTTTATTCCTTGTTTTGTCTGTTTTTAATACACGACTGGACCTAACATGAGGTCTTTCAGGTATATCAATAACATGATACATATGTTACCTTTGGGACTAAGGTGCCCTTGACCCCAGCCATGGTCTTTCAGTTGTCTCATACACATGGAAAGCTGGATCATGAATAAAGAAGACCAAAGAAGACTAGATGCTTTCGAATGATGGCGTTGGCAGAGAATGCTGATTATACGCGGACCGCCAGCAGAACCAGACCACATTCCACTCGGTGAACTGAATACACCACGGACTGCCGAGAGGACTGGCTCAGCAAAGCTGTCTTGGTAGAAGTACAACCAGAATGATACTTGGAAGCAAGAATGGTGAGACTACATCTCATATGCTTTGGACACATTATCGGGACCAGCCCCTGGAGAAGGAAATCATGCATGGCGACACAGAGGGCTGAGGAAAAGAGGAAGACCCTTGACAAGATGAACTGACACAGTGTCGACAGCAGCGGCCTCAAGTCTCACATTTGGGAGGACAGAGCGGGGCCGGACAGCGTTTCGTTCTGTACACGTAGGGTCCCTGTGAGTCAGAGCTGACTTGATGGCACTTAACAACAGCAACAACATGTACTAACTAAGGAGCCTAGTGTTGCGCCCGCTAAATGTTCAGCTGCCAGCCGGCAGATTAGCAGTCCAACCCCCACCCCACCCCACCCCGCCCCAGCAGCTCCATGGGAGACAGACCCGGCGATCTTCTCCCATGAGGATTACAGCCTTGGGAACTCCTGGGGTGGGCCTACTCTATTTTACTGAGTCGCTATGAGTTGGACTCAACACAGAACACAAAGCAACAACGACGTACTCTGCACTCAGGGCTCCGTGGTGGCGGAGTGATAGAACTCTAGCCTTCCGTGCAGGAGACCAGAGGTCTGTCCCCGTCCAACAAACCTTGTGCACAGGCACCCATCTGACAGAAGAGGTATGTGTGTTGTTGTGACGAGCAAGTTTTAGCAAAGCTTCCAGACTAAATGGACTAGGACGAAAGGTCTGGTGATCTACTTCTGAAAATCAGTCATAAACCCTACAGATCCCAAGGGTCTGATCCCAAGGAATCAGAGTGGAGAGTGACAGGGTTGCATTCCATACCCTTGTGTGTGGGGTTGCCATGAGGGAGGCCAACTCATCTACAATTAACAACAAAGACAGCAATTTGAAAGCAGATGCTGTTACTTTCTTTACAGCTACGCAGTGTCCCTGCGTGCTCCCACCTTGAACTCGTAAGAGTTCACGCTCACAGACTGCGGCCTTAGCCGCGGTCCCAGAAGTAACACAGGCCTTGGTCTTCCAGGGTTCTGTCAGTGGCACAGACCTTCCAGACTACTGGAGACTCACTTCCATTCTCTGCGCAGATGGGTCTTTCTTCTCAACTCCTCATCTTCGTCTCCGCTGTCTAAACGTTCTCCTCCCCTCCCCCAACCACCAACCCCCTGGCAAAAAAATCACCACTAATTTCAGAACTTTACTTTCAAAAGCATCTTATTTGGATTTACAAGAAGGTAACAGGAGCCTTTTGATCTCAACAAGGCACATCCGGCTTCATTACAAGGATAATAAAACCGTTTTAGACTAATTATTCCTGACAACTTGCAAATGTTTGTAAACTTCCTCCAGAAGAACTGGGTCTTCCTCTGACAAACAGAAAAGGAGCTTTGCTTTGTGTCAGGAAGCTGACATCTCTTCCCCAGGGAGGATTCTGAAGCTTTGATCTTCTGTGGTGCCCAGGTTCCTGCAGCGAGACAGAATTAATCAGGTTGCTCTCCAAGCCTTCATAACTCAGATCTAACCAAACAGGTGGGAAGACCAGTGGGGGATGCTTCCTGTCTGTTCTATCTTTTGTCCTGTGGTTGTGGTCAAGTTCTGGCCTTCTCTCTGGCTTCTCTACAACGCTCTTTTGTTCATTTCAGTGTATCTGAGCCAGTAACTACAGGACTGATAACACACAAGTCGAGGAATTGAAAAAGGATCCTAGATTCTTAACAGACTTCACCATTCAGGAAAGTTGCCCTAAATTACTGCTGTTTGCAATGTGCCCAGAACAATCCTAGGGGCTTGAGGAAGCCTTCGTCTCCCTAAGTTTATAAACTTGAAACCACAGAATTCTGGCAAGGCAGCGAGGCCCCAGGGCTCCGCACAACAGAAGATCAGCTCAGGGAAGTCCCTCAGTGGCCTGACTCACATTTTAATACTCTTTGATTATTTACCATTGTTAATTCACGAATGTGCGCAGCAGGCGTGTGGCCACACTGCCAAGTCAGCCAGCCCCTAATCCCCTCCGATCCCGGTCCACTAACTGCTCCCTCCTTTATTAAGGGAAAACGCATTCCAAGCCTTTTGTTGAAAACAAATTGCCAACATGAAGCAAAGACCTTCCTTCCCTTGAGACCGATGTGTTAATGCTTATAATCTGGCCAAATCAAAGAGAGCCTTCTCTCTGCTTCTCTCACAAATACCCTTATTTTTCCGGGCACCCACAAAGTTCTCATTATTTTTAACATAAATCTGTCTTGTGAATGTTGAGGGCCAGGTTGATTTTCACCCCTTCTGACCGCGAGAAGAAATTCTTACCACTCACTGTTAGGGGCTGGTCCCAAAAGCAGGAAGAGGAACTTGGACAAACTGGTTTCTTTCTAAAAAGAAAACAAAGAAATCTTTCCTCATTTTTAATTTTTCAAATGTGCGCAAGAAAACACGGATGGATGGGGAAGGAGTTTCAGCCATGTCCTTAAGGGGTCCCACCCACCCTGGCCAGTGGGGGCTGTATCTCCAGGGGTGGATTTATAGGGACAGCAGCCCCTCCACCTGGTTCTTGAGAGTCTGGTTCTGAGGGTTTTGTGGGATCTGCCATATTTCTGTCAGAACAGGCAGAAGGCAAGAACCCTCTGGGCACCCAAGGGACCCTGGTGGCACCACGGTTAAGCGGTCACCCAAAGGTTGGTGCTCAGAACCCACCAGCCATTCTGAGGGACAGAGGTACAGCAGCCTGCTTCATAAAGATGACAGCCTTGCCCAGTCTGTGGGGCAGTTCTACTCCATCTCTTGGGATCACTATGAGAGTTGAACTCAATTTGTCAGCAGTGGGTTTGGGTTCTAAGGGACTGGAGCTTGGGGCCCTTCATGCCAGGCAGGGCTCTGCTCAGTAGAGCAGACGATGCCCCCCAAGCCTGCAGCCCACCCCAAGTAATCTCAGCGGAACAGAGGTCAGGTCCTCTCTGCGTTGGTCAAGGAAGCCCTCAAAAGTTTCCCCAGGTCTCCACTAGACCACACTATCACTGGCCTCATTTTTTCTGTAAATATTGAATTAATGAAAACCAGTTTAAGAAAAAAAAAACAAGTCCTGTAACCTTGGGGGAGGGTAACTTGAGCACACCCACCAAAACTGCAAACATATGTTCTCTGTGGCCCAGCAGGGCCTCCCTAAGCTCCTAATGTAGATGACTGACACTGAAAAATTTTCCTCCCCCTCGTTGCTGCCCCTGCCAGCACCTGATACGATACTCCTTTCCCTTCCCAGCCGGCACTCGCCTGCACCTGATATGATTCCCCCTTCCCTTCTCAGCCGACACTCCCCTGACAGGACACATTCCCTTTCCTTTCCCAGCCCGGCTCCCCCTCCCCTCTGGAGCCCGCTCAGCCCGGCCCCCTTCCCTTGCTGGACAGGATATTTCCCTTTGATAAATCTCACACCCTTTTCAAAGCCCCACTCCTGCCGAACAGGACGTGTAACCCCAGAACCATTTGTTTCAACCACAACATCCTCAAACTGCACTATATGTACCCTGCCAAAACCGCAAGTCGGGGCCATTCTGTTGGAACCTACAAAGGTCCCTTTTTGGCCCGCCGGCATAATAAACAGCCTCTTGCCTCCTCCTGGGTGTCATTTGCTTTTTCATTTTCTATAACACTCCCACATGTGACAAGACATGGAAGGACAGACTTATTCCCACTTGCTCAGTAGGTAATGTCAAAGTGTCAGGAGCAGCTTATGTGTCCCCTGGTAAGGCACTGAGTGAACAAAGACACATCCACAGGGGGAATTCCATGCACACATGTAATACACAGATAGGGAGAGAAGGCCAGCTTATACTGCTAAGCAAGATACATAACAATGCACAACACTGGTTGCCATCCTTGTAGGACACTGTTGGGAGAGAATGTGTATGCACAGGGTACATGTACCTAAAATCTGTGGAAGCCTTCCCAAGAAAGAGGAGTGGTCAGAGAAGCTGGGGTGGGGGTGGATCACAGGAGACAGAGCGCAAGGTAGAATCTTCACTCAGCATCCCTGCATATCCACTTGTGGACAGGTCTGTCTTCATCAAAAGCAAACATCTGAATAAGTTACCTACTGAAAGGAAGTAAGTTATAAATTCCAAAGGACACAGAATCTCTAGCCCTCTTGTAAGTAGAAACTAGTAAGACTTTCAATGCTGAAATCAAAATCTGGAAAATAAATGGAACGACTCTATGAGCCAGCATGGAGTGTGTGTACTCTATAGAGGTGTGTACTCAACAGCTGTAGGCAAAGACTCAGGCAGATGTGTGTCCGTCAATGCTCACGTCAGCCGCACTCACAGAGAATGCGAGGTGGAAATGAGCCACATGTCCGCCCACAGAGGAGCAGGTCGATGAAATGTGCTCCGACCTGTGATGGAATATTGCTCAGCCCTAAAAAGGGAAGGAGTACCAACATACGTACGCTGTAACGCAGCTGAGCCTTGAAGACGTCACATCCCATGAAAGACGCCAGACACAGAAGGTCACGTGTTACATGATTTCTACTGATGGAAAATGTCCAAACCAAAAAAAAAAATAAACCCACTGCCATTGAGTTCATTCCAATTCACAGTGACAGCACAGGGTCTCCCAGCCCGCACGTCTCCACAAAGGCAGACTGTGCCATCTTTCCCCTGAGAGGCCACCGGTGGTTTCCAATGGCCAGCCCTTTGGTTAGCAGTCAACACCTTTACCAATGTGACACCAAGGCTCCCTTAGAAACATCCAGGACAGCTAAGTCCCTAGAGAGAGAATACAGACTGGTGGTGCCCAGGAGCTGGGAGAAGGGGGAGGGGGAGTGACTGTGTGGTGGGCATGGGGGTCTCCTTTTGGGATAACCAGAATGTTCTGGAACTAGAAGGAGGAGGTGGCTGCCCAGCGCTGGGAGTGTGTTAAATGCCACCAAATGTTCATTTTAAAATGGTGAATCTGTGGTTGTATGAATCTTACCTCAGTGAAAAAGATCAATGAAATTTCAAGAACTAATCAATGAAATACAACTACACAGTGTTGTCAATCCCTGGCTGGGCATAGCCACCGCAGAGGCCTCTCAGCTCTGGGCCCACCCTGTCTGGGCATGCAGGGGTGGGACCCACGTAAGTGAGGGGCCTAGACAGCCCAGCACCCACAGAGGCTTGGCCTCGAGGTCAGTCAGAATATAAATGCTAAGGGGAGCTTCTCACACGGGACGCAGCAGCATGCCGTGGCTGCTGGACAGCCCCAGGGGGACCCTATCGATGCCACATTGAGGACACCCGGGCACGTGGGCCTGCGCGTTCTAACAGAAAGGTGTGCTAACAGCCACAGCCTCAGCTTGCTCCTGTGGCTGCTCATCTTTGATGAGCACTGTTGTCGTCAGACATGGCTCTTGAGCCAGGTAACCAGCAGCCCAGCAAACACAGGGCAATCTATTAACTGAGTCACGGTCCCTCTGTCCACCCTCACCCTTTCCAAGGTTGGCGAGTTGTGTCAATACTCGCTTACGATGATGTCTCTGAGCTCTGACGGGTAAACAATGTTTTACTTATTTATTGGATTTTTGTTGTTTTTTTTTTTTTTTTGAGTGGAATTTAATAGTCCGTGTAACCAGATGCATCAATCTGATTTGCACGCACGGCCGCTCCCCTCACCTGCCAGTCCAGCCCACAAGTCCCGGGTGAAGGAGAAGCAAGGTGTAGCCAGGCAGGGGTCTGAGCCCTGGGCTCCCTGAGGCCAGACGCTTGGCTTCAGTTGTAATTCCCCTGAGCGACCCAGGGACAGCCCGCCTTGGGGAGCAATGTGGGCACAGTGACCTGAGTTCCTCCCACAGGTGTCAGCCTGGGACGTTGGATGAGCAGCCCTTTGTCATTCACCTCTAGTGAGTCCTGACCAGTGGCTTAGTGGTCATGACTTTGCAGTTGCACGTCCACAAATCCAGGATAAAGAAGAAGAGCCCCAGGGAGCCGGCAAGGCCCAAGGAAACAGCAGAGGTGGAAGAGTACAGGAAAGCTGCCTCGTAGAGGTGTCTACGACCCCACGCACTGCTCCTGGCAGGTGAGGACCAGACCCCAATCCACAGTCCAGGGAATCTGAGAACAGAAGTAATGAGCAGCCCACTACTGCCCAGGCCTCAGAGTAGTTATGAGGTGCCACAGGTGCCACAGGTCTACATAAAGTAGAAGAAGCTTTGAAACCTGAGATGGCATCAAAGCCACAGCCCCCGGGGGCAGGAGTCAGCGTGTTGCCCGGACTAAACCTGTTCAGTCATCCAACAAAACAAAAATATGAACATTTCTGTAGGATATAAACAAGACCTAGAGTCTTATAACATGATAATCAAGAAGTGCAGGACACAATCCAGAATTCCTCACCCTATGAAGAAGGACGAGCATCTCAACTCACATGAGACAAGTCCGTCAACAGGCACCAATACTGAGAAGATACACATGGTAGAGTTACCTGATCGGGCAAAGACTTTAAAGCAGCAATTATCTAAAAATGCTTCAAAAGAAAACCAATCACAAGCATTTTTTATGATGAATGGAAAAATAGACTGACAACATAAATAGAATGTGTAAAGAGCTAAATGGAGCTTGTCAAAACTTTAGATCTGGGGGGAAAAATACCACAAGCAGAATAAAAACTCACTAGATGAGGCCAATAGCAAAATAGAGATGATAAAAGAAAAAATTAGTGGATGTGAAGGTAGACCAGTGGAAATTATCCAATCTGAACAACACAAAGAGAGAGAGGGAGATAAATAAGATGACCAGAGTCTCAAGAACCAGGGGGCTGACAGCCATCAGTCACTCCACTGAAGTCCCAGGAGAAGAGAAAGAGCACAGCGCTGAAAACGTACTTGAAGAATTAATCGCTGAAAGTGTGTCAAATCTGGTTAAAGATGTAAACCAATAGATTGAAGGAAACCCCTCTCCTCCCAAAAAACCACTGCTGTAGAGTCGATTCTGTCCCAATCAGCACCTCAGACAGGACCACCCAGAGAAACCCACACCAAACACATGACACATACAATCAAACAACTAACAACTAAAGTCGAAGACCTTCAAAGCATCCAGAGAAAAACAACCCTATAGGGAGGAGCCTGGCGGCACAGCAGTTATGGGCTGAGGCTGCTAACCGAAAGGTCGGCAGTGCAAACCCACCAGTCGCTCTTTGTAAACGCTATGAGACAGCTATACTCTGCCCTACTGTAGGGTCACTAGGAGTCAGGATCCACTGAACAACGACAGGCATTTTTTTGTTTTATCTGTGACTCAGAATTGACTTTTCGCTGGTGCCTTTAGGTTTTTGGCTTGTTTGTTTTTGTTTTATATTTTAGGAGCACTGGTAGCACCATCACAAGCCTGGCAGTCCAAACCCACCCAGTGGCTCCTTGGGAGAAAGACCTGGAAATCGGCTCCTGTCAAGGCATCAGCCTCTGAAACCCTGTGAGGCAGCTCCACTCTTTCACGTGGGGGTGACAGCAGGTGCAACCAGGGGCAGCTTAGAGAAGAAGAACCAAACCCTCTGCCATCAAGTTGGTCACAATTCACAGTGACCCTGCGGGAGAGAGTGGAACTGCTCTACACAGTTTCCAAGCAGCACCTTGTGGATTTGAACTGCCAATCAAGAGGTTGGCAAGGGCAGCCCTTAATCACTACACCACTAGAGGTTCCCAGAGCTGCTTAGCCAAGATCAAACAAAACGCTGAACTGGCCCCGCTGACCTGTGCCTCCGTTAGCAGCTGCTAAGACCATAAGGAGCCTGCCCTCGGGGCCGCTGCCCCCGCAGCGCTGTGTGACTCAAGCCAGTCCTACCCGGCGTGCCATCCGTCCTACTGCCTGTGCCTTGTATTAGCCCGTGCGGTCCACAATGTTCGTGTGCTCTTCCTTGTGGAGGATGGTGTGAAACGCTGCCTTGATTCAGGGAGCTTGGTGTGAAGCGCACACCGCTTTGCTCCCGACCTGTGCGCTTGCAATAAACGCTCTTCCTCCTCACCTCGGGAAGTCTAGACAGACGAGAGGCTGAACCAAGCGAGACCTGCTCTGGGTAACAGGCTCTGGTTGGGAGGCAGAGTCATCTCAACAGCCTCCCACAACGACGTCTGTTCCCTGAACTCTGAACGCATCACTGGCTCCAAAATGGGTCACAAAAATTCTTTAATAAATGCATTCTGCTGCAAGCCCCCTGCTGGATAATGGACAGACACTAACGAACAGAGCAACCCTGGTCCCTGAAGGAGCTGAGGTCTCTCTGTGACCCGTGCTGTATGAGATTTCCACTCCGGTACGAAAGCCAGTGTGCCGACAAGTGAGGACTCGTGGGGCTCTGAGGGGAGCAGGTTTGTCTCCTCAGCCTCCCCTGACAGCAACCTCGAGGAGCCCTGAAGACCACACGTGACACAGAAGGCCTGGGGGCTCTTCGTATGTTTTTGATTGTTGATTTTATGCTGCATTTTTTACAGGCCATGGGTCTAAGAGCTTTCCTGTCTCACACACTGGCTGACTGGTGAGCAGAAATATGTAGACACCACACACGTGCGCACAAATGCACACACAAAGTGGATGACCCTAGAAAACATGCTGAGTGAAATGTGTCTGTCTCAAAAGGACAAATGTTGTGTAATCTCACTTAAATGAAATAAGCAAATATATGGAAACTAAAGAGACTGGTGGAGACTGGGGGATGCTTTTGCTTAGGAGGCACTGAGTTTATGTTAAGGGAGGTAGAAACACCTGGAAAAGAATCGTGGTCAAGATTGCACAACTTGAAGAACATAAATCAGTGTTGCTGACCTGTACACGTAGAAATTGCTGAATTGGTGAAGGTATTCTTCAAAAAAAAAAATCAGAAACACATCAGGGGGCAGGGGTGGAGGTTCTAGATCCCGAGTTGCGGCTATAGGCCCATAGCAGTGGGGGAGGGGAGCTTGAACTGGAAGCTTCAGGAACAGCGTTAATACCTTTGGTTATTTTAAAAAAGAAAGTTGCCATCGAGGTGACTCAGACTCAGAGACCCTGTGAGACTGAGACAGAGCGGAGCTGACCTCCAGGGTCTCCCAGGCTGCAGTCCACAGAAGCAGGCTGCTGCGTCCTTCTCCCCCAAGTTTCTGGTGGGTTTGAATTGCTGACCTTTTGGTTACCAGCTGAGTGCTTAACTACTGTGCCACCAGGACTTAGGGTTTCAACACATATTTGGGGGGACACACCTGAGTCCTCATCAGCATATGATGCTTTAAGTAAGGCCGCCAGAGTGGCATCAAACCAGCGCCCTGATGGAGCATGGGGTACACACAAGCACATCACCTGGCACAGTCTGGGAGGGACCAGAAGACAGGGAAGATGGGTTTGGGGGGCAAGGACAGGGTGGGTGATGAGGATGGAAAGGTTGCTGAGGACCAGAGCTTTATACCCTGAGCTTCCGCCTGAGTGTCCACGGGTAGTCTTAAGTAGAGGCTGACCGAATATCATTTGGCAGCCACATGGAAAATGGACAGATAGAGACAGCTGTGGCTGCAAGACACAATGGCAGCAGGGTCCAGGGAGGTGACAGGGGAGACACAAGACATGGGCAGACTTGAAAGCTGGTAAGGACATTGACGAGGCAGAGTTGGCTGGATAATTCAGCTGAGGACTAAGGAGGATGATGGTCACGGACCCCAGGTGTCACACCTGGCCTGGGAGGCTGAGGCGGTGGTGGCACCTTTCTTGAGCCTCCTGTGAGAGGAGAGCTCTTGGATGGAGGCGTTGTAAGTCTTGTTCCAGCCACACAACGTTCAGAAGGGTCGCCGGTGAGGCGGCTGGTCTCAGAGGTTCTGAACTTGGATGAGCCATCAACCCGCTGTGCGCGTGACTGAAACTCTCCCCAGGAATGCCCTCGACGGTGTGCAGCTGGAATCAGCTGTCGCTCTGCTGCACCCGCCAGATGTCAGGAAGGGCACTAGGGTTCTGGGAAGAATGACGTCATCCCAGTCACAGACTGAGTCTCGTGGCCACCCAGTGATCCTCAACCCACATTTACAGGTCAGAAGTTCTGATTCTTGAGTCACCTGGAAAGAGCCCCAGCGGGGCAGCAGTTACAGACAGTCACAAGGGGAAGAGCTGCGGGCTCTCACCCAGCAGCCGCTCCTCCGGAGGGAGCTGTGGCGGTCAGCTTCGGCCAAGAGCGCTGCAGTTCTGCATCCCCCAGGGCTGCTGCGAGTCAGAGTCAACTCAATGGCAACGGGCTGTCTGGACTGTCCGTGGTCACTGCCCAGGGCTCAAGCCCCTTGCACGGAACTTGCCGATAAAATGCTGCCAGCCCGTCTCTGCTTTCTTAACTACAAGGGGTTAGGGCAGATGGCATGCCATCCCCTCAGTGTCTGCAGCCACGAAGCTCCATTTCCACCACTTTTCCTCCCAAGGAGAAGAAAGGATGATTATTTAATATGACAAGTGACACCCTGCACACTCCATCTCCCAAACTTCGTTTGCCAAAGGCAACTGACATCGATAATGTCAGGTGGGATAATCAAGTTTGTGTAACAGTTCTCCAAGGGTCCCCGCCACACACACACACACACACACACACACACACACACACACACACACACACACACACGCACGACTCCCTTGCCCAGCTTCAACACAGGGAAACACACAGACCTGAGATGAGGGAGAAAAGGCTCCTAAGCAGCAGGCTACGGGGCCCCCATCACAGTCCCTGCAGGCAAGTTCACAGGAATGACCCCGACCATGGGCCTCAGTGGCCGCTGCGCCAGCAGGAGGAAGCCTGGACAGGTCACGTGGCCACTCTCCCCTTCCGTTGGCTCCACTTGAAAACGGAGATGATGACTCAGAGGGATTTTAGAAGAATCTCACTGTTTCTAACACCGCGGGGTCCAACGCAGTGGTTCACGTGTGCTGTGGTGCTGGCAGCTGTTGTCCCCATGCCGCACTGGGTCCCCGGGGTGGACAGGTCCCCGCAGGGCTCCCGGACAAGGCAGATGAAGAGGAAAGGCCTGGAGCGCTACTCCCCCAAGTCAGCCCACGGAAACCCCGTGGGATCACAGCAGACCACTGCCCATCACAGCGCTGGGAGACAAGCCCAGGATGCGAAGGCGCTCAGCACCCACAGTGACCGCAACCAGGGACTGCAACCCACCAGCCACCACGTAGACGGCCCAGCTCTGAGCAGCGTTTTGTTCTGCTGTGTACGGGATTACCGCGTGTCCAAGCCCACTCAATGACAACAAGAGATGTTGTTTGTTGTACAAAATCACATCACTGATGAAAGACTAATCTTACAGAGACAGTTACACATATATTGTCACTGAGATTTCTCTGCAACGTTTCAAAAACCATTGTTTATTTGAAAAATAACTAGTATTTCAAAAAGACAGTAACAAGATTGCTGGGCGGTGGTGTATTCTAACAAGGACGTTAGCTAAAATATTAAAAATTCAAAAATCAATAGCACACATGAGGAAATCAGGTAATGAGGAGCAATCAATGAATGAAGCTCCTTGTTGCCTTTTGGTCAAGTTTATGGATAACATGTGATCGTTTAGGATCTGTCACAGAGAGGTAGCTGGAGTTCTTTGACAGTTATGCCTGATTTAAGATGCAGGACATACAAGGGCACTGACTGATGAGACAGCACAGAGGCATCAGAGGGTCTCGCCCACCGCCTGTGCTGTCCCCTCCGGGCTTGAACTCTCTCCTCGGCGGTTATTATAACTGACTCCTGTCCACGCCTCTGCAGTCTTCCACACATCACTTCTTCCAGGAGTTTCACCCAGCCAGGTCTGCTGTGTCTCTGGTGCCGAGTGCAGTATTTGGCACGGAGTGCTGTTTATGTGTATCCATTGAGCAAATAAATAAATGAAACGGTTGATGTAAGAACCAAATGTAACATTCAGGTTCCAGCTGGAGTTCAACATTCAAAGCAAGGACCTAAGAGCCCCACTCTGACAACAAGGGGTTAGAACAGATTCTTACATTTAGGAATCCATGCCGTTCAAGTGTGCAGAGACCAAAGCTGACCACTTGTTGCAGCGGCAGAAGGAAAGGGCAAAGAGAGCGCCCCCATACAGAGGGCCCTGAGACCTACTGATGGGGGGAACGCGCCAGGAGAAGACAGTGATTGCCGTCCAACGTAATCAATCAGTCCATGACCTCAGATCGTACACGCAAAAACTGTGCAATTGACAAGTGTTTTGCCACACGTATTTCTATCATAATAAAAATTAAAGAGTCGGTGACCTAAATAATAATAAAGAAATGTTCCATGCCATGCATTTTTCAGAGGGCTTGGGAGGCACACAAAGAAGAAATGCTTGTGAAGGCTCTCTGTGAACCAGAAAGCATTGTCTGTCCCCTGGTCAAGTGGCCTTCCCCCAGATGTTGAAGACCGCCTTTGCGGCGGGCCCTAACACGCCAGCGTCCCACGTGGCCGCTCTTTGCGTGGCACTGCATTTGAAGTGGCACAGTCCAACAACTGGAATTCATTAGCGATGAAATTCAGCACTTCTCACTTCTCTCAGCAAACATCAAAGAGATCCCTCGATGATCCAGACCTCACTTCTCCAACCTCCCTTTCCTTCCCCGTTGCCTTTCTCTCCAGAGTCCCTTGTCAAACCTCAGAATAAATCTCCTGACTCCCTAATGCAGTCTTCTCTTCCTCCCCTCTCTGTCTGCCGCACTCCTTAATCATTTAATTTAATTAAGCTGATTATCGAGCCACTCTGACTTCTCACCTAGCCTCCCCACGGGTGGCACCTCTAATCCAGATGCTACCTGGCAAAAGGGACTCTGGGAATTGCTCCAGCCAGCACGACATTCTCCATCATCTCTCCAAGGAGTCATGACTTCGAGATCCCATCTCTTGAGTCTTGGGGAGGGGAAGAATTTGGGAAAGCAAGAGCAAGGCGGTCTTAGTTGGTGCAGGGTCCAGCGTGCGGGGCTCTGACGAGTCTCAGCGACACCCATGGGCATCCTCCTATGTCTGCAGCACTTTGTGGCTTCTGGTTTACAAGGAAGTTTCTTCCACCATCTGTACATTTCTCTGCTTTCAAACCTGCCAAAGCAAAGGTGAGTCTCCTTCTGCCAGGACCTGATTCATTTTTATTTCTCCCCAATGAGGAAACTGAGGCCCAGGTGAGTGGCATGACCAAAGACACGGTGAGCAGCAGGTAAGGGACAAATCTGTGATGGCACAGCACAGCTGCTGGCCCGAGGTCACACAGGCCAGCTCTGGCCACCTCCTCCTTCACCGGCCATCAGGCACGGCATGCTCCTGCAGTCGGGGCTGTCACCATCGTCCTCACCTTACGTGGGTAGCTGGGTGCAGAAAGGGAAAGCCCCTCTCCCAGGGTCCTGCAACCACGAATTTGCAGATCTGGCTGCTGAGCCCCGAGGAGCCCCGGTGCCACCGTGGTGAAGTGCCTGGCTGCTCCCCGAAAGGCCAGCAGCTCAGACCCACCAGCAGACCCACAGGAGGAAAGGCCTGGAGGTCTGCTCCCATAAAGACTACCAGCCTGGTGGACACCATGGGGACCTGCGCTCTGTCCTCAGCATCACTGCAAGTAGGACTCACCTCCACTGCAACGCGCTGAAGGGGCCGCTGGCCCCGGTCCAACCAACTGTAACACCCGCTTTCTTAGTCATTGTGACATCTCCACCTCCTGTCCTTCTTCTATAACATAGGATTGGAAAACGGCATTTTTGCCTGAGGGACACAGAGGTTACTTTCACGGTGGTAGAATAAGGAGGAAAAAGAAGAACTTAACAGCAAACAGCGAGATCAGTGGCCGGGGTCACCTCTGCAGCTCCTTGGGAGAAAAGCCCAGGCGACCTGCTCAGTGCGGACCACAGCCCGGGAAGCACCACAGGGCAGGCCCCTTCTGTGCCCTGGGCCACTCTGAG
Source organism: Heterohyrax brucei (assembly GCA_028571685.1). Lineage (NCBI taxonomy): Eukaryota > Metazoa > Chordata > Mammalia > Hyracoidea > Procaviidae > Heterohyrax > Heterohyrax brucei. The sequence goes on along the minus strand of CM053156.1, from coordinate 88,504,581 downwards.
GAGCTCCTTTTAGCACATCACGACCGACGCAGGTATCACACGCGTTCCACACCATGAGGAGCGTGAACAGTGCCACCGGCTCACGCGTTGTGTGTTGCTGTTTCCAGGTGGTGCCCAGTCGGTCCCCACTCACGGCACCCTGTGAGCAAAAGCAGGGCCACCGCAGGTCCTACAGAGCCTTCCCAGTTGCTCATAAGTTTGCGCCCACTGCTGCAGCTGTGTTTCAGTCCTTGTCCCTGAGGGTCATCTTCTTGGTCACGGACCCTTTACTTTACCGAGCATGGGGCGCTTCTCCAGGGACTGGTCAGTCCTGACAGCGTGTCCATGGTCTGTGAGACACGGTCTCGCCATCCTCCCTTCCATGGAACACCCTGGCTTCATTTCTTCCGAGACGGGCCTGTGGGCTCTGTGGGAAGTCCGTGCTGTCGTGCACGCAGCAACACACACTGGTGAATGTTTTGTTGGGTATGCTTGCACCGCAGTAAGAATAATAAGAATAACAGTTTATTCACGTCTCTGCTCTTCACTGGGAGTTGAGCTCACTTTTCAGGTATTAATGAAATCAGACAAATGTGCTCTTTGTAAACTTTCTCCCCCCAGATACCTGCACAAGAGCAGCTTCATACACAGTGTACACACCCAGCCCACCCCCTGCTCTGCAGGCCACGGCTGCCTGGAGCAGCTGGGCCAGAGCCCACAGCGGGCCACCTGTCAGGGTAGGTCACTGTGTGCGGGTGGCAGCCCAGGGCACTTCCATCACCAATAATGCCAGCAAAGTTCAAGCTCCCAGAGGGCTTTAGGTTAAGTTACTGTTATAGGCTTGGATGTCTTCTCTAGGCGTTTGGGGACTTTTCATTGATGAGGGAAGAAAACCAGGCAGGGCTGGTGCTCCTCAACCTCACAGGGTCAGTACAGTGTAACGAGCATGGCCCTGGAGTCAGACACGGTGGGACAATCTCCTCCGTGCCCTCTAAAACCTTCAGAGGCCTTGGGAAGCTGCTGAGCCGCTGGGCCCAGGATCTTCTGCCTAGAAATGGAGGTGAGAGCCTTACCTGGCAGGGAAGCATCCCAAAGACCAGTGAGACTTCCCTCCAAGGCGTCTCCTCTCACAGGAAGCCAGCACACCTCGTCCTCACCCGGGAATGGGGATAATCGGGGTAAGCATCAAATCCTGCCTTCTCCCGGACCATAAGCCTGTTGCTCACCCCACCCCTGACTCCCCGCTCCTTGACTCAGCCTTGGACACGGTGACTGTTTCTTACCTGTGCCCCACCTCCAGCTGTCTCTGCCCACAACGCCCCTTATGCTCCTGTCGCTCTGAGATGCCAAGGAAGTCTTTCTTTTTCCAATCAGAAGGGGAAACTGTAACATCTTAAGCCTGGATGGCACCTTGAAAAGTCACCCGGCAGCACCTCTGACACCAGATTGGACCCCTTTCAACTGCTCCAGACAAACAGTAGCTTTCTTTCTTGACACATTTGCTTAAAAGGATATCTTTCATGGTTTTGGGGAGGCTAATTTTAACACATCAAAAGAGATATTTGAAGGATGAGCTGTAGACAGTCAAATACACCAATTACAGTTTTGCACCATTAGCAGGTGACAGAAGAATGAAGGGCTGGTTTCACAGGTGACACATGGCCAGGTCTTTGTATCCGTCCCTAATAGTCAGCCTTTCTTGTTCTAGAGTTTGAGAATTGGAGGCTGACCTCTGACACAAGCAGACAGGGGTCTGGATAGCGCTTTGGGAATAGATTTGGTCAGTGATCTATAACTGATCACTCAGGCAAGAAGACAGGGTCGCCTGTGCTCCTAAGCAAAGCCCCTCCCTCGCCTCTTCTGCCCCTGCAGATGACAGCTGAAACTTGCATGTGTTTTTCAAATCTCATTGTTTTAACACCTCCAGAAGGATAAACCGATGTTGTCGTCTGCCACTGAGTCAGTTCTAACTCAGATCAGCCCGTGTGACAGAGTGGACCCAGCCCAAGGTGTCAGTAGCGCCGAAGCCGACAAGCCCTGAGGTAACTTCTTTGGTTGACAGTTGGAAAGCCCTCTGCAGCCCTGCCAGCAGACCACTGTGGGAGAACAGGGGTGTGCAGGGCCCCTTCCCCGTTCCCCGAAGCTCTCCAGGTGTCGGAAGGCAGTGAGTGGGAGGGGAATGGCGTGTGCCCCACAGTGGAAGGACAGGGCAGTGACGGGAAGGAGGACAGGGTGCTCCCTGCAGTAGAAGGACAGGGCAGTGACGGAGATGGGGACTGGTCGCGCCCCCCAGTAGAAGGTCAGGGCAGCGAGCAGGAGTGGCGTGGGGGCTCCCTGCAGTGGAAGGCCCTGGCAGCGAGACCAGGAAGGAGCAGGCAGACTGTCCTGCTCCTGGTGGCAGCAAGAACGCAGCCGGGAGCGACAGAAGCAGCCAGCAGCTCGGGGAGACGCTCTGACTGTGTCGCCTGCTTCGCGTGTTGTCCGTCTGAAGGCAGCAAGCCTGGCTGAGAGGGGCCTGAGGAGCATGTGCCCGGACAGAGGGCTGAGCTGGAGTCAGGGTGGGCGGGGTGTCCTGGACGTGCCACCAGTGGGCCGCACCGAGTCACCCTAGGAAGATAGGGCCAACTGTTAGCTCGTTTTCGCAAAAAAGGCCAGGAGATAAAGGTTGGACGAGTCCTGGCGTCCTCAGAGGCTTAGCTGCCAGGGCGCTGCCAGGCCACCAGGGCCACGCCCGCCCCCGGCAAGGCACAGACTCGGGACACGGGAGCTCCCACAGCCCTTGTGTAAGGACAAGAGAGGGATCCTGAAGAGCAGTTCCACTGACCTGGCAAGCCCAATAAAGCCTGAGGCCCTGGCCTGTGCGTCGGAGGCCCTGAGGGTCTGAGGGTCCCAGGCCCTGAGGCCCTGGAGGGGCAGGGCTGCCACCCAAGGATCAGGCCAAAGCCTGGGCTATCGTTAGCTGCCTTCAAATTGATTCCGACTCCTGGCCATCCCGTGGGTGCAGACCAGAATTGTGCTGCTTGCAGTTTTCCAGGCTTAACTCTCGGGGGCAGGTCGCCAGGCCTGTCTTCCGTGGTGCCTCTGGGCGGTTTCCAACTGCCGGCCATTCAGTAGGAAGTCACTGGCCCTCAGACCCAGCAGGGTGTGGGGAATTAGGAAGAGGGAGCTGAGAGCCAGAGTGGTGGGGGTGATGAGGATGACGAAGACATCATCAATCACATATCCAGCCCTCATCTCTAGTTTTCCCAAGAGGAAAAATGCAGGAAGTTAGCAGGAACACCACAGGAAACACCACAGGCGTCCCTCAGTCCTTGATGGAGAAACACATAGAAATCAGGCTGGGAGGGGGAGTGAAGTGTGGGTAGCCAACAGAAGGGAGGCTCAGGATTGTTCCACAGTGACCCCCGAGGGCTGTTTTGTTTAAGGTAAAAAAAGGCACTGTTTCTTCTCCCCACTTCTGCTCTCTCCCTCTATCCCCTAGGAACCCTAATTCTTAAAGTTAAAGGGGATTCTTACCTTTTATAGTTTTGATCCTACACGTGCAGTCAAGAATCCCAGACAGCGTTGTCTTGTGTGTGTATTTTATACAAACCACATCATGTTGGACTTGGTTTGTCACTTTCTTCTCCCCTCCTTACGCTGTTTCTAAGAGTCTGTTCCCTGTTCAGTGGGTCCCACCTCGTCATTGTACCTGCCACAGAGCAGTCATTAAGGAGCCCTGTGGTGAAAGGGTTAAGCACTTAGCTGCTGACCAGAACTGGAAGGCTGAGGTTCAAAGTCACCCAGAGGCTCTTTGGGAGAAAAGACTTAGCCACCCGCCTCTGGAAAGGTACAGCGAGGAGGTCCTCTGCGGTAGTTCTACTTTGTCACTGGGGTGGCGACGACACCCTAGGGTGCAGGGGCTGAGCATCTGGCTACTAACCGAACGGTCAGCGGTTGAGATTCAAAGAAGGAAGACACGGTACCAGGGTTTTATAAAGAGTATGGCCTTGCGTCAGTCCCTGAAGAAGGATGTCAGGCTTGGTAAAGTTGAGGGTCAGCGACAAAGAGGAAGACCCTCAACAAGATGGACAGACACAGCGACTGCGACGATGGCTTTACACGTAAACACGCTCGAGGGCGTGGCACAGGCCCGGACAGCGTTTCATTCTGTTGTCCACAGCGTCACTGTGAGTCAGAACCACCTGGACAATCACCTCACACCAGCCCTGGAAACTCTGTGGGGCGGTTCTAGTCCGTCCTGTAGGGTCACTGTGAGTTGGAATGGACTCAAACGCCATGCATTTGAATTTTGGGGGGGGTCAAAACGTAACAGCAAACAACAGGGTTGAAGCTGCATGGGTCACCTTCTCCAATCCCCTGATGAGGAACATCTAGGTCATTTCCAGTGTCTCCCACTACAAACAACACTGCAGGTAAAACCCTGGGACATCTCTCCTGGCAAATACATGCAGCACTTCTCGGGGTAGGAGCCGAGTTCTGGGATCACAGGGTCTAAATGTTTTCAACTTAACTAGATATTAACAAGTATCTTCTCCAGGTGCCTGAAACAATTGACGCCGTGTCACTAATGGGGCACGAGTCACTTCTTGCTGTGAGTCTCAGCTTCTCTAGTCTTCAAGAAGCCGTTGTTCCCATACTATTTAAGCAACTCCAGCTCATACAAAAAGAGTCGCGTGACTGCTGCACTGCCAGGTGCTATAGAGAAAGAAGCGAGAGAACAGTTCTCACGCAGAAAGTGCACGCGGAAAGCCTGAGTAATATGGCAGCTAGCAGGGCACAATGACACTAAAATGATGAGTGACTGATTCCTTGGAGGCAAGAACTGTCTAGTGGAGGACACTTTTTTAAAATTCTTCACCATACATGATGGTTCATTTTATACCTCAAGGCTGTGACACAGGGATCTTGTCTCAGTTTCCAGCCTGGCAGCCTGCTCTCTGGATTTGAGACTTGCTGGCCTCCACAATCATGTTAGCCAATTCCGTAGACAGGTAGATGATAGCTAGCTGGCTGGGCACGTAGATAGTAGAGAAATGATAGATAGATAATTAGGGAGAGAGAGCGCCGGATCAATAGATGATAAATAACTGTACAGATGGATGATCGGTAACTGGATAGATAGATGACAAAGAGACAGGTAACAGAGAGAGACAGACAGACAGACACAGAGGACAAACGTCGTTCTCTTGGTTCTGTTTCTCTGGAGAACTCTGACACATTAGTGTTATAACAAAAAGTGAAACATATGATCACATATCTTCTAAGCCAAAAAGACATTTGATAAAATTTAGCAGCCATACCTGTTAGTTTGAAATGAAAATGGTAGATACTTCCTATAAAGACTTTTTGTTTCCAGTTTTTTTAAAAATTGTGCTTCAGGTGAAAGTTTACAGAGCAAATTAGTTTTTAACTTAAATGATTAATACACACGTTGATTTGTGACATTGGTTGCTCACCCCACAGCATGTCAACACGTTCCCATTCTCAGCCTTAGCTTCCCTATATCCATTCCCCTGGCATTTCCGCCCCCTCCTGCCTTCTCGTCCCTGCCCTGAGCTAGTGTGTCCCTTTACTCTTGTTTCGTTTTATGGGCCTGTCTAATTTTTGACTGAAAGGCGAACCTCAGGAGTGACTTCAGTGCTGAGTCAAAAGGGTGCCTAGGGCCACGCTCTCAGTCTTTCTCCAGTCTCTGTCAGACCAGTAAATCTAGTGTTTTTATGTGAGCTTGAATTTTTCCTACATTTTTCTCCAGCTCTGCCTACGATCCTCTGCTGTGACTCCCATCAGAGTCATTGAGGGTGGCAGCCTAACACTATCTAGCTACTCTGGACTCAGTCCAGTGGTGGCTGTGCTCCTCGTGGTCCATTGGTCCTTCGGACTGATCAATCTCTCGCTTTCGTCATTGGTCTTCTTTATGTCTTTTGCTCCTGATGGAGTGGAACTCTTGGAGTATCTTAAATGGCTGTTTGCTTAGTTTTTTTTTTCTACCTTTTTGCTAATTGTAATAATTCTGGAATGAGCATGGGTGTGCGTATGTCTAATTGTGTGACAACTCTTATTTTTCTATGACATGTTCCTAGAAGTGAGATTGCTGGATGTCACGGATTGAATCACATCCTCCTGTAATTGTGTGTAGCGTTTTGGCTGGGCCAGGACTCCTGGTGTTCTGTGATGTTCCGGAATGCTGTAGACCCCACCTCTATGATGTTGATGTGGGAGGATGGCTGGCAGTTGTGTTGGCGCAGGACTCAACGGGTAAGGTTACATTGTGCCTTGAGGCAATCTTTCAAGATAAGAAAAAAAGGTAGTAGAAAGAGTTGGGGAACTTAAATCACCAAAAAGTAGTGCTGAGAGCACAGTAAATCTTTAGGAAAGGACCTGGGGGTCCCTGTACCTCGGAAGGTCCCAGTCCAAGGGAACACTGAAACAAGGACCTTCCTCCAGAACCAGCAGAAAAAGCCTTTCCCTTGAGCTGTGAACTGAATTTGGACTTGTAGCCTATGGGACTGTGACAAAATAAGATTTCTCTTCTTAAAGCCATCGACTTGTGGTATCTCTGTCACAGGATCACTTGAGGGCTAAGACACTGGATCATATAATTTTTCTATTTCTAGCATTTTAAGGAAGGCCCGTATCATTTTCCAAACCACTTTGAGTTCCCACCAGCAATGCATAAGAGTTCCAATCTCCCCATAACCTCTCTAATATTTGTTACTTTTTGCTTTATTTTATTCACGCCCGTGATGGTGAGTGAGGTGTTATCTCATCACAGTTGTGATTTGTGTTTCTCTAATGGCTAGTGATCTCAAGCATTTTGTCGTGTGCCTGTTGGCTGCCTGAATGTCTTCTTTGATGAAGCATCTGTTCATTTTCTTTGTCCATTTCTAACCAGATTATTCGTCTTTTTGTTGTAGAGATGTTGGATCTTTGTATAGATTTTAGAAATTAGAACTTTGTAGGCTATATGATAGCAAAAAAAAAAAAAAAAATTCCCAGCCTGTAGATTCTCTTTTTATTCTTTTGGTGAAGCCTTTGATGAGCGTAGGTGTTTGATTTTTAGAAGATCCCTGTTATCTCGCTTACCTTCTGGTGTTTGTGTGTTGTTAATTATGGTTTGTATCCTGTTTATGGTGTTATTTGGGGGTTCCTAACATTGACCCTATTTTTCCTCTATGATCTTTAGAGTTTTGGGTTTTACATTTAGGCCTTTGATCCGTTTTGAATTCATTTTTGTGTGCAGTGTGAGGTACAGATCCTGTTTCATTTTTTTATAGCTGGAAATCCAGTTTTACCAGCGCCACTTGTTGAAAAGACTGTCTTCTGAGTCAAATCAGTCAGCTGCAAAAGGACAAATATTGTGTGAGGCCACCATTACAAGGACTTAAGAAAAGACTTACGCACAGAAGAAAATACCCTTGATGACTACAAGGATGGAGAGGGAGTCCAAGTGTTCTTCAGAGATTAGTTGATAGGAGTTCATTTAGGTGAAGGGAGTCACAGCAGCCAGTAGTAGGCAGGTCAGCGTAACTGGACTACACCATAAGCTAAAAGATTTTCTAAATTCAACCCAGCATTTCAAAGGACAGAGTAGCAGAGACAAAGGTCTGGCGACCACGTTTTCAGGAGACACTGAGGTCAATTGACACAACTTGCTTTTTGCTAGGAGTGTGTTCTGCACCCCATGTTAGTAAGTGGTACCTGGGTCCTAAAAGCCAGCAAGCTGCCATCTGAGGAACATCAGTTGTTACCAACCTGCCTGGAAAAGACGGCAACTGAGAACACCAAAGTCACGAGGAAAAATGAGCCCAGGAGACAGTAGGACCCACGTGACTGGGAGACTACATCAGCAGGAGAACAGAAGCAGTAGATGGTGCCCGGCCACCACCAAAGACAGACCTGATGGGGAACACAGTGTAGAGTCCCCGATGCAGCTTGAGAGAAAGGGCCCTGCAGATCTAGAACTCTATCAAAAGACCAGACTTGGCAGTCTGACAGCCTGGAGGGTCCCCTGAGAACATGACCCCTAGACTCGCTGCCATCCCAGAGCTGAAACCAGCACTCAAGTCAACACTTCAGACAAGGAATGGACTAGACCCGGGGACACAGAGGGATGCATACGGTGTGTGTACTTTATGGTTTAATATGTGTATGATGCTGTCCTACTGGTTTCTTTTTAGAGGGGAGAGGAGAAAATAGAGAGGGGGGGATGAGTGTTGGTTGAGTGGACACTGGAAGTAAAGAGTGGAAAAGAAGAGTGTGCGGTCACCGGGCAAGGAGAGCAGATACAGCTGCAGAAAGGAGGGTGCTCAGTGTTTTATAGGGCTAGTCACCTTTGACTGTAAACTTGAACTTAATCACAATAAAAACATTATTAAATTAAAAAAGACTGTCTTTTCCTTATTTAATGTACCCTGGGCCTTTGTCAAAGATCAAGTGACCGTAGGTGGCCTTATAAATTTTTTTTTTTTAAATACACAATTGAATCCCCAAACCACTGTCATGATGAATGGTAAAAATATTAAGCATTCCTGTAGAGTCACAGAAAATTGAGTACCCTTTGTCACTACCACTGCATAAGACTGCTCCGAGGATGCTGAGCAAGGCAAGCGGGCAAGAACAGACAAGTCACCACGAACACTGGAGGACAAATGATCGTGTTCTATAAATGCCAAGGTTGCAGTCCTGGAAAAAGCCAAAATACTCGAAAAACCATTTAAAACAAATAAAAGAAATATAGTACCACTGCAGCCAACACTTCAGACAAAGAATGGGCTGGGCTTGGGGACACAGAGTGACGCAGGTGGTGTGTGTACCTTATGGTGTAATGTATATATGAGCTGTCCCACTGGTTTCCTTTTAGAGGGGTAAGAAAGAGTAAAGAGGAAGGGGCAGGTGTTGGTTAAATGGAAGTCACAGAGTGAAGAGAGCAGACAGAGTTGTAGAGAGGCAGGTACTTGGGGTTTTAGAAGGAAAATCGACTTGGATTGTAAACTTTCACTTAACATAGTAAAAAGTGCAGCATATTAATTATAATTATATGAAAAACAATCTTTTTCTATGTAAAACCACTTATAAAATATGTGATTTTTAAAATCTCTCACACTAGAACCCAAGCCCTAAAACACTAAAAATAAACTCAGTGGTAAACATGCAGATCGTATATGGAGCACAAAAGTAAGTCTCTAATTAAAATCTTTTTTGAGTATTTCAGTAAATGGGGAGCCATATCTTTTTATTGGATGAGAAGATTCAGTATAATAAAGATCATATTTTCTAAATTAGAAAGTAAATTCAATATGATCCCAATGTGAAATATATTTTAACCTGAAAACAAATTCTAAAATTTTTCTGGGATAATAAGCATGTTATAATAGCCAGGAAAATTCATTAGAAGAACAGTATTAAGGAACACTCCTTGCCAAATATTAAAAATGTATTCTATCTGACAGTGAAGTAAAGCAGTGTGGTTTGGCAAAGGAATCGGAAGGCAGATCAAAGGAACAGAAACCATGATTACAGGAATAGTCCCAAGTATTCAGAGATCTTAGTGCAGAGCACAGTTGTCATTCCTAATAAATGAGGAGATGGAACTGCAACAGCTCAATAGCCATTTTGAAAATATAAAACCAAGCCACAAACCTATTCCTCACTTCAAAAATAAAATCCTGAAAGATCAAAGATTTACACAAAAGGTGATGAAACCAAAAAAAAAAAAATCTAGAAAGAAATACAGGAGACTATTTATATCATCGTATTTATATAATTGCAACACACAAATCAGTTTTAGAAGAAATACAGCCAGATGCTCCTTAGAAGTGAGGATAATGGGACTTTGTTTTATTTGCTTTGGATACGTCATCAAGAAAGACCTATCAGAAAAAAAAAAAAAAAACAAAACTCATGTTTGGTAAAGCAGAAGAACAGAAGATGTGTAAAGGCAAAAGCCACTGCCACCCAGTTGATTTCAACTCCTAGAAACCCTACAGATCAGCGTAGAACCACCCCATCGAGTTTCCAAGGAACGCCTGGTGGATTTGAACTGCCAGCCTTCTGGTTCACAGACATAGCACTTAACCACTACACCACCAGGGTTTCCAGAGAAAACGAAGGAGGCCATCCCTGAGACGGATCAACACAACAGCCGCAACGGTGGGCTCCCACATACCAGCCATCGTAAAGATGGCACATGACCAGGCAAGGTTTCCTTCTGGTTGTCATGAGTTGTAGCCAACTTTATGGCAGTTAACTGTGCTATCTTAGGTGAGGCTGACCATTCTGCACACTCTGTTGTGTTAGGTGTCATGGAGCCAGTTGTGACTCATACCAACCCTCTGTGTTCCTGTGCCACCCACACAATGGTATGCACCTTTTAGCCTAATGTCTAGCCATTGTGTCACTCTGTCTTGGCAAGAGTCGTCTTCTTTTCAGCTGACTCTCTTCTTTAGCAGGCATGACGTTCCTTCTAATAACAAGAACACAGAACATGCGATGAGGTCTCACCATCCATGCTCCTAAAGAGTATCCTGGCTGTACTTCTTCCAAGACAGGTTTGTTCATTCTTCCGGAGGTCCACGGTATACACAGGGCCCTGTGCCAACACCGTTAGTCAAAGGCATCAGTTCCTCTTTGCTCTTCCTTTTTGATTGTCCAGCTTTCACATGTGGGTGAAGGAACCCAAAACACTGTAGCTTGGGTTTGGTGGACCTCAAGATGACATCTTTAAATTTTTCAACACTTTAAAGAGATCTTTTGCAGCAGATGTGCTCAATGCCATATGTCATTTGATTTCATGACTGCTACATCCACGGACATTGACTGTTGATTCAAGCGAAGTAAAATCTTTGACAACTTCAGTATTTTCTGTTTTTCATGATGTTGCTTATTGGTGCAGTTGTGAGGATCTTTGTTTTCTTTACGTTGAGGTGTAATCCATGGTGAAGGTTGTTGGTCTTTCATTTTCAGATCTCTTTCACTTTCAGCAAACATAGGCATTAAAAAGACAAAATAAACATTTGTAAATTTAACAGCATGAAAAGTTATATCTAACTACCTTAAAACATCATAAACAAAACAGGAGATATCAACAATTCCAAAATTCCCACCACAAAGTTCTCAAGTTCCCAATACAACACACAGAGGTCTCATAAATCAATAAGAATACAAATAAACATACTAGTAGAAAAATTGTCCAACAGTTGAACAGACAGTTCACAAAAGAAGAACTACCAAAAGCTTGTGAGCATGTTCAAGTCCATTACCAATTAAGTAAATAAAAATCAAATAGCATTGTTCACCTATCCAATTGGCCAAGAATTAAAATATTGCTGAAACCCAGCCATAGCAAGCACACAGAAAGCAGACATTCTCACACAGAGAATGTAAAATACAGGGTCACGTCTGAGGGGAGTATGGCATTACTGTGCAAACATGGGAGATGCCCACACCTTTAGCACCAACAATCCTATTTCCAGAAATGTATCCTGATGAGACTACTTTAGGTACGAGAAGAAATGCACACACAAGAAAATGCCTTAGTATTCCACCGGTGGGCAACCGGTTAAGAAACACGGCGTTTACGCCTGGAGTAAAGTCTCTGCAGCCTTTAAACATGGTGACGGAGAAATACATTTGTGGACTGAAAATACTGTCTTTGATATTTTCATTGGGTGAACAAAGCAGGTGCCAGCATATAACACAGGACCAAATGTGTAAAATTATGTCCATACATCCGATATATATATAAGGAGTCCTGGTTGCACAATGGTTAGGCACTGAGCTGCTAACCTAAAGGTTGGCAGTGAGAACCTGTCAGCCACCCCATGGGGGAAAGACGTGCCAGTCTCCTTCTGTAAGGATGACAGCCTCAGAAGCCCCAGGAGGCAGTGCTGCCCTGCCACACAGGGCCACTGTGGGAGAAGAATCCATTTGATGGCACCAACAGCATTCTATATACGCTACAGAATTTCATTCTAGTGCTTCCCTGAAACCATCACAGTCTCCAGAGTTGGACCCTTCCTTCTTCCCATCCTTGAGAAGGCTTCCTTTGGAAGTAGACGTCCCGTGAACGTCTCGGATTTCCACAGGCCTTTGTTTTCTTGTGTACTGCCTCTCCCATGAGGGGAATAGGAGCCTGTCTCATGCCCCCTCCCCTGCCCTGAGCGCTGGAGGCCAGCATGGGTCTGACCCAGAGTTTCTGTTCAGAAAACCAAACAGGGGTAGCCATCAAGTTGACTCCGACTCATGGTGACTGCCCCGTGCATCAGAGGAGAACTGGGTTCTGTAGGGCTTTCAATGGCTGGGTTTTCAGAAATCCCTCATCATACCTCCGTTCTGAGGTATCGCTGGGTGGACTCAGATCTCCACTCTTCTGGATAGGAAAGGAGAGTGTTGCCCATTTACACCACTGCCCACTGAAGCCCTATAGAATGAGGGTGGGTTCTTATGAGACTGCAGCTTTCCAGAGCACCTCTCTGCAAAGACCACAAATCTGTGTCAGGGGATAAGCTGTTCCATAGACAAGTCCCTTGTGCAGCACAGAACTGGATCATGCCACAGGGGACCGTGTGCTACAGGACGTCTCAGAGCCTATTATACACGGCGAGCGTCGTGAATCTCCATCACTGTCCTCTCTTGGCTGCAGACCTTTTTTTCTTGAAGCCTCCTTCGAGAATCCTATTTCACCGGACAGATGAGTCAGAGGTGGGGCAAGTCCAGAAGAATGTCCAGCAAACTAGGAAATGGGAGAAGGGGACTTAGAAGGATTCCTCACTGGTCTTTGCGCACTTTGCATTGTTTGAAATTTTAACAGCGCACGAGCATGTAACACTTGATAAGCGTGTAGCTATTTTCAGAATAAAAGAATAACACATTAAAAATGCACATATCTGCTGACTCTCAAAACCAGTTTTATTTTACAAAACTGTGAGCTCAGTTGAAGTTGTTCAGAAAGAAGAAAGGCCAGCTGGAACTAAATACAAACATACAGAGTAGTAGAACCAGGTCACCTGCACCTGTACTCAGACTCCACCTTCACTACCAGCTTAGTGAGGACACCTGGGAATGTCCTGGTGGTGTAGTGGTTAAGGGCTTGACTGCTAACCAGCAGATCAGCAGTTCAAATCCACCAGCTACTCCTTGGAAACTCTAGGGAGCACATTACTGTGTCTTGTAGGGTTGCTATGAATCGGAATTGACTTAACAGCAATGGATTTGGTTTGGGGGAAAACCACAACCACTTCCTCTCTTTCAGTTTTGGCCTGCATAATGGGGTTATTGGTTGTACCTACCTCCGATCCCCACCCCCCGGCAAATGTTACTTGCTATCATCAGGGAGGCCTGGTTAAGTGTTTGGCCGCTAACCGAAAGGTCAACAGTGCAAACCCACCAGTGGCTCCGTGGGAAATGGCCATCTGCTCCCATAAAGACCACTGCCTGGAAAACCCTATGGGGCAGTTCTCCTCTGTCACATGGGGCCACTAGGGGTCAGAATCAACTCTACAGCACCCAACAACCAGTATAACAACTCTGCCATTATTACTAACATTCACAGACCAAAATTAAATTGTAGCATCTAAATATGTTTGAGTTGAACTTGTTTCAGTCCAGTTAAGCCATCAACTCCGGCCTCTAAGCCCTGTAGGATACTTAGCGCCTCTCATTGCTAAGATGTCCACAAAGATTTCAGGTGAGTCCCAGATTGAATCACCTCCGTGTTCGGGAACTCTCCTGGGAAACTAAGGATGGCAAGGCTGCATCTTGCTTACTTTAAAAGGGTGATCAGGAAGGATGTACCCCTGGAAAAGAGCATCATCCCTGGTAGAAGGTCAGCCAAAAAGTGGAAGACCCTCGTCCAGAAGGATTGACACAGCGACTAAAACAGCGGACTCAAGCCTAACAACGGGAGGAGCACAGAGGCAGGCAGTGTTTCTTCCTGTTGTCAAGAGGGTCTTCAAGAGTCAGAACCGACTTGATGGTCCCTAACAACAGCCAATGTTCAGGAAGCTCTGCCCGGCCCCACCTCCCTATGTGATTGCCTAGCAACCCCCTGCCTGCCCAGCGAGGGCTGCCTGGCGCCGGTCAGCAATCCTAGCTGGGGTTGAGGGAGGATCTTCCAGGGTCGCAATGATGCCGAGAAGTGGTCCCTGCAGCTGAGTATGCTGTTTGTTTACGGGGTGGTTAGTACAGAAACATCTGGATTCCTTAGACAACACAGGGAGGAGAGCAAAGGTTCTGTTTAGCTGGCTAGCGCGGTTTTGGGGATGCGGCTTCTATTCTGCATGATTAGGAAGTAATTAGCGGCTTAAGCTGGCTGCCTCCGCCGGGAGCGTCCTGAGCTCTCTCCCAGGGCGGGGCAGGCGAGTGGGGAAGTCCTTCGTTAGTCAATTCCCATTTTCTATTCCAAACCCGTCCGCTAGGATTGAGCCGAGGAACAGTCTGTTCTTCGTTGAATAATTTATCGCTTTCAGCTGCTTTTCCATGGAGCCTCAGGATTCCTGGGAGAGGCAAAAAGAAGCAACCAAATACTAGAAGTGACCCAGCAGTCTACTTGTTTGAGAGCCTATGCCAAAAAACAGTCACTACTACTGGTCACAGTCAAAACGGATACACCTGGAGGAACGGGTGGGGAACAGAGGCAGAAGGAAAGTGGAAACTTCAAGGGATGTGCAGGCCTGAGGCCTGAGGGCTCGTGGCTGGCTTTGCCCGGAGTGGGGTCCTGTCCCCACGGCCTGACCTCCCTGCCCACGCAGAACCCCTGGCCCTCATCTGCACAGGGGGGCATGGGAGCTCGGCTGTGTGGTGTCACCTGCGGGGGGTGGTAACAACACTGCTAACAAATTAGCACAGGTCTCGTCAAAAATCCTTCCATCATCTGGTTTTGATGGTGACACCTCAGGGCAACTCCACTGAACAAGTCCGGGAAGGCCCGGCAAGTCCTGACTGCCACTGTGGGGAGGCTTGGGAACTGAGGACAGCCGTCCAGTGGCTGAGGGCGTGAGAGCCACGTGCACACATCTCAGCGCACACACACGTACACAGACCTGCACTCATGTACACACATACACGGGACATACATGTGAATGCATGTATATGTGTGTAAGCACATTACATGTGATTGTGTGTACATGTGTGCACATGAAAATGCCCATGTGTGCACATAGCTGCACTAACAAGCACATGTATGTGCTGTGCATATGTGTGCATACACGCATGGACAACTATACAGGTGATCATGTGTGTGTGTAAATATGCACAGATGTGAGCAGACACATAAGAATTCAAATGCCCACGTGTGTAGGTGCACACATTCACACACAACACACCACCCAGGTGTGCACATACCTGTGCACACAGACACATGTGTGATCACATGCATGCAAAGACATGCACACACACACCTAGCACATGGTGAGACTTCAATAAATGCCAGATCCAGTGATGTCATTGCTGACATAATGTACCAAAATGGTAACCATTCTTTTTTTTTTTGCAGTCATTCTTAACAAAATGATTTTAAATGATAAACTATAATTCCCATGTAATTGGACCAGTCTCCCAGTGTCCTCTGACTGTGTAACCAGTCTCATCTATGGGACAGGAGTCAACTGGGGGACCACCAGCAGGCTGCCGTGAAGAGCGAATGGCTCGCTGCCCCCCAGGCTCTCAGGAAAGGACCTGGCGCACACCACAGGCCCAGTTAACAGCCACCTGTCATACCGTTACTGTTGTTAGCATTACTCTTGTGTTTACTTACACTCAAACCAAAATGTGTCAGATTCTCCCCATTTCACTCTTGGGTATTAGCAAGAGAAAACCTTGTCAGAATGCTCCTCCCATATGAGCCTGGAAAACCTAGTCTGACCTCTTTGGGGCATGACTCCTGTTTAGCAAAGCCGTTCTGCCCAAGGCAGCACCCTGAACCCTCCCCTATGTGAGTCCAGCCTAAACAGATCCCCAGGAGGCACCACTAAGGACAAACTCCAGACTCCACCAAAGGAGTCGTCCCTCTTCTCACACCGAAGGGTTTCAGTTCTTCTGACGAAGCTCATTACTTTAAAACCCCGAAGTAGGCTTCTGGATGTTTCCCTGGCATTATCCTTGAGATCAGGAAAAGTACGATGTCCCTTGTTGACAGAACTCAAATTACATGTGCCCTCAAAAAAAAAAAAACCAGACTCACCAGTCTGCCAGAGACTGGTGTAATCCCCGAGCTTACGGCCCCTGGATGCTCCATTAACCCAGAACTGAAACCACTCCCAAACCCAGTTTTCAGACAAACGTCAGACAGGCCTATAAACAAACAATGACACACACAAAGAGCCTGCTCCTTAACTGAATCAAATGTATGAGTCACATGGGCAACTTCTGCCCCCAAACAAGATGAGACGGCAGGAACTGGACGAGTGGACACAATGGACCCGGCTGGAGACGGGGAATGTGCCGTCACGTTGTAGGGACTGCAGCCAATGTCTGCAAACGGTAGGGGTGTCGGTCACTGAACGAGAAACTAGCATGAGCTGTAGATTTTCATGAAAGCACCACAGAAAACAGTGCCTCTGCCCCGGCCTTCTCAGGACGGGACAGCACAGCCTGTGACTGTTACCAATCCGGGAAACCTGTGAGAGCCGGAACTCGGAATTCGCCGGGACTGCCCTGTGTCTCCACGTCTCCCAAGTCCTCTGCTTGCGACAAAGTGCAGTCACGGGTTTCTAGTGCTCTCTGTCAGAAGAAATTTTCTGAGTTTCCCTTCCCTGGCAGGTTTCCACCTTACACGGGTTCCAGCTCTCACAGGCTTTTCTGCACCACTCACCCCACAGCCTGGTCATTAAACATGAGACCCCAAGACGTGCGGAGCCATGAAGCCATGAGGTAAATCTTCTCCGGTTTCTTCCACCCACCCACTCTGTGGAGCCCCAGGGAGGGAGGGACCCCCTGGTGCGTAAGGGTGCCCTGGAACAAGCCGGAGGTCGCCCGCTCCTGCCCTTAATTCAATTCTAGGACGGCTTGTTCTCCAAGCTGCGTCATGGGCAGGCCAGCAGCACTCATCCTGCTCTGACCTCGTATCTACATCGCCCCACCGAGGTACATCCACCCCCGATGGGCACTGCCCCCTGACGTGATTCGCCCCCTGGCATGCATCGACTCCCGACGTGCACCCGCCCCTTGACGACTGTCCTCCCCGTGACACATATCCGCCCCAGCGTCCTTTACCCCCTGACGTGCACTGCCCCCTGACGTACAACCGCCCCCAGACGTGCATCCGCCACCCCCCATGTATGCCAAGTGCCGTCGAGTCGGATCCGACCCACCCCCTAAAGTACACCGCCCCCGGATGTGCATCCGCTCCCCATGTATACCCACCCTCTGACGTACACCGCCCCCGGATGTGCATCCCCCCATGTATGTTCACCCCCTAACGTACAACCACCCCCAGATGTGCATCCGCCCCCCCATGTATATCCACCCCCTGACGTACACCGCCCCCCGACGTGCATCCGCCCCATGTATACCCACCCCCTGACGTACATCGCCCCCGGACGTGCATCCGCCCCCCATGTATACCCACCCCCTGACGTACACCGCCCCCAGACGTGCACCCACCGCCTGACGTATACCTGCCCCTGACAGGCATCAGTGCCTGACGTGCATCTGCCTGTTGGAGACGGAACCCCAGCTACGTGGAAACGGAAGGACGTGCCCGAATCCTTGCTTGCCTCTCAGCGTGAATGTCAGCGCCCAGAAGGCCACGCATGGAAATCCACTGGGCGCTCTGAGTTTCCGCAGATCTTCTTTTCCGCCCTGCGCCCCATCCACTTCGCACTGTGGTCTTCTGGCTGCGTGCGACTTTCCCCCTTGTCATTCCTTTCACCAGTGCCCCCACGGGTCCCACCTGCCCTCCAGCTCCCAGACTCCTTTGCGCAATGGTTCGGGACAAATGGACCAAGAATAGAAGTGGCACAATGTGTCGGCGCAGGCTGTTAAAGGCCTGAGCACGCCCTCCTCAGAATCCTTGGCAAACCTTGCATGCCACATCCTCAGTCTCCGAGGCCAGGAGGTGGCTGGATGCTGTCAGCCCTCGGGGTGTGGATAACAGAGGCTGGGTCCCATGATCAACAAAAGAGCCCCTGGGAGGTCAGCCCCTGAGGTCCTCGGGGTGTGTCTGCTGCAACTGTTATTAATTACTGACTACAGTAAGCACCTACTGTGTGCACCAGGCAGAGCCTCAGGCCACCAGGTAGGATTCCCAGAGGCATCCCAATCCTCACCTCCTCAGGGTGGCCAAGGTGCAAGGAGGGAACACACCCAACTGCCACCTGAGAAGATGGTGATTCGGTCCCCCCTGGGGACTCTGCAGAAAGGCGTGCCATCTGCTTCCCAAAGTCAGCCCCTGAAAACTCGGTGCAGGCAGTCCTGCTCTTGACACCCACAGGGTGGCCATGAGTCAGAGCCAACTTGACAGCAAGTGGCTGACGGGTTAGGTGCCAGGCACCGGACCACGGAACACTGAGGAGCCCAGTGAAAAGAGACCCGGCCAACAGACAAGTCAATATATAATTAGGAAGTGTGATCAGTTCTATAAAAATATATGAATATGGATAATAAGAGCAGCAGCCTACCTGCGCCTTTCGGTCAGGGAAGTGACATTCAAGAAACAAGTCACACCCACTGTGGGGAAGAGGGCAGGGAGCTGCCGACATCGGGGACAGCTTCTCCACAGCCCCTGTGGTGGGAGAGAGCATGACTCCCTTCGAGAGCAGAAAGAAGGGCAGGGTGGCAGCAGTTGGTGGTGTGAGCAAGCCTGTGGAGTCCTGTGGAGGCAGCGGGCAGGGACAGGTCATGAGGGGTTCATTGGATTTGTCACAGTGTGGCAGGAGGCCAGCACGGTAGGTTAGGCACAAGAAGCATGGGACCTGACTGACTGTTGGGGAGGTCACTCCAGCTGCTGCGGC
Source organism: Heterohyrax brucei (assembly GCA_028571685.1). Taxonomy (NCBI): domain Eukaryota; kingdom Metazoa; phylum Chordata; class Mammalia; order Hyracoidea; family Procaviidae; genus Heterohyrax; species Heterohyrax brucei. The sequence continues at coordinate 88,485,652 of CM053156.1, read as the reverse complement.
GGCTCAGGAGGCAGGTGGCAGGGAAGATGGGGGAAGGGGCCACTAGAAGAAGCCACCACAGTGACTACTGACTCACGTGTCCCCAGTTCTCCAGACTTTCTACCCTGACCACTCACACCCAGACAGCTCCAGCCTCATGCCATCAAACCCCAGTTTGGAAGCCCGTGGCCTCTAACTGGGTTTCCTAAAATCCATACCTGAGTCCCCACAGACGCCTTGACCCAAAGCAAAGCTGACAGTCATGTAAGCCAGGGGAAAGCCTCCACAGAGGCAGAAAGCTCCTCAGAAGTCCCATAGCCAGCAGATAAATGTGATTTTCAAGTCATGCTAATGTCCAGCAGCAAACATCTGGAATGTGAGGTTCTGCAGACATCCTCTTTGGTCTAGACACTGGCCGATGGCCTCCGGCCCTGCTTGTGTCCTTCCTTCAAACAGACTTCCTCTGCTCCATACACATGCTTGGCCTCTTGCACAAAAGACCCAAACACCTCAAACCCGTTGCCGTCAAGTCCAATCCAGTTCATAGCGACCCTATGGGACAGAGCAGAACTGCCCCACGGGGTGTGCAAGGAGAGGTGGATGGATTCGAACTGCTGGCCTTTCAGTTAGCAACTGAGCTTGAACCACCTGAGACTTGGCTGTGGGGGAATCAGACACTCCCGGGCAAGTCCCAGGCACTTCTGAAAGCGCCATAAGAAATCCCTGATGGGCAGTGTAGGTAGGCAGAGATGCGAGCACCCTGAGGGACACAGGGAGCTGGAATAATACGGGACACTGGAGGGAAGCCACGTTCAGGTTCAGACTTCACCAGGCCTCCAGGTGGGACTGCCAGCGGCACTGGGGCCCCCTCCTCCTCATCGGTGGGCCAGGATACTGGCAGTAACGAGCTGCGGGTCTGCCCATGTAGCATGGATGTTGGTTGCTATGGAGACAAAGAATGTTGAATTGGGAAAGGATCTGAGAACGCTAGAAGGAGTTTCAGACAAATTCCTTTCTCTGCGTTGAGCTTGCGTGGCCTTCTCTAGGTTCCCACAGGGCAGGCTGAGCTCCGTGACCCCGTTTCTGCTCCAGGGGTGGGCAGGTCCAGCCTCCAGGGCAGTGGCCAGAAGGAGCAGGCATGTCCTGGCCCAGAGGACAGTGTCCACGCCGACCCAGGTGATGCCAAGGGCTTTTACACTAGCTCACTTCCAAGCACCATCTCCATAGCAACCTCAGGCCCTCACCCTGGTCCAGCCCCCCTCTTTCTACCTTAAAAAGTGATTGTTGACCAGGATCAGAATCTACGAAATTAAGTGGCTGGCACCGGAGGCCATGCTTTCCTGGCCCTGGGGGAAGAAGCGGTTTCAGAGATCAACGCCAGAGCCCCAAAGACACTGGATCATCTGAGTGGGCATCGGTCCTCAGGGGCAGAAGGTGAAGTTGCTCCTGCCACCACCCAGGCAGAGCTCCCTCCAGGTCCTGGCGGAGGACTCCAGCGCCTCCCAAAGGAAGGCGGGCCGTCAGACTGTGGGGGTGCCAGGTCTAAGACCCATCAGCAGCCAGAGCAGCAACTTTGGCAAGAGAACACAAAAATGAGGGACTTCTCCATGTGACCAATGGCTTCCAGACACGACCGCTTGCCACTATCCGCAACCACCTTAAAATGAATTTCCAACTGAAAGTAGCCGTGAGACTCTACATGACCGTGTGCAGAGATGCCCCTGGCGGTGTCCACAGATGCCTGGGTCAGCAAACGCTGCACGCTGACTCAGTATTTCCAGATCCTTCTGACCAAGTGCCGCTCGCTCTTCCCACCCCTGAACCCCGGATAGACTGTGGGCTGGCGGTGAGGGGTGGATGGCAGCACCCTCCCCGGCTGCGTCCAGGCACCACGTGGAGGAGGTGAAATCTGCCTCTTTGAGTTTGTGGGAGGCTAGGAAGATTTCCTGGTCAGCATGACCTCCATGCGTGGCTGCAAAATAAGATTTCAGTTAGGGAAAACAACTTCAGCCTGGTTAATTTTTTTCCCGCCCTAAGTTACATGGATTTAGTTAACAGCAACACAGAGCACATGTCCCTGCCAGAGGGCAGGGATGAAGGCCAGAGAGGCAGCGCCAGCCGGACCTGTGTGTCTGCTTCCCGCCAACACAGAAGCTTCATCTCAGGGGCACGGGCTGCAGAATGAGGCCATACACATGTTTCAGCTGAATCCGGGTATCAAACTGCCAGGTAGCAGATGGACATGCCACCTGGGCATGCCACACTGGGCAGGTGGGGAGTAACGCACCCCAAGTTAGCTGCAGGAAGAAGGGCCACAGAGACAGTCCGGCTGCAGCTGCCCCCTGACTGGCCAGGCTGTGCTGGCCATCACAGAGCCATGAGGCCTCAGAGCACTGAGCCGTGCACAGCCTGGAGAAATGTTACCAGTCAGCTGGGCCCAAACTCCTTACGAGACTGTTATGGGGACAGCAGATCTGTGTGACAGAGCTTGTCTGTCATGATCAGCATCTTCCTTCAGCGACGTCACAACGTGGGGCAGCTCGCTGCTGCCCACCACAGGAAGGTCACATGCAGGGAGCTTGGTGGCACTTAGAATTTTCTCATTCATGGCAAAAGGAGGCAATGCAGATGTTGCCCTCCCCCTGCCCTCAGCCTGTCAGAACTCTCCCCACCAGAAGAGAACACCCCCACCCACCTCGGGTTCAGTGTAAGTAAGTTCCGGGGACCCCTCACTGTCCAAATACTATCAATTCTGGTGACGCTTTGGAGAGCCAATGTTTGTGTATCCAGAGACCATGTTCCACTGGGTGCAAAGGGAAAAAAGGCAACACTTTCCCAGACCCAGCTCACAGGGACTCCCATGTCACAGAGTGGAACTGTGGCCCGTGGAGTTCCGTTGGGCGTGACCTCCGCAGGGGCAGGTCACCGGGCCCTTCTTCCTCGGCCCCACTACGTGGGCTCAGACTGCCAACCTTCACCTAGGAGTCAGGTGCAAAGCACTCGTGCTACCCAGCCAAAGCCAGGAAAACCAAACCCACTGTTGTCGCGTCGATTCTGACTCCTAGCAACCCCACAGGGCAGAGTGGAACTGCCTCGCAGCGTTTGCAAGGAGCGCCTGGTGGATTCAAACTGCCGACCTTCCGGTCGGCAACCATGGCGCATAAACCACCGTACCCTCAGGGTTTCCACCCAGATACAAAGATAGAAAAACTTACCCATAGGTATGTATGCATGCGCACGTTGTTGATTTAGGTGCTGTAGGGTCCGTTTCTGACGGATAGTGACCCCATGTGATGGAGGAGAACTGCTCCAGGGGCTGCCTAGCCTGCAGACTTTAAGGAAGCCGACTGCCAGGTCTTCTTCCTGCAGAGCAGCTGTATCTGTGTGTGTACCAGGTTCTCTGACACCAATAATGTGCACCCTCTGTTGGCCAACCACCTCATTCCCCTTGAGGTGTTTTGCTAAGCTCTGTTGTGCTTTTTTTTACATGTTGATGTGAAAAATAAGCACAGCATGCTTAGGAAAATACCTTGCGGGAGGGAGGCCATGGTTGGCAGACAAACATGCTTTTGCTGGTAGTTGCCGCCGAGTCAGTTCTGACTCCTGTGACCCTGTGCGCACCAGAGCAAAACACTGCCTGGTCTTGTGCCATGCCCACAAATTTTTTGCTTAAGGCCACTGTTGCAGCCACTGTGTCAGGCCATCTTGTTGAGGGTCTTCCTCTTCTTCACAGACCCTCCAACCCACAAAGCATGATGTCCCTCTCCAGGAACTGAGCCCTCCTGACAACATGTCCGAAGTGTGTAAGACACAGTCTCTCCATCTCTGCTCCCAAGGAGCACTCTGGCTGGATTTCCACGACAGATCTGTCTGTTCTTGTGACAGTCCAGGGTGCATTCAATAGTCCTCTCCAACACCACAATTCAAAGACAAATGTAGGTGTGCATTTATTGTGTAAAAGTATATGTGTCTATAGATATCTTAGAAGAGATACTACTGGGGTGCTTCTTAGAAGCAAGAGTGCAAGACTTTGGCTGGCTTATTTTGGATGTGACATTGGGCAAGACCAGTCACTAAAAAAAGGACACCATGATTGGTTAAGTGGAGAGTCAGCAAAGATGAAAGGAACCCTCCATGAGATGGGTGACACGGTAGCCACAGCGGTGGGCTCAGAGGGTGCAACATCGTGAAGACAAGGCCACACCAGGCGGTGTGTCATGTACGGGGTTCCCGTGAACCGGAGCTGACTCCACAGCACTAACAACAAGGTGTGTGCGTGTGTGCACTTCATGTAGACATGCCTGTGCGTAGCTGCATGTGGGTATCTGCGTGTGTGTGCAGGGGCCCGGGTGGCTCAGTGGTTACGTGCCTGGTTCAGACCTGCCCAGCATCTCCGCAGAAGAAACCCCTGGCCCAGCCAAGACACTTGAAGGGGCAGCATCAAACTTGGCTGGATGGAACCCAGTAACTATGACAACAAGGTATGTGTTTACATGTCTGCATGTGCGTGTAAAGATGGCGTGGGGGGGTGGTGTCTGGCCTCCTGCAACCCCACACAGGGGAAGGAGAACGGAGATCAACAACCCACGGCGCATTTCCGCAAGGTAGAGGCCAAACACGCCTCCTCTCTCCACCATCTGTGCGCATCCTGACCCAGCTGTCCGTCCCACAGCACCATCTCCTCTCTGCCGGGTTTGAGAATTCATTTTAATGACCATACGGAGCTCACAGACCATACTCACAATTATAACGTTTATTGGGAAGTGATAGTTACAGGCTCACAAACACTCGGGGATACAGTTCTCCGGGTACAGGACAGCCTCTCCCCGGCTGTGCTCACAGGCACGCCTCTCCCTGGCCCTCCGTCTCTGCCAGAAGCACTCGGCTCCCTCTCTCCGTTGGCCAGGAAGCCCCCCACGGCATCTCCTACTGGGTCTCTCCATCCTCAGTGGTTGTGGCCCCTTCCGTTTGCTCTGGAATTGGCTCTCCATTAAGGTAAAACTGACCAGTCCCCTGGGTGGGCCACCAGCCAGCCTACCACACAGTCACCTTGGGGGGAGTGATGTGCCATGGCGAGAAAGGCCACCTACAAAAGTAGTTAACTGCACCACAGTGTACGTACATGCATGCGTGTTCAGGTACATGTGTGCATGTTCAGGTACATGGGTGTGTTTTACACTGTGCTCTAGGAGACCCAGGCACAAAAGAGACAATAAATACTTGCTGAGTAAATGAATGAGTGAATGAGTGATTAACCATACTTGCCAAGCCGCACCACCCACCGAAACCGGCCGGTGGAGTGAGGGTGAAGAGCTCTGAAGGGCGGGGAACGCTGTCACCAGCCGCAGGCTCTGGGCTTCCCCTAGAAGTTCTGCAGTCAGGAAGAGCAAGCAGGGTTCGTCCTTTCTGCAAGGACCAGCTGATGCAGGAAGGTGAGCACCTCTGCCCTGGGTCCTCGGTGACACAGACGTAGGGTCCTCTGCATCCTGCCTGGCGTGGATGGTGCTGGTACCTGGAGAGCTCTCCCCCCACCACCTCCCAGGGGATGCTCAGAGCAGCACCAGCTGTGCCAGCTCCACCGTGCCTGGCTCGCTCCTGCCATCTTCTGGCCTGTCCCCGACATGCGGTCGGAGAGACGGGATGCATTCCCCAGCTTGAATCGCGGCTGTTGGAGCTGACATGGCAACCTGTGTGTCTGGGTACAACAGCTCCATGGGGTTTCAACAGCTGTGAACTGTCAGCCACAGACGAGCAGGCCTTTCTTCCGAGGTGCCTCTCCGTGTGTTTGAACCCCGACCACTCGGCTAGTAGAGTGCCTCACCATGCGCACCACCCAGAGACTCCCTGACGGCTGTGAAGAAGAGAAGCCGCCTCTGAGCTGCCCTGCACTCCGTCTGGGAGCAGCTCCCTGCCACCTTTACCTCTTGGCCAAGGACAGCAGGAGAGCCGCCTGGCTAGGCTGTCCTCTGAGAGGGGCAGTTACGGCCGGCCCTGCGCACCTGGCTGCGGGTGAAATCCCACTGACACCAGGCCTGAGGACACTACTGGCCTTTATGTACATAAACTCACTGAACACTCAGTATCAGACCCAGGAGTGGGTGCGGTTATCCCCATACGCAGACCAGGTCATCAAGGCATAGAGAGGCTGAGAAACTTTTCCAAAGTCACACAGCTACAGAGAGGGGTATCTGAGACTTGAACATAGGCATCAAGGTGCTTGGGAGACAGGGGGTACTGCTGACAGTCACACAAGTGGAACAGGTGACCTGTCCCCCAGCCCCAAGGAGAGAGGGGTTGTGGGTAGTAGGGGGCAGAGGAAGAGGAGTCCTGCAGCATACCCACTTTGGGGCCCTTGAGGGACCTCTTGGCCCATCAGAGCCTCAGTGTACTGATCTGGAAAACAGGAACACTAGGTTGCATGATTTCAAGGTTCACTCCAGAGTTCCTTGGGCAGGACGAGAGGCAGGAAAGCAGAGCAGTTAGAGCACAGGCTTTCTGATCAGAGGAACCAGGATTAAAGACCTGACACTCCCACTGTCCAGCGCTGGGAAGGTGGAGGAAGCCGCTCATCATCATTAAGCCACCACTTCCTTCCCCAGCTCTTGCTGGTGAAGACAACCTGACCCGGCCAGAGCAAACGCTTAATGAATGTTCCTTGCTGGTATCATTGGAGTCCTTGGATGCTGCAAACGTTTAGCAAGCTCGTGGCTATCCAAAACATTTAGCTGTTCGAGTCCACCCCGAGGTGTCTCGAAGGCCGGCCTGGCGAGCGCAGTTCCAGTCCGCCGCGCGCGGGGGCGCTGTGAGCCTTGCCGCGCCTCCCGGAAGCGCCCGCGCGCAGGCGCCGCCGCGGTCCCCAGGGGCGGGGCTTCAGCCGAGAAGCGCGGGGTGGGGGCGCTCCCCCCCAAGTTTCCGGGGCGACGGTTTGGCGTCCGGGTTCTGTGGGCCTGTTTGTCAGTTGTGCAGACCAGAGGCAATTAGGAGTCTAGGACCGAGAAGCCTGTTTTTAATAATTCTGTCATTATTCTCAATTTTCAGCACCACCACACACGAAAAACTCATTTCCAGTGTCTTTAAAGGTGTTAAATGGCTTTCGCGGGGTGCTGCCGAGCTCGGCCCTCGGCCAGACGCCTGCGCAGCCGGGGGCGGCCCCCCGCGCGGCACCCGGCTGTCCCCTGCCCGGGCCCCCCTCCGAGGTCCCCCCCGCTCCGAGGTCCCCGGCCGTGTGTGTCCCCGGCCGTGTCCCCGCGCGGACCGGAAAGTACCCTGCCTGCCGGGTCGGCGTGGTGGCTGAGGGAGCGACGGCGACGGCGACGCAGCGCCACGTGCAGGACCCGGGTCAAAGACGGGAAGAGAGTCGGCGTGAGAGGGGTGTGGGCTGGGATCAAGGGACTGAGGCACGGAGCTCGGGGGGCCAGGACCGGGGCAGCTGAGGGCCGAGGGGGCCTGACGGGGCACCGAAGGCCGAGAGCAGAGATGCTGTCCTCACTCTGGGGACAGAGAGGTCCGGCGGCCTGCAGTCACTGCGGTGACGGCTGCGGCTAGCCACCACCCGGTCAGCCTCCCGCCGGCGGGGATGCCACCACGGCCCAGAGCGACGCTGCCGGTCCCGCGCTGCTCCCAGGACCCGATGCGGGTGGGACTGCTGTGATCGATCCCTAGCGCTGCACTGCCCAACTTTGCGGCGTTGAGCACCAGGTCTTTCTGCCTGGTCCGTCTTAGTCCAGGGGCTCCTCAGAATTCTGCTCAGCATCGTAGCAGCACCCCAGCCTCCATGGGCAGGTGGGTGGGGGCTGCACCCAGGTAAGTACCTGGGTCTCCCACAAAGAGGGTGAGAATTCTACCGTTGATGGCCACAGCTTCGTGATAACAGCTGTAATAAAACCTGCTGCGGTCCCGTTGGTTCAGATTCGTAGCAACCCTATAGGACAGAGAAGAACTGTACTATAGGGTTTCCAAGAAATGGCCGATGGATTCGAACTGCCACCCTCGTGATTAGCAGGCAAGCCTTAGCCACAGCGGGTTAAGTGTTACCACGTAAGGCCTGCTCAGCGTTTCTTTTCTGTCAGGGATTGTTCTGAGCAGCTCACACGCAGTGACTGCTTCATTCTCACAAGCCCTCTGTGCGATACACCCTGTTATTAGTCCCACTTGACAAATAAGGGACCTGAGGCAAAGAGAGGTGAAGCCATTTGTGGGAGCCGCACAGGGAACAGCACGGAGCAGGACAAAGAGGGCCCTGCCTTTGAGCAGCTTCCAGTCGCTGGGGACACAGAAACTCACTCGGCATCGAGGTGTTCCCTGTCCACAGCAGAATGTGGTACCGAATAGATGGCAGGAGCAGGGGAGGGGTGACCCGTGACCTCGCCTGGCTGGAGTGGGCAGCCGGTACAGAATCTCAGCCAAGTCCTGGAGGCCCAGCATGGCTGGCGGGGCAGGGAACAGGTGAGGATGGGGGAAGAGCCCCCCAGGCAGCGGGAGAAGGCCAAGTGCCAGAAGGGACCAGGATGGAGGGCTGGGAGGACAAGGGGACAGCCAGTAAGGCTGTGCCTTGGTAACAGCACGGAGAGGGGCCAGGCGGCATTCCCGAGGACAGGGGCCATCTTCAGGGTTATAAGGGGAGGCTGCCTGGAAGCCCCTCGGGAGGAGACGATGGAGGACCCCAGGTGCAGGAGGAAGTCCCCCCAAAGATGCAACACATATGTGTGTGCTTGTCCACACATGTGTATGCATGCATGCGCACATACATACATTTCACATAGAAGAGCCCATGTGTGTGCACATGGTGCATGCATGTTGAACTGTCCGTGTTCATGTGTGTGCCCGCTTTCCGTGTGTGCAGATGTGTGCACGTGTCCATGTGTGAACGTGTGTCTTGTGCATGTGTGCGTGTGTGTATGTGTTAGAATGTCATGTGCCTATTTCATTGTGTGCACATGTGTCACGTGTGTGTACTTGTGTGCATATCCTATGTACCAGTGTGTGCAGACGTGTGCCTGTGTCTCAGCCTGTGCCTGTGTCTGCATGCATGGTGACTGGGTGGAAGCCTCACACCTGATGTCCCCTTTAGCCGAGAGCTGTCCGAGCACCCTTCCGGCACAAACAGTTCCTGATCTGTGAGCTCAGGACAGCCATCAGCACACAATGACTGGTCAGTAGGTGTTTGCCAGGGCACAGAGATCCCAGACAGGTAAGACGTTTCAGCAGCAAACTAGACATCCAGGAGGCATAGCCAGTCCCCTCCCCCTTTGAGAGACAACTCAAAAGACAAAGATTGCTGCTGGGAAATGACCGAGGAGACCCACCAAGCCACACTGGACCCCTGCGGACATCTGTGCCCAGAATCCAGGCCAGGCAGAGCCGGTGCGGAGGTGCTCAGGCAACTTTGTATGCCTGACAGGAATGGGGATCTTAAATGCCTTTCTTCAATTTTCAGACTGTAAAGGCAATAGCTTCTCAGGGTCTAAAGTTCAGAAATTATACAAGAGTCTGCAGAAAAAATTCAGCTGTTGAGCTGTGAGAAATAAAATTCAAAATGGCCCATCTTCAGAACAAAGGCTAAGATGAGAAGTTAACAGCTGACCTCAAGAGAAAGGGACGGGGGAGGGGGGACCTGTTCAGGGAAACAGGAGCTATAACCTTAAAAGAGAGTGGGATGTTAAGACTTAGGCTGCTGTCTGGGAAAGACTGTTCACCCAGGTACTCAGCCAGCGGAGCAACTGGGGGAGGGACTCCCAAGTTAGGGGATAAAAACGCTTGCAAGGAACTGTTTGTGCACCCTCTCTAGCCAGCCTTCTTTGTGGGCTGAGGCACTCGATTTTGCAAAATCAACCGATAAAACCTCACTCTAACTGGATATGGATTGGATTTCTTGAGCCTTCATTGGGAAAAGACGCTGGTAACTCCCTGCCGGTGACCTCACAAGGGATAAGGTGGCCTGCCTTGATCATGATCATTGAGGCGGGTCCTAGTCAGCGGTTTATACCAACTCGGCGGTTGCCAAGAGGAACCCAGACGGTATCCAGGGAGCTGCCAACGTTTCTCCCGAGAGCCCTTATAAATAATGTTACAGTGTTTCTTGCTAGTCAGTTATTCATGCTCATGTCGATGTTTTGTTGTTTCACAAAATTGGTACCATATAAAAAGTAACTTTTGTCCCTGATTTTACCTCAATATTTATTTAGAATGTATCGTAACAATAAATAACATTTGTGATGACAGAGTCCTATTCTGTTTACATCTGTGCTGTCATGAGCCCTGTGGTTGCGTGTGTGAGTTGTTTCCAGTGTGAGTAGCTGCAGGGCTGTCTCCTTCCAAAAATGTAAGACTAGGGTCCTGGGACTCAGAAAAGCTGGACAAAATGTTTTAAGACACCTGTGTTGAACCCCTGGAGGGTCTAACGAGGGATCTGGACCGGAAGGGGGCCCGCATCTGGGACCTAGTGGCACCTTGCAACAACTGCCAGTTCCAGAGCCGCTCAGAGTGTGAGGCCTTCTCGTAACTCAGGGCGACAAACACTGGAAACCAGAGACTGCCAGGGAGGAGGCAGTCTCAGAGTTTGGGGCTGGGACTTAGAAAGGCTGAACCCCGGGTGTACGGAGCCCTAGTGGTGCAGTGGTTGAGTCCTGAGCTGCAAATGGATAGGTCAGTGGTTCAAGCCCCAGGAGACGTATGTACCAGTCAACTCCTGTAGGGATTTACAACCTTACGAACCCTACGGAACAGCTCCACTCTGTCCTCTGGGGTCGCCGTGAGTCAGAATTGACCTGATGGCAACAAGTTTGGTTTGGGGTCTGTCCCAACCAGAGCTAGTTGGACAAAGGTCATCCCTCCAAAGAACCAAAGCCAGCTTTAAACTGTATCGCACCCTAACTGTGTGAGATGATCTTCGCCGGGGCGAGCTGCTCCACAAAACAGAATTGAGCTGTCGCAGAGGAAGGAGACCACTCAGGGAAAGCCTCAGATGATGATGAGCGGGCTTCATTTCTGATTCCCAACAGTCAGAAATGGTCAGGCATCTGAGAGGCCAAAATCTGACCAAAAATAACAGGAGACAGATCATAGAAACAGACCTCCTAGAGATCCAGATGAGAGTTGTCAGACACAGATATTAAAATAACAGTGATTGACATGTTGAAGAAATTAAAAGGCAAGATTGATAATCTTGACACTCTAAAAACGTGTGCAAATTAGAGTATTGAAAATACAGTCACTACCACTAAGAGTATCATGCATTTAACAAGGAAGCAAGCAACTGGTGAACCAAAAGATGGGTCAGAAGCATCCACACTGAAACACAGAGCACAAATGGAACATAAAAAAAAAAAGCAGAAGCTACATACGGCAAATGATAGAGAATGTAATATACGTGTAGCTATAAGCCTCAGCCTAAGTGGGAAGAAACCAAAACCAAACCTACTGCCGTCAAGTTGATTCCAACCCACAGTGACCCTATGGGACAGAGCAGAACTGCCACACAGGGTGTGCACGAACTGCCTGGTGGATTCGAACTGCTGCCCTTTTGGTTAGCAGACGTAGCACTGAAGCAGTGTTGGGAGAGATAAAAGGTGAGAATTTTATTAACCTGATGGGAGACATCAAAGCTGTACTCCAAGAATCCCTTTGAACTCCACTGTCTAGTTGCCTAGAGTTGCCAGTAACAGAGAACGCAGCAAGCGCATGGATTCTGCCCGCACTGCCGGGCCACGAGCTCCCGGGAGCGAGGCCCTTGCCGATGGCTTGCTGGGTGAATGAAGGAAGGGAAGAGGAATCCACCCAGGAGAAGCAACTGGGCTGCCGGCTGGGGCCCCGGGCCCAACACTGGACGCAGCCAGCCGTCTTGAGCAAAGTCACCCTTCTCCAGCGTGGCTGTCCCTCATTCTCTTCTTTCAGAAGCCGTGTATTCAGAACCCAAGTGCCCGTTTGTGCTGGCTGGATGCTTGCTGGCCTTCTGGACCACAGAGTGGACTCAATTAAGGGAGAGAGTGGAAAGCAAGTACCACCTCTGTTTGGCAGACAAAGGGAGATGAAGGAAGACTTCATTCTGCATTTAATCTTAAAGAAGTGACCGGAGTGTGACTGCTCCAGTCTCTTCTCTTCTGACCGTGTCTTTCCTCTGTGCACGGGTGACCTGGCCTGAGCCCTGATGGCAGCCAGCCTCCAGTCCGCAGTGGTGTCATAACAGAACTTTGTGTGAGCCGGTGTGGGGACAGCTGCCCTCAGTGAGCTTTTTGTGAACTTACTTCATCCTCACAGCAGCCTGAGAAAAGCGGGCAGAGAGGACCTGTGGGCCTCATTCAGGGACGTGAGACTGCCCGTCTCCCTCAGAGCCAGGGTCAGAACTCAGCATGGCACCTGTCACCAGCTTTCCGTTGGAGGAGAGCTGGAAAGTTTGCTTTTTAAAGACATGTATTTAATGGAGCGCTGGGGGCACGGGGGTGAAGACCCACAGTTCGAGTCCACCTGCTGCTGCTTGGAAACCCTGTGGGGTGCTGCTGCACTGTCCTGTAGGGTTACTGGGGGTCACAGCCGACTTGATGGACATGGACTGGTTTGGGTTCGGGGGCTTTAATTTAAGGAAAAAATGAGTCGATTCAAAGACAAAAAAAAAAAGAATGAAGGTAAGAACAGCTCCGGCATTGCGCAGCTGCGGTGAGGACCTGACGGCTGTCTGTGACTGACAAAAGTCGGGGAAGTGGCCATGATGGGTGCAGTGTGACAGGACTGCGGTCAGTGGGTATCGGTCGAGCAGTCTCTTCACTCCTCCAGCCCGGCTGGCTGGCTGGCTGGGAGCCACACTTGCCACCGTCAGCCTGGGCAGAGTGACTGGCTCTGGGCGAGGAGGAGACCTGCACAGGAACTGGCGCTCCTGGGCTCTCCAGAGCATCCAGACAACATCCAAAGTGAACCCGCAGCGTGGGCCTGCCCTCCAGCCGCAGCAACACGCTGCTCGGCTCAGGCACGTGCTGCCTGGTTTTAGACCAGGGGGGAGCTAGTGGGCTCCTCATCCTTGCACCTCCGAATGACCAACTCCAGGCCTGTGAATACCCACAGACTCCAGCTGGCAGGTAAGACAGCCCACTGCCATGGGGCCGCAGGGAGGCGAGGGCATCACATCTCTGATGGCTCAGCAGGCTCCTGAGATGCCGGGCTCAGGGACGGGAGGAAGCTGAGGGAGCCCTCTGCCCCATCTCAGCATCCCAGCAGCGAAACCCTGCACCTCTGATCCGTGCCAGCCGCAAGCAGGAAATAGATATAATACCCACACACAGCTGGACAGGCTGTAGTGAAAGGGGACTGAGTTACAGTCACTGAAAGGCCTGCTTCTCTCCTGACATGATCGAGAATGCAGGACACTGTTCCAGGGTGGAGAAGCCTGCAGCAGGGGAGCCCCTGGGAAGCTCGGAGATCTTAGAAGCCAGAAACCGGGAAACTTGACGGTACCTTCTATGCGGGAGACGTGGCTGGGCTCCAGGCCAGGGCACCTCGTGCCAGCCACCTCCCCACCCCCCGCCTGTTGGTAGAGGCTCGCGGGTCGCCGGGACACTGAACTGGATTCGGTGGAGCTTCTAAACTCACCGACTGGGCAGATGGCACGGCGATGCACTGTAAAAATCAGCCGGTGAGAACCTGGCGGGTCACGAAGGCGTGTCTGTAGTTGATCACGGGGGTTGCGCCGGACCAGGCAGTGTCTGCTCTGCTCGGCATAGTGTCAGTGTAAGCTGGGGACTACCCGATGGCAGCCACCAACAACAGCTGTGCCCTGGGTCTCCTCCCTGTCTCACGTGTGCTTCTCAAACACACAGAGAGACCTGGGTTCGAGGTTACACATCAGCCTTGGCTTTGGCAGTGGTTTCCACTGTGGAGACAGAAGCAGAACAGTGCCCGTTTCAGCTTGGATGAAACACCCAGCAATTCATGACCGGCTTTGATTCGTTTGCAAAGTTTACTCACCTAATAAATCATTCCTCGGCTAAGATGCCATTAACTAATAATTCAAGGTTGGTAACCTTCAATCAACCGTGATTAAAGAGCCTTCCCTGGATGGCGGGGGGATAAGGCCTTTTTCAGAATGCCAGAATCTGCTTACTCCATCCATCTTTGCTTTGATAAACTGCCCTCAACGAATAATTCCAGATGGAAGGACTTTAAATCAAGCGTGGGGGTTGACGGGATCAGGGCAAACGTGCAGTCACAGTGAAGACTGTTTTATTACAAACTGTCTTCAAATGGGTGATCCTCATTTAGCTTCTAAAGAGCGCAGGAGGCTGAAATGCTTCCCCAGGCGCCTCACCTCTCACTCATGATGTGCGGTAATTCTCACCCATCACAGAAGAGCTGAGCTGTGTGCTGCATATTTAATAACAGACTGTGGGCGCTTCCCCGACACCCTGGGGATAGAGGAGCAGATTCCAAGCCTGCTCCTCGGCCCTCTCTCCCATGTTCCACCCAGAAGTCTAGCCTGCAGCCAGGCCCAGAGGTGCCCCGGGCCTACTCCCCGTCAGCCTCCGGGAGCCAGCTGAGCCCTTGTGTCTCCGGCTAGGCGTCCAAACCAGACTCTGCCTCTGGATCCCCAACATCTCCTACAGCCCCCTTGCATGGCCCTGGGGACATAGCCGTTCCAGCTGTGTGTCGCCCCATCTTGGCTCTTTGGGGACAAGTCCTGTGTTTTACAAGCTTCTGTATTCTTACCACTGAAAATGGTGCTGTGTGGAAGGTAGAGATGCTTCCTCTAGGTGTGCTAACAGGTGACGGGTCCCATCTCCTGCCTGAGGAAGGAGGGCTGCAGAAGAGGGTAGCTGGTGGCCAAGTTGCCATGTACTCGGTTCTCAACCAGGATCTGCTAGGGTCCTGCCTCCACAGGCTGCTTCGTCAGATGTGGGCTGAGCCAGGAAATCAGCATATTTAACGTGCTCCATGGGTAACTTTGGATCCCCTGTAGTGCAGTGGTGAGACCTCAGCTGCTAACTGAGAGATCAGTGGTTCGAACTCACTAGCAGGTTCACAGAAGAAAAGCTGTCCGCCTGCGCCTGTAAAGAGGGCAGCCTGTGGAGCCCCGCCGGGCAGCTGTGCCGTGCCGTGTCGGGTCACGGTGAGTCAGGGTCGACTCAATGGTACCCAACAACAGCAGGGGTGGTTCTGGAGTCCTTGGGTGGCATGAACAGCTAATGCCATGGGCCACCAACAGATAGGCGGGAGGTCTGAGTCCACCGGAGGTGCCTCGGAAGAAAGGCCTGGAGAGCTGCTTCTGAAAAGTCCCCCATGGAGCCTGGTTCTGCTCTGCCACACGCACAGTTGCCGTGAGTTGGAAGTGGCTCAGCCGGCTGGAGACGGGCAATTGTAACGCCGGCTGGAATATGACGGCTTCTGCCCTTCACCTTTCTTCTGGGCCTCTGAAAGCCCCGCCCCAGCCTCTGAGCAGGGGCCCCCTGCCTGCGTAGACTGAGGGTCTGTGGTCTGTGCACTCTCACAGGAAAATACTGGAGCCGGATGGGGCATTCCAGGCTGGCACGGCCCAGGGAAACCACCATGAGATGCGCTGTCCAGGTGATTCCACATTTATTCGCTCGTTCAGCGCGTGTTCCCTAAGCATGTGCCGTGGAGCAAGCAGAACATCTATGCTGGGGGCGGCCGCAGCCTGCCTGAAGTCTGCACTCTGGTGGGCTCTAGACAGTCACATGTGACGGAGGCTGGAGGAGGAGGCAGAAGGCGGGCCATTAGAGGGCACTGCTCCTGAGGCCTTGGTCTCCACCTGAACCCCGCTGACTGAGCTCAGGACAGCTGAGCAGCTCCTCCTAGCAGCTGGGCACCCGTGGTCATGGGCAGTGCTGTGCCAACCAAAGCTGGTAGCACAAACAGTGGGCACTTAACAGTTGACCGGCAGGTTGGTGGTTCAGATCCACTCAACCGTACAGTGGGGGAAAGTCCTGGCAATCTGGTCCTGTGAAGATCGCAGCCAGGAAAACCTTAGGGAGCAGACCAGCGCCACCGTCACGGTCACTGCTGGGTTGGGGCCCGCTGTCTCAGCCCCTGGGTCGTTCATCTTGTTGAGGATCTCCCTCCTTTTTGCCGGCCCTCTACTTGACCGAATGCCTTTCTGTCCAGTCCTAACCCTGACTCGTAAGGATCACAACCTAGAAAGCCCTGTAGGGCAGTTCTACTTGATCCTGCAGGTCTCTTGAAGGTTGAGATTGTGTGCCAGCGTGGCTGGGCCACGATTCTCAGTGGTTTGGAAGTTAGGATGTAGTCGGCCAGTCCTGTGATGATGGGATCACCTGCATGATGAGATCTGATACAGCATGATCTCCTCCCTGATGAGATCTGCTGTGAGGACCCGGTCGGCTGACAAGGAGTGTCTTTGAAAGTATGGCCTGTGTTGACTCTGAACATACCTTCTGGCAAGGCTCATGGGCTTTTGCTCAGTAGGGATGCTCTGGCTATTGGGAACCGCACCAGCAGCTGACCTGCAGATCTCGGGATTCATCTGCCTCCACAGCCTGCAAGCCAGAGCTCTGCTGTCTGACCTGCTGATCTTGGTTTGCTAGCCACCCAGCCTTGCCATTCCCATTCAGAAGCCTCATGTACACACTGGTTTTATTGCTATTCTGGTGACAGGCTTCAGAGTCACATTTGACTAGCAGAAGAGAAAGAAAACAAACTTTTGAAGAGGTTCTGCCAAACCCACACAGTACTGAAGACCAAAGGGAAAACCAAACACCAAATCCACTGCCACTGAGTCCATGCTGACTCATGACCACCCTCTAAGACAGTGCAGAACTGCTCCATGGAGTTTCCAGGGAGCACCTGGCAGATTCGAGCTGCTGGCCCTTTGGTTAGCAGATGCAACACTTTTAACCACTGCACCAGCAGGTTTTAAAATTAGCCCATTCTGAGTACCAGCCCAGAAGGAATGTTCTGTAAATGACAGATTTGTGACTAAGATCAAGGAGATTGGCACCTTCTCAGGCAGTGTCCCAGAAAAAAGGTGGGACCAAGGTCATCTGAGCCACTCCCAGCTAGGCATGGCAACTCCGGGGGCCCCGCTTTCCAGGCTCCTGTTTCATAACCCAGATGGAGAGTGTGCTAGCAGTGTGACGGCGGGAGGGGACAGTTCACCGCCTGTCACCTTGCTGGGACTGTATGGGAGACACAGTGCAGGGCATTTCCTGGAACAGGTGCATTTTGGCAGATCCAAACACCTAAACCTTCAGTGGATTGTGACTTAGGGTGACTTCGCATGTGTCACGGTAGAGCCCTGCTCTGCAGGGTTTTCAGCGGCTGTGACTTTTCTAAAGTAGATCACCAGGGCTCTCTTCCCAGGCAGCTCTGGAAGGGCCTGAACCCTTAACCCCTTTTTGGTCACTAGCCAAGCACTGAACAGTTTCTGCCACTCACGGTCTCCATCTTAACAAAGAAAGCCATGTCATCCTGTGGGCTCAGGTGAGCTGAGGGCCCCCTCTTCTCTGGTGACATGGCTCTCAGTCCCACGATCGACGTGCTTCTCTGTTCTGATCTACACTTCCCGTGTCTCGAGGCGATGAGTCAGGACGGACTCCAGTTTGGGGCCCTGAGTTTTTCGGTGGATCCTGTAGACTAAACAGTGGCTACTGAGCACTGTTCTTTGGGGGCAGGGCTCAGAAACAGAAGATTTGGGGCAGGGCCTGGGGTTCAGGGGGGTTTCTGGGTCATGGGGTTAGGTGCTCAACTGCTAACTGAGACACTGGACAGGCTGAAGTCCACCCCAAGTCACCCTGGCCACCTGCTTCCTGAAACTCCATCAAGAAAACCCTGAGGAGAATCATGGTACTTGGCCATACGTGCAGGCTAGGAGCCAATTTCCCTGACAGCAGCAGGCCGTCTGTGGGGACCAAGGGAGACGGAGGGGAGCAGAACCCTGTGTGTGTGCGAGACAGGCTGGGGCTCTCCAGCTAGTGCTGGGGCCCGGGATCGGTTGGCTGATGTCTGGTTGTCAGCGGTGTTCTGCTTTGTGCTCTAGTGCCTCCAACAAGCGGTTTCCTGCCCGCTAACCTAGTGAGGGGCCTGGTGGTGCAGTGGTTAAGAGCTCGGCTGCTAACTCAACAGTCAGCAGTTGGAACCCACCAGACAGCCCTTGGAAACTCTCTGGGGCAGTTCCGCTCGTCTTGCAGAGTTTCTGGGTGTCAGGATTGATGGCCGGGTTTTGACCTGCTGTGGAGGAGCCCTGGTGGCAGCGCAGTTAAGCGCTCAGCAGCTAGCTGAAAGGTTGGAAGTTCAAACCCACCCGGCAGCTCTGTGGGACAGAGACCGGGCAGGTGGCTCCCTCACGGTGCTGCAGCCGTGGGCCATCAAGTCCATCTGACTCAGGGCAGACAATGACAACAAGGACTTTACCCTGGATGCCCAAAAGAAAGGCTCTCCGTGACGCTGGCACCCTTGGCTTGGGCACGTAGCCTCCTGGACTGAAAGAAAATGAGCGTTTCTTTGTTAAAGCCGCCTGCTTGTGCTGTTTCTGTTACAGCAGCCCAGGATGATGGAGACTTTCTTCTTGTGTCTCCAGCTCCTAGCACAGTGCGAGGTACACAGTAGAGGCTCAGAAACCTTTTTGCGTGACAAATGACTGATTATTTAGGACTTGAGGTAAGAGGTCAGGAGAAGCAGGTGACTGTCACAGCACATGGCTCAGTGACACGTGTTAGGGACCCATGACCAGACTGTAGCCTTGCCCTTCCCATCAGAGACAACCAACCTCATGTACTAGGTGGTCAGGAAAGGTAGTTTCTGTGAGCAGTAACAGAGATGTGACCGCGTTCCCCCTGACGTGAACTGGATTGTGCCCCCCACAAATATGTGTTGGAACCTTCACTCTGTACCTGTGACTGGGATGTCATCACCTTCCATAATGCAATCTAATGTTCTGTTCGTGAGGCCATAGCGGTGCAGGCTGTGTCCTGAGCCTAATGGCTTCTGAGGCTAGCAATGGATGCGGGCACCCACCAAGGAGGACGGACATTGTGAGGCTCACCAGGGAACCCCCAGAGCTACTGACACAGAAGGAATTGGCCGAGACCCTGATGTGGGCGGCCAGCCTCCAGAGCTGTGAGGAAATGCAGCTCTGTGCTTCACAGCTCCCTACTTGTGGTGTTTGCGGCACAGCAGCGCCCGGGGACAGAGTCGCCACCCCAGCGACTTCCCATCTCCTGGACAGAAGGCTGTCAAAGCTGATGGGCACAGAGCTTCCACTCTCCCGCCCGTAGGTGCCTGGGTGGCCCCTGCACCAAGCTCATGAGAAGGTGGCGGTGGGCAGAACGTGCAGCCCCTGCCCTGCCCCTCCCCAGAGGGAGCGGCTTTGCGCTGCCCACCCTAGCCCTGCTCCAAGGCAAGGACCTGGAGAGCGTGGGGGTGGGGAAGTGGGGGTAGGAGGGTTGGTGGATGGGGGCACGGGGTAGAGGGGGTGGGGGGGTCCACACTGCAAGCGGCAGAGGCCAGTGATTTCCAGCTGTGAGTGGCAGTGGCTGGTGGAGATTCCCAGCTGCAAGCAGCCACAGCTGGTAGAGAGCTGCCTGTTTTCTCCACAGTGACACTGGACCCCAACCCCCATTTCACAGCTTGCTGATGACAATGCCAGAACCCGCAGGGCCTCAGGAGTAGGCAGCCTGGCTTGGGGGTGAGACCACTGGGTTTGAGCCTACCTCAGCCACTGAGGAGCCATATGGTCTTATGCAATCCCCTACTTTCTAGGTGTCTCAGTTTTCCTGCCAGTCAAAATGGGTGTGGGGGGTACTGATAATGTCGTCTTCACAGAGTCACTGTGACCATTAAAGTAACAGGGTGTAGAATATGCCAGAAGCCCAGGGCGGGGTTTGCAGGGAGACAAGTGGCTGGTTAGTGCCCTCAGCTGCTAACCCAGTGGTCAGAAGTTCAGGCCCACCCAGAGGCACCTCGGAAGAAAGCCTGGTGACCAGCTTACAAAAACACAGCCTCTGATAACTCTGCGGAGCATGGTCCTGAGCAGCACACATGGGTGACTCCAGTGGAGGTGACGCGCTACACAAGAGCTTGGTCAACAGCTGCCTTAATTACTGGGGGGCCCAGGGACGCCTCAGAAGGGTTCCTGAAGACCAATGAGGCTCCTTCTTCAAATGGTCACGCTGAAGTTTCCCATTCACCCTTCCCGTCAGCAAACACCCCCGGCAGAGACTTGGCGAGAAGTTACCAGGCAGGGGGTCTGGCTGCCCGTCTCTGAAGATCTCGGGAGCAAACGTGCTCCGGTGGCCTTTCACTCGAGCCCAGGGGCAGGCAAGGCAATCCTGTCAGAAACGCCCATCTGTGCACGGCCCAGGGCTGGCTGACCTTTGAGGCAGGAAGCCCCGCCAAGAGCCACACCACTGTCTGGACAGTAATCATCTAAACATAAGCTCTCGGCCCAGGACCAAAGTATTTTTAGCCACTCAGCGTGTTGGCCACTGCCATGAGCACAGCCTTCAGGGGCGGGGAGTGTTCCTGAGCTCTGGGCCCTGCCTTGGGCCTGGCCTGTCTCCATGGCTAATTGAAACCCTTCCCAGTGCCCTTGTGACCTTTCCCCCTGATCCCAGGTGCCCTCCGACCAGGCCGAGGGCAGAATGTGGCCCCACAATTCCTAACTCTTCCAGCACCGTAGCAGCAGCTGAGGGACAATGCTGTCCCCACTCCTGCAAGGCGGCTCTGTAGACAGATGGGTGTCTACACTCAGACAAAACCTGAGGAGTGGAATGTCCAAGCTGGAGAGGACAGCGACCCTCCCTGGCTCGGGACTCCCATGTCTCCCACACTCCCAGGCTGTCCCTCTTCATCCTGTTCTCTGGGGTCTCACCGGGGTGCTTTACTCTCCTGTGCCCTGACTTCAGGTGGGTTATACTCGGGGTCACACCCTGGCTCTCATGGACTCGTTCTAATTTTCTTCGGTTTCAACTTGCACTTGCATATGAGCAGTTCCCGGCCTGTGCCAGAGTCAGCCCCTGGTCTTGTTCTGACTGCTGATATGGAGCTTTTCCATCGTCTCTTTCCTCAGATGTGGTCGATCTGATTCCTGTGAATTCTCTGCCGATGTCCATGTCCATAGTCGCCATTTATGTTGGCAAAGAAGGTATTCCGAGGAAGAAGTTGTTGGTCTGGCAAAATTTCATCACACAATCTGTGGCATCACTTCTGTCACCAAGGCTGTATTTTCCAACTACCAATCTTTCTTTCTTCCTTTCCAACTTTTGCATCTTAACCACCAATAATTATCAATGCAGCTTGACTGCATGTTTGACCAATTTTGGACTGCAGAAGCTGGGAAAAATCTTCAATTTCTTCATCTTTGGCCTTAGTGGGTGGTGTGTAAGTTTGAATAATAGTCATTTTTACTGGCCTTCCTTATAGGCATGTGGATATTATCTTACCACTGACAGCGTGGTACTTCAGGATAGATCTTTGTCATGAGTTGAATTGTGTCCCCCCCAAAATATGTGTAGCATGTGGCTGGGATATGATTCCCAGTATCTTGGGACTCTCCTCCATTTTGTGGTTTCCCTAAACTGTATGTTAAAGGATTAGGGTGGGGCTGTCAATTCCTGCACAGGATTACTTCCCTGCTCTGCTGTAGGGGGAGTTTCCCTGGTGTATGGCTTGCTCCACCCTTAATGCTTTCAGCGTGCAGGAGATAAAAGGAAAGAGAAACAAGGAGAATTGGGAACCTCACACCATCAAGAAATCTGTACCCGGAGAAGAGCGCGTCCTTCAGACCTGAGGTTCCTGTGCCAAGACACTCCCTGGACAAAGACTGACGCAGTACCAAACTTTCCTTCAGAGCCGACAAGGGGAAAGCCTTTCCCTGGAGCGGACACCCTGAATATGAACTTGCAACCTACTGGACTGTGTAAGAATAAACCTTCCTTTGTTAAAGCCATCCACTCTGTGGTATTTCTGTTAGAGCAGCCTAGCTGACTAAAACAATCTTAAATGTTTTGGGTTTTTTTTTTTTTTTTTTTGATGATGATGAATGCAGTACCCTTCCTCTTCAAGTTTTAATTCCTGGCATGGTAGAACCATCTGCTGCAGAGGACCTCTTTAAAGTATTGAAAAGTAAAGACATCACCTTGAAGACTAAGGTGTGCCTGAGCCAAGCCATGGTATTTTCAATCACATCATATGCATGTGAAAGCCAGACAAAGAATAAGGAGGACAGAAGAACTGACACCTTTGAACTGTGGTGTTGGAGAAAAGTATGGAATGTACCCTGAATGGCCAAAAGAACAAACAGATCTGTCCTGGAAGAAATACAACCAGAGTGCTCCTTGGAAGCAAAGATAGCAAGATTGCGTCTTACATACTTTGGACAAGTTGTCAGATGTCATTAGTCCCTGGAGAAGGACATCATGCTTGGCAGAGCAGAGAGGCTGAGAAAATGAAGAAACACTCAACAAGGCGGATTGACCCAGTGGCCACAATGAGGGGCTTAAGCACATGAACGACTGTGGACATGACACAGGACCCTGCAGTTTTGTTCTGTCACACAGGGTCGCCGTGAGTCAGAGCCGACTTGACGGCACCTGACAGCAACCACAGCAGCAGTCACTGACTTCAGCTGCACCCTAAGGAATCCTGTATGTCGTGTCATCGGATTGGTGTGTAGTCATTTTTTTTTTTCTTACATACAGTGAAATGGAAACCCTGGTGGTGTAGTGGTTAGTGCTGCATCTGCTAGCCAAAAGGTTGGCAATAGGAATCCACCAGGTGCCTCTTGGAAATTCTATGGAGCAGTTGTTCTCTGTCCGATGAGGTTACTGTGAGTCAGAGCCAACTCGATGGTGGTTTAGTTTTCTGATTAAAATGCATAACATTCAAATTTATGGAAAGAAAGAAAAAGAAATTCTTCTACGAGCATTTGATAAAGCATCTGTTGAGACCAGTAACGAGAATGTCAGAGCCCTGGAGGCGCAGTGGTTAAAAGCTCAGCTGGTAACTGAAAAGTCAGCAGTTGGAATGCACTGGGCACTCCTTGGAAGCCCTGTGGGCAGTCCTGCTCTCTCTTGTGCAGTCCCTAGAAGTCAGAGTCCATGGAAATGGTTGAGGTGGCCACAGTGTCTGGATGGAGCAAGTGCTAATGCACTCGACTGCTCTCTGAAAGCATGGCCGCTGGCACTCACCCAGACACCCCTCGCAGGGAAAACCTGGCAGTCTGCTTCCGAAGAGTCAGCTGCTGACAACGCGTGGGAGCACAGTTCTGCGCTGATGCACGTGCGGTCCTCCTGAGTCAGAGTCAGCCCGATGGCCACAGGTTTGGTTCGGGTCTGGCTGGTAAAAATGTCACACTTTGGAAATACCAGTGTAGTGCAACCCCCATGGCTCCAAGGGATCATTATTTCTTGCAAGGCCTCTGCATGGAGGTTTCTTCCACCCTAAGCCCAGGAATGGGCCACATGCCTGTGTTCCCCGCTTAACCCCAAAGCAACTCTGCGCTGCGATTCCAGGTGGTTTTTCTTCGTGGCTCCTGGAGGCATCTCTCTTTGCGAAGGGTGATTAGGAGCCAGGGCTCTGGAGCAGGTCCTCTCAGACTCATGTCCTGCTTTGTCCACTTCCTGGCTGTGCCACCTTGGACAAGTGACCCATTTGGCTTTTCCCAAGCCTTATTTCCTTTGTCCACACAACAGCGGTAAAAACAAAGTGAAAATTAAATAATATATGTGAAATGTTTCACATGGGGTTGGACACTGAGTCAGAGCTCAGTAAATATTTGTTAAATGAATAAATGCATGGATGAGCGTAGTCTGTACACAGACTGAGCTTAAACAATAATATGCAAATTTGCTTTATTTAATAGTCAGTGAAGAAGCTTACTAAAACGTGGCTTCCCAGGCGACAGCTCAGCCTTCCAAATCAGTCTTTCCAGGGCGTGGTCTGGAGTCTGTATTTCTAAGAAGCCCTTAAGGTGACTCTCAGGGAACAACACAGCCAAACCACCTTCTTTGTAAGGGACAGTGCTCAGCAACTGTGTGACCACTGAGAACCTGTAGATAAGCCCCTAGATACCAAGTGCCCAGACCTGATCGCATTACTCCATGACCCACTCTACCTGACACACTGCTGCTAAGTGTTATCCTGGAGTTCTCTCTGGAGCTAGGGCCACAAGGGGTGGAAGTCAGTGTTTTGAGTCCGTCCATCAGACTGGAAGTCTCAATAACGAGTCATCTGTTGAGGACACACAAGAGCCAGGCTTGTTGATAATGTTGAAGATGACCATGCTGGTGGTGCCAGTGGTGGGGATGGTGATGGTGACGGTGAGGGTGGTGGTGGTGGTGGTGATGGTGAGGGTGGTGATGTGGATGACGGTGACCGTCACAGTGGTGGTGACGGTGAGGGTGACAGTGATAGTGGTGACGGTGATGATGGTGACAGCTGTGGGGGTGGTGATAGTGGGGGTGCTCGTGACAGAGACTGAGGCTGGTGATGAAGACGAGGGTGATGACGTGACAGCCGTGACAGTGATGGCGGTGTTGGTAGCAGGGGTGACAGTGAGAAGATGATGGTAACGACAGTGATACAACTGACTTCGCCAAAGACGTGTGTGAGAGACAGGAACATTCTTGTGTTGCAAAGTAGTGGGTCTCAAAGTGTTGAAGACACGTCACCGAGACCACGCAGGGAGTGGCTGAAGGAACCAGGCTGGCAGCCCTGCCTTTCCCCGGAGCCCAGGCCGGCACGCTTCACACCGGCGGCATGGGACCCCCACACACTGTGGTTCACTCCTGCCTATGGGACACTGGCACTGGAACCCTGATTCCTATGTTAGAGCCACCTGCAAGTCTTCCAGAATTCTACCACCCAAATCAGACTCTCAAGTTTAATTTCTAACAAATAGAACAATAGGCATCCACTTCATGATATTGTAGAGGTTCATTCAATATCCATGTTTCCCTCCCCGCTTCCCAACCTCCCTCCCACGGAACACAGGACAATTAGATTAGATGCTGTGACTCCCACCCACAGAACGCAGCGGTCAGCACGCCTCCTCCGTCTTTTCTCCGGCCACAGTGAAATTGGAGGCCCAAACGAAACTATGACAAGACTTTGCCCATATGACAAATAAACCTTTATCAGGTTAAGAGACTTTGGGGATTTATGGGTTATAGCTGCTAGCACTAATTTCCTTAACTCATATGCATATTAATTTCAGGGTTAATTTCTCACTTCCACTTCTCCTTCCACCCCCCAGCATTTCAAGTTGAGAACCTTTATGTTAGCATTGCAGTAATTATGGTTATTAAACTATAGTATTATTACATTATTGTTTTACTTCTTACTCTTAACTTGTCTGGCTTTTGGCTAAAAGCCCGGTGGTAGGCTGTATTAACAGCTGACTCTAAGAACCAGACAGGTCTGCTCTGCATCTCCAGTGCTGAGCAAGCTAACAGAAGCAGACAGTTGTCTGTCTGAGTCTTGCTCTACGAATCACCTGACAGATTAAGTCAGTATGATTCCAGAGTAGGAGGACAAAAGCTTTGAGAAATAAAACAGAACCCCAAACTGAGGAAACGAAGCCTAGGGTTGCCACCCAGCTCTGCGATTAAAACCCACGAGGAAGTTTGGTCAGGGAAGTGCAATCACCTTCACCCTTGGCCCCGGCCACTCCCTCCCAGCTCTTCTATAAGCCGTCTTCCACGTGGCATAAAGCTGCTTGGCAGAATGCAGTGCAATCACAGCAATTACCATGGAAATTACAAACATAATTTCATAAACATTGCACTGCTTTCATCTAAAGAACCTGAGGACGTTTTTCACAAATAATTCATTTAATTCTCAAATATTAAAGTTGAGATGACTGAATTCATAACCAGATCTTTTAATTAAAAGAAAGTTGATTACACACAAAAACTAGAGACTCCAGCCTCCTTTGCGGTCAGAAGGAACTTTCTTAAAAGGGAAGGTTTGGGAAAAAACAGGGGGTTCCATTTTCCAGGTGATGCCCATCTTTCTTTCACCCTTTCCTCGTGACTATCCTGCTGCCATCCTCCCAGGGGTGACACAGTCCTCAGCAAAGTGAGGTTGTTTCCCACTTTAGGGTACACTAGTAGGCAGACAGGTGCCCATGATAAGGGCTCTCTGGGAAATTTGGAGTCAGAGCTGAAACTTTTGAATGAAGCATTCCTATAAAATGAAATTTTTTTACCCAGGACTGTTTCTGAGAACATGAATCAAGCAGAAAAGAGAATTAACTGGCACAGGTCATGTGTGGCTTCAGACACAGGTCGATGCAGGACAGAGGCAATGTCTCTGGCCCCCCGTCAGCCTCCCCTCCTGTCCCAGCTGCCTGTATCTGATGGCCCAGACTGGCTCTGCCTCTTCCCCTCACCTCTTCCCCTCAAGGTTGCAAGATGGCTGCATCTGTTCCTGCACTTACGTCCTCTTACCTTCAAATCCCACCCAAAGAGGTTTGGACAGACGTCCTGGGCCTGAGTCTCGATGGCTCAGATGGGGCGACATGCTCATCTCTGAAGCCATCACGGTAGCCGAGGGGATAGGTTGTGCTGACTACCTTAGATTCCGGATGCACCCTGGAGCACACCTGAGCAGGTATGGAGCAAGGAGAAGCTTCCCAGAGGACATTCCTCCACATGTTTGCCCAGACAGGTGAATAGGAGAAACGTATGGACAGAGCCGCTGCGGCGCCCACAGGTGGTAACTCCTCTCTCCTGGCCGATTCTGGACAACAACAGATCCCCAACCCTCCATGGAATCCTGGGCTCCTGAGAATTCAGCTGGAAAACCTACCCTCCAAATTGAGCCCTCAACTTTACAAAGAGATATTAAGACCCTGGCTAGAGAAGTCACACACCCAGCGAGGACAGGATCCCACGTAAACCTTAGATATTCCAGCCCCCCCGTCTTCCTCCGATGACGGTCAGCAGCAGCCTGCCTCGGCCACCCAGGATGCAGCCTAGCTTCCCAGGGAGGGGGAGCCACGTGGCTCAGGGAAAGGCCCCCACCTCAAAGCAGGGCTGCCCCTGAGCGCAGCCAACAAGAGAGAATAACTGGGCACAGGTGAGAAGTCCATCAGTCAAGTGACAGGATCCCACCACTTCCATGGAGTCGCTGAAATGAAGGAGACAGGTACTTGCCAACACGGCCTCAGTCTCCAGGACAAGTGGGTGAGAAAAGTTGCCGACAACTCCTACAGCACCCGTAGGACAGAGAAGAACTGCCCCGCAGAGCTCCCAAGGCCGCTGACCTCTCTGGGAGCTGACCGCCACGGCCTTCTCAGGCAGGGTGGGGGGCGAGGGCATCCACACCAGCAACCGCGTGGCTAGCAGCTGAGTGTGTCACCTCTGCACCAACACGCTCCTTGTGTCAACAGTGTAAACCCGTGCAAAACAGCCTTCTATCTTGTTTGTACATCTGTGAGTATGTGTTGGGGGTGTGTTTACAATAGGATAGAATGGAGTCGGGGGACACTTACCCAATGAATCTCAGTAAGCGCATCTGATACAGGAAGGAAGGAGGGAGAGGTACAAAGAGAAAAGTTGGATTTTTCCCCCAAACGTAATGTACATATTTTTGAGCAACTACTATGCACTGACAGGCGCCCTGGTAGCACAATGCTTTAGCGCTCTTAACCAAAATGTCAGCAGTTCAAACCCACCAGCCGCTCCACGGAGAAAGGCGTGGCAGTCTGCTCCACAAAGGCTGCAGCCTGGGAAGCCTCCGGGGCAGCCCCGCTCCATCCTGTGTGGTCGCAGGGAGTCGGAACAGACTGCCGGCCACCTCCCTCCGCCCGCTTTACCAGTTCTGACACCAAGCGCTCCCCGCGGCACTCTGCGTTTCTCTGCTGGGATTGATCACTCCTTGCAATGGCCACACAAGACTCACAGACCGTACTAGTTTATTAGGGTCGTAACAGCAATGATTCAGGCTCCAGAACACTGAAGATACAGTTCTTCCATCAGGACTGCTTCTTCCTAGCCGTGCTTCCCTCCAGGTGTGTCTCTTCCAGACCCTAGCCCTCTGCCCGAAGGCTGCCAGCTTTCTCCCTCTGGGGGCCGGGAAGCCCACCACGCCGTCCTGCTGCCAGGTCTCTGCTGCCACAGCCTTTCACCCTCTCCCACTCTTGGTCTCCTGCATCCAGGGGCTTCTCAGCACAGAGCCCGGGTATCCAAAGGACTCACTCTTTGCTCCCAGCTGTTCTTCCTTGGCAGTCGTAGGCCTCTCCTCTCTGCTCCACAAGTGTCTCTCTTTTAAGGCAAAATTGACCAATCCCCGCGGCAGACCACAGTCACCCTCTTACACGCTCTTGTTCTCCTGGGTGGAAGCTACAAGGCTGAGACTAGAAAGACCAAATGCAAAGCAGGTAATGCCCCACAACGTGGAGCTGGCGACATACAATAAACATGTCTCTACGTGCGAAGCCCACGGATCTCGCAGTTTCTCACACTGTGGGGCTGGTGTGTTGCTGTGATGCCAGAAGCTACACCACTGCTATGCAAATGCCAGCAGGGTAGCCCATGGCAGACAGCTTTCGACTGAGCTTTCAGACTAAGAGAGATGAGGAAGAACAGGGCAGTCTACTTCTGGTAAGAATTAGCCAGTGAAAACCTTCTGAACAGCAGTGGGACGCTGTCTGATATGGTGCCGGAAAATGGACACCCCAGGGTGGCAGCCATTCAAAAGATGACCGGAAAGAGCTGCCTCCTCGAAGTAGAGTTGACATTAGTGACATGGATGGCATCAAGCTTTTGCTGATGTGGTACATTTGCTGAGGTGGTACAACTTAGAATAACAGCTGCAAACATCCATTAATAATTGATACATGAAAGGTATGAAGACAAACTAGGAAAATTAGAAGTCATCAAAAATAAAACAGAATGCATAAACATAGACAGTCTAGGCTTCAGTGAGCTGAAGCAGACCGGTATTGGATGTTTTGAATCGACAGTCGTATGGTCTACTGTGCCAGGAACGAAAACTTGAAGGGGAATGGTGCTGCATTCATTGTCAAAAAGATTATTTCCAGATCTGTCCTGAAGTGTAAAGCTGTCGGTGGTAGGATGACACCCATGGGCCTCCAAAGACCAGTTCATACAACTTTACACACCAACCACTAAGGCCAAAGATAAAGACATCAAAGATTTTTAGCAGCTTCTGCAGTTTGAAGTTGGTCAAACATGCAGTCATGATGCACTGACAATTACTGGTGACTGGAATGCAAAAGTTGGAAACAGGGAGGAAGGATCGATAAGACAGTCTTGGTGAGAGAAATGAGGCCAGAGACCACATGACAGAATTGCAAGACCAATGACTTCTTCACCGCAAATGCCTTTTTTTCACCAACATAAACGATGGCTATACACATGGACCTCACCAGAGAGAATACACAGAAATCAAATCGACTATATCCGTGGAAAGAGATGCCAGAAAAGCTCACTATCAGCAGTCAGAACAAGGCTACGTGCTCGCTGTGGAATAGACCATCAATTGCTTATATGCAAGTTCAAGTGGAAACTGAAGAAAATACCATCAAGTCCATAAGTGCCACAAAGTACAACACCGAGTATTTTCCACTTGAGTTTAGAGACCATCTTAAAGAATAATTTGATTCACTGAACACTGAGGACCAAAGACTGATGAGCTGTGGAATGTCCTCAGGGCCATCATACTTGAAGAAAGCAAGAGGTCATTAAAACAGCAAGAAAGAAAGAAAAGGCCAAAATCGATGTCAGAAGACACTCTGAAATTTGCTCCTGAACATCGAGAAGCTAAAGCAAAAGGAAGAAATGATGAAGTAAAAAAAAAGGAAGATTTCAAAGGGTGGCTTCAGAACTCAAAGTAAAGTATTATAATGGCATGTGCAAAAACCAAAGGGAAGAACACTCTTTGTATTTCTCAAGCTGAAGGAACAGAAGAAAAAATTCAGGCCTCAAGTTTCAGTAGGGAAGGATTCTGTAGGGAAAAGACTGAACGACTCAGGAAGCATCACAAGAAGATGGAAGGGATACGCAGAGTAATTACACCCAAAAGAACTGGTTGACATTCAACGATTTCGAGAGGTAGCGTCTGATCAGGAACTGATGGTACTGAAGGAAGATACCGAAGCTGAACGGGAGGCCTTGGCAGAAAACAAGGCTCCTGGAATTGATGGACCTCAATTGAGGGGTTTCAGCAATCCATTACCACACTGGTAACGCTTGCTCATTTATGCCAAGATGTTGAGAAGACAGTTACCTGGCCAACTGACTGAAAAAGATCCTTATTTGTGTCTCTTCCCAACAAAGGTAATCCAACAGAATACAGAAATTATTGAACAATATCATTAATATCACATGCAAGTAAAATTTTGCCAAAGATCATGCAGAAGTGACTAGAACAGTATATTGACAGGGAGCTGCCGGAAATTCAAGCTAGATTTAGAGGACCACATGAAATCAGAGCCATCATTTCTGATGTCAGGTGAATCAGAGCCAAAAGCAGACAGTACCAGAAAGATGCTGACTTGTATTTCATTGACTATTCTAAGGCATTCGACTGTGTAGGCCGTGACGAATTACAGAGAACATTGTGAAGAATGGGAATTCCAGAACACTGAATTGTGCTCGTGAGGAAACCGTACTTAAATCAAGAGGTAGTTGTTCAGACCAAACAAGGAGATACTGTATGACTTGAAGTCAGGAAAGGTGTGTTTCAGGGTTGTGTCCTTCCACCATACTTATTCAATCTGTATGCTGA
Organism: Heterohyrax brucei; assembly: GCA_028571685.1. Lineage (NCBI taxonomy): Eukaryota > Metazoa > Chordata > Mammalia > Hyracoidea > Procaviidae > Heterohyrax > Heterohyrax brucei. The sequence continues at coordinate 88,454,962 of CM053156.1, read as the reverse complement.
GCAAATAATCTGAGAAACTGGGTTACATGAGGAAAAACAGTATCGGGACTGGAGGAAGACTCATTAACAACTTGTGTTATGCAGATAACACAACCTTGCTTGCTGAAAGTGAACAGGGCTTGAAGCACTTACTAATGAAGATCAAAGACTACAGCCTTTAGTATTACACCTCAACATAAACAAAACAAAAATCCTCACAACTGGACCAGTGAGCACCATCGTGATAAATACAGAAGACATGTAAGTTGTCCAGAATTTCATTTTACTTTGATCCACAATCAATGCCCGTGGAAGCAGCAGTCAAGTAATTGCACTGGGCAAGTTTGCTGCTAAAGATCTCTTTAAAGTGTTAAAAAGCAAAGACGTCACTTTGAAGTCTAAGATGTGCCTGATCCAAGGCATTGTATTTGTAATTGCATCGTATGCACGTGAAACCTAGACAACAAATAAGAAAGACCAAAGAAGACTTGACACCTTTGAATTGTGGAGTTGGAGAAGAATATTGAATATATCATGGACTGCTGAAAGAATGAACAGATCTGTCTTGGAAGAAGTACAACCAGAATGCTCCTTAGAAGCAAGGATGGCCAGGCTACATCTTACATACTTTGGCGTGTTGTCGGGAGGAATCAGTCCCTTGGAGAAACAGATCGTGCTTGGTAAAGTAGAGGAGCAGCAGAAAACAGGAAGACCCTCAACAAGGTGGATTAACACCGTAGCTGCAACAACGTGCTCAAGCATGACGATTGGGAGCATTGCACCAGACCAGGCAGTGTTTGCCTCTGTGGTACGCAGGGCCACTGTGAGTCAGCACCAACTGGACAGCACTTAACAAGGGCTACCTTGCCAGATGCGAAGAAGGGTTATGGGGGGAAAGGTGGCAGGTCAAATGAGAATGAGGTGACCAGAAGGGTGCACATTTTTCTGCTGGGCTTGGGAAAACCTGGCTAGAAAGGTGCTATTTGAACAAACATGTGAAGGAGACATGGAGGCGAGCCATGGAAAGATCTGGAGAGGAGACAACCTGTGCAAACGCTCTGAGGCTGGTGCTCACCTGGCATGAAGAAGGCGCCCAGACAGTCATAGCACAGTGGGAAGTGGGGGCAGACGGAAGGACCAGAAGGCAGAGACCTCCTAGGAAGTTGACACACCTTGGCTTTTCCTGCAGCTACGAGGGGAGACGTGAGAAGTTTTGACTCAAAAAGTAAGGTACGTGACTTTCAAAGCATCACCCTGTGGCAGACAGATGGAAGAGGTGACCCGTGACAAGACTTGCAAGAAGCCAGGTAAAGGAGGGTCATCAGGATGGGGTCAGGCCACAGCAGTGAGGGGCTGAGAGGTGGCTGGATGCTAGGATGTTTTGAAGGTCACTTTGATGTCATATGCTAAAGAGTAGGATTTGGGGAGGTGAGGTAAGGAACAGAGTGGGGGACAGCTTCAAGGTTTGGCAGCCCTGGCAACCAGAAAGATTATGCTACTTGGAAAAAAAAATTAATCTGTGACTTCTGAGTGATAGTCACTTGGGTGTTTTCAGTTCTTGCCTTGCCTGGGGTTGCCAGGCCCTCCCTGACTCCCTCAGGGCTCCCCATTTGTCCCCGTGTTCTGGGGGAACCATCCTGCAGGCACCGGCCGTTCCGTCTACTTCTCGGGCAAACGTAATGGGGTTTCCCTGGTTAGTGCATCACTTGGGAAAAGGGGTGTTTTCACAGCTGAGACGCTGTCTGGTTTAATAAATCGTGCAAGCAGGCACCACAGACACTACCGAGGACAAGCTCCATAAAACCAACGAGACTGACTGCGAATGGAAAAAACAAAATTGACAAAATGCAAAACAAATATTTAACTTCTGAGATGGCAGCTATCTTTGCCGTGCTAATTTAGAGGCTAATGTTCTTAATAAAACCACATTTTCCCTGAGAATATTTATTATTTCTCTTTTACTGCCTTCATTACCATAAGCAAGCATTGGTTTAGTTTATGAGAACAGACGAGTTCCATTAGAGAGTAACAATTTCGGCCCCAAACTCCTGATGGTGACGATTCTAAGTTTGCAACGGAAATCTCTTCAAGCAGGCAGAGAAACTTGACACAGGAGCCCTGGTGTCGCAGTAGTTAAAGCGCTGAGCTGCCGCTGACAAAAGGGCCAGCAGCTCAAACCCATCAGCAGCTCTGCCGGAGAAAGATGTGGCTGCCTGCTTCCCGAGGGATCGAGACCAAGCTCACCACTGTCGGTCAGTAATAGCTCACAGGGACTCTAGAGGACAGTGTGGACTGCCCCGTGGAGTTTCTAAGGAGCCGCTGGTGGATTCACACTGCTGACCTTTTGGCTAGCAGCCGTGCTCTTAACCAGTGCATCACCAGGGCTCCAGCCCCGGAACCTTGGGGGGGAGGGGGTGTCACTGTCTCTTTTATAGGATTGCTATGAATCAGAATCAACTCGATGGCTACAGGTTGGGTTTTGGTTTGGTTTTGACTTGAGAATGAACTTATGGGGACAACCAGCCAACAATCATGAATGTTTCCCTGGAAAACATGGGGGTGTTGGGGAAGGTGACACAGACTGACATTCAAGGGGAAAGGCAGAAGTAGCATAGGCCAACTGTGCTTCCTAAAGAGGCCAGTAGGTGAATGACTTTATCTTCTAGGCACTACAACCCCTAAACCACACAAACCAAACCCATTGTCTCAAGTCGATTCTGACTCACAGCGATTTTGCAGGGCAGAAAGTGCTGCCCCATAGAGTTTCGGGGACGGCCTGGTAGGTCAAACTGCTGACCTTTCAGTGGCACTTAACCGCTATGCCACTAGGGTTTTGAAATTTATGAAAATGAAAATGGTCAAAATCTGGAGATATATTTCATCTCTCCCTCTGTTTCAATATACACAAAGAAAACAACAAAGTCAAAATTAGTAAATGACTAAATATCTACGAAATATAAGATTTTGTTCACATTAATTGTTAAATTGGGCATTCTCAAATATTTCATGGATATTTTCTTACTTTGAAAACAGTCGGTGTAAGCCCCCTGACGCAGGCATTCACAGACACCTACGGCGGCCAAGGCACCCCGCCTGGTGGTAAATTAAAGGACTTGCCCATAGCCAGATAGCTTCAAAAGAAAACCTATTTAAAACATTTCAAAGTTTGTACATCAGTGTGTTTGCTTTTTGTACGGATCAGATACGCCTTAATGTTTGTAATGAGATCTGGAGATTCGGAAACTACAAGTGTCTCAGAGGGGGGTTCAGCACACTTTTTCTATAAGGGAGCGGAAAATAAATGTTTTCAGCTTTGTAGGCTGTCTAGTCCCGGTCACAATCATTCAACTCGGCCACTGTGGCTAAAAGCAGCCCCAGACAATATGTAAGCAAGGGAGCATGGCTGTGTTCCAATAAAACTTTATTCATAAAACAGATGGGCCAGATATGCCCCATGGCCATGGTTTTTGGACCTTAGAGCCAGGAATATGTGGAAACTACCGTACTGACTCCTCCCCGCTTCCCAGCAATTCAGGCTGAAAAGTTGTATTTTACTAGGGAAAATACCTTCATCCTAATGGCCCAGCTCATCTCCTTGAATTTCCTCTGAGTCCTTTCAGCATTTGTACAGCTGTTCTACAGATTTGTGTCAGAATCAGCCATTCAGTACTTTCGTGATGGTTTTTCTCCTTTTCCAATTACCCAAAGCCCTAAAGGACAAATGAAATCACCACATAGGAACACATGAGACCCCTTCAAAATAAGTGTCTGCACAGCTTCTTTCAAAAGAAGGAGAATGTTTTCACTGTGGGTCAGCTGAGACACTGCTGAATGTCACACTACACTGACTTAACAGCAAACAAATGTGTTTCTCCTCTTATCCCAGAACCCAACAGGATACTTGCAAAAGGCTGTGCTCATATCTGTATCATTCTTATAAGAATTTGGTCTGCACCCCTAGACTTGCTGCTGCCCCAGACCTGAAACCAAGACTGAGGTCAACATTCCACACTAACAGTGGCCTGGACTCAGGGTCACAGAGTGAGCATGTGGTGTGTGTCCTTTAGGGTTTTATACACTTGTTGAAGGCTATCCTACTGGCTTCTTTCCAGAGAGGAGAAGAGGGAGTGGAGAGGAGGGGTCAGGTGTTCACTGGGAGGATACTAGTAGTAAAGAGAGAAAAGGAAGAGTGTGCTGTCACAGTGTGGGGAGAGCAGACAGAGCTGTAGAGACACGGGCATGTAAAACTGACTTGGATTGTATACGTAACTGTAATAAAAAATTTTTCAAAAAAGAATTTGGTCTTCAACTTTTAGATAGTCAATATATACATTAAAGTGTCTTGTCAGCATTTAAAATTGTGCTTAACCAGTATCTTATCTATCAGTCAGACAAGAAAACTGATTATCTATATGGCATATGAAGTCTGGCAATAAGTCTGCAGACTTAATTGTTCTAAGTGCTACATACGTCATTGTCGAATATCACTATGGTTACCTTTGAAGTACCCACTTGGGAAGCTATGCACCAATGCCAGCACCTAGTACATCCTTCAAAGCATTCTGGGGAGGAGTGGGGTTGTTTTAGTTAGCTAGGCTGCTCTAACAGAAATACCACAGAGTGGATGGCTTTAACAAAGAAGGATTTATTCTTACACAGTCCGGTAGGTTGCAAGTCCATATTCAGGGTGTCCGCTCCAGGGAAAGACTTTCCCCTTGTCGGCTCTGGAGGAAAGTCCGGTATTGCATCAGTCTTTGTCCAGGGAGCGTCCTCACACAAGAACCTCTGGTCTGAAAGATGCGCTCTTCTCCCGGTGCTGCTTGCTTGATGGTAGCAAGGTTCTCAAATTGTCCTTTGTCTCTTTTTCCTTTTATTCCTTGCAAGCTAAAAGCATTAAGGGTGGGGCAAACCATACTCCAGGAAAACTCCCCCTACAGCAGGAATTCACAGCCCCACCCTAATCCTTTAACATACAGGTTAACAAAACCACACAATGGAGGACAGTCCCAAGATACTGGGAACCATATCCCAGCCAAGTGGCTGCACACATTTTTGGGGGGACACAATTCCAACCATGACAGGGGTCAAGATGGCAGAATAGACACATGTCTCCTTAATTCCCTCTGCAAACTAAAGCCTGGATTGATAACTGAACAGAGCTTTCTGGACACCCAGTGAGCCCTAGGACATGACATAGGGCTGTCAGTTTGGACTACATGCCACTAAATGGAAAACTTCCTCTCTCACACTGAGCTCTGCTTCAGCTGAATGGCTGGCTTGCACGGTCCAAAGGTCCTGGAATTTTCAACTTTTTTTCATTTTTGTTGGCCAGTAGGTGGGGGATGGGCCTGAGCGGGCAGCTACACTGAGCCGAAGCACTGAAGTGAACAGTGGTTGCAGAGGAGAGTCAGTGTGTGGAATAACCACATTTTGAGAGCCTGGTGGCAGACTGGGACACCACAGCCCTTCCACTCACCCTCTACAGAGCTCTGCCATGAGTTCGGCTCTTTTGTGGTGTGAGGGATAGCTTTACTGTGACGCTATCTTGTTCGGCCAGGAGGTGGAGTTACCCTACCAGAGGCCTCAGCAGGGGCTAATTCCCAGGCCTGGTGGCAGTGCCAGTCTGGGGAGCACATTTGCAGCAGAAAGGCTTTGTTTAGCACAGTGTTGTCTCGCAGATAAACCCTGGCAGGTGACAACGCTACAGTAGCAGCCCCTCCCTATTTCAAAATACACCATAGCATCTGGGAACGGCTGAAGAGGTGTCTCTGCTGTCAGCCAGAAGGAGGGCCCTGCCACATCCAATAGCCTGACAGACTCAGGAAGTGGTCAGGTGGCTTTTAGCTTTTTGAAACAAGATTGTCTGAAGAAGTAACTAAGGTGCAGCCTGACCATATCTCTTCCAGCCTTTACTGATCCACAACATAGAGTTGGTTGGCGGCCCTCTGGTGACTCCATCAGTAGTGTGGTGTCTTCGCCAGCTAGGTGGTGGAGACTGCCACCCCAGAGAGTCCACTGGGGCCAGTCACTAGAATATAGATAGGTAGCCAGTGACAAAGTCCTTTCTCAGAATTATGCTTCAGCTCCTGTTAAGGCAACACCAGAGACACTAAACTGCCTCTAGATGACCCATAAGCAACAAACCGTCTCCAGGCATTTAAAGAAATATCTGACCATAGTTCCAGCCAGCCAAGCCTAAAAATAAAGAATCAAAGAACTTCCCAGATAAAGAAGCCTTTCTGAAAATATCAGGGGACAAGTACAAAAGAAATATATATAGACTCCTCCTAGAGATTAATCAAAATGCAGCAGAACAAAATGAAAAATTAAGCAAGCTATTCAAACTGACAGAACATCAATGTTCTGAAAGCCGACAGATCAATAACAAAGTTACAGAATTAGACAATACAAGTCAAAGCCAAAAGAGCAGAATTGATGAATTGCAAGTTAGACTAAGTGCCCTTGAAGATAGAGCTACTGACACCAACATTTATGAGGAAAAATCAGGGAAAATAAATAAGAAAAATGAAGAAGCATTAAGAAACATGTGGGACTCTATCAAGAGGAATAATCTACGATGAACTGGAGTTCCTTCACAGGGAGAGATAGCTGAAAACACTGAGAGTATTGTTGTTCAGTTGCTGACAGAAAACTTCCCTGAAATTATGAAAGAAGAGAATATAGATATCCAAGACATGTATCAAACACCACAGAAAATAGATTCCAAAAGCAAGACACCAAGACATACTATAAGCAAGCTTAACAAAATGAAAAATAAGCAGAAAGTCTTAAAGCCAGTGAGACTCCAACCAAAGCTAACTTTCAGAGGGAAGCCTTGTAGGCTTTTGTCTGACTTCTTGGCAGAAATGATGTTGGTACAGAGACTGTGCAATGACACATTCAAAGCCTTGAAGGAGCAACGAATCATATAGAATTATAAATCCTGCAAAACTGTCTTTCAAATATGAAGATGAAATCAAGACATTCTCAGATAAACAGAAGCTTAGCAACTTTGTAAACACCAAACCAAAACTACAAGAAATACTGAAAAAACATCTTGGCTTAGAAAAACAAAACCATTAAGTGTATATTTAAGGGGGTAATGCAGGACATAACATGCAGAAACCTACTCAATTAGCCAAAAGCCAAGTGCCGTTGAGAACAATCATAGCTACAACATTAAAAGAAGGGAACCAGTGACCGTATCATGAAAACTAAGATACCATCTCATTAGAAAGAAGGATATACTACAGTAGTTATGATCCTTTCAGATGGAGATGAGATTAGTAAGATACATAGAAATTAAAATTGAGTTTAAACTCAGAATTTTCAGGGGGATCATAAGGGTAGCTGCAAAGCACAATAACAATGCAACACATCAAAATAAGAAATGTAATACAGGAGTCTCCACAATCACAAAGTCAACACTGAAAAAGATGAAAAGTCAACCCATAAAAAAGAATGACCCACAGCAGACTATTAAGAGCAATAGAGAAAACAACAACATGAAAATAAATACACCAAAATGACAGCACTAAACAGACACCTACCAATAATTACACTGAATGTAAATGGTCTGAACACTCCAATACATCTTGGACCAAAAGACACAACCCACCTATATGTTGCTTACCAGAAGCACACCTTAGACTTAAAGATATGAACAAACTGAAAATTAAATGATGGAATAATGTATACCAGGCTAACAATATACAAAGAAGAGCAGAAGTGGCAATACTAATCTCAGATAAAATAGATTTTAATGTAAAATCTACCATCGTGGAGAAGGGTGGTCACTATTGCTGAAAGGTTCAATACACAAGCAGGACTTATCAATATTAAATGTTTATGCACCCAATACCAGAGCATCTAAATACGTCAGACAAACACTGACTGCATTGAAAAACGAGATAGATCACTCCACAATAGTAGCTGGAGATTTCAACACTCCATTTTCAGTAGTGGACAGATCATCTAGAAAAAAGCTCAGTAAAGATACTGAAGATCTCATTGTGACAATTAACCAGTTAGACCTCACTGACACACCACCGCTGACCCTCAGGATACTGCCCTCGGTCTCCTAGAAAGGCCAAGTGCTCAAGCCATTGGCCCCATCCTCCCCTCCTTCAATGATGAGGCCGTCTCTGTCCAGGACATCACTACTGTCACCTCCAGAACTAGATTTCCAGCTGACCACCAGACATCCTACAAGCATCTGAGGCTCGACATCCTTGAAACAGAGTCCTCACCATCCCCCAAATCTGCTTCTCCTCCTCGTGTGCCCCCTCCTTGATGCTCCCAAGTATATGGTACAAACTCCACCACAAAGGTCAGCAAACTACAGCCTGTGAGACAAATCTAGCCTACTGCCTATTTTAAATAAAGTTTTACTGCAACACAATCACACTCACTTGCTCACATACCATCTAGGGCTGCTTTGGAGCCCTTGTGGCACAGCAATTAAGAGCTCCACCCACTCACCAAGAGGTTGGCAGTTTGAACCCACCAGCCAGTCCCTGGAAACCCTGTGGGGCGATGCTCCTGCGTCCTCTGGGGTCACTGTGAGTTGAAATCAGCTCGATGATGATGAGGTCGTGGGTCTCTTGTGCCTCGAGCAGAGCTGAGGAGTGGCGACACAGAGCATGTCACTAAAATGAGTGCTACCTGCTGCTTCGGGAAGAGGTCTGCAGACCCTGGTCTGTCAGGTGACCTCAGGTGGCACCAGGACACACTCTGGTTAGTGACCTGTCTGAATGTAAATGTCAAAATCTATAACAAGCACGTCAACACCGTGATTCCACGACATTATTGCTTTGGCTGATAGTAGAGCAAAAACCTAATTAAAATGAGCGAATTTACATTAACTCTCACTGCTGTCTTGTCCATGCCGACTCAGAGAGACCCTTTAGGCGGGGCAGGACTGCCACACAGTTCCCAAGGAGTGCCCGGCCAGTTTGAACTGCCCGTTACGGCATTAAGTAAGTAACCAGTGTGTGGATACAGCTAAACGGGAAGGTAGGAGAGAAGACTCCAATCTGAGACTCCAGCCTGGCACAGGCGGTGGCTTCCCCCTGCTCTGCTGCTCAAGCCAGAAGTGGTGCACAGAAGCTCCTCTCCACCCACTGTGGTCCCTCACTGGGCTCCTCTGTCCAGTCCCGGGTCTGTACCCACCCCCTGCACCGTCAACGCCTCAGGTCAAGTCCTGCCTCCACTGCTTGTGGCAGAGAGCTGCAGGGGGGTGACAGACCCTTTTCTGTTAGTCCCCAGGCACTGGGAAGACCTATTTCCTCTCTCACAGTTCGATGTGGCCATGTTACCAGAAGTGGCCCATGCCACAGGAAGTCGATGCACTGACCTGGCCTGTGCCAACCTCCCCAGGGGCTCCAGGTGGTGAGAACAGTTAATGCACTCACTCAGCTGTTAACCAAAAGGCTGGAAATTCAAGTCCACCTAGAGGTGCCTCGGAAGAAAGATCTGGCAATTGGCTTCTATAAAGATCACAGCTGAGAAAACCCTGGGGACAGCTCATGATCAGGATCAAAGGCAGAGCGGCTGGTTGACACAAACCTCCCACATGACCCTCTGCACTCTCTGTCTCTCTTTCTGCCCCCTGGACGTCCACCTTCCTGAGAAACCACACAGCCACACAGCACGGGAGGCCTGGGTCCCCCACGGGGACGAAAGGCCTACCTGAGCAGAGCCGTCTGCTTGGGGCTTCAGCAGAGCGCTCTCCCTCGCTGCCCTGCTCCTCCCCATCCTCCAGCCTCTCCCGCTGCCGGGCCGCCGTCAGCTGGGCCACTGGAGTCACATCCAGAGCTCTGCTTGTGTTCCTCCCCTGCCTAAGACCCTCAGTGGCAGCTCCTGCCTCCTAACCTCCACAGACCTGCAAGCTCCAGAAGATAACAGCAGTGTCCCCCTGACCCAGAGCAGCCCGACCTTCCCGCCTGGGGGCCCTCCTCCCCTCTGAGCCGTCCACCCACCGTTCCCTCCCCCTGGGAGGAACACTCACACCTGCCGTCCAAGGCCAGGGTATCCTGCAGCCCAGGTCACCTGCAGGGAGCTCTTTCTGGCTTTTCCTAGTCTTAGCAGCTCAGTAAAGCTTGCTGTCTGCATGGATGGATGAGGCCGAAGGGCCGCAGCCTCAGACACCTCTGGGTGGACTGCTGGCTGGACTCAGCCTGGGTGGGATGGGCCTCCTGACCACCAGGAGCCTGCGGCACTCCTAAGAGGGTGAGCGCCTGCAGCACGGATGCAGTCAGAAATCAGGGACTGGAGCCGAGATGGGGACGCAGGCCGGGTGCGAACACGGAGCTGAGGAGCCCTAGGCTTGTCCATGGCCCTGTTACGGAGGTCCGCACAGCTCCGGCACCCAGCCACGGCCCCCGCCGTCCACTCTGGCAGCACCCACCCGAGCCCCACTGGCTGGCAGAAGGCGCCTTTCTGAGACTCTCAGCTTAGCTGGAAACACCAGCTCGGGGCAAAAGGCATGCAGGTGCGTGAGTGCTCACCTGTCCACCTTCCCCTCTGCTGGCTGCACGTCCTGAGGGACTGTGGTCACCACGCGCCACATGCCATGGGGAAATGAAGCTGCCACCACCACCAAACCCACTGGGCAGACCTGGCCAGTGCCTTGAAAGTCCAGGCATGTCCCTTGAAGAGGCTGACTAGATAATTAATGACAGGCAGGGTGGGAGGGGGCCTGGGCGGGGGGACTGGACTTCAAAACCCCCCAGGCAGGAGCAGGCAGCAGTGCCTGGCCCTGATTCAGCAACTTCAGATGCTTTGTAAGATCCATAATTCATCACAAACCCCCAGCCAAGTTAGGGGGCTCACAAGAAAGAGCTGGGCCTTCTAATCCAGTTTTTTTTTTTTCTTCCTCTGCTCAAAACACCAAGCTCAGAGCTTCAACTGAATAAATCTGCCTGCTGCTTGGTGGAAGCCAGGGGTCAACGGGGGCCCAGGTGCTGCCCACACGTCTACTTGACATGCAGTGTACGTGGCGGGGAGGTGGGCATGTGTGCACACAGACTCACACAGGACAGCCAGGTACCGCGCACCAACCACCGTATGTTACATTTGTCCTCCACCTCCGTCTGTCAGTCTGTCGTACTCTGGGGGCTGGCATGTAGCTGTGATGCTTGAAGCGAGGCCAGCAGGAAAGCCAAACATCAACAGAGCACGTCTGTGGTGGACAGGTTTCAGGGGACCCTCCTGACCCACACAGCAAGGAAGAAGGTCCTGGCTACCTTCTGAATGCCAGCCAAGCGAAGCCCCTGGGTCACAGCAGGGCGCTGTCTGATACGGAGCTGGAGGTTGAGGCCCCTGGGCCAGAAGGTGTCCCAAACACGCAGTGGGCGCAGCGATGGACTCAGCAGCCCAACCCGGAAGACGGCGCAGGCCTGCGTGGCAGGCTGCTCCCCGTACACAAGGCCACCGCGCATCCCCGCCGACCCAGCGGCCACCACCAGCCGCATCAGAGTCCATAAAATGTACCTGAGAAATGAAGAAACTGTGGCCAACTGCACGTGTCCAGGAACACGCACACATACAGAGTGGCACCACCCCACAGGGGAAGGAACGCACACAGAGCACAGCCAGACCACAGGCTTGGGAACCCACGTAAGCACACACACGCACACGCACACATGCAGAGTAAGGCCACACCACAGGGGCAGGAACACACACATGTGTACACATACACATGCACACACAGAATGAAGCCACACTGTGGGTACAGGAACACACACACAAGTACATACACGCACAGTGAAGACACACCGTAGGTGCAGGAACACGTGCACACACACGCACACACGCACACACGCAGAGTGAAGCCATATCACGTATGCAGGAACACACACATGTACACACATGTGCCCACATGCACAGATGGACTGCAGCCGCATCACAGACGGGGGGACACACGTGTATACACACACCACAGGCACGGGCACACATACTCATACAGGCTGAAACCGCACCACGGGTGCAGGAACACACACACACACACACATGCACACAAGCAGACTCACAGAGAGAAGCCACCCCACAGGCGCACGTGGCCCAGGGGAGAGGACCTGGGGGCCTCAGAAGAAGCAGGGGGCAGGAGATGGCGGGTGGTGGACGGTCCTGCTGCCCGCCAGGCAGCTCCAGGCGGGGGTCACAGGTTGGGGCTGCTCAGTCCTCAGCCAGCCTGCCCTGGCTCCTGCCAACCTCCCGGAAGAAGACCCGACAAACTCCACGGCCCTGACCACTCTCCACCCTTGGACACTGAAGAAGCAGATGACCATTTGCGCTGGCTGGGAGCCAGGAGAGGCCCCATATCCACTGGGCATCACGCCTAAGGAGCCTCAGGACAGTCCAGTGCCCCTCACTGATGCCTTTCTTTGAAGCCAGCTGTAGGTCCCACCCTCGTGTCAGATGTGACACCTCGGTCCCCAAGAGGGCACTGTGTCCCTTCTCGGGGCCTCTCTGGTCTCAGGCGCTGGTTTCAGACCATTCCGCCATGGCCGAAGCCGCCTTGAAGGTAGTCCAGCAAGCTTATTTGAGTCTTTTTAAACTATCTACAAATTACTTTAATGATAATATTTAATATCATTTTTAATAACAAAGGGGGAAAAAATCCTTCTAATTAGTACCCTTTGTTAATTCAGGATGCCCTGTTAAAAGGCTTTTGTAAAACTTGAATGAAGCGCCTAGCGCCATGTTTGCTTAATTAAAGAGAATCCTGATATTATACAACCAACTACTTAAAACCCATTCACATTTGAAACTGCTTGTCTACATAAATCAAATTTTCCATAAACTTTAACACCAATTAACCACGAAGAGAAGCAGTGAGTCTGGGGCTAAGGCAATGGAATCTTGCAAACATCATCCACCAAATCCAACTAATGTCTCTTACTTTGAGCAAAACTAAATCACTGTTTTTATTGTTTGTTTATAAGAAAACCTGGTGGTATAGTAGTTAAGTGCTGTGACTGGTAACCAAAAGGTTGGCAGTTCAAATCCACCAGATACTGCTTGAAAACTCTACGGGGGAGTTCTCTTTTGTCTTATAGGTTGCTGTGAGTTGAGATCAACTTGACAGCAGTGAGTTTGGTTTGGGGTTTGGTATAGGGTCTCTGTGAGTCAGGACTGCCCTTTGTCAACAGGCTTTGTATTTTTGTATTTTTGGTTTTCGGTGCAAAATACAGAACGGTCAGAGCAACAGAAAACTGACGTGAATGCAAAACCACTTTGATCTGTCTTATTAATGATGAGGGACTTTGTAGGATCCTATTTTTTGAAAAGAAGGATTCTGCTGCTAAAAATCTTTCAAAAGTATGAAATAGATGATTCTAAGCCCCCCTGTAGCTCAAAATGTAACATAAATTTCTAAAAGGTCATAGCAGAGGGCTATTCAGTCTCTGACCAAGTTCTTAACAGCTCAGCAAGAAAGAAAAAGTAAAAGAAAGTCACCAGACTAGAACCACTGACACTGTTAAGTCACCAGAAATACGTGTTTTAACCACGGCCAGTTTGTTTTCCATGCTAACATGTCCTTGTAGCTTGTTGAGTCTCCTCCACCCCTTTCAATTTTCCAGTTTTAAAGGCTTTCCAGCGTTTCAGGCAGGACAGTAAGGGAGAGATTTATGTGGTCACATCAGCATGGGGCACACAGGATGCCTGTTTCTCACACCTCCTGGCTTAAAGACAATCCCAAACCGAGAGAAGGAAAGAATCCTGTGTTGCTGTGGGGCTACTCTGACTCGTAGCGACCCTGCAGGTCAGAGTGGAACCACCCATGCCGTTTCCGCAGCTGTGCCCTTTCCAGAAGCCAAGTGCCCATGTTTCTCCCATGGAGTCATTGGTTAGGTGACAACCTCCAACCTCTGGGTCAGTATGAGCACCCAACCCCTACTCCACCGAGCCCCCTCAAACCGCATTCCCAAAGACAAGAAGGATGAGAGGTTCTATTTGTTTTATAAGGTTTCAGTTTGCATAAATCACTGAGGGCCAGGAAGGTGTGTGTAACCGGAAGGTCTGACAGCAATTCTAGTGAAAGTCACCTGGATCGCCAGGGCAGAACCCACGGGCAGCTTTCGTACTTGCTTTGTGAGGACAGAGCATGCAAATACCAGGTTTGCAAGTCCCCTCAGTCCCACTCTGCCCTGTAGCATGGCTACGAGTGGAGGTCGACTAGACAGCAGCAGGTCTCGTTTTGGGGATAGGCTTCAGCAGTACTGATGACATCGTTTGAGCTGGGTGACCATGCTCACCCTTCTTTTCTGAATTGTTCCTCACCTGCTACCCTAAACTCACTGCCCCGAAGGTCCCTTCTAACCTTGGGGACTGCTGTTGGCCCTTTGATCCCGAGTAGGTTGCTCTTGAATGAGCACGTGGCTGAAGGCAGACATTTGTCTCTTCCTGTTGGTTGCCCGGGTCTGCTGCCCTCATCTGACTCACAGTGACCCCACAGGACAGAGCAGAACGGCACGCCCCAAGTGTTCCCCAAGAGCGGCCGGTGGATTCCAGTGCTGACCCTTCGGTTAGTAGCTGACCACTGAGCCCCTGCAACACCAGCACTGCATCCTTTACTAGCCCAACTAAATTACTGCATCGTTTGGGGAAGACTTGGAAATTCCTGACTTTGAACACGGAGACCGCACTTTGACGTTGGTGGAGTCTCACACATCCCGTAGCTGGTCCTGGGTCTCAGTGACCAGATGCTGAGACCACGGCTGGGACACAAAGCCAGTCCTTTGTTACCAGCTGTAGCTCTTAACCACCACACAACCAAGGGGCTCGCCACTGAAGTGTCCACATGGGAATTGTTGCACCGGTATGTGTTGTGCTGTCTATGTTCTCCAAGACAACAACACGAAATTATATATTTTTAAAATTAGTTATTTCAAAATGGCAATCACAGAGCATGGAACGACTCTCAGGGTCCTCTGAGCTTGGATCCTGTGGACCTGCAGGGGCCGCACCCCCTGCGGTGAGGCCAGCAGGGACCAGCAGGCCGCTCCCATCTAGGTGCACACCCTTCCGGCTGGGAGCTGGCGGCACCCTCCCTGTGCAGCAGAGAAGCACACGTTTTTATCTGAGCTCAGACGCAGCCAGAGCAAAGATACAGAGTCATAAAGGTCTTGAATTCTTTATAAGAAGCTTTCCATCATAAAAATTTGATAAGATACCACGGCTCTTGGGCCTCAAACACCTCTTTCAGCTCTGTATCAGAAAAGTAAATTTGTGCTACGATAATAGCTGGTTAAATTAGAAATCCAAATACGGTCTACCACTGAGTTCTGTTCCAACATCAGGCCTATGCTTTGGATAATGTACTGTGGTTATGGATTATGGATGACGTTTCCACTGGGGGTCTGGGAGAAGGGTACACAGGACTCTAAGAACTGTTAATTTCCTGTAAGTCTACAAGTATTTCAAACAAAATTTAAAGCAAATAAATAGTTTTAAAATTTGAACGTTGTTGTTGGTGGGTGTCCTAGAGTCTATTATACTCGTCACAACCCCTGTGACAGGAACTGCCCCCTAGGGTTTCCTGGTCTGACCTCTACAGGAGCGGGTCAGCAGAGGGCTTTCTCCCCGTGGTGATCTCCAACCAAAGACCTTTCGGTTAGCAGCTGAGCACTTACTGCGCACCACCACGGCTCCTTAATAGCAAGTTGAACCCCCAAACTCGTTGTCATCGAGTTCATTCAGTCATAGTGACCCTGTCGGACAGAGTAGAACTCCCCACAGAGTTTTCGAGAACCGTCTGGTGGATTCCAGCTGCTGACCTTTTAGTAAGCAGCCGTAACACTTAACCAAGACACTACCCGGATTTCCCAGAGAATGAGACAGACGAAAACCGGGGAGGGTAATGTGCCGAGCTTGGGGCAAACGCCTCACTTCTCAGATTTGCACCAGCTGCATGCTCATTCCGTCACTATGACGGAAACTTCTAGAAAGTCTGCCTCTCAGAGAAGCAGCCGTCAGTCATGGGCGACATTATCCACAGCAGGCCGTGGACGTCTGTAATTCAGCAGAGCCCCAGGGCCAAGTGGGGCGGACCTCACATACATCCCCTCCACAGGAGCACCTCACTCCCACCCTAGGGGACCTCGAAGGCAATGCCTGCCCTCCCAGCTGACCGCAAAGTAGGTTATGTGTGTTGCCCAGCTTCTCCCTGCTCGTGTGCACAGTGCCCACACACATGAGCAGTATGTGGGTGGAGGGGAAAAGGGCGAGAGGGAAGGAAAGCGGGGACGGGGTGGGGAAGATGAGCAGAAACCCTGCAGTGAAAGGGAACTGCCTGTAACTGCGGACGCTGGCATCCTAGCAGCTGCGATATTCCCTTGCAGTTACTGGGTGCCTTTCAGTCCATTTCACACCACAACCACCACGTGTGGGAGAGCAGAGCTGCCCCACACGGTCTGATAGGCTGTAGTCTAGCCGACGGCTAGGTCTGTCTCCTGCAAAGCTGACGGTGGGTTTGAACAGCCGAATTTTGGTTAGCAGCTGAGCACTTAACCTAAGGCACCCGCAGAGGGGTCTCGAACTTGGCCTTTCAGTGGACCAGATCTAGAAGGTGGCAGGGACAAACGAAACCACTGTGATTCAGAGACAGGTCTAGGGCAACTTTTGCTTCAGGTTTGTGTTACTTTCACTCAGGCACCTTTGATAATGAAACAAAAATGTTAGAGAAAACAAAGCAGGCGATGGACCTTGGCCACGATTTCATTTCAGATACTTCATGGTTTGCAGCAGATTTTAAAATAGCAGGCTCCCCTATAAATCACAAACGACAACTTGGGCACAGGCTGTGGGTAAGAGTTTATTTAGGCAGTCACCACATACCCACCTACTGTTGGCAGAATGCTGGAAAGGGGCCAAGGGGCAGCAGTGTGGCCCGGAGGCCTTGTTCTCCCCCCGATCCGATGGGAAAACAAGAGGCCTCCGCACTGGGCTCTGGTGACGCTTTGGTGGGATTTGGCCTGCAGGCTGACTACCCCAGGTGTGCCCAGTAAATCGGACCCGTGACTGTGCTCATCAGGAGGAATGTTCCTTCTTCAAAAGTCTGTGGACTGGTTAAAAACCCATCGTCATCAGTGGGCCCTAAATCATGCCAGCTCCGTGTGTGGCAGAGCAGAGCTGCGCTCTGTGAGACTGTTGGTGGCCGAGGTTTGAGAAGTGGATTGGCAGGCCTTTCTTCAGAGGCACCTCTGGGTGCATTTGAACCCCGGACCTTTTGGTACCAATGATCTGCATTGTCCGCTGAAGGCAGAGAGAAAGAGAAGCGGCCACCAGCCCACACAACATGTTTGTAGCAACAACAAGACAGTCCTGCAGGAGTCTGGATGGATGAGCAAAGTGGGGGCGGATTTGGCCCTGCAGCTCCCTGGCCAGGCACCTGGGGACAGGTCACACTACCTAATAATTTTTGGCAGCCCTGGATTGCTTCCTGTCTTCCAAAGTGTGGGACACTTGTCACTTCACCTATTTAGAGAAACCAACAGATTGGCTGTTGAGAAAATGGTTGCCACTCTAATTTTCTCAGCCCTCGTAGGTCCATTGAGAAGCTGGTTCAGTGTGGTGCCGGCATCTCGTCTTGAATGCCCCCTAACACCCACTTCTCTCCCCTTTTTAACCAGCAGAGAGGCCGTGGCCTTGGTGAGATCGTCTGCCTGTGTTCAGTTGCACACTCTCCTGCCTTTTCTACAAACAAAACTGGATTTTCTGTAATGCAACTGTAATGCAATTTCCTTTTTAGATAAATCCAGTTTCTTTTTTAGATAAACACACTTAAGTTGGTAGAGAATGCATTTAAAAATATGTATGTATATTTTTTTATACATACTAGTACAAGTGCAGGTGTCCTTGGAGGGAGCTAAGAACACACTCAGCACTAGCAGAAAGGTGGCGGTTGGGGCCCACCCAGGAGAACCTCAAAGGAAAGGGCCTGGTGATCGGCTTCTGAAAAACAAGCCATTGAAAAGCCAGTCACGGGCTGTGCTACTTGCCATGAGTTGAAATCAACTTGGAGGCCACCGGCTAACGTTAATACAGTGGTGCATGTATGTGGCAAAAGTCCCCAAACGGGCACCAGCAGGTCAAAATGTGGGCACATGGGGTGATCCAACCCTGCTGCAATGAGGGAGAAAACCAGGCGAGAAGACTCAAAGTGGTGTCAGCATGAGCAAGACCATCCACATCGCGCCGGTTGCAGGGGTGAGGCTGCAGACGGACCTCTCTGGGTGTGGGGGCAGCAGGGACCGCCAGGGGACCTGCCACGGAAATGAGAGCAGAGCACTGTCTCTGAAACCAAGCTGTAAATCAGCTGGCTCTTGTCCCTGCTGTGACGACCTGTAGGCTGACACCAGATCTCCAACACTGACCACACCTGAGACAAAGGGGAAGAAAGAAGATGTGGGCTGGAATCAAACCAGAATGAAATACAATGGTGGTGGGAAAAAGCTGTCAGTAAGATGCCCCATCCCAGGCAGGTGGTATCTAGGCCGTCTCAGAAAAAGCCAGACCTCTGTCCCAGGTCCCAAAGGTGCCTACCCTAACGTATCTAGATGTTTCATTGGCCAAAGGCAAGCTGTTTCTGCACCCTGTAATTGTGACTTGGGAGGGTGAGTTCCATGTTGTATGGTCCTTCATGTCAAGCCATGGCTGAGATAGATCCTTTGTTTCGGTTGACCTGGAATCTAACTGCCTTCCCCCTTCCAAGCCTCTGACGAGAGCTTGTGGGCAGGCTACTGGGCAGTGTCCCCTGTACTGGTTTGTTTTTCCTTCCTGCACCAGGCTGAGGGGCTCGGCCTTTGCTAGGGGCTGGGTCTCTTTGGCTAAGAGCTTGGTAGGCTGGCTCCTATTTAATCCTACAGTTTGTCTTGATCTGGAAGTGTTCCCGCAGTTTAGGGGCAGACCGGGAAAATGTGGGCAGAATCCATGACACCATCTGGGATGAAGCAAGATTCCTCGGGGAAACAGAACGTCCCTGGGGAGTAGATGGGGGTGCTGTGGTCTGTGTCGTCACGTAAGACAGACAGACCCATACCTGTGCACATTGAGGGGGCGCTACTTATCAGTGGTGGTACAGTGTGCCAGGGAAATCATGTAGGACAGAGTGGAACTTCCCCGCGGTTTCCTAAGCTGTGATCTGTACTGAAGCAGATTGCCAGGTCTTCTCCCCAGAGGGGCCACTGGTGGATTCAAACTGCTGACCTTCCAGTTAACAGCTGAGCACTAAACTACTGTATTACCAGGTCTGATATCAGCACTTACAAAGACACAAATACTGATTAAAGTGCGCGATAGTAGCGTGGCAGCCACGTGAGACCCCTGCGTGGTGTAAACAACAAAACTGCAGTGCTGATGAGAGCTTGGCAGTTTGAGAAGACACAGAGGATCCTCGGAGGAAAGGCCTGGTGGTCTACTTCTGAAACATCAGTCACCAAAGACCCCACGGGCACAGCTCTGCACTGACCCACATGGGTTGCCACCTCAAGTCAGAGTCGACTCCGCAGTGACTGGCCCACTTTTGTTGTTTTTCACCTGCCAGAGCTGCTCAGGCCCTGTCTGTGCTGAGAACTTTATGGGTTGTTTTATCGTGTTAACCCAACAGAGCTCAGAGAGAAAGACCACTGTGAGTTCCTTTTCACCCATGAAAGCCAAGGGTGAGTTAGGCCACTCACCTGCCAAGTCACAGATTTGAAATCTAAGTGCAGGCTTGTCGGGTTCCTGTGCGCAGGACCCCAGAGATGCTGTGGCCAGATGGGGAATGTTTTAGTCACCGAGTGCTGCTGTAACAGAAATGCCACAAAGGGCTGTCTTTAACAAACATAAATATATTTTCTCACAATTCGAAAGGCTAGAAGTCTGAATTCAGGCTGCCAGCTCTAGAGGAAGGCTTTCTCTCTCTACTGACTCTGGAGAAGGGTCCTTGCCCCTTCTGAGCGCCTGCACCTGGGTGACATTTCAAGTGGCTTGCCATCTGTCTCTCCTCTTCCTTCTGTTTCTTTAATCTTTTCTATCTCAACTGACACTGACTCAAGGCACACCCTACACTAACCCTGTCTCATTTATCTAACAAAGGCAATCAACTCCCAAATGGATTGTAGCCACAGCCACAGGGATTAAGATTTATAACACGGGTTTTTGGAGGTCACAGTTCAATCAGTAACAGGTCAAGTGTCCCAGACTGTGAGTGGGAGACAAGGGAAGGGTATCAGAAGACCTTTGTTGGGACTAATGGTTAAGCATTCAACTACTGGTGAAAGGTCGGGGGTCCAAGGGCACACAGAGGTGCCTGGGAGGAAAGACCTGGTGGTCCGATTCAGGAGGGTCACAGCCTTGAAAAGCCTGTGGAGCAGCTCTGCTCTGCACCCTTGGGGCTGCCGAGAATCTGAGTCAGGCCAACGGCAAGTGGCTTGGTTTTATTTGGGTACCAGAAGAGGGCAGAGGGCCCTTGCCCCGAGTGAGGCCCTCCCGCCCCCAGACACAGCCAGTCACCAGTCAGTGCCATCTGGTCCCCCACAACCCCTGTGGGTGACCAAGCTCCCCTCCCCTGTCTCCTTCCTCCCGGGAGGCCAGCACTGAGCCCTCCACGGAGAACAGCACCCAGGCACCCCCACCACCTCCAGCATCTTGGCCACGGTGACCTCCCCGCCCACAGTGGGAGTCCGGCAGCCGTGGTTCCGTCCTACCAAGAGGAGGCGGAGGCCCAGCCCTGGGGTGGGTTTCCAGAACCGCCAAGTTTCAGAGGGAGGGTAGCTCTCTCAGGCAAGGGGCCTTCCTGTCACACACAGCTGTTCCTCACGTGATGTCCTCTTTAAACTCTGCAAGCAAATGAAGTTAGCTGCTAGTCTTCTTGTTGAGGGGCTGGGGGTGCTCCCAGGGCGATTCAGCTGTCTAGGCGGTTTGGACCATGCACCCCAGCTTCATGTCCCCACATCAGCCAGGGTGAAAAGGCAGCAGCACTCGCTGTGTCCGTCTCTGTGCACACAGCCTGACCTAACGCTGGCACTTTACCCCAGCAGTCAGTTTGCTTCACTCTCTTCTCGACTAGGACAGAAAACGTGGGAAAATCCTGAAAGCCTTGGTTGACCTCCAAACTCTTCAACCACCAAGCATTTTTTGAGTTTCCGTCTACTTATTCAAGCATAATAGCGAAGTTAAATAGACTTTTCTCTCTCTTGAAGAATCTCGTGCGATTCTAGAAGTCACTTCTTTCCAGGAAAGAGTCACAGGTGAAGTGGGAAGAATTCCACAAGACTGGGCCCAAATCCACAGGGTGTGGACGGGAGGGTGGCGTGCCCTCCCAGCCCTCTAGGGCCATAGGCAGGGTCAGCTTCAAAGTAGCCTGTCTGAAAACCAGCGCTCATCAGTCCATTTCTTTGTGTCGACCGAGGGTCAGAGAGTTTCCCAGACATCGGTGTCTTCGATCCACAATCCACCTGTGCAGCTGATTACCCGATGCCCAGTCCACAGATGAGGGCGTGAGGCTGAATGAGGCACACAGAGCTAACATGACACAGAGGCGGACATGGGCCCCAGGTCTGTCCCCACCAGGCCAGTGCTCTCTGCTCGGCCTCAGCTGGGGCAGGAGAAGGGTAGGTTTAGTCTGAAAGCCTGAGCCATGGCCAAGAAGCCAACACAAACTTATCGTTAAATAAGAGAGAAGAATCATCTCCAGCTAAGCGGAAATGTTTCCATAAAAGATTTCCACCTGGCAAAATCCTTTCCCCCAAACAGCAGTCTCGGCACTCCTGTCTTTCAGATGGGGTCGCTCACTGGAGCGGGGCTGTCCTAAGCTCTGTACAATGCTGAACAGCATCCCTGGTCTCCACTCACAGATGCCAGGAGCTACCCAGCACCCCCTCCTGGATGAGAACATAAGAAACATCCCCTGACTTTGCCAACTGTCCCCTGGGAGGGAAAAATTCCCCAGGTGAGAAGCATAGGCCTCAGACAGTAAGTCAATTTAGATGAGTCATTGGAGAATTTTTGAAGGAGTTTTTTTTTTCCCATTTGCCACTGAAATATGAGGGAGTGAAGATTTCAAAGAGGGAAGAATCAGTGAAAAGAGCATGTAGTTTGCACTGCATTATTAAGAAACAGACATGATAACACACTGGCTGGCCTGGAACGTCTTGGCTCTCTTCATTACACGTGCTGGACGCCTTCTTGCAGAATGGAGCGGCTCTGCCTCTTGGGTTCAAGGACAAAATAGCATCACAGCAAGGAAAGCAGAGCTCCTGTGATAAAAGTAGGGGGTACAGCCACCCACAAGGTCTCTTCCTCCAGGTAATGAACCACCACTTCTCAAAGCAGATGGAACAAGCTCACCTGCATCACAGAGTTCAAAGCATCACAAAGCAAAGATGTCGCTTTGAGGACTAAGATGCCCCTGACCCAAGCTGTGGTTTCTCCACTCGCCTCATAGGAATGTGGAAGCCGGGCCGTGAATAAGGGAAGGACTGGGGTGCCCACAACTAGTAGGGGCTGCCCCACGGGTGCCAGAGGAGCTAAGGGGCCACTCTGGCAGGAAGCACAGCCAGAGGGCACCTTTCAGGGAGGTGAGGTGACTTTGACTGACATCCTTTGGACGTGTTCTCAGGAGAGACTGGTTCCTGGAGGAGGACACCACGTCTGGTAAAGTAGAGGAGAAGAACAGAGACGAGAAGGCTTGCAGCGAGGCAGAAAGCCACAGCGGCTACTGTGGCGGGCCCCATCACAGCAGAGACTGGGGGCACGGCGCAGGACCAGCCAGGGCTTCGTTCTGTTGTACTTAGGGTCACTGCGAGTAGGAACCAACTCGATGGCACCTAACGACAGTACCGGTGGCTTGTCTTCTGCTTCCTTGTAACTCAGCAGTAAACTCTTGTGGCCAAATTGTGTCTTAACCACCTTTGTAGCTGCAGAGTTGAACAGCATTCCAGGCACAAGTTGGCACCCAGTAGCGGTCTGCTGAATCTGGCCAGTAATATTGCATCATTTCTTGGAAAAACTAGCTTCCGTATTGGCCCTTACCAAGCCCGGCTAACACTGTGGAGGATGGGAATTCTAGAACACCTAGTTGTGCTCTTAAGGAATCTGTATATGGATCAAGAGGTAGTTGTGTGAACAGAACAGGGGAACTCTGCATGGCTTAAAGTCAGGAAAGTTGGGCGTCAGGGTTATATCCTTTCACCACACCGTTTTAATCTGTATGCTGAGAAAATAAATAATCCGAGAAGCTGCATTATATGAAGAAGAACAAGGCATCAGGATTGGAGGATGACTCATTAACAACCTGTGTTATGCAGATGACATCACCTTACTTGCTGGAAATGAACAAAATTGGAGGCATTTACTTAGGAAGATCAAGAACCGCAGCCCTCAGTACGGACTGCACCTGAACATCAGGAGAACAAAAATCCTCACAACTGGACCAGTAAGCAACATTGTCATAAATGGAGAAAGGAATGAGATTGTCAGAGATTTCATTTTACTTGGGTCCGCAATCAATGTTGAAGCAGCAGTCAAGAAATCAAAAGACACATTGCACTGGAAAAATCTGCAGCAAAGGACCTCTTCAGAGTGTCCAAAAGTAAAGATGTCACCTTGAAGACTAAAACATCCCTGACCCAAGCCGTGGTGTTTTCAGTCACATCATATGCATGTGAAAGCTGGACTATGAACAAAGAAGACAGAAGAAGAACTGATGCCTTTGAACTGTGGTGTTGGAGAAGAACGTTGAATGTACCATGGACCACCAAAAGAACAAACAGATCTATCCTGGAAGAAGTGCAACCAGAGTGCTCCTTGGAAGCAAAGATGGCAGGACTGCATCTTACATGCTTTGGACATGTGGTCAGGAGGGATCTGTCCCTGGAGAAGGACATCATGCTTAGTAGAGTTCGGGGTCAGCGAAAAAGAGGAAGACCCTGGACGAGATGGACGGACAGAGTAGCCGCAACAACGGGCTGAAGCACAAAAACGATTGTGGACACAGTGCCAGACCAGGCAGTGTTTCGTTCTGTTGTTCAGAGGGTTGTCGTGAGTCGGAATTGATTCGACAGCGTAACAACAAGAAGCCCGGCCATCTTTGCATGGCTGCTCCTGGGTTGCAACAAGCTTTAGGGCCACCCCAGGTGGTCCACACAGTCAACAAACTCGGCTGCTAACCACAAGGCTGAAGGCCCAAGCCTCCCAGAAGCCCCTCAGGAGAAAGGCCTGGCAATCTGCTTTTAAAAAAACAGTCATCACTGAAAATCCCTTAGAATGCAGTGCTGCCTGTTGGTCCATGTACACATTCCTCACAAGCACACTTCAGTGTCTGAAATCTGCACTGTGATCTGCACTTTGTTAGGATCCAGGTAGTCAAGCTCCTAGAACAGTAAATAAAACCCAGGTAAACATCTTGCTGGTATTCTTGCTTTCAGCTGGGCTCCATCTGATGTCAGCGATGGTATCTCTGGTTCCACGTCGTCTTCTGAAGCTGGCATGAATTTCTGGCTGTCCAGGACACTGCTGTAGCCACTTTTGAATGGACTTCAGCAAAGTTCTACTTGCCTGTGATATTATGATGCCAAGCCAACCAAGTGCCGTCGAGTCAGATCCGACTCACGGCGACCCTAGATATTATGATATTGTCCAGCAACTTCCGCATTTGACTGGATCACCTTCCCTGGGAATAAGCAAAAATATGGATCTCTTCTAGTCAGCTGGCCGGGTAACTGTCTTCCAAATTTCTTAGCCCATGAATGAGCACCTCAGCACCGCATCGGTTTGCTGAAGTATTTCCGCCGATGCACCATCCGTTCCCGGAGTCTTGTGTTTTGCCAAAGCCTTCAGTGCAGTTTGGGCTCCTCCCTTCAGTACCATCAGTTCCTGAACGTACGCTGCCACCTGAAACAGCTTGACATCGACCAGCTCTTTCTGACATAATGACACTGTGTATTCCTCCCATCTTGTCCTGATATTTCCTGCGCCATTTAATATTTTCCCTGTAGAGTACTTCCGTATTGCAACTCAAGACTTGGATTTGTATTTCAGTTCTTCCAGTCTGAGAAATGCAGAGCATGCTCTTCCCTTTGGGTTTTCCATTTCCAGCTCTTTGCACCTGTCATTAGAATTCTCTACTTTTGCTTCTTGAGATGACCTTTGAAATCTTTCTCCGTCCTTCCTTTTGCTTTAAGTGTTCAACATTCAAGAGCAAGTTTCAGAGTCTCTTCTGACACCCAATTTGGTCTTTTCTTTGTCTCTTGTCTTTTTAATGACCTCTTGCCTTCTACATGGGTGACGTCCGTGATGGCATTCCTCAGGTCATCGGGTCTTCAGTGGTCCGTGTTCAGTGTGTCAGTTCTGTCCTTGAGATGGTCTCTCAGTTCAGGTGGAATGCCCTCAGGGTTGCAT
Source organism: Heterohyrax brucei (assembly GCA_028571685.1). Lineage (NCBI taxonomy): Eukaryota > Metazoa > Chordata > Mammalia > Hyracoidea > Procaviidae > Heterohyrax > Heterohyrax brucei. The sequence continues at coordinate 88,429,597 of CM053156.1, read as the reverse complement.
TTTGGCCCTTCAGTTTCAACTTCAACTTGGATATAAGGAATTGAGGTCTTACAGTAGTCAGTCCATTACTTTTCTGACTGATAATACTGATCTTTTCCTTCATCTCTTTCCACAGATGTAATCAATTAGATTTCTATATATTCCATCATCATTAATGTTGCGAAATTCTGTCCTGTGACCTCTGGCATCATTTCTATCCCCAGGGCCACATTTTCCTTCTTCTTTGTTTCCAACTTTTGCATTCCAATCACCAGTAATTATCAGCGCGTCCTGATTGCATATTGGATCCACTTCAGACTGCAGAAGCTGGTAAAACAAATCTTCAGTTTCTTCATCTTTGGCCTTAGTGATTGGCGCATGAATCTGAATGACAGCTGTGCTAACTGGTCTTCCTTGCAGGCACATGGATGTCATCCTATCGCTGATGACATCGTACTTCAGGATAAACGCTGAAATGTTCTTTTTAGCTATGAGTGCCACACCATTCCTCTTCAAGCTGTCATTCCTGGCATAGTGGACCGTATGATTATCAATGAAGAATGTCCAATATCAGTTCATTTCAGCTCATTAATGCCTAGGATATTAATCTTTACGTGTTCCATTTCATTTTTGATGATTTCAAATCTTCCTAAATTCATACTTCATACATTCCACATTCCAATTATTAGTGAATGTTCGCAGCTGTTTATCCTCCTTTTGAGTTGCACCTCATCAGCAGATGAAGGTCCCCAAAGCTGGACTCCATCTACATCTTTAAACACCAGTGGCACCCTAGTGAACTGCTATGGCTGCTAACCAACAGGTTGGAAGTTCAAATCCTCCAGGCACTCTTTGGAAACTCTATGGGGCAGTTCTACTCCTTCCTGTAGGGTCACTAAGAGTTGTCCTCAACTCAACGGCATTGGGTTTGGCTTTTGTTGGTTGGTTTGTATCTGACAATGTTGGCTGCTATTCACATGGTTCTCACTGGCTGATTCTTATCAGTAGCTGACTTGCAGGCTTAGCTGAAACCTGTCCATCATGGGTGACCCTGCTGGTACGTGAATACTCGTGGTACAGCTGCCAGGATCACAGCAACATGCAAGTCCCCACAGTAGGACAGACTGACCGACACATGAGGGCCTAAAGGTTACAGCCTAGAAAACCCCGGGGAGCTGTTCCACTCTGTCACATAAGATCACTAGATGTCAAAACTGGAGTCTCTTGTACCCAACAACATCCTCTGCAAAGTCAGGAGCTTAACTGACCTGAACTTGATCTGTTTTCCTGGGGTTTTTTTTGTTTGTTTGTCTGTTTGTCTTGTTTTCCTAGAAATTTAGACCATCTGGGTGAGACCAAGGAACAGGGCCGTTGCCCCTTCACCTCATTCGCAGGAGGAGGCGGGACACGGAACACCAAGGAAACACCCATGGTGACAGGGGTGACGGTGAGTGGCAGGTAGGGGTGGCCACAAAAGGTCAAACGCAGGATTGTTTCAGTGACAGACACTGCCATCTTACTATATTGATATCAGTGTCTTGAGGTGATACCGCAGACTAGTTTTGCAAGATGGGGAAACTACTAGTCAGCCCTGACTCGTGGCGACCCCCTTGGGTCAGAGGAGAACTATTCTATATGGCTTTTAATAGCTGGCTTTTCTAGAAGTAAATTTCCATGACTTTCTTCCAAAGAACCTCCTAAACCCAAAAATCCACTGCTGTTGAGTCGATTCTGACTCAGGGCAACCCTTTAGGACAGAGTCAAATGGCCCCATAGAGTTTCCAAGAAGGGCCTGGTGGATTCAAACTGCCAGTCTTTGGTTAGCAGTCATAGCTGTCAACCGCTGTGCCACCAGGGTTTCCAAAAGTACCTTCAGGAGTGCTCCAGTCAACTCTCAAGTTAGCAGCCAAGGGCATTTACCATTTGCTCCATCCAAAGTCACCTTGGAGCTGTGCTGATTCGGTTATTCAAAGCTCACCTCCTAAAAAGGTTTGAACCTACCTACTGCTCCTTTGGAAATGCTGAGGCAGCTGTAACTCTGTTCTATAGGGTCTCTATGACTCAGAACCAGTGTACCAGCAACAAATTGGGTTCCGGGTTAATTTCAAGGACTCCTGTCTGCTGACCAAAGGTTTGAACCCACCAAGTGCTCCTTGGAAACTCTACAGCGCAGTTCTATTCAATTCTATAGGGTCACTGTGAGTCAGAATCGACTCTGCGGCATCAGGTTTGGTTTGTTTTCTTGTTTTTTTTTTTTTTTTGTCTTACAGCTGCCTGCAAATCTGTAATTATCTCAAAATAAAAAGTTTAATTTTAAAAAGTGGCAGTTATAAAAACATCCATAGAAGAATCACAGAATGATGAACTTAATTGTTCTTAGTGCTACATACTTCACTGCTGAATATCAGATGGTCACCTTCGAAGTCTTCCTCTTAAGAAGCTATATACGATGCCAGTACCTAGTGCACTCTTCAAAGCAGTTTTGGAACTCTTTCTGGAATGGCCATCGTGCACCATGGCAGAGTGGCAAGTCTGTGAACTTAATTGTCTAGTTGTCAGTGAGGGTGTTTTTAGCCAGTAAACAAATCACTGTACTGGAACACCCTCCCTACTCACCTGATCTGGCCCCCAATTATTTTTTTCTTTACCTAAAGATACAGGAAAGGAAGACATTTGAATGATACTGCAGACATTAACGGCAATATGACCACATCTCTCATGGCCGTTCCATAAAAAGAGTTCCAAATGCTGTGCAGGGTGGACCAGGCACTGGGGTCAGCGCACAGCTTCCCAAGGAGAGTACTTTGAAGGTGACTGTAGTGATACTCAGCAATGAGGCGTGTAGTACTTTTTCTAGGAGGAGTTCATGAGCTGAATGGTCAGTCTCCATACACATTTCACATCCTATGCCAACGTTCCTGTAATACGGGCGTAGGGGACATGGACGGTGTCATATCATGGGCTACCTGAATTTTAGTTCACACGTTTTCTTAAGCAATATTATGAAAGTTTTTTGAAAATTTTTATTCAGCCTCCTGCTTTAGCCAGTTCAGTCTCCCAGCCTGGGGGACGACAGAAGCGTGTGAAAACGCGCCGGTAAAACCACCCATCCCGGTTTACGGCAGCTCAGCCTCACGTGTCCCCTCCGTCGGAGCTGCAGGGCCATTGCAAGTGCAGCAAGACTGAGCTGCGCATTCATTCCGCATCTCGGGCTTGGACAGGCAGCTGAAACACTGTATCAGAAACAGATTCAAAAATGAAATGTTGCTTTGCTTGCCGCTCCCTCAGAGGTTCCATCGCTGCGGTTTCATCATCGTGGTTTCATCGCGCTTCTCATAGGAAACACCCCACTCCCAAAGGCATTTGTTATCTCTAGTTTGCCATTTCAAGGATTATTGTAAAAAAGCATCACTGGCACGGATGGAAAGTGATTTTTTTTAAAAAAAAAAAGGTGTGTGTGATATTTTCCCAGTTCTGCCAAGACTGTGCCCTGTGCTGTTCCATCAGGAGCCGGAACACCCACGTCCTCCTTTTGGGGTAAGCAGTCACCATCGCCAAGGGGGTGGCCAAGGACGCTGTAGGAGCTGTCCTTCACGTGGGGGGTTCCTTGTCGGTTTGCTTCCTGGCAAGAGAACCACCCCTGAGGGTTCATCCACGGTGACCCAGTTTGCTGAGTCACGAATCGGTGTAGAGCTTGCTTAGGAAACATACACAGAGTTTAAAATCAAAAAGTTACATCAAAGACCAACTCTAATGTATCACAGCAAGCACAATTCCTGTCACATGTAATTTGGGAAATTCTAAGAACAGTTAAGCTCCGAGAGTGCTCGTGAATTTAACAAAACGCCCAGGGAAGACAGTAAGGATAGTCTGAGTCATCAGACTGCGTTCTACAGAGTAAGAGTCTTCTCCCTGCCGACTAAATGTAACCGCAGCCACCTCGGGCGACATTCCATGTCGCAAAGGCAGGAGTCCTGGGCTGCCTCCGGGCAGGTGGGATTAACCAGCCAACGGGCTACCCACGGCTGGCTTGTGCTTGCCCCCCCATCTGTGGTGCGCCAACGTGACCAAAGCAGACGGAACGCCGCGCCACAGCTGAGGATCTGAGTCAGCCCCTCAGCACTGTGTTCCTTACCCTTATCTGGGGTTTCTGTCCTTACCTCCCTCCAGAGCCCTGGTGGGCAGTGGTTAACGAGTTTGGCTGCTAACCAAAAAGGCAGCATTCTGCATCCAGGCCACTCCTTGGAAACCCTACAGGCAGGCCTCCTCTGTGCTGTAGGGCCCCTAGGAGTTGGAACCAACTCAGTGGCAGTGAGTTTGGTTTGGGGTTTTGGTCCCTTCCTCCTGGTGCTGGTGCCGCTGTTCGCTGCTGTCAACGCAGCCCCGCACACGGGGACCCTATGCAACTGTGTTAGGCCATTGGGGTTAATAACTACTGCTTCCATGTCCCCCAGGGCACACCTTGACCCGTCACAAAAGACCCTCAGCTGACCAGGTGGAAAAGCAGCACTTCAGGCTAGCATGGGCAGACTGCTCAGCTCCTGACTTTGCAATCCACACACTTACTGAGGGCCCACACAGGTGCCCAGTCCCCAGGTTCCCACACCGGAGAGCAGAGCAGGTATTCAGAGACAAGGAGCATCACTGGGGTGACTGTGACCTCCACACACGTGATCATTTTTCTGGCAACTCATTTGTGTTCTATTTTGCAAAATTATCACTTGGCAGAGAATTGGAAGATGAAAAAACAAACTGTGGTCTTCCCACACAGGGCCGTTGTGGAGCCTTGTTCTAAATGGGAGTGTCTTGAAATGATGAGTCATTGTAAAGCACAGAGGAGGACGCTGAGTTACAGCAGTGAAATCCTTGGGGTGGAGACACCGAGAGGATGACACCATGGGACCGTTGTCAGTGAGCCAGATACATAAAACTGTTAAAGAGTACATGTTTTTGTGTGTGTGTATTCACCAAAAATAGCAATAAATAAAAAGAGGGATGCCTAAACTCCAGGGCTGAGCAGAGAGATGGGGCTGGGGGGTTAACTGCTGAGGTCAGCCTCACAACAGGGCCTCGAGAACCTCCAGTGGCCCCGGGAACACAGGACCAACCAGAACAGATCTCCCTGTGTTTCACGAACATCCAGAAGACTATGGTTGTTTCTTAAACTCTTCTAAATTTTAAATGCCGGAAATTCAATTTTAAAAAAACAAGGCATTTCTGTTGCTGCCAGTTTACAAGCTCAGGGCAAGAGGGAGACAGAAACTCAGAAGAGATTACTGTAACACAGAGGTGAAGACTGCAGAAGGGAACCCAGAAACCCAGTGCCATCGAGTCAATTCTGACTCAAAGCCATCCCGTACAAGGGGGCCACACTTGTGTAAACAGTAAAGGGAAAATGACCAAATGCATTCTGCCCACGGGGGTCCAAGAAAGCTGCTGCCACAGATATTTAGCTTGGGCCCCAGGGAGTTCACTGGTGGTGTCCTGTGTTTTTATAACTGAGAACGCTTCCCCTTCACCAACACACACGTTGCTTCAAGTTCTTCCTCCAAAAGCAGGAAGACTCCTGGCAGACGCCTTGTTGAGGATGTGGCTGGTTCCACTTTGACAACCTGCCTCCATCTCTCTCACCGTACGTCGTTGTTTGTCGTGAGTTACCGTCGAGCCAGCTCCCCTCACGGGAGCCCTACACGTTAGAGAGCAGACCTGCCACACAGGGCTGTCCCGGGCGGCTCACGGGGAGTGGGCGGGCAGGACTTTTCTCATGCCACCTGCTGGGTGCGTTTGGACCGCCAGCTTTTGATCAGCAACCAAAAGCCACAGCCATCGCCGTCCAGTCCATTTTGACTCACAGCACCCTTCAGAACTGCCCCACGGGGTCTCCAAGGGCCACCTGGCAGACTCGAGCTGCCCACTGTTTAGGTTGCAGCTGCAGCCGTAAAGTAGTGTGCACCCAGGCTCTCCTTAGGTTAGCAGTCAAGGGAAAACCACTGAAACCACCAAAGGACCTGGTCTTTCTCACCTTGCACGGCTTGAAAGCCCATCCAGACCCATAGCAGTAAAAATTGCCAGCTGAATTCCTGGCCTGGCACCATCCTCCGCATTGATGATGCAGGGTCCAGGATGAAAGGCCAGGGTGGGGGTCACTGACATCCGTCATCTCCACGCTCATGCTGGCTCTGGTCCCAGTCTCAGCTGGCAACTAAACCAAGGACTGTAAACCCCAAGGGAGAGGATGCCATCAGCACAAGTGAACTTGGAGAAACCAGAGCAAGGTGGCTTTTGCACTTCATTTATTATTTACATGGTCTTGGATAATGATCCAAAGACAGTCTTCAGTTCATTTTCAAATCATTTATGGAGCTCTTTTTTCCCCCCTGTTCCTTTCCTGAATGAAAAGAGTCACCATTCATCAGAAGGTCATGAAAAATGCAACAAAAAACCCTAAAACCTGATGAAACATTAATGTGAAAGCCCACTGCAGAAAATCAGGGGACTTCGGGAAATAGAGATATTGTTGATCGTAATTATTCAGGGTACAAAGTAGCTGGTAACTTGAAAAGATTGAAAGGTGGGAAAGTCTTAGAAAATCCAACCCCAGGCATCTGGTTTAAAGTCCAGAGGGGCTGGCTGTTCACGGCATGGTCCCTGAGCCTTCGGCCTCTGCTGGGAGTTTGATACTCTGACAGAATCTCTATCCCCCTAGAGCCGCTGACTCAGGGCAGCTTTGAACCTGACTCCAGCTGAGTCCTGCACTACAGTGGAGACTCTGGTCATTCTAGCATCCAACTGAGAGTGATTAAGATGAGAAGCATGGACTCAGACTGACCTAGTGGGAACCCCAGACAGTAGCTCCCCCTTATCCGTGCAAGATACATTCCAAGACACCCCATGGATGCTTGAAACCTTGGATGGTACTGGGGTTTTGTCCTATGCATACATACCTATAATAAAGTTTAATTGATAAATTAAGCACAATAAGAGATTGACATCAGTAACTAATTGTAAAATAGAATGATTAATCACAAAAACCTGTACACTCAGTACCACCAAGTTGGTTACGACTCATAGGGACCCTATAGGACAGTTTCCAAGCAGTGCCTAGTGGACTGGAGCTGCCAAGCTTTGGGTCAGCAGTCACAGCCCTTAACCAATACTGTACAAGGCTTTTCAGTTATAACAACACATGACAATTAAAAGTTACATGAATTTGGTCCCTGGACAGGATGCAGCCAGAAGGCATAAGATTTCATCATTCTACTCAGTTAATGTTTTTGGACATCAGAAAGCAAAAACCTCAGATAACGGGGTTGGGGTTATTGTCTGTCCTGCTGTGCAACTTCTTAAAAATGAACCAGCCTCTCTGAGCCTTGGTTTCCTCATCAGTAAGTGAGATCATTACCTCCAACCAGGGCCAGCTGCCCCATGAGATGTAGTGATGAGAGCCCACACAAAAGTTTTAATTTCTTCCAAAATCAGAAAAATAACAAAAATAAATTAAGTTTTAGAGTTGAAGAAATGGTTTTAATTTTTTATCACATCAGAAAATAATGAATGTTACCTGATTTGGGTCTGTGCTCTTGAGCAATCAAGCCAATGAAACATACTCCAGGTTAGAAAGAGGAAGAAAGTTTATCAGGAGGTCTGATACTACCAGAGACTAGACAGCAACAGACTGTTCTCCACGGAGTCCCAAAAGACAACATTTACGTCACAGTTTAGGCAACATTTCAACAAGAAATACATGGTGTTTTCAATCATGTAGCCAACAGATAACTGTATACACATCACCAAATAGTCACAAGAAATGCTCTATTGAACTCTAGTTAGCTTATATCGGGCAAAGGCGAAACTTATGAAAAAAATTTCTCAGCTGACAAAACTAGCCTGCCAGGTCCACTTGAGATAAGGAGAAAGGAAGACAGTTGTGGACACGCAAAATGCCAGGCAGCCTTCCTAGCTGCTGAGGGCCATTTCTGAGGAGAGTAAAGAAGAGGAGGGAGACCAAGGTCACAGGAGCTGAGGGGGCTCTGCTTCCCTTTGGAAAGAGGCCAGCGCAGAGGCCAGGGGAGCTGGCGCAGTAAAAACACTCACAGATTATGCAGGGCACCATTGTGTCATTGGTTATGGGAAGCTCGCAGTTACCCATTTCAAAAAGGAGAAACCATGTTGCAAGGTATTAGGGTTACATGGACCTTTACGATCCACGGAAATCGATGAAATTCCATCTGAAGCAGTAAAGAAAATGTTAATGTGGTCTGTGTCAAACACCATTTCCAAGACTGGCGTTCCTGTGACGGCAGCAGCACGGAAGGGCACCGGGCGGAGCATCCAGGCATCGTAACACGCGTCCTTGCCTTCCCACCAGGCCATCACGGCCATCTGAGGAAGCCTGGCACACGGTGTTGGGCACATCACAGCCATTCACCAGATTTTACCTTCTGGTTGGTGGTAGCTGCAGCCAGGGAGTCCCAGACTCCTCGTGACTCCAGGCACGACACCCTAAGACCACGGCGATCCACAAGCTCTCAACAGCTTATTTTGCAAGTTCACCTGAAGAACCTCGTTCCCAGTCTGTGCCAGCCTGGAGGCTCTGCCGGAGCCCATCCGGCATCCCAGCGTCTCATGAGCCAGCTCCCGTCTGCCTGCACCTGAGGGGTCCTGGCTGGGAACTGAACTCTGCTCTCCCGCATGTGGCTGGCTGGCCTGCAGAAAGAGACCTCAGCATCCACAACGAGCCGGCTGGTGGGTCTTCTGTCGTAGTTTTATGTAGCCAGCCAAAGCCAAGGGCCGTCGAGTCAGATCATCCCTTCACTGGTTTCAGGGTCCGTCAACGTTGTCAAAACATTCCTCTGAGTTGCTCTTCACTGTGTTGAATTTCACACTTCAAGCTTGTACAAACGGAGAACCACAGTCCTGGGCCAGGAGATGCAACACCCTGCGGCTTGCGTGACCTTGGGGAACCCACATCTCGTACCAGAAGAAGCAATCATCATTTCAGTGTCAGGAAGACAAAGAAACACGGGTGCACAAAGCCAAGAAAGAAACTGCAGCCCTCCACACAGCCGAGAGCTTTCTCTCGCTATTGAACTTGGTCTTAAGGGATTCGAAATCCTTGTGTTACAACACAAGATACATCGAAAATCAACCACCCTCTGTGGTTTGCTGTCTCCGGCTGAAGACTTTTGAAAAGTTCTCTGAAATCCAACTCGATGCAATATTTTCTTTAGAATTAAAAAAAATAATACACATTCTAGTTCATGCTGTCCAGAAAAGCCCTCTCTGCTCCCAAGAGGATGCTTGTGACGGTTTAGATTAAGGTGATCGTTCTTGCGAGGCAAGGAGATCTCTAAAATCACTCGTAATTCAGTATTTTTGGTGACAAGATAACATCTCTAGACAAGCATATCAAAGTAATGGTATGTGTTTTGTTCCCTGGGCTTGCTTTTGAAGGCCCAGCTTTCCACTCAGCCAGTGAAGGGTTTTGAAATAACACTCAAACAGAACAGTATCTTTTAGAACTATATAATTTTTGATGAGGTGCTCTCACTAAAAAATAAAAATAACTTTGACTTACAAATTTTTGTGATTTAAATCACAGCCTTGAGGGACAGTAACTTACCTCATGGGTAGGCTGACGGACCCTGATGGATACTACTGTGCCAGACGGTGTATACGGGGTTTTGAACAGAACAGGGAAGTTAATCAGATGTGGAGGTGAGTCTACTTAGACAATAAACGAAATAAGCCAGTTAAATAGATGCTGTAAAGAAGAAGGCACGCAGTGGGCAGGGGCTGCATCAGGATAGAGGTGGAGGGTTTTTAACGCTGTCTTCAGAAAAGGCGCTCCTGAAAGGAACCAGGAAAAAGAGGGAAGAAAAGGAATATTCCGCACGAGCATGCATGCGTGTGAGTGTGCATGCGTGAGTGTGTGTGTGTATGCACGCAAAACCAGTTTATTAGGCATTTTAACAAAAAAATTAAGTATTGGCAAACCTCTAAGTCAAGTGAGCTTTGGCACATACACAACACTGAAAAATAAAGGAAGTTGGCACATTCTTGGAGCAAACAGAGATGGTCCTGGCTGTTGTAGTAGAATCCTGCCTGACAAAGCCCTTTCTTCAGCTGCATCGTTTAGAGGCAGGAGAGCAACGTCGTTTCTTTGGTCCTCAGAAGGTGTTGTTCACTCATCGCTTCTAAATGGACACAGCACCCACCTAGGACATCATCACCCTCAAACCAACAGCTGAGATTTCACTTACACAATCAGCTTTCCCATGGTTCTTGGCACAGCGTGCTGCCCTCTCTGTGAATTCGTCCTTTGAGTGTCCAGCAATTGTCAGACATCCTTGTTTTTCAACGTTGCTTCTCTCTTCTGTCATGGGAAGGAGCCCTGGTGGAGACAGGCCACACAGGCCACAAGGTCGGTGGTTCGACAGCACTGGGGGCTCTGTGGGAGAGAGACACGGCAGTCTGCTTCCACGGAGGGTTACAGTGTCCTCGGTTTCCAGTTTTATTCTCTCTTCTATTATGGATAGTGTCACAAATTGCATTGTGTCCCCCCCAAAACGGGTGTAGCCTTTTGGCTGGGCCATTAGTCCCAGTATTTTATGATTGTCCCCCATTTTGTGATTTCCCCATGCTGCATGAGAAAGAGGATTAGGGTGGGACCCTAACACCCTTTCTAGGGTCCCCTCCCTGTTCCATTGGGAAGCGAGTTTCCCTGGAGTGTGGCTGACAACACCTTTCGTCCTACAAAAGATGAAAGGAAAGGGAAGCGAGCAGAGAGTGGGAACCTCAGACCATCAAGAAAGCAGCACCGGGAGGACAGCGCGTCCTTCAGACCTGAGGTACCTGTGCCAAGACGCTCCCTGGACAAATACTGATGCAACACAAGGACCTTTCTCCAGAGCCAACAAGGAAGGAAAGCCGTCCCCTGGAGCAGACACCCTGAGTGTGGACTGGTAGCCCACTGGGCGGTGTAAGAGTAAACTTTCTTAAAGCCATCCACTAGAGGCATTTCTGTTAGAGCCACACTAGATGACTGAAACAGATGGAGAATACATATTTTTACATGTAACTGCAAACATGTATTTGTGAACGCAGACATACATTTACTTCCCCTTTTTGTCTGCATGGCACAAAACGCATATGAAGTAGAACTGGTGCCTCTGACACACAGCATCGATGAAGAATACTGAATGTGCCACCGACTTCCAAAAGAACAAACAAATGTATCTTGGAAGAAAGTACAGCCGGGAAACTTGTTAGAAGCAAGGATGACAAGACTTTGTCTCCGATGCTTTGGACATGTTATCAGGAGCAACCGGTCCTGGGAAAGGACACCATGCTTCGTAAAGCAGACGGTCAGCCAAAAAGAGGAAGGCCCTCAATGATATGCACTGACACAGTGTCTGCAACAAGGAGCTCACACGTGACAACAATCCTGAGCGTGGCCCAGGACCGGGCAGTGTCTCGTTCTGCTGCACGTAGGGTCATTGTGAGTCGGAACCCACTTGACCATGCCTAAGGACAGTAACAGCACAAAAAGATCACAGCCACAGATATACACACACACAATGTACACACACACAGTTTGTGCTATGCATAGATAACAGGCAAAATGTATCTCTATATTCACAAACACAAGTCTGTAATTTCATATAAAAATCTGTGAATACCTTTATATGACTATGTATGAGTGTGTGTATATACACATACATAAAACACAAAGAAGTATACTGAGAGGTTACAAACCTGAACATTAGTGGCAATGACGTGTAAGTGGTGGTATCTAACATGCCTTTGTTTTCAGCCTTTTCATGTCTTGCCAAGTGCCAAGTGCCGTGAAGTTGGATCCGACTCATGGCGACCCTGAAGTCTCCAGTTTCCTTCACTAAAGACTGGTCGATTTTGCAAAACAAATAATGCTTCTCTGTTGTTAAAGGAGAGACGCACAGCATCTGAGTTGGAAGACTGCATCATCATGGTGCCATTTGACAGACGTGCAATCACAGAGACATCTGGGACTGTGCCATCCGAAACCCAAAGCCCAATCAGTCACTGTTGATTCCAATGCCTGTAGACCCTCCGTGTGCAGTGTAGAACCGTGTTGCGCTGGGCTTTTGGGCTTTCTGGAGGCAGACTGCCAGGCCTTTCTTCCCTGGCTACACTGGGCTTTACTGGTAGATTGGCCTTTACTTCTCAGGAGCACAAACGGACACCAGTCCAAGTTACTCTGTCAGCCTCAGGAAACTTGGCTCTGATCCAGGGCCAAGAGAAATGAATAGCGATGTGTCTCCTGAGGTCAACACCCAGATGGAGCTCCCCAGGGATGTCCAAGTGGGATGGCCTTCACAAAATTCAGCAGAAGGGGCCTGTGGCTGTGGGCATTCAAGGCTCTTGGCTGTCCTTTACCCTGATGGTGACTCCTTCCCCAGATACTAGGGTGCAGTGGTCCCAGATGTCGCTAACCCTGATGCTGAAAGTCGAGGACCTCCCCACAACAGTCGCTGCCGAGCGCATCACAACATCGGGTGAACTGGGACCCAGAGAGCTGTGTCAGCGCTGCAGAGCCACTGACTTGGTGATGGATGCACAAAACCAAGAGTGCAGCTGTGTCTTAGGTCTGTTGGATGGCAGGGTCCCTGAGCGCCGGGGTCACGTAGCTGTCAGCTGTGTCTTAGGTCTGTTGGATGGCAGGGTCCCTGAGCGCCGGGGTCACGTAGCTGTCATCCAGTGTTACCCCAGGGGTTGAGCCTGCTGCCTGCACAGGCTGCTGGTGTCTGCCGTCCAGTCCATCCTGACTCCCAGTGATCCAAAATGACCGAGGAGAACGGCCCGTAGGGTGTTTTCGCTGCAATCTTGGCAGACACGGATGGCGGGGCCTTCTCCCGAGAAGCTGCTGGTAGACTCGAGCCACAAGCCCAGTGGTCGGCAGCTGGCTAACCACTAGCCATCTCACTGTCAACCACCGGAGCTCCTCCGGCACGGACGGACAGAAGACAGCAAAACCCACCGCCAGTTCCGGCACACTGCGATCCCACAGAGTGGACTGGAACTGCCCTCCAGGGCTTCTAAGAACAACTGGTGATTTGAACTCCCAACTTTTTGGGTAGCAACTGTAGCTCCCCGTGACTCTTCAACTCTGCACCACCCAAACACTAACAAGGTGCTGGATAAACGTGTGGGACAAAGCAACTCTCTGACAAAAGAAAATCAGATGAAATTCACCACAGAAGGCCTGCTCAGCCTCCGTGGGGACCCCCTGAGAGTCCAGCATTGGGCTGAGCCCTGCCCAAGGATGGAGTCCTTGGATCCCCGCTCACGAGCTCTTTGGGTGACTCTTGTCACCCTTGCTCTGCATCTGGCCCTTCGAGGAGCTGCCAGCCCTCAGCTTGGAGGCTGGTTTAGTGCCTGACGGCTGCTGAGCAGAGGATCCTCAAGTGGATGTCTTCAAAGACCAGAAATGCATTTCCTCACATTCCCGGGGCTGGAAGTCCACGCATCTCTGTCAGGTGAGTCCCTCTTGGGGTCCAGGAGGGGAACGGGTCCACGCCCCTCTCTCAGCCTCAGGAAGCTGTTGGCACCCCTGGCATCCCTCTGCTGCAGGTGGCCGCGCCTTCACATGACCCCTTTTCCCATGGCTCTCTCTCTCCAGGCCTGTCTTCTGCTGTTGTAAGATGCCTGTCACATGGATCAAGGCTCCCTACCCCTGTATGACCCCATAATTGATCGACCATATTTTCAGAGAAGACGTCTATTTCCCCAACAAGTCCCAGTAACAGAAGCAGGGAGGGCTTACGATGGCAACTTATCTTTCAGGGGGACACAATTCAATCTGTAACAGAGGTCAACCCCCCCAAAAGAAACATTGCTGTCAAGTTTTGATGCCTAATGACCCTACAGAGCAGAGTAAAACTGCCCACAGACTTTCCAAGGAGCACCTGGTAGGCTTGAATTGCGACCTTCTGGTTAGCAGTCTGAGCTCTGAAACAATACGCCACCAGGGCTCCGCAACAGAGACAGAGCAGCCAAACTGTCAGGCAGTTCCTCACAGGGTCTCTGTGGGGCCCCATTGTGTGTCTAGGGGTGTGGAAAGCTTCACTCCGCACTCGCCGTCCTCTCCTCTGGACCGCCCTGGCCTTCTCTACGTGGCTTCCGTGGCTCTCAAGCCCCCTTCCCTGGAGACACGGGGCTCACTCAATGGCTTCCCCCGGGGCGGCCCCACCAGGCACCTTAAAACAGTGGCCTGGCACAATTTGCCCTCTGTCCTGCTCTCCTCCTGCCCCGACAGTGCGGAGGGACACAGTGGTGCCGCTGGTACAGAGCAGGCCGGCTCCACTGGCTGTGACATACATTTTTACACTTCTGTGGCAGCAAATTGGCTTCCTCACACACCGTCTCTCTGTTGCCTTCCATAATTTATGACTGCACTGGCATCTCCTTCCTCCTTAATCACCCTGACTTCTGGCTCTAAAACTGTGCCAACTGTAATTCTTTCACTTAAAAATAACAACCACATGTTTGTTTTATGTTTATTATTTCCTATCCCATTTATTACCCTAAAAGCTCCATCAGAGACCTTTAGTTCGGTAAGATGCCTGAGAGGAGGGAGTGCTGTTTATTCTTCAGCAAGATGCTTAGAATGTCCTGGGGCCCAGGATCACAGTGCAGAAGGAAATGTCACAGATATTGCCTGCACACGGAGATGGCTTTCAGTCTTTTGTTACAGCCCGAAGATTTGCAGCTTTGAAAAAACCAACCAGCCTACATTAACATGATGGATCAGCGTACGGCTATTTAAAATGACGGGCGCAGGATCCATATGGTAACCCACAGTGGAACACGCAGAATCCTCGCAAACGCCCAGTGCACAGTAAGAAAGAGCTTAGACGACGGGTTATCACCAGGGAAAGACGGGCCTGTGGGAACAACGATGAACAAATAATTATCGTGACAAGTGCAAGTGGATGGATTTTCTTGGCTACATCTGTCTCCTCTGAAATTGGTCATGTTTTGATATAAATTGATCAGATTCCTACACAGAAAAAAGAGTCAGACTTTTTCCCATTCTGTTGTGTCCCAGATCTGCCAGCAATTCTCAGGTGAAGGGACGTAGCTGTTGGCCTGCAGACACACACAGCTGCCAAGCTGTCAGCCTCAGCCACCACCGCCAACACAAGCAGTTTGAAGGCTGGGGCCAATTCTGAGGACCCCTTCAGTCTTCTCAAGAGTCAGGGGGTGCTGTTTCCTGTCTTTGAGATGGCCAGAGCAACCATGAAACCTTCTTCTGCAGGAAGAGAGAATGAAGCCAGTATGTTCAACTGCGGAGTGTCCGGATGGCACTTTGCTGATGCCACTTGTTGCTTGTGCCTGGTGATCTGGCTTCAAGGAGACCTGGCGGTGCAGTGGTGAAACACTCGGCTGCTCACAGAAAGGTTACTGGTTCAAACCCACCAGCTGCTCTGAAGAAAGCATCCGCTTTCACAAAGACACAGCCCTGGAGACCCTATGGGTAGTGCCACTCTGCCCTAGAAGGTGACCGTGAGTCAGTGCTAACTCAACAGCAGTAGCTCTGTCTTTCGTCAAGCCTGCGTGGTACAGAAAGTTAATGCACTTGGCCGCTAACCAAAGACAGCGGTTCAAGTCCAGCCAGGGACACTAGGAAGAAAGGCCTGGCAAACTTCTTCTGAGAAATTGGCCACTGGAAACTCGAAGGAGCAGAGTTCCATTCTGACACAAATGGGGTTGCCACAGACCGGAATGAACTCAACAGCAACTGGAAGTCATTCATCCATCTGTTTCACATCTTTCTAACTGGAGTGTAAACCCCAGGAAGGCCCAGACTATACTTCCCAGTGTTCCTCCATTCATTCAGCATACTTCACTGAGAACCTACTTGGTCCTGGGCTTGGCTCTTGCTTGCAGAGATGGCAGTGACGAAGGCAGCTGCTGCCTCTCTCTGCCTGGAGTTGGCTTCGTCAACAGAGAATCACACACTTAGGTATAATTTTCAGGCCAGGGAAGGTGGGAGGAGAAGGGAAAGCAGGCTAGTGAGACACAGAGCTACAGATGGGAGGACACGCTTTAAGGTAACTACCCGGTGCCTTTCCTCATGAAAGTTTATCATCCCATGAGGGGACCAGTTACCAAAACAATCACACAAAGATAATGGCATCCGTGAATGTCAGCATGTGAATGATTCACACCCAGAGGGGACTCAGACAAGGAGACCCGTTGAGACACCGGGACCAAGAGGAACACTACTTGCTTTCCCTACGGTTTTCCCTTTTTTCTCTAAACGGGCTCTGTGTGAGATGTGCTGAGCTGTCCATCTCAACTCCAAGTTTCTGAAAACCCCTCTGAGGATTTTGCATCGGCCTTATCTGCTCCTTACCACCAAGCCCCATAGTAAACACTATTAATACATCATCAAAGATGTTCAGAAAACAAATGAGCAACCAGGACTGAATGCCTTGTTCTGTCGTCACACAGGCCACGCCCCTCAAACTTGTCTTCTAGGACCTTGTTTCCCCATGTGCCCGTGGCACAGCAGTGTCACTCAGGAGCTTATTTAGAAATGCGGAATCTCAGGCACTGCCCAGAACTACTGAATCATGATTGGGGTTTTAACACAGCCTGTTGGCTTTACGAAGATCAGGGAGGCGGAGGCCCTGGAGGTATAGTGATTGAGTGCTACAGGCTGGTGGCACGTGTCCCCAGGCACCCCTCGGAGACCCCACGGGGCAGTTCTGCTGCATCCTGTGGGGTCACTACCAGTCAGAATCGACTTGGTGGCAATGGGGTTCAGGTATGAGGCAGGGAGGGTCACTGGCCCTGTGGTACAGCTGAGGAAACAGAAAGGCTGCGTGTGTCATCCATGAGAACATAAGAATGTATCTGGAACAGGGACTCAGCCCTGCTGACTCCCGGGAGCACACTTTTCATCCCTGGGCCGGCCTTGACAGCTTGTTTGTTCTGTTTTACAGTAGGCCTGTGCAACTTTTATAAACATGAAAAAATACACATCGTTTTAAAAATTGTTTCTAACAATTATAGAAAGTCAGAGCTCTACGGGAACTGAGTCACTCTGTTCAAATCTCAAAGGCCCACTGGGCCGAGGAAAGCAACAGAAGTAAGAGAATTACGGGCTCAGTATAAAAATTCCACCATTCCACAGTCCGCTGTGTCTTCCTCAGGGCAGCAGCTAACACCTGGCCTCAGCCTCAAGGAGCCAATAGGGACTGGTGGGGAACATGGCGCTCTAGGAAACCCAAGTTGCATCTCTTTGCTGCCATTTAGGAATGCAGAGTCCATGTAGCCAAGTCTTCTCCTTTCAAAAAGTCACTAGAAGTGTGGAATGTTTTTAAAGTCTCTCTATTTTTAGTAAACCTTTTGTCCCTCCGAGGCTCAACATGGACTAGACAAAACTTGTCTGCAGGTGCCATATGTCAATCTGGCTCTCCCAACACGCACTTCCATAAGAAGGGCACTGGCCTAAAGTCAGGCACTCAGTGAGAGGGCACATGCTCTAGGCCAGGCCTCCTGAGCCCCAGAACCATGCCCTCCAACACCCCACTTCTGGGCCTCACTGGCACTCCTCCTTCCAAGGCTGAACCCAGAGGCCCAGAGGATTCAAACTGCCAACCTGTTGGTGAGCAGCCACGGCACTTAACCACTGCACCACCAGGGTTTCCGCCTGCCAAGGGGATGTGACTAATCAGACAGGGTGACTGGGGGCCTCTCTGAAGACAAGCTGCTGAGGCTCACCAGTTAGTCTGGGAACAGATCCCCTGTCCTGGCTCAGGCTCCAAGGTGGTGGTGACCCACCTTCTCCCAGATGGACAGAGAGGGTGGCGGCCGTCTCCTTGGAAGTTAAAACAACAGTGACGAGGAAAGGATGGTGATGACATCAGCAGAGGACACTTGCTGCGTGTGTGCTGAGTGCGAGGCCCCGAGCTGACATTCCATGTGTGTCCTCCCCATCCCTGCAACAGCCACAGTGCTCAAAAATCATGAGTCTCCTCGCTTTTTCCAAGAACTACTCCCATAAACTACTCCTAAACTGTGGGGCGTGTACCACCCAGTGATTTCAAACAGGGCCTGGGAGCCCTAGTGGCACAGTGGTTAAGCACTCGGGGGCCAACCAAAGTCGGTGGTTCAATCCTAGCAGCTGCACCCCAAGAGAAAGGTGGCAATGGTTCTGTATTATACCCTCAGAACCCTCCCGGGGCAGTTTCACAGTGCCCAGTAGAGTCGCTGTGAGTTGGCATTGATTCATCAGCAGTGTGTTCCTGGGATGGTTTTAGGAACGACACAAACACAGCATTAAAGGTCATGGCTCACTGTGTAAAGCTAACAGCTTACACTGCTCCTGCCGAGTCGTGGCTGAGTGAATAGGATAGTCAACCCCTTTCTTTCTTTCTCTGTCTTTCTAACCTTTGCTGAGAAAGTCTCAGCTCAGTGCCCACACGCCTTTAGGGCCTCTGTGTTTACTGAGCTCCCTTTTCAGCAGAAACCCAAAGACCTGTTGCCACTGAGTCCATTGTGACTCACTGCAACCCTACAGGATAGAATAAAACTGCCCCATAGAGTTTCCAAGAGGCACTTGGTGGATCTGAACTGCCGGCCTTCTGGCTAGCAGATATGGCATGTCATCATGATGCAACTAGGGTTTCTGTAGAGGCAGAGAGGAACACAATCCAATCCTCAGCTCAGAAACTCGTCAGGCAAGAGAACACACAATTCACAGCCCGGTTTTGTTGACTATGTTCACACGTCCGTGTATTTACATGCATGTATATTCTACAGTTCTCATCTGTTCATGACATGCAGAACTTGGTGCTCACTACACTGATTTCCACCGACAAAACACACACCCAGGGAAACCTGTGAGAGCGGGAACTCGAGGAGACGGCCTTGCAGTTCTGGGTCCGCGAGGTGTCCGCCTCTGGGAGGGTGCGGGCTTACCACTCTACTACCAGCCATTTTAGCAAAGGGTCTTGCGTCTAGAAGCGATGGTGGCACGGTGGTTAGGGGCTACGTCCACTAACCGGAAGGTCGGCAGTTGGAATCCGCCAGACGCTCCTTGGCGACTCTGTGGGGCCGTTTTCCTCCGTCCTGTAGGGTCGCTATGAGTCGGAATCGGCCTCCTGGCGCGGGGTACGGTAGCGGCTATTAGCATTTTGACAGCTTTCAGCCTTACTGAAGTTCCAGCTTTTTCAGGTTTGACAGACTTTTTTAAACTACTTAATTAGAAAGTGCGCCGAACAAACCACAACGGTGCGCGAACCACAAGGTTCTGGCTGTTGTCACTGCGAATCGCCAGCAGATGTGCGGGCAGATTTGCTCCCACAGGCTTTCTTTTTTTCGAAAGTGGCATCATCTATTAACTTTAATTGCTTGATACACCTGTAGTACCATTTTCCTACACGTTTTGGCTGAACTTTCTTTTCTTTCTCCTCCCACAGGCTTTTCCAGGCTGTGACCTCCCAGAAGCCTCTCCTCCGGTCGCCTCGCCGCGGGGCCAAGCGCCCACATCCGGGTATGAGCCGGGCGCTTGCGCACAGGCGCCGCCCAGGGGCTCCTAACCATAAGGCAGTGCGGCAGCAGAGCACGCCCCCCCGGGGGAGGGAAGCGAGGAGGGGAGGGGGGAGGGGGAGAGGGGGGGAGGGGGAGAGGGGGGGAGGGGGAGGGGGGGAGGGGGAGAGGGGGGGAGGGGGAGAGGGGGGGAGGGGGAGAGGGGGGGAGGGGGAGAGGGAGAGAGGACGGAAGGAGAGAAGGGGAAGCGGGGGCGGCTGCCGGCCTGCGCGACCCGGCTCACGGCCGACAAGTGTGAAGTCGCCTGTCTTTCAGTTCCATGAAGAAGGAACTCTTGTGGAGAAACTTCCGGGCCCGCACCAGGTGGGTGACTTCCGCTTTCGGCCATGCTGGGTCTTGGACTGGACCGGAAGCCGGCGTCTCC
This sequence comes from Heterohyrax brucei, assembly GCA_028571685.1. Lineage (NCBI taxonomy): Eukaryota > Metazoa > Chordata > Mammalia > Hyracoidea > Procaviidae > Heterohyrax > Heterohyrax brucei. The sequence continues at coordinate 88,409,652 of CM053156.1, read as the reverse complement.
CGCAGCTCACGGAAGTCTGAGGGTCCGCGCGCGGTAACTATTGTATTTTCCACGAGCCACGAATAGACGGGGCACTAAAGACTCTGGACTTGCAGTCCGGTCTCCAAGTGTGGCCTCTCTCGGTTGATGAAGACACTGACTTCCAACCCTCTCGTGATTTGATTAGTGAGCTCATCTTTTTCTTGTTGGAAGCGGTTGGCGATGTTGACCTTAGAAATAAAAATGACATTAATTAGCTGGGAATATACTTATCAGAATCAGGTAGGAACTGCCAGAAGTCACACAAACCTTACCGAATTAGAAAGGAAGGGGTGGGGGAAGAACTCTGCTCATAAGCAAACCCAAATTTAAATTCTGGAAAAATACAGAGTTGAAAGCATTTCATCTTGATAAATATAATTTCTTCTTCTCAGCATCTCAATTCTTGATTACCACTTCTGCTCTGTAATTAAAGGAGAATTACTGGAAGAATTCTGATGTGTTCCTACTGGTGCTTGTTGAAGTTAGCTGCAACTGGGTGACCTCCAGTTCCTGATGATGGGACGTACAGCGGGAAAAAATGCTGTCTGGTCCTGGGCCATCTCCGTGATCGTGGGCAGATGGCTGACGCTTTCCCACATTTTTGCTGACCCTCTACTTTAACCGAAAAGCCTAGTGGTCCAGGGGTTAAGAGCTACAGCTGCTAACCAACAGGCTAGCAGTTCGAATCTTCCAGGCAGCGGTTGGAAACCCTATGGGCAGTTCTACTCTGTCCTGTAGGGTCGCTATGAGTTGGAATCATCTTGAGAGCAATAGATTTTTTTTTTCCTGCGTTAACCACACACGTTGTCCTTCTCTAGTCTTTGTCCTTCTCTAGTCACTGATCTTTAGATAGAGTCCAAAGTAATCAAGATCATGGGTGAAGCTATTGGGTTGTTTGGTTTTGTTCACATCAGAGATAATGATGATATTTGCTCCCTGTCATAGACTATATTTCTATTCATTTATCTAAAGGGAAAGATTTTTTTTTTTCTAACTCTGGGTTCCAGAGTTTCAAACAGCAGTCTATTCAGATAGTGAGTGCCTCCTGATGAATACGGGTAGTCAGACTAAGGGCCCCACCAGGTAGATAATTTTAAAGTGGAGAAAACTGCAGTTCTTGCAAAAGAATGAATAAATTAAGGATGTTTCTGAAACAGGTAGATCTCCAGGTGACCAGGGCTGTTAGCCAGGAATCCATGTGACGTCTTCTTTTTGGGCCTCAGTTTCCCCTTCTATAAACTGTGAGGGTGAGAAAAGATTCTTTAAGGGTTTTTCAGTCCCAAAGCTCTTCAAGTTCATTTTACTCTTGTAGCACGTAATAGCTCAACTGACAGTTACACAGGAATGTTAAAAAACGGATTAGAATGGCAAATGTTTATCCATTTCCACCAAGCTTCTAGAAATTTCCTGTCATTCTGTACGTGTGTGTGTGTGATCTCCCCTCTCTTTACGGACACCTTAGAAATGAACTTGGGATGTGGCATCTGGGAGATGGAGGAAGTCTGGAAATTGTCTTATTTGCAGCAATTATTTTGTAAGTGCTCTTATTATATTACCTATCCCTGCCAATTTCAGGTAGTGTGTCCAAAGAAGATGTCATTCAAAAGATTTACATAATGCTTCTGAGAAAGTGAGAGAGAGAGCGTTTAGGAGAGGCTAGTTTCTCCTCCAAACTATTTTATGAGGTACCATTACTGCAAGGTTCATTCTGGGCATTGTATAAGGAGCATCACAGACTTGGGGCATTTACCCAGTGTCACGCTGGCCTGGCCAAGTAGCTGTGGCACTCTGGGGTCAAATTATCTGAGTTGATGAAATCTACCCAGAAGCCGTGAGCAATACTTGCCTGAAACACATAAATATGGATTCTCTTTGAAGGCTACCTGCCATTCCAGGAGAATTTTGGACCCTGGACATCACTGTGTTAATTCTCCATGGGAGATTTCTCATAATCTGTTGCCTGCCTCTCCCCGGGCTCCAGACCAGGGCTGTCCAGGGGCGCTGTCTGTGAGGCTGGGAGAGCTCTGCATGTGCGCCACCTAACATGTGGCTACTGAGAGCATCAGTGTGGCTACTGCAACAGAGAAACTGAAATGCTAACTTAGTTCATCTCAATGTGCACGGCCACGTGTGGCTGCTGCCGCAGACAAGCGGTGAGTTCGGAGTAGTGGTTCAGTATGTGGATTTCTGGAGGTAGGATGCCTGTGTTCCAATCCACTTCCACCCCCTGCTAGCTGCATGATGTCATGCAAGTCACATCACCTCTCTGTGCCTCTGTTTCCCCATCTGTATAATGGATACAGTAATAGTATGTTCCTGACTGAACTGTTGTGAGCATTAAATAAATATTCACATACACATAGATATGCATTTAGTCCTCACAGCATTCCAGTCATAAAGGCTCTCTACTACATTCTTTTTACAGACACACAGTCACCCACAAAGCGGTGCTAGGGAGCTAAGCGTTACATACTTGCCACTTGTCTTACACAAGTCCCTACATAGCACTCGTACCCGCAGGCCTCACAGGTCAGGCCCCGCAAGTCCAAGGCTGATGTTGGGACTTGGTTTGGGCATGCCTGTCCCCCCCAGGGCTCCCTAACTCAAGCCCAGCCCCTCAGCTGCTCCCCTCAGAGGCCATCCTGCCCCCCGCACCGCTCTCATCCCCACCTCCAGGACCCTCAGCTGCTGTCCGCTTTGCCCCCAGGGGCTCTCCAACCTGCCTGCAAGTCTGGATTCACCCCCCAGCTCCAGCTCTGCCACTGCTCTGTCAGGCCGTCTGACTCCGGTGGCTGGCGTGTCGCTATGACACCAGAAACTGTGCCACCAGCCTTTCAGACACCAGCAGGGCCCCCACAGGAGACAGGTCTTGGCTGAGCTTCCAGTGCAGGGCAGACTAGGAAGAAAGGCCTGGTGGTCTTCTTAAAATCAGCCAGGGAACACACTGGATGACAACAGAATGCTAGCTGATGTGCTGGAAGCTGAGCCCCTCGATTGGAAGGTACTCACAACACATAGTGGCTGTGACAGAGGACGCAAGTGCCCCAACAACCAAGGGACTGACCATAGGTCACCGTAAGGCTAAGCCACCACACCCGCGGCCAGCAACAGCAGTTCATGTCACCTTCTTTATCTGTAGGCCCTTGGAGTGTTCTGCTGCCTGGTCCCTTGGTGCCCACTCGCATGCATCCCGTCCTTCTCTTCAGGGGAGCCTGGGGACCTTTCCAAAGTAGAGGTCCCATCGGGCTTGAGGATGAGCTCCTGCTGGGCTCCGTGGCTCTCAGAGCAGGGGCCCGAGTCGGGTTCTGGGAACGGGAACGGAGTCCAGCCTGCTCTGTCCCCTGTGCGCTGGCCTCCCCGCGGACCACAGGACCCTCTCCACCGCAGCTCTGCTTGCCTTGTAGGAGGGAGTGCTGAATGAAACAGGATGAACTCCGTTATTGTTGGATGAAATCATCAGAGCATGAGCACTGACAATATTTTAAGACAACTCAGGGCTGCTCAGATTAAAAGAGAGAGAGAGAGAGAGGCTTTCCTCCTCACCCGAGTAAGGAGTGCCCCAGAAACACCCCTGCTCTCTGGTCTCTACGCCTGCCGCAGTCAGAGCTCAGGATCGGGGCTCCCAGGAGAAATGACCCAAGTTTATAGGGACAGGCCTGCTCTTACTTGATCGTTGTTATTGAGTATTGAATGGGAAACAAAGAAGAAACCCTGCCGGTTTCCTGCTGGAATTAAAGCCAGGGTGTGAGGAGTTGGAGAAAACTAGTGAAGACGCAGCAGCCAACCAGTAAGAGGGGAGGAGAGTTCAAATCCAGACAGTTGATGCGTGGGAGGGTACCTGTGATGGATGGCAGAGACAGTTACAGATGCTTATCAGCCCACTTGTTGCGGGGACACGGAGGTCGGGCGTGCAAACAGCAGATTGCTAAGAGCCAGTACACAGTACCTGAGTGCCTGCTGGGTGCAGAGCCCGTGTTCACCAAGGGTCTGCCATCCTGGTCTCTAAAAATGACCAGTTGCTGTAGAATCCCATTCTGGTCCGTCTTGAAACCCCAGACTCCACATGAAGCCTCTTTCCCAAACGGTGACATGCCATCCCCAGCACGAGCCCTGCAGTGCTCGCCAAGCTAACACACCCATCAGGTAACTTGCTCCATCACATGGTGTCACCCAACAAGGGGCAGACCACAGCTCGGATTCCCGGGGAGACCCGGCAGGGCCAGGGCAGGAGCAAGTGAGGAATGGGGACAGCTTTCGACCTGCCGTACATTCTGGTGAGTGCTTGCACGGCTGACGTGGCGGCAGTCTACAGGCAATGGGACAAAATTAATGTGCTGTCTGACTGAGAACGAGTCAGGCCTCATGTGGCCAAGAAGGTTCTTCAGACGCCACGTGGCTGGCACCCAGTGGACATCTCCTTCAGAACAGAGCAGCCCTGGAGTCCGAGGGGAGCCCCGGAGTGATGCCACCCTGCCAGCTGTGAGGTCGGCGCAGCACGCCCACCCAGAAATGCATCAGGAGAGAGGCCTGGGGGTCCGCTTCCCAAACCTGCTGCTGAAAACCCTGTGGAGTGCAGCCCCACTCGGACACGGGGGCCACTGCAGGTCGGAGTTAAGGGCAGCTGGATTCGGGTGAAGTCACCAGAAGACAGGCACTGTTGGCCCGTGGACTGCTGTGTCCTCAAGGTCTATAAAGGTGCCCGCCCCAGACTGGGAAGCAGAGAAGAGTGAAAGACATCAAACACATGAGGAAAATAGGAGCTCAGAAGACGGGAAGGGCCCCATCGTGCTGAGGGGAACGATGACACCAGAGGATGACACTGGAGGAACTAGACAGCATCCAGCCACTACCAGTGATGGCCCTGACAGAGCACAACCAAGAGTCCCTGATAGTGGGACAAAAATGGGGCGCCAAGCTCAAATCCTATTAAAAAGACCAGACTTGATGGTCCAGCAGACTGGAGGGTCCCCAGAGGAATGGCCCCCAGATTCACTATTAGACCAGATCTGAAACCATTCCAGAAGCCAACTCTTAGGATGACAGCTGTACTGGACCATCAGACATAACACGATACTGGCCAAGTGTGAGTTTCCTGGTTTGAATAGATACATGAGGCTAATGGACGTCCGCTGTCCAGAGGTGAGACGAGCGGGCAGGGGGACAGGAGCTGGTGGGATGGACACAGGAAAGACAGGGTGGAAAGGAAGAGCATGCTGTCACAGGGTGGGGACAGCAGCTGGAGTTACACAGCAGTGTGTGTGTCTACGTTTTTGTGTGACAAATTGACTTGGATCATGAACTTGCACTTAAAGTACAATAAAACATTTAAAAAGAAAAGAGAAAAAGTGCCTGGCCCTGAGTAGGTGCCCAACAACCACTAGTAGTATGAGCATCAATCGGAGCCGGGTGGCAGAGCGGTTAAGGACTACAGCTGTGGACCCAACAGCCAAAGTTGCGCCCACTGGTCACTCCCTGGAAGCCCTAGGGATCGCTCCGCTTTGTCCCACAGGGGTGCCGTGAGACGGAATCAGCTGGACAGCCGTGGGTTTGGTTGTGAGCACTGAGTGATGACAGCCAACCGTTGTCACTGTGACGAGGCCAATAGAAGATGCAGAAACCGGGGGAGACTGGCAGAACCGTGTGTGCTGAGTTTGTCCGTGTATCACGTCACTGCTGGCAATCCCACCAGATGAGGAAGGCACAGCTGTTAGCTCCATTTTCAGGTTAGGATAATGAATATCAAGGAGCTGAAGTGAAATATCTCAGACCAACGAAATGTGAACCTCTGGGGTGGTGGGAGTTTGGGTGTAGCCCTCTGCATTGACACAGCTGCCCCTTGTCTCCCCGCCAGTCGGTGTTGCTGAAGAGCTTACAGGGCAGTTTCCAGACTGATGGACAAGAAGGAAAGGCCTGGTGATCTACGCCTGGAAAGAAGCCAGTGAAGACCTCATAGACTGCAGTGGCGCCATCAGCCAGCCGCCGTGGGGGTGGGGCGGGGCTGGACGTAGCTGCATCCCTTGAGCATGGGGTCTCCATGAGTCGGGGCCCCCCAACAGCCACTAACACAAGACGCCACTCGCTGTCAAGGTAGGGGACTGTATCACATAACGGCCACTAACAACAAGACACCACTCACTGTCAAGGTAGGGGATTGCATCACATAACTAGCCAGGTCGCCAGCTGGACGCAGACAAGTGTGGCCTGGAAGCTGAGCACCCCAATCCAGTGCCCACAGTCTCTGCCTCCTACCCACCACACTGCCTCCCGCCCTTGGCTGGATTTAAGATGCGTAGATCAGCAGCAGTGTAACAGCCCGTGAGTCTCTCCTCCCCCCCATCTACGGAAAGCAAATTAAGTGGGTCACAGCCCCCACATATATGCAGCATTAACCTGGTTGACAGTAAGTGCACACAGAACAAGCCTGGATTTTCTCCTTCAGATCCCAGCATTCATACCACATGTGAGCAGCGGTGCCTGGCATGGGCTGGGGTGGGAGGCGTTAGCCCTCCACCTCTATCCATCAGTTTGTGCAAGTCATCTTTATAGAGACTGCTGATTTTCTCAGCCTTGCATGAAGTATGAATAGAAATCTCGTAAAAAAAAAAAAAAAAAAAACCTGTTAGCATGGATGTAACCTGCATGAAATGGTGTGCTCAACGAATCAGTTCTACCGTGAGTCCCCTTAGTGCCCCGCTACCCCCTAGGCATTCTGCGACTCTAAAGCTTTCTGTGCACCCACTCGCCAGACAAGACAGGCCTAGCAGCCTGCAAGTCTCCTTGCCACTGTGATCCTCACGACACCATCTTCCTGACCTTGTGTTTGTCAGGCTGGGGGGCCAAGGCAGGCTGTGCTCTAACCTCACTGGCCCCGGGGGGATCCCTGGATTTCCTACCAGAGCCTCAGTTAAGCTTAAATGAAGCTGCATTTTCCAGCCTGGAGTAGAAACCAGAGGGAAGAAAGGCAGGAAAGGCCTCTCAGTGGGTGCCAGCTCCTTGCCAACCTAAGCGTCTTTCCATGGTGGTTTTTGTTGCCTTGAAAAAGAAGAGCACAACCCACTGCCATCGAGTCACTTCCAGTTCCCAGTGACTCTACAGAACAGAGCAGAACTGCCTCATGGTCTCCAAGGAGCACCTGGTGGATTCAAACTTCCAGCCTTTGGTTAACAGACACTGTGGCACTTAGCCAATACACCTCCAGGGGTTCCTCAGACCAAAATCAAAGCCATCAAGGCAGACTGAATAGTGACCCTATGGGACAGAGGAGAGCTGCTCCACAGAGTCTCCAAGGAGGGCCTGGGGCATCCGAACTGCTGACTTTTGGGTGAGCAGCTGTAGCACTAACCGCTGTGCAGCCAGGGCCTGCTTGGGGCCATCAGATAGGGTCAGCCTCGTAGCTCCGCCGCTTACTACAGCAGAAGGCTGCCCAGGCCTCCGCCGCCCTCCAAGCCGCTGCTGTGTCTGGGCTCATTGTCACAGCTGCTGCCTCAGTCCGCCTCGCTGCTCTTTCTTCTGGCAGCCCGTAGGATGTTCAGTATTCTTCACGAACAATAATCCAAGGTTACCAATTCTTTGGTCTTCCTTATTCACTGTCCAGCTGTTGTGTGTGCGTGTGGCAATTGACAATACCACGCACGTGTCAGGTGCACCTTGTGCTCAAAGTGCTGTCTCTGCTTTTAAAAACTTTAAAGAGGTCTTTTGCAGCAGACTTGCTCAATGCAGTAATGTGCCGTTTGACTTCTTGACCGCTTTACTTAGCCTTGTTTAAAATAGCAAACAGTTCTTAAGCAAATGAAATGGAAGAGAAACTTCTTTACTGTACATTAATAGTTCTGTAACACGCTGCTGAATATTTCATTTAAATAGCATATTATTTCATTAGAATTGATAGTTCATCGTTTATAGTTTGAAAGTAATGATTTGTGCGATCTTAAGGTCCTTAAACCCTGGTGGTATAGTGGCTAAGTGCACGTCTGCTAACCAGAAGTCAGCAGTTGAAATCCTCCAGGCACTCTTTGGAAACTCTCTGGGGCAGTTCTAGTCTGTCCTGTAGGGTCGCTGTGAGTCAGAATCGACTCAACGGCAGCGGGTTTGTTTTTTATTTTAATTTTCTTGGGGTTGCTATGAGTCAGAACCAGCTCCACAGTGGTGGGTTTGGGTTTTGGTCTTTAAATACACAGGACGAGAAGAGAAACAGACTCATTACCAAACATACAATTCGGTGCCTGTTTTCAAAATGGACATTCCTACTGCATAGCTGTCCCCCGGAACTTGAGTAAGTTAGTGTCATTGATGCAGAATTTATAAGTCAGGAGAGTAACCCGCGTTGAACATTTCTGGGGAGCCCGAGCAAGAAGCAGGAGGTTGAGCGCCCCCTGTTGTCAGAATCGTGTGGGCGGCCATGACACTGAGCAGGGACCGTGGACTCCCAGACCTCAGGAAAGTCCCCCCACCCCGGAGCTGAGGACGGAAACGTTGGGAAGGCACTCCATCTTCACGTGTTGTCTACCTTGTAAGAGAGAGCTATTTCACTACATTAAAAGCAACTCAATTGTAGACATCCTCAAGCGTCTTAAAATACTGCGTAGAAAGCCAGAGTTTCCCACAGTGCAGCCCTTTAAGGGACACACTCGCTCCTTTTTCAGAGCATCTGTGGTTCTAATTGTTAAAGATTATCAATACTCAGTGAAATTTGAACATAAGGTTTATTATGAGCAGCAATTCTATATGCATTTAAAAAAATAAAAAACCGTTGCCATCGAATCAATTCTTACTCGACCCTAAAGGACAGAGTAGAACTGCCCGTAGAGTGTCCAAGGGGCACCTGGTGGATTCAGATGCCCACCTTTTGGTTAACACCCGAACTCTTAAACACTAAGTCACCAGGGCCCCCATATCCGTGTTAGAGGGACCCCTTTATTTCCAGAAAAAAGCAAATGACTTCGAGAAGCAGGGTTAAGAAGGCTGATAAAGAGACCTGGACAGAGAGGAGCAGAAGCCTTACCACTGGCTAACCTTACAGGGCTTTTGCACCTTGCCCTCCACCTTTAACTGAGATCCATGGGTATCAGGTTAAGAGATGGTCTGTGGCCCTACGCCAGCCGTAACGCCCCCAATCGAAGAAACAAACCCACTGCCATCAAGTGGATTCCAACTTCTAGCAACCATACAGGACAGAGTAGAACTGCCCCATAGAGTTCCCAAGGAGCTCCTGACAGATTTGAACTGCTGACCTTTTGATTAGCAACCACAGCACTTCACGACCATACCAGCCAGGGTTTCCCCAGCCAGCCATATCCTCTGAAATTCAAATTCAGCAAGACTGGCTTTCAACAGGAAGGAAAGCATTCTCAACTTTGGGTCAGCAGGATTGATTTTGATCAGGAATTTCTTTAGGTTTCGTGACTAAGAAAGGGTCAAAGCAAGCTTATCTGCTAACACTGACACAGTGACGACAGCACTGTGCGTACCTGGAGACGGAACATTTTACTCCAACGGCCACAAGGTGGCAGCTCAGCTCCCTTCGTGCTGCCCAGAGAAGGGATGTCCTCGTGTGATCAAGTTCCTTAATGGCTAAAAGGAAGACAGCCGACAACTAGGTATCTAGACTCAGCGTTCTGACCCAGAATGCAAGGGGCTCCCCAACTGGCCTAGAGAGCTCAGTCATTTTTTTGTAAAGACAGAAGTGCTGTGAGGGCTTCTCAGAAAGGTTTCGCTTTGTCTTGAAGGATCCATGTCACCAAAGGGTCCCCCAGAGACCAGGCCCTCACTAAGCTCCAGTTTGGGGGTGGTTAGTCAAGACAACTTGGACATGTTAAATTTCTCTCTTTTCAGGGGAAAATATGTTGCCCAGGAGGTCTCAGCTGGCCCAAGAATAGATGGCTCGGTCTTTCCTCTAAGCCTCTGCTTTCTGTCCCTCATACCGGCAGAATGAGGCCTAAAAGATGGAGGGGGTGGGGGTGTCTCCAAGGCAAAGCATGCCTGCACCCTACTCTCCCAGTTCTGGGGGAGGGAATGGAGAGAAAGGGCAGCCCAGCCCATTCTGCTGCTCAAGGCTAACCTGGAGGTGGTCGCTGCCCCTCCACCAGCCATAAACTCTCCAAAACAAAGAAGCCAGTGAACCCACTGCCATCGAAGGGGAAGCCGCTTCGGGAGAAGGGGGAAGAGGTTAGATTTACATCAGTCTGACCTTGAAACTGAAAACCGCATGGTTTTACTAACCGAAGGGACTGAAAAGTTGTATCTGAGACATAACTGAAGGATGGGGAGAGAAACCTAGGAAAAGCCCGGTCGAAGACTCAGATAATCAGGAAAAGATGAAATGGGTCCACGCTGGTGGTGCTGTTGGGTGCCACTGAGTCACAGCAGAACGAAGCCCTGCCCGGCTTGGTGCCACCCTGACGGTCCCTGTTCTGCACGGGCCCATTGTTGCGGCCACTGTGCCCGTGCGTCTCACAGAGGGTCTCCCTCTTCTTGGCTGACGCTCTGCCTCACCAAGTATGAGCATCTTTCCTTCGACAGGGACTGCCCCCCCCCGACAAAAGGTCCAAATTACCTGAGAGGAATCTTACCATCCTTGCTTCCAAGGCATATGCTGACACCCCCACTGACTGGAGACCCCCCAGGTAGACCCACATACCAAACTTGGTTTGCTGTCAGACCACCCGGAATTCTAAGTTCTGTCCCTTGGGAGTCTTCAAACGCAAACCCACTGCTATCAAGTTGCTTCCAACTCATAGTGACCCTCCAGGACGGGGCAGAGCTGTCCCATAGAGTTTCCAAAAAATGGCTGGTAGATTTGAACTGCTGACCTTTTGGTTAGTAGCCACAGCACTTAACCACTATGCCACCAGGGTTTCCCACCTGCAGAGTCACAAAAAGGTTTTATCTGGTTGTCCTGGTATCACAATGATTAAGCTTTCACAGCTAACCAAAATTTGTTGGTTCAGACCCAGCAGCCACTGCGCAGTGCACGCCCATAGAGACTTCAGCCTCAGAAACGCTACGAGGAAGCTCTGCTGTCACGTGGGTCTCTCTGAATCAGACGCGGTCCCACAGAACCCAGTAACAAAAAGACCTATAAGCAAAACAAGCATTTCATTGCCAATATTTAGGCAAAACTCCTTTTGTGATCCTCCTTTCTTTTTTAAGGTAGGCATCTGGGATTCAGACGAGATGAGTTTCAGGGACAGCCTGGAGAGCGATGGAAACAGTGGGCTGAGTGAACTGCACAGTGGCGGGGGGGGGGGGGGGCTCGTATTAAAACTAGAGAAGTATGCATGTCATAAAGATGATCCAGGGAAGAAACGGCCTGAGAAAGCTCAACCACTTAGCTCAGGCTGCTGGAGGGGACAAGAGACTCAGTCACGTGATAAGCTCACCAAGTAACTTGGATTTGCAGAGAAAATGGTCAACAGTGGGCAGGGACCTTTGCAGGCCTGGAAGTACCCCAAAAGCAGTGTTTCTTGCACTTTAATGTGCTAAACATCTTGTTAAAATGCAGCTGGAACTTAATAGGTCTGGAGCAGGGCCACAAAGTTGAGTAGTACCATTGCCATTCAGTTGATTCCAACTCATATAGACTCCATAGGATGGAGCAGGACTGCCCTATGGGGCTTCCAAGGAGCACCTGGTGGGTTGGAACTGCTGACCTCTGGGTTAGCAGCCCCACCAGCGCCATCTTAGTGTGCTCTAAATTTGGATACGCACAATTAGATTTTTAGGCTTTGGAGGCTCGCTTTTACGCTTTACTAAACCTCTTTCCACTAACTGACTCTGAAACGCCATTTAACCTAGGACATTATATTCATGACTTTTTAATTCTTCCTCTGTGTGTGTTTTCCGGTGTCTGTACCGTTAATCCCATAAATACTAAATTGCTGAGAACAGGGATTGTCAAGCAGTGTAATAATCAACAGACGTCTCTGACTGGCATCTCAGTGGTTCTGTGCCTGAAGACACAGGCTTTCATGCCAGAGGAGTTTGCAGGGACAGACTCGAGTCCTCTGCAGCTCCCAGCTATGTAAACAAACATTTAATTCACGATGGCAGAGTGAGGCAGCACAAAGACACCACTCTATCTCCAAGTCAAACTGTCCTCCTCTTGCTCATTTTTGAGTCCAGCCAAAAACAAACAACAAAAAAAACCCAAAGAAAAACAGTGCTATCTGAAAAGGTTTAGTCGCCACCTTGTGGACGAGAAGAACAACCACATCCAAAAAGGCGGGACCGCTTTCTGTCCTGACGACTTACGACCCTCCCCCGACTTACCACCCTCCCCCAGCGTGGTCAATTGAGACCAGACCAAAAGTGTGCTTTAACCCCCAAGCACTACTGCCGCTATTTGGCAGGCTCATAAGAATGTACCTCAAAGAAATTTCCAGAATGCTTGCAGAAGCTGCTAAAAACTGACATCTGGAAGAAGCCCATCTTCTAAGCAGGTGACTTCTTTGGAAGAAACAGCCCTCATTTCTAGATACAGAAGGAATGAATAACCCTTATCAAATGTATTTTAATTTTATGTTCACTGCATTTCCACTTTGTTCTTCTAACCACTCTACTCCAGCCCCTCTGTGAGATTTGAGGACAGGGACATGGGAGATTTACAGTGGGGTTTTCCGGATTTACCCAGGGACATTGCTGAGCAGTGCTTTTCTTGTTACACTGTTTATAAATACAAGATCTGACAGCAAACTCTGCAAACTTAATTGTTCTAAGTGCTGTACACTTCATTGCTGTTTATTATTACAGTCACCTTTGAAGTACTTCTCTTGCAAAGTTATGCACCGATGCCAGCGCCTAGTCCACCCTTCAGAGCAATTTTGGAACTCTTTCTAGAATGGCCATTGTGCACTGTGGCAAGGTGGCAAGTTTGCAAATTTCACTGTATAGTTGTCTGTGAGGGAGTTTTTATCCAGTAAACAAATAACTGTACTGGAACACCCTCCCTACTCACCTAATCTGGCCCCCAGTGGCTTTTCTCTTTACCCAAAGACAAATACTGAAAGGAAGTCGTTTGGATGACATTCAGGACATCAAGGGTAATAGGACAACAGCTCTGACGGCCATTCCAGAAAAAGAGTTCCAAAATTGCTGTGAAGGCACTGGCATCAGTACATAGCTTCCCAAGGGGAGTCCTTCGAAGGTGACCGTGATGATGACGTTCAGCAGTGAGGTCTGCAACACTTCTTTTAGGACGAGCTTGCAAACTTGATGGGCAGTCCTTGTAAGACAGGAGAGTTAGAACAGGATTTCACCCTGAATGCTTCATAAAATTAACCAAGAATAAAAACAAAACACGAAGCATAAAATCCCTGATGCAGAGTGGAGGAAGAGTGGCTATGTAGCACTAGAACTCTATTAAAAACCACACCTGATGGTCCATCAGACTGGAGGGTCCCCTGAGGACACGGCCCCCAGACTGTTAGCTCAGAGTGGAAACCGGCACTGAAACCCACCCTTCAGACAGAGGTTGGACTGGGCCACAAGACAGTGATGCTGGTGACGAATTTGCTTCTCGGCCTAAATGTTTACGTGAGGCTGTCTGAGCAGCTCCTGTCCAGAGGTGAGAAGACGGGTGAGGGGGGGAGTGTGCTGACCAGATGCAGGACGTCAGGACGCACAGGGTGGAGAGGCATGTGCTGTCCTGAGGTGGGCAGGTGGGGAGAGCAGCTAGAGGGCCGCAGTGCTGGGCGGTCAGGGTTTTACATGGCGCATTGATTTGGACTGTAGGCTTTTACTAAAAGCACCATAGTACTAAGTATAAAACCCTGAAAAAGAACTCCACAAATGGTAACACAAAACCATGCAAGGAAAACCCAGGCTGGATCTTCTGTTGTTGTTTCATTGATCGCAGGAAGTAAACACACAACTCCACAGAGACTCACGCGTATTCTGCTTTATTATATGCACAGCCAAACATACAATAATTATAACATCAAATGACTAACATGCAGAATACTGTCAGGCGATTTTGAACGGAACTCTGTACCAACAGAAAGAGTAAATACTGCTTTTCTGTTACCCGACACACAGCACAAGGAGTCTGGTAGTTTCATGTAATTACCCAAGTAATTTATCACAAAAGAGGAAGTAAACAACATCTGTATCACGGAAACTCGAACTTCTTGTGTCTTGGAACTTACCAAATAGTTCCAGGAACCACCACAAATCCTCTTCCTTTCTGCAGTCATCGGACCAATGACATCCTCTCCCCCAACTCTGTCACCAGCCACCATTCCAGCCACTCAGGTTACTCACGGAGTTTCAGTCTTCTAACCACTAACGGTTTAAGGAAGAGCCTAACCCAGGGACTGCAGTGAAGAGGGACAGTTTACAGTCCATTTTGCATGTTAATACAGCTTAATGAATTAATGAATTAACTGAGTGTAAAGCTGAAGAATTTTTCTTACATTCCCTAAACAAACTTTATGGTTGCTTTTTTTTTAAACCATGTTATTGTTTTTATTGGTTTAAATACAGTGTGTATGAAAACGACTCCCTGAAAACGAGGCACTTTTTAGAAGTACTCCTGTCACTGGACAGTCAGGACACCCAATGTCTGTGATCTGCTGAACTGAGGGAGATCATAAGGACCCTTGCCCCAACAGAAGAGTCTCCTCTACAGCGTTTGCCTTGCTAAGACATGGTGCGTGGGTGCATCAACAATCTTCGAATTAATAACTGTGCTTATAGAAATGCTGCAATAACCCTGACCTCACCAACCAATTAATACTGCTCATTCGGAGCCCCAAGCTACGCAGATCGGTTGTGGGGAAAATACCAGGTGCCCCGGTGGCAACAGCGGCAGCGAGCCACAGTCCCTTTTCCAAGCTTCAGAGATGTCTTTACATGTTGGTGGCGGGCTGCTCCCCAAACTAAGATGACCACAGGAGCAGAAATACAAGCCTATTGCCTTTGACTACAGCTCATAGCAAGTCCATCAAGAGGGTAGAACCACCCTCCGGGGTTTCCACCAAGGGAAGTGGCCAGCATCACTTAAAGGAGCTAGGAGCGCTGAAGGCATTGCCCAGAAACCAGAATCACGATGACCTTCAGCTCACCCCCTCAGGACGGCTGACTGCGCCTGCCAGGGCCACCTGCTGGGAAAGGCGGCGGTTCACTGGGAACCCTCCCGCGTTCATTTCCCTTGTGGAGCGGACGTCGGGCGGGTCACACCGCGTCTGCGGGATTCATCAGCCCGGAAAGACCGGGCAGAGCCGCCGAGGAGCGCTCCCGGGAGGTGCAGGCCTGGCGGACAGGCTCACTCAGAACCAGGGAACGAGAGCAGTCATTCATTTTTCCAGTATGTCCAGTGAGTACAAAAGCTGCAGTGTATTTGAGGACTCTGGGAATGACACCTGGTGTACCCACGTCGTTCATTCACATAAAAAGCTGTAAGACCACAGTGTGAGAGCAGGCTCTCCAAGAGCGTGAGAAATAAAGAATACAGGAGAGGATCTATATACATCTGGAAACGAAGTCCTAGAAGAAAAGGTAATCCCAAAGAATCTCATACCTTACTGTGTATGATAAAGATTTCAAAAGGGATCTGAGTATCTGCCCACTGCACTTTGTTTTAATTATAAACACATCTTGTCCTGTCATGCCAGTGATTTCTAAAGGGCCTTTGGTGACATTTGCTACTTTGTGAAAATTTTGCAAAGTATTATGTACTCTGAGGAAATGTCAAGTGTCATTTGCCCCAAAGATTTAAAATAAAAATAACAGAAACATGCATGCAAAAGATAACTTGTTTAAAGGGATAACATTAACTGCAGTCCTGAGAATATGCTGTGTATCAGAAGCCAGCAGAGCTCTTAAAGCTGCTGACCAATGCAGCAGAGCTGGCTCCCCACACAATAAGCAGATGTCATCAGCCAAAACTAAATAAGGGGCATTCTGGAGAGCTAGGAAGCCAGAGGACCAGCTAAGGACATTAAAAGCATCCTCACTACATCTATTCACAGTCCCCCTTCCATCCCAAAATTTCCCTGAGGCCTCCCTCCAGCCCCCAAAGCCAGGGGGTTGTCCAATCTTGTTCTGAAACATGACATAGGTCATTATCCTCAACTAAAGACACCAGGGTCCGGGTCCCAAGTCAACCACTTAATAACTCGCCCTTCCAAAGTGGCGCCACATGCTTTGATCCTATCACAGGCATTCCATCACCAACTCTGAAAAGCCATCTTCCTGTGGCTCCTCCACAAGGAAACCACAAACCAAAAACCCAAACCCACTGCCGTTGAGTCGATTCCCACTCATAGCAACTCTATAGGACAGAGTAAACTACCCCATAGAGTTTCCAAGGAGCGACTGGTGGATTTGAACTGCTGACCTTTTGGTGAGCAGCTATAGCACTTAACCACTATGTCATCAGGGTTTCCCTACCTTCCCAAAATTCTAATGTATCCAATATCTCACTCTCCCCAAACAGCAATGATCATGCTTGAACCCACTAACTTTTCAACCAGAACTCAAATTGGAGTCCACCAGCCACCACTACATGGAAAACGTCTTTGAAACAAAAACACCAAGTAAGGACAAAGGCAGGAAAGCACCAGATTCCACTGTTTCTACAGAGCTGAGCAGCTTAGTGACAAATGACATCACATCCATAAAAAAACTCCTCTCCTAACCTGAGAACAGCAGAAGCTTCTCCTGGGATGAAATGAGTAAAATTGGTGCTTGACTAGTTCACACAAAAGCAGGGGCAGTGGGGAGAGTGTGGCCAAGAACCCCTGCTATTCCAAAGGGCTGGGATTCCACTCTGTGGGAAATCCAAGCACTAGTCACCTATTCACGTGCAAGCAGAAATGGGGAGGAGACACTGCTACCCACGCTCCACAAAGAAGCCAGCATCCAAACCTACTGCTCATCGGTTCTGACTCACAGCATACCTGTGCGACAAAGCAGAACCACTCCACCGGGCTCCCAACGAGCTCCGAGTGGATCTGCACTGCCAGAACGTCTTGGTTGGCACACAGCCCTTAACCACCGTCCCACCAGCCTTTCCTCCACAGAGAAAGGCGGGTTGGCGTGAGAAGTTTAGCTGACTCTCCGAGAAAGTTGTCTTCCTGCTCATTTATATGACACTACTTGAATAATTTTGTATTAGAAGTGCTCTGATTTGCTTGGAACTGTCACAAAGAGGCTTATTGAAAGGTACCTCCCTTTGAAAACCACCCTGTTACGGGAAGGAGGGAGGGAGGGAGGGGAGAGAGACAGAAAGGAAGAGAAGAAAAGAAAAAAGGAAGAATGAAAGAAAGAAAGAAGAAAACCACTACTGTTGTGTCAGTTCCGACTCACAGGGACCCTATAGGCTAGAGAGAAATTGCCCCATGGGGTTTCCAAGGATAGCTGGTAGATTCAGACTGACAACCTTTAGTTTAGCAGCCAACTGCCTGACGACCACGCCACCAGGGCTGCTGGGGTAGGGAGTGGGACAAAGAGCCAGCTTTTTCAGTGTCAGCCGTCATAGTATTTCTGAAAATTCAGACTACTGTAATATTGGAAGTGATCTAATATCTGTATGTGCTCTGATATCCATGGGTCTTTGCGGTTCATCATCTCACACATTACTTGAATTTACAGGTGCTTTGCTTCCCTCCGTTGGTTTTGAGTTTCTTCTCACTGGACGTGCTGGCATGACTGCCGTTGTTGGCATTCCCCTTTTTCTTGAGATGTGCGTGTGCTTGTGTTCTGGGGGCCCTACAGGGGTCCACCAAGTCCAGAATCATGGCAGAGGACTTGGGGGTCCGGAGGTTGCCACTGGCGTGCATCTTGGAACTGCTGTCACCACAGGCCAAGTCCAGACGCTGCAGCTTGCCCCCCTTACCTGGCTGCTGCTTCTTTTCCTCCGTCCTCCTCTCAAGGGCCTGCTTCTTTGAACAGGACCTGCTGCTGCCCAGCATGTGTGCAGGTCTTAAAGAAGTTTGAAACGCGATATAGGATGGATGGATGTCTTCCTGGTGCAAATCCCTCCTTCGTGAAGGCCCTGCCTTTAAAGGTCCTTCCTGGTGAGGGGAGGGCTTGGGTGGGGCATTGGCAATAAGCTTGCTTCTCCCGGGGCTTTTCAGGGCCCCGCAGGTCCCCGGAGCGGGTGGCGGTCTGGCCTTGGCCCCTCTCGCCCTCTCGGTGAGGACAGTCTGGAGCTGCAGCTGCTCGAGCCTGAGGAGCCGATCGATGTACCTCCTGAGAAGGCCCCCCACCCGTGGTACGGCCTCCGCCCTGTCCTCCGAGTTCAGAAGCATGGCCATGTCCTGTAGGTCCCAGGAGTTGAAGGGAGGTGGGAGGAAATCAGGGTAACAGTATTCAGGCTTTGGGTGGCCTTCGTCTGGGGAAAGATGGAACTCGGCTGGGTTGATTTCCTCAGCTCTGAGCCGGAGGTCAGGAGGGGTGAGCGGAGAAGGAGCGATGCGAACTCTCTCCGAGTCAGAGAGGTCGCTCCCGCTGTCCTCGTTAGCATCCTCCGTGATAATTTTCATGGACTCAAAGTCCAGAAACAGTTTGCTCCCTGGGGCCCCCCGACACCCGGTGGTGAGTGGACTCCTGCCGGGCTTTTCCTCCCGGTGAACGCCGTCTGCGGGATCGCCCTCAGCCCGCTGCAGGGTGGCAGCTGCCAGCCTGCTTTTCAGCCGGGGGGACGCGCGGGGCGCCGGGGGCGCGATCTGCCGCTTCCCCGAAGAGCTGCTCAGACGTGGTGCGCGGCTCCAGGACGGCTCCGCATCCGTGCTGCTGTGAAAAGAGACACGGTCGTTAGGAGAAGCCACCCTCCAGTCGTGGGCGCTGGGTGCCATCGTGCCGATCTTCGCTCCGTGTGACCAAGCGGAGCTGCCTCACAGCGCTCTTAGGCCGGAACGGTCACCAGAGCGTACCATCAGTACCATCAGGCCTTTGGTCCCTGTAGCCCCTGGGGGACTGAGAACCGCCAGCCTTTAGGTCAGCAGCTGAGGGCACAGCCCGTGTGCCACCCGGGCTCCTGCCTCAGGTGTCGCTAAACCCGTTACCGTGGATCCCAGCTGAAGTGTTAAAAAACTGAAGGCTTTTGGATGGTTACCAGGAAAGGGAGGGACAGACACGGAAATCCCTCCCCAGACAGCAGACGGGCACTACCCCTGGTGGAGGGAAAGACAACACACAGGTGAGGGGAATGCAGCACAACTGGACCAAGGCCAGGTCACAGAAGCTTCTAGATACATCCAGACACCTTGAGGGACCGAGTTACTGGGGCCGAGGACTAGGGAGCCTGGTCTCGGGAGACATCTAGGTGAGCGGTGTAACAGTGCGTCAAGACAATGTTCTACATCCTGCTCTCGTGCATGGGGTCGTAAAGGCTTGCAAGTGGGCATCTGAAACACATCTGTTGGTCCCGTCACATGTGGAGCAAAGGAGAAGGAGAAAACCAAAGACCCAAGGACAAGTGCACCACCCAAACCACCGTCTCCACCGACCAGAGCCCAGGAGAACTAGATGGCGCCCGGCTGCTGCCACTGACGGCCCTGAGGAGGACTGTGATAGACAGTCCCGGGCAGATCAGGTGGAAAATGCAGACCAAAACTCAAATTCACAAAAAAGACCAGACTTACTGGTCTGACAGGGACTGGAGGAATGCCCAGGGCTATGGCCTCTGGACACCCTGGCCTCTCAGACCTAAAGCCACTCCCAAAGCCTATCTTACAGCCAAAGGTCAGACAGGCCCTTAACGCAAACATTGACACAGATGTGGAATGCACTTCTTAGTTTAATGAAGTAGAGGAAGCCCAATGGGCAACCCCTGCCCCAAAGCAAAGAAGGCGGGAAGGTCTAGATGAGCAGGCGCAGGGACCCCAGGGCAGAAAGGGACAGGGGACAGTGCTGACTCATTGTGGGTGTTACAGTCCATGCCACAAAACAACTGGGGCATAATTTTTTTTAATGAAACTATAAAATAGATTAAAAAAACAAATAAATTGAAGGCCTCTAAATGCCTCTGCAGAACACTTTTGCAGACCAATGTTTACCTGTAATTCTATGCAGCAAAAGCTATACAGTCCATGTGCCCAAAGTGAAAGCATGACTCCTATTTTACATCAAGAATTAACACTTAAGAGCCAAGCCAAGCCAAAAAACCACTGACGTTTCTCAAAATGTTTATAACTTTAGGGCAATTGTGTATGCTTTAAAAAAACACTAGCATGGAAACAATTTATCACAGAACTCTCACTCTGTTCTGTTAATGAACTTGTGAGTTGTGGAATCAACTCCAACCAACAGTGACCCTACAGGACCGAGCAGAACGGCTCTGCAGGACATCATAGGCTGAAATCTTTATGGGAACAAGTCGCTGGGTCTTCTCGCCTGCAGTGCCGATGGTAGGTTCTGACGGCCACCCCCTGGTTAGCAGCCAGGCGCTGAACTGCTGCACCACCGTCAATCACTAACCTACTGCCCCTCAAGCTGATCCTGACTCCTAGCAACAGAACAGAGGAGAAGTGCCCTGTAGGGTTTCCAAGGAGTGGCTGATGGATTTGAACTAGTGGCCCTTTGGTTAGCAGCTAAGCTTTTAACCACTGCACCACCTGGGCAGTGTTTAATAACATTAACACTGAAAGTCCACAGATTTTTTTATGTGCCTGTTTTAAATCACAAGCAAATAAGACATAAAATACAAGTTTTATGGACTCTGAACCACCCACAGGTAGTGATTATGAGCTACTGACATCTCAATGCACACAAGGGTTGCATACACAACCTGCACCTTAACCTGAAGGCTTACCAATCAGAGGCACACTCAAGAAGACTGTGTTTAAAGGGGCAGAAATACAATCATACGGTGCCTTATCACACAACATGAATGAAAATGCAGGATTAATGCGACTCTGTGAATAGCGGGTAGACCAGATTAATGAATACTGCATTCACTCACACACACACACACACACACACACACACACACACACACACACACACACACACACACACACACACACACACACACACACACACACACACACACACACACACACACACACACACACACACACACACACACACAGACACACACAAACCTGCTGCCACTGATTCACGCTGACCCTGCAGGACGGGTAGAACTACTCCATAGTTTCCAAGGAACCTGGTGGATTTGAACTGCCAACCTTGTGGTCAGCAGCCACTCACAACACCACGGTTCACGTAATGGTGTGTGCATGTGTGTGCGTGTGTACGTGTGTGCGTGCGTGCGTGCGTGTGTGTGTGCGCGTGCGTGTGTGTGTGTGGTCTGACAATTAAGTCCACAAACTTAATTGTTCTAAGTGCCATATACCTCATTGCTGAATATCACTAAGGCCACCCTCAAAGTCCTCCCCTTGGGAAGCTATGCACTGATGCCAGTGCCTAGTCCACCCTCCAGAGCAATTCTGGAACTCTTTCTGGAATGGCCATTGTACATTGTGGCAAGGTGGCAAGTTTGGAAATTTCACTGGATAGTTGTCTGTGAGGGAGTGTTTAGCCAGTAAGCAAATCACTGTATTGGAACACCCTCCTACTCACCTGATCGGACCCCAGTGACTTTTTTCTGTATCCAAAGATAGAGGAAATATTAAAAGGAAGACATTTTGATGACATTCAGAACATCAAGGGTAATATGACGACAGCTCTGATAGCCGTTCCAGAAAAGGAGTTCCTAAATTGCTCTGAAGGGTGGACTAGGCGCTGGCCTCAGTGCATAGCTTCCCAAGGGGAGGACGTGGAAGGTGACTGTAGTGAGACTCAGCCATGAGGTCTGTAGCACTTTTTCTAGAACGAGTTCGTGAACTTTACCGGCAGCCCCTGAAGGCATAATGCACAGAGTCTTCATTAATTTGATTTTCTTGCCTTTCACAGGGCAACATCAACCCTATTTTTTTCATTCATCTTGTGTGATAGCAAGGACCCTCTCTGCAGCGTGGTTAAATGCTCGTCTGCTAACTGAAGGGTCAGGAGTTCAAAACCCCCGTCTGCCCCTGGTGTGGCTGTCTGCTTCCACTACGAAGACAGGTCTACTGGAAGCGGGCTCCGACCCGGCAGTGATGGGCTGTGTTTGGCTTGGCGTGCATCAGCAGTGTGACCACAAACCCTTTCCAGAATGGTTTTCACATCCCAGCTGCTACACTGTCAAAATTTTCCTCACAGCTGGTGTCAGCAGCATCCACAAAGGTGAATTAGCCGAAACCTCCGGGCAGTGGCTCAGATCTATGACTTCTCACCCAAAGGTCAGCAGTTTGAATCCACTAGGCACTCCCTGGAAACTCTGTGTGGCACTTCTCTGTCCTACAGGGTCACTCAGCATCCTTTTCATAGAAACAAAAACTAGCACAGAAAGGAAATTTATCCCAAGTTGCAGATTCTGTTAAGGTGGCCAGAAATCTGACTCCCAAAGTCATGCTTGATAATCACATAAACATGTACAGTTTTCCCCAGACATATTTTTCCCCAATCACACGCATATGCAATCTGGAGAACTGATGTAACTTGTCTTTTGCAGCCAAGCCAAGTGCCGTCGAGTCGGCAATTATACAGAAAACCAAAACAACTCTTTACCTGCTGTTCTCATGAGATCCTGTCAACCTACTCCCTTTCTTGAAAAATACACATGGCTGATCATCGTCAAGGGTTTGGCGGACTGTCTGAAAAACAGGCATACAGTCATCAGTACTCTGATACAACACCCTCAGCACAGCAACAGAAAAGCCAATCTAGGCAAGCCTCCCCTTCAGAGCTTACATCACCTTTTCTGCAGTGCTCGGAATATTCTTGCTTAATTTCCTGGAAGATGATGACAGCTGGGGAAGTGATTTCTTTATTCCTCTGATATTTGGAAAGGACTCCTCGCTCCTGGGACTAGAAGCAACAAGGCACCATCAAGTTCATACTCACTGCAAAGCACTCCAGTGCTGGTACAGAGTGGGCTTTTCATGTGTTTGATTTTTAATATTGGCACAATACCTAAATAATTGGTGGGGGAGTGGCTGCATTATGTTTACGTTTATTCCTCTTTTCCTTGCTTTTATTCATGGTGGATATTGTGTACAGTGTCACACTGCTAGACAAGCTGTAAGTGACAGTCACTGTAAGTGTGTGTGTGGGTGTATGTGCATTTGTTGCTGTTAGGTGCTGCTGAGTCAGTTCTCATGAATCAGCACCCCGAGGGTACAGAGTAGACTGGCTCCACAGACTTTTCAGAAGCTCACTGTCAGGCCTTACTTCCGAGGCACCATGGGTGGGTAAGAACTGCCAACCTTTGGGTTAGTAGCCCAGAACTTAAATCGTCTGCACGACCCAGATGTCTCCCTCTTGAGAGAGAGCGAGTACCCCACTGGCACACTGGTTAAGAGTCTGGTTGAATCCACCAGCCGCTCCTTGGAAATTCCTGTGGGGCCGATCCACTCTACCTTATACAGTTCTTGTGAGTCAGAATCAGCTCAATGGCAACAAGTGTTTTTTGTTTGGTTTTGTTTTTTTTACATATACATAAAACCCTAGTGGCATAGTGGTTGAGACCTACAGCTGCTAACCTAGAGGTTGTCAGTTCAAATCTACCAGGCACTCCTTGGAAACCCTATGGGGCACTGTGCTTTAGGGTTGCTATGAGTCAGAATCAACTCCACAGCAACAGGTTTGGTTTGTTTTTCTACACACACACACACACACACACACACACACACACACACACACACACACACACACACACACACACACACACACACACACAATCTCCTTGGAAACAATAGTCGAGGACACTGGAAAGGCTAGTCAGGGTCTGCTCTCACCCCCAGCCCCCAAGCTCAGTCCTTTTCTGGCTCCCAGGGAATCCCAAAGGTACACCAGGTACTGAGGTCACCTCTCTGTTCCCACGAAGCTCAGAATCTGGTGTACAACCTTCCTTCCCATCCTCCTCCATTCCCCATTGCACCCTTCTACCAACAGACGGTCTACACGTTCATGCAAGTTCTATATCACACATGTTCTATGTTACAGAACATCAGCACCCTTCTACCAACAGATGGTCTACACACTCACACGTTCTATGTCACACATGTTCTATGTTACAGAATGTCAGCACCCCTCTACCAACAGATGATCTATATACTCACACATGTTCTGTGTTATATAACATCATCTCATGGTGAAACCTTGCAGACACACTCAGACCCCAAGCCCTGCCACCACGGAGCCAAATCACAACTCTGCGCTGCCCTAGAGTGTTAAGGGGGGCAGAGGCGAACCACCACATAGAGGCTCTGAGGTTGTGAACCTGTCTAGAAGTGGAGTCAAACTGCTGGCCTTTTGGTTAGCAGCCAGGAGCTTTAACCACTGTGCGACCAGGGCTCCCTACACTAACTACAGAAAACTTACTTTTGAGAGGCCTAGTAACAGTGCCCTGAGCCACAGTGAGGCTCTCCCTCCTGCTCCATCCCCCAGCTCAGGAACATAAAAAGCAGGTGGAGTTATAAAACTCCATGCCCTGGAGTTGGTTCTGATTCACAGTGAGCCTACAGACAGAGTGGAACTGCCCCACAGAGTTTCCAAGGAGCACCTGGAGGATTTGAACTGTTGACCCTTTGGTTAGCAGCTGTGACACTTAACCACTACACCACCAGGGTTTCTGGTAGGGCTATAACCCCAAAACGAACTGCCAACAAGTGGATTCCAACTCATAGTGATCCACAGAGCAGAACTGCCACATAGAGTTTCTGAGGAGCGCCTAGTGGATTTGAACTGCTGACGTTTTGGTTAGCAGATGCAGCACTTAACCACTAAGCCACCAGGTTTCCAGTAGGGCTATACAAGTTTTAATTTTCTTCTTGAAATCTTCCTGTAGTTTTCCCTAGAAAATATGTGAGCCTTTTTAGTCTGATTATATGTAGTGCTAAGAAGAACTACACAGCCTCTGAAAATTAAGTTAATTGATATGATACTATCATCAACGTGCTACAGTAAGTTTAGAAGCAGGAAGTGTTCCTTCACCAATCCTGAGCGGGTTTTACTGTTCTGGCTTCTTTCCGCTCTGTCCCAACGGACTGTAAAAAGGACCTGTCCTGAGTGCATGGCCCCACAAGGGTCTCCGGAGAGTGCGGGCCTCTACACTTACTTCTCCAGCCGTTTGTGTGCACAAGTTTGGGGTAGGGGGTCGAGGGACCAATGCATACAGGGTCCTAAAGATGCAGAAGGCAGGCTTGCAGTTTCCCCGGTGTCTCAGAGCATGTGTCCGAGGGTCTGGCTCCAGGAACGCTCCTGAAGCATGTAGCCTGAATCAAGGCAGCCGCAGTGTTCGCGACCCGGCGTAAATCTTGCTTCCGCTTCTTCCTTGCTGGCACTGTACTGAGGCCAACGGAACCAGCACCACCCCCTCCCTGCTCCCCAGGGAGCCGACTGCCCATCGCTGCGGCAAAGCCTTGTGGGTGCCGCTTCTTTAAGCTGCAAGGCTCCTCGGCTCTCGCCGAGGAAAATGCCCCTGGGAGCAGCTGCTGGGAAGGCCCCTTTCCGTCCCCTCCCCCCAAGCCCAGACTCCGAGGCGCAGCAGCATGCCTCCGTTCTCGGCCTTCCCGCGGGCAGCCGCGATCCAGGATCGCTGGGCGCCCAGCCCCGGCAGACGCAGACAAACACTGATCAGACCTGCCTCGCCAGCGCGGAGGACACGTGACGAGCCAGCCGCCTCGGTGCAGCGGCCGCAGCGGAAGCCTGCCGGAGCTGGGGCGCAGGGCTCCGGGGCCGGGCTTCGGCTGCGGGTCCCGCGCACCGCGCACGTCACGAGGGGCGGGGCACGCTGGGAGGTGGCGCTGGCCAAGTGCCGCGTCCTTAGTGGCGCGGCCAGCGGAGGGCGGGGCGCTCGGAGCGCTGCTTACAGCCTGAGGCTCCGGAGGCAGACGGGAGGCAGCAGTGCCGCGCCCCCCGCGCCCCGCGGAGGGCTGCCACCGCCAGAGTGCCAGTCTCCTTAGGAGCAGACTCCTCCGTAGCTGCAAGACGCTGAGGACCTGAGCGAGGTGACGGGCGAGAGGCTGGCGCAGGACCTGGGGATACTTCAAGCCCTCTTGCACTCGGCCGGAGCTGCGGAGGGTGCGGACGGGGCGTTGCCCGACGGCCGGTCGGGACATGTCGGGAAGTCTGGGCTCTGCGCTGCCTGGCTGCAGCCTGGGCGCCCGGAAGCCAGCACCACGGAGCCTCAGCAGCCTCTCGGACCTAGACAGCGACGCGAGCTCTTGGCGGCGGCCCTGCAGGCCTCCAGAGAGCCCTGGCCGCGCGATGGCACCGCCGCCAGCGCCGTCGGGCTGCGACCCAAACCTGCGGCCAATCATGGTGCGACGCACGCGCTCGCTGCCCAGCTCGCCCGAGCGCCGCCTGCAGAACGCTGGCGCGCAGGGGGCCGCGTGCCGACCAGGCTGCAGCCGGCAGCTCCGCGTGCGCTTCGCCGACGCGCTGGGCCTAGAGCTGGCGCAGGTCAAGGTCTTCAACGCGGGTGACGACCCGGCGGTGCCGCTGCACGTGCTGTCGCGGCTCGCCATCAACGCGGACCTGTGTTGTAGCAGCCAGGATCTGGAGTTCACGCTCCAGTGCCTGGTGCCCGACTTCCCGCCGCCCGCCGAGGCCACCGACTTTGCCGAGCGAGTGCAACGACAGCTCGTGTGCCTGGAGCGCGTCACCTCCTCCGACCTGGGCATCCGCGGCACGGTTCGCGTGCGTAACGTGGCCTTCGAGAAGCAGGTGGTCGTGCGCTACACGTTCTCCAGCTGGCGCAGTGCACATGAGGCGACGGCGCGCTGGCGCGGGCCAGCCGATGTGGCGGGCACCGAGGACGTCTTCGCCTTTGGCTTGCCGGTGCCGCCCTTTTTGCTGGAGCTTGGCGCACGCGTGCACTTCGCGCTGCGCTACCGGGTGGCGGGCGCTGAATACTGGGACAACAACGACGGCCGCGACTACAGCCTTACCTGCCGCAGCCACGCGCTGCACATGCCGCGTGGCGAGTGCGAGGAGAGCTGGATCCACTTCATCTGAGCCGCCGCGCCTGCTGTCCCTGCCGGCCGGCTGGCACGCCTCCACGTCTGCTCTTCCCGGAGCCACCACTCTGCACCCCAAGTTGTCTGTGCTTCCTGCTGTGCGGTCTCCTGGCAGTGGCCTGTCCTGTGTCTACTTGAATCGTCTGTCACTTGGTCTAAAAATTTGCCTGTGATCACCAGAACGCTAACTTGTTTCCTGTGCTGGTCGGGGGTGGGGTTGGGGGGTATGGCTAGGTGGGAGGGTGCACGGCAGTGGGGGCCCCTCGGGGGAGGGTCCGGGCCAGGGCTCTTTGGGAGGCCCACCCCTCCTGTAGGAGGGCCTGTGTGTGTAAACTTCGCCGTTATTTATTATCAACAAGATGCTGGGGCCTTGTGCCGTTAGTGGGTGCCTTCTCTGGAGCATTCGGGATTTCATAAGCTTTAAAAAAAAAAAAGTGTGTGGTGCCCGATGTAAACAGAATATCCAGTGTGACAGGCATCGCGGTCCCTACAGGCAATCCTGACGCAGGACAAGGAAAATCTGACTCTGCGTTGGCTTGCCAACGTCTCTAGCCTTCTAACAGTGGGGAAACTATTAATAGGCAAGAAATGTTTGCCTCGTCAGTCACCACACACCCATTCCTGGGAGTTCAGGCTGCCCTGGTTAGCTGGATGGCTCCTACGTCGCCAGCTGAGAAGGAAACAAGCTGAAAGCTTCGAACTAGCAAAAGAATCCTGTCTGCAATCCCAGTTCTTACCACCTGTATTTTTCTCCTGTGTGTTTGGTCGTTATTTGCACATTCTCAGGCCACTCCGTTATAGGGTGGGAGCAACTCAAACGTTTTAAGAATGCCTGTCTTATTTCACTTTCCAGGTGACGCTATAGAATTTCAGGGGACGGTGCCCTTGGCAGTTCACCTTCTGATTACTAAGATGACTCCTTTTGTATCTTCTTAAGCGTTAGAATTTCCAGCAGTCATCTCTGAGAAGTCCAGTTACCACGTGGAGCTAGGTGGTGTTTACAGCAATAGCCAGGACTCGGAGGGGTAGTAATCCGCAAGTATTTATTTTTCTTAACTACTTAAAATGACATTTTTATAGGCCTGGTGTCATCAAGAGCCTGCCGACTTTCTTCCTTGGGCCTTCAGGTGGGGGTGTTTTGTTTTTTTTTTTAACACTTTCTGGTATTCTTTCCCAGATTTAAAATGGTAAATGCATCATTTTACCTCCAACCAATGAGTCAAGTGCCAGTTCTTTCAAACTCCCAGCAAGGGTGATGGTGTCTTTGGGTGCTGTGCAGTCTCTTTCACAGCAGGTGCTAGCATTGAGTGAGAAAAAAAAGTGGAGAACAATATCTGAGGCTTTCAAAGCGGCCCACTCCAGTTTGAACCCATGCTGAGAATCTGCCTCTCCACCTCGGATGTACTGAACCAGGATGTACAGTTTAACAAGATGCCAGGTGATTGTTCTGTGACATCTTGTCACATTTTTAACAAGATTGGTTTGAAGCACTGAGTGTCTCCAGCTCACAAACTTGGTTTGTTGATGACACGGTTGAACTCAGTGTGACCTGTATTAGGATGGACTGTACATTTTGTTAATGCTAGTCAACGTTTGTGAAATCCACTTTAAAGGATGCATTTTGCCTTTTGACCAGTTTGGTTTTAATAATTGCAACTTCTGTGTTTTTCAAATTGTCAGAAATAGGGATGGCTTTCTTTGGTGTCCCCCAATCTGAGAATACTGGATTTTTATTTAATATGAGTGTATTGAACAATTTGGCTGTTAGCACACAGCTGTACACCGATGTGGAAGAGAGAGACACTCGGTGGTTCACCTGGGCTGTCACAAACAGGCCGACATCTAGGTCAACAAGCCGGAACGTGGCTTGGCTTCTTAGCCCTGTGCTCACAGTGCAAAACAATTGTCTGGGCATTTAGATATCATGACTTACTTAAAAGCATGTGGAGAATCCTGTAATCTATGTGAAATCACTTGCTGAAAAGTTTATGGTCATGGAAAATAAAGTAAATGCTATATCTTTCATAGTCAAAGAACCTCAAGGTGCCTTTTAAAAATTAGTAACTTTTTGAAACCTAAAGCTTACCTATACCTGCCTACTTGATAAAGAAGCTGTGGAACAGCTTAAAAACTTTCAGACCCTAGAATATAATTATATTGCTTAGACATTAAAATTTTATAGTGGATTGTGCAATTTCCATGTTGTCTCCCCAAATATGTATGAACGTTTGTCTAAAATGATTTTACCAACACTTAAGTATTAAAGTAAAAGTGCAAAAATGGTCGTGTGCTTTTCTTGTGGTGGGGGAGGTTTTCTTGTGACCTAATTACAGAAAACAAAGCTGTTGAAACGTCTTATATGTTTACTTCATTTCAGACATACATCTTATCCTTTCTAAAGCAGTCAAATTCACTGCCTTGCTGGAAGAAAAATAACTTGACTGATTGTACCTCATTTTCAGCCATACAGTTGTGTATGCCTTTGAGAAGGGAGGATCTAATCTTATACACTAAGTGAGCATTAACACAGAAGGAAAACTTTACAGGAATAAAAAGGCTGCGAAAATTAGTATACTTCTCCTACAGCACTTCTAGGAGGCTGTGTATTGCATAATTAGTGTGTATCTATCTGCCTGTCCCCTGGATTGTGACCATTTATTGTCTTCTCTCCTGTTTGGTAACAGAACTTTATATATTTGATTTCATTTTAATTCATAAAATTATGCTAATTGACTGCTAATAACTCCACCTTCTTAAGTGAAAAGAGTGATGCTCGGATGAAACCCAGAGAGATTTTATCAATTACCTCAAGTCCCACAACCACTAAGTAGCAAAGTGGGCATTCAAACCTCTGCCAAACTTGGAATCCCTGCTTTCTCTGCCCTTTGATGGCACATGTAAACACCTAAAACAAGCCAAACCCATCACTGTCAAGTCACCTCCTGCCACATCAGCACCCTGCAGGATGGGGTAGAACTGGCCCCCTAGGGTTTCCAGGAAACCACTGATGCATTGGAGCTGGTTCCCAAATGAACTCTTAGCCCCGGTACTACCTGGACATTCCCAATAAGTGCCTGTTAACTGAAGGCCAGATTTTATACCTGATGAGTTTCTCCACTTTACACCATAATCTAAACCTTTTAAAAACAGTTGTGAGGAGATTTGGTTAGTGTTTTTTTTTTTTCCTTCCAAGTGTTAGCTCACTGATATTTGCTAGAGAATTCCTTTTGTTTGAAAATACAAAACAGTAAAAAGGGGTAAAGTGTTCTCTTCTCTGCCAGAAAGTGGTGAGGTAAGACAGTACAGTTTTCAATTTTTGAAGTGTGTTAGTAAGCTGTGCCTCCACAACTGCTTTGTCAGGAAGATTGTGTAATATGTATGTGGAAATCATGGGTCATTACACATTACACAAAGGTGTCAGCTAATGAGAATCAGAGCACATACAATCATATAGTTTGTATTATACATTAACAGTATTTACATGTGTGAAGAATTTAAAAATTTAAATATTTGATATAAAATTTACCCAATCACTGCCTATGTACATTATACTGCATATCTGTCAGCGTTCATTAAAAAAATTAAGATACAAAAATTAAGTTCAGTGAGTGAGCTACACAGCTGTAAAGAATTTGGCAATTTACGTTCCAGAGAGCCCTAGCCAAAGAGAATATTAAATACTCTTTTGTAAATTTGTGGATCCGACTCGATGGCACTTGGCTTGGCTTTGTAAATTTGTATTATTCCATGTGATTTCATCTGCTTTGATCTTCAACTGTGTTTTTTTTCTATTCCCTTTATTTTTCTAGGCTTTTACATTACACTTAAGTTCAATGTTTTAAAGCAGTCGATGACTTTTAGATAGGAAATTAAGATGTTACTAAAATATAATTTTAAAATCTGACTTGGCAACATCCATACATGTTTAATTATGCATAATCTTTGCCACGGAAATCCCATTTTGGGAAATTTATCTGACAAATGGCACCAACAAATTTACCATTTGTAGAAGTGACTATTACAAAATAATACAAACACCTATTAACAGAGAAGACAGTTCACTCAAAAGTTGTTAATCCATATTATTAATAACTGTGCAACTGTTAAAAAGACTTAGCTACATTTTATTCACATGCAGCAACGTTCACGTCATAAAAGCGAACCAATCGAACCCAGAACAGTACCAGAGCCCGAGCCCATTTTGCTTTTGACACACGTGGAGACAACGCCTGGGTGGCTGAGTCCTCAAACCCTCCCCCAACGGACGTGACGGGGACCGCGCACTGTCTGCCGTTTCCACTTCTCAAAAGCCTGGCTCTTTTTGGACCGCAGATTGGTGTGTTTCATCTGGTGGCAGGCGACTGAGAACATTCTGTTGCTCCTTTAACATTTTTTTTTTTTTTAAGGAGGATCTACAGCATTCTCAGGCTCACTGGGTTTAAGCAAAAGCAGTTGGTTAAAAAAAAAAAAAGAACAATGAACCCTAAAAAGCCCAGGACTGCGTTGTTGGTGTTTCTGCTGGGGTCCTCCCGGGGAGGGCCCAACCCTCGTAGCTGAGCTTCTAGGAACCCAGGGACCAGCAGTGGGTCGGGACCTTGGGAGGGGGCATCAGCTCTCGCGTTCCTCCCCCAAAGCCCCCCAGAGGTCCCTGTCGCCAGATGTGGCCGGTGACCCCAAGGTCTCTGCCGTCCCCACCCCAGCCCTCTCACGGGGCTTTGGGGAGACTCAGGTGAGCATCTTGGTCCTCCCAAACCTGCCCCTCGTCCTCTGCCAGCAGGTAAGCCAGGAGCAATCCCAGAGCGTCGTCACCGCTGGATGTCGCCTGCAGGCTGGAGGCCGCAGTTGTGAGGAGACAGTGCCCAACACGTGTCACAGCACCAGCGTCCATCGAGGGGTCGCAGCTTTACCTACCTACAGTAGAGGTACTGTCTATTCCCTGAGGGAACCCCAGCCAGTCAGGGTACCCCTGCGCAGGCCTCGGGCAGGCCGAGAGCCTCACCTGACGCGCGGGGCGGGGTTGGCTCGCCATCTGCGCTGATTGGACACGCCGACAGGAAGCTGCGCGGATTGGGCGGGACCTTCCCGCCTTCCACCGCCGCCGGAAGCGCGCTCCTGCCCTGAGGCGGGAGATTCTACACCCTGTGGCAGCGGCAGAAACGGCGGCGGCGGGGTGGAGGTGAGGTCTCCTCGGCCGATCGGTGGGCACTTCGCGGGCCCAAGCGGGGAGTGTGAGGCCTCCGCTCGGGGCCTCGAAGTTGGGGGACGGCCGACAGTTTGGTCAGGGCCGCCGTGGAAACGCGCGGTGAGGCGAGTGGAGCGAGACGCCGGGTGCCTGGAGGGGCCAGTGGGCCGCCATCCGGCCTGACCGGGCCTCCCGGAGGCCCTTCGACGCCGCCGGCCTGTGGACACGGGGAAGCGGCGCGTCCGTCGGCGTGCAGCTGTGCTGCGGGGATCTGTCGGCCTCTGTCCTTGCCTCGTCCCCTGAGCGAGCGCCTGTCGGTCTCTGTCAGGAGGTTGTGTGGAGGAAGCCCCCAGGGACGTCACGGCGGCGGGCGCCATTACGCAGGCAGCCTCGCCGGGCGGGACGGAGCGGCGCTGGCGGGTGTGCAGACGTGGGGGTGTCCCCCGCTGGGGCAGGACCGGGCGCGGTCTGCGGCTCCCGCCCGGGCCGAGGCTCTGGGACCGCCTCGGGCTCCTGGAGCTCCAGCAAGATCGGCGTCACCAGCCTCCGCACAGGGCGTCCCTCCTGGGGGGTCACAGAGACGCCCGCGGGAGCCGCCGGCCGGGGCCCGTGTTGGGGCCATTCCCGCAGGTGCCGCGCTCGCTGGGTGGGGGCTTGGGTTTTCTGGAATTTTCCACAGGCGAGCTCTGGAAATGAGCTCGGGTGACTCGGGCCGGGGGCAGAGGGGTGAGGGGCCGGATTGCTGACGGAAGGTCGGCGGTTCGAATCCCCCAGCCTCTCCTTGGAGCCGCGCTGTGCCCTCTAGGGGCGCCATGAGTCAGCATGGCAGCAGTGAGCTGGCTGGCGGGTGGCTTTGATGAGGAAGCCGCGGCGGCGCGGGGGCTGCGGGCTTGGTCGCCGCCCGGCAGGTTGGCGGGTAGACGCCCGCGGCGCTCTGCGGGATGAAGGGCTGGCGGTCACTTCCAGAGGGAGCAGCCTGCCGTGGGCTCCTGTCCTGTGGAGTCCTCACGAGTCTCTAGTGGGCCCATGGAGGTGTTAAATCTCTAGTGTGCTGACGGAGAGGACCTGACGCTGATCCATGGCTGCTTCTATTCGTTCAACGTGGGAGAAGAAAATAGCTCCTCCTCGTATCTGTCAGGTTCCTGGTTTTGTGTTTGCAACCGTAATTCTTTTATTCACCTGCGTGTACGCATTTAACTTCTCACTGATTCGGGTTTTTTTTTTTTTTTTTTTCTTGCCTGCAAAGCAGTTGGCCAGTAAGTAGACCAAGATTCACAGCCTTCGGTGGCTACTTGACACAACGCTACGCTTTCGTTGAAAATGTGTTACTCAGTGTTGGGTTCCTAGGGGGTTCTGTTACATAGCACTTTACAAAGCTGTTTGAACTTGTTAACTAGTGGTGGTGAAAGCCCAGTGTATCGTTGTTGCTTGCTTCTAGAGTTACGTTTCTCTTTGTGTTTGCAGAAGGTGGACTTCTTTGGTGTTGTAGGCAGTAGTGCTGACCTTCTAGCTCGGTTGTGGCAGCTGTTTATTCAGCGTGCCAGTCGAGGGAAGGTGGGGAGTAACTGGATTCTTTGGTTGATTGATTGTGGTTGAGTC
Source organism: Heterohyrax brucei (assembly GCA_028571685.1). NCBI lineage: Eukaryota > Metazoa > Chordata > Mammalia > Hyracoidea > Procaviidae > Heterohyrax > Heterohyrax brucei. The sequence continues at coordinate 88,375,842 of CM053156.1, read as the reverse complement.
AAAGTTACAATCCAGTTTAAATTCTCACGCCGGCCTGTGTGCAGTTCCTACTGCTCTCCTTGCCTGGTGACAGCACATTTCCCCTTTCTGTTCTATGTAAGTCCTATCTTAACAATCTCCTGTTTCCTCTTCTCCACCCTCTCCACTCCCGTCTAGTAAGAGGCCAGTAGGACGACACTCTGTAGATGCATAGAGACATAAAGTGTACACACAATATGGTCACCGTGTGTCGCCAAGTCCAGTCCATTCCTGTCAAAGGAGTTGACCTCGGCAGTGGTTTATGATCAGGGGCAGCATCACATCTAGGGACCATGCTCCCAGGAGAACCGCCAGGCCTTCAGACCACCAGTTGTAGTCTTTTAGTGGAAGGGTGTATCCCTTCTTCTCCTATTGCCACTGGAACTCAACTTTGTGAGCCCCATCACAGCTGTCACTGGAGGTGGCCGAGCACCATCTGGGTCTTCTGGTCGCATGCTGATGTAGTCACCCATTCACATGGGTCTTTCTGTCTTCTGGGTTCTCTTTCCCCCATGTTTTTGTCCTTGGTGATCATCTGTTCCTGCTGAGTTGGGACCATTTGGTGTACCTCAGATGGCAGCTTGTTAGCTTTTAAGACCCCAGACACCACTCACCAATGTGGGGTGGAGAAGACTCTGTTTGCAATAGTATAGTTATGCCAGTTGGCCTCAGTGTCCCCTGAGAGCATGGTCCCCGGACCCCTGCGCCTGCTACTCTGCCCTTGCCGTATTAAGTTAAGATTGAAAGAGTTTCCAGGTTATGTTCAAGTCCAGTTAAATTGATCTTCTTTCTAATGTGTACTGTCACCGATTTCACCCAACCAAATTTCTGTCAACTGTCTATAACCAGCCCTTCCCCTCCCTCCCTCCCTTCCCTTGCCAACTGGATTCTTGATTTACGTTTTTTGGTTTCTTTTTTTTCATCTTCCCGTGTATAGATAATAATTAATTTTCGTTTTCCTGACATATTTGTGAGAAAGTAGGAACCAACTGTCTTGCTAGCTTAATGTGTCTCTTTGCCATAAGTAACTCTTCTGTGACATATTTCATGTCCCAAAGTACTTTGTAGAATACATTACTTCAGATTGTCTCAGTTGTGACTGTAGAAAGAGCATAATCTAGTAGGCAGGCAGTTGCTCCACCCTAGAGAAAGAGTATAAATGCAGGCCCAACTACAGTATATTTCACGTATTTTAAGTTTTGACTCAAGCTATCAAATTGTTAAATGGTGCCAGTCTTCAGTTTCACGGTATACTTCATTTGAACAAGATAGATAATGGCACACAATAACAATGTAATTAAAATAAAATACAAATTATTAACAAAAAAATTTATAAGTCAAAATTATTTCAGTGCTGGAATCATTTATTTTTGAGGAGTTATATCTACTTAAATATTTTTATAAAAAACCTTATTTGTAATCAAGTTCTCACTTGCCATCTGACTGTCATTGTAAAGAATCTGTATCATGCGTCGTGTTCCTCAGCCACTGTGTGCAACTGCTGCAGATGCTTCCGGAGCCACAGATTGGAGTACAAAGGGAAGCCAGACAGTGGACACGTGGCACTCTTAACCTGTCTGACCCCACTTCATTTGAGTTAATTCCAACTCATAATGACCCTGTAGGACAGAGTAGAACTGCCCATGCTGGCACACCTGTCTCCTACAGAGAAAGTGGCTGGTGGGTTTGAACAGCTTTTAGTTGGCAGCCCAGCTGTTAGCACGCTGCCACCAGGGCTCCTGGTTTATGTCTAAATCTATTTATCTATAGAAATTAAAGAATGATATGAATCACTTAGTACTGTAAAATGTTCCTCAGCGGCTGTACGCAACTGCTGCCGACACCACGCACTAACGTGGCAGTGCTTCCAGAGCCACCGATTGGAGTACAAGGAGGAGCCAGAAAATGGACATCTGGCACTCTTAAGAAGGGACACTTTATTATGCAAGAATCAGCTGCATTCTTGCTCCATGAGGGGAAGAATTTGACAGTTAATTAATAAGTATTTTCTCTTACGTAAGCAGTTAGGTTGCTCAAACACCACCTGCTTTCTGATGTACGGACTAAAATGTCAGTGTCGGTTTCTCTGCATTCAGTTGCAGCTTCCCCATACTTCTTTAACCATTTTTATTATGAAAAATTTCTAATGTGCAAAGCATATAGAATAGATTCACTGATTACAATACCCTTCTTTCAAAGGCTTAAAGCAAGAAATGAGAATAAGTGTTTTTCTAGGGCCTGAAAGGTATTAAGTTATGAGAGTCAGTGTTTATGGTTTGTAGGACTTGTGGGGCCAGTGCTGATAAGCCTGTGTTCTTGCTAATAAAATGGTGTATATCAGAGAGGATGCACTATAGAACCCAGAGCAGGAGCGCTTTTTGCCCATGGTCTAAAATAGTGGTAACTGAAAGGATATACATGAATGTATGTATGCTGAACCTTAGGCAACAAACTAGATTAACTTGATCCATAGTATTTCTTAGCATTGTGTCATAGTCTAGGCACCATACTTTGTCTCCCTTAAAAACCTGTTTCTCTCCCCTGCCTCCTTTTTTTCTTCTGCTGTTCCATTGTATTCCCCATCTCCTGGTCTTTTCTCGCTGTGCAGTCATCCATTTTCATAGACACACATCCATAACAGTGTATAACCAAGAAAACCAAACCCAGTGCTGCTAAGTCAGTTCTGAGTCATCACAGCCTTATAGGTCAGAGTAGAACTGCCCCATAGAGTTTCTAAAAAGCATCTGGTGGATTTGAACTGCTGACCTTTTGGTTAGCAGCCATAGCACTTAACCACTAGGCCACTGGTGGGTTTTTTGTGTTTGTGTTTCTGTATGTATGTCTCATTTTGCAAGTTTTTATGACTCCACAATGTTTTCGAGATAAACCACATTCTTAGAGATAGATCTAGTTCATTCTGCTTAACATGTCACATTTCGTCTATTTATGTACCACCTCCTCAATTTACGCATAAACCAAAAACAAACTTGCTACTGTGGAGTGGATTCTGACTCACAGTGACCCTCTAGGACAGCAGAATTGCTCCATAGCGTTTCCAAGGAGCACCTAGCAGATTCAAACTGCCTACCTTATGGCTGGCAGACGTAGCACTTAACCACCGAGCCACCAGGGTTTCCAGTTGACATGTAGGCTGTAATAATGTCTTGATAGTAGAAACAGTTATTCTGCAAAGTATTTTTGCACTCCCTCTGTTCTTTTGCATTTTTGTAAAGTGTGAAATTAGAAGTGGATAGACTGGGTTATATGACATCCACGTTTACATTTTTACAGGATGTCATCGGACTCCTTTTTAAAGTGAGAAAGTAGGAACCAACTGTCTTGCTAGCTTAATGTGTCTGTTTGCCATAAGTAACTCTTCTGTGACACATTTCATGTCCCAGAGAACTTATTTCCACCAGGAGTACCTGCATTTCTGTCATCTCCTGTTCTCAGAGAGCCTTGGTGTCATCAGGTTCTTTCCTTTTTGCCCATCTGGTAGGTTTAGAAAGAAGTGCTTATCATTGTTTCCAGTAGCATTTCTGCTTCCTGCCAAGGTAGGATCTTATCTTTATTAGCTGGTTGAGTTTCTTCTTCTCAGGATGATCTGTTACTGTTATCCACTTTTGTGTTGTATTGAAGAATTTTCTCATTAATTTGTTAGCATTCTTCACAATAATTGTTGTAATGCTCATCCTTAATTTCCTCTCACATCTCTGCTGCCTCTTTGTACATGTGATGTACAAAAAATTCAAACCTAGTACTTCTTTATGCTTTGTGTTTTTTACATTTTGAATTCTTGACATTGTAATGTCAGTTAGCCTCTTGTGTTTTCGTTTAATAGTTTTAAAACTTTTAATTTTTATGTTTATTCATTCACCTAGAATTTAGTTTTGTGAATGGTGAAAGATAAGAATCTGGTTTTCTTATTTTTTCATCTCATGAGTCAATTTTCCCATTGCCAGGTTTTGACTACCTTTTCTCTCACAATTTACAAAACCGTGTTGTTCATACATAAACTGCTAGTATATTCTTGGATACACCTTTAGATTCTCTTTTGCTCTGTTGATCCATTTGCCTGTTTCTGTCCTTAATGTTTTGCTGTTTTTTGTAATTGTAATTTTATGTCTTAATATCTGATAGAGTGAATTTTTCTCTCTGATTTTTTCTGTTATTTTAGTTATTAGAGCAGTGTTACTCCTCCAAATGCATTTTAGAAGAATTAGCTGAGTTGATTAAAGTATCCCCTTGTGGTTTTCATTGGAATTCTTTGAAATTTAGAAATTAATTTTAGGACCAAATTGACAATTTTATGATGTTGATTTTTCTTATTCATGAGCACAAATAACTGTCCATTTACCCATGTATTTTATATTAATGTTAATGCATTATCATTTTCTTAGAGATTTTATTTTTTTAGACTTGTTCATTTTAGTTTTGTACATTTAAAAGTTGCTCATTGTGTAAATATTGCTAAATTCAAGCTACTAACCTAGCCAGTAAAAGCCTAATAAAGGTTATGCTTATACTAGCTACGTTGATGGTTTGAATTTAATTTGTTGACCTAGTGGACTTGCTAATCCTGAACTTTGGGAACTCAGTGTTCTGACTCATTGAGATACCCCAGAAAAGACATTTGTTGCCTTTCAGTTGATTCAAGCTTGTAGTGACCCTATAAGACAAAGTAAAACTGTCCCATAGTTTTCAAGAAGTGACTGGTAGACTTGAATTGCTGATCTTTTGATTAGCAGCTGCAGCGCTTAACTACTAGGCCACCTGAATTTCCTACTGAGGAGCAGCATGTGCTGATCGAGACAGGCCTTTCCTACTGTGTGTCCCCCACTTCCCACCCTGGAAGAGCATTGCATACTAACTCAGAAGAAGAAGGGCAGAACAAAAGGCTGGGTGTCTCAGAGGAGCAGAGTGTCGACAGAGAACCAGAGCACAACATGCCTCTTCTTCCAGCTTATCAGTTCTGAGTGACAGCTACCCTACCTACAACATGCCTGGCCCTGCGCCACTCCCACACTCACCATTATGCTGGAGCAGGTTGTTGCAACCAGTGTCAGTCTGCCTCACTGAGTGTCATCTTCCTTCTTACTATTATCTGCTAACTATGATGTCCCCTCAGGAACTCATCTGTAGTTCCCACATAGAAGGCTAATGCTCAGCTGAACCTGATGCTTTATTCTACTCAAATTCATCCACTAACTGTGTAGTTCCAGGCTCTTAGAAGTGATAATGAGTTAAAGGTATAGAAGGAAGCCAGTGGTGTGTGCGGCTCTTTCTCGAAGAGGTTAGGAGTAGGGAAAGGAGGTTTCCCTCTAACATTTGCTAACTTTTTGTTCTCTTAACCTACTGGGCTTAACTCTGATAGATCTGTTTTGGGAAGACATTTATCTGGATGGTTTTGTCCTTCCTTCATGAGGTTACTCTCTTAATTGATTTTTTAGAAGAAACCCTAGAAGACTTTGCAATTGGTTAGAACAGAAAATTCAATCCTAGTGCCACACTACATCTGAGGTTAAAAAAGAAATTATTCTATTTCTCATCCCAAATTATGTTTCAACATATGGTAAGTCCTCTGATAGCATTATATTGGACAGAGAATCAATAACACGTAAGGTAAAATGCATACGGATATTTCAGTATTAAAATGCCAGCAGCATAGGTGTTACAAATTTGAATGTACATCCCTCTGTTTTGAAATTCTCAGAGAATATTAATATTCAGAGATTAAAACCTTTTGCAAGTTGAAGTCCAAGGATCAAAGGAATCAAAAGTCCAAAATGAAATTTTCTTGCCCTTTTGAGATTAAAAATTCCAAACATCACAATTCTTAAAGTCCTGTCACCAGCATCCTGTTCCGCCAGGTTCTGTCAGGCTCCTCTAGCAGCTGTAGCTTCTGTTGTCTTCCGTGGAAACGTTAGGGTCAGGGTGCTGCTCTAGATTCTCAGAGGGGTTGGCCATTCAGTGGCAAACTTCTGGTATGTATCACTTTGTAAACCATTCAAAGAGTTAATAGGGCACATAGGCAGAGCCCAGTACTTTTCCTGTTTAAATTTAGAAAAAACGGTCAGTGCTTGGTCCCTCTCACAGTAATTTTAGGCAAAATTATATTTGTTACCTGACGTCCGTTGTTGCCATAGATGGATTCAGCAGCATCCGAGTGGTACAGAGACGGGACAAGAGTAGCCTGAGATTTTCTTAAGACTCTTCAGAGTACTGGTCACTTGTTCAGAACCTGTGACTTGTATAACTTTAACTTTCAGTAAAACTTCTTAACAAGAGGCTAATTTTGGCACTGTGCAAACTTGTATGCCTCTGCTACTTTCTGGGCGGCCCTGTTGCTTGATGTGCAGTACTAAGAGACCACGTATCAGCTCTGACCTGAAATGTTTTTCTTCTCCATTCAGGACATCCCCAACCTTAACTTCTAGTTCTTCTTTGAGTCCTGTGTTCTGGCACTCCAATGTGGAATTAAGTATAGACTTTATTAACTGGCGGGGTCCACACACTCCTGTGAGCAGGCATTTCAGTCTGTTTCTTAGAGGCTATTGGAATTTATTAGATTTGTGGAATTTATCAGATTTGTGAAGCCTGTCTTCTGGGAACAGATCCTTCTTCAACCCATAGTGTTTTAGCTGGAGTCTGTATCCCAGCAGATTCGTGAAAGGAAGGCGATTCATTGCTTCTGACGTATGCATTCTTAATGCTGGAAAGTGTGAGTGGGTAAGCTCTCAATTTGGCATCTCATCAAATCCAAAGAGTTTGTCACCTGATTGTTACGTTTTAATGCAGAAGTTTAGTCATTCCTTCCATAGCTTTGAGATTTTGACAAACTGGTAAGTTTTTAAAGCCAGCAGTATTGATGTGCTTCACTTAATGTAAGTGAAACATGCTCATAAACTTGTAGTTTTGAAAAATAAAGAAATCTAGCAGACTGGTAGATTACTATATTACCTACAGTACATTTGGGATAAGGAAGTGCTAATACTCGTCTGTTTAATAAAGAAATCTTACAGGTTTTTAAAACATATTGGAGTCAAAGATACCAATTTAGCCTTATTACTGGGATAATAGATTAACAGGTTAGACAACTAATCACAATTATTTCTTTGGAAGGTTGATGGTAGCTATCAGGGGAAATGATGTTAAATAACTTCTGTTCCTAAAATACAACCTACTTGTTTTGTTATAATTTCCAAGAGTATATTTATATTACTAAATAGTTCATTCAGCTGAATAAATTATTTACTAAAGTGAACATACATTAAAAATAATGACTAAATATTCGTGCAAGTGCATGACGGATTCTTTTTCACCTTGTGATCTCAGTCTGGCGCTTCATCAGATTAGAATATTTGAACTGGTTTTGTCACCTGCTTTGCATGTATTTTCTCCCCCTGTATTGTTTATTTCTGTGCTGATTTTTATGTGATCAAAGTGTCGGTCCTTATGTTTATAGGTTGTACAATTTGTGTGTCTCATTCTTGTGGTAGACACTAGTCATCTTAGTTATTTGGTGCTGCTATGACAGAAATACCACAAGCGGAAGGCTTTAACAAACAGCAATCCATGCTCTCACTGTCAAGTAGGCTAGAAGTGTGAATTCAGGACGTCAGCTCCAGGAGAAAGCTTTCTCTGCATCGGATCTTCTCTTGGTCTAGGAGCTTTATCCTGAGTCCAGTGTATGTGCTTTGTCTGCCCATTTCTCTTTCATATCTCAAAAGAGATAGACTCAAGATACCACATGGTCTTGTAAATTGAATCTTGCCTCATTAACAGAACTACCCTTCATCCTGCCTCATTAACACTGTGTTGTTGGTGGTGCCATTGAGTTGATTTCTGGCTCCAGCAGTGACCATATTTACAGCAGAGTGAAATACTGCCTGGTCCTATGCCATCCTCAGTCATTGCTATCCTTGCGCCCATTGTTTAGGCCACTTTGTCAGTCCCTTGCAGTAAGAGTCTTCCTCTTTTTCAGTGACCCTCTACCAAACTTGGTGTCCTTCACTGGGGACTGATGCTTCCTGATGACATGTCAAAAATTTGTCATTGCCATTCTCTCCTCTAAGGAGCATTCTGGCTGTACTTCTAAGACAGATTTGTTAATTCCTTGCCAACAGCATGATTCAGATGCATCAGAATTCTCCTTTGGAATCAACCCCAATGCCCATCAGCAGAGGCATGGATAAGCAAACTGGGGTACATAGACTCAGTGGAACACTATGCTATGATAAAAAAAAAAAATGACAATTTTAGAAAACATCTCGTAACATGGTCTCATTTGGAAGAGATCATGCTGAGTGAAATCCATCAGTGTCAAAAGGACAAATTTTGTATGAGACCCTGTTATAAAGACTTAACAAGAGAATTATCCACAGACAAAAATGACTGTGTTGGCTACATGGGTGAGTGGAGAGCTGGAGGTTTATCGTAGATGAGATAATTGATGAGGTTAGAAATTTTATTCTTTTACTGTAATTAATAAAAAATAAAAAAGTTAAAAAATATATATATAAATCCTGTACTAATGAGTGACATAATAAACTCTGAAATAGGATGAGGCTAAATGTCTTCTACAATAGCCTGAGGGAATAATAGAAGAAAGAGTGAGGTCAAGTAGAATGTAGCAGGCCAACACCTTCTTGGAAAATGAGGGACAAAGAATAGGTCCCTACGTTTCCGATATTCTCCTGGACACATCTCTCTGAGTTGGCTGACAAAATAACCACCATTTTTTGATATCCTGGAATCATTCCTGCTTTGCAGAAGGTCGCAGGTATCCACAGACCCAGAGTTATCCCCCCAGTACGTAATCCAGAGCACACCAACATAATGGGATGAAACTGCCACTAGGGCCTGGTGGAGTGGGATGAAGGAGCTGCACTCCTAGCTGGGTAGGAGCATGGGCTGGTCTTGATCGTTCTATATCCTCACAATAACCCAAACACACATTTTATTGATTGTGGTTTTGGAACCTCATTTACCTACGTTTTGGCAAGAACTTATGATACCTTAAAAGAAATATAAAGGTAAAGGTTAAAACTAAAATCTTTCTTTGACAAACAGCTTGACTGCAGCTCTTGCTGTTCGCGTTGGGCTGACGAACACCCCACCCTAAGTAGCTGCTGTCCTGAGGGGCCTGCCTGTGGGCATGTGTGAATGCTTCTCCCGTGTGTGTGCTCACACTGGGTGTGTACACAGTACATGGTCTGACGGATGTAGTTGTAAAAAGGTTTTTGTGTAAGTGGTATCACACTGTTGGTCATATTGAATCACTTAAAAGTGTGTGACCGTGGCTATCTTTAGTCCTAGTCTACTTCATTTATCTGTTACAGTCACACGATTATATAGGCCATATTTCATTTATTCATTCCTTGACCACATTTCCATTCCCAACTGCCACGTAGGTGCTTTAAAGTTTTTGCCTTTCAAAACAGTGCTGCAGTATGATAGACCTGGCTCCTTATGTACATGGAAAGCGTGTTTCTCTAAGGATCATTTTTTTCCCCGAGAGCCGATTTTAAATTAGATGTGAAAGACATTTTCTTTTGCTGTTTCATAAGTGTACTACAGTAAACCAAATCCACGGGCATCAAGTCGACTGCGACTCACAGGAGCCCTGTAAGGCAGAGTGGAACTGCTCAATAGAGTTTTCGAGGAGCACTTGGCAGACTTGAACTGCTGACCTTTTGGTTAGTGGCCAGAGGACTTAACCACTATGCAGCCAGGATTTCCAGTGTACAATATTATTGATCCTTAAATTTCCCTGCTGGCACATCTTCTAGGAAGTAGACTAGGACTCAGAGTTCCTCTGGTTGTCTTTGGGATGCTTCGCCCTATAGTTCTCTTGGACTGAAAATTAAATGCCTGTATTGGATATTTTGGCAATTGTGTTATAAAATTCTTCACAGAATATTTGTTTTAGTGTTTTCTTATAATGTCTAAAAATGCTAGGATTCTTTTCCTTTTAGGAGTTAACCTCCGTATTAAATTTGAAAATGTTGACGCTTGGCTTGGCTGTGTAAAGATAGTAGATGTTGCGTAATATAACCTGGTTGCTCCTGCATCTGTTCATCTCTGAAGAGAGAATGTCACTTAGGTTGTCTTCTCCCTCCTTTTATGATCAGTTTGCATGCTGTTATTGATCCTGTTCTTTGGTAATGTATTGGCATGTTCTTCCCTTCTTAAGTATTTTCTAAATCAAGAGGAAGGAAAAAAAAGCCTATTACCATCAGGACATCTTATAACCAACCTGAATTTCATTTAGGCATTAATTCAAGATTAGTTTTCTTGTCTCCAAGACAAGTTTCTTGTTTCCAAGGTACTGCAAAATACCGGTAAGAAACGACAAATAACTCAGTTAAATAGTGGGCAAAGGACATGGACAGACACTTCAGCAAAGACGTTCAGGGAGCCAAAAGACACATAAGGAAGTGCTCACAATCATTAGCTATTACAGAAATCTAAATCAAAACTACAATGAGATATCATCTCATCCTAGTGACATTGGCAATAATCCAAAAAACACAGAACAACAAATGCTACAGAGGCTGCATAGAGATTGGAACTCTCCTGCACTGCTGGTGGGAATGCAAGGTGGTACAGCCTCTTTGGAAAGCAATGTAGCACTTTCTTAGAAAACTAGAAATAGAAATAGAAATACCATATGGTCCAGCAATCCCATGGCTTGGAATGTATCCTACAGAAATAAGGGCTGTCACACAAGCAGATGCGTGCACACAAATGTTTATTGCAGCACAGTCCACAGTAGCAAAAAGATGGAATCAACCTAGGTGCCCATCAGCAGAGAATGGATAAACAAACTATGGTGTATATACTCAGTGGAACACTATGCAATGATAAAGAACAGTGATGATTTTAGGAAACATCTTATAGCCTGGTATCAGTAAGAAGACATGCTGAGTAAAAGCAGTCAGCTGAAAAAGGACAAATATGTATGAGACTCCTGCTGTAAAGACTTAAAAAAGGACTTATGCACAGAGGAAAAGACTCTTCGATGTCTGCAAGAGTGGGGAGTGAGGAAGTAGAACACACGTAGCAGGATTCATTGGTGAGGGAAAACGGTTGAGTTCTGTAATTTTACCAACTGACTTTGTACCTTTTGGCAAGACTTTGCACGTTAAGTAATCGCTAAAAAGGGAGGGTTTGAATAAACAGTCTTTTCTTTGAAAACTTCTTGAACCAGATTAAAAGGAATAATTTCATAAACAGAAAATGTCTAGTGGGGAATGTGAGAAACAATGTTTATTGTCTGGCAGTTTATTTTCTGGAATAGGTAACAATACACTACTTAGGTGTGTTAAGTTTTTTAAGTTGTAAAAATATACAGAGATTTTTTGATACACAATTATCTGTTCACTTTTATAGGTGTTTGTTTTATTCTTCTATTTTTAAATTACACCATAATGCCAGTAAGACCAGATCTCCAGGTATGTCATCCTAGACTGAAAGGAAGTATTTTATTTCCTCTTTTATCACTTTTTGTTGTTTGTTATAGGTATTTAATACTATATTGTTGGAAGTGACAAAGTTTACATGGTTTTATCTAAGGGCCAAGAGTAGAGCAGTCTAAACAAGTGTTTTCCTTTATTCAGTACATGTTTTCAGAAAGATACATTGAGAATATATAGAAAGCACCAGGTTGCTGTGAGGTGGAATCAACTTGACAGCTAGCCAAAGCCAAGTGACAGCAGTGGTTTTTTAATAGGTTTAAAGACCCCAGTTATCTATACCTTTTACATTGCAAGAAATTTATACACTGATTGATGGAAATTTATGAGTTATACCGGGATATTTGTATACTAAATTTTTTTTAAATGATAACATTTCTGCATTTAGATAAAGAATAAGTTTAGTATTTAATACATATGCGGTTGACCACCAAGTCTTTTTAGTCGTTAGACTGTAGAATGAAAATTTCTCATTAATGAAGTTGCACTTCAGTAGTAGAGATATCAGATATTATATAAGGTTAGTGGTTCAGTTATATGTGTTGGTATATTTTTTAAAGGATGCTTTTACTTGTCTTTGTGCATTTTTCTTTATTACTAGTATCCCATGAAGAAGTTGGTAGTCCAATATGCTAGACTTTTAACAGTGGTATGAAGTATAAGTTGCTGTAAAGTTGGCAGTGCTTCACTCATCAACAAATTTTGGTGACTTTAATGTAATGATGACCTTATTTTAAATATTGAGAAAGTTTTTCTTTTTTAATCATTTAGAGTCTTGTTAATACCAGCAACTTAGTTTTTTAGCACAGTTATTCTGAATTTAAGAGTGGGCAGGTTTTTTAAATTGACGAACTAATGTAAGAGTTTTTGTATGAAACCAGTTCTCAAATTATTAGATTGTGTAAGGAAATTATTGTTAGTTTTGATTAAATATGTGTTCCATTAACTGTATTTCTCTAGCAGTTGGAAAAATCCATTGATGATGCTTTAAGAAAAAATGATTTCAAACCTTTAAGAACACTTTTGCTGATTGAGATTTGTGAAGATGTAAAGATTAAGTGCAGCAAACAGTTTTTCCACAAATTGGATGAACTTATATGCAGGGTAAATACTCTTTTTTGCTGAATGGCTCGTGAGATTGTTAGATGGCACTCAGCTTTTAGGGAAAGTATTCAGTTGGAAGAACTAGATAGAAGGGCCTGAGTAAGCTTCCTTCGAATTACATAAATAAGTGCTTATTCTACCATGTGCTTAGTTTGCTCTATTTGAGGAGTCTCAGTAACATATTAAACTGTTGTTTCCCAAATAAAATATATAAAAAGTTGTATTTACTTTCGGTTGCCATTATTAGATGTTATCTACCTTAAACTTCTCAAGTTTAAGCAACTTGTTCTATTTTTTTTTTTTTAAAAAAAAACCTTTCAAAATATTCTTGACACTGCATAGACAGTGCTTCATGATTACAAAAACAAAAAGTCTTCTCAAACCTAGGGTTTGATTTATCATATTTATGGCATTTTTATGCATGAGAAAAAGTTACTGTCTCTAATGCTTGAGATTTGTTATTCTAAGGGGTTGACTAAAAATTTCTTGTATCTTTTAGTTAAATTCATGGAAGATAATGCACTCATTGTGTCATAGTCTGCAGTTTCCTGCGTTTATATGAATCTGTGTTTTTGTCCTTAGTGTCACTCACTGGCTGGGTGGCTTTAGGCAAGTTGCTTATATGGAAGCACATTTTCTTCCTTTGCAGCCTGAGGGTGGTGATAGTGTCCTTTCAGGACTTGTGAGGATTACCAAGATAGGTGTAAACCACCTAGCGCAATGCCTTCTTCAGTGAATGCTCAGTACCATTAGTCTCTACCATACTGTTTTGCTTTACAAAAGTTTAAATGTATACTTTTTTTTTTTTTAATTCAGGAACTGAACAAAAATGATACCCAAACTGTTTCAACCATTTTGGTTTCTATTGGAAGATGTTGTAAAAATATCAGTATATTGGGACAAGCTGGACTTCCAACTATGATAAAACAAGGACTAATCCGAAAGATAAGTATAGAATATGTCATGTATTCACGTGAGGGATATGTAGTAGAAGTGTTTTGTAATAAATAGTTCAAACTGTCGGAAATTATATTTGATAGTGTTACATAAAAATTTGTAACCTGTGATGTCTGTTACAAAGCCAAAGGTCACAGGCTGTAACCAAGTGCTTGATAGTTGTGTCACTTACAATCATAAGATACTCTAAAGCCTTTACTTGCTTTATTTTCTCCTTAGCTCTTCTTAATCACTGTGTAGTATTTTTCTTTTTTGTTTTGTGTAGTCTGTCTCTACAAAATCTGGAGCATTGATTTTTGTTTATTTATTGCTGTATCCCTAGTGCCTGGAACATAGTACCCAGATACACTGCCACTGAGTCAGTTGTGAATCACAGCAACTCTCTGGGGCAGGGCCATCACTGCCCCATAGTCTCTAGTTACAAATCCTTATGGGAGCTGACTGCCATATCTTCTCCTGCAGAGCAGCTGGTGGATTTGAACCTCTGACCTCTGTTTAGCAGTTGAACACTTAACCACTGTGCTGTATCTGATCAGCATAATACCAACAGTTTTTGAAGAGTAGAGATGCCGAGATAGTCTAAATTATAACTGCTTTTATCTGTTATAATAAACGCACTTGAAATAGAAATTTGAAGGGATAAGAAGTTTTTCTACCTGAAGTTAAGATTATATTCATTATGTGATATCCAGTTACCACCACTGACTGTGCTCTGGCAAGGATCACAATGAAAGATCCCAGACAGAGGAGGAGAAAATGTACAACAAAATTCAAATTCACCAAAACAAACAAACAAAAAACCTGGCGTGATGGTCTGGCAGACTGTAGAAAACTCAAGACTATGGCTCCCAGATATCTTGTTCACTCAGTGCTAAAGTCACTTACAAGGTTCACCCTTCAGCTAAAGATTGGACAGATTTATAGGGCCAACAGTAACACACAGGAGGTGCTTAAGCTGTGTTTACAAGGGCACACCAGCCAGAAAGCCAAAAAACTAGAAGGTGGGCAGAGATAGGAATGCTGGGTAATGGAAACAGGGACCCTGAGATGGAGAAAGGGGTGTTGGCACATAGCAGGTTGACAGTCAGGGTCACAAAACAGTTTATGTATTAATTGAGAGACTGAGTTCTCTATAAACTTTCACCTAAATCATAACAGAAGAACAAACACTGTGTGATCTCAGTAATACAAAGTACCTAGAATAGATAGAAATAGAGAGATCAGCATATAATAGTGGAGTGTGAAGGCAGGTAAGTGAGGCGAGGGCAGATCACTGTTGAAGCATTCAGGTTTTATTTAGGAATGTGGGAAAAGTGGCAAAGGATATCGGTGGTGGTTGCACAACATGACTGATCTAATTAATCCCACTCACTGATATGTGTGAAAAATGTTGAATTGTCAAATGTTGTGTTATCTACAGCAGTAAAAAAATAAGAAAGTTAAAAAAAAAAAGATTCATCTTGTTTTTGTTGTGTTAAGTGCCATGGAGTCAGTTCTGACTCACAGTGGCCCCGTGTAGAACTGCCTTCGAGGGTTTTCTTGCCTATGATCTTTATGAGAGCAGAGCCCTAGGGTTTTCTCTTGTGGAACCACTGGGTAGATTGAATGGCCAGACTTGATGAGCAGTCCAGTGCTTCACTGTTTTTGCTACCAGAGACCCTTTTTAATTTGTCTACTGCCATGGTTCATGGGGAAATAGAGTGAGTTACCAAAAAAAAAAAAAAGATTTTAAAAGGATAATCTTAGTTTGACATAATACTGGAATTTTATTTTTGATGTCCCTTTATTCATAGGCATACGGTTTATACAAACGTAGATGAATACATTCTTAAAATTGTTAAAATTGTATTCATAGTGAGTAATATATACATTCCTTTCTTTACATGGTTTCCTGGTTTGAAAAATCTAAGGAGATTATTCTGAATCAAGGAAATTCAAAAGATGAAGCTGTTATAAATATGGTAGAAGACTTCTTTGATGTTTTGATGGTAAAAATCGCGTTGATTTATGTACCAAAGCATGTGCTTATTTTAAAAAAAAATCTGTGTTCTCCATGCCCTGATTCTAAATGTACCTAAAAAATAGGTTAATGATTTAGCTAAATTAGACTTTTCAGATTTACACAGTTGTCTTGATAATATATTACTTGGTCAGCTAATAAATAAAAGTTAAACGATTATGCAGTGAGCTCAAATACAATGTACCTTTAACATTTGTAATGGTTTATGATACTACATAGTAAATTATAAATTAAAAATTATTCACTTTTTTTCAGGTCGTACATGATGTCAATGATGAAGGTATAATAGATATTTTTATTGGAACAATAGTTTGCTGTTAGAGTTTTAGGATAATTTTATAATTCTGATAGTATTATCCAAATATTAGGAATTAATTATCTAATTCAGGTGTAAGCACACTTTTTCTGTAAGGGGCTGAAGAGTTAATAATTTTGGCTTTGTGAGCCAAGAGAAAAAAAAAAAGAAGGTGGCTATTATGTAAGTCTTTACATAATAAGAAGAAACTATCCACAGATGTTCCACTGATATGATTCAAAACACAATAACAGTCAGTGATCATTTTTTTTTTTACATAATGAAAGCCCAATGAGAAGAATAGTGTTCCTTTTGGACAGATAATATTTTACTTAATTGGGGTTCAAACAGTGTTCCCTGTTATCAAAATTGTTTACAAATGTTCACTTTTTGATGCTTATTTGTAACAAGACTTTATGTATTTACATTTGAAAATGTGCTTTCATGCAGATACTGCCAAATACAGAATTGAGCATATTCATCACTTGACAGGCATTTATAGAATTTTATTAGACTGTCTTCTTAATATTTGCCTTATAGAATGTCATTACATTGTAAATTAGTCACTGTGAAGAAGATTAGGTAGAAGCTCCTCAGTTGCACAGTTAAATGGATTTTGAAGTATGAAAATTTTCTTCAGATTTACACCAAGGTCTGGGAAAGCTCCTAGACCTGTAGTTGGAGCTTGGAAAGTGCAGTCCCTGCAGATTTGTGTGGGAATGGAAATATACCTCCTTGTGTGACTTTTTATATCCTGAGAAGTGTTACCAAGCAGCTCAGTACTTGTGATTTAGATGACATTAGTTATCAAAATGACTGCTGCAGTGTAAGTTCCTCATATAGTCACTATTTACCTTCATATTTTAGGTTGAATTTATTAAGACACTTTAAGAAGTCTGCAGCAAAAGCTAATTCCTGAAGCCATTTAGTGTTCAGTAATAGTGGTTGAGTACTGTTCTTACTCAGAAAAATGTCAGTCTTGGTCCAGAGTTCAGAATATTGCAAAAAACTAACCATTGTCACCAGGCAGCTGTATGATAGGGGAACTCAGAAAACTCAGCTTCTGCTTCTGACAGAACCTCACTCTGTTGGCCAAGTTCACGGACACTTCTGGTTCAGTAAAACATGATGGGTGCAGGTTTTTGCTGCAGACTACCTGCTGATGTGTAATGATCACGGCAACAGCTGCTGCAGAGCTCGCTTTCACGGTGACCGTGGATGAGTCGGTAGAATTGTGCTCCATGGGGTTTTCAGTGCCGAGTTTTCAGAGGCAGGTGGCTAGGCCTGTGCTCCCCAGCACCGCTGGCTAGACTCACACTGCTAGTTTTTTGGTGAGTTGCCTACTACATTAACCTTTTTGTACCGCCCAGGCCTTTAGTGACTAACACAACCAAACAGAATCGGGTAGCTGGTCAGATTTGGCCTGTAGGAATAGTATGTCAGCCCTTGATCTCATGGAACACAATTTTCTCTAGTCAATTCAACTGGGAATGTAGAACACTTTCTAGTGGCCACTGTGACTATCCAGTGTCATGTGCCCAACAGTCAGGTTATTTCATCTTTGTGTTTGTTGAGAAAGATTGCCTAAGATTAGAGAAAATATTCTATCCCCCCTCAACCCCTGCCAAGGCTGATAAATTGCTCATAAAGGGACAGCAGCTGTTTGCTTTCTTCTGTGCTAAGAGGTTTAAAAAGATCAGTTGCTCTTTCAATAGCTAATGCTACCTTTTTATTGATTTCTCAGTTTCAACAGTTAATAGAATTGTTGGATCTCAAATTCGAAGTTTTTAGAGGAGAAAATAGTCCTAAAATGCTAAGGATTTTAACATAATCCAGTCATATCTTTTCACATAAGTGAGTCCTCCCTCCCTTCAGTGTAGTTACTTTGGAAAGTTGTACATTTGTTGTTGGAGTATTGGCACTGTGTAAAATTATTTTTTAAATTCACCTTACGAAATAGAACCCAAACCAAACCCACTGCCGTCAAGTCAAGTCTGACTCATAGCAGCCTTAGAGATCGGAGTAGAACTGCCCCATAGAGTTCCCAAGGAGTACCTGGCAGATTTGAACTGCTCACCTTTTGGTTAGCAGATGTAACACTTACCCCAACTGCGCCACCAGAGTTTCCACGTCATGAAACAACGTATAACAAATATAAAGCCTCATGTTTGGGGAATGTGTTTAACTTTTGGAAATGTCTTGAATGGTTTAGAGCTTCATGAGGTCACGTGTGTGGGTGATCATCAAGAGTATAAGAATTTTTGAGGTGTGACTGTGTTAATGAGGCCAGCTTTCTTAAAAGCCTCAAAAGCCTAAAAAGATACTTGCTTTGACTGAAATGATAAACCAGATTGGGGCTGCTGTCTCCCCAGCATTAAGATTGGTCATATCTGTCGAGTGGTGTTTGTTTGGGACCACAAAACTAGTTAGTTCAGGCTTTCCCATGCGAAGGCAACAGGGCTTATAGCTGAATTGCACCAGTACATGCACTCTTCTAACTCACGTGAGAAAAGATTATCATTTAGAAGGATTTACAGTATGTATCTGTCAGTAACTTGACAATTTTATCCAGGTAAAAGGCAAGTTCTGGAAAGTTTTGCTCCTCGAATATGTTCCTTGGTTGTTGACTCAAGAGTGAACATCTGTATTCAGCAGGAGGTAAGGTTGTATTTTTAAACCTAAAAATTAAAAATAATAGCAGTTCACCAAATTGAATGATTATTGTCTCTTGAAACTAAGCTATCTTGTATATTGTTTTGATGTCTTACAACCTTAAAAACCCATAGAGTGAATCTGTTTCTTAAATACTTACTGAAAATTCATAACCACATTGGTTTATGTGTGTGTAGAACTCATATGAAAGTAAATTATGACAGCAAGCTATTAGGAATTCTTAAGTATTTAAATACTAAAAATAAACTCTATTTGTATATTGTGTGTACATGTGTAGCCCCGATAAAAAAATTAATAATACTTGTGATCAAATAATGTTTGCAACTGTTTCTTACTTTGTGTCATGCCACACCAGCGATTGAGGGTCCTGAAAGCTTTACCCCCCCCCCCCCACATCACCAAGGCTGACTCTCCTTGGAGAAGGCAGCTCTTCCCTAGGCATCTTTTGAGTTCTTCCAAGCTGGGTCTCCTTTTCCAGTGCTGTATCTGACAGTGTTCCACTGCTGTTCATACAGTTTTTCCTGGCAAATTCTTTTCAGAAGCTGACTGCCGGGTCCTTCTTCCTCATCTGTCTCAGTGTGGAAGCTCAACTGAAACCTGTCAGTCATGGGTGTCCCTGCTGGTACCTGAATACCAGTGGCATAGCTTCCAGCATCAAGGCAACATGCAAGCCCCTTGCAGTACAACAAACTGACAGAGACGTGGGGAAAAACAGGTCCAAACATCCATTAAGGACCAGAATGTGGAATGTACAAAGTATGAATCTAGGAAAATTGGAAATCATCAATGATGAAATGGAATGCATAAACATTGATATCCTAGGCATTAGTGAGCCGAAATGGACTGGTATTGGCAAATCTGAATCAGAGAATCGTGTGGTCTACTGTGCTGGGAATGAAAACTTGTAGAGGAATGGTGTTGCATTCACTGTCAAAAACATTTCCAGGTCTGTCCTGAAGTATGATGCTGTCAGTGATACGATAATATCCATACACCTACAAGGAAGGGTGCTTAATACTACTGTTACTCAAATTTATGCACCAACCACTAAGGCCAGAGATGAAGACATTAAAGATTTTTACCAGCTTCTACAGTCCAAAATTGATCAAACATGCAGTCAAGATACATTAATAATTACTGGTGATTAGAATACAAAAGTTGGAAAAGAAGAAGAAAGGTTGGTAGTTGGAAAATACAGCCTTTGTGACATGAATGATGCTAAAGATGGCATGGTAGAATTCTGTAAGACCAAGGACTTTTTCATTGACTTAAATGACGGGTGTACACATGGACCTCACCAAGTGGAATCCAACTGACTACATCTGTGGAAAGAGTTGACGGAAAAGCTCAATATCATCAGTCAAAACAAGACTAGGTGCTGACTGGCACAGACCATCAGTTGCTTATACAAAGGTAATAGGAACTGAAAAAAATGAGAATGAGTCCATGAGAGCCAGAGCACAGCCTGGAATATATCCCACCTGAGTTTAGAGACCATCTGAAGAACAGATCTGATGCATTGAACACTAATGACAGAAGACCAGACGGGTTGTGGAATGACATCAAGGACATTATCCGTGGAGAGAGCAAGAGGTCCTTAAAAAGAGAGGAAAGAAAGACCAAATCGGATGTCAGAAGAGACTCTTGGACTTGCACTTGAACACCAAGTTGCTAAAGCAAAAGAAAGAAAGAGTGCAGTAAAAGAACTAAACAGAACATTTCAAAGGGCAGCTCTAGAAGACGAGAGCATTAAAGTGACACGTGCAGAAACCTGGAGACCGAAAACCAAGAGGGAAGAATGCACTGTGCACTTCTCAGGCTGAAAGAACTGAAGAAAAAATCCAAGCCTCGAGTTTTGGTAGTAAAGGATTCTACAGGGAAGATACTAAACAACTCAGGAAGCATCAGAAGACTATCGAAGGAACGCACAGTAATCATACAAGAAAGAACGGGCCGATGTTCAGCCATTTTAGGAGGCAGCACGTGGTGAGGAACCGACAGTGCTGAAGGAGGAGCTGCGTTGAAGGCATTGGCGAAGAAGATGGCTTCAGGAATTGATGGCTGTCAGTTGAAATGTTTGAACAAGCAGATGCAGCACTGGAAGCTGTCACTCATCTATGTCAGAAAGTTTGGAAGATGGTTACCTGGCAAGCTGACTGGAAGAGATCCATATTTATGCCTGTTACCAAGAAAGGTGACCCAGCTGAATGCAGAAATTACCAAACAGTATCATTAATGTTACACACAAGTAAAATTTTCA
The DNA here is from genome assembly GCA_028571685.1 of Heterohyrax brucei. Lineage (NCBI taxonomy): Eukaryota > Metazoa > Chordata > Mammalia > Hyracoidea > Procaviidae > Heterohyrax > Heterohyrax brucei. The sequence goes on along the minus strand of CM053156.1, from coordinate 88,355,038 downwards.
AAAGTGATGGCAGTGGTACATTGACAGGGAACTCCCAGAAATTCAAGCCGGCTCCACAAGAGGATGTGGAGCCAGAGATATCATTGCTAGCATCAGATGGATCTTGGCGGAAAGCGGAGAATACCAGAAAAACGTTTACCTATGTTTTATTGAGTATGCAGAGACACTCAATGTGTGTGAATCATAACATTATGGATAACAGTCCAGAGAATGGGAATTCCAGAACACTTGTGTTCCTAAGGAATTTCTACATGCGTCAAGAGGTAGTCATGCAGACAGCACCAGGGGACACTGCATGGTTTAAAGTCAGGGAAAGGGTGTGTCAGGGTTGTATCCTTTCACCGTACCTTTTCAATCTGTGTGCTGAGCAGATAATCCAAGAAACTGGACTCTATGGAGAAAAACAAGGAGTCAGGATTGGAGGAAGACTCATTAACCTGTGTTATGCGGATGACACAACCTTGCTTGCTGAAAGTGAAGAGAATCTGATATACTTACTGATAAAGATCAAAGATCCCAGCTTTCAATATGGGTTGCACCTCAACATCAAGAAAACAGAAATCGTCACAACTGGACCAGTACGTTCTCATGATGAATAGAGTAAAGATGGAGGTTGTCAAGGACTTCATTTTACTTGGTTCCATAATCAGCGCCCATGGAGAACAGTCAAGAAATCCAAAGACGCATTGCCTTGGGGAAAACTGCTGCCAAAGACCTCTTTGAAGTGTTGAAAAGTAAAGATGCCGCTTGAAGACTGAGGTGCACTTGAGCCAAGTCTTGGTATTTTGAGTTGTGTCTTATGCATATGAAAGCTGGACAATGAGTAAAGAAGACGGAAGAACTGATGCCTTTGGATTGTGGTGCTGGATGAGAATACCAAACCCACGGCCATCAAGTCAGTTCCAACTCATAGCCACCCTATAGGTCAGAGGAGAACGTCCCCATAGAGTTGCTAAGGAGCACCCATCAGATTTGAGCTGCTGACCTTCAGCTTAGCAGACATAGCACCTAACTACTATGCTGCCAGAGTTTCTATTCAGTGGACCACTGACTGCCAAAAGAACAAAACAGATCTGTTCTGGAAGAAGTACAACCAGAGTGCTCCTTGGAAGCAGAGATGGCGAGACTGCATCTTATATACTTTGGACATATTGTCATGAGGGATCAGTCCCTGGAGAAGGGCATCACGCTTGGTAACACAGAGGGTCAGCAAAAAAAATGAGGACCTTCAAGGAGATGGATGGACAGTGGCTGCAACAATGGACGTGACCACAGAAAGGATTGTGGGTGTGGCCCAGGACCGGGCAGTGTTTTGTTCTGTTGTTTGTAGGGTCTCTGTGAGTCAGAAGTGACTCAGCAGCACATAACAACAGCAACATAATCAACTAATTCTTTTATTCCCCTATTTGTTATAATAAAAATGTTGCAAAATACATATGTGTGTTCTAAAAGGCATACAAGCTTTAAATACAAGAGTCATGTTATAGTCTGCTTCTGATGTCCTGTGTTTTAGACTTTTTTTGGTAGTCACTACTGTATAGTTTCGGAAACCTTGGTGCCACAGTAGTTAAGTGCTGCAGCTGCTAACCGAAACGCTGGCAATTTGAATCCACCAGGTTCTCCTTGGAAACTCTATGGAGCCGTTCTGCTCTGTGCTATAGGGTCACTATGAATCAGAATCATCTTGGTTGCAGTGGTTTGGTTGGTTTTTATTTTATAGCTCATATTCTTGACTCCATCCCCATTCCCTGCATAAAATGCAGGGCTTAAGAAAAAATAAACTGCTAAGTTGATGTGTCTAGAATATTTCTCTAAATATTTAATATTTCACTGTGTGAAATTAATGGATTATCTTTTTTTCTTTTCTAGACTCTAAAAAAAATGAACGCTATGCTTGACAGAATGCCTCAAGATGCCAGGAAAATACTCTCTAATCAAGAAATGTTAATTCTCATGTAATAATTTATATTTTATTAGTGTTTCACGTCAGTACTTTAAAGAATATTTTATAAGGCAATAAGACACTATGATTTTGCCTCAATAATTAAAGCTTTAGAGTGGTATATGTTTCTAGGAAGATTTAATATGCATGTATTTTTGCAGAAGTCAGTGATACTGGTCAGTTTCACATTTTAGTGGTTTTTGTTAAAACGTGGGGTTTTTATCTAGTACTAGTTCTGCTAATGTTATTTTTGTTCACAGGAGTAGTATGGGGGAAAGGATTTTAGATGTTGGAGGTATGTATTTTAAATTATTCTAAATTATGAATAAACTATCTCGAACGAAAATAATGTTTGTATAGTAATTTGCTGAGATTATGTGGGAAATTATAAACTGTTTCATACAATCAGGCATTTAATTACTTTAATAAATGATGAATGTCTTTGAGAGTAAGATAATTTAGCATGACAACAGAAGTTACGTAGTGTGTACCCGATAGTAGTTTTATGAATAATAATTTTGGAATAGATTTGAATTATTTGTGCCTATTAGGAGGTCTTATACTCTTAGGGTTGATAGACTTGTTTTTAAACAACATATTTACCTGAAGAACTCAAAATTTCTTCCCTAATTTTCATATGAGAAAATTTGGATACAGTATTCACATCTAGGATAAACCTACTGCTGTAAGGCACTCTGAGATAACTGTAAACACCATGTTATAAAAAGGATTCTGTGATTTATAGACTGTTTGTGTTATTTTGAGTCCTCGGCTATTTAAGAGTTTCTTTTAGCCCCCCCCCCACCACTTTACTGTGTTCTTCTGTTAGTCAACTTGGTTTGTTATTTGGCCTGCATTCATTCCTGTAGTGATGAGACATTTCTAACCCCTATGAAGAAAATAACAAAAGATAAGTAAATGTACTGGTAGTTGACTTACTTGTCTTATTCTAATATCCTGTAAAATATATAGCCTTTTATAAACTCTTTTTATAATTTTAATTGTACATTGATTAACAATTTTTTGTAGATTATGACTTACAAGTAGGCATTGTAGAAGCTTTATGTAGAATGACCACAGAAAAACAGAGGCAAGAACTGGCATGTCAGTGGTTTTCAATGGATTTTATTGCTAGTGCATTTAAAGGAATTAAAGACTCTGAATTTGAAACAGTAAGTAATGCAAAAATAACAGAAATTACCTAAAAGGAAGTTTTTTTTTTTTTTAATTACTGTACTTTAAAAAAGTCTCTCACTTTTTCTTGAAATTAGGACTGCAGGGTATTTCTCAACTTTGTAAATGGCATGCTTGGAGACAAGAGAAGGTAAAAGTACAATTTATGACCCTTTACTAATAAGGCAATAGGGATTAAGGGAGTGTGCACAGTATTGAACCTTTATAAATTCAATGTTTTGTTTTCTCAGAGTGTAAAATATACCTGGCTATTTAAAATAGCATCTTACTGTAGTGTTAATTAAATGATTATACTGGTAGGCTGAGGTAATCCTCTGTTGTCCCTGTTTGCTTTGTTCTTTCAGATGGAAAAGAACATTTTTATTTTATATTAAGCATTAAATATCCAAAATCTATTTATTGTATTGCTTGGTTGTATGTACTGTTTGCTGTTTGACAAAATGCAGATCAAGACATAAATATTATTTAGGCTGTCCCATTTATTCATATACTAGAATGAAAATATATAGCACACAAAAATCTTTATAATTAACAATACAGTAAGAAGCTTCTTTCTGAGGTTATTTTAACATTAGAAGTGGACATGGAAGGATAAGTAATACAAGTTTTATCACTTTTGATAATGACTAAAGGACAGAGTATTTGTGCCTATCACCTTGTAGATTCTCAGGGTACATTACTGATGAATGAGACCACCTTTAGTACCTAAGGAGGAGAGAGAGAAGGTGAGGGCTGAATGCAGGAAGCCACTGCCTGCTTTGAATCAGAAGTCCCCACTTTCTCTTTTAGCATCAGGCAAGTTTGTTAACACTGCCTCAGTTTCTCACCTGTGAAATAGGAATACTAGTAATACATACCTCATGTGTTTGTTTTGAAGATAAAATGAGATAATTGTATGCTAGGTGCTCAAAATAGTATCTGCCTAAGAAACACTTAGTAAATTCAGCCATTTTTATTAGCAGTTATTAATCACTTCTCCATTTATTTTGTCATCCAAATTCTGTAGGAACTTCCATTGTACACCTAGGCTAAGCTAAACTAGGAACTGTGCTTGTAGTTGATAGTGTGCACACACACAGTTGGTAGTCACTTTAATCACAATGGTAGTTAAGTAGTATCTGCCACGTAATATGCTTTTCTCTACAAAACTAAACTTCCATTAAGATTTTATTTTTAAAAGGTAGTAAAGCAGGAGATGTGTTCATATTTAAATTGCTGTAACCTCTGCCTGATTTCCTTTGGATCTTAGACTTGATTTCCATGACTAGACAGATTATGCTGCGAAAGGCTATTTTTTCCTTTAACTCAATCTACTTTTTATTTCAGGGTCTTTACATTTCCTTGTTTATCAGCATTTCTTGATAAACATGAAGTAAGTTTTAAATGTATACCTTTCATTTTCTTTTTAGTTATGGGATGATTTTTGATGCAAATGTGTAGTGAATTAAGGGTATGTTGATAAGAACATTAAAAATAGTCATAATTAGATTATAGCTATAGCTGATGTAGTGTCTTGAATGAGACAGTGACATGAAGAGACGTTTTTATGAAACAGTATCTGTGACCCAGGATAACTTTAAAGTAAAGAATTAACTTTTAAAAATGTTCTTTTGTTTCAGTAATGAAGCCTGTATGGAATTATCATTCATGAGTATACTCAAACGACTACTGTCAGCCTCTGTTAGCACTTGAAATATTTGTGGTTTTTGGAGGCTAGCCTGTTGCTGGGTAACATTGTAAAGCAGCATTTCGTTTGGTTGTTTCCAGACTGATCTAAATGTTAGACTAGTCTGCTCTTTCTCTTCCCTGCCCTTCCAGTCTTAAGTCAGTCATGAATATAGCATGGTCATAAACTTCTTTTGTCGTTCTTAAAAGAATATTATATGCTTGTTTTATGTGTTTTGTTTTATTAGTTACAAATACCATCAGATGAAAAACTTGAGGAATTCTGGATTGATTTCAATCTGGGTAGTCAGACTCTGTCGTTCTACATTGCTGGAGATGATGATGTAAGCATTCATCCCTCCGTATTGTTTTAGATATATTTGTATGTGTATTAAAAGTGAAATTCACTTTAAGATTTTAGATTTGTTTTTTTCTACCTATTGTAATAAATTTCAGTGTTAATTCCAGTAGTTTAGATTAACGTGGTAACCTACTAAGCTAACTAAAAATGAGTGTAATTTCAGAAAAATTAACAGTAAATTTTAATAGTAGCTTTTTTTTAACATTTACAATGAGTTCTTCAGAAATAAATGATCTGTTAATGACAAATGAAATTTTAGAGTCACATGAACAAAGCGAATCGAATCTTGAAAAGAGAGCCAGTCACAGTGTACAGAGATACTCGATTCAAGATAACTAACTGGTAATGACTAGTGGTTTTCACTTATTGGTAAAATCAGAGGTAGTGAGGGACTGATTTCGTAAGGTGGTGTTCGGAAGTGAATTTTCCTCCTTTGCTTCTGTGCTACATTGTCTGCTATATTTAAACCTTCCAGCTAGGTGGTTATTTCTCTGATACTTTTAACCTGAGGAAGATCCTTGAGGCCTTTTGTGTCCTAGTGGCCGCGCCCTCCTATTGGGTACAGCAGCATGCTTCTAGCTCCGAGGGCAGAGTCGGCCGAGTCTGAGTGGGAGTTGAGAGTGGTTAGTGCTCTGATTGGGGCTGGTTGCCTTATACTGAGGCCTTAGTCTTTTTGTGTTTCTGCGAAATCTTGCTTTTCGTCCCAGGTAAGCGCTTTATAGATGGATGTCAACCCAATGGCTGTTAAGAGTTTCCAAATACGTTTATTCTTTTGTACTTCCTTAGAATGCTTCATGGAAATCTAGTTCCAGTGATATGTCTGCCTTTCAGGATTGGTGACAGTTTTCATTAGTGTACATTTTCCTGCAGGATTTGTAGGAGTACTTTTACTTGGGGTTTCTTTGGGGAGCTGCATTTTCATTTGGGGGAAAGGAATAGAATAGGACAGATGTGGCCCTTGCCCTCCCACAGCTGGGTCTAATGGGTGAGTCAGACCAAAAAATGAATGATGGAACTCTAGTGTCATGTGTAAGGAATCCCTGGTTTGAATCCAACAGTCACTCCTAGGAGATTCAGTGAAGCAGTGCTGCTCTGTCCTGTAGGGTTGCTGTGAGTTGGAGTCAACTCAACGGCAGTGGGTTTTTTGGTTTGGTCATATGTAGTAAGGAACCTACAAAATGAATTTGTAAGTTTTAAATGCCTGCTATATTGTGAATGGAGCCCTGCTCGCATAGTGGGTGTTTGGCTGGTAGCCAAAAGGTTCACATGTTGGATCCACCAGCTGCTCCTTGGAAACCTTATGTGCCTGCTCTGTCCTGTAGGGTCATGATGAGTTGGAATCAATCCTATGGCAACTGGTTTTGTTGCCTGTCCACAGGATTTATGTAGAATAGTAAATTCTTCCTGTATTCCCTCTGGCTCTTCCTACAGACCCTTCTGCATATAACTGGTTTCCATCAAGTGGAGTCTGATCCCTGTGTCAGAGTACAGCTGTGCTCCACAGGGCTTCCAGTGGCTGGTTGTTTGGGAAGTAGTTCACCAGGACTTTCTTTTGAGGTGTCTCTGAGTAGACTGGAACCTCAGTTTTTTGGAGTGGCCACGAAAATCCCCTCTTTTGGCTCTTTAACATGCCGGTCAAGGCCCTTTATTTGCTGACCTCTGTCTGTTTCTCTGATATTTCGTACCACTGTTTGTATTCACTGTGTCAGCCACGTTCTTTCTTTTCCCGTCCCTCTGACCTCTCTCAGGTTTTCCTGTTTGCCAACTCTGCCATGTAGAACACTGCCTCCAGGTCTTTGTGTCTTAGTCTCTTCCCATTTAATTTTCAGCACAAATGTCACTTCCTTGTAGAGGTATTCTCTTGTCATTCAATTTAGAGTACCCTCCCAGCCACATTCTGTCACACTGCCCAGCTTTATTGCCTCTGTAGTAATTACTATCATTTAAAATCATTTGGTATATTTGTTGTTCATTGTGGTTTTCCTCCCGGAGAATGTAAGGTCAAGGGCTTGTCCATTGATAGCTATTTAAGGGCCAATATTTGTTGGATGTATTGATTTGAGGATCAGGTGAGAAAACTGAAACACAAGTAAATATTTAGAAGCCATCTTACGTAGATTATAAGTAAAACCCATGGGATCTAGTGAGTGCCTAGAGTCACAGTGTCTGTAGGACAGGAAGAAGAGGCTAGCCAGAAACATGCTTGCAGTATCAGCCCAAAGAAAACAAATTACAAGGTGTAGTGTTTATAACACTATCAGATACACTTGGAGGTCATATAAAGTGAAAACTGGTGACCCATCAAAGAACTCTTTTATTTAAGTGATGAGGAGTTGGGCATTCCTGAAGGAAAGAGGACTTCGGATGAGGGTTTTTTGTTAGGTACTTTTGTTAGGTACTTCGTGTTTTAAAGATAACAGCGTTTTAAAATTGGTGTTGAGGAACCAATAGAGAAGGAGGTTGATGAGTAATGATGGGCAGAAGGGAAGAATGTGCCAGGACAGAGGCAGCTGAAACAAAAGCCCAGACCAAACCTGTTGTGCTACTGTGTTGACTGTAACTCATAGCCACCCTATAGGACAGAGTAGAAACTGCTCTGCGGAGTTTCCAAGGAGAGTCTGGTGGATTCCACCGGGCACCCTTTTTGTGAGCAGATGTAGCTTGTAACCACTGAGCCACAAAGATTTCCCGCTGAGACATGGTAGATGCAATGTGTTGACTGATGACTGCCAAAGCTGGATAAAGACATATTTAGAGTTCATTGTATTGTGATTTCTGTATTGTAAAAATCTGGAAACTTCTGTAATTTAAAAAATTTTTTTTTCAAAAGAAAGACAGCAAACCAGGTGATACAGTTCTCAGTATGACAGTCACTTGGAAGTTGGTAGATAACAACAACTAGTGGGTGTAGAATATACCAGATGGCCTGTGTCTCAAAGGAGCAAGTTTCTCTGACACAGACAGAATTGGAGACTGCTGCAGCCTGGAGTAAGAGAGCAGGATGCACAACCTGAGGCTTTGGAGAAACGGCCCCTTAACTTAAGAAGGCCCCAAAGGCGGTGACGCCCTTAGGGTATGGACTAGTTAGAATTATGGCAAAGAAGTGGAGGGGGTTAGTGGGAAGTGGAGGGCTCAGGGCAAGTTCTGCAGGGTAGCCAAGCCAGCAGGGTAAGTTACCTTTAAATAACAGGAGAATAGGATCTGTTCCCCTCACAAGTTTACTGGAAAGTTGTAGAGTCCTGTCTTTCAGGAATGCTGCCTAACTTTTATCATCATGACTTTCTCTGTGAATTCAGTATGATTTTACTGGTACACACATTTTCAGTGGAAAAAACATTTCAGGTTACTTTTCCTGTGCATCCAATGATTGAATCTAATGACATGCAGTTAAAAAGTACTGTGGTTACAAGCCCTGGGGATTGTTGTGGGAATTGAGGGGTGCGTATCACTTCATAAAACATTTCAAAGGAAGAAATGACAGGATAGTGGTATATTTTTAAAGGGTATCCTCTGTTAAATATCAATAATATTCTTGTTTTGGTCAAGACTAGAAAACTCTGAAGTTGATCAACATCATTTCCTATGAAAAGTGAGGAGATTACATGTAATGTGCACAATACACGACATTCTTAGTTGATGCACTGACATTCAGAGCGAGAAATTTATTAGATCTACTGAGTATTACTGATACCAAAAGCCTGATTTAAAGAAGCTTTAAGTCAGAAATAAATCACTGTCTGTCTGTTTACCTGTTTGTTGTCAAAACCTGTTTTTAAATTTAAGGATCATCAATGGGAAGCAGTCACAGTGCCTGAGGAAACAGTCCAGTTATACAACATTGAAGGTATTCGACTGATTTTCTATGATTTACATAAAGTAGAAGCTGCGTATTTTCTAAGAAAACAGATTGAAAACCCACTGCCGTCGAGTCCATTCTGAGCCATGGCGACTCTGTAGGGCAGTGTAGAACTGCTCTGTAGAGTCTCCAAGGAGCACCTACGGGTTTGAACTGCAGACCTTCTGTTCAGCAGATGTAGCACTTAACCACTGTGTCACCAGGGTTTCCGAAAAAACCAGACTAGTGGAAGCCAAATCAGTGCTGTGGTATGTCTGCCGTCACTGACGCTCTGCTCACCAGTCCCTGACTCCACACCCCGCCCCCGTTCAGCTCCCTGTGTGCTTCCCCCTTCCTTTCCTTGGCTGCTCTAGAGCCTGTGATCGGTCACTCTTACCCTTCTCTTGCTTGAGATGGAAACCCTGGTGGCATAGCAGTTAAATGCTAAGTCTGCTCACCAAAAGGTTGGCAGATGAAATCTATCAGGCACTCCTTGGGAACTCTGTGGGACAAGTAGATTGCTATGAGTTGAAATGGACTCGACGGTCGTGGGTTTGGGTTTGACTTGGTTTTGAGCTTTGATAACTTGTGTTTTTCAAGGAATCTGCTCACTTCATCTGCGTTGTTGAATTTATTGAGGGAAAATGGTTTATGATAGTCTCTGGTTTTTTTTTTTTAACTGTCTTTAAACTCTAAGGAGCCTTGATGGTACAGTGGTTAAGCTCACCTTAGTAGTGTGTTAAACTAACTGGAAGTTAAGCTGGATTTAAAAGTTGTCATTATGACCACCAAAGGCTTCAAACTCCCCCAGGGCCTTCTTTTGTTTCCTCTCTTGGCTTTGGGTCTGGGTTTCGTGTAGCATCTCAGAGTGCGATAATCTCTTGCAGTTTTGCAATTCACTGTTACTGTTGGAGACTTGTTAGCATGGGTAGCAGTTTAGGGGCAAGGAAGCTGTTCTGTAACTTGTTGCTCTTCAAGGGGTGGAGCTCCTTCCCACACCACCAGCTCCCTAATCCCTTCTCTGACTTGAAGAAGATCTTCCACTGCCCCTAGTCCATGTCTGGGAGGCCCTCTGTCATCAGATTAAGAGGTTTCCCGCCCCCCCCCCCTGTTTTTCTTCTCTTAGTGAGACAGTATTGCTGATGCTGGGCAGCGGGCAGTGCTCTGCTGTACTGGAGTTTCACCAGTGCCCTCTGGAAGTGCCTTTCCCTTTTTTTCTGTCAGGAATAAGGGTCTGGGTGGGTTTCACAGTGGCTTCTCTTTCTTTTCCCCAACCAGCCAGCGTCTTCAGGCTTTCTCCAAATTCTTCCTGAAACATTGAGAGCCTCATGTTTTTCTGCACCAGAAGCCTTCCAGAGTGTGGGATGATATTCTGTATATGAGGACTGCCAGTTGAGTTTGTGAATTCATCTCCCAAAAGTGCTACATACCTCACTGCTGAATATCACTGTGATTGCCTTTGAAGTATGCCCCTTGGGAAGCTATGCACTGCCTAGTCCACCCTTCAAAGCAGTTTGGGAACTCTTTCTGGAATGACCATCAGAGCTGTCATCATGTTCCCCTTAATGTCCAGAATGTCATCAAAATGTCTTCCTTTCAATATTTCCTTAATCTTTGGGTTAAAAAAAAAAGTCGTAGAGCCAGATCAGGTGAGTAGGGAGGGTATACCAATACGTTAGTTGTTTACTGGCTAAAATCTCCGTCACAGACAACTATACAATTAAATTCACAAACTTGCCACCTTGCCACAATGTGCACTGGCCATTCCAGAGAATTCCACAATTGCTTTGAAGGGTAGACCAGGCACTGGAATCAGTGCATAGCTTCCCAAGGTGACCATAGTGGTACTCAGCAATGAGGTATATAGTACTCAGAACAATTAAGTTTGTGGACTTAGTTGTCAGACCTCATGTATCAGTTAGGTCAAGACAGTTGTGTAGTTATATGCTGTCAAGTTGACTCAGCTCGTCCTGACCCTCTACGACAGAGTAATCGTGGTTAAGAGCTACAGCAGCTAACTGTAAAGGTCTGCAGTTCAAATCCACCGGGTACTCCTTGGAGACTGCATGGGGCGGTTCTCCTCTCTCCTGCAGGGTTTAACGTTGTGAGTCAGAGTTGGCTCACTGGCCGCAGGTTTGTTTTTTTGCTTTTTATGACAGAATAGAACTGACCCACAGGATTTTCTAGGTTGCCATTTTTATGAGCAGATTACAGGAGTTAATTGTGTTGTTTGGTAAATCATCCCTTTTTCCTGTTTTTTTTTCTTTTTTCTTTTTTTAGTCCATTTTAATTTACTGGATGGAAGGGGCATTAACACCTCATATGAGATGGATCTGTGTCCTTTGGGTTTTGTCAATGAATTGCTATTTTTTATTTTGAGTATTTAATTACTGGGTATGAAAGATTTAGGACTTTGCTGTATTTTTCTTGGATTGACTCTTGTATTATTGAACATTCATTCTTTCCCTTAGGCATGCTGCTCACCTGGAAGTCTGTTGTCTGACAGCGGTTGAGTTAAACCACCTTTCTGTAGGTTAAAGTTGGCAGGATGTGATTTCTTCATCTGTCTTTGACTTTCTTGACATGTCTGTGTCCTAAAGTATACTTCTTAAAAAACTATGGATTTTTTTTGTGTGTATGTTTTCCATTCTGATAGTGTCTGTCTTTTAACAGGGCTGCTTAGTCTGTGTAGTGGAATTACTGGTGCGGATGCCTTTGAATTTACTGTCTTCTCTGTATTATTTGGCCGATCTGTCCTTTATTTTAGTTAAAATAGTATTTATATTTTACTTCTATTCACTTGTATTATATTTGTTAAAACTGTGGAAATAATTATTTCTCCTATTGTTAGCCCTTTTTTTTTTTATAAAGATTAATTGTAGTTATTTTGAAGTTTGGCTCTCCTGTTCCATGTGAATCATCTGTGGGTCTGCCTCCACCCCCACCTTGTTTCAGTCGGTCCCATGTTGTTGTCTCTCTGCATGTCTAGTGATTTCTGCGATAGACAGTTTATATGAAGGAGCTGTAGTGGCTTCACGGGACTGCGGCACCAGAGTGTGTTTCTTCATTCTCCTTATTAGGCAGAGATGGCAAGGGACTGCTCCCTCTGGTTCAGCTGTGGGTGCTGGGCCGTGCCTGGTTCTAGTTTTGTCAAGACTGCGTCTGTCTTGGTCACCTCCTTTCCTTAGGTGTAGCTGTCCCAGCCTGTTGATTATGGGCCTGGTAGGTTTCTGTTGTCTGAACCTGAGAGATTGCGAGAGACACATCCCAGTCTTTTAGAGGACTTCATCTCGTATTTCTTGCTTTTCCGTCCACTCGCAGGTTTTATGAGGGGGAAGTTGACTCTGTGCTTGAAGTTGGCTTTCTTCAAGCAGAATTTTGCTTCAAGTGCTTGAGACTTTCATAATTTTTTGCTACAGCGTTCAGTCTAGTTTCTCATACTGCCCCAGAACTCAGAAAGTGTCATATAAAGGAAATTAGTCATGTGTTTAAAGCCTCTAAGTTTCCTGTGTTTATTCCAGGCTCTTCCGATCAGTAAGTGCTTGCTGGTTTCTCTTTGCTCCAACAGAAGTTATATTCGTAATCAGAACTGGCAGATATCCTGAGGGTGAGATAGGCCAGAGATCTTGTTCTGTTCATAGCTCTGTATACCTTTAAACAAATGATTTTTTAATTTTCTGATTCTGTGGCTTAGCAGGACTTGGCCTGGCACAGCACGCTGCACCTGCCCAGAAGCACACGTCCCTAGCTGCTCCTGGGGTGTCTGTGTTCCTTGTCAATCCTGCCTGCCTGTGGTCACTCCAGTTCTTCACTTCTCCAAATTTAAACAGCAGCTATTCAAAGCCTCATAACCATTCTTAACCCCTGGCCCTTCTTTTACTATGATGAGATTAAAAAATGGTAATTTGTTGGGTGAGGATGCCTAGACATTTTATTCCTGAGGCCCTCAGTGTCCAAACTTGTTTGTATCTGTATCTTTTATCTCTTCTAAGAGATGTAATTACTCTTGTCGAAGGCTGAATTTCCTTAGTTCTCCTTCCAGGCTCTCCAGTCTTGGTTTCGTCAGCTCATACTTCCTTTGTCGTCTTCTTTTTACTCTCAATAGCTCAATTTCTCCGCACATAAGTGAGCTCTATGTAATAGAAGCTGCTTGGATTCCAAATATTCTCTCGCTGTCTCTTTTACCACTGATAGCTAATTTTGAAAGAATAGTTTTTACTCTTCCCTTCTGCTCCTCCTGTGCCTTCCTGTTCTTAGTACACTCTGGTTTACATCTCCACTGTAGTGAAATTTAAATTGTCAAGATTTTTATAACTGTTTTAGCATTAATGTTGACCCTGCTTGCTATGCCAAACTGTCAAGTCAAGGTGTAAGGTGCTAAGAAAGATGTGGCTTACAGGAAGGCCTTGGATGACCAGCTCCTTCCTCATTTAGGGAGGTGGTAGGCCAAGATCAGCATCAGTCTCCATTGGTCTCCCATAGCCAGCAGGTCCCTTCCTGGAGCTGGTGGGGGGCTGGTGGTCTGCACACACCTCTCTCATGCTGCGGATGAAAGACATTTCCTTCCTAAGGGAACAGACCAAGAAGTGGGACTGGTCTGATGCCATGTGATGCACACACATAAGCAGTGCAGAGACAGAGAACTTAGTGTGTACCCAGAACAGTGAGAGGGTTTCCTGTTACAGACAAGAAAGTAGAGAGAGGCTCAGTTTGCAGCCTCCGGTAATCAAGCACTGAAGGCTCCAGGCCTGAGGCTTCTGATGCACTTGTTCAGGTAAGAGTCGCAGGGGTGGAATAGACTGTTGTTCCAATGGCCGAGCGTGGTAGACACTCTTCGGTCCTTACGCTGGCCCTTCTCCTGCGTCTAACATTGTTGACCGCACCTTCATCTTTTATCTGTGTCCCATTTTTCATCTAAGCTCTGGACACATGTGTAATAAATGAAGAAGACAAGTAAGACTTGGATATTCCCACAGATCTTTAAAGGCCATGTCAGAAACCATACTCGGGATCACACCCCTCCTCCCAGGAGCTCCTCCTCTGTTTCCTGTCTCAGTAAATAATGAACTTCCAGGTTCCCCAGAGACAGACATCATTCTTAACTTTTTCCTCTGCCTTCCTAATTGTTTTTTATATGTATTCATTTCTGCCTCCTTAATATCTTAAGAGCTCAGGCTACTAAACTATGGTTCGGCATTTGAGTCCACCAGCTGCCCCTTGGATACCCGGTGGGGCAGTTCTGCTGCATCCTGTAGGGTTACTGTGGGTTGGAAGTGACTGTGGCATCTAGCAGTACCTTTTGTTTTTATTGTGATTAAGTGAAAGTTTACAATCCAAGTCAGTTTGCCATACAAAACCTGGACACATGCCTCTGTGCAACTCTGTCTACTCTCCTCACTTGTGACAGTACGTCTCCTTTCCACCCTGTGCTTCTGAAATCCACTCAGCCAACATTTGTCCCTTCCACTCCATCCTCCCTGCTCCCTTGTAAAGAGGAACCAGTTAGACAGCCTCATATATATGTGTTAAGTATATATATGTATATATATATACACGTGTGTATATATATATACACATATATATATATATGTTAAGCCAAGAAGTGCACACATCACCCACATCCCTCTGTGTCCCATAATCCAGTCCAGTTTTTGTCTGGAGGGTTGGCTTTAGTACTGGTTTCAGCTCTGGGCTAGCAGCGAGTCCAGGGGCCGTGTTCTCAGAGGACCCTCCAGGGTGCCAGACCATCAAGTCTGCCCTTCTGATGGAGTTGTAGATCTCTCCCTCCTTTTCTCGTGCTGTGTCAGGGACTCTGCATTGTGTTACCTCTCAGGGCACTTTGGTAGGGGCTGGGCACCATCTAATTCCTCTGGTCTTGCACTGATGTAGTCTCCCAATCCTATGGATTCTTCTGTCCTCTGAGCTCATCACTTCCTCATTTCTTGGTTTTCATCTGCTGCAGGTAGTTTGGGACCATTTGATGTTCTTTAGATGGCAGCTTGCTGGCTTTTAAGATCCCAGGTGCCACTCAGTAATATGAGATGCAGAAAAAAGTTTTAGGAAAAAAATTAGTCATACAAATTGATGTCCGTGAAACCCTGTCCCTGGGACTCGTTTAGCATAATCTGTGGAGTCTCTTCTCTCCTTCAGTTTCGCATGTGCCTTTCTGCCATCACTTCGTTATAAAGTCCTCTGCCTTTGACTTCTTTCCAAATACGGCTGCACAATGTTTGGCCGGAAAGATACTGTCATTTTCTTGATGACGTTACTTAAAGCTTGATTTTTAAGATTTGTTTGCCAGTATCTGAATAATCCTAATTTTACAAGGACACTGTTACAAAAAAATAAAATTCTTTATGTATGAATTAACATGGGTTTCTAGACCAGATCATCTTCTTATATTCACACAGATACAGTGAACCAGAATCCTACAGGAATACCTCGATTTGTTATGTAATCCAGATATGTTGATATCTATAAATGCTTGTGTTTTATAATAAGTAACAAGACAGAAATTGTTTTGATATTTCAGTAATATTACTGACTAAAAAGAAACCATAATGTAAGACAGGCAGTTAGAACAAACACCAGAAATTTATACGAAGTAAGCAACAAAATATATTACAAATATTTTTAGAATTCCTGTGTAGGTAGTAGTAACAATATATGTGGACACATCTTTCAGTAAAAATAAATATAAAGCATTCAGCAAAATAATCAATTTGAAGGTATTCAGTACCGTGGTCACGCAAACAGTGCATAGAAATGCAACCGTTTATTTCAGTTTACATCAGGCTATCAAAAAAATAAAACAAAAACTTCATGTTTATCAGAGGGCTATAACATTCAGAAGAAATAATTCAAAAGGATTATAGAAATGTTCTAGTTGTTGCCATGAAAATCTGAAACATTTTCATCTTTGATGTCATGTAAATCTTCATCTCCGAAGGTTGAGTTGAACAGTTGTTGAACTTGTTGCTTCATATTACAGTGGAAGTATCATGAGTATATACTGAAAAAGAAGACAGAGATCTTTGGCGAGGTTCATATAGAAGGGAAAAATTTTGTAGGCAGTGGGAACATTTTCCCATGGATGTCCTGCAGGTAGTTTTCAAATAGGGTTATTTTCCGCCTCAGTGCAGTCCTCTTCCCAGGAGGTCTTCCTCCTGCCCGGGAATGTACAGTGAGAGAGAGCAGGGGTGCAGCCTGCTCAGCCAGTGGCAGGAGCCCTGCCAGAGGTAGGGAAGGATCCTGGTGGTAGTCCATAGTGCAGGCAGATTAATTGGGTAACAGGTAGTTTTTGATGAGGGGTGTGTGTGTGGGTGTGGGGGTGTGTGTGGGTGTGGGTGTGTGTGTGTGGGTGTGTGTGTGTGTGTGTGTGTGTGTGTGTGTGTGTGTGTAAAGTGGAATGCTGTTTATAAACTGGCATGATGGTATTTTCACAGACTTAGCATAACCATTTTGTGTTCTTCTTACGTCCCTGATTGCTGACACTCAGTATTTATCAAATGTTGTTGTGTACTGCGAACACATTTATAGCAGCTGCATTTAATCAAGTGTTTAAATAGGTGTTGATACCTAAAAATGTAGGTATTATATTTCTTAAATGTACCTTGCCTTTTTAAAGTTAGCAGAATAGTTACATGGGTTTAAAAAAAACATTAAATTAGAAATTTCATAGGGCGTAGGTTACGGAATCTATTTGGGGTTTTATCTCATTCATTATTGCAATACCATTAATTTATAGACCAGGAAATGAGAGTCTGACAGGTAAACTGACTTAATTTGTTTAAGTAGCTAGTAGTCAATACCAGAGTAATTTATGTTAAAACTGATAAATTCTAAATGTTTGAACCTTGATTCAATTACTTTTTAAATTAATGTGTTATATGGTTGTCTTATTTGTAGTCTTTTAGAATGGTATTATAAAAATGAATGTACACTAATCAGTTGGGTTTTTTTTTTTGTATGCAGTGAGAGAGTCGAAGAAGCTACTGATCATAATTCTGAAAAATACAATAAAAATTAGTAGAAGAAAAGGGAAAGAATTGCTGTTGTATTTTGATGCATCTTTAGAAATCAGTAATGTGACTGAAAAAATTTTTGGAGTCAATAAGTGTAGGGTAAGTGTTTTAACTCTTCCATAAATGTTTCCTCCTTTCACAATTCTGGAAACCCTTGAGTTTGTGCTGGAATTTTCACTGTTTTTGTTTTTTTCTCCTTTCTAGACTATAGATTTTAGTTTTTAAAATGTATCATGGAATAGTCATCAGCGTGCTAGTATATATATCCTTTGAGATGTCTGTTATGAAGTATCCCAGATGACAAAATTAGCAGCAGCTTTTAAAACACTTAATGAATTCTACTTGTTTAGGAAGTGAGTAGGGGGCAGAGCCTCGTTCTCAAGAAAATAAGCATGGCTGTGTGAGTTCCTCCAAGAATATCTCAGAGAACAGAGTCATTAGGACAGAGAGTGTGGCTTAGGGGAGCTGAGCTCTGCGGAGTCAGGTGTGAGGTGTTCCTGTGGGCGTGGGGCTTTGGGCCGGGTGCTCCCCGGGGCTGTGGGAGACGTGATGACCAGGAGGTGCTGGACCAGGACGCTGTGGTGCCAATTCGTGCGGTATTTTGGGGAGCTGTTCTGGTGACTGTGGTGCCATAGTGGTTAGTGCTGTGGCTGCTGCTCGGAAGGTCAGCAGTTTAGATCCACCAGGTGTCCTCCCTGGGAACTCTGTCAGGCGTTCTGCTCTGTCCATAGGATTGCTGCGAGTCGGAACCAACTGACAGCCATGGGTTTGCTGGTTATTCTGATGACAAGTTTGGTTAGTGACAAAGGTTTATGTTAGAGAATAACAGGAGGTAATTTTGATGAAGAACCCTTAGAAAGGGACCAAAATGGCAAGAGTCATTGACAGCTTTTGAGTATGTGCAAAACCGTCATTTAAGGTAATGAGACGGTTTGAAGGAAACAAAAAAAACTGCATTAAAGTGGATAGAATTGGGAGAAAATGATACTACTTTGAATTTTTTTGATTTTAGGAATTTACCAGAAAACAGGGTGTTTCAGTTGCCAAAACATCTATACATATACTTTTTGATAAAAAGGGATCACAGGTATGTCTCTCCATCAGTTTTTTTCAGTGGAGTAAGCTTAATCCTAAATAAAGGGACAGTAATAAAGTTGATATTGGGAATGAGTATCTAAAAAAATTGTCTCGATACACTAAAACATGTAATTTTTTAACATGTCACTTCTAGTCTAGCCAAAGGTATCTATCTGCAAAGAAAGGTCTGGAGATTACATCTGAGAAATCAGCCACTGAAAACCCCATGGAGCATGGTTCTGCTCGGATGCATGTGGGGACAGGCGTCAGGCGTCGGAGTGGGCCTGGGTGACTGGCTAATGACAGCTTTAGTGCAGCGAGTGTGTCACTGTTAATGCTAAGTTGGGTAACCTTGAAGATTAGAAGTGTGTTCCCACTTCTGATGCCAGAGCATGATTTTGTATGTATTAACATATGTGTTTATTAATGTTGGAGAAAGGAGACACTTAATATTGAGTCACTTTACAGGCATGCACTTACCAAAGGGATAGCAAGTTATGGCAACGCTTGGACAGAAAGAGGTGACCTTGGTGAACGTGAGATGAATAGCTTTGTTATGAAGCCCACAGACCTTAAAAACTTTTGATGGTCTGCGTTTTTAAATGCCTTTTGACATACTTTCCAACAGACTCTAGTGCCAGAAAGTCAGAGCTCACCAGGTGAAGAAGTTGTTAACTTGGAAGAAAAACGTAATCCTCAAGAGAGATTTGCTGAACCTCCAAAATACATCAAACATAGTAATGAGGGGGACAGAAAAAATAGTCAGCTCCAGGTAAATAATGGCATCAAAATAATCTTTTATAAAACTACCGTAAAGGAAATGATTGTTATACCGAAAGTACAGGGGGAAAAAAAAGCACTTAGAATTTATAATCAGGTTAAGTTAAACCGTGATCAACGTAAGATTTTCAAGTTTTCCGTGACTGCTACAAATGCAGACAAAAAATTGTGTGTGTCAGCACACGGGGTCTGTGGTTGGGGAGCAGCAGGGCAGACTCTGTTCCTGGTACACTGACAGATGCCACATCCCAGAGTGTCGGAGACGGCTGCTGTTTGCATCGGTTGTTTGTTATCTGTGTTTTCATTTACTTATAGTGGAGAGTATAAAGTTATGATGTTGTATTTATTTGCATGAGGGAAGAAAGCAAAGTATTAGGTCCTTTTTTCTCCTCTTCTTCCTCTGTTGAAGACATAGGTCACATCTGAAAGAAAATTTCAGCTGTCTTCTGCACACACGTGACATGTGGCATTGCCAACAGCCTCGTTTTCTCTATATATGCTCCTGTGACGTGACGTTGCCGACAGCCTCGCTTTCTGAGGCCCTTTCCTCCCTTGACTTTTACTTTGGCATCTTAATCATTTTCCTACTTAATATTGTATCAGTGGGGCTCGCAGTTTTGCTCTACAGATGTGACCTCAGCCTTGTGACCATCCCTGTGCCTTCTCCCGCTGAGCTTCTCTCTGGGCACAGATTGAGGGAAGGACGTCTCCGTGGGCTCCCACTCTGTTTCCGGGGTGTGTCGTTTCACACCCTTGACTGCAGCCGGACCTCTGACTCTCCGCCCTTGACTGCAGCCGGACGTTTGACTCCCCACCTTTGCCTCGTGACCCAATCGGCTCCTCTGCTTCAGGAACGCCACCATGAATTTTCCTGGCGACACCCCCAGCTCCAGCTCACACGCGATTCTCTCACGCTTGTCTGCTGCCCCTCCTCCTCCTCCTGTCATGAGCTCATCTCTCCCTGCCCCTTCTTCAGCACGGACCAGCTCTGGTGTAGTCACCTCCTAATTAGTCTTACCCTCTTAGGCTGTTGCTTCCTCCAGGAGCTGCCTCACGTTGTCTGACCCTCTGTTGTCTTAGGTACTGTTATCATGATGGGATTCATCAGCGCCAGAAGCTTCCAGGTCTCTGTGATTATCACACAGACTCAGTTTTGAGACGTGCTGTAGTTTAATTTTACTGTTTTCAGTCAAAGACGGTAGCGTATGTCCTTCCCTTCAGTAGGATATTTGCTTCAGTGTCTCTTGGTGTATTGTGCCCATTCTGGCCTCTGAACCTTGGTTCCCCCTCTTTGCTCTCCTTTGGCCTTTTCTCATCGAAAGCATATGCTCATTTGCAAGTCTGAGTTCCAATTAGCTCTCTTTGTGGCGCTCACAAAGTGCTTCCATCTCTAATAATCTTCCGTCCCTAATAATCTCCCAGAACTCTCACAGGGACCTCCACCTTCGTGGGTGTGTCTCTGTCACTCACTTTGCTCTCCTTTGAGTCTTGTGTCCTCAGTTGGATTAAAAATGCCTTGCTACATTTTTCTGATGATTTGACCACAAAAGCTGTTCTGTATTTTTGTATGTGGATCATATTGGTATCTTTTTTTTCTAAAATGGAGATTCATAGATCCCCACTTTAAACCCATTGAATTATAAACTCAGGGAAATGTCTTACACATACTAAAGTTTGAAAGTCTCAGGCCTGTTAAATACCCACTGTGTTTTCAGTCAGTAAAGAGTAATTGTTTGAGTCATTTATATGATGAAGTGTCTTTCCAGGTTTTCTGTACTATACATTAAGCCAAGTGCCATCGAGTCAGGAGCAATATACAGGAACTGTAGCTTCTTTAAGAGGCATCTGCTGATTTAATCGTTGGTTGTCTTGATAAATTTAAACTTTGCTTTCCTTCTCCCCTTCCTGCCCTTTCTTAATGGCCCAGGTACACAACTGCTCAGAAATCAGCATAATTTCCCCGCCTCAGGTCTGGTACCTTGTTTAAAGCAGCCTCCCTCTATCGACCCATTTATTTGCAATCCTCTGAAGCTCCTGACTCTGCTTATTTACTTCTTTTGCTCTTATAAATCACTCTGGGAGGATGTTGGAGAATGCAAACTGTTGGAACCACTAACTTTTGTGTGACTAGGTCTCTGAGCTCCTGTGGCAATGTTTTACTCCAAAGGCAGTTTGGCCTTCAGAGAATATTAGTGCATTTTTTCAAAACTATACATCATGAAATGCAACAGGAAATAGTGAGCAGCTGGTAATAAGCTTGTATTTTCGTTAACAAACATGTATGGAAATAATTGCATTTCGTGGCTGTGGATTTTCTAGAAATATTCTGTAAAACACTATTCCTTGGTTTTGACCACCTATTCAGTACCAAACTTGAGGGGAGAACCCTTCAAGTTAGCCTAAGACACAAAAATGTCTGCATATTATGTTGCATATTAAAAAATACGTTTATATTTTAGAAACTACTCTTTGATGGATACAGGGGTGGGCAGGTAAGGAAAGGTTATTCATAGATTTTAGATAGTTGCTAGGAATTTGGTTGAGTGACGGTAGTGACAACACACAGCAGAAGGCAGGTCAGTGTAAATAACTATTGTAAGCTAAAAGATTTTCTGAAATTCAGCCCAGCACTTCACAGGACAGAGTAGCAGGGACAGGGGTCTAGGGACCATGTTTTCAGGGGACATCAAGGTCAGTTGGCATAACTAGTCTTTTTCTAAGAGTGTTCTGCACCCCATGTTGGTGAATGGCATCAGGGGTCTTAGCAGCCAGCAAGCTGCTGTCTGAGGAACATGACATGAATTGGTCCCAACCTACCTGGAAGAGATGGCAACAGAGAACACCAAAGACACAAGGAAAAATGAGCCCAGGAGACATCATCAGGAGACAAGAGGAACTAGATGGTGCTCGGCCACCACCGAAGACAGACCTGGCGGGGGACACAATGTAGAATCCTTGACATCGCATGAGAGAAAGGGGTGTGCAGATCTAGGATGCTTATTAAAAGACTAGACTTGATGGTCCAACAACCTCAAGCATCCCCTGAGAATGTGGCCACTGGACTTGCTGCTAGCCCAGAGCTGAAACTAGTACTGAAGTGAACACTTCAGACAAAGAATGGTCTGGACTTGGGGACACAGTGAAATGGTGTGTGTGTGCTTTGTGGTTTAATATGCATATGTACGAAGCTGTCCTCATTTCTTTTTAGAGGGGAGAGGAGAGGGTGGAGAGGAGGGGACAAGTGTTTGTTGAGTGGACACAGGAAGTAAAAGGTGGAAAAGAAGTGTGTGCCGTCACAGGGTGAGGAGAGCGGATAGAGTTGCAGAGTGGTGAGTACCGGGGGTTTTATATAGAAAATGGATTGTAAACTTGTGCCTAATAACAGTAAAATTTAAAAAGAAAAATGTATCTTTGATATGTAATCAAGATAAAAGATTGTAAGTAAAGTTACAGCGTGTTTAATTTCAAATAGAATGTGTGCTTATTGTGGTTGTTTCTCATGATTTAAGATAATTACTCCCAGCAAAAGAAAAATGTCTGAGGCGTCTCTGGTTGTCCCTGGCTCAGACAGGTACACTGTGAGGAGTCCACCGCTGTTGGTCAGCACACGTGAGTTGTATGATCGTAAAGTATAACAGCCCTTGTTAGAAACCTTTCAAAGAGTAAATATTTTTAATTCTAGGAAATTCTGGACATGGTAACTAGAGGATAACTTGGGGATGTAAAAATTAATAAAAACCAAAAGTGTCCTAATTTGAAGAAAGATAGAATGGGTATTGACATGCAAAGAGTGTTACCATATTAATACCCAGCTTGAACAACTGACGGCCATTGAAGGGTGAGGCAGTAGAACACTGGGATTAAAACACTGAGGGGTCTTGCCACGTGGGCTGCTTCTCTCACTCCCAGCTCTGTGCTTCTACAGATTATCTCCTAACTCAGTTTAGAACCAGTGTCTTTTCTATAAAATGGGACTCAGTTGGCTCCCTCATCTAGTTTATTAGTGGATTAAGTAAAATTTATTTAACAAGGAAGCTGTGAAGCATTTAGACAGTGTTTGTTACGTACTAAGTGCTAAATTAGCCCCTGATATCGTGTACCAGTGGCTATAGTCTTATATAAACTTTATGAATATTTGACTGTGTTTTCCAAAACTCCAATTGCCTACCTGGAAAATTTCCTGATACCCACTGTGCTCCTCAAATTTAATAAGTCCAAAGAGGAATTCATCTTTTCACCCTCCCTTTCCTATCTGGGTAAGTGGCACCCATGCCGCCTTACTCATCTAAGGGAAAAATGTGAGAGCCATCCTTGGGCCTTTCTTTCTTCTCCACCCTCCTCACCAAGACAGCCCCCAGCAGTGTTGGGTTGTTGTTAGTTGCCATTGCATCAGTTCCAACTTGGGCTGACCAGAACGGATGGCATGTGGTCCTCTGCCATCTTTATAGTCATGGGTCTGGTCGAGTTCATGTGTTGCTGCTGTTGTATAGTGCCTTCCAGCCTGCAAGCCTCATCATCCAGCACTGTCTCCTATAATATTCTGTTGTGATTCATTGACTGATTTTCAGAAATAGATTGCTAGGCCTTTCTGCCTGGCAGTCATAGATGACTCTACTAGTATTTGAAATACCTGTGGCACAACTTACAGTATCGTAGCAACCCAAAAGCCACCACAGCATACCATGAACTGATGGTTGGTGGAACTCAATAATACCAATAAGTAATTTAAATTAATGGAAACCCTGTTGGCATTAGTGGTTAAGGGCTATGTCTGTTAGCCAAAAAGTTGGCAGTTAAAATCCACCAGGTGGTCGTTGGAAACTCGATGGGGCAGTTTTACTCTGACCTATAGGGTCATTATGAGTTGGAATTGACTTGAGAGCAGTGGATTTGTTTTGGTTTGGTTTGGTTTAATTTAAATTTAAAAAAAAAAAAAAAATCTGTTTGGCCTTCTTTTTCAGCAACACCCCAAAGAGGGAGAATTAAACCACCACTGCAAATGATGAGTTCTGCAAAACAGCCTGGTATTTCTAAAACATCGGAAAATGACATGTGTGATAGTGTGTCACTTAAATCGAAACCATCTGAAGGACGAAATAGAGGCAGTCATACAGACAAAGTAATTATCCTTTGAAGACCTTTTTAAAATAGTTTTTTCAAGCTATTTTAGAAAGATATGTTAAACTAACTTCTTCTACAGTGAATGTCTAACTTCTTTAATAGCATTGATTTCCAGTTGTTTGTTTTTCCTAGATATCATTTATTTCCTTAAGGAAGACTAAGGTCCTTCTCTCATGTGACTCATTTACTATGTTGAAAATAAAACAAATGTCTGTACATTTGATAGGAGAAACCAACTTGCCGTTATTCTGTGGTTGATCATAAAAAGTAATGTCTGCATGGGGAAGGCTCAGATCTAGAAATGTAAGATATAAAGCACTCTCTATGCAAGTGTCTCAGAAACTAGCAGGATCATTAGAAAATTAATAGGACAATTAGAATAGAGTGCAGCTTTTCTCGGATGTGCATAAACAATGTGGTAGGAATGCCTAGTGGGTACAGGTGCCCATCCCGCAGGCAGGTGAGGATCAGCAGATGCTCTCTAGGGTGACAGTGAGTTAACCGCCAAAAGGGCAGCCAGTGGGTACTGGAGAGGGAGTTTAATCCCAGGTAGCTGAGAGACAGATCAGGGAGTGAATGAGAGAAGGGTTCTTGGGAAAATAGGAGGTAAGAGTTACAGATAAGCGTGTAAATGAGGAAGACGTAACCCCTTTTGTTTTCTGTGGACGTGAGACAGGTGAGTTTTGTTGGGGATGTGTGCTGAAGGAGAGGGTCAGCGACTAGTCAGGACATAGCTACTGAGAGGCAAGGAAGAAAGCTAAGGACAAGTGTCAGGCAGTGTTCAGGGCCCATCCAATTTAAATTGGAAACCAAGTTTTACGATGGTGTTCATAAATACATGTAATTTTCTCAAAAGTTAGCAGCCTTAGTGTTACAGTAAAATAGGAAAGATGGTGGAGTTTTTTTGTTTTTGTTTATAATGATAGGAAAATAAAAGATACAGAGTTTGAAGATACTAGAAAAAAGTAGTGAAAGTAATGGCACAGAGTCTAGGCAAGCATTTCTCAGGGGGAGCATGTTTTTCAGTTGTCTGGCGTGGTGCAGAGTATGGTAGGAGGATAAGCTATTCAGGTGTGTGCTTGCTTGGCCATGGCGAGGAGGGCCTCATGACGACTGAGGAAACATTCCCTCGCATTCCAGACGGCACCTCGCCAGTACAGGGAGCCACTGACTAGGCCCAGTAGGGTGGGGCAAAGGCCCCAGGCCAGGGCACCCATCCGTTTTGTAGCACTGGCAGCTTTGGTTACTGTTTCATCTGAACTATGTATCTGTGACAAGTAGGAGGCTTGCTGCAGGCGGGAGGTTGCCTGGGCAATAACCAAGCTCTAAACATAGTTTAATACCTCATAATTTCCAAGTTCTTCCTGTACTTTAGTGAAAAGGCAGTCAGAATAGACACAGGCTCTGAGGTCAACAGCAATGGGAGATGTGCAGTGGGGGTTATAGAAATTTCTGGAAACATGAAAATTTAACTATCATACTAGCTATAGATGGGATCAGAAAATTAGGTCAGAATTTTCTGCCCTCTTGTCTGTAATAAAAGTTACTTTCTTGTATTTTAGGATAGGCAGAATTCTAGAATGGGCATTTGTTATCGTGAGGTGCTGTCGAGGTGGTTCCAGCCCATTATGACCTTCTGTGCGACAGAGGGAACTAGTGCCCAGCCCTGGACCGTCCTCACAGCCTTTGCAGCTACTGTGTCCGCTCACTTCTGGGAGGGTTTTTCTCTTTTGTGTTGACTCTCTGCTGGACCAAGCAGTGTCCATGTTCAGAGGAAGCAAGATGAAGCCTCCTTGTACTTGGTTTTGAGGAGCGTTCTGACTGCTTCTTCTGAGACAGATGTGGACTTCTTGTGGCGGTCCCTTATTTATCCAGTGTTCATTGCCGGTGCCCTGAATTTAAATGGATCCGTTTTCCTTTGGTATTATTCCTTGTCCAGCTTTTACATGCATACAAGGCCACTGAGAATACCATGGCTTGAGTCAGGTGAGGTGACCTGGTCGTGCAGTGGTTAAGAGCTTGGCTGCTGACCAGAAGGTTGCCAATTTGAACCCATTGACCACTCCTTAGAAATTGAATGTGACAGTTCTACCTTGTCCTGTAGGGTCCCCGTGAATTGGAATTTATTTGGCAGCAGCAGTTAAGAGTCAGGTACACATTAGTCCTCGAGGTGACGTCTCTGCTTTATGAACACCTTAAATAGGTCTTGATCCCCTGCATCATTTGATGTCTTGACAGCTGCTTCCATGGGCTTTGGTTGTGGATCTAAGTAACATGAAATCCTTCACAACTTCAGTGTTTTCTGTTTATCGTGATGTTGCTTGTTGCTGCAGTTGTGGGGATTTCTGTTTTCTTTGTATTAAGATGTGATCCTTACTGAGGATTATCGTCTTTGATCTTTATCAGTAAATGCTCCAAGAATGGGCATAACATTTATAAAATAGGTAGAAATACTGTCCATCTTAATAGCAAGGCAAATTATATTTTAGAAAATTTCAAGCCTTAATACTTGACTTTTAAAGGTAGGTGTCCTACAATGTTGTAACTACAGCTTACATTGACACGTCTCCTGTGGTTGTAGGCTAAGAAGACAGCTCAAGGTGTGGAAACGACAGAAGAGAAGGTCCATGAACTCCCAAACCAGAATTGTAGTAAGTAATTCTTGCTTTAATGTTGATGGGTCTTTTCAAGAAGACATACTTACCTCTGTGCTTACTTTTAGATTCACCAGTTTTCATTGATAAGAAATATATGACGAGTGTGTTTGGTATTTTTGCAAGGTACTGCCTGATTACAGGGATTTGTAGGCATAGTCTCTGGCCTTTGGGACTTATAGGGAGAGTCAAAACCAGTTATTCCGTTCATCCCAATATTTATACCTTTATAAAACTCTGTACCAATCCCCACGTCACCTTACCAACTGCCCCCTAAAATGAAGATTCCATTATTTTTGTTTTATTAGATGAATTCCAGGATACTGTTGCTGATTCACAGGCAGTGGTAAAAATAGACAAACCTGTGTGAGTATGCAAACCCATCTGGTTGTTGAGCATATATTACTAGATTTAAGTGTGATACATTCAAATGAAAAGGCCTTTATAATTTTAGAATGTGGTATTGGTTACAGCGTTAATCATCTGTCAGGTGTGATGGTGCAGTAGAGAATAGTGTGTGCAGTTCTTCTGTATCAACCAGCATGACTCTTCAGATTGAGAGACTTGATTGAAATTTTTTAAATAATACCATGTTAATGAGAAGAAATTTAATGTTCCAAGACACAGTACAGTATGGAAGATATGGAAGACATGTAGGTAGATGCTGAGGTAGATGTAGTAATGATAATTTTCTCTAATACTCTTTAATCTGATCAGTTACATAATTTCATTGTGACTTACGAGACTGTTTCCATACTTGACTTAGTAAATTGCTTTCAGTAAACATTGAATAAAAAATGAAAGACATATGTCTGAGTCATAGGCTAATATTTACTAGTATATTAGGCAAATGGAATTATTTTCTAGATCACCTGGTGTTTTCGACAGTATCTGTAAAAATAAAACAGATGCCAAATGGACATGTTGGATGCCTGTCGCAAATATTCAACTTTGTAAAGGTCAGCCGAGAGCAAATACTTCATCAGAAGACACCCGTAATCAAGGTGAAACACAGTTCACTCTTGTGTCATCATAGTTCATGGAAATACTCATTTCCTCAAGTGTTGAACATTTTAAGTTTTAACAGATTTTACGTTTATAGATTTAATAAGAATTTATTTCTTGTTTTCCCACTAGATGTTGTTAGCCACAAAAAACTTACTAAACGTAAATCAGCCTCTTCAATATCTGATGATAATCCTGAAGAAACAAGAAAGATAAAAAGTACAAAAGAAACAGTGGTAGGTAACAGAGTAGATACAGTAGAGGTAGAAATCTGTGAAAGAAGCAATCAACACCCACTGAATCATCTCAGATGTTGGGAAGAGAGGAATATCGAACACACCAAGCAGAGAGATTGGTTCATTCAATCAGAAACAACTTTTAAATCGGTGCTCTTAAGCACAACAGTTGAAGAATCTCTAATCTACAGGAAGAAATTCATATTGTCAAAAGATCTGAATACTACTGTTTACAGTAAAAATTCATCTAGAAAAAGTATGAAAAGTCATAGGAAATCAGGGAAAAGACTGCCTTTTGAATCTAATTCCTGCGATCTGAAACCAAAAAAAATGGTGAGCTTACAGTGTTTTGATTTCTGCATACCATAGTATGCTTATTTAATAACATGAGGAAATGAAAGAAATTTAATTACTGCACATTGCATACTTACAATAGCTTTTTCTTGAATTCAGTGTTTGGACTGTGTGAGTGAGTGCCTTCTGAGCTCCTCACTCACAGCTCTCTAGTCTAGTCCTGATAGAAGAGTATTTCACACGTGGGAACTGAAATATGCATGAAATCAATGGACCCTGAGGCTTAGGGTCTCCTCATCTGGGACTCCTCTCACATGGTCCCTCCCAGTCACTGGAGCGGGCATGCAGAATGGCCTGTGTACCTGCATTATAGAAGTTTGCTTCCTTTTAGAGAGTAAGGTGTGTGTAGTATTAAACCTTTGTCTTCCTGCCTGGCCTATATGGCATTATACAGTGGCATCTCCAGCATCTCTTGGGTGAATATATTAAACCATGAGAAAAGTTTTCAAGAAAGGATGTAGAGGAGACTATCTATCTGACTTGAATCATCTCTGTAAAATATTTCCAAAACATATTTTCGCTACTTTGCACCATACTTTGAGATGAAAATTTTGTATCAGTTACTATAAATCTTGTTTGTCTGTGTTAACAAGGTGCCAGTTTAAAAAATGCAATCATAATGCCTGTCCACTGCCAGTAACTGAACTAGCTTTTTTTTATTATGACTCAATGAAAATGTACATTCCCATATAAATTTGCATGCTGACCTACGTGTAGCTTCCACTGCTCTACCTGCACGGTGACAGCACATACTTCCTCTCTGCTCCATATATGTCTTACCTATCCAACAGTCTCCTGTCTTCTTCTGTCCACCCATTCCCCTTCCTCCAGTATGAGATCAGCAGGGCAACCTCCTATAGATGCCTAGAACCGTAAAGTGCCCACACAGTGTGGTCACTCTGCGTCACCAAAAGTCCAGTCCGTTGCTGTCTGAAAAGTTGACCTTAATTATGATTTATGGACAGGGGCAGCACCAGAGTTAGGGGCCCTGCTCCCAGGAGAACTCCGAGGCCCCTGGACCACCAATTGCAGTCTTTTAGTGGTGATCTCAGGGTGCACCCCTGTTTATACTTGTGTTGCCAGTGAGACTTACCTCAACTTTGTGAGCTCCATCATGGCTATCACTCATGGTGGCTGGGCACCATCTGATTCTTCCATCACAAGTCGATGTAGACATCCGCTCACGTGAGTCTCTCTGTCTTCTGGATTCTCTTTCCCCCATGTCATTATGACCTTAGTGATTGTCCGTTCTTGCTAAGTTGGGACCATTTGCTGTACCCTCAGATGGCAGCTTGACAGCTTTTTAAGACCCCAGACACCACTCACTGATGTAGGGTGCGGAGAGTCCTCATTAGCAAAATGCTAGTTGTGCCCATTGGCTTCGATCTCCCCTGAGAGCACGGTCCCTGGCCCCCTGCCCCAGCTGCTCTGTCCTTGCAATATTGGGTTAAGATGGGAGGAGTACACAAGTTGCATTGAAGTCCCGTTACTATTGATCTTCTCCTTACTCATGTGTGCTGTCATGTGTTTCACCCAACCAAATTTCTCACAACTATCTAAACCCTCCCCCTTCGCCCTCCCGCCCTCCCCGCTCTTGCAGCCGTCCAAGAGTCTTTTCTGTCATGCATGAGTCTGCTTTTAAGTTCTTATTGTAGGGGTCTCTTACAATATTTGTCATCCTATTGCTGACTGCTTTCACTAACTAAACTAGCTTTTTATTCTAAGAAAAGAGTAAAGCTCTGTAGGCTTTCATGTGTATCTATCTTCCACAGGATTGTTAATATCTAGGCAGGCACATTTCTAGCATCAATTAAAAATGTTCACTGATGGGAGCCACCTCGGTGTGCAGGTGAAGTACTGAATGCATCATGTGTGATTGTTACATGTGACTTCACAGTATTTATCTTATCTTGACTGATCTAGGCGCTTTTTTGTTTGTTTGTAATTTGCACGTCTCCTCTTGTGCCTGATTTGCATTCTTCTTGAATGCAAATTTTTGGGGTTATCTGTCCTTCAGTTTTAATTTTAAACTGTTTTGAGTATTAGAATTGATTTCACAGAAGTTCCTTGAACTAGTCACTCTGTTTTTCTGGGTGCCCAGAAACCAAATGATCTCGTTGAAGTTATGCTCTGATTTTTATTTGGTCAGCACTCTGTGTTGAGAAGTTGTCTTCAGCCGTCGACACACATGTTCTCTATGTTACTACCTTGGAATGCAGAATTTCCCACTTCTCCTGTGTGCTAAACTATCTTCTGTCTGATCTTCTTCCTGCTCATCGCATTAGCCCAGAGAAGTAGAGCCCCTAGTTCAGTAGTGAGACCCAAGCTGGCTGCAGTTACACTGAAAGTTTTGAAATCATATCCTGTTAAAGGGGGAGGTTTATTTTTTCAAGCCAAGTAAATCGTCTTCATTTTGGTTATAATTTTAAGAAGGGATTGTAATTTATAAATTGTTACATACTGTACAAGGACTGCCAATATGCTAGAAAAAGTGCCCCGTACCTCATTGCTGAATATCACTGTGATCACCTTCAGAGTTCTCCCCTGGAGAAGCTGTGTGCCAACACCGGTGCCTGGTCCACCCTCCAAAGCAATTTTGAACTCTTTGGAATGCTCATCTTACATGTTGGTATATCGCCCTTAATGTTCTAGACGTCATCAAAATGTCTTCCTCTCAATACTTTATCTTCTCATAAAGAAAAAAGTCATTGGGGGCAAGAACAGGTGCATAGGGAGGGTGTTCCAGTATCGTTATTTGTTTACCGGCTAAAAACTCCCTCACAGACAACTATAGAGTTAAGTTTGCGAACTTGCCACCTTGCCACTGTACACAATGGCCATTCCAGAAAGAGTTCCAAAATTGCTTTGAAGGGTGCACTAGGTGCTGGCGTTGGTGCATGGCTTCCCAGGGGGAGGACTTCAAAGGTGACCGCAGTGATGCTCAGCAGTGAGGTGTGAATATCAGTGAGATATGTGCCACTTGGAACAATTCAGTTCACGGACTTCGTTGTCAAACCTCATGTATCAAAACACATAGCTGATTCTCCAGAACAAAAAAGTAAAAATAAAATCAGGAGAACTCATATATTTAAGTGTATCCTTGGAATTTTTCTTAACCAAATTGTATAAAATTATATTGACAGTAGTTTTCATACTGAGCCCCTTCGTTTTTGGTGTATTTCCTTCTTACCCTAGGTTAAATCTACAAAGCAGTGTACAAGGTCTGTATGTTAAAAGATTTAGCCTGAACTGTTTTAATGACTGACCCCCTAGGGTCTCCATGAGTCGGGTCCGATTCAGCGGTGCTTGGCTTGGCAATCCCAAACTTACTAAGTAATTTCTGACCTCCGTTATTTCCCTGTATGGATATAAACAGAATTTTCTCAACTTTTTTTAGCCTTTATTTTCCTTTGAAACTTAAGCAGAGTTTTAAAGTAAGTTACAAACTATTTCAGAGAGAGAAAACAGCAGAGAGAGGACTTGCTGATGCAGCAGAATCTTTGATAAGCCAAATTAATAAGCGATACAAAGCCAAGAATGACGTCAAGTGTACAAGAACATCAAAGGAATCTTTGATTAACAGGTATGTTCTTCAGTGTTATGTGTGAAATTTTCTGTCAGGTGTAACTCAGTTATTTTACATAGTTAAAAGTTTGTTTCAAGTAGAAACCACATTGTTACTTGTGTAGATACTAGCAGTTTAAATTAATCAAGAAGGGAACTAAAATTGAAATTGGTCATTCTGATGTCAGATCCCATTTATAAAGGTTCAGAAAACACCATAGTGATACAACTTATCATTTGAGAAACTTTAGACTGTAGGCATTATGAATTGTTTTTGAGTGTAGTAATGAATGAAACTAAAGATATTTTAAATACATTGCTTAAAAATGTGAAAGGTGAAATGAATTATTTTTATATAGTAAATATATATTGTTTGCAGCCGTTGAAGGTTAACTCTTACTACTAAATGTCTGTTTATAGACTGCCAAGTTATTGAAATTTAAATTAATTCTGGCTTTAGTATATGGCTCAAAAAAAAGGACTGTTATCAAAGAATCATTCCTGTGACATTGTTTACACACAGCTCCTCCTGCTTTGTGGATGACTCCAGACTAATGTTTTAGGGGCTGTTTTTTCAATGAGGTTGCAAAAACATCAAAGCAGTGCTATCACTTTTTAGATAATGATAACATATTGAACATAGGTTTAGAGCCAAATATCTTGCACCTTATATAAAATGGCTCTCAGGGAAAATATTCTACTAATGATTGATTTTTTTTTTTGGTAATACCTTTTTTATAGTGGCTTTTCAAACCGATCTGATCTACAGCTCCGAAAGGTAGGTTTCCTCTGTTTTTTCTAACTTGTAGTCAAACTCCATGGTCACACTGACATGGCAGGGTGGGGTGGTACAACTAGAGTTGGTGTTTTCCAAGTATTAGTAAGTGGTGTATAAAAACCAACAAGGTTAGTGACAAGTATTCAGAGTAATTCCCTAACCTTCTGTTCTACTTTTTCAAAGCAGGTGCTTTTTGGACACCTGTGGACACAGTAGTTACTCTCTGTGGTGTGTGTCCTAACCTCCATGCCTTGTTTTCCCAACTATTTGCATATCTCTTGCTGGTCACACATTTCTGAATTACATGTTTTGGTTAAAAACATTTACTGTTTATCAAATTTAAAATAGCAACCAACTCTGGTTTAATAAAGCTCCTTCTTGTCTGTACTTTATTTGTGAATTCCTCTCAGATCAGACCCTCTTGTCTGTGCCAGCCCGTTACCCCAGTGCAGTGCTCCTTTCTGGTCCCTGGAGTGTGACAGTAGCCTTAGGTATTTCTCTCTGCCAATCCGTTCGCTACATTCAGTGCCAGGTTTTTTCTGTCAGAAATACACAGCTTCAGTCATGTTCAGAAACCTTCTTTGGTCCCTGTTGTTCACTGAATTAAATAGAGACATAGGATTGGTTGCTAGTCCCTTTAAAAGGTTGTCTTCTTTCCTGATATCAGCTCCCTGCAGGATCTCTGTGATTTGGAATCGACTCGACAGTGATGGGTTTAGTTTTTTGGTTTGGTTAGACATGTCTTGTTGAGCTAGAACATGATAATTTGAGGTTCTCTAAAAGTTCTTTCCTAGATTTTTGTTGATCCTCTTTTCCCCTCCCTGTGGAGGGAACTGAGGCCTGAATCAGTAGGCATGTGCACTCAATTTTCTGGTTGTTCAAATCTTACCCCCTTGGCAAGCCCTGCTTAGAATTCCAACTTCTCATGAAAACTTTTTGAGGTGCCCCACCCCAAAACCTAATGGGCAAAAACTCTGAATCTTCCAGACAACATGTGTGTCCTTTTAAAAAATGTCTTTTTATTCAGTCTAGAAGGGTTTTTCTCTTCCTCTTTTATCTTTTACTTGAGTATAGCTGTTTCGAATCATGTTCGTTTTCTCTGTAACACCTAGCACACAGAGGATGAAGTCAACAGACATACATAAACACTGGAAAACATTGTATTAGAGAGAGTAAGTCAGATGACTGATCAGAGAAGTAATATATTAAGAACTGAATTTTTTGGATTAATGCAAATAATTCTGTATGAAATACTCAAAAGAAATAAAGATGAATCATAAATTAAAATGGCTTTTTTAGATGTTAGTATTTCCAGCTTAATGTATTGTGTCTGATCAGTAATCAGTTTAACAATATTACTTGTTAATTACAGGTAAGTTACTTTAATAAAACTTAACTTGTTAAAATTTATTTTATTAAATGTCTTTCTGTCCTGACTTCTTTTTGATCAACTTGAATATAGTTTGAGCTATAGCTGCGTGAATAATCTTGTACATTTTCTTTGTTAGTAGTCATTGATAACTTCAACCTGCACATAAGATTTCATGTAAAGATTTTCTGCTTAAGTGGTTAGAATGAATGAGGTTCTGAAAAAGTATGTGTCAAAGGAGAAGCACATTTTTTTCTGTGATTCTGCAGTGACTACATTTCATCTTGGAGCAAGAACACCAGTGAGAAGTTTGTGTATTTGTATACAGTAATGTTAGTAGATGTGAAAGGACCTTAAATTTTGTGTTAGCAGTCTACAATACTCTGCATACTTTTAGTTAGTGTTTGTTGTTGTTAGATGCAGTTCAGCGGGCTCCTGCTCTTAGTGACCCAGTGGGCAAAGAATAAAACATGGCCTGGTCCTGTGCCACCCTCACAGCCGTTGTTAATGCTGAGCCCATCGCTGCAGCCGCTGTGTCAGTCCGTCTTGTCTAGTGTCTTCTTTTTCATTGACTCTCCACTCCACTTAGTGTCCAGGGAGTGATCCCCCAGTAATGAAGGTATCCAAAGTATTTAGGCCTTCAGTAAGTATGAATGCCAAGCCAGCCAAGTGCCGTCGAGTCGGATCCGATACTTAATATTTTTATTGCATTGATATTAAGGAAAATGTTACAAAGTACCAGATTAATACTATTGGAAACAAAATTGTAAAGTATATGAAAATTTAACTTCATATGTTGTTTGTCCAGTATAATAATGTGAAGTTTGGATGGTTTTATGTAAACCTCTTTTGTATTTAGGAAAAAGTTCAGAAAAAAAGTTTTAGACAGCTGAAGACTACTTTTGTTAGTGTTACTTCTGAATGCCCATTGTAAGTAATTTTTCACCTTTTTTTTCCTTCATACTTGGGAGGCTGTATGTATTACATAATGGAATTAATGCTTTGCTTCGTTTTCACAGGAATGATGTTTACAATTTTAATTTGAATGGAGCTGATGAACCTGTTATAAAACTTGGAGTAAGCCAGAAATCTAGTTACTTATGCTTAGTTATTTATTAGTTTTATTCACTTACCATGTGGTTATTAGAAAGTAGACTTTTAGTTTGCATCCTTTTATAGCTATGTTTCAATTTTAAGTAAAGTGTAGTTGGATAGCCAGCCTAGGTGTGTTTTAGTTTCTTTTAGGATGAGGTAGAGAAAACCGAATAATTAAGGAGGAGGCCCTCAGACTGCTTTATCAAGTACATCATTTTCCTTACTGATGAAACAAGTGTAAAAACAGTTACTCTCATGTGTTGTTTCTGGTGAATTTTGTAGTATTAGTTTTCTTCTTAGATGAAACAGTACGTCAATGTAGTCTTAATTTGATGCTCAAAAATTGGATTCCAAGAAGTGATAGAAATCAGATGTTATGTTTACTTTTTGTTTACCTTACTTTAACACTAAAAACTCTTTTTTTAATGCCTATTCACAATATAGGTCCAGGAATTTCAAGCTACATGTAGAGAAACCTGTGTGGATAATTCAATAAAATGGTAGGTGTTTTTATCATAGTTAGTTCAGATTAAAATATACCTATCTAATTGTCTCCTTTTATTTCTTAAATACCTTATACCAGTCTATCTTTCCAAGAGTTTGTAACATTCAAGAAGAGCGAATAAAAATGCTACCACCATTGGTTACTTCTCTCATGGTTCTGTCACTTCAGTATGTACTTTTGAAATTACTTCATACACTGATTCTGTGTGCTTCAAATATTAGTTACAGATTTTAGACCCTAAGTCTGAAATGACTTTTTTAGTCCCATTTCCAGTCTCATTATTTTGTGATTAACTGAGATTTCAGAGGGTAAGTGACTGGGCCAGAATTATGTAGCTAATTA
The DNA here is from genome assembly GCA_028571685.1 of Heterohyrax brucei. Taxonomy (NCBI): domain Eukaryota; kingdom Metazoa; phylum Chordata; class Mammalia; order Hyracoidea; family Procaviidae; genus Heterohyrax; species Heterohyrax brucei. The sequence continues at coordinate 88,319,137 of CM053156.1, read as the reverse complement.
GTAAGAGAGTAAGGCTAAAAACGCATGCCTAATTGTTTTGTGCATGTTACCTAGAATAAATATTGAGATATTTTAAAGTTAACAACATATTTTTGTTTAAGGGTGGCTGTAAAGAATCATGGTGAACTTGAACCTTCTCTCAAAAGGAAAGACAAAAGAGTAAGTTGTAATAGCCAAATACCTCTGTTAAAACCAGGGTTTCTTTTCATCGTATTTTAATGCCTAAGACTATCATAGAACCAGAAAACAAAAGCATTTGGACTCTTTTATTCCGCCTCTGTCAGGTGACCTGGGTTCTCACTATGATTTTTCTGAACGCTCTTTGAGCTGTCTACACCATCTAGCACTAGCACAGGGGTCCCTGGGGGTCCTTATGGCTGACATGCTCAGCTGCTGACCGAGAGACTGGAGGTGTCTGTCCTCCTGGAGGGGCCTCTGAAGAAAGGCCTGCTGACCGACTGCCCAAGATGCAACCAGGGACAGCCGTGAAGCACAGTCTAGCTGTGACATACATGGGCCACCAGGAGTCAGAACTGACCAGATGGCAGCTGGCTTTATTCTGTTTTATTCTGTTGATGGGCACAAGCTGCTTCAACTGCTAATGAACAACAGTAGAGTGTAAGTCTCCATTTTGGGTCTGGATGTCTGACTGACTTTCTTGGATAGTTCCTTAATGCTATGGAGATTAGAATGTTAAAAAAAGAAGTTCTTCTGTTTGGGGCTTGACTTACCTTGCATAACATATAATAAGATGCCTTTCTTAATCTATCGAGAGTTCTTTTTCTCCCCCCATAGGGTACAAAAAATCATAAGAAGCATCTTTTCAGTGATACTGAAACAGATTACAAATGTGATGACAGCATGACAGATGTCAGCTGGTTGAGAGAACCAGCATCAAAACCACAGCTCCTGGACTACAGCAGAAACAGAAGTGTGAAGCGGCAGCTAGGTGGGAAGCCAGGTGAGAAACTGCTTTTTGGAGGAGTGTTGCAGGTGATGATTTAGCCTGTGGCTTTGGCTGGCTGGCAAGATGCTTTGTTGGTTGAAAGGGTCTTTTTGTATGCTAAGTATTTATCCCTGTATACCATTAGGCTAAGTGCATACCAAGTGTTTATACCTGTACACCATCTCGCTAAGTGGACATTAAGTGTTTACACCTGTGTATCATTGTGCCTGTAGACAATAGAGTGAAAGCAGATATGTCAAAACTGGATAGTTGTGTTCTTAGTTCTACTAATGTGGTTATAGTTCTTTCATAATAAAAAGGAGTTACTTTTTTTTTCAGTTAAGCCTTACAAGTACAGAAAACAATTTCTGGTAATCCTTGGTTCATTGACAGACTCTTGTCATGTGTTCATTGATGGCCTGCTACTCAGTTATCGAGTTAATTATATTGAGTGATGTGTTCAGTACTCATGAACTCACTACCCTAAACCAAAACCAAAGCTCAGGTTTTGACAGTGATCTAAATCTAACTAAACATGCTTGTAAATGTAAGTATCTGCCATGCTTAACACAAGTTGAGAAAAATACCTGAGTATAAATATTACACATATAAACTTTTTAGGAATTCATAGATACAATAAAAATACATAACATGACATTTGCAAAGTGAGTGTATTGTACATGTACAATTCAGTGACACTGAATACAGTCCTTGTGTTGTGAAAGTGTCACCAGGGTCCCTTGCCAGGGTTTCCATAACTGTAAAGACACTCAGTGCTTCCTAAGGGGTGACTCGCCTCTTCCATCCCTACTGGCCCTGGTAACTACTGACAGACTTGGAGTTCTGTACATTTCTGTATTCTAGATATTTCATATACATGTGATAATGTTTGTCCTTTTGTGATTGAGATTATTAAAAAGACAGGAAAGAAAGAAAAGACAAAATTGGATGTCAGAAGAGGCTCTGAAACTTGCTCTTGAATGTGGAGCAGCTAAAGTAAAAGGAAGGAATGGCAAAGTAAAAGACCTAAACAGAAGATTTCAAAGAGCAGCTGAAGAAGATAAAGTATTATAATGACTTTTGCAAAGAGCTGGAAATGGAAAACCGGAAGGGAAGAACACATTCTGCATTTCTTAAGCTGAATGAACTGAAGGAAAAATTGAAGCCTGGAGTTTCAGTAGTGAAGGATTCTACTGGGAAACTATTAAATGACTCAAAAAAGATAGAAGGAGTACACAGGGTTATTACACTAGAAGGAAATGGTCAGTGTTAGAGGCAGCATATGATCAGGAGCCAGTGGTTCTGGAGGAAGAAGTGGAAGCTGCGTTGAAGGCACTGGCAAAAAACAAGAAATTGATGGAATATCAGTTGAGATATTTGAACAAACAGATGCAGCACTGGAAGTGCTCACTCATCTGTGCCAAGAAATTTGAAGGACAGCTACCTGGCTGACTGGAAGAGATCCATATTTATGCCCATTGCAAAGGAAGGTGATCCAACTGAATGTGGAAATTAAACAATGTCATTAATATCACACACTCAAGTAAAATTTTGCTCAAGATCATTCAAAAGTGACTGCAACAGTATATTGACAAGGAACTGCCAGAAATTCAAACAATTCAGAAGATGATATGGAAGCAGGGAAATCATTGCTGATGTCAGATGGATTTTGGTTGAAAGCAGAGAATACTAGAAATATGTTTACCCATGTTTTATTTACTATGCAAAGGCATGTGACTGTGTGGATCATAATAAATTATGGGGAACATTGTGAAGAATGGGAATTCCAGAACATCTAATTGTGCTCTTAGGGAATCTGTATATGGATCCAAGAGGCAGTCATGCAAGAACCTGGTGTAAAGTCAGGAAAGGTGTGTGTCAGGGTTGTATCCTTTCACCATATCTTTTCAATCTATGCTGAGCAAACAATCCAAGAAGCTGGATTCTACGAAGAAGAATAAGTCATTAGGATTGGAGGATGACTCATTAACAACCTGTGTTACACAGACAACACCACCGTACTTAGTGAAGAAGATATGGAGCACTGATGAAGATCAAGGACCACAGCCTTCAGTATGGACTGCACCTCAACATCAAGAAAACAAAAATCCTCACAACTGGGCCAGTAAGCAACATCATCACAAATGGAGAAAGGAGAAATGCTTGTGAAGGATTTCATTTTATGTGAGTCTACAGTCAATGTCCACGGAAGCAGCAGTCAAGAAATCAAAAGACACATTTCACTGGGAAAATCTGCTAAGAACCTCTTTCAAGTATTGGAAAATAAAGATGTCACCTTGAAGACTAAAGTACACCTGACCCAAACCATGGTATTTTCAATCACGTCACATGCATGTGAAAGCTGGACAGTGAACAAAGACAGAAGGAAAATTGATGCCTTTAAATTGTGGTGTTAGGGAAGAATGTTGAATATCTCATGGGCAGCCAGAAGAACAAACAGATCTGTTCTGGAAGAAGTATAGCTTGAGTGCCCCTTGGAAGCAAATATGGCAAGACGGTATCTCAGATACTTTGGACATGTCGTCAGGAAGGATGAGTCCCTGGAGAAGGACATCATTGTTGGTAGAGTGGAGGATCAGTGAAGAACTGGAAGACCCTTGACGAGATTGATTGACACAGTGGCTGCAACAATGGGCTTAAACGTAAAAACGACTGTGGATGTGGCACAGGACTGGGCCGTGTTGCGTTCTGTTGTTCAGAGGGTCGCCATGAATTGGAATTGACTGATGACACCTAACAGCACAACAAGAAATAGTTCAGAAAAGGTTTTTCCAACGTATCCTCCTGCTTTTTCTTTGTGATACTTACTCTGCTGAAGCAATTTATAAGAGTTAAAGGTACTGGTTTTTGACTAGAGATAATTATGATTTTAGCAGCTTTACCTTAATTTCAGTGTTAACTAATACACAGAACTTTTTGTAGTCCACTTTTAAAAGAAGACCTAAGGATAACTTTGAGTATCTCAGTCACTTTATATTTGTTTTAGGGGAACAGCTTTTAGTTTTGTTAGGTTGAGAATAACTGATAGTGATCTCTTTGTGGTGAGGAAGACTGGGTGGTAGTTTGAAAAGAAGTAAAAACAGTATGAGAGAAATGCGCTCATTGTATATAAAAGGGACAGCAAGATAATCCCGTATGATGGGGACTGAAGTATGAAATAGCAGTGTATAAGGGAGCACAGTAATGGGAACTTCTTGGTGGAAAGATGGTGATTGACAAAGGTAAACAGAGAAGCACTGGGGTACTTCACTGCTGTCTTACAAGCCAGTTAGAAACGTGACAAGACTCCTGTGCCTTCAGGGAGTTTAATGGCCTAATGGGAAAATCTACCAGTAAAGACAGAACACAGTGAAAGATTAGAACTGTTGGGCAGATGTTAAATGTTGGAGTACTTTGACAGTAATACAAAACTGATCCTGTGAGTGAATAATTTGTCTTATGTGAGTGACTGTAAGTCACTGTATATGAGATAGATTGTTGCTCATTATATATTTGTGGAGTTTTCTTTCCAAGACTGCATTGTTTTCATCGTTTGCATAAACTCATTTCTTAGGCTTCAGAAAACATTTAGCAAGGCAAAAACATTTTGCAGGGCAAAAAAGGGAGCAAGGACATGAGCTTAGTCTTAGGAACAAAATGGCAGATGAAAAAGAAAGCAAATGATAGAATATTAACGTGATCCATTTTTTTTGTTTTTTAAAAAAGTCATATTGTTTAAGTGTACATACCTGTGGAATGAAATACTGTTTTTTCAGAACAAGTGAAGGAGAAAACTTTGAGGATCGTGATTCCCTTGAGCCAGGGAGCAGGTGAAGGCAGCACAGAGGGTGGCATAAGAGAGCGCACAGAAGTAGATGCAGCACTGTTCATAACCTCATTCTTAATATGGTAGATTAATGGGTGGTAACTTTACAACTAATGTTGTGTATTTACTTGTATGGTTAAAAGTTTTATAATGTAAAGGAGGAGAAGGGAAATTGGTAATTGATAGCATACCAAATACTGGACAAGTTAACAGTATTGGCTTAGCCTCAGATCATCTTGAAATTTAAATTTTTGAATGAGCATAAAGATGTATTGTTTTAATAAATAGTAAGCCAATTCTTACCTATTTGAAAAGTTGAACCATATTTTTCTGAATTGCAGGATCATCCCTGGAACGCGGACAACCAAGACATAAAGTGGTAAAGCCAAGAAGTTTATGTTCAAAATCCCTTTAAAATTAAGTTTTCCTTGTTACCAGTTTTCCGTAACTTTTCCTGCCTCTGAACACTCTCCCACCTTCTCCTGTCTTTTTTAATCAGGTGGTCCTTATTTTCAGTCTCTTTTGTTCTGTGGTTATGGGGTTATAGATACGTCTGTATCTGTCACTTTTTCTTATGTTTTTAGGTTTTAACTTGGAGAATAAATATATGGCCTCTTAATAATTTAATGATAGGGGTCAAAAGGTGGTAGAGAAGATACATGGGAAGACAAAACTCAGTCCTTTTCAGGGAGTAATAACCAGGAGTCTTTTTATTACCATCATTATATACATCTTGTTTCAGTGCCACTTTTATAGCAAATAACTTGTACTCATTGTATGTGAAATATTGGTTGAGTAATATTTGGGGATTTTTCTCTTCAAGACACCCAACAAAAACGTCACCAAACAGGTAGATGAGGCAGTTCCAGGTGGGCGAACAAGACTTCCACGAAGAGCAGCAAAAAGAAAAAAGAATTATAAGGACTCCTCAACTTCAGAATCAGAGAGTGAGCCAGAATTTTCAAATCCAGTTAAAGAGAAATTGCCAGTAAAGGTAAACAGATACAATTCATGTTAAAACCCAACCCATTGGCTGTCAAGTTGATTAAGACTTGTAGCAACCCTGATAAGACAGAGTAGAACTGCCTCCCAGAGTTCCCAAGGAGCCCCTGACAGATTTGAACTGCCAACCTTTTGGTTAGCAGACATAGCACTTAACCATTATGCCACCGGAATTTCCACAATTCATATTACTAATATATAAAAAAAACTACTGCTGTCGAGTTGGGTCCAACTCATAGCGACCCTGTAGGTCAGAGTAGAACTGCCCTATAGCGTTTCTAAGGAGCACCTCGTGGATTTGAACTGCTGACCTTTTGGTTAGCAAACATAGCCCTTAACCTACTATGCCACCAGGGTTTCTAATATATAAAAGGCTCTTACAACAATATGTAGTATGTATTCGTAAAAATGTTAAATTTACTTTACCATTTCTTTTTAAGACTTTCTCTGCTGCATGAAAAAACAGACTAATTTTAAAAGTTGATCCATAGGCAATATAATGCTCAATTTTGTAATAACTTGGCATTAATGTTACAGAACAAATGTCAGACTCTAATAAAATTATAACTGACTTAGTATCTTTGTAGTTAATAGCATTACTTGATCTTTCTAAAATTATGTTTAGAAAGCTGTGGATCTTCCTCGTGAGTGAAGTAAAAATATTGGGATCTGAAGTTCTTCCTGTACACTGCCCTACCTGTGCCTGTTCCTAACTTCTGTAAATCTCTTAATATTGTAGACCTGTTCCCAGCCACCTATTGTGGAAAGGTTTTTAAACACTAGGCCTCCACCATCCAATTGATTCCAACTCATAATGACCCTATAGGCCAGAGTAGACCTGTCCTGTAGTTTCCAGAACTGCCGACCTTTTAGTTAGCAGCCGTAGCGTGCTATGAAGTCTTTCCCTGTATGTAGCTGCGGCCGTGTTATGCCAGTGTGTAGTAACAGAGTGTGTACATTTAAGATATTTAATATCTAATGTATTAAATTTCTTCATATGTTTAAATATAAATCTATTTGAGTATAATTTGAAAGTTATTGGTACGTTTAGGAGGAAAATGCCAAGCCAAGTACCGTCGAGTCTATCCATTCTAGAAGTCAAATCATGAAGCTACCAAAGAAAGAACAGGATACTTCCCCTGCTGAGACACCCGAGAAGCCACCGCAAGGTATGGTGACAGATGACAGCACAGACTTCTCCCCAGTGTCTTCATCTGGGACTCCATCATCAATAGAAGTAATGAGAGGTACCATTTCATTTTTCCTTCAGCTGAATAGCTCCCTCTAACTTTAATGTGGTGACAATATAATTTCAAAAATAATTTCAAGGGCTTATATTTAAAGTAGTAGGTAGTTACACCTCATTTTTAAACTGGTTAATGCCAGCAACTAAGTTTTTGCTAGGTAGACTTGGGACAGTATTATTAAGATACTGAACTTTTCCATGTTAGAAAGTTAAAATACTTCAATGTAAGAATTGCATGATTCACAATTTATAATGTAAAAGTGTAAATAAATGTGCAATTTTAGTGTTTTTAGTTCAAAATACATTTGAAACCATGGAAGTAATTGGAAGCTTCTCTTTTCTTTTGCCATGTCATTGACTAGCATCTCTTAAGAAACGTCCTGGTACATACTGGGACTCCCATTGTGGGTTATGTTTATGAAGAGTTATTTTAGAAATAACTGCTAAAGAAAAGTTCATGTTCTTTGGAACGCTGGCATGTGTATATGTGCATAGAAAGTGTATACTTTTTTTTAGCTCCTTTGAAGGATATTTTAAGGCATCTCTACGTGTTAACCATTTCAATGAAAGTTCAAGACTTGAAAGCTTCTCAGTTAATGTACTTAGCTTCCTCTAGAGTATTCTTCTAGAGTGTTCTCATAGTGCTCAGGGCTGTTGCCATTTCAGATATGCACATACTGAGAGGATGTGTCCTGTATATCGAAACTGTCTTTCTGAAAATTCATTTATACTGACTGACTGTAGCCATGGATTTTCTCATTCATACATGAAGGGTTTAGACCAAATCTCTTTCAGCCGTAAAATCCTGTGAATTTGTAGTATGTATGATAGTGTAGGCTGTGGTCCAAATACTTAAGACCATTATGTTCCTCTTTATCCTTTAAACAGCTTTGTTTTGAAAGTTTTTTTGGTCACACTTAAACAGTTTTAAATTTGGCCACAGATACTTACCAAAACAAAACATTTTTCAAAGAATTACAAAATATTTTAGAGTTTTGGTCTTGATTTATTGAAATTTTATCCTTTTTAAGCACAGTTAAAATTTGATGATTTGAGTAAATTCTAAGACTTATAGTTTGTTAGGCTATTTTTAAAGCAGACACCAATATTTAAGTGATAACACTTGCCATCTTTTTTTTTAATGTGTTTTGTTGGGGTAATGTAGGTGTAGCAAAAATAACAGAGAGGGATTTTACTCAGGATTACAACTGTGTGACAACAAAATCTGTATCACTGTCTCCAAAAAACACATCACTTGAATCTTTAAGTAGTAAAAATGGAGTTGGAGGTTCAGTAAATTCACCTCAAAGCAGTGACAAAAATTTACCAGATACAAGAGGAAGTCATTCACCAAGTTCACATCTACTCTTTTTGGTAAGGATATGTATTATTTTCTTCTGTCAGATATATCTGAATGAACTAATATGCCTGTAGTCATAACCAAACATGCATTATTTACATGAGGATTGGAGTTTGGCCCAGGGGTTGGGGCAAAAACTAAGTAAGATCCAGTTCCCCACCTCTGAAAACCCCACACTTAAAAACATAGCCATGTGAATGGAGCCCTGTGGCAGCGTGGAAGGTGGAGCTCTGATGTGAGCTCTGTGGCAGAAATGATCACTTCCGAAGTCTGTTATCCAAATGACGTGCATCCGTTTTGGATTCCAGCAGACGTCTCCTTCAGTACCTACACATCTTTCACATTTCACCGTAGGTCAGTTTGTGACCTTTACTTCCAGGTTTGAGGTGGGCTGCGCACCAGAAGATCGGCTGTCTTAGCCTCCCACCCCCTCCTGGGAAACGGGGCGGGCAGTTCTGTTTGGTCTGGTGGGGTCACTGTGAGTTAGACAGAGCTGATGCAGCAGCGAAGGGCTTGGTGGCTCAGGGCTGAAGCCCTTAGCTGCTGACCAGAAAGTCAGCAGTTGGAAGCCCCCAGCCCCTCTGAGAGAGAAAGAGGAACCCATTGCTGTCAAGTTGATTTTCAGTCAGAGTGGAAGTGCCCCTAGGGTTCCTGAGGCTGTGACTCTCTGCATCATGTCTTTCTCCCATGGAGGGGCGGGTGAGTTTGAACCACCAGCCTTTGCTGTAGAGATTCCTCTAACTCGTTATTACGAGGTGTGGAAGAAAGAGGTTTGCGTCACACATAATTGTGTTTAAATCTGGGATCCGACTCCACGGCCCTTAGGCTTGGCTTGCCTTTTGCTAGCTGGGTGATATTTTTGAGTTAATTCCTGCACATTGGTTTCCTTACCTTAAGGCACTGTGAATAAGCTGATGATACAGTGTCAGGTGTGAGGTAAATACTGAAATACTTTCTTCTCTTTTCTTGGTACATACTATACTCAGTATACAAAGTGGAATTAATGACCACCAAGAACATCTGTCTTCTGGAGCCATCCTTTGAAATCCTCTCGTGAGCTCTTTTACTTCATCTTTTTTTTTGTTCTACTTTACATCTAGCTTCTAATTAAACAATTGATACACATACTGTTTGATGACATTTCTTAAGAACTCCACAACATGTTAACACTCTTCCCTTGTCAACCTTGGGTTTCTATTGCCAGCTTTTCGGTCCCCTCCTGCCTTCTAGTCCTTGCCCCTGGGTTAGGGGCTACCTTTAGTCTCATTTTGTTTATGGGCCTGTCCAGTCTTTGAATGAAGGGTGAGCCTCAGGTGTGACTTCATTACTAAGCTAAAAGTGTGTCTGGGGGTGATACACCATGGTTTCTTTCATTTGCTTTGGCAAGTTCAAGTTCATGTCCCAGAGTCTCCTGACATCCTTTGGCTTTACTTTCCTCGTCTGTGAAGTTCTTAATGTCATCCCATGACTGGTCTAGTCTTCAGTCATTAGTGTTCAGTATGTGAGATCTGTTCCTCAGATGCTCTCCAGATGAAAGTGGGATATACTCAGGTTCCTGGTTTGGCTCCCCTGCTCTTGTTTTAATTTTCTTCTGCTTTAACTTGAGCTTTCACATGAGCCACTGGTGGTCTGTTCTTCACTAAGTGCCAGCCATGTTCTGACTGATACTGAGTTTTCCCGCTGTCTCTTTCCAAACATGTAGTCAGTTTGATTCTTTTGTTCTCCATCTGGTCTATGTGTATAGTTGCCATTTATGTCATTGGAAAAAGTTTTTGAAATGTCACTGGTCTTGGGGAAAGTTTATCATGTGATCTCTGGCATTGTTCCTGTCACCAAGGCCGTATTTTCAAATTGCTAATTCCTCTTGTTTTTCTAAGTTTTGCATTCCAGTCATCAGTAATTAATCAGTGCATCTTGGCTGCATGTTTGATACATATTGGAGTGAAGCTTATAGAAGTCTTCATTTCGTCGTCTTTGGCATTCATGGTGGATAAATTTGATAACAGTCATGATTGTGTGAGTTGTGTGTCACCTTGGCTGGGCCGTGATTCTCAGCGGTGTGGCAGTTAGAATGGGATAGTCATATAATGATGCAGCACCTCCACAGTGGGATTCCTCCTGAGAGGCCGGTCGACTGAAAGAGTGTTTCTTTGGGGGTGTGGCCACCAGCCAGTGTATGTGCACACCTGGCAGGGCTTGCAGGTTTCCTCCCTCTGGATCCTGCAGCTCACTCCTGTTCGTCTGACCTCCAGTTCTCCAGACCTGAACCAGCGGCTGACCTGCCAGTCTTAGGTTTGCCAGCCACTGCCGCTGCAGGAGTCAACAGATGCCTCCGGCCTCTAGAAGTGCGTGAGATATTTCCTTGATAACTGTATATATGTAGCAAGAGATCCATTTATATTTATTCTGTCTGTATGTATAAGTATGAATATATATGACATGTAAACAATTTATTGGTTTTGTTTTTCCAGATAACTGTAGGTAACCTACTCTAAAATGGTCATGTAAACTCTTGAACATAGAGTAGCTAAAGAGAATGGAAGAAATGATAAAGTAAAAGCTGATTAGAGGATTTGAAAGGGCAGCTCAAGAAGGCAGAGTATCATGAAATGTGCAGTATTGGAGTTAGAAGACCAAAATGGAATAATGTGCTTGGCATTTCTCAAACTGAAAGAACTGACGAAAGAATTCAAGCCTCAAGTTGCAATTCTGAAGGATTTATGGGGAAAATATTGAACAACACTGGAAGCATCAGAAGATGGAGGAAACACACAGTCACTGTACTAGAAAGAAGTGGTTGGTGTCCAGTCTTTTCAGGAGGTAGCATATGAACAAGAAGCAATGGTATTGACAGAAGTCCACCTAAACTGAAGGCAGTAGCAGAAAACAAACCTCTAGGGACGGCCAGAACACCAAGTGCGATGTCTTAACAAACAGGTGCAGCGCTTGGGGCACACACTGGTCTGTGTCAAGAAATTGAGGAGACAGCTACCTGGCCACCTGTGTGCTTGTGCCAAAGAAAGCTGATCCATGAGAATGCAGAAATTACTGAACAGTATCATTAATACTACATGCAAGTACATTTCTGCTGAAGATAATTCAAAAACAGTTGCAGAAGTACAGAAAACTGCCAGAAATTCACTCCAGATTCGGAAGAGGATGTGAAACCAGGGCTGCCTTTGTTGATGTCAGATGGATCCTGGTTGAAAACAGAGAAGATCAGAAAGATGTTTACCTGTGTTTCATTGCCTGCGCAGATGCATTCCATTGTGTGACCATGGCAGATTATGGATAACACCGTGAAAAATGGGAATTCCAGAACACCGAATGGTGCCCGTGAGGAACCTATACACAGATCAAGAGGCAGTCATTTCAACAGAACAAAGGGATACTTACTGCAGGGTTTAAAGTCAGGAAAGGTCGGCATTGTGGTTCAAATTTCTTGACATAGACAGGTGTGCACCTCAGGCTCTGTCAGGTGAGTGAGTGAGTTCATGGACGACAGGAAGACAGCCCTGCGTCAGGACTGGGGACTCACTGACAGCCTGTGTAAGGCCCCATACAGCCTTGCTGGCTGAAAGCGACTGCTTGATGAAAGTCAGAGACCACAGCCTTCACTGTGAATCACACCGCAAGACAAAACCCAGATCCTCATACCTGGACCAATACACAGCATCATGATAAAGGGAGAGAAGATTGAAGTTGTCAAGGATTTCATTGTTCTTAGATCTGTAATCAATACCCATGGAAGCAGCAGTCGAGAAATCAACATGCTTTACGTTTTTTAAAATATTTTATTATGCTTAAGTGAAAATTTACAAAGTCACTTTGCGACATCACACCCCACACCCCCTTATGCAGCTCTGTCTGCTGTCCCAGCCCTGTGACAGCACACTCGTCCCTTCTACTCTGTACTTTGATGCTCATTCCGCCTAGTCCTGTCCTGTCCTCTGCACCTTCCCTGTCATTACTGTAGCAGAGCTGCTCCAACAGCTTGTCTTACAGTCTAGTCCAATTTTTGTCTAAAGAGTTGTCTTCAGTGCTAGTTTCAGCTCTGGGGTAGGAGTGAGTCCAGGGGCCATGCCCTGGGGTGATCCTTCAGGGTGTCAGACCATCAAGTCTGGAGAAGACACATTGTATTTGGCAAATTTTCAAAAGACTTCTTTAGAGTATGGAAAAGTCAAGATGTTTCCATGAAGAAATAAGGTGTACGGGATCCAAACCATGATGTTTTCAGTCCCCTTGTATGCATGCAAAAGCCAGACAGTGAATAAGGAGGGCGAAAGAATTGGCGCCTTGGAATTGTGGTGACGAAGAATATTGACTGTACCGTGACTGCCGAAGGAATAGACAAATCGGCCTTGGAAGGAGTACAACCAGAATGCTCCTGAAAGCCAGGATGGTGAGACTGTGTCTCACATACTTTAGACATGTTTTCAGGAAGGATTAGTCCCTGGAGAAGGAGATCATGCTTTGTAGAGTGGAGAATCAGTGACATAGAGGAAGGCCCTAATCCAGGCAGACTGACACAGTGGCTGTGGCAGTGGACCCCCGTGGAAGGACTGAGGACAGAGCCAACCTGTGCAGTGTCTCGTCCTGTTGTCTGTGGAACAGCTGTGAGTCAGAACTGACACTGTGGCACCCAGCAGCAACAGCCTTCGTTTTCTGTCATCCTGTTACCAGTTCTGCATCTTACCTTTCCATTTTCGAAACCTAGATAATCCTCATCTACCTTCTTGGGTGCTGTTCTGTGGTGATGATGTTAGGTGCCGTCTAGTCAGTTCCAGCTCACAACCACCCAGTGAAGAACAGAAGGAAACCCTGCCCAGTCCTGTGCCGTGCCCACAGTCATTTGTATTTAAACCCATTGTTGCAGCCACTATGTCAGTCCATCTCCTTTGAGGGTCTTCCCTTTTTCACTGACCCTCTGCCAGGCCTGATGTCCTTCTCCAGGGACTGATTCCTCCTGACAACATGTCCAAAGTGGGTAAGATGCAGAGTCTCGCCATCTTTGCTTCCAAGGAGCACCCTGGCTGTACTTTTTCTGTTTGTTCTTTTGGCAATCCGTGGTACTGCCTTCAGTATTCTTCTCTAACACCGCAATACAAAGGCCTGAGTTCTGCCTACCTTATTCATTGTCCAGCGGTTGCATGCACATGATACAGTTGAAAAGACCATGGCTTGGATCAGGCGCACCTTAGTCTTCAAGATGGTAACATCTTTAGTTTTCAGCACTTTCTAAAGACGTCTTTTGCAGCAACCTCGCACTATATTTAATTAGATGTTCATTGCCTGGGTGCTCAACAAGTGGACCATTTTTGGTTCCCATTTACTGTGGGCTCTGAACCAGGCAGTGACAAATTTTGGGGGGGATTAACAAAATAACCTTTTTTATTTGTTTCTGATATAAAAGATGGTAGTGGATATGTGAGAAATAAATTACAATGTGCCAAAGTCAATTTAAGAAACAGTAAAACCAGAGATTGTAATGAAAAAGCCTTAAGATTTCTATGTTTTTATATCCTTTTCATGACTAAATTATTATTGTTTAGTATTCAGTTTGTAATTTAATTTACCTTTGCCAAACCAAAAGGGCTCACAGAAATTTGGAAAATTTAACAAACATTTATTTATTTACTTATTTGCAGTTAGATATTCCCCTCCCCTGAGGATACAGTAAATGAAGAAAATTTCTAGTCTCTCAACTGTCTAATCTATGATAAATCCTCACTGGCCTCCCGCTCTTGTAGCTGTCAGAGAGTCTTCTGAACACAAGGCTGTTTTAAAGTCCTTATAGTAGAGGTCTCATATAATCTTTGTCCTTTTGCCACGGACTGATTTCACTCAGCATAATGTCTGCCAGTGGAAACCAGGTCATGAGCTGTTTCCTAAAATCATCATTGGTTTTTTTATCATTGCATAGTGTTCCATTCACTCAGTGGCGCTTGGTTGGCTTGGCATAGTGTTTCATTGAGTACATGTACCGTAGTTTATCCATTCACCTACTGATGGGCATCTAGGATGATTCCATCTTTCTGCTGTTGTGGACTGTGCTGCAGTAAACATTCATGTGCATGTGTCTGTTCACGTGACAGCTTTTGTTTCTGTAGGATAAATTCCAAGTAGTGGGATTACTGGATCAAATGTTATATCTGTTTCCAGTATTCTAAGGAAGCACCAGATTGCTTTCCAAAGAGGTTGTACTATTTTGCAATCCCACCAGCAGTATAGGAGAGTTCTGATCTCTCCACAGCCTCTCCAGCATTTGTTGTTTTCTGTTTTTTGGATTATGTACCTTGTTCAGATGAGAAACTGCCTCACTGTAGTTTCGATTTGGATTTCTCTTGCAGCTAATGATCATAAGCACTTCCTCGTGTCTTTTGGCTGCCTGGGTGTCCTCTCTAGTGAATTGTCTGCCCATCTACTTTGTACACTGCTTAATTGGGTTATTTACCTTTTTCTTGTTGATATTTGGCAGAACCATGTAGATTATGGAGATCAGATACTTTTTCCCATTCTGTAGGTGGTCTTTTAACTTTTTTTTTTTTTTTTATTTAACGTGACTGAGTGAAAATGTACATTCCCATATAAATTTACATGCCCATCTATATGCACCTTCCACTGCTCTCCCTGTCCAGTGACAGCACACTATTCCTCTCTGCTCAATACATGTCTCATCCCCCCAACAGCCTCCTTTCCGCTCCTCTCCACCCACTCTCCTTCCTCCAGCCAGAGGTCAGCAGGATGATATCCTACAGATGTATAGAACCATAAAGTGCAACCAATATATGGTCACTCTGCATTGCCAAGTCCAATCCATTCCTGTCCGAAGAGTGGACCTTGGTTATAGTTTATGGGTAAGGGCAGCCTCAGGGCTGGGGGCCATGCTCTCAGGGGAACCCCGAAACTGCTGGACCATCAATTGAGGTCTTTTAGTGGAGATCTCAGGATGCACCCCTTTTTATTCTTGTGTTGCCAGTGAGACTCAACCTAGTGAGCTCCATCGTGGCTATCACTGGTGGTGGCCGGGCACCATCTGGTTCTTCCAGTCCCAAGTCGATGAAGGCACCCAGTCTTGTGGGTCTCTCTGTCTTCTAGGTTGTCTTCACCGCATGTCATTTTGGTCCTCGGTGAGCATCCGTTCCTGCTGAGTTGGGACCATTTGCTTTGTCCTCGGATGGCAGCTTGGCAGCTTTTAAGACCCCAGACGCCACTGACCAATGTGGGGTGCAGAGACCTCTCTTAGGAAAACGCTAGTTGTGCCAATTGGCCTCGATTTTGCCTAAGAGCATGGTCCCCTGCCCCCTGCCCCAGCTACTCTATCCTTGCAGTATTGAGTTAAGACAGAAGGAGTACTCAAGTTATGCTGAAGTCCACTTAATGTTGTTCTTGTTTCTAATGTGTGCTATCACCGCTTTCTCCCAACCAGATTTCTCACAACTGTCTAAACTAAACCCTCCCCCCACCCCTCCCCTTCCTTGCAGCTGTCAAAGAGTCTTTTCTTCTATACACAAGCCTGTTTCTGAGATCTTATCATAGAGGTCTCATACGGTATTTGTCCCTTTGTCGCTGACTAGTTTAACTCAACATAATGTCTTCCAGTTGAAACCAGGTTAGGAGATGTTACCCGGAATCATCGTTATTCTTTATCATTGCATAGTGCTCCGTTGAGTATATGTACCATAGTTTACCTATCCATTCTTCTGTTGTTGGGCATCTGGATTGATTCCATCTTTCTGCTGTCGTGGACTGTGCTGCAATAAACATTCTCGTGCATGTGTCCGTCAGTGTGAAAGGCCTTGATTCTGTAGGATATATTCCAAGTAGTGGAATTACTGGGTCAAGTAGTATATCGATATCCTTTTTTTAAGGAAGTGCCAGATTGCTTTCCAAAGAGGCTGGACCATTTTGCAATCCCACCAACAGTGTAGGAGGGTTCCACTTTCTCCACAGCCTCTCCAGCATTTGTTGTTTTGTGTTTTCTGGATCATGGCCAATTTTGTTGGGGTGAGATGGTATATCATTGTCCTCTTGATTTGAATTTCTTTAATAACTGAAGATCGTGAACATGTCTTCAAGTGTATTCTGGCTGCCTGGATCTCCTCTTTAGTGAAATGTCTGTCCATCTCCTTTGCCTATCGCTTAATTGCATGGTTTATCTTCTTCTTACTGATATTTTGTAGTATCTTATACATTATGAAGATCAGGCGTCGGTCTCACATAGAGTTGCCAAATATTTTTTCCCATTCTGTGGGTGTTCTTTTAATTCTATTAATAAAGTCTTTGGATGAGCAGAAGTGTTTGATTCTTAATAGTTCCCATTTATCTATTTTCTGTTCTGTTGATTGTGGTTTCCTTGACAGATTTTGGAGTCTGTCCTCACTGTGTATTAAAACTTCCATTGTTGTTCCTACCTTTTCTTGGATGAGCTTTATCATTTTAGATTTGATATTTAGGTCTTTTATCCAGTTGGAGTTGGTTTTTGTGTAAGGTGTAAGATATGGATCTTGATTCAGTGTATTGCAGATGGATAACCAATTTTGCCAGCACCATTTGTTGAAGAGACTGTTTTTACCCCAGTTTAATGTCTTAGGGCCTTTGTCAAATATCAACTGTTCATAGGCAGATGGTGTCATCTCTGGGGTCTCAATTCTGTCTGTTCTTGTACCAGTACCAGGCTGTTTTGACCACTGTGGCAGTGTAGTATGTTCTCAAGTCGGGTAATGAGAGGCCTCCCAGTGTGTTCTTCTTTAGTAGTACTTTACTTATCCAGAGCTTCTTCCCTATCCAAACAAAATTGGTGATTTGTTTCTCCATCTCATTAAAAAATGACACTGGAACTTGTATTGGGATTGCATTATATAAATAAATTGCTTTGGGTAAAATAGAAATTTTCACAATGTTAAGTCTTCCTATCCATGAGCAAGGTAGGTTTTTCCGTTTATCTAAGTCTCTCTTAGTTTCTTGTAGTAAGGGCTTGTAGTTCTCTTTGTAAAGATCTGTGGTTTCTCTGATTAGATTAATTCCTAGGTACCTTCTTAGGGGCTATCACAAATGGTATTGATTTGATAATTTCTTCCTTAACAGTCTCCTTGTTGGTATAAAGGAATCCTGCTGATTTACTTATGTTTATCTTGTATCCTGAGACTTTGCTGAACTCTTCCATCAGTTTGAGTAGCTTACATATAGATTCCTTGGGGTTCTCTGCATATACAATCATATCATCTGCAAACAGGGAGATTTTAACTTCCTCTTTGCCAATTCAGATGCCCTTTATTTCTTGGTCTTGTCTAATTGCTCTGGCTAGAACTTCTAGCACAATGTTGAATAGGAGACGTGAGAGTGGGCATCCTTGTCTAGTTCCTGATCTCAAGGGAAAGTCTTTCAGTCTCTCTCCATTCAGGATGATGTGGGCAATTGGCTTTGTATAAATGGCCCTTATTGTGTTGAGGAATTTGCTGTCTATGCCCCTTTTACTAAGAGTTTTTAGCATGAATGGGTGTTGGACTTTATCACATGCCTTTTCGGCATCAGTGGACAAAATCAGGTGATCCTTGTCTTTTGTGTTATTTATGTGGTTAATCACATTGATTGTTTTTCTGATGTTGAACCAGCCTTGCATCCCTGGTATGAATCCCACTTGGTCATGATGGATTATTTTCTTCATATGTTGTTGTATTCTATTGGCAAGAATTTTGTTGAAGATTTTTGCATCTAGGTTCATGAGTGATATCGGTCTGTAGTTCTCTGTCTTTGTTGGATCTTTCCCTGGCTTATATATCAGGATTATGCTGGCTTCATAGAATGAGTTTGGGAGTACTCCATCCCTTTCTATACTGTGAAATAGTCTCAGTAGTATTGGGGATAACTCTTCTCTAAATGCTTGATAGAATTCTGCAGTGAAGCCATCTGGGCCTGGAATGTTTTTTGGTTGGCAGTGTTTTGATGACCTTTTCAATCTCTTCCTTTGTGATGGGTTTATTAAGTTGTCCTGCTTCACGTTGTGATAATTTGGGTAGGTGGTATGAGTCAAGGAATTGGTCCATTTCCCCTAGGTTTTCAAATTTGTTACAGTACAGTTTTTCATAGTATTCTGTTATGATATTTTTGATTTCTGTTGCATCTGTGGTGACAACTCCCCTCTCATTTCTAATTTGGGTTATTTGTTTCCTTTCCTGCTTTTCTTTAGTAAGTTTAGCCAGTAGTTTGTCAATTTTGTTGATCTTTTCAAAAAACTAGCTTTTGGTCTTTTCAATTTTTTCAATTGTCTTTCTTTTCTCTAATTCATTTAGCTCTGCTCTAATCTTTATGATCTCCTTTCTTCTGGTGCCCGAGGGGTTCCTCTATTGTTCTGTTTCTACTTGTTACCAAGCTATAGAGTTAGTTCCTTGATTTGGTTTCTTTCTTCCTTCCAGATGTGTGCATTTATGGAGATAAACAGACCTCTGAGCACTGCTTTGGCTGTATCCCATAGGTTCTGGTAGGAAGTGTTTTCATTCTCATTGGAAGCCATGAATTTCTTTATTTCATCCTTGATTTCCTCTATAACCCATGTTTTTTTGAGCAAGATGTTGTTCAGTTTCCAAGAGTTCCACTTTCTATCTATGTTTTTTCTGCTATTAATTTCAGCTTTTATGGCTTTATGATCTGAGAAGATGCTTTGCAGTAATTCAGTGGTATGGATTTTGTTGAGCATTATATTATGGCCTATCACATGGTCAATTCTGGAGAATGTTCCATGTGCACTGGAGAAGAAGGTGTAGTTGTCTGCTGATCAGTGGAAAGTTCTGTATATATCAATGAGGTTTAGTTCGTTAATTGTGTCAGTGAGGTCTTCTGTATCTTTACTGAGCTTTTTTCTAGATGATCTGTCTAGTAATGAGAGCGGAGTGTTAAAGTCTCCCACTATTATTGTGGAGTCATCTAACTCTCTTTTGAGCATGGTCCATGTTTCTTTGACGTATTTAGGTGCTCTGATATTAGGTGCATAAATATTTAATATAGTTAAGTCTTGCTTTTGTATTGAACCTTTCAGCAATAAATAGTGACCATCTTTGTCCACTATAGTCGATTTGACATTAAAATTGATTTTGGCTGAGATTAGAATTGCCACCCCTGCTCTTCTTTCTTCATTGTTAGCTTGATATATATTCTTCCATCCCTTAATTTTCAGTTTGTTCTTATCTTTAGGTCTCAAGTGAGTTTCTTGTAGACTACATATGGATGGGTCATGTCCTTTGATCCAAGATGACACTCGGTGTCTCTTTACTGGAGCATTCAGTCCATTTACATTCAATGTAATTTTTGATAGGTATGTATTTACTGCTGCCGTCGTGATATGTTTATTTTTAAGTTGATGTTTTCTCTGTTGTTCTTATGAGTCTGTTCTGGGACATTCTTTTTTGTGAGTTGATTTTACACCTTTTTCAGAGCTGGTTTTGTAATTGTTGAGACTCGTGTGTTACATTTCTTGAAATGGTATGATACATCTTTGTTGTACTTTATGACTGCCCCTATGATCCCCCTTAATAAACTATATATAAACCCAATTTTAATTACTTACCAGTCTTGTCATCTTCCTCTCCATCTGGAAGGACTATAACAACTGTACTACATCCCTCTTTTTAATATGATGACACCATAATTTTCATGATGATCACTGGATTGCTTTTTTCCTTATTAAAGCTGTGATTGACTTTGGAGCCTTCCCTAACTGAGTACAGTTTTGAGTAGTAAAGTCGTTCTAAGATATAAAGTTAGTGGTTTTGTTCTTCTAAGCCAGAGCCAAGAACTTCTTTCAACATTTCTTGTAGTTTGGGTTTGGGTTTTACAAAGTCTCTGAGTTTCTGTTTATCTGGGAATGTCTTAATTTCGTTTTTGTATTTGAAAGATAGTTTTGCAGGATATATAATTCTTGGTTGGAAGTTCTTCTCCTTCAAGGCTTTGAATGTGTCATGCCACTGTCTCCGTGCCAGCATGGTTTCTGCTGAGAAATCTGAAGAGAGCTTACAGGGTTTCCCTCAGAATGTTAGCTTTGCTTTCAGTCTTGCTGCCTTGAAGAGTTTCTGCTTATGTTTCATTTTGTTGAGCTTGATTATAATATGTCTTGGAGTCTTTCTTTTGAGATCTATATTGGGTGGCGTACAATATGCATCTGAGATGTCTATATTCTCTTCCTTCATGATTTCTGGGAAGTTTTCTGTCAGCAGCTCAGCAACGATACTCTCTGTGTTCTCAGATGTCTTACCCTGTTCAGGGACTCCAATTAATCGAAGATTGTTCCTCTGAATAGAGTCCTACATGCTTCTTAATGTTTCTTCATTTTTCTTGTTTCTTTTTTCTGATTTCTGCTCATAGACGCTGGCATCAGTAGCTCTGTCTTCCAAGTCAGAAATTCTTTTTTCCATTTGTTCCATTCTGTTTTCTTGGCTTTGCATGGAAGTTTCTATGTCTTTGATTTTGTTCTTGGTCTGTTGGATTTCAGAGTACTGGTGTTCCATCAGATCGAACAGCTTGCTTCATTTTTCATTTTGTTCTGTTGCATTTTGTATAAGGTCTGGAAGGGCTCTGTATATAATCATTTTGTATTCACTTTCTGATGCTTTCATAAAAGTTTCTTCATCTGGAAAACTCCTCGGTTGCTTTGTTTGGGAGCCTTCTGAAGCCATGGCTGATTTCTTGTATGCCACAAGTATCTGTTGCTTTTTGGGACCCATGTGAGTATGTAGAGGCTGGAAGAGGTACTGTGAGTATAGACTGCAGGTGTTTCTCTAGGCTGTCTTAAAATGTAAAGCAAAAGATACCTGAGCACTTCACAAGTCAGTTAGGTTTTCAGGTGTAGAGGTCCCTCTTCTCAACTGGCAAAGTAAGCGCCACTATATCCAACCCCAGGTGATGCAAACTAGTTCAGAATACAGCAGTGCTACTGCCCTGTTGGCCTCTGCTGACAGGGCCTAGCCTTAGAGGACACTGCTTAGAGTACTGCTTTTCTGATAGAAAAGCGCTCTCCTGTGGGCAGGGTCTGGCTCCCAAGCTATGAATTAGGTCCAGCTGCGGCCACCATATCCAAGATAGCACCCTCCACACAGGCAGCAGACAGAGCAGCTAAAGGTGCCAAGAGGTAGTGATTCCTCTGCTTCTATTGCAGGGCCCCCAATGTAGGTAGCCTTCGGTAAATTACTGCTTTTCTGTCGGAGGAGCACTGTCCTCTTTGCAGGTGCTGGCTCCCAGGCTAAGAATGAGGTCCCGCTAGAATCTCTGTATCCAACATGGCGTCCTACACACTGACTGCGAAACTCCGTACAAACGCCACTGAGGCAGATATAAAACGACAGGCTTGAAGTGGCTGGATTAACAGAGTCCCAAGCCTGGCTCTCAAAATATGGGAATTTTGCCTGCCTATCCCCAAAGCAATGCGTCTGAGTCTAGCCGCTAGGGCAAGACCCTGCTGCGCCCGCTGGCCAAGACAGAGGAAAAAAAAGTTGAAATGGTGCATTTACCTTCAGTCCATGAGAGCCAAGGATAGCCAGGAGTGGGAGTCAGCGTAGGAGAGGAGGGTTTTCCCTCAGTAGAATGAAGTCCGAAGTAACAGCCCTGTGTCGTGTCCTGGGGCTGATGAGGTGACCAGAAGGCTCCGTTTGATTATCAGTTCAGGTCTTGGTTTCCAGAGGGATACAAGGAGACGTGGGCTTAGTCCGCCATCTTGACACCGCCTCCTACTTAATACCCTGCTACTTTGCTGAGCTCCTCTGTTAGTTCCAGTAGTTTACTTATGGATTACTTAGGATTCTCTTTATATGCAATCATATCATCTGCGAATAGGGAGATTTTTATTTCTTAATTACCAGTATGGATGTCCTTTATCTCTTCGTCTCATCCAATTACTCTGGGTAGAACCTCTAGTACAATGTTGAATAGAAGTGGTGAGAGTGGGCATCCTTGTCTAGTTCCTGTTCTCAGGGGAGTTCTTTCAGTCTTTCACCATTCTGGATGATAAAGGCAGTTGGCTTTGCATAGATGCCCCTTACTGCATTGAGGAATTTCCCCTCCATTTCTATTTTGCTGAGAGTTTTCAGCATGAATGGGTGTTGGACTTTTTCAAATGCCCCTTGTGCACCCATTGACAAAATCAGGTAATTCGTATCTTTTGTGGTACTTAAGTGGTTGATCACATGAATTGTTTTTCTGGTGTTGAACCTGCCTTGCATCCCTGTAGTGAAGCCAACTTGGTCATGGTGAATTATTTTTCTGATATGCTGTTGACTTCTATTGGCCTAGGATTTTGTTGAAGATTTTTGCTTCTAGTTTCATGAGTGATGTTAGTCTGTAATTTTCTTTTTTTGTGGGATCTTTCTCTGACTTTGGTATTGGGGTTTTGCAGGCTTCATAGAATGAACTTGGGAATATTCCATCCCTTTCTGTGCTGCAGTTTTCCTGATGGAGCAGCAGCACCACCTCACGTTCTCAGCAGCATTGTATGAGTCTCATGCATTTCCGGCGCCGGGTGCACGATGTTTCTGCTTCTTGCCGGTCTCAGAGCTACTGAGCTGGGCTTCACTGTAATTTGCATTGTCCTGACTATCAGATGCCTCCTTGAGTATCTGCATATGTTTTTTGACCATTCTCTGAGTTACTGGTTTACGTTTTCTAATTTCCTCATTGCGTTATCTGAACTTTTCTTACACATTTGTAAGAGTTCTTTGTGTTCCGGGCATTAATTACATTTTCATTATTACATACAGTAAAAATCTTTCCAGTATATCTTGTCTTTCCACTTAAAGCAAAAAACTTCCAGATGGTAGAAAATATGGTTGTATGAAATTTATCCGTATTTTCAGTTAAGAGATCCGTAAGCTTTTGCCATGAAAATATTTTACTTCCTTGCCAAAACGCTAGTTTCAATTTTAACCTTTAGGTTTTTAATCCTTCTGAGCTTTGTTTTTGCATATGCGTGAGAAATTGTGACCTAATCTGTAGAGTATGTTGTACCCCCTTACTCCCCACTGGTCCTAAGGCTGACTTCATTCCGGGTCTTGACATCCACAGAAGAGGCAGGCCCACTCTGCTCTTTTTCACTCATCTGTTGATGTGTCCCCATGCTGACACCACGGTGCTTTTCAGTCGCCAGAGTTCTCTCCTCACAGAGGACTTCATCCCTGCTCACTTGTGTTCCACTCCACATTTGCTTGGCTTCTTACTTCTTCATATAAACTGATAAAAGCTTGACAATGGGGAGAGTTGCCATTTCCCAATACTAGTGTTGGACTTTCTCAACCACAAATACCTCTTTGCATTTTTTGGTCTTCTTCATACAGTTGTACCATGTATTAAAAAAATATATCTTTAAAAAACATAGATGACATTTTCTTTTGCACAGAAATACTGTTGATTTTTACATCTCCAACAACTTTACTGAATTGTCATAATTGAGTGCCTTGATTCTTTGAGGCCTTCTCTATAATCATATCAGCTGTTACTTGAAAGTTTTTGTGGCTTTGGTTAAATGACTCCTATACGTTTTGGTATTTTCCTGAGGTGAATTTTTGGTAGGTAAATACTAAATTAATGTTTTAGGTATCTAAAGGCTTTTATTGCTTTTAATTACTTCCTCAAAATGTAAGTAAGTAGTTTTGGTTTCATAAATCTTTTTACTATGTTCAGCTTTTTTCTCTTAGTTTTGGATGATTTTGTGACTTTCTTTGATGCTCACCTGTGTTACTCACTCATAGCCCAGCCAGACTCCAGCAACTAAGGATAATACTGCTGGGGAGATAAAAAGGACAGGTTCTGTTGTACTGATACAAGAAGCACAAAAGGACAGCTGTTCAGGGGAGACCAGTTGTAATTCTGAAAAACAGTTTATAGAAAATGAAATTCCAGATATCAGTGAAAAGCATGTACAGAGAGAGAGAGAGGTAAGTATAATACTATAGCTATCAAACTTAAACTGATGTGTAAGAATCAGATTATTTTCAATAGTAATTTTAATATTTTTTTCATTGTTATTACCTGAACATCTGATGCTTAAAGTATGTAGAAAGGCTTGGTCATAAGAAAAAAGAAAAAACTGTTTGATAGAAAGGAGTTGGAACATTTGAAATGGCCCCCAAGGGCTGTGCTGACCAGTGATAGCTTTCGAGTTAGGCTTCTTTGGTTTCATGATTACATGTAGGAATTTGGTTGAGCTGCCTGCCACTGTAAAAGTTAATTAGTCCATCAACAAGTGTTTGTTATTATCTGTAAAATACATAAAGGGCAGAATTTTGCAGCTTGGCACGAGCTTGGCTCGGAGCCAGACCCTAGCGTCTGTGTGCTCCCCCTTCCATCCTCGCAGAAGTGGAGGAGGAATGGCAGCATGCGAGGAGAAAAGGAAGACGTGGCCATGCGTTGTCCTGGAAGAGACGGGAGGCTTAATGGGATAGGGGCAGGAACACTTGAGTGTTGGAATGATGAAAAATGATACGAAAGGTATGAGTTGAAAGGCAGGAAGGAGAGTTGAGACTTTTGATGTCTTCTCGTTTCCTGAACTTGGATAATGGAATGAAAATCCTGTTAGGACACGAAAGAACATGGGATAGTCAGAAAGCCAGCTCGGAAACTATGATTATAACTTAGGAAGGAGAGCGCCAAAGGCAGGACAGAAACAAGACAATCTGCAAAAAAGAACTGACTGTTTACAGTTGATTGGCTCTCAGGTTTGAGAACAGAGGTCACTGGTGAATCCAAGAGTACCTGCGGTATCAGCTGGTAATTCCTGATATGTGTTTTAGGACAGCCATTCGCCATCATTGCCTGTGTCGACTGATAGGCAAGAGACCATCCAGTGTAGGACGTCCTATAGCACTGTCCATTCATCAGGTTTGTAATCACGGTCTTAATTTTAAAAAAATTACTAAGCATTGAAACACTATGAAATTTCATACAGAGGATGAAATCCAAAAGTATTTTAACTTACACCATTGATATTCAGTTCAGTTAATGTCAGAATGAAAATAAACTAGGTAGAATTTAATGTACAATTGCCTAAAACATAATGCAAATGATTAACTAAAACAAAGGCTTTTGATACAAGCAAGAAAATACTGAGTATTTTTAATCAATATATAGCAGTTTTTCTTTTTAATCATTCCTAAGGCCCCGCTCAACGTTCTAATCATGTGCAAATGTATGTAGACAATCAGCCAAATAATTCTGATGACACAGAATTGAAAGAAGAAAGAACAGACTTGCATTCCAAAAACCTGTCTGAAATGAGAGATACAGATCATCATTCTACAAGTAGGTGTATCAGATGGTCGTGTCAGAGCACAGTGGTGTGGAGATTGGCCTGTTAGACTGAATGAGCCCAGCCGCAGAACAAACTCCTGCGGTGACGGCTGGGTGTATGTCCAGGGCTGACGGTGCTTGGCCCAGGATTCACCGTGCATGAGCACTGGGTGTAGTAAGGCTCTGTACAGAGTGTGAATTGACTGACACTTGTTTCGTCACTAAATTACAAGGTTTATTTTAAAATAGAACCAGTTAAAAATAATACGAAACTGCTCCATGTTCAAGTTACTGTTTCTGCCTTAATAACCATGCCAGGCTTTTCAGTCAGAATAATCAATAATTTTATTTTTATATTAAAAATATGAATTTTATCTTTGGCTTCATAATTCTTAGATTACAAGTGGATTCTGAAAATAAGAGATTTTGTTCTTTAACCTCATGACATGTAGGAGTATGTTTGTAATGATGCATATTTTAACTTCATTTTATAGTGTCTGAAAATAAATCTGAGATTTCGGCATGTAAACTTCATGTTTCTGAGGGGAAATGGAGAGTTGAAGTTTCAGGTTCAAGAATGATGGCTGAGAAGCTGAGAAACGTTGAGAGGAGAATGCAGGTGAGTTCTCCTTCTTTAAATTAGGATTGATGCCCAACAGCAGATAGCACACCACACTTCCAACTGGACTGTCGGATACTGGATTTCTTGGCATTAAACAAACATTCTTGAACCCAGTGTTCTCATACACCAGTGGAAAATCACAGTAATTATTAGGGGAAAAAAACTTGTATGAGTTGTTTGTTTTTTAAAATCTGAGCATGATGTAATCTTCTTTCCTTTTCTGCTAGTTTCCTCTTTTGTCCCATTCGTCATTGGTTGGCATTTCAATTCAACTGTAACTGTTTTTTCCCTAAAAAAATTTTTTCATGCCTCATCACTTTTACCAAAAAGCCAAACACATTGTGCCGATTCTGACTCACAGAGACCCTTCAGGATGGGGCACGACTCCCTCTACCCCCCGACCCAGAGTGTCCACAGAGCAGCTGGTGGAATTGAACTGTCAACCTTTTGGTTTGCTGCCAGCCTCCTAGCCACTGTGCCACTAGGGTGTCTCATCTTGTTTTCTGTTGTTCAGCTTTTTGTGATAATCATACAGAGGGTGAGAACTGAGGTCGGAGCAGCTCATCTCCCTTTGTCCTGCCGGCTCTGTGCCCAGGTGGCCATAGCTCTTGAGACTCCAGTGAGATGACACGTGTGGAAATGCTTTCCAGAAGAGCTGGAAACCCTTCTTAATCGTTTCTCTATCCGTCCTTTACACTCACCTACCTATATTCAGGAGAAGGAAAAAGACGCTGTCCCGCAGATGTCATCAACCCCATCTCTTGCTTACCCTTTTTCTACTGTGTGGGAGTAAAATCTGGAATTACTGAGGTTCTGCATGTTTATTTAGTTTTCATTTTACTTATCCAAGGTCAGTCCAGTCTCATTAGGAGAACCCTGGTGCCTGTAGTCTGTTCTGTGGCTACATGAGAATCCCACAAACCATGGTTAACGATGTCCTTCAGCTGTGACGTCTAGGTTGCATTCGAAGAGACTGATGAGCACTCGCAGTTAGGTTAATACCACAGTGTGTCATGTCCTCACCAAAACACAGAAGCAGCACTTGACACCTCAGTGTCAAGCCTTACTGGTGTTTCGCCACCTGCCACTGATCTCTGCTTATTTACACTTCAGTTTAAATAACTAAGTTTCTAATTTTTCACGTTTTGAAGTTTTTCATAGTCATTTACATCTTACAGGAGGCTTTGTAATTTATTTTTTAAGTTAAAAATGAATATTTTTCAGACTGTCGACCAAAGGATAAATGATTTTGTCGAGAAGTCTTCGAAATCAGTTCTGCAACATATAGAAACAGTGAATCATCAAATTCAAGAGCACAGGTCTGTAATAATCACGTCTTCTGAGAATTTCTAAGTGCTGTGGTTTTCAAAATTAATTTCATTTTCTTTTGTTAATAGGATCGAAAAACTTCATAAATTCCAATTTGACATCATACAGGAGCTGGAGAATTTTGAAAAAGAGTCACAGTCTTTAATAAACTTGGAGGAAGAATTTGTGGTTTGTGCTTTTAAAAATAATTTTACAACTCTGTTTTTAAGGGCTACACTATAGGAGAACTTTCTCTCACTTTCCTCTGTGTGGCTCACCCTAAAAGCTTTTTGTTCTTTAGCACATAATTGTTTTATTTTAGATTTTTAGTTAGTTGCACGTGTTGTTGTTTGGTGCCGTTGGTGCTAACTCCCAGCATCCCTGTGGGCAGTAGAACAACCTGCTTCCCGCTCCTGCCCTGTCCGCAGCCCTCATCATGTCGGAGCCCCCGCCGCAGCCGCTGGGTTAGTCCCTCTCATCGAGGGTCTTCCTCTGTTTCGCTGTCCCTCTGTTCTGCCAAGCATTGATGTCCTTCTCTAGGGACTGGTCCCTCCTGAGTCAGCTCTATATAATGACATTTAACAGAATGAAGTTTGTAATGATTACCTTTGGAAAGCCTGGTGGTGCAATGGATAAGTGCTACATCTGCTAGCCAGGAGGTCGGCAGTTCAAGTCCACCAGGCGTTCCTTGGAAACTCGGTGGAGCAGTTCTACTCTGTCTTACAGGGTCACTGTGAGTTGGAATCGACTTGATAGCAGTGAGTGCCTTTGATTATAAGGGAGAAATCAGAAAGATTGTCACCTCCCATTGTTTTGTCTGAAAGAATATATGGCATCTAGAAATTTTTAGTATAAAGCCAAGTTGTTTATTTAAATTTTGAATAGTGTAACAGCAGTAATGCCGTTTTTAGGTTTTAGTATTGAAAGTATAACTAACTTTATTTATCTTTAAAAACCAGAATTTTGGGGAAAAGATGCTGCAGCAGTTCAGTGCCTATCAGAACAGAGAGAAACAGAGGTTAGTACGATGTTCTTAATGACGGAAATGAATACAGTGAGACTTTTTAAGCAAGTGTATGTTTCAGTATTCAGTGTATTTCAGTGTACAGGTGTATATTTATTTGATTGCTGATCTACTTGAAAACTGGTATATTTTAAACCTGTAAACTGTATTTATAGCAGTTGAATTCCTGATGAATACACACAATGCTGATTGTTTTCCTTGTTAGGGTTCACCTTTTGAGAGCCTCATTTGAGGAAAACATCCACAATACTGATAAAGAAGAAAATATTTTTGCATCTCAGGTATAAATTTTAAATTTTATATGTAGTCTTCCTTGATACCACTTAGTCTAACTCAAAATCTTCATGATAAACTTCACGGGTGAACTTACTTATTTACAGATGTTTTTGATGAAAGAAGACATGAAAAGACTAGAAGAAAGGCTTCTTGAGGAACTGGTAAATGAGCTGTCTAGCATGGGCTTTCCAGATGGAAAAGGTCATACTTTTTTTGTCTCTTAAAGAGAAATTCTTTTTTTCTTTTTGGGTTGGGAGAAAGGCAGTTTCAGCGTGGTGTTCTTGCGATTTCTAGTAGAGAAGAAGAATGAAGTGTGAGTCCTAGTAGGCAATAAAAGAGTGTTAAGTTGCGAATTTAAAAATGAGCAGGAAGAATGATCTTTTGGCACTTTATCTGAGCATCTAGAACTTGAGCAGACCTCTGTCCCCCCACCTCTTGAAGGCTTGCTCTGTTGCAACAGAGCTTTTCCCAAGGCCTGGTAGACCAGGAGCTGCATTCTGGCAGAAAGGAAGTCCCCTGGCAGAGGACAAAGGCAGCGAGCAGCCTTTGGTGTGGTCTCAGAGATGGCAGGTACTTTATGGGCACTCAAGTGCTGATCTTTGCATACAGGGTATGTGTTACGGCACTCACTACACTGGTTGGGTCCTTGTTCACTTGTTTTATTTGACTGTCTTAAATATTAAATCTAAGTTTTATTGATCTGGGAATTTATCATTGGAGGTCTTCTCTCAACTGATGTCAGATATCAGCAATGATTGTGAGAATTCTGTTGAATTTTCTGGTGAGTCTGTACCCAGACTCTGGGGACTGGGTGGAAAGGTGCCTTGAAACATTAGCTTCATAGAAGGAATTGTTTTAAAGTGAATCAGTAAAATAGCTTGATTTTTTTTTCTAGTTTATGTGATAGTTTTATAGTGGTGATGGAGAATCTGATGTGTTTGTTTTGACTGTAGCATGAAGAGCAGTTGGCTCGTGTGCGCCAAGGACTGCTGTCACTGCTCACGTCTGGTGACAGCAGTGCCGGCAAGTGAGACCTGGCTGACAGACTTCACCTCTTCATCTCTTTTTGTACATGCCTGAGGAAACAGTAGCCCTACAATGAGGAAAAATACTATAGCTTGGTTTCAAGCCACAAAGACTTGCCTACACAATAGTGTTCTTTTGGTTAGAAAGCTCTGGTAAAGCCAGCTGTGAAAGGAGTTGGCTCTTCGTTGTACAGTTTGCATTGGGCAAATATTTCTAAGTTAATTGTTATAACAGAATTGGTTGTCTTTCATAAATTAAAATATACTATATAAAATGTGTCATAAATTTTATAACATATTTTAAAAGGAATACTTTTTTACTCAGTGTATTCTTTCAGTTTGCCTAGTTAGGAGTATACTACTACAGGAAAAAAATTCAGCTGTAGTTAGAAGTGTGGGGTAAAATAGGTAATTTTAACAACTGTTAGAGCATATATCTATTCACTTATGGCTCCAATGTGTTAGAAGGCACTGAACAGTCTAAAATAGTTACTGTCCTGCCTGAGTGTTCTAATTCTAGGTACAAGCCTTAAGCAGATTGTTTTGACACATTGCTTTTGAGCAACTCATTCTCATTGTAATAACACTTTGCTGGATTAATAAATGACTGTGAGCAAACATTTGAGTTGCTTTAATTTAAGATGAAATAAATGTTTCTGTCACTTAGATAAATGTTATACTGTAAAGTTATTTTATAAAGACCCCTCTCCAGGTAGGTATCATAGTGGAGAACACCCACCTTTGCTGTCACTTGCGTCTTGAAGGGTAGAGCAGAGGACTTGATTTTTTCACTCTAACTTCTGTCCTACTATTTCACTGAAACTGTTTTTATCCAGCTCACCAGTGGCTGACTGTACCTTATGTTTTGCCAGATGTAATCTTTGTCTTCTCACCTAGCCTTCCAGTGACATCACAAACATGAAACACTTACTTGGCAGGTGTTTGCCTCACCTTGTCTCTTTCTCAGGTTGTCTTTCACGTCTAAATGTGGGGCTTATCTCTAGAGTCTCCCTGTCTCCTTCATCTGAGCTTTCCCCTTTGGTGGTTTCGTCCAGTCCTCCTGACAGTCGTCTCTGTGTTGCTGACCCCGTCCCTCGTTCCGCCTTCACATGGAAGATCAGCGTGTCACAGGCATGGTTTCGCTAACAGTTGTCTTGAGCAAATTCTCAAACCAGAGTTCTCTCCCTCAGCTTTCCTCCTGACCACCAAAGAAGAGCAAACACACAGCTTTGTCCTCCCACGTCCATAAATGTCACTTTTTCTCTACCCAACTGTTCACAACATAGGAGGGATTTCTGATTTCTGTCTCCAGACCATCAAGTCTTGCAGAGGATAGTGCCAGAGTAACTCCCACATACGTGTACTGTCTGCTCTGACAGTGTCTACACCATCTCTCACAAAGGCAACCCTAACAGCCTTCTGAATGGTTTTCTGACATTCACTCTTGGCTTCCCACAGGTTATTGCTCAGAAGCATAAACTGTCATAGTATTCCCAGGTTTGTAACTTCCCAGTGACGACAACACAACCGACCAGTGGATCAAAGAAGAAACCAGGACACTGCTTTAAGACAAACGAAAATACACCTTAAACTAAACTCAAAAAAAAGGCTTAGAGGAGTATACCTATATTATAAAAGAAAGATCTCAGAATCAGTAACATCACTTCATACCTCATAGGGCCAGAAAGAGGAAAGCCAAAGGCAGCAGGGTGAAGGAAATAATAAAGATTAGAGTGGAGACTGATGGAACAGAACGGAAAAACAATACCCAAAATAATCACAAGGTGTGCCTTCAAAAAGAGGAACAGAACTGACCATCCTGGAGTTAGACAGGAAACCCTGGTGCTGTTAGTGGGTTAAGTGCTGTGTCTGTTAACCAAAAGGTCAGTGGTTCAAATCTGCCAGGCACTCCTTGGAACCTCTGTGGGGCAGTTCTCTGACCACTAGAGTCACTGTGAGTCAGACTGGACTCGATGGCAGTGGGTTGGGTTTTTTTTTTTTTTTAGCTAGACAAAAAGAAAAAACCTACTAAAACTGGAAATGGAAGTGGGTACACTACTACTGACCCTGTAGGGATAACATTGGGTCTCCCCAAAAATGTACGTATGGATTTGGCTCAGCCCTGAGTCCCAGTATGGTGCCATTCCTCCCGTGTGTTGTGAATCCTGCCTCTGATGAGGAAGAGTGGGCAGAGGTGTGCTGGTGAGGCAGGACTCAGGCGACCAGCTGTGGGAGACAAAGGGGAGAAGTGAGCAGAATCGGGAACCTCACCACCAGAGGGCAGCACTGAGCAGAGCACGGCCTGGGGACCCAAGGTTCCTGTGCCCAGATGCTCTCCTTGCGTTTGGACTCGGCCCACCGGCCTGGGACAATTTCTCTCACTGAGTGGGCTTTAACTTGTGAATGGATTTGTGGCTTACCACAGTTTGACAGTAAAACTTCTATTCATGAAGCCTTCCACTCCTGGCGTTTCCTGTTAGAGCAGTACCAGGTAACCAAAACAGCATACTGTGAGCAATTGTACACCAAAGATTAGATGCAATGGACAAGTTACTAGAAACACACAAACTACCAAAATGACTCAGGAAGACAGAGAATCTGAACAGACCTGTAAGAAGTAGAGATTCAACCAGTAATCAAAAACATTCCCACAGAAAATCCCAGGGCCAAATGGCTTCATTGGTCAATGGGACAAACACTGACAGAATTAGCACCAGTCCTCCTCAGACGCTTCCAGAAAAGAGGGGATTTTTCTTAACTCCCTCTGTGAAGCCAGTGTTAACCTGATAACCAAAACCATATGAGGACATCACAAGAAAAAAGGACACAATAAAGGAAAGTTACTGACCAATACATCTTGTGAATATACATATAAAACTCATCAACAAAAATGCTGACAAGTCAAACTCAGCCACCTATTAAAAGGGTTATACACCAAGTGGGATTTATCCCAGAAATGGTATGGTTATTTCTTACGCTTCAACATAAAATCAGGGTCCAGTATAACCATTTAAAAATCATCCTTAGCTCACAGCCATTAAAAACAAAACCAAGACAGCTGATTCTTCAGCAGCTAGTGAATAGATTTATTAATACTGCTAAAGGCTGTTGATCTTCTGATTTCAAACAAGGATAGTCACTAGTGACGACGTTGCTTACCTGGATCACAACTGAACGCCTTGTTGGTGCAGGTTTTCCGCACATTCTCAACCAGATACATCTGCAAGGTGGTGACTGTCTCAGAAACACACATAGAAAAGAAAAATCTTGATCAGTAACATCACTTCATACCTCATAGAACCAGAAAGAGGAAAGTCAAAGCCAGCAGGGGAGAAAACTATGGTTTTCCTTGAGCCTTTGATGCCAGGTTATATGTGCTGTCTGCAGAGTGGCAGATTGTCCCAACTCAGCCCACACCTGTAACCACCGCCTACCCCCCTCTCCCCAGGCATCCAGTTCAAGCTGGAGTTAGGGCACACGAGGGGTGAGAACACAGGGAACAACCAAGGAGAATCTTGAGCAAATAGCAGGCCAGGAAAAAAGGACGACAAATCTAACTGGGGATCTAGAAATCCGAGCAAGGCAGTCAGTGGTCTCAGAGGCCATGCTTCCTGTCACAGCAAAGCCAGGACAAGATGCTGTGTACCCGTCTTCTGTGGCACTCATCGGATCTGGAGGACCTTGTTCGGTGCAGCTGCCTTTGAAGAGAGTAAAGTGCATTTTGGAGGTTAGAGTGCCTGTTTTTAGCATGCATTCTGTATTCAGATTTCTCTCCTGTTGTGTTCATCATCATAAAAAATAATTTTTATAATTTCTCTGTTCATGGTACCAAGGATATTTACAGGGGAAATTACAGACATTAAAAATACTACTGTAAACACAAGACACTGCTGTTTTCACAGAGCTGTGGGGTCGACGGCTGAGGGATTTTCTGATGCTCATTTTCCAGTTTTTATCTAAATAGGAACTAGTGGAACCCATGGTATGCTTTTAATGAACTTTATGTTCAGTTTAAAAGTTGTATCTGAACATCTTCTGAGATGTTGCTTGTATGTAAAATACTTTGCTGAGAAATTCCTGAAAAGAAATGGGTGAAAATGGAGGGCATAGAACTAAGAATTTCAGCTGTGCAGTTAACACTGTGTATTTCAGAACTCAAGTTTGCTAGAGAAGAAGTTGAACCATACAGCTAAAAACTTGGATGCTTACCTCCAACGTGGAATTGAATCAAGTTACACTTGTAATTCCCGTGTATTTCCACAAGGTGGACTTCCAGGGATTAGATATGTTTCCCCATGTCAGTTGTCTAAAACATTACTCAGTTGACATAATTTAAAGTTGCTTAAATTTTTTAAATATATTTTCCACAAAGTCATATGCTGTCCCCCAAGACAAATTGGCTTAAAAGTTTTGGATGCTTCTAAAAGGGATTCAGTTCCTTCACAAATTTACCAATAAAATTTGTTTCAGTCTTTTAAACTGCTTAAAACCAGCTTCTTTAGCAATCTAAATATTCAGTGTCACTTGAATAGTCATATTTTGTGAAAGTAGGAACAGACGATTTGTGAAGCCAACATAACAGGTACTTCATTATTGCCTAGCCTTCTGGCTCATAACCAAGTTATTCAGCAAGTGCAGAGTCAGATACTTGCTTTGCAGTTTGAGTTACTCAGCCTCTGTAAATGCCTGACAGGAGTGTAACATGTCAACGTACGGTGTAGACTAACAGGTTATGATTGATGACGGTGGTCAGACTATGGTTAGACATTGGGACCACAGTAATGGTACCTGCTGGCTTGAAGCTCTTCTCAGAACCCGAGTCTGGATCATGCTGTCCCTTCCTGTCCCTTCCTCTCGAGCATCTTTATCTGTTAACAAAGGGAGCTGACGTGAGTAAACAACTGAGCAGCTGTCCCATCAGCCAGGTCATTTCCAGCCATAAGCACAGGCACGTTGGTGCAGTCTGAACACAAGTTTTCTAAGCAGCGCTGAGCCCTCGTGCCTCGGGGTCCGGACTGGGTTCACAAACAGGCACCCTTGTGTCAATGAATACAGCTGTGTGAGCTGGATACCCATGATACAGTCTATGAAAATGGGATGTTATGTGGCGTGGACTTTGTGCAAACAGTGGTGTTCTGGGGCCAGGGACTGCTCTGTGCAGCGTGGCCCAGGCAGCTCCTGCTCTGGTCACCTCAAGCTGGTACCATGGTCTCTGGTAAGCTGAATACAGGGAAGGCCAGCTTGCCTGTGAAAACCTGCCCAGGGAGGGGATGATGTGGGCTAAGAGGACCAAAGGTGCCCTGGCCAGGACTAGGGTGTCAGGGACATACCTTGCTGTCCATGCCCTGTGTGACCACACTGGGCAAACATGGGGACTAGACCTACTGAGGGCTGGACCTCCGTCACTGCAGACGAGGTGGCTTCTAGGCCGTGTGGTGTCTGGGCAGAAGTGGGACTCCTACCTCAAGACGGGTTCTGATGTCCAGGTCACGTGGCCTGGGTGTACTGACTCATGGATGGTGTGTGCAGTGGGGTGCTGCAAGAACAGACAGTGACACAGACCTGTATCTGGATCTTTCTGTGCCAGAGTCTTAGTTCATGTGATTTGGGGTCCAGCTAATCACATTTTTAATTTGAATAAAACACAAAATTGGAGGGGCTACTAGCTAATGTGTAGCTTTAAAACTAGAAAACATTTTGTTAATGCTGGCCACAAACTAGTTATGAGTAAAGTAGAATACAAGGTGCAGATCTTAAATGCTTGTAAATCTGAGAAACTGAGCTCTGGTTAGAAAGGCCTAGACATGATCTTGTCTCACAGATGAAGACACTGAGGCTCAGAGAGGCCGAGAGAGTCGTGAAAGTTTCCACAGCAAGAAAGAGGCCGTCTTGGAATTTCTTCTTCCCCTGCACACACCGCTTCTTACAAAAGACAGCTGTTGAACTACGAGTACGTTTGTTAGTACCTAGGATTGGTGGTGAGGCCCTGAGCCCCAGTGCTGCCACAGTGTGATGGGACATCTCTGGGTCCCTGACCCCCTCGCGGTCTTAACACAGTAGAAAAGCAAAGGCCACGGGAAGCAAGGAGGTGGCAGAGGTGGGGAGGTCATGTGGGAAGGTGGCCTGAGGACACCCAGTCACTCCAGGTAACCCCTGGCCTCACGCTGGTGGCTGGTATCTCTCTGCTGCTCAGGACGCCAGGCGCTCTGCTGGCAGGTCACCCGCCCAGTTTCAGTACCACAGTGGTGCTTTCGGAGGCGTCACCCTGCAGACAGTCGGCAGCGTTCCGAGCGGCGCAGAGCTGGGACCTCACCGCTGACGCAAGCCCCCACACTGGGCTCCCCGTGCTGTGCTCGCCCCATCCTCAGGCGTGCCGGGCGGGGGCTCCTCTCGCTGGGGCACCTGCTCAGGGGCCAGGGGCCAGGGGCTCGGGGAAGGCTTAGTGCCACTTCACCCCCGCTTCCCCTCTGCATCAGCTGTGTGCCGGGCCTCTCGCCCTAGTCTCCGCTGTCCCCGCTCCCTGGAACCCTAGGTCTCTTGTGAACAGGGTTTTCTAGAATGTCTGCAAACATGAAGGTGAAAGCATCTGCTCTCTAAGGGTGCCAGGGACACAGACCTTGCCATCCTCACCCTGCATGTCCACCCTGGGCAAACACGGGGGCCAGACTAGGGGTCCAAGAGGACACTTGTCATCCGGCAGAATTGTTTCTGGGTTAAATGAACTATACTCACTGGCCATAAATGTAAATTGACTTTCCAGGGCACAACCCACAGAAGACAGCAGAACTGATGAGCACAGCTCGTAAGGCGGCCGGAATTCTCTTCCATGCATTTGCATTCTGATGGCTCAGACATGAGAGCATCTGACTTGGCTCACAGATGCTGCCTCAACAAGCCTCTCACCACACCCCAAGAATAGGTAAAACCTGGGTCTGTTTCCTGAAATAAGTAGTCATTTAATTAAAGAACAAAATGAACAGGAATCAAAATGCTGCAGCTGTCATTTTTGTTAGACATTATATAAAAAAGGAAAAAGTATAATACAATAAACTGTTTTGTATAACATGAACTTAAAGATTTGCAAATTAACTGTGATCAGAATAAAAATGTCTTTCCAACATAACACTGAAGGACACCACCACATGTCCACGTCAGAGGCCTCGGGACGGTGGCCTCACATGCACGTCTCCTGTCCTGTCACACTGCCCAACTGGAAAACAAGCTTCAAAGGCAAAGAAAAGTCTTCTTCTGGCAGAGTTATCTGGGTCTTAACTGACCCCAACAGGTCACACTCTTCAGACACCACAGAGTGAAGCATGTCCTCCGGTTCCTCCTCTTGCAGGTAAGTGCGGCAAAGATGTCACCTGCGTGTGGTCCTGCTTCCCCACAAACACAGCAGGTCATCTTCAGGAAAAGTCCCTGATGAAGGTTCAGTGTTGGTATCAAAAATTAAACACAAATTCTTCTCAGAAGAAAATCTCTTAGGGCCTGTGGAATCTGAGAGTTACAAAAAGAGAAACATGTCAAGGCCATGGATTTCTCACTTTGGTAAACATTTCTAAAAATCATCCACAAATAAGTTTGCTGTGCTCCAAACTTCTCAGAAATTCACTAGGTAAACCCTGAGGACAGAAATGTTTGGCTGAAATATGGTCCCAGAGGGCCCCCAACTCTAGGACTCCCCTGCACCCCCTAGAGATGGAACACCGAATTTTTTAGGGCCACTTGGCAATTAGTTTGAAAGTTCGTAGTTAAACCCCTGGAAGCACACGGAGAGGCCAAGGTGCTGGGTAAGTCAGCAGAAGTGAATTCTTCAACAGAAGATAATTGCTTCCTCCTCAAAGGTCTCTTAGCACTGGGGAAAACTTTAAAAACAAACAAGGTCTACCTGCATCCTTTTCTCCCACCCTCTAGTCTCTTCTTGCTCCTTGGATCTATTTCTCCTAAAGCAGGTGGGTGGAAGGAATTCTCTCAGGCCTGGTTTCTGTCCCACAGCCACACTGGTTTACTGATCTACAGAGGAACTCTTAAACAAGAAGCATAGCCACTTGATGCCCTAGATGAGAAGAAAGGAATCTGGCCTTTCAGGCAGTAGCTGCACACAGGATTCCCCTTCCGTCTACATTTAGGGTTTCAGCATCTTTAGACCAAGGAAGAAAAGTCTGCAGGTTTGAAGGATGGCAGCATCAGAGGAATTTCCTGGGATTAAGGGTGTGTGAGAACTTCCAACAACAATCTCCCATCGTGGCTAATGGGAAGAGGGAGATAAACCAGAGGGTATAGCAACACGGACACAGCGGAGCAACTCTTCCCAACTTGGTCATCAACAAGAAGCCCAGAGTCATCCCTGGTCTAGGGGATATGGTCAGAGAATACATTCAGCTTGATATGAAAGTCGTGATCTGGAGGACCAGTGACTCCCCACTGGACTAGAAGCCCGGTGAGAGTGGACACCTCCCCTGTCTCCTTCATACTGACTTCGCAGCACCCAGAATGGCACCTGGTGCACACCAGACACTCATCTGAGTGCGCAGGGGATCAGTGCCCTTCGAGCTTTGGGGGAGCATTAGCTTGTGCTAAACATGTGACTTTAAACAAGGCAGGAAAAAGTCCCTGAGAAGGTGGAGAGGAACGTGAGGGTAATCCCAGAATTACAATTTGGGAGGTCTACACATCAGGAGAGATCTCAGCACGAGTGAAGGGGAAATAAACTATAAAGGCAAATTACTGACAGTGCTTTGAGGCTACTGCTATTAATTCTACCAATCACTTAAATAAACCAATGGCCTGTGTGATACCCCAAACCACCCACTGCCATCAAGTTGATTCTGACTCGTGGTGACCCTATAGGACAGAGTGGAACTGCTCCACAGAGTTTCCAAAGAGGACCTGGTGGATTCAAATTGCCAACCTTTTGGTTAGCAGACAAAGCACTTAACCACCACGCCACCACAGTTTCCTGTGTAACACTGTCCTACATGTGACCTGTCACCAAGCCCTGCAGGAAATCAGGGAGTGGATGTCATTTTTAACAGGGTACATTCTGTCTAGTCAACAGGGTTCTTTGCAGAAATGCTGACTTTGTTTAGCTGGACATATAGATCTCTGTGGCTCTTAAAGAACCAAGATGCTTTTCCCAAGGTAAGTACCAGGCCGTAAGCACCATAAACCTCACAAAGACGGCAATCTGACCTTGTCAAATGCTTGCTTGATGCGTGTACCTCCATCTCGTTACTTTTGTATTCGTTTAGCTCTTTACGGATCGCTGCCTGCAACGGAGAAACAGGGCACTGCTGGTCAGGGAATCGAAAGGGTAACAGAGGAAGTCAGGGTCACGGTTATGGGTTAAAAGCATCCATGATACTCTTTACTTCCGTTCTGCTGTGACAGACAGCAGACAATCAACAAGGACACAGCTCTCCTTCTGCAGGCTGGACTACTCAGTCTCTAGCCGTCGCACGCTGGTGCCGACCCAGTTCAGGCCCATGCTCACAGGCGTTCAAGCACGTGCCCACACAGGCCACTCTACACTTCTAACCGTAGACAAGCACGTGTCCTCACGGGCCACTCCACTGCTGACCATGGACAAGCACGTGTCCTCATGCGCCTCACGGGCCTTTCTGAATCAGCTTTTCAGTCAAGTGAGCCACTCTTCCTTGAAGCAATTTGTGAGGATGACATGAAATCACACAGACCAAGTGCTGGGTGAGGTTAACCCCCTGACCTCCCCTGAGCTTCTGTGACCCACTGTCTCCTCCTCTTCTTCCTGCCTCTCTGCACATTCAGCTGAGACTCCTTAGCAGATGCCCTGAGACTCCTCAGCAGATGCCCTGAGACTCCTCAAACTAGACAAACCAGGACACAACCAAAGATTCTTCTGTGCAGATTCAGGCTTTCCTGAACACCTCCTCAATCTGTCTCCATCTTCCCTGTCCTGTCCTGAAGGCCTCTTCAATCTGTCCCTCCCTCCTCCCACCCCACCCTGAATATCTTCTCAGTCTGTCCTTATCCTCTGTGTCCCATTCTGAACGCCTCAATCTGTCCTGGTCCCCCGTCCCATCCTGAAGACCTCCTCAGTCTGTCCTGGTCCCCCCTGTCCCATCCTGAAGACCTCCTCAGTCTGTCCTGGTCCCCCCTGTCCCATCCTGAAGACCTCCTCAGTCTGTCCCCACTCCCCCTTCCCATCCTGAATATGTCCCCAATCTGTTTTCATCCTCTCTTGTTCCTAATGCCTCAATCTGTCCTGGTCCCCCTGTCCCATCCTGAATGCCTCCTCAGTATGCCGTGGTCCTTCCTAGCCTCTCTGTTGAAACTTTTGTCAGTTGACAACCTTTTGTGCCAGCCTTGATTCCTTTCAGTTCAGCCCAGACCAGGGTTTCTCAACCGCTATCTGCCTGCTATTAGGGACCAGATCATTCTTTGTGGTGGGGGCTGTCCTGTGCACCGAGGGCTACTTAGCAGCATCCCCAGCCTCTGATGTAACAACCAAAGATGTCTCAGACAGTGTCCAATGTCACCAGGGAGGGCATGCTCCTCCAGCTGAGAGCCATGCCCTCCACGTAACCCAGGATGGTTTTCGTGGGGTGCACACCTGGCCAGGTCAAGGCCTAATATAAACTGAGAATCAGCCTCAGCAGGCACACTTGGCTCCTGCTACATGACACCACTCCCGGGGCTGGCAGGGCCAGGGCCGCACCTACCTTGTCTGCTGCCGACAGTCGCGTCCAGGGCTTGTCTGCCCTCCGGTCGTAGTCCTGTGCTTTCGCCACCTCCACATAATCGCTGAACCGGATCAGGATTTTTCTGTCTCTTAGTTCATCAACGGTGGGCCTTTGATTAAGCTAAAATCAAAGATCAGCCAGCACAGTTAGGTGTTGTGGGCCAAGCCAGCTATCCCGAGGTATTCTCAACAAACAGCACGTTTCAGATTCTCTAGATAAATACAAAGCCCTGAAGCTGGGTGGTTGAGTCCTGATCACTAGCAGGAAGGCTTAAGTGACCCCCCTTAGACTCCAACACCCTCCCAAAGCCTGGGCAGCCCCCAAATACAGCTGAGGCTCAGGACACTGCTTCCCTCCAGGTGCCACTAGAGAAATTTTTGAACAAATAATCAGTGGCACTTGGCCGTCATCAGTCAAGCACAGAAAGGGTGCTCTGCTAGCTTTCAGCAGGACAAGACACCCGTGGTACGGAGGGAGAGAAGAAACACCAGGACACCCTACTCAAGAGATGGCCAGGACGTAAAACCAGACGCAAGTTGATCGCATCACAACCCACACTGGCCCAAGTAAATTCTAACCACTGGACGAGAAGATATCAACCTTTGAGACTAACAAAGTTTTCTACAGTCAAGGGGCTTCCAGACAACCTGAAGGTGACCCCAAACAATAACAGCCTGAAAGGTAACCAAGACACCTACAGCCAGCCATGCTTTCCTGAGGTGTCACCTGGGTTGTAGTGGCAGTGTGCGCACCTACCCTTCACTGGGAACAGCCCCAGCCACGGGGGAAACTGAGGCTGTGCTGGAACGCATCCAAGGACTGTCTTTCGAGTGGCCAGTGAATGGGTTCACCGTTACAGAGCAAGTGTCCTGAGCTGATGCCACACTGCCCAGTAGGCCTCCAGGACGACAGACTATGTCCCCACCACGCAGGGCTGGCTGTTCCAGACCACCTCTGTGATAGCCAGGAAATGAGATGTGTAAAGTATAGTACCTTCCTGGTCAATCTTTGCTTGATTTCTCTTCTTTCTTCCTGCTCTGTCTGATCATTCCTCTCTGTGGAGAACAAAATGGCAGGAAACAATTTAAGCAGGAGGAAAAAAAACAGGCTGAGACAGTCTTCTCTTTAGCAAGGACGTGGGCTCAAGACTACCTTTCCTAGCAGCCAGCACTGGAGCCTGAAGGACACCTTGGGGACGATCCCTCTTTCCACACCATCATGGCCCACCTCCCTGTCACCGCTGCCCTGCCCTCTCTCGATGGCAGAAAGTGCCCCCAATATTGCTGCCATGTAGTTCTTAGCAAGAGAAAAAGGAAGTCCATGTCTCTTCCCTCCTCCCACCCTACAGTCAGATCTCACTTCTCCGTCTGTCTGTCTGTTTGGGGTCCCCACATGGTATAGCAGTTAACCAGCTGACAACCAAAAGATAGGAGGCTTGAGTCCAGCCAGAGTGCCCAGTCATCTACTTCCAAAAAGTCAGCCAGGGAAAGCCCCAGAAGTGCACTTCTACTCAGACACACCCAGGACCACCGCGAGTGAATTAGATTCCACTCAAGGACAACCGGGTGCATCTGTGTCTGGCGTCTAGAAACACAGACGCACCCACAAATACTGGGGGCACAAAAACCGAATGAACATGTGGTAACGGCACTCTGACTGCAGGGGTTTTTTTTCCTTCTTATTTAATAAATGTACACGCTTTTTCATCACCTAAGCCAAGGAACGCCCTCTTCAGATTCTGAGCAATGCATGATTTCTGCCATTTATAGTATCAAGAGTCTGTTTCACATCCCAAGATACTCATGAATCCAGCCGATTTTCTACCGCTGAGGCCAAAACCCTTAACACGGCCACACCCCAAGCTCACTGCTGCCAGGTCAGTTCCGACTTCTGGCGACCCCGCGTGTCACACGGCAGATCTCAGCTCCACTGGCCTTGCCTAGCTGTCCTCGTATGTGGGCAGTGTCTTTGAAAGCAGTCCAAGTCCTTCATCCCAGTTGGCTCTGCTCGGTGGGCTGTGGCTATTAACATGCGAGCTGTGTTCACACCTACACTGGGAAGCTAAAAATAGACCCGAATGCCAAGATGTAACATAAAATGTATGCCTTGCCCTGGGATACGAGATAATAGACGTTCTATTTCTGGCACTTGCTGTTGCTAAATAAAGCCTCAGGTCCCGGACCTGCAAGAGCTCCGTTCTCAGGAAAGGGGAGGAAAGGGTCTTCACCGCCAGCACTCCTAGAAACACCCCCAGGGTTTGCGGAGAGGAAGCCTACTACTTGGCAATTCCCACCACATCGCTTCCTCTGCCTTGAAAGGATGGATTCTGGGGGCTGGGTACAGGGATGTTTAATGTATCAGCTATCGTCCTTTTCAGTACTTTTTTAAAAAATAGAGTCATCTCAATCCAGGGCACTTTAGAAAAGGAAAAGAGGCCTGACTATACGGCTGGTTCTCCACCTAAGCGCTAAACTGAAGGAACCATGTTTAGTAAGCCGTGACCAGAAAGCTGATGATAAACTCTAATCAAAGCCGTTGCTGTTGACCCCATGTGTGACTGACTTTATTGGATCCTAGGGAAGCAGGCTGCCAGGCCTTTCTTCCATGACACTGCTGTGTGGCATGAATGCCAACCTTTAGGCTAGCGGTCAAGCACAAACCATTTGCAACACCCAGACACCTGCACGGTTGGTGACACAGCCATAAAAAATAATGACAATGTGAGGCCATCATACACAGGGCCAGCCATGGGGGATTTCAGTGAAGCTGTAAAGCCAGTTCTTCAGCTTTCCTAAACCCAAACCCCCCAAAACCCAAACCCACTGCCAGCAAGCCAGTTCTGATTCATCACAACCCTAGATGACAGAGAACTGCCCCACAAGGTTTCCAGCGAGCAGCTGGGGGATTCAAACTGCCAGCCTTTTGGTTAGCAGCTGAGCACTTAATCACTGCACCACCAAGACTCCTCACTAATTTAGGCCGTGGATAAACACCAAGTCCACATGGAAAAACTGATGCAAAATTACATTTTCTTTTTTCATTGTAAAAAATGTCTTTTTCACAACCAAGGTGGTATGAGCACTCTTTGGAGAGCTGATTTCTGAAAAGACTTGTGGGCCTTCTGGGCCCCAGGCACCCTCCCCCAGGAAGCCCTCCAGGAAGCTCTTGCCCACTGTCCCCCTGCACCAGGATGAGGAATCCCTCTCCCCAGCCCAGGTGCCCCTCAGCTCTGTTTGCTTCCTCTGTGACGACCCTGTGCCTCAGACAGAGCAGGGACTGAGCACCAGAACCTCTGCTGCTGCTGTTAGCTGCTGCCAAGCCGACTTTGATGTGTGTGTCAGATTTATGGTGTGTCAGGGCAGAAGCTGGGCCTCGGGCGGGGGGGCGCTTTTGAGGCTATGAGCTTTCGGAAGCAGGCAAGCAAGCCCTTCTTTAGTGGCGTCACTGGGTGGGTTTGAACCTCCAACTTTTCAGCTGGTAGTACAGTGCCTAACCATCTGTGCCATCTAGGGATTCCTTCCAGGACCTCTAGACCTTATGTTCTTGAGACAGCTCAGGAGCTGGGACTGTTCTCCATGAGCCTGCCCTCAGTCATCAGAAGGGCAGTGGTCAAAATGCAGACAAGGGACCTAGGCAAACCTGGGTTCGGACTCTAGCCCTTCCAGGGTTCACTGGTTTAGTCCGGTCACGTCCCGGGGCCTGGCATTCCTCACAGATAAAGAGAGACAAGAGTGTGGACCTCACGGGTGTAATGATGAAACAAGAGCTGAGGCAGAGCTCTGAGCACAGCACCTGGCACAGAGCGGGCTTGATGAAGAACCATCACCACCTATAGAGGGGCAGTGTACCCACAAATCCACAGACACAGCTCTGAGCACAGCTCCTGGCAAAGAGCGGGCTTGATGAAGAACCATCGCCGTCATCACCGTCATCGCCGTCATCGCCGTCATCACCGTCATCCACAGACGGGACAGCGTACCCACAAATCTATGGGCACAGCTGAGGGCCCCCCAAAAGGATGCAGTTAGTCATGCGCTCCCTACTTGAAGGGGCATGAACACGCAGTGTTGCTGTTCTGAGAACTGA
This sequence comes from Heterohyrax brucei, assembly GCA_028571685.1. Lineage (NCBI taxonomy): Eukaryota > Metazoa > Chordata > Mammalia > Hyracoidea > Procaviidae > Heterohyrax > Heterohyrax brucei. Next base: position 88,274,430 of record CM053156.1, on the reverse strand, counting down.
CTGCAAACAGGAGATACAACAGAGAAGGAACGTTCACTACCTTACACGTCAAGGGCCTGTGAAGATGATGCTTTGTGTCAGCCATATATGGTGACTTGATTCTCATCTCCAGGGAACAAAACACAACACTCCCACCTGAAGCCTCATATAAAGTTCTCCAGCGCACCCACTCACTGCCCTGGAGGAATCCTCAGCACAAAGAATAAGCCTGGCTGTGGCTTGGGGTGACAGCTTAGTGGACACGTGGGTAGCCATGGCCACAGAGAGGAAACCCATTGTTCCCCCAAGCGCAGAAGCTGAGAACAGCCACACAGGTCCTGGCTCCCTCTCTCTATTCACCAAGGGCTACGTCTGCCTTTACAGCGTCACAATTCACGTGCACAGAACAACACGGCACAGCCACTTGCAGGTGGGAGGTGGCCACCATGGCAGCAAGAAGAGTTTTTCCGGGAAGGAGTCTGTTCCTAGGCTGAGCTACTCTCTTGCCGTGAGCAGCAGGCCATGAGGGCCACACTTCTCAACCCCTGAACTTGCACAGTTCCAGTTTGGATGACTCCTTATTGTGGCATCTAAACAGAAACGCTGGTGGCACAGTTGTTAAGTGCTACATCTGCCAGCTGAAGGTTGGCAGTTTGAATCCATCAGGCTCCCCTTGGAAACTACGAGGTAGCCCTACGCTGTCTTCTGGGGTTGTGAGGCGTCAGAATTGACTCGACAGCAACAGGTTTGGTGTTCGTTTGTGACTTACAGGGAGGCCTTGTGGTACAGTGGTTAACAGCCCAGATGCAAACCAAGAGGTCAGCAGTTCAAACCTACCAGCTGCTTCTGGACACCCTACGGGACACTAGCACTCTGTGCTACAGGACTGCTAGGATTCAGGACCAACCTGACAGTGAAGTTGTTTTTTTAAATGACATAAGCCTTACAAGTAGGTGGCTTAACTTTTTAAAATACAAATTACTTGGCAACAAAAACCACTTGAATGTCTTCTCTGCCAACTTGTTTGTCTACCTGATGAAGCATGTCATCAATGAGAAGTTTTTCTATGTCCTCAGGGGTGCACCTCAGACAGGTGGTGGCTCTTCCATGCCCAGAGTCCCTGGGTAGCACAAGGGTAGACAAGCTTGGCCACTGACAGAAAGCCTGGAGGTTCAAGCCCGCTCAGAGGTACCCCAGAAGAAAGAAGCCTGGGGATCTACTTCTGAAAGACCAGCCACCAAACACCCTGGGGAGCACAGGTGACCTATAGGGTCGCTGTGAATGGGACCCAACTTGAAGGCAGTGAGTTTTGAGTACAAAGGAGGAAGCTGCCTGAGGCAGTCAGAAAGGAAGGGGCGGGGAGGCACAGTCTGGGCTCCCCTGGGCTGTCTGCCGGGCAGGTGGTCCTTAGTGCTAGGTGAACTCCGCAGAAGAAGACATACAAGTCACTCAGGGAACACAGCCGCAAACTCAGAGAATGGCTGCACTGCTCACCACACTAGCCAAGCCAAGTGCCGTCGAGTCGGATCCGACTAAGTCAACTAAAAATGCTTCCACAACCAGGTCCTCAGACAACGGTTTCGTCGAAAAAGGTCTGAAAACTGAAAGGTGCATTGACAAGAGTCAGACAACAACTGTCCGTGGAGCCACTTCTGGGGGGCTCACTGCCCGAAGTCTTCTGTGACTTGAAGGAGGGAACTCCTGCTCTCCACACAGTGGTGGTCCCTTGTGGCACCTGCCCGCAGCCTGTGCCACCACTGTATACCTAACGGGAAGCCCGCAAGGTGTGGGGCTGGGAGGAGCAGACGGTACTAGAACCTCCAAGTTCTGGGGGACAAGAACCATCTCCCACTCCGCTCCTGGAGGGGACTGCATTCTCGCCGCCATGGAGCTGAACCCATGGGGCCTGCTCCTGTCCAGTTCATAATACTGTACACACTCTACCTGTGATTCAGCACTGCAAGGACCCTCCCCCAAACTGCCAGGAGACCCTTGCTGGAAAGCCGGCTTGTGGACAGAAGACAGGCGCCCTGAGAGCTGCAGGCTGACTGATGGCGGACCCTGACAGCAGGAAAGGCTGTCATCGGCTCTGAGGAGCACTGAGGGTCTGGATGGAACGCTTTCGGGTCCCAACTTTCTTCTTGGGGCTTTGGCTTTCCACCTCCTAGCACTCACGGGCAGCGGGTACCACGGTCGGGGCCAGGCTGGGTGCGAGAATGCCAGCCCCACAGGCTGCCAGTATAGCACGCTATGCCCACACCTGGTTTCCTGCAGCAGCCTGGGCTTCAGGGGGCACCCTGGGGACCCCCAGCTACTCACGTTTCAGGATGTTTCTTCTCTCCAGCTCTTCCACCGCAGGTCTCTGACTAAGTCGTCTGCGGAAAAACACCAGAATCACGTTCTGCACCATCGTGGTGGTCTGCACATCCCACCAGGGTCTGTGAGGGTCAGCAGTGGCCCACACGCCCCTCTCAAGTCAGGGGGGACAGCGAGCCCCGGTGGCTGCCTCTCGCTGGGAAATCAGCTGGGCTCCCAGAGGTGGGAGCTGCCTCAGGTCACGGGGCTATGGGGGTCCTTTCTCCGGCTCCGCATGGGCGGGTCTTCATTGGGGGATTCCGCGGCTGCTCAGCCCGCCACCGGCCGGGAGTGGTCACAGGCGCAGCGCGTGGAGGCGGCGCGGCCGCTCGCTCGGGAGGCTTCCTCCGCCTGCCCAGACGCCGCGGAGTGGAGGGCAGCACCCCAGACTTCAGGCTTCTGTCGGGGGGGCGGTGGTCCCTGGAGATCACCCCAGACCCTGTCCTCCCGGGGTGCCTGGCTGGCCAGTCCGGCCCCTGCCCGGGCCGCGCAGGGACCGCACGGCGCGGCGCTGCCTGCCGGCTCCGCGCCGGGGACTCCGGGACTCCGGCGAGCGGGAGGATGCCCGATCGGAGGCTCCCGGCTCGGAGCCTCCCGCCCCCCGCCGCCGGCGAGCCGGTGCCCGGGCACTGCGGCGCGAGCGCCCGGCCCAGCCCTGCGCCGGCCCCGCCCGCCGCCCCGGGTACGCGCGGCCTGCGGGACCGGCCACGGCACCCTTCTTTTCACGGGCGGCTCGGAGGCAAACCCCCAACAACACAAATTAGAAAAGGCTTGTCAGGAGGGGAGGCGTAGTTAGTCAAGGGAATGCCAAGCTCTCATTATTTCTGCAACTAAAACAGTGTTGTCCTTGGGTCCCAGCCAGGAGCCAGCCCACTTCCGGGACCTTCAGGCCCTGTGGAGGTGGGCTGTGTGTGCCCCGAATTTGCGGCCGTGACAGTTTGCCCCAGGAGGGTCTGCCTCTAGAAACACCCGGCTTCTATTAATAGCCACCAGGCACAAAGCCCAGGGCCCTGACAGTCCCCTCCCTCCCCCATCTGACATTCTCCCAGTCCTTCCCCAGGGGCTTTGTGGGTCTGGCTGGTGGGGAGGGGTGCCTTGACTTCTTCAGCGTTTTTGTCTTGGTTTAAGTCTGGGAGCTGCACTGATGAGGCCCTGGCTGGGACCCAGGACAGGGCTGCCCACTCTGTTCTGGGTGACACGCGCACCCTCTGGCTTCTTAAATAAGTCCCCAGTGTCTGGTCCAAGTACCCCAAACACCAGCCACCACCTCGCACAGCCAGTGATCATGGAGTGACTGCTGAGCAGCAGTGGGGGCCTGGGGGCAGTGATTAAGTCCCTGGCTGCTGGCTGAAACCCACTGCAAAGGAGAAGGATGTGGCTGCCTGTTTTCTTAAAAATGACAGCCTTAGAAATCACACGGACAGTTCTACTCTGTCCTATAAGGCTGTTAAGAATAGGAACTGACCCCACCGCAGAGGGCTCAGCTTGGGTTTGGATCACGCACCAGGTACCATTCCAGCCCTGAGGACCCGTGGTGACCAACATAACCTGGGCACCTGCCCCGGGAAGCTCCTAGTTGGGAGAGAACAGACATCAGAGCAAAGCCCAACCAAAGACCACATCAGGGTGCCGCTGATGCTGAGAAGGGAGGGAGATGCCGGGTGAGTGACCGGCAGGGACTGTTACAGAAGATCCATTTCTGCCGAGACTGACCAAGTGAAGAGAAGGGGCCAGGCTCGGGGGCCGATAGCGAAGGCACCTCTCCAGCCACACTTGGGCTCGCGACTGCCCACCAGGTGGACTTGAAGACTTGGGGAGGAGAGGTTGATCAAGGGGGCCTTCATGGAAGAGGAAGCATCTGACACCACTGTGGAGAATCCACACCATGTACAGAAGCAGCACACACAAGGGTCTGAGAGAGACTGGGAATGAAGAGGCGTATTAGGAAACCTGAAGGATTGTGGGAAACAGAGCATAAGCCTGGGGAAAAACTGCAAAACCTACCTCTGGCGAGGCCTGAAAGGCATGCTGAGAGAGGGCTTTGTCTGAAGGTTGCTGAGCAGGGCAGCCTCATGCTCAGTCGATTCTGTGATGTTCTGATGCCTACAAGTTCCCATCCCTGCCTCAGAAGGCTTCCTCCTGGCCAGCTCCTAACAGGTCATGTCCAGGGTTGGGTCCCAGGGTTCAAGGCCCAGGACAGCATGTGGCAGAGTAGGAACGGAGTGGGTTTGGGAATGAGGAAGACTGAAGTTTGAGGACCAGTCCTGAGTGGTCCCCATCCCCATGGTGGTCCCCGGGCAGGTTGCTGAATGTCCTGAGCCAAGCCTCCTGGTCTAAAGTGAGGACTCAGGACAGTATTCTTTACAGCACCACCAGATGAAACAGATCAGGCACCTCTGTGTTCAAAACCACGGTCTCATCAGCTGTCACAGTCACCGTGTCCCTAAATAAAGGATGCTGGGTCTCTACTTTCCATGCCTCTCTGGATTTCAGTACCCCCCTTTCTTGCTGACATTGAGAAGCAGATTCCCCCAAGGAAAGCCAGCCCAGCAGGACGCTGGTCCCTGGAGGAGCTGACTGCTCACTCTCACCCTTGTCTCCTCACACAGCAGACCCAACTGCTTCCTGTGGCCCAGACACCCATCTCCTGAGTAACGCTGGTAGGAACCAAATTGTGTCCTCCGTGTCGCACGTCCATCCCTCAGCCCTGGACCTGGGAACATGGCTGTTTGAAAAAAGGGCTTTTCTTTTGTTGCCAAGCTGGTACCAAACCCGGTGGGTCCTGAGCCCCACCACTGCGGAGTGGGGTCTCAACAAGGGCAGAGAAGATAGGACACACGGGGAGGAAAGACTGGTGACAGTGAGGACCGGCTACAAGCTATGAAACACCAAGGATCGCTAACAGACAGCAGAAATCAGGAGGGAGACTCACAGAAGGGACCGACACAGCCGAGGCCCTGATCTGGACTTGAATCTCCAGACACGGAGCAAACACAATCCTGTTATTGAAAGCTACCGTAAGGGGCATTTTTGTTGTTATGGGAGAACAAGGTAACTAAGACAACTTCTAAGTACATGACCTCACATGACCCCGTGGACTCCACCAGGTGTCCCCTAAGCCCACATACACATTAGGATCATCTCTACCACATGTGCACTCCACACGCATACACGTGAGAGTCTGCCACATTCAGCGTGTGCACACATTACTGCTCCATCATGTATGCACTGACCACACACACGTCAGTGCAGTCTCTACCATGCTCAGCACATGTCCACGTCATCACTGCCCCACCAGATGTGCACACACACACACCCGTCAGTGCAGTCTCTACCATGCTCAGCACATGTCCACGTCATCACTGCCCCACCAGATGTGCACACACACACGTCAGTGCAGTCTGCCACGCTCAGCGCATGTCCACGTCATCACTGCCCCACCAGATGTGCACACACACATGTCAGTGCAGTCTGTACCACGCTCAGCGCATGTCCGCGTCATCACTGCCCCACCAGATGTGCACACACACGTCAGTGCAGTCTGTACCACACTCAGCACATGTCCACGTCATCACTGCCCCACCAGATGTGCACACACACACACACGTCAGTGCAGTCTCCACCATGCTCAGCGCATGTCCACGTCATCACTGCCTCATCACATGTGCACTCAGCACAGGCACACAGTACCACTGCCCCAGCCAGGTACACACTCAGCCCACATAGGCATTACTGCAGTCAAAACCTGTGATGTGTACACTCGGCACATGGACACGTTATTACTGCCTACAGGGAAAATCTTAAACACTGCACCGAAGGCACTGGCGAAAAACAAGGGTCCAGGAACGGACGGAACACCAGCTGAGATGTCTCAACAAAAAGATGGAGCACCGAAAGCACCCGCCTGCCTACGCCAGGAAATCCAGAAGATGGCCACATGACCGCATGACTGGAAGAGATGCGTGTTTATGCCTCGTCCCAAGAAAGTTGATCCAACTGAATGCAGAAATAATCAAGCAATATCATTAATGTCACACACAAGTAAACTTCACTGAAGATCATCCAAAAGTGACCACAACAGTATACTGAGAGGTACCTGAGAGAAAGTCAAGCTAGATTCAGAAAGAGGACAGGGAACCAGGGATATCACTGTTGATGTCACATGGATCCTGGCTGAAAGCAGAGGATACCAGGAAGATGTTTACCTGTGTTTCACTGACTATGCAGAGGCATTCCACTGTGTGGATCATAAGAAATTACGGATAACACGCCAAAACAGTTACACTCTTAAGGAATTTGTAGACACAAGGCCCAACAATTAAGTCCACGAACTTAATTACTGTAAGTGCTCCACACCTCCTTGCCGAACACCACCATGGCCACCTTCGAAGTACTCCCTTTGGGAAGCTATGCACTGATCCCAGCATCCAATCCACCCTTCCAAGCAATTTTGGAACTCTTTCTGGACTGGCCATTACACATGGGGGCACAGTGGCAAGTCCGTGAACTTAATTTTACATTTGTGAGGGAGATTCTAGCCAGTAAACAAACAACCATATCGGAGCCCACTTCCTACTCACCAACAATTCCCTACTCATCAACGGCTTTTTTCCTCACCCAAAGATAAAGGAAATATTGCAAGGAAGATATTCTGGTGACATTCAGGACATCAAGGGTAATATGACATTGCTGATTTTGAATGGATCTTGGCTGAAAGCAGAGAATACCAGAAAGATGTTTACTTGTGTTTCATTGACTAGGCAATAATTGCTATGCATTGACTATGCATAATTTCTCATAAGAAATTATGGATAACATTCTGGACAACGAGAATTCCAGAACATTTAATTATCCTCATGAGAAATATGTATGTAAATCAAGAGGCAATTGTTTGAACAGAACAAGGGTATATTGCATGGTTTAAAATCAGGAATGGTGTCCATCAAGATTGTACCCTTTTGCCATACCTATTCCATCTCTGTGCCAAGCAAATAATCCAAGAAGCTGGACTGTATGAAGAAAAACAAGTCACCAGGATTGGGGGAAGACTCGTTAGTCCTCTGTGTTACACAGATGACACGACCTTGCTTGTTGAAAGTGAAGAGGACTTGAAGCACTTACTCATGAAGATAGAAGACCACAGTGTTCAGAATGGTTTACACATTACCATCAAGAAAGCAAAAATTCACACAATTAATGAGCAACACCATGATAAACGGAGGAAAGACTGAGGTTGTGAAAGACTTCATTTTATCCAGATCCAGAATCAGTACCCATGGAAGCAGCAGTTAAGAATTCAAAAGATGCATCACATTTGGAAAATCTGCTGCAAAGGTCCTCTTTAAAGTGTTGAAAAGCAAAGACGTCACCTTAAAGACTAAGACATGCCTGACCCAAGCAATGGTCTTTTCAGTGGTGTCATGTGCATGCGAAAACTAGACAATGAATAAGGAAGACACAAAAAGAATTGGTAACTTTGAATTCTGGTGTTAGAGAACAGCATCAAAAATAACACGGACTGCCAAAAGAACAAACAGATCTATCTTGGAAGTACAACCGGAGTGCTCTGTGAAGCAAGGATGAGTCAGAACCAACTTGGTGACACCTCACACAATAACAATACGTCCTAAGACAGCAGGACTATTCATAGATTGAAAGTCGAATTCACTTGGCAAGTTTGGTCCAAGGAGAATGGAGAACCAGTTGTGCAAAGGTGCTAAAACGGGGGGAGCAGACAACCAACCGGCAGCCGCAGTTTCTCTCCTCCTCCATTCCCGTTTCCTACCTTTTCATGGGACAGAGGGCAAAGGCAGCTGAAGTACCTAGAAAGACTCACATTTTACAACAATCTTCCTTAATTGTTGGATTTCTGAACAAAATTATTTGGATGAAGAATCGGGAAGACTGAAAAAAAGAGACTGTGCTGATTAGAAAAACCCAAATCAAACCCATTGGCATCAAGTTGTTTCCAGCTCATGAAAGTCCAAGTGTGGAGTAGAACTAGGCACTGTTGGGTTTCCAGTGGCAGATTTTTTTGGACGGAGTTGGCCAGGCCTTTCTCTTGAGGATGGACTTGAGCCACAACATTTTGGTTGGTATTCAAGTACCTAACTGTTAACTCTACCCAGGGTCCCTTGGCTGGGTTAAAGACAGTGAAAAATTTTGTTGATACTCATGCTGTCAAGACATGAGGATCTGTGTTCCTCTCCTTTGACCTGGTCAGGCTCTGTGACCGGATTGGCAAGTAAAATATTACTGAGGGAAAAGAAAAAAGGTCATATGGCAGCTCTGATGGTCATTCCAGAAAAAAGAGCTCCAAAATTGCTCTGAAGGTAGACTAGGTGCTGGCGTCAGTGCATAGCTTCCCAAGGGGAGGACTTGGAAGGTGACGGTAGTGATCTTCAGAGAGGAGGTCTGGAGCACTTTTTCTAGAATGAGTCTGTGATTGTAACTCGCAATCCTCGTAGACCAAGAGGCAGGGGTTCGAGGTGAACAAGGAGTCACTGTGTGGCTTAAAGTCAGCCAAGGTGTGCAGCAGGGTTGTACCCTTTCACCATACCTAGTCAGTCTGTATGCTGAGCAAGTAACCTGAGAAGCTGGACTGTGTGAAGAACGGGACGTCGGGATTAGAGAAAGACCCATCAGTGACCTATGACATGCAGATGACACATCTTCCTCGGTGAAAGTGAAGAAGTCTTGAGGCACTTCCTGATGAAAATCAGACTGCGGCCTGCAGTAGAGAGTACACCTCACATGAAGAGAACAAAAACCCTCACACCTGAACCAATAATCTACATCACGACAATCAGAGAAAAGACTGAGGTTGTCAAGGATTTCATTTTACTTGGATCCACAACCCACACCCATGGAAGCTGCAGTCAAGAGATCAAAAAAGGCACACCCTGCATTGGACAAACCGGCTACAAAAGACCTCTCTAAAGTGTTAACAAGAAAAGATGTCACCTTCAGGGTTAAGGTGTCCCTGACTCAAGCCGTGCTCCATCATTTCACATACATGTCAAAGCTGCACAATGAATAAGGAAGGCCAGAGACCTGCTACAATGGGCTCAGGCATCGTAGTGACTGGAGGGTGCAGCAGGCCTGGGCAGGGTTTGCTTCTGTTGTACAGCAGGTCAGCCTGGGTCAGAACCAGCTGCACAGCACCCAACTGCACCACTGCGGATGCAGCCGCTGTGTCAGTCCGTCTCACCGAGGGTCTTCCTCCTTTACGCTGACCCTCTACTGTCCAAGCATGAAGACAGAAGAAGAATTGATGCCTTTGAATTGTGATGTTGGAGAAGAATGTTGAAGGTACCATGGACCGCCAAAAGAACCAACAGATCTGTTCTAGAAGAAGGACAACCAGAGTGCTCCTTGAAAGCAAAGATGGCGAGACTGCATCTTACATACTTTGGACATGTCAGGAAGGATCAGTCCCTGGAGAAGGACATCATGCTTGACAGAGTGGAGGGTCAGCGAAAAAGAGGAAGACCCTTGATGAGATGGACTGACACAGTGGCTGCAACAATGGGCTTAAGTATAAAAATGATTGTGGACACAGTGCAAGACAGGGCAGGGTTTCGTTCTGTTGTTCATGGGGTTGCCATGAGTCAGAACAGACACGACAGCACCTAACTAACTAACTAACTAGCTAACTAACTAACCAGGTATATGCTCAGCTCACACAGATGTTAGTGTGACCCTGTGCCTACCAGAGACATACTCAGCCATTTGGGTCCCTCTCAAGTACACTGCATTTCCTCACTTCTCAACCTTGGTCCAGCCTGCCCCCTCGTCCTGCCCTGTCAGACGTGCTCCATGTCACCATGTCTTCAAGTCCTTGTCACCCAACTTGGTTACAATGCTGTCACCTCCTGGACGCCCTGTCCAGCTGGAATTGTGACTCTGTCTCCTGCGTTTCTGTGACACACTGCTTGTGTCTCGCACTAGGTACTGATGTCACCCACTGTGTGTCAGTTACTCTGACATCCCTGTCCCCTGGGCTACACGGCCAGCCTCCTCTGGGCAGGTTCCATGAGCATTCACCTAGTCGAGAGAAATGCCTGGCTGGTGAGCAGCTACTGCATAGGCCAAGAGCTTAGATGTCGGTAAAAGTTAACATGAGAAATTGGCGCAGGGTTTAAGCACTCAGCTGCTAACCAACAGGTAGGGGTTGAAATGCACCCTAGCACTCTGTGGGGAAAAGATCGGCTCCCATAAAGACTACAGACCAGAAAACCCCACGGGGCAGTTCTACTCTGTCACCTGGGGACACTTTGGGTCAGAACTAACTTGACAACAGTTAACAACAGCTGCCGCCTTCCAGCGAGGGGCCACAGGCAGGAGGTTCCTTCTGTCTTCAGTTGTCCCTTGACGGCTGTGAGACTACGAGATGACACAGCAGCACCGGCCTGGGGCCGGCACACAGCAGGCTCTGGAAGGTCCTAAACGGCTGCTTGCACCCAGAGCTCGGCTGATCCCTCACCCTTGCTGGACCATGGCAGCAGGCTGCAGGCAACTTTGGGAAGCAGACGGGGCAGGTGCCGTAGCCTGGAGAGGGGTCTGGGCTCAAGAGAGGTGGCTCCAGCCCCCAAGCTTTGCTCCCAAACCAAGCCCAGCGTGCCAGGCTTTCCTCCCAAACACACCTCCCTAGTTGTCTCAGCTGAAGCTTAAATAAATGGGGAAATCACCACGGTGTCGAGTAAGAATTGAGAAGCACTTCTTCCCAAACAAGGCAAGACGCCTTCCCAGAGAGGGAGCTGCAGCTGGAGACAGCCTGACACCCACGGGGACTCCGGCTATTTTGGGAGGTTCCCTCCTGGGAACGGCGCAGCCCTGAGTCACCAGGAAATACCGGCAGCCCCGCCAAGAGCCAGGGTTCCCCAGGGCGCCTTCGTGGCCCCACTCATCAGGACTCAGTACGCCAGGCGGGCAGCCCCAGGCGGCCGAGGTGTCACTGGTCACTGATCGTGAGCAGACAGATGCCCTCAGCTCCCACGGGGTGCTCCGTATGCAGGGCGGAAAGTAGCAGTCCAGGAACCTAAGTCAGAGATGACAGGTGAGGAGCAGGTGCTGGGGCAAGGACAGCCAGGACAACGTGACACGCACAATGAGGAGAGGAATGAGACCAGGGACGCAGTGGGCACAGGTGTCCTGGGCACGGGGGTTAGGAGGGAGGCCGGGTATCTCGGTGGGGAGGGGCTGGGTGTCCCCGAGGAGGAAAGGGTGTCTAGGCGGGGCAGTTAGGAGGGAGGCCGGGTATCTCAGTGGGGAGGGGCTGGGTGTACAGGCGGAGAGGTGCTCCACAGCCCAGGGTCTGGCACAGAGAGGATTTGCCCATGATGGGGACAGTGCCATCCTGTCTCAGCCTCCTTTTGTTCTCACAGATGATCAAGTCCTGGAGGGTGCCGCCTGCCACAGCCCCAGACACCATGAGGACACTCTTCGCATCCACCAGTCCAGGCTCTCCCTGCCCCACGCCCTCAGGAGGCCCCTGGCCTCCCTGTGCCAGCCAGGCCCCTGCTGTCACTCTCACCGGACTGCTGGAGGCTTGGCTTCTCACCCCCAACACCCCAGAGGCCCTCACCTCTGCTGGCCTCCACCAGTTGTGACCTGGCACACCCATCTGCTGCTCTCTACCCCTCTGTCCCCTGGGTGACTGGGACAGCCTCTCTGTGGTCCCTACCTCCACACGGCCCCTTCCAAGCTGCCTCAACAGTGCGGTGACCTTCCTGAAACATAAAGACCCCCAAGTCAGTCCCTCTGTGATTCACACAACGTCCTGTCCCTGCTGTCCTCAGGACAAAGTCCAGGCCCCTCAGACAGGCCTGGGAGACCTCAGAGACACCCCTCGGCTTCATGACTCCTCATCTCCAGGCTCTGTGCCCAGTAACGGGGACCAGAGCACAAGGAAACCACACCCCAGCGGTGCGGTGTCCGCAGAGGCTGCCCATATCACCTCTTGGCCAGAACAGCCTCCTCCTCACTCAGGGCTTCTGGACCCCGCTGGCTCTGCTGTTGCTGGGTGTCATGGACTGATTACAGCTCACAGGGACCCCATGGGATGGCAGGGTTTTCTAGGGTGCAGCCTTAACGGGAGCCAATCCCTGGGCCTTCCTCCAGAGGAACGGCTGGGAAGGTTCAAATCGCCAAGCTCTTGGCTAGCAGCTGAGCGCTTCCCTGCTGTGCCACCACGGCTCCTGCTGAGTCGGTTTGGACTCACAGTGGCCCACGGACCACAGGCAGAACACGGCCTGGCCCTGCACCCCCGCACAGTCGCCATGCTGAAGCATAGTGTCGGGGCCACAGGGTCAGCCCGGCTCCCCTGGCCACACGGGGAACAAACTTGGCTTTGCGCGCTCTACGGCCACTCACTACACATCATTCAAGAGGAAAAATACCCACACGCTGCCCCGTCTGTGACACAAAGGGGGAAAAGGGAAGGAAGCTGTCACCGAACACCATGCAGGTACCGGCTGCGGAGCCCTACGTCCCACCCCGTGTCAGCGTCAGCCACCGGAAGGGACTGACCAGGCTGGCCTGGATGCTGAGATGCAGAAGCCAGCCGTACAGGGGAAGAAGCCATTTCCAGAAATGACCAGCAATGCCTGGTAACCTCTGGCCCAGGCGAACCACGCGCCCGCTGGTTTTCAAGGCATTTGCATTCCTGGAGAAGTCAGTCTTGGGACGCTGACACTCTGTGCCCAGGCCAGTGGTCTCTGCTGGGAAAGTGGCTTTCTCTGCAATGCCCAGAACAGAAGAGAACCCCAGTGACTATGAGGATGAGACCCTGCCTGCTCAAAAGGCACAGGACAGAAGCTGGGACGCCCTGTGGTTTCAGGTTAGCTACAGTCCCCTCTTCTAGGAGGCCTTAAGCTTCACAGAGAAGTTGCAAGGCCACGTCTTCCAGGGCTGGGAAGCGATCCCACAGCCTCACTGCCCGTGTCTACAGGGGCACCCAGACAGGAGGGACCCGTGAGGCGCCTGCAGGCTCAGTGCCACTTGGGGTTCCAAATGGGAGAGAGGGTTAATCCCTGCAGGTTTAAGGTCGGGGTTGTATAGGACACCATATGCGGTGTGCCCAAACCAGGCCCAGTATACAGCGGTGCTGAAGAAATGCAAAAACTGCTACTGTTTCCAACACGGTTATTTCTGCTTTGCAGAAAGACTGCCCTTTCCACAGAGAAGGGTGGCTCCAAGCAGCCTCACCCAGCACCAGAACGTCACCTGAACTACAAGCAAGTCTCTACACCCACAGGGGGCCCCAGGGGAGGCGGGGGGTCTCACCTGTGACCACCTGTGGAACCTAGTGTCTGGAGGACCTAGCAGAAGGGCTGTGAAGGCCTCCACAGGCCCTCTGTCCTTGTGAAGCCCCATCAGGTAATTGCTGGCACCCTGAGTGACAGAGAGAGACAGGACAGCGACTGGGAGTGACCGTGGACAGACGGGTGCAGCGAGGAGGACCAGTGAGAGGGCAGCTGGGGACTAAACAGCCCTGGCCTGAGCAATAGGTGGATTATGGAACTCCCTTACCAGGGTGGAGGGCGGGGGGCAGGCAAGGGGAGGCCACACTCCGGGGGCATCAGGAGGGAGGAGGGCTGAGGGTAAACGGTCATAAAGGGGCCCTAGAGAAGCCCACCCCTCATGGGCCTGATGCCCTGACCTGTGCTGGGCCTCTGTGTCTGGGCTGAGGCTGGACCAAGCCCAGCCCAGGTCTAACCTGGCAGAACCAAGGTGGCTGGTCCCAGGACCCACAGTCAGTGAGGACCCATGTTCACCCACCCCACACCCAGTCCATTCAAAACAGCGTGTCGGCAGAAAGTCTGCTGACCATCCAGACTGTCACCGCCCCTACCTGCTGATGTCATGCCCACAGCCAGACCTTCCTGTAATTCAGCTTAAATTCTCCCTCCTCCAAGAAGTCTACGCGGACTACTCTAGCTGAAGAAGGACTGGGCAGTGTTTCGTTTCACTGTGCATGGGATCACCATGACTTGAGGGACACCAACAACAACACACAAAGTCTGACAATAAAGTCCTAACTTAATTGTTCCATGTGCTACGAACCTCATTGCTGAATATCCTGTCACCTTTGAAGTCCTCCCCTTGGGAAGCTCTGCACTGACAACAGCACCTACTCCACCCTTCAAAGCAATTTGGGAACTCTTTCTGGAATGGCCATTGTGCACGGTGGCAAGTTCAGAAACTTAATCGTATGGTTGCCTGTGAGGGAGCTTTTAGCCAGTTAACAAATAACTGTATCGGAACACCCTTCCTCCTCACCTGATCTGGCCCCTAATGACTTTTTTCTTTACTCAAAGATAAAGGAAATATTGAAAGGAAGACATTTGGATGACATTCAGAACATCAAGGGTAATATGATGACAGCTCTGATGGCCATTCCAGAAAAAGAGTTCCTAAATTGCTTTGAAGGGTGGACTAGGTGCTGGCCTCAGTGCACAGCTTCCCAAGGGGAGGACTTTGACGGTGACCGCAGTGGTAGTCAGCCATGAGATGTGTAGCACTTTTTCTAGGATGAGTTCACGAACTTGTCAGTCCTTGTCTATGCCTATGTTTTGTACCCACATTTCTGTGTGTATAATACATATCTCTGTGTGTGGACACACGATGTTATGTTGTTATATGTATCTCCATTTCTCTGTGTGACATACACTGTGTCTCCGTGTGTACACATGGGTGTGCTCACTGGCGGTCAATACATGTATCTGCATCTCTCTATGCACGTGTGGATAACATGTAATGTGTGTGTACGTACCTATGCATCTTGTTGGTGCCATCAAGCCGATTCACAGCAACCCACCTGTGACACAGGAGAAGTGTCCCTCAGGCTCTCCAGGCCTGTGACCATCAGTTACAGGGGCACACTGCCAGGTCTTTCTCCCCAGCCGGAGAGTAGGTCTGAACTGCCAACCTTTCTGGGAGCAGTTGGATGCTTAACCACCGCACCACCAGGGGTCCGTGTGTGTGTGCACGTGTGTGCACTGGAAACACTAGTGGTGCAGTGGTTAAGGCCTGTGACTGCTAACCATGAGACTGGCTGTTCAAATCCGCCAGGCGCTCCGTGCAAACTCATGGGGGTGGTTCTGCCGAGTCTGCAGGGTCGCTGTGGGTCAGAATCGACTGAGTGGGAGTGAGTCTGGCTTTTTGGTGTATACATATGTGTGTGTGTATGTGTATATATGAGTTTGCATGTGTATACCTCTATACACACACGTGTGTGTGTGTGCGTGTGTGTGCGCGCACGTGCATGTGTGTGTTCCTCTGACTCCTTTTAGGCAGCCTTGCCTCCCTGGACAGCCATCACCCGCTGCCATGCCTGGCGTCACCCACTCTGTTGACACTTCTGTTCTTGGAGCTGAGCTGTACATTTATCAAGGACAGGATGCATTTGTCCCCAACCTTGTTTATACCAGGTGCACTTATTACTGTCATTAGGTAATTTAATTAGACCTTATGCACATTGATTAAACGCTTTACTGTGACCATAGAACATGTTCTTATTTCCATAAAAACAAAGCTGGAGGCTTAGGAAAGCTTCAGTAAAGGCAAGTGGCTAAAAATACTGCTGTCAAAGCAGCGTCGAAGACATATGTGTAAAAGACGGAGCACACAGTCCTTAAAAGTCTGGAGTGATTCTATACTTAGAGGGCCCCACAGTGTCTTCCAGCTGTCAGTCCTCAACAGAGAGAGCGACACCAGAAACTGGCGACGATGCACACGGTGTTTTATGCAAGAACGAACTCCCACCAGTCTATCTTGTCTCAGAAAAATCATCTCACATTCAAAGACAGCCAAATAAAATCACAGACCAATTTTTATGGGGGGGATATTTTGGTGCTGCTGCATTCATTCACGAACTCGTGTGCATCACGTCTGTGACGGGCTCCGTGGAGTGGCGCTCGTGTGCGTCACGTCTGTGGCGGGCTCCGTGGAGTGGCCCTCGTGTGCGTCACGTCTGTGGCGGGCTCCGTGGAGTGGCGCTCGTGTGCGTCACGTTTGTGACGGGCTCCGTGGAGTGGCGCTCGTGTGCATCACGTCTGTGACGGGCTCCGTGGAGTGGCGCTCGTGTGTATCATGTTTGTGACGGGCAGCAGTGTCTAACGTGGCTGCTGCCTCCTGAACAGGGACATTCACCAGAGGTGGGACTTCGGCCACCATACGTCATCACCACCTGCTGTGGTTAACGCTCCGGACCCCTCCATGTGGCTTTGCCACCCAGTACTGGTAACACCCTAGGGACAGGGGAAGGTGAGTCCCAGGGTCTCATCTGCAGAGGGAGGGAAGGAACAGCGGCCAGCATTGCCGTGAGGGTGGACAGGTAACCAGACAGTGCTCGCGAGCAGCAGGGGTTGGCCAGGGTCAGATGCCACCACTGAGGGTGATGCTGCCGTGCAATCAGGAAACAGAGGCAGATCGGAGGAGGTTGAATCCTCCCTGTGTCTGTCTGTCCGAAGCTGACCGAAGGGCATTTCCCTGGCAGTGAGACCACTGTGCAGGCAGGTTCAGACAACAAACCCAGGGCACAACCAAAGCCCAGCGAGACAATCCCTGGCCATTTCTGCCTCCGGTGGCCCAGCAAGACAGTCCCCAGGCCACCCGTGCCTCCAGCGGCCCAGGGAGACGGAACCTGGGCCACCTCTGCCTCCTGGGGCCCCAAGTGGATTCTGCTTTGCAGTCTGAACAGACACACCCATAGGAACAGTCCCCACATCACAGGGCATTCTGTCCTGGGACCCGAAACAGATCCACCTTGTCCAAAGCACACCCAGAGGACAGATTCCCCAGACTCGCTGTCACACCGTGTCCTGGCCCTTGGCCCCTGTCATCTCCCAGACAGCAGGGGGCTGCTTTGTCCCTGTTGAGGCCTTGACTCAGGAAGCCCGGATGCCGAGGCACAGGGCACCCTGTCCTGGGGCGCTGCTACGGTGTAGGATGAACTGGGCTCTCAGAGCTCCAGGGGGCACATCCTCTCCCCAGTCTGGGGGGGGACGTCCGAACCTGAGGTGCCCATGGTGTCTGGGCCTCTGCCTCTCTCTGGGATTCTAGGGTCGCCAGTAATCCTGGCATTCCTTGGCTTGCAGAAGCATCCTCCTACACTGCCTCCACCAGCACATGGGGTCTTCTCTATGTCTGCCCCCTCCTATAAGGTCATCAGCCATGTAGGATGAAAGAGTCCCCTAATGGCCTCCTGCCCACACAAGCTCACATCCACAGGGGCCAGGGAGCAGGACTTCTACACATCTTTGGGGCAGGGGACAGCATTTGACCCCCAACAAGCCTGTGGCCATCCACTTTACACGGAATCTTGAGTCCTCATCACCATCAAAGACCTCATATGGAGCAGTCCCAGTGATGTCCCCTGGTGCGGAGCAGAGGGGCTGAGGCCCAGACTCGCCATCTGCCCCACACCTGACCAGGGAGGAGCCTGGAGGTGCCCAGGTGGCCTGATCTGGGCCCTGCTCTCTGCTCACCGGTAGGCTGGTGCTGACATCGTCCACGGCCTCGTCTAAGCAGCATGAACTTCACTGACGGCCCTCCTCACAGGTTCTGAGGACAACAAGCACCAATCTCGGGAGAGTGCTGGGAGCAGCGTTTCTGGGGGAGGAAACACCCAGGTCTGGCCTGGCACTGACAACCAGATCCCAAAAGCAAGAACCAGGAAAGGCAAAACTTCATGTATGCTCAGAGGGCCTCTATGAAATCTATGTATTTTAATTTACAACTTTATGCTTAAAATCTAGAATGGATTTAAAACGGTGTACAGGAGAATGTACATCCTATAAAGATAAAATGAAGCGTTGAGGAAACTGAGGCAAAGAGAAAATGACAGAAGACCAAACACTTGATGACTATGAAGACATGCACCCTGAGTGACACAGCACAGTCACAGGGCAATTTACATGGGGTTCTGAGCTTCCTGGCAGCCAAAGCAAAAAGGGAAACCCAATCACAAAATGGGCATTTCCTTAAGATGGAATCAGATCAGCTACAAAGCAGAAACAAACAGCTTATTCTGACCCTGAACCCTCAGAGAACTGTTTTTCAAGGGCCCTGAAGAAGGAGATGCAGTGTCATATAAGATGGAGAGGAATTCTGTTACGAGAGATTTCTACTCTGGGGACTGATGGCACCTAGCAATAACAACAACGTGATGCACAGAGCCTGATGCTGGCTCACGGAGACCTTCATATCAGAGATTAGGACTAACGATGACCTTGTTGTCTGACCTTGGACAGTGTCAACGGGGTGGAATCAGTCCACTCAGGATGAAATGGGCCGCACTCGACACACTTAGGGCTGGGAATGGGGAAAGGGATGACCTTCATTCCTCAAATATTTATCAGTGGCTGCTGGTTATCCTACATCCCCTAACTCCTGCAAAGCAGCTTCTATACTTCAGATAGGAGCAGCTTCCCATCTGAGCAATTCAAGGTAGACTGCTCCTTCCTGCGTGGCCCAGACCATGACCTCGCATGTGTACCAGCTCAGCTCTGCAGCTTCTGCAGAAAGAATATGTCCACATTGAGGCTCCTGTCTGTGCCAAGGCCTGCAACCACTCTAGGGCTTGTGTCCGCAGTCCCAGCATGCTGCCAGCTGGCATGACTCTGGCCGAGCACTTGGGCACCCGCCTAGGATCCCTGCGGGTTTCCAGTGCGTGCCAGGCTGGGGAGCAGACTCAGCACTTCTCGGCAACATGCGCTTTGGCAGAGGCTGGGCCCAGCAGAACAAAATGTACAAAGGGCCGGCTCAGAGACAAGTGACATATCTGCTGTGCTCCCATGCTGAGTACCAGCTCCCGGAGGACACTCGGGAGCATCCGCCAGCTTCTGACGGCCACACAAGGCACAGGTCTCCCAAGACAAGACTCAACAGATGTCTGGGTGTGGCCTCAGAGGTGGCCAGCCAGCTCCTGAGGCTCCAGCCTCGGTCATCGCAATCACCCACAGAAAAAACAGCCACGTCATCGCCACCAACGACAGTAGCAGTGGGGCCTGGCCCTCGGGCACCCTGGCACCCTGGCATGACTCTGGCCGAGCACTTGGGCACCCGCCTACGATCCCTGCGGGTTTCCAGTGCGTGCCAGGCTGGGGAGCAGACTCAGCACTTCTCGGCAACATGCGCTTTGGCAGAGGCTGGGCAGAGGAGGGAGGGTTCTGGGCCCTGGGAAGGTGAGAACTAGCCCAGGAGAGGGCCCAGCTCTGGCCCCGACAGCAGCTCTTACCCCTGGCACCTCCTGCCTCCGCGGAACAGAGCCAGAACCTTGCAAAGGCTCACAGACATTTTACAGACCCGGGGACAGGGAGGCACAAATGGCCGGTGCTTGGACAGGAAAGGACAGGATTCAAGTCTGTCTATCCGTCTGCAGTTCTTGGGAGCCCCTGCTCAGCCGAGGGTCTCTTCCTGGATATCGTGTCACTTGTGGCACAGTGCTTAAGCGCTCAGCTGTTAACCAAAAGGCCAGCAGTTCAAATCCACCAGGTGCTCCTTGGAAAGCCTATGGCGCCATTCTGCACTGTCCTGCAGGGTTGCTTTGAGTGGAAATTCCCTCAGTGGCACCCAAGAAGAAAGTCTCACTCCCTACACTTCCTGCATTGGATGACTGTGACGGACTGAATGGTGTCCCCCAAAATGTATGTCAACTTGGCGAGACCATGATCCCACCATTCTGTCATCTGATGTGAGTTTCCTGCGTGGGACATCCTCTCTTTGTGGCATTCACGAGGCGGGATTAGTGGCAGTCGTGCTGATAGCAGAGGGCTTAATCTGCAAGACGAGGTTGTATCTTGAGCCAATCCCTTCTGAGGTATAAAAGAGAGACCCAAGTGCAGAGACATGGGGCCCTCCTCCCCCCGAAAAAGTGGTGGCAGGAGAAGAGCGTGCCCTTTGGGCCTACGGTCCCTGAGCTGAGAGGTTCCTAGCCCAGTGGAAGACTGATTGATGGCAAGGACCTTCCTCCAGAGCAGACAGAGAGAGAAAGCCTTCCTGCGAAAATGGCATCCCGTGCCAGCAAGCTGCCACACCCCCTTAAGGCTCGGGCCTCTCGACTGTCACACAGAAGCCACTGCCGCAGATGCTTCCTGGGGTCACAGGTGAGGGTTGAGTGAAACCAGGGTGGCCTGCGTGACGTGGATAGTTAAACGTCTGACTACCAGTGGGAGGCTGGAGCACAAACTTGCCCAGAGCACCCTGATGGCTGGCCCGGTGACCTGCTCTTAAAGGCCACAGCCCTGGAAACGGTGGACAGTTCTACTCAGCACCCGCGGGGTCCCCATGAGTCAGGAGGGACCCGCCTGACAGCAGCTGGCAACAACAGCATGCTGACGGGCGTCTCTGCCAGGGCCGCCAGGGCTCAAGGGGAGAGCCACCACCATCCACGCAGCAGCCCCAGCTGTGACTCCAGGGCGGTGCCCCGCGTACACAGCCAGCACACTCAGTCTGGGAAGGCAGGTGTGGCTCTAGGATACAGAACAGGTCCAGGGAGCCTCCAGGCCAAGACAGCCTTGGAGAAAGTGTCTGCTCATCTCCTTAAACAAGTCAGCCAGTGAAAGCCCCGTGGATCACACTGGTCCAATCCATGGTCAGGAGAAGGACACAGGACCAGGTGGCAACACTTGGTTCCATGGTGGGTGGGGAGCAGCGCCAACGGCAGTGAACAGCAGCCCCCACCCACAGGATGGGGGACAGTAGGCAGAACGTGCAGCCACTGAGAGCCGAACACGACGTCCCGTCTGCAGCTCTCCTGGGACAGTCAGTGCTGAGGGGGGCACGGGGCTCGGGCCTGTGACGCTCCCAGGTGTGCGAGAGGTCCTGGAAGGGTGCTACTTAATCCCAGAGTGTCCACCCTCCTGCCACTTCCCAAGGGCAGCGCTGATGACACAGGGGAGCCCAAGGGGAGCACACAGGTGTGCCAGAGAGAAGGGCTAAGTCCTTAGCTAACTTTGCGACCACTCATCCAGAAAAGGCCCAGGAGCATTTAGGGGAAAAAAATGGTAAAGCTCTGGAAACAAAGGAAAGCAAGAATAAAGCACCACTTTTACTTCAGGGAGAGGAGGATGGCAAGTTGCCATGGCAACCAGAGGCTTTTACTCAGCCTAGGATGCTAAAGACTCCTCCTGGCTTTGCAGAGACAAAGAGGCCCAATTAGATAAGTCTTGGGGGAAAAGAGAGACGGGGAGGCCAGGAAGACAGTGTCGGCCCCTCCCCCAACCCCACCCCCAGGCACGGTCCCCACTGTTTCCTCTGTGACTAATTCTGGGGTTCCCTCTCACCATCTGAATGCGGTGACAAACTTTCAGTGAGCTACCCCATTCCCTCCAAGCTTCCAAAGAAGCTTCAGTTTCCCAGAGCAATGGGAAACATCCGAGCCCAGAACTGGGTCTGTGGTGCTGCCTCGTTAATTGGAGTCCCCAGTGGTGCAAAGAGCGAGCACGCTGGGCCACCAGCGTGAGGTCCCCACGAGGTGTCTTGGAGGAGACCGCCCAGCAGTCAGCTTCTGACGGGGCTGAGACCCAGACGGAGCAAGCTTCCACTGTGACACACTATGGCTCCCGTGAGGTGGGGTTCCCTCGACCGCAACTCGTCACTTGGTGGACCCCTTGGTTGGGTGGTCTTCCAGGCCCTTGGCCTTGGTTTTCAGCAGCCGTGCCTTTTACCCACCCTCAACACCACATTTAGGAACGTGGTCCCCAGCTTGTCTCACGTCCAACCGCATCATGGTAGCAGCTGTCTAGTTCACATATGTGTCTATTAGTGTGTATTAGCACTGTTCACTTAATACATTTTGTTTAAGTCAATTTGTTTAATAGTTTGTTTTGAAAAAGACTTCAGCATAGTTACTAGATGGACAACCACTGTCAACTGACACAGCCCAGTGGCAGCTGAGTAACACAATGGTTAACTGTAGGTTTTTGATCCCAACCTAGAGAAGGATTATTTAAACATGGTATAAATTATGGAAATCATAGAGTATGAGAGGGGTCTGCAAACTTTGACACACGGGCCAGAAGCCACTCTTGCAGATAAAGACTTATGAGCACCCAGCCGTGCCCACTCATTTATGTATTGCCCGTAGCTCCTTTTACTCTGTACCAGCAGAGTCATTGGGGCAGAGGAAACTGCCCCACGGCCCAAAACATTTAACACCCAGCTCCTCACAGCAGAAGTTTGTGCACCCCTGAAGTACATGACTGGTAATCTGACTACCTTCAAAATGAAAATCTTCAGTACGTTAAAAGAAAGCATTAACAAAATGAAAACAGAAGTCACAAAAGAGAAAAACGTAGTTCATTAAAGTGGCAAAGGACCGGAGACCACAACTTAAAAAGTGGATCCCTGAAAATCATTGAGAAACAAAACCACGGGCAAAGCCGGTGACAGAAGAAACCCAGGTGACGATCAGCTCAGAAGGACTGCCCAGCCTCGGCAGGAAGCACAGCACTGTGAAACCAAGCCTCTCGAGCGTGGAGGTCATGCCGAGAGAGCACAGGCAGGGATTGACAAAGTCCAGCAACAGCACAGCCACACAGCTGGGGTGAAGCTCTCACAGAACCATGAACCGGAACACAGACACTGAAGAGCAATCTGGCACCGCCCGGGAGGCCGTGACACAGCTCCAAGAAGCGACTGCTCACTGGCTACAAGCCCTGGGGAAACCCCTACTTACGGAACAAAGGGTAAGAACATTCATTTTCGTGTCAGCACAAATGCAAACATTTGAGAGAAAAAATAAGCAAAGGTCCATCCACTGAAAAATGGGTAGAACACAATGGAATACTACGTATCAGAGAAAATGAGTTACCAGACTCACCTGCACTGATGCAGGCAAACCTCAAAAACAAGGTCTGTGAGGCTAAAGGGCACACTACAGAAGGACCCATGTGACTGGGAGACTACATCAGCACAAGACCGGAAGAACCAGATGGTGCCTGGCCACCACCAAAGACAGCCCTGACGGGGAACGCAACGCAGAGTCCCTGTCGCAGCGTGAGAGAAAGAGGTGGTCAGATCAAAAACTATTAAAAGGTCAGACTTGATGGTCCAGCAGCCTGGAGGGTCCCCTTAGAATGTGGCCCATAAAGTTGCTGCTAGCCTAGAGCCGAAACCAGTACTATAGCCAACATTTCAGACAAAGATTGGACAGGACTGTGGGACATAGCGGGATGCAGATGGTATGTGCACTTTATGCTTTTATACACATACGTGAGGCTGTCCTACTGGTTTCTTTCTAGAGGGGAGAAGGAGAGTGGGGAACAAGTGCTGGTTGAGTTGACAGGGAAGTGAGGAGTGAAGCAGAAGAATGTGCGGGGACAGGGTGAGGACGGCAGGCAGAGCTGCAGGAGGCGGGCACGCAAACTTGCACTTCATCACAGTAAAAAAATTTAAACCCCCCAAAAGACAAAAAAGACTAAGGTAAACACAGACAACATGCTTCTGTTTCTTTAAAGATGACAAACGTGCCAAAGAACACAGGGAGTCCCCGAGACACAGCGTATCTGAGTTACAACCAACCGTCCTGGCAACTGTCCTTTTTTTTTTGGTACATCTTATTGCTGGTAATACACACTGCATATGACCTTGGGGAGGACAGTCTGGTCACACGGAGAGCACACAGTGCCACCGAGTGCGATCTACTGATACGTACTGCAGAGCACAGACAAGGGAGGCGTATGCCCGCGGTGGCGCAGGGCGTAGGCTAGTGACACGCACCGCACAGGAGGCTGCAGAGCGTCACCCGGTGACACACACCTCGCACACCGTTGCAGACTGTAATCCAGTGATATGTACCTCGTGCAATGTTTCAGAGGACAATCTAGTGACGTGCACCACAGTCAGTGTTTCAGAGTGTAATCTAGTGATGTGCATCTCACATTTCAGAGTGTAATCTAGTCACATGCACCAGGTGTGGTATTTCAGAGTGTAACCTAGTGATACACATACATTTCAGTGTAATCTAGTGACATGCACCGCATACAGTGGTGCAGAGCATGATCTGGTGGCATGTACTGTGTACAGTGCTGCAGAGTGTAATCTGCTGATATCACCACTCTCAGACACTCACTGGCAGAGGTTCAGTGTTAAGATTTTACTGTTCAAACCACCCCCAGCTTGCAGGCTCTGGCTTGGTCTACGCTGAAGTCAGTGTTGGGAGTCGTAACAAACGGCAAGTTGGGCAATGTCCAACCCCGATGACCTGTGACAAGCAAACCTCGCACAGGCCCGGCAGCCACCGCCATGACGCCACCCGTGATCCGACTGTCTGCAGCGCGATCCTGTTCAGCACGTCATACCCCCACAAGCCGTCATTTGGGGAATGAGGTGTTTGACTTCTATCAGAACCAACTCAACAACAGTTGCCAGACAGAACCCCACATTAAGTGGGGGCTACCGCTTCTCTCCGTGTCACAGGTAAGTGCTCGGTGGGTCGACTACCTCTCTCTAACTAGGTTGTGACCAGCTTATAAGGCTTGAAGCGGCTTCCCTCAACACCAGATAAACTTAAATAATGGAGAATTTATTAAAATACACATTCCTGGAGACAGAAGTCACGAACTGGGTGGGACTCACGCATCTCTTTTAAGGCCCTTCTCTGTGAGAGCTGCTTTCTGGGGCTCAGGAGCCGCTGGTCTGCACCTGGACCCCAGGTCTGTCTCATGGGTCACTGGCCACACATCTCAGGGACCAAAACCAAACCACATGCTCCCAAAACCAGTCCTGCAGGGCAGCTTGGAAGACCAAACTACTGAGCACCCCCATGTATGAGCACCTCCTTATGGGAACTCCCTGAAAACTCACAATGACACCCATTGCAGACGGGAAAACTGAGACACAGAGTGCTGAAGAGGATCCTCTGCCCAAGGTCATGCAGCAAGTCAGGCAGAGCTGGGATTTGAACCAGGGTCATTGGGATGCCAAAGCCTGGGCCTGCCACCCCTCTGTTGACCGCCCAAATGCTGGCAGGACTGCAGCACCGGGAGTAAACGTCTGTCTCATTGGACAGACCCCTCCTCTGCAGTGAGCTGAGCAGAGGACACCATCCTTGTCATCCCAATTCACAGACAGGAAAACTGAGAACCAGAGAATCATGGGGCACTGGACACTACGTGGCAGCCACAGCCCCCAGTGTCTGTTATCTGAATCTCCTGCTCATGGTCTCTGCCTCCACACTGAAGACACTGACAAGCAGAGTTTTGCTGGGAGGTGGGAGCAGCACCAGGGTGGCTGGCCCTGAGGCTCCAGCTTCCCTGCAGACTGCAGAAACAGGAGCCCCCAAGTGCAGACCCCTGCACCTTAGCAGAGGAGTCATTGCTGAGAGAAGAGGCTGTGGTCAAGGCATCCTTTAGGGCAGCGCTCTCAGCCAGGGGACACCTACGGGTCACACAGAGTGGGCAGGGGTGCCAGCACCCGGAGGATGGAGGCCAGGGGTGCCGCTCAGTGCCCTACCATGCACAGGACGTCATTGCGGAGCCACCCTGTCCCAGACACCGCAGCCCTGAGGCCAGTGTAGGACCTCAGCCAGCAGCATTGGTTGCCCTGGAGACCAGGGAGGAACACAGATGCTGAGGCCCCGCCCCAGCAGCAGAGAGCCAGCCTGGCACCTCCAAGTGCCTGGGGCCCAGGAGCACCGGCTGAGGACAAATCCCAGTGCAAGGGGACACTCGCGGCACTCTGAGCTGGCCCAGCTCATGGCGCTGCATTGTCTGTTCCGTGTGGTGGGGCCAGTGCTGGGGCTCCAGGAGGATGAAGTGGAAGGGGGGCACCTGGGCCTGGTCCCCAGCCGAGCCGGACGAGGTAGTCTGATCCCCAGCAGGTAGATGGAGGCAGGTGGGGACCCGCTGCCGTGAGTTGGCTGCAGCGTGAGACTGTGGTCACAAACCATCAGGATCTCACCTCCTTGCTCCCCTGGTGAGCTCAGGGTGACCACCCAGCCCTGCCTTGGGGAGATCGGGAAACGCACCTGGGTCCCGGCCCACCTGCTGACTGCCGGTCCACACAGGCTCAGCCTCTCCGGGTGGCCTCGCTGCCACATGTGAGTGAGGCTCAGGATCCGAGGGAACCCTGGGGCTCCTGGACCCTGCCTGGGCTGGCTCTCAAGAAGACCTGCCCTCAGACCTCGGCCTGAGAGCAAGGTGATGAGACCCCAGCAGATCTCGGCCCAGGACACAGTGGCCCCATTTGTGCTGTCCACAACACAGTACATTTCTGGCTCCCAGGCCTGATGGATGGGTCCCCTCAGGGGACCACTGAGTCACAATGCAGAGGGTGGCTGGGGGCTCAGGGGCAGCAGTCAGACACCAGATAACCAAATAGGACAACGCATCGTCCAAAAATGAAAAATTCCAGATTCCCAGATTTTTGTTTCTGGAAACCCTTGGACAGTCCGGCAATACTGCACCCATCTTCCTGCCTGGGAACACCCACGCAGGGACAGCCCTGAGCCTCAGCCCCAGACCAGCCCCCCACCCACCTACAGCCCCCTACTTCTTCCTGCACCTCGCCTGGCTCCCGCAGACCCGTAGTTCTCATCTAGGGGTAATTCTGCCCCCCAAGGGACAGGGGCAGCATCTAGGGACTTTGTGGGTCATCACAGGGGATGTAACATGCAGCAGTTACCAAACCAAACCAAACTCATTGCCATCAAGTCAATTCCTACTCATAGCAACCCTATGAGACAGAGTAGAATAGCCTCATCGTGTCCAGAGTGCCTGGCGGATTTGAACTGGTGACTTCTCGGTTAGCAGATGTAGGTCCTAACCACCTTCCTACCAGGGACTCGGTGAGCAGTCAGGGACGCTGCTAACCACCCCAGACGCCCAGAACAGCGCCTGCAGGCTGGCAGCCGGGGCGAGGCAGCGGGGATGGAGGCAGCCCAGGGCGGCCTGCCCACCGCACTTACTTGGAGAGTCTCATCTCGATCTGCTGCCGGATCTCCCGCCGCTCCTCGTCAGTCCTCCTGGGGAAGACGTTGCGGTCCTCCAGCTCCTGCTTGCTGGGCCGGTTCCTCAGCTTCACCGCCAAGAGCTCCTTCTTGCACTTCCTGGGCAGCGTTCCTAAAAGACCCGTCACAGGGAGGAGAGACACAGGCCTTAGAGGAGGGTTGGTCTGTCCGTCCTGCCCTATTCTTCAGAGGAAGGCATCTGGCCCAGAGTCGTGGGGGCCAGAGCCAAGCACACATACGTACGTAAGTGCATCCATCTGCCTGGTGCTTCCTGGCACAGGGAGAAAGGGACGCCACCATGCCTGTCTACTGTGGCCCTGATCCATAGGCCACGCTGGGCCACCAGGACTGCCCTGATTGACACCTGTGGTCCCACGGTGGTCATTAATGACATGTCCTGTCTCCTTCCAAGGTGTCCCAGGCAGAGCATAAATTATTCCATCACTGCCCACAGCAGTGCCTGGCCATCTCCTTGCCCAGTCCCTCCCACTGCATACCACACTTCCAGATTCTCCCGCACCCCGCCTCAGGGATCTCACTGCTCTGCCAAGACCACAGTGATGGACTGAATGGCATTTCCCCAAAGACCCGTCCTGTGAACCCTAACCCCCATATCTGTGGTTGGAGCCCCAGGGGTGCAGTGGTTAAGAGCTATGCGGCTCACCCGAAGGTCAACAGTTCGAATCCAGCAGGTGCTCCCTGGAAACCCTGTGGGGCAGTTGTACTCTTCCTTACAGGGCAGGTTTGAGTCAGCAGTGACCCAACAGCAAAGGGTTTGGTTTCGTTTGGGGTACATTGGTGGTTACAGTCCCATGTGGAAATGTGTTTTGCATGTTGATGAGTCAGTATTAGTGTTGGGTGTGTCCTAACCCTTTCAGTACCCACTTATCTTCTGCTTTGAATTTTTTGGTTGCGACAATGTGTTTGGAACCCTAGTGGTGCAGTGGTTAAGTGCTACGGCTGCTAACCAACAAGTCAGCAGTTCAAACCCACCAGGTGCTCCTTGGAAATTTGATGGGGCAGTTCTCCTTGCTATGAGTATGAGTTGGCATTGATTGAGTGGCACTGTTTTTTTTTTTGGTTCACCATGTGTTTTCATTAACAGAAGCATGCTGAATCACTGAGTGTGTTTAAATTTTTGACTGGTGACATGGATTTGAGAAATACTATGTGGGATTACACGTTTATCATGAAAATTAGGAGTTACTTAGGTGTCATGGCTAGTGGGCACTCAGCTGTCCCATGAGACACGGGTGGCAGGAATTTCTGCAGAGCTCCTTCCATGTGGTTATATTGGGCCCTTCTGTGTTCCAAACATGAGGCAAAATATTCCCCCTCCAACACACTAGGGCTCTTTAACTATTACACAGAAAACCACAAAGATACCTACAAGGCTTATCTAGAGGGACAAAAGCCAAAAGTCACAAGAGCTGTACTCAGTCATGCTTCCAAGAGGTACTACCTCACATTTAAGCTTGGTACCCCAACTGTTTTGTGCCAACAAATGTATTTTTCATTTTCCACTGTTACATAAATCTCCACTGGGGTGCAGCAAATACTTTTAGTGGATAAAGTTAAGATCTTAAGAAACCTGAGAGGCAGACAATGTAGGTGGGCAATTATATATCCCAAACATCAAGAGAGGGATTTAAATCAATCTCTCTTGAGATATAAGAGATTAAACAAGTGAACAGAGATGGGGAAAGACTGACGAAATGTCACATGAAGATCACCAAAGAGCCAAGACACAGAATTTGGAAGACAAGGACCTACCCCGAGAGCTGACAGAGGGAGAAAGCCTTCCCTCAGAGCCAGCTCCCTGAACTCAGACATCTAGCCTCCTAAACTGCGAGAAGATAATTTTCTGTTTGTTAAAGCCACCCCCCTGTGGTCCTACTGCTACAGCAGCACTAAATGACACAGCTCTCCAGGGACCGGCTCCCTCCCAGCTACTATGCTCAGCTTGAATGCTGTCCCCTTGAACAGGCCCCAAAGAGCCTCTGGTCCCCATCACATCACCCTATTGTAACTGCTTGCCATCTGATGACGTTCTGGATGGTTGTCACCTGGCTCCTCCGTGGCACTCTGAATTCCCTGGGAGTCTGTCCACCCCACATCCCAGCTCCTCACTCACGCTGGCAGAATGGGCCACCAACGAAAACCATTAGCAGCAATGTTGGTGAAGAGTGCCGACTCACTGCACTGCCAGCAGGAGAGGCAGATCAGTCTCAGAAGAAGTACGCCCAGAAAGCCCCTTAGACGCAAGGACAGTGAGACTGGCCCGCTTCCTTCAGACACGTCATCAGAGAGGACCAACCACTAGGAAAGGACACCATGTTTGGTGAGGCAGAGAGCGCCAGCGGACACGAGGGGAACCCTCAGTGACGCGGGCTGACGCAACAGCCTTGACCCTGGGCGGCACAAACACACCAACCACCGGGAAGACGCAGCAGGACCACGGGACACTCTGTTCTGCGACAGACGGTCGCCGTGAATAGGAGCCACCCCAGCGGCAGCTGGCAACAGCGACAGTGACCACCGTCGACTGGGTTACTGGGCGGGCTGCCTCAGGGTCCCCTGGACCTCTGTGCTCTGGCCTGGCCTCTGTGCCCCGCACTTGTCCAGGGTCAGCTGAGGGCGACCAGGGCACCATCGAGAACTCAGGGCACCAATGTTCAAATTTGCTGTGGGAAAGAAAGGGTGCCTTAGTCACTGGGTGCTGCTGTAACAGACATACCACAGTGGACAGCTTCAACGAAGAGTAACTTATTGTCTCACAGAAAAGTAGATGAAAGTCCAAGTTCAGGGCGTGAGCAGCAGGCAGTCTTTCCCTGTCGGCTCTGGAGGAAGGTCCTTGTCCATCCTTCCCTGGACTGAAAGTTTCTGAGGCCCAGGGATCCCAGGGCCTTTCAGAAGAACACACTCTGCTTCTGGCACCGCTTTCCTGGTGGTACGGGGTCCCCAATTCTGCTTGCTTTCTTTTCCTTTATGTCCCAAAAGACAGCCTCAGGGCACAGTATAATCTTACACATGGAGTCCTGCCCCACCAACTCAACTGCCACCCACCCTCCCACATTAACATCATAAGGGCAGGGTTTACAGCACATAGGATCATCACACGCATTAGGAATCACAGCCCAGCCAGACTGCCACACACTCTGGGGGACACATCGCGGTCCATGACAGACAGCGCCGAGCTGCACTCGCAGACTTAGGGCTAGCTGCCCTTACTTCAGGGCTCTGGAATGACACACCGCTCTCTTTCACTGAGCTTTCCCAATAACAGAGTCCCTTGCTCCTCGGACATCGAAGCTGTTGACTACCTGCACATCAGTCCCAAGTCCCGAAGGAGCTTCAGTTCTGCAGGTCTACAGGGCCCAGATTCACATCCTGTGGCCTCAAACCATCACCCAGCCTGGTCATTTCCACAGATGGTACTGTCTTCCTTCTGAAAAAGCGGCTCCCCAAAAGTTGGTCCTTAGTGTGGGAGACAGGAACACAAAGCAAGGAAAAGATCCCCGGTATCGTCGTTTAACAGACGTCTGGGGAGACATCCGCAGAGGGGCGCTCAGCTGGGACTCGGGTTTCTCGTGCGAGCTCCTTTCCAGGTGTGCTTTCCGTAAAGGAAGAAAAACGATGATTCTGGAAACCATTCCAGCGAGGGCTCCGGCCGCAGTCTGTTTTGTGGCTTTATAAATGACTAGAGCCCAGTATTTATAGAATCATAAACGGCCTGGGAGACCCCTAAGCATTTTTTACTTCATCCTCCCTGCATTTCACGGGGGTCATACACATATCAAGAGTCTCGGGACAAACACTCTTGAAGGCCAAGAGTCTAATATCGAGCCAGAAGGGGCTGCCATCTTCAGAGAACTATAACATGCTTTACCATAAAACTACACTGAATGTGGTTTGATCTGTTTTAGCTTTTGATACAGTAAGTCCTTACGCCCACTGGAAATGTCTCAGGCTTGTCATCACAAACTGTAATTGGATTTGTTTTGGCTGAGAAAAAGACTTTGTCATCAGAGATTCCTAGACGTCCGTGATAACTCACGATACATGGAACTTACGCTGGGAAGCGATGCCCATCCGCTGCTGACCACACCAGCCTCTCCAAGCACCTAAGCACAATGGAAACCCTGGCTGCACAGTGGTTAGTGCTATATCTGCCAACTAAAAGGTCAGCAGCTCGAATCCACCAGGTGCTCCTTGGAAACCCTGTGGAGCAGTTCTACTCCATCCTGTGGGGTCGCTGGGAGCTGAAATTAACGTGATGGCAGTGGGCTTATTTATTGACTTATTTTTGGTATAAGCCCAGCACAGACACGCAGTAGGACCGCAGGGAAGACTCCCAAGTGACTGGCCTTCCTCAAAGCACCACAAAGTCACCAAGTTTCTCTCCTTACATGTCAACAAGACGACATTTCTGGAAACACAGCTTAGGATGAGAGGACATTTCATAAATTTGAGCAGTCCTTCTTCCTAGCTGACAGAATTAATCTAAAAGAAGTAATTTCCAGAGTCCACTGCCTAACTCTGAGAAGGATGAAAGAGATGAGAAAAAGGGGAGATCCCTCTGTCCAGCCTTTTGGGGGCAAGAGGCCCTTCTTCTCCTAACACCCCCAATCCTCTTCATTTTCCTTTGAATTAGAAACCCCACTTTCAGGAGTAAGTCTGCCAAAACCAATGAGACATATTAAACAAGATAATAATGATCAAAATAAAGGAATGCTCGTCTCAACATTATTTATGAGAGCAAGAATTGGGCGCAGTCTAAATATCCCATAAGAGGTAACCGTCAAAAAAATTTCAGCAGACCTCACCCATCTGAGTGTCAGGTATGAGTTAAGAATGGTGGCATGTGTCAC
This sequence comes from Heterohyrax brucei, assembly GCA_028571685.1. Classification (NCBI taxonomy): domain Eukaryota; kingdom Metazoa; phylum Chordata; class Mammalia; order Hyracoidea; family Procaviidae; genus Heterohyrax; species Heterohyrax brucei. Next base: position 88,242,270 of record CM053156.1, on the reverse strand, counting down.
CGAGGAGTCCTGTGTGACGCAAATGGTGAGGCGCTCAACTACCAGCCAAAGAGGTAGGTGTTTTCAGCCCCCCTAGAGGTGCCTCAGAAGAGAGGCCTGGCACTCTCAAAAGGTTACAGCCTTGAAAACCGCATGGACTGCACCACATGTGCAGTCACCGTAAGGTGACATCAACTCGATGACAATTGACAACAGCATCACTGAATGACAAAACTACGTTTATGACACATCACTAATGATAGTCAGTTACAGCAAAGCATGAATGTGCGTGTATATCCAACTCTGTACACACAAATACACATGTTAGAATCCGGCACTGAAAAGCCAAGAATTAATCATTTTACCTATAAACTTTGGATCTTTTTTATTTTTTTAAGGATGCTGCTAATCGAAGGCTCAGCAGTTTAAACCCACCAGCCATGCAGCGTGAGACAGATGAGACGGTCAACTTTCCTACAGATTTATAGCCTCGGGAACCCGATGAGGCAGGTCTACGGTGTCCTGTCAGGTCACCATGAGCTGGAATCGAGTCAATGCCAATGAATCTTGGTGTCTTAGTTTAACCAAAAATGTGGTTCCTTTTAGAAAGAATTTATTAAAAAGAATATTGTCAAGTCACATCAGTAAAAATGCCAGAGGAAGTCCCTTCAAAAATTCTCTCCCCCACAAAAGCCATGAGGCTCTTGTCCATTACTGGTGTGCCTGTTGGAGATCCCCACCCCCAGCCCAGAGCAGGGAGCCAGGTTCAAAGCTCCCAGTGCATCTTTCCTGGTGATATGAGGTCCCTCACGTCTCTGCCGGACTCTCTCATTTATATCTCAAAAGAGAGTGACTCACCGCACACCCTAACCCTATAGATGGAGTCGTACCATGTTAACACCACAGAGCTTAGAATTTACAACACGGATGATAATCACATCAGGTCACAACACAGCAGGCAACCACACAGTCCTGGGGTTCATGGCCTAGCCAAGTTGACACACAGTTTTAGGACAGACACAATTCAATCCATAACCCTAAATGACAAGCAATTCTACAGCTGGGCACACACCTCACAGAAGTGGTGGCAGGGCCTCCAACAGGACCTGCACCACAGCCGTACTCCCAACAGAGGAAAGGTGGAAAGGCGAGTGGTCAACAAACTGTCATTCACCCACACAGTGGCATGAGTTCATCTTAAGCAGGAACAAAGTTGTGGTACCCACGCTATGACATCAGTGAACCCTGAAACCATCATGCTGAGTGACACAGGCCAGACACTGGGTCAAGGGCCACGTGAGCCCACTGATAAGAAGTGTCTGGAACAAACGCACCAGGACGGAAAATGGGTCAGAGAGTACCAGCAGCCTGCGGGGAGGGGAGAGAGGAAGCTAGGGTTTACGGGGCACAAAGCTTCTGTCTGGGGTGGTGAAGACATTCTGGAAGAAAACGGTCGCCCAGTATTATAATTACAACTAATGCCAGTGAATCGGGCTTTTGAAAGCAGTTAAAATGATGACTGTTAAGTTAGACATATTTTACCACAATGAAATCGTTTAAAAAAATCAATAAGAAAACTAGGAATAACTGTCAAAATCAATTTTTTCAGAAACTCTGGAGAGTAACCAGTGGCTGATGGCAACTGGGGAGCACTTATTGGAGAAGGCCAGCTGACTCTCCGATGGAATGCATTACCTTCTCCTGGTCCCATCTGCCTCTCCAGTCCCGTGAGGGCTTTGAAACAAGAGTCCACGTTCACGGTGGACACCGGCTGCTTACAGCCACTGGAGGAAGGAGACCAGGCCAGGCTCCTTCCCAGCCTCGCCCCCAAGGAACTGTCATCTGTGCCCTGCCTAGGGGTCCTCGGAGGACCGCACTTGCAAAGCTGTTAGTGACCTGACAAGGAGCTCGCCCAGTGTGAGAAGCTTTCAGTTTCCAAAGATCAGACTTCTTCCACTTGCCATCAGACCAGCCCTGCTTAATACCATGCAGCGCCCTCCAAGGCAAATCCAAGAAAATCAAAGCACAGGCCCAAGCAAAAACAGCTCTATTCAATAAAAAATGCATGGCTTCTGGCAGGCCCGGTTCATGCCCAGCACACCCTGCGAGTGCCTCTCCACACACAGCCGACAGTAGGGCTCAGGCGATGGGCTGGGTGGTGACAGCTCTCCTCCCGGTGCCAGGGTGTCCCCAACAGCTGCCAAACGCAGCGCTCCGGCCCCACACCTCCCCCAGCCGGAGGCAGCCCTCCACGTGCTGTGCACGCCTCCACACCAACAAACGTCTCTCTCGGCACCTAGGGTGGCCGTAATGGAAACGCCATAACTGGGTGCCTTTAATAAGCAGAGATTTATTCTCTAGCAGGCCAGGAGGCTACAAGTCTCAATTCAGGGTACCAGCTTCAGGGGAAGGCTTTTTCTTCTCTCTGTCGGCTCTCAGGGAAGGTCCTTGTCACCCGTCTTCCCTGGTCCATGAGCTACTGAGTGCAGGGAGCCCTGGTCCGACGGACGCCTGCTCCTGGTGCTCCTTGCTGAGCAGTAAAGACGCCCTTGATCTCTCTGCTTGCTTCTCTTTCCGTCTCAAAAGTGACTGACTCAAGACACAGCCCAATCTTGCAGACTTTGAGTCCTGTACTAGTGACGTAACTGCCTGTAATCCTGCCTCATGACATTGGAGGTTACGATTCACAGCCTACCATACAAAACTGATTAGAAAAGAATGCAAGAGAAGGTAGAAAGAGTAGAAGGGGAACAAAAACACTCACAGGAAACAAGAAGATAGATTTAAACCACGTGACATGGTATCCCATTAAATTCAAACAGCCTGAATGTCCCACTGAAAAGCAGACACCAACTGCAGGATATAAAAGCAAAGCCTGGCTGCATGCTGCCTGCACTCACCCACTTTCAATATAAAAACATAAACAGATTAACAGCAAAAAGAGGGAAGAAGACAGTGCAGGCCACACCGATCCACAGAAAGCGGAAGCGGGTGCCGGATACCGGACAGCACAGACCGCGAGCTAAGACCTCATCAGGCGAAGAGCGTCACCTCACAACAGCAGAGGGACCGCCGCCTTGAGAGGGCACACCGGTTCTGAGCATTTGTGATTCTATGGAGAGCTTCACAATACATAAAATAAAATCAGAGCTGAAAGAACAGAAAGATAAACCCACAGTTACACTCAGAGGCTGCAAAATCCCACCCAGCAATGGGCTACAACAAGCAGCCAGAAAATCATTAAAGAAACAGAAGGCTTTGACCAACACCATCCACCAACCTGACATCACAAGACACACCCCTTCCCAGAAGCACAGCTGAATCCATGTTCTTCTCAAGGTCACAGGGAACCGTCACCTGGACAGACCATATTCTGGTCATAAAACAAGTCTCAAAACATTTCTAACTCACTTGAGCCATACAAAGTGTGTTCTTCTCAGACCAGAGTATAATTTATTTTGGAAATAATTAACAAAAAAATCTCTTTAAAAAAATTCGAGTATTTAAAAATGAAATAAAAACATCTAAACAACCCACAGATCCAAGAAGAACTCACGTGGGAATTCAAGAGCTGTTCTGAAGTAAATGAAAATACAACCTATCACTAAGGTATTAGAGAAGATTCTATAGGCAGAAAAGAATATCACAAATAAATGGTCCCAAAATCTAGCTCAAGAGATCTGACGAACATGAGCAAATTAAACCCAGGTAACTGGAAAAAAGGAAAAAATAAAGATGAGAGTGAAGAACCAACATAACTGAAATTAAAAAAAAATAGAGAAGGCCACTGAAACCAAAAGTCACTTCTGGAAGAAGATACACACCAAAAGGAAGTTGCTGTCTAGTTGATTCCGACTCTGAGAGACCCTGTAGGACACAATAGACCTGTCCCACAGGGCTTCCAGTAGCAGCCGGCAGACCCCAACTGCTGACACTCTGGCTAATAGCCAAGCGCTGAGCTGCGGCACTAGGCTCCTGATGAGAAGATGCGTGGAACTGATCAAACGTTAGCCAGACAGATCTAGAGAGAACACACACACACACAGTGGCACAGGACACAGTCGACCCATGCCACTCATCAGAGGCAACCACACTTTACAAAACCAGGGAGCACCTGGCCTAAGCCCAGGTCTTCAGAGGCTTCACAGGCGTGCAAAAGCCGGACGCTGAGTGAGAGAGACCCAGGAACTGACGCCTTTGAACGAGGGTGCAGGGGAAGAACCCTGAACATGTCGGCTCTGTCTTGGGAGGAGTGCAGCCCAGGGCTCTGCAGAAGCCAGGACGGGGAAACCTTGTCTCACATGCTTCGGATGTGTTGTCAGGAGGGACAGTCCTCAGAGAACATTACGCTGGGAGAGCAGTGGGTCACAGAAAAGGAGGACGACCCTCGACAAGACAGAATGACACGGTGTCTGCGGCAACAGGCTCAAGCACAGCAGCTGTGAGGGCGGCAGAGGGCCACACAGGGCTGTGTTCTGCTGTACAGATTCACTACGGGGCCAAACCAGCTTGACGGCACCTAATACCCACAACCACATCCACAGCGCAGTCTGGAGCTACCATCAAAGAGTGTAAGGGGACATTACCAACAACTCCATGTCAATAAATTCCACAAGTTATAGGAACAAATGCCTTTAAAATAAAAGTACAAACTTTAAGCAGTAAGAGACAAAACAGACAACTGGACCTCATGAAAATTAAATACCTACACCCATCAAAAGGCTTGGTCAAAAGCATAAAAAGACAACAGACTAGGGAAAATATCTGGAAACAGTCTGTCCAATAAAGGGCTAATATTCAAAATATTAACATAACAATAATAAAATTCTACAACTTAATGAAAAGATAAGTAATCCAATCAAAACTTAGATAAAAGACACGACCACACGCTTCACCAAAGAGGACAGCCAAATGGCAGCAAACACATGAAAAGATGCTCGTCCTCATTGCCCGTCAGAGATGCAAATCAAAACCAGTGAGGTGCCACCTCACCCCTTCCAGACTGGCACTGAGGGAAAAAACAAAACAGAAAGTAACAAGTGCTGCTGAGGATGCAGACGACCGGTGACGGGGACATAAAACGGTAGACCACTGCAGACAACAGTATGGTGATCCCTCAGAAATTAGGAACAGAACTAGCACGTGACATCATCAACCTAAATCCTAGCCACAGACGCCAGCGACCTAGAATCAATACCATAAACTAACACGTGTACACCTCGTTCACTGTAACATTACAATAACAGCAAAAAATTAGAAACAACCTAATGGTCCATCAAGAAACAAATGAATAAACAAACTGTGCTATGTCCACGCAATGTGGTGTGCCTGACTGCACGCCCACCAAGAAGTGTCTCTTGGCTAAAAAACCCAGCTGCTGTGTGTGCTCACCACGACAAACCCAAAACCAAAACAAGGGCTGGGCCGACTAAGAGCTCTGTTAAAGGACCAGAAGGATGGTCTGCCACCCTAGAGGGTCCCCTGAGAACACGGCCCCTGGACTCGCTGCTGCCCAGAGCTGAGACCAGTGCCAAGTTCAGCTCTTCAGACAAGGACTGGACTGGATTTGGGGACAGAGGGATGCAGGCGGGGTGCGTACTTTATGGCTTAATGTCTATACGAGGCTGCCCTACTGATTTCTTTTTAGAGGGGAGAGGAGAAGGGGGAGAGGAAGGGACAGCTATTGGTTGAGTAGACACTGGAAGTAAAGAATGGAAAAGAAGAGTGTGCTGTCACAGGGGGAGGAGAGCAGACAGTCACAGAGAGGTGGCACTCAGGATTTCACATAGAAAACTGACTTGGATTGTAAACTTCCACTTAATCACACACAAAAAAAATTAAAAACAAAAAAATGAAACAATGGTTGCTGTGGCCTCAGTGCCCACTCACAGTGACCCACATGTGCCAGAGTAGAATTGGCCCGTGGGGTTCCAACAGCTGATTCTTCACAGATTGCCAGGCCTGTCTCTGTTGCCCCTGATTAGCAGCTGGGTGCCGTAACTGTTCACACGCCCCAGGGACACCCAGGTCCCCAGAGGGCTGCCCCACGGTGACCAGATCTGGACCGCCCCAGCATCCTGCATCCCAGTGGCCAACTGTGGCGCCACCTAGTGTCCAAGGGGAGAAGCCTCCAAGCCTCATCTTCTGAGAAGAGGCAGCGACCCCCGGGTTCCAGGGACCCGTATCAGATGGTGAGGACGGCTGAGTCCTCGCTCACCTTACTGAAGGGTTCATGCAAGGGGTCTTTTAACAGACCCTCTGCTGCATTTAAAATAAGTGTCTTATTCATCTAGCGCTGTTGTAACAGAGATGCCACGAGTGGGTGGCATCTCACAGCCCAGTAGTCTAAAAGTCCAAATTCAGGGTGTCAGCTCCAGGGGAAGGCTTTCTCTGTTGGCTTTAGAGAAGGGTCCTTGTCATCAATCTTCCCGTGGACTGGGAGCTTCTGAGGTGCAGGGACCCTAGTCCTTTCCAAGGGACGTGCTCAGCTCCCAACACTGTTTCTCAGTGGCCTGAGGTCCCCAACTCTCCGTTTGCCCCCCTTTCCTTTATAACTCAAGAGGCTGTCCCAAAGCGTAACACCATTCTCACACACTGAGTCCTGCCCTTCCTCGCTCACCAACACCACAGGGCTCACAGCATGGAGGACATCAGACAACCCCCAGAATCAGGGCCTAGCCAAACCTCCACATACGTTTCTACACACAGATTCTGGGGACACAACTCAATCTGTGACAACACGGTTCAGAGAAGGAAGTGCATCTGAGCTGTCACTTGTCACAGTCAGGCCACCAGAGGGAGGATGCTGGGGGCTCCACTGTCCCAATTCACGAGGCTCCAGGAGCTCTTGAGAGTCTGTCACTCAGCAGTGACATGTGTCTTGCTACAGACATTGAGTTCACCGTGCTGCTACCAGGGTGAAATTTGGCTTTTCCTGTCATTCCTGAGACCACAAGGGCGGAGACAGGCTCAGTTTTTTCTGCACAGCACCTGGTGAACACACAGTAAAGGCGTTTAAAAAACCGTTTTAAAAATTTCATATAGCAACAGGATTTCAAATTCTTAGGGGATTCGTACTTTCAGGAGCCATGGAGGCTGGGTAAACTCCCAAAACAATACAACCCTGACATAACCCTTAAATCTTAAACCAGAAACAGCTCTGAAGTTGTCTCCAAACCAGACAATAGTTCAGCTTCCCTCATGAACAGCATCTGCTGAGAGCACCGTGTGCTTCTAAGTTCTGTCTACAAGGGACCAATGGACACCAGCCGTAACGGTCAGACAGGAAGCTTGGGGGACAGTGCATTCCCGTGAACTAAGCCAGCCAAGCCAAGTGCCGTCAAGTCAGATCTGACTCATGGCGACCCTAGGAGCCAGGGTAGAACTGACCCCCAGAGTATTCAAGGAGCGCCTGGTGGATTTGAACTGCCGACCCACACAAAACTCCTGGCCGTTACGCTGATTCTGCCTCACAGCAACCCTACAGGACAGAGAGAATTGCTCCATAGGGGTCCCAAGACTTTCGTCGGCACAGAAGCAGAGTGCCACATCTTTCCAGCAAGGCTTCAAGCCACCGACCTTCTGGTTACTGGATGAGTGCACTAACCACTGAGCAACAGAGTTCCTCTCACGTGAAGACGGGAGGAAGAACTGGGAAAAGCAAAGTGAACACGGCAGCACAACGTGACCGTGACAAGTCTCACAAAACTGCACACGCAGGAGCAGGGGAGCCAACGTGTGGTCTGCGTGTATTTTTCACGAAGCTCTGAAATCCCTCCCCAACTTGAATCTCACCCATTGAGCTTTCAGACTATTCTACACGGAGGGTCAACTCTGGGCCACCTGCATGGGAATCCCGCCTCCCTTGCAGGCTTGTTGGAATGCAGATTCCTGGGCCTTGGCCCCAGAGATTCCCTAAGTCTGGCTCCAACTTGTAAACACAGAGCTGATTGCCTGTTACCTGTTTCTAAGTCGGCTGTGGCTGTATTCGATGACGTAGGTGACATGTCTACATACTACATGGGGAGAGACACTCGGGGCACCTCAGGAGCAGAGGTCAGGGACGTCACTGAACACTCTGTGATGCACAGAGCAGCCGCCCCTCCCTGAGGATTAACCAGCCTGGTGTTGGGGAGCCGTGGCTCAGAGGCCAATACACAGAAACCGTCACACTCACACGTGAGGACAGTCAGAGAAGTTCCTGAAAGCCAAGTTGCTGAAACAGGAGAGCTGCATGTTTACAGCATTTCAAGTCTGTCAGCACTCGAGAGGGCGCGCCACCTGGTGGCGGCCCCACAAGCCCAACATCTCGGGGTCTGGAGTCCAGCATCCCAGGTTAAATCTCAGCTCCGCCTCTTGGCACACGTGGCTTCCAACAGCTTCAGTTTCCTTGATGCTCTGGCCGTGTTTGGGGTCACCAATACCCTGTGCTGGGACTCAGGCCCCGCGGGTGGTTAAGCAGTGACATCATTGCCACCCTGGTGTGGCCTACAGAGCACAGACAGGCAGCGGGCGCACCGCTGCCGGGGCTGCTGTGACCCAAGTCCTCACTGCTCATCCAGCACCACAGTGGCAGGACCACAACTGTCATGGGTTGAATTGTGTGCCCCTCAAATTAGCGCCTTGGCTAGGCCATGATTCCCAGTACTGTGTGACTGTCTCCCATTCTGTCATCTGACATGACGTTCCTACGTGTTGTGAATCCCACCTCTGTGACGTTGATGACGCAGGATCAGAGGCAGTTCCGTTAAGGAGGCAGGACTCAATCTATAGGATTAGGGTGTGTGTTGGGTCAATCTCTTCTGAGATCTAGAGAGAGGTGAGCAGAGAGGAAAGAGACCTCATGCCACCAAGAATGAAGAACCAGGAGGGGAGCATGTCCTTTGGGCCCAGTGAGACCTGCACTGAGCCGTTCCTAGACCAAGGGAAGACAGATGACAAGGACTTTCCCCTGGGGCTACCTATGGTGTTCGTCACCGAGGCACTAGATAACCAGAAAACAATCAACTAAGAACAGAATCTGACGGGCTGCAGGGTCTGCAGACAGGTGAGGCAGACACACAGGAAGCCGGAGGTATCACAGGTGGGGTGACGGGGCAGCAGGGGCCTTCCTGGTGCTCGTGTTTTAGAGGAAGGCCTGGTGAGCAGTCCCTCTGCCCTTCTCCTGGGAGCCATGGCCCTGCCCCCTCCGAACGGCCCTGCTCACGGGAGGACCCGGGCACCTGGTGGTTACGGTGCATTGAGCACACGGATCAAAAGAACCTGGAATGCCTGCTGTCTCCGGGCAGCTAGGGCACTGACATTCCATCTTGACATCAGGGTGGTGACGAGGATGAGGATGATGGTGGCTGTGATGACGTCACCCTGCCCAGTGCCTGCCCCTTGCTAACCTCGTCTCACTCACCCCTAGATGTGCTGCCAGCAACTGTGGCCTGTGTTAACGAGGAATCTGCGGGCCCAGGGGTGCAGGGACAAGCCCAAGCATCCTCGGGATACACCATACAAGAAGCACTGGGTCCTGCACACTGGAGCCCTGGCAGGTCCCTCGCATGGCCTGGAGGAGGTGGTCCCCCGTGGGGTACCTGGAAGCCTGCTAGTCCCTGCAGTGAGGGGCCCTCTGAGCCCATCCTGCTGAGCCAGGCTCAAGCACTGGTCTAATTCTGTTTGTCCTTGCCCTGTGCCAAGGGAGTGAACCTGGCCCAGGGACACAGATGGCCTGACCACTCCTCTGGGGACAGAGTGGGCATGTCTGCTCGTCTGTGACACAGACGCTCTTGGTGAGTCAGCCAACCCATGCAGAACGAGGGGCCTGCTCACTTGCAGAAACGCTACAGATCAGCGTTGGCTGTGCTGAGATCTCAGGGCATGACAGACTAGGAGGCAAGGCCTGGTGATCCACACCCACACCCCACTGCTGAGGGGTGCCACCAACTCAGTTCTGACTCACAGCGCTCTCTCATGACAGAACAGTCTCATGGATCTTCCCAGGCTGTGGAGGGTACGGCCGACAAAATGCTGGATCAAACTTTCCCTGGCATGTTCACGTGGGACAAGATGACACCCGAAGGGCTCCATCAACAGTAAACTGCACTTAAGTAAAACTGTGGTTGCTGTGATTCAGGATGACTAACTGGCTGGCTACTTCTCTGCTCCCACACCAGCAGGACCGAACACTGAGCCATCAGCCACCACAAGTGGCCCGGGAGCCACACAGTGCAGAGGGCAGCAGTGACCTGCTGTGCCAGGCAACACAGGACCCCCCCGGGGCCTTTCCCACTGCAGTCGATTTTCCCCTAAATGTCAGGGTTTGTTTATAAACCTTTTCCATAGCTGATCCTGAATTTTCCCTCCAAGTACTTTGAGTAGACCTTGTAACTTCTCAGGAGCTACAGACACTTTTGAGAAGGGGATAAAAAGAAAGAAGCCCTTTCTGGGTGTGATTTCAAGGGTTCAGACATCCCCAATTGTGTTCCCCAGGACGAGTAACACAGAAGGTCTCACTGATTGCACCGTGCTCCCCCAAAGTCATGTGCAACGGCCACACGACCCTCTCTCCCCTTCCATCTCATGCACTCTCCCCTTCGAATTCTTCCCTGTATTTTATAAATACAGGATGGCACACGATGCCCACGCCACCTCCAGCCACGTCTGTCAGCTATGGGCACCATCCACATCTCCGTGAAGGTCATCGTTGGCCCTTGGCAGAGACACTCACAGTCAATGCAGCACCAAGCTTTGGTTTTCCTAACACACATGACCATGAACATGTAATTCATACATGTGTACGCCTTGGGCGTACGCGTCCAGCTTGTCTGTCCAAAGGCACACTTGTGGATGGGTGACTCCCTCCTCACCCGCTCTGGCAGCACCCCCCCAGGCTGCAGCCCACCCAAGTCTCCCTCTGAGGGGAGATCTCCCCGCGAGGACCCAGCCCGTCCTTACCGGAGATGATGGAGTCATTCAGTGCCTCCTCGTCCTGATACAGGAGCAGGTCGTCCTTCAGCTCCGCGTCCACCAGCAGGTTCTCCTTGTTCTCCTCGGAGTCCCTGCTGCTCGCCCGCCGGCCCTCTGTGGCCCCGTCTGAGCCCCAGGCCTCCTCCCGCTCCCTGGCGGGCTCGATGCTCGAAGTCCTCGGCAGGCGGCTGTCGGTCCGCTTCCTCGGGGAGCCTTTGTTTTCCCTCCCCTGAAAGCTGAATCGGGCAGACGCGTCTGTCTCTGCGTGAACCCTTTCCCCCAAACCTCACCATATCTAGACGGGGGCCCACCCTGAATATCCAAATGTGGGAATCAAGCCCAGCTACGGGATTTGGGGGGCCGAGTGTGAAATCAAGAAGCTGGTCTCTGGTTAACAAACGGGGAGTCACCAGGAGGGGCAAGTCGTTAAGCCCTTGGGTGCAAAGTGAAAGGCTGGGAATTCGAGTCTACCCAGAGGCGTCTTGGAAGAAAGACCCAGCAGCCTACTCCCCAAAGGTCTGTCGCTGAAGACTCCCAGAGTACGTGTCTACTCAGGCCCACGTGGTCACCGCGAGTTGGAATCAACTTAACAGCAACTGGTTTGGGGTCTGGGGTTCAGAAATTACTCAGAGCCTCGAGGCAGTGGTAGCAGCAGGTTAACCTGCTGGGGGCCCCTCCAGCCACAGGTCCACGAGGCGATGCTGCCAGTGCCGGGAGAGGCAGCACCGGGCGGCGCAGACTGGGGGACACAGGCCGGGGGACGCAGAGGCGACCTCACCTGTCCTGCCGGTGCTTTGTGGCCAGTGCCCTGTGCAGCTCCTCGATGACCCGGCTGGGGGGCAGCGGCCTGTGGACAGCGGTGAGATGTGGAGACCCTGTGGGGGTGGAGAGCTGGCCGCGCACAGTGGGGTCTGCACTCTTCACACCGGAGCCTTGAAAGAGCGTGGCCGGGCCTGGCAGGGGGAAACCAGCCCAAAGGGTGATTCTGGGTGCAGGGGCGGGGGACCCCACCCACAGCCGCACAGGTGAGCTAAGGGCACCACCCTCAAGCCAGCTGGCCCCAGAGCCCCAGAAACTGGGTGGGTCCTGGCCCCAGGCCCAGAGACCAGGGCTCTCCTGTCCAGTCTTGTTCCCTCTGTCACCTGCAGGGACTGCTGAGCCCCCCAGGGCCACAGCCGGCAGCCTCCCTGCAGGCCTCGGCCTTGGACACACCTTCCCCCATCCTTGCTCTTCACCGTGAGCTGAAGTATTCACTTTCGCAGAAGGAATTGGACAATGGCTCCAAACACACTTGCCCAAATCCCACCTAGAAGGGTGAGGCATCCCTCCTTCCTCCCCCGAAGCCCTCCTGAGAGTGCGCCAATCACACTGAGTGCACAGTCAGAAGGTGCGCTGGGGCAGGGAAAGCCTGGCAGGGAGGGTGGTAGGCCTACGTTCCCACAGACCAGGCAGTTGGGAGGCCATACAAGAGGGAGGGGTGGGGACTGCGGCAAACAGCTGCCCATCCTGAGGAGGCTGCTGCTGCGTCAGACTGAGCCCGAGCCCCTGCTGCCACGAGGGAAACTGGGCTTCGGGGAGGGAAACTGGGCTTTGGGCTGCAGAGATGAAGGTTCCCAGGAAAATCCAGACATCTGGGTGGCAGGTAGAAAATCTCCGGGGTTTAAAACTCAGGCAAAATATGTTTTAGCTACTGAACACCACGCAGACCCAGCAAAGTGAGTCTGTGTGTGGGATTCTCCTGCCTGGTGTGGAGGGGGAACCGAGGACCCCTGCAGGGCCTCCTTTCCCCCACCTGACCTGCCGTCACAGGCATGAAGGGGCCCCGGACTTCAAGCCCCCAAAAAGGGGACTCTCCCCTCTGCCGCCACCACCTAGCCTTCACACACTGCAGCAACCCTTTCCTCCAAAGGACGGAGCAGAGGAGCAGAGCTCGTGAAGACAGAGTCCCCACAATGCCATCCCCCGTGTCGGACACGGGAACCACGGCCCAGAGCTCGTGACCACCCTCCCCTGCCAGCTCCTCACTCAGCCCCCACAGTAACCTGAGATGTGTCAGTCGGGCCCACCACCCCAGACACTCCCCAATTCCAGGAGACTGAGGGAGGAAGTCAGAGGTGCTGGTGGCAGGCTGGGGCAGGACCCAGGACCCAGGACGGTGATGTGAACACACCACACGGCAGGTCCCAGGAGACTTGGAACTGGGTTCGCATCTTTGTCAGCCGTGGGGCCCTGGACAAGCTCCACAAGTGGCCCAAGCCCCAGTTTCCCAGCTGTGAGTGGGGATCTTGCCACATCCCTTGAAGGACAGGCCAGCACTCACATGTGTCTGGGCCCTGGTGGGTACAACAGCTATCGGGTGTCATCGTCCACGTCTTGTGTCATCAAACACAGCATGGAAGGCTTTGCCCTCAAAAACAAAACCCCCTCTGGGTGACAAGCCCACCTTTCTCCAGATCAGCAGTGGGTGACAGGACACAGGACACAGGACACAGCACTGTCAGTAACCACTGCCTCGTCCACCCGGCCAGTGAGGCCAAAGCTGCCCCAGTGACTGCCTCTGGGGGCCTGTGCCCAGCCCATGGCCTCCGCTCTGACCACCGTCCCTAAGGTCTGGTGTTATTCCCGGCTCTGTCCTACTGGACAGAGCTCACTGCAGAGAGAACCAACAAAATCACAAGACCATCAGAGACAACTGAGGGGGTGGTACAGAGGGAGATACAGATGCACAGACTGAATATTCCGACGGTCAGACTGACAGACAGAGAGGCCCCGTCCTACGGCCGGCTGGGTCTCCTGCACTGACATTCTAGAAGTCCCTCCCTCCTGCAAACAGACTGTCCTACTTCCCTGAGGAGCCTGAGCAGCCTGCTCCAGACACCAGGCACCCTGGCAGTGTGGTCCTCCTGCCTCTGCTTCAGCCCCAGACCTGCCCCCAGACCTGCCCCCAGACCTTTAACTGAAGCAACAGCGGCCCGCTGTGTGTGCCCGGTCATGGCTGGCTGAAATCGTGGATGGATAGACGGGTGGGTGGATGGATAGGCAGACAGGTAGACGGTGGCTGGGTGGCTCGATGGGTGGGTAGGTGGATGGGCGGATGGACTGGTGGATAGTGAGTAGGTGGGTAGTGACCGGGTGGACAGGTGGGGGAACGGGTGGGTGAGTGGATGGTGAGTGGGTGGGTGGATGGTGACAGCAGGGAGGAAAGAACGGAGACCCACCTGTGGCGTTTTTCACCATTTTGGATCCAGCCTTGGGTGGCGGGGTGGGCAGCAGGGGCGGGCTGGGCAGCTGGCCCACGGATCTCTCCAGGGGTCTGTGAGGGCTCTCCACAGGGTCAGCTAAGGCGTGAGAGGGCTCGTCTGAGGTGGACAGGAGGCTGTCGTCATCTTCGCCGCCACTGGAGGCTGATGGCAACACGGCTGGTCGGAGAGGAAGACGGAATTCACAGGCAGCCCCTTCCGGCCGCGGGGTGCAGGTGAGGGGACACGGGGCAAGGCCCAAAGGGGTCACCTCCCACGTGCCCCTGGCAGCCTGAGCCCAGCTGCCAGCACGACCGCCAGAGAGAGGATGGGAGGGCGGCGGGGGTCCAGGAGCGCGGGCGGTCTGCTGGCTGTTCTACCCCCAAGGTCCCCATCATGGTCCCACCTCCACCGCAGGCCGGCCCCACCTGGGGTGGTGGTCACTGTCACAGGTTTCGGAAGCAGACACACCTGGTCACAAGCCAGCTCTGCCGTTCACCCCGTGACCCTGGGCAAGTTATTCAACCTCTGCACCTCCGTTTACTCGCTGACGGCTTGGGGGCCAACAACAAGGTCCCCCCACAGGGCTGTGAGGACCTTAAAGAGGAAGTGACAGTGACATGTGCACCTGGGACATGGCACCCCCATCGAAGAGCTCTGATTCTCACGTGTCCGTTCTAAGGGACCTGCCCCCTGGCCAGCAGGAGGTGTGGCAGAGGCAGGGCGGCACCTCGGAGGGTGGTCAGCCCCCCCGAGCCCCGGCCCCCTCCCCTCCGGCCTGCTGCTCCAGGCCCTGCCCAGGTGCTCCCCGTCCTGCAGCCCCGGCCTGTCTGCTGTCTGCCATCTCCCAATCCATGACGGTTCCTTCACCCACGTCTTTCTTTACCCAGCTGAGGTCCCAGTGTGCCTCGTGACTGCGGCGCCCCCCCAGGCCTGGGCCTTGTCTTCTCGTTGCCCTCTGGGCCTAAACCCCACCTGGAGGTGGCCCCTAGCACCTGCTCCCACCCAGCCCCTGTGTGGCAGAGCCTCATGGGAGGAAGAAGGAGGACTTGGAGACCCCACTCTCCCGACTAGCACCCTCTGGGACCCTGGGCTCTGCCCTGGGGGGGGGTGGGGGGGTGGATGGGGGGATGCATGGGTTAGTGGGTTGACAGGTGGTTGAGTGAGTGAGTAGATAGACGGCTTTGTGGCTGGATGGGTGACTGAGTGGCTGTGTACACAGGTGAGTGGATGGTTGTGTCAATGGATAAGTGACGGGGTGGACGTGTGTACACACGTGAGTGGATGGATGGGTGCCTGGGTGGGTGTGCACAGAGGTGGGTGAATGGGTGGGTGGGTGCATGGGTACTAACAGGTGAATGGATGGACAGGTGAGTGGAGAGCCCACCAGCAGGCGGAGGGGTCGGCAGGTGGATGGGCACCCAGGTGAGTGGGGGACACACAGGTGGCTGGACAGCTGGATGGGTGGATGGACGGGTGGGTGGGTGAGGGAATTCTGCAGCACCTCTTCTCCACTCAGGCTATCCTGCTGGAGTGATTGCTCATGCCTTCTCTGCTCCTTTCTTGCTTCCAGCTTCTCACCTGACCTCCCTCCCTCTTCCCAGGTGTAGATATAGGGGAAATGGAGGGGTAGTATGGGGAAATGGAGGCTCTGGAAAACCCCACGGTCTTTCTCGTTCCTAGGCCACAGTGACAAACTACAGCCCCCAGACCAAATCTGTATTTCAACCAGCCACACATTTCAAGACACCAAGTTCAAGCTCCAGTCCCCAAACCATGCCCAACATCTTTACGGTATGATGATGCTTTAGAAGGAACTGGAAGTCCAGCTCAACAGTCAGGTCTGCCACTGATGCTGCAGAGCAAAGCTGACTGGGCAGCGAGCAGCGGCTACGCCAGGACACCAGCAGGCTTCAATGCCAGAGGCACCCTTTCCCACGCCATATTCATCCTTCTCTTTTCCTGCCCTGCTGCTGCCAGGAACTGTCCCGGTCCCTCCGCTTGGAACAGCAGTGGCAGCAAACCTGACCACCACGCCCACTGGCAACTGCTCAGCATGGCAGACACTCTGCTAAGGACTTCCTCCTTCAAAGCCACCCCAATGTGGGTTCCATCATTTCCCCATTTAACCACTCCGAGCACACCTGGTGACAGCGAGGGGGACCTCAGGTTGTTTCCAGAGCCCGGTGCTGAAGGACCGTGGCATGTAGAGCCTGGGCCCCCGCAGAAAGGAGCTCTGGCCCTCTGGGGAGGCGACAGCCACCTGCTGGCAGTGTGGTCGGCTGGGCTGGCTGTTCTGCCCTCAGCCCACTCTACTTCCTAGGGTCTGCTGAAATGATCCCACTAGACAAGGGCTCCTTTGGAGAGCACCTTCTTGCTTGGAAGTCCCCAGCAAAAATGCACGGGTTGTTCCCCGGGAGGACAGAGTTTCAGGGAGTTCCCCTGTGAATACCATGAAGTGCCTGAGTTCAGTGGTCACACCAGACCTGGGAAGAGACAATGGGGAAAAACGCTGGCCAATGCTCCAACCAGCCCCCACGGTGCAGCGCGGCAGGCGTAGAAGCACGAAGCACAGTGGCCTCTACAATGGCCTCCGCAGGGCCACTGTCCGAGCCTGGACTGAGACCCCAGCGCTGTCCCCAGCCAATGGACGTCCTGCAAGTAGCTCAGCCCACATGGGTTCCAGCCAGTACCTGTGTCGTCAGGGTGAGTGGCTGTGGACAGCTGCTCGTCGAGGGATGGAGGGTCTGTCCCGGTGGCCAAGGGGCTTCCTGGTTGGGCATCTTCCAACGTCAGCGCTTCCTGCTGGGGTGGGGCTGGCTCGCTCTGCATGCCCCTGGGGCGCCCACTGGGGTTGGCTTTGTTTTCAGCGTCTGCAGGGAAGGCAGCAGTCAGGCTGGGCTGCAGCCCCTGCCTTCCCATCCTTGTGCTGCAGGAGTGGTAAGGACTCAGACACCCCCACTGGGACCTACATGCCACATCCCATCTTCTTCCTAAGAGAAGCACCAGACGTCATATATATGTCTTGGTCCTGAGCCCCCAGGCTGCAGCCTCCAACTAAAACACCCTGTGGGAGACTGGACAGTGGTCCCCACTACCCAGAGCTGGAATCATGCCCTCCTTCTGACCCCGGCTTTAGCCAACGGGACACCAACAGGTTAGATGTAACCAGCAGCTTGATGGAGAGCTTGCACATGTCCATGTGTCCCTCCTCTGAGCTCTGCCTGCTGTGAGGGCACACCGGACAGCACGCTGGAGGGCATGCTCGATGGAAACAGGACCTGTGCCACCCGCGTCCTGCCAGCAGAGGCTGTCTCAGCTCAGCCGACAAAGGCCAGCCCCAGCGGCGAGCCATACAGCACTGACAAGCACTGCTGGTTGTTCCATGGCACCGCTGAGGCGGCAGGTGACGCAGGCATCTCTGCATCCACTGTTCAAGCATTGGTCAGCCGTCAGCCAATGGTAACAGAGTACCTGCTGTGTGCCTAGCCCCGCGGTGGGCCACGTGACCACCAGCCCCCCTTCAGCAAATGTTCACATGCTTCTGGCACCATGACAGACCATCCAGTCGCTGGTCACCCATCAGTAAACATTTACTGAACATGTACCTACTTGGCACCTGAAACCCACCACTGGCCACCTGCTAAGCAATGTCACTGGTCACTCCCGTGCTCCTGGTGCCATGGTGGAGCATCTGACCACCAGCCGCTCCTGGGACTACCGCAGACCCTGGGAAGGCAGCAGGGGATGAGACACGGTCCTTGCTGCAGGCACCTCACATCTGTGAGGTGACCACCCAGATGTGACACCACGGCCCTGGAATGGGGACATGCCCAGGATCAAGCAGGCCCAGAGCAGGAACGCCTATATCGCACCAGGACCTTCCTAGAGCAGGTGACACCAAGCCTCCAAACCAAAAAAGCCAAACCCACTGCCATGGAGTAGATTCTGACTCACAGTGGCCCAATATACCAGTAGAACTGCCCCACGGAGCTTCCAAGAGAAACCTGGCGGATTGGAACTGCTGGCCTTCTGGTTAGCAACTGTAGCGCTTGACCAGTACACCGCCAGGGTTTCCCGCCAAGGCTCAGGGGGGGCCTGCAGGGGGACCTGATGCTTCTCCCCGCTGGGGCCTTAGCTGCGGGGCCTCCAAGGGTGGGCACGCCCGACAGCTCCACAGCGGCATTACTGATGCAGAGCTCAGCATGGGCAGCGTAAGCAGCTGGTCCCGGCCACAGAGCAACCAAGAGGCAGCCCAGGTATGGGAGGCTATGCCAATTAATGACAATCACCCCTTCTTAGACACAGCCCCAGCCCCACATGTGGTGCCCACACACTCCTCTACAGGAAACCCCAAGTCCTCAAGGTGGGCTCAGAGAGGAGAGTGGGCTCAGAGAGGGCACAGAGTTGCCTAGAGCTGCCCAGAGGCAGCATGGGGACTCTAATCCAGCCCCCTAGGCTCCCCACCCCACTTTGAAAGTCCTCCCCTGATGCTGCCTACCCTGCTGATGTTGGGCGGGAGGAGGAAAGGCTGATTTCAAAGTCAGGGGCTGCTCTGTCCAGGTCAGTCCTGGCATAAGGCTGCTGTCCCTGTGACCTGTAACAGGGCCCCTTCCCTCTCAGAAGTTCCCAGGCACCACACCTACTGTGGATAGGAATCCTTTCACCCACACAGCAATCTTCTCTGGGCCTCAGTAGTAGCATCTAGAACGTTCTCTGGCCCTCCCTCTTCACCTAGACCTGTCCCTAGGCCTCAGTTTCTTTGTCCTTCCTTATAACCCCATCTATGTAGACAGAGGGATATAATCAGATCTCCTCACCAATTAAATGGTCCCGAACCCAGCCACTGTAGTATTTTCCATTGCCCCAAGTGCCTGCAAAAGCTGGGTGACAAATACAAAGAATAATCGGTGCCCTTGAATTAGGCGTGGCTGGAAGTGCTGGAGACACCCTGGACTCCCAGGCAAACAAACGCATCTGGCCTGGAAGAAGCGCAGCCGGAAAGTCCCCTAGAAGCGAGGACGGCAAGACTGCGTCTCACACGCCCTGGGCAGGTGGTCAGGAGGGATCCGTCCCTGGAGATGGACAGCATGCCTGGTAACGTGCAGGGTCAGCGAAGAAGAGGAAGACCCTCAGCAAGACAGACTGACACGGGCCGCCACCAGCACGACACCAACTGGGAGGAGGCTACAGCCGGGCAGCGCTGCCTTCTGCCGTGCAGAGTCCCTACCAATGACCCCACGGCACCGCGACCCAACCACAACGACCCTCAGCTCACAGGGCAGCTGTGAGGGGCAGCGAGTGATGACCCAGCAGCAGGGCCGTTGGCACCGTGCCCGTTTGTGCCCAGACCGCTGCTGACGAGGACGCTTTGATGAGGACGGCGGGGTGAAGATCCAGCCCGGGCCCGCGGGGCCCACGTGGTGAGAGCTGCTCAGAGAGAGTGCCGCTTTCTCTCAGGCTGGGGCGCCTGCTCACCCCTCAGCCCCACACCAGGCCCTGTCACCAGGTGACTCTCAGAGGCAACAACAGTCCACAGTTCCTGGGAATCCTATTTCTTTACTCCTGTCAGGGGGCAGACAGACGAGTTGGCCAGGCTGGAGTCTGGGCGATTTAGGGCTCGGAGGATTTCAACTATGCAGCAGACATACATACACACACACAGATATGCATACACACGCACACACATTCATTCAGACATGCACTGACAGCCATGCGTGTACACACGCCAGAATGCACACACACAAATTAACTCACACAAGCACACTTACATGCTCTCACAGATATGCACGTACGCACGTGCACCAATTCACTCACATGCACACACTCACAGGCATGCATGCACACACACGTACACAAATTCCTTCTCGCACATATGCACACACACACATCTGCCAGAGGGTCTAGGCCAGGGGCTGGCACCCTTTCCCTGCAAAGGACAAGGGTGGAAATACTAGGGGGTGGAGGGCCATGTGCTATGTGCTGTCTACTGATAAGCCTTTGATTTCTGATATTTTTAAAATCTGAAAACTGGTGTAAAAAATTATCTTTGCTCCCGGGTGTGTAAAAATCTGTCTTGAGGCACACATGACGTACAGCTGTCATCTGCCAACCAGCCTGCGGTGGAGGCAAAGAGCCAGATAAAGCCAAGAAAACCCACCACTGGACAAAATGTGATGTCACAGAACAACCTCACACATTCACGTGCACACGTAACACGCATGCACATACAGGCACATGCCCACACATGTGCACATACACACCCACAAGGTACACTGCATAAATGTGTGTGCATGGCCCAGGAACACACGTGCTCACATGTGCATGTGTGTTGAGAGGTGCATATGTGTGCACACAGACACACCCCACCCCATGTTACCATTGCACAAATGGGAGACAGACACGGCCACTCCGTTCAGTGCCCTCAGGAGCACACGCCTCCGTCTCTCAGGTCAACGAGCACAGCACTGAGCACCGGTGCTCTTCACACGCACCCACCCACGGAGCTTCTGGGCACCCCTCTCCTGACTGATTCACGTACACTTCACCCACAACTGTGACAGTCCCCACTACAAGCACATGGCCCTGACACCTCCTTAGCACTGCTCTGTGGTGACATGGGACCCACACGTCCCAGCATGTTCTCACTGAAGTGTCATGATCTCACAGGGTAGACACAGAACCTTAGAAAGGGAGGGTCATTTGCTGCTGGTGACAATCACTAACAACAGTGACATGTCCCCGTCACCATCGTCATCTTCATCAGTAACAACAGCACAAGACTGCAACCCTGAGCCGGGAAGGCTGACAAAAGGGCTCCAGCTGCCGGTGGTCCGGCGCCCATGCCATCCCCCGTTCCTCACCTGGGTCAGCCTCAGCTGCCCAGCAGGACTTCTCCGGCCTGTGCTTGCTGCTCTGGCCAGGGGCACGCTCCAGGAAGATTGCACCGTTCCCGAAATAGCCCTGGTGGCAGAGCTGTGTCTGAGAGACGCAGGCAGGGTGGAGCGGCAGGAGCCTCACCCCGGCTCCGCTCCGCGGGCCATGCCCTCTCACCCCGCAAGTAGCTGCCTGCCACCCCGCAGGGCCAACCGCTCAGAGGGCAGCAGAGCGGAGAGCACAGCCCGCCTGTGAGCAGTGCTGAGCAGCCACGGTGGCGGGGCGTGTGTCATACACACTCATATACACACTCATACACATGAACACACCTGCACATGCTGCACCTACAGCATACAATTGTGTGCACACGTGTGCACAAATGCACACATGCTAAACATACATGCGTGTGCACACACATATCCACCCATACATGCTTGGGCAAACCCTTCACTGTACACATATACACACATGGGCACACGCCTGCAAGCACAGCATACATGTGTGTGCACATGCACAAATGCACAACACACGGGACATGCATGTGTGTGTGCTTGCATGCATCCACCCATTGCTTGCACAGTGCACACACATGCACACACACATCTGTAACATGTGCATTCCCATATACACATACATACACAAATTGCACACATCCCACATACATCTGTGCTGATGTGTATACACAGCATACAGCCAGCCATGTGCAGCTCACACACATGTGTACGTAAAGCTAGCACAGGCACAATGCACACATTCACATGCCTGCACATTCACACACGTGCATGCAGAAGCCTACATTCACACGTGTGGACAAGGCAGACCCCACCCCCACGTCCCTACCACACACACGGGACAGACCTGGCCAGCCCCCGTCCGATCCCCCGAGGAGCACACGCCTGTGTCTCAGGTTACTGAGCACACCACTGGGTGCCAAGGCCAATGCTTTTTATACATAACCCATGAGGAAGAATGAAATTCCTTCAATTGTTAAAGAAAACGCCCAGTCAACAAGGAAGACAGAGAGTCACTCAGGAGCACACGCAGCGTCTGGCACATGAAAACCTGTGGGCCCATTCATAATCTACTCCGTTCTGAGCTGGGAGCCTGGTGGAGGGCCAGAGACGGTGTGAAGTCAGGGACACATGGGTGGGTCCCGGCTAGGCCTCACAGATAGGAAGAGTTGCAGGAAGGCAGAGGGAAGAGGGGTAAAGTGGTTCCTAAATGCTCTCCCCTCTCCAGAGCAGGGCAAACGGCCCTGGACACAGGCTGGCCCCCAGGGGGCTGTGGGTGCTCTCCTGCAGGCTCTCTCCCGAGGCCACAGCACCATGTATGCCCCCAACTGGCCTGTGAGCAAACCCTGGGACCACAGGACCCAGAGTGTGTGTGTGTGTCCTGGGGCAGTGTCACAGAGCAGAGGGCACTTCTGGGGTTCATCCTGGCCTGGAAAGTTCAGGTGCGAGAGGTCCAAGTGATCAGTGGCAGTCCTGGGACAATCCGAGGGACACCGTCTTTTGGGGACTCCGCATCACCGTCACCCACCTTGGCCTCCCGGACGCTTTATCCTGCCACAGGCGCAGTGAGGGCAGCTGGCCACAGGGGGGCACTCCTGGCACAGGGACAGCCACCTCCCTGGCAGCCGAAGGTCCCTTAGCCCAAACCAGGAAAACTCCAGCCTTCTCTGAAGCGCTCACACCACAAACCAGACAGGCCCCAGAAAGAGCAAGGGTCTGGGCCCCCGCTGTGTGCTCAGTGTCCTCCTCCCTGGCCCACACTGGGTCTGCATGTTCCCCCAGCCAGGCCATCAGGCACCCAGGAGTGGCTGTTCCCGTCAGTCCCCGGAGGAGCTGCAGTTCCCAGGAGTCGGCATGGACAGGGACTAGCCTAGAGCGCTCTACCCTCCCTGAGTGGACACGTTTTCTTAGCGAGTAAATCGTGGGAACAATGTTGCAAGGGACCGTTAGTTAAGGAGCCTTTGCAAACGCCCCCTGCACCCTGTGATGCTGTTTGTACAAGGGCAGGGTTAAGGACCCACCAGCACAGAAACAGTCCGCGTAAAAAGCTTGCCCCCTCCCGACAAGCACCCGCTGTCCCTGACACGTGCCCCACAAGACGTCCTCGGAGGTTGCAGATTCACCCGGTCCACTTGCCCTGTGGCTGCCTGAGGGGGCACCCCAGCTCTCCCAGCAGCTGGGATGTGCGTGTCCCCTAAGCCTGCTCTTAGCAGGGCCTAGGGCTTTCTTGATTTTGTCCACATCACAGGACACACTGAGAGGAGGGTCAGGCAGCACTCAGACCCTTTGGACCGAAGCCCCCTCTCCCTCTCCAGCCTCGCCTTTCTAACTTCCCTCCCACACAAGAGCATTCTTTGGAGTTCCTTCCCTGCCCCCTCCTCCCATGCACCACAGGGCCTTTGCACATGCCACTCCCTTCCAAGGCTCTGCTGCCACAGCCTCAGCGAAGTCGGGATTGCCCTGGGGAGGGGAAATTATAAATACTAAGGCCTACTGGATCCCATCCCCAGAGCGTCTCATTTAACTCCACTGGCATGGTTATTGTTATTTTTTTTAAGTTCCTCTATCCCCAGTGACTCTAACATGTAGTAAACCCTGAAGACCAGCCTGTTCTCCTGGTGGTCTTCGAGTCCTGCTCATGTATCCCTCCCCTGGGACGCTGGCCAGCTCTGGCCCACGGCACATTTGCAGGGTGCTGGGAGCCCTGCCTTCTCCACACTCTGGTCAGTCATCCATTTCTCTGAATTCTGGGGTCTAACCTGTTCCCTCCTGGTCTGCAAATCCTGCTCAACTGCTGCCCTAGAAGTTCAGGTGTCAGGAAGAGTCAGGAGAACCCCAGGGTGTGTGCGTTCTGATCTCTGGAGGACAGAGACTGTTCCCAGGACCCTCCAGGACCCAGACCACCAGTACTTTAACAAGAAGGAAGGAGAGAACTAAACCAGGGATTGGCAGGCTCCGGCCCATGGCCAGTGCTCACCTTCCATGTCCGCGGTCGGCACTCTCCTTGTTTTTCAGTGGCTGAGGTCAGCAGGAGTATATCAGCTAATAACACTTAAAAGTTAGGTGCGGCTCAGATCGTACCATGTGTGAATAACGTCTGGTGGGCACACGGCCATGCTCACATCCGTGACGCACAGTGGCTTTCACAGCACAGCAGCAGGACCGAGTATCCAGAAAGGAGAGCACACAGCCCACAAAGCCAAGATTTTGACTGTGACCCTTCACAGAAAAGTCTGCTGACAGCAGCGGTCACCTCTCCACCAACAGTACAGTGTCCAGAGATGAGGGTCCAGGACATGAGAACAGTGACCCCGTCACCAGCCACACCTTCCCCTTCGGGGTGCCAATCGCTGGGCTCAGGCCTCTATTCTAAGTCCTTCAGACAAAGTCCTTTTTCAAAAATGTGGACTTTACAGGTGCCCAGACTGCACTTCTCCTGCAAGCTTCCCCTCTGATATTTCAGCTGGCTGCTTTGTTTTGGGTGGGTATCAGATCAACAGCTTTGTTCTTCATTTACCCAAACACCCTTCTTTAGGACAGGCGGGAACCGGCCTTAGGCTGACCATCTTCCCTTTCCCCTCCCTAAGGAGCCCTGGTGGTACGATGGTTTAGTGCTTGGCTTCTAACAGAATGGTCAGTAGTTCTGCGGAAGAAATGACCTGGTGATCTGCTCCCGTAAAGATCACAGCCAAGGAACCCCTCTGAGCAGTCCCACTCTGCCATGCAGGTCGTAGGGAATCAGACCCCAGGTGCCCAGCAACAGCAACAAGATGCAAAGTGCTGCTCGTTGGCAACACACCCGAGTGCGGGAGTCGGGGGCTCTTTCTTCTCACTGAATTAAAGCAGGGCCGACTGCTCGACTCGGCTGAGCCCAGCTCCCGCTCTGGGAGCTGAGCAGCCCGCGTCAGGGTGCCACAGGGCCTGCTGGCCAGCTACCTCTCCTGAGCCGAGAGATGCTAGGAGCAGGAAGCTTTTGCCCACAAGGCTTGCCCGAACAATGACCCATTGCCCTGAGTCAGCTTCTACTTGCAGTGACCCTTCCGGACAAGTAGAGCGGCCCGGGGGCATCCCAGTGGCGGATGGGGGATTCAAACTGCCGGCCTTGTGGTCTGCAGCTGAACAACAGGACACAAAATGCTGAGCTCTCAGAACCCTAAGAAGAGATCCGACGACACGAGGCTGGGGCCGTGGCGGGGCTGTGGGGCTCCCGGGGCCGCAGGGTCACGCCATTTCACAGGGTCAGGATCTCTGCATGCCTTATACGCTTTCCTAACCACTGGAACTTTGAGCCAGATTACAAAGACACTGTCATGTTTGTTACACTGGAAGGAGGAGAGAAGAACTGGATGTGTTCATGAAACCCCTGGGGACTGGCTCTGGGGAACTGGATTCCTTCACTGTGAAGGCGAGAGCTCAGTAAGAGACGGGGTGACGGGACAGTGATGGGACAGCATGGGGCTGGTGAGCCGGCCTCTCTCCCACACTTAGACTCTGCGAGCACTAGAGCTCACAACGGGTCCATGTCACAGCCCAAGTCCTGGGCTCCACGCCTGGGGGACACTGATGACACAGTGCAGGTGGCTCAAAGAGAGAGAATGTTCCCAAATGAACTACGCTGGTGATGCGGTACCAGCCGTCCTTAGGGTCCCAGACTCCAGAGTGGGGACCGAGAGCCCGCTGCCACCACCACCTCCTGTGACCTTGGGCAGGCCACCTCCCAGAGCCTCCAGTTCCCCATCTACAAAGCAGGGTAACAGCTGAGCTGGTTCACAAGTTGCAATGAGACGGAGACGAGAGGACACACCTGTGGTGCAGGGCCAGCACTTCACCAAGGGTAGCCGGAGGGTCGTGACAGAAACAAGAACAGTTAGCACAAACCTAGTATTAAAATGCAAATACAAAGAAAGAACTGAAGGATGAGGGGGAAAGAAAAACCAAGGAAGGTTACTCCTCGGCAGGAATTCACACCCAGCTCCCCAGGAAGCAATTAGACCTGCAGGAGAGTCGGCTGCTGTCAGCTCAGCTGCCCAGCAGGGGGCGCCCCTAACCACAGTCACGGCTTCCCAGGCGTCCCCAGGGACTGAGCCCAGGAGTCCTTGACTCCGGGGCCTTTTTCCAACCCTGGAGTCTCCATCTGGGGTCCACCCTACCTCTGGACCCCGGGGCTCCTCCGTGTTGCGGGCGGGCGGGTGCGGTCCACTCACCTTGTTCCATCATGTCCAGCAGCTCCTTCTTGATGAGTTCCTCCCGGCCTTGTCTGCCGGCCACCTTCTTCTCCAGGGCTGCACACACACACAAACACAGGAGTGGTCAGGGTCTCCAAGAGTGCGTGCACAAACATCAGGCAAGTCAGCTTCTCCAAGAACACACACACACAGACACCAGGCCAGTCAGCTTTTGTCTGCACACAGACAAACACACACCAACACCAGGTAAGTCGCCTTCTCCCAAGGCAGCACACACACAAACACCAGGGGCATCCTAGTCACGGCAACAGTGGCGCACGGCAAGCCACCACCAGTCTCCCGTACACACAGAAGAACGGGGAGGTAGCAGATGGCAATGGGGCAGGAAACGTGGCCACCGTGGCTGGGGGCTGTGTGTCCAGTGACCAGAGCTCTGCTCAGAACTGTAACCAAGCAGTCAGAGGAGAGCACCTTGGGGAGGCTGAAGAAACCACTCCTGGGAGCAAATCTCAAAGCCAGTGCTCACTGCCATCCCTCTGCTCAGCCTGCCCTGACGCCCAGGACACTCTTCCACAGGGGGTCACCTGCTCCATCCCTGCAGCAGGCTGTTTCCTGCCCTCTGTGCAGACCCAAGTCCTCTGTGCAGGTCACCCACTGCAGACCCTGCACTCCAAGTCCCAGCTCGTGGCCCAGGCACGCACCAGATGGGCGGGATGTGAGCAGGCCAGGGGCCTCCCGAATCAACCTGTCAAAGCTTGTCAGTTCCGCACTTGGAAAAGCTCTTCCTGTCTGCCATCCGAGCACCAACAGGAGGCCCGGCAGGACACGCACTCAAGTGCCTAGCTCGCACCCCGAGGCCGGCGGCTAGGCCCCACCAGCGGCTGGGCGGGACACAGCCCCGCAATCTGCTCCACGGAGGCCGCAGCTCAGGAGGCCCTGCGGGAGGCTCCGTTCTCTCCAGGGGCACTGCCACTTGGAATCGACTCCACGGCACCCAGCAACAGCCGCACCAAGCATAAAGGGAGCTCCGGCATCTGCCCCCTCTGCCCCGCTTTCCCTGTGGGCCCTTCGTCCCCCCTCACGAGCTAGGGTTCGCGCCTGCTGTTTACAAGGATCTTTTTGTTTCTAACTTTCCAGAACGAAATTTCCAAACACAAAACTAAGGAAGCGCCTGGAGAGGCAAACACAACGCTGGCTGTGGAGTCTGGGCAGCATGGAGCCCTCGGGGGGTGTGTGTCTGTGTGTGTGTGTCTGTGTGTGTGTGCATGTGCATCTGTGTCTGCATCTGTGTGTGCATATGCGTGTCTTGTGTGTGTGTGTGTGCGTCTCCGTGTCTCTTAACAAGGTCCCCAAGTGGCCGTGTGGGTGTCAAGGTCTGCACATTCCCCCCAGGCCATGAGTGGGTGACAAGGTGACCGGTGCTGAGCCCCTCAGCCTGTGGGATGGTCAAGAAGGAACTGCAGGAAGGCTGGCAGCTCCTGGTTGCCGGAGACCCCAGGGCAGCCTGTCCCTCCAGTGTGGGTGTGGGGGACACAACACGGCCACAGCCTCAGCACCCCGACAACACGCCTGTTCCCGGCTGGCCCCCCTCACAGGGGGGTGTGTCTGTGCATGTGCGTGTGTCTGCGTGTGTGCATCTGCATGTGCACATACATGTGCATGTAGACTCCAGGGGAGACAAGCAACAAGCAAGCAGTGATCCCACAGTTACTCAGTGAAGCTAAGAACACACTCAGCAAGCACCTACTGTGTGCCAGGCACCCTGCTAGGTGCTGGAAACCAGACAGGCACAGCCGCCACCCAAGGCCAGCATGTTTGGCGAGGGGACAGAGGCAAGCACACAAATGGGGTACATGGAACTAGGGGACACTGAGCAACAGAGTTTAAGGGAAACCAAGCCTGGCCTGGGGTGCCTGTCTTCCACCGAGAACAACACTCAAGAAGTCATGGTCACACCCCGAGGATGATCTCCTCAACCACCTTGCGGGGCGCTGAGATACAGCAGGGCCTAGACCAGGGGGAGATCCCACATCAGACCAGCTGCGCTGATCTCCGGGGGCCAGACACATGCCCACGCTGGACACTAGCCCAGGCCAGCTACCCCGATCTCTGGGGTGGGACCCAGGCCCCAGCTGAGACACTAGCCCAGGCCAGCTACCCTGCTCTCTGGGGTGGGACCCAGGCCCCAGCTGAGACACTAGCCCAGGCCAGCTACCCCAATCTCTGGGGTGGGACCCAGGCCCCAGCTGAGACACTAGCCCAGGCCAGCCACCCCGATCTCTGGGGCAGACCCAGGCCCACTTGGCCAAAGTGCCTCGGACTATCCCAGGTGGCCGAACACCCTGCAGAGGGCCATGGGCCAGATCACCACTGGTCAGATACGGTCAGCAAGGGCTTGTCCACTCCAGTGTCTCAGTTCTGCCTTTAACAAGGTCCCCAAGTGGCCATGTGGGTGTCAAGGTCTGCACTTTGCCCCCCAGCCCATGAGTGGCTGACAAGGTGACTGGTGCTGCACCCCCTTAGCCTGTGGGGTGGTCAAGAAGGAACTGCAGGGAGGCTGGCAGCTCCTGGTTGCCGGAGACCCCAGGGCAGCCTGTCCCTCCAGTGTGGGTGTGGGGAACACAACACGGCCACAGCCTCAGCACCCCGATGACACGCCTGTTCCCGGCTGGCCCCCCTCACAGGGCCCACCTGACGTCGTCTGCTTCAGCTTCTCAGTTTTCTTTTTTCTCCATTTCCAGGGTTTGAAGATCCTTCCCAGGGTAGCCAGCTTACTGTTCCTCCTCACAGGGGGGGTGCGGATCCCTGAGATCAGGCACTCGGGGCGCGCCGGGGGGGTTTGGTCCATCTCATCTGGAAAACAAAGCATGGCAGGCGTCACGACCACTGAGTCTGCAGACCCCGTGAGGTGCCCCTCACCCTCAGAGGGCTTCTCCAAAGCTGCAAACAGGGCGGTCATCAGAACACAGAGGCCCTTTAGGCCCCCTCCCAGCAGCAGTATGCCAGGGTTGTCTGCCAGCTGCTTCCCACAGAGATCCTTCTCCAGAGTAACCCCTACCCCCGAGGTCACCCTCTCCCCCAGGAGACCTTCTTACAGGCTGGTTTCAGCCCTCACTTATAGGGGCCCATTAGCAAGCCCTCCCTGCCCCGGGGCCTTTGCACATGCTGCTTGTAGCCTTGGCTACCCCCCGCCTCCGTCTCTGTTCTGCCTGGCAGAAAAAATCAACCCCATGCTATTATGTCCAGGAAGTCACCCCTTCCTCCTCAGCCAGACCAGGCTTGGTGCTGGGCTTTATGCTCAAGAAGCCACTTGTGTTGGGGCTGCCCCCAGCAGCTGCCCCCACCCCTGCAGCTGGGCTCAGAGAGGGCAGAGGGCAGGCTTGGATATTCCCAGTGCAGCCCCTTGTCTCAGGGCACCAGAGGAGTAAGTCAGGACAGACAGACGGAAGCAGCCCCTCCTTTTGACCACCTATGCATTCAGGAAACAGTCACTTTCAGAAGCCCTGTGTGGTGCACTCAGGTGTACAGGAGGCAGCTCTGGTCACACCATTTCCCGTAAAGAGACTGAATGCCAAACACAGCCATCAGCAGGCCCGGCGGGGCAACCACCTTAGGCTGGGAGGCCCCTGTCACCGAGGGGCAGAGGACAACAGGCCTGTGTGTGCAGGCAGGGACTGCCCAGGAGATGGTGAGGTCAAGGGAAAGAAGTACAAAGCCATGAGATAATGCCACCCGTGGAGGGAGAGGGCTGCTGCGAGATGAAGGACACGTCCGTGGGGCCACAGACCCTAGAAACGTCAAGCAGTGCTCTGTAAGAAGGAAGAGCAGCTAAGACAGAAAATATTGTAAGACTAACAGGATGTCCAGGCTGACCAAAAAACCCACTGCTGCCAAGTCAGTTCCAACTCACAGTGACCCTAAAGGACCAAGCAGAACTGCCCCATACAGTTTCCAAGGAGCACCTGGTGGATTGGAACTGCCAGCCTTCTGGATATCGGCCGTCACGGTGCTTAACCACCGCACCGCCAGGGTTTCCAGCCGGGCTGCAGAGAGGTGGTGATTCTCAGTCTCCAGACAGACTAGGGTCTTCTCCACTGACCTATCTCTGTGGGCCCACCAGGGTCCCCGCCCGACGGCCTCAGCACCCAGCAGGGCTCAGGGGTCAGGGTGGGGCAGGTCTCAGTAGGACAAAAGGAGGGGCCTGAGCTGCGTCCCTTCACCTCATGGACTAGGGAAGGGGGGGTCATTGCTCCAGGCCATGGCATCTCTGCTTTTATATCCCAGTGTCCTTTTCGTGGAGGCCACAGACCTGCTGGTGTTTCTCAGCGTGGTGTTGGGCTCCTGAGCCCAGACCTCAGCCAGGACCCTCCTGCGTCCTCTGCCCCCCCCCCCCACACATACATGCCTGCACACCCATGGGTACCTCTGCTCCCACCACCCTGAGCCTGTGGCTCCGGTCTGCCTCCCATAACCCCACACTCCATGGAGTAATCAACTCTGCAACCACTTGGAGGAGGACCTGGAGCCCCTAGTCTGCAAATGCAGGAAACCCCAAAAGGAAAGGCTGAAACCAAGGGAGCAGGGCTGCAGACAGGGAGGTGAGGCTGGTACACAGACAGGACAGGGGCCACCAGGGGCGGGGGCCGGTGAAGGGCCGTCACCAAGGGCTGGGTGAAGGTCCTCAGCTCCACTTTTTCCAGGGGAAGTGGTCCCCGTGCCACCCGCTCCTGGAAACGAGGCCCCTCATGCCCCATCTTAAACCCAGGGCCACAGAGCAATGTGGGTATGGTAGTGTCAAAGCACAGGACACCCCACAAAGCAGCACCTGCCACTTCTGCACTCCACCAAACGGCCCTGCCCACTTAGGCTCTCTGAGCCTCAGTTTCTCCATCTGTAAAACGAAGGCAGTGCCTGACACCCAAAGGAAGAGGAAGATAAGTGGGCGGCACGGGGTGAAGGACAGGCTAGAAACAAGAGAACACACACAGCGCAGGCCTCGCTGGCAACACGTGACAACAGGCGCAGAACGTCTTCACAGACTCCCTCGGCCACCGTCGCCACTAGCCCCACACTTCTCGTCCCTTCTCTTCTCAGAGGCGTTTATTCCAGGTGGTTCTCCCTGCCTTTGCCTCCTCCGCCCACCGCTCCAGATGGGAGCTGAACTGTGCCTGGCGCAGGGCTGCGGGGGAGCCGCTTGTCCTGGAGACGTTCTGGCCTGACGGGGAGAGAATGGACCAGGGACCCTCGAGCCTTCCAGGCCGGCTGAAGATGAAGACCGAGGCCCCCAGAGAGCAGCATGACGGAGACCCTCCCAGCTCTGTTCAAGCCCACACGTTTCCTCACAGGACCTGCAGCAGGTACTAGACGTCAGCACACACCAAGGTGAAGTGAGGACGAGGGCAGCCAGAGGGAGGGCACCCAGCCAGGGGTGTAGGTCAGTCCCCTGTCACATGAGACACCACAGGTCGCCAGAGTTTCCTAGTGGGCCGAGCAAAGAGGCACAGCACGTGGGATGTCCTTCGAATCAGACCCTGAGTCCAGCTCCCCTTGTTAGGGCCTCACTGTGACCTTGGTCTGGGACACCACCACCGCCGACCCAGATGCCTGCCCTGGGCTCCTCACTGCTGTCCCTGCTCCCACTCTTAGCTGTTGTGCAGAGGACGGTCTGCTCCCTTACGTGCTGTTGTCACTGGCTGGTGTAGAATCTGCCCCCAGCATGTGGCAGCCCCATGCGCACGAGGACTAAACACTGCCCGGCCTTGAGCCACCTCCCCGGTGAGCCACAGACTGCTGTGACCCACTAGTCTTCAGAAGCAGACCGCCAGCCCTTTCTTCCTAGTCTCTTAGTCTGGAGGCCGTCCTGAGGCCAGGCGAGTGTCACAGCAACATGAGGGCGTCCACTGGGAGATGAGTGGACAGGGGTCACGCAGCAGTCACACTGGCCAGGATTCTAACCTGCATCCCCACGTGTTGCTGTTAGGAGCCCGTGGGTCAGCTCGGACGCACAGAGACCCTACGTGCAACAGAACATAACACTACCCGGTCCTGCACCGTGCCCACGGCCACCTTACACTTGAGCGCACTGCCGCGGCCACTGGGCCAGTCCACCCCGCGGAGGGTCTTCCTCTCTCGCTGACCCTCTACTTCGCTGAGCACAGAAGGCGAGAATGCTACCACTAACCCACGCCACCCGTGCTCCTTAAACGGGGGACTCCAATCGTGTGACTTTCCTGTCCAGCGTCCCCTTCCACAGTGGTTTTCTTTTCCATCCAAGACAACGTGTCAGTGAACCGCCCTGCCCCCATCCCTCTGGGGTCTCCTCCACTCCTGACGTCACCTCTACCCTGTCTCCCACAGACTGTGAGTCACCTCAGTCCTGCACATCAATGTACTGTGTGTGCACTGTCATGTCATGTGTGTGTTAACATGGAATGTGTGCTGACATGTGATATGTGGGTCAGCAGGTATTGCGGGCATTAACGTGTGTTAAGAGTAAAGTGTGCGTTGACACATATGTGCATCCATGTGTGTATTACCATGTAATGTGCATCTGTGTGTAGTGTTAACATGTACTGTGGGTGTTACCATGTAACGTGCATCAGTGCGTGTGTTAACATGTAATGTGGGTGTTACCATGTAATGTGGATGTTCCCATGCAATGAGTGTTAGCATGTAATGTGGCTGTTAGCATGCAGTCTGTGCATCGGCACGTAGTGCGTGTATTAACATGTGAGTGAATGGAAACCAGTGGCGAAGCTGTCAGGACGACGCAGCTGGTTGGCACCCCGACCCCACCACCCATTACAACGGCCGAAGTGCTGGCTCTGTCCTCCTGCCCGCCCACGTCCCCACTGGCCAAGGCCACTCCGTGGGCAGGCAGCTTCCCCGCCCTCGCCCACGGCCCCGGCCACGCTACTCTCCAGCCTGCAGCATGTGGGTGCAGGGACAGAGTCCCTTCTCTGAGCCATGAGGAAAGCACACCCTGCCAGCGGTGGACAAGTGGGGAGACACCCGTGAGCGGAGGTGCCTCAGCGTGTGAGCCCAGTCAGCCCGCAGGCTCCGCAGCACTGAACAGCCCCGGTTCAGGCCACTGTGTTCGCCGTGGTTTGCGGTGCAGCGCTGGTATAGCCGGGGCCAGCTGACACCCTGGCTGTGTGATTCCGAGTTAGTGAGTTCATTCTATGCCGGTTTCCTCATCTGTGAAGTGGGGGTAACAGCAGTACTCACCTCACACTTTTGCCCTGAAGCTTAAATAAGTTAGTACACGGAACAGTCTTGGAAAAGCACAGTGTATCGTAAGTATTTGCCATTTATTAGTTCAATTATTACCTGGTCCTAGGCAGGGGGCTAAAAACCTTTACACACAATCCTCACCTCGACCCTCTCAGGAAGATACATGAACAAACGAGGCTCAGAGGGGCTAATTAACCGACCCAGTGTCCCACAGCCAACTTTTCAGCAGAAGTGCGACTGGAATCCAGGCCTGCTGGCAAGGCTCAGGCAGTGAGTCACCGCACAGAGTGCCACATGTAGAAACGCCGTCACGGGAAACAGCATCTGCGTGTGCCAGACACACCTCATTCTTCCCCCCCAGCTTCTCCGTCGGGTTCACTCATCCATTAGCTCCCTCACCCCTTCATGTGTTCCTGAGGCCCCAAGAACCCCGAGAAAACCCTGGTGGTGTCCTGGTCAAGTGCCATGGGGGCTGTTGACCAAAAGGTCAGCACTCTGAATCTGCCAGGTGCTCCACACAAACTCCACGAGACACTTCTCCTCTGTCCTGGGGTCACGATAAGCTGGAATCAACCAGCAGGCGATAGTTTGGGTTTTGGTCCTCTGCTGAAAATCAGCCCATGAAAACCCCATGATGCAACTGTCTGACTCACAGCCAGGGTGGGGGGCGGCAGGGGACTGGGCACCATTTCATTCCATTGGGCACACGGTCACCGTGAGTTGGGGCCAGCTACACTGGGTGTTGGGTGCTAAAGGCACAAGAAGCAGCATGTCCAGACACTGCTCCCTGGGCCCTCGTCTCTGTATTTTTTTAGCCAGTGGTGATGATAATGGGCGATGGTGGTGGTGTTGTCAGCTACTGTCCAGTTGGCTCAGTAACCCTACCCACCCATGGACCACAGAGGGAAACCCACCCGGCCCTGTGCCACTCTCACAGTTGTTATCTTGGAGCCTGTGGTTGCAACCTCGGGGTCAGTCCATCTTGATGAGGGTCTTCCTCTTTTTGGCTGACCCTCTTCTTTACCATGCATGATGTCTCCCTCCAGGGACTGATCCCTCCTGATGACATGTCCAAAATACAGGAGAGGAAGTCTCGCCATCCTTGCTTCTAAGGAACATTTTGGCTGTACTCTTCCCAGATGGATTTGTTCGTTATTCTGGCAGTCCATGGTATAGTCAATATTTTTCATCAGTACAATAACTCAAAGGCATCACTTCTTCAGCATCCCTTATTCATTGTCCAGCTTTCACCTGCATGTGAGACAATTGAAAATGCCGTGACTTGAGTCAGCTGCACCTTAGTTTTCAAGACGATATCTACTTTTTAATACTTTACAGCGACCTTTTGCAGCAGCTTTGCCCAATACAACACATCTTTTGATTTCTTGACTGCTGCTTCTGTAGGTGTTGATGGTGGGTCCAACTAAAATGAAACCCTTGATGACTTCAATATTTTCTCTATTTGTAATGAAGTTGGCTTATTGGGCCAGTTGGGAGGATTTTTGTCTTCTTCATGTTGAGGTATAATCCATCCTGAAGGCTGTGGTCCTCACCTTCATTGGGTCTTTGATCTTCATAGGTTTGTGTATAGGTATTTGTGTGTGTATGTCAGTCATTAGTTGACACACTAGAAAGTTGACATCTGTATGCAGTCCCCAATATCCTGTGTGGACATTTGAATGGGCTCTGACTGTCAGAGCTTGGGAACGTAGAGTCTTGCTTTCCTGTATTTTCACTTCCTCCT
Source organism: Heterohyrax brucei (assembly GCA_028571685.1). Classification (NCBI taxonomy): domain Eukaryota; kingdom Metazoa; phylum Chordata; class Mammalia; order Hyracoidea; family Procaviidae; genus Heterohyrax; species Heterohyrax brucei. The sequence continues at coordinate 88,207,049 of CM053156.1, read as the reverse complement.
CCCCCAAATACCATGTGCTGTCATACTTTTATGCATTTATACCTTTTCTTTACCCAGGTCAACTCCTATTTAACCTTCATGACCCAACCCAGATCACGTCCCCCAGTAGCCTTCCTCCATGCCATCTTGGTTCTTTCTGGTGATTCTGTGCACTCACTGTGGTTGTCACTGTGGGTGGCGAGCCCACGAGGGCAGGGAGGTGTCCAACGTCTCCTTGTTCCCCCTCAGGCTGAGCATGAGACTTTGATCACATAAGACAGTCAACAGGCATCGGTGACTGGGTTCTTTGGCGCAGGAAAGGACTCACTCACCAGAGAAATAGAGGCCACCCTCTCTTGGACCTTCTCTCAACTTCCTGTGTGCTTCTTCTGTCGTGTGTCATGTTCTGAAATGTCCTGCATTTGTTGTGTGTGTCTTCCTTCTCCATAACCATGTGACATCATGCAGATGGAGACCATGTGTCACTCATGCTCACCACTGCATCAGAAGTTCAGAACTGTTCCCACGCGGCAGGCCCTCAACTGAGAGTTGATGAATGAGCTTGCAACTGAGTGAATGACACTGAGATCCTCCCCGTATCGGCTGACATGATGGGGACCATCTTCCTTAGAGTCCAGTCTGGCAGCACATGCCACCTGGTTACCTCCTCACCCCCCCATGGACCCCTGCTTTCCCCCCATTGTGTTTTGTGGGAAGGGTCTACCCTGTCCCGTAGGGTTGCTGAGTCAGAATCAACTCCACAGCAATAGGTTTGGTTATAGGTTTGGGCCAGAAGAGGGGCATAGGGAAAGAGCAAGGAGGAGGAGGGGACAGATGTGTGTGGTGCCCAGCCAGGGTGGGCTTGGATAGACGGGGTGACACTCAGCTCTAGCATGTGGGCGTCACAAACCCCCAGTCACAGGCTAAGCGTGTGTTCCCTTCAGTGCCTCCCGGGAGCCAGGGGCCTAGCCATGGACAGTCACGTGGCTCCGTGTCCTCATGCAGTAGCATTGCTCCCTGGGGAAAGACAGATAATCAGCTAACAGTGACCCCAGACTAATTAATGGGAGTGGTCCAAGTCAGGATGGAGGGAAACACTTGTATAAAGAAATCAGCACACACCAGGCATAGAAATTATCAGCTTGTGAGCTCAGGGAGGTGACCATCTTGTCCCAGAACTTGGCGGACAGTCAGAGGGCTGGGACTGATGGGCAGGGCCTATGTCTCCAGCTCTAGGCCTCTGGGCCACTGTCAACAGGGAGGACTACCTGCCTGTCTGTCTCATGAGCCTGGGAGTTCCTGGGTTTGCTTTGTCGCTGAGCTGCCTCACGCAGATGTAGTAAAACACCTTTCATTAATGAACTGCTAATGCCTCCCAGGTGGCAGAGGTGTCCCTAGAAGGTGGCACAGCAGCATTACTCAGAGGCCAGAGGGGACCTGCTAATGTGTTTGCACAGCACAGAGTTCTTCTCAGAATGGGAAGGTGGTTCCTCAGGGACTCTGCAGAGAGACTCTGAGAATTCATGGGGCTGGGGTGGGGAGGAGGAGGAAAGAGGCACTGGTCCTCCCCAAGTCCTTCCTTCCCTCTACGGAGATGTTGCACAGGTGTGTGTACTTCTGCCCTTGTATATGCACCTCTACCCAGGTACATGTACACCTGTCATCCAGAGACACACGCTTTACCTGTGTGCACACACCCAGCTGTGCATATACGCGCTCACCCACCTTCATACCCACCCGTGTTCATACCCACTCACCCATGTGCACCCACCCACACACAGCCCTATACTCATGCAGTTGACCCCACATGGACACGCCTACCTATGTAGGTGAACACTCACACCCACACAGCACCCAGGTTCAGACATACCTGTGTACGAACTGCCCCAAACATAGGTGGGCCACGCATGCCCGGGAAGGCCCTCTTGTCGTGCACATGCACGCCGAGCCTCACAGTCACAGTGCCCAGCATTGGCACAACCCTGGAGCTTGTCTGGTGTCACCGTGGTCCCCTCATTTAGTCAAGTGCAGAACAAAGGGTGGCCGTCTTTGTTGTACTGTATGTACAGACCCCTGCTGCCGCTCGTCACAAACCCCCAAATGAACCTTTCAGTTGGATAAAAGGATGGGTGGATAGACAGATGGATGGGTCAACAGATGGTGAGATGGGCAGATGGGTGGATATATAGATGGGCAGATGGGCAGAAGGGCAGGTTAGTGGATGGGCAGATAGGTGGAGCTAGCTCTTCTTACTTTTCAAGTTCTTCATTTTTGATGGACCTGGCATAGATCTATGTACTTGAACTTCAATATCCTTAAAACCTGAACCCACTGCTGTTGAGTCAGATCCGACTTATGGCAACCTTGGAGATCAGAGTAGAACTGCCTCCTAGAGTTTCCAAGGCTAAGATTATTGTTGCTGTATGGCAGGGCAGAGGTCAGACCAGTAGGGTGGCCTGAGCCTGGCTGAGAAATACTGTATGTGGTCCTGACAAGAGTCTGGAGTTTTACTCGAGGCAGTAGGGACCCATGGAGGAAACCAGCACCACATCAGCACAGTGGAAAGCCCACACAGAACATCGGTGCAGATGGCAGACTAAAGGGGAGCAGGCTAGGAGGCCAGCTGAGAGGGGACAGGGAGGGCGAGGGCCAGGGTGCCAGGAAGGGAAGGAGGCAGAGGTCCAGGAATATCACTGGGCTGAGTTGTCATCACACAGGGCAAGAAGCCTGCAGAAGAGCGAGGGACACCGGGGTTAGTTCTGCCATCACTGCTGGCAACAGCAGCATCTGCTGAGAATCTTCTGGTGACGAGCCCGAGCCTAAGACCCTAACAAGTGCTAACTCATTAATTCCCTTACTGTCATCATCCTAAAAGGCAGGTCTCTATTTCCATCACCCAAGTCACAGATGAGAAAAAAATGGTGGCTTGGAAGTTAGATCCTCTACTTCAAAATCCCGTGACCCTGATCACGAAGTTGGACTGCCTGGAGCAGGTGACAATGATGCCATCAGCTGAGACTCGGTGGAGAGAGGAGCAACATGGGCCGAGAAGGTGACAGTCACTAAACTAACAAAAAAAATCACAGTGAGGTATTCAGCGTAGAAAATCAAGTACCTCTGCCTGGGACGTAGGAGACAGGGCTGGACTTCGTGGGCAGGGAGAGTACTGGGTGCGTTCCTAGATCTCCCACCAGCATGGCTGTCAATCTCCAAGAGAAAATTCTTAAAAATGGATTTAAGTCTCTCAGATGTGCAAGTATCCTTGGCTGGACCTCCTCTGCTCCTCTTGAAAAAATTCTTAAGTAACAACTCAGAACATGATGCCTGGAGCATAGTGATCAACAGAAGAGGCAGGGCCACACGGGGACACCTTTCAAGGAAGGAAGGAGACCACTGAACCAACAACCCCAAGCCAGGCTGCTTGCAGGAGGGCCCGGTGACTGGTGTGCAGGAAGGGCACAGGAAGAAGGGTTGGTCTGTTCAAGGCAGGGGGGAAATGCTAAATGCCTATGGTGCTTTCCCAGCAATGTCTACAGGCTTCTTCCTACAGCTCTGCAAGCTGAAGACCGCTATCAGCTATAGAGAACTGTAGTATTTTCTAGAATGGAGAAAATGAGGCTCATTTTACCTGCAAAAAGTGATTCACAGACTTACAGTTGTCTCTCTCCTCCTTCAGCACCAACCACAGTGCCTGGCACATAGACAAATGGACAGATGGATAGCTGGGTATGGGGACAGATAGATAAGTGGGTGAGTGGGTAGACGGATGGATGACGGGTGGATGGGTGGATGGATGAGTGGGTGGGTACATACATGCAGAGATGGGTGGATGCATGGATAGATGAGTGAGTGGGTGGATGAAGGATGGATAGGTGGATGGATGGATAGAAGAGGTGTTGGATGAGTGACTGGATGGTTGGATGGGTGGGTGGATGGGTGGGTGGATGGGTGGGTGGGTGGATGGGTGGATGGGTGGTTGGATGGGTGGCTAGATGGGTGGTTGGATGGGTGGATGGGTGGATGGGTGTGTGAGTGGATGGGTGTGTGGGTGGATGGGTGTGTGGGTGGATGGGTGTGTGGGTGGATGGGTGTGTGGGTGGATGGGTGTGTGGGTGGATGGGTGTGTGGGTAGATGGATGATGGATGGAGGGAGGGAGGGATGGAGGGATGGGCAGGTGGGTGGATAGATGGGCGGGTGGGTGGATAGATGGGTGGGTGGGTGGACGGGCGGACGGGTGGACGGGTGGATGGACGGGTGGATGGACGGGTGGATGGACGGGTGGATGGACGGGTGGACAGATGGGTGGATGGATGGGTGGACACATGAACGCACAGCTGAGCGGATAGGTGGATAGGTGGGTGGGTAGATGGGTAGAAGAGTAGGTGGGTAGATGGGAGGGCAAATGGGAGGATGAACGGATGAATGAGAAGGAAGACAGGAGAAAGGGAGAGCAGGAAAAAGGAAAAGCCTGACTACGACACAACAACTAAGGTGCAATCTGAACACGGCCAACAGTTACACCCAGCAGTCTGGGGCCATCTCCCAGTGTCCCTTCCTGTCCCTTCCTGGGTGGCTAGCAGCAATTCCCAGACAGCCCACAGACCTCACGCCAGCTGTTGGCCATCGTTTCCACAGCACCACGTGAAGGGCTGCCGACACAATGCAATCTCCTGTCTCTCGCTTCTGTGTTAACAGCAGTGCCTGTAAGCAGAGAGGAGGACAGACAAAAGCCTAGCTACACTGGCCCCTGGAAAACCGAGTAAATGTTTAAACTCAGGAGAAAAGAGCTGCGATCGCTGGTAGGGAGACCACTGAAATCTTGGGAGTATTTTTCCCAGTCCTACAGCCCTAGGAGGCAGAGCTCCGGTTCCGGCTCCATTTGTTACACGTGAGGATGAGGTCTGGGGCAGGGCAGCTCATGTGCAAGTGTACAAGCTGGGGTGATAGCCCAGCTCTCCTGCTCTCTTTATCCAAGTTCACAATCAGTGTATGACACCGGCATTTCCTACGGTGTGCCCCACGGAACCTTACCGTGAGGACAAGCTCTGCAGATGGGAACTGTGTCCACTCAGAGCCACCTCGAGGAGCCAGCGAAGTGTCAGCAAAGTGTCTCAGTGTCGTCTAGTGCCACCGTAACAGAAACGCCACCAGAGGGTGCCTTTAACACAAAGGTTTCTCTTCTCACAGTTTACAATGCTAGAAGTGGGATCGGGGTGCTGTCTCTGGGGGAATGCCTTCTCTCCCGGTGAGTGCTGGGGGGCAGGGGTCTTTGTCTCTTTTCGGCTTCTGTTTCTCAGCTCCTTGCAAACATTTGTGTGGCCTGGCACCTGTCAGTCCCCATCTGTGCTGCCCTGCTTCTGTGCCTAAATCTACTCTTTCACATCTCAGAAATGATTGCTTTGAGAGACACACCAATGTGAATATAGGGTATGGCCCCATTAACATGACAAAGAAAACCCTGTTCCGAAATGGGACTGTATCTGCAGTTAAGGGGGACGGTTAGGATTTATAACACATATTGTTAGGGAACACAATTCAATTCATGACATAAAAGCCAAGAAATCCTACAGTAAAAACTCCTCGTTCACTCTTCAGCTTTTCCTGAAGACAGACACTGTCACCGTTGTTAGGTGCCTCTGAGTTGGTGTCAGTCTCTGTCCTTCAGAGCTTTCCTCCTTTCTGCTGACCCTCCGGTTTACCCCGTGTGCTATGGGGTGGCCCTTCCCCCAGGGCACTGTTGGCCATAATCTCTCCAGAGGCAGACCACCAGGCCCCTGTTCCTGGGTGCCCTTGGGTAGTTCTGAACCACCAACCTTTAGTTAGCAGATGACGGTGAGCTGTTGTGCCACCCTAGGACCGTCACAGAGTCCTCCAGCCACTGGAGGAACGGGGTCCTGACCTATGCTGCCACGTGGTTGACCCTGAAATGCTAGGCTGTGTGCAGAATACTGGAAACAAGACCTCACATGTACACGATCCCATTACTAGGAAATGCCCCTAACAGGCAAACCCAGAGGCTGCTCTGCTGACATGGGCAGGTCACTGAGGATGCGTGATGTGGTGGCCAGCACTGCTGCTCCTCTCACACGTTGGTGGCCCTGCCCCCTCCTAGGTTCCACTCGTGAAGCCCCACCTGCATCTGCCTCCCCCTCAGATGGCAGGAAGGGCTGGTGCTGGCACCCTATGGTGGCCCGAGCCACGCGACCATGATGGCAGGGCAGAGCCTGGGTCCCCACCTTGACACTGGGACAAACCCAGAGCCACTGCCAGTGCAGAGCCCCTGTAGGCCCAGGCTGGGGCTCCTCTGTACCGCTTGGCCGGGGACCAGCGATAGCTGGGCCTCCTCCTGGCCCCGGGTGCTCCGCTATCCATGACCACGCCCTCCTGGGAGTATCCTCTTACCAATTCCTTGCCTCAAACTCCTGTCTCATGGTCAGTCCCCCCAAACCCCACACTAAGACCATTCCCAGCTCTGTGCTGGGTGCCAACGCATTGGCGTGGAGCAGAAGGCCAAACAAGTCACCTGCCCCACCTGGGCTCCACCTACCTGGGCTCATGCACCAGGCAGCAGCCCAGGGAGGCACCTTCGAGGGCGGGGAGACGGAGGAAGGAGGCTGCTGGGGGGCGTAGCCTGAGGGCTAGCGGACTCCCTAGATGGGCTTAGGCTGGGACTAGCCGGTGCCTGGGGAATCCAGACTAACCACCTTCATTCAGGAGAAACTGCAGGAAAGCGTAGCAGGAAAGGGTAACCGGGAGGAGGCAGCTGCCCACACTGCTGTCAGGAACTCCTGGGCAAAGAGGCCGAGACCTGAGGGACAAACGGACTTGCCCACAGCTGGTTGGTTGGAGGGTCCTGAATGGAACCAACCCTGCCGTCCAGTGTACACAGGCTCATGGCACCCCACAAGAGTCCAAGTGGAACTCTGCTCCCCAGGGTTTTCAACGGCGGCTTTTCCAGAAACACATCACCGACCGAGCACAATAACCCTTTGTACCACCTATGGACTCCTGAATATAAATCCCAGGCTTCCCGAGATTTCTACCAGTCCCTGTTGGTCACCCACACAAGAAGGTTACAAAGTGTATGCCTTCTCAACTGCTTGTAAGCAAACCTCAAAAGGACAAAGAGTCTGTGAACCCCACAATGATCCCCAGCTCCCCCACTCAAATGGCTTTTTAAAACACAACTGTCAAGCTCCCTCTATAAAGTACAAATTGGTGACAGGCCCATGATCACGGCTGCCAGCTGAGCGAGCAAGTCACCACAGGGTATTTAAACCGTATTGCCAAGCAACGCCTTTGGGGACCACTTGGGTCTCAGAGATCACTTCCTTCCTCATCCATTAAGCAAATGAAATTCAGCCTGAGCTGATTCCTTTCAGCAGGACGACATGAAGTGGTGAGAAGACGGATGGATAAGACCTGCTCCTAACCTTACCCCCTGAGGACAGGGTGGGCACCCTCCCTCACACTCAGAACGCCTAGCTTGTAAAACAGAAGCAAACTGCTTACGGCACATGTGACTGAGTGTGCAGAAGATGTTCAGCAGAGGCGCTGGTGAGAGGCACAGACACCACAAACCCTCGCACGCCAGGCAAGGTACAGTCCTTCTGGGGAACCATCCCAAGAGGTTACGCAGTTACCACGTGGCCCAGCAATTCCACTCTGAGACTCAAGAGAAACGAAAACCTGGGTCCACGTGAACATGTGTGCTTGAACTTTGGGGCCACATTCTTCACAGTGGCCAAAAAGTGAAACCAACCCAAACGTCCATCCGCTGAGGAACAGACCCACAGAACGTGTCCGGGTTGCACACCGGGATGTTATTCACGTACAAACACGGACAAAGCAGGACCTGCTAAGAGCTGGATGTCCCCAGACATTCTGCTGAGTCAGAGGCGCCAACAGGAAAGCCCACACACTGCCTGAGCCCACGGGCATGTACAACAGGCCCACCCATGGCGACAGGAGACAGGTGGTGGTGCCAGGGGCCACAGGGGGTGGGATCGGGAAGCAGAGATGGTGGATGCAGGATTACTTCCTGCCGTGGAGAGTGTGCTCCAAAATCAGAGGGTGGTGCTGTCTGCACCACCCTGTGAAGGCACTAGAAGGCACTAAGCAGCACAGCCCACGGGGGCAACTTGAGTGGCACATGACTCTCTTGTCATTAAGGGTTAAAGGATCTGCTGAGAGGCGCAAACAGTGAACATACTCCACTGCTCCCATGGTACCAGTGGTCTGGGTCTACCCGGGGATGCTTGGCTGCTCCCATGGCGCCAGTGGTCTGGGTCTACCTGGGGACAGCTTTGGAGCAAAGCCTGGAAATCTGCTTCCGAAAAAAAAACAACCTCTGAAAGCCCTGGCGGTGCAGTGCTGCTCTGATGCCCCAGGGGTCACCAGGAGTTGGGGCTGGTGTGCCAGCAACTGAGGTCAAGCTGCGAAAGGAGACGAGTGGCCAAGGGGCTCTCCTGTCCTCTCTCGGGTCTCCTGCTGAGCTGGGTGAGGGCCATGAGGTGCAATTTCTGACTTCCCCGTGGGGTCTCCTTGACAAAAACAGGGACACAGAAGCAGGACTGCCTCCCCAGCACTATGGGCCTCGCCGTCCTGGCCAGAGGCTCCATGCCAGTGCAGGCACCACTATCTGCCGACATCCGCAAGCCCACTGTGTCTCTCCTCCTGGGCCCATCAAGCCAAACCACCATCCCCTGTAACACAGATGGCAGGCCCCCAAACCCCAACACCCACTCCTGCCGCCCCACAGCCCACTGGCCTGGCCACCCAGAAGCCAAGCAGCCACTAATCATGCCATGCTGTCCTCTGCCCTACACTGCCCCATCTATGGGTCCCCTGCACTTAGGACAAAACTCTAACTCCTGGAGGATGCCCCTGGCTTCGGCTGATTACCCCTCCACCTCGCTCCCCGATGCCAGCCACCCTGCCAGTGCCTTCTGTTCCCTGAGTACAGCCAGCATACGAGGCCTGCCAGTCAGGTTTGCAAACTCATCCTGAAAAAGTGCTGCACGCCGCATTGCTGAGTCTCACCACGGTCACCTCCTAGTGACTCCCCTCGGGAAGCCATGCGCTGACACCACCGCCAGTCTGCCTTTCACAGTGACTTGGGAACTCTTCCAGAATGGCCATCAGAGCTGTTGCTGTATCACCCTTGATGTCCTGAATGTCATCTAAATGCCTTCCTTTCAATATTTCCTTTATCTTTGGGTAAAGAAAAGTTACTGGGGGCCAGATCGGGTGAGTGGGGTGTTCCAACACAGTCATTTGTTTATTGGCTAAAAAACTCTCTCACAGACAACCAGACCATGAAGTTCACAAATTTGCCACTATGCATGATGGCCATCCCAGAAAGGGTTCCAAACTTGCTTTGAGCGGTGGACTAGGCACCGATGCTGGTGCACAGCTTCCCAAGGGGAGTACTCAGCAGGTGACCGCAGTGATATCCAGCAATGAGGTATGGAGCACTTAGGACAGCTGAGTTCACAGACTTCACGGTCAGACCTCGTATGTGCTGCCTCGGGGCTTCTGCAAGAGCCACCCTCTCTGCCTGCTTACCTTCCCCAACCCCTACCACACTGCTGCCTCCCCATCCTCCAGTGTCCACTGCCCCTAGGCTCTGCCCCTGACTGCTGCCTCCCCCAATGACTTTCCTCCACCTCCCACAGTCACACTAAGCTTCCGTTAGTTTGCCCTGTCCCAGGCACACCCCATTCTCTGATAGTCTCATGTGTCGGCCAGTTTAATTTCCCACTTGAACACAAGCCCTGGAGAGTAGATGCGTTGTGTGTCTGTCACTGTGTGTCACAACAGCAGCAAAACTTACCATCATTGAGTCAATTCTGAGTCATAGCGGCCCAAGTGAGAAAGGGAACTCCTTCTGGTATGGCCATTGCTCATGGCGGTAAGTTTGTGAACTTCATTGTATAGTTGTCTATGAGGGAGTTCATAGCCAGTAAACAAATAAGTGTAGTGATATTCAGCAATTAGGAACGTCCTCCCTGCTCACCTGATCTGATTTTCTTCTTTACCCAAAGATAAAGGAAACACTGAAAGCATTTGGATGACTATCGGGATATCAAGGGTGATACAGTCACAGCTCTCATGGCCTTTCTAGAAAAAGAATTCCAAAATTGCCACAAAGGTAGACTAGGCACTGGCATCAGTGCATAGCTTCCCAAGGGGAGTACTTCAAAGGTGATCGTTGTGATATTCAACAATGAGGTCTGTAGCACTTCTTGTAGGATGAGTTCATGAATTTAACTGGCCGTCCTTTGTGCATATGTGATACTTAAGGTAGTGCTTGGCACATGGCAATGCCCAGTCATCGTCCTCATCATTACTCCTGCCGGCTTCCTGGGTGGCATGCTGAGTCCCTGGCACACAGCAGACACTCAAAAAATAGTTGCTGAACAAATGAGGGCCTGACAGCACTTCTAGGCCAAAGCACCCCATTTCCCAAGACATCAAGAAGGCAAACACTCCTTAGCAAGTCTTTAATCTTCAACAGTACACAGATTCCCTTCCAAAAGCGAACCATCAAAGACAAATGGAAAAGTATTCGGCAGTTCCTCGAGAACTGGCAAGGACTAGATCAGATGCTTTCAGAAGGGGCCGCTGTGGCAACATTGTCAAAATACTTGCCAAAAGCACAATCTTTTATGAAATTACTATTATTTATTGTATTTTAAGAGAAAGTTTATAACCCAAGTCAATTTCTCATACACAACTTATACACACATTTTTATGTGACCCGTGTTGTTCTCCCCATATTGTGACAGCACACACCTCCTCTCTACCCTGTATTTCCTGTGTCCATTCAACCAGCTCCTGTCTCCTTCTGCCCTCTCGTCTCACCCCTGGACAGGAGACTCCCCATCAGCCTCCTGTGTTTGCTTAAGCCAAGAACCAAACTCTTCACTAGGACCACTTGACATTTTAGAGTCCAGTCCAATGTTCATCTGAAGAGTTGAAGCACTGCGATCCTTTTGAAAAAGGACCCTGAAGGAAATGGGACCACCCACCAAACTTGGAAGAGTCAGCATCCTAAGAGACAGGACTGGGTGCTGCTCTCACTCTCTGATGGACTAGGACCTTAACAGGAAGGCTCTGGCTGAAGGAGAGGAACCAGCCCAGGTGTGACATTGAGGAGGGTAGTGCCAAACATGGCACGATGTCAGTGAGCTGCCACCAGCTGTGGGTTATGGTGGGGTCAGCCAGACTCCACACAAGCGCACCCAATGAGCAAAGGGAACAGGAAACGAGAGGCTTGCTGGCTGTAGGCCCATGAGCACCTGGTCTCTTGACATTCATTCACCTGTTCTGTGTAGGAAGCATGGGCACCGGAGGCCAGCTGACCACTCTGTGTGGGACTCAACCAGAGAAACAGTGACCTCTTTGACCAGATGTATCAGTGTGCTGAGAGAAACTGTTTTGGTCTTCAGAACGGTGCCCCCCAAGGGCAGCTTGCCTTCCTAGCTCTAGAAGCCCAGGCAACAGCAGACGCCCCTCATCTGCACTCACAGCCTGCCTTCCAGGAGAACACTGCTGCTGGAGGCGACAGCAGGACAGAGAGACAGACGTGCAGGGCCCTGCCTTCGAGAGGTTTACAGTCTCATCCAAAACAGACACCAGCCAGCATTTCAACAACTGGGAAAAAGTTTGAGCTCTGGGGCAGCAGACCTGCTGCCCCAGCGACTTGGGCTACACCTTGGGCCTCAGTATCCCAGCTGTGAAATGTGACAACAGCATCAGTCACACCAGTGGTGAAACGGTAGAGATGCGGAGCAGTGAACAGATGCCTGGGGAGCCAATCTGACATCCCCAAAGCCTTCTGAATCCCCCTCAAGAGGAGGCTCCACTGGGGACTATATGTTAGAATCAACTGTTTCTCTGGAAAAGAGAGAGTTAACAGGTTGTCACACCATCCTTCAGTGTACAAGTACAAGATCTCTTTAAAAGTCTACAGAATCCAGTGGCTTATAACCACCTTAGAAGAAACCCCCTTGAAGAACAAGCTACCAACAAGAGAAATTGACTTTCACCAGCAGGCTCCATCAGCCCTCCCCCTGACACTGTCTCTGGGGAAGGTGCATTATTAATTCATTCATCTGGTGTAACCAAGGGCTGGGAGCTAATTTAGTCTTTAAAAACCTTCATTCAATTGTTCATTTCTACCCATTAAATTTTCATTAAGGCCTGATGCTCCAAGACAAGGAATGGATCCCATCATTCCAAGATCCCCAGGTCTCAGTGAAGCACAGATGTCTTCAATTACAACCCTAAGCCAAGCACAGACCCACCAAAACAGCTTCACCATACACAGCTGCTGGCAACACGCAGGAGAGAAATCCACTGCCTTCCCTATGAGTTCTGAAATAGGCCGACAGCATCAACGGTTAGTGAAACCACGGAGCCACTGGAACACCCATGCTGCTGATGGGAATGGGCACTGGTTCACATTTTGGAAAACTCTTTGCCATTATCTTCTAATTAAAACCATAGGAGACATCAAATCCTCACCAGAAGCCAACTAAACAGACAGACAAGCAAAAAGCACATATGAGCATGTATCTAATGGAACTATGCATAGCAGTTAAACTGTGGAACTATGCATAATAGTCAAATTGTGGAAACTATGTTCTCAGCAGTAGAACGGACGAACCAATCACAGTACTCATACCATGGATGTTGTACAACCAGGACAGCAAATGAAAGGACGTCAACCCCTGAAACGTCATGCAGAACAAAAGAAGTGACACAAAATATTAGACACTGTGTGACTCCAAAGGAGCCAGGGTGGCACAGTGGCTAACTGTCCAGCTGTCAACTAAAATGTCAGCAGTTCAAACCCACCAACCAACCCTTGTGGGAAAGCCACAAAGGACAAGACACACACGGGTGCCTCCTGAAGTACTGCGATGTAAACAGAAAAACAAACAGGAACGACTGAAAGTCTTCCAGGTCTCTGCTCACCCCTAGGAAGGAGAGCAGATGCTCAGAACAGCACAAACTCCAAGTGCGCTCAGAAGAGCCTGGGAGGTAATCTGATTTCCTGCATCTGCCGCGGTGCAGCCTGGGAACGCAAACCCAGAACCTGGGTGTGGGAAGAGGCAGCAGCTTGGCAAAGTCCACCCCAGGTCTCCCTTCCTGTCATGTCCACGGCATTTTATGTCCTGATTCTGCATTTGGGGTTGAAAACAGAAATGAGTGGATACAAAAATCAGAATGATAACTCAAAGTAAATATTATTTTCAAGAGTAAATATAGATCACTGCTGGGAAATGTCTTCATTAATGCACTGAATGTTAATTACAAGTGGCATTGAAAGTTACAGGAATGTGGGCTGGAGGCGAGAAGAAAAAAAACCTACTAAACTCCACATACATTCACTTCCTAAGGGTACTCCACTGATACACTTGATGGCAGCCTATCTAAAAATACACGTAAACCAAAAAAGAGACCCAAAGAAACTGCACGCTCACTGCGACAACTGAGGGTTGAGTGAATTTTACCCAGCAAACACTGCAGTGGACCATGCTGAGGGGACACACAGGTGATTAAGACACAGGGACTGTCCTCAAGAAGCTCCAAAGCAGCAGAGACAGACAAACAAGTGCCAGGACCCCTGGGCAATGGGGGAGCTCTCCTTGAGAGGGGAGCAAGGCGGAAAAGAACTGTCACCGGAGGTACTCAAAGCATCAGAAATGCATCCGGAAGCCTAACAGCTAAGACAGCACAGTCCCAGGAGGGGCACACATTTGAACCCCCAGGATCACTGATTGCAGCCGGCTTACCCACTCCTCAGTGCTAAGCTCGGAGAAAGGGGACCTTGGCGGTGCGCGCACATTCTCGTCTTCCCTGCGGGAGACCAGCTTTGATTCCCGGCCAGCACACCTCCCGTCCAACCACTAGCTGTCGGTCGGGGGAGGCTGTGAGCTGCAGTGATGCTCAACAGGTTCCTGCTGAGCTCACAGGCCAAATCAGACTGAGGAGAAAGCCACGGTGATCTCTTCCAAAAATTAGCCAGTGAAAACCTATGGACTGGAACAGCACACTTCCCAGCCCCGTGCTGACAGAAAGTATTCGAGATACAGAGCAGTCCCAAGGGCTCGAGCCCGCCAACGACCGTTAAGAGTGTGCAGGATCAGGCGATGGTGTCTTGAGAAGGTCAGCAATGTCCCACATGTCAGTCAGAATCTACTTGACAGGGAGGAACAACAACAAGCTGAGAAGATGAGCCCGGGGCTCGAAACAACCACGCTGCTGAGGCGGACCTGCTGGAGGGGGCACAGAAAGCCCAACCCGAGGGAAGGACGCGAGGTGCGGAGGCACAGAGGCTTCCTGGGGCCCACAGGAGCCCGCAGCCCACTGCGCCCCGGACTGCTGGCACCAGCACCAATCAATGCCTTCTTCCAGAAACACCAGTTCAGCTGGTCCCTTGTTACTAACCCATCCCTGACACAAACAGACTGTGTATTCTCTTTAGGAAAATAACAGCAAGACATCTTGGCAAGCATTTAAGATGAGGTCCTCAGGTAACTGAAGATTTGGTAGGTTATCTCACCTATCTAGTGCTGCTCTAACAGAAATACCACAGGTATTGAACAAAGAGGAATTTATTCTCCCATAGTCTGGAAGTCCAAATTCAGGGTGCCAGCTTCAGAGGAAGGTTTTCTCTGTTGGCTTTGATGGAAGGTCCTTGTCACCAATCTTCCCTAGTTAAGGATCTGCTCAGCTCAGGGACCCTGGGTCCTCAGGACATGCTACTCTCCTGGCTCTTGTTTGTTGGTGGCACAGGTCTCCCTGTCTCTCTGCTCACTTCTTTAATACCTCAAGGAAAGTGACTTAAGATACAACCTACCCTCATAGATGGAGTCCTGGCTCATTAACACCACTGCCTCTCATCCTGACTCATTAACATCATAAAGATGGGATTTACAACACACAGAAAAATCACATCACGTGACAAAACGGTGGGCAACCACACAGCACTATCATTCTCCCAATACCTCCACATAGGAGGCCCATCAAGGACAAGACCACACAAGATTACTCCGGCGGTAACATCCCAAGGGCAGAAGGGAATGCCCCACTGTGGGAGCAGGGGACAGGAGATCTATCAGGGCGGTCCAGACAGAGAAGAGGGAGGGTGAGGATGCTGGCCTCAGCTTAGAGAGGCGATGTCACTGGAAAAGGCACTGATAGAAGGAGACTAACATTTAGTGTCCTCAGAAAGCAGGACCAGGCACCCAGGACCCAGGTCAGCTGCTCAGCCCCTGGGCTTCAGGGTTCACTGTGAGGACACAGACGAGACCCACCCCACACCAGGCACAGACACAGTGTGGGAGGGAGCGAGAGGTCCAGGGCACAGGCTGAGTCAAGGGAGCTGCGGTGTGTGGTGTGCCACAGACAGGCACTGCCCGGCCCACTCTACTCCATAATGACCCTGGTGACAGAGGACAGTGGCCCCGTGGTGTTCCCAAGGCTGGAATCTGGATGGAAGCAGACCGCCATGTCTCTCTTGTGCAGAGCAGCCAGTTGGTGGGTTTGAACCCCTGGCCTGCTGGTCAGCAGTTGGACATTTTCATCACTGTGCGCCACGGCTCCTTTCTGTTTGGTGTATACACTGCCAATGCCATTGCTGTCATTATCACTGCCTGTTGTCACTGTTGTTTTTATGGAGTTCTGGTGGTACAGCGGAGCCTTGGTGACAAGTGGCTAAGAGCTACAGCTGCGAAACAAGAGGTAGCAGTTCAAACCCACAAATCATTCCCTGGAAACTCTATGGGGCAGTGCTACAAGGAAAATCAGTTACTATGACTATCATCCAAATTTACACACCAATCACTAATTCCCAAGATACAGAAATTGAAAATTCTTATAAACTTCTGCAGTCTGTACTCGATTAAACATGCAGTCAAGATGTGCAGGTGATTACTGGTCACTGGAATGCAGAAATTAGAAACAAAACAGAGGAGTCAATAGTTGGAAAATACATCTTGGTGACAGAAACACCTTGGTGACAGAAACAATGTGGGATCACATCGGACAATTTTGCAAGAGGAAAAACTTCCTCACTGCACATACCTCTTTTCAATAGTGTAAATGTGGACTACACACATGGACCTTGCCAGTGTAACACACTGGGATCAAAATGACTACACTGTGGAAAGAGACTGGGGAAAGGCTCAAGATCATTAGTGGAAAGAAGGCCGAGGGAAGACCGCATAGGAGACCATCAGTTGTTCATACGCAAGTTCAACCGGAAGCAGAAAAAGATGAAAACAAGTCCACAAAACCCAAAGCACAACCTTGGACATTTCCCATCTGAATTTACACACCTTCTCAAGAGCAAATGCGACACACGGAAAGTAACTAATAAAGACAAGATGAACTGTGCGAAGACATCAGACACGAAGAAAGAGGTTGTTAAAAACGAAGGAGAGAAACAAGAGATCAAAATGAATATGAGAAAAGACTCTGAAACTTACTCTTGAATGCAGAGTAGCCAAAATGAAATGGAAAGAATGATGGACATAAAAGAGCTGACCACAAGAGTTAAAGGGAAGCTTAAGAAGACTAAGTATTGTGACAAAATGTACAAAGATCTGGAACCAGAAAACAAAAGAGTACATTTCTCAAGCTGAAAAAACTGAAGAAAAAAAAATTCAAGCCTCAAGTTACAACACAGGGAAAATAACAAATAAATAGCAAATAAAATAGGCAACACAGGAAGAAGAAGAAGAAAGAAATACATGAAGTCACTGTACCAAAGAGAACTGATCAGCATTCAACCATTTCAGGAGGTGGCATATGATCAAGAATCAATGCTATGGAAGGAAGAGGCCCAAAACGCACTGAACACCCTGGTGACGAACAAGACTCCAGGACTGACAGGTGACCAGTTGAGATATTTCAACAAACAGACACAACACCGCATGTGTTCACTCTTGTATGTCAAGAAATTTGAAAGACAGCTTCCTGGCCAACTGACTGAGATTCATTTTTGTGTTCATTCCAAAGAAAGGTGACCCAACAGAAACAATCAAATAATATCATTAATATTACAAAACAAACAAACAAACAAACAAAAAACACAACTCTGTTCCCATCAAGTCAATTCTAACTCTCAGTGACCCTACAAGACAGAGCAGAGCTGCCCTGCAGGCTTTTCAAAGAGTAGCTGGTGGATCTGAACTGCTAACCTTCTGATTAGCAGCCTAACTCTTAACCACTGTGCTGCCAATGCCCAATTAATATCAAATACAAGCAAAATTTTGTGAAGGTAATTCAGAAGCAGCTGCAACAGCACATCAACAGGACACCACTGTGAATTCAAGTCAGATTCAGAAGAGGATGCCGAACGAGGAACATCATTGCGGATGTCAGATGGATCTTGGTTGACAGCAGAGACTACCAGAAAGATGTGTACCTGTGTTTTACTGACTATGCAAAGGCATTCAACTCTGTGGATCATAACAAATCATGAATAACACTGCAAAGAATGAGAATTCCATAACACTTAATTAGGCTCAAGAGTAACTGTACACAAAGACAAAGGGATACCACGTGGTTTAAAATTAGTAAGTGTGCTTCAGAGTTGTATCCTTTTACCATAATTTTTCAATCTGTAGACTGAGCAGATAATCTGATGAACTGGACTGTATGAAGAATGCAGCATTAGGATTGGAGGAAAACTCAAACAACCGCAATACGCAGATAACACTACCTTGCTTGCTGAAAGCAGAGAGAACTTGAAGCACTTAGTGATGAAGGTCAAAGACTAAAGCCTTCAGTATGCATTACACCTCTGTTTAAAGAAAACAAAAATCCTCACAGCTGGATCAATAAGCAACATCCTGATAGAGAAAATATTGAAGTCGTTAAGGATTTCATTTTACTTGAATTCACAATCAACACCATGGAAGTAGCAGTCTAGAAATCAAATGACCTATAAGGCAAACCTACTGCAAAAGCTCTCTTGACAGTGCTAAATGTCACTTTGAGGACTAAAGTGTGCCTGATCCCAGCCGTAGAATCTTCATCCACCTCCTATGCGTGCCACGCCAGACAACGAATAAGGAAGACAGAAGAACCGATGCCTCGGAATCATGGTGTAGGCCAAGGATATTGAATTCACCCCGGACTGCCGAAGAACGGACACTCTGTCTTGGGAGAAGTACAGCCAGAACAGAGAGGAGGAATGCCTACGGGATGGACTGACGCAGTGGGTGCAACGGTGGCCTCAGACACTGTGGCTGTGACAACAGCACAGGACCAGCTGTGTCTCCTCTTGTACACGGGGTCGCCAGGACTTGGAATGGACTCAACAGCACCCAACAATCCAGCAGAGCGATTTTCTTCATGGAAACAGCTCGCACAATTTTGGAGTCTGGCAGCGCCGAACCAGTGACCCCGGTGGCAGGCTGGAGACCACTGTTGGCTCATGTGGGGGCAGGGATGACAAACCTAAGCAGAAGACTTCTGCAGGGTCACAACCCAAGCACCAGCGATGAGAGGACGAGGCACAAGAACAGGGCAGGCTTGGCAGACAGACAGACAGAGAACTTGGACAGAACATCCATTCATACAGCCTAGAGGCAGGCCGCACCCCCTCACAACTCCTCTTTCAGCTGTGTGGCTGCTCCCATCAGATCACAGCACAGAAAGGTACCACATTATATTAGAGAAGAACACCCAACCCACTGTCCCCCGAAACAGCGAGAATCACAGCCTAGACCCACTGGCAAGTGACACCACTGTCACGTGCCAAGCATAGGGAATCCAATAACAAGCAAGGAAGGCCCTGCCTACAAGGCGCTTTGGGTCTAGAAGCAGAGACCAAGTCAAAAACAACAGAACCACGAAGTGATTGGAGACACACCAGCAAGGAAGTCAGTAGTCACCTGGGACAGCCTTGGAGCAGCAGACGGTGATCACAGACAGCCCAGGGGTGGCATCAGTGGTTAACACGCTTGGCTGCTAAGTGAAAGACTGGAGTTCCAGCCTACCCAGAGGTCTCTTGGAAGAAAGGCCTGGCAATCTACTATATTTTTACTAAAACGGCATACGCTTTCTACCTTTGCCAACTGCGCCATCCTCCGTTGGTATTTTTGCAAGCACACTACGCTCGTTTTTTAAGTGGGTGTGGCGTGCTTACATTTGGGAGAAAACCTCCCGTGGGAGGGCATCCTCAGCCAACAAACACAGAAGACACACGTTATCTGCATCAAAACAGGATCCCAAACCCAAACCAAGCCCACTGCTGTTGATTCTGGCTCATGGCAACCCCACAAGACAGAGGAGAGCCACCCCGGAGTTCCCACAGTGCACCTGGAGGACTCGAACTGCGGCCGTAGTGCTGAACCCTGCACCACCACAGCTTCCAAAACAGGCTGTTTCTGGAAAATCAGCCACTGACAGCCCCAAGGAGCACAGCTGTCCTGTGACCCGCATGCATCACCAGGGGTCACCGTCAGCTGCACAGCATCCAGTGCGCTGGACCAGATGGCTTCTCGAGGGAGCACGTTTACTCGGAGGTGTACAAGAGGGACCCACTAGGAGACGTTCCATGGGTACAGACGCAGGCAGGGACAAGAGTCAACACCAGGGAAGGTGGCTGGAAGGGGCTGACCTGTCAGGGAACTAACAGGAGAGCCCGTCAACCAGGCTGCAGAGTCAGAACAACCGGCCGGCTCTCCAAGGCTGGGATCCTTCACAGAAGCAGGCTGCATCTTCTCCCACAGCACAGACCCCACCGTTCGCAGCTGAGTGCTTGACCACTGCACCACTGTGGCTACTTAACAGGAGATCAAGCCCTCTGCCACTGAACTGATTCTGTCTAACGACCCTGTAGGACACAGTAGAACCACCTCAAAGGGTTCCAAGCAGAAGCTGATCTTTTGGTAGCAGCCAGGCTCCTAACCACCGTGTCATTGGGACCAAGCTCCAAATCAAACCCTTAGCCACCAGGCCACCAGGACCAAACTCCAAACCAAACCCAGTGCAACTGAGTTGATTCCATCTCACAGGAGGAGTCAGTGGTGACTCACAATGACCCGAGGACCAAGCAGAACTGCCCCATAGAGTTTCCAAAGAGAGCTGGTGGATCTGAACTGCCGACCTTCTGGGTACCAGCCACAGCACTTAATCAGTGTGCCACCGGAGTTATCCCCACTAGGACCCCTAAGGTCAAAACGACATTTTTTTTCTTTTTTTTTAAAATGAAAATGCCATTCAGCTCATTATCTGGGAAGCTTGGTCACACAATAAAATTGTCCAGATTGCTTGGAGCAGATTCTTCCCTAAGAGGAGCCTGGTGACTTGGTTCTGCAGCTTCTCCCATGGAGGGGCCCCTTCCACTCACTGGGGGTCTGGCCAGAGAGTAACACTCCCTCCAGGGTCTGACCCCACACCTTGACTCAAAAAGCAACTCACACCAGTGTACTTCTTGGCTTAAATAGATACATGAGGCTGTCTGACCAGCTCTGCTCCAGAGGTAAGAGGGGAGGGTAGAGAGAAGGGGATAGGTGTCAGTGGAACGAATAGGGAAGTAGTGAGTGACAGGAGGAGTGTGCTGTCACGGGGTGGGCAGAGCAGACAGAGTGGCATAGAGGCATGTGTTCGGGGGTGGGTGATTTCTATGACAAACTGACTTGGATTGTAAACTTTCACTTAATCACAATAAAAATGAAATAAAACAGTAACTCACACTGACCTGAACTCTCCTGGCCTCAGTCGAGACCCAAAGGCCAGGGTGAGTCTATGCCAGTGGACGGCTCCCTTAGTTCAGCAGAAGCAATCTCTCTGCCTTAGTCCCCGTGCTGCTGCAGCAAAAACACTGCAAGGGGGTGGCTTTCACAAGCAGAAATTTATTTTCTCCTGATTTAGGAGACTAGAAGTCCCAGTTCAGTACACAGGCTCCTGAGGAAGGCTTTCTCTCTCTGACAGCTCTGGGGGGGGTGGGGGTGGGCATTCGTGTCTCCTCAGCTGCTGCAGTTCTCTTGGCCTCTCCCTTACCCCTGCCTGCTTCCCAGCTTGCTTGTTTAATCCCTTTCATATTTCAGAAGAGACTGACTCAAGATAGACCCTTCACCAATTCTGCCTCATTAGCATAACAAAGACAGCCCATTCTTCCCCAGCGGGATCACAACCGCAGGCACAGAGGTGAGGGCTCACAGCACATATTTTGAGGGGATACTATTCAGTCCATGTACTTGGCTTTCAACAGCCCTCTACTAACCAAAAGTTTGGCAGTTCACATTCACCAGGCGCTCCTTGGAAACTCTACGGGACCGTTCTACTCTGACCTCTAGGGTCACTAGGAGTCGGACCCAACTTGACGGCAGTGGGTTTCGGGGAGTATCTTGAAGCTGCAAATGCTAATCAAAAGGTTGGCAGTTCCAATCTACCAGCTGTTCCTTGGAAACTCCATGGGGCAGTTCTACTCTGTCCTGCAGGGTCACTGTGAATCAGAATCGAGTGGATGGCGGTGAGTTCAACATGCTGAGGCTTGCAGCCTGTAGGGAAGGAAAGGACTCTTGAAGGTTGCTTGGACACAGCCTTCTCAACAAGGACAGGGAAGGACTTGGGATAGAAGCATTCTTTAACAGGGTCATTTCCGTGGGTGGACATCAGAGCCAAACCAGGACAGTCTGCAGAAACCAGTCACTCCTTTCATTATTGGATATCTGAGTAACTAATGAATTGATCCATCCACCATCAAAGACGGTTTCTCAGAAAACGTGCTACAAAAGTAGTATTGTTGGAAAAGAAGTATTTTCTTTCCTAATAAGCTAGCAATAATTACTTAAAAATTTTAATAGGAAAATAAAAATCCCACACAAGATAACAAATGCAAAACCCTAAACACACAGAAAGGAAATGTGTAATAAAGCTTCTAATCATCAGAAGGAAATTACAAAATTTCAAGTGAGAATCATCCTTCATTCAAGAAACAAGAAAAGACTAGAATAAAAAAGAGACACACACAAAAGAGAAGGAGCACACCCACGCAGGACCCCCAGGCAGGAGGGGACGGGAAAGCTGGCCTCAGAGGACCCGAAGCTGAGAAGGGAGCGTGTTAGCCTCTTGGGAGGTTGTTTACCAATGTCCTAAAATAACAGGTGTACTGAGCAGCCAGCTTGCTCTGTAAACACTCATCTAGAGTACAAGGAAAAATTTTTAAAAAGGGAAGACATATCAGGTTCTTGAATGCAACAACTCAGCTTGGTGAAGACGGAGATTCTCTAAAAAGATTTCATAATTCTAACTGTCACAACATCGCCAAATCATTCTAATGCTCTTCTGGTAGAATACATATAATACAATGATGAAAAAAGATGAGACAAGACCTTTATGCTGAATATTTATATAACAAACCTGTGGGGATTAAATCAATGTGACGCCGAGTCCAGAACAGACTGAGATGAATAAAAGAAAATTAAAAGTTCAGAAAGAGAGCCAGCCAAGTGCCGTCGAGGCAGATCTGTATAAATATCAGAAGTGCATATGTCGTAAAAGATGCATTTCATGCAAGCGGCAGAAAAGGGACTGTTCAGAGAAGAGAGATGACTCACTAGGCTGACTTCTTGGGGAAAAGACAGAAGGGTCAGGAAATCACAGCTCCCACTAAAAGGAATTTCCCATGGCTGAACCATTAACTAGAAAGAAAATGAACCAATAAGAGAATGGGAAGCAAATGATGACTGGTTGTTTATCTGAACCGGGCGGTGGCAACAACCACTCAAGGATAAAGTCAACTGACAGCAGCTTTAGAGAAGAAATAATAGTAGATTTGATGTAATTTTTTCAACTTTCCAACAAAAACATCCATCACAAAATATCAGAAGACTCTCAACGGGCCAGGGGAACAGAATGCACACAATGGGCCTAGTCAGTACAACGCCAGCACCCCGAGACCCATGTTTAGGGGGACAGAAGAAGGGGTGTGTTTTAGTCACTGCTAATGAGCGTTCTGCTGGTCACTTCCTCTAGGAAATGGCCAGGCCCTTGAACCAAGAATTCCACTGTCAAAGATTTATCTTAAGGAAATAAATGAAGGTGGTCTCAAAGATCCCAGTCCAAAGGGATTCACTGGAGTTTGCCAACATAACTTTGCATGCCCCCCCCAAATCAGTTATTAAAATCATGTTTCCAAAATAAACTTAAAAAATATGAGAAACTGCCGATGATAAATGAGAAAAGCAGGAGACAAGACTGAGTAAGAGAACAGAGAATGATCCAAGCTCTGCTTTGAAGGGAGACACAAATACTGGACTTTCCTTCAGGGAATGTCTTTTCTGGCGGGTTCATGCAAGACAACAATGAAGAAGACGTGTGTGCTCGGGGTTTACGGTCCACGGAGAAGCGGTCTTTCTTTCTCCCTCTCACACACAGACACAGAGGAAACATACCAAAATGCTAACAGTGCCTTTTGTTTCCAGAGGGACTGCGGGTATTAGGTCACCATGAGTCAGAATCAACTTGACGGTGACAGGGTTTATATCAGTCACAACTGATCACTGTTTAAACTTATCTGAAAACACTTCTCTCATACTCATGCCTTATTTTCATAATCAGGAATGAAACCCTGGTTTAAAAAAATCTCACTGCTACGCACACCAAGGACACAATCCTTCTGCCATCAGGAGACACAGACACAAGGACCACCCCCACGTGTCTGTAAAGCTGTGTTCCTTCTGGGCTGGTATTGCATCTCGGTGTATTTTCCCTGAAAATAATCTCCCTTGTTAAAAGCAAGAATGGGTGAGGAGAAAAAATAGGAGACAATGACATGCCCACTCTATTTGAAAAATCTAAATGACCTTTCAAAAGACTTCGACTTAAAAATAAACACATGTGACTCAGGAATAAGTGTGCCAAATGACTAAATGTCCTCATAAAAATATGCTCAACTCTTCCCCAACTGAAGAAAATTCACCACACCAAAAAGAGGCCATTCATGTTTGTAAGTATGAGCAGGAAAATCAAAATTACATCAGTAAATTTCAGGACTGGCTCAGAACTCACACATTTATGGCACTCACCTGGAGCTCAAGAATGGGGACAAGCAGGGTCAAAACAAACACTTTCCAAAGGTTGGAAGAGACCAGGAGCCAGGGGAGACACACAGCAGCTACAAAAGGATCTTTTGGGCCACACTTGATGGTCCAACAGACTGGAGGGTCCCCACAGACACAGCCACTGGACTCTCTGTCAGCCCAGAACTGAAACCATTCCTGAAGCCAACTATTCAGACAAAAATTGAACTAAACTATCAGACATAAAATGACACTGGTGAACCCTCCTACCAAAGCCAGGTAAAGGCCCCATGAAAAAGAAAATTACAGACCATATCACTCATGAACCTAGAGGCACAAATATTTGACAAAATACTAGCCCATAGAATTCAACAACATATCAAAAATAATAATAAGAACAATTGATCATGACCAAGTTGGATACACACCAGGGATGCAAGGCTGGTTCAACATCAGAAAAACAATTAATGTGAGCAGCCACATAAATAGCATAAAGGATAAGAAACACCTGATTCTGTCAACTGATGCAGAAAAGGCACGTGACAAAGTCCTACACCCATTCATGCCGAAAAAACTTGCAACAAAATAGGAATAGAAGTCCTCAGCACAATAAGGGGCATCGATGCAAAGCCAACTGCCTACATCTTCCCAAATGGAGAGAGACCAAAAGAATTCCCCCAGAGAACAGGAACTAGGCCCACCGTCACCACTTCTGTTCAACACTGACTAAAGGTTCTGGCCAGAGCAATCAGATACCACAAAGAAATACAGGGCATCTGCACTGGTAAAGAAAAAGTAAAAGTGTCCCTATTTGCAAATGACATGATCACATACACAGAGCACTCTAAAGAATCAGTAAACAAACTACTGGAACTAATAGAAGAGTTCAAAGAAGTATCAGGATATAAGATAAACCTAAGTAAATCAGTAGGATTCCTCTATACAAACAAAGAGATCATCAAAGAGAAAATCACCAAATCCATACCATTTACAATAGCCCCCAAGAAGATAAAATACCTAGGAATAAATCTCGTCAGAGAAATAAGAGATGTATACAGAGAAAATTACAAGGCCCTACTGGAAGAAACCAAAACAGACTTACATAAGTGGAGAAACCTACCTTAGTCACGGATAGGAAGACTTAACATTGTGAAATGTGTATTCTACCCAAAGCAATCTACATATGTAATGTAATCCCAATACAAACTCCAATGTCATTTTTTAATGAGATGGAGAAGCAAAGTACCAACTTTGTTTGGAAAGGGAAGAAACCCAGGATAAGAAAGATACTACCTAAGAAGAGAAGCAGAATGGGAGGCTTCATCTACTGGACATTAGAACCTATTACACCACCTTGATAGTCGAAACAGCCTGGTACTGGTATAAAAACAGATATATAGACCAATGCTTGGCTTGCCTGGCTTGGCAATGGAATAGAGAACCCAGAAATATTACCATCCTCCTGTGAACAGCTGATATTTGATAAAGCCCCAAAGGTTGTAAACTGGGGTAAAAACAGTCTCTTTAACAAATAGTGTAAGCAAAATTGGATATCCATCTGTAAAAAAACTGAAACAAGATCTGTATCTCACACCTTACACAAAAACTAACTCAAAATGGCTCAAACACCTAAACATAAAACCTAAAATAATGAGGATCATGCAAGAAAAAATAGAGACAATAATGGAAGTTCTAATACATGGCTTAGACAGACTACAAAATCTTACCAACAGTGCACAAACAACAGAAGAGAAAATAAACAGCAACTACTAAAAATCAAACACTTATGCTCACCCCAAAACTTAATCAAGAGAGTTAAAATACTGCCTACTGAATGGGAAAAAGATTTGGCAACTATATGTCAGACTGACACTTGATTTCCACAATCTACAGGGTACTGCAAAATATCAACAAGAAAAAGATAAGTTACTCTATTAAACAATGGGCAAAATAGATGGACCATCACTTCACCAAAGAAGACATTCAGGCTGCCAGAAGACACAGGAGGAAATGCTCACAATCATTAGTTACTAGAGAAATCCAAATCAGAACTATAATTAGAGGTCATCTCACCCCAGTGAGGCTGGTAATAATCCAAGAAACACAAAACAAATGCTGGAGAGGCTGTGGAGAGATTAGAACTCTCCTGCACTGCTGGTGGGAATGCAAGACGGTACGGCCTCTTTGGAAAGCAATTTGCTACTTTCTTAAAGAGCTAGAAATAGAACTACCACATGATCCAGCAATCCCACTGTTTGGAATATATCCTACAGAAATAAGGCCTGTCACACAAACAGAAACATGCACATGAATGCTTATTGCAGCACTGTCCACAAAAGAAAAAAAGATAGACTCAACCTACGTGCCCATCAACAGACTTGAAACTAGTACTGAGGTCAACACTTCAGAAAAGGAATGGACTGGACTCAGGGACACAGAGTGAGCATGTGGTGTGTGTACTTTATGGTTTTATACATTTATACATATACAAGTAGGCTGTCCTACTGGTTTCTTTCCAGAGGGTAGAAAAGAGGGGACAGGTGCTCACTGGGAGGACACTAACAGTAAAGAGTGAAAAAGAGGCGTGAACTGTCACAGGGTAGGGAGAGCAGACACAGTTGTAAAGAGACAGGCAAGCAAAACTCACTTGGATTGTATACTTCCACTTAATCAGAATAATAAATAAATGACATTGGTGAAAATTGTGCTTTTTGACTTAAGTAGATACCTGAGGCTAACCAAGCAGCAACTGTCCAGAGGCAGGAGGAGAGCACAGAGGGAAAAGGAGCTGGTTGAATGGACACAGGAAATACAGGGTAGAGAGGAGGAGTGTGCTGTCCCAGGGTGGGGACTGCAGCGAATTACACAGCAGTGTATGTGCAGGGTTCTGTATGACAAACTGACTTGGATTGTAAACTTTCACTTAAAGCACAATAAATGTTTAAAAACAAAAAAGGATCTCCCTGAAACTGATTCTCCCAATATGTTTGTTCAGAAAGATACGACAAGAACATCTCCATCCCTTCCAGTCCAGAAGGAGGAGATGAACCTTAAAGAGAAGGTTCATGGACACAGAGCATGGTCCCACCCAGGCCAGGAACTACATACAGAATTGTCACTGAAGTCACTAAGGATGGACTTCTCCCCACCCCGCCAACGGATCAATCTAATCAGTGTAGATACAAAACCATCAAGTTGAAATGCATCTGCGTGGTCAGAATAAGCAATGGATTACCCATTCACCCCAAAATTATACTGCCACTGTGTCCCAGGCACCGATCTGGGGCTGGGGACACAGACCAGGACAAGTCAGATGTGGGACTTAGTTCCAGAGGAGCAGACAGGAGACAGGACCATTTCAAAGAGTGACATGTGCAGCAAAAGACATCAGAACAGGTCTTTGTGAAGGAGAGTTACTGGTCAGTGTGCATGTAAGTGATGGAGTCAAGGAGCACTTCCTGGGAGAGATGTCACTGGAGCCGAGACTGGGTCTAAGAGCTTTCCGAGGAAGTGGGGAGCAAGCATGAGTCGCTGATGTGGGATCCAGGGTGGAGTGAGGAAGAAAGAGAGGCGACTGAAGGCTGGGGTGGAGCAGAAGGTAATGGGAGATGAGGCCAGGCTGGGTGATGGGGGACACAGTGTTCAGGCCATTTGGGGCCTCAGATCATAGGATGTCCCTGGGCATTCTAAGTGCTCTGAGACTGATATATGAAATACCCATTTGGGAAGTGTGAAAAAGCATGCCATTGTCACATTCAGATAATGTGTTTACATCTGCCTTGCTCCTTCTCATTCTGTCTAGTCACTAGATCCTCAGGTGTCCCCAGAATCTGGTACTTAGACGGTGCCCAGAGGGATAGCAGCAGGCAAAGGGACAGTCAGAGGCTATGCACGCCATGCCCTAAGCATCTGGGTTCCCAGGTTCTGCCACTTTCTCAGTCTCTACGGAGCTCTGTTTCCTCATCTGCAGAACAGAAATAAAAGCACTGCACTCCCCCACCGCTGACCTCGTGGGGATGTGCCAAGAAGTGACAAGGTACATGCCAGGCATTTCCCCAGGTGTCGGTACACAGTGACCTTCTGCTAAATACGAGCAAAGAAATAAAAATTCATGGTAATGGAGTCTCCCAGATTTCATTATATGGGTCAGATGGTGAAGATGCTTCACATCTGGTTTGAAATTTCCTGTAATAAAAATTATAAAGAAACCCAAACACCATGGAAGCACAGAGGACAGAAAAACAAACTGCCTGATCCCTCCCCTGGGTGGCTATGATGACCAACACGTGGCGGCATTCTCTCCATCAATCCTCCCGTCGAAGCACCTCCCTCAGTGGAATGAATTACTTACTATGGCCTTGCTAGACACGGCCTCTAATTGCTACAGCTGTTAACCAAAAGGTTGCCAGGTCAAATCCATGAGGTGCTCCTTGGAAACTCTATGGGGCAGTTCTACTCTGTCTACAGGATTGCTACGAGTCAGAAGTGACTAGGGCAGTGGTTTGGTTTGATTTTAGACATGGTCTCATAAATCCCACCCAGGTAGATGGGTGGACTGTGCAATGGGGAACGCGCAATAGGGCTCACTAGGGGACCGGTCAGCTCTGCCATCCTGCAAGGTTCAAATGAGCCACCGCAGAGGCAAGACAGAGAGAGGCCTGCCTACCAAGGAAGGGGAGACACGCAAGAGACGGCAAGGTGGGTTTCCTGGCCCTCGGAGCGAGAAAGCTGAGCACCTTTGGGCAGAAACGGAGGGCCATGAAAGGTGTGCCCATGAGCGGGCCGGGGAGGAGGCTGTCCTGATGCAGCCGCTGGGTCCACGAGGGCTCCTGAGCTTGAATTGTCCCCATGATTTCCCTAATAAACCCCATAAGAGCCGGTACGGCCTGTGAGCCCCGCATGGCCACTGCAGTGAAGTACGGGGTACCGTGGGAGGGACAGTTGGTGTCAGAATCAGTAAAGAGCCCGGAGAGAGGAGGTTCATCTGCTGCCTGCTTCACGGCAATCAGCCTCGAGCGGTCGATCTTCAGTTGCCTTCCACTTTGTGAAGTCAAAGGAGGTCAGAGGTCGTCTCCCTGCCACTGTCTACAGACCCTCCCTTACGGGGGAGCCCGTCCGAGACATCACGTCAACAGTCAATACAGCAATGCGTGCGAAGGCTGCATGAGGAGGAAACCTGTCACGGAGACAAAACTTATATAGTCTCCACCACCACAAGTGACAGCAAAGTGGGAAGACTGCATCCTGTCCAAGGAAAAATCTGGGAGACCCAGAAAAATGTGCAGTCCTGTCAGGTTCCGGCTCTCACAGGTTTCATCGTCGGAGCTTAAATCAAGGTGAATTCAGCTGCAAACGGCATCTGATTGGAAGCACAACACTTGCTCATGCATCTTTTAGAGTTTATGGTGGCCTGTACTGGTGAGGTCTGGAGCGAACAGTTCCCCAGCCAATTATGGGTACAATTCTACTTTACCCACTGGTACAGTACCAAAGTTTCACAGGACCATGTCACCTCATGCCCCTGAATTAAAACACTCAGTATCATTTCATCCAGGAGTTACAATAATAGGAACATACGTTACAAATAAGCTGGAACCAGAGAACAAAGATGTGACCACATGTCAAAGGTCACTGGCAGCAGCAATGGTTCTCCTGGCACATGTTTGGATGCCATCCCAGCAGCCACCAACAGCACAGCAGGGAAGAACATTTTGATCCCCGCTGTTAGAATATCAGTCATGAACAAAGACGAGGGCTACTGACAAGTACTGATAAGGGACAAGTTAGAAGAAGTCCCATAAGGTGAAACAGGCGTCCGACTGTCTGTGGGCTCCCATCACTAGGGTGAAAAGGCAGGGCCACTCACACACACGTACACACACATACAACTTACGACTTGCAGAATCTCCAAGGAGTCACAAACATGGAACCGGTAGCAGTGGACCCTTTAGGGTAGGGGACCCAAAGCCAAAGAGCGGGGAGACTTTCTCACAGTCTAAAAAAGTGACAATAGTGGTGACAGCAGTGTCTGCTCCTTCATACTGCCTTTTTTTTCTTTACATATGTGTATATTATATTAAAATATTTTAAAACATAAACTTAAGTAGGGGGAAAATGAGGACCTGGGCAATCAGAATATCTAGCCTCTGAGGATATCTGTGCATAGTATGTGGGACCTGGAGTGGACCAAAGTCACCGCCCTCAAACAGCATCAAGAAGGTATGTGTCCTTACAGCTCCCAACAGGTAAATGACAGAGCAACGAACTCCTCAAGAATGAACGACTCTGAATGGGAACTTGTAAATCCAGAGCTGCATTTCCTGTAGCTCTCGGTCCCCAAGTTTGTTGTTGTGTGCTGTCAAGTTGATTTCAACTCACAGTGACCCCATGTAAGGAGCTGAACTGCCCCGTAGGGTTTCCAGGGCTGCTGTCTGTACAGGAGCGGACCACCAGGTCTTTGCTTTAGTGGGAAGGGTGGTGGGTTCAAACCAGTGACCTACCAGTTGGAAAGGTGAGTGACAAACCGCTGAGCTACTAGGGCTTCTTGGCCCTGAATTGAGAGGATACCATGTGGATCCTAGTCTAGGAATTAAACAACATAAGTAAGCATTACTGACGTGTCATCAGGAAAGACCAGCCCGTAACGAAGGTCACCCTATTTGGCAGTGTACAGGGTCTGCAAAAATGAAGGAAACGATCAACAAAACCAGCTGACCCCCCAGCCACAGCAATGGGCTTGGAGACAGCAACCACGGAGGGTGCTGCAGGACGGGGCAACGTCTCCTCCTGTTTCAGATCAGGGGACCATGAGTGGAGACAACTCAATGACAAGTGTCAATTGTCTGGGAACTGCGCCGTCCATCCCCAAGGTTTTGGAAGCAGATGAGGACAGTGGACAGTGGCCTCAGCACCTCTGTTCTTTCTGGCTGGCTGTGACAGGTCTCTTCTCTCCTGCAGCTGCCTGGGCTCATGACGCACGAGAAGGGGCGTCCTTTTCCACTTAATACTCTGATGCTTTTCTGTTGTTTCCACAGCTCAGACCCAACTGATTTTGACTCACTCTTGCCCTCGTTTTGGGACTTCTGAATGAGCAGTCATTGGAACACTTAGGGAATGCCAGGTTTCTGAAGGTGCTTTGCAGACACTGTTGATCAGCTCTCAGCGTTCTTTGGCATCACTGAGTCACAGTGAGGCAACCTGAGTCCTTATCAAGCTCAGAGAAAAAGCCATCAAAGATGAACTTGCTTGATTAGACACATTCTTGTACCAAGCAGCTGAAGAGCTGGTGCCACACTCATGGTTGTGGGGTGCTTGCCAGTCCATTTCTGACTCACAGCAATGCCATGTGACAGAGTAGAAATGCCCCAGAGGGCTTCTTGAGCTATACTCTTTATGGAAGTGGATGACCAGGTCTTTTCTCTGTGGAGCTGCTCAGTGGGTTCCACCTATCAACCTTTCAGTTTGTAGCTGAGCATTTCACCATAGCACGTATTAGAACCACACCAGTGTGCAACAGCTTAGACAGACTGCCAGGCAGACTGACAATCCCCGACCAGGCAGTTAACAGTTCTATGGCCACACGCATAGTAGATGCAGTTCCCTGCGATATAAACATGACTTTACAAGTCAAAGCAGATTATATCCTTAAAAACATGAATGCTTCCGCTATCCAGACCTTTTCTCTCCCAGTCAGCTCCTTCTCAAGGAACTCTCTTCTCACACTTCTAAATTTTTTTCTCTAACTTCTCTAAATAAATTTTGTAAAAATTAAAAACACAGAGAATGATACACTGAATGCACAAACCTGGTCACTGTTAAAGCTGCGGTCTGGTAACAAGAAGAAACTCATCCACTGTCACTGTCACCCCAGAGCAGCTCTGCACAACCTGAGAGCTTCCTGCTTCCCATCAATCCCAGTAGGGCCATCACTCCTCAGCAAGGCCAATCAGCCTGTGCTCCCAAGAGCGGCTTCCCAGGAAGGCTGGGACTGGCAGAGCTGGGCTGGGAGCCCCCAAGAGCTCACCGCCTGCCCCTCGCCCAGGGTGCCAGCCGAGCCCCACCCAAGTGCTAACCCTAACCCTTACCCAACCAAAGCCCTATCACTACCCAACCCTAACACTAATACAAACACTGACCATGACCTCTAACCTTAACCCTAACTCAAACCCAAGCCTAACCCTAACCCTAACCCTAACCCTAGCACTTTGAAGGCTGATGAGTTTCTTTCCCAGCTCCCTTCTTGCTACAGCTGAATCAGAACTGTGGGGTCTTCAGCTTTGCAGGTGGGCAGACACTGAATCTGTTCACAACAACTAACAAAAAGAGTCTCAGTGTCAGACGGGGTGCTCAAGTTCACCGAGTGTTTGATTGGAGGGATGAGAAAGGTTCTGAACATGGAATTCTAATAATGGCGATTTAACAGTAATCACTCCCAGCACTGTGTCCTTATTTCTCAGGACATTGTCTGGAACACAAACACCCTATGTCTGAATGTACAAACACAGCTTAGGGACAGGAGTGTCCCAGCCTGGGAAGGAGTCCATAAACTAGCCCAAGGAAGACTTGCCCAGCTCAATCACCTTGGAAAAGGGGCAGGGCCTCCCTCCACCATCAGTCACACATGAAAGAAGGCCACTCATGGTCACTCCTGGTCTCTCACGCTCTCACGCTCCATGGCTGTCCTCTCTGGAGGCTGCCAGTGATGCGTTGAGGGAGGCTCACTGTCCACTGCCTGGCGCTGACACTGGCTGAGTCTGTGAGCAGTGTCACTGAGCCTCCTCTGCCGTTTGTGACCAGCACTGCCACTTGGATGCTCAGCGAATCCACCAGGTCTCTCTGCCTTGCCCTCAGTTTGATTTTATTTCGTGCGAGCCACCAGCACATTCGAGGCAGACCACCAACACAGCCTTCCCCACAACCTCGTGTGATGCTCACAGTCTTCCCGAATAACTGTTGCTCTTAGGTGCCATCAAGTCACTTCTGACACACGGTGACTCAGCGTACCACAGAAGGAAGCACTGCCTGGCTCTGGGCCACCGCCAAATCACTGTTGTGTTCGAGGCCACCGCAGTAGGCGCCGTTGTCAATCTGTCTTGTGGAAGGTCTGCCTTTTTGTCCACTGACCTCCTCTACTCTATCAAACATGATGTCGCTCTCCAAGGACCAGCCTTTCCTGAGAACACATCCAAAGTCCAGGAGACAGAGTCTTTGTCATCCTTGCTTCTAAGGAGCCCTCTGGCTGTCCTAAGACAGATTTGTTCACCTTCTGGCAGTCCATGGCTGCTCATTATTCTTCCCCAGCACCGTCACTCAAATGCATCAGTCCTTCTCCAGTCCTCCTTCATTATCCAGCTTTCGCATGCGTGTGAGGCAACTGAAAATACCACGGCTTGCGTCAGGTGCACCTTAATCTTCCAAGTGATGTCTTTGCTTTTTAAGATTTTAAAGAGGTCTTCTGCAGCAAAGTTGACCAGTATAATACATTGCTTGATTTCCTGACTGCTGCTTCTGTGGGCGCTGACTGTGGATTCAAGTCAGAAATGGAATCGTCGACAACAGAAAAGCTGAGAGTTAAAATTCAGAGACTGGGGCTCGGGCATCAATTCTTTTAACACTCTCCCCAAACCAACTCAAATAAATCACTTTTATGAAGTTTCCATGAGTCAGAGCTGACTTGTGACGAGTAAGAACAGCAGCAACAGGATGGGAGATACTGCTATGGTCTCATTTTCTAAGTTGGAAACTGAGTCCATGAGGTGACCCACAATGCTCAGCCAATAGGTATTCATGTAACAGTGTTTGCAAAATAGTGTTAGGTTAAATGAGCAAGACACAGCATGAACAGCATTGATTTCAAGTTTGTTTACAGAATCTCTATCTATATACACGTGGATAGGGATAAAACGCTGGAACGGAACAGACCAGGATGCCAGCCGGAGTCATCTCTGGGCAGTGGGGTTCAGTGTGACGGCTGCTTTTATTTTTGCATATAGACACCCAAGAGAGCAGTTGCAAGCAGCAGGTAAGGTGTATATACACAGATGAAAGGGCACGTGCACAGCAGAGGGAATGTACACACAGCAGAGGGCATGTACACACAGGTGAGAACATGTATGCACCTGTATGTATGGATGCATACATACATGTGAGGGCATGTACACACAGGTGAGAACATGTACGCACCTGTACGTATGGATGCATACACACATGTGAGGGCATGTATGCACAGGTGAGACCAAGTACATGCAGGTAAAGGTGTGCATGCATAGGTCAGAATCAGTACACACAGGAGAGGACACGCACAGCAAAGGTGAGAGCATGCACGCACAAGTCTGGCTGCCAGTGGGCTCACAGCACATTTTTCTGAGTTTTGTGAGAGACCAGTCAACTGCTGCTTGGAGCCAGCCTGGTTAGGACACTGCCCAGAGTCCTACCCAGGGAAGCCCTGAGCTCATCCCCTCCTGAGCCCGTGCCCCATCTTCCTGGATCTACAGCCAGCCACACCTGCTTTTCCAAGCCACCTGTCTTCAGGAAGCAACAGTGGCTCTGTCACCAGCAACTAGAATCTAGAATGTCCTGAGCAGCCACCTAGCCACTACAAGCAGCACTCCGAGCATGGCTCCCCTTTCCATTACCCGCTAGATGAGCTCCAAGCCGCTGGCTCCCTGAAGAACCATTTTATTCTTTTCCTTCTTTCCTGGCCTTTACCCTAAGCATCTCCCACCCCTCTCTTCACCCAGTCCTTCTCTCACTGCTTTTTTGCTTAGATGCCTACTTAATGCCCTAACTCTCTTTATTTATTCTTCCTTCCTTCCCTCCTTTTCTTCTTCTTCCAGCCAAGATGAGAAGAACCGCACAGCTGAGCCCAACCTAGAGTACCAATACACAGAATTATGAACTAAATAAATAGATTGCTCTTTTAAATCACTAAATATGGAAATACAGAAACAGCTAGCAGTTATATTGGGTTATCTAAAAACAGTACAGCTACAGATCCAGGAGCCTTGCCCCCCAAAAGGTGGTGCCAAACTGATAGATGGGGCAGCTACCATTCACAGAGCTCAGTAAAGTCACAGTAAGGGATGCCAAACCAAACAGCACTGTCCCACTATCTTAGAAACTAGAAACTGTCTTAGAATGAGCCCCAAATTACAGAGGTTACCCTAAAAGTAAATGGACACTGGTGACTCAAGGATTAAACATTTGGCTGCTAACCAAAAGATTGGTGGTTTGATGCTACCAGCTGTTTCACAGGAAAAAGACGTGACGATCTGATCCCCCCAAAATTATAGCCCCAGAAACACTATGTGACAGTTTTACTCTGCCCCATGGGGTTGTTAGGAGTCAGGATAGAGTCACAGGCAACAGGTGTGGTTTTTGGTTTAGTATCCCTGTGAGTTGGAGTCGACTGGACAGCATACAACCACAGCTCTAAAAGTAGGTCATGTTTCTTCAGATTCCAAGTTCAACAAGAGTTTTTAAAGATTCTCCCATTTTTTAAAATGGTAATAATAAAGGAACAGACAGGAAACAGGACTGGATCAAGCAAGTACTAGAAGTGTGAACTTCCACTGAGCAGTTGTAACTCAGAGGGGCCAGCACTGCTGTGTTTGAGTTGTAGAGGGCTCAGAGGTTCTAGAAGTGCATCTCATGCAACCTGCCACTTCACAGATGAGTGACCTGGTGGCTTGAAGAGGCTATGATTTTATCCCAGGGTCACTGGATCCTCTCGACAAATGAAATTCAAAGAGAACCCAACCTACCCAGACCCCCAGTGATGTCCTCATTTTATAAATAAGAAAGCAAAGGCTCAGAAACTAAGTGTGTTAGTAAAACCCATTACTCCTTCTTATCAAGCACATACCGTGTTCGAAGGTTATATTCTGAGCTTAGTGTGTGCATTTTCTCATTCAATCCTTACATACTGTAAGCTAAAACACCACTACTCCGTGTAACAGGTAAAGAAACAGATTTCATGATTAATGAGTTGCCCAAAATTGTAAGATATGAAAGAGAGATTTTATAGCCAAGACTTCCCAACGACAACAATTCATACCTCACAAACATAGCACTGAGAGGGGCCACCGCTCCATGCATGAGCTCTCCAGTGGACTCTGACTTCACCTTTTGGGGGCTCAAGTGTCCTCATCGGGACCATGGAGGTGGTTACCCGCTGTGTCTCAGAGGGGTGTCGGAAGACTGCATGGGTTAGTCCATGGAAAGTTCTACAACAGTACTGGTGTGTAGCCCAACAAGGTTAGCTGCTGTTTTAGTTATCTAGTGCTAGTGTGACTGAAATACAAGAGAACGGTATGAGCAAAGAGAAATGTAGACCCTCATAGTCCCGGAAGCTAGAAGCCCAAATTCATGGTGCCAGCTCCAGCCATCTTCTCCTGGTCTGAGTTTCTCAAAACAGGGACCTGGGTTCCAGAGAACACACTCTCTTTCAGCTCTATTTTGCTCAACAGTCTCTCTCATATCTCAAAAGAGACTGACTGAAGGTACAACTTAATCCAGCTCCATTGACATACCTGTCTCTCCTCCTGCCTCATCAGCATCTTAGAGGTGAAGGACTCAGATCACAAACGGGTGGACAACCACGTAATAGTGGGCATCAGGGCTTAGCCAAGCTGACACACATTTTTGAGGGGCACGCGACTGAACTCACAACAGTTGCTGATTTCAGCAGGAGCAGCATCCCTCCTCGTCCACCCGCCTCCTTATCTGAGGTCACCGAGAACTGCAAGATTCACAGCCAAGCCACCATCCAAGCTTCTGGCAAATGACAGCCACAGTCACCACCGGGCCAGTGGCCAGAGACTATTTATAAGTTGACGCTAACGTGCAGTGAGAGCAAAGCAGCCTCCCTCTGGAGCTGGACCACGTGGGACCTCCTGGACTCTCACCCACTTCTATTTATCACTGTTCCGGTCCAGCGCCTCTGCTCGGCAAACGCTCAGAAGGCCTTTGTTCACTGACCTGGATTCTACACGGATTGCTTCCTCACTGAAAGCTGGGCACTGGGGACTCTTAAGACCCTACCCACAGGGTTAACGGAGCCAAGTCATTGGGAAGAATTTTCTTACCAAGTCTGGTCACGGAAACAAAGATATGATGTTCATGACACTGTGGCTTGTCTCAGAACAGGGACAGAAAGAAGGAAACGAAAGCTGGAGCTCCAGCTTCTTGCTGGTTTCTATCAAAACCAGCCCCAGCTGGAGGAGGAGCCTTCATGCCAAAGCACAATCTGGACCACAGGAAGCAGCCTAGGGCACAGGTTCCTTAAGGACCCCACACTTCCCTTGGTACAGCGAAAGACAAAGGGGTAAGAGTTTAGACCTCTGGCTGGCAAATGGGGGGAAGTGAGGAGCAAGGATGTGGGAGTGTCTTGGTCATCTGGTGCTGTGATAACAGAAATACTGCAGGCAGATGAATTTAACAAAGAGAAGTTTATTTTCTCACAGTCTAGTAGGCTATGAATCTAAATTCAGGGTGCCAACTCCAGGGGAAGGCTTTCTCTGTCCACTGGCTCTGGAGGAAGGTCATTGCCATCAGTCCTCTCCTTGTCTGGGAGCATCTCAGCAGAGGAACCTCAGGTCCAAGGGACACACTCTGCTTTCTTGGTGGTATGAGGTCACCAACTCTCTACTTTCTTCCCTTTCCTTTTACCTCTTGTAGGATCAAAGTGGTGTGGGAGAGTCCCTTTACTCTGGATCTGGGAGGTGACCTGAGCAAAGGTGTCACATCCCACTCTGATCCCCTTCAACATAACCCAATTTTGCCCTGTTAACCACAAACAGAGATTAGGATTTACGGCCTAGGAAAATCTCAGAATGGAGGCCAACAACACAACACTGAGAATCATGACCCAGCCAAATTGCTACACTGCTGGGGGGGACAAAATTCAGTCCATGACAGGGGACTTGCTGGTTCATCGTCACCACTAAGTCACAGCATTCCCTTTAACAAAGCCCTTATCCTTTCTGACAAGTGAGAGGATCGGATGGGAGGCTCTCTGAGCATTTCCCAAGATGAAAACACAGCCATCCTTCTGTGACTGGAGACCCCCCAGAGCTGTCAGAGATTCGAAAGGACTGTGGCAGGTCAGCTACGACGCACAGGGAAGGAGAGACATGAACCACCAAGCAGAGGCTGCGAGACTGGTAAGAGGAAAGGAGAAGACACTTGCCCATTATTAAAACATAAAGCAAAGCCATAATCGCGAAAACCACAAGGTGCTCTGGTGGCCAACAGTTACACGCTGGGCTGCTAATAGAAGGCTGGCAGTTCAAACCCATCTAGCGGTTCCGTGACAGAAAGACCCAGCAATCTGCTCTGCAAAGATGACAGCTGAGAAAACGCCATGGGGCAGTGCTACTCGTCACACGCGGTCCCTGCGAGTCACAATCAACTCGATGGTGCCCGATATAACATACACAGATATAGAAATAGAATAGAAAGTAACAATAATAGAAGCAGTAGAGAAGCAGACAAAGTGAAAATCACCCCTGTCGACAACCAGACCAGGATTCTGATGGGGAGAGACCGGGGTTCTGACGGGGAGAGACCAGGGTTCTGATGGGGAGAGACCGAGGTTCTGATGGGGATAGAATGGGATTCTGATGGGGAGAGACCAGGATTCTGATAGGGAGAGACAGGGATTCTGATAGGGAGAGACAGGGATTCTGACAGGGGAGAGACCGGGTTTCTGACAGGGAAGAGACTAGGATTCTGACGGGGAGAGAATGGGATTCTGATGGGAGACTGGGATTCTGACAGGGAGACACCGGGGTTCTGACAGGGGAGATACTGGAGTTCTGACAGGGGAGAGACCGGGATTTTGACAGGGCAGAGATCAGGATTCTGACAGCAAAAGACCAGGATTCTGACGGGACACACATGAGGCCACCATCAAGCTGCAAAAATGGCAAAAAACCCCCACTGAGTGATGGTTACTTTCTCACTGGTGACATCCACAGTCCTAATTTGCTCTTTCTGCCCTTGAGCAAAGACACCAACACTCTCCTGGGGAAAAGTCCATGTCTTGACTGTCCTGAACCCACAGCTCATCCCTGCTGCCTTGGTCACCTTCTCACCTGGCCTCCCAGGACCAATTGTGGCCAGCCAGGGGAACAACTTTCCTGGTTAGCCCACCAAGAGCTGCCTAAGCGGGGCTCTGTCTCATGTTTGAATGCTAGCCCCCCAAATAGCTGCCCGCTGCCCTGGCAACCCCACATAGCCATTCCCCTGGCAGAGAGAGAGGCGCAGGCTGCAGAAGAGCCAGGGCTCAGGATGCGCATTTAAAAATACTTGTGAGCTGGTGTGGGTATATATAGAGCCAACCGAGCCGGCACAGCAGCCCACACAGATGCAAATATGTGCCTTGAAGAAATCTATACTGTGTCTTAAATAGAGGCCTGGGATATGAGCACCAGCAAATAACAGAAATTAACGTCCAGAACTGTGACGTCACTCAGCTGAGGCTCCAGGAATCAAGGCTGCCTTCCTAAGTGGGCTTTGGTCACAATCCCTGTCGATATCTCCAACAACAGGGTCGCTCCAGTTGCACGGCAGGAGAGGAGAAGTCCATCATTCTTATTTAACCAGCACTCCTTCATCCTCCCCAGCCCTGCAACGTTCCAAAGACAATTGACATTTGCTTATAAAAATGAATATGGCAGCTAAATAACAATAAAAACAATGATCAGATCTAGGAAGGGCCAGATAGAAGCCAAATGTTCTATGGGTTCAACATACATAATGCATGTTACAGGGTTCCGTGCAGGAGTGGAAGTGAGGTACAAATTGGATGCTGAGCCTCCTAGCAACCCAGGTGAAGAGATAAACAGGATCAGTTACAACATTCTCAGTATCTAATAGTAACAATAATGATAAAGCAAACCAGCCCTCTCCAGTAGTAAGGATGTCTTCCTGTGGTTCTCACGAAGTCATCCAGGCCTGTGCCTGGGGATAGGAGGAGGAATTTATGTGTCCCCAAGTGAAACTCTAGCTTTCACTCCCAGTTCCTTACTCTAACTCCCTCTAAACTCCTCTGCAGGCTGGTTTCAAGAGTCCTTCTCCTACCACACTGATAATTGTGTCCTATATTCACACCCAGGTTCATGGCAATTTACTATACAACGTTAGCCAACTCACTTTTTGCACCTAAATAAATTTATTTATTAAACAAACTTTACATCTCTGCTCCAGGAGGAAAACCAGAATCGATTTCCACAAATGTTAAGTGGCTGCAAAATAAATACAGTGGAAACAAGTCAACATAATCACACTCTGGCGAGATGCTATGTCCTTCCAGGGCTCCATGCCTGAGGCTGTTCTTTACTTGTTAACAATGGGAGATCAGCCAGGCTTGTAAATCCCAGTCACATCAGCCATAAATTAAAACTTTCTCTTCAGAATACAGAACAAGAAGTCTGGAGAGGATTCCAAGGGGACCAGCCACCTGACCACAGCACACAGTGACATGCAAAGCCCCAACTCTGTTATGTCTGGAGCAGAGACACTCATAGGGGTCCCTTCTCCAGAGCTCATTCTAGCGCTCTGCTGCCATGACAACAAGGCAGGTATCTGTGCCAAGTCCCGGTCTACTCATACATCTTCCTTGGGGTGAAGTACATACTGTCTCTCCACTCTGATGGAAGATGAATGTGACACAGACTGCAATGTTACGAATGGGTCTTTCCAAGAGCAGCAAAAGAACCTCTGGGGCACCAGAAGAAAGCAAACAATAAAAATTAGACCACAACTAAATGAAATAGACAGCAGAAAAATGATTGAAAGTGTTAACCAGACCAAAAGCTGGTTTTCTTAAAAGATCAACAAAATTGATATACCATTGGCCAAACTCCCAAAACAAAAACAGGAGAGGAAGCAAATAACTTGAATAAGAAATGAGATGGGCTGTATTACAACAGACTCCATTGAAATTAAAGAATCATAACAGAATACTATGAAAAATTGCACTCTAATTAATCAGAAAACCTAGAGGAAATGGACAAACTTCTAGAAATACACTACCTACCCAAACTAGCATAAACAGGAAGAGAACAATTAAACAAACCCATCAAAAAAAAGAGGAGATTGATACGCTAATTTAAAAACTCCAACTAAAGAAAGTACTGGTCTAGACAGCTTCCCTGGATAATTCCAAACTTTTAGAGATGAGTTAACTAATAGGAAAGGTATACCAGAGCTTAGAAAAGGATGGAATACTCCCAGGATCAAGCTACGAAGCCACCATAACCCTGATACAAAAGCAGGTAAAGACAACACAAAAAAGAAAATTACAGATCAATACTCCTCATGAATTTAGGTGCAAAAATCCTCAACAAAATTCTAGCCTATAGAATTCAACAATTTATCATAACAGTAATTCACCATGACCAAGTAGGATTCATACTAGGGATGCAGGGATGATTCAACAGTAGAAAATTAATGTGATCAACCACATAAATAAAAGATAAGAACCGCTTGATTTTATTAATTGACACAGAAAAGGCATGCGACAAAGTCAAACACCTATTTGTGTTAAAAACTCTCAGCAAAATAGGAATAGAAGTGAAATTCCTTAGCATAATAAGGGGCATCTATGCAAAACTAACAGCCGACATCATCCTAAATGGAGCGAGTCTAAAAGAATTTCTGCCAAGAATGAGAACTAGATAAGGGCCCCCATTGTCACCACTTTCATTCAGCATTATGCCAGAGATTCTAGCCAGAGCAATCAGGCAAGATAAAGAAATAAGTGGCATTCTGGATTGTAAGAAAGAAGTAAATGTCTCTCTATTTGCTGGTGACATGATCTTACACATAAAAAAACCTGAAGAATCCCCCAAAAGCTACTGAAACTAATAGAAGAGCTCAGTAGAGTATCAGGATATAAAATAAATACCCATAAGTCAGTTGGACTACTTTACACCAACAAAGAGACCATCAAAAAGGAAATTACCAAATAAATACCATTCACAACAATCCCCAAGAAGACAAAATGCTTAGGAATAAGTCTAACCCAAGATGTAAAAGATCTGTAGAAAGAAAATCACAAGACTCCCTTGCAAGAAATCAAGAGACCTACATAACTGGAAAAATTTACCTTGTTTATGGACAGGAAGACATAACCCAGTGAAAATGTCTCTTCATATGTGATCTATACATACAATGCAATTCCAATACAAATTTCAATGGTGTTTTTAAATGAGATTGAAGAAACAAGTTACTGACTTTATACGGGAAGGAAAGAAGCCACTGATAAATAAAGCACTACTGGTCGGAGGCCTCACACTACCTTAATTGAGAACCTATTACATTGCTACCATAGTTAAAACAGCCCAGTACTGGTACAAAAATAGATATGTAGGCCAAATGTAATCAAATACAGAATTGAGATATAATATTATCCACCTACAAGCAGCTGATATTTAACAAAGTTCCAAAGACTGCAAACTGGGGAAAAGACAGTCTTTTTAACAAATGGTGTTTACACAATGGGCTATCTATCGGAAAAAAAAAAAACAAAAAACTAAAAACCAGGACCCATATCTCACACCATGCAGAAAAACTAACTTAAAATGGATCAAAGACCTAAATATAAAATCTAAAACACTAAAATCATGGGAGAAAAAACAGAGTTAATGCTGGGAATCCTAATATACGGTATAAACAGAATACAAAACATTAGTAACTGTGCACAAACACCAGAAGAGAAAATAAATACTAGGCACTTCTAGCAATCAAACACTTAGGCTCATCCAAAGACTTCACCAAAAGAATAAAAAGACCACCTGCAGACAGGGGGACAAGTTTTGGCTACCATGAATCTGATCAGTGTCTAATCTCTATAATCTACGAGGCACTACAAAACCTCAACAAGAAAAAGACAACCAAATTAAAAAATGGGCAAAGGATATGAACAGGCACTTCACCAAAGAAGACATCCAGGCAGCTAAAAGATACATGAGGAAATGCTCACAGTCATTAGCCATTAGAGAAATCCAAATCAAAACTACAATGAGATACCATCTCACCCCAGTGAGGCTGGCATAAATCCAAAAAACACAAAATAATAAATATTGGAGAGGTTGTGGAGAGACTGGAACTCTTCTGCACTGCTGGCGTGGGAATGTAAAATCATATAGCCACTTTGGAAATCAATTTGGCACTTTCTTAAAAACCCAGAAAGAGAAATACCATATGATCCAGCAATCCCACTTTTTGGAATATATCTTAGAGAAATAAGGGTTGTTATATGAATAGATACACACACAGCAATATATACTGTAGCACTGTCCACAACAGCAAAAAGATGGAATCAACCCAGGTGCCCAACAACAGATGAATGGATAAACAAAACACAGTATACTCACACAATGGAATACTATGCAATGTTAAGAAACAATAATGATCTTAGGAGACATAACATGGAGTCATTTAGAAGACATTATGTTGAGTGAAATTAGTCAGTTGCAAAAGGACAAATATTATATGACACCACTACTATGAGGACTTAAGAAAAAAGTCTGAGCACAGAAGAAAACAATCTTTGACGGTTGGGAGGAAGGGAGGCAGGGAAGGAGGGAGGGAGGGAAGGGTACTCATAGACAAGGCAGTAGATAGGAACTGGGTTAGGTGAATGGAGTAGAAGGGAGGTGAGCACAGCTGGACTATGCAAAAAACTAAAAGGTTTTCTAAATGCAATCCAACATTTTAAAGGACAGAGTAGCAGGGACAGCGGTCTGGGGATCATGGTTTCAGAGCACATCTAGGCTAACTGGCAGAAGTTTTCTTTTTTCGTTTTTAAGAAAATATTCTGTGTACCACTTTGGTGAGTGGTGTTTGAGATCTTAAAGGCTAGCAAGCTAGCAAGGGCCATCTAAATAGCATCATTCAGTCCCAATCCACCTGGAGAAGAGGAGAATGAAGGACATCAAAGACATGACAAAAATCTGAGCCCAGCAAAAGAAGGTGCCATATGTTCCAGAGAGTCTATCAGCATGAGACCAGAAGAACTAGATGGTGCCCAGCAACTACCAGTGACTACACTGACAGGGAATACAATGTAAACTCCCTGACATGGCAGGAGAAAAATGAGTGTGGACAACTAGAACTCTATTAAGAGAGTGTACCTCACAGTCAACAGACCAGAGGGTGCCCTGAGGACATGGCCCCTGGACTCTCCGTCAGCTCAGAGCTTAAAACAGTTCCAAAGCCAACCCTTCAGAGAAATACTGGATGGTACTATAAAACACAGAGTGACACTGGCAAAGAATATGCTTCTTGGCTTAAATATACACACAAGGCTGTCTGAGCAGCTCTTGTGCAGAGGGTGGAGGGAGACAGGAGTTGGTTGAATGGTTATGGGAAATACAGGGTGGAAAATGAGAATGTAGCTGTCACAGGGTGGGGAGAACAGCCAGATATGCATAGTGGTGTGGGCACAGGGTTTTTTATATGGCAAATTTACTGGATTGCAAACTGTCACTTAAAGCACAATAAAAAAACCTTTTTAAAATAGGTCTTTCCTACAGAAGGCATGCCAAGCACTGCTCAGATCATTTTGGGTAGCCCTCAGGCTGTAGTTCACTCTCAGAAAACAAGGATCCCACCATTAGCTTTGGGACATTTAGTGTCAGTAAAGTTGACATGTGGGCATTCATCTGACACTGCACAAGCTAGGTCATTTCCTGGCAAATATCCCTGTGCCCCAGCTTCTTTTTCATTTAGCTCACCAGTCTTTCATCAGTTCTGTTCTAGTGCATATTTTGAGATGTATTACAAAAATACCACCACCACTGTCACTACCATCATCGTCATCACCACTGCTGGCAGCATCACCATCACGATCACCATCATCACGAGCACCTCCACCATTGCTGTCACCACCGTCACCATTACCACTACTCTCAGC
Source organism: Heterohyrax brucei (assembly GCA_028571685.1). NCBI lineage: Eukaryota > Metazoa > Chordata > Mammalia > Hyracoidea > Procaviidae > Heterohyrax > Heterohyrax brucei. Next base: position 88,162,093 of record CM053156.1, on the reverse strand, counting down.
ACCACCGTCACCATTACCACTACTCTCAGCACCACCGTCACCACCACCAGCAGCATCACCATCGGCAATGTCATCATAACCACTACCACGACTGTCAGCATCACCAGCATCACCACCTCCGCCAGCATCAGCACCATCGCTACTATCAGCAGCAGCAGCACCGTCACTGTCAGCGTCACCACCGTCACTACTAAGACTATCACCATCAACATCACCATCATCACAGCCATCACCACTATCGACTTTCCCACCACCACTGACATCACCACACCATCAGGGTCAGCACTGCCACCATCAACATCAGTGTCAGCGTCACCACCACCACTGCCATCATCACTGTCACTGCCACCACCACCAGCACCACCACAGCCACTATGACCATCATCACCACCACAGCAGCTAACCCTTGCACAGCACTCAGCATGTGTATGGCAGGCACCGGAGCTGAACTATTGTGCAGCCTTTAAATACCCTAACTCATTTTATCCTCCTAGCTACCCTGAGGCAGTTACCATCATTGTCCTGTCTTACAGGGGAACAATAAAAGTGAAAAAAAACTTTCAGGGAGGAGTCCAGTCTTTCCAGACCGAAGGGTCCACCCAAGCCCAGCCCTCCAGCATAACCAACGTCACACTAAGTGACCTTGAGCTGAGAAGTCTGAGGCCTACTCTCCTGCCCTCCATCCCACGTTGTTGGTCTACCCAGCACTTCCAGAGCTCTCCAGATGACAGCTCAGTGCAGAGTGTGGTGGCACAAAGGACCCCAGGCCCTGCTGTCCAGGGGGTCCCACCCAGGAAGGTGTTGAAGGCCTCAGGATTCCTGCAGGGGGTTGTGGACATACAGTTAGAAGGACCTTTAAACTTGAATCCTCTCTAGCACTGAGGACCTCCTGAGTCTGCTTATATACATCTCACGATGGCGAACACTCACCCTTGATGTCAGCTACAGGGTGAATGGCAGCAAGCAGCCCTCACCTCCAGGCACAACCACTGGGAAACCTCTGTCTGTCTGCAGATCATCCACCAAGAGCAGCTTCTGTCAGGACCCCTCAACACAAAGGCCTGCTCTGGGTTTGGTCCTCCTGAAGTAAAACCCGCTGGTGGAAACCCCCTGACATGTACACCCACAGCTTTTGGTGCTTCATCTGAAAGAAAACGTCAACCAAGGGTCACCAGACATTCAAGGGAAGGCTGCATTGTAGAAAACAGGTGATCACAGGCCAACAGGTGAGAGGACTCGGGCTGACAGACCAACAGGACATCCCCGGAGAGAGGACTCAGGGTGACAGAACAACAGGAGTTGGACACCCTAGGAAAGTCAACGAAGGGTGGCAGACCGAAAGGAGAGGGATGTCCCAAGACAGCTGACTCAGGGTGACAAATGAACAGGGTGACAAATGAACAGGAGAGCCAACTGGAGGTAACAAACAGAGGAGGGACACCTCAGAAGAGCTCACTTTGGATGACAGACCAACAGGAGAGGGATGCCCCAGAACAGCTGACTCAGGGGCAAGTTTCTAAAGTCAAATACATAAGATCCAGCGAGGGCTCTCCGAGAGGAAGTCTGTGCCAGGAACGGACCCGTCTGCCTAAACAAACTCGGGATGCCTGCTAAGAACATGCACACCATACATGTTCCCTGTTGGTATTCAGCCTGACTGTGGCAGCCTGTATGTTGCCTTGATGCTGGAAGCTATGCTGCTGTATTTCAAATACCAGCAGGGCTGCCTGTGGTGCACAGGTCCCCCTGGGGTATCCAGACTAAAAAGGACTAGGAGGAAAGGCGTGGAGATCTACTTCTGAAAATTAGCCAGTGAAGATCTGACAGGTCACAATGAAACACTGGCCAACTCGTTTGCTCCGGACACATTATAAGAGATCAACCATCAGGGATGAAAGCCAGTGCGGGCGAGGGAGACCCTCACTCAGTGAGAGGGGATGGGGCAGTAGCCACAGTGATGGACTGAAACATGCTGTTGACTGTGAAGATGACACTGAAAGGGTGGTAGACGCAGGAAGACAGGGAGACAGGAAGATGGAAAGAGTAAGAGAGAAAGCAGAGAAGACAGAGACAGTAGCAGACAAGAAACACGGGTGACAGGAGGAGACAGTACAAGGAGGAAGGGAAGCAGGAAGAAGGGACTGGAAGGAGAGACACGAAGAGGGAGCAGCTAGAAGAGGAAGAAACGAAAAAAGGGGGAGACAGGAGGAGGAGACAAACAGGTAGGGATAGGAAGGGTCAGAGACAGTAATGGGGGAGACAGGAAGGGGAGACACAGGAAGAGGGTAGATGGAAACGGGGGAGACAGGAAGGGGGTAGACGGGAATCGGGGAGACAGGAAGGGGGTAGACGGGAATGAGGGAGACAGGAAGGGGAGACACAGGAAGGAGGTAGACAGGAATGGGGGAGACACAGGAAGGGGGTAGACGTGAATGGGGGAGACACAGGAAGGGGGTAGACGTGAATGGGGGAGACAGGAAGGGGAGACACAGGAAGGGGGTAGACGGGAATGGGGGAGACAGGAAGGGGACACAGAGGAAGGGGGTAGACGGGAATGGGGAGACAGGAAGGGGGTAGACGGGAATGGGGGAGACAGGAAGGGGACACAGAGGAAGGGGGTAGACGGGAATGGGGAGACAGGAAGGGGAGACACAGGAAAGGGCAGGACGGGAAGAGGCAGGACTAGGGAGACAGTAAAAGGAAAAGAAAGAGGGGAAGGAAGGAGGAGGGAAAGACATGTGGGGGTGAAGATGAGGAGAGAGTGAGAGACAAGGGAAGGCAAGAGAAAGGAGAACAGAGAAGGTAGAGACGTGAACACTTCCTCAATGTCCTGCTGGCACCCACTCCCAGGGTCCTCACCAGCTGCCTGACCCCTCAAAACCAAACCCAAACCCACTGCTGTTGAGTCAGGTCCAACTCACAGAGACCCTAGAGGTCAGGGTAGAACTGCTCCCTAGAATTTCTAAGGGGCACCTGGCAGATCTGAATTGCTGACCTTTTGGTTAGCAGACGTAGCACTTAACCCACTACACTACCAGGGTTCCCCTGCCTGACCCCCCACACCCTGAAATCCATCTTCCCTTGAATGTGAGCCCTGCGGCCTGCACCACAGGCAAGACTTCCCTTCCAGAGCAGAACTCCAGCTGGTACCAATTACATCCAGAGGTCACTGGGGTCCCCAACAGGCAACACCTTCTTGGAAGCTGAAGACTAGCGCTCCCCACCCCAGTGCCTCAGTCCTGAGGTTCTGGGATTCTCCCACTAACCATGGAGGACTCATTCACAGGAAAACAACTAAAGAAGGGGTTTACCTATTAGGTAAGGACTGACACTTTTTATGAGTTCCTACATAGGAAATTACATCAGTGACAGTAATACAACCCCGTAAGGATGTGAGCAGGTATGTGAGGGCGTTCTCCAGTAGCTGGTAGCTACCACCAACTGCTATACCGGAGTCCAGATTCTCTGGGGACATGGGGACACGAGCAGGCACTCACCTCCAAACACGCAGACCATCTTGACTGGCCCACCCGCGCATTATAGAAAAGCTATCAAAACATTATAGAAAAGCTATTAAAACACTCATATGGTTTTTTTGAGCAGGCGGGAAAATGTGACAAGGAGTAGCCAGCTACTCAGCAATTGGTGTTATTTCGCTGCATGTTCTTCTTGTGCTCCCACACATACTTCTCTTGTGCATCAGGTCTCCTGGAACTGTTTCACAGTAGGATGTCTTGAAATGAAGATGCTTCACCCCTTAAACACATCACATGATCCCCTAGAATACCATTATCACATGCAACAAGACGAATCCTCTGCATCACCTGACACCTAGCCCCTGTTAAACCAAAATCCAAACTCACTGCCACTGAACCAATTCTGCGTAATAGCGACCCTATAGGACAGGGTAGAACTGTCCCATAGAGTTTCCAAGGAGCGCCTGGCAGATTTGAACTGCCAACCTTTTGGTTAGCCCTCATGGCACATAATTACTACATCATCTGGGTTTCCAGCCTCTAATAATTGTTGTAATAATAACAGCCCCTTAACTTCAACTTCAGCTCCTGTTAAAATCAAGTTTAGCTTCAACCAGGTATACACAGTGACTGCCAACAGAAGCCCCTCCACACATGTACGTTTCTCATACGGGCTCTCTAGGCTTGGGCATCTCTCTCCTGGAACAGTCACTGACCCTCCAAACCGAACCCACTGCCATAGAGTCAATTCTGATTCACAGCCTCACTAAAGGGCAGGATAGAACTGCCCCATTGAGGTTCCAAGGAACGCCCAATGGATCTGAACTGCCAACCTTGTGGTTGGCAGCCAAAGCACTTAACCACCGTGCCACCAGTGTTTCTGCTCCGTCACCACCATCTAACTCTGCCAACTCCTGTCAGAGACATAACCAGCCACCCCAGATCAGCAGACTCAGGGATTCTGGGGAGGGGGCTTAGGATGCTGATGTCCCCCCACCCCCAAACTTGAGAACCAGGTCCTCATGGTTCCAGCTGAACAGCAGCTGAATAGCCCTCCCCCTCCAGGTGGTCACAGCCAGGGAAATGAGCCAAAAGGGACAAAAGACACAACACAGAAGCATGGCTTGACTTTGTATGAATTTCTCCCAGTTAGTTGGTGAGACTGTAGACTCTCCTTGAATGACAAGGGTGCCGTGTGCTCAGGCCAGGACCATTTCCGCCTCACGATGAAATACAGATTACAGAACACACACCGTCACCTTTGCAGGTAGATGAAATCTGGCTGTGACATGTCACATGAAGTCAAGGCACAGTGCAGAGAGGGAGCTAAAAATAGCAGCCCGCACTCAGAGCCGAGGGCTCGGGCACATCTGTGCAGGATCAGAGACAAACCTCCTCTGGCCACTGCAGCCCTGGGAGGGCCCAAACCACAGGGACCGGCCGCCAGGCAGCGTCACGTGCCCCATATCCATAACTCTGAGGATGCAAAACCTACATCTCCTGGGGAGGCAGGAGTGAGCTGGCTGCTCCCGAGACTAATATTTTATACTTTATGAATAGAATGTTCTGAGCCTCCACAATCCAAAGAGCCACCTCACCAGCAAAGCCATCAAGTTAGGTAACCACGATGTGTTTACAGCCCACAAATTACAGGTGGCGGAGAAGTAATACTAGCCTAGAGCCCAACTGCTTGGCCACCAAGGGGTTAACACAAGTAATAATAATAATAATAATAATAGAGAAAAAGATGCAAACGTAATATTCCACATGAACGTACAGTGAACTGCAAACTCAAGCAGCTGTGGGCATGGCTCAGGAAAGTGGGATAATTTATGGCAAAGGGACAGTGCATTTCCACAGCACTTCTCAGCTTGCCTGGTAAAAGTCATGACCTTGAATGGCAGTGAACTGCACACCTCCTTGCTAGGGACAGTGGACTTCCGCTCAGTCACGCCCAGATGACAACTGAAAAGGTGGCTGGAGACCACTCCTCCCACCCCCTTCCTCTCCTGCATCAAACAACCCACCCTGGATTATTTCTGAATGGAACTCACCCATTTTTCCAGATTTGTGCTTTTTAGCTGCTGGGAGCTGTTAGCGTTATTACGTATTTGCATAATTCTGTAGTTCATCCTCATAGAATAATATGCCAACACCACTCCACAAAACGACGGTAAGTGACTGCCTTTTCCCTTCCTCCCGCCCAGAAGAAAGGAAGCATTGGAAGGAAATGGGGTTAATAATCAGCCACCCACTCCCCAAGTCCATTGTCACAGATGGAGAGCCATCATTTCCCCGAGGGCCCAAATCCTACTGCCTGGAAAGAGCACTGAGCACCGTCTCAAACCAGTATTGCTTCCAGGAGTTTCCCACGACCCAAATCCATCAGCTCCAGAACCTCGCTTCCCCTCACCCACCCCAGCTCTCACTTCCAGCCTCACCTGTAGCCTGGTTCTCTGAACAGAAAAGTCACATAAGCTGCTAAATGCCAGAGCCCATAAAGGCAAATCCCAGCCTCACCCCTGAAGCCAGGATTCTCCGGGGACTCCAAGAGACGCTTAATCCCAACAATGGGATATTTACAAGTTATCAGTCCTCCACGCTAAAGGAAGGGTTAATGCTCCCTCACAGAATCTTCCCCTACTTTGCCTTTTCACAGAACTTGGACTAAGAATAGGCCACCCAGCAATGAGAAGCCACAACAACAACCATCTATTGTATCCTGTGAATTGTCCCACCACCTGGAGAAGAGAAGGCACCCACCCAGGCAGAGCTTGTATTTTTAGCCCAGAAGCGCAGATGAAGATGGCATTCGCGTGGAAACAAAAGGCTGCAGGCTTGTCCCCATCTCTGGGTGGGCTCACAGGCAACTAGGTCACCCTGGGGTCACCCCTAGAGGCACTGAAAGGCCCTCTCTCCATCATGAGGAGAAGGGCAGACCCTGTCCTCAATCCAAGGCCCCAAGCACAGCACAGATTCTAGCAAAAGCAACAGAGCCAGGCCACTTGGGCACCGCTGCCTGACTATGGGGAACCTTTGCCTGTGGGAGGTCTCCACCCCGACAGATGCCCCCCACCACAAGCCTGGCTGCACCCCCTCACCTTAGGGTCGCAGGGCGATGCTGAACAGAGGGCCCATCTCCTTTGCGGCTCCCGATTGTCCCGCCAGCTGCCCGGGAGGCAGTGATTGGCATGGGGCCCGTGCCCTCCTCAGGACAAGCTGAGCTCCCTAAAAACACCTCCTGCCCGACACAGCCCTGCAATTGTCGGGAAGCTCCTGCCTGCCGGTCGGAGAGGAGGCTGAAGACCATTATTATCAGTAAACATTCTTAAATATAGACGTGGCAGAAGTTGGGGGAGGGGGGAGGAGGGTAGCCTAGGGAGACAGCTCGGCAGACCGAGGGCCTGCGGTGCCCGCCAAATGCTGTCCAGTGCTGGCAGGTCGCTGCCCAGGCATGGCAGAAATGGGCAGAACACAAGCCCTAACCTATCTGGGAAATCACCTCACCCCCGCCACTATGGGCTTTGGGCAACCTCTGTGAACCATGCAGGCACAGGTGTGTTTGGGAAGGGGGGCATCTTCTCACCTATCTCTGCCCTTGGGGAGGGGCCTCGATGTGCAGGGTTGTGAGGCAGCTGCTACAAGCCCTACAGCCGAACCAGCGGGGCACAGCAGAGGGTGGATTCTGACACCGGACAGAGGACAAGAGCCACTGGACACTGGGGCACTCCCTGCAGCTTATACTGCAGCCCAGGGAGAGGATGTGAGCAGGGAGGGGTGGGAGATGCAGAGGGGTCTCTGGGCTCTAGGGAGCTCTGTAGGGAGCTTAGGGCAGGAGCATGAATGGCAGTGGGGAGCAGTGATACCCACCTTGGCACTGTGGATGTTTGGGGCTGGACACCTCTCTGGTGGGAGCTGGGGGGCCCATCCCGGGCATGTTTATCAGCATCTCTGGTCTCCCCATTAGACACTCCCCAAGTGTAACAACCAAAAGGGTCTCCAGACAGTGCCAGAATCTCTAGACATTCCCTGGAGGACAGAAGTGCTCTCAACTGAGAGCCACTGGTCTAGGGAGAGGGCGTCCTGGGCTAGACTCGGACCCACCACTGAATAACTGGGTGGACTTGGGCAAGCAGCTTCACCTCCTGAACCTCAGTATTCCTATCTGTAAAAGGAGGCCATGGGGCTAGCAGTGAGAGCTGTGTTCAGGAAGCCCCTGCCTGAAGGGTTGGCTCCCGTGAGACCCCAGTGCAGTCAAGGAGCTGGACTGCACCACAGTGGGGCTGGATGCCACATGCACCACACTGTGGCTCGGGACAGCCACCACTGACACTTCTGCTCACTCAACCACACCACAGGGCGCCCAGTCCAGGCCCTGATGTGAGGTGAACTTAGATGGGTGGGCAAAGTGCCGGGTGCAAGGTCGAGCTCAATCACCATGAGTTGGGAGGGGCAGTGGGGGTGCCACCACACTGGCAAAACACTGGTGGTACCCAGTAACAATGTGTCGGGTAAACAAAGAGATGGGCTAATGACCTCTGAGAGCCCTAAGGGCACCGGAGTTGCTGTGCTCGGCTGCTGGCCCAGGATGGCAGCTCACACCTCCCCAAGCAGGTGCTGGGAGAAGGACCTGGCGATCTTTCTCCTGTGGAGATTATAGCCACGAAGATGGAGCAGTTTCTGCCTGGTCACACACGGCCATCATGAGCCAAAACGGGTTCACTGACCCCTAATAACAAACCACAAACACCACAGTCAAGGCTAACAGCAACACCAAAACAAGAGCGCGGCCACAGGCAACTTGAACCAAACCAACAGCCAGCCAGCTCACCACCTCAAGTCAGTGCCAACTCACAGCGATCCTACAGGACAGAGCGGAGCTGCTCCAATGGGTTTCCCAAGAGAGCCAGGAGGTGGGAACCGCCTGCCCTCTGGTTAACAGCGGGAGCACCCCACCACTGTACCACTGGGGATTCCCATAGGCAGCTCAGGCTAAAAAATTAATAGAAACAACCCAAATGCCCACCAGCAGACACCTGGATAAATAAACTTTGTAATGCCCACACCACGGGACACCCTTCAGCCACTGAAAGGAAGGAAGCATGGGTAGGTACTGTGATGTGCACAAACCCTGACATCAGGCTGAGAGAAGAGAAGCCAAGCCCAGAAGGCCACATGTTGTGTGACTCCACTCACATGAAGTGCCCAGGACAGACTGATTCACAGAAGCAAAAAGTAGGTTAGTGGTTGGCTTTTCCTGGTGACGTCTAAAGGGGACAACGCTTTTTCTGGGGTGACGAAAACACTGTAAAATCAATGGTGATGTCTGTGGGACTCCATGAATGTACCAAAACCCACTCAACCTTCAGTGGGTGTACTGGATGGTGTGTGAATTAGATTTCAGTAAAGCCATCAACAAAAAAACATTTTTACCAAAACTTTCCAGGCAGCTTGTCAGGGATCAGACTCCGTCTGAGGATGACCCTGGAGTGCCATCTAGCAATGAAGAAAGCATCATGGATAACTTCAGGTCTCTGGGTGACCAGCCATTAATCTCTGCTGCCGTCTGAAGTAAGGTCTGATGATCAGATTCTGAAAAACCAGCCACTGAAAACCCTAGAGGACAGCTCTTCTCTGTTATACACAGAGGGTCAGTCACCGTGGGTCAGAATCAGAAACAGAGCAAATGGTTTGCCTTTTTGTCTTGTACTGTTTTCAAACGTACCAACAAAAACCAGTTTGGAGACCTGGGGTGTTGAGAGACACCATCCTGGTCGTCAACAGTGCCTCTATGGACATTTACCAAACTGCAGCTCCGTGCCAAGAGCCACACGATGCACTCTCCCTCCAGCCCACCGGTAGGGACAGTCTTTCTTTCATTTTACAGATATGGAAACTGAGACTCCAAGTGGCTGAGCCATCAGCCCAAGTCCTCACAGCTTGTCATGGTAGCCAAATCCAAGCCAAGTGTTGGAGACAGAATTCAAACCTACATTACCTAACACACAAACTTAGGTTCTCAACCGTCACCTGAAGGTTGCCCCTCCATCTGCCTCACAAAATGCCCTTTCCTGAATTACTACCAGGCAGAAGCAGCCAGCCTCGTCGGGAAGGGTCCTAGAGAGAGGATGTACGCCTTTACCAGTGGGCTGTGGCCGAGGGGACAGTCAGAAAGACCACCAAAGAACAGGCTGTATCTGAGAATGGGCACACCGCAGGAAAAGACCAAAGAGGCTGATACAGGATCTCTCTCTCCAGGCAGGAAGCACCTAACACAGTGTCTTTGTCTGCACACTCATAGCAAAACGAACAAAAACTGGCTCATCAATCTAGGAAGAAGCCGGACTCCCAGCATCACCTCTGTGGGTGACTCGGGAATCTCTGGTCACTTCCAACTGGTAAAGCAGCAGATCTACAACGGAGTGATTGAATGAGTTTGCAAATCTGACTTCCCTGTTGACACACACTCGTTAGACAAAAGGATTCTGTCCTGGGAGAGAAATGCAGCAGGCTGAGATGCCTCATCCCACCTGCTGGATGGCACAGCCAACATGGTATTCCCACCTCCCTTGGGTGACTGGTTACGGGAACTAAACTCCAGAATTGGGGCCCAGCCAGTGAACGGGGAAGAAAACTAGGTGAGTGAGCAGACATGAAATCAAGCTGTACCTGGATATTTGCATCCAGGAAGGTGAGAAAAAGTATCAGAGTCCCCGTGCCATCCAGAAGGCTGATCTACCACCTGTTCTCCTATAGTCTCTGCTTAGACCAGGAGTGGCCATGTCACAGCCAAGCAGGAAATGTACATGAAAGCGGCGAGCTGGGTGTGCGGCAGCCAGGATGGGTAGAGAGTAGGCCAAACTGAGCAAAACTCTCACCAGAAGGCATTCCAGGTGGTGGTGGGTTGTTTTCAATAGTTGGTAAGCCATACCCCTCAGGCCAGCTGTGCCCAAAGTCTTTAGGAGTTTGGTTGTTGGGTGATTTCTGCTTCTGACTTTGGCTCACCCTCTCACCCTGTCCTGCCTTGAGCTCCATAACGAGCTCACATCAGTGAGGAAGAAAGAAGGCAACAGGCGCAAGCGTTAGGCCTCGTAATCGAGAGACGTGCAATGGGACAGCATCAACGTGAGCTGCAGAAGCACCCATCAGAGCCAAGGGCTCAACACAGCACGCACCCCTTTGGACACAGAACCCCCAGCCCTGGTTTTCATTTTTTAATATTTCATTGCCCTTTAAGGGAAAATGTATAATCCAAACCCACTTGTCACACAGAAACTCACACACTGCTATGTAACCCTAGCTGCTTTCCTCACACCATGACAGCACACTCCTCCTTTCTACCCAGTTTTTATTTCTTCTGTTCTTTCAACCAGCTCCTGTCCCCCTCTGCCTTCTCATCTCGTCGCTGGACAGGAGCAGCCCCATCAGTCTCAGGTCTCTACTCCTGCCAATAAGCACACTCTTCCCCAGTGTCGCTGTGTGTCTTACAGACCGGTCCAATCCTTGTCTGAAGAGTTGGCTTTGGGAATGGTTTCAGCCCAAGGCCAAGACAGTCTGGGGACCACAGCTTCTAGGGCTCCTCCAGTCTGCTGGACCATGGAGTCTGGTGTTTTCAGTAGAGTTTGAGTTCTGCACCCCATTTTTTCCCGCTACAGTCAGAGACTCTCTGCTGTGTTCCATGTCAGGATCGTCACTGGTGGTGGTTGGGCACCATCTAGTTCCTCTGGTCTCATGCAGACGTAGTTTCTGGATTCTGTGGCCTTTTCTATCACTTGGTTCCTGTTTTCCTTACGTCTCTGATGTCCTTCGTACTCCTCTGCTCCAGGTGGGTCAGGACCACGGCGCTCTTCATGGTTTTGCTGGGCAGTACCCATTCCCCCAGCGCGGGCATCTACACTGGTCAGTGCTGGTCCACAAACGTCCTGCTACGGCTGACTGTAAGGTAACAAGAGTGCCGTGGTTTGATGTGGTAACAAGAATCATTATATACTTCAGAGACAACACAGTGTAGAGATTAGATACCCCCTGAGACTAGCTCTCGTAGAAAGGGGGTGATAGGAAAAGGACAACCAGGTCTCAGGGGAACTGGGAAGCACCAAGCCCCACCCCCGCCATCTCTCCCCCTCCCCGAGCACGCTGGTTCCGGGCCACTGCTTCTGCCAACACATGGCTTTTGTCTTCTTTTCCTCTTCCCTCTTCCTCCTCCCTCCTCTCCTCGCTCCTCTCTCCCCTCCTCTCTGCTGCATCCATCCTTCTCTCTCCCACCCCTTCTCCCCTCACCACTCCCTCACAGCCATTGGACCCAGGACTGGCCTCAGTCTCCTCTCCATGCCACCCTGGGCAGCTCCAACCCCCACATGAGGACCAGTCCAGGCCTCTAGTGTCAGGATTTTTGACCTCAGCACTGACCCCACTTCCAAGGTCTCCGTGCCCTTGGCCATGGCTTGGAGTTGGCTTTCACGTGGAACTTGTCCATGAAGATGTGTCCGTCCAGTGCCTCACCCAGACCGCTCCCACCCTCACCTCTACTGAGCTGCCTCCTCAGCCCACACCAGCCCCCCTTGCTCTCTCAGCCCCTCAGTGGTGAGATCTCCATCTGACTACGCCCTCCTCCACAGCCAGGGTTCCTGCCTCGCCCAAGATTCAGTCACTTCCCAGAACTCCACCGTGACCTCCTTGACCCTCCCATCTGCTCCTGGTCATTTCTGCTCCCGAGAAGATGGCTCAGAAACGTGCAGGCTTGGAGTCACAGTGCCGTGCTGAGCCGGCAATTCCTGTCACTGATTGGAGCCAGAAACTGGGCTCCTCAGGCTCTTCCTTGGACCCCAGCCAAGCTATAATCCCCATTCCCAGTCCACACGGGGTGGGGTGAAATCGACACCTCCACGTCTCGCTAGCAGCGGCACCCTAAATCGACACAGCCCTTCCAAACAGCAATTCTACTTCACCGCGCAAGCAGCCCAGGACACCAGGCTGCGTAACTCCATGTCTCAGAATCTAACCAGAAGAAACAACCCTAAATACAGAGGACAGCACATCCATGAAGGGCTTCCTGCTATATTAGGGATTCTGCTGAAGAGTCTGAAGCACTAAGAATACCCAGCACGGCGGGGATGGGTGACTAAATTTTACCAACATGGATATTCTATTAAAAGACTCCTCATTCTGGCAATTTTGGAGACGAAACTTCAATTTAAGATTGGCTGAAATGAACTCTGTTATTTGATTATTTAAAAAAAAACCAAGTGAACCCAGTACAGACTGAGCAAGCACCATACAGGACCAGGAAAGGCACTAACAGCAGTCCCTGATTCACGTGGAGGGTTGAGAATGCATGAGTGACTAGGAGAAGTCTGTGTCCAGACAGTGGTAGACGAAAGCAGGACATGTAGTCTGCTCTGATGAGTCAGAAAGGCACCTTACCAAGAAGGTCGGATGGCAGGCACAGGCTGGGCAAGCAGCCTTCAGAGGTCAGCGGAAGACGGTTGGTGCTGCTGGTAAGGGGTGGGGTGGGGCTTGGACCAGACAGGGTCCCAACAGCTCTGCTCTACCAGGACCTACAAAAGGACTGGGAAGCAGGCCTCTGGCCTCAGTGGAGGCTGGGAGAAGGCACACAAGTCTGGTTAGGTGATTTCTGTGAGTGACATGGAGCCAGTGTCCCAGGGTCAGGAGACACTGGGACGCTGGATGGGGCCTGGGTGGAAGGGCAAGGGTGAGATACAATGGAGAGTTAAGCCCAGCTCAGTCCAGGGGATCCAGGCTGGGCCGGCAGGGAGCCAGTCCCAGGAAAGGGACGTGAAGACAAGGGGTCAGAGGGCAAGAGCAGACCAGGCTCTTACAGGACAATGGCCTGCTCAGAGCAGACCTCGGGGGAGGAGTCGTCCTGCTGGATGCCAGCGTCCAGGACAGGGTCCCGGCACTTGGGTGCTGAAGGAAGGCCCTGCTGTCAGGTCAATTCTGACTCTTAGCGGCCGTACAGGACCAAGCAGAACTGCCCCATAGAGTTCCCAAGGAGTGCCAGGTGGATGTGAACTGCCGACCTTTGGGTGAGCAGACTAGCCCCTAACCATGGTGCCACCAGGGTGTCCTGCTGAAGGAAAGAACTCTGTATTTCTCTCACTCTCTCAGAATTGAAAATGCTTCTTTGTCTCGGCTCATTCTGTGGCTTGCTCACTTTCCTGCCCCATTTCTATGGAGAAAGGTTACTTACCCATTTGCACCCTGCTTACCCACCTACGACTATTCTCCCCATTCTGGGAGTGTAGTGAAGAGCGACATCTGCTCACCAAAAGATCGGCAGTTTGAATCCAGCAGGCACTCCTTGGAAACCCTACAGGGGCAGTTCTGCTCTGTCCTGGAGGGTTGCTGTGAGTTGGAATTGACTCAGTGGCACTGGGTTTTTTGTTGTTGTGGTTTGATAAATAAGGTATTTCCTCAGTGAGCCATCATCTGTGATTAAGTGAGAATGCTCTCCCTTGAGTGCTCAGGAGAGGCAGACAAACGCCGAGGAAACCAGCACTTGTCAACACTTTCTTCCAGTGCGCAGCCTGGAAACGTCCACCAGCATCATCAGATCTTGGACATGCTCCTGTCTACACACATGGTGAAATATAAAATATAATCCTTACATACAATGCCTTCTTTACCAGAAAAAAAAAAAAGATCCGTTACTTACGGAGCACTTTCAAGCCAATTCTTACCAAAGTCCAGTTCCTGAGTGTGATGCTCTGTTTTACAGAGGAAGAAACTGAGTGAGTGGATGAGGTGACAGCTGGTCCCCGAAGCTACGGCATTCGCCCTGAGGCAGGGCAGAGGTGCCAGGGAGATCAGGGTCTCACACGGTGTCACTGCGGAAGCCAGTCTGGTTAACAGACCCGCTTCCCGTCTGATTAGCCCACTACTGTCTAGTCGATTCAGAATTATAGCAAACCCACAAGCAGGGGGAAACCTTGGTGGAGTACTGCTCCGGTGCTACGGCTACTCACCAAGAGGTTGGCAGCCCAAACCCGCCAGGCACTCCTTGGACACCCTGTGGGGTGGTTCTGCTCTGTCCTGTAGGGTCGCTGTGAGATGGAAGCAACGTGACCACAGTGGGTTTGTTTGGGTTTTTATAGGCAGGGCAGGACTGTCCCAGAGGATTTCCAAGGAGCAGCAGGTAGATCTGAACTACTGGCCTGCTGGTCTGCAGCTGAGCTCCTAACCACTGTGCCACCAGCCTCCCTCCATTTCATTAGGCGCCCTGAAATGCCCACTGAGATGCGGGCCTGTCACGCCATGGTCAGCCTGACATCCAAGCAAGCCGAAGCCACAGAGTACATCTCAAAGAACCCAGGCAGCCCCCTCCGGTCCCAGGAAGTGCATCCACGGAGCCCTGAGTGGACACAGCCAGCGCCACGTTTGCAGGGACAGATTTGACTGTGCCCGTGCACACACACCCATTCACAGGAGGGCTGAGGGACCACGGCCTAGAATGGCGGGACCCCCTCAACACTCCAGAAGCATTAGAATGCAGCCGCTCAGACTTGTTCTCATGCCAGAGCTTGCCTTGGGACACACACACCTACAACACAGCAGCAACACAGCCTAGTCCAGGTGGAAATAGCCACTTTCTGTGCTTCTAAGTCTGTAAAATCAGCGTGGGGGCCATGTCGGACTGACCCAAACCCAGGAGGGGAAGGAGAGCCAAGACCAACAGCCCAAGGCTGACTCCCACGAGGCGGAGGCCAGGCATGCCTTCTCTCAGCCCCCTTTACCAACCCCAGTACCAACTGTCCGTCCCCTGGCACTCTCAACTCCACTGTCGGGTCTGGTAGGCCATCACGATAGCCACACGAGAACAAAGCTCTGGAAATAAGCTCTTGGTCTGGGAACCCACAGACTAGACTCACGCCTGAGGGGGGTTTTAGGGAAGTAAGTTACATTCCAGACCCAGGAACACGGAGGCTACAGCTCTTCCTCAGAACAGCCTCTTCTTTGACGTGCTCGCTGGCATGCCTCTCCCTGACTCTCAGTCTCTGCCCAAAGGCACTCAGCTTCCTCTCTCCGTGGGCCAGGAAGCCCACGACACCATCTATTTTAGTCAGCTAGGGCTAGTCTAACAGAATTACCACAGAGGGGATGGCTTTAACAAAGGAAGGTTTATTCTTCCATAGTCCGGTAGGCTACAAGTCCAAATTCAGGGTGTCCTCTCCAGAGGAAGGCTTTCCCTGCTGTTGGCTCTGGAGGAAAGTCCAGTGTTGCATCAGTCTTTGTCCAGGGAGTGTCTTGGCACAGGAACCTCAGGTCTGAAGGACGCGCTCTTCTCCTGGCGCTTCTTGCTTGATGGAATAAGGTTCCCAATTCTCTGCCTGCTCCCTTTTCTTTTATCTCTTGCAGGATGAAAGGATTAAGGGTGGGGCAAGCCATACTCCAGGGAAACTCCCTTTCCAGTGGAGCCGGGAGGTGATCCTACGAAGGGATTTACAGTCCCACCCTAATCCTTTAACATACAGCATAGGAAAATCACAAAGTGGAGGACAGTCACAAGATACTGGGAATCATGGCTCAGCCACATGGCTACACATATTTGGGGGGGGCACTATTTGATCCATGACGCCATCTCCCGCTGGCTCTCTCCCGCCTTGGTGGCGACAGGACCCACCCCTTTGCTTTGGAATTGGCTCTCCTTTAAGGTAAAACCGACCAGTCCCCTCGGTGGGCCAGTTACCTTACTACACAATCACCTGATGGGGGTAATGAGCCCCACAGGGAGACAGGACACCTACGAAAGTCGTTAATCGCACTGCACCTCCTTTTTAAGGCAATGCTGAGCCATGGGACCCAGCTCATCTTGTCCTTCTGCTGATCCGGCCTCAAATCCCAAGAGCCTCATTCTCCTTTCACTATGGAACCCTGGTGGTGTAGCGGTTAAGTGCTACATCTGCTAACCAGAAGGCGGGCAGTTTGAATCTGTCAGGCGCTCCTTGGGAAGTCTACGGGGCAGTTCCACTCTGTCGTATAGGGTTGCTATGAGTCCAATGGCACTGGGTTTGGTTTGGTTGGGTTGGGTCACCATGACTTAGAATTGATTTGACAACAATGACTTCTGGTTTTTGTTTTATAAAAAACCTAATTTGTTGCCATCAAGCTGATCCCAACTCACAGTGACCCTGCAGGACACAGCAGAACTGCCCCACAGGTGTCCAGGCTGTACAGAAGCAGCCCGCCACATCTGTCTCCCATAGAGTGGCTGTCGCACTTGAACTCCCAACTTTTCAGGGAGCAGGGAGAGCAGCACGGGGTGCAGATAGGCGGGTATGCAACTTTGGTTTGGATTGTGTACTTTCACTTAATGACGATTAAAAAAAGAGAGAGAGAGAAAGGAAACCCAATGAAAATCTAGAACCCCATCACATTAACACAAAAGCGGCCTTGTGCAATCCAGCCCCTGGCACCGAGCTCGCAGTGCAGACTCACGGCAAGCTAACACAGGTCTCCTGCACGTAGCTAACCCTTTGCTGAACGAACCTCAGTACAAGCATTATCAGACACCGCAGAGCATAACCTTCTCAGAAAAGCACGTCCTCTGCCTTGGCTGGAATCTTGGCCACCGTCCACTGTGATACAGAGTCGTCCTCCCCTCACCGAAAGGCTGGTGGCTTGAGCTGCCGGCCACATGGCTGGTTTTGCCCCTCTGGGGGAGTCAGCCTAAGACAGGGCAGAACTCTAGGAAACCACCACCATCAAGTCAATTCCGACTCATAGCAGCCCCACAGGACAGAGTAGAACTGCCCCACAGAGTTTCCAAGGAGCACCTGGTGGATCTGAACCACCGACCTTCCGGCTAGCAGACAGCTCTCACCACTACACCGCCGTGGCAGATGCTCAGGAAGAGCCTTCAGCCACTTAGCAGTCATGACCACACTCACGCCGGTCAATTTAACTCATCAATTATAGATCTCAGAGGGATGCATCACGGAAGGGACTGTCCTCTGAGGGAGGAAAACACACTGTCTCACAAAAAAACCCACCATTGATTCAGGGGACGAATCATTGTGCTGGCTGCCATTTGAGCACTGTCACGCGTCATCACAAGAAGATGCAGGTTTATGGGGAGTTTGGCAACAATCATGGGTGGTGACTGCACAGGACAGTTGACGGCACCGAGAGCGCTCACGACACACCTGATAGCTGCTGAACTGGCAGACGTTGTCTCATATACGTTAGTACAATCTAGAGAGCCCCCAGCTTGGCCTGCAGCCTGTCACTAACTCACTGCCACAGCCATTACCACCACCAGTAGTTTTTTCACACTCCTTAGTCCACAGCTACATACTTGTCCCTGGGATACAGAGGCACAGGTGACCAGGACGCTGGCCTGATGGCGCTGGGGCTCCTACCACAAAGGGACACTAGCCCCATCACCTCACAGGGTAATTTGGGACTACACTGTCCCTCTGTCCTTTGTCCCCAGGGTTTCGGTGCAAATGTGCTGAGGGTCTCCTCAGGAAATCAGAGGTCAGTGAAGACCCCAGAATTGCCCACAAGGCTCCGAGGGGTATCTTCCTCCCTCGTCATCTCTCCAGCTCTGGGCCACCTGGTACAGGGACACAAAGCCTCCTCTGTGAGCCCAGGCAGGGGTGGTGGCCGGTGCAGGCAGAGCCCTGGGCCCAACAGCCTCATCAAAGACACAAGAATGGGGAGGGAACAAAACCCCTGTCATGTTCACGCAAGTAATACCCATCAGCCTTCAGCACGCGCCAAGTACTGTGTGTAGGGCTGGGAAAGGTGGCAGGCATTAGAGTTACATTCTGGTGGGACAGACAGGGACAGAGACAGACACTGATGTGCAGACACACACTCAGACACACAGAGACACACAGGCACTTACATACCCAGACACAGAGACACACAAGCACATAGACACAAATACACACCCAGACAGACAGAGATACAGGCATACACAGACACAGAAAAACACACACATGCAGGCACACATCCAGAGACGCAGCCAGACACACACATACTATCAGAGACACACTCAGACACATACAGGTGCACACACATAGACACACACACACGCCTGTGTTTTATATCAGTTTATATTTGGGGCATAATTAACATCAACAGGATTTAATGATGCACAAGCAGCACATTTCCAGATGGTGACAGGTACTCCAAGATGGACACGAAGCAGGGTGAAGAGGGACAGTGACGGCGAGGGACAGTGCTGCAGCCGCGGGGGCCAGGGAAGGACAAAGGAGCCGAGTGTGCCAGGACCCGGGGGAAGCTTGTCACAAGAAGGGCCAGGGCGAGGGTCTCCCTCCTCTTCTCTCCCCCTCCCCAGAGTCGACAGAAGGACCTCACACACACGTCCACCCGGATGCATGCAGGCAGCACGCCTGCCCTGGCGGGGCTCCCAGACAGGGACCAGTGACGCAAAGCCTGCCAGAGCTGCAGCCACGCCAGGTGGCCCAGGTGATACTGGAAGGGCCGGTGCCACACAGAGGCCGTCAACGGAGCTGGCCGGCGGGCGTGAGGAGCCCCGAGGGGTGCCGCCTGGGGCAACGCAGGACCCCAGACGAACATGCCCAGCCCCGTTCTCGTCCACACGCTGGCGGCCAGGGCCCTGGCTCCAGCTGGATTTGTCCTGTCACCCAGCACAGCCTGTGAGGCACCACCGTGTGCCAGGCCCCAGCTGGGCCTCAGGTCACCACTGAGCACAGATCAGACGCACAGCCCTGCACAATCCTGCCCACCGGGGCTCACAGGCCAGTGGGGAGGGGGTATGACGGGAGCAGGGTGACCAGGAAAACAGAAGGGAGCAGTGGGGTGCCCGTCGTCTGCATCATCTGGCAGCACAACAGAGAGGTGAACGAAAAGCATTTCCCAGCTCAGAAAGCAGCAGGGGCGCACACACATTCTCACACCGTGCACCGTCACATACCTGCTCGCTTCTACACTTACACACGTGCATATCCCTCGTCTGCCAGTTTGCCGTGTTGTTGTGGCTGGCACACCACTCTGACACTGGAACTCACGCTACCGGGATGCAGGTGCCAGCAGGGTCACCCGTGGCGGACAGGTGCCCGCTGAGCTCCAGGCACACGTGTGCTTGTGCGCTCTCTCCCTCACAGACACACACACACTCACATATACATAGTTACACGCATGTACATACACCTTATACTCACACACATACACTCTCATACTCACAATGCGTACTCATGTACATACATACACACGTGTATACTCATACATGATCATTCACACTCACACACGACACACATGCTCACATACCCATGTGTGCACACACACACTGACACATCCACACACACATACATACTCTCATATCCATGCACACTCACACACACACACTTACACACACACAGCTCATCCAGCTCCGTTCTTCACTGTGAGCCAGGCTGAGTCATCGACTGGCATCTGCCTCCTCCAGCACACGGTGCACTCAGTTAGGATGGGCACCGCTACCCATTGCTTCTCTGTAGACTATGACTCCTGTTTGCAGCTTTATGTCATTACCTGGCACCCTCCGTGGACCCAGCTCCTGTCTGGGCCCAGACATCGTGACCTGGTGCTCTTCCATGGACCCGGCTCCCGTCTGCGCCTGGACATCGTCATCTCGTGCTCCCCAAGGACCCAGCGTCCATCTGTGCTCCTCCATGGACCCAGCTCCTGTCTGTGCCTGGACATCGTCACCTGGTGCTGCGTGGACCCGGCTCCCGTCTGTAACCAGCACCCAGCAGGTGTTTTGCACACACTGACTTGACACAGAACAGGAGCCTGTCCAGCTGCCAGGCCCCAGGCAGCATCCCTGACCCCACAGTCAGTCATTCAGTTGGTACCTGCAGACCAGATTGCGGGGGGCCCCGGTACCTGCAGACCAGACCGCGGGGTGCAGGGCCCACTGGTCTTCACGAAGGGACACCAATAGAAGCCAGGGCCACCCATCCTCCATCCTCAGTACAGCCAGCAATGTGCTCTGCAAGACCTCACAAAACGCCACCAAGCACAACTCTCCAGGCTATTCCACCTGCAACCGCAGGAGACGTGTCAGGACAGTCCCTGCCCACCTTTCGTGTGGGACTGTGGATGCTGAGAAAAAAGATAGGGCTCACATCAGTGGCATCCTGGCACTTGCCCAGATCAGCACCACCCCCTTCCTTGGCTGCTCACAGTCCCACCAGACACCAGAGGTCCCCCGCCAGGCCCAGAGAGGAAACGACTCCGCTGGAGCTGTAGATGCATTTTAACACCCAGAGCTTGTCTTCCAGTTTTAGGGTCTACGTCCTGTGAAAACTGAAGCCAACACACACTGTCCCCCTGGAATTAATCCACAACATGAGTTCTATACAGAAGGATTCCAAAAATGTACAAAACTTAACAAAAAGCAAAGTGAGGGTGATCACTTTAAATCAAGATCTTCATATAATCACACAAACAATCACTTCCTGTGTGTGCTGAATACCCCCAGCGCCTCGCTTTTCAGGACAATTCAAAGAGACAAGGTAATCAGGTGCGGGCTCGGTCCCCACCGACAGGAGAATCACTACAAATGAAGCCAGGAAGAGGAGGACTGACACCGATCGAGTGAGCTCTTTGCACTTCTCTACTTGGCTGGACACACTCTTACCTTTTGGTCACACCCCCTTCACACAGTTAGGGGTTGCATGGTGTCCCCCAACAATACCGATGGCGGTCCTAACCCCTGCACCTGTGACTACGCCCCTGTTTGGAAAGAGGGTCTTCCTTTGCTATGTTAATGAGATCGCACTACAGTCAAAACGCCCAAATGGCACCCGCTGCAGCTGAGCGGACTCCCGCTCCTGGCGACTCTACGGCAGAACTGCCCTGTAGGGTCTCCGGGCAGCGAATGGTGGGTTTGAACGGCTGACTTTCTCGTTAGCGGCCTCACTCTTAACCAGTGCGCCACGAGCGCTGCCTAGACGGGCCCTCCACCTGATTCCTTCTGAGTGGTGTCTGATGAACAGGCCAGGACAGACACCAAGACACACACAGAGGAAGAGCGGACTCCGCGGGAGGACTCGCCTACCCAGCACAGGAACACCAAGAGTGGCCAGCCCACAGCAGGAGCCAGGAGCCGGGCCCCTGGGAGACCCCAGCTGGACTCAAAGCCTCCACAGCCAGAGAAACACACCTCTGCCCACCAAGGTCACTCACCTGTGGCGCTCTTAATCACAGTAGCATTAGGTAATGGCGGCACAGGAGTAAAACGCAGCGCTTGCAGGCTCTCTGGTTCAGCCAGACACCTCTTTCTTTTCAACACAGATGCCCCAGGCTCAGCGCCAGGCCCAGGCCCCAGCCTCCAGGATTAACCCCTTACTCAAGTGTGTGGTAACGGGGCCTCACGGGAGGCCGCGTGGCACAACGCCTCCTCCCAGTGCTTGTCCCCTGTCATCAAGGGTCCCGTTTCTAGGAGTTCAACCTCAAGAAATGACCAGAGAAGCACAAAAGGGCATGCAGCCTCTGTCCCTTCCAGAATGACTTTTATAGCAAAATACAAAGACTCCAGAAAGCCTAAGTTCCCCCAAAGAGCAATAGATGAATAAAATCCAGTGGGTTCCTATCTGAGGCATTCCAAGCCCACCCCGGACCACGGCTCCCAGTACACTGACAGGCACGGAGTTAGACACCCGTGGTTTAGCCTTATTTGCACCTAGACAGACTGAGGAGGTCAGCAGGACAGAACTAACCTCTGGCACAAGGCTGTGAGTCACCCTTGTAAAGGCAATTACACACATCACACATTCACATACATACATAAATGCAGCAACACATACACAACACACAAACACCCATCATAGTGTGCATCCACACAATACACACAACACCCATGCCAGTGTGCACACACATATTCACACAGACATCACACGCCACAACATGCCCACATACAATCACCTACACATCTTCATACACACACTCACACTTTCTTACACACACACGATACACACACACACCAGACAAACCTGCATACAACACACACACACAATGCACGCACACACAGCACTCTCCCTTTCACACACAGCACACTCAGACACGCATTTACATATCTACGCATACTCACTCTTGCTTTTCTCATAGACATATACAAGACACACTCAGCTACATGCTCATACACACACAGACACACAAGGTCTGACAATTAAGTTCACAAACTTGCCACCACGCACTTAGGCTGGCAGCATTGTGCAAACAGCTCTGTAGGGTTTCCTGACCTTGATACATCTGTGTCTTGCAGCGGTATTTGTGTTAACATGTGGCAGTGTCTTGCTGTGGCATTCGTTATTGTGGCTGTGTGCTTCTGTGTGCCATTGCGAGAATGTCAGAGCTTAAATTAGAGCAACAAATAAACATTAAATTTCTTGTTAAACTTGGCGAGAGTGGAAGTGAAATCAGGGACACGTTAGTCCAAGTTTGGGGGACAATGCCATGAAGAAAACGACAGTGTACAAATGGACTAAATGTCTTCTGAGGAGAGAGAAAGTGTCACTGATGAAGAGAGGTCAGGGCAGCCAGTGATGAGCAGAACTGATGAAAACACTGCAAAAACTTATTTGAACTGTGCATCAAAATCATCAGCTGGTCTCATCAACAGATGAAGAGGAAAATCTTAACTGAAAATCTTGGCTTCAGAAAGCCAAGCCAGCCAAGTGCCGTCGAGTCGGGTCCGTAGGCATGTGCAACAGTGGTCCTGCAGGAGCTCACTGATGAACAACAGTAAAGCAGATCGAAGTTCACGAAAGTGTTCTGAAGAGGCAAGAGGATGTTTGGAGCCATGTTATCACTGGTGATGAAGCATGGGTGGACCAACACAACCCTGAAACAAAGCGTCAAATGCACAATGGAAGTCAGCCAATCTTCCATGACCACGAAGTCCAAGAGTCACAATGATGTTGCTAACTTTTTGGTATCAGAGGGATTGTTCATTATGAATTTGTACCAACTGGACCGACAGTTAACCAAGTTTACTACTTGTTAAGTGCTGAAAAGGCTGCGTGAAAAAGTTAGATGAAAACGACCTGAGCTTCTCACCGACTCCTGGCTGTTGCATCCCAGCACCACACCAGCTCCCACGGCACTGTCTGTCAGGGAGCTTTCAGCCGGTAAACAGAGCGCCCTACTGGAACACCCTCTGCTCTCCTGACCTGCCCCAAGAGACTCTTTCTTTACCTGAAGATAAAGGGAATATTGAAAGGAAGACATGTGGATGACATTCAGGATATCAAGGGGAATACGATGACAGCTCTGAAGGCCATTCCTGAAATGGAGTTCCAAAATGGCTTTGAAGGGTGGGCTAGGCAATGGCATCGGTGCATAGCTTCCCAAGGGGAGTATTTCAAAGATCACCGTAGTGATATACGGCAATGAGGTATGTAGGACTCTTTCTAGAATGAGTTCCCAAACTTAATTGTCGGGCCCGTTATGTCCCCCCCACCCCCGGTTGGGAGCAGGGGTCTGAGACAAGACAGCTTGGGCTCAGATCCTGCCTCTCCACAGCCTCGCCTCCCCCGCCTCAAGGCCCTCGTGTCCAAAACGCAGACAGCAAGCTTGAG
Source organism: Heterohyrax brucei (assembly GCA_028571685.1). Classification (NCBI taxonomy): domain Eukaryota; kingdom Metazoa; phylum Chordata; class Mammalia; order Hyracoidea; family Procaviidae; genus Heterohyrax; species Heterohyrax brucei. The sequence continues at coordinate 88,138,044 of CM053156.1, read as the reverse complement.
GCTTCTCGAGGTAAGTCTGGCAGGGAAGAGTGTCCCTGATGGAGACTCAGCTGTCAATTGAGAGTCCTCACCAATGCCACCTTACCAGAGAGGGAGGTGGGAAGACAGCCCTTCAGCCCAGTACAAAGCACAGAACTCCAAGGACCACTGGTGGTGTGGCATTTCCCTGTGGTTGTGGGTTTCATGAATCACACACTGTGCTCAGCATACAGTGTGAGACAAAGACAAGGACAGTCAGGGGTCATCAATGTGACCGTGGTCTTAATGAGTGAACTTGGCCCCTAGGAGTGATGCCATCTGTCCTGGACGTGAATTTCCAATGGAAGTTTAATCCACCACATTTTTGCCAGCAGAGACTTTGGAACAAGTGAGAAAGGGAGACAACATGGCAGGAGATGGGGACACACCGCTGGAGTGGATGTGGGGTCACTGTAAGAGTACCCACAGACAGGCCAACTGTCCATGTCATGATATTTCTAGCCTACAGCACAAAGGCCAGACCGGGCCATGGAGGTAAGTCACTTGCCAGACATGTCACTGGGCAGAACTGATCAGGTGATGCTGAGGAACACAGGGAACCTGGGGGCTCGGGCTCAAGCGGCCCTAAGTTCTGCCTCTGACACAGAACAGGCGCCACTCTGCAGTGGCCCCCACATCTAAAGTTACCTGCCAAGTGTTAGCAGCCAAGGAGGACAGTGTACGAAGCCGTCGAGGTGCATGGGGAGTGGCTGTGGCACTGTCCTTGCCTGGACCAGTCTCAGATTCTACTGACCGTCTTGGACCTAAGGTCTGTGCTGCCCAGATGATGTCTGGAGCACAAAGGGCATCCCAGAGCCCCCAGGACCGGCAGTGTTCACAGTTTATTATGCTATAGAACGTGAAAGTGTAACTTGCTCGGGGGCTGCCAAAGAGTCAGTTGCAGCTGATAGCAACCCCCCGTAACAGGGCAGAACTGCCCACAGAGAGCTGTCTAGGCTGTGACCTCCTGAGAAGCTGCTGCAGAGGAGGGGGGTTCAAATGCCAGCCCCTGCATTAGAAGCCAGGGGCTTAACCACCGCACCACCAGGATTCCCTGTGAAGATACACACACTGTAACATATCAGCAACGTAAACACTAGCTAATACTCTGCTGTGTTCTAGACACTTCCTATTCGTCACCTCCAACGGTGTTTCTCCTCTACTGTTCACACTCCCTGCTCAGCACACGGAGTACAGACAGCTGCTGTGGTTTATCAAGACCCACGGATACATTTTTCAAGTAAGAGCCCAGGCCTTTGTACACTTTTAAGGATTAAGACCACCCTGCCAAAGCGTCCATCCATAGATGAGCAGATAAATGAACTGGGGTGCATACGTGCAATGGAGTGTTGGTCTGCCGTAATGAAAACTCAATCCCAATACATGCTACGATGTGGATTAGCCTTGAACATGGCATCTGAGGAGGGGAGACACAAAGGAAGAAATGCAGCGGGAGTCTGTGGACATGAAATGATCTAAAACAGGCCAGTGCCCAGAGACACACAGGAGATCAGGGGTTCACAGGGGATAGGGAGCGATGGTCTACGGGATGTAGAGTTTCTGTTTGGGGTGAGAGAAAGTTTGGATAGAAAGAGTGCTCATAACTGCATGTCTACGCACGTGCACACACCTACATACACAGAATTAGAATATAGAATTAAGCCAGAAGAAGAAAATTAAAATCTGCCCCCTCCAATAAAACCTGCAAAGTAAACACAGTGAACAGCCACTTGGGAAAGCTGAGATTCCAAGAGCCCAGCAAGCTGAGTTTGCCTCCTCTACCTCCTGATTGTCATGTCACCTCCTGCAATTCTGGTGAGCAGGCTGGACTCAGCTTTCATGTCAACCACTTCAAATTCAAATCCAGACTACATCCCTTACTCTGCAAAGGTTCTAGGGAGCCCTCAACTTCCTCATCCAGAAAACGGGCCTATTGGCACCTGGCTCAGCAGATTGCAATGGGGCTTGAATGACCTAACACCAGCTCAATACACAGTAGGCCCTCATCAAATAGAAGTTGCTGATAACGTCTTATCTCCCCAGGCCTGCCCCACACCCTGCTAAAATGTCCAAAGATTCAACAGGTAAGCTATAACCACTGGACCCACTCAGAAACCTGTGGGAGCAAGAGAAGTGACCAGAGATCTTCTGGAGCCAGACTTCTGGGGACACATCTCCTTCAAAACAGGAGAAGTACAAACAGGCTACTGTCATTGTTCGGTGCCATGTAGTCAGTCCCGACACACAGCAACACTCAGTACAACAGAATGAGACACGGACCAGTCTTGTGCCCTCCTTATACTCTGTTACGCTGGAAGCCATTGTTGAGGCCATGGTATCCCTCCATCTGGTTGAGGGTCTTCCTCATTTTCACTGACTTTCTGCATTACCAAGCATGATATCCTTCTCCAGGGACTGGTCCGTCTTGATAATATGTCCAAGACAAAGTCTCCCCATCCTTGCTTCTCAGGAGCATTGTGGCTGTTCTTCTTCCAAGACAGATTTGTTCATTCTTCTGCCAGTCCTTCTTCAATATTCTTCACCAGCATCATAATTCAAAGGCATCAACTGCTCCTGGGTATTCCTCACTCATTGTCTAACTTTCAAATGCATACCAGGTGACTGAAAAGACTGCTGCTTGGGTCAGAGGTACCTTAGTCCTCAAAGTGACATCTTTACTTTCTAACACTTTAGAGAAGTCTTGTGCAGCAGATTTGCCAGTGCAATGCATCATTTGACTTCTTAGCTGCAGCTTTCATGGGTGTGGACTGTGATTCCAAGTAAAATGAAATTCTTGAAAAACTTCCTTGTTTTCTCTGTTTATCACGATATTGCTGACTGGCCTAGTAGTGAGGATTTTTGTTTTCTTGACGGTGAGGTGTCCCCACACATCAGTTTGTGACACCGTGGTGGCTTGTCTATTGCCATAATGCTGGAAGCTATACCACCAGTATTTCAAATTATTAGCAGAATCGCCCACAGTGGACAGGTTTCCTCCGAGCTTCCCAGCTAAGACAGACTAGGAAGAAGGACCTGATGGTCTACTTTGGAAAAACTTGGCTGGTGAAAACCTTATGAATAGCAGCAGGACATCTTCTAATGTAGTGCTGGAACATGGCCCCTCCGGTCAGACAGCACTCAGAGGATGGCTGGGGAAGTGCTGCCCCCTCAAAGTGGAGCCAACCTTAATGCCATAGGTGAAGCTGAGCTTTCAGGGCCTTCATTTGCTGATGTGAAACGATTCCAATTGAGAAGATACAACTGAAGCCATCCATTAATAATAGGAACATGAAATGAATGAAGCATGAATCTAGGAAAACTGGAAATGTCAGAAATGAAATGCATAAACACTGATATCCTAGGCATTAGTGAGCTGAAATAGACTAGCACTGGCCATTCTGAATTGGAAAATCATATGTTCTAATATGCCAGGAATAACAAATTAAAGAGGACTTGTGCTACATTCTTCCTCAAAGAGAACACTTCCAGATCTTCCTGAAGTACAACACTATCAGTAACCGGACATTGTCCCTATGCCTACAAGAAAGACCAGTTAATACAACCATTATTCAAATTTACACACCAACTGCTAAGGTCAAAGATTTAAAAAATAAAGATTTTTACCAACTTACGCAGAATGAAATTGATCAAACATGCAGTCAAGGTGCCTGGATATTTTTGGTGGTTGGGATGTGAAAGTTGGACATGAAGAAGGGCAAGTAGTTGGAAAATATGGCCTCGGTGATAGAAATGCCACCAGAGATTATGCGACAGAATTTTGCAAGGCCAATGACTTCTTTGTTACAAACACCTTTTATAACCAACATAAAAGGCGACAACACATGTGGATCTCATCAGATAGAATACAAAGCAATCAAATCCACTACATCATGGAAAGAGATGATGGAAGAGCTCAGCATCATCAGTTAGAATGAGGTAGTGACCAGCTATAGAACAGACCATCAACTGAAGTTAAAGAAAAATAGAACAAATGCATGAGAGGATACCAAATATATTTCACCACAATTCAGAGACCACCTCAGGAACAGATTTGACACAGTAAATACTGATGACTGAAGACCAGAGGAGTTGTAGAAGGACATCATACAAGAAGAAAGCAATAGGTTATTAAAAAGACAAGAAAGAAAAGATCAAAACGGATATCAGAAGAGACTCTGAAAGTTGCTGTTGAACATGGAGCAAAGTGAAAGGAAAAGTGAAGAAGAAAAAGAGCAGGACAGAAGATTTCAAAGGGCAGCTTGAGAAAACAAAGTATTATAATTAAATGTGCAAAGATCTAGAGTTAGAAAGCAAAAAGGAAGAAAACACTCAGCATTTCTCAAGATGAAAGAACAGAGGAGAAAAATGCAAGTAACTGCCAGAAATTCAGCTAGATTCAGAAGAGGATGTGGAACCAGGGATGTGACTACTAATGTCATATGGAATGCATCTGAAAGCAGAGAATACCAGAAACACGTTTACTATGTTTCAATGACTATTCAAAGGCATTTGGCTGTATGGACAATAACAAATTATGGACATAATATTTTGAAGAATGGGGAATTCCAGAACACTTAATTATACTCATGCAGAATCTGTACATTGATCGTGGGGCAGCCGTCCAAACAGAAAGAGGGCACACTGTGTGGTTTAAGGTCAGGAAAGAGGTGCGTCAGGGTTGTATCCTCCCACGATACTTAGTCTACCTGTATACTGAGCAAATCATCTGAGAAGCTGGGCTATATGAAGAAAATGTAGGATCAGGGCTGGAGAAAGACTCATTAACAAGTTGAGGACTGCAAATGACACAACCTTGATGTTAAGAGGACTTGAGGCACTTACAGACAAAGATCAAAGACCACAGCCTTCAGTATGGATTACACCTCAACATCAAGAAAAATTCTTCACAACTGACCAATAAGCAACATTATGACAAACAGAGAAAATACTAAGGTGTAAAGAAAGGATTTTACTTGGATTCACAATCAATGCCCATAGAAGCAGCCATCCAGAAACCAAAGGATGCACTATCTTGGGCAAATGTGCTGCAAAAGATCTCTCTAAAGTGTTAAAAAACAAAGATGCCATGTTGAAGGCTAAGGTTAGTCTGACCCAAGGCATGATGTTTCAGTCACCTCATATGCGTACACAAGAAAGTTGAAAGATGAATAAAGAAGATTCAAGAAGAATTGGCAAAGAATACTGACTTACCATGGACTACCAACAAGAAAGAAAAAATCCATCTTGGACAGCAAGAACGATTATTAGAAGCAAGGATGATGAGACTTCATCTCATACACTTTGGACATGTTACTATGGAATGAATTGTGTTCCCCCAAAAACGTGTGTGGCTGTTTGGCTGAGCCACGACGCCTGGTATTGTGTGATGTTCCCATGTGCTGCAAACCCTGTCCTTATGATGTTAGTGATGGAGGATGGGCGGCAGTTGGGTTGTTGGGCAGGGCTCAGTGTGTAAGATTGTCTTGTGACTTGAGGCAATTTCTTGAGATAAGAAAGACAGAAGCTAGCCAGAGAGATTTGGAGATCTCATACCACCAAGAAGCCGTGCCAGAAGCTGAGTACATCCTTTGGAAAGGACCAGGGTCCCCACACCTCAGAAGCCTTGAGTCTAGGGGAAGACTGACAAAGACCTTCCTCCAGGGCCAGTGGAGAAAACCTTCCCCTGGAGGTAACATCCTTAATTTGGACTTGTAGCTTACCGGACTGTGACAAAATTTTTCTTTTTAAAGCCACCCACTTGTGGTATTTCTGTTAGAGTAGCATAAGATGAATAGGATACATGCTTCCAGGAGGACCAGACCCTGGAGAAGGACATTTTGCTTGGCACCATCTAATCCAAGGACCGTCTTGCTCACCATGTCACTAGAGGACCTCTTGAGCATAGGCATCTGGCTCTGGACTTGAAGACCAAAGCCACACTGCCTGAAAAGGGCTCATCCCCTAGGGCAGGGTCTCCCCTACTCTGAGCTCTTCCTTACCCACAGCATGTCTTTCAATCAACACCAACAGCATACAGTCACCAAGCCTGGACCATGTGAGAGACCCATGCTGGTGGTCACTCCACCTCTGGGACTCTGTCTCTTTTCCTTCATGCGTCCTTGCCAAATCCCTAGACCCATCCTAGACTACACAAGGTATGTAACCTTACTCCTGGAATCCCTCTATGGTACTGCAGTGCTTCCTGGACACATTCAGTGATGCTCTGCTTCCAGCCACAACACTCCACATGCTGTCCCTTCCTGCCTTTAGAGTACCAGCTGAGGGGGGATGAGTCAAGATGGCAGACTAAACACACATCTCCCTAAATCCCTCTGGAAACCAAGACTTGAATCGATAACTAAACAGAGCCTTCTGGACACCTAGTGAGCCCTAGGACGTGGCATAGGGCTGTTAATTTGGACTTCATATCACTGAATGCAAAACTTCCTCTCTTTCACTGACCCCACTCGGGGCGAGCACAGGCTTGCACAAACTGAAAATAACTCACCATTTTAATTTTTCTTTCCGTCTTAGCTGGCAGGCAGAGCTGGGACTTGACTAGCCACTAATCTCAGATGCACTGCTGGTGGGATAGCCAAGTGAAATTGCCATATTTTGGACTCTGTGCATCTCAGCATCTTTGGCCTCTCTTTCTGCCTCCACCATATAGTAGCCAGTACTGAGATGGTGGAGAGCTTGCACAGGACGCCATCTTGATCCACTGGGAGGCAGATACACCCATATGGAGGCCCCAGCTGGACTTAGTTCCTAGGCTGGGAGACAGTGTCTGCACAGGGGAGAGCACTTTTCCAGCAGAAAGGCAGTATTTTACAGTGTCACCTACAGCTGCAGCCTGGCAACAGAGGCTGTGGACTCTGTGCATCTCAGCACCTTTGGCCTCTCTTTCTGCCTCCACCAGGGAGTAGCCTGGTCCCAGCCAGGTAGCAAGCTTGTGTGGGACACGATCTTGTTCCACTGGGAGGCAGATATACCCATATGGAAGCCTCAGCTGGACCTAATTCCTAGGCTGGGAGTCGGCACCTGCCCAGAGGAGAGCACTTTTCCAGTAGAAAAGCAGTATTCTACACAGTGTCAGCTACAGTTGGGGTCTGATAGCAGACGCCAGCAGGGCAGTAGCCTTTCTATATTTTGAGCTAGTTTATAACATCTGGTGTTCGATATGGAGGTGATTACTTTGCCAGCTGGGAAGAGGGACTTGTACACCTGAAAACCTGACTGACTCTGGAAGTTGTCAGACACTTTTTGTCTCATTTGAAGATGTCCTAGAGAAACAACTGCAGTCCATCCTCACAGCATCTCTCCCAGCCTCTACTGACTCACATGATGCTCCCAAAGCAACAAATTCTGGAGAAAACTGTAACCAAGAAATCACCCATGGCTTCAGAAGGCCCCCAAAAGAAAGCACCTCACAACTTCCCAGATGAAGAAGCTTTTCTAAAACTACAAAAGGTGAATACAAAAGGATTATATAGAGAGCCGTCCTAGACCTTATACAAAATGCAACAGAGTAAAATGAAAAATTAAGCAGGCTGTTTCATCTGATGGAATACCAGTATTTTGAAATCCAACAGATCAAGAACAAAATCAAAGACATAGAAACTTCAATTCAAAACCAAGAAAACAGAATAGAACAAATGGAAAAGAGACTTTCTGATTTGGAAGACAGAGCTACTGACTCCAGCATCTATGGGGAGAAATCAGAAAAAAGAAACAAGAAAAATGAACAATGTGGGACTCTATTAAAAGGAACAATCTGTGATTAATTGGAGTTCCTGAACAGGGGAAGACACTTGAGAACACAGACAGTATTGTTGCTGAGCTGCTGACAGAAAACTTCCCAGAAATTACAAAAGAAGAGAACACAGATGTCCAAGATACGTATCAGACGCCACTCAATATAGATCTCAAAAGAAAGACTCCAAGACATATTATAACCAGGCTTAACAAAATGAAACATAAGCAGAAACTCTTAAAGGCAGCAAGACTCAAAGCAAAGCTAACATTCAGAGGGAAACTCTGTAGATTTTCGTCAGATTTCTCAGCAGAAACAATGCTGGCACAGAGACAGTGGCATGATACATTCAAAGCCTTGAAGGAGAAGAACTTCCAACCAAGAATTACTCATCCTGCAAAACTAAAATACCAGCTAAAGGAGTACTGGACTGTGTCCCCTCATCTGTGCATACCCCCTAAACTCAAATGGCACTTGCTCTAGACAAGGGCTTCCTCACTACATGCAGCACGGTATTTGTGTTCCCACAATTTCACTCATTGCTCAAGGATTTCGCCATAAAAGTACCACCTGGACTATGGTTGACATATTTTAGGACATTTACATAGAAGGAAAAGTTGACATCATCATAAATAGAGGTACCAGACATTTCTCTTTTTTTTCAGGTGTTCAGCTTCTTTTTTTATTTTTTTAATTGTGAAAGTCAAAGTGCAAAATCCAAATCAGTTTTGCATGCCCACCTACCTGCAGCTCCCTCTGCTCTCCCCACCTGGTGACAGCACACTCCTCCTTTTCATTCGATATATCTAGTATCTTCTTAACAAACATCTGTCCACCCTCCCCCCACCCTCCTTTCTCCCATCTAGAAAGAAACCAGTAGGACAGCCTCCTGTAAATGCCTAGAACCTTAAAATACACATACTATATGGTCACACTGTGTCCTTGAGTCCAGTCCATTCTTGTCTGCAGAGCACACTTATGTTTGGTTTCCAGTCAGGGACAGCAGCAGGTTTAGGGGGCACATTCTCAGGGGATCCTCAAGGCTGCCAGACCGTCATTTTAGGTCTTTTAGTGGAGCTCTTGGACTGCACCCCTCTTTTTCTCGTGTTGCCTCAGGGACTCTATATTGTGTCCCCTGTCACAGCTATCTTTGGTGGTGGCCATGTTGATACTGTCTCCCATTCATATGGGTCCCTCTGTCTCATGGGCTCTTTCTTACTTGTGTCTTTGTTGTTCTCAGTCATCATCTGTTCCAGATGGGTTGGGACCATCTGGTGGACCTCAGATGGCAGCTTGCTAGCTTTTAAGACCCCAGACACCACTCACCAATATGGGGTGCAGAAGACTCTCTTAGCAATAGACTAGTTATGTCAATTGGCCTCAATGTTCCCTGAACACATGGTCCCCAGGCCCCCATCCCTGCTACTCTATCCTCTGAAACATTAGGTTGAGTTCAGAAAGCCAGCCAGCCAAGTGTTGTCGAGTTGGAGCCGACTCATGGCAACCCTAGGGGCCAGGATAGAACTGACCCCCAAAGTCTTCCATTTATGGTGAAGCCCAATTAAGTTGATCTACTCTCTACTGTGAGAAGAACCATATATTTCTAATTAAAAAATTAATCATAAACTGGTTCAGGGGCAGAATTCCCACCCTCCATCAAGAGATTCAGGTCTGACTTCCACACAAGGTCCCTCAGGCATGGCCACCACCCACCTGTCCTCAGTGGAGCCTGGTGTGCTGCCTGATACCAGTAGGTTTCCCGTTCCCAAGTGAGGCGAACTAGAAGAAAAGCCTAGCAGTCTGTTGTGAGAATGAGCCAACGAAACACTGTGGACCATGAAAGCCCAGCCCGAGCTGCTCATGGGACGGTGAGGGACCAATCAGCATTTCATTCTGTTCTGTTGGAGGTAGGGTCTCCATGGGTCGAAGGCCAACCTGAAGACAGGTAACAACAACACACCTAACATAAAAATTCTTTATAGGATAGCCAATTTGTCTCCTGTCTTATCTCATGTACTGTCATGAAACGGTCATTCTACTGGGTTAGTTAGAAAAAGGGCTGTCAACAGAACATACCCAAAAAGAACTGTATGTAAGTTGGTTATTAAGCTACTACTTGATGTTTTCAAATTCCCACAAACATTTCTGCTTTCTTTGGACATGTGAAACCTTTGGTTAACAGCAGCAGGGGGTCACTTATCACAATGGTCAACAGAGCTGGGCACCTCCCTCTGATGACTTTCTACCAGTCACAGTGTAAACACTGAACCCCAAAGTGGCCACCCGGACACAGGGGACCTACATTCAGTGCTGGCTGCTGAGATGGCTTTGGGGACCATAATGGTATTGGAAGGTTCAGGCTTTGCCTGTTACATACTGAAGGGTCCACACAGAATCACAAGGACTCGTTGCCAATTCCAGAACGGCATCATGTCTATTGGGCTCCCTGTCTGACATGGAGCAGAAGCTGCCTCTGTGGCTTGTAGCAGGAGCCTGGAGCATCGAGATCCACCCAGGGAAAGCAGGGTGCTCCCCACCCACCGGACCCCTCTCAGCAAAGACTCCAGAGGCAGGACTAGTGATCAGACAGAGCAAGGGTGCCAGGAGGCCCTGTGAACACAGGGTAAGCTTTGACTCTCTGTTCATCCTGAAGAGTGTGTCATGAGATGGAGAAACGGCAGATGTAGGGAAAGGATGGCCAATCCTTTCCAGATTAACTGAGCAATTAACTGAGCAATTCATATGGGCTGCAGAAATAGAACTGGGACCCCAAACACCTTGCTCATTTCTCGAAGGTTACTAATAAACTTGCTTCTAAGAAGTTAGCTAGAGACGCAATATTTGAATGTGTACTCACAGTACCCGACCCCAGCAACATGAAAGCCATCTCTCCCACAGACTCCTAGAGCAAGCATAGCTGCAAGTGCCCTGCCGGTCATTCCCACTGGCACCATCATTGGTGAGTGCCATCAAGTTGATTCAGACTCACAGTAACCCCATGTGACCAGAACAGAACCACCATAGGTCTTCCCAGGCTGTCATCTTTCAGAGCAGCCTGGAGGCCTACTGGTTAAGCCCTTGGCTGCAGACCAACAGGTTGGCAGTCTAAACCTACCCATCACTCCATGTGAGAATTTGTGACAGTTTACTTCCATAAAGATTACAGCCTTAGAAACCCCATGGGGTAGTTCTACTCTGTCCTGGTAGGGTCACTATGCATCAGAATCAGCTCAGGAGTGATGCCTTAGCCTTTATGGAAGCAAATCCCCACGTCTCTCTCATGGGGAGCCACGTGCTGGGTGCCAACTGACAGCCACCAGGTTGGTACTACAGCCACTGTTACTTCACAGGTGAGAAAGTCGAGGCACAGAGGAATTAACAAACATGCCCAAGGTCACCCAGCTGGTAAGTGATAAAGCCAGCTTTAAGCGCTGGCACTGTGTTCCTGGCACATGGCAGTGCCAGCTGTGATAGCTACTTACTGGACCAATTTATTCAGCCCTTCCTAAAGGCCAAGCCCTAAGTGCTTTTCCGAAGACTGTCTCACTTCATTAGCACAAAACCTGTACGAGGAGAAGCAGGAGCAACAACCAATAAGGGAGCTGAGGCCAGAGGTCAAGCAGCTGGCCCAAGGCAACACAGCTATTCCAGTTTCAGAATAGCCGGTCGCTGTCCCAGGTGCTGGGGAACACAGGTGCTGGCGAGCACAGCGGGAGCCGGACGGAGTTCACAACAGGTGTTGGTAACTGCGGCTAGAAGCACTGAGGTCAAAACAGTAGGGGACTCAACTGCCCGCAGAGAGGCCAGCCATTCACATGCAAGGGAGGGGAACCCGGCCACTGGCTTTGCACAGATCACAGCCAAGAAACCCTGCGGGGCAGCTGTACTCCACACGGGCAGCTGTCGGTCAGATGCGAGGGCACCTACAACACCACAGCTGGGGCAGGAGTCAAGGGAGTCCTGAAGTGGTGCAAACATTAACACGACGCTCGTCTGCGCTCAGAGGAGGCAGGGAGAAAAAGCCTGCAGATCTACTCCTGAAATGTCAGACACTGGCAGCCCTCTGGAGCACGGTCCTGCTCTGACACACACGTCGTCACCACCAGTCAATGGCAACTGGTTTGTAACCAGGATCCCGCTTGGGAATAGGTTGTCTTTGTTATGTCGACGGGACTTGGCTAGCTGGCTTGTTATGTCAGTGAGGTCACACCTGAATAGGGTGGGTTCTGAATTGAATCACTTTCCAGTTGTGAAAAAGAGCAGAAGAGACTGCAGACACAAACTGTGGGGACAAAGGACACCGCTGCAGTGAGAAAGAATGCCCAGGACCACCTACAAGGAAAGGAGTCAACACAGCCAAGACTCTGACTTGGCCTTCCAGGCTCCAAAGCTGTAAGAAGATCACTTCCTGTTCTCCAAGCCCCCCACTTGTGGTGTCTGTGTCGCAGAAGCGCGGGTGGCTAAGGCACTGGGGCGAAACCCCCAAAGCTTTGAGAGTGGGAGAAGGAGAAGGGGTGGTTCGAGGGGTAGGGTGTTACACCCTAGAATCCAGGGCAGGGATGCCTTATGAAATGCAGGGAGCTGGCACTCTGCACGCTGCAGTTCGCTCAGCCCAGGGACCCACTTGGGAAGAAAGGCCATGAGCATCAGCCTCGGAAGCTCGCCCACCATGAACAGCCACGATGCCCGTCCCTGGGGCGTGCCTGCCTTGTCCCCACTCACCCACATCCAGCAGTACCCCATCTTCCTTGTGGGGACCACCCCTGCTCTGTGCTCTGCTCCAGAGTCTGAATGGAATTGACCAACTCTGGCACAAGGGCAGGCATGTAACCCAGCGGCCATCAGAATCCTCCACGGTCACTTCTGTTCACTGAGTAGCCAGGGCTGGACACAGGCAAGGTGATTCAGCATCCATGCCAGGCCACTCAACGGCACTGCTGGGCACTCACTTTTTGCAGAGACGGCTAACTACCAGGTCATAATGAGGCAGCTGCCAGGAGCTGCCTGGCAGAGACAACCAGCCAGAGAACTGACCACAAGGAAGGACAGCCAGAGACCAGAGGGGTCTATAAGGCCAACCCAGCACAGGCGAAGTATGCACTTCTCAGTTCAGTCACATAGGCCGGACTCAGAGGGCAATGTCTGCCCACAAGCAACAAGAAGAGGGCAGGAAGAACAGACGGGGGCCAGGGTGTGGAGGAGGAGAGTGCTGACACATGGCAAGCACAGCAACCAAGGTGAGAAAACAATGTGTGTGTCAGTTGTTGAATGAGAAACATTTTCTCTGTAAACTTTCACCTAAAGCACAATTAAAGAACCCCCCCCACAGGGCCATGCTCTCAGGGGACACTGAGGCCGACTGGCACAGCTAGTGGAATGCTAAGAGAGCTCTCTGCACCCCATGTCAGTGAGTGGCGTCTGAGGTCTTAAAAGCTAGTAAGCTGACATCCGAGGTACATCAAATTGTCCCAACTCAGCAGGAACAGACGATCACCAAGGACCACAATGACTTGGGGGACAGAGAACCCAGAAGACAGAGAGATCCACATGAGTGGGTGACTACATTGACATGTGACAAGAGGAACCAGATGGTGCCCGGCCACCACTAAGGATAGCTGTGACAGGGGTGACAAAGTTGAGTCTCACTGGCAACACAAAAATAAAAAGGGGTATACCCTGAGAACCCCACTAAAAGACCACAACTGATGGTCCAGGAGCCTCAGGATTCCCCTGGCAGCATGGCCCCTGGTCCTGATGCTGCCCCTGTCCATAATTCATTATTCAGGCCAACTCTTTGGACACGAATGGATTGGACTTGGCGACACAGAGTGACAATATCATGTATGCACTTTATGGTTCTGTGCATCTATAGGATGTCGTCCTGCTGGCCTCTTACTGGAGGATGCAAAGATGGTGGAGAGGAGGGAACAGGAGATTGTTAGGAGGATATGACATGTATAGCTTGAATAGGAGAAGTGCTATCACCAGGCAGGGAGAGCAGCAGAAGCTGCATATAGGCAGGTATGCAGATTTATACCAGATTGTACACTTACGCTCAATCACAATAAACAAAAAATAAAAGAAACCCCCACACAACCCTCCACACTGTCTCCCTAGCCCATTTTCTGTGGAATATCAGTGCCCCAGACACCTCAGAAACCTTTCTGCTAAAGTTTCTAACTAATGACATGCTCTAGGCCATATTGCCAAGGGGACCTCACATGGGGAATAAGTTCACTCACCGTGTTAAACCGAGGGGTAGAAAGAAAAGCAGAAGAGAGACAAAGAGCAGAGGTCCTGGTGGCAGGGTCAAACCACTTGGAGGCCACCCTAGCTGAAGCCCAAGAAGCACTGTGTTGTCATGTATTTGTGACTTGCACTGATAAATTCCCTGCCAGAGCAAGAAACTTGAACCGGGCTGCCTGTAATATGTGACTACCATCTGGTAGGTCAGGTCTAGGGGCAAGCTGCCAGGGTCCAGACCCCAGGATGCTGGGACTCTAGTCAAGCACACAGGTTATTTCTGCAAAGGTGAGGGACCCCTGAGAGGGTGTGCATCTGCAGGAGGAGGAAGGGGAGAAGATGGAGATGCCAGTGAGGGGCCAGGCGCTGGCAAGGTGGAGGGGCTAGTGACAGACAGGAAATGCTGTCTGCCCCAGGAGTGACGGAAGGGCCAATCACAGCAAGAGGGGGATGGCAGAGCAGAACCTCAGCAGGCACCCCGGGACTTCCCCATAACTTGGGGGGTCAGTGGCTTCCAGGCAAGAGCCAAGGAGGCAGAGTCTGGAGGTCTGGAAGAGGTCTCCAGTACTCTGGAGCACAGCGGACAACCTACTGCCGTCAAGTCCCTTCCAACTCACAGCGACCCTAAAGGACTAAGTACAATTGCCCCATAGAGTTCCCAAGGAGCATCTGGTGGATTTGAACTGCCAGCCATTTGGACAGAAGCCAAGTCCTTAAACCCTGTGCCACCAGGGTACAATAGAGAAAAAAGGCAAGGTGGGTCCGGGCCTGCCTCCTGCTGCCACTGCTAATCACACTGCCAGGGCCATCTCTGAAGGTTAGAAAGACTGAGTGCCTTTTATTTAAAAATCAAGTCTGGTGGATTGCGGCCACGGTCACAGGAGTCTAGACACGTGAGAGACTCAGGCAAACCAGTCACCATGAAGATGAGGCCGAGCGGGCAACGGTCCCTTTGACAAGGTCACCATGAGTCAGAGCTGACTCAGCAGGAGCTCACAACAACGTCAGTGGTTAGGAGCGCAGCAGCCCACCAAGAGGTTCTGCCGTTTGAATTCACCAGCGCCTCTTAGAAACTCTATGGAGCAGTTCTACTCTGTCCTATCGGGTCACTATGAGTCAGAGCTGACTCAGAGACAATGGGCTTGTACACAGCAAAAAGGGTCCCTGCTGGTGCAGTGCTTAAGCGCTTCATTACAGACCAAAAGGTTGGTGGTTTGAACTCGTCCTGAGGCTCCATGGGAGAGGGACATGCCAACCCATCCCCTTGAAGGGTTACAGTCTAGGAAGCCCTACAGGAGGGGCAGCTCCACTCTGTCATACAGGACACCAGGAGTTGAAATCAACTCGATGGCAGCTAAGGACAATATACACAAAAGAGGAGAGTGCACACAGAAACTGGTGACGCTGGGTAAAGTCCCTGGCCCAGTCAGCAGTGTTGTGAAGCCAGTTTCCGGGGTCCCGAAAGCCATGGGGCCCAGTTCTGCTCTGAGGAACATGGGCAGCCCAGGTTGGGGGCAGCCAGGGGCAACTGGTTCCGCGGGGGGGGATGGTGACTAAAAGATGCTTCTTCACCTGCAGGCAGGTTTGGAGGCCAAGGACATGCCAGGTGAAGAGGAAGAGAGCATCTCTCACACCCTGTTTTCGTGCATTTTGTCAGATGACTCCAGGAGAAGAGGCTCTTCTTTCTCCCCGGATGCTGGAGGCTGTGTCCTCAGGGCCACGCTCAGGGCCACGCTGGGAGCAAAAGGCCCATTGACGGCCTTTCTCAGAGCTCGTCTGTGCACCCTCGGCGCAGGCTGGCTTTCTGTGAGATGCCCAATTCTCGTTTCTAGCTGCCATTTGCTCCCCCACTGTCCCCAGCCTGCCTCAATGGCAGGCCTTGTCCCAAGGAGCACAAAGCCGCCTTTGCCAGGAGCTCAGGGAAGGGAAGCTGCAGCTGAGCTGGGGTGCCTCCACCACAGTGACTGGTCCCATTCTTCCCAGACTCTGAGGCAGCCCTGTCAGGGGACACACGCTGCTTGAACTCCTGAGTACCTCTCGCCTGGCAAGTGGTGAGCGTAAATAAATCTTGGGGAGGAAATGGAGAGACACACCATCCCCAGAAGACTGCAGTGTTCTGAAGTGGTCAGAGGAGTTGGGAAGCTCCAAGCAGGACCTTGAGAGGTGGGGTCCTCCCTGTGATGTGGGGCAGTCAAGCAGAGTAAGACTCTAACTTGTCAGCAAAACTACAGAAGGGATGGAGGAAAGCCCTGAATTGGATGGATGGATGAATGAATGGATGGACGGATGGATGGATGGACGGATGGACGGATGGATGGATGGACGCCCAGATAGCTAAGCAGATGGGTAGAAGGAGGGAGGAACGGAGAGATGGGTAGGCGAGAGTGCATGGACAGAGAGAGACATGGATGGATGGCTGCATGAAGGCATGAAGAAAAGCACGGAGCTTCCAATTTGCTACTCGACGTGATTTATCTCTATTCTGGAACATGCATCCAGCTTATCAAGTGCCTTAATCCAAAACCTACAAGGCGTCTCCTCTGGGCTGTCTCGAAGGCCAAAATCCCTCCTCCTCTTCCCCAGTGGAAACCCTGGTGGGGTCGTGGTTGAGATCAACAGTTCAAATCCACCAGGCACCCCCTGGAAGTTTGGCTCTGCCCTATAGGGTTGTCGAGTCCAAATCGACACAATGGTAGTGGGTAAAACAACTCTCCTAATGCTGATTCTCCCTGTCTTCCATGTCCAGTTACACAAATCACACACCAGTTTGCTGCTGTTGTCAGGTGCCACCAAATCGGTTCCATCTCTTAGCAACCCTACATATAACTAAACAAAATACTCCTCAGTCCTGGGCCATTTTCACAATGGTTGTGCTGGAGCCCACTGCTGTAGCCACCGCGTCAGAACAACTCATTAAGGGTCTTCCTCTCTTTGCTGACCCTCTGCTTCACCAAGCACAGTGTCCTCTTCCAGGGACTGGGTCCCTTTGATAACACGTCCAAAGTATATGAGACGTCATCTCACTATCCTTGCTTTCAAGGGGCATTCTGATTGTACTTCTTCCAAGATAGATTAGTTCATTCTTTGGTAGTCCATGGTATAGTCAATATTCTCCATCAACAGCACAATTCAAAGGTATCGATCCTTCATTCTGCCGTATCACTGTCCAGCTTTTGCAAGCATATAAGGCAACTTAAGACATCATGGCTTGGGCCAGGCACGTCTCATGCTTTAAGGTAACATCTTGGCTTTTTAACACCTTAAAAAGGTCTTTGGCAGCAGATTTGCCCAACACGATGAGTCATTTGATCTCTTGAAGCATGAATGGACATACAAACTCTGATATATTCACACAATAGAATACCACACAATGATAAAGAACAACAATGATCTTACGAAACATAACATGGAGTCAGCTGAAGACATTCTGCTGAGGGAAATTAGCTGCACCACTACCATGCAGAGTTAAGAAAAAAGTTAGAGCACAGAAGAGAATAATTTTTGAGGATTCCAAAGGTGGGAAGGGAAACAGGGGTATTCATCAGTTCGATGGTAGGTAGAAATTGGGTTAGGTGAATGGAGTGACAGCACACAATAAAAGGGTGATTAGCACAACTGAACTACACCAAAAGCTAACAGGTTTCCTAAATACAACCTGACATTCTGAAGGGCAGAGTAGTAGGAATAAGGGTCTGGGGACCATAGCTTCTGGGGAACATCTAGGTCAATTGGCATCACAAAGATTTTTTTTAAGAAAATGTTCTGCATCCCACTTTAGTGAGTGGCATCTGGGGTCTTCAAAGCTAGCAAGTGGCCATCTAAGTAGCATCAATTGGTCCGAATCTACCTGGAGCAGAGGAGGGTGAAGAACATCAAAGACATGAGGAAAATATAAGCCTAACAGACAGAAGAGAACATATGATCCACAGACATCATCAGCACGAGACCAGAAGAACCAGATGTTGCCTGGTCACCACCAATGACTGCCCGACAGGGAACACAACGTGGAGTCCCTGAAATAGCAGGAGAGAAATCAGTATAGAGAACTGCCACCCGTAAAAGACCAGACTTGATAGTCTAACAGACTGGAAGATCCCCTGAGGACATGACCTCTGAACTCTCTGTTAGCCCAGAGCTGAAACCAGGACCAAAGCCAAACCTTCAGACAAAGACTGGATTGGACTTTAAGACATAGAGTGGTGCTGGCTAAGATTGTGCTTCTTGGCTTAAATATATACATGAGGCTATGTGGGCAGCTCCTGTCCAGAGGCAAGATGAGAGGGTGGAGGGGGACAGGAGTTGGCTAAGTGGACACAGGAAGTACAGGGTGGAGAGAAGTGTGCTATCACATGGTCAGGAGAACAGCTAGGGTTGCATAGCATTATGAGTATGGGGGTTTTATGTGGCAAACAGACTTGGATTATAAGCTTCCACTTAAATCACAATAAAATATCTTTTAAAAAGAGAGGACCTAAAGCACTTGTTGATGAAAGTCAACGACTTCAGTATGGATTACAGATACCTGGATTCTTCCCCAGGTCCACTACCTACCCCTCCACCCAAAGCAAGCCTTGTTCATTCCACCTCCCGTATACCAGCACTTCTATCTACTTCCCACTGTTGTTTCCCCTGCCTTTTGGTCCATCTCCTCTTTCTTGGGTAAAGACCTCCTTCTCCAATCACTTTTCCCGAGGTAGCAGCAGAACGGTCTTCCTCAGTCCCAGATCTGATCACCCTTGACTAAGAACTCTTCAGTGGCTTCCTATTACTCACAGATTAAAGATCAGAAGCCTACAAATGGCCTTCAGCGCCTCAACCCCACACCCTCCTCAGAGGTCAGACCCCCTCAGTGTCCCATTTCACAGGTGCCCCAGGTACAGAGTTGGGGTTCAAGTCCTACTGTCCTGACCAGATGGCTAGTCCTATGCCCTCCTGACCCCAGCTCTCTGCAGGATGCAGGCTGATCTGGCTCCCTGTCTGTGTGGGGGATGTTACAGCAATCCACACTGACTTCATGACTCAGCCCCTCTGCAATTTTTGACAAAAATAAGCGCAATAACTTTCAATGAAGGCTACTGCCGGAAAGGCAGATGGTGAAGGTGACCTTCGAAGACCTACTCAGCTTCAGAGGCTGTATCTTCCCCAGATGCCAGCTCTTCTTCTGTGGAGGGAAGGGGGAGGGGAGAAAGGTGGAGAGGAGAAGGAGGGTGGGAATGGAAGAGGGAAGTGAAGGAGAAGACACAAACTTAAAATCCCAGGGGACTCTGTAAGAGGCCACCCTGCTCCCATCTGTAGGCTTCCCCACCTTCACCTCTAGCATATTGCTGGGTACCACTGAGTTGGTTCCAACTAACATAGACCCTACATTAACAGCACAGAACTGTCCCTAAGGGCTTTCTAGGCTGTAATCCTTCAGAACCAGTTCATTAGGTCTTTCTCCTGTGGAACTTCTGGGTGGGTTCAAACCACTTCCTCCCAGTTCAGCTACAGCTGACTAAGCAAAAATAGAATAGACTTGAATTTTAACAATTTGGGTGACCTGGAACAATAACCAGAAGGAAAAAAATTACAGGTTGAAGTCCTTTCAGGAGCCTGATTGGTGAGACTGGATTACTGACAGGACTTTGGAGAGAAACATACATTGAAAGCAGCAGGCAGTGAGGTCCCATCTTTGATCTTCAAGCAGGGTACCGCTATTTCTACCTCTGCAAACACAGGAAAGAGATTGGGTTGCTATGCAACACATATACTGCCCTGGTCTTCAGAGAAGGTCATTAGGTTTCTAGTAAGGCTTCAACCTGTGATTTTTCCTGTTCCAGTTATCATTCTAGTTCACCCAGATTTAAGGAATACAGATCTGTTCTGATTCCACTTCTTCGACCACAACTGAACCATGAAGAACTGGTTCAAAGCCATGGTTCAAATCACCAACGTTTCAGTTAGTGGCCAAGCACTTAACCGCTGAACCACCAGGACTTTTACCCTCCAGCTTTAGTGCCCAGCTGGTGATGGAGGTGTTCCATGTGCCCTGACCCTTCAAGCTCAGGTGCGGGTGCTCAACCCCACCACCCTGCCCTCTCTGGCACCCCCCAGGCCCTGAGGCCAGTGGCTGGACCACCACCACAGGCAGGGCCCCAGGTCAGGCACTGAGGGAGAGATAAGAAGGGGTCATGGACACTGAAAAGGGGGGAGAGTAGGAAGGCACTGCAGACTCTTAGACATCCTTGGGGGAGGACATGACAATCTCACAAGGGCCACAGAAATGCTTGAATCAAAGAGAGAGACAGACACGCAACTAGTGCAAGGTGTGTTCCCCAACAGGCTCCCAGCCCTCATGTAGGGACAGTCCCCAAGCCACTCCCAGGGTGGTGCAAGCTGCTTGTCCTGAACCATGATGTGAAGCCTGACTGCCATTCCTTCTGTGGGGGAAGAGCACTGTCAGAGAATTGGGAGCCCTAAGCTGGTCCCAGCCCTGCCACCCACTCCCTGGGAGATCCAGGCAGATCTCATCACTGCCTCTCTGTACCTAGGGTCCCTCATCGAAGAGCACCCTACAGAGGCATGCAGGGAGGAAGGGGGAACAGGTATAAAAACCAAGCCCTCCACACTCTGAAAAAGAGCTCTGGCTTCCAGTCTGCACCCAAGGGCCCTGCGCACCCCACTCTAGTCACAACCTCAAGCAACAAAGAGTGGGCCCCACTCTGGTTCCACTCCATCCCCATTCACAGCACAGTCCCCACCCTCTCTGAACTCCAGCCACTGGCCACCCCACTCCCGGGAACACCCCACATCACCTGGCCATTGTGCATGTCCCTCCCTCAAGCCTAGCACACCTTTCCATTTCCTCTTCGGCTGGTTACGTCCCAACACTGGCCAATGAAAAACTTTTGGGTTAGAACAGAACACTGTCTACCTTGCTTACAATGGGACACGTTGTCATGGATTGAGTGGTATCCCCTCAGAAGACATGTGCCATCCTGGCTAGGCTATGACTCATAGTATTAGCTGACTACTGTTTTGTGATCTGATGTAATTAACTTATGTGTTGTAAATTCTAACCTCTATGACGAGGCCAGATCAAAGGCAGTTACGTTAATGTGGCCATGGTTCCTTGAGTCAATCTCTTTTGAAATATAAAAGAGAAAAGTAGACTCTCACACCGCCAAACAAGAAGAGCCAGGAGCAGAGTACACCCTTTGGACCCAGGGTCCCTGCGCTGAGAAGCCACTAGACCAGGGGGAGACTGAAGACAAGATCTTCCTCTGAAGAAGAGAGAGAGAGCACCTTCCCCTGAAGCTAGCACCCTGAATTTGGACTTCTAACCTCCTAAACACTGAGAAAATATATTTCTGTTTCTTAAAGCCCTTCACTCACAGTATGTTTATTGGAACAGCACTACATGCCTAAGACAGACAACATCAGGAGGGACTAATCGCAGGAGGAGGACGCATTTGGTGAAGGAGAGGGCCAGAAGGGTCAGGGAGACCCTTGTGAGATAGCTTGGTACAACAGTCACAGCAATGGGCCCAGCAGCTGTGAGGACGATGCAGGACCAGTGGCATTTTGCTCTATTGTTCACAAGGTCACCGTGTGTGTAATCCACCCCTGGAAGCTGTCTCTCTCCAGTCAGAGTTGGCTCCCAGCACCTCACCCCCACCAAATGTTGACTGAGTCTCCAGGTACTAAAGGAAGCAGTCTCGACAGCCTCCTGGCCACAGAGTTCCCTAAGCAAACTGAAACCATCAGCTCAACCCCAGTATCAGAAAAAGCAAACAGAAAAAATAAAAGACAAATGATTGGAATCCATATTTGCCTGTCAGAGAACAGCTGCTCTATGCTAATATCCTCCTGGAATAAACTGTTATTAGTTAATTAAAAAAAAAAACCGAATAGAGACCAATTATTAACAAGTGTGGTAGTTTATTTTAGCATCACCGATTACTGATAAGCCCTACTCTGAGCCATTGCGCGTTCTGTCTGCTCCAGATTTTTCTAACAATGTCATCACTGAACCTGAGGGCATCATTTTTTTGTTTGTTTGTTTTCTGCCTTAGGACTTGTCTCCTGGAGTTTGTTTTCCTGAGGGGTACACAAGGACAGGGATAAGAAGTGGCTGGTGGGTGCTAGTACCATCTACTCAATGCTCAACCAGTGTTTCATGCACACCTACTATGAACAAGGAAAAAGGACTGGGAAACCACTTTGGAAAAATCAGCCAGTGAAAATCCTACAGATCACAACCATTCGATCCAGCACCCATCATGGCGACAGTGACGCACCAAGCAGCATGTCATCACGTTGTATGTTGTGTCTCTGTGAGCTGGGAACTGACGTGACAGCTGCTAACCACAGCAGCTGGGGAGAAGCCCCTCGGTGGGGCCAGAAGCTAAGCACCCAGCTGCAACAAAAACAGCGGAAGCTCACATCCACCCAGAGGAGTCTCGCAAGAAAGACCTGGAGATGTCCTTGCAGAAAGTCAGCCGCTGGAAACCCATGGAGCACAGTTCTTCCCCCACACACATGCGGTCAATGTGGGCTGGACTCAATGGCAGGTGGGGTGTGCTACAAGCAAGTTTCTACTGTAGGCTAGACTGTGAACAAGACAAATCCTTAAAGAACAAGGAAGCACAGATGTTCTCTCAAAAGTAGAAGCTGGGAAAATATCAGAGGAAAATAATCCCATTAAAATGTCACCACTGTTTGAAATCATGACCTTCAGGAAAGTTCTCCTTGTTGAGTATCACTAAGCTGATTCCTCCTGGGAGCCTACATGTAAGGGAACAGAATGCCGCCAGGTCCTCTGAATAAGGGAACAGAACACCGCCTGGTCCTACATGTACGAGAATGGAACACCGTGGATCCTCTGTGTAAGAGAACGGAAGGCTGCCTGGTTCTCCAAGCAAGAGAATGGAACGCTGCCTGGTCCTACATGTAAGAGAATGGAATGTCATGGGTCCTCCGTGTAAGAGAATGAAACGCCACCCAGTCCTCTGTGTAAGGGAATGGAACACCTCCTGGTCCTACACGTAAGAGAATGGAACACTGCTGGTCCTCTGTGTAAGAGAACAGGACGCTGCCCGGTCCTCCATGTAAGAGAATGGAACATCATCAGTCCTCCAGTTAATGGAATGGAACACCACTCGGTCCTCCGAGTAAGGGAACAGAATGCCTCCTGGTCCCACGTGTAAGAGAACGGAACGTCGTGGGTCCCCCATGTGAGAGAATGGAAGGCTGCCGGGTCCTCCGGGTCAGGCAACAGAATGCTGGCTGATCCTAGATACAAACAAACGGAACACTGTAGGTCCTCCGTGTAAGGGAATGGAATGCCTCCTGGTCCTACACGTAAAAGAATGAAACACGCCAGTCCTCTGTGTAAGAGAACAGAATACTGCCCGGTCTTCCATGTAGGAGAACGGAACATCATCGGTCCTCCAGGTAATGGAATGGAACACCACCCAGTCCTCAGAGTATGGGAACAGAACGCGGCCTGGTCCTCCAGTCAATGGAATGGAAAGCCTCCCAGTCCCCCAGGTAATGGAATGAAATGCTGCCTGGTCCAGTGCCACCTTTATTAACTTCAGTATGTTTCAGCCCATTCCCAATATGCCCAACAGAAGGCTAAGGGATTACAGACTCAGATGAGTCAGAACCCACCCCCCTACCGCCCACCCCCACCCAGCAACCAAGACAGTAGTGAGGGCTGTTAGTTTGTTCCATGATGTGTGTGATTAAATGTTTCTTGTCTCCCACGCCTCTCACTAGAAAGAAATGGAATAAATTACCCCTACATCCTGGCTATTCCACATTAAGACTGAATCAGGTGCATAGCAAGGGATTGGGGTAAAATGAAAAAGAGCCAAGAGGTGAGCGGCCACAGGCTTCAGCGGTCCACACCCAGTTCTCCCCGAGCCTGGAGCCAGCCTCCAGGAGCTGGGTGGCGTTCTAGGGCACAGGACAGAATGTGAGCAGGGCAGTGCAGTTCCAGCCAGCCTGAGACTTTGCCCTTGACCTGAGCCTCACACCACCTCTGCACTCTGGCTCCTCAAGACCACATCCCTACACTTCTATCACAGACACCTTCACAGAGGTCCACGCCTACGCAAGACAAGGGGTGAAGGTCCTAGAACGATGTCCCATGTCACCTGGCAGCAGTGACCTCGGCCATGAGAGTCTTTCCTTCCACACTCTGAGGCCACTAGTGGGCATCTGGGAGACCAAAAACGGCACAAGATCCAAACTGACCCTGATTCAGAGTGACCCCATGTTTGTCACATCAGAACTGTGTGACAAGGGGTTCCTAGGGGCCAGGTTTTCAGGTGTAGATTGACAGACCTTTATACTGATTGGTGTCGCTGCCAAGACATCCCGGGGTGGAAGCTTCTCCATAATACATACCAGTTACTGTATATACCAGGAAGGCCCCAAATGTGTTAGAGTTGAGCTGTCTACTCAGACATGCCTCAGAAGAAAGCCTGGTGATCCAATTCTGAAAAATCAGCTGTTGAAAACCTTGTGGGACAGAGACGTGCTCTCTGTGGCAGGAGGAGGCGACCTCGCGCATGGTTGTAGGCATCTGGCCACTTAGTAAGTTCCAGGCACTGTACTCACACTGACAAAAACAGTCATGTTTTGTCATCACAACTCCTTCTCATCCAGGTGGGTATAATTGTGAAGAAGCCTCGTTTGACCAAGGGGGAAACCAAGGCCTGGAGACAGGACATGAATGAATCCCAGTTGCACAGTCAACAGGGTGGAGCTGGCACTCCAAACCCGAAAGCCGACATCAAAGAGTCCATGCATCTGTGTCACCTCACAAGCCTGCTGGCTTTCCAGCGCCACGGTGCCATAAACCAAAGGCACAGGTGATATGAGGGTGAGGGAGCCTCAGCCCCCGATCCTAAGAGGTGAAAATATTCTGCCATGTAAACTAAAATTCTGGCCCCAAGTCTCCACTACTCCCTGTGTCCACATGTCTATTCCTCCATCCAGAAAGTTCGTAGGTAATGCCTCTGCCCTGGGACCCAACTGCCTCTGTCCATGTGCCTGCTCTAACAGAATGAGGCAAGAGTGATGTTCCTAGCCTAGACCTCAAGAGAACTGGTGCACTTCCACCACTGCAGGAAACAAGCATTTCTGGGCTAGACCACTGGTGTAGAAAGGCAACATGCAGAAGAGCCACCCTGCAGAGCCCAGCCAAGCTCAGTCAGCTAATCCTATCAGCCAGAAACCACCTGAAGAGTAACTGTGACTGATGTCTGCCACTGAGGCCCTGCAGTTGCTTTCATGGCTGTCTGAAATGGATAACAGAGACATAACTGGACAATACCACCAATCCAGTTGCCATCAAGTCAGTCCTAACTCATGGTGACCCCAAAGAGTGCCAAAGGAAACTGTGCTC
The DNA here is from genome assembly GCA_028571685.1 of Heterohyrax brucei. Lineage (NCBI taxonomy): Eukaryota > Metazoa > Chordata > Mammalia > Hyracoidea > Procaviidae > Heterohyrax > Heterohyrax brucei. The sequence goes on along the minus strand of CM053156.1, from coordinate 88,112,632 downwards.
CCTGGGGTACTCAGTGGCTGATATTTCGGAAGTCGCTCTCCAGGCCTTTCCTCCAAGATGCCTCTCAGTAGTTTTGAACTTCTGACCTTTTGAAATGCAGCCACGCATGTTAACACAGCACTAAATACAATAGTACAACACAGATGAAGGTAAGTTTGAGAGGTCTGGCACTTCTAACATATGTCTCTTGACATTTTCCTGGTCAAAATCCTATGCCCTTTGCCAAGGACTTTCTATGTGACACATCGTTCCACCCACAGTCCTAGCTTACTTAACATGTCAACAAACAAACAACAGCCCAAGGCTCACCGACCACAGCAATGGTCACAGTGACACTTCCACCTTTCACCAAAAGCCACATAGTATGTGACTTCTGTCATGCCTGTGGCTCTCGGTACCACCTTCATGATTGCTCCCTCCACCCTCAATGCACAACCACCACTGCTTAAGGTTTCCCAGCCCAAGTTCTGCTTTATGCACATAAATTTATAAATTTCAGGAACAAGCATCAAACACTGCGGTATGTGTTCGGGACTGAATGGGTGTCCCACAGAAATACATGCTGGAATCCTTTCCCCCAGACCTGTGGGTGTCATCTTATTTGGGACTGTGGCTTCTTTTGTTATGTTAATGAGCCCCTATCCCTTCAGAGATATAAAAAGAGCAAATTAGACACACAGAAGCAAGCACAAATGGGCAAAAAATAGATGTCACGTGGAAATCGTCAAGGAACCAAGGAAAGCCAGGACTACAGAGACTGAGAAGAGAATGATCCCCCAGAGCCAAGAGAGAGCGAGTCTTCCCCCACAGCTGCTGCCTGAATTCATGCTCCCAGCCTCGTACACCAAGGCAAGATATATTTCTGTGTATTAAAACAGCCCACTTGTGGTTTGCGGGTTGCAGCAGCACTAGGAGACTAAGCCCATGGAGAAGATCATCCCTGGCCATAGATAGAGTTTAACAGCCAAGAGGGGCTGTGAGACTGAGGCCAGCAGACCCCTGCAGCACAGACACACAGGTGTCAAGATGTCATGACACAGCTGAGCACTCACAGTTCTGCACCCAAGGCCCTGCTGGCAAAAGTGCCCTGGTCAGCAACTCTGACTCAGCTGACACAAGAAACAGTCACCCCAGCACCAAGGCTGCCCAAGACAGCGTTTGCCTGCCAAGGGGAAGTGGAAAGATATTCGCTGGCACTTCTTCCTGGCTGCATTTAAATCCCCAGAGCTGGTGATTGCAACGAGGCAAAAATCTCGCCTGCGTAGGGATCCAAACTTCCAAGAAATAATGGAACCAAAAAACACTAGTCATAATAATATGACTGAGTGTCATGCTTAAGACACCTGTGATGTGTGATACATGTATTTATTAAACCACATAAGCCACAGCTTCCACTCTCATCTTGGTTTGGGGCAGATTTAATTTCGAGGCTGCCAGCTAATCACTGTCCAAGTCCGCTGCATCATGCCCATCAGGGAAAAGCACAGCCAAGCTGTCCAACCAAATGGCTTGGGTTAGCTAACAGAAACACAGCACCCAACCCGATACAGATGGAACCTTCAAGGGCCCTGCAGACAACTGACCTGCTACTGTCCCCCAGCCTGACTTTCAGTCTGTGAACTTGTTCCTGCCACTACTGTGGTTACCCGAGCTAGGAGAGGAGAGAAGGCTGTGGTATCTGCGTTTACAGGACTCAGTGACATTCCTCCGTTGGATGCATTGTTTCAGCCAGGAATGGGAAAGAGTCACAGCAGGACTACTTCACAGAAAGGACCACTTTCTAGAACTAGAACCTCCATCTCATGGAGCAGAGGTGGCTTGGCAGAGGGAAGGCAAAGGTCTCAGGCAGGGTAGCGGTAAGGGTGGCATGGAGGTAGGTGGGGCAGGCAGGGGTGGGCGGGGCTGGCAGGGTGGGCGGAGCAGGCAGGGTGGGCGGAGCAGGCAGGTGGGAGGGGCCGGTGGACAGTGTGGGCGGGGGCTGCGGGCAGGGTGGGCGGGGCAGAGAGGAGACTGGCGCACAGACAGAGAACAAGGCTTGCCAGAGGGATGTGGTAAAGGAGGTGAGTGAGCAGGTAGAAGGGATACAGTGGGCGCAGTAGGAGGAGATCACAGAAGGGGGAAGGCGCCGCACTAGGGGAAAGGGGGTGCACTAGGGGGCGTGGGGAGCAGCAGGGAGGAGGGCGTGGGAGGGGGAGGGGAGCATTAGGGGGAAAGGGTGCGGTAAGGGGAAAGGGCCCTCCCGCTAGGAGGACAGCACAGTAGGAGCAGGCAGCAGGCAGACAGGGTGAGTGACTGGACCCAGAGCCCCCATCCAGCCTCCTCTTCACATACCACTCCCCTGAACCTGTCAACCAGCCCCCTGACCCTCGGACCATCCCCTCAGGAGTCTAGAGGAGGATTAAACAAAATGAAGGCATTCCTGGATGGCACAAACAGTTAAGCGTTCGGCTACTGACGGAATGGTTGGCCGTTTGAATCCACCCAAAAACACCGTGGAAGAAAGGCCTGGCCATCTAATAAAAGACCACGACCCCTGACATCCCTGTGCAGCAGCTCTACCCTGCCCTCACGGGGTCCCCAGGAGGCAGAACCAACTCCCCCGGCCACTGTGACCTGCTGCTGTCCAATCTAACTCATACAGCCACACCGTGCAGTTTCCAAGGCTGTAATCTTTACAGAAGCAGATGCCACTTCTTTCTCCTGGGGGACAGCTGGTGGGCCCCAATTGCCAGTCTCTCGGTGAGCAGCTGAGCACTTAACCACTGCACCACCCAGGCCCTTTCACAGTTGCCGCATGGGTAAATGGAAATCCTGGTGTCACACTGGTTAACTGCTACAGCTGCTCACCAAAAGGCTGGCATTCAAATTCCACCAGGTGCTCTTTGGAAACTCTACAGGGCAGTGCTACTCTGTCAGGTCGCTGCAAGTCAGAGGGGCTCAGCAGCCATGGGTTTGGTTTGGTTTGGATACTAGTAAAGCAGAGATTTGGTACTAATAAAGAAAGTGGAGGTTGGGGACCGGTGAAGAGGGCGGAGGTTGGGGACCGGTGAAGAGGGCGGAGGTTGGGGACCAGTGAAGAGGGCAGAGCCCAGTGAGCCAGTGTCAAAGTAAACATTTGCCTGTCAGCTGCTGACCACTTTCCAGGCTGCCAGCCCTGTGAGGGACAGTGAGCTTGTCAGCCTGGACAAGCATTAAAATACAGGACAACAGAGTTTAGGCTTGTATCACACACCCCAGGCCAGCCTCTGACTCTTTAGTAAAGAAACATCATGGAACACAGAAACTGCTCCAGTTTCCCCATGAGGGATTTTCCCCACGAGGGTTCAACTGGGCACTGCAGGCACATCCAGCCCATACCGTTCTGCTTTGGTCTCGTGGCACCTTTTTCGTTTTTAAGGAAGACATGGCAGAGACTGGAGCTGACTGCCCAGTATCCATTTTCCCCTTCTGCCTTACCTGCTCTCATTTGGGGCAGCAAGGCCCCTATTTAAACAAGTGAACAAAACCTACATTTTCCCAGCCCCCTTTGCAACTGACAGGGCCATCTGATGCCCTCCAGTCAAGGACAGGAAAGGGGTTCCCACTGGGTAAGACAGCCCTGGGGTAACGAGGTGCACACCTTCTGCCTTTCCCCTGCCCCTTCTTCCTCCATCCTGTGACCAGGGGTCAGCAGAAGCATGCGGTGCCCCAGCCACAGCAAGGAAGCTGCTGTCTGGTCTGGGTCTCTGGTCAAAAAGAACCCCACCTCTGCCATTTGAGGTACACCAAATAGTCCCAACCCATCCAGAACAGATGACAACCAAGAACATCAAAGACATGAGGGATAATGAGCCCAGGATGCAGGAGGACAGATATGAATGGGACACTGCATCAGCATGAGACCAGAAGAACCCGATGGTGCTCGGCCATCAGAAAAGGAAGCCGTGATGGGAGACACAAGGCACAGTCCCTGAGGTAACACAAGAAGAGATGCGCAGATCAAGAACTCTACTAAAAGACCTGAACTGATGGTCCCACAGCCTGGAGGGTCCCCTGGGAACAGGCCCCCAGACTTGCCGCTGGCTCTGACTAGTACTGAGGTTAACTCTTCAGGTGAGAGTGGACTGGACTTGGGGACACAGTATGAGCATATGGTGTGTGTGCTCTGTGATTTTATACACCAATAGGAGGCTGTCCTACTGGTCTGTTTCCAAATGGGAGAGGAGAGGGTGGAGAAGAAGGGACAGGTAAGGTGTTCATTACGAGGACACTGGAAGCAAAGAGTGAAAAGGAGGAGTGTGCTGTCACAGGGTGAGGAGAGCAGGTGGAGCTGCAGAGAGCTGGACACCCAGCATCAACTGGGGTTGTGTACTTTCACTTAATCGTGAAAAAAGAAGAAAAGAAGAAATCTCACCTGGTCTCAGCTACTGCTGCCGGATTTTCTTGTACTTCAGGCAAAACTGATCCCTAACTGATAAACACACCGGTATCTAAAAACCACCTCTCACGTTTCCACTGCTGTCGATTCCAACCCACAGTGGCCACATAGGACGGACCAGAGCTGACTCATAGGGTTTCTAAGGAGGAGCTGGTAGATTTCAATGGCTGGTCCTTTGGTTAGCAGCTGAGCACTTAACCACAGCACCACCAGGGCTCCACACGTCACACAGAGGTCCATAGATTTAGCACAGTTTACAAAACACTACAGCCTTACCCCAGCTTACCATCTCCCACACAGGACAATGAGGCGCTTTACACAGCGGTCACAGTCCCTGCTATAGGTCAGCTGGCTAGATCCACCTGTTAGTGGAGAGTGTTGGTCCCTGTCGGCTCTGGACTCCTGAGCCTGGCACTAAACACTTATGCTGGGGGCTCCTGGGTACTGCGGAGCCAGCTCTGACTCAGCAACCCCACAAAGCCAAGTAGAACTGCTCCGCAGGATTTTCTCCACTGGAATTCTTACAGTGCTTGCTGGAGGTGAAGAGGATTTGAAACAGTAATGAAGATCAAACACCACAGCCTTCAGTATGAATTGCATCTCAGTATCAAGAAAACAAAATTCCTCACAGCTAGACCAGCTAAGCAACATCATGACAAGCACATTGAGGAGAAAGGACTGAGGTTGTCAAGGATTTCACTTTACTTGAGTCCACAATCAACGCCCATGGAAGCAGCAGTCAAGAAATCAAAAGACATATTGCACTGGGAAAATGTGCGGCAAAGGACCTCTTTAAAGTATTGAAAAGATGTCAACTTGAAGCTAAGGGGGACCTGACCCAGGCCGTGGTGTTTTCAATCACGTCATATGGGAAAGTTGGGCCATGAGTAAAGAAGACTCGATGCCTTTGAATTGTGGTGCTGGAGAAGAATATTAAATGTCCGATGGACCGCCAAAAGAGCCAACAGATTGTTCTGGAAGAAGTCCAACCGGAGTGCTCCTTGGAAGCGCAGATGGCAAGACTGCATCTTCCACACTTTGGACATGTCGTCAGGGAGGATCAGTCCCTGGGGAAGGACTTCATGCTTGGTGGAGTGGAGCTCACTGCAAAAGAGGAAGACGCTTGACGAGGTGGACTAACACAGGGGCCGCGGCGGTGACGGTGGGCGTGGCGCAGGACCGGGCAGCTCTGGTCTGCCCTGCAGAGGGGTGCTGTGAGTCGGAACAGGTTCCACGGCCCCTAACACCACCACAACCCCACGGAAGGGCCTGCTGGCGCAGCGGTAAAGCTCTCAGCTGCGCATCAAGGATCGGAGCTTCGAGCCCAGCAGCAGCCCCACAGGGACGGACGGAGTAACCTTTCTCCACCGCTGTTGCTGTTGTCGGGTGCTGCGCGTCGCCATGGCGACCCAACAAAACCCCGCCCCGTCCGGCGCCATGCTCACGGTCGTGGCGACGCTTGAGACCCTGGTGCCTACACTGTGTCCGTCCATCTCCTTGAGGGTCTTCCTCCTTTTCACGGACCCTCTGCTGTACCAAACATGACGTCCTTCTCCAGTGACTGACCCCTCCGGACAACACACCACAAAGATTACGGCCTTAGAAGATCTGTGGGGTCAGAGGGTAGTCGTGAGCTCCAGGCAATGCAATGGCAGTAGGGTTAGGGTTGGGAATTCTTGCATCCAAAGCCTCCTTTACAACGAGAGAGAGAGACTCGCTGCTGAGGACTTTTAAAGCTGATTCTTCCACAAACCCATTCCTAGGCATTTGGGGTGTAGTCAGTCTACAGCGCTGACTGCCAGGTCTGACTCCTGTGAGGTGACGAGCTGGGTTCACGTCACCGATCTTTTAGCTAACAGTTGAGCACTTAACCGCTAGCCGCCAGCATCCCTCAGCAGTGTTACAGACCCATCAGCTCACTACCGTAGAGTCGCTCTGACTCCTAGGGACCCTGCAGAATTCCCAAGGCTGTCATCTTCACAGAAGCAGGCTACCACATCTTTCTCCTGGTGGGTTCAATCTGCTGACCTCAGCAGGTGAGCAGCCAAGCGTTCACTGACCACTGTGCCACTAGGGTGCCTCAATGACGGCCACAACAGGTGGGAACAGAGCCAGCTCTCAGTTCCTGAGTCAATGGGTCTCACTTTATAACATACACACTGGTTCAATTCAAACTCTTTTCTCCCGCTTCCCCCACCATGGTGTTGTTTTACATCATACCCTTAGAGGATGCTGTGGGTGACACATGGGAGAGGGCCCGGAACCTTCACTGTCCACGTCTCTACAGCCTGCTGCAGCCACTGTGGTCCCACCAAAAGACCACAATGTCAAAATGCATGCTGATATCAGTCCAAACCGGCTCCTTCCCTTCTGGAGCTCTCCGACCCACATGGAAAGACAACAAATTCAGATGAGTTCAGCAATTCCAATAAATGAGCATTCAAACCTCAGGTCATGATGACCAGTGCACGTCCCAAAAGGAGGAGACCAGGAAGAACAACTTGGAGAAAGGGCTCTGCACGTGGGGCTGGGGAAGGTGAGGGCCTGCGGGTCTACCTCAGAGGAGGCTGGATGGAAGTGGAACGCGGAGACAGAGGAGGGGGTGGAGGAGGAGGAAGGGGAGAAAACAGCTCAGGCAACTTGGCGGGGGCGGGAAGACGTGGCAGAGACGAGGGTGAGTCGCAATCAACTGTGACAGACAGCAAGATGAGGCTGTCACCCGGGCAGTGCAGAAACACAGCCCTCTGCTTCCTCACTGCCCCGGGCAGCCTCCACGCTGCTGCTTTGCTGAGACCCTGCAGAGGGGTCATCTTGCCGTCCACGCTCCACTCAGGCTCGGGCAGCTCTCACCCTCATTTTACAGGGGCTGAGAAACTCAGCTAGACCAGAGCCAGCAGCGGAGGGGCTGGGAGGGGACCGCTTTCTCGGTCACCTTGCTCCACGGCCTTGCTCCAACTTTAAGAAAGAGGGGCTGATCCCAAAGTGATTGGAGGGTGTGCCCATTAAATTAATTCCACCTCAGGCATCCCAAGTGATATTAGGGCCTAACTGCCTCACAGGTTCTCTAGGGCACAGGGTCACTGTGAGTCAGAACCAACACAACGGCACTGGAGTTTTTGTTTGCTTATTTTGATCTTTACTGGAGCAGACTTTCAGGCCTTTCTCCTGGGGAGCCACGGGGTGGGGAGCCACGGGGTGGGGAGCCACGGGGTGGGGAGCCACGGGGTGGGGAGCCACGGGGTGGGGAGCCACGGGGTGGGGAGCCACGGGGTGGGGAGCCACGGGGTGGGGAGCCACGGGGTGGGGAGCCATGGGGTGGGGAGCCACGGGGTGGGGAGCCACGGGGTGGGGAGCCACGGGGTGGGGAGCCACGGGGTGGGGAGCCACGGGGTGGGGAGCCATGGGGTGGGCTCGCACTGGCAGCCTCTCTGTTGGCAGCATAGTGCCTGACCACTGAGCCACCAGGGCTCCTGGTGAAGGAGTAGCTGTGCACATCTGTGAAACCAACAACCAGCAGAATTCACTATTGTGGACAAGAGCTCAATCACCCATTTCTTCCCTAGAGGGACTGACGGTGTCTACTTCCATTGTATATAATTAAAAAAGGCTCAAAGTGGGAAGCGACTCACCCAAGGCCACCAAACACAGCCTGGACATGGGCTCCTCTGTCCACCTTGGGGCAGAAAATTTCCTCTCATGTCATTATTCTCTTGGCCAAACAGAACCACCTGGCAAAACCTGAGTGTGGCACCCTGTAGGTTCTCTGGAAAAGTCTATGGAATTCATTTATTCTTGAATGAGGAAGGCATTATCTAGACTCAGATGTCCTCCCCTCCAGAGGGTGAGATGACTGGACCAGGGTCAGGTGGGGGAAGACAGCCAAGGGCCTCTTGCAGCCAGAGCACTCCAAAACCAAAAAATATACCCACTACTATGGATTCCATCCCAGCCCACTCATAGAGACCCTACAGGACAGAGTAGTATTTCCAAGAATTGGCTGGTGGATTTGAGCTACTAACTTTTTCTGGTCAGCAGCTGAGCTCTTAACCATTGTGCTACCAGGCCCCCCGAGCATCCAGGACCATGGGAGTGCACACACCTGTGCACCTGCTCAGTCAACAGACATCTTTCAGGTTGGAGAAGAACCAAGGGCCAGCCCAGTGCCAGCGCTGGTGACACAGACGAGAACATGACAGACAACACCTTGACCCCAGGGAGCATCCAGGCCATGGCAGTGCAGTCCACAGCAGCTGAAAGGAATGAGGGAATGTTCTAGAAATGCACTATCCAGTATGGCGGCCACCGATCACATGTGGCTGCTGAGCACTTAAGAAGTGGCTACTGGAAATGGAAGGTTTTATTTCAATCTAATTTAGATTCATGTTGCCACAAGTAGCTAAGTGGCTACAGTACTAGGGCCGGGACCCGGGGGGACAGACAATAAACAAGTTAGTCCAACAAGTACTGTCACTGTTGTCATCGACGTTGGTGCTGGTGAGGCGATTCCAATGCCCAGGGGCCCTGTGTGACCAGGAACTGTCCCTGGTTGTCCTCGGCCGTAGTCTTGGTGGCTGCAGATCCCCAGGCCTTTCTGCCAGGGAACTGCTGACTGGTTCCTAGTGGTTTGGTCAGCAGCTGAGCAGTTACCGGCTGTGACACCAGGGCCTCTAGTCACCTAAGTAAATCACAGCTCAAAGAGTGACGGGTCAGGTGAGGGAGGAAGGGAGATGTGACCAGGCTGGGGTGAGAGCTGGCTGGGACGCTGGCTTCTCAGTGTCTTCCAAGTTTCTAAGGCTCATCAGCCATACAGGGCACCCAGGATGGTCCCAAGGACAGAGCTGCCCGCTGTCACTGCTGTCTGCATGGGGTTACGGTGAGAAGGGAACAGGCAGCAGAATTTCAAACCTACCCAGGGCTTTTCTATAATGAAATGCGATACTTTCATAATCACAAAAAACAAACCAAAAAGAAACTTGTATTATTTTTTTAAGTACCCAGCTTTTATTTTTCATAACCTCAAGGAGGCTGACTAGGTCATTACTGCCTAGTTCTTTTGCTAATTAAGCCATGCAGACACCCTATAAGGGGCCAGAGGGAGACACCCTCAGAAGCAGGAGGGCACCGAAGTAAAACGGCATTTCAGGGACAAAACTGGAGGGGCTGCTCAGAGAAAGGCGGCTTCCTGCCGGCCCCCGACCCAGGCCGGGTAGCCCTCTGCAGCCGCAGTGAGTGCTGACCAGCGCTGCCCATGGGAGGCCGGGGCTGAGGACACAGCCATCACAGAGAAGAGGAAGCTGGGGCCAGAGGACATGGAGAGGTCCTGGCCAGATCACAAAGCCACCTTAGGTTTGTCTTTGATCCCAAGGGACATTGTTGGGAGTCATCAAGTTAGTTGATTCCTGGTGACCCCATTTCACACAGCAGAACTGCTCCACGGGGCTTCCCAAGCTGTTATCTCTATGAAAGGGGCCCTGGGGTTCAGAGGTTAAGTGCTTGACTGCCAACCCAAAGGTTGGGGGTTCAAATCAGCTACCCCAGGGGAGAAAGGTGTGGGATCTGCATCCACATGTACTGAAGGAGCAGATGTACCTTGTTTTACAGGGTTGCTATGGGTCCGCCCTGTCTGATGGGATCATTTTGCATCTGCTCTGTCTTACAGAGTCACTACGGCTCTGCCCTGCCTTATGGGATAACAGGTCTGCTTCATCTTACGGGGTCATCTGTGGGTCCACTCCATCTTACAGACTCACTATGGGTCTGCTGCATCTTACGGGGTCACTATGTGTCTGTTTTGTCTCATGGAGTCACTCTGAGTCATGAGCAACTCAACAGCAAGGGGTGAACAAGACACAAAGGTGGCCAAGCTCATTAGCAGTGAAGGAATCACCAACAAGCCCAGTGAGGCACAAGTCACAGATTAATGATGGCTCTGGGTGTGGGTGAGAGTCTGGGGAAAAGGCATTTGAATACATCCTGGGGCATCAGTCAGTACAGTGCTAGGATGGTGCAAGTTGGCCATCACTACCAGAATAAAAACGGTAGGTCCCCTGTGATACTGGCGTCCACTAGCCTCACTCTGCCCCAAGGTAAGCATCCAGGGACCTGTGCTTAGGAATCACTGAAACGTCCCTTGTCTTGGGTGAAAGCTGGAAACCACAAACCACTGGCTAAGCCAAGGATCCGTGGACAGCACCAACGGCTGACTCTGTAGGCTCCTAACGAAGCTGGACATTCGAGTCTGTCCAGAAGCTCCGTGGAAGGAAGGTCGGATGATCAGCTTCCTCAAATCAGCCCTTTGTCTGTCCTTTACAGTTTAATATGCAACTGGTCTCGTTTTTTAGAGGGGAGAGGGAAGAGGGCAGGGTGGAGGGGAGAGGACAGGTGTCGGCTGAGTGGACACTGAAAGTAGAGAGTGGAAAGGAAGAGCGTGCTGTCACGGGGTGAGGAGAGCAGACAGAGTTGCAGAGAGGCAGGTGCTCAGGGTTTTCTATGGAAAATTGACTTGGATTGTAGGCTTTCACTTAATCACAATAATTTTTTCTTTTTTTAAGCAGCTATTCAAAATCCTATGGAGCACCGTTACAGTGACAAACACAGACTGAATGACAGCAAGATTTGTGATATTAAAAGAAAGAGGGAGACGGGCACATGGACAGATCTTCACAACCCAGGGTTGAGCAGAAACACAGACTGAGGAACATTCCATATAGTATAGTACTGTGTGTGTGTCTTTTTACACACCAGTTTTCCCAAGAACTCACAAATAAAAATACATGAGCATTCTGGGAAAGGTGCAGGCGACCCCACTAAAACTCAGAACATAGATAAAATAGGGAACATGGAAGAACAGGGTGTCAAAGGATTGACCCAATCATGCTCTGGGTTCTTACAGACAGAATACTGATGCATTGAAACGCATTTGAGTTTGATTCGCAATTGCCACAAACTGGAAGTCAACAAGATACCCCCCAATAGATGAAGGTATAAACAAACTGGGGTACACTCATAAAATGGGGTGTTATTCAGCAATGAAAGGAAATGAGCTCTGATGCTATAAAAAGACAGAGAAAACTTCAGTGCAGGGAAAGACGCCAGTACAAAGAGGATACAGAACTATGTAATTCCAACTCTGACATTCAGGAAAAGGCAAGACCACAGAGACAGTAGGACAGAGTGGTTGTCAGGAGTTTGGAGGGAGAGAGAATGGAGAGATGAAGAGGTGGGCACAGGGCATTTTCAGGGCAGTGTAAATGATTCTGGGTGATGCCGTAACAGCAGACACGTGGCATTGTGCATTTGTCAGAATCCACAAGGCTCCACAGGAGAGTGCATTCCTCCCGCTAACAGCGAACGTTAGTGTATCAGTGCCGCCTCGCCCACTGTAACCATGCTCCCTGTTACAGTAGAGGCGACGCTCTACTTCCCGCTATTGCTGTGATGGTGTCTCTATTGCTTTGGGTATTTTCAACATTCTGTTCTTGTTTAGATGTAACTTTACACAGCAAATTAGTTTCCCATTCAACAACTGATACACAGCTGGTTTCATGACCCCAAGTTACAACTCCCAAAGGTGTCACCATCTCCCCCTCCTCCCTGGGTTCCCTGCGTCCAGTCTACAGCTTTTGGAGCCCTCCTGTCCTTCTGAACTTGGCTTCTGGGCCAAGAGTACAGTTGACTGTTCTGAGCTGCACATTCTCCATTTGCACAGTTTTTCTGGAAACCTAAAATTGCTCTTAAAAAAAAAAAAGTCTATAGAAATAATTTAAATGCATTGGGTGGCAAGACATGAATGCAAGTGTGAACTGTTTGATAAAACACAGTCGCTAGGAAAGGGGGAGTGTTCTCTTCTTCCTTGTAGCGGGGTATTCCACAGCTGGACCACCAGGCTCGCCTCTCAGGAGCCCCAGTGGCACAGTGTTAAGCGCCCAGCTGACAACCAAAAGGTCAGTTGTTGAAACTCATGAGCTACTCTGCAGGAAAAAGACACAGCAGTTGGCTTCTGTAAAGATTACCTCCTTGGAAAACCCCATAGAGCAGTTCTCTCCATCCTATAGGGATGCTATGAGTCTGAACTCAATGACGGTGGGTACAAGAGTGCTCAAGGAAAAGATGCAACTCTTTGACCTGCTGAAGAAACAACTGCAGGGGGACAGTAACTGTCCCAAACATCAGCGTCTCTGCGGCAGACAGCACATAGCCCTGAGCAGCACACAGCATGAGTACATGTATCTGGACTGATGGGCAACGGACCCTTCCCAACCACCCCAAAGGGGCTTTTTAAAATACATCTGCCCATAGCTGAGCTTGTCTTGGCTCAGAAAGAAATGAGTCATCCACTCACAGAGGGGACCAAGCATTTCCCAGCCCAATCAGGCCAAGCAGCTGTCAAAAAAAACTTCCCAGGCCCACTCTCTCAGCTTCCAGTGTGAAGTCTGGGATTCTCTTCCTTCCAGAACCCCTCTGATTAAGCCAGTCCCCAAATCCCTCCCCGCTTTTTAGCAAAGCTCTGCCATTCAGACTTGATGGCACTTGGCTTTGGCTGGCCATTCAGAGGGTCATACGTGTCCGTGTCTTTTCACATACCATGTCTGCTACCTGGGTCTCACTGTGACCACCTGGACCATGGATGACCACAGGTGAGTGCCCTTGTGTGGCATAACTTAACCACCAACGGCTGAGCCTCTCCCCTGCCTCCGCACAGGCCAGCACCAGCCACCTGCCTCCTCTCTGCTGTCCCCACCCACAGAGGCATCAAGCCACAGACAGCCAAAAGGCTAAACCCTAATTTCCATTTCAAGTTTGCTTCCTCTTAACTACCAGGGAGACAAAAGGAGCTGGAAAGGGGGGTCTCATGAGACGCCATTCAACTCCCATAATTGGAGCAAGCATGGACTGCCATCTCCCACCCAGAGACAGACAGCCCATCTCGGAGCAGAGAGCTCAGGCTTAACCCCCGCTCCTAGGAAAGGGAGTAGTTAAAGTCTTAAGGGCTGGCTTCAGGTAGCCTCTCCCTGAAACTCCAAGGAAATTAACTTGTCCTCCAGATACCGCTAAGCCAGAGACGTCCTCTGGCTGGCACCACAGTTTGGCCAAATGACACAGGCAATCATGCTAACAAAGAAATCGCACCAGACTTGGTGGGTTTATTGTCTCAGATTTCAAACAGGGCCCTGGCATCTACAGAGCTGCCTTGAATGGGGTTTTCTCTCTACCCTCCGAAGCCAAGCTCCAACATCTAGGGACAGAGTCCCTCCTGTACTGCCAGCCTGCTCCCTGGCCCCGGGGGATCGGCAACCAGGGAACTGACCACGTCTTCCTGTGGGGTGGGTTCCTGGGGAGGGGGGAGGCAACTGAGCACCCAGAGGATCCCTGCTCTTCTTAAGCACACACCCAGGTCTGCCACCTAGGGTGGAACGCACATCTCAGCTCCGACTTCTCCTTGTGAAGTGAAAATTGCCTTCTGGTGGAGCAAGGTTTTAATAATCACACTGCTTCCTGCATCTCCATGGTGACAGGCACACAGCCCACCCCCTCCTCCTTTATGAGGCCTTTCTTCCTCTCTGGAAAGTGATCAATCACCCCCTTGTAGACCGCCTTTGTCACCGGACTGATCACCTCAACAACCAGGACTACCCTGGGGGTGGGGAGCCACCACGGGGCCCATGGAATTCCACCGACCCGCGCTTGCGTCCTGCCACCCACCTGCCCCCACCTCTCTGCCCGCCGCTCCATCAAGAACACCTGTCCCGAGGCGGTGCCCAGGTGCACCAGGCCCCAGAGAGTTGGGCTCCCGTGGTAGCCCTGCTGCACTGGCAGCCACGGGGGCGGCCCCTGTCCAGGCGGGGACGCCTCTTGTCCAGGCGGGAACGCCCCCCGTCCAGGCGGAGACACCCACCTGGGGCCAACCTGGGCTGGAGCCTCAGGAAGGGCAGAGCCCTGGGCAAAGGTGGTCACAGGTTAGCGCCTCCCCCTCCCCCTGCTGCCAGCGCCCTGGAGTGGACGCAGCCTCTTGAAGGGGCAGGGGCTGCCGCACAAAGACTCCTCCGCGGCCCGGCCCGAGATCTCAGGGAGGCGGCTGCGGCCGAGAGCGGGCGCCCCTCTGCTCCCGGAGGCAGGGACTTACCCTAGCGCCCTCTTCCTCCCCCGCCCGTTACCTGGGTTGTCGCTGGCGTCCGCAGATGAGGTGGCCGAGGAGTCGGTGAGGACGGTAGGGTCACTCTGCGAGCGGCCCCGCGACACGAGGCAGCCGCTGCCGTCCTCGGACGCGGCCATGGCCCGGCGCGCGGGGCCACTCGGCGGAGCCACGGGAAGTCAGAGCATCAGCAGAGGCCAAGGTCACCGGCGAGGGGCTGACAGGGCCGGAGGGGCGTCTTGTTAAAAACGCGAATAAAAAAGGCTCGGGAAGGAGCTGGCGGCAGCCTCCGGGGCCGCTTCGGGGCCAGAGACAATAGCGACGCGGGCGACAGGCAAGCGCATCCCGCATCCGGGCCTTGCTTTGTTATTTACGCGTGTTTATTCCCATTCTTCGGTTTATATTCCAGGAAAAAAAAAAAAGTTGAACCAGGAAATAAAAACTTTTCTGCTCAGTGTGTATTGCGTGCTTGGGGCAAGGGGTGATGTCCTGGAAAGTCCGGGGGTGCTCCCTCCCCCCACCCCACCCCCCACCCCCCCGGAAGAAAAAGGAAAAATGAAGAATCTTTGCTCTTGCAATTGCTTTAATCTGAAAGCGGTTCCCGGAGCATCTGTTAGAAAACATTAGGATTCTCCCATCATGCTGCGCGCGAGAGGAGCATGACGTCACAGGCGAGGGGAGTGCAAAGAGGGGGTGATGGGGAGGGGTCTTAGATACCCGGTCTGCTTGCTGCACCCTAGGTTACAAGCTGTCCCCACCCCACCCCACGCCACCCCACGTGCACTCTAGAAACATGCAGCGCCTGTGGCTTGCTTCCACCGTGTCCCCAGCAGGCTGGGAGGGGAACCTCAGGGCGGGCATCTCCCTTGGGGGCAGGGCCCAATTTCCCAGGCAGCCACAGGCAGCCAGTTTCTCCTGTAGCCCCTCCTCTCAGGAATGTCGAGGCTGGTGGGCTGCCTCCTCACGGACCACTGGTCTATCACAGCACTGCCTGGTATAGGTGTACCACACCCCCTGCCCTCAAGGGAAGCAAGAGACACGGGTATCTTGGGGAGGCTTCCCCTAGTAACTCTCCAAGGAGTTGACAAGGCCAGGCAGGAGGTGTCACCCTGAAGGGCTGCCACTTAGGGAGGTGTCCTTCGAGGTGCTAATGAAAAAACTGCTACAATCCTAGAAGCCAGAGCCAGAGGCAGGGCAAACCCAAACCAAAGCTCCATTGGCAGGCAGAGCAGCAAGAGGGAAGCCCAGCCTGAGCAGGGACAGGGGACAGGGGCGTCCTGGGTCACAGCCCGGCCCAGGAGTCCCTCTAGTAGGAGGGGGCAGTTACACAGAGGCTACAGGTACACCTAGGAACACGTGGGGGGTGAATGCCTCCAGAGGAAGAGACAGCAGGTACTAAGGGAGAGTCATGCTGGGGACTGACCTTCCTGCAGGCTGCCACCCCCAAGCAGCCCCCGGGGATGGGGCGCTCTTTAATCTCCTTTTGCAGGTGACATGCCAGGGGGTCCAGCAACTGGTGACAGCAGAGACTGCAAACCACGCCTCCCCCACCCCGATCCTGCTCTTCCTTAGGGCACCAGAACCTACAGCAAGGCCTCGGGGTACAGGTGGTGCCCTGCTGTCAGTGCTGGAGGAGACCCCAATTAACTGCAGATGCCAATTAAAGCCTCCATGTGGCCCCTTGGCAGCCAGGCAGCAGGAGTCCCCTCTATGGAAAGCATTCATTCATTCCCGCGTTCATTCCATGGAGAGTCCACTCCATGCCAGGCACTGTACCAGGTACCAGAGCTCAGCAAGAGCACAGAGTGGCCTGGTGGGTCTCTCAGGATGGGGAGGCGTGGTCATGAAGGCAGCAATCAATGCCCCAGAAAACAGGTGGTCACAGTTGTCAACACCATGAAGCAAAGAGGAGACTGAGTGGACATCTTTCTTACTAGACATCTGGAATCAACATGAGAACGTGCTCAGTGGTAAGTGGTCGAGTGGTTTCCAGCAGTAATGCCACTCCTTCCTAACAACTTCCTAAGAAGGAGAGCTACCGCAGACTCCCCTCAGGGGTGACAACATCCCTCACAGGGCTGGGGGTTGGCCTGGAGTCCACTCCTGACACACAAGTAGAGAATGAACCGTTCACAACGGTCAGCACAGCAGGCGCAATCCAGGCATCCAGGTGTCCACAGCAGATAGCCGATCCACAGTGGTGTCTATTCATACAACAGTGCCTACCCCAACAACGGCTCCTACCCATATAACAGCACCCACCCGTATAACAGCACCCACCCATATAACAGCACCCACCCATATAACAGCACCCACTCGTATAACAGCATCTCAGGTGAAATCTCTCCTGCCCTGGTCCCGGCTCCAATTAGGTGCAGCCGAGGGGGTCACCCTTCTCACCCTGATTTAGAAAGCCCACAGCCATTTCCTGACTCAGAGAAGCCTCAATAGCCCCAACGTGGTTGAGTTAAGGAACTGCCAAGAGCAAGGCACAGTTAATAAAATCTTCTAAGGTCCCTTTAAAAACACCCACAGATGACAACAAAAGGGGGGCAGTATATGTGGGCAGTCAGGGTGGACACCCTCCAGGTGGAACCCCCCCAACACAGTGTACATAGGAAGTACCATTCCCCACGGCAGGGTGTGAAAGGGCTGCAGAAGGCACAGTCCAAGCCGGGTCCCCAAGCTGGTTTCACCCGCCCAGCACCGAGGGCAGCACCTGGCACACACGAGGGGAAAAGTGTGTACTCCCTGAGAATTCCACAAAGAACAGGAGGTGACCGGGCCTCAGGTTCCTGGGGCTCAGTCTGCAGAGAAGACGCCGGTAACAGGTAAGCAATCAACCAGGTTGATTTCAGTGACCTGGAGCCCAGGGTAGGGGTGTCGGCAGGAGAGGCAGGTGTGAGAAAGACGTGGCCACTGCTGGAGAAGGGAAAGGGGGCAACAAGGAAGGAAGCAGGGGGCGGAGGCAGGCTGGGGGCTCTTGCCATGGCCGCCTGGTCAATCTGGAGGGATGCGGGGGCTGAGGAAGGGAGTTTGAGGGGGAGGGGGTGAGCAGGGTGAGGAGGTGGGGTGAGCAGGGGTGAGGAGGTGGGATGAGTGGGGTAAGGAGGTGGGGTGAGCAGGGGTGAGGAGGTGTGGTGATGAGGTGCGGTGAGCAGGGTGAGGAGGTGGGGTGAGCCAGGTGAGGTGGAGGGAGCGGGGTGAGGAGGCGGTGTGATGGTAGAGGAGGTGAGGTAAGGCTGCAGGAGGTGGGGTGTGCAGGCGGGAAGGTGCACAGATGAGTGGGCCAGATGGGGGTGATCAGGGTGGAGACAGGGAGCAGGCTGGGTCCACTCTCCCTGAAGGCAGCTCCAGGTGGGCTGGCTGCGGGGTGAGGAGAGAAAGGAACCCAAGATGACACCCGAGTTTGGTTTTTAGACAATGAACCGGATGTGGGGAAGCATATCCAGGTAACCGTCCAGTCAGACACAGGCAGAGATGGGCCTGGCACCCGCTCCTGGACCCTGGATGGCGAGGGACCGAGGGGCAGGACGCAAGAAGTCCTGACGGCCAGGCTGCATTTGGTGTGATGGAGAACAGCTGGAGCCTGGGTGACATCGCTGAAGCCTCGCGAGGCCAGGCTGGGCCAGACGGGGTGCTGAAGGGCTGAGCACCCCAGGGCAGCCCCGCTCACCGGTACCGGCTGCGGTGGGCGATGGCATTCCCTCACCTGCAGCACGTCCCCCGTGCCTCGGCGACAACATCCTGCGGGTAAAGTGGCGAGGGCTGAGAACCCTGGAGTTGCTCTCTGGACACCATCCACCAGGAGTCAGCAGCACTATGCCCCCCCACTTCCAAAGACCCACTCTGCTCCTAGCAGACAGGATCACAAAGCACCCAGAGCCCCTGCCTTGAGGTGGCGAGTCACAGCCACCAGAGGACATGGGCTTATATGGGAGGCATGCCGTTCTGCCATTTTTCTCTTCTACAGCCTGATACCCTCATGTGCTTCAAAGCCCCACAAAAGACTGAGAGACCAAGGCACTAGGTCACTCTGGTCCCCTTTCAGGGACCCCAGAGCTAGTCCGCACCCTCAGACCAGCAAACTTCAGTCACCTTAGAAAGAAATGCCAGGCACCCACTTCAAACAAAAGCTCGTGGGGAACCAACCAGCCAGAGGAAAGAGGGCAAAATGCCATGCCTTGGTGAGAAGGGAACTGGGAACCGAAGGGACGAGACCGTGCCCCCAAACCCACCTGTCTAGACAGAAGCAGGTGTCAAGAGGGGCAACCTCGCCCTCTGCTGGTCACAGGAGACACTGCACCCACAGAACTCCCCTCAACGTGTGTGGTTGGGCGGGGGCTGGACTCTGACCCGTGGCGACCCCATTTGACAGAGCAGAGCGGCCCCACAGCTTCCCTAGGCCTCAGTCTTTGAGGCGCAGACTGCCAGGACTTCCTCCCACACAGCCACTGGGTGGGTCTGACCCACCGGCTCCTGCGTGAGCAGCTGAGCGCTGAACTGCTGCACCACCGGGGCACCTTCCAGCCCAGCGCTCGCACCATGAAAAGCTCTCCGCCACACAGACGTTTGCCTCTTGACATTTTCCTTGCACGCCCCAAGCACTTCTAGGCGACTGTGCGTGGTGGGAGGCGCAGTGTGGAAGAGAGCACCACGCAGTGCGTGTGGCTGTAGAGGAGAGAAGGTGAGCGGGGTGTGGATACTCCCAGTCTCCTCCGCAGGAAACCACGCAGCTGGGACCCACGGTTTCTTCCTGGGCACGTCTCAAATGCCTCCCTCTGATGGGTGAAATAGGACCGGCATCCAGCCCAATGAAGAAGGGTCCAGCTTCCAGGGCCTGGGACAGCTGCTGGGAGGACAGGGACAAAACAGAAAGGTATATGTGTCACCGTCCTCACTGCCATCCTCATCCGTGTCCCTGGCTGCATCTGCTTCCTACTTCTGAAGGACAGGTGGGGCATGGAGCCACCTGTGACACTGGAGTGACCGGTGAGAGGAACGGCCAACAGTGAGGAAGGAGACCTCCCTTCCCCCAGGGCATTGTAAAGGGGACAGCGAGCCTCAGGGCCGAAGCCTCTGAGAGACAGGCGCACACTGCTCTGCTTACTGCGGGCAGATATCCATCCTTCGAGAACTAGAGAACTCTGCAACAGTAACTTGCCTGACCCTAAAAAGAACCATGGCAGGAAGGGAGGCAGTGTCACTTGCAAAGGAGGCAACGGGGACAGAGTATGCCACAGGACTTGCCCCAGGTCACGGAGCCAGTACGTGCCACAGCCCAGATCTGAACCCCGATCCTGTGCTCTAGAGTCTGACATTATCTGCATCTGAAGTGCCCCGACACACAAAGGCAAGGATCCCATGCTTTTTGGACTCCCCTCAAGAAGCAGTAACTTGAGGAAGAAGAAGAGGAGGCAGTGGGGGCAGGACTCAGCAATGACAGTGTTTTTGCAGAGCCATACAGCTCACTGACCACCCTGCATGATTGCTGTACCCTCCCCTGAAGCGGAGGCACTCACCCCTCTTTACAAAGCACAAAACCGAGGCTCAGAGAGGGAGCGCAGCTGTCCAGCTAGCCCAGTGGAATGAGTGGTGGCCAGGCTGGGCATCGGGGGAGCCCCGGTGGTGAAATGGCCCCTCACTAGGGCTGCATGTGGCTGACGGTCTTGAAGCAGCTGCCCCATCCCGGACACTGGCTCTCTGCCTTGAACAGAAGTGCAGTCCCAGCACCCTCCAAGTAGAGGGACAGACAGAACTTTGGGGAGTAAGCACACTACTGTAGGTCTCAAGAGCCAGAGGTACCACACCACAAATGCCCAACAGGCCTGCAAGGCCAGCCCACAGGATACGGAGTGACGGGAACAGGGTCGGGGGCTGGCTGCCTCACCAGGACCTGGGCTGAGGCCTCTGCCTGGGGGTTCTCAATGCCAAACCCCACTTGCTCTCCAGGATGCCCTGCATTCTCCTATGTGCATCCTGACTCCAAGTTCTCAGATAAAACTACTCACCTACACGTAACATTCCAACAAAACAAACACACCCACTCATTGCTCCTTGACACAGTTAGGTTCCAGGGATCGAGCGGTTGTGTGAAAACTAGCAGTATGCAAAAATGGAGGATAACCACATCAGATCACTAAGTGGAGGATGACTACTCATCACATAACTGCCAAACCACTGAGAATCACGGACCAGATAAGCTGACACCTAACCTTAACCACTACAGCCAGTGTGACTCTCACCTCACACCTGGTGTCCGTTACTGCCAGACTGTATGTTGTTAATGTAGAAAACAGTTAGATAGTAGGTTTGTTTTTTTGTTTTTACCATTGCAAATGAGAAATGTCCAGTAACAAGATACTAAGTAGGGAGTAGCCATATAATATTTCTTTTAGGGCAAAGGTAAAAAAAAGCACTGATTAAGGGCAGCACTGGGTAGCCAGTTAATGTAACTCCTGTCAATACATCATACAACTGTAAAAAGTTGAATTGGCAAAAGCTGTGTGACAGATATACAAGGTCTGACAATTAAGTTCAGGAAACTAGGTCAGTTCTACCCTGGCCCCTAGGGTCGCCATGAGTCGGATCCGACTCCACGGCACTTGGCTTGGCTGGCTACATAACTCATTGCTGAATATCACTATGGTCACCTTTGAAGTACTTCCCTTGGGAAGCTATGCACCAATGCCAGTGCCTAGTCCACCCTTCAAAGCAATTTTGGAACTCTCTCTGGGATGGCCATTGCACACAGTGGCATGGTGGCAAGTTTGTGAACTAAACTGTATAGTTGTCTGTAAGGGAGTTTTTAGCCAGTAAACAAATCACTGTATTGGAACACTGTCCCTACTCACCTGATCTGGCCCCTAGTGACTTTTTTCTTTACCCAAAGATAAAGGAAATATTGAAAAGACAACACTTTGATGACATTCAAGACATCAAGGGTAACACAACGACAGCTCTGATGCCCATTCCAGAAAGAGTTCCAAAACTGCTTTGAAGGGTAGACTAGGTGCTAGCATCAGTGCACAGCTTCCCAAGGGGAGTCCTTCAAAGGTGACCATACTGACATTCAGCAGTGAGCTATGTAGCACTTTTTCTAGAACTAGTTTTTGAATTTAATTGTCAGACCTCATATTTATAACAATAGAAAAACAAAGAACAGTTGTTGAGGTTGATTATGTACAACCCAGCACCTTGTGGGGTTGGGTTTCTTGGTTGGGAGGGTCAGCTAGGTTTTCACAGATTCTCCCAGTTAATGGAACTGATGGCATGGTTGATGCTTCCATTTCCCAGTTCGCCTCCTAGTTCCTCCTTTCCGTCCCGAAAGCTTACTAGTGGTCAGCCAAGATCTAACAATTGGTCTCTGTTCACCTGGAGCAACAGAAGAAGGTAAGTGAGGCACTGGAGGAGGAAATGTAATGTGTGGCTCACTGCCTCCTTGGACAGTTGCCTCCTTTGCCATGAGACCAGAAGAACAGGATAGTGTCCAGCTACTGTCACTGAAGATTTTGTTCAAACATTCTGTAAAAGAATCCCGATCAGAGGGGAAAAATGGTAGAACAAAGTATCAGATTCTCTCAGACTGCAAGCTTCCTGGAGCCTTGAGGGCTTAATGAACCCCTAAACTGCAGCCCTGAGATAATCTTTAAACCTTCAACCAAAATTATCCCCTCAAGTCTTCTTACAACCAAACAACAGTTCAGCTAAACGAGTGAAGAATGTCTGCTTTGAGTACTGTGCTCTTTTAAGATCTATCTGTACAGGATCAAAGGGACAAAAGCAAATGAGAAGATTGAATAGGAAACTTGGGAAACAATGACTTTGTGTTAACAAAGGAGAGACAACAGGGAATTGGAGGAGAACAGTCCCTCAGCTTGAAAAATGTGTTCACAGTCACTAAGTGTACATGTAGAAATTGTTGAACTGATGTATGTTCTGTTGTGTGTACTCTCAACAACAACAAAATCATAAATAAATACAAGACTCTATCACACAAGGAGCAATACTGTCACTGAATACGATAATTTGTCGTATGGAGTCTTTGGGTGGCACAACAACTAAGCACTCAACTACTGGCCCAAAGTTGGCAATGCAAACCCACTGACGTATACTTCAGAGGAAAGGGCTGGTGATCTCCCCAGTGGGCACAGTCTGAAGCTCCCCTGGAGAAGTTCTGCACTGCACACATGTGGTCACCGTCACCATCAACAACAGAAATGTGTAATCAAGCAGGACAGATTTCAACAGGCAACGTCTTGGCAGTGGCAAAGCAGAAACACAGGATACAGCGGACACACAGTCGCTGCCATTTGCAGAGTGTGCGTAAAGAGAGGCCCTGAGACACCAGCGGTCACCCCGGAGACACTAGCCACCAAGTCCTCAACGGGCTTTGTCACCCATCAGTGGAGTGCAGCTTTCTAAGGCAAATAACTCTTGGTAAAGCATCAAACCCAACAAAAGTACCACCCGACCTGGATTCCAAAGATGGTTCTCAACCAGGACAAGTCTGCCCCCAGGGCTGGAAACAGCTGACGGTGTGTGGGGTTCTCTAGGATGGGCCAGTCAGGTGTGCACTGCAGACCGGGGCTCCTCACCCTCCCGGAGCGTGAAGCACCTGACGTCTGGTTCAAAGGCATATTCTGACCATTTCTATTTTTAATGAAGTAGATCTGCTTTGTTCTAACATCATTAGAGCTCTGTTAATTTCCGAGAGAACTGCAGACATGGTACCAGAATCACAGGAGAAACAGCTTTCTTTCACACACACACTCTCCTTCACACACACTGCCTCTCACACACGCTCCCCCTTCCACATTCCTCTTCTCACACACACACACACACACACACACACATGCTCCCTCTCCCACTTCTCACTTATTCATCCTCCCACTTTCACACGCATGCACTTTTACACACTCTCACACATGCCCTCTCTCCCACTCACTTTTTACACTTATTCCTTCTCCCTCCTCTTTTTACACACACACACACACACACACACACACGCACACTCCCTCCCTCCTTTTCTCTCTCAACACAGGCTCCCTCTTTCTCACACACATATACATACTGCCTTTCTCTCTCACACACAGTTCCTCTTTCACACACAAATGCTCCCTTCCCTTTCACAGATAAACGTACACTCACTCCCTCCTCACACACACCCCAGTCACACACATCTACCCAGATATACACCCCTACAAAAGGCCAGGGGAGATGATTCCAACAGCTCTGTCTTCAAACTCAAGAAGCTGTACCTCCAGAGCAGAGCAGGAGGCCCAAGATGACAAAGGGGACTGCCTGGGCCCCTCAGCTTTCTCAGGGATGCTTCCATGTATGCTGGAAGGCACTCACAATAAACACTATCAGAATTTTAAAAATAAAAACATACCAGCTTTGAAAGACAAAATAGAAAACTAGAACATCATAAAATTACCTTCTTTTGTTCATCAAAGGACTTGATCAACAGAGTGGAGACACAATTTACAGTCCAGTAGAAATTTTCAGAAACCATGCATCTAATACAAATCCAGTGCCATCAAGTCGACTCCAACTCATAGCAAACCTATAAGACACAGCAGAACTGTGCCATAGAGTTTAGGGTCTAATATCAAAAATCTATTTTTAAAAACTTCTACAACTTAACAAGACAAGTAGCCCAGTCAAAAAACAAACAGAGGAGTGAACAGACAATTCACCAAATAGACATTCCAGTAGTCAACAAGTACATGGACAGATGCTCAGAAGCCATCCGCTGTTGTTGTGTGGCTGTATGTCATTAACTCCAACTCACAGCCACCCTGTAGGACAGAGCAAAACAGCCCTTATAGGCTTCCCAGTAGTGACGGGTGGATTTGAACAGCTGACCTTTTCGCTAGCAGCCCAGCTCTTAAGCACTATACCACCACGGCTCCATTCCCTCACTGCCATCAAGCTGGTTCTGATTCATAGTGACCCTCAAGGTCAGAGCAGAACTACTCCCTTGAGTTTTGAAGGAGCGCCTGGTGGATATGAGCTGCTGAATTAACCACTGAGCCACCAGGCTTTTCAGGGCTCCAAAGCCACAGTGAGACAGCACCTGACCCCCACAAGAATGGCAAAGATCAAGAAAACAGAAAGCAACAGGTTTGGAGAGGCCGTGGAGAAACTGGAATGCTCATCTGTTGCTGGTGAGAATTCTAAGCAGCACAGCTGCTGTGGAAAAGTATTGATTCTTCAAAAAGTTGAACATAAAACTATCATCTGTCCCAACAATCCAAATTCTAGATGAGAAAGCAGGAGTATCAACAGAAACCTGGGCACCAGTGTTCACTTCAGTCATTTTCACAACAGCCAAAAGGTGGCAATGAAAATGTCCATCAACAGACACATGGATACACTCAATTGATACATCTGCAGGGTGGAATACTACTCAGCCAGAAAGAGAATGACGTCTCGATACACGCTACCATGTGGACGGACCTTGAAAACCTCAAGATGAGCACAGTCAGTCAGTCACAAGAGGACAAATACGGTGTGATCTCACTTGCATGAAGTAAGCAAATACATGGAAACCAAAGGTTATTAGCAATTACTAGGGCAGGGGGAGGCAGCAGGGGGTCTTGCGAAGGGGACCGTGAGCTTCTGTCAGCAAGGGTGGGATCAGCCGGAAGAGGACAGCAAGGACAGTGAGAACACTGTAGGACACAAAGGGCATCATCAAGGTCACTGAATCATACACATAGAAACTGAGCTGCCGAAGACAAACACTTTAAAATAAAAAGCAACTCAGTATCCGCTTGTATAATTATGCTTTACACCTAAACCATTAGGCAATTTTGTTTACTTATTTATTTGCTTTCTAAAGAAAATAACTCATGTTTGAATAATGGTCTTCCTGATGGAAGATTTCTCCCTTCTCCAATTTAAAGTGAACCTAACTATGCATGTTGTTACAGAAGCAGCACAGAACTAAAATACACATTGCATTGGGGAAATCTGCTGCAAAGGACCTCCTTAAAGTATTGAAAATTACAGACATTGCCTTGAAGACCCAGGTGCACCAGACTCAAGCCACCGTATTTTCAATCCCATCATATGCATGCAAGAGCTGGTCAACGAATAAAGAGGACAGAAGGAAAGCTGACCTCTCTGAAATACAGTGTTGGAGAACTGAATGTACCATGGACTGCCAAAAGAACCAATGGATCTGTTCTGGAAGAAGGACAACCAGAGGGCTCCCTGGAAGCCGAGATGGCAAGACTGCACCTTACATACTTCGCACATGTTGTCGGGAGGGATCAGGAGAAGGACCACACACTAGGTAAAGCAGCAGGGCAGTGACAAAGAGGAAGACCCTCAGTGACGTGGACTAACACAGCGCTGCAACAATGGGCTCTAGAATAACAGCCACTGTGGCAGGGGGCACGACCGGGCAGTGTTTTTGTTCCGTAGTGCGTAGCTACGCTGAGTCAGGAGTAAC
The DNA here is from genome assembly GCA_028571685.1 of Heterohyrax brucei. Classification (NCBI taxonomy): domain Eukaryota; kingdom Metazoa; phylum Chordata; class Mammalia; order Hyracoidea; family Procaviidae; genus Heterohyrax; species Heterohyrax brucei. Next base: position 88,086,619 of record CM053156.1, on the reverse strand, counting down.
TAACAACGCCTAACAACCACATTGTGTTGTCTGGAGCCCTAGAGGTTCAGGGGTGAAGCCTGATCACAGGGCAGGCAGCAGGAGTCCACCAGCTGCTCCAAGGAAGCCCCGTGGGGCAGTTCCACTCTGTCCCATAGGGTCACCGTGAGTTGGGATTGACTTGACACGACGAGTACGTGCTGTCTGGAGTTGCTCGCTGTAGTGGCCAGTGTCTCTGGTATAAGGACAACAGAGCTGGGCTCACAGAGTCACCACCATGGCCAGGTTTACGGTGCCCAACCTGTCACAGACACGGGAGACAGTGCTGTACCGTGTAAGCATTCAGGTACAGGCTTGCACCTTCGCTGCGAACGACGGAAACCCCACAGCACCAAGCGCACAGGCAGTCCTTTCAAAGGGGAACAAAACGTCCCACAGCTGTACCACCATCCCGACCATCAGCGGGGACAAGCGTGCAGTGTACACACCAGGTTGTCACAGCGTTGTGCTCCTCCCAGAGCCCACCCACTCCTTAAGACATCCACACCCCTAACACAGGCAGGCCACTGGGATTCCATGTTTGCAGAGAACCAGCACACGGGCAGTTATTTCTGGTGCCTCCACCGCTCCTCACACACTGGTATATCAGGGTATGTGGTATGTGATATCCTGCTAACAGCGCAGGAGAGCCCTAGTAGCACCCCACTTATCACGGGGCTACCAACAGCGAGGCTGGAGGTTCCAACCCACCCAGGGGCTCCAAGGTCCAAAAGACCTGGCCACCTGTTCCTCCCGTAAATGTCACAGCCTAGGAAAGCCCCATGGGGCAAGTCTCCTCTTTCCTACGGGGTCTCCAAGGGTTGGAGTCAACTTGACGGCACTGGGTTTGGTTCTGGATGTTCATCACTGCGCTCGTGTCTGGCTGCTAAAGCAAACACCGGCCGCCCAAGTGCACCCAAAGGTTCCTGGAAAGAAAGCCCTGGTGGTCTGCTTAAGGAACATCAGCCACTGAAGACGGGACGCAGCACAGCCACACTCAGACACGCCAGGGCACCGGGAGCCAGAGACTCAGCGCAGCCACCCAGCAGACGTTGAGACCAAGCCCCAGCCCACGGTCGGCTGTCACCGGCACGAAGGTTGTTGCTGGGTGCTGCTGAGTCAGCTCTCACTCACAGGGACGCCGTACGGCAGGGTAGAACCGGCCCACGGCGCTTCCTAGACTGAACTCTTTACAAAAGCAGACAGACCGCTCTCTTCTCCCAGAGGGGCTTGTGGGCTTAGGGGTTCAGGCCTTGCAACTAACAGATGAGCATCACGAGGGCTCCCTAGAACACAAGGAAGAGGATGTATGCTAAGGCTGATGGAGGCAGGATAGCAAAATGGTTAAGAATTCAGAGTCAACTCAATGACGCCAAACCAAACAGCAAACCAAACCCACTGCCGTCGAGTTGATTCCGACTCACAGCGACCCTGGCGCTCAGAGTAGAACTGCCCCATAGAGTCCCCAAGGAGCGCCTGGTGGATTTCAAACGCCAAGCTATTCGTTAGCAGACACAGCACTTAACCTCTTCACCACCACGCCACCAATTAAACTACTTAGGTTCAAATCTATCTCCACTAGCGGTATGATCTCAGGCAAGTTACTCCACCTCTCTAAGCCTCAGCTTTCCTCCTCAGTGAAATGGGCAAATAGACCACGTCCTGGCTGACCGGCTTTCTCCGCAGCCATGCTGATGAGGGAGGGAGTCTAAGCCGCATTTGGGGCCAGCCAGCCTGACAATCTCTGCACAGGGCAGATGGCAGGTGGCCCCTGAGGCTCCACCAAGGCAAACTCCATGCAAATAATAAGTGTCCTGGACTTTGCACTTTTACCTCTGACCTTAATTCTTCAAACGAGAGAACATTTTAATCTGGAAGAGGAGATAGACCCAATGTTTAGCTAATTTATCGTTTCTTCATAGATTGTGAGAAGAAACACAGACAGCAAAGCCATTAAAACAAAAACAGAAATCAAATTACATAACTGTCCTGTAACATAGGAGCAGCCTCATTATCTGAATTAGTATAGATTAGCAGAAGGAGATTTAGTCACCAAAGATGGACAATCCTCAGAAAATATCATGGTCTTAAAAAAAATACCACTGCCATGGGGTCGATTTTGACTCATACCAATTCTACGGGGCAGAGCAGAACTGCCCCTCAGAGTTAACGAGACTGTAGTGTTTTTGAGGAGGCGCCCTGGTGGTGCAATGGTTAGTACATCTGGCCGCTCACCAAAAGGTTGGCAGTTGGACTCCACCCGCCATTCCTTGGGAGAAAGGTATGCCAGCCTGCTTCCGTAAAGTGGCAGGCTTGGGAAGCTTCTGGGGCAGTCCTGCCCTGTTCTGCAGGGCCACTAGGAGTGAGAACCGACTCGAAGATGATGGGTTTGAGTTTCGATCTTTATGTGAGGCGATTGCCAGGCTTCTGTCTTGCAGAGGTGACAAGCTGGTTTGAACCACCAAACTTGTAGTTAGCAGGCAAGTGCCTAACCACTGCACCACCAGGGCTCCCAGCCACTGTCTTCTTGTTGCTGTTGTCAGGTGTTGCCCAGTCAGCTCCTTCTCACAGTGGCCCTAGAGGTCAGAGCAGAACTGCCCTATAGAGTTTCCAAGGAGCAGACATAGAACACAGAACACAATCCTGGGTGTGCCAAAGAAGCCTCGCTCAGCCAGCAAAATCTATTGTCACCGTCATCCCTTGGGGAGCAGCACAGACCCTCAGGTGCAAAATGTGTGCTCTGACTTACAGTCACCAGGAGGTGTGTTTGTCTGCTCCAGCTTCCAGGAGACTTACTCATGGGGGGAGGAGTCAGCCAGGGACAGAAGAGGGGAGGGGGACACCTGGATGGGGCTGTTAAACCAGGGTGACCACCAAGGACCCCCATCACAGCACACTTGGTGCCAGAGACGGGCAAAGGGGGGCCAGGCAGTCTGCTTCAAGTCACGCTTGCGGAGATAGTGTACAAACAACTCAAGGGGGACTAAAAATAGGACCACGTTTTGAGAGAAAGTGGACACCATCAAGAGCCAGCCCCCGCTATGGAGGGGCTCATTCCTGTGCTCTGGCCCACACGGTGACACCCTGAGTTGGAGTGGACTTGACAGCAGCTGGCTACCAAAGCTGCCCAGGTGATACTTATAGGAAGTGGTTCTCCTCCAGGAGCAAGCCCCAGCTCAGGGTCCACACTGACGGCAGCCAGAGATGGCAGCCAGAAAGGAGGGACCCCTGTGGTCGGTGGCAATGGCTCTCTCCACCGGGGAAGAGAGCAGAGATTCCCCACCACCCACCCCGTCTCCCTCACCTTGCCCGGCTGCACCCCTTCTCACTCTGCCCACAAGCGCTACAGAAGGCCTCCATGCCGGGTACCCAGAAGCAAGCAGGTTGCCACCCCCGTGGGGTTCATACTTGGTGGGAGATCCGGATCATTAGTTAACAAGGGAGTGAGAGGATTATCATACCAGGGGTCTGCACGGCAGCCCCGTACCCTAGGAAGTCTGTTCTGGTCATCCAGGAGCACGTGCTAGAGCCGAACTGCCGACCTTTGGACTAGCAGCCATAACACTTAACCACTAGACCACCAGGGTTTCCAGACAGACATCTACATTCTCACAGTTTGCGATTCTGGAAGTTGTATTTAGTTGTACTGCTTCTAGGGCAAGCTTCTCTCTCTCTGTCTGGGGCTTCTGTCTCTGCAGCACCTTCATTTGGGGTGGCATCTGTCTTCCCACATCCCTGCCAGCTTGTCTCTTGCTTCTCAGTCTGTTCCTGTGATGTCTCAGGAGATGGACTCAAGACACTCTCTAAATCAATACTTCCTCATTAACAAAATCAGCAAAACTCATCGGGAGCATCACCACAGGCATAAAAACCAGAGCACCCCACTGCTGTTGGTGTGCTGTGACTGGCAGTGACCCCACATAACAGAGCAGAAGTGCCCCCCAGGCCGGGCCAGGTCTTTGCTCGGGGGCAGTCACTGTGTGAGTCTGAACTGCTGATGTCTCAGGTGGCAACTGAGCACTTAACCACCAGGCCACCAGGGCTCCTACCACAAGGACAAGGGTTAGGGTTTACAACACAGATTCTGGGGGACATACTCAGTCCACAGCAAGGACTCAGCACAGAGTCCTACTCACCACGATGAGTCATGACACCAAACAAGCACAAAACACATCAGCCAGGGGAAAAGGTGCATAGGGCCAAGTCCGGGAGAGACCAGGCATAAGCTCCCTGAGGCCTCTCCCCAGGGAGCTACACAGGAGGCACTGAATGCCAAGCATCAAACTGGCAACATGAGTGACAGGCTGCCTGCAGGCAAGCTTGGGGGGCACTTGGCACCCAGGGTCTTATTAAGGCTGGTCAGAGAGACACCCTCTGCCTGGCACCTGCCAAGACCCCAGACTCCCAGAAAGAGGGCACGTTCAGGGCACTGTTGGCATAAAGAGTTTGGACACAATAAACCGGGGCTTGCCATCAAGTTGACTTAGACCCACAGTGCCACCAAGTGACAGAGTGTGGACTGTCCCACAGGGTTTTCTGGACTGTAGTCTCCACGGGAGCCGACCACGTGGTCATCTCCCTGTGGGACGCTGGGTGGGCTCAGACTGGTGACCTCTCAGCCAGCGGCAAGGGCTTCATCTCTGTGCCACCCCAAAGCACACCTCCCACCGCTGCTGCCGAGGCAATTCCGATGCACAGACCCCCTGCTGAACTGCCCCAGGGCTGCCACAGAGCAGCTGGCGCTTCAGACCGCCAACCCTTCGGTTAGCAGCCTATACTCAGCCACTGCAGCACCAGGGCTCCCTGAACCACCTGTATCTGTCGGAAATGGGGAGAACCTTCAGAAGCCCACCCCAGCCAGCCACAGGTCCAAGCTAGGAAAGACATGAAGCAGAAAACAGGAAGCCGAGGATCTCCTTGGCCTAAGAGCTGGACTTCATCAAAGTCACGGAGACACGGGGCCGGGGAAAGACCTGCACCCTCGGCTGGAGAACACTGTCTCCAAGTGACCTCGAGTCACTAGGATGACACATATTAAGTGGGTGGGGACCTGCGGAGAGAACTCTCCTCTCGGAGCAAATAGAGCCAACCTCTGACAACTGTGACCAAAGCAAAAAATCACGTCTTGCTGTCCAATGGATTCCAGCTCACAGAACCCAGCACGTCCTAGAAAACTGCCCTGGCAGGTTGCCAGGCCGTAAGCTTTACAGAAGGCGACTGCCCCAGCTTCCCTCCATGTAATGGCAAATAGACTCACACCACACACCTTTTCGTTAGTAGCCACTGCTGGGCCACCAGGCTCCCCCATACAGGCTAAACCAAACCAAAACCTCCTGTCATCAAGGTGACCCTGACTCATAGCAACCCCATAGGACAGAGCAGAAATGCACTATAGGGTTTCCAAGGAGCACCTCGTAGATTTGAACTGCCGACCTTTTGGTGAGCAGCCATAGCGCTTAACCACTGTGCCACCAGGGTTTCCCCATAAAGATGACCATCTGGGAAACCCTGCTAGGCCGTTCTTCTCTACCCCATGAGTTAGAATTGACTCAATGGTACCTAACAACACCTCACACAACTTACAAGTAGAATGCGATGAATCCAGAAAGCAAATCTAAAGACAAAAGCTATACAGACAGGTAACATCAGGAAGCATGGACAATATGTTTATGACCTTGAGTGGGGTTACCGACCTCCCTGATCTCCCTAGGACCAAGGGGTCCCCAAGATGGAGGGCTTGCAGGGCTAACATGAGGACTGTTCCAGGCAAAAGGAGTCGAGCATCCCCATATACGTTAAGGAAAGATTCTTAAAGACACAGAAAGCAAAGACCCAAAGGAAACACCAGGTACATTTTCTATATCAAACTAATATCTTCTCTTCCACCTCAAACACCATCAACTGAGTTAAAAGCCGGGTTACTACAAAACAGCTGCAGCAAAAGATTGGAATGCAGGGTGTACAGAGAAATAGTTCTTACAATCTGATGGGAAAACAATTAGCAGCCACAGAAAATGGGCAAAATACAGGAAAAGTGAAGCTGTCACCCTGAAGACTAAAGTGTGCCTGACCCAAGCTGTGGTATTTTCAATTGCATCATACGTATGCGAAAGCTGGACCATGAAGAAAGAAGACAGAAGAGGAACGGATGCCTCTGAGTTGTGGTTCGGAAGAAAGATACTGATGTCCGTGGACCGCCGAATGAACAAACAGCTCTGTTCTGGAAGAAGTCCAACCAGAGCGCTCCTTGAAGCAAAGGTGGCAAGACTGTGTCTCACACACTTTGGACATGTTGTCAGGAAGGATCCATCCCTGGAGAAAGACATCATCCTTGGTAGAAGGGAAGGTCAGCGCAAAAGCGGAAGACCCTCAACGAGATGGATTGACACAGTGGCTGCAACAATGGGCTTAAGCACAAAAACGATTGTGGACCTGGCACAGGACCAGGCCGTGTTTTGTTCTGTTGTGCAGGGGGTGGCTATGAGTTGGAATCAACCCAACGGCACCTAACAACATACGAAGAGGCAGTTCACAGAAAGTAAGATCCAAACCACCAATTAACACCTGAAAAATGTCCACAAGCAATCAAAGAACAAACTGGGACCAGAGAAAAGTCTACTTTTCCCTACCAATATGGCAAAGGTAAGAATCTGAAAATTTTAAGGGCTACTGGGTAGGGAAGGTGCCCTGGTGGTGAGGGTTAAGTGCTGGGTTGCTGAGAGGTCAGGGATTTGGACCCCCCAGTGGCTCTTGGCGGGACCTGGAGATCCACTCCCATGAGGATTACAGCCTCAGAAACCCTACGGGACAGTCGCACTGTCACATGGGGTCACTGTGGGTTGAAATTCACTCCACAGCACCCAGAGAATGAGGATGGCAATAGCTAACTCAGACGTCACTGTTGCAAATGACAGACACACCACTGCCAGTGACAGAGCCATGCCAGGAAACACTTTGTCAACCTCAGATAAAATGTAACATCCTCATCCGACTAGCTGTCTTCCAGTCCCTTCTGACTCATAGGGACCTACAAGTGTCACCACAGAACTGTGCCCTGTGGGGCTTTCGGAGGCTGATCCCTTGGAAACAGACCACCAGGCCTTTCTTCTCAGGCACTTAGGGGTGGACTTCCGTCCCCAACCTGTCAGTCAGCGGCTGAGCACATTAACGGTGTGCAGTCCCCAAAGACTCCAGCAATTCCACTTTTCAGAACAAGGCTCTGAGAGAAACACTTGTCCCCACGGCCAAGGAGTGTGCAAGGCTGTGTGTGCAAGGCCAGCTATGAGCACAGGTACCACAGTCTGGTGCCAAGGGGGGCAGGCAGAAATAGGCTGGTGGTGGCGGTGCCCGGCACCAGGCTCCTTCTCCTAATCCCACCCCGCCAGTTCCTCCAGGCATCTTTCAAGCCAGGCCACTGAACAGATGTTGGCTCCGTTCTCAGCTGGCAGTGCCGTGAGCTGGCCCTCACCTGCCCAGCGCTCCCCACTCCTTGGCCGCAGAGACCAGTTCAAGGGCAGCAGCCCTGACCCACCTGAGCCCAGGAAACAAGGAGATGGCAGGAGCTGTGGACGCCAACCTGGCCCTCAACATTCCAGAACCCACCCAGGCCCTTCCGTTTCAAGCTCCTGAGTGGATTCCAGTGAACTTGCTACCAGAGAAGCCTGTCAGGTGCAGCTGGATGTCATTAAGATTTCAGTGGAACTGGGCCATCCCACAGGGAGCTGGGTCCTCAGATTCTCTGCTCTGGGCGGCCTGGCCCGATGGCCAAGCTCCTACTGGGCCAAGGAAACAAGGCATCTAGTTTCCCACGGCCTCTCCTCGGAGACCCAGGACTCCTGATGAGCCTTAGCTGGGACGCATCATGATCCATCGATCACACCCCACCTTTCATCTCCAAACAGAAAAACAAAAACCCTCAGAAATAGCCCGAGACCAGTCAGTACCTCCCCGTCCAACTCGGAAGTCAGGGAGAAGGTGCAGCTACCCTGTCCCTAAGTGACAGCCACTCTGGCCAGAGAAACAGCACCTTCGCAGTCTCGGGCTGAGGGTGGAGAGCCACCAGGGGGAGTGTCAGGGAGCTGCACCACCAGCGAGGCAGAGGAGCTGCAGGTGATGGCCAGCGGGATCTCCCGGCTGGACGACAGGGAGGCCACCGCCGGCTGGACACCCAGCCATCAAGAATGCTCGAGGGCTGCCCACCACGGCCTGGGCTACCTGGGGTACCTAGTCCAGGCCCTCAACCCAACCGTGTGTGGACGGGGTCCCAGTGACGCATGCTGGAAACCAATAATGTAGCCATACTTCAGACCCTCTCGGGTGCCCTCACGGAGCCCCCAGTTCTCACAGACAGCCTCGCCTGGTGAGTCGCAGGGGCCTGTCTCAGCAAGCCACAGCCCCGGCTCCCAACTCGGCAGCCAGCGGCACTGCCACACGGGGACCACCCCTCCAGCCACTGTGTCAGCATGGCGTGGGGGCAGAGGCTCTTGCTTCCTCCCCCTTCTCTCGCTCATGTCCCCACCCAGCCTTTGATTACCCCCCAAACACCATCTAGTGGGGGCTCAGACAGGAGCCCCACAGCAACCTGCCGGCCTTCAGATCCAGACAGGCCTTCCCTGCTCTCTCTCAACACTGGGGCTCCCTCTGCCTCTGCCCCAAAGAGCCCCTGCCCCCACCACAGCCGGAGCTTCCCCAGGGAGGAGGCCAGCCATGCAATTGTCCCATCTAGACCCAGCCGGAGACATCAGTCGGAACAGGCGCCTGCCCCCCGCCTCCATGCTCTCCTCCTGCCCTCGATCTGGGTGCCAACCTCAAGGACCCGCATCTGTCTTCGAGGCCACCAAGCTAATGCCCACCTGGGCTCTTCCTCCGGGCAGAATGCTCTCACTCCACGTCTTCCCGGGGGCCCCCTCCTTCACCTCTTTCAGGTCGACGGTCACAGAGCCTTCCTCGGCCTGGACAAGAGCAGGCTGGCCCCAATCGCTTCCATAGGCAGCCCTCATGTCTCCTCAACAGCTGGCTGCTCCCAGTTATCTGTTGGTGACAAGCCCACTGCCCTTCTCCTCCCTGGGAACAGAAGTGCCCACCTGCTCAGAGCCACCCCTGCCACCCCGCTCAGGGCTGGAGCGTCCTCAGGCTCCGAGAGGCACAGGGGCTTGCCTAGGGAAAAGTGGGTTAGCGGCAGCTGAGCCCAGCCGCCCTCTGAGGCCCAGAAAGCCACAGAACTATTTAAAACACCTGCGAACAGTTGCATAAGACCCCCGGCTAGGCAGATCACAGACACTCAGTGGCTGAGCACAGTGCCACACTGCCCCAGGTCAGGATGTGGGATGGCCTTTTCCAAATGATGGCCCTAAGTGCTCCGGAGATGCTCACGCTGGGGGTGCTGAAGCAGGCGGGTGCTTGCAGGGAGGAACCCAGCGCTAGGAGCTCCTATGTGCGGTACCCAGTTTGGGACCCCACCCCACGAGGGGGGGCACTGGAGAGAAGCCCCGGCTCCTCACAATCACTGTCTATCCCCAAGCTCCACACAAGGTCTGACCTATAAACCCAAAAACCAAACCCGCTGTGTCAAAGTCAGTTCAGAGGAGGGCCCCACAGGGTTTCCAAGATTGTGACTCTTCAGGACAGCTGACTGCCACATGGTAACCGGACAGCAGATTCGAAACACTGACCCCTGAGTTCACAGCTGAGTGCTTTACCCACTGTGCCACCAAGGCCCCTGGGCCATATACAGTAGGGCTGGGTAAACACCTCAGATTATGGATTACGACTTTAGGCTACTTCAGCGGTGCGGCTGCTCCACCCAGGGCCTGAGATGCCCACTTCGGGGGCACTGCAGAGTGCCAGGCAGGGCGGGCTTTCCAGTGGCTCCCAAGTCCCTGCCTTTGAGATCCTTGTGACTCCAGGGACCTCTTCATGGTCTCTCAGTCTCAGCAAGGTTAACACAATAGGGAGTCCTGGAGTGTTCGCTAGGAAGCCAAGCAGCCTCCCTGGCCTCTGCCCACTACATACTAGTAACACCCCTCCGCACTACGCTACTGGAGCACCCCAAAAACGTTTCAGAACACTAACAAATGTCCCCTGGAAAGCAGATTTGCCCCAAGAGAGGCCTGGATCCCAGAAACCACCTCAGATCAAACCAAACCCTTCGCATCGAGTCGGTTCCAACTCACAGCAACCCTATTACACCGGGGTAAGGTACCAATAACTTTTACAAGGAGTGGCTGGTGGATTCGAACAGCCAGCCCTTTAGTTAGCAGCAAAACTCCCAACCGCTGCGCCCCCCAAGGCACTGGCTGAAGTGCAGATTCCAGGATTCTGATGAGCCTCCCAAAGGCACAGCCAGGAAGGGGTTTTTAATCTGGTCTCCCACGGAGATGCCTATAACGGGTCCAATCCAGAAAACGCTAACCTAACTTGTCGGGCAGGGTGGGAGTAACTTCCTTCCCACCCTGCAATTCCTGCGGCCAGGCGGGGTCTCTCCTGAGACCTGGCTTCTGTGTCTGTGGTTCCCAGCTCTAGGGCCAAGTGCCTGCCCTCACAGGCTCTGGCCTGCCCTCCTGCACAGGCCGAGGCCAGGCTGCCCTGGGGGAAAGACGTTAACACACCTGTCAGCTCACTGATCCAAACGAAGGCCCCCCAAACACCGGAATTGGGTCGCCCCATTTTACAGTCACGGAAACTGAGGCACAGCCAGGTCAATCTTCACGCACTGGGTCCTGCAGCCAGCGGAGGGGGCGGGGGGCACTCCCAAGCCAGACCCCCGACCCAAGCCGGCGCTCCGACCAACGCGCCACCCTGCCCGGGTTTGGAGGCTGAGTGGCCGACTTTCCCGCCCGGGAAGCCCGGGTCCGCAGGCGCCCGCCTCGCCGTACCGCAGCAGTCGGGGGCTTTCGGGCCCGCGCCCCGCCCCCGCGCCCCGTCCCCGAGCTCACCTTGCGGCGGGCCCCGGGCGGCCGCGGTGTCCCGAGCTCCGAAAGCGCGCAGCAGCGAGCGCACCGGCGCCGGCCAGCCGGCCCGCCCCGCCGCGCGGCCGCGCATCCCGCCGGAGGCCCGCTCGGCACGGCTCGGGCTCAGCTCCGGGCCGGCTCCGCGGTTCCCCGGCGGCCAGCCGCGCAGCGCTCGAGCGCACACCCGGGCGCAGAGGCTCCGGGGGGCGGGCCGGGCGGGGGCGCGGCGGCGCGCAAGGCCGGCCCCTCGGCCCAGGGGCGGGGGGGCCGCCGGATTCCTCGTGACCTTGACCTGCGGACCCTCTCGGAGAAGGAGCTGCGGTCAGCTGTGCAGCGGGTCTGGGGCCTCGGTCCCCGGGTCTGCCTTCAGGGGCGCCCGGGAAGCGTTAAGGGCGCAGCCAGCCAGGCAGGAGGTGTACCCGCCTGTTAGCGGGGTCGTTAAGAGGCCGCGGAGTTGGAACAGCTGCGCGGCCCCCAGGCACGTGTCTTCGCTCTCCGTGCCTCAGTGCTCTCCCGCGTAAATGGTCTCGCAGATGATGCAGAGTTTAAGGTTCAGATGCGGCCTGAGGCTTCCTAACGCCGGGCCGCCTGCCTGCCCTTCACGCGATTTCTGTGAAGTCCAGACTTGCACTTCCAATAAACTGGGGCTGTAGGTGGTTTTTGAGAATCTCGGTTGGCGCGATGGTAAAACTCAGTCGCAAACCATAAAGGGCTGGCGCTTCAAACTCACCAGCCTCGGGGCAGAAGAAACATGGACACGGGAGTCGGCTGCCGTCGGGATTCACAGCCTCGGAAACCCCGTGGGGCAGGTCTGCTCAGTCCTGTAGGGTCTGAGTCAGAATCGACTCCGCCGCACCAAAACCAAACCCACTGTCGATTCTGACTCATAGCGACCCTACAGAACAGAGTGGAACTGTCCCATGGAATCTCCAAGGTACCCCTGGCAGATCTGAACTGCGGGCTTTTTGGTTAGCTGATGTAGCACTTAACCACCACGCGACTAGAGCCAGTGGGGTTTTTATTCTTATTTTAGTTGGTTTTTTAAGAAACATTTTGTTGTAAAACACACGCGACCTAAATATTTAGCAGACACCATTGTAATCACCAACCCACTCCAGAACTGGACTTGGGCCACACACCCAAATCCTTCCCTGTGGGGTCCCCCCATCAGCCCCCCACCCACAGGGAGGGGCTGGATCAGAGGTCTGGAGGTCTTTCGGCTTCCGGGTGTTCATGGCTGCAGACATGTCTTTGAAGCTGGATTTCCCGGCCTGGGATGGGTTTGGGGCCCCTGTTAGTACCCACACGGCGAGAGAACCAGGTGAGTCCAGACCTGGCTGGTGCAGGGTAACAGACAGGGCCCCCACCGGGTCAGCCACCCTGTTCACCTCACTCTCCCCTGCCCAGCCAGCCCCCAGCAGTGGACAGCGGGTGACACTGGGTGTCCATCTCCCCGATCCAGAAGTTTAGCTGAGAGGGTCCCCAGTGCAGTGCTGGGACTTGTGTGAAGCCCGTGGCAGGTGGGGAGGGGTGTCAGGAGGCCCCTGTGCCAAGAAGAAGGCACCTACGGCCTAACAGTGCCTTCCCACTGCTGTGCAGGACTCCACATCACCAGCGCCCACCCCACTGAAGATGGGATGAACTCGTGTGGAATTGCTCACACAGATTAGCACATAAATACCATCACACTTGTGCCTGCCTTGCTTGGTACAAATGGCACACCGCATTCGCCAGTTGATCTGCCCTGGGTGTGGAGCTGGGTACAACGGCTCACCTGAGCCTGGTCCCCTGAGATGGGGGAGGGGAGGCTTCCCTAAAACCGCTGTGGTACAGCTGCCTGGAACAGGGGTGACGGTGGGCCAGATGACACAGCAATGCATGTCCCGCACTGCGCTCCAGTCCACCTCCTTCCGCTTATTGGAAACATGCTCTAAACCATGCTGGTCTAACACAAGTCTCAGAAAAGTGGCACAATGGCTGCGAGCAACACAGCTCCATGGATGAGGAACCCCAGCAGCGACACAGGCCTGGAGCTCAGAAGGGCCCACACTGCATTTAACCGTCTGCTGATACCCCTTCGAGAGTCTTAATAAATTCTGAATGAGGGACCCCCACTTCTGTCTGCACTGTTGTTGCTAGGTGCTATGGGGTCAGCACCCAACTTGTAGGGACCCTCTGCGTGACAGAACGGAACACGGCCTGGTCCCGCACCATGCTCACAGCTGCTGTTGTGTTTGAGCCCATTTTTGCAGTCCCTGTGTGAATCGTCTCTTTGAGGGTCTTCCTCTCTTTCGATGACCTACTTCTCCAGGCACTGGTCCCTTCTGACACCATGTCAGAAGTATGTAAGATGAAGTCTCACCGTTCTTGCTTCCAAGGAGTCTGTTGTGAGGCTACTTTGTCTTCTTTAAACCCTGGTGGCGTAGTGGGTTAAGTGCTAAGTCGGCTCGCCAGAAGGTCGGCAGTTCAAATCTGCCAGGGGCTCCTTGGAAACTCTGTGAGCTGTTCTACTCTGACCCCCAGGGTCTCCACGAGCCAGACTCGACTGGATGTCAGTGGGGTTACATTGAGATATAATACTGAAGGCTGTATAGTATGATCTTCACCAGAAAGTGTTTCAAGTCCTCTTCACTTTCAGCAAGCAGGATTGTGTCATCTGCAAGACAAAGGCTGTTAATGAGTCTTCTTCCAGTCCTGATGCCTCCTTCCTCTTGTGCTTAGAGTGTAGATCAAATACAGTGAAAGGATACAACCCTGATAGGACACACACCTTTCCAGACTTGAGACCACACAGTGTCCCCTTGTCCTGTCACACGACTGCCTCTCGGTCCACATACAGATTCCTCATGAGCACGGTGAAGGGTTCTGGAATTCCCACTCTCTGCAGTGTTGGCCATAAGTGGTTAGGGTCCACACAGTCGAATGCCTTTGCACAGCAGTCAATGAAACTCAGGTAAACATCTTTCTGGTACTCTCAGCTTTCCGCCTGGACCCACCTGACATCAGCAATGACAGCCCTGCCCACACCCGCTTCCGAATCTGCTTGAATTTCTGGCCGGTCCCCATCAACGCTGCGCTGCTGCTGCTTTTCAACGATCTCCAGCAAACTTTTACTCGGGTGAGACATTAATCATATTGCTTGATAATTTCTGCATTCTGTTGGGTCACCTTTCTGCCCTAGACCCCCACAGTTTACGTCACAGCTCTGGCTGTGAACAGCCTCCCCCAGCACACACAGACATCCCAAAGCACTGGCTTGCCAAATTCATTGTCTGCTGAACCAGTGATTACCTTGGTGTCCCCGGGTCCCCCAGGAACAGAGGAGAGAACCTCAGAGGGCTTTCCCTAGAGGCCCAGGTGAACACTGGGGTGTTGCTGTAACTCCACTGCCCTTGAGTTGATCCCAACTCACAATGACCCTACAGGGCAGAGTAGAACTGCCCCTTAGAGTTTCCAGGGGTGCCTGGTAGATTTGGACTACTGACCTTTTGGTTAGCAGCAATAGCACTCAACCGCTATACCACCAGAATTTCCAGGGTACTGTTACAGAAGGCAACACAATCCATGCCCCTGCACCCTGTAGGCCAGCAAGGCTCACGTTCATGGGATCTGGGGTGTCAGTACATGTCACACTGCGACCCCACATTTTCTCTCTTGGTAAGCCAGGTGTTTGCAGCAGCCCCTGAATTGAGGAATGAGGAAGACCCCAGGTTTCCTCTGGGATCCACAGAGTGTACTGAGATTTATCGGTGATATCTGTCAAGCTGAAGGCCACCCAAGGAGGGCATGTGTCCTGCAGGCAGCCCTCTGCCATCCAGGAGGTCAGGAGGGTGCTGCCCAACAGGACGTGGGTCAAGGCTGAAGACCCTGAGGGTGGAAACTCAGGGGACCACGTGTCTGAGTCATCTGCTGTGATGGAAGTATGAGTGGATGGCTTTAGCAAAGAGAAGTTTATGTTCTCACAGAAAAGCAGGCTGAAAGTCCAGACTCAGGTGATCAGCTCCAGGGAAAAGTCCTTGTCAGACTTCCTGCAGCTGGGAGCTTCTCCAGTGCAGGGACCCCTGGTCCACAGGGTGTGCTCGGCTCCTGGCACTGCCTCCTTCATGGTGACAGGAGGTCCCCCATGCGCTCTGCTTGCTTCCCCTGCCTTCCTTGCCCAAGACACTGCCTGAAGGCACAGCAGAGTCTCTAGACTGAGTCATCTCAGTAGCGCCACGCTCCTCCTCCATTACCGACAAGCCAGAGGGGGGGTGCACAGCCTGGAGGAACAAGACAGGGATCATGGCCCAGCTGAATGGCCACACACATCTTGGGGGGCACACAGCTCAATCCATGACACCCCAGAAATCTCCGGCACGCACACAGGAAACACTCTGTAAAGTAATTGATGAGCCAAGACTTCCAAAGACACCCCCAGTAAGAGGTGTTACTTCAAGATGATGAAGGGTCTTGGGATTCTAACAGGGACCTGCCAGAAATTCAAGCAGATTCAGAAGCAGATGTCGGCAGGGCTATCATTGCCGATGTCAGATGGATCCAGACTGAAAGCCGAGAGTGCCAGAGAGACGTTTACCTGTGTTCCATTGACTGTGCAAAGGCTCTTGACAGTGGGTCCTAACCAGTCACGGCCAACACCTCGGAGCAGGCAAACTCCCAGGAAGGGTGGTGGCTGCGCGGCATGGGGCGCACCCTAAATACTGCTGAGGACCCACCTCCGCGTGGCTCCCTTTCTGTTCCGTGTGTTCCCCAGGATCAGTCACTGAAAGGTCAAGAAGAAAAGCAGTCCACTAAAACATAAACAAATCAAAAGACACCACAAGGGACTCAGTCTGGGGGGGATGACAATGGAACTGAAGTTGTACAGAGCAAGTGTGCATGTGTGTCTGTGTGTGTGTGTGGTATATGTACATGTGTTTGTGTATCTGAACACGTGTGCTTATGTATGTCTGGGTCTATAGATGTGTATGTGCATGGTATGTGTACGTGTGTGTGCTGTGTGTGTCATGTTTATGTGTGTGGTGTGTGTGTGAGCATGTATGTGTGTGGTCTGGGTATGTGCCTACATGTGTGTGGGAGGTGTGTATATGTGGATGTATATGTACGTGTAAGTATGGTGTGTGTAGTGTATACGTGTGTGTGGTGTGAATATTTGTGTATGTCAGTGTGGTATGCGTGTATGTGGTGCGCACGTGTGTGGTGTGTATATGTATGTAGGTGTGTGTGAGTGTGGTATGTGTCTATATGTGTGTGTACATATAAGCATATGTGTGTGTGGTGTGTCTTTATGCATGTGGTACGTGTATATTTGGGAGTATGTGTATGTGTATGAGTGTGTATGTATGTGGTGTATAAACATGTGTACATACTTGTCTATGCATGCAGGGGTGTGGGGGTATGGATGTGCATGTACGTGTGTGAGTGTGGTGTGTGTAGTGTGTGTACATGTGTGCATATGTGTGTGGTATATGCATGTGCTGTGGATATGCATTTGTGTGAGTGTGGTATGTGTATGTATGTGGTGGACTTGTATGTGTGTGCTCTGCACACATATGTAGGGGTGTGTGCGTGTGATGTGTGTATTGTGTCTGTATATGTGTATGTGCATGATATGTGTACATGGAAGCATGTGTGGGGTGTGTGTGCCTTTATGTTCATGGGTGTGGTATGTGTATGTGCGCAAGTGTCTGTGGGTGTTGAGTGTGTACATATGTGGTCAGGACACATGTATATATGTCTATGTATGTGTGTGATGTGTAGATGTATACATATGTGTGTGTGGTGTGAATATATGTGTAGGTCTGTGTGCCTGTGGTGTGTGTGTGTGTGATGTATATGTATGTGTGTGGTGTGTGTATACATGCTCATGTATGTGCCTGTCCTGGACACTGAGCGCCTGTTGTCACTCCAGGCCACATGTCACAAAGATTCTCGCATTGTGCCCCTGACAGAAGAAAACTCACAAGCACCCGCAGTGTCTGGGAGGGAAATGCCTCTCGTGTCCTAAATCTTTGCTGTATCATAAAACCCACAGAGCTGTCCCTCCAGATGGCTGGCGGAAGGCAGCTCTGAGGCTCGGGACACGCCCTTGCACCCCCGGGCCTTTGTCCCCCTGGAAGGCACCCGGGGGCTGCTGGAGGGCTCACTGGAAATGGGACTCCCTGGGTGTGGGCCAGGCCTCTGGGCTCCAGGGCACCAGGCACCACACTTGTTTCCTCCTGCTCTGTGCCATCCTGCCCGAGGCCAGGCCAGAACGCCCTGGTCACAGGGCCAAGCCACGGGCCCTGGAGGCCGCTCCAGCCTCTGGGTCAGAAAAGCAGGTGCAGGCACTCCCAAGCAGGCGCCGCCTCCTGCACAGCCGCCAGCAGAGGCCCCGGGTGCCCGGCGGAGGGGCCCGGGGTGCTGTCTCCTCCGGCTGGGGTCCATCTGCCAGGTCGGGGCGAGGGTCTGAGCCCAGCCCCCCTGAGAATTGCCCCTTCCCTCTGCGCAGTTCTGAGCTGACCTCAGGGTGCTCTGCAGGCACACTGGGGAGACCTCCTCCAACTATGCGCCTTTGGGGGGGCCGGGCTACCGTGGGTCAGAATCCACTTTACAGCAATGCGGTCGGTTCTTTCGGGTACAGCGCACGGTGTGGTCTGTGCGCCCTCTCCTGGTCACTAGAGAGCGTGCAGTCGAACCGGCCCCCTAAACCAAACCAGCTGACCAGAAAGACACACGGAGGCCTCACTGCGACCACACTCACGGTGACCAGATTCGCGGTAACCTTGTGGGTGCAGAGCAGCACTGCGCTCCGTTAACCGGTGGCCATTCAGTTGATTCCGACTCTTAGGCATACTGTGGACAGAGCAGGACGGCCCCACGGGGCTTCCAAGGCTGTAATCCACGCAGGCAGACTGTCCCTGTGTTCTTCCGCCGGGCGCTGGTAGGTGTAACCATGACGCCACCAGGACTCCTCTGTTGTCGTTGGGTGCTGTCAGGTAGGTTTCAATTCACAGCAAGCCTGTGCACCACCGGAGGACACGATACCCAGCCTTGTGCCATCCCCCTGATCATTGTCATACCTGAACCCACTGTTGAAACCACGCTGTTAATCCATCTCCTTGACAGTCTCACTCTTTTTGGCTGACCCTCTATTTTACCAACCATGACATCCTTCTTCAGGGACTGATCCCTTCTGATAACACATCCAAAGTATGTGAGACCAAGTCTCCCCATCCTGGCTTCTCAGGAGTACTCTGGTTGTACTTCTTCCAGGAGAGGCTAGTTTGTCCCTCCGGCAGCCTGTGGTTGTGTTAGCACCTAGTGCTGCTCCAACAGAAATGCCACAGGTGAATGGCTTTAAAAAGAGAAGTTCATTTGTCACAATCCAGTAGGCTACACGTGCACCCAAGTCCAAATTCAGGGCATCAGCTCCAGGGGGAGTCTTTCTCTGTTGGCTCTGGAGGAAGGTCCTTGTCATCAATCTCCCCCCAGAATGGGAGCTTCTTGCGGCTCAGGGACCCCTGGTTTTCCAAGGACATGCTCTGCTCCCAGCACTGATTCTTTCCGGATGGCAGGAGGTCCCCAGCTCTCTGCTTGCTTCCCTTTCCTTTGGATCTCCAGAGGTGCTTAAGGCACAAAACAACCCTACCAGGAGCCCTGACTCATTGACACAGCTGGTGTGGTCTTCACTTGTTAACATTCCAGAGACAAGATTGACAATATAGGGGCATCAGCAGTGCTGGGAATCATGGCCCCAATTGCTACACACTTTTGGGGGGAACACAATTCAATCCATGCCAATGGCATATTCAGTATTCTTCACCAACACGATAATTCAAAGGCATTGATTCTTCTGTGGCCCTCTCTCACTGTCTGGCTTTTTGCATGCATATGAAGCGACTTGAAAGCTCAGTGGCTGGGGTGAGGCACACCCTCTCAACACTTGAACAGTTTCAGCACTTTCGCAGCAGATCCATCTACCCCAATTCTTTGTCTGATTTCTTCACTGCTATTTCCAGGGGGCACTGATTGGGGAGCCAAGTAAAATGAGATCCTTGACAAACTCAGTCTTCTCTCCATTGGCCATAATGTTGCTTATTGGTTCAGCTGTGACAATTTTTGTTTTCTTGATGTTGAGGTATAATCCACAATGAAGGCTGTGGTCTTTGATCATTGGTAAGTGCTTCCAGTTCTCCGCTTTCAGCAAACAGGTTCGTGTCATCTGCATAACGCAGGTTATTAATGAGTTATCCTCCAATCCTGAGGCCTCCTTCTTCATGTGGTCCAGCTTTTAGGATTATTTGCTTGGCATACAGATTGCAAAGGTATGGTGAAAGGGTACAGGCCTGACGCACACCTTTCCTGACTTTAAACCATGCAGTGTCCCCTTGTTCTGTTGACACACTTGCCTCTTAATCCATATACAGATTCCTCATGAACACAATTAAGTGTTCTGGAATTCCCATTCTCTGCAATGTTATTCCTAATTTTTTATGATCCACACAGTCGAATGCCTTTGCATAGAAAATAAACCCTAGGTAAGTATCTTTCTATTTATTCTCTCCTTTCAGCTAGATCTATCTGACATCAGCAATGACATCCCTAGTTCCATATCTTTTTCTGAATCCAGCTTGTATTTCTGGCCAAAGCCAAGTGCTGTCTTAAACAATACCATTAATGTGATGCACAGGTAAAACTTGGCTGAAGATCGTTCAAAAATAGCTGCAACAGTACATTGACAGGGACACGCCAGAAATTCAAGCTGCATGCAGAAGAGATCCTCTGAGTTCTTCAGTGTTTGTGTTCTCATCCACATATGTCCATATTCTTTTTCACATATAGTCAATGTTTTATCCCCAGATCTTTGAGCAAAATTGTCACTCCACACACAGCATTTACCCAGGGCTTCTGGGAGACACTTCCACATACCCCCCCCAGGGAGCCCCACTGCATCATGAGGGGCAGGGCCCGGCATGGAGCTGCCCCTGGCTGCATGCTGGCACAGGGAGCCTGCCCAGGACTGAACCCCCCTGGCCTGGTCTGAAGCCTCTGGCCGCGTCTCCTGCCCCACCCGTTCTCTCTTCTTCCATCCTTCTGCAGTACTTCAGGTACCCATGTGAGCTGTCTCAGACCCTCTTTATAACAACGTGGGGGATATTAGCAAGTAGCTAAAAAATAATTGTCAAAATAAACATTATGCAGCAGCTTTTGAAAACAAGTTGGCAGTTCCTGTAAAAGCTAAACATAATTATTACATAACCTAGAAATTCTACCCCCAAAGTATCTACCCCAGAGAAAGAAAAACCCTGTAAGTGAATGTTTACAGCAGCAGAGTGAATAACTGTCCCAAAGTGGAAGCAGCCCAAATGTCTGTCAGCTGATGTGTGGGCCAACCAAGAGTGGTCTACACATACCATGAGGTATTACTCAGCCAAAGAAAGAAGTTCTGGTCCCTGCAGCAATGTGGGTGAACGGTGAGAATATTGTGCTGAGTGAGAAATGCATCCCAATGGCTCACGTGATAACATGATTCATGTGTGTGAAATGCTCCGAAGAGGCAGAGTGGCAGAGAGGGAGTGAAGGCTGACCAGCAGGCTGTTTCTTTGGGGGCTTCTTCTTGGTTCTGGGCGGTGGGGATGGCTGTGCAACACTGCAAGCATTCTAAAAGACACTGGATTAGGTACTTAAAGATGGCAAACTTTATAGTCTACAAAGTAGGAAAAAAACAAATCATCAATGTATCCATTGGGGTGGATGGTCTACTTGTGCTGGCTATTTAGAGATAAGCACTTAATCCTCCAGGAACCCTGGCATCTGGGAAGAGGGGTCCACTTTACAGCAGAAACAGTGAATCAGGCAGGGCTCCCGCATATCCCCCAGGACTTCTCTACACCTGCAAAGTGTCCTTCCATTGAGGGAGTATGGAGGAGGGGGATACTAGGGTGAGGGGAGAGAGAAGCACAGAGCTGTGGTGCCTCAGAATCCCAACTCGGTCAACAATTGAAAAAAAACAAACCAAATCCAGGGCCATTGCCATGGACTGAATGGCATTCCCACAAACATGTGCATAGAAATTTGGCTGGTCTATGATTCCTGGTACTGTGTATGCTGCACAACTCTGCCTGTGTGATGTTAATGAGGGAGGATGGTGGTAGCTGGGTAGGTGGGGTAGGACTCCACGTGAAAGCTTGTTTTGTGCCTTGAGGCTATCTCTTCAAATATAAAGGAAAGAGCTAGCAGAGAGATTTGGGGACCTCAGACCACCAAGAAGCGGTGCTTGGAGCAGACCACATCCTTTGGCAAAGACTCAGGTCCCTGTGCCTCAGAAGCTCCCAGCCCAGAGGAAGATTGGTGACAAGGACCTCCCTCTAGAGCCAGTAGAGAAAGCCTTCCCCTGGAGCTGACACTCTGAATTTGGACCTTTGGCTTACTGCATTGTGACAAATAAAATTTCTCTTTTTAAAGCCATCCACCTGTGGTATTTCTGTTAAGGCAGACATGTGGATGATATTGTTTAATAATGTCTGCCAGAAATTCAAGGTGGATTCAGAAGAGGAAATAGGACAAGGGATATCACTGTGGATAGCCAGCTAGCATCTGGCTAAAACAGCCTTCAGTTGAACTCTGACTCATAGCACAATATAGGACAGAGCAGAACTGCCCCACAGGGTCTTTAAGGAGAGGCTGGATGACTAGAGCTGCCAACCTTTTGGTTAGTAGCCATGCTGTTATTGTGAACAACTCAAACAAAAACAAAACCCAGTGCCATTGAGTCAATTCTGACTCATGGTCACCCTATAGGATGGAGTAGAGCTGTTCCATAGAATTTCCAAGGAGTACGCAGCAGATCTGAGCTGTGAGCCTTTTTGTTAGCAGATGTAGCACTTAACGACTATGCACCAGGGTTTCCTGTGAACAACAGGCCCCTTGAAATAGATAAAGATAAAGGAGTGGAGTCAAGATGGCAGACTAAACATTTGTCTCCCTAAATCCCTCTGGAAAGCAAGACCTGCATTGATAATTAAATGGAACCTTCTGTACACCCAGTGAGGCCTAGGACATGGCACAGGGCTGTTAATTTGGACTTCATATCACTGAACTGAAAACCTCCTCTCTTTTGCTGACCTCCACTCTTGGCAATGGACTAAAGGTAACTCACCATTTTAACTTTTTTTGTCTGTTTTAGCCAGTGGGCAGAGCTGGGACTTGACTAGCAGCTAATCTCAGAAGCACTGCTGGTGGGATCAACAGGCGAAACTTCCATATTTTGAGAGCCCAGCTTTGGACTCTGTGCATCTCGGCATCTGTGACCTCTCCACCTCTGCCATAGAGTAGCCTCTACAGAGCCAGCAGGCGGTCTTGTGGTAGATGCCATCTTCTTCCACTGGGAGGGAGATTACCTATATGGAGGCCTCAGCTGGACCTAATTCCTAGGCTGGGAGGCAGCTCCTGCCTGAAGGAGAGCAATTTTCTGGCAGAAAAGCAGTATCTGACACAATGTCGCCTAAAGCTGGGGCTGACAGCAGAGGCCAGTAGGGCAGTAGCCTTTCTGTATATTGAACTAGTTTATAACATCTGGGGTTGGATATAGAGGTGCTTACTTTGCCAGCTGGGAAGAGGGGCCTATAAACCTGAAAACCCGACTGACTTTGGAAGTTGTCCCATACCTTTTACCTTTCATTTTAAGACGGCCTAGAGTAACAACTGTGGTCCATCCTCATGCACCTCTAGCAGCCTCTATTGACTCACATGATTTCCAAGAAACAACAAACTGTGGAGAAAACCATAACCAAGAAATCACTCATGGCTTCAGAAGGCCCCCAAAAGAAAGCATCACAGAACTTCCCAGATGAAGAAACCTTTCTGAAACTATTGGAAGGTGAATACAAAAGGATCATATATAGAGCCCTCCTAGACCTTATACAAAATGCAACAGAGCAAAATGAAAAACTAAGCAAGCTGTTCGATATGATGGAACGTCAGCACTCTGAAATCCAGCAGATCAAGAACAAAGTCAAAGACATAGAAACTTCAATTCAAAGCCAAGAAAACAGAATGGAACAAATGGAAAAGAGACTTTCTGATTTGGAAGACAGAGTTACTGACTCCAGCATCCATGAGGAAAAATCAGAAAAAAGAAACAAGAAAAATGAAGAAGCATGTGGAACTCTATTAAGAGAACTCTATTAAGAGTTAATCTATGATTAACTGGAGTTCCTGAACAGAGAGAGACACCTGAGAACACACAGAGGATTGTTGCTGAGCTGCTGACAGAAAATTTCCCAGAAATTATGAAAGAAGAGAACATAGATATCCAAGATGCATATCAAATGCCACTCAATATAGATCTCAAAAGAAAGACTCCAAGACATATTATAACCAGGCTTAACAAAATGAAACATAAGCAGAAACTCTTAAGGCAGCAAGACTCAAAGCAAAGCTAACATTCAGAAGGAACTAAGCCTTGAAGGAGGAGAACTTCCAACTGAGAATTATATAACCTGCAAAATTATCTTTCCAATATGAAAATGAAATTAAGACATTTGCAGACAAACAGAAATTCAGAAACATTGTAAAAACCAAACCAAAGCTACAAGAAATACTGAAAGAGTCTCTTGGCTTGGAAGAACAAAACCACTAACTTTATATTTTAGAAGCAAATACAGGACGCATCACCCTGAATCCTGCTCAGTTAAGGAAGGCACCAAACTCCATCAAACCTATAATAGTAGAAGAAATGATCCAGTGATCATATAATGAAAACTATGATGTCATCATATTAAAAACAGGGATGTACTACTGTCGTTATAGTCCATCCAGATGGAGAGGAAGTTGATAAGAACAGTAGTAATGAAAGTTGAGTTTATACATAGTTTATTAAGGGGGATCACAGGGGCAGCCATAAAGCACAATGAAGATGCAACATATCAAATCAAGAAACGTAATACAGGTAATACGGGAGTCTCAACAACCACAAAACTAACTCTGAAAAAGGTGAAAAATCAGCTCATAAAGAAGAATGTCGTGGAACAGATTAATAAGAACAAGAGAGAAAACATCAACACAAAAATTAACATATCACAATGGCAGCACTGAACACATATCTATCAATAATTACATTGAATATGAATGGACTCAGTTCTCCAGTAAAGTGGCATCTTGGATTAAAATACACGACCCATCGATACATTGCCTACAAGAAACTCACCTTAGACTTAAAGATAGGAACAAACTGAAAATTAAAGAATGGAAGAATACATACCAAGCTAACAATGAACAAAGAAGAGCAGGTGTGGCAATTCTAATCTCAGATAAAATAGGTTTAAATGTAAAATCCACCATTGTGGGCGAGGATGGACACTATTTATTGCTGAAAGGTTCCATACACAAGCAGGACTTAACAACATTAAATATTTATGCATCTAATATTAGAGGACCTAAATACATCAAAGAAACACTGACTACATTCAAAAATGAGACAGATCACTCCACAACACTCCACTCTCAATGTTGGACATATGGTCTAGAAAAAAAGCTCAATAAAGACACAGAAGACCTTATTGCCACAATTAAGCAACTAGACCACATTGACATATACCGAACTTTCTGTCCATCAGTGGACAACAACACCTTCTTCTCCAGTGCACGTGGAATATTCTCCAAAATAGACCATGTGTTAGGACATAAAGCAATTCTCAACAAAATCCATACCACTGAATTAATGCAAAGCATCTTCTCAGATCATAAAGCCATAAAAGGCAAAATCAATAGCAGAAAAAACACAGAAAGTGGAACTCATGGAAACTGAACAACATCTTGCTCAAAAAGCCATGAGTTATAGAAAAAAATCAAGGATGAAATAAAGAAACTTATGGATTCCAATCAGAATGAAAACACTTCCTACCAGAACCTATGGGATGCAGCCAAAGCAGTCCCCAGAGGTCAGTTTATCTCCATAAGTGCACTCATCTGGAAGGAAGAAAGAAACCAAACCAAAGAACGAAACCTACAGCTTAGGCAAGTAGAGAGAGAACAGAGGAACCCCTCAGGCACCAGAAGAAAACAAATCACAAAGATTAGAGAGGAACTAAACGAATTAGAGAAGATAAGAACAATTGAAAAGGCCCAAAGCTGGTTTTTTGAAAAGATCAACAAAATTGACAAACCACTGACTAAACTTAGTAAAGAAAAACAGGAAAGGAAACAAATAACCCAAATGACAAATGAGAGGGAAGTTGTCACCACAGATCCAACAGAAATAAAAATATCATAACAGCATACTATGAAAGACTGTACTCTAACAAATTTGGAAACATAGGGGAAATGGACAAATTCCTTGATTCATATCACCTACCAAAATTATCACAAGGTGAAGCAAAACAACTTAATAAACTCATCACAAAGCAAGAGATTGAAAAACTCATCCAAAACCTACCAACCCAAAAAAGTCTGGGCCCAGATGGCTTCACTGCAGAATTCTGCCAAGTTTTTAGAGAAGACTTATCTCCAATACTACTGAGACTATTTCACAGTATAGAAAGGGATGGAATACTCCCCAACTCATTCTATGAAGC
Organism: Heterohyrax brucei; assembly: GCA_028571685.1. Lineage (NCBI taxonomy): Eukaryota > Metazoa > Chordata > Mammalia > Hyracoidea > Procaviidae > Heterohyrax > Heterohyrax brucei. Next base: position 88,061,100 of record CM053156.1, on the reverse strand, counting down.
CAGCATGACCCTGGTACCAAAGCCAGGGAAAGACTCAACCAAAAAGGAGAACTACAGACCAATATCACTCATGAATCTAGATGCAAAAATCCTCAACAAAATTCTAGCCAATGAATACAACAACATATCAAAAAAATAATCCATCATGACCAAGTTGGATTCATACCAGGTGTCTTAGGCTGGGTTTTCTAGGGAAGCAAAACCAGTAACACGTGTAGGTACAAGGAAAGATTTATAAGATAGAGAGAGAGAGAGAGAGAGAGAGGAAACAGTTCACGTAATCACAGAAACTGAATGTCCCAAGTTCTGGCACAAGCCTCATGTGGCCACAGAAGCTGAGGAACCCAAAGTCAGCAGGTCAGAGACCAGAGTTCTAGATTACCAAGCTGGTGGCGAGACAAAGCGACAGAGGCTGGCAAACCCAGGATTGGCAGGTCAGGGAGCAGGAGCGGCAGAGGCTGGTGAACCCAGGATTGGCAGGTCAGGCAGCAGGACTCTCAAGTGCCAACTGTAAGGACTGATGTGTCCAACAGCTGCTAGTTCAAGTCCTGGAACCAGACGCCGGAAGAAGAGAGCAGGAGCTCCTGGCTACATGAGCAAACCAGCAGCCGTAGTGAAGGTCGAAGATGAGAGCCGAGGGGCAGGGAGCCACCACAAACTCCGCCCTGCCACTTAATACAGCAGCCAAATATGGAGTAGCCAAGTTGACATAATCCTGACCACTACACCAGGGATGCAAGGCTAGTTCAACATAAGAAAAACAATTAATGTGATCAACCACGTAAGTAACACAGCAGACAAGAATCACCTGATTTTGTCTATTGATGCAGAAAAGGCATTTGATAAAGTCCATCACCTATTCATGCTAAAAACTCTCAGGAAAATAGGGATAGAAGGCAAATTCCTCAATGCAATAAGGACCATTTATACAAAGCCAACTGCCTATGTCATCCTGAATGGAGAGAGACTGAAACAGTTTCCCTTGAGAACAGGAACTAGACAAGAATGCCCACCCTCACCTCTCCTATTCAACATTGTACTAGAAGTTCTAGCCAGAGCCATCAGACAAGACCGAGAAATAAAGGACAACTGCATCAGTAAAGAAGTAAATATCTCTCTATTTGCAGATGATATGATTGTATACACAGAGAATCCTAAAAAAAAAAAAAAAAACAAAAACCATAAGTAAACTCCTCAAACTGATGAGTTCAGCAAAGTCTCAGGATACAAGATAAACATAAGCAAATCAGTAGGATTCCTTTATACCAACAACAAGATTATTAAGGAAGAAATCACCAAACCAATACTATTTACTATAGCATCTAAGATGATAAAGTACCTAGAAATAAGTCTAACCAGAGAAATAACAGACCTTTACAAAGAGAACTACAAGTTCTTACCACAAGAAACTAAAAGAGACTTACACAGATGGAGAAACCTACCCTGTCCACGGGTAGGAAGACTTAACAACGTGAAAATGTCTATTTTACCCAAAGCAATCTACTTATATGATGCAATCCCAATACAAATTCCAGTGACATTTTTTAATGAGATGGAGAAACAAAGAGAACAAGCCCCAGATAAGTAAGGCACCACTGAAGAAGAAGAATACACTAGGAGGCCTCTCATTACCCGATTTTAGAAACTATTACACTGCCACAGTAGTCAAAACAGCCTGATACTGCTACAAAAAGAGACAGATAGATCAATGGAACAAAATCGAGATCCCAGAGATGACACCATCTTCCTATGAATAGTTCATATTCGACAAAGGTCCTAAGAAATTAAACTGGGGTAAAAACCATCTCTTCAGCAAATGGTGCTGGCAAAACTGGATATCCATCTGCAACAAACTGAAACAAGACCCATATTGCACACCTTATACAAAAACCAAATCAAATTGGATAAAAGACCTAAATATCAAATCTAAAACGATAAAGTTCATCCAAGAAAAAGTAGGAAAAACAATGGAAGTTTTAATATACAACGCAGACAAACTTCAAAATCTATCAAACCAGAAACAACAGAAGAGAAAATACACAAATGGAAACTACTTAAGATTCAAACACTTTTGCTCATCCAAAGACTTAATCAAAAGAATTAAAAGGTCACCTATAGAATGGGAAAAGATAATTGGCAACTGTATGTTAGACTGACACCTGATCTCCATAATCTATAAGGTACTACAGAATATCAACAAGAAAAAGATAAATCATCCAATTAAGCAATGGACAAAGGAGATGGACAGACACTTCCCTAAAGAGGAGATCTGGGCAGCCAAAAAACCCATGCGGACATGCTCAAGATCATTAGCTATTAAAGAAATTCAAATCAAAACGACAGTGAGATACCATCTCACCCCAACCACAAGGTTGGCCATAATCCAAAAAATGCAAAACAACAAATGCTGCAGAGGCTGTGGAGAGACTGGAACACTCCTACACTGATGGTGGGATTGCAAAATGATGCAACCTCTGTGGAAAACAATCTGGCACTTCCTTAAAAAGCTGGATCTAGGTACACCATTTGACCCAGTAATTTCACTGCTCGGAATATATTCTACAGAATCAAGGCCATTGACACCAACTGGTACATGCACACAAATGTTTATCACAGCACAGTACACAATAGCAAAAAGATGGAATCAACCCAGATGCCCAACAACAGAGGAATGGATAGGTAAACTATGGCATATATACTTAATGGAACACTCTGCAATGATAAACAACAAAGATGATTTTAGCAAACATCTCATAACCCGGTTTCAACTGGAGGACATTATGCTGAGTGAAAGTAGTCATCAACAAAAGAACAAATATGGTATGAGACCCCTACAATAAGAACTTAAAAACAGACTCACGCATAGAAGAAAAGACTCTTTGGCAGCTGCAAGGGTTGGGAGGGAAGGACAGTGAGGGATTAGATAGTTGACAGAAATTTGGTTGGGTGAAATCTGTGACAGCACACGTTAGAAACAAGATCAATATTAACTGGACTTCAACATAACATGATTACTCCTCCCATCTTAACCCAATATTGTAAGGACAAAGTAGCTGGGGCAGGGGGCCAGTGACCACTCTCTCAGAGGAAATCAAGGCCAGTTGGCACAACTAGCATTTTGCTAAGAGAGCCCTCTGCACCCCACATTGTTGAGTGGCATCTGGGGTTGTGAAACTACCCAGCTGCCACTGAGGGTACGGCAAATGGTCCCAACTCAGCAGGAATGGATGATCACCAAAGACCAAAAAGACAGACTCATGACTGAAAGAACCAGATGGTGCCCGGCCACCACCAGTGATAGCCGTGACAGAGCTCCCCAAGTTGACTCTAAGTGGCAACACAAGAATAAAAAGGGGGGCACCCTGAGACCTCCACTAAAAGACTGCAATTGATGGTCCAGGGGCCTTGGAGTTCCCCTGGGAGCATGGCCCCTGGCCCTGATGCTGCCCCTGTTCATAAATCATAATGGACGTCAATTCTTTGGACAGGAATGGATTGGACTTGGCAACACAGAGTGACCATATCATGTGTGCACTTTATGGTTCTATGCATCTATAGGATGTCATCCTGCTGACCTCTTACAGAAGGCAGGGGAGTGGATGGAGAGAACGTGATAAGAGATTGTTGGGAGGATGACATGTATGGAGCAGACAGGAAGAATGTGCTGTCACCAGACAGAGAGAGCAGTGGGAGCTGCTTATAGTGGACATACAAATTTATATGGGAATGTATATTTTCATTCAATCATAATAAAAAAAAAAACAAAAAAAAGATAAAGGCACCCATCCGTATATTCAACCACCGACCCACCCACCCACCCATCTACCCATCTACCCATCCACCCATATACCAATTGATCCATCCATATACCCACCCATGTACCCATATATTCACCTACCCATTCACCCATCCATCCACCTACCCACCTCATTCGTCTATCCCCCATCTACCCACCCACCCAACCACCCATCTACCTTCCATCCATCCATCCACCCACCTCATTCATCTATCCCCTGTCCCCACCACCTGCCCATGCACCCATCCACCCTCCGTTAACTTACCCTGTCTCCTCACTCTCACTCTCCTGACCTCTGTGACACCAGTGGTGTTGTTAGCTGATTCTCCCCCTTCTCTGTCTCAGCTCCTGTTTTCTCCTCTCTCTTTCAGAATGTGTTTTCTCTGTCCTGCAGCCAATGTCATCTGAAGCCTACCCCCACCCCCACTGCACTGAGAAAGGAGCCTTTTTCCTGGGGAAGTGTGGAGGTTGGAACAAGCTCAGGTCTTTGCTGTGTCTCTTCCTCCGTTTTATTTGGGACCCCTTTCTTAGACCTGCTTTTCCTCTTTATTTATTTTCCCACTCAGAGGAAAACACTTGAGGCTGGAATTTGGACGTGAACTGGGGGAGGAATGCCATCTGAGATTTCCCCAAAACTTGGAGGTCTACAGTTCCCACCACAGATCCTGTGCATGTGCTATTCTCACTTCCAGGTGTGCTCCCCACCCCTTCTCACCACCTGTTCCCCTACATTCAAAATAAATAAATAAATACAGATCCCTCCCTAAATGTCACCTCCTCAGAGAGGGCCATCCACCAGCCTGGTAAAGAAGTCCTCCCTTGGTCTATGCCAGACTTTGCCTGTGTCCTTCCTGAAAACAAACCCCATCAGTCTGCAGAGCTCAGACCTGCTCATTTCACCCCAAGAGGCTGAAGGAGCAGGGTGAGCCAATCATTTATCTGCATAAACAGGGACTCCCAAGAATAAAGGGTTTCTGTTAAATTGGCACCAAGGTAACAGGTGCAAAAACTAAGGCATGGGGACACCTCTGGACAATTGGCTCTCAGGGCAGTTCACCTGGGGGGCAGGAAGGGAAACACCTGTATCTACTGCATGCCCTCCTCTTCAAGGTGAGAGTTTCTACTCTCACCAGTGAGACAGGGCCCCAAAGTGGTAGGATCCCTGCAGGGTTTCCAGTGGGAGATCAGCAATGTCTGTAAGGGGGGCACTGAGGGAGCCTGAAGGCTTGGTGTAGAGACACCCGGGGGAGCCCAGGTTGCCCTCCTGGCCCATGAGCTGCATTTGCCTCAACAGGCTACATGGGACTCCCAGTCAACCCGGCCCCTGTCCCCACAGTCCCCGAGTCCAGCCCCACACTGCAGGCTCTCAGGGCACGCTTGTGGAAGGAATGCTGAGAGCAAACTGGTCAAGGCAGCCCCAGTACAAGGAAACCAGGCCCAGTGGTGAGGCCCAGGTGTGACAAGGGACAGTTGGGGTGGGGTGCAGGAGACCCAGAGGGCTGCCCTGGAGCATGGCTAGGAGGAACTAGGGACCCCCAAAGGGTAAAGTAGGAGCTGTTGGGGCTCAGAGACCTTTCCAACAGAAGCCATTGCCCTGAGGGCTCTGGTGACCCCTCGGGCTGAGGGTCTGAGATGTGCTGAGGGCAGGCCCACCCAGGCTGTGGCCTCTGCTACACGGGGACAACAGACTTGGCCCCGAGAGCAGCCTCCATGCTGGACACATACATGGCTTCCCGAGCTGGGACCTGTGTCATCCCTGCCTGCAGCTTGTGTGGTACCATGATCTGGCGTCCACACCCAAGGCCCCATTTGCAACCATGTCTGCCGCCCGGATGAGAAGCACCCTCTGTTTCCCTCCGGGGAAGCACCCCATAGCCCATCAATGGATTCCCCACCTCCTCTGCCCAGTGTCCTGTGAAAACCCAAACAGAGGTACTTTGTATATTCCTGCTCTGCCGCGGTCCTGTGAGCACCCCAGCTGTCGCTGGTGGCCCCACAGGGCTTGTAGTGAGACCAGAGCCTGGGAGTGCCGCCCGTTTCAGGTCCTCCGCCCTGCCGCTGTTGGAAACGCTGGTGGTGCAGTGGTGAAGTGCTGAGTCTGCTCAGCGAAAGGTCGGCAGCTCAAGTCTGCCAGGTGCTCCTTGGAAACTCCACGGGGCAATGCCACTCTGACCTCTAGGGTTGCTATGGCAGTGGGTTTAACTTGCCACTACTGTTTTCCACCTTATCTGGCGCCCTCGAGTAGAATCTGACCCCCGGTGATCCCATGCGGCGGGACAGAACTGCCCCAGGGCTCCCCTGGCTGTGATCTTTAGGGGCACGTCACGGGCTCTTGCTCTCGTGCAGCCACCGGTTGGGTTTGAACTGCCAACTCTTCAGTTGTCAACCGAGCACTTAACCGCTGCACTACCGGGAGTCCTCGCCATCCTTCCAACATTGTGATTACACCAAGTTAAACCCCTCTACGTGCCACCCTGCGGCAGGTGCAGGGTCTCTGAAGCGCGGCTCAGGTCATTAGGACCTGTCTTTTTTCCGAAGATCACAGCAGAGAAGCCCAAATGACAAGTGGGTCTCCCCCCCACCCAGCTAACCCCCGCTGATGAGCTGTCTGACAAACCAAAGGGCCTGGGAGGGCAGCTCACAAACCAGGGGTGGGAGCCAAGGAGCCCTGAGATTGGTGTTTGCCGGGGGCGGGGGGTGGAGACCACTCTGCGTTAGGCTGGCTTCTCTAGAGGGCAAAACCAGCTAAGCACATAAAAGTGTATAGAGAGAAAAACTTACATCAAGGAAAGAGGGCGCAGTTGTAGAGGCTGGAAGGTCCTGAGTCCTGGATCAGGATGGAGGCTTCTCTCCGTTCACGTAGCTGCAGGCGCTGGCGACCCTCAGACTGGCAGGTCAGAGCGCAGGGCTCCTGCCCTCAGGCTGTGAAGATCCCTGAATTCCAAGATCTTCAGACAACCTGATGACTCAAGTCCCGGGAGCCGGAGGTCAGACAAACAGGAGGCAGCGAGGGACCCAGAGCCCACCGAGAGCCAGACCACCTCTTTATATACAGATGCAGGCCACACCTCCACAGATACGCCCTTGAAACTGATTGGCTGCTCACCACAGACGCAGTCAGGGGCGTGACCACGTGTAAATACAGGCAGCCGTGACCCCGGCAGTCGTGCCCCAGCAAAGGCGACACACAACCGTAACTGTCACGTGCTCTTTAGTTAGCACTTGAATAAAAACCCCCAAACCTAACCATCGCCTCAGAGTTCATTCTGGCTCACGGTGACCCCACAGTACAGAGTACAACTGCCCCATAGGGTTTCCGACGAACAGGTGGTGGATCCAGACTGGCCACCTTTTGGCCAGCAGCCAGGTACTGCTACACCAGGACCCTAGCATCTGGGTCAGAGGCCAGCCGACTTGTCCTTTAAAGAGCCAGACAGAACGCACTTTAGGGTTGTGGGCTGGCTGTTTCTGCTATTGTAAGCACAGAGACCACTTACAAACAGATGGGCAGGGCTGTGCTCCAGTAAGGCTTTATTCACAAGAACAGGTGGCTGGGGATCCTCTCTGGGGAGTGTGTCCAGCCTCCGGTCCAGGACGCTGCTCCGACTTCGAGTGAGCTAGCTTGGTGGTGTCCAGGAGACTGAAGGTCCGTGGTTCAGCTAGTCCGACAAGTGTTCATTGAAGTCCCTGGGTGGCACACACAGCTAAGTGCTCAGCTGCTGGCTGAAAGGGCGGGGGTCTGAACCTACCCAGGGGTGCCGCGCAAGAAAGCCCTGCCAATCTACTTCCAAAAACTTGGCCACTGAAAATCCGGGGAACGCAGTGGTACTCTGACACTCCCCGGGTGGCCATGAGTCCCAGAGCCTCCGACAGCAGCTGGTCTGCTTTCTCTCTGTTGCGTGCTCTTCCGGTCCTATCCTGTATTGAGGACTTCGTGCATTATTTTATCAGTCCCGCAATAAACCTGAGAAAGAGAGAGAGAGAGAGACCACTGTGCTCTCATTTTATCCGTGAAGTCAAGGACCAGTCCGGCTAGGGAACTGAGAAGTCTCAGACTGGAAATGTAAACCCAGGTGTGCCGGATCCCAGCGCTCGGGGTCCTACAGACACCGTGGCCACTGGGGGACGTGTCCTGAACTCTGATGGGCAGCCAGCGGAGGGGATCAACAGTCGCTCGGGGTGACACGGTGCAGCGTTGAACTCACCGCCGAGCGGCTGGAGGTCTGAATTCACAGAGAGGCGCCTGGCAGAAAGGCCTGGCCGCTTACTTTCCCAAACTCAGAAACCCTGTGAACCCCATAGACAGCTCTGCTCCGACGCACACAGAGTCAGCGGGAGTCAGACTGACTCGGGGCTGCTGGTTTCCTCACTAGGTACCCGTCACTGCTCCAAGTTCTGAGTCTAGCCGGGATCCATCAGCCAGAAGCCCCTGCCCTCGGTGGTTGGGGTGCGGACGGGGTGCGCTTACTGTATCAGCTCACAGCCTAGCCACTGAGGTCCCATCCGCTGGGAACCCTCGTCCCCTGCAGCAATTACTTGGCTTTCCTTCAAGAAAACACAAAAAACCCAAACCCACTGCCGTCGAGTCAATTCCAACTCACAGCGACCCTACAGGACCGAGCAGAACTGCCCATGGAGTTTCCGAGGAGCACCGGGCGGCCTTGAACTGGCGACCTTTCGGGGAGCAGACGCAGCACTTAACCACGGCGCTACCAGGGTCTCCAGCACGGCCGCCGAGAATCACGGCTGGGATGGGGCGCCCTCTGGTGGCGCTCGGGAGGGGTGCAGCACAGAGCTCCGGGAAGGGGACGAGGGGCCGTCCCCGCGGAAGGGAGGCCAGGGAGCCCAGGGAGGCCAGGGCTGCGGCCCCGAGTCACAGGAAGCAGGCCCGACACTTCGTCAATTCCCAGTGCTTCCTCTCCTAAAGGCACGTCAACCTGGGACCCCGTCCTCTGGACTGACGTCAGACGGACAACCAGGTTCCGGAGGACACCTTATACCTGTGACTCCCAGCCCCTTGATGTACATCTGTGTGTCCTGGGGGTCATGCCTGGCAGCGTGACCACAGAGCAGTCCTTGGGGACAGGTCCCGCAGCCCACCGGTGTCTGGGGGCGCCTGTGCAGGGGCTGGGGGCTGCTCGGATGGGGATGGCTCCCCACAGTCCCGCCCCTCCCGGCCTCTGCTGTGGGGCCCCGCGCAGGTGGGGGTCTAGCCCTCGCAGCCACTGGGGTACACCCTGTTTGTCGCTGTTACTGCTTCTTCCTGACTGCTCCGTGAGTCGGAGGCCGCTGTCTCTGCGGCCTTCCTGGGCAGGAGTCTCGTCAGTCTGTCCGCCCCCCGACTGTCTGTCCCTCCCTCTGGCTGGCTCTCTCTGCGTCCGTGGCTCTCAGGTTTGCTCCACATTTCTGTCTCTCACTGCCCCCCATTTGTTCTCTCTGGCTCTGTGTCCCTGACGCTCACTCCCCTTCACTTGCTCTCTGTCTGTGTCCCTGTCTGTCACTCTGTCCCCCCTTCACTTGCTGTCTCTCTTGTCTCTGTGTCCCTGACTCTCACTTCACCCTGTCACATGTGCCCTCTCTCTGTCACGGTGTGTCGGGATTCCACCCCAGGCCTCTCTGTCTCCCCCACAGACACGCTTGATGTCTGTTCACCCTCTCCGTCACAAACATACACACGCACACACCTGCCCTGAGCCACCTCCTCCAGCCGCTTGCGATCCTGCAAGCACCGCGGCCGTGAGTGCAGACCTGGGAAAATGGTTTCCATGTCCTGAAGGTGGATTCCTGTCTGACTTGGTCCATGACAACAGGGACAGAAAAGGCCTGTCACCCCCATGCTGGTGCCCTCGATAAGCTGCATCCCCTGGCTGGCAGGGCTGACCTTGTGGCCCTGCCTCTGGCTCACTGGGCATCAGGGCGTCCAGCGGATCAGAGAGGTCTCCAAGTGGATGACAGAGGACAGGTGGCCACACAGGCGGCCACTTCTGTGAGCTGAGGTCCAGGGTATGGACTCAGAGGTGGGGACCCAGATTCAAACGTGGCACTGCCTGTCACAAGGGTCCCTGTGACCAAGCCCCCTGTCATGGCCCTCTAGTGCTGGTACTACAGAAATACCGCGAGTGGACGGCTTTACTTTACTTCACAGTAAAGTACCCTAAAAGTCCAAATTCGGGGCATCAGCTCCAGGGGAAGGCTTTCCCATGGCTCTTTCCCTGGGTTGGGCTTGTGTCTGTGCAGGCGCCCCAGGTCCAAAGGGTGGCTCTGCTCCAGGTGCTGCTTCCTGGGGGGTATGAGTCCCCGTCTCTGCCAGCTTCCCTCTCCTTTATCTCCTGTAAGGTGAAGGTGGGGCGGGCACCCCCTGGGGAAACTCCCCTTGAATTGGGGATGTGACCTGACAGAGGGCAGCTTTACGGGCCACCTGGACCCACTTTAACAGAAAATTACCATCAGAGAACGGAGAGCAAGCACATAGTACTGGGAATCACGGGCTAGCCAAGCCGAGAGATATTTGGGGGGACACCGTTCAATCCATAGCACCCCTAACCTCTCTGATCTTGGGCCCCTAGCAGTAAATGGGGGTGCTTACCAGATGCTGTAAGTGGGGGCTTGCTGGTCCATGTCTGCAGGCCAGCTGATCACCCTCTGCTCTGTTCCGAGGGCCCCTGGCGAGTGTAAATGGTTGACACCCTCAGCTGCTGGCGGGAAGGCTGGGAGCTGGGGTCCGCTCACACGCACCTTGGGACCAAGGCCTGGGGGTCAGCCACTGAGAACTGCCTGCAGCACAGCTCCACTCCGACACACCGGGGTCACCGTGAGTCGGGCTTGGCCCCCTGGTAACTGGTCTGGCTTGGTTTGGGGACTATTCTGGATTCAGAGGGACCTGGCTGACCCCCCAGGCTCCTGGTGCGGTGTGGCTGGGGAGCCCCTCCCTCTTCCCAGCCTGGCAGCGTCCTGAACAAGGGCTCCAGCTTCCATCCAGAGATCCCCGGGCTTTCCCGTCACGTCTCCTGTCTCCTCCTACCCCGCGTGAGAGTCACCGATGCCCTGGGCACGCACTGGACTATTAGCCAGAAGGCTGGGGGTTTGAATACCCAGTGTGGATCCAGGGAACCGTCTTCACCCAGCAGCAGGTGGGCGGGCAAAACTCAGGAGCTCCTTTTATTATCTACGTGTGAGTCGAGGTCCAGGAGGCGGTGCCAATTAGCAGGGATGTGGGTACAGGTTAGAAACAGCCCGGGAACTCGGGGTTAATGGGGGGACTCAGGAGGAGGAGGAAGGTGATGGCATTTGTAGAAACAGCAACAGTGACAGAAATGAGACAGTCTGGATTATTGTTTTTTTCCAGTTGCATCAAGTGGACTGCCACTCACAGCGACCTCCCACTTGTCAGAGCGGAACTGTGCCCAAGGGGTTTTCCTGACTGGTTTTCCAGAAGCAGCTCGCCAGGCCTTTCTGCCGAGGTGCTTCTCCTCCCTCTCTGACCGCCAGCCTCTCAGATAGCGGCCGAGTGCATTAACCATTGCAACACCAGGGACTCTCGACTGCTTGTTGTCGTTAGTGACACTGAGTCAATTCTGACTCACCGCCACCCATACAACAGAGCACAATCGCCTCATTGGGTTTTCCAGGCTGTAATCCTTACAGATGTCACGTCTTTCTCCTGCAGGGCTGCTGGGTGGGTTTGAACCCGAGATCGTTCAGTTGGCAGCACAGTACGTAACGGTTGGGGGGTCAGGTACCTTGGATGGCTTGTCCACCCCCGAAAAGGCCCTCCCCCGCAGGGCTGGGGAGCTGGGACCCATAAAACCGGCCCTGTCTCCCTCTAGTGGCCATTGGGAGGCTTGCAGCCAAGCGTCTCCTGTTTGCCAAGAGAGGAGACATAAACTGAAAGTGTAATAAAGTCATTTAAAATTACTTTATTTTTTAAAGTTTAGGTGAATTCCATACCTTAGTACATAATATAACCATGTTTAAAAAGTATAAAGCAGTGCTTTCTTTTGTTCTTGATGTGAGTGAAATCCGCCACCTGTTGCCCCTGGGGTTCCCAAGAGCCCTTTGGAGTGCCCTCCCGCCTCTGGACGGGGATCGGGATCTGGAGGACCTTAGGGCTAGCGAGCAGAGAAGTCTCCACACTGTAGGGCTGCCAGGTGAGAAGCAGCGCACCCAGGCAGGACAGAATTTTAGATCAACAGTGAGACTAAAACGTCTCAGTACATCCAGCAATATTTGGGACACATTTATACCAAAATCGATCTCTTGGTGACCTAGCCTTCAGATTTCACCAGTGCCCCGTGTATGACTGGCTAAATCTGGCAGCTCCATCATCTGGGAATTGCCACCCGAGCCCAGCTTGAGCAGATGTCACTTCTGGTCCTTGCTGTCTTTCTCTTCTTACAGAAGGCCACCTGCATCCACGCAGGAGCGGGCAGAGACTGCTGAACACAGGCACAGACGCTGACGCTGGCTCCTGGGTGTTTGCAGCTCGGGCCTAGAGTGAAGGGCTCCATTTCTCAGGCTCATCCGGGCCTCCCCAAGTCCAGGGCTTCAAGTTCTAAGGTCACATCCCTGCTGGGGTGGGAGAGGGTGATGGAGGCAGGAAGGGTAGTGAGTGTAAATCTGAGGTCACACATTAGATGTTTAAGCAATACAGTGTTTCTAGGAATCATATGACTTTTCTTCCAAGCCCTCCATCGGCTGGTTGGGTGGTGAGACTGGATAGCTCCAACCTATGTCTGTTGGGGTGTTCGCTGGGCCCTTGAGGAGGGGTCCCATTGCATTCTCCATGTTGTCCGGCCTGCTGAGAGGGTGCTGTTGGGGACAACGCTCCCTCAGCTACCTCCCTGCCAAGATTTAGGGTAGGAAGCGCTTGCTGCTTGTGGCCAGTGGAAACAGCCTGTGAGCTGAGAGCCCAGCTGCCGTTTCTTCTCACGCTGTGGCCTTCACAGGGTGCTGACAAGGAGGCACAGCACAGCTCCCCTCTGGGAACCTCAATTTCTGTGTCCCGGTGCCCCTCTGTGAAACTCTGGTGGTGTAGTGGTTAAGTGCTACATTTGCTGACCAAAAGGCTGGCAGTTCAAATCTCCCAGGCACTCTGTGGAAACTCTATGGAGCAGTTCTACTCTGTCCTGTAGGGTCACTGTGAGTCAGAACTGACTCGACAGCACTGGGTTTGGTTTCTGGTTTTGGAGCTCCTCAGGCTCTGTCTTCGGTGGGTGTTGACCTGCCCTAACACATAAGACCTTGGCTGAGAATCCCATAGAGCCCATATGCCACGACCAAAAGCCCACCGCCATCAAGTTGCTTCCAACTCCTAGTGACCCTCTTGGACACAAGAGAACTCCTCTATCGGGTTTCTGAGGCTGTGACCTTTCTGGAAGCAGACTGCAGAGTTGTTTCCCCACCAAGAGGCTGGCGGGTTCCAACACCACCTTCTGGTAAGCCACTGAGTGCCCAACCATTGTGCCATCTGGCCCCTTTCCCACACTGTGCTGTTTTTCATTAGGTGTTGTTGAGTTGGTTCTGACTAGCATCGACCCTGTGGACAACACCACAACCCTCACAATCTCGGTGATGCTTGAGCCCATGGTTGCAGCCACCAAGTCAACCCATCTGGTAGAAGGTCTTCCTCTTTTATGCTGACTCTCTGCTTTTCTAAGCACGGTGTCTTTCTCCAGGGACTGATCCCTCCCAGCAACAAATCCAAAGCACTTGACACAAAGCCTCATGTTTGCCTCAAAGGACCACTTCGCTGTCCTTCCCGCAAAACGTCTTTGTTCATTCTCTCGGCAGTCCACAGTATACTCAGTGTTCTTTGCTGACACCGTCGTTCAAAGGCATCCATTCTTCCCAGGGGTTCCTATTTCATCATCTGGCTTTCTCATGCACACCTAGTGACTGAAAACACCACAGCCTGGGTCAGGGGCTTCTTAGTCCCCAAAGTGATGTCTTGTTTTTCAACACTTAAAAGAGGTCTTTGCTTCCGTGGGCGCTGACTGTGGATCCAAGTTAAATCAAATCCTTGGCAACTCCCATCTTCTTTCCCACTTATCAGGATACTGCTTATAGGTCCAGTTGGGAGGACTTTTGTTTTCTTGATGTTGAGGTAAAATCCATACTGAAGGCTGTAGTCTTTGATCTTCATCAGCTTGTGCTTCAAGTGCTCTTCACTTTTATCAAGCAGGGTTGTGTCGTCTGCATAACGCAGGTTGTTAATGACTTTTCCCCCAATCCTGATGTTTTTTTTCTTTGTACGGTCCAGCTTCTCTGATTATTTGCTCAGCAGACAGACTGAATAAGTACGGTGAAAGTATATGGCACCGACACAAACCTTTCCTGCTTTAAACCATGCAGCAATCCCCCCTTGTTCTGTTTCAATGACTGCCTCTTGATCCATGTACAGACTCCTTATGAGCACAATTAAGTGTTCTGGCAGTTTCGTTCTCTAAAATGTTATCCTTAATTTGTTATTACCCACACAGTCAAATGCCTTTGCATAGTCAAAAAAAAACACAGGTAAACATCTTTCTGGTGTTCTCTGCTTTCAGCTAAGATCCATGTGACACCAACAATGATAGCCCTGGCTCTACACCCGCTTCTGAATCCGTCTGGAATTTCTGGCAATTCTCTGTCAATATACTGTCGAAGTCTCTTTCGAATTATCTTGAGTAAAATTTTACACGTATGATATTAATGATACTGCTAAATAATTTCTGCATTTGGTTGGGTCACCTTTTGTGGGAATAGGCATAAACATACATCCCTTTCAGCCAGTTGGCCAGGTAGCTGTCCTCCAAATTTTTGGCATAGATGAGTAAGCACTTCCAGCTCTGCCTTCATCTGCTGGAATGTCTCCACTGATATCCCATCAGTTCCTGGACCCTTGCTGCTCACCAGTACCCTCAGAGCAGCTCCGACTTCTTTCTTCGGGGCCATCACTTCCTGATTACGCACCACTTCTCGAGATGGTTGAATGTCAATCGGTTCTTTCCGCTGTAATGACTGTGTATTCTGTCCATCTTCTTTTGATGCTTCCTCAGTCGTTAAATATTTTCCCTGTAGAATCCTTCACTATTGCGACCTGGGCTTGAATTTTTTCACTTCTTTCAGTTTGAGATACGCAGAATGTGTTCTTCCCTTTTGGTTTTTCATCTCCAGCTCTTTGCACATGTCATTATCATACTTTACTCTGTCTTCCAGAGCTGCCCTTTGAGATCTGTTCTGTTCTTTTACTTCATCATTTCTACCTTTTGCTTTAGCTACTTGTCATTTAAGAGCACATTTCAGAATCTCTTCCCAATACTGTCTATAAGTTGTGACGACCCAGACAGCCGAATGCCCTTGCATAGCCAAAAAACCATAGGTAAACATCTTTCTAGCATCCTCTGTTCTCAGCTGAGGTCCATCTGACCGCAGCAGTGCTCTCTCTCATGCTACTCCCTCTTCTGAACCTGGACTGAATCTCCAGCTGTTGCCTGTCAATGTTCTGCTGTAACTGCATTTGAACTGTCTTCAGCAGAACCCTACTTGTGTGATAGCGACGACAGTTTTCACTAATGTTCACACTCTGCTGGTTCACTTTTCTTTTGGGTGGACACAAATGTGGGTTGGCCAGGAAGTTGTCTTCCAAATTTCTTGACACAGACAAGTAAGTGTTTTTGGCGTTGCATCTGCTTGCTGGAACACCTCAGTTGGTGTCCTGTCAGTTATGGGAGATTCATTTGGCAAGATGGGCTTCTTCCTTCAGCTACATTGGTTCTTGATCATCTGCTACATTCTGAAATGGCCAAACAGTGACCACTTCTTTTAGGTACAGTGACTCAGTGTATTCCTTCCATCTTATTTCAAGGCTGCTTGCATCATTCAGTATCTTTACTGTAGTGAAAGGTAAAGAGGGTAACAGCATCGGGTAAGGAGCATAACAGCGTCAGGTAAGGAGCGTAACAGTGTCAGGTAAGGGGCGTAACAACGTCAGGTAAGGAGCGTAACAGTGTCAGGTAAGGAGCGTAACAGCGTCAGGTAAGGAGAGAGTGAGTAGCCCCCACTTGTCTGTCAGTGGAGGCTGGCCTGTTGCCGTGATGCTGGACACTGGTATTAAGTTACCAGCAGTGTCACCCATGGTGGACAGGTTTCAGCTAAGCTATCAGACTAAGACTGACTAGGAAGAAGGACCTCACAGTCTACTTCTGAAAAGAATTAGCTAGGGAAAACCTTATGAATAACAGCTGAACATAGGTAGATACAGTGCCAGAAAGTGAGCCCTCCCAGATGAGAAGACATTCGGAAGTCAACTGGTAAAGTCGTACCTCCTTAGGTGGAGTCAATCTTAATGATGTGGATGGAGTAAGGCCTTCCAGGATCATCATTCGCTGGTGTGGCATGACTCAAAATGAGAAGAAACAACTGCAAACATCCATTAACAATCAGAACATGAGATGTACAAACTATGAATCTAGGAAAACTGGAAATCATCAAAAATGAAATGAAATAAACATCAATATCCTAGACATTAGTGAGCTGAAATGGACCAGTTCTGGCCACTTTGAATCTGACAATCATGTGGTCTGCTATGCTGGGAATGAAAACTTGAAGAGGAATGGTGCTGCATTCACCTTTTCAGGATCTGTCCTTAAGTGCCACGCTGTCAGTGATAGGATAATATTCATACACTTACAAGGAAGGCCAGTTAACACAACTATGATTCAAATTTGTGCAACAACCACTAAGGCCAAAGATGAAGAGATTGAAGATTTTTACCAGCTTCTGCAGTCTGAAATTGATCGAACACGTAATCAAGACACATTAATAATTACTGCTGAATGGAATGCAAAAGTTGGAAACAGAGAAGAAAGACTGGTAGGTAGAAAACACAGCCTTGGTGATAGAAATAATGCCAGAGATTGCATGATAGAATCTTGCAAGACTAATGATTTCTTCATTCCAAATACCTTTTTCAACCAATACAAACAGTGTCTGTACACATGGATCTCACCAGATGGAATATACAGGAACCAAGTCAACTACATCTGTGGGAAAAGGTGATGGAAAAGCTCCATATTAGCAGTCACAACAAGACCAGGTGCTGACTGTGGCACAGTCAGCAATAATCAATTGCTCATAAGCAAATCCAGCTTGAAACCAAAGACAATTAGAACAAGTCCACGAGAGCCTAAGTGTAACCTTGAATATGTCCCCCCTGAGTTTAAAGACCATCTCAAGAACAGATGTGATGTGTTGATCACTAAACACTGAAGACTAGACGAATTGTGGAATGACATCAAAGACACCATCTGTGAAGAGAGCAAGAGGGCATTAAAAAGACAGGAAAGAAAGAAAAGGTCAAACTGTACATCAGAAGAGACTCTGAACTTGCTCTGGGATGTCAAGCAGCTAAAGCAAAAGAAAGGAATGGCGCAGTAAAAGACTTAAACAAGATTTCAAAGAGCAGCTCGAGAAGACAAAATAAAGTGTTACAATGACACGTGCAAAGAGCCGGAAATCGAAAACCCAAAGGCAAGAATACACTCTGCATTGCTTAAGCTGAAAGCACTGAAGAAAAAATTCAGCTGTGAGTTGCAATAGTGAAAAATTCTACAGGGAAAAAATTAAATGACTCAAGGAGCAACAAAACAAGATGGGAGCACTACACAGAGTCATACCATCAGGACCTGGTGTGACATCCAGCCACTTGGAGAGGCAGCACGTGATCAGGTCCTGAAGGAAGAAGTTGAAGCTGCATTGAAGGCACTGGCGAAAAGATGGTCCTGAAGGAAGAAGTTGAAGCTGCGTTGAAGGCACTGGTGAAAAATAAGGCTCCAGAAGTGGATGGAATATCAACTGAGATATTTTAACAAGCAGACACAGCTCTGGAAGTGCTCACTCGTCTGTGCCAAGAAATCTGGAGGACAGCTACCTGGCCAACTGACTGGAAGAGATCCATGTTTATGCCCATTTCAAAGAAAGGTGATCCAACCAAATGCAAAAACAACCGAACAATATCATTAATACCATACTCAAGTAAAACTTTGTTCAAGATCATTCAAAAGCGATTGCAACAGTGTCGACAAGGAACTGCCAGAAATTCAAGCTGGATTCAGAGATATCATTGCTGACGTCAGATGGATCTTAGCTGAAAGTAGAGAATACCAGAAAGATGTTTAACAGTGTTTCATTGACTATGCAAGGTGTTTAACTGGGTGGATCATAATAAATTATAGCTAACATTGCAGAGAATGGGAATTCCACAACATCTAATTGTGCTCTTAAGGAATCTGTATATGGATCAAGAGGCAATCATAAGGAGACACTGCATGGTTTAAAGTCAGGAAAGGTGTGTGTCACGGTTGTATCCTTTCACCATAAATTTTCAATCGGTATACCAAGCAAATAATCTCAGAAGCTGGATTATACAAAGAACAAGAAGGCATCAAGACCGAAGGACGACTCATTAATGACCTGTGTTACTCCGACAATACCAGCTTACTTGCTGGAAGTGAAGAAGGTCTGAGACACTTACTGATGAAAATCAAGGACCACAGTCTTCAGTATGGATTGCACCTCAACATCAAGAAAACAAAAGTCCTCATGTAAGCAATACCATCATAAATGGAGAAAGGATTAAGGTTGTTAAGGATTTCGTTTTACTTGTTCCACATCAAAGCCCATGGAAGAAGCAGTCAAGAAATCAGAAGATGCATTGCATGGGGAAAATCTGTTGCCAAGGACCTCTTTAAAGTGTGGAGAAGACATCACCTTAAAGACTAAGGGGCATCATCTGACCCAAGCCATGGTAATTTCAATGCATTATATGCATATGAAAGCTTGACAATGAACAAAGAAGACAGAAGAAGAATGCCTTTGAATTGTGGTGTTGGAGAAGAATGTTGAATGTCCCATGGACCACCAAAAGAACAAATAGGTCTGCTCTGGAAGAAGTACACGCAGAGTGCTCCTTGGAAGCCGAGATGGCAAGACTGTGTCTTACATACTTTGGACATGTTGTTGGATCAATCCCTGGAAAAGGATATCAATCCCTGGAGAAGGATATCATTCTTGGTAGAGCAAAGGGTCAGTGAAAAAGAGGAAGAGCCTCAACAAAACGTATTGACACAGTGGCCACAACATGGGCTTAAGCATAAAAACAACTGTGGACATGGCGCAAGACTGAGCAGTGTTTTGTGCTGTTGTGCATGGGATCGCTATGAGTCGGAACTGACTTGAAGGCACCTAACAATGACATCATTCAGTGCTACAACTTGAGGCTTGAAATTTCCTCTGCATTGCTTTCATCTTCAGAAACGCCAAGCGTTTTCTACCTTCAGGTCTTTGCTCGTTTCAATATAATACCGCGCATTCTCTTCCTGAAGCCCTGTTTGAAAGTTCGCCTTTTTACTTAATGATCCCTTCCATTTCCTGTAGCTCCTCTATATTCAGGAGCAAGTTTCAGAGCCTTTTCTGACATCCCTTTTTTTGGCTTTATTTTTACTAGTATTTTGTTTTCTCCCCATATAGTGTCCCTGACGTCACCCCACAAGTTGGTCCTTGGTCACTAGTGTCTGATGCGTCAAGTCTACTCTGGAGATGGCTTCTGAATTCAGGTGGGATATATGAAAGGTTGTAGTGTGACTGTCACGGACTCGCTATAATTTCCTTCAACTTCAGTTTGAAATCGTGTGTGAGCAACTGATGGTGTGCCCCACAGTCGCCCCCCGACCTTGTTCTGACTGAGGGTGTCGAGGTTTTCCATTGTCTCTTCCCACAGAGGTAGTTGGTTTGAATCATACGTGTTCCACATGGTGGGGTCCATGTGTAGAGTTGCTATGTTGCTAAAAAGAAGTATTTGCAATGAAGAAGTCATTGGTCTTGCAAAATTCTGTCATATAATCTCCAGTGTCATTATAATCACCAACTCTGTATTTTCTAACTGCAGATCCTTCTGCTATGTTTCCAACTTTCACATTCCAAGCACCAGCAATTTTCCGGGCATCTTGATGTCCTGTGATAAATTTCAGACTGCAGAAGTTGGCAAAAATCTTCCATCTCCTCATCTTTGGGCATTAGGGGCTGCTGGGTGAATTTGAGTGATAGCTGTAATAACTTGTCTTCCTTGCAGGCGTACAGATGTTATCCTGTCACTGATAACACTGTACTTGGAGATAGAACTTGAAATGTTCTTTTTGAAGACGAATGTGGCACAATCCTCTTCCATTTGTCATTCCCGGCACAGGAGACCTTATCTGATTCAAAACGGCCACATCAGCCCACTAATGCCTACGATATGGATCTTTATATGGTGCATTTAATTTTGGACAACATTCAATTCTCCTGGATTCATACTTTGTACATTCCTTGCTCAGATTATGAATGGAGGCCTGCAACTCTTTCTTCTTGATTTTGAGCTGTGACACTTCATCAAGGTCCCGGAGGCTGGACCCCATCCACATCCATAAAGTTGACTCTACTTTGAAGAGGCAGCTTTTCCGGGCGTATTTTCAGTGCCTTCCAACCTGAGGGACTCATCTTCTGGCACTATATCAGACAATAAAATTTTCACTGGTGGTCAATTTTTTTTTCTCACATAAATAGGCCACAGATCTTTCTTTTCAGTCTTTCTTAGCCTAGCAGCTCCCCTGAAATCTGTCACCATCGATGACTCTGCTGGTATCAGAAAGGTCAGCAGCACAGCCTCCAGCCTCACAGCATCAGATGGGCCATCACCGCAGGACAAACTGAGGCAAGGGGGCCCCGTAACCGTAGTTTAGCCCAAATATTTAAAGGCTGTAAAAAAAGCTGATGTACAGCCACCCGCAGTAGGTCTGCCTCCTGCCCCGACAAGCACGCCCTCCTAAGAGCCGGTAAGGAGTCTCAGCACGGCACAGTTACAGCAGTCAGCTGCTAACCAAAAGGCTGGAGTTCCGGAGCTGAGCTGCCACCACTGGAGATGACTGGCAGCAGCTGGCTGACAGCCTGAGAGGCACGTTCTCACCCAGAATTTTCAGAGCAGGGAGCTGCCGGGGGAGCTGACCCTGGCCTGGGCCTGGGCTCACTGGCTAGCTCCCGATTCTGTCCTCACTGCGGGGGTCTCCACAGACCCCTGTGGACCTTCAGTCTACACCCCTGGTCTCTGCACACGTCCTTCGAGTGCCTAACAGCAGGAAATGATGAAAAAAATTAACAATTATACTCAATGGAACACTAGGCTACGATAAAAAAACAACCACAATTTTAGAAAACACCTGAAAACATGGTGTCATTTGGGAGAGATTGTGCTGAATGAAATCCATCAGTGTCAAAAGGACAAACTTTGTACAAGACCCCTGTAATAATGACTTAAAAAGAGAATTATCCACAGAACAAAATGACTGTGTTGGCTACTTGGGTAGGCGGGGGCTGAGGGTTTATCATAGATGAGATAATTGATAGATGTTAGACATTTTATTCTTTTACTGTAATTAATGAAAAATGAAATTAAAGAAATTAAGCACAACACTATGGAAGCCACAGAAATGACATGTTCCGTTCTATTAAGAGAAAAATCAGGCTATACCATGTGTTTAAGTTCTTAGAGGTGAAGAAATACGAGGTCTGACAATTAAGTTTGCCAGTTTGTGCACAGTGCTGCAGACCTCGTCACTGAACATGACTACGGTCACCTCCGAAGCACTCCCCTTGGAAAGCTGGGTGCTGACACCAGTGCCTGGCCCACCCTTCAAAGCAATTGGGGAAGTCTTTCTGGAATGGCCCTTCCACACAGTGGTGCAGTGGCATTGAGGCAAGCTCACAAACTTAATGGTATACTTGTCTATGAGGGAGCTTTCAGCCGGTGAACAAATAACTGCACTGGAACACCTTTCCTACTCCCCTAACCTGGACCCCAGTGACTTTTCTTTACCCAAAGATAAAGGAAATATTGAAAGGAAGATACTTTGATGACATTCAGGACATCAAGAGTGGTACAATGACAGCTCTGACAGTCATCTCAGAAAGAGCTCCAAAATCACTTGGAAGGGTGGACTAGGCATGGTGTCGGTGTATAGCTTCCCAAGGGGGGTCCCTGGGACACGACCAGTGATTGGTATTCAGCAGTGAGGTGTGTGGCACTTTTTCTAAGATGAGTTTGAGAACTTAATCGTCAGGCCTCATATTGTTTGTATATGGAAAAGATTGGGAACAACACAGAAAACTGGAAGTGCTTATTTATGGGAGAGATTGATTTTTCCCCCCTACTTGTATTTCAATATTTGAAGGCCTGGTTGCACAGTGGTTTCAGTGCTACGGCTGCTAACCAAAACACTGGCTGTTCAAATCTCCCAGGCGCTCCTTGGAAACTCTACAGGGCAAATCCCCATGTCCCTTAGGGTCACTGTGAGTCCGAATCAACTCCATGGCAACAAGTGGTGTGGTGATTTCGATATTTATGCAATTTTTAAGTAGAAAAGGAAGCAACAAAGAAGTCAAGAGTATGTCCCTTGGGTCCCTGGCTTACTGTCCTACGCTGTCTGGCACCAATCATACATGTATTTCTTTAACCTGAATTTATTTTTGTCCGGTATAAGTTTCTGAGATAACAAATTCCATTTACTTACTGCCTGTTGTAAAACATCCTACCTCCTTATCTCTCTCTCTGTCTTACACACACACACACACACACACACACACAGAGCTGCTGCTTTCAGACCTCAGAGTATTATTTCTGATTCCTCTTGTATACTGTGTTGGACAGAATAATGCCAAAAGCCACTGTCACTGAGTCAATTCCAACTCACAGTGACCCTGTAACACAGAGTAGAACTGCTCCATGGAGCTTCCAAGGAGCGCCTAGAGGATTTGAACTGCTGACCTTTTGGTTAGCAGACGTAGCACTTCAGCACTAAGTCACCAGGTTTCCAGGTAGAATAGTGTCCCTCCACTAATGTCCCCATTCTGCTCCCCAGAGCCTGTGAACAAAGAGGAGTCCAGGTTGCTGATAGAATTAAGATCACTCATCAGCTGACTTTAAGGAGCCTGCTGGCTCAGTGGCCAAGTCCTCAGCCACTCACTGAAATGCAGGTGGCATGAACCTACCCAGAGGCTCTTCAGGAGAAAGACCTGGTGACCTGCTCCCACGGATGACACCCTAAAAAAGCCCATGGGGCAGCTCTGCTCTGTCACGCGGTGGCTGAGAAGCAAAAACCAACTGGGCGGCACCTCACAGCAGCAACCACTGAGCCACCTCCAGAGGACACGGTTAGGGACGACCTGGCTGGGCCCAGTGTAACAACGGAGTCCTCACAAGGGGAAGAAGGAGCTGGAGGAGCAGGCGAGTGTCACGTAACATGATCTGAGTGCCCCCCACCCCCCCGCCACTGCTGGCTTTGAAGATGCAGAGGGGATAAACCAAGGACCGTGGGGGCCTCTAGGTGACAGGGAATGCAAGGAAACGGATTCTCCACCAGAAGCCTCAGAAAGGATGGCAACCAGGTCGTCGCCTTGATTTTAGAGCAGCGAGAACCGTGTCAGCCTTCCAGGCTGCAGAGAGGTAAGGGAACACATGGGACCATTTTAAGACACTGGCTTCGCAGTTATTCATGACGCCAATCATAGGAACCCCACACTTGTGCCCACATCGAACGACAGAGCCTGAGCTTTCTCTAATCCTGACATCCGTGGTTTCAGAGTCTACCCTCTTCTCTGAACCTTTCCTCGTCTTTGCTGATAGAGGAGTCGGTTGTTTTAAAACTCTTAAAACAACCAATGACAATGTTTTCAGCTTTCCTTTCCTGTGTCTTCTGTGTCCCAGAATACACAGAGACAGAACCGTCCTCAGAATTCAGACCTTAGCTCTGTCTTGTCTTGGCCAAGGTTGTGATGCTCTTTGCTTTGTTTCTAAAGTGGACTTCACCAAGGTGCTTAGCTGGACGTTGCCGGGCTGTTGAGTAGTGGGAGCACAGGAAGCCAGTGTCTTCCATGAACACCACACAATCGCCGTTTATCGCCGGTGTACTGAGCACAGTACCCATTTATACACACAATCTGAATTACTTATTCCTGAAAGGCAAACATGTAGCTGTGCCATCTTTTGACTGGCTTACAGTGCCTGCTGGGACCTGCGGGCCACCGCATCACGTATGCTGTCAGCGGTCCCAGCCAGTTACACAGCGCATCCACACCGCCCCCGATTTTTGACAAAGACCAATCCTTCACTTCATTATCATTGTTATTTCACACAAGAGAATTATTCGTTCTTGCCTGTTTGATTTTCCAGCTCTAAACCAGTTCTGTTACATGATGAAGTGTGTCCCCTTTTTCTGTCCCATCACTGCTGCCTCCTTCCGTCACCACTGAAGATACCTTTGTAAAACCCTGCAGTGCAGAATCATGCCAAGAGCTTTCTGTTCTATGTATTTGGGGTCAATACTGTCGTGCATAAAAAGTGAAATTGTTACACTCTACTGGTAAACTGATACTTGAAATATCATCACCAGTAACTGGTCTTGAAGTCAGCTCACCTGTTCACACACTTCCCTCTCTCCTCTCCCTTGCTCCATGCTCCCCTCTCCCCTGCACCCCTTTTCCCAGCTTCCCTTCCCACACTGGAAGGTGTACTGTCACTCTCCAGAGACCACCTGCTCTGTGTGTCCCAGGTTGGGGTCCACAGGACTCCCAGGCCTTCACTCACGCCTGAGGCTCAGCCAACGACCCTGCTGATTGTTAGACTCCAGAGAGACTGTGACAGGCATGTTTCCAGGGCTCAGAATGTGGGGTTCAGAATTGGGACTTCAGCTTTTACACCTGGAGGTTCTTAAAGAAGCTGGGACGTGTCACCCAAGGGCTCTGGAATGGTAGGGAGTGGGTGGCCAGAACACCAGGGGAGCAAGCAGCAGCATTCTGGTGCACTTTATAAACCCTCTGAGATAAAAAGTCATTCCAGTTTTGCTTTAACCTGAATTTTCAACTTTTACTGTAAAACTAAAGCAATCGATTCCTTACTGTTCTGCCATGAAAAGGAATGGAATTCTGACAACACAGCATGCGTAGATAAACCCTGAAGCCATTATGCAGAGCAGAATAAGCTAGACACAAGAGAACCAACCCCACAGGGCCCGCTGACAGGTAGTGTCTACTGTTGCTGTGTGCCGTCAAGCCAATTTTAAATCATGGCAATGCCATGTGGCAGGTCAGAAATGCCCCACAGGGTTTCTGAGGATGTAAGCTCTTTTTTTTTTTTAATTTTATTGTCCCTTAGGTCAAGTAGGGTCACTGTGAGTTGGAATCCACTCGATGGCAATAGTTTTAGGTGTAAGTTTACAACTCAATTTCTCACTCAAAAATTTACACACTCACTGATTTGCACCACTAGTGCAATCTCACAACGTGACAACATGCGTCTGCTGTCCACCCTGGGTTCCCTGTGTCTCTGGTCCAGTCCCTGTGTCCTCCTGCCATCTTGTTTTGCTGTTGGATAGCAGTTCCCCTTTGGTCCCGTGTTGTGCTGTGTATGGAACAGAACTGTCTCACCTTTGTCTGAGAAGCGGGCCTTGGGCCTGGTTTCCGTACTGGGCAAGCGTGGTGTCCAGGGCCCTGGTCTTGAGTGTCTTGTCTCCTGGCTGTCTTCTCTGAGGAGGCTGATCCCTAGGACTTTGTCCCACAGAGCCACTGCTGGGTTCCAATGGCCAACCTTTGCTTTGCAGCCAAACATTTACCGTGGTGCCACCGGAGTGCCTTACAAGGTGTCCAGAGAGGGAGAAAAGTAGGTTCATAGGGACAGAAGGTGGGTCGCCACGGAGTGGCTGGCAGAGGTAGAAAAGACATTATTGTTTGACGTGTTTTGTTTAGGATGATGACAAATTCTGGGAATAGGCAGCAGTGACGTGTACGTGGCACTGGGAGCTTGCTGTCTGCCATGGAACTGTACGCTTAGCAGCAGTTAAAACGGCACATTTTACGTTGAGTTTACTATAATAAAATAGTTTTGTATAAGTTATTGGTTCCTCCTCACTATCAGTAATATGGATGCTGTAGGAAAAGGCCTGATTTTTATTCCAGGGGATTGTGCAGGGTGTACAGTTCCATGGTACGTATGACATTGACACACAGTTGAAGCTAGCAGTTTGTTACGCAACCTCATGCATGTTTGAAAGTATCTGATAAGAAATAAAAACAATGCAAGCCTTCTCAAAAAAAAAAAGAAAAGAAAAAACCATATTCAACAAGTGAGCAGAACAAAGAGGGGAGGACAGACACCGAGCTACGTGGAGACTTCCAGTGAGCCAGAGACCAGAAGAGACAAGGACCTCCCCCAGAGCTGACATGCAGAAAGACAGCCCCCCTGGAGCTCTGCTCTGGACTCCAATCTCTAGCCCCCTGGACAGTGAGAAAATAAATCCCAGTTTGTTAAAGCCACCCCACTTGTGGCATTTCAGTTGTGTCAGCACTAGAAATATAAGACAAGTCTCAACATACAAAAAACTTCATGAGTTTAAACTGGAAAAGGTGACTTTTGCATTCTACAGTGACAACTCTTTATTATGAAAACTGATGACAACAGAGAAGATACAAAGCTCTGAGCCAGCCTGCCCGTCACCATTCAGGGATGTCTCTCTCAGGGAGCAGAGCCCGGGTGTCATCAAGCTTCCCCACCTAAAGCCCAGCTCACAAGAAATACAGGGGTGACAGAGCAGGTGTAACAACATCCGGGGGTCCTCATAACAGGTCAGGCATGACTCCCACAAATGTCACGTCAAACCACAACCAGGAATCAAAGACAAGGAACAGGAGAGAGGAGATAAGACACAAAGATGTTGCACAGACATAGAACATGAGGGTCTTGTTCCGATACAGGTTTGAATAAACCAACTGCCAGAGCCACTTGTGAGATAATCACGGAGCCATCAACACCCAGTGGGTGGCAGGACAAGGTTCAGGGGCCAGCTTTTCTGGTGGGAACACTGGTCCTGGACACACTGCCCTCTGGTGGCGGCTGGGAAGATGACCACCTGTCTCTGAATTGGACAGGATCTTAGGGAAAAACGCCAGGTGGGCTGCGGTGGGCTCTACAAACGGATGTTGAAGATGAATTTTCCGCTCCTGCTCAGCGTGGGACAGAGCAGAACCACCCCCATAGGCTCTCCCGGACTGTCATCTTCACAGGAACAGGTCACTGTACCTTTCTCCTGCAGGGCCACAGGGTGGGTTTGAATTGTCAACCCTTCTGTTACCAGCTGAGAGCTTACCCATTATGCCACCAGGGCTCCTTAAGAGAAGAGACGCTTTGGCTTAATCTTTCAAAAGTCACGAAAGTTTTCCCCAAGCCCTAGAAACTTTATATACTGATTCTGCATATTAATTACATTTTAATTGTTGGCATAGCTACAGTTGTTTTAATAAAACAAAAATGGAAGGTTTTACTGTCAAGTCTTCCAGGTAAGAAGGTGCACACTCGTCCTCAGCTTTGCATACCCGGGGCTGGACAAACACCCGCGGTATGCCCCATGGGGGGGAGCTGAGCTTGGAGCCATGCACCCACACTGCTAGTCACCCCAGGAGCCCCCCAGGTCGACTGCTTGCTGGGACCCTTGTTTTCTTTCCCTGCCTCCTGACGCCATCAGTGCAGCTGCCGCAGCTGCCACCCACCCTGCACCCACAGAGTGCCTGGTGACTCAGAACCAGCTCCCTTTCCTGAAGGCTCTTTGCACACAGGACTCTGCAGTGCCCCCCACACCCTCATTTTCAGGGACACACCGCCTGCTCTCGGTGCCACACTCATTTTCCAGGGGACACAGCTACACAGGGAGGTCATGGCTCCATGGGAATTTATGTAATTTCTAACAGAGTATTTACATAATTTAAGAGAAGGTATTCGGAAACTGAAAACAATGAAACAAATGATCTCAAAAGCTGACTGTCAAGCAGGTCACCATGTCAGAGCATCAGAAAGAAACACGAGAATGGCAGAAGCGCTCCAGAAGCATCACTGGGTGCCACAGACCAGCTTCCTGAAGCGTCACCTCTGCCACTCTTGATCTGGCACGAAACAAGAGGCCAAAGGGCGCCAAGCTCCTTCTGGGTGATGTCCCTTCCTCCACAACCAGGTATGACGGCGCCCGAGGGGTCTGCGCCGGCTCAGCCCAGCAACCTGAACCCGAGCCTTGGTACAGAAGTTTCACGATGTCATTCTTACAGAGAACCAAGCGCGCAGATTAGGAGAGACAAACTTGACTGTGTGGGTACCTATAATTCCGCAAGAGACAATAAAATGCAGTATGTCCCTAGGTCCCAATGTTGCAACTGCAGGACAAACATCTGTAACTTCAACAATCACGGACTACACAACGGAACACTGACTTGTCAGCGAAGCAGAGGCACACCCTCAAGGACACAGTGGCTGCAACAACGGGCTCCAGCGTGACCGTGAGGGTGACACAGGACTGGCGGTGTTCATTCTGCTGTGCAGAGTCACCGAGTCAGAGGCAGCCTGACAACACCTACCAACAGCGTACACACACTCACACTTCCCGTTTGAACACACGAGTGAGAGGAGGAGGGATGGCTCTAGTCACCAGTCTTCAGGGCCCTCACACACCTTCACCCGGCCCTGAAGGGGACCCAAGCACACTGACCATCAGGACGATGGCACAGGACCACGACACGTGACCCCCGTCGCACATGGGTCACCGTGAGCTGGTACTAACTCGACAGCAACTAACAGTGACAATAACACGGATGTATGTGTCCAGGTGCACACATCCATGCACGTGCAGGTGCACACACACACAGATGCGCTTTGAATCAACTCACGACGTTCAGAACGCAGGGGGTACACAGGCACCCCCAGATCGCCAAGCACATCCTGAGACCCTGTTACCCTGCGGGGAGCCGTGTGACCAGCTCAGGCAGACGTGAGTAGGGCACCAGAAAAGCATCACCTGACCACCAGGACCAGCGGGCTGCTAACAGCGTGTGTTGCGGGGAGGGAGCCTG
This sequence comes from Heterohyrax brucei, assembly GCA_028571685.1. Taxonomy (NCBI): domain Eukaryota; kingdom Metazoa; phylum Chordata; class Mammalia; order Hyracoidea; family Procaviidae; genus Heterohyrax; species Heterohyrax brucei. The sequence continues at coordinate 88,032,350 of CM053156.1, read as the reverse complement.
CCACCGCCCAAAGGTGGGAAGACAGATCCATTAGTGATGTCTGACCAAGGCCAGGACTCCTGCCTACAGATTCTGGTCTGGAAAGACAGACACAACCTATCCCTTGGGACCAGGGCGAGATGAGGGTGTGGCCCATGAGCAGCCGGTGGAGGGGACACCACCACCCCCGGCACAAAAGCGGCACTGTGGGTCCAGAGAGGGAGGGCCCTCCTCTGTCGCTGTTGCTTGTTTTGCTTTACTCTTACCTGCATCTTGCATCTCCACATCTGTCAGCAGGCAGCTGCAGACTTCTGGAACGCATCATGGAGCAATGCCACAGAGATTTCTGCAGACTCCATTTCACCAGGAGGTAAGATACAAGTCTTCCTTTGCAGTGTTCTTCGTAGTCTAGAACTTCGAAGTTTAAAATCTGGATTACTCCAAATCCCCCCAGTCTTCTCGTTCATCTTCCTTGGGGCCCCTCTGTGAGGGGAGGGTGGCAGGGTGGCGTCCTGAGGCATTTGGGGGTGCTAGCTTTCTCAGGCTCTCACTTAAGAAAAATACCTTCCAACTTGTGTTCTATCAGGTGACACAATTATGTTTGTTCTACCTTAAAAATAATCACTTTTCTGTCTCTTTTAGTGAAACACGAGGCAGCATGGCCACGTCTAGTGGCTAACCCTCAGACTGCAAGCTGCCTTCCTGGCTTCCCACAGTGGCCCAGCCTTTCAGGGCACCTTCCTATTGTGTCACGGTCTCCTCATCTGTAATGGGGTGGTAATAAAACAGGACCTAAGACACAAACTGGGTGGCAGAATTAACAGGAAATTCAAGCAAAGGACACAGACGGGAACGTGGCACAGTACAACGGTACCACAAATGTCAGTCGTTGCTCCCGTCCTCCAGAACCAAAACCAAACCTACCGCCATCGAGTTGATTCTGCCTCACAGTGACCCATAGGACAGAGTAGAACTGCCCCATAGAGTTTCCAAGGAGTGCCTCGTAGATTTGAACCGCTGACCTTTTGGTTAGCAGACGTGGCACTAACCACTACACCACTAGGGTTTCCATCCTCCAGAAAGTGATGCCATTTTGGCCCCTGAGTTCATCAAACCCAGTGATGTGGGAGGACACTGGGATGGGGGTGAAGGCCAGGGTGCAGGGGAGAGAGCTGAGCGAGAGATGGGGGGTGGGAAGAGCCCCATTTATTTGCTGCATTGCTGGATTTACCTCTTTCTTGGTTTTTTTTTTTGCATCCTTCCCTTCCTCCCCGCTTCACTGTAGTGCTTCTCGCGACTCCCCTCATCACGCGTGCTGAGAATAAAGCAGGTGTGCACATAAAGGAGAGCCGCAGCGACAGTGGGGAAGAACTGGGGTCTCCCATCCGTGGTCAGAAAACCCTGGTGGTGCAGTGGTTCAGTGCTATATCTGCTAACCAGAAGGTCCACAGCTCAAATTCACCAGGCGCTCCTTGGAAACTCTGCAGGGCAGTTCTGCTCTGACTTTAGGGTCGTTGGGGTCGGCATCGACTCAGCAGCAGTGGGTTAGGTTTGGTGTTGGTTTGATCCATGGTCAGGCCCCTAACAACAGGAATTCTGTATAAACACATCTTCTATCAGTTACCCCACAGAGGAGAGGTGAAGCCTTCCGCTGTGACTTGGGGTTGGTCCATTTCTGTCAGTTCTGTGGGGTTTTGCTTGGCCTGTTTGGAAGTACTTTTATTGGGTGCATACACTTTTAGGATTGTTGTTTTCTTGATGAATAGACACCTTGATCCTTCTTCATGCCTTTTTTTTTTTTTAATCCCTGATACCTGTGTTCTGAAGTCTATTTCCTGTCTAGTGGGTGCTAGAAAAACAGCGGCCCACCTTCTCCAACTCTCCTACCAGAACAGACTTCCAGTGGCCAGCAGAGGCCTAGATCAATGGATAGGGTGCACTGCCCAAATCTATTTAATTCCTTTTGCTTTATCTCTCAAGTCCATGGAAACTTCACAGTTTCATTGCGTTAACACTGGAAATCCTGGCAGTGCAGGGGTTAAGTGGTATAGGTGGGAGCCGAAAGGTCGGCAGCTCACATCCACCAAGCACTCCTTGGAAACTCTATGAGACAGCTCTACTCTGTCCTACAGGGTCGCTAGGAGTCAGAATTGACTTGACAGCAGCAGGTTTTCTAACGCTGAATAGGAGCCACGGTGGTGCAGTAGTTAGTGCTCAGCTGCCAATCACAGTTGGGTAGTTCAAGGCTACCCTGGGGCTCCGCAGGTGGGGGACCTGGTGATCGATGCCCCTAAAGGGTGCAGCCTAGAAAAAGCCCTGCAGGGTAGTTCTCCATCACATGGGGTCACTGTGAGCACTTGTTTTTATAACTGTGAGACAGAAGGAAGTCTAGATGTGTCCCGGAGGGCAGCGTGGGTGAAATGGTAGAATTCTCCCCTTGCAGGCAGGAGACGGTGTTTGATTTAGGGGCGGAGCCCCTCTCATGTAGGTGCCGTCTTCGTCAGTGCCGCTGAGCAGGTGTCGGTGGCACTCTGAGACCGAGGTGGAGAAGAAGAAACACGTGCCCTGCTCCCCGCAGTGAGTGCTCGCCCTCACCGACTGCAGCAAATGGTAGCACCCCACTTGTCCAAGCACAAGTGTGCTCCTGGCGGTTTCTAGGTGAGGACACAGCAACCCACAGCAGCAACCTGTTCTGAAGTTGTCCGTGACCTTGACCTACAATTCTGACGCCGCTCCATGGGCCACAGCAGACAACATAACCAGTAATGGAGACAGGAATAAAAACAATACCTTAAGTGGAGGCATCACGTTGAAACTTGTCACGAGAATTTCTCAAATAGGACCCCTCAGATCCAGGTGGTGTGCAAAGCATGTGGGGAAAGTTCTTAGCAAGTCTCACATTTAAAAACAGGTCATGTCATTAACGATTTTGAAATAATGTTACCAAATGCAGTCTCAAAATTATCCTGTAGAACTCCAACGGAAAGACATTTTCGTGATTTTAACATGTTCGGCTCTTACTAAAAAGTTCAGGTTTTCAAAATGTAGGTCGTCGGAGTTGCCCTGAAAATCTTCACAATTGTCGGCCTATGAAAGAAAAGTCGCTCAGGCCTGGGAAGCCTGGGCTCCACTCCTCGGGTTTCCACTTAGGGGGTTCAAAGCTGTGGGAAGCCGCCTTGGGTGATGGCTGAGAGGGTGGATTCTGGGCCCAGGAGGGCTGGGTCCTGGTGCCAGCTCCATCAGCGAGTGATAGATTGGCCTTCTTGTGCCTCAGTTACCCCATCTGTAAAATGGAAATATTAACAGGGCTTTTGCATAGGACTGAATTAGTGAATGCATGTGTGGTAGGCTGAATCATGGCCCCCTGAAAGGTTCCCACATCCCCATCGCTGGAGCCTGTAACTATTACGTCACTTGGCCCCCCCCTAAAAAGAGACTAGTGGATGTAGTGAAGGTTACGGTCTTGAAGGGGTGATTTTGTTTGGGTTTTCCAGGTGGGCCCTAGATGCAATCACAAGTGTCCTTTAAGGGAAAGGCAGAGGGCGATGATCCCCCAACAGCGTAGAGGTGATGTAAACACGGAGGCGAGAGACAACAGACAGCATTCGCCTTGAAGGCTGGAGCCAGGGACTGCCGGCAGCCATCAGACACTGCAGGAGATAAGACACCAGAAGCCGTGGAGGGCACCGGAAGGTGGGGGAGACGCCGAAAGCCTGGGGGGCACAGGGAGCCAGAGGGGGGGAAGCCAGAAGCCGGGGGGTGGGGACACCGGAAGCGGGGGGGGGGACGCCGGAGCCGGGGGTGGGGGGAAGCCGGAAGCAGGGCAAACGCCAGTAGCCAGGGGGGACACCGGAAGGTGAGGGGGACACCGGAAGGTGAGGGAGACTCCGGAAGCCGGGGAGACGCCGGAAGCCCGTGGGGGGGACGCCGGGAGCCAGTGGGGGGACACCGGAAGCGGGGCAGACGCCAGAAGCCGGGGCAGACACCGGAAGGTGAGGGGGACTCCGGAAGCTGGGGAGACGCCGGAAGCCCGTGGGGGGGACGCCGGGAGCCAGTGGGGGGACACCGGAAGCGGGGCAGACGCCAGAAGCCGGGGCAGACGCCAGAAGCCGGGGCAGACACCGGAAGGTGAGGGAGACACCGGAAGCCAGGGCAGATGCCGGAAGCCGGGGCAGACACCGGAAGCCGTGGGAGACGGCAAACGCATGCTCCCCAGGAGCGTCGGCCAGGAGTGTTCCGTCCACCCCTTCGTTTTAGATTTCTGAGGCCAGAACTGTCATAGAGTATGATTCTGAAGCCACCGATTTGTGGTGATTTGTCGTGAGGGAATAAAGTATAAGTAACCCCTAAAGCGTGGGTTTCTCAGTTTAGAGACCACTGACTCTGGGGGCTAGCTGGGCCTTTGTTGTAGAAAGTGTGCCGAGAGGTGCTTGTAACAACCCTGCAGTTGTGATGCCGTAAATGTTTTCAAAAGAAAACCAGACCGGTTGCCATGGCATTGCTCTGACTCACGGCGCCCTCATATGTTTCACCGTGGAATTGCACTCCAGGGAGTTTTCAGTGGTGATGTTTTGGAAGTGGACCCCCCAGCGTTTCTCTGAGGTGGCTCTGGACAAACTTGAACTTTGGTTAACAGCCAAGCAGACACTTGCACCACTCAGGGACCCCAAAATGTCCCCAAAATACACTGCCATAGAGTCGATTCCAACTCACAGTGACACCACAGGACAGAGTAGAACTGCCCCATAGGGTTCCTGAGGCTCAGACTGCCTCACCTTCCTCCCGCCGAAGGGCTGGTGGATTCGAATCCCTGATCTTTCAGTTAGTAGTGAGAGCCTAACCATTGCACCACCAGGGTTCCTCAAATGTCTCCAGACACTGACAGACTGCTCCAGACGGGAACCACGAGGGTTGCGCCCTGACGCACGGGAGCCCAGGGGGTGACCACTGCATGTCCTTCCTACCAACACTGTCCTCTAGGCAGCACCTTGCTAAAAGTTGTCCGTCAGGGGCTGAACCGTGTCCCCTCAAATATGTGTCAACTTGGCTTGGCTGTGATCCCCGGTATTGTGTGGCTGTGCTGCCTTTTGTGAGCTGACACAGCTGTACAGGTTTGTAAACCTTAACCTCAGTGATGTTAACGGGAAGCCCTCGTGGCAGACTGACTGACAGCTGCAGCTCCTCACCGAGAGATTAGCAGTTTGGGAACTCTGTAGAGGTGTTCCACTCTGTTCGATAGGGTCACTGTGAGTCGGCATCAACTCAACAGCAGTGTGTTTTTAAAACGTAAATGACACAGATGTCTAAGCTAGGGCTGCTGTAACAGAAATACCACATGGGGATGGATTTAAACAGACAAATTTTATTCTATCACAGTCCAGTAGGTTCGAAGTCCAAATTCAGGGTGCCAGCTCCAGGGGAAGGCTTTCTCTGCCGGATTTGGAGGAAGGTCCTTGTCATCAGTCTTCCCCTGGGAGCTTCTGAGGTGCAGGGACCCTGCTCCTTTTCCAAGGTGCAGGGACCCTGGTCCTTTCCAAAGAACACACTCAGCTCCCAGCACGGCTTCTTGGTGGCACGAGGTCCCTCCCAAAAATCTCTCTGCTAGCTTCTTTAAATCTCAAGAGATGGCCTCAGGGCACAATACAGGCTCACACATTGAGTCGTGCCTCACCAACACAGCTGCCGCCTGTCCTCCCACCTTAACATCATAGAGGCAGGGGTTACAGCCTGGAGGGACAGAACACCGTACCAGAAACCATGGCCTAGCTAAACTGGTACACAGGTGGGGGGTGGGGCAGGGGATGGACACATGTATGGAGAATGTCCCATGGGGGACACAGTTCCATCCCTGACAGCAGGATTAGAGGCAGGATGGTAATGAGGCAGCCACAGTCTATGGGGTTAGGTTGTCTCTTGAATCAACCTCTTCTGAGATATAAAAGAGAGAATCCCACAGAGGGGAGGTGGACCTCATACCAACAAGAAAGAAGCGCCATGAGTGGAGTGTGTGTTAGGACCCCCGGCCCCTGTGCTGAGTAGCTCCTGGACCAGGGGACACGTGATGACCGAGCCAACCCAGAGAGAAAGCCTTCACCTGGAGCTTGTCCCCTGAACTCGGATTCTAAACTGAGAGGGGGAACTTGTTTGTTGAAGTCCTCCCTGTGTGAGATTTTTGTTACAGCAGCACTAGGTAACTGAGACACTCTTCTTCCTCAAGTTCTCCTCCACAGCCTCCCTAGGTCAGAATGGTGGTCCCCTGGACAGGACTGTCTGTCACAGTGGGAGGATGCCCCTCTGCTCACTTGTGTTTCATCTAGATTCATAGGTGCAGTAAGACAAGTCCCCAAAACTTGGCATTAGAAAGAAATCAGCCCATTGCCGTCCAGTTGATTCTGACTCACGGCCACCCCTTGTGTGTCAGGGCAGACCTGCTCCTCACCGTCTCTTCAGCTGCCCTCTCAGTGGAAGCAGACCCCCAGGTCTTTCTTCTGTGGTGCATCTGGGTAGGTTGGAGCCACCAGCCTTTAGGTTAGCAAACCAGAAAACCACACCGAGGGCCATCACATGGGCTCCGACTCACAGCAACTGCCTTGGATCGAGTCCCTCAAAACTACATGCATCCACATGGCTGGGCCCTGATTCCCAGTGTGCGGTGACTGCCTGCCGTTGTATCATCTGAGGTGACGTCCCTGTGTTGTAAATTATGCCTCTGTGACGTTGATGAGATGGGATTAATGACAGTTACGATAACGAGGCAGAACTCAACCTGTAAGATTAAATTGTATTTGAAGTCAACTTTTTTGAGATAACAAAAGAGAGAAGCTAGCCCAGAGACCATGAGGCTCCTGCCACCAAGAAAGCAGTGCTGAGAGCAGGAGGCATCCATTGGGCCCGGAGTCTCTGCACCGAGAGCATAGACCAGGGGAGACCAATGACAAGGACCTCTCCCCTGGAGCAGACGGACAGGGAGACCGATGACGAGGACCTCTCCCCAAACAGACTGACAGAGAAAGCCCTGGTTCAGAGCTGGCACTCTGAATTCAGACTTCTAGTCTACTAGGATGTAGGAGAATAAATGCCTCTTTGTTAGAGCCATCCACTTGTGGTATTTCTGTTACAGCAGCACCAGGTGACTAAGACTGGCACCTATAGGACAGAGTAACATCGCCCCATAGGGTCTGCAAGGAGATCCTGGTGCACTCGAACTCTCAGTCTTTGGTTAGCAGCTGGGCTCATAACCACTGCACCACCAGGGACCCAGGGACCTCAAAACTTGGCACACGAGAGCTTAAGACCCCATTTTCTGAATTAGCTCCTGCCTCACTCGGCTCAGGATCACCATAGTGGGGCTGACCAATAATTCCTCCCCTCAAGGGGTGCTCAACTGCTTCACCTTAGGCCTCCCACCATGCCGAGCACAGTGACCAAGACCAAGGTGCCTCTTAGAACAGGGGAGGACCCGCTGCCTGGATGACGGTTACTGTCAGGAGTAAGCTCCTGGAGACAGCCACGGCAGTTATTGCACACTCCAGTCCAAAACTGGGGCCCTCAGACCCGGCTGAGTGGCAGGAGCATTCAGAGACCCTGTAGCTGATTCACACTTGCAGTTCACCTGCTGAAACAAGGGTCTTTGCAGGCAGAATCTGAGCACCTGTGTCTTCTCACAGACACTCCTCATGAGATCACCGAGCAGCCAGACTGTGGGATGCTGGGCAAGGGTAAAGCCTGTGGTGGCAGAGGGGGTCACAGGGTCAGAGGACCCCAACCCAACAGTCGCTGCCACTGAGTCGATTCCGACTCTTAGCACCCCACAGAGCCCAGCAGGGGTACCCACAGAATCTCCTAGGCTGTAGTCTTTATGGAAACAGATGGCTGGCTCCCTCTTAACCTCAAGGACTGGCCAATGGGTCTGAACCAGTTGGCAGCCCAGCTGATACTGCCCCCAGGACCCTCCCTGAGTCACAGAAAGGAGCAGAGGGAGTGAGCCGGGGAGCTGTTCTGGAGCACACCAAGCCAACACAGGAGTGGAGAGGAGGAGACCACCACGGCTAAGGTCAGAGAACTCTGAAACAGTCTCACTACTGTACAATCACTTTACTTTTCATCAGCCAGCGCTATGGGTTGTGGAAGTGATTATGTTCCTCTCTAATGGCCGATGGAAGCATTATAACAAAGCTTCACCAATTTCTCCATCAAAGTCCTCCGGAATTGAGCAAATGGAACTCACCAGGTACCCTGCTGAGCTCTGAGGCATGGGAGGCAAGTATTCCAGTTCTGTCAGGCGTGAGCTTAAAGACTAATGGAAATTTCACATTTTACTCCTTAATATGGACATGTTTCTTTATTGTATAAAGACCTTTTTTTTTTTTTAAGTTTCAAGTTAGACATTACAGGTTAGTTTGGGGTTTTAATCTCACCCCAGCCGAGAGCCCATGTTGTACTCTGGCAGGGGTCCAGGACAGGGTGGGTGATCTGTGCTCCAGTGTCCCCTCACTTCCACCGCAGGACCGTGTGGGTCCTGACCTTGAGTTCACCCCATTTCTGCTCTGAATAGGGAGAAGAAAGGCTGTGAATCTTCTCACTCCAGTACTGTCTGTGGACAGACACTCTATTCGGGGAGAAGACTTGAGAGCAGAGGCTAGTTAGCTTACATGAGGTCACGCAGGGGCTGAGCAACCCCCATCCAGTCATCTTGTCCTAGGACAGACAAGAACCAGGGCAGAAGATGAATTCATCCCATAGAGAAGGAGGGAGAACAGGCTCCATCGTGTAATGCAGAGAACTATGGGAACCACCAGGCCTGTGACTGATTGGTGAGTTAGTATGGACAGTGAGGTGGGAAGAACAGACACCTTCTTGTAGTGCAGAGTGGGGGACTGGGGGAATGATCAGGCCCTGTGATTGATTAGTGATGCCTGACACGGACAGTGAGGTGGGGAGAACGGACTCCGTCTTGTAGTGCAGAGTGGAGGACTAGGGGAATGATCACACTCAGTAATTGATTATTGATGTTGACTCAAGCCTGTTGTGACTAGGTGTACAAAGCCTTACCAGTTTTCATGACTTGGGGAGGGGTCCTGGGTACAAAGAAGCTGACCTGACCATGAGAATTTCAACTAAGAAAAACGAGCTTACTTTCCTTGAGAAGTCATTTTGCTTTATCGTGAGGAACAAATTGGGGCCTGCAAGCCCTGGCAGGGGTGTAGTCGACGGAAACCATTTCATTACCTATTTTTTTAATTTTTTTGGCTTCTTTTTATTAGTCATCTTGAAAAAGATTTTGTTTGTTTTGGCTGTTCTTAAAAAATAAGTTGAGGGACACAAAAGACACCTGATTTTGTTAATTGATGCAGAAAAGGCATTTGATAAAGGCCAACACCCATTCATGTTAAAAACTCTCAGCAAAATAGGAATAGAAGGCAAATTCTTCAAGATGATAATGGTCATTTATACAAAGCCAGCTGCCTATGTCATCATGAGTGGAGAGAGATTGAAACAATTTCCCTTTAGAATGGGAACTAGACAGGGATGCCCACTCTCACCTCCCCTGTTCAACATTGTACCAGAAGTTCTGGCCAGAGCAATTAGACAAGACCAAGAAATAAAGGGCGTCTGATTCAGCAAAGAAGTAAAAATCTCCGTATTTGCAAATGATGTAATTGTATACGCAGAGAATCCTAAGGAATCCATAAGTAAACTACTCAAACTGATAGAAGAGTTCAACAAAGTCTCAGGATGCAAGATACAAATAAGTAAATCAGCAGGATTCCTTTATACCAACAATGAGATTACTAATGAAGAAATCACGAAATCAGTACCATTTACTATAGCCCCCAAGAAGATAAAATAGCTACGAATAATCCTGACTGGAGAAATAAGAGACCTTTACAATGAGAACTACAAGCCCTTACTACAAGAAACTAAGAGAGTGTTACATAAATGGAGAAACCTACCCTGCTCATGGATAAGAAGATATAACATTGTGAAAATAGCCTTTTCACCCCAAATAATCTACATATACAATGTAATCCCAATACAAATTCCAGTGATATTTTTTAATGAGATGGAGAAACAAATCACCAACTTTGTTTGGAAAGGGAAGAAACCCTGGATAAGTAAAGCACTACTGAAGAAGAACATACTGGGAGACCTCTCATTACCCGACTTTAAAACCTATTACGCTGCCACAGTAGTCAAAACAGCCTGGTTCTGGTACAAAAAGAGACATATAGACCAATGGAACAGAACTGAGACCCCAGAGGTGCCGCCCATCCTCCTATGAACAGTTGATACTCAACAAAGGCCCTAAGATTTTAAACTAGGGTAAAAACAGTCTCGTTAACAAATGATGCTAGCAGAATTAGGTATCAATCTTCAAAAAATTGAAACAGGACCCTTATCTCACATCTTATACAAAACCCAATTCAAATTGGATAAAAGACCTAAATATCAAATCCAAAACAATAAAGTGCATCCAAGAAAAAATAGGATCAGCAATGGAAGTTTTCATACACAACATAGACAGACTTCAAAACCTGACAAACAAAGTAAGATTAACAGAAGAGAAAACAGATTAATGGAAACCACTAAGAATCAAACAATTTGCTCATCCAAAGACTTCAAAAGAATTACAAGACCACCTACAGAATGGGAAAAAACATTTGGCAACTACATGTCAGACCAATGTCTGATCTCCATAATCTACAAGGTACTGAAAAATATCAACAAAAAGTATATAATCCAATTAAGTGATGGGCAAAGGAGATAGACAGACATTTCACCAAAGACGACATCCAGGCAGCTAACAGATACGTGAGGAAATGGTCACGATCATTAGCTATCAGAGAAATCCAAATCAAAACTACAGTGAGATACCATGTCACCCCAGTAAGATTGACCATGATCTAAAAAATACAAAGCAACAAATGCTGGAGAGGCTGTGGAGAAATTGGGACTCTTCTACACTGCTGGTGGGATTGCAAAGTGGTACAACTCCTTTAGAAAGCAATTTGTCTCTTCCTTAAAAAACTGGAAATAGATATATCATTTGATCCAGTAATCCCTCTGCTCAGAATATATCCTACAGGAACAAAAGCTGTCCCATGAACAGATACATGCACATGAATGTTTATTGCAGCACAGTCCACAATAGCAAAGAGATGGAATCAACCCCGATGCCTATCAACAGATGAACAGATAAACAAACTATGGTGCATATACTCAGTAGAACACTATGCAATGCCAAAAATGATAATGATTTTAGGAAGCATCTCATAACTTGGTTTCAATTGGAAGACATTACGCTTAGTGAATTCAGTGAAAAAGTGAAAGTTTACAATCCAAGTAAATTTGCCCTATAAAACTCTGAGCACCCACCTCTCTGCAACTCTATCTGCTGTCCTCACCCTGTGACAACACACTCTTCTTTTCCACTGTTTACTTCCTGTGTCCACTCAACCAACACTTGTCCCGTCCTCTCCCCTGCCTCACCTCTCAAAGGAGACTAGTTGGACAGCTTCATATATCTATATATATTAAATCATAAAGTACATACACCACCTTCATCCCTCTGTGTCCCCTTAGTCCAGTCCAATGTTTGTCTGAAGTGTTTACTTCAGTACTGGTTTCAGCTCTGGGCTAACAACAAATCCAGGGGCCATGTTAGAAGCAGAAACTTTAAAAACCCTGAGCCTGGGTCTGGTTCCTGGCCCACATGTGGCCCACCTCAGGAGCTCCTATGCCCCCAGGTGACTGATAAGCAGTCAAGGGCAACAGAGCTGGGTCCACAGCTGTTTCTCACACCGCCGGAGCTGCTCAGACCCCTCCACCAGAGAGTGCTGGAGTCTAGAGGGGCACCGAACTCTCTGGAGATTGATTTCTGTTTTAAAACTCGTGGATACTTCACATTGACAGACTATGCATCTTTTAATATAAATTTATTTTTCAGATTCAGATTCTTTTTGTTTGTCCGTCTGTCTTTTGATATGTGGGAGCAGGGAAGGAGTAGTCTGAGTGTGGCACGGACAGCAGGAGTGATCATTGTGATACACGGGGCATTCACCAGCTGAATTTCAGAACTGTGGTGCCAGGTCTCTCTTCCTAGTCTGTTTTTATCTGGCAGCTCTGCTGAAATCTGTTCAGCACCTTAGTAACCCACCAAGCCTCCAGTGACAGACAGGTGGTGGCAATGTGTGAGATGTGTTGGCCAGGAATCAAAGCCGAGTCTCCAGCGTGGAAGGTGCGAATTCTCCCACTGGCTCATCAGTGTCCCCTCATTCAGATTCTGAGTTAAGTGACGTTCCTTGGAAGCCAGGGTGGTGAGACTTTGTCTCATGTATCTTGAACAAGTTGTCAGGAGGGCCCCGTCCCTGGACAAGGACATCATGCTTGGTAGAGTGGAGTGGGGGTCAGCCAAAAGAGGAAGGCCCTCGAGGAGGTGAACTGGCAGAGTGGCGGCGACCATGGGCTCTGACACGACAGCGACTGTGCGAGGGGGGCAGGGCCTGGCGGCGTTTCCTTCTGCTGTACACGGGGTCACCGTGAATCGGAACCAGCTTGGTGGCATCTAACAGCAACCGCGTTTCTCCTGTGGCTTTACGCACCCTGAGGGCTCAGGCGCAGACCTTTGAAAAGCAGGGACTGGGGTGCCCTAGGAGCCAGTGTACACCCCTTCACTTGCATCCTGTGATGCGTGCCACCTTCCACCCCCAGCTAGGGCTGGTGTCCCCAACAGTGCCTAACCTGGGCCAGGCCCTGTGCTCACCTGGGGTCATGGAGGTCCCATCTTCTTTCTCTACCACCCGCCCTGCTGTGCCACATGGGAGCCATTTGGGAGCCCATGGGGCCTTGCTGATACAAAAGGGGCCTGTGAGGTAACCCTGGATGACAGGGCTCTGACTAGAAAATGTGTCCCGGCTACTGCGGACTATATGTGCCAGGGGCCTTGAGCGGGGTGCCACACACTACCACTCTGCCCACTCCACTGCTGAAGCTGAGGGTGTCTTGCCCCACTGATGGAAGCCCTGGTGGCCGGCAAAGGTGAATTGACTTTGTGACGTGTCATCACTGGTTGCCAGGCCTTCATGGAGGACCGTCTGACCCCACTGGGGTGGAAACACACAGGCAGCACCCAAGGCTGGGCAGCAAACAGTTTGGATCCTGGAGAGGTGGGCTTCCAGGGGGCGGGGTTGAGGGCTGTGTCCTGCACGCAGGCCCTCTGGGAAGACGCCTGGAGGGGAGTACAGACACTGGACGAGGCAGTGGAGATGGTTTGCTCGGACTAAGCCCTCGCTGCCCAAGACACCGACGTGCTAACCTCCATAACCTGTAAATGTGACGCCTCCCACAGCACAAGGACCCCACAGATGTGACAAGTAAGGATCTCACCGCAGGGATCATCGTGGATAAAGACTATTCTGTGCCTTGATGCAGTCTCTGGAGATATAAAGGACAGAAGCTAGCAGAGATGTTTGGGGACCTCATGCCATTAAGAAAGCAGCACCGGGAGCAGAGGGCATCCTTTGGACCCAAGGTTCCTGTGCTGAGATGTTCTCAGCCTGAGGAAAGACTGATGCAACACGAGGACCTTTCTCCAGAGCCCACAGAGAAAGAGCGTGTGTTCCGCTGGAGCCAGTGTCCTGAGTTGGATTTCTAGCCTACTGAGCTGTGGAGAACAGACTTCTCGCCAAAGCCGTCCACTCGCGGTGTTTCTGTTGGAGTGGGCCAGGTGACTAAGGCACGCTATTGGCTCTAAAGACGGAGGAAGGAGCCCTTAGCCGAGGAACACAATCTGCCTCTGGAAGCTTCAGAAGGCAAGGAAACCGATTCTCCCCAGAGCCTCTGGATGGAACCAACCCTACCAGCTTCTGGATTTTAGCCCCAGAGACCCATTTTGGGCTCTGGCATCCAGAACTGACACCATATAGTTACAGAGTTTTTAGTCACTTAATCCATGATACTTTCTTACAGCAGCAATAGAAACCAATCCCTGGGAATTCAGTCCCTCCAACGTTAAGACCTGGGAAGTCCTGGGAAAACTAGGACAAGTAGAACCTCCTCTCAGTTGTTACCGTTAGTTGCCATGGCATTGGCTGTGACTTCCGTTGACCTTGTGTATAAGAGAACCCAACACAGCCCAGAGCTGCCCGTCCTCAGGGTCACTGGTCCATCGTAGGCCACTGCAGCAGATCTGTGGATATCCATCTCATGAGGGTTTTCCTCATTTGGGCTGACCCACTCCTTTCCAGCCATTGGTCTTTCCTGATGGTGCATCAAAGGAAGCAAGACAAAGTCCTGCCATCCTCACTCCTAGGGAAGATTCCTGTTTGGTTTCTCCTAAGACTGTTTGTTTGTTCCTCTGGTGGCCCAGGGTGGTAGTCGGTCTTCTTCACCAGCACCGTGGTTCTAATGTATCCGTTCTTTCTCGGTCTCCCTTTATCACCATCCAGCTGACTTAATAAGCAGCCGCTGCTGGAAACCCTGGTGGCGCAGTGGCTAAGAGTTCAGCTGCTAACCAAAAGGTCGGCAGTTCGAATCTACCAGGTGCTCTCTGGAAACCCTATGGGGCAGTTCCACCCTGTCAGACAGGGTCACTATGGGTCACAGTAGATCTGACGGTAGCAGGCTTTTTTTGTTGTTGTTGTTTCGGTCCCTCACAGGGAGCCCTGATGGCCAAGTGGTTAGGAGCTCAGCTACTAATCAAAAGATTGGCCGTTTGACTCCACCAGGTGCTCCTTGGAAACCCTATGGGGTAGCTCTACTCTGTCCTATAGGGTGGCTGTGAGTCAGAATAGACTGAGTGGTAACAGGTTTGACTTCTTTTGGTTGGGTCCCTTGCAGAGCTCTCGGCGAGGCTGTGTGCATGGTGCTGGTGCTGAGGAGGACCGGGCCGCGAGGATGAGGGTCATGACGATGTCGAGGACAGATGGAATCTGCAGAGTGGCCCTTTCTCCTCCTCCCCGGGCACTTGCTCACTGTCATCTCGTGGTGTCTGTACCCCACGTGACTCCACATTCCTCACGCTGGGGCCTTGGACCCCTGGGATGGGTAGAACCTTCTCGAGGGAATGTGCCATGAGCAACCTTATCTGTGGGTTTCTTTTCTATGGTGATATTTTAAGAGAGTTTCAGAAAAAGTCTCCCTAGTCATATCAATTTATACTGGAGACATTTTTGTAGCCAAAGGTCTCAGTCAGCTAGTGCTGCTCCAACAGAAACATTGGAGGGGATGGTTTTAACAAAGGAGAGTTTGTTCTCATACAGTCAGGTGGGTGACAAGTCCAAAATCAGGGTGTCCTCTCCAGGGGATGGTTTTTCCCCTGCTGGCTCTGTAGGAAAGTCCTTGTGTTGCATGAGTCTTGGTTCAGGGAGCATCTTGGTGCAGGAACCTCAGGTCTGAAGGACGCACTCTTCTCCCAGTGCTGCTTTCTTGATGGTGGGAGGCTCCCCATTCTCTGCTTGCTTCCCTTTCTTCTTCCCTTTTGTAGGATGAAAGGATTAAGGGTCGGGCAAGCCATACTCCAGGGACACTCCCTTTACAGTAAAGCAGGGAGGTGACTTTAGGGATTTACAGTCCCACCCTAACCCTTTAACAAACAGCATAGGAAAATCTCAAAAGGGAGGACAACTATAAAATATCAGGAATTATGGCCCAGCCACAAGACCACACGTGTTTTTCGGGGGACACAGCTCAATCCATGACACCAAGGCTTTGGAGCTTTAAAACAGTGTTTTCCAGGCTGCAGTCCTGAGACAAATCCAATTTGCTCAGATTTCAGACACAGGCGTAACTCCTCAGCTTCCCCTTGTCACTGTTGCTGCGTGCCAACGATTCCACTCACATCCATAGTGACCCTACCATGACTCCATGTAATAGAGTAGATTTGGACCATGGGGTTTCCCAGGCTGTAATATATATATTGACGTGTACTTTAGATGAAACTTTACAGGACAAACTAGTTTCTCATTAAACAGTGACAGTGTTTTATGACACTGGGTAACAACCTCACAACATGTCAACACTCTCCCTTCTTAACTTTGGGTCCCCTATGACCAGCTTTTCTGTCCCGTCCTGCCTTCTAGCTTGCCCCTTTAGTCTTGTTTTGTTTCATGGTCCTGTTCAATCTTTGGCTGAATTCAGGGTGAACCTTAGGAGTGACTTCACTGAGCTGAAAGGGCGACCGGGGCCAGACTCTCGGGATTTCTCCCGTCTATGCCAGGCCTGCAAGCCTGCTCCTTCTTTTCACGTTAGAATTTTGTCCTCCGTTTTTCTCCAGCTCTGTCTAGGACCCTCTATTGTGAGCCCTGTGAGAACAGTCTGGGGTGCTAGCTGGGTACCATCTGGTTGTACTGGATGCAGGCTGGTGGCGGACACCGTAGATGCGTTCCATCAGTCCTTTGGACCAGTCTTTCCCTGATATCTTCAGTTTTCTCCATTCTTCTTTGCTCCCGAAGGTGTGAGACCAGGTGGCTGTTCACAGGCTTTTGAGACCACAGGCACAGCTCGCCAAAGTGGAACGTAGAGTATTTTCCTTAGAAACTACGTTGTGTCAGCTGAGCTACACATTCCCTGAGACTCTTCGTCCCCAGAGCCCTCAGCCCAGCCATTCAGTTCCTCAGCTTCCATGACCTGGCCTTAGACAAGTGGTCTGGCTTTCCCCATACGGTTGGCTGTCTTACCCTTCACTGAAGTTACTGCTTATCCATTGTTTTAGTTAGTGTTTTTCCATCCCCTTCCCTCCCCTTCTTTTTGTGTGTAAAACTTTTCACGAATTTTCATAGCGGTGGTCTCATACCATTTTCACCCTTTTGTGATTGACTTATGCTGGTGAGCACAATGCCTTCCAGACTCATCCGTGTTGTGAGATGTTTCACGGATTCATCCTTGTCTTTGCTGTTGTGTAGCACGTCACTGAGTGTGTGTAGCACAGTCTGTTTATCTGTGCATCTGCTGATGGACATCTAGGTGGATTCTATCATTTTGCTGTTGGGGACAGTGTCACAATAAAAGTGAGTGTGCAAATGTCTGTTTTTGTGACAATTCTTATTTCTCTAAGAGGAAGTCTTAGCAATAGTGTTGCTGGATCACATGCTGTTCTATTTCTAGCTTTCTAAGGAAGTACTACGTTGTTTTCCAAATGTTTTCCACCATTTTGCATTCCCACCAGCAGTGCATGAATTCTGATCTCCCTACAGCCTCCCTAACATTTGTTATTTCTTTTTTTTTTTTAAATTCTGGCCAGTAATAATCAGGATGAGATATTATCTCATTGTAGTTTTGATTTGCATTTCTCCAGTGGCTAGTGGGAAACCCTGGTGGGGTTAGGGTGAAGTGCTGTGTCTGCTGACCAAAAGGTCTGCAGTTTGAAACTACCAAACACTCCTTGGAAACTCTATGGGGCAGTTCTGCTCTGTCCTATAGGGTTGCTATGAGTGGAAATCGACTCAGTGGCACTGGGTTTGGTTTTTGGTTAATGGCTAGCGAGTGTGAACATTTTCTCACGTGTCTGTTGGCTGCCTGAATGTCTTCTTTGATGAAGTCTGTCCATTTCCTTTGCCCATTTTTAAACTGGCTTGTCTTTTAGTTTCATAGAGGCATTGCATTTTCTTGTAAATTTCAGAGACTAGACCTTTCCGGGACTTGTAATAGCCATTTACCCCCGAGTCTGTAGGTTCTGTTTTCACTCTTTTGGTGAAGTCATTTGATGAGTGTTACCTGATTTGGGTCCATGCCCTGGAGCAGTCCAGCCAACATAACATACTCCAAGTCAGAAAGAAGATTTATTAGGAGGCATGATACCACCGGAGACTTGAGAGCAACACAGGCTCTTCTCCATGGAGTCTCAAAAGACAATTTTTTAATCAGATTTTATACATCACTTTAACAAGAAATACTTCATGCCTTTAAGCACATAGCCCACAGATAACTATATGCGTCACAAAGAAGTCACAAGAAACTCTTCATTAAACTTTAGCCAGTTTGCTTATAGCAGGCACAGATAAAACTTACGAGTAAATTCCTCAGCTAGCGAAACTAGCCTTCCAGGTCCACTCTGACCAAGATAAGTGACAAGAAAGAAAACTGTGGACACACAAAAGGCAGGCAGTCTTCCTAGCTGCTGTTTTCCAGGCTGAATGTTGTTTCTTAGAGACCCAGGAAGAGGACGACGACCAAGGTCACAGGAGCTGAGGGGGCTCTGCACCCTTTTGGAAAGAGCCTAGTGCAGAACAGACTAGCTGGTGCAATTAAAACAAACAACAAACAGTTACAGATTACTTAGAGTATCATTATGACGTTAGTTACCTGAAGCCCTCAACTATGCATTTTGAAAAGGGAAAACCATGTTGCAAGGTATTAGGGGTACCCAGCACAGGTGTTTAAGTTTTAGAAGATGCCCATTACTTTGCTGGTCTCCCGGAGCCCGTGTGCTGTCCGCGGAGCCCGTGTGCTGTCCGTTACCGCTTGTGTCCGTTGGTGCCAGGCTGTGACCTTTAGGGAGGCAGACTCGCTGGGTCTCTCTCCCTCAGAGCTGCTGGGGGTGGTCCGATCAGCAGCCTTGCGGTTCCCAGACGAGCCTGAACTGTGGCACCCGCAGGGCCCTCAGGTGTCGCCTAGCAGGTGTCACCTGCTAGCCACTCTAAATCACAGACCAGCAGTGCTGAGTTGACGTTGACTCCCACCAGCCCCACTGACCCTGTGCCATAGCTCAACTGTGCCCCGTGGAGGTTTTCGGAGCCTGATGCCTCAGAGGCAGACTGCCAGGACTTTCTTCTGAGATGCCTCTGGCTAGACTCAAACCTCCCAGCTTTCACGCCTCAGCCAGACACATCTGCTCTTTGTGCCACCCAGGGGCTCCTTGTCAACCCAGGGCTGTGCATTTCCATGTCCCCTCCTGCGGCGTTCTAGAGCCACAGCAAGGTGACGGCCCCGTGCACTCCGGGGTGGGATAGGAGCCTGGTGTGCGGGTAAATGCTTTACAACAAGCTCTCCAGAAAAACGCCAAGTGTGCGCATGTGTACCTACATGCTAAATTTCATGACATAAAGGATGTGTAGAGCCCTGGTGGCACGGTGGTGATGAGCTGAGGCTGCTCATCTAAAGGTCACCAGTTTGAATGCACCAGCTGCTCCTTGGAAACTCTAGGGGGCAGTTCTACTCTGCCTCACAGGGTCGCTGTGGGTCAGGACTGACCTCGTGGCACACAACAACAAAAGCAAAGAGTGTGTGTAGCAAGCCATTCTCAAAGAACAAGAGACACAATACTCCTTACTGAAAATCCCGGATGCCTGTAATTTCACTATAAGTTGCTGTCTCTTGACAAAATCCACTATCAGCTTTTAAAATTGTCTTTCTAACAGTGAAACCAAGCCCAGTGCCATTGAGTCTCTTCCAACACAGTGACCCTATCAGATGGAGTAGAACTGACCCACGGGTTTTCCAAGGCTGTAGGTCTTTATGGAAGCAGACTGCCACATCTCCCTCCCACACAGCCACTGCTGGGTGTGATCCACTGACCCTTCCATCAGCGGCCAGGTGTTTCACCACAGGGCCACCAGGGCTTTTTATAAAAGTGTTGCCGAGTCAAACTGCAGGTGAACGCTTGATCGATGCCCAGCTCAGCAGAGAAGTTCACTCATGTCGTTGATAAACAAGCGCCGTTCCTCCATGAATGTTGGTTGATATTTTCACTTATGTTCAACAGTGAGAGATAAAAGAGAAATGACAGAAACATATGTCAAAACTTCATGCTTTGACAAGGACGTGTACGACTTCCTTGCTGAATTTAGATAATAGTTTCCAAATACTGGAAGAATATTTCCTCAATTTTCAGTGCTATTTATAACAGCCGTAGACATGACACACGTTGAAAGTCAATCTGCAAGACGAACTTTCTCTCCATCACTTTCTTACACCTAGGCAATCAGCAAAGCAGTGTGCCGAGGACTGACCTCCGTGGTGACAGTGTTCCCATCACGGCTGACTGGACGTAACCAATGGGATGGGGCTGCCGATGGATCTGGGGAGAGATGATTGCAATGTCACCTGCTGTTTCCATCACACAGACACAATTAAAAAAATACAGAAAACCCAAACCAGTGGCTGTCAAGTCAATTCTGACTGACAATGACCCCACAGGATAGAGTAGAACTGCCCCATAGAGTCCCAAAGGCTGCAAGTCTTTGTGGAAGCTGACTGTTGCATCTTTCTCCAGCGGAGTGGTCAGTGGATCCGAACTGCTGACCTGATTTCACTTAACAGCCAAATGCTTCTAACTGCTGTGCCACCAGGGCCACTTATGCATATACAGTTAGATGACACGAACAGACACAAATAACCCCAAAACCAAACCCACTGCCGTCTAGTTGATTCCCACTCAAAGTGACCCCATAGGACAGAGTAGAACTGTCCCACAGGGTTTCCAAGGAGCAGCTGGTGGATTCCAACTGCCGCCCTCTCAGTGAGCAGCCAAGCTCTTAGCCACTGTTCCGCTGAGGCTCTTCCCCAAGCTATAGACGACAGTGAAATGTAGTTAAACAGTTAGGCAGTGGATATAACACTGGTCTAATATTCAAGGCAATCAGTGTAAATCACCTCATACACAGAATAAAGAAGAGAAACCATACGTATAATTATCTCGAGAGACACAGAAAAGAGTGCGACCTAATTTAACACCATGGTGAAATGAGTTCCTTTATGTGGTCTTTCGTCTTGGTTCTTAGAAAAACAGCTTGAGAGATTTTGTCCCTAAGCCCTGAGGCGTTACCTTTGCTCTAGTTTTCTACCCTAGAAGGTCTGTGACTTCTGTCCAGGTTGATGGAGATTTCCTCGGCAAGCTGTGAACAATTGGTTTTGATAGGTTTTGTCTGGGCCTGGGCTGCAGTCTGCCTGGTGATTGGTACACAGCACTTAGGGATTGGTTAATAGACTATGCAAATGAGGTGAGTTATAGCCCAGCTGTGCCTAGTATGCAAATGAAGTGTCTGTGGCCTACCTGGAGAGGACTGGTTAGTTTGTGGTCCCTCACTGGGAGGGGCCATGCCTTGAAATTGACAACCAGCCAGCCAAGTGCAAGGCATTGTGTATGTGTGTGTGTGTATGTGGTATGCATATACAGAGACAGAGAGTCAGCACCTCAAAGGTTTAGGCACACAGAGAGAAGCAGAAGAAAAGCAGAAAGAAGCAGCACAGAGCTGAGAGGAGATAGGACATCTGCTAAATGATCTCTAACACAGGTCAAGTGTGGTAACCCTGAAAACAGCAAGAGGCTCGGAAGAGGCCAGTGGCATAGCCAGCCATGACAGATGGCGGGACAAAGAGGAGACTTCCTAAGGGGGCTAACAGCAGCCCAGAGAGTGTCCCATGCTGGAGAAGGGAGCCTTTGCCTGCATGATTCCTGATCCTGATCCCAACTTTTACCCTCTTCCTTAGTGAAATACTTAGTGGTAAATTTGGTCTGTGAGTTTTGTGTAGCCATTGCAATGGATTGTCTAGCCCAGAAACAGCAGCTGAGTGTGCCGTGGGAGGAACAGCTGGAGTGGAAGTCGGTACCAGGGGGGAGCAGCGAGGTGTGGCTGACAGCCCCTCACAGGGATCAGCGCTAGGTGCGTCTTAGTCCTCCTCACTCCCTTGTCAAGTCAGACAGGTTCAAACACACTGCGATTACTACCTCGACTCCCAGTGGGAATTTCACAAACATCCGTAAAAACTGTCAGCAAACTAGGAATACAGGGAAACTTCCTCGACACAGCAAAAGGCATTTACCAAAAACCTACAGCTAACGTTACACTTCACGGTGAGATCCTGCCTGTTTTCCGTCTAAGACCTGGAAGAAGGAAGAATTCTGACTCTCAGCCTCCTTATTTAACCTGCACCAGAAGACTTAAGTACAGCAACAAGACAAGAAAAATAATGATATATGTATTGGAAAGAAGGAAGTACAGTTGTCTATTTGGAGAGGAAATGATGGTGCATGTTAGAAAATCCGACCTTCTGGTTAGCAGTTGTAGCACCCACCACTGCACCACCAGGGTTTCCAGAAAGATGACAGGCAGTTATCAAGCCCGTGTTGAGTCGGTCTAACTTACTAGCAACCTGACAGAGCCCAGGAGAACTGCTCCACAGGGGATCCAAACTGCAACCCTTAGGGAAACAGACTGCCCCATCTTTCTCCCTTGGAGCTGCTGGGGGTTCAAACTGCTGACCTTTCGGTTAGCAGCCGGGAGCGTGACCACAACATGACCAGGGATCCTTACAGATGGCTCTGTGCTTGTGTTATTAGGACTAATAACTACTCCTAACAAACCCACAGCGAGACAGACGGGCGCAACGGCTGCAACAACGAGCTGACACGTGCTGACGATCGTGAAGGCCAGGGATACCACCTTGGTGATAGAGATGATGCTGGAGATTGCATGATAGAATTTTCAAGGCCAATGACGTCTTCATTGCAAATACCATTTTGCAACTACATGAATGGCAGCTGTCCACAAGGACCTCACAAACCCACCCCGCCGCTCCGCGGAGAGAGCCTTGGCGATCTGCTTCCGTGAAGAAGGCAATCCCGGAAACCCTCCGGGCAGCAGCGCACTGCCTTGGGGGTGGTAGGAGCTGGAACAGACTGGACTGCACCCCACAGCGGCAACAGTGGGGCCTGGAAGGGACACATGGCAAGCTATGGTGCCCCAATTGGTTACACTGAGGAGGACAGAGTAGCTGTAGAAAAAGGGCACATTGTTTTAGACCATAAGCAATTACTGACCCCAACCCTAATTTTACTTTTGTTGCCTGGAGCTGTCCATCTTGAAAGGGACCACGTGTCCCTCTAGTGGCTGCTAGGAGAATTGCATCCCAGGATCCAGGCTCTTGAAGCTGAGGAGACTGGGGTGCCCCGTGAGGATCTCAGGACCAAGGGAGGCTGCGGGGTGCCAGACCCCCAAGACTCTGGATTCTTTTGCTTTGTCTATCACAATCCTTGGAAATTTCATATCTTATCTTCTGAGGTAATTTTTAAAGTGTTTTAAAATACAAAAGCAATTGCAGTGTGTGTGTGTGTGCACGCATCAGATTTTCAAGTTAAAAGATGCCCCGTGTTGTCCTGTGGCTGCATGTAGGCCTCAGCACAAGGCCACTGACCCCTGAGGGTGAACAAGTTCCCTGTCTGAAAGGTCCAGGCTTGGAGCCCAATGTGCAACCCACCCACCTTGGCCAGGGCCCAGAGCCTCACAGTGGGTAGTGTGGGGATATGTGACTGAGCCCCACTTCTGGGTCCACTGCCTGCACTCATGCCTTTTACCCACTCTAAAGCTGTCCTGGTGCTCTAATGCATGTGCCCCTATGAGTCCCCAAGTCCACTTTGAATGTAGGAATGTGTACATAGCAATGGTGGTTTGAAGACGTGAGCTGCCTTTTAGGGACGGCTACTACACACAGTCAGAAACCGTCGTGGTGCAGTGCTCAAGAGCTACAGTTGCTAACCGAAACATCAGTGGTTTGAATTCACCAGGCACTCCTTGGGAACTGTGTGGGGCAGTTCTACTCAGTCCTATAAGGTGTCTTGCTTAATTAAATACAATCACATGATCTGCTATGCCAGGATCGACAACGAGGAATGGCATCATGCTCGTTGTGAAAAAGAATATTTCAAGATCTATCCTGAGATGCAAAGCTGTCAGTGACAGGATAATATACTGATGCTTACAAGGGAGAGAACTTAGCATGAATGTTATTCAAATATATGCACCAATCACTAAGGCCAAAGATGAGAAAACTGGAGATTGTTACTAGCTCCTGCAGTCTGAAATTGATTGAACATGCAATCAAGATGCCTTGATAATTACTACTACTTGGAATGGCAAAAATGGAAACCGAGAAGGAGGATAAGTAGCTAGAAATCATGACCTTGGTGATAGAGATGATGGTGGAGATTGCATGAAAGAATTTTCAAGGCCAATGACTTCTTCATTGCAAATACCATTTTGCAACTACATAAATGGCAGCTGTACACGTGGACCTCACCAGATGGAACACACAGAAATGAAATAGATTACGTATGCGGAAAGAGATGACGCATAAGCTCAGTATCATCATTCAGGACAAGGCCAGGGCTGACTGCAGAACAGACCATCCATTGCTCATTCACATGTTCAAGGTGAAGCTGAAGGAAGCCAAAACAAGTCCATGAAAGCCAGCGTAAGAATCTGAGTCTATCCCACCTGAATTTGTAGACCACATCAAGAACAGATCTGATGCATTGAAGCTAGTGACTGAAGGCCAGAGGGTTCGTGGGATGGTTCCTCATACATGAGGAAAGCAGAAGGTTGTTAAAAAGAAAGAAAGAAGAGACCGAGATGGTTGTCAGAAGAAACACTGAAACTATTTGTTAAATGTAAAGTAGCTAAAGGAGAATGAAAAGGATGAATGAAAAGTAGCTAAAAGAGCTGAACGAAAGGCTTCAAAGGGCCCTCAGGAAGGCAGACTGAACTATTAACAATGAAATGTGCAAAGATCTGGAAATAAAAAAAATTCAAGGGAAGAACACCCTCAGCATTCCTCAAGCTAAACAAACTGAAGAAAAAAATCCAAGCCTTGAGATGCAATATTTAAGGATTCTGTTGGCAGAATACTTGACAGCGAAAGAAGTTCCCAAAGAAGATGGAAGGAATATACAGAGTGACTGTACCAAAAAGAATTGGTCAGCGTTCAACCATTTCAAGAAGTAGCACACGATCAGGACTCGATGGTACCGAAGGGTGACATCCAAATGGTACTGAAGGCATTGCTGAGACAAAAGTCTCCAGGAACTGATGGAATGCAAACTGAGATGCATCAACAACGAGGTGCCGCAATGGAGGTGCTTTATGCCGAGAAATCTGGATGAAAACTGCCCGGTCAAGGGACTGGAAGAGATCCATAATTGTGTCCATTCCAAAGAAAGGTGCTTCAACAGAAGGTGGAAATTATCAAACAATATCATTAATATCACAGGCAAGTAAAATGTTGCTGAAGATTTCAAAAGTGGTTTCAGCAGTACGTCAACAGGGAACTCCCAGAAAGTCAAGCCAATTCAGAAGAGGGATGTGAGATGACAGGTGGTCATTGGTGACGGCAGACAGATCTTGGCAGAAAGCAGAGAATGCCAGAAAGAGGGTTACCTGCCTTTTATTGACTACGCAAAAGCATTCAACTCTGTGGACCACAACAAATCATGGATAATATTGGGAAGAACAGGAATTCCTGAACACTTACCTGTGCTCTTGAGGAACCTGTAAATAGACCGGGGGCAGTCCTTCAAGCCGAGCGAGGAGATACGGCATGGTTTAAATTTCAGAAAGGTGTGTGTCAGGGTTGTATCCCGTCACCACACATACTCACACTGAGGAAATAACCCGAGAAGCTAGATTGTGTGTAGAGGAATGTGGTGTTAGGACTACAGGAATACTCAGTAATAACTGGGGATGCGCAGATGGCACGACCTTCTTGCTGAAAGCAAAGAGGAAGCACTTATCGATGAAGATCAAACACTATAGCCTTCAGTGTGGACCACACTTCAACATAAATTAGAAAACTAAAGTCCTCACTACTGGACCAATAGGCAACATTACAAGAAACAGAAAACAGTTTGACATTGTTAGTGTCTGCACTTTACTTGGATCTGTGACCAACACCCGCGGAAGTCAGTCAGAAGATCAAGAGAAGTATTACATTGGGCTCTTGACCCCTCTCCAGTATTAAAAAATAAAGATGCTGCTTTGAGGATTAAGGTGCACCTGACTGAGCCGTGGTATTTTCAACTGCCTCATATACCTATGAAAGTTGGACGGTCACTGACTGAGGAAGTCAGAAGAACTGACCTCTGTGAGTTATGGTGTCGGTGAAGAACACTGAACACACCACAGGCTGCCAGAGGGAAGAATAAGTGTGTCTCGGGAGATACACCTCCCGAGTACTCCTTGGAGGTGAGGACGATGAGCCTTCGTCTCACATAGTTTGGGCATGTCACCCGGAAGACCCTGTCCCTGAAGAAAGGCATTGTATTTAGTAAAAGAGAGGGGTCAGTGAAAAAGAAGACCCCTGAGACGGATGCACACAATGTCATCAACAATAGGCTCAAACGCACCAAGGACTGTGCGGGTGGCCCGGAGAAAGGCAGAGTCTTGTTCTGTGGTACACCAGCTCAGTGTGACTTGGAACCAACTCGATGGTGTCTAACAGCATTACATGCTGTCATGAATTGAATGGTGTCCCCAAAATGTGTCAGCTTGGTTAGGCTGTGATTTCCAGCCTTATGTGGTTGTCCTCCACTTGGTGATACCATTCTGTGGAGTCACGATCAGCTGGAATCAACTCGACAGCAGTGGGTTTACGGGTGTTACATGCTAGCACATGTAAGCGCGTCCCATACCCTCCTCTGCTCCATCCTCACTCTGACACTGGGGATACTAGTTTGTTACAGGGAGCTGACACAGGACAAAGAGCCCACAAAGGATTTGTTGATTCACCAAAGGTCACAGGGCTGGTGGAGCTGCCTTTGCTCCTAAGCCAGCCCTGCCTCTCTCCAGAATTCCAGACTCAGTATCCAGCTCCAAGAGGGACGTTTCCACCTCTCTGCCTCTGCGCAAAGCATTCCCCCTCCTCCCCGGGGGAATTGCCACACCTCAGCGTCCCCTCTCCTTCCTGGTGTTGCGAGTCCAGTAATCCAATGTTTTGTTGGTGCTCTTTGTAAGACACCGCCTCTTCAGACCACTTGTCCCCGCACCACCACTGCCACCCTGCTTGAGGCCACTCATTAGCTGCCTGGCCATGCCCCCAGCCTCCTAGTGAAATCAGCTGCTCCCTAAGTTGGGAAGTGCTTAGAAACTTCAAGAGAATGGACAAAATTTTAGCTAACCTGACTCAGAAAAAAGAGACTCAAATGACTAAAATCAAGAAGGAAAGCAGGGACACCCTTCCTAACCATGTAGAAATAAAGGAGGGATTCTAAGGGAATTCCATGAACAAGTGAGGGGGTCTTGGTGGCACAGGGGTCAAGTGCTTGGCTGCTTACTAGGACATTGGCTGTTGGAACCCTCCTAGTGGCTCTGGGAGAAGGAGACTTAGCCATCTCTGCCTATATAGACTCCAGCGTAGAGAACCTTGGGGCAGTTCTCCTTGTCGCACAGAATTGCTAGGAGTTGAAAAGCGACCTGACATCACCTTCCAATGGCACAACAAGAACGAAAGCATGCTGACAAATTAGATAATTAACGTGACATGAACAAACTCCTAAAAAGACACAAATGGCTAAAATTTAAGAAGAAATAGAAATCTCAATAGACCTAAAACAAATAAAGACTTTCAATTAGCAATGAAAAATTCTTTCAAAAGAAAGCTCAGGCCCCAGGAGGCTTCAGTACTAAACATTCAAAGAATTAGTACCACTCCTTCACCAACTCCTCCAAAAATATGAAGAAAGTGGAAACATATCCCAGCTCCTTTTATCAGCCCCAAATTACCCCCATATCAAACCCAGGTTAGGGCACCATGAGGAAAGAAAATGAAAGACCTGTCACACTCACGCCAATCTCCCTTATGGAAATAGAGTTGCAAGCATCTTTTATTACTATTATCATTATTATGATTGAGTGAAAATGTACATTCCCATATAAATTTGTATGTCCACCTATGTGCAGCTTCCACTGCTCTCCCTGCCCGGCGACAGCACACTCTTCCTCTGCTCCATACATGTCTCATCCTCCCAACAGTCTCCTTTCCCCTCCTTTCCACTCACTCCCCTTCCTCCAGCCAGAGGTCAGCAGGATGATATCCTATAGATGCACAGAACCATAAAGTGCACCCAATATATAGTCACTCTGCGTCACCAAGTCCAATCCCTTGCTGTCCAAAGAGTGAATCTTCATTATGATCCACAGGCAAGGGCAGCTTCATGGCCAGGGGCCATGCTCCCAGGGGGACCCCAAAGCTTCTGGACCATCAGTTGAAGTCTTTTAGTGGAGATCTCAGGGTGCACCCCTTTTTATTTTTGTGTTGCCAGTGAGACTCAACTTTGTGAGCTCCATCGCGGCTATCACTGGTGGTGGCCAGGCACCATCTGGTTCTTCCAGTCCCAAGTCGATGTAGGCACCCACTCATGTGGATCTCTCTGTCTTCTGTGTTGTCATTTTGGTCCTCAGTGAGCATCTGCTCCTGCTGAGTTGCGATCATTTGCTGTGCCCTCGGATTGCAAACATCATTCACAAAATACTAGCAATGAACCGAGCACCGTATCGCAAAGATTAGGTGCTGTGGCCAAATGGGATTTATCCTGAAAGTTTAGTTTAGCAATCAAAAATTAATTAACATAAGGCTACTGTGTGTCACTGAGTTCATTTGGATTCACACAGACCCTATAGGACAGAGTAAGACTGCCCTGTAGGGTTTTCTTGTCTGCACTTTTCACAAGTGCAGGTTACTGGGCCTTTTCTCCCATGGAAACACTGGGGGTTCCAAACCGCTGACCTTATGGTTATCTGCTGAGCGTTTAACCACTGTGCCACCTGGTCTTCTGTTCAAAGACAAAAAGTCGTATCATCATCTCAGTAAAGGAAGGCATCACGCTTGACAAAATCTTACACCCAGTCATGGTCAGACCACTAAACAAACTACCAACAGAAGTGAATTTAATCCAACAAAGAGCACCTACAAGAAACTCTGCGACCAACAGCACGTTTGAGGGGAAAAGACTGAGGCCTTCCTTCCTAGATCAGAAACAAGGCCAGGGTGCCGTTAGGGTAATGACTTCTTTTTAATGTCGTAGTGGAGGTCTAGCCAGGGGAATTAGGTGAGAAAGAGAAGTCAAAGGATCTGTATTGAAAAAGAGGAAGTAAAACTTTCTCTATCTGGGGATGGCACACTCTTTAATACAGAAATTATAAAGAATCCACTAAACACTATTAGAACCAGTGAAGGACTTCAGTGCAGGAACAGAAAACAAGATCAACAGACAAATATCGGAGGTACTTCTGTACACCATCAACGAACGCTTCAGAAATGAAATTAAGTAAACAGCTTCAATCACAATAGCATCAAAAGTAAAATGCTTAGGAATAAATTTAACAAAAAAATAGTACAAACTCATTCACTGAAAACTGCTAAGCATTCTTGAGCAAAATTATAAAATATGTCTGTTCGTGGAACAGAGCTGAAGAAATACTTAGAGGGAAATTGGTAGGAAACAGAAGGTAACGACACCCACGCTGGACATGCAGACGGCCAACAAGCTCAGGAGAAGATGCTTAGCGTCACAAGTCACTGTCAGGTGCCCTCGCAGAGGTTCCAACACACAGCACCCCCGCAGCTGGTCCTGTGGCGTCCTCGCCATCGCTGCTGGGTGAGCTCACAGCTGCAGCCGCGGTGTCAGCCCATCCTCCTGAGGGGCTTCCTCACCTTTGCTGACCCTCTACTTTACCAAGGGTGATGTCTGTCCTGGATTGAACGGTGTTCCCCAAAACCATGCATAGTAATTTGGCCGGGCTGTGATTCCCGGTATTGTATGATTGTCTTTCATGTTGTGATTTTCCTAGGCTGTGAATCCCAGTCTCTGCCTGAGGCTGGTAGATGGGATTATGTTCAAAGAGAATTAGAAGGGGACTGCAACACCCGTACTAACAGAGTTTCCCTGGCGTGTGGCTTGCAACACCTTTCATTCTTTTATCCTGCAAGAGACAAAAGCAAAGGGAAGCGAACAGGAGCCAGGGATCTCATCCATCAAGGAAGTAGTGCCAAGAGCAGAGCGGGTCCTTCAGACGGGAGGGTCCTGTGCCAAGACGCTCCCTGACCAGGTAGTGATGCAACACAAGGACCTTCCTCTGCGGCAGACTGAGAGGGGAAGCTGTCCCCTGGAGCCAGCACTGTGAATTCGGACTTGTAGCCTCCCGGACAGTGTAAGAACAAACTTTTCTTGTTAAAATCCTTCACTTATCATATTTCTGTTAGAACAGTACCAGATGACTAAAACAGTGTCCTTCCCTAGGGACTGGGCCCTCCTGATAGCACACCTAAAGTGTGGGATTAAGTCTCCCCGTTCTAGTTTCTAAAGAGCATTCGGGCCGCATTTCTCCCAGGAAAGATCTGTTTATTTTTCTGGAAGTCCATCGTGTATCTGACATTCTTTGCCAGCGGAACTATTCAAATGCATCAACGCTTCTTTGGTCTTTATTCACTGTCCGCCTTTTAAGTAGGACAGGTGAGGCAATGTAAAATACCATGGTTTGGGTCAGGCACGCCTTAGTCCTTAAGGTGACATCTTTGCTTTTCAACACTTTAGAGAGGTTTTTGTAGCAGATTTTTCCAATGTGGTATGTTATTTGCTTCTTGAGTGCTGCTTCCACGGGTGTTGATTACGGATCCAAGTAAAATGAAATCCTTGACAGCTTCAGGGTTTTTCCGTTTATCCCAATTTCTTATTGGTCCAGGAGTGAGAACTTCTGTTTTCCTCGTGTTGAGGTGTAACCATCTGAAAACTGTGGTCTCTGATTTTCCAAGTCGTTTTGCTTTCAGCAGGCGAGGCTGTGTCGTCTCTGGCTTATAGATCTCCCTCTGATCCTGACATGTGTCCTTCGTAAGTCCAGGTTCTAATTTGACATGCTCGGCATACGGACTAAGTGTGGTGAAAGGACACAATCCTGACACATACCCTACCTGATTCTAAACCGCTCAGTATCCCCTTGTTCCGTTCAGTCAAGTCTGTCCTCCAGGGAGCAAGTGGTCTGATAGACGACCCATGTCTTACAGACAGCAGGAAGGACAGTGTAGCCCACCCAGAGGGTCCCGGAGGGGCGTTCACCCCCACCACCCTGGGTATCCAGCTCCTGGCCCCAAGAGCCCTACTGTCCATCCCTGGGGCCTCTCCCACAATGGTCCAGAAGTGCCCTGGGCATGTCATTCTCCTGGGGTGTCCTCCCTCAGCCCCTTAGCCAGTGAAGTCACCAAAGATGGGTAAAGGGGGATTTTCCTCACCTCCGGCTTCTTCTGTCCCCTGCAGGGCTGCTGTGGACACAATTAGGACAGCATTTGTCACAGTATGGTTCCATACTGTCACCACCTGTCACCTTGTTGGGATGCAAGTTCTCTGCCCTCTCCAGCCCTTCTGATTCAGGACCTCTGAGGTGGGGCCAGCAGGTGATGCAGGCATGTGCCCAAGTGCATGGACCACGGGCGTTAGATGAGTGCGCAGGTGAGACACAGAAAGACGACGGGGAGACGGCCGCGGCTGGCTGTGCTCGCGGTGCTGGCTGCTGGGTCCCAGGCTGTCTGTTGTCACCTCCCTTCTCCTCCTCCCTGTGGAAGGCCGGGGCTCCTCGTTCCACGGGAGCACCCTGGAGGCCTCAGGCCGCCTGCTCCAGCTCTTCCTCCTGACCCCCCATCCACCTGCCACCCCGGGCTTCTGGGCTCCCATCAGGCACCAGCCTGCTTCCGTCCCCCCAGGCCAGGGGTCGGCAACCACCCCCAGGGGCAGGTCCCACTGCCCTCTGCCCCCAGGGCGAGCACTTCCTGCTCTAGGGAGCCCTACTCACAGCCTCTGGGCTCCCCTGAGCCACCCCAGAGTCCAGAGGTAGTCGGCATGTGTTGAAATGAACTCCACAGCAATAGACTGGGTTAGGTTCAGGGTTAAAGCTGCTTTTAAATTCAACCCCCCAATTCTTTCAACCCTGCAAAGTGCCAACTGCTTGAAAAACAAAATTGGGAAGTGACTGCCATCTCAGACCAGGACAGAAATCACCTGGGGACAAAAAAGTCCTGGTTCCCAGGCCACACCCAGGACCCAGAGGATCTCGGGGAGTCAGGGGGGCTTCCATCTGCTCTTGTCATGCCTTCCAGTGACCCCAAGGACCTGTGTCTACTAACGAAAAGGTTGGCAGTTTGAATCCACCAGCTGCTCCTTAGAAACTCTCCGGGACAGTTTTGTCCTGTCCTGTAGAATCTCTGTGAACTGGAATTGACTTGATAAAAATGGGGTGGGTTTTCACGACCTCAAGGAGTCCTGGTGGTGCAGTGGTTCTGCACTCGACTGCTAACTGAAGTTTGCTGGTCCAACCCAGCAGCCACTCCTCAGGAGAAGGATACAGCAGTCTGTTTCCATGGCAACGGGCACGGCTTGTGGGAGGAGCCACTGCCCGGGCTCCAGGTGTCACTGACACTGGGCCTACCACCCTCTTCTTCTGGGAATGGCCTTGGGGCTTTCCCTTGGGGTCCCTGCCTTAGACACACACACACATACCAGGGCCCAAGCCAGGCTGAGCCCGCTGGCGTCCACGCCAGGCAATGTGGGGCTTGGCCTCAACCCTGGAGCCTTACATAAGCCCCTGCACAGTGACCTCATCGGAGCCAGTGTATGGTGACTGAAAAGAACTACTAAGTTTATCTTTTGAAAAAAAGATGTGTTATTGTCATTGAGTTAAAACAAAACAAAATGAAACAAAACAACCACTCGAGTGAGGCCGTGTCACTAACTGGGAGCGGAAGGGCCGGTCTCTGTGTGACTTGCTTTCGCCCGTTTCCCCTCCACCCACCCTGGCACCCAGCACACATGCACTCAGAGGCCAGCTGGGCCCCCTTGGGTGTGGAGCTGTGGGCTCAGGTTCTCCCCTGCCTCAGTTTCTCCGAGTCTCAGAATGTCTGCTGAGCCAAGACCCAGGGCCTGGCAGGCCTAGCCCTCGTGGTCTCATCTGGTGCTGTGACGGTGACAGAACCATGCTTCTCTCTCTGTTCTAGCTGGCCGTGGGTCCCAGGAGGGGGCTGGCACCACAGCTCCTGGCAACTGGGACCCTGTACGACAAGCCCCAAGGAGGGCTGGGCTTTGTCGCCCAGCACGGGCTGGAACTGCGGTGTAGTGTGACAGGCAGCGTCTTGGCATGAAGGGAAGGTCACCGCCCTGCTGGCTGAACTTTCTCTGGGGGTCTCTCTGCTCCCTCTGGCTTCGCACTTGCCCCTCCTTGAGGGATCTGAAGCAGCTCCCTCTCCTTCCCACATGGCTCCGTAAGACGGTCCCAAGGCAGCCTGCTGCTGTGGCCAGTGGGGCAGGGGCTGAGGACCCCTCATCTCCAGGCCTGGCCCAGTGCCCGGCAGTGGACTCGGTGGCTGTCAGCACCGCTGCTCTTCCCTGGCTTGTCATGGCGTTGCCCCTACTCACGGCACCCCCTGTGAGCCAGAGTAGGCTGACTGTGCACCCCAAGACTTCCTTGGCTAGTTTTCCAAAGCGACGGCCAGGCCTTTGTTCCGAGATGTTCTGGGTGAGTCTGGACCCTGTCCTACAGTCAGTGGCTGAGCGCGTATTCCTTTTCCTGCTGGTAACTCCCGGCAGAACACTCACACCTGGGGTTGGAGCTTCCTCTTTGTTTCTTTCAGGTGCTGCCTGTCTCCCACCTGGGATGCAGGAGCTCCCTGAGCAGGTTTCTCCCTCTTGGCCAAAGCAACGACCACCTTTCACACATGATATCCAGCATGTGCAGTGCCCGGGAAATAGTTCTGAATGCTTCCTGGCTGGGTGACTCACTTGGGACAGGAGACTCACCTGTGGCCTGGGAGACTCATCTGTGAGCTGAGGGGACTCACCTGTGGGCTGGGGCAATCACCTATGGGCTGGGGGAATCACCTGTGGGCCTGAGGCACAAAAGTCCCACCTCCTCAGTCATGGGAGAAGGCAGAGGCCTGGCCCAGGGCCAAGCATCAGGGCTCAGTGGGCTCAGCAGGCTCATCTGGTGTTGGGAACCAGCCACCTGTTACTGGGAGGCATGTGAACTTGAGCAACTTCTCCAAGTCCTCCTCTGTGAAGCAGGGATGATGGTGACAGCTGGCCGTGGTGGCAGTTGGGGCTCAGGAGGAGGTAGACTATGCGATCCAGGGGACCAGGAACTGTCTACAAAGGTGTGCGTCACATGGGCCCAGGGACAGGGCAGTAGCTGGGGCTGGGGGACAGTGCCTGCCATCACGAAGACAGGAGCAGAGGCCAGGGGACTGCAGGCACGGCCAGAGATGCTCGGATACCCCGTGCAGAGACTTGCTCTCTTCAACTGTATCATCTCCTGTGGGTCTGTGTTCCCCCTTCTTCTGGAAATGGAACCCCATTTTTACCCTGGGGACCTACCCACTTCAGAGACACACATCCCAGGGTCTGACTCGTGTCTGTGGTCCCCATTGTCTGAACCCAGCGTGGAGCCAGAGAGCAGGGAGGTGAGGTACAGCAGGGCTCTGCAGGAGACGGCACCCACAAGAAAGCAGACTAGGGTTGGAGGAGGGCTGTAACAGGGGAGGTGGGAGCAAGGGTGAGGCCCCCGGTGTGAGGAGAGCTGCCTGGGCAAGACCCTGCAGCTTAGCATGGGGGACGTTGGGGTGAAGGGCTTCTGCCATCTGTTGCTTCTGTTCCCGGCCTCTGCCTCTGGTCTCGGCCCTTCCTGGGGCATGGTGGTTCAGCTTCTCCTGGGTTCCTGGTACATGTTTCCTGGACACGTATACTGTCACTTGCAAGAGACAGAAACCTGACCCACTCAAGCTTGAGCAAAACGAGAGCTGGTTGTTCATGTGGCTGAGAAGCACCAGGTTGGCTGGCTTCAGGCATGGCTGGATCCAGGTGGTGTAATCCCGTCTTCAGGAACGTGACCCTCTGCGTATGCCAACTCTGCATTCTCGCTTTCCTTCTGTAGGTGTTATCTGTTGCTCTGTAACAATGCACCCCCGATCTTAACTGCCTAGAAAAACAACAAACCCTTGCGGTCTTATATACCATTCTTGTGAGACAGAAAGTTGGAAGGGACCTGGTGGCTTGAGGTGTCTCGTGAGGTCGCAGATATGATGTTGCTCGGGGCTGCCAGCAACTGAAGGCTTAAGCCACCCGCTTCCCAGAGGGCTTCCTCCAATAGCCGTGAGCCCGAGGTCTCTGCGCAGGTCTGAGGGCCCCTGTGGTCATGGTTCAGGTCCATCCACGGACCCCTGGGAAGGAAAGCCTGGTGATCTGCCTCCAGAGGTCACAGCACGGCCATCAAGGCTTACAGGGCCAGCTCTTCCCTGAAACCCACGATGGCCCAGGAGTCGGCTGTGGCCCGGAGGTTGCTGCTGTGCTCTCACAGAGTGCCCGGGTAGCACAAGCTCTCGGGGGTCCAAACAGTTCACTCTTGGCTACTAACCCGAATGCTGGTGATTGGGACCTACTCAGTCGTACATGGAAGAAAAGCCTGGCTGTCTGCTTCCATGAGGCTGACTCTCAAGCCAACCTGCTGGAGCCGATTCACTCGGTGACACATGGGACCGCTGTGACAGCAGCAATACTCATTTTGTCATTTTGGGGGGTGACACAAAGGGTTTGGTGCTTGGGTACTAACCAAAAGGTTGGCAGTTCGAATCCACCCAGAGGCCCTTGGGAGAAAGGTCTGATGGTCTCCTACTGCAAAACCAGCCACTGAAAATCTGGGGAGCACGGCTCCTGCTTAGCCTCCATGGGGTCTCCATGAGTTAGCGCTGGCTCAACGATGGCCGGTGGGATTGTGTTGCTGTCGTTTGGGGCAGGGGGTGTTATGGGCAGGTAGGCAGGAAGGACCCAAGTGCAAAGGACACAGGGGGGTGTCTGGAAAGAATGGCCTGGCCGTCACAGGCTAAGGGAGGCAGAGGGTCAGCTCCCTGAGCCAGCCACCAACCTGGACCCTGCCCCAGGCATCCATTCCTCCAGCTGGTCCTCTGTCAGAGCAGAGAGCGGTGAGAACTCGGGGCCACTCAGCACCCCACAGCCTGTCCTGGGAGAAGACTGTTGCAAAGAGATCTTCTGGCCAAAGCTGACTCTTCAGCAGAGGCCCAGGTGTGCACGATGAGACTAACCCTGGTGAATGTGGTGCTGGTCCCAAGCTTAGGCTCTGGTGTCAGCAGCCTGAGTCCCACTCTGCTACCTACCTGCTGCAGGACTTTGGGTAAGTCACCACACTCCTGGCCTGTTTTCCCATCTGTGAAATGGAGGCAGTAACTGGGCCAAACCCAATGAGGGGGTCTGAGCATAGGCCGACCCAGGGAACGTGACTGTGCTTGCCAGAGTGCTGTGGCAACGTGTGCTCCATGTCTGGACAGATCCATCTGTCCTTAGTACAAGGTCAGTCAAGCCTTGGGCTGAGCCTCAGCTCTGCCATGTTTCAGCTGGATAGATTGGGGGTAGGTTATTTAAACTCTCTGTGCCTCAGTTTCTGTATCTATAAAATGGGCATGATGTTACCCCTCAAAATGGTGATGGTTAGGAAGCCAAAGCCAAGTGCTATCGAGTCAGATCCTACTCATGTCGACCCTAGGAAAGATAACGCATATAAGCCATCCAGCACAGCGGCTAATAAACGTAACTGTTGTCCAGTCACTTCTGACTCACAGTGGTTCCGTGTGACAGAGAACTGCCCTGCAGGACTTCCTGGGCTGTACTCTGTACAGAAGCAGGTCACTGGTCTTCTCCTGCCCAGAGCCACTGTGCACGTTGGAGCAATGGACCTCTCACTTAGCAGCTGAGCGCTTAACCACTGTGCCGCCAGGTCCCAATAGGAGTAGCTGTTTAATAAACAGAGCAGTTAGAATGATGACCCCAGCAGTTAGGAGCGGAGCTCAGGAGCCCAGTGGTCTGAGGTCAAGGCCCAGCCAAGCCACTTCCCAGCTGTGTGTGGCCTTGGCAAGTGACCTGCCCCTTCAAATCTTGATTTTCTGAACTGCAAGGCAGGGAAAGTATTCATACCTATGTCAGGGGTGTTGTGAATTTCCTGGGAGTGACCAGGGCTGGAGGTCTCGGGGCAGAACCTAGAGTGGGGGGCAGCGGTGTCAGCGACACCACAGGGGATATTGGTGTTGGTGTTGATGGTGTCACATAGTGTTATGACACTCACTGGGTCCTGGTGGGGTAACAGGAGGCAAACACGCCATCGCCTCCATTGACAGAATTCGAGGAACAGCTGTAAACGGGCTCCATCTGGGACCCGCCTGGCGTGATCACCAGATGCGCCACTTAGCACCCGGCGAAGAGCCCATTGAGGCAAACAGCTCTCTAAGAGCCGACACAGGGGCATGACAGTCGGGGTGATGTAAAGTGGCTGTACCCTGGTTCCCAGAATGTCTGGCAGTGTCCATCCCAGAGTGGGGGCTCCTGGAGCTACCCAGGATGGCTAGAGGTGGGCTGGACCCTTTGTTCTCATCAACCTGCACCGCCTACCTACCCCAGCACGACTCCAGGGTTGTGAGGTGCAGGACCCCACTTTCGGTTGGGTAGTAAGTAGGTGCTGTGAGTGACAGGGACAAGGTCTGCTCAGGAGTCGCGGGACGCCAATGACCCGTGCTGCAGGCCCTCCCCTGTGAAAGGTCACTGAGCGTGCGCACCTCCTGGTGGTGTCCCGGACAATGCATGGGTACAGCCCCAAGACCAGCCACCCAGCTGCCTGCCTTACTGACCCACTGCCCAGCTGCCCACCTCACTGGCCAACCACTCAGCTATCCATCTACCAGCCACCCAACCAGCCACCTACCTTACTGACCAACTTACCCAGCAGCCCACCCCAGTCGCCCACCTTATCAACCAACCACCTGGTCTGGGGAGACACCTGAACAGACCCTCGGGGGAGAAAAGCCTCTCAGAACTGGGCTGTTGCGCATTTTTCAAGATAAACAGCATCTAAGTTCCCATGGTGGTGGGTAGGGGTGAGGAGGGTGGTGGGCAGGGGCTGGAGGGCCATCAGTTATAGTTCCGAGGATTGCAAAGGGACAGAGCCAACATCAGACTGTGTGAAGTGCACACCTGCAGAGAAAGGCCAGTGTGGGGCTGGGGACAGGAGTGCAGGTTGGACGGGGCTGATGGGAGGACGAGCTGAGCTGAGACTTCTCTGGATGCAGGCACGTCCTTCCGACGTTCAGGAACAAGTACCAGAGTGGAGGGAACCGGTGCAAGGACCCAGGCGTCTGAGAGGGAGAAGCTCGGGCTTCCTGGCTCTCCAGGGAAGGACCCCGCCTTTGGCAGGGCCCAGCCCAGGTGAAAGAGCCTGGAAACCTCATAGAAAGTTCTAGAGGAAATTCTGCTTCTCACCACCGGAGGTGCTGTTGCCTCACAAATGAGGCATCCGGAGAAAAGGAGAAAAATTTCCTCTGCAGCCCAAGGCTCTGAGACGTTTCCACATGCAGACAGCTCTGAAGCAGAGCTGGAATCCTGGCAGTTCCTCTGCCTTTCTCTCAGGGCACCTGTTTTCCTAGGGGAGTCCCTGTGTTGCTCCCACAAGCTGGGGAGATGGGAGAGAATCACCAGAGCTGGGTAACCCCAAGACTGATCAGTCAGGGTGTAGCCACTGATCACAGGGCGGTGATGCTGGTCCCTGCGTTGCCTACAGTGTCTCACAGTGCGCTCCGATGTGTCAGAGCGTGCTCCAGGGTTCCGCGGTATGAGACCCGGTTCCGGGCTGACTGCAGCGGGGCCCACCTGTAGGGCTGGGCTCACTGCCGTGCCCCAGGCCTGCACGGCCCACCCTGCCGACAGGGTGTCACAGCTTTCTGCCACAAAGTGTCCAAGTGCACCACAACATGCCACAGAGTGTACAGATCATCTCAGCGCCCGCTGCACAGAATCGCAGGCAGCTCACCACTCGCCCAAGGCATCTAGCAAGTGCGAAAGCAAGATCTGAACCTGGGTCTCTGTGACTCCAGAAAATATGTCTTCTTTGGGAGTGACGGGACAGGTTTGGATTCAGCTTCAAAACGGCGTCTCTACTCACCACCCGTGCGCCTTGCTGGGAAAATTGTCCCTGACTTCCCTGTGCCTTGTGGCACCATGCTGCCTGGGTAAGTTTGGGCATGTTTCTAGTGGCTGCCCGGGATGTGAGGTTTCCTTAGAGTCTGAGCTGCCCAGCAGGGTCTGACACGCAAAGAGCCCTTTGGGGGGACTTAGTGAAACAGTTGCTCCAGTCAAATGGTCTGTTGTTTTTTCAGCCACAGTTTTATGACCTCTGGGGGGCCCTTTCCCCGTGTTAGGGAGGAAAGGCAGAACTCTCTGTAGCGAGGACACTGGCGGAGGCGGTCCATGTCACGTTGCAACATTCGAAAGGAGGCCAAGGTCTTGGCCCCTGGCTTCCGCTGAGCCAGCACAGAGCAGTGTTCGAGTCCAGGATGCATGTGGGGGATGGAGAGCAGAGGAGAGATGTGTTTGCTTTGCATGTTTCTGCACTCAAGAGTGAGCAAACAAGAGGCGGACCCTGGACAAGGCAGCTGCCAGCACACCCCCTCCCCTGTCTGGCAAAAGCATACATTATTACATGTCCTGAAAACAGCCTTTTTTCCCCAAGGTGGACTGCTGTGCCAGTGAATCTAGTCCATTTCTTGGGGCCATGTGGAGTTTTTATAAACAAAACCAGAGAGGCCCCCTCGCAGAAGGGAAGACAGACGAGGCTTGCTGACTTGAGGCCCCTAGAATTCATTAGGTGTGCTGGACCATGGTAGACACTCTGAAGTAGGCTTTTCCTCCATGACTTGGCATCCCACCAGCATGGTCCTGATGGGGCTGACCCACAGGGGTCACAGCCAACGTGTCCCATCATGAGGAGGGCAGACAGAGTGGCAGCTGAGCAGTCCTGGCCATGGTGGAGCCTCTCCTGCCCCCAGAGGGCCCCCTGCCAGCCTCTGAAATGTATATGCACTTCATCAGCCTTCTAGAAGCTTCTTCTCATTGCAGCTGCAGAGCTGGCCAACTCAGAGAGAAGTGGGGTGCAGGCAGCCTCCCTTCTCTCTGTGGCAGAGAGCCCGCCGAAGGCTGTCTGTGGGTGCTTCAGACTGCTGCTGATGTCAAGGGGAGGGGCTCCTTCTGTGCAGGGAGTTCAAATCCACCAGGCGGTCCTTGGGAACTCCATGGGGCAGTTCTACCGTGTCCTGTAGGGTCTCTATGAGTCAAAATTGACTCAACAGCATAGGGGTTTCTTGGGGAGTGGGTGGTGTGTGGTGCAACAGCAAAGCACCTGGTCCCTAGCAGAAAGACTGACAGTTCAAACCCAGCCAGCAGCTCTGCAAAGAGAGAGCTGGCTGTCTGCTCCCGCAGAGGTTCCAGCCCGGAGCGCCCTGTTGGAGTTCTGTCTGTCACATGTGGTCACTATGAGTCAAAATTGACTTGATGACACCTAGCAACAACAGCAAGTTGTCAGGTGTGTGAAGGCAGAGAAAGCTGGCTTAACCCGTCCATCTGTCCCCTGGTGATAGACACTCAAACTGTCCCAGTCTATGCTGTGATGACATTCCTGCAAATACACTCCTTGACCTAGGTTGCTCTGTTATGGGTGAACAGACTGAATGCTGGGTCTGTTCTGGATGTGTGGTGGGCACATACAGGAGGTGTGGAGCCCCTTAGGCCAAAGGAAGAAAAGGAGACTCATGTCTGTGGTAGCAGAGTGTGTCTGGAAGGCTGCGCAGCAGGCAGCACCTTTCAGGCAGAGAATGGAGGTCAGCAGCTCCCTCTGCTGTGGGCCCTCTCAACAGGATGAGAGGGGAGAGATGGGGGAGTGAGCAAAGGTATGGAAAGCGGTCTGGAGGGATGGAGAGGGTGGAGGGTCATAGTCTTCAGTATGCCCCCACCCCCATGGGCAGCTGAAATGTCTCTGCTGGCTGGACCAGAATCCATTCTGGCCTCCAAAGTTCAGTGTCCTTCTTGGCTCTCAAGATCCAGTCTCTGCCCTGGCCCTTGAGGTCCAGGGTCCATCCTGGCCCTGGAGATCCAGTGTGCATCCCGGCATCCACCCTGGTCCCAAAGTCCGGCCTCTCCCCTGGCCCCCGAGGTCCAGCGGAAGTTGGTGGCCGTGGACTTGCCCTGCTGTTCTTTTCCCAGGCTCACCCTCCTCTAATGTGGCCCCCAGGCCCCCTCTGCCCTCTCCTCTTCCCATCTCACTCAAAACCACAGCTTATGGCACTGTTTCTTCTCAGCCATCCCCAACCGTGCTGGTTTCCGTGTGTTCCTGTGATTCTTCACTCTCCCTCCTGCTAGACGGCCAGCTGCACCAGGGTAATAGCCGTGGTGGCCTCTGGCTGTGGTGGGGGTCCCTGGGTCTTTCAGGGTGCCTGGCATGAAGGAGGTGTTTGTAAAGCCTGTAAGTAGTGGGACCTTGTTACAGCTGAGGTCTCGCAGCTCCAGGACCAGCTAGGTGCCCCTGGAGAGCTGTCTGAGGGCTGGGGGTGGCAGAGTGGTAGAACCTGGACTCCCGTTGAGAAGCCCGGAGCTCACTGCCCGTATGCAGATGCACCCCATCCTGGATGAGGCAGACCTGTCAGCCTCTGCTCGCTCCCGGGCCCAGTGTTCCTGCTCTGTCAGCACTGGCACCGTGTCCTCGGGACAGCAGGGAGGCCAAGTGCCCTGGGCCAAGTGTAATCATCATTTCCTGCGAGATTTGGAAAGAACTCAGCTCCTCCAAGTCCCTCAGTCATCTGGCCTCGTGCAGCACGGGCCTGTGTCCTGCGGACGCGCGGGTGCTGCCCGTGGACCGGTGCCTACAGCCACGCCTGTAACTGTTAGGAGCCTTCTGGTTGTTGCTGTTTCGAAAGCAGTTGACCTGTTTTGTAATTCAGCTCTAGGTGACATTTTCAACTTGAGCCACAGGACTCTGACAAGCGCTGACTTTGGCGTTGCTTGTTCAGAGGGAGGAGAGAGGGAGAAGGGAGAAGAGAGTCAGAAGGAAAAAGAGTCAGAGAGAAGGAAGGAGAAATGGGAAGGGAGAAAAATAGAAAGATTGAGAAGCTCAGACAGAAAAGGAAACAGGGAGAAGGAGAGAAAGAAGAGAGGGAGAGATGGAAAGAGAGAGGAGAGAGCGGGAAGAGAAGAGAAGAGAGTGCAGGGAAAGGGAAAGACAGGAGAGAATGGTGAGAGGAGAGAGGGAGAAGGGAGGAGACCGAGGACAGAGATGCGAGAGCAAAGAGAGAGAGGAGAGGAAGAAAGAGAGAGGAGAGCGAGGATGAGAGAAAGGAAGAGAGAGGGAGAGGTGAGAGCGAAGGACGGAGAGAAAAAAACAGAGGAGAGAGGGAGAGAAAAGAGGGAGAGAGAGAGCAGGAGCAGAGAGGGGGGAGTACATGCTGTTTAATGAAAAACTAGTTTATCCTCTAAATGTTCACCTAAAGTGCAATACAATAATATAAAAAGAATATGTTTTCTGATTTAAAAAAAAAGAGAGAGAGTGAGAGTGAGAAAGAGGGAGATACAGAAAAAGGAGAGAGACCGGGAGGGAGAGACAGCCAGCGTTTAACAGAGCAGGAGAGGCGCATGCTGGGGGCTGCAGAGACCAGCAGACAGCAACTCCCACCCACTCAGGTCCCTCGGTGCTGAGTCGGGGACTGTGGAGGAAGTGCTTGTGTCTTGACAGCTGTATTATCGACAGCCAACTTTGGAATTCTACTTTGTCAAGCTCCTCTTTCTTGAAATGTGTGTTCTTTATGCCCAAGGGAATATTTTGCATTTCTCAAACTTGAAGAAAGCTGTTTGAATAGAAAAACAGGGATCTTTGAGCCAGGCCATCAATAGCTTTTTAAATTAAAGTAGAAGAAGGCAAAGCTAGGGGAGCAGCGATGAGGGATATTTCCCAAGGCTACCTGTGGATTTGCTGGAGTTTCCTGTGCCCTGGGGCAGCTGAAGACCCGCACACACAACCCTGTAACAAGGTTTTATTTTCAGGACCACACATCGGGGAGGATTGCATGCATTCCACCGGAAGCCTCCTGCCCATTCCTGCCCCCTGGGGGTACTCATTGCAGGTGACCCTGTCATCTCAGGCAGTGGGAAGGTTTCCTAGGACCCTGCCTCTCCATTGAGGCTGCAGCCCATCCTCCAGGAAATCAGTGCTGGCTTTTTCATTCCTCTCTGTATTTCCAGAAAGCCAAGGCCAGGGCAGGGGAGGAAAGGGCCCCCACTGCTGCTCTGGGCCTCAGCCTCCTCCCACACAAATCAGCTCCCTTGGCCTCCTCTCGACTTGGATGTCCTTGGGTTTGCGAGTGCAGAGGCGTCCCTGGTGGCTGCCAGTGGGGAGTGGGCCCTTTCCCGCACAGCTGTCTTCCTCTTCGTCACGGTGAGGGAGTGGTGTGTGCTGGCTGCTGGGTGTCAAAATCAGAATGTGTGCATGCCGCCTGGACCAACAGCCGTCCCTCCAGTGTCCCCCGCCAGGTCCCCTGAGAGCCTGCTCAGACCCTGAGCCTCTGGTGCCCTCTTGGTCCGGCTCTACCCACCTGGGTGAGCACTCAGCAAGACAGCCCCCACCCACTCTGGTCCGGAACCTTCTCTGGTGCTCACCCCTCCAGCATGAGCTCCGAGTGCACGGCGAGTGGCCCAGGCTTCTCACCAGCTTGTCACACTCGGCCTTCCCTCCAGCTTGCCTTCTGCCTCTGAGCCCACACCTGCCCAGGGCCTAGCCGGACGCCCACCACCCCGGGTCCATGCACTTCTGGCTCCTCACTCTGCCCAGGAAGGGGGCCCCCGTCTGCACGTGATGAGACCCTCCCCTGGTCCTCAGTCGGCGCCAGCTGTGCTCCCGCGGACACACAAGAGCCGGTCACTTGGCTAGGATGAGAAAACAGGGGGTGACAGGGGTTGGTTAGGACACGGGGCAACCAGAGCCCCTACCCGTAGCTGGTGGGGTCGTGGGAGGGCGCAGCCACGGTGAACAGGGATTGGGGTTTCCCCAGAGAGTTCAACAGAGACTCACTGGATGGCGCAGGAATTCCTCTAAAGCAGGACTCAAAGAGACCCACGTAAGCCAGTGTTCGCTGCTGCAGACGCCATGGCCAAGACGTGGGGACCATCGGAGCGTTGTCAACAGATGGGGGGGCAAACACAAAGGGCCGTGAGCGTGCGTGGACGGCACTCGGCCAGAACAGAAAACAGAGTCCTGACTCACGCAGCAGCAGGGGTACACCCCGAGAACCTCACCCTGGGTGAGCCGAGTCGGTTCCAGCAG
This sequence comes from Heterohyrax brucei, assembly GCA_028571685.1. NCBI lineage: Eukaryota > Metazoa > Chordata > Mammalia > Hyracoidea > Procaviidae > Heterohyrax > Heterohyrax brucei. The sequence goes on along the minus strand of CM053156.1, from coordinate 87,988,434 downwards.
ACACGGTTGGCGCGACCCCGTGCATGTGAAGCTTCCAGACTGGCACGCGTCCAGGCGGTGGCACTGATTTGTGGTCACTAGGGGTGTGTTGGGCAGCAGGCTCACTGCCTGGGTGACAATGAGCTCTTGTTAGGGTGATAGGACAATCAGGTGAGGGGTGCAGGTGACGGCTGGACACCCTGGTGAAAGCCGTTAATGTCACTGTGATAAATAAGGACATGGCAAGTGCCTTGTTCCCTGCCTGTCACAGAGCACACACAAACCCTCTGGGCTCCGGGCACCTCACTTCAGGCTCCAGAGACCAAGGCTCCCCTGTGTCCTCTGTGCTCACCAAGAGCCTGCCCTCCGCGGGAGCCCGACAGGTGTGGGATGTCATCTGCTCGTTTGTTGGTCATGTGACACAGCACAGGTAAACATGTGCGGTAAAAATGGTAAGAATGAAAAACAGCTGCCGCTGAGTGGTTGACAACTCGTGGGGACGCTGTGCCTGCAGAGCGGCACTGAAGTCCCCAGGGTTCTCACTGGTTGAGCTTTTTTGGACGTAGGTCCCCAGGCCCTTCTTCTGAGGGAGCCCTGGGCAAACTCGAACTCCCAGCCTTGGGTTAGTGGCCACGCATCCAACTGCTTCCGACTCCCGAGGACTCCTGCTGCTGTCAGGAGGAGCCATCAGACCGATTCTGAGTCACGGAGACCCCACGCGCAACCCAACAGGGGCTTCTGGGTGCACCCCTCCACCTTGGTAAGCCAAATCCCACTGACTTCCATTTCTGTGGGTGTTACGTAACGATTGTTAAGGTGACTCCACTGACACCATTCTTAACGGCCTTTTTTTCCTTTGGAATGTATTTGAAGGACCTCCTAGGAAGCTCTTCAAAGGTGCCAGAACTTTCTGGACTTCAGCGAGCTGATCTCAGGGAGAAGGTGATCTGGTTTTCGCTTCCTCTTCAACAAACATGGATACTAACAGCAGGAAAGATGGGGGATCGGGCCACGGCTGTGACATGCTGTGGACCGTCCTGACTACCCATACTGCACTCACAGGGCACCCACCACAACCTGCTTTACGAAGAAGGACCCTGAGTGACTTGTCTGGGTCACACAGCTGGTGCCTGGACGTGCTGGGAAGCCCCCTTTGCATTTCCTGTCCTTCCTCGCCTCTCACGGCCTTGGACTCCCTCAACCACTGGCAGCAGGTGGGGCAGGAGGATCTCCCCGTTTTGTAGCTAGAGAAACAGAGGCTCAGAGAGGTGCTTTGACTTTGGCCAAGGCCACCTAGACAGGGGGTGGCAGCTGGGACTTGATCCCAGCCTGTCTGCCCGCTTGTGACAACATCTCACAAATCTCAAAGCCCAAATCCTGACATGGGGGCAGATGAGGCACTGGCGTGCGTGTACATGTGTCTGTGTGTGCGTGCATGTGAGTGTGTCTGTGTGTACACATGTGTGTGCATGCGATGGTGTACGTATGTGCCTGTGTCTCTGTGTGTGCATGTGTGTGCATGTACTTGGGTGTGCCTGTGTGTGCAGTGTGCATGTGCCAGTGTGTGTGTGTGCCTGTGGGACCCACTCACGACTTTCGGAGGTAACATCTTGCACACCAAAGGTAGCCCTCACTTGGTGATGTTTCTGCAGTTTCATCTGGAGCACGTTGCTGGTCTTGGAGTGTTTGAGGCCATGTTTAAAAGTCTCTAACATGCCGTTCAGCACACATCACACTCTCATTCAATAACACATTGCTGCCCAGCAGGCTGGAAGGCATTAGTGGAAAAAGCACAGTGAATCACAAGCAGAAAGCCCTGAAGAATTAGTGAAATTGTGACTTTTGAAGACAGCCTTCTGAGACAGATGTTGTGGGTTGACACACGTGCTGACGAGGCCTGGTCTCTTTCTCCAGATCCCTTCTGGGCTGGCCCTTAACTGGACTGCAGAACTGTCCTGCTCCGGCACCACTGGGCTGCTGTTCCTATCTCTGAGGATAGACTTCAACTGAGTTGATTACTTTTATTACAAGTATTAGTGTTTTCTTTACCGTGCAGTCTGAAAGCAATAGGACAGCTTTGGGATTGGCGTGGGCACTGGCTTCCTTTTCCTCACCGTCAGAGTTCAAGGTTCAGACACCGCATCTCTCGGGAGGGTTTCAGCCTGAGCTGAACAGTATTGGTACAAAAAAGGAGTTGTCACAGCTGGAGGGCAATTGGAGGTCTTTCAAGTTCATGGTAATACCCAGAAGCGCAAATCTCCAAAGTGACCAATTCAGGAGGCCAATGAGAAGACCGTGAAGACCAAATGGGGAATCTTTGTCCCTACTCGTTTTGCCTACAGTGTGGACTCTACTGGCCTTTCAAGGATGCAGGAGACTGGATGGGGGGGGCGGGGTGGGTGGTGGAGACGGAGTGGGTGGGGGCGGTCTGGCTCTCAGAATGGGTTTGCTCTTAGGTCATAGGTACACCTCTTAACAGGCTTCTCTCCTCCAGTATACAGTGCATCACCTCGTGCTAAAATCTAAACGGTACGTGCCGAACTCCCATCTTCCATTTTCAGCCTCTCCCTTCTTGACAGCTAAGAGAGGGGGGCTTTGGGCTGAGCCCCTTTCTTGTCCTTTGCGTCTGTGATCTTTGTGGATGTCCCCTGCCTTGTGTGACTTAGGATTCTGTCATTCCCAACACTTGGCAGAGACACAGAACACAGATAAATCAATATCACCATGGAGATTGCCGTTTCTGAACCAGACTTAATTATGAATTATTAGGGAAGGTTCAGTTGAATGAAAGGAATCAGGAGGGCCCCAGCGATACATGTTAAGCAGCAGCGAGGTTCATGACCAGAAGTTAGATTCATTAGGCTACATCATTTGCAAGTTTCTGTTCTTAATTTCTTCTAGCCAATTCCAATTATTTTCTTGAAATAGCATAATTAGTGGCAGGGGAAAAAAAAAAAAGTTAACGTGACATGAAAATAACACATTTTTCTTCCCATTCGGTTACAGAAATCTTTTGAATGTATGTTTGGTTTGTGTAGAATTGCACTTCTATGCACACGTATTTCAATCAGAGAGGTGTCTCCCTGAATTTGGTCAGTTTTCTCAGCAACAGGTACCTAATATGGCTAAGCAAATTCATTTTAGTTTTGGAGAAAAAAATCAAGATTTCCATTTGCTTTTTTGTACCTATTTAAAATGTCTACAGGCGTCTCGGCGCCCTTTGTTCCCTACATTTCCTTTCTGTGAGAAAACAACCAAAGCACCAGAAGAACCCCCTGACACGGCCTCCTAAGCCTCCCCAGTGTTTCAGGAAGTGCTGGAAGTTTTCAGGAGAGGCTGGCAGCCGGCCGCAGTGGGAAAGAACACAGAATCTTTGGGAAATGATTTTAAATTAGAGTTCCTAATAGGCAATTTTATAACCTGCTTGTCTTCTGAATGCTTCTGTGGCTGTCTGGATTTCTTATTATCTTGGGTGAGTAAGCATTTAGCTCAGGTAAGATACTGCTTATTACAAAGCAGAGAGAAAAACTGACAATTAGCCAGTTGATTTCAGCTGTATAAACAACTAAATTAGAGTGTTCCAGCCAAAAAGGGATGGAGGGAAGGGAGGGATGGAGGAAGGAAGGAAGGAGGGAGGGAAGGAGGAAAGGAAAGGAAGGAAGGAACCAAAAAAGGAAGCAGAGAAGGAGGGAAGTGGGAAAGGAATGAAGGAGGGAGGGCGGAAGAAAGAAGAAGAGGAGGGGAGGAGGGAAGGAAGCAGAGAAGGAAAAAAGGAAGGGAGGGAGGAGGGAAGCAGAAAAGCCAGAAGGAAGGAACAAAGGAAGGAGGGAAGCAGGAAGGGAACGGAAGGAGGATGGAAAAAAGAAAGGAGAGAAGGAGGGGAGGAGGGGAGCCAAGAAGGTGGGAGGAATGGAAGGGAAGGCAGAGAGGGAGAAAGGAGAGAAAGGAGAGAGGAGGGAGAGGGGAAGGAAAAGGGATCTGCGGAGCCAGCCGTCCACTGGTCTGAAGTCAGAGAGACAGACTTCACCGGCTCGGACTTGTTCAGAACGGCATCTCCAGCCTCCAGGGGACCCCGATACCCTGCAACCTCTTTTCTCCTTTTCAAAATGGGTCATTGAGAGCTTAACATAACCAAACAACGTAATGATACTCTAAACAATCCCAAGTGTTTTCTATGGCACCAGCTCCACCGACCTCTTTCCAGAGCGGTGCAGAACCCCCTCAGCTCCTGTGGCCTTGGTCTCTCTCCTCTTCTTTGCTCCCTTGAGAAACGGCCGTCAGCCTGGTAGACGACGGCTGGGAAGGCTGCCTGAGATTTTCTGTATCGACCACTTTCTCTCTGGCTCCTTATCTCAGTCCGAGTGGATTGGGCAGGCCAGTTCCACTAGCCGAGGAATTCTTATCTAAGTTGTGTCTTTGCCTGGTACAAACATGCAGATTAGAGTTCAGGTGTCTGACACACATATGTGCAGTTTAGAAAACAGTTTCTGGTGGTTCTTTTGTGGTGTCTACAGTTATTGCAGGCTGTGTGCTTGAAAACACGAAGTGTTCCTTGCTGAAATGATCTGTGTACTCTGATGTTAAAGTGGCCTTTTGAGACTCCGTGGAGAGCAGCCTGCTTCACTTCTGTGTCCTGGGGGGCTCAGACCTCCTGACTAACCTTCTCCCTCTTTCTGAGTTGGTGTCTGTTTCGTTGGCTTGTCTGCTCCGGGTCACAGACCCCGACTCAGTAGCATCACCTGATACTGTCGCTCATTTCAGACACCAGGGGCCCTGGGTTATGGTGGCCCAAAGGTGGCTTCATGGCCGAGCTACGTCTACCTCTCTAGGAACGTTTTCCACGATGCAGAGACTGCATTCCTAAAGGGCTCTAGTGCTGCCTCAGAGCCTGGCGTTGCCGTGAGCCGTTTTCTGGAGAATGAAGTGCACAAGACAGCGTATCTCCCAAACTCCGCATCTGGGTGTCTCCTTGCTTCACCTAGATTTGTGTGGACCGTGTTCCCAGAGGAGGGGCTGCTAGGCCCCCCTCCAGGGAGCCAGGAAGGAGGAGGAAGAGGTAGTGAGAAGCCCCAACCCAAGGAAAAGAGTCAGTGTCATTTCCTGCAGACTATATCAGTCTGATACGATGCCTTGATTAAATTCAGAATTCTCTAAAACTCTCCCAGGAAAGAAGATAACACCCACCTCCAAGGACTGGGTGGAGAAAATAGTTAAATTAAAAATGTCACCTTCCCCGTGATGTCTGCCCACACTGAGAAGTTCTCAGGGCACTTTCTCCACGTTAGCGTGTCCGTGCTCTGGGTCACCCCTCCACAGCTGTGTCCCCCGCTCTGGCGGCTGCTTCCTTCCACCGGCATAGATCACAGACCTGCACCATGCCGAGATGAGTGGCTTGCAGTCCGGTTCTCCGTGGGAGAGGTCTTCAAACAATTGCCTGCACTGTTGGTGGGGGACCCTCATGACTCCACATCTTGACAGAGGGTCTTCGCTCAGGAGGCACGTGACAGTCACTGCTGCATTGACTGTGACTCACAGGGACCCACTGTGTGCAGAGCAGACATTGCTCTGGGGGGTTTCAAGGCTGTCATCCTGGGGAAGCAGATCGCCAAGACTGTCTTTGGAGGCACCACCACCCAGGGCAATTCCTAACCTTTGTGCCGCCCCAGCGGCTTCAGGGAGAGCACCGTGAACTGAGCTGCTTGGTCCACTGGTTGGCAGCTGGATCTGCTTTGGGTTCACTTCTGGGTCTTGTGACGGCATTCTACTGGGAAGTGGGACAGAAGCCTGGAGAGTTGGGGGCTTCTCTGGGGTAAGACTGAGGCTCTTCGGAGTAGGAAACAGTTTCCCTCCACTAGGGTGCTCACCACCGAGGCCAGACCCTCCTCCTTTGCTCCTTAAGGTGCACCTCATCTTGGAGCCTCCGGGGAGCAGATCTGCGCTGAACGTTAGGTGACAGGGACCCACATGCAAGTGCTGCTTTGTGCCTCTCTGCATCCCGGGTCCCTCGTCCTTGCCCGTCACCGAGCATGCTGAATCACGGATGTTTCACCCTCGTTAAACCCACACAAACACCTGGAAGCCAGGAAACAGGGAAGAAACGGGTCCAAAGATGGGGAAGATTCAACCCAAGAAGGAGAAAAGGCAAAGTTCTGTGAGGACCCACCTCCCGGGGATGCCGGCCCTCTAAGTGTGGAAATCTCCTTTAACCTTCGCCTCTAGATTTTCCCTGCATGCCTTATCAAAGGGATGATCAGAGGCCACAGGAATACTAAGCTCTGGGGACCCTAACTGACCTACACGCCTACAGTCTTAGCCTTGTGGCCTTCCGGATGACAAGGGTATTTGGTTCCACGGGTTGTGTTTCCTTCATTCCAAGGTCTTGGTCTAATTTTTCCCCAGGTGAAGGTGAGCAGGATGCCTGACCCACGGTTATTAAGTCTCTACTCTGCACGGGTATTTAACACTTGCGACTCTGACTCTGCTATGCGATGGATATCACCACGTTTACAAATGAGGATACTGCGGTTTAGAGGTGAATCATTAAGCAGGTCTACACCTGACAAATGGCAGGACTGACTTTAGAATTCACAGCCACCTGGAGTCCCAGCTCCTGGGCGATCTGCTGCGCTGTTGCCAACCCAGCTTCTGATGTCCCCCTACCACAAACTCACTAAAGTCGGCGGGTCCAGCTCTGTTTCCCATCATTTACAAAGAAGACACACGTCATTTAAGAGGGTGCTGGAGGCATCTTGGGCTGTGAAGACAGCAGAGGCCTCTCTGACGTGAGGACCCAGAGGCAAGCCTGCTTGGATGGTGAGAGCCCAGCAGTACTCTCTGAAGATGTCTCTTTGCTCTCTGGTCTGGCGAGAAAGAGCTCTTTCTCTCCGGTCTCCTTGACTGGTCTTAGTAGTCAAAAGGCATCTCTCTGACTAATTAGAGAAGCATGTGCGTTTAGGGAGAGGGCTTGGAGTTGGGAACTCAGCGGAGCAGTTCGCAGCAAGCCAACGCTTTGTTTTGTGGGCCTTCATCTTTTAGAAACCCTCAAATGCCAAGGCTTTGCCAAGCACAAGAACTGGTCCACGAGAGACCTCTTTCCTCCTTTCAGATGGCCAAACGTCCTGCCACGGCCTCATGTTGAATGAAAATAAGTCTAATTAACGCAGACGCCTCCGAGATGGGTTGTTTCGGAATGGCACAGTGATGCCCTTTGTTACAGTGGTGCCTTTCCTCCAGGTTTGGTGCTGGCTGAAACCCTGGAGTGCTTGTCAGCTGTCATTTGTCACCTTGCGGTGAGTTGGAGACAGAATCAGCGGGCTCCGTTTCTTCCTGGGAGGAGAGACCCACAGCTCTTCTGGACCCCTGAGAGACAGTGGGGGGAATCAGAGCACATCTTTACCTTAGGAAAAATTAGACCAAGACGTGAGCATGGAGGGAATGCAACCCATCAAACTGAATACCCTTTCTCCTCTTTCAGTGACAAGAGAATCCTGGAAAGGAAGATACTGGAACCATCTGGCAGGTGGTGGGTACCCCAGCAGACCCTCCCTGCCCCCCAGCTGCTAACAGCTCCCACTGACACGGTCTTAGGAAAATTGCTCTGAGTGTCTGTACCTGGAAATGGCTGATGAGGCTGCGTCAGCTCCGCTCTGGGGGTCCTGAAGGCTGAAACAGTGAATGAATGAATGTGTGAGGGAACCCAGCTAGTGACTGACGTGGACCGTCACTTCCTGGGGAAGAGGTGGAGAGCCAGCTGTGAGATGCCACTCACCCTCTGTGGGCTCAGGCGGGCACCCCCCAAATCCACCAGCACTCACGCCTCCGCCTCTGACCCCTGCGCCAGCCCTGCCCCTCGGTCAAGCAGTGATGACTGAGGGGGCCACGTTATGAGAGGGGACTTGAGGGTGCTGGGGGCCTGGTGGTGCCTTGGTTAAACCCTCGGCCGCTCATCCGAAGGTCCGCGATTTGAACTCACAGTAACCCCACAGGAACAGACCTGGCGATCTGCTCCTGTGAAGGTGACAGTCCAGGAAACACTGTGGGCACTCCTCCTTGGCCAAGGAGGGTCGCTAGGGGTCAGGGTCAACTCTACGGCTCTCAGCAGCAGCCACAACAGCATGGCATTGTCTGGAGTCCCCGGGTATGCAAGTGGTTGACATTCCAGCACCAACCAAAAGCTGGAGGATCTGAGTCCCCCCCCGCAGGTGCCTCTGAAGGAAGAACTGGCATACTTCGAAGAAATTAGTTGCTGAAAACCCTGGGTGCTTTGGTCTGCTCTGACCCAGTTTGACTCTGACCCTGAGTCAGGGTCGACTCGATGCAGCAGGTTTCTGGAGGTATTGCTGCTTGGTCTTCTCGTCCACAGAGGAACAGGCAGTGGCCCTTGTTGCAGGTGACACAGTGACTTGGTGTCTGGAGGCCAAGTGGGAAGAAGACTGAGGTCTTCTGGGCTACCTGTGGGCTCCCTAGAGGCCTGCTTGGTGAAGCAGGCATCCCGATCTTAAGACCCCACGCCCAGTTTGAAGCAGACACTGAGGGGGTGCCCCGGATCTCCCTAGCTGGTGGCACCCACGTCACCTCGGCACTCTGCCCTCTCTTTCCTGCTAATCATGGCTCATAGAAAGCATCTCCCAAGCTGGGGGATGTTGTGGAGCTCCTAGCCACCCTCGCCCTTCCTGCGAGCCAGCCCGTCTGTCAAACAGCCAATGATCTGAAAACAGGCTTTTCAGTCCTCTGGTTAGTGGGAGTCATTTGGGAAAATGCTTCTGGGAGCCCACACTTCCTACTTACATGTGAATAATCATGACCAGCTTTACTCTACTTTCTAAGCAGTCTTTCCCTGGGTTGGGGTTTCAGGAGAAGGAGCCCTGCTATCCTGCAGAATTTTCTGCATTGATGGGGTGTTCTCTATCTGCACTTCCCTCTGTGGCAGCCACCTACCACGTGCTGCCGCCAAGCCCCAGAAATGTGGGCAATGTGAGTGAGGACCGCATTCTGAATTGTATTTAACGTTAGTTCATTTAAATAGTCACCTGTGCCTGGTGGCTACTGTGGGGCAGCACACATAGTTTTAGAGCAGGGCATCAGGAGCCTACCTGTTGGGGTTCCAAGTCCCTCTCCTTGGGGTGTGATCTTCAGATTCTTTGTGACATAGTTTCCTCATCTACCACTTGAAGGTAGAAGAGCCCCTCCCTTGTTGTGGGTAGTGTAAAAGGTTAGCATGCTCGACTGCTCACCAAAAGGCTGGGGCTTTGGGTCCACCCAGGGGTGCATCAGAAGAAAGACCTGACTATCTGCTTCCTGGAAGCCAGTGGAGAACAGCTCTTCTCTGACAGACAGAGGTGTGTCTGAGTCATCTCCTGCTGCCCTGATAGAAACACCACAAGAGGGGCACTTTCATGAACAGAAATGTATTCTCTCACAGTTGAGAAGGTTAGAGGTTCAAATGCCAGCTACAAGGGAAGGCTTTCTGTCACTGTGATCTCAGGAGGAAGGCGCCTGCATCCTTCCAGCATCTGGGGTTCTGCTGTTCCTTGGGATCTCCTTGTGTCTTGACATCAGTCTTCCCCTGGGTCTAGGAGGCTGTCAATGCAGGGACTCCATGTCCAAAGAATGCACCCTGTTCTTGACAGTCTTCTTTCTTGCTGACAACGAGGTCCTTCCCTTTCTGCTCACAGCTCTCTCCTTTTGTTTCTTATAAGAAATAGGTGGTGCAGGCCGAGGAGACTCCCCTGGCACTGGATCAGGGCTGTGGCCTCAGTCAGGGAGCTGCACCCCACCCCGATTCCCAGTAACATGACCTGATCCCTCCTCATTACCGTATTAGACAACTCACTCCCCAATAGGGCCATAACTGGCTAGGATTTGCAACACATCACAAAGCAAAGAAAAATCAGATCACAGAATGGAAGACAGCCGCACCGTCCTGGGAATCCAGGTCTTGTCAAGTTGACGGCTATTCTTTGGGGCACAACTCCGCCATGACAAGCTGCTGCGAGTCAGGATCGACTTGATGGAAACAGACTTCTACCCACTTGTGAGTATTCAGTAAGGCAATCCCTGCCAATGTCCCGCTATTGAGGATGGAAATAAAAGGTGATCCTTCAACAAACGTTAGCAGTCGTTAGATGGGCTTGTGAAAACATTGGCTTCTAGAAATTTCCAGGTGAGTGCAGGAGACAAATATTTATTGAATCATAAGATAGGGGGTGGGGTTCAAGTCATCACAGCCATCGCTGAGAAAATTCATTTCTAGAAAACGTACCTCCTATCTTTCTCTGTTATCTTCGTCTCTAGTTGGAGGAACGGGTGTCATTTGCCGGTCACATAACAAAAGAAGACTGTATCCAAGACATGAAGACGCAGCAGCAAGGAAACAGGAGGGCTGGACTCTGGAGCCAGACCCCTCAGAAGCCCCAAGAAGCACGGCTGTACCTCCCCCACGAAACAGAGGTGTACACAGATATCTGTGCAGGTGTGGAAATCCTGGTGGGGCAGTAGGTTGAGTGCGACATCTACTAACCAGAAGTTGGCAGTTCAAATCCACCAAGCGCTCCTTGGAAGCTTTATGGGCCAGTTCTGCCCTGACCTGTAGGGTTGCTGAGTCAGACCTGACTCGACAGCACTGGGTTTTTTGGTTTTTGTTTTTTATGCAGACAGGGAAACCTTGGTGGTGTAACAGTTAAGAGCTCTGGCTGCCCACCCAAAGTCTCACAGTTTAGACCCTCCAGGGGCTCCTTGGAAACACTGTAGGGCAGTTGTCCTCTGCCCTTTGGGGTTGCTATGAGTCAGAATCAACTTGACAGCAAAGAGTTTGGTTTCATGGGGCTGCTGAGTTGAAACTGAATCAACAGCAATGAGTGTTTTTTTCTGTTATAAAGCCCGTTGCCATCGAGTTGATTCTGATTTACAGAACCCTGTAGGTGGAGTAGAACTGTCCCATGGGGTTTCCGAGGAACAACTGGTGAATTTGAATTGCCAGCCTTTTGATTACCAGCTATAGGCCCTAACCACAGCAGCACAAGATCTCCTTTCCTATGGATCTATAAAACCAAAAAACTCAACCTGCTGCTGTCGGGTCAATTCCAACTCATAGCAACCCTCCAGGACACAGCATAACTGACCCTCAGGGTTCCTAAGGAGGGGCTGGTAGATCTGAATGCTACCTTTTGATCAGCAGCTCACCTTTTTATGTATGTACATAGAGAGAGAGAGAGTCATTGTGCCAAAAAAATATTGGTGATGTTCAGTGATTCCAGGAGGTAGCACACAGCCAAGAGTCGAAGGCCCTGAAGGAAGTTACCCAAACTGTGCTGAAGTCGGTGAAAAACAAGGCTCCAGGAGTTTATGGAACGCCAACTGAGATGTTTCAAGGAATGGATGCAACACTAGAAGCACTTTCCTATCTAGCATAAAGAAATTTGGAAAACAACTGCCCAGTCAATCTACTGGAAGAGATTCAAATTTGTGCCCATTCCAAAGAAAGGTGATTGAACAGAATGTGACCATTACCAAACAAAATCACTAACATCACATGAAATTAAATTTTGTGGAAGATCATTCAAAAATGGTTGAGCGGTACACCGATAGAGAACTGTCAGAAATTCAAGCCAGATTCGGCAGAAGATGTGGAGGAGGGTTATCATTGCTGATGTCAGATGGATCTTGGCTGGAAGCAGAGGAGACCAGAAAGATGATTACCTGTGTTTTATGGACTGTGCTAAGGCGTTTGACTCTGTAAACTGAAAAGCCAAACCCACTGCTGTCGAGTTGATTGTGATTCATAGTGACCCTATAGGACAGAGTAGAACTTCCCCATGGAGTTCTCAAGGAGCACCCGGCAGATTTGAACTGCTGACCTTTCGGTTAGCAGATGTAGCAGTTAACCACTATGCCCCCAGGGTGTAGATTATAACAGATGGAGACTAACACGGGAAGAATGAAAATTCCAGGATACCTCAGTCAAATTATGGTGGTAGTGAAGGATACTGACTATACCAAGGCCTGTCCGAAGAAGGAATGAATTTGTCTTGGAAGAAGACAGCCAGGATGCTCCTCAGAAACAGGGATGGTGAGACTTGATCTCAGGCGCTTGGGACTTGTTATCAGGAGAGGTGGATCCCTGGGGAAAGACGTCCTGCTTGGGAAAGCTGAGGGTCAGTGGAGGGGAGGAAGAGCCACAACGCCATGGACCGACACAGTGGCTGCAGCAACAGGCTGGGGCGCTACGATGACCGGGAGCAGGCGCAGGACTGGGCCGGTCGCGCTCAGCCGGTCTCGCTGGGCCGGTCTCCAGGAGTTGGGCCCGGCTCTGCAGTGTGCTCTGGTCACTAGAGGCTTGGTGGCACAGCGGCGCAGCTCTCTGCTGTTACCAGGCCAGCGGTTTGAAGCTACCAGCATCTCATTGGGCAAAAAGACCTGGTCATCTGCTCCTGTGAAGGTGACAGCCTGGGAAGCCTGTGGGGCCGCTCTGTGGTGTCCTGTCGGGTTGCTGTCAGATGGAATCGGCTCGAGGGGCCCCAACAACGGTCTCTGTGTGTGTTTCGTATGTACACGGATGTCCATGGCCACCCCCTTGCCCTCCTCACTCAGCTGATTCAAAGGTCTCTGAGTCCTTGGTTCTGGGTGGCTGCCCAGTTGTCGGGAGGTTCCAAGCCCAGGGAAGCCTCAGCGGCATGAATTCCTCCCAAATGGGCCCTGCCCCAACGCCGCCCGCGGTCCCTCGGTTCCCTTGTTTCCAAATTTCATCTCATCGTCTTCATGGTCTATTTCAGTTTCTACTTTAGAAGTTATGAAGAAAATATGTTTTTGCATGTGGTCTCTGGGAAGACATTCTTGTGGTTGAAGAAATCTGGATTCAATGTGTTGAATAAACTGTGGCTCCAGTGATATTTTTTTTGTTGGTGGCAGCTCGAGACTTCCATTGTAAAGGGCTCAGGCCACATGATTGCCATCCCGTAGCTGTAGGTCCTGCAAGGGCTTTCCAGAGGGTGTCTGCAGGCAGGACTGGGAAACACAGTTTGAGTGGAAAAGACTGGGTGCCAGTTTCATTGTGTGTGTGTGCGTGCATGCGTGTGTGTGCGTGTTCCTCTTCAAATGTTTTTAGTATCGTGCAACTTTCAAGTCAGACTCTTGAAAAGAGAGAGGCAAGGGGATCTGTGTGCAGCCCCTCAGACCTCCCCTGAAATCAGGGTGCCCTCTGCCCAAGCCAACCCACAGGGTGACTGTAGTGAGGAGCTGCTTTTTATTTATTTTTATTTTTAATTTTATTTTTATTGTGATTGAATGAAAGTGTAGAATCGTTTAAACTTGCATGCCCGCCTATCTGCAGCTCCTTCTGCTCTCCTTGCCCAGTGACAGCACACTCCTCCTTTCTGTTCTATACATGTCATATCCTTTTAGCAATCTCCTGTGCTTTTTATTTTTTTAATTTTTTTTTTATTGTTTCTGCTAGAGCTGGTGAAATCACAGTGGAGGTTAACAAAAGGGGTTCCAGAAGACAAAATACTCACCCACAGTCACAAGCCACATAAACATTTACCTTCTGGGATACTGGAACTAATAGCCAAAAATCACATGGGCATCAAGAAGGCACTGTGAACCCCATTTCAGAATGGAAAGACTCTTCCCCTCCACACCCCTGGACACAATGAAGAATATGTGTCTCAGTGGCAGGGCTGCCTCTCTCTCTATCTGTGTGTGTGTGTGTCTAGAGGAGGGAAGAGACAGAGGGAGAGAGCCTCTTCAGAAAACATGATCATGGGTGCAGAGGGCTTTCAAATGCTCCAGAGAGGAGACGGACTGAGGAATTGTTCAGAGCCTTTTCCGGTAACCTTTTCTGTAAGGAAAATGAGAAACCCTTCTCTTTCCTTCCGGGCACTCTTGTGTCCCCTTTGTATTGAGTCAGGTAATTAATTCATTTCTAACATTCTTGACTTGTAAATCTGGTTTGAAGGCAAGGCAAGGGAAAGAGTCCCCGGAGCTTCTACAAAACTATTATTAAAGTTGGAGGAGAGATGGATCGCAGTGCTTGAATCTGAGAGGTAGCAGGTCTCTTGGAACATAAAAAAACCAAAAAAATTACTGCTGCAGCTGGGCATGGATGTTCACGGGTCCTAGGACTAAAAACTGTCCACACGTGTGTGCCTGTGTGCACCTGTGTGCATACATACATGCGTGCAGAAACACAGGGCAAGTAATTTCTATAACATGTGCCCATTTCTGTACAAAAAGAACAAAAGATACCATTTTCAGAGACGCCGGATCATGAATTGAACTGCATCCCCCCAAAAATGTGTGTGACCATTTGGCTAGGCCATGGTCCCCGATATTTTGATTATCCCCCATTTTGTGATTTTCACATGCTGTATGTTAAAGATGATTAGAGGGGGACTGTAAATCCCATCCTAAGGTTACCTCCCTGCTCCATTGTAAAGAGAGTTTCCCTGAAGTGTGGCTCAGACCATCTTTTATTGTACAAGAGATAAAAGAAAAGAGAAGAAAGCAGAAAGTTGAGAATCTCGTACCATCAATGAAGCAGCACCAGGCACGGAGTGTGTCTTTCAGACCTGAGACTCCTGTGCCAAGATGTTCCCTGAACAAAGCCTGATGCAACACAAGGACCTTCCTCCAGAGCCGACAAGGAGGGAAAGCCTTCCCCTGGAGTGGACAGCCTGAATTTTGGCTTATAACCCACTGGACTGTCTAACAGTAAGTGTTTCTTTGCTAAAGCCATCCACTTTGCGGTATCTCTGTTAGAGCAACACTAGCCGACAAAAACACCTTGTTTACAAAACAAATTCAGATGTGTTTTAAAAATTTCGGAAGTCATCAGTGCCCTTCCAGGTCCCTGGACTTTACCCTTGACTCCCGTCTAAGCCTTCTGTCCTTTGGTACCAAACTGAGAAATGTTTGAAGACTGCAATTGTATCTTTTTCATGGTTATATTCCAGTGCCTAACCCAGGGCCTGGGACAGAGTGCTGCTGAATGAATGAGCGAGTGAGGGGTTTAAGAGTGCCAGGTGCCAGCAATCTGCAGAAAGCTGGGAGCTGAGAACTCTTTCTGATTTCTCCCCTTTTAGGCCAAAGAGCGGAGGCAAGAGACCAGACCCAGTGTGGGTGACTCTGCCTCATAGTGACCCTACAGGACAGAGTAGAACTTCCCTGCTGGGTTCCCATGGAGCTCCTGGTGGGTTCTGACTGTTGACTTTTCAGTTACAGTTGAGCTCTCAACTGTGGTGCTACCAGGGCCCCCAAGGAGAGAGAGACCAGGCCAGATGAAGGCATCAGCCTTCCTATAGCAGACACGTCTGACGCCCTGTGACGGGTTCCTGAGAAAGCCTGGAGAGGCAGTGGTTAGGTGCTCAGCTGCCGGCTGCACGGTTGGCGGTTTAAAGCCCTCAGCTACTCTGTGAGAGAAAATGTGGTGATGTTCCCATACTATTACAGTCTTGGAAACCCCGTGGGGCAGCTCTACTCTGTCAACTGTGAGATGACAAGAATCAGTGGTGGAAAGGCTGAGAGGCCTTGGGAGACCTCACACAGGATGTGGGAAAAGCTCAGAGCACTTTATCCCACTCTGTGAAAAGGTGCTGAGCTGGCACCAACTGTGGGAGATACATCCCAGCAGTTCAGGGGACCTCAGGAGCCTGGCTTTTCTTCACACAGGCGAGGACTACCCGGCTGGGCACAGGCTTGACTTGTGACAGGTCACCTGGTTGCACGAGTCTTCCCGGGTCATCTCTGAGCACGCCCCAAGGGGCCATGTTCTGACAAACGCCACCTGCTGCGCACTTTTCCCTGAGGTTTGGGGCTTTCCAAGACTCGATGGCCACCTGAGTTGGCACTGCACTAGACTTCTCCATTGGACTTGCAGAACCCACGCGGGGTCTTCTTCCACCACAGCACCTCAGGCTCCACGGCATCTGCCATGCTGTGTGGTAGCTCGTGTCACAACTTGCACCTGCTGCTGAGTCTGTTCCTTCTCTGGGCCTCACCCAAAGTTGGCCCCCTCTTGTGTCACCTGGACCACAGCAGCGTTCCCAGGTGCAGAAACACAGCCTCCAGAACCTGAAGAGAGCTGTCAGGAGTGGTGCTATCTGGTTGGCAGGTATGCCTCTGACTGGGACAGGATGTCTAGGCATGTCTGTGACCACTGGAGCCCTGGACACCTTACAGCTGTGGCAGGCCCTGGGGCTCTGGAGGGTTCCTCTCCCACCCTCAGAAGCAGCTGTGTCTTGCGAAGGCCTCCCATGGGCTGGTCACCTTGTGCTCAAGTGACCCAGTCGGTGGCATGGGTCAGTGTGACGGATGCACTGGATAGTCTGCAGCTGTGCTGAGCATTGGGGTTTCATTGGGGCACTGGGTGGTTGGTGTGGTTGGGTGTGGTTGAATTGGTTTTTGACTCATGGGGACCTCATGTGACAGAGTGCGATGGCCTCAGAGCATTTTCTAGGCTGTCATCTGTAGGGCAGCAGGTCATAAGGCGTGTTTCCCGTGGCACCACTCAATAGGTCTAAATCACCAGTCTTGTAGTTAATAATCTAAGCAGGAGAGTGTTAACCAGCACCAGGAAAGCCGTGAACATACACTACTGACCACTCCAGGTCAATGCAGCTATTTCTGCTCTTCTTTTGTCACTAGGACTGAAACCAGCACAGTCATTGAAACTGCACACTGCATCTCCAGGGCCAAAACAATGCACTCTTGCAGAGGCCCCGCTTTGGGCCCACAGGCTGCAATGAGCTTGAGCTTGCGGTGGTCTATAGCCATCTCTCAGGATCGATCTGGTTTCTGCAGGGGTCAGGTAGATGAACTCAGCAGAGATGACATGGGAACCACCACCTCTGAGTCTTCCCAATCTGGTGAATGTGACTTTGGGGAAAGAGGATTTTCTCTGGCAGACATTTTAAGTTAAAGGGAGATCATACCCAAGGAAGGTGGGCCCTAATCCTAGTTCTGCTGAGCGATGCCTAATGAGACGAAGACGTAAAGGATGGAGATGCCATGTGAAGCGGGCAGATGCATCTATAAGCAGCAAAGAAACACCAAGGACTGCCAGGGGCTACCAAAAGCTAGGAGAGAAGCACACAGAAGGGTTTGACATAGCCAAGACCTTGATTTGGACTTTTTAGCCTCCAGACCTGTGAGAAAATGAATTTCCGCTCCATAAAGCCACCCACCATGTGGAATCTTGTCACATGAGCCCTAGGAGAAGAAGACAGGGACTCGATGTGGGGCTGTAGCAAAGTGCAAGCAGGTCAATGCCAGTACGCTTTCAGGGGCTCCGACGACGATCCTTTGGGGTGCTGTAAGCCAGAGCTTAGTCAGGACCACATTTACTACCCGAGATGCAGAGTCCCCCCTCTAAAAAGGGAACCACAGTGATGCGTGGAGTCTCTGGACACTAACTCAGACGGTAGACATCTTCAGCGACTGTTTGAAGAGGGAACAGACAAAATAATGAGCTCGTTGTGAGGAATTACCTCAGCTGGGAGGTAAAGTGAACGTTTAATCTTTCAGTGTGATGTACAGTGCCAGGTTCTCCCGGCCTGTGTTTCTTTCTGGCTGCAGGCCATCTGACTCTGGAAGTGCCCGATGCTGGTGGGCCAAAATCCAGCAAGTCTGCGGTCAGGGGTGCCTGTGACCTGGGCTGGGAAACTGAGAGGAGAGGTGTTCTCCAACTCCGGAAGGAAAGAGGGTCTGGCTAGAGATCCGGGATTGGGACAGGAGTCCAGGAAGGAGCAACTGCCCACTTGGAGGGGTGGTAGTGGGAGGGTGGACCAGCTGGTGCCTGGGAACAGGAGTTATTAGGACATGATGGCAGATATGCATAGAATTCTCTGGACTCCAAGACAAAGGATACGGAGATAACCTGTGGTTGATGTGTGCCCTCAATTCCAACTCAGGGCACCCTGTAACAACAGAGGACAACTCTCACATCAGGCAGTTAGGAGTTGAAATCCACCTGATAGCTCCTAACAACAGCGGGATTGTTTGGACAAATCAGGCATCTGGCTCTGGCCCCTAAACCAACCCCCATGCCTCGGGCAAGTTTTCGGGGTCCTCACCCTTTGCTAGGGGTGCAGCGTGGTGAAAGTGACCTCCTTGTCCTTCACTGCTGGCTAGTTGGTTCTGACCTGCTGTGACACCCTAGGGTTCCCTAGGGCTGTGATCTTTACGGGAGCAGATCACCAGGCTACTTCTTCTCATGGAGTGACTGGTGAGTTCAAACTGCTGACCATCTGAGTAGCCGCTGAGTGCTGGGCTACTGGGCCACCAGAAACTGCTTTTTTTTTTTTTCCTGTAATTGTGAGTAAGTGAAAGTGCACAATCCTGTTTAAATTTGCATGCTGGCCTATCTACAGCTCCCTCTGCTCTCCTTGCCTGGTGACAGCACACTCCTCCTTTCTGCCCTGTACATGTCGTAACCTCTTAACAATCTCCTGTCCCCTCCTCTCCACCCTCTCCACTCCCCTCTAGTAAGAGGCCAGTAGGATGGCATCCTAGAGATGCACAGAACCATGACATGCACACATGATGTGGTCACTCCGTGTACCCGAGTCCAATCCATTCCTGTTGGAAGAATTGACCTCAGTAATGTTTACGATGAGGAGAAACTGCTTTTGTGATTATTGCTGGGGAGGAAGGAAAAGTGAGAGCAAGACTCAGCACCAAGAAGGGCTTTAAAAGGGGGCTCTAGCTAGGAAAGTGCAAGGCACTTGCACCCATAAACATGCAAGGTTCTTGCACGCCTAATCCCTGTCACAGGTGTACTCGTCTCCGGGCCGGTGCTCGATGACGGGACCCAGCTGCTGGGACACAGCAGACCATCACAGCTGCAGGGAAACTGGCTCACGCACTCCACATACCATAGGAAAAGAAACAGAGGAACAACCAGACCCACTGCTGATGAGTCGGATAGGACTCGTAGTGACCCTAGAAGTCAGAGTACACCTTCCCCACAGAGTGTCCGAGGAGCATCTGCTGGATTTGAACTGCTGACCTTTTGGTTAGCAGATGTAGCTCTAACCCCTACACCACCAGCATTTCTGCTGTAGAAAAGTCCTGTCATTTAGGTGGCTGTTGGTTGGCTCACAGTGACCTACAGGAAGCCATCACCTGGCTTGTTTCCTGAGACGTCTCTGGGTGGAGTAAGACCACCAAGCTCTTGGCTAGTAGCGGAGTGTCTGGTGATGAAACTGTTAGCAGCTTAGGTGCTGACGGAAAGGCCTGCATCCCCCACACACCAGCTACTCGGGGGTGGGAAAGACCCCTCCATCTGCTCCTGTAAAGATGACAGACAGCCCAGGGAACCAAATGGGGCAGTTGTACCCTGTCACACAGGGTAACTCTGGGTTGAAATCTCAATGTCACCTCACAATGACAGCAGTATTTAGATAAACCAAGCATCCAGGTAGTTCTGCTCCTAAATGCAAACCCTCAGAGCCGAGGACGACGCTCTCATGACCTTTATAATTTGCCAGGGGATACAGAGTCCCGGTGGCACAGTGATTAAGGGCTTGGCTGCAACCCAAGAGGTCGACTGCCTGAATCCACCAGCTGCCCCTAGGAAACCCAATGTGGCAGTTCTACTCTATCCTGTAGAGTCACTGGGAGTCAGAATCGGCTTGACGACAATGGATTTGGTTTCAGTGAATTGTTGGTAGCTAACACCCGGTTGATTCCAATTCCCGAAGACCCCACGTGTGCAGAGTAGACCTGCTCCACAGGGTTTTCAAGGCTGCAACCTTTTGGAAGCAGGCAGACAGGCCTGTCCTTGGAGGTACCTCTAGATTGGCTTGAACTGCCAATCTTTCCGCTAATAATTCAGTGCTTACTGGTTAGCACCGCCCACGGTCAGTAGGCTGCAAATTGTTAAGCACTTGGCCACCAACCAAAAGGCTGACCATCCCAGGCTGTCCAGATGTGCGTCAGAAGAGAGGTTTGGTGATCCTACCGCAAACAAACAAAAACCCCATGGCTGTCGAGTGGATCCTGACACCTAGTGACCCTGTAGGACAGAGTGAACTTCTGGCCTTCTGGCTAGCAGCCAAATGCTTAATCGCTGTACCCCCAGAACCAGCCACTGAAATCCCCATGAAGCAGTGTTCTAGCCCCGCACACCCAGGGGTCCTCGTGGGGCTCAGTTCTGCCCTGACACACCCAGCGTTCTAGCCCAACCCACTCCGGAGGACCCATGGGGCTCTGTTCTACCTGATGCGTGCAGGGTCCCTGCTGAGCTCTGTTCTAGCCAGACATACATGGAGCCCCCTGTGGAGCTCCGTTCTACTGTGACACCTGTGGGGTCCCCGTGGAGCTCCATCCTACCCTGATGTGTGCAGGGTCCCCATGAGCTGGGATGGACTTTGAAGACAGCTGGTGACTCTGTTAGGTGGACTTTCTCCCTTTTCTTCTCATTTCCCCATGGAATTCCAACTTCCTTTACCTCCCACCACCCAAACTCACACAGCTAGCGTCACTGGAGATGTCCCCCCTCCCTCTTTGAAAGCTGAGACTGATTTCTTTATCCAGACAGCTTCTGGGGACACTGTACATTTACCATTATTAAATAGAAATAAACAGTCATTTCATTTTTAATTGTTTTATAATCTGGGTAAATGCAATTGTTCCAGCTGTTTGCCAAGGGTCCCGTCAGTGACCCACGTAGGCAAAAGCCACTCTACCTGAACAGACTCACTCAGCACCGATCGGAAGAAGACAGGCCCGGGGCCAGCTGTCTCATGCCTAATCTACCGTGTCACCCCTCCTGACAGGCCTCCCATCATTTACATGTCATTACGTGTCAGGGTGTATTACCGTGCGGAGCTGGCCAGCTACGCTGTTGCTTCTCAGTTTAATTGCCCACTCAAACAACTGGCCCTGGTCTGGCTTATTAAGATGTTGTTGTAGATAATGAATGATTTGAGGGGGAAGAAATTCTAATTTCCTGTTTATCTGTTCCTGGATTATGTTCTCTCCAGAACGGTCACCACACTGGTGTGTGTCCTGCACCAGCCGTCCGTGGATCACAAACCAAGTCCGTTCCGAAATCTGCCTTGAAGTCCAATTTGTATGTGAAATCAGAAGTTAGGTACGGTTCGCATCTCACGCAGTTAGCGCACTGCTGGCCGTCTTGTCGTTCGGGTTGCTGAGTCGATTCTGACCCACAGAGACTCCACGTACCATGGAAGGAAGGGCTGCCAGGCCCTGCACCATCCCAACCATCCTCGTTGGGCGTGAGCCCGTGGGGAGAGTCACTGTGTCAGTCTGTCTCGTCATCGGACTTCCTCTGTTTCTCTGACCCTCTGTGTTACCCAGCAGGATGTGCTCCTCCGGGGACTGGTCCCTCTGGATAACATGTCCAAAGTATGTGAGATGAAGTAGGCAAGGGAGTTGCTCGTCTGAGTACGTGGTGTCTAGTGTACCCTCTTGCTGAGAAAACATGCGAGAAAGCCTTTCCGGGGCACTGAAGCGTCTTCTTCGTGAGCCCAGTGGTGGCAACAGCAGTGACACTGTGTGGACAGGCATCATAAGAGTCATGCCTCTCGGCTGTCACAAGCCGTTACATGCCTCTTGAATTTTAGACAGAGTCAGTTTTATGGGGTTTGGTGTGTCACTTTGAGTTTTATGTGTGATGGACATTTGTACCCTAAGACTGTCTCTACCAGTCGGAATTGAAGGGGTTAACCCTTCTGGGCCTCTGCTCCTGCTTTGTGGGCTAGGGGAGAGCCCCGCAAAGGAAAGACACTCACAGTTTCTGTGAAAACATGGAGCAACCTGAACCGGAACCACATCACCAACACCAAGGGCTCCTCAACAGAGACTTGGGGGGAAGGCTGATTAATTCTGCCCAGGGTTTGAAAGCAGAGGATTGTCTTCAGGACTGGCAGGGCATTCCCTGCGGTCTCAGACGATCTGCCCTCTGTGGGCTCCATGCTTCCCTTATGAAGACGGCTTCAAAGCCACCCCAACCCTCTCCCTCACCCCTAGACTGAAGAAGGCCCCTGAAAGTGGTAAATGTTGTTAATGTAATTATACAGCCTCGATTGGCACTGGGGCCTCTTTTCCCACTAATAAAGTCAGTGCATGAAAATCTGATTAGCAGAGAGAGCAGATGAGATTGTTTCGTGAGATGGGTCTGGGCTGGTCCATTTTAGACGGGAATAATGTCCCCAGAGGCCATGTCCTGGTTTATTACCTTCAGATAGTTACACCAGATGTGTCCATTTGACACGAAGACAGGAGGCAAGTGTGGCGATGGCCTGTGTTTCTCCACGTAGGACCCCAGTAAACCTGCTGCAGGGCTGACCAAGCTCAGGCACACAGGGCTTTGAATGTGTTTTGGGCACCAAGATTTAGGGAGCCAGGAGAAAGAAGAAAGGGGTACAAAACAGCAAAGCGGAAAGAGGACAGACGCCCCCATGTCTGAGTTCCCCTGATGTTTCTGCCCCATGACTTGACCACGTTTCTCCAGGGTGTGGAAGCGCTTGTGTGCAGGGGACGGATCCGGAGTCCTTGGGGGATTCTCGCAGCCCCTGCGTGGTGCGAACAGTCAATGTGCTCGGCTGTGGACTGAATCACGGGCAGTCCGAGGCCCCCAGAGGTGCCTGGCGAGAGGGCCTGGAGAACTGATTCCAGGAGGAGCACCATGGAAGGCCCTCGGGCAGAGGTCACGCGGACATGCGGACAGGCATGGGGCTGCCCTGCACTGCAGCTGGCTCAAAGACACGGGGCTGTGCTGGTGGGTTTCTGCTCTGAGCCCCCAGGTGGTGCAGCCGTTGATGCATGATGCTGTAGACCCTAAGGCTGAGGTTGAGTCCTCCCAGAGCGCCTCGGAGGAAAGGCCTGGTGACTTACTCCTGAATAATTAGCCAATGAAAACCACGCAGAGGACATTTCATTCTGGCACGCAAACGGTTTCCTGGAGTGAGTCAGCTCAGGGGCAGCAGGTTTTCTTGGGGTTTTTTGGCTTCAGGGAGGTGTGTCTGTCCCTTGTCCCCATCCCTGTCCTGTCAGTGAGGAACATCCATGTCTGTGTCCCCCCATCCGTGTCTCCCACCTCTCCATGCCCCCCAGTGACTCTCAGCTTCCCACAGACCCCTTTGTACATCCTCTGTTGGATGGCCTCCTTTCTCCTGTCTGCCACTTCTCCCCCCATGACAGTGGCCCCACGGAGGCTGATAGACTGGGCGGCTCAGTGCACTCAGCGAAGCAGAGCTGACCTGCCAAGGCCAGGAGACGGAGCGTCCTCCTCAGGCCCAGGCTGCAGCCTGAGTGTAAGTGCTGGGGGGCCACCCAACCCATGACAAGCCAAGTGCCGTCAAGTCGGAGCAATGCAATTTGCCTGAAGTGAGGCCTTAAAGATCCAGGAAAAAAATAGTTCTACATCGGCTTGTTTGGCTACCTAAAACAGCCGAGAGATGCCAACAGAGGAACCTTGGCAGGAGGAACCCTTCCCCTGGCAAAGAGGGAGTAAACCTCAAACACCCAGCTTCAGAACTCCTCAGCAGACCTGTACTTTCAGAGTGCCGGCTCCTCTCTCTGGTGTGTTTTCTGGGGGGTATTTTTATTATTGTTGCTGTGACGAGTTACAGGGTACCACTTTGCTGAAAATGGTGCTGATCAAAGCCACTGGACCAGTGTTCTCAGCCTCGGCACGGCCTCTGCCTTGGGTTGGGCAGTCCCTGCTGGGGGCTGTGCTGTGCCTTGCAGGTGTTTGTTGGCATCTCTGGTCTCCACCCTGTAGGTGCCAGCAGCACATTCCTGGGAGCTGTGACAACTAAAAAGGTCTCCAAATATTGCTGAATTTTCCTGGGGGTGGGGTGTGGGGTGCAACATGGTCCCCAGTGAGAATCGCTGGCACATACGCAGGCTTGGAGACCGGGAAACTCCGCCTCCCACATTCAGGTGCTCGCTCCGGCCAGTCATGGAGAGTTTGCAAAACGTCCACCAACGCTGGAGCACCTTCATCGGCTTCCTCCTGCCTGTCTCTTCTCAGGACCAATTACCTCTTTAATTAAACCCTTCTGTCTTCATCAGACTCATGGGCAACACCGAAGCATTGACTAAGGCCCCTGAACCGGGGGTGAAATATGAGAGCCAGGTGACGTTCCACAGGCTGTGGGGAGCCGCGCACACACACTTCCACTCACTTAGTTATTTGATGTCTTCAGGAACAGAAAGCCAAAGGAGACACTGAGCAAGTCCTGGTAATCTGGGGGTGTCAGGGTTGCTACCACATAGAGTGCTTGACTGCTGTCCAAAAGGTCGGCGGTTCAAACCCACCAGCTGCTCTGCCTGCGGAGGAAAGATCAGTTGACTGGCTCCCATATGAAGATTTCTCAAACCAAACCCATTGTCACCAAGCTGATTCCGACTCATAGCAAACCCGATAGGACAGAGTAGAAATACCCGGATGGGGTTTCCAAGGAGCGCCTGGCAGGTTCAAACTGCTGGACTTTTGGTGAGCGGCTGTAGCACCTAACCACTGTGGCCACCAGGTTTTCCCATATAAAGAAAGATTGTGGATTCGGAAACCCTACAGACAAGTTCTATTCGGTCTCATGGGGTGGCCATCGGTCAGAACTGACTCAGCGGCACTCAACAGCAGCAGGCCTTTCCTCCTGGAGGAAGCCCACCAAAGCGCTGGCCCTGGTTCAGCTGAAGACAGAGACCCGGGTTGGGAGCAGGGAGCCCACTCTGAGCAGAGAGTTAGAGCCACCAAGATCCTTTGTCACACCAGACTTTCAGTTTCCTTGTCCCCAGATGGTGGCATTATTATAAAAGCACGAGGTTTGTCTCACTGGGCAGCAGCCAGGCCTTCCCTCGGGAGATCGCGTCTCTGAGGCTCCTGAGAGACACGAAGACCTGAGTGTAAGAAAGTCTGTCTTCTCTGTTTCTGAACCATCCTCTGCAGTCCCTGGACGGACACCAGGCACAGCAGGGGCATTTCCTGGTTAATCGGGGGGAATGCTCCTCCAGACAGCTTGATGTCTACTAGTAAGAGAGGTGCTGTGCTGCAGGGGAAAGTTGATTGTCTGCCACTCTGACATCTAACAGAGAGGTCATTCTAGAGCACGGCTAAGTACATGTCTTCGTAGGTGGGTTGGACGGTTGCTCCTGCACTTGGACTTACTGATGTGACTTAGGTTTGAGAAGAAGCCTTTAAGAAAGGGAGCTGTAAAGTTTAAATAGCGCAATGGTTAAGAAAAGGGGTTCCCTTGGAACCCTCTGAAAGAAAGGAGCCAAACAGACTTAGGGTCCACTTAGTTGTGTGTGTCGGTGTCACTGGCTACCCTTGAGTTGAGCTGACGCCTCACTGACTACGCGCACACCGGAACCAAACTGCCCAGTACTGCCATGTCACTGTCACGGTCCTGGCTGTGCGGAGTCCAGGGCTGCGGCTGCTGTGCGTTTTGAGGGTCTCCTACCTTGGGGCACATATCCCAGCACCGAATCAGATGACCTGCTGGGATAGCCGTAGGGCTTTTGCAGCCGGTTTTCAGAATCAGATCTTCAGGCCTCTCTGTCCAGTCTGTCCCGACCTTTTCTAAAACAAGTGATGCCGTCGCTCAGTGTGTGGTCTTTGTCTCCTTCAAATTGTGCACTGTCAGAGGCTGTGGGGGTTTGGTTTGCTCATTTTGTTTCCCGCCTCCCCTCTTTTTTATTGGTCATGGGGGCACCATCCCAAGTGAGAACAAGAAGGAAGCCCCCTCCCCCGGCAACCCACAACCACAGCTCCCCAGCTGTTTGCTCTCAGTGACTATGACGTGCACCTACGATTTTCCGTTCTCGGGTTTTTCCCACATTCTGTCCTCCGTGTTTCTGCATGGCATGATCTTTACGACAACAGCTCTGCTCCTGGGGAGTCCCTGTGTTTCAGGTGGTTTCTGTGTTTGTTCAGTTAGGTGACGCGCTGGAACGTTTTCAGGCGGGCTGCTTTTTCTCTCCTTAGGTTTATTTCCTTGGGATAAATGACCTACAAGAAGACCCCAGGGTAGGAGGGTGTGACCGCTTGCATGGCTCCCTGTCACCGTGAACTCCCACGAGGAGGGAAGTCAGGACCTCAGCTCCACAGGGCTTGCTTCCAGTACCCAGCCCTCCATCAGCAAATGAAAACAGGACGTCTCCAAGAAGACGGCATGAGAGGGGGCAAGGTTCTCAGCTCCCGAGCAGGTCACCGGGATCTGGAGTCGAAGGCAGCACTTCATGAGGAGGCCCCTGAGTGCTTCTCCTGTCCCTGCACACACACTTTATCACACCTGTGTGTCCACCTGCCAAGGCCACTTCCACCTGTCCAGTAACCAGGTGGGCTCTGAGACAAAAATACCGTCAATACAAGCCTCTTTAGTTTTTATGTTTCCTGTTCTCCATAGGAGGGCCAGCCCAAAAGAGGAAGATCCCCATGAGGCAGACAGACACAGCGGCTGTGTGGGGGCCTCAGAGTGGAGGACAGTGCCGGACCAGGTGGCCTCTCCTTCTGTTGCGCGGGGGGTCACTGTGAGTCGGCACCTGACAATGACGACAGTCCTTTGTCACAACAGTGAAACCAAAAACACCAAGCCGGCTGCCATCGGGGTGCCAGAGTAGATCTGGGCACCACAGGACTTCCAAGGGCTGATTTTTCACATGCAGTTTGCCAGGGTTTTCTTCTGAGTTGCCCCCGGGTAGACTCAAACCTGCAACTCTTCTGCAAGCAGCCAAGCCTGTTCACCATCTGCACCAGATGGGGACAATCACACTAGTGGCCACTCCAAATCATCCACATGAGATTCACAGAAGGCTCCAGAAACCCATCTCTTTCTGCAGTAAAACCTTGAAAATTACATCTCAATGCAATTAAGAGGATAACATTTTAAATATAATTCTACCAATTCAGCTAAATGCTCTCTGACTATAAGATCTGCTTTCCAAAACAAAGGAATACACCTTCCCAATTAACGTAATTACATTTTTTAATGAAATTTTTAGAGTCCCCATCCCGTGGGGTGTGGGTATTGTTCCCAAATACTCCGCTAGGTCGTTAGTGTCTGCTCCCTCCTTAGCAATGTACTGCAAAAGGCTACTTCGTATCAAGTTCACATTAATGAAACCATTAGGGTAATTTTAAGATACTGTATCACTTGGAAATACACTGAGGGAAAGCACCTCCCCAAAAAGACCCAAGAGGCTCATTTGCCAAAACGGACCATTGAAATAGTGTTACCTCATGTTATTGAAAGGTTCAGATTGTTTCTCAAGTTTATTATTAGTACTATTGCAGTCATGTGAATTACTTGAAATAGTTCTGATGATCTTTTTTCTCTCTCCTTAAGACTTTCTGGAAAGCCTGGTGGCCTAGCGGTTAAGTGCTACGGCTGCTAACCAAAAGGTTGGCAGTTTGAGTCTACCAGGTGCTCCTTGGAGACTCTATGGGACAGTTCTACCCTTTCTTAAAGAGTTGCTGTGAGTTGGAATTGACTCGACTACAGTGGGTTTTCTGTAAGATCTTCTAGATTCCCAAGGTGCTGAGTCTTAAAGAGCCCCTAGAGAAGTTGGGAAACCAGTAAGTTTTTCCAGCATAAAATGCTCCCCTAAACACCCAGTATCAGGTATCAGGACGGTGGGGACCTGTGGCGAATAACGGTGGCAAATGACGGTCCGCGATCTCTGGGCGCCTTCTGGGGTCACAGCAATGGCCTGTGCGTTTTCAAGGCTCACCCACACGTGAAAGGTTATTGATTAGGACCTGTGAGCTCTGCTCTGTGTGTGTTGCCACTGTCACCAGCTGCTGTCACATTGACTCCAGCTCATGGGACCTTTTGTACAACAGAAGAAGGTGTTGACTGGTCCGGCGCCATCCTCACGGGTGTCTGCACGTCTGTGTCCATCGCTGCGGCTACTGTGCTAGTGGGTTTCTCCCAGGGTGCCCCTCCCCACCCCGGCCCTCTACTTTCCCGAAGACAAAGCGCTCTGGGAGCAACGGATCACCCCCTGACGGTGTGGACAGAGCAAGCCGTACGACCAGGTTCTCTTTTGAGCCGTAAGGCTTCTACGAGCTGATTTTCAGGAGAAGGTCTCCAGGTCTTTCTTCCTTGTCTCCGTTTGGAAGCTGTGCCCAAGCCTGTCCAGCCCAATCACCCGTTGGGAACACGCGCAGCATAGCTTCCAGCGTCAGGGCGACACACGAGCCACCCCCGTAGGACAGACTGACAGGTGGTGGCTGCATGTCACACTTGTGGAGGATGGACAGGCGATCATCAAGGAACACAGGAAATGCAGGCATAAAGCCACGGTCTGAGCGATGGGCTGAGATCCCTCCAGTGTGGGGGAGGGGAAGGGGCGCGTGGGGAGGGGGAGGAGCGCCCCGGTGGCGGCCACACTCAGTTACTATGACCTGCTCAGGGCAGTGGCTTCTGTCTTAAAAGTCTGTTAGAAATTTCAGGACAGTGGCTGTCCAGAATGAAGCCCAGCACGGGGTCGTCGTCGGAGCGTGGGCCTGCGGATGCCAGGGTCCGACACCCTGCGGTCTGCAGTCCCACCACCTCCAGCCGGAGGGGATCCGCCTCCGTCCCCACCTCTGACCGCAGGGGACCCACTGAATTTCTTAAGTGTTTCTTTTTTATTGTCTGTTTTTTATTTGAGCTTAATGTAATCCCTGGTTGCCATGGTTAACCATTGCTGTGATTTGGGACCCCATGACATGCAAGTTAACCTCCTGATGGAGCACTCCTTGGCCTTCCAGACCTGCAGGGGTCTCCCTGCTGAGGCCCAGGGGAGGGAGTGGGCAGCAGGCCCCCACGTTCCATTGTTCTAGCTCTTGCTCTTGGGCTCGTACCCAGCCCAGCGAGCCGGAGCTGCTGACTTTGAGAACTGCAGGCTCTTTTCCTTCAACATCCTCAGAACCTCTGGAGGCCTGCTGTTGGTGTTTCTCTGCCAAGAGTTCCTTTCTCGGTAGAACAGGACAGCAGAGCCTATCTCCTGGAGGGGCAGAATGGGGTCTAGACCTGGAGGGCTGGGGGTGCCTGGGATGGCGCAGCAGGCTGGGTTCTGCCAGGTGCTCTGCCTCGTGGGCCCCCTAAAGGCAGTGGAGTCCTGGGGCTCATCAGCACCATGCTCGCCTCCCTATTAGGCTCCAAACTCTTGGGAACGCAGGAGAGGAGGGGTCTTCTAGCCTGGAGTGTCCCAGCAGGAGGGGTGATCTTGAGACACTCCAGCCACCAGCCTCACTGACACCGAGCCACAGTGCTGGGGCTCTGGACCCCATCTGCGTAGTGGCTGACCACTGTCACTCTTGGCCCCTCAGCACCCTCCCAGAGAGGAGAGAGGAAACAGGCCATGAGAGGCTGAGGAAGCCTGGGAACAGAGGGCCTGCACGGTGGACACTGTCCTAAGCCCTGGGTGACATATTCTCATTTAGTTCCTCAGGAATGTTACACAGCCCAGCCTGGTGACATCAGAATATCAGGGAGAGGCCTGGACACCAGACCATGCCCTGGGCTACAGGATGGCAAGCAGCTGTGACATCCAGTTCTTGAAAGCTCCCAAACCCACCCCAAACCCCTGGCCGCCAGACTGATTGTGAACCTCAGTAACAGGTCACCCGGCCTTTCTCAGGCAGAGCCCCTGGGTGGGTGGAGCTGTCACCCTTTAGGTAACAGGGGACTGCAAATTGCTTGTGCCACCAGGGACTTCATCCTGAGAGCTCGGGGTGGGATAAGCAGAGACAGGGCACCAGGTGGAGCCGAGGGTTCAGTGGCTTACTGCCTTTGGCCTCAAGATGTGGAGGCACAAGTTCCCTCCAAGGCCTCCTCCAGGGGTTCAGTACTAAGTGCCCTGTCCCCTCTGCTGTCCCTGAAGGCTTGGCCAGACAGGGAGGACCCGCCACCACAGCTGCAGCGAGCTACAGAATAAGCCTGCCCTTCCCTAGAGTAGGCCCTGTCAGCCAGTCACTCACCGCATGGCCTCCTTAATCAGTTGCGACTCGGGAGTACAAGATCCCATCACTTCCCCGCACTCTGGGGTCTGGGACCCCCGCCAGTGACCACTCCCCGCCCCCAGAGAGTCAGCCAACAACCACGGTATGTGCAAGGCCCCTGGGTGTGCAAATAACTTGTTAAGTTGGTGACTGGAAGCCTTCCGGCAGAGCTGGGCAAGAAACCCTGGCCGTCGGTTTCCATAAGGATGGCGCCCAGAAAGGCCTGTGGGACTGATCAGCGTGGGGCGCCGTGCTGTCTGCAGCACCTGAGGGCTCCGGTGGGGGTTCGCGGTGGGGTACTGGGCGCCCAGAGTGCTGTGGGGTCTCCCCGACTTGGACTCTCAACGACACAAACCACTTTCCACAGGATATTTTTATTCCAAAAATATTTGTAATCGATTTTTATCATCTTGTCTTTTCAGTTATCTGGGAGTCTGCTCTCTCTCTCTCTCTGTCTCTCTCTCTCTCTCTCACACACACACACACACACACATTCCCAGTTCCCAAATGTATGTTATTTTTCCTTGCAATTTTCTTATATTTTTTCTTTTGTCTTTTAAGAATCACTTGCTGTGCCCATTTTGCTGCGTCGACTTTAGCATGACTTCGGGGACATGTGGCTGGCTGACCAGCTGAAGTGATGTCACCTTCTAGCTACGGCACGGGGCCTTGGCTTGGGCCTCCGGTGCAGTCCGAGCTCTCGCTCCTCCTCCTGGACCCCTGATCCGCCCAGGCCTCCTCGGCCCGGGTGGCTGGAGGCTGGAGCCCGGGGATTCGCGGTGAGGATGCGGGAGGACGCCTGGCAACAGGAAGGGCCAATCAGAAGCCAGCACCCGGACCTCATCCAATCAGCTGTCTGTTGCTGGCATCCAGAGCAGGTTCAAAGGCTGAGACCTCTGACCCGGCCCCCCAGCCCCCAGCGCAGCGTGGGGCCCTGCGGCTCCCCATCTGAGCCCCCGACAGTCACAAAGGCCACAGCTAAGGCCACAGTCACGCCGGCTCAGTCCTCACCCCGCCGTTCTCCTGGCCAGGGTGAACTGAATTGATAAAGAATAAAGTGTCAACCATGAAAAGAGAACAAGGCTTCGGTCTTTTTTTTGGTTTGACCCTTTTGCCAAAGCAGCTAATAGGAATTACAGAGCAATATAACAGCTTAATAATTAGATCCAGGACACATACCGCCTTCATTGTTACCACGATAGCTCTTCAATAATATGAGGCGGGGAAAACAAAAACAAAAAACATGAATCTCAAAGTAATTCTCAATAATTAAATTAAGGTCGACCTTTCCCTAAAGAGCTGGGGCTTTGTTCCGGAGGGGTTTATGAGAAATCCCGATAATACGGTAATAGGTATTCAGAGCAGCTCCAGAGACGGCCGGCTTTTCAGTGAGACTCAGGGTGGTACAGCTAATTTTTGTTTTGAGAAAAAGGAACTCAACTGAGTTCCCAAATGTGCTAATTGTCTTAAAACCCAACTGGGACTGAGCAGGTCAGAACCCATAAATATTTTCTATTATCCTGTCTGTGTGGAGGGCTTTGGGATTCTTTCACGTTTTAGCTGCTTTTGGGGTCACTGGATAGCCCATTAATTCTGAGGTTCCATCAAGTTAAATTAGTTTAATTTCGCTTGAGCTTGAAGCAGACAATGTTTTCTGTTCTGCCCAGGGACAGAGAAGAGCAGACAGGCTGAGAGGGGGTCTTCTTCCAGGACTCGATGGAGGCGTCACCGTCCCTTTTCCACGGCTCAGCCACCCCAGCGGCCACCCTTGCCTTTGGGCTCTCCCTCCGCTTTCTGCCATCCATGCAGAGAGCCCTGGTGGTGCCGTGGCTAAGCATGGGGGTGCCAATCAAAAAGGCTGGTGGTTCAAACCCACGCACGGGTGTCACAGGTGGCCCGGCTGAAGAGGCCTGGCAATCTGCTCTCACAAAGACTGTAACCTAGGAAGCTCCATGACGGGAGGTCTGCTATGTCTAATGGGGTTGCTAGGAGCTGGAATCGACTCAACAGCATGTAACTACCAAGACCGCCAACCAGGAGGCAGCAGAGACAATCCCTGAGCAAAGGCCTGTGTCCTGCCTGAATCGACGTTCTCCTGAAGCCTCTCGGCCTGGTCTGGGGAGAGAGGTCAGACCAGGCCCAGGAGGGGCGTCGGGAAGACCCCACAGACACACAGCTAGGAGTGGACAGCTGAGACCTCAAGGAGAGTGAGCCCAAGGGAACATGGTCATTGTCATCGTTAGTGACTGCCCAGCCCAGTGGGACTACAGGCAATCATATCTGCAGAGTAAACTGGCTCCACAGCCTTCAAAAGGTCTTTTGGAACCAGGCCTGGCCTCCGCGGTACCCTTGAGTGGGTGGGGACCACCTGCCTTTAGGCTAGTTCTCAGGTGCTTAACCGTTGCTCACCCAAGACTCCTAAGGGGACACAGCCCCCTTTTCTCACCAGACCAGATAACCCCAGAACTCATGAATGATCAAACTGCAGAGAATGCAGAGAAAGGGCCCCCATCTAGGGCTCCCCAGATGGTGACCTCCACCCAAAAGTAAAGGAGTCACTTTCAGCACACCTCTGGTTCACCCCCAGCACCCCCCATGCCCCTGCGTATCTCTCCAGACACCCCTTTCACTCCCTCTCCAGGCCCAGGAGAGACCAGCACCAGGCTTGGTCTATCTGCTGTGTCTACAGGCAGCTGACACCACGCCCCAGAACCCTAAGCTGCTCCTTATCCAGAAAGAGGCGGGGGTCCCGACCCGCAGCTACGCTCAGACTTCACAGACCCAGGGAGGAGGTCGTGGGGGCCCTGACCTTCCCAAGGCCACTGGTTCATCACTGTGCAGCCCAGCCAGTCACACAGACTTGACTGTCCATATCTGGACAGACGAGGAAGAGGAGGGCCTTTCGGTTTTCCACCCTAACAAAGTTCTGTGGCTTATTTGCAAGGAGTCTGTGAAATTCCAGGAATCTGTTTTCAAAAGATGCTCATGTGGCTCCTGTGTGTGGAGAGGCCATGCACAGTCCTGGGGTGCCATCGCCCCAAGGTTCCCGAAGTCTCATCCCAGAATGGAGCCCCCCTTGCCAAGTCACCTGTCCGCGCCCAGCACCGGGATGTCATCCACTCTCATCACAGTGCCAGTGTGCATTTTGAGTCCCTTTAATTTCAAATCTTCTCAGCCTCACCAGCCCACCCCCTTGCTGCAGCACCCCCCCCCCATAATGGGCTTGGCCCCTGCGTGTAAACTTTGGGATCAAATTGAAATTCCAATACAGAGATCTCAATTGTCCGTGTGATTTGAGTGAGACAAGGCCCGAGGCTGATTATTTTTCCTAGACTCACAGACGGAGCTTATTTACGTGTTGGAAGGTGTGATTGTGTCATTGGGCTGTTATTCTTGGGTGAGTCTACACACTGCAAAGGAGACGGCAGCAGGGGGCAAAAGCAGCACCTGGCTTGAGTGACCGTGTCGGGTACACCTGGAGACTATTCCCAAAGATGCAGAAGGGAACTCGTATCATACACCAGCGTTAAGAAACCCCGAAACTGAAACCCTCTCTTCTCAAAAGTTTGGACTAAACCAAGCTAACGTGTTCAATCTTTAAGAAGATACTACAGTAGATCATTTTAAACATGGAATTATAGTGTCACTCGGAGGGCTCTGTAATATGGGTATAATTACCCTGTTCCTGTCACTTGTTTTGTTCTCTTATGAAATAATTTTTAGTTAAAAAGTTTAAATATAGAAAGGATCAAAGACGAATAAAACAAACACCTATGAACCCTCAACCGAAATTTAATAGCAGATACCATTTCTTCATATTGTGCCAAGTATTTTTTTTCTTTAACTAAAGAAATACAAGTTTCACATCAAGAAAATTTTATGTCACTTATTCCTTATCCCTGGGGCCCTGCACTGAGGTAGCCTCTTAAACATCTTTCTATTCAGATACCATATGAGGTCCTACAATGAAGTCCGTGAACTTAATTGTCCCAAGGGCTACACACTTCATTGCTGAACATCACTATGGTCACCTTCAAAGTTTTCCCCCAGGAAGCTGGGCCCTGATGCCAGCACCTAGTCCACCCTCCAGAGCAATTTTGGAACTCTTTCTGGAATGGCCATTGTACCCAAAGGCACGGTGGCGAGTTCACCAACTCAGCTGTCTAGTTGTCTGTGAGGGAGTTGTTAGTCAGTAAACAAACAACTCTGTTGAAACTCTCTCCCTACTCCCCTGATCTGGCCCCCAGTGACTTTTCTCTTTATCCAAAGATAAGGGAAATATTGAAAGGAAGACGTTTGGATGACATTCAGGATATCAAGGGTCATGCGATGACAGCTCTGACAGCCGTTCCAGAAAGAGTCCCAGATGGCTTTAAAGGGCGGGCCAGGCGCTGGCCTCCCATGGGGAGTCCTTGGGAGGTGACCGCAGTCATCCTCAGCAATGAGGTCTGCAGCACTTTGTCTGGGATGAGTTCGGGAACTTCACTGGCAGTCCTCATATATGTGTGTGTTACACCCCCATTTCTGTGTTTTCTTGTGTCTGTAATATTTTCCCACAGATGACACATACAAACGTGTACACACACATGTGTAAATGTCTCATTTTCTTCCGGCAGTCCTTTAAAGGGAAGTTAGGGGTCCGTCGTTGTTTTCTGAAGGGACTTAAATGCAGTGGGTAGATACTCGGCTGCTAACTGAAGGTCTTGTAGTTCAAACCAGTCTACTACTCTGGGAGAAAAGATCTGGCAACCTGCTCCTGTAGAGATGATGGCCCGTGAAACCCTGGGGGGCACTTACATGATGTCCCATAGGGTCACTATGGGTCAGAGTCGACCTGACTCAGTATCAGGCAAGGATTGTCAAGCTTTTCTCTGCAAGTGAGCAGACAGCAAACATCCGAAGCTTGGTGGACCGTACGCTTTCTGTTGCAACCACTGAGCTCCGTCCCTCGTAGAGTGAGAGTGCCCAGAGACAATCTATAAACAAACGGGCATGAGTGCAGTGCCAATCAAACTTTATTTACAAAAATAGGTGATGGGTCATCTTTTGATACAGAGTATCAAACTCCGGATACACAGTATCATGTTGCTTGTGAATTGAAGCTTACATCAGTGGAGCGACATCTCACAGTCTGCTCCCATGAAGATTTCAGACTTGGAAGTCCCCTGGGGCAGTTCCACTCTGTCCTGTAGGGTCTCTGTGAGTTAGAATTGACCCAGCAGGTGAGCCGGACTTTGTACCATTTCATTGGGTCTGAACCACTCCATGGACTCTTGAGGTAGTTAGTGTCAGTACAAACATCCAAGGACACAGTGGTAAAGGGGTTCAGTTTGTGCTACACTGCACAGGTCACCTTTGTTATTTATCTCCCAAATACCACGCTTAGTACCAACCGAAACCTAATTTGTCCCTATCAAGGCATTTCTGACCCACAGTGATCCTGCAGGGCAGAGCAAAACGACCCCTAGGGTTTCTAACTAGCACTGGTGGCCTCAAACTGCTGATCGTTTGCTTAGTAGCCTGAGCTCACCACTGCTGTGCCCCCAGGGCTCCCCATTTTGTACGCCATACCTACCAAATTCCAGCAAGAGCTGACACTCTCCCATTTAATGATCTGAACCAAAACCTGTTTCTGTTAATTCTGATTCACAGGGACCCAACAGTACGGAGTAAAACTGGCCTACAGGGTTTCAAAGCTTTAGTCTTTATGGGAAAACCCTGGGGGCGGGGGGCAGAGCAGCTGAGAGCTACGGCTGCTAACCAACAAGTGGGAAGTTCAGATCCACCAGCTGCTCCTTAGAAACCCTGTGGGCAGTTCTGTTCTGTGCTATAGGGTCACTATGAATCCTAACTGACTTGACGGCAGAGGGAATTTTTATGGAGGGCCCTGGTGGTGTTGTGGTTAAGGGTTATGGCTGCAAAACCAAAGGTCAGCAGTTTGAATCCACCAGTGCTCTCTAGAAACCCCACAGGTAGTTCTACTCTGTCCTATAGGGTTGTTGTGAGTTGGGACCAACTCGACAGCTCCTGATGACAGTCTTTATGGAGTCAGAGTGCTACATCTTTTTCCCGAGGAGTGGCTGGTGGATTCAAACTGCTGATTAGCAGCGAAGCAGTTCACTCCTGTGCCACCAGGGTTAATTACCTGGTCTCCTCTCATCTCTTGGTCTGAACTCTCGGGAAAATGTATGCCAAATAGATCCGCTCTGGCAGAGAATCAGAGGTTGACAACTTGACAAGAAGTTTCAACTTTGGTTGACTCTGCAGATGACCAAGTCAGGTGCCTAGAGGGTCAGGCAGGGACTCTAAATGAGGAGCAGGGCTGGGGTTGACTATACCAACCCAGACAAGCATGCTGCACCCCCAAACAAAGGACAGGAACAAGCATCGCTCCCCTCCCTTGAAATTCGCAAGTATCATCCATTCCTTCAGCTGGAAACTGTGTTCTGCCTGTTGTGCGATTCTTAGGTCCCCAACGAGGTAGTAAACTCTCCCAGGTGGAGACCCCACCTTGGGCTCCCACGGCTGCACCCCACCCAAGCACAGCAAAAAGCCTTTGACATCTCCCCTCTTTGAGCATCGTTATGGGAGGTCTCCTTAAATGGAACCCTCTTCTATTTCCACGGTTGTGCTTTTCTCGTTCTCTTTCCCAGGTTCTACCCATGAGGTTCCCTTTCCTGTTATTAACTCTGTAATTCCCCATAGCCCTGGCAACACCTTGACCCTTTTCAATCCTCCGAGTCAGGGCAGGACCACCTAGAGGATCCTTGGTGCCTCACAGAGCCACAGAGTAGAACACACGCCCCCAAGACACAAAACCACCAGCAGCAAGAGGAACAAGAGGCCACAGAGAAAGTGATGAATCTAGACGGTCTACAGATGACTTTACAGTTGACCTTAGGTGCGGCTCTCTCACTTTCCAGCCTCTGAGACCATCTGGACAGCATGTGAAGGAAAAAGAATAGGCTGTCTTTGAAACCTTCAGACAGGAGGCGCCATCTAAATCCTGTATGACTTCTACTCTTAAAAGTTTCGTCGTACCTCATTCTGGGTTAATATGACCAATTTCTGAAATACAACCAGAGTAATAAATTTCCCGTAGGAATTTGCTGCCAGATTAATAGCTTTCTAGTGCAGCTATCATTGTTTTAACAAGAAAAACACACCTGCACACTTGAAAAAACTCTGCACACAATCTATATACTCAAGTCAGGCAGCCAAGTGGGCTTATTGCCCAGGGAAACCAGCAAGTGGGGCCCAAAAGGCCAGGCTATGAGAGTCTCAAGGAGAGCAGAGACACGGCTCTCGGTTCACCCCTCACTGTGTAATCCCATCCACCAGGAGCACCCCCAAACACAGAGGTCTCTAGAGCTGCGAAATGTGGAACTCTCTTGGCATGTAAGCCCCAGTCCGTGACGGCAGGCTTTCTAAACGTGGTCCCATGGGCAA
Organism: Heterohyrax brucei; assembly: GCA_028571685.1. NCBI lineage: Eukaryota > Metazoa > Chordata > Mammalia > Hyracoidea > Procaviidae > Heterohyrax > Heterohyrax brucei. The sequence goes on along the minus strand of CM053156.1, from coordinate 87,951,053 downwards.
ATCTACCTGGTTTTGGATTCCCCACTGGACGAGAACATTAACCATGTGATGCCTTCAGAATCTGGCCCCCTCTAGACATGGGCAAGGATTCCTGGAGGCTGGATGAGGGCCAGAGCATCTCTTCTGGTGTCTCTGCCTCCTTCTGACATCTCTTTATTACAGACTCAATAAGCAGCATGGCAGCATGTTATCTTAGACCTTCAAAGACACATGAAGCCATGAAAAGACACAGAAGACCCTTAACGCATCTTGCTAAATGAAAGAAGACAATCTGAAAGAACTACATAGTATATGAGGTCCGAGAATTAAGCTCATGGAGCTAATTTTTCTAAGCGCTGCATATCTGGTTGCTGAATGTCACTACCGTCACCTTCGAAGGACCCCCCCTTGGGAAGCTGTGCCCTGATGCCAGCACCTGGTCCACCCTTCAAAGCCATGTTGGAACTCTTTTTTTGGAATGGCCACCAGAGCTGTTATCATATTATCCTCAATGTCCTGAGTGTCGTCGAAAAGTCTTCCTTTCAGTATTTCCTTTCTCTTTGGGTAAAGAAAAAAGTCACTGGGGGCCAGAGCAGGTGAGGAGGGAGGGTGTTCCAATATAGTGATTTGTTCACTGGCTAAACACTCCCTCACAGACAACTAGACAGTTAAGTTCGCAAACTTGCCACTGAGCCATGGTGGGCAATGGCCATTCCAGAAAGAGTTCCCAAATTGCTTTGAAGGGTAGACTAGACACTGGCAGTTGGTGCATACCTTCCCAAGGGGAGGACTTCGAAGGTGACTGTAGTGATATTCAGCAACGAGGTATGTAGCACTTTTTCTAGGATGAGTTCATGGACTTAACTGTCAGACTTTGCATATGAAGTATCTTAAAAATACCATGATAAGCTATGTAGCAGTTTTTCTAGGATGGGTTCATGGACTTAACTGTGGAACTTTGTATATGAAGTATCTCAAAAATACCACGATCAGCTCCTTGCTGAAAATATTTACTTACTGGAGTTTATATCCCATGTCTGCACTCCTCCTCCTCCTCCCAGCAGGTTAATGGGAATCTCTAGATATAATATAACTGCTTCTCATTCTAATTAAGTTCTAGTCCTTTCTAAGCTGGGATCTAATGTTCAACTAAAAATCTACCTGCAGTGTTTTAGAGATCAGTGGTGAAATTTCTTCACAACTGGATTAAGATTTCATACAGCCTTTAATAAAGAGAGATTTGCGCTACGAATCATCAGTCCTGAGAACAGGCAAACCTTTTCCATGGTGCTTGAGGTGGGGTTATCAGTGGGGAAAAGGGACAAAAGAAGTGGTCTTCATTGTGAGCTGAGTGTCTGCCCCAGGAGAAATGACGGTGGTCCATCAAAGGTATGCCTGTTACCATCCCTGGGACCATGAGTAAGCGACTTACAGCGCAAAAAGGTTAGGGTCTTGAGCTGGGCAGAAAGGCCAGATTTTCCAGTGAGCCCAATACCATCCCAGAGGTCTCTCTAGGAGGGTGGCGGGAGGGTGCCGGGCAGAGGAACAGACAGGAAGTTGCTGCACTGACCTGATGGCTGGCGAGAGAAAGTGCAGGACCAAGAGCCAAAACGGGCAGGCAGCCTCCAGAAACAGGAAAAGGTGAAAATGTGGACTCATCTCCAGAGTCATGCCAAGGCCTCAGTTTTAGGACTTCAGATGTCTAGAGCCATCAGATAATAAATCGGTGTTGTTCTATGACACTGAGTTTGTGGGGACTTGCTGCAGCAGCTGGTCGTGTCACTTTAGAGTTGAACAGTTGACTCTGTGCCAGGATCTCTTTACCTCAGTACTGTTGACATGAGAGACTCTGTGTTGGCGGGGTTGGAGGGGCTCTCCAGGGCTTTTTAGGGTGTTTAGCAGCAGTATCCCTGGCCCCAATCCACTAGCTACACATATCACCCTTTCCCACTCTTGATGATCAAAAATGTCTGTGGACATTGTCCTGTGCCTCTGGCCTCAGAATCTCTCCAGATTCTCACCTATGGCTGCCCCATGCATCCTGTACTTCTACCCACCCACCTACTCACTTAACCATCTGTCTACCCCCCACTCATGTACCTATCAGCCTACCCATCCATCTACTGACCTTCCTTCCCACTCACCCACCCATACACTAACCACGTATCTATCTACCTACCTATCTGTCATCCATCCATCCATCATCCATCCATCCATGCATCCATCCATCCGTCCGTCCATCCATCCGTCATCCATCCACCCATCCATCCATCCATCAGTCATCTGCCAGGAGCCAGCCTTGGCAAGGTCTGGGATCATGAAGGGGTGGGTGGCGTCAGCCAAGGAAGAGACTCAGACAACCAGGAATCTGGAGGTCAGCAGCCTGTTAAGGCCTATCTTTCTTTATTTTTTATACAGTCAATGAGGTGACGTGATTTCACCCTGCTCTTTGACCACATAAGCTGTTAGCTAGTAAGAAACTGATACCTTGTAGTCTCTTTTCATGTTAATCATTAGGGCCTTCTAGGTAATGGCCCGAGACAAGTATATCGTGGTTACAATCAACAGTGAGAACAAAGCTATGCCTTGAGCTCCACTGGCTCTATCTATGCCTCAAGGTTAAAGGTGCAGGAAGAGGGGTAGACTCATCTAAAGGTCATTATCTGGCTGTCTCTATTTGTTCCTTCTTTGTTCTTTTTTTTATCTCTTCCTGTGGGGACAGTAAGTGCCTACCGTCCCCCACCCTATGCCTCTCTTAAGCTGTTCTAAGAAGGGTATTTCTTTAGTATTTGCCCATTTGCCATACCAGTTATAATAAACTTGGGAGCCTATCCATCTTCCTGATGCAGAGTGGGATGTCTATATCTAAGGGCTGTGTGGGGGTCATCCCTGGGGAGCTTCCCAAGGCCTTTCTGCAGTCTTGTATTTCACATGTGGAGGGGGATGTGTGGTTTGGGGAAGTCAGCAGGCCAGTCTCGGCGTTCCTGGGCTGGGTGTACTGTGTCGGGATTCATTCCTCTGAGCTCTTTTCTCTAGGAACTGCCATTCAGGTTTCCTCAACATTATTTCATAAGCCGAGGGGGTTGTAAAGCCCCTCTTAGAAGTCCTCTTCCTTAGTCCTTGTGCCGGGAGCTGAGAGGGTACTTTTGGGGAAGGTTTTTCAGTGTCCCTAGTGATGCAACCTGGTACAGTTACAAGAATTAGGATGCAAAATATTATCAGAGAGAGTACAGCCAAAAATATGCCAAGGGTGAGATGCCTCTGCTCGCCATCACATAGGTATGTAGCTTTGCTACAGGGGCTTCTGTGGGTGATGGGCCTTGGCAGTCATTTATCTATCCATCTATCACTTATGTGTCTTCTATCCATCTATCATCTGTCTGTCTGTAAAATATGACCTAAAGCCCTCATCATACCCTAACCAAAGCTTCTATGTAACCCACTCACTTTCATTCATGATGCCAGTCAGCACCTACTGCCACTGAGTTGAGTATGACTCCTGACATCCCTGCGTGTGTCAGAGGACAACTGTAATCCATGGGGTGTCTGACACCTGATGTTTTGGAGTAAGTCATGAGGCCTTCCAAGGCCCTTGGAAATGAGCTCTAACCGACCTCTTGCTAGTAGCCAGTGACCCCTTTGCACCTCCAGGAACACAGACAACAGAGGAACCACGAGGCTGCTGCTGTCCTAGACCAGCCTGCCTAGCATCCTGCTTTCATGTGCACAGGACAGAAGGACGTCAGTGGACATACCTGCCTTTAAATGGACTCCAAGAGCCCTGGGCTGAGCACCACAGCCGAGTGGGAACTAGAGGGCTAGGTGCAGGATGATGAGCACGGACCCTGCCATCCGCCTGGGGACAGCTCTGCATTCTCAGTGTGTTAAAGGGAATCGTGTGAGCAAAATGGAGCCTGTGGGCCCTGAAACCTGAACTTTCAGGAAAAGGCAGTGAAGGCCAGGTCCTCTATCGGATGAGGCACATGGCAGACTTTGAGACTCTCCAGCTGGCCCTTTGGCAGAGAGTGTTGGGTGGCTGATTAGCTGGAAGGAAAACAGCGGCCAGAAGACATTGCAAACAAGCGGCCTCAGTGGTGTGGCTGGTCCTCCTGACGGCTCCCATGCACTCATTAGCCAGGCTCTGGACCGTTCTCAGGCACCCTTCGTTACCCAATTACCTCAGTGCTGCTAGACAGCGCTGAGGGCTCACGGGGGTCAGGGGGCTGACCCCAGAGTTCATCTTGCCTACCCTTGTCGTGAGCCACCTCCTTGGCTGGTGGGAGTCTCGTCCCCAGGACTCTGGAGGGTGGAAGGGGTCAAGAAAGGGTGGCTGGCTTGGTTCAGAGCCCCCCTGCGGCACCCCTCTGCAGCTCCCCTGCAATCCCCCTTGCAGCACCCCCTGAAGCCCCCCTCTGCAGCCCCCTTGCAACACCCCCTTGCAGCCCCCCTGAAGCCCCCTCTGCAGCCCTCATGCACTCCCACTTGATGTGGGGCCAGCAGGGCCACTGAGAATTCAGATGGGAGCAGCCACCAAGGGGCTAGACACTTGGAGACATAGAACAGGTCGGTGGGGGGAGGGGTGGAGGCCTGGTCTTTGTAAACAGAAGTTTCTGGAAAATTCGATGGCTTCCTTGCAGCCCCTCCAGATGGCACTAGTGCGCTTCCAAAACTGCTGGCAGACCTGGCTGTTTGGGGAAGATTTGCTTCTTATTTTTAGCTGCGAAATACCTGTTTTCGGGGTGGGGGGATGGTTCAGGATGCGAAAAAATACTTAAAAGAGAGGATTGTGGCCCCCCCCAAGCTTTCCTTCATCATGGGGGTCCTATTCTGCTGTTCTCTTACAGGTGGGTCTGTCTTTACACAGCTCAGGAACTCAGCAAAATCCTGCAGTGAAACAGCTCTGCCTCATCTTTGTCCCTGCGCACTTTAATCCTGAGTGCTAATTGTGAAATAGAATATTCCACCTCTTATTCAAGAGCTTGGGGGATAGGGAGCTGCAGGGAGAGGGATTTGGGGTCGGGCCCCTGCGGGCTCTCGCCACCGCAGCTGGCAGCCAGAGTTGTTTACCGGTGAGACTGCTTCTTGCTCCTCTTCCGGGGGGACTGAATGTACAGAGCAGCCCAGCTGTCGGGAAGGCTTTTTGCAAGGTACTTCACAGACTCTGGTCACTGCGCAATTAAGCTGAATGAGGGGAACAGAAAAACAGGCCCCCGCACTTACAGAGCCTCCAGCACCCTTAGTGCCCTGGTAGGAAATGTTACCATCGGTGCCCTCACTCTGTGGGGCAGCTAGCCACCCCACTGGGCCACTGGGTAGCTTTCCTCCCTCTTCATGGAGACCCCACCAAGACAGTAGGACCCCTGGAGCCACTGGCCCCAGTCCTGTCTGGATGGCAGGGTGGGAGCAGGAGGGGCGATGTCACCGAAAATGTTTATTATTGAGATATTACATACTGGACTATATGAAAATGCGGATGTCACTCTTTTTATAATCCAAGAATGTGAGGCTTCAGCAAAAGGCCCCCATGGGGCTTGACAGTGGCCACAGCAGCCTCTGACAGGGGCTTTGGGTGGTCTTTCCAAATCACTTGAGTCAGGGGACCAAGAGGTCACAACACCAAGCATGATGTACCCAGCCTTCAGGCCTTCCAGGTCTCAGCACGGAGGGACAGAGACTTCTCCGTGGTGAGGCGGTGGTGGTGCAGCAGTAGAATGCTCACACAGGGTCCCATTCCTGGTCAGCACATGGCATGAGCAGCGCCTGTCTGTCTGTCTGTCAGGGAGGCTGTATGTCGCTGTGACACTGAATGGTTTCAGCAGAACTCCCAGACTGAGACGGGGCAGGAAGAAAGGCCTGGCAAGCTGCTGCTTCTTTTTTTTTTTTACTGTGATTAAGTGAAAGTTTACAATCCAAGTCAATTTTCCATACCTGCCTCTCTGCAAGTCTGTCTGCTGTCCTCCCCCCGTGATGGCACGATATTCTCTTCCACTCTTCGTTTCCAGTGTCCACTCCACCAACACTTGTCCCCTACTCTCCACCCTCTTCTCTCCCTTCCCAGACAAGCTACTTTGGACAAGCAGCCGTTGGAAGCCCCGTGAAAGGCTGTGGTGAGGAAGCAGCCAGCCGCACAAGGGCAGTCTCAGAATCTTCATCAAGTCCAGTACAATCTGAGCATGACTTTCCTTGGTAGGCACAACTCCCCAGGAATAACATTCTCCCCACATCAGAAACATGAGGCCATTTTTCCCTAGGTCCTCAGAAAAGGTAGCATCGGCGGTGAGGGACCCACAGAGCGTCTAGCCGGGAGGTTCCAAAACGGCCCCTGGAGATGGGTCTCTACAGATCAGCCACAGCCGGGGCAGCGGGAGGGCAAGGAGGGCGTCCATACAGGAGAGAGGGAAGGAGATGAGTCCTTGGCTGGGCAGACAGTCCCCACATCTGAGCGTCTGATAAATTGTGTCTATGGGTTGAGGGTTTCTCTTTCTTTGTCCCTCCATCTCGAAGGGAGGTGCCTAAGGTCCCAAAGATGTTGAGAGATAGAGACTTCGTTCCTGGTGAGGGTGGCTACCCAGGGCTCTGCCTGGCATGGGCAGTCAATGGAGAACCAAACAGCCATCCAAGCTCCTCTCTGCCTAGCTGCAGTTCTTGTTCACACTCTCCTTGTTTCTTGTTGACAGTGAAAAATTGTGACCTTTTTTAGTTTTGTTCTTGTTGACAGCCAAGAAATGGATATGCCTGAACAGAAAATAAGACTTACAGGAGTATTTTAGCCAGAAAAAGGCAAAGCTGAGGGACAGAACTTATCCAATCCACAAAACTTTAGTCAGCTCCCATTGCTGTGTCTCATTTGCTGGTCCGTCTGTCCGTCCATCCATCCATCCATCAATCCACTCCATGATCAGTCTTTGAATGCCAAGATGTCCCTGAACGTAAACAGCTTTGTGTCCTCACCCAAGAGCAATTCAGGGAGCCCTTGAATAAATCTGACTTTTCTAGATGTCTACATGTCTAAGACTAAAAATCAGTCCTCTGAAAATGTGGCCATGGAACTTCCAGTAGTATTTTGGGAAGTATGGCAAGAACAACCTTAAATTTAAGGACAAGAATCTTTCCTGTGGAGACTGACATATGCCAAAAATCAAATGGGCACGTTATATGGAAGGAGAGAGAAAAAGAAAGACAGAGAAAAAAAAAAGAGACAGAGAAGAAAGACAGAGAGGAAGAAGTAGAGTGAAGAGAGAAGGAGAGAGAGACAAAGAGAGGGAAAGAAAGAAAGAGAAGGAGAGAGAGGGAGAGAGAGGGAGAAAGAGAGACAGAGAGAGGAAGAGAGAGCAGAGGAGAGAGGGGAAAAAAGAGACAGGAAGGAAAAGAGAGAGGAGGAGACAGTGAGAGGAGGAAAGAGAGAGGAAGAAAGAGAGAAGAGAGGAGGAAAGGCAGAGGAAGGAAGAGAGAGGGGAAGAAAGAGAGAGAAAGAGAAGGAAAAGTGAGAAAGAGCAGAAAAGGGAGATGAAAGGAGAGAGGAAGAAAGGGGGAGAGAAGGAAAAAGAGAAAGGAAAAGAGAAGAAAAAGGGAAATGAAGAGAGACAGAGAAGAAAAGAAAGGGAGGAAGAAAGAGAAAAAAGAGAGAAGGAAGAAAAAAGAAAAGAGAAGAAAAGAGAGAAGAAAAAACAGAAAGGAGGGGAAAAAGACAGAGAAAGAAGGAAGAAAGAAAAAAGAGAGAGGAATAAAGAGGGAGAAGAGAGGTCAAAAGAAAGAGGAAGGAAGAGGGGAAGAAAGACAGAGAGAGGGAGAGGGAGATGAAGAAAGAGAGGAAGAAAGACTAAGAGAGCAAGAAAGAGAGAGGGGGAACGGGAGAGGAAGAGAGGGGGAGAGAGAAGAAGAATTGGGGGAAGAAAGAGTGAGACAGAGGAGGGAAGAAAGAGGAAGAAAGAGGGGAAGAGAGAGAGAAGAAGAATGAGGGGGAAGAGAGAGCAAGAGAGAGGAAGGAGGGAAGAAAGAGGGGGAAGAGACGAAAAAAGAAAGAGAGAGAAACAAAGAGAGGAAGAAGGAGAGGGAGGAAGAAAGAGAGAAGAGAGGAGAGGAAAGGGGACAGAGAAAGGAAAAAAGAGAGAGCTCAAGAGAGCGGAAGAAAGAGAGAAAGAAGGAGTGGAGAAGAAAGAAAAAAGGAAGAAAGAGGGGGGAAGAGAGGAAAAAAAGAGAAAGGGGGAAGAAAGAGGGAAGGAGAGACCGGTGAAGAAACAGGCAGGAAACAAAAGATAGAGCAAGAAAAAGACAGGCAGGAAGGGGAGAAGAAAAAGGAAAAGAGAGAGGAAGGAAGAAAGTGGGGGAAGGAAGAAGGAGGAAGAAAGAGAGCTGGAGAGAGAAGAAAAACAGAGGGGGAGAAAGAGAGGAAAGAGAAAGAGAAAAAATAGAGAGGAAGCAAGGGGGGAGAAAGAAGGAGGGGGAAGGAGGAGAGAGAAGGGGAGAAAGAGAGAGGAGAAGAGAAAGGTGTTTACTGCGCTGCACAATCATTTGTCTCTAGATTAAAGCAAGTGTGGGATAAAACTCAACACAAACACCCCAGCAGTGAAAACTTGCTTGTTCTGCACAGCAACCCGGAGAGCAGAACCCGGAGAGCAGAGCTGGAGAGACAGAGACAGGACAAGAGCCGAGGGCAAGAAAAGACCAGGCACTGAGTTGAGAGTCGAGAGAAATTGCTTCCCGTGGTTCCTAGACTTTGCGCGTGGGTCCCTCAGAGCCGGAGCTAGCTGTCTTTTGCAACCCAAGCATGTCACACAGTGCCACCTGGTACACAGGAGACAGTAATTGGGGGCTTTGTCTCATCTCAACTGGGATGGAGAAGCCCCGGTGGACCCCGCTCAGCCAAGGTCCGATAGCGACCCGGTGAGAATGCTGCCAGGGATCTTGGTGGCGGCAGCCCCGCACACGCTGTGAGCAGTGATAGACGCCCATTTACAGGTGGGAAAACTGAGGCCCAGAGAGGCAGTGTGAAATCTCCCAAGTTCCCCGATGAGCAAGTGGGACAGGGATGAGCTCAATACATGAGTAGCAAGAGACACACGAAGTCCGTGAACTCTAAAAGGAAGGAACAAGGAGGAAAGATTGCAGGGGAGCCCCCTTCGGCTGAAACCTGAAAAGGGAAAGATTGTGGTGGAAGCTTCCAGAAACGAATCCCTTGCAATCTTGGGACTGAAGACCTAGAAGGGAAATGGGGAAGGGGACGTTGATTCGGGCCCGACGGTGGTGCTTTGGGCAAAGGGGCGACCTTCTCAGGGGGCGTTTTGGGGCCGCCGTGTCCGGCTGGGTTGGGGTCCCTGCAGCCCCGCGGCGGGGACAGGGCTGCGCCGCCCGGCTGCAGTTCCGAAAACGGCCGCGTGGGTGCGCTGTTGCGCAGAGAGTGAGAGGCGCGCGGGGGCGGCGGAGCGGGACCCCGGCTTCCGCGGCGGCGCGGCGCCCCCCGCCTGCGCGCCCGCTGAGTCCTGTCGCCGCCGCCCCCTCCCCTCCCGCGTCCGCCGCAGAGTCCCGGCTGTGTCACCACCACCCCCTTCTCTCCCGGGACAAGGTCCTCACTTTGTCTTCGTCATCGCCGCCCCCTTCCCTCCAGCGTCCAGGGCAGCATCCTGACTGTCACCGCCGCCCCCTCCCCTCCGGCGTCCAGGACAAGGTCCCTCGTGGCTGGATGCGTCAACGCCGCCTCCGCGCCTCTTGTCTTGGGCAGGGTCCGGATCATGTTCCTCCGTCCCCTTCCCCCCCCCCCTCGCTGCTGCATCCCTGGCGGGGTCCTTGTCCAGTCCAGTCCCTGCCCCCGCGCCCCGCACCCCCCGCCGCCAGGAGCCCAGGGATCAGGGGTCTAACAACCAGAGAGGGAAGAGTGAAGGAGGGTCCTCTGGGGTGTTGGGTTTGGAGGAGCCTGCTGGAGGCGTTATACCACCCAGGTAGGGGGCCTGATGTCCCCAAGGCACCTGGCCCCCCAGCTGATGAAAGTGGAATGGGTCAGAAGAGTGGAACAGGGCCAGGTCCCCTCCTCTGGGCAGCCAGGATGGGTGATGGCAGACCCTGTATCTCCCTGTACTGGGACACTGCTGTCCTCTCACGGACCATGCAGGGAAGACAGGGTGACCACCCTCACTAGCAGAGGGGAGGGGGAGAACACGCCGGGACACAAAGCTCACTGTGTGCACAAGGTGCTGGGGGAGCAGACAGGGACACAGTGACCTTCAGGCGCGCAGAGAGGGCTGTGAGAGAGAGACAGACAAAAGGAGGGTGCGAGAGACAGAAAGTGTGTGTGAGACGGTGTATGTGTGAAAGTGGGTGTGTGTGTGAGAGAAAGTGTATGAAAGTGTGTGCACGTGTGAGAGTGTGAGTGTGGGTGTGTGAGAGAAACCGTGTTAGGAGGACATGTGAGAGGACGAGTATGCATGAGAGAAAGTCCGTTTGGGAGAGAGGGAGGCTGCTGGCCTTACAGCCTCTCTGCAGAGAACGCAGGCCCATTCCCCAGCTGTCAGGACAACAAGGAGAGACCTGGCCTCTCTGCCCTGGGGTCGCGGGGAGAGGTGTGTCCTCCCTCCTGGGGCAGCGGCTGAAGGAAGGGACAGGAAAGCAGGATTTTTCCTCCAGGGAAGGAGAATGTGAGAGATTGGTTTCCTCCTTCCCAGGAGAAACACGTGCACATTTACAGACACAGACACAGACACACACACACAGAGACACACAGACACAGACACACACTTTTCTGTGTGCCACAAGAGACCACACAGGCGGGGATGTTGTGCACACCCCAGGGTGGTGTTCTGTCTGGAAAGTGAGTGTGTGTTTGTGTTTTTCTCATGCAGTGTGAGTTTCTTGGCAGCAGCAAAGGAGACATTTCCAAGAGGAGGGAAGGAGGGGAGGGAGGGAGGGAAGGGGGAAGGGGCGGAGGACGTTATCTGCTCACACACGCACGCGCGCGCGCGCACACACACACACACACACACACACTTTTCTGCAAGCTGAGAAATAAAATACTCGTATCCCTGGTAACACACAGCCAGTGAAATGGGGCGGGGGGCATGTTTGCCTAGCGGTGGAGACCTCTGCGCGCGCGCGTGTGTGTGTGTGTGTGTGTGTGTGTGTGTGTGTGTGTGTGTGTGAACAGAGATGGGGAGAGAGAGAGAAAAGGTGGTTTTTCTTATTTGGAAAAATAACGTTCTTACTGCTTTCAGGGACAGAGATCAACACAGAGGGACATTTTCTGCTTGTACTTTATCACACATACAGAGTTTTCTCTTCTTGTCCAGAGTGTGTTCTTCATCTCCTGAGTGTGCTTTCTGGGCGACGGGGTGGAGGGGGGAGTTGTTTTGCTCAGGGATGGGAGCTTTAGCGGGAGACTTTTTGAAATGGAAAAAGAACATTTTGTGCCTGGAGACACGCACGTCTCTACGAGCCGGGAATTAGACAGAGGTGGGGGTTCAGGGGGCACACGCCTAAGAGAGAAAATGGGGACTTTCTGCCTCAGTGTGCAGGGACATGTATGCACGTGTGTGTCTGACATACAAGTTCCTGCACTGAGAAGTCATACATGTTTTTCTGCATGCAGGATGACAGTCTTACAAGTTGATTTTCCCCCTCTGTACATGTATACACACATACATTGCACACAACTTTCTGGGTGTGGAAAGAAGATGAGTGTGTTTTATGTGGTGTGATCTTTATGAGGACAGTGCATTTCTGCTCAGTAATTTTAAAAAATGACTTTTCTGAGTGGAAAAATGACATCCTTTTTGCGTGGAGACAAAGCATGCATATTATTTTCTGCAAGCCAAGAGATGAAGTGTCTGCTTGTTCCTATGTAGTGCAAACATAGACAAAAGATCCATTTCCACACTGTGTGTACCTGTGTGTGTGTGTGTGTGTGTGCACGTGTGCGTGTGCGAACGTATTGGAATATTTTTTATTTCTAGTGAGAGAATATATGTATTTTTCTGTTTTCAGGGAGAGGGTAATGCAGAGAGGTATTGTTCTGCTTATAAACACACACACACACACACACACACACACACACACACCCCACACACTCCCTTCTTCCTAAGTGGTGTGTGTGTTTGTGTTTATTAGTGGGGGGATCGGGGGTGTCATTTCTGCTCAGTGGCAGAGAGCTTCAGAGAGAGATTTTTCTGAGAGCCAAGTGGTCTGCCGAGGGTCACACATATTTCTGTGACCAAGAAGGACAAAATGTTGGTTTTCAGGTGATGGGAACATGGTGAGAGAGGGGGAGAGGTTCTGTGTGTGTGTGAGAGACAAGGGTTCATTTATCTGCCTAGACAAATATAAGTAGTTTTGCAAAAAGACTGATGAAAAGAAAAACACAACAAAACGGCAGTTCTGCTTGTGCCCAAACCCAGGCATGTGCCTACAGACGCACACACGTTTTAGGCTTGGGAAGACAAAGAGGATTTTCTTCCCGATGCCCTTTACTGACAAGGGGTCGGTCGCTGCTCCCCGTGATGGGGGCTTTGGAGGAAGGCTTTTTGAACGAAAAAAACCCTCTCTGTTGGGAGACCTGCCTGGAGGTTTCTGCGGGCTGAGGAATGGAAGGGAAGATTGTGGGTTTCCAGGGAGCACACTCTGTGGGGAGGGGGTGTTTCCAGGTGACGCGCAGGCGAGGGCAAGGGCAGACACCCCCCAGGTCCCTGCTACCTGCATCTCTGTGTGTGTGTGTGTGTGTGTCTCCTGTCTCAAGAGAGTGCGTGGGGCAGGGGTCCTTTCTGCTCAGTAACAGCACTAGATACTGCTCCTGGGGGGATACTTATTTTTAAATTGTGTTTTAAATGAGAGTAAAGAGCAAATTAATTTTCCATTAAAAAATTAATACACACATTGTTTGGTTACACTGGTTGCAACTCCGTGACTCGTCAACACTCCCCTTGTCGACAAGCCCCGTTTGCATGTGTCCGGCTTTGCAGGGATACTTTCTGTCTGGGGACACACACACCGTATTTCCACAGCCAGAAACTAGAGGACAGTGTTGGATTGTCAGGCGGCCACACTTGCTGACACAAGGAGTGATGTTTTCACGCGTGAATGTGTGTGAGAGACAGACTGGTTGATCTGCCTGCCTGACAAAAGGTGTGTATGTTTTCTGTTCACCGAAAGAGCCAGACTGAACAGCAGGAGTTTTTTTTTCCTGCCCTTGCCCATGAGTGCATGCACACACGTGCACACACACACATACATGCACACACACACACACACTACACAATTTACTCAGTGTGGAAAGCGAGAGAGAGCATAATTAGGCTTTTCTGCAATGTGGAAGAGAGAGGACAGCAGCGTCACGGACAAGACATTTCTGAGAGAGATCACTTTCTACCCGTCAACAGACAAGTGGAATTTTCCATGAGCTGAGAAACAAAGAGTTTTAGGTGGTGAATCCTGAGTGAGAGAAGGCAGGAGAACTATGAGCGTGAGTGTGAGTGCACGTGTGTGTGTGTGTGTGTGTGTGTGCGTGCGTGTCAGTGGGATCTGCCTGCAGGAGGGGAACTAGAGAAACACGGGCAAACATTTTCTGCTAGTGCTCCCCAACGGACACAGACCTCATCTTGTCGTGTGTGTGTGTGTGTATGTGCGCGCGTGCGTGTGTGTGTGTATGTGCGCGCGTGTGTGTGTATGTGCGCGCGTGCGTGTGTGTGTAACCCAATTATGTGTGTTCCTGGCAGGGTGGGGGCTGTCGCTGTCCTATGACGGTCCTTCAGAGGAGCCCTTTCTGAGGGAGAGAGAGTGCCAGGCACCCGAAGACACAGGCACCCGAAGACACAGGCACGGGCAGTTTTCTGTGAATCAAGAACTAGGGGGAAGAACCACGAAGTTTAGGGGGTACCTGCTTGGGCAGAGAAGGGAGCCACTTCTAGCCTGTGTGTCATGTACACATGTGGACACAGTGAAAAGCGTTTTTTTTCCTATCAGGAAAAAGACATGCATCCTTTTGAGCTTGTAGGAAGACAGCCCAAATTCAGAAACTTTTTTCCCCCTGCACAGAGACATGCAATTTTCTTGGTGTGAAAAAGAGTGAGCATGAGGGTACCTCTCAGAAGGGTATCTTTTAGTTAAGTGGGGGGGGGGGTCATTTCTGTCTTGTGACAGGGAGCTTCGGAGGGAGACTTTTCTGAGAGAAAGGGAAAATATTCTCTATATGCAGACACACAGGCAGGTTTCTAGGGGCTGAGCAGTTAGAGGAAGAGCTTGCTTTTTTGTACAGAGGGCTTTCTGTTAGAGGGAGTATGTGTAGCGTGTGAGGGAGGGAATGTGTGTGCAGGACTGGGCGTGGGTTTGGGGTAGTGTGCATGAGTGCATATGTGTGAGGGAGTGTGTGCTTGACAGCGTGTGTGTGGTAGTATGTGTGTGAGATAGTGTGTATGTTTGAAGTGGTGTGTGTTAGTCTGGGTGTGTGAAGTAGTGTGTATGTGAGGTAGTCTGTGTATGTGTGAGGTAGTGCGTGGGTGCATATATGTGAGGGAGTGTGGGGCCAGTGTGTGTGTGTGTGTGTGTGTGTGATGGAATGTGTATGTTTCATGAAGGTACTGTGTATCTGTTTTTCTGACTGGAACTTAGCACATATATTCTCTCCTCCATGTGGAGATTCGGGCTAGACGATGGGCCTTTTGTTTTGTTCTGTTTGTTTTACCTATACAACGCAAACACGCACAAACACAAACACATACACACAACTTTCCAAGTGTGGAAAGAGAGAGTGGCTTTCTCTCAGGGGTGCTCTCATCCTTCAGGGACGAAGAACCTCAGAGGAGGCTTTTCCAGGTGAGATAAAACTTGCTCTGTCTGGGGAACGCAGGCTGACTGCTCCCTGAGAGTCAGAGCTGGCCTGTCCTTAGCGGGGGGGAGGTGTTGCTGCCTGACTCTGTGTGTGTGTGTGTGTGTGAGAGAGAGAGAGAGAGAGAGAAAGAGAGAGACAGAGAGAGACAGGTTTCTCTGCCTGGAAAAAAGCACTCCTATGTCTTCTACCACTGGAAGAGACAGACCACCAGACAGGGATTCTTTGCCCACAAGTGCACACACACACACACACGGGCATGTGAACACCCATTTTCTGAGTGTAGAAAGAGGGGGGCTGTGAGAACAGATGTCTGTGGTGGGCACTTTGTTGGGGTGGGCCTGCTACTCCCGGTGATACTGTCAGTGACAGATGTTTTCAGAGACATAGGACACTTCTCTGCTTTGAGACCCAAACCCAGGCATTTCTCCCCTGCAAACTGAGAAGCAAAATGCTGGTTTCCCAGGTGGTGCAACCTAGGGAGACAAGACATTTCTGCCCAGTGATAGACGTGTAAGAGACCCCCGTGTGTGTGAGAGATAGACCCGTGTGTGTGTGTGTGAGAGAGAGAGAGAGAGAGACAGACAGACAGACAGACAGAGAGAGAAACCCCTCTGTGTGGGAGAGACCCTGTGTACGTGAGGGACCCTTGTGCATCTTTGTGCGTTGTATGTAAGAGAAAAAGAGACTTTTCTGTATGTGTGAGAGAGAAAGGGATAGACTCTTATGTATTTGTGTGTCGTGACAGATATACCCATGTGTGTGAGAGAGAAAGAGAACCCTGTGTGTGTGAGAAAGAGACTTCTCTGTGTGTGTGTGAGAGAGAGAGAGATAGCAAGAGAGCAGGAGGGGAGAGGGAAAGAAGGAACACTTTTTCTGCATTTCTGTTTGCAGAGAGAGAACAACACAGAGAGACATCTTCCTGCCTGCACTCACGTACACACACACACGTGCACACACACTCAGCCCCTTGCCCCCCATTTTCTTCGCGCTGTGAGAGTGTCACTGAGTTTTTCTATCTTGCACATACTTTCGCAGCGTGTGTGTGTGCGTGCGTGCGTGTGTGTGTGCAGAGCGGGGGTGCGTTTTTGCCTGGTGACAGAAACCTTTAGGGAGAGACTTTTCAGAATGCATTTTCTGATTTCTGCCGAGAGACATCACATATTATTCTGTGTGCTGAGAAATAGCTTGTTGTTCAGGTGGTTCATATCTAGCGAGAGAAAGGAGACATTTTTGTGTGTGTATTTGAGGGAGGGGCACTTGCTTCTGCATGGATAAAGACTATGTTTTTTCTCATTGCAGGGAGACGAATCAACACATAAAGACATTTCTCTACCTCAGGCTTACACACCGACACACACACACAATATTCTCCTTGTACATACAGTTTGCATGTGTGTGTTTTCTCTCTGGTACATGTTTTCTCAAAGGAGAGAGCATTTCTGCCCAGTGATACGGGAGAGACGTCTCCGAGAAAGAATAATTTTTGCCTAACACGTGCACAGGCACATACAAAAAATTTTACAATTTTCTGCATGCTGGGGAATAGTGAGTGCCCACTTTTCAGGTGATGCTTCCCTAAAACAAGGCTGCCATTTCTGTCTAGTTTTCGGGCTCAAGAGAGAGAGCTGTCTGTCTGTCTGTCTGTCTGTCTCTCTCTCTCTGTGTCACAGAGACAGAAACAGAGAGACAGAAAGAGAGACACAGAGAGAGATTGTTTATTTCCGTGGAATGCTCGCAGTGGCTTTCAGCCTGCATGAAGAAAGTGGTCAACAGGCAGAGAGACGCTTTCGGATGTTTCTATGTCTTTTCTCTCATGCGCGCTCTCTGAAGGAAGACTGTATTTCTGTCTAGTGACAGAATTCCTTAGAAAAGGACTTTTTGAGAAAAGACAGTATATACACATTTTTAGCACAGACTTGTACAGTTTTCTGTGTGTACTGAAAACAAAGATTATTTTGCATTCCCGTGGTGAGTACTTAGCAAAGGAAACAGAGGCTGCTCTGTCCACAGATGATGGTGGCTGGTAGAGAGAGGTCCTCCTCGCAGGTGTGGGGGCAGGTACCAGGGACTTTTTCTGGCCGTCTCTGATACATATGTCTTTCTGCCAGCAGACAGCGGAGCTCACACAGGCTAACTTTTCTGTGCGAACCCCTGTATTCACGTACCCTGCCCTGAGTGGACTGAGGGGGTGCGGTTCTTTGTGTGGGTCTGTGTTTTGTGTGTGCTCTACATAGAGATAGTCAGTGGGGAGGGGGCGAAACGCTTTCTAGCTAGACACACTCAGTTTTCAACCAGCTGAGAAATTGAAAGTGTATGAAAGAGACAGAAAGACAGAAACAGACAGCTATAAACTTGCGGGGCCAGGCAGACTCCGAGGACGAGAGAATCTCTGTGGACAGCTGGATGCTGCCCCCGTGTCCCCTCCCTACCTGCTACGCACAGTGCAATGCCCAGTAAACGCTTCTTTTCCCACTTCCCTGTCATTGGTTAGAAATAGGTCCGGGATGCAATCCCAATACAAATTCCAGTGACATTTTTTAATGAGATGGAGAAACAAATCACCAACTTTGTTTCGAAAGGGAAGAAACCCCAGGTAAGTAAAACACTGATAAAGAAGAAGAACACACTGGGAGGCCTCGCACTACTTGACTGTAGAACCTATTATACTGCTACAGATGTCAGAACAGTCTGGTACTGATACAAAAGGAGATATATAGACTACAGGAACACAGTTGAGACCCCAGAGATGTCACTATCCTCCTATGAACAGTTGATATTCTACGAAAGCCCTAAGATTTTAAACTGGGGTAAAAACAGTCTCTTTAACAAATGGTGCTGGCAAATTGGATATCCATATGCCAAAAATTGAAACAAGACCTATATCTCACACCTTATACAAAAACCAACTCAAACTGGATAAAAGACTTAAATATCAAATCTAAAACAATAAAGCTCATCCAAGAAAAAATAGGATCAACAATGGAAGTTTTAGTACACAACACAGACAAATTTCAAAAAGAGAGAATAGATAAATGGAAACTGCTGAGAATCAAACACTTGCTCATCTGAAGACTTCATCAACAGAATTAAAAGACCACCTACAGAATGGGAAAAAAATATTTGGCAAGTGTACGTCAGACCAACGTCTGATCTCCATAATCTGCAAGGTAATGCAAAATATCAACAAGAAAAAGATAAATAATCCAATTAAGCAATGGCCAAAGGAGGTGGACAGACAGAGGAGATCCATCCAGCCAAAAGACACATGTGGAATTGCTCATGATCATTAGCTATTAAAGAAATTCAAATCAAAACTGCGATGAGATATCATCTCACTCCAACAGAATTGCCCATTATCCAAAAAAACACAAAACAACAAATGCTGGAGAGGCTGTGGAGAAATTGGAACTCTCTTACACTGCTGGTGAGATTGCAAAATGGTGCCACCTCTTTGTAAAGCAATCTGGCAATTCCTTTTCAGCTGGAAAGAGATACAGCATTTGACCCAGTAATTCCACTGCTCGGAATATATCCTACAGAAACAAAGGCATTCACATGAATAGGTATACGCACATGAATGTTTATTGCAGCACAGTCCGCAATAGCAAAAAGATGGAATCGACCCAAATGTCCAACAACAGATGAACGGATAAATAAACTGCGGTATATATGCTCAATGGAATACTATGCGATGATAAAGAACGGTGATGATTTTAGGAAACATCTCATAGCTTGGTTTCAGTTGGAAGACATTATGGAGAGTGAAATTAGCAGCACAAGGACAAATATTGTATGAGACCCCTATAAGGACTTAAAAACAGAATCATGTACAGAAGAAAACACTCCTTGATGGCTGTAAGGGAGAGGAGAGTGGGTGGGAAACAGTGGATAGAACTTTGGTTGGGTGAAATCAGTAACAGCACATATTAGAAAGAAGATCAGTTTAACTAGACTTCAACATAACATGAATATTCTCCCAATCTTAACCCAGTATTGCAAGGACAGAGTAGCAGGGGTGGGGGTCCGGGGACCATGCTCTCAGGGGACATTGAGGCCAATTGGCATAACTAGTATAATGCTAAGAGAGTCCTCTGTACTCCATATTGGTGAGTGGTGTCTGGGGTCTTAAAAGCTAGCAAGCTGCCATATGAGGTACACCAAATGATCCCAACTCAGCTGTAACAGATGATCACCAAGTACCAAAGTGACATGGGGGATAGAGAACCCAGAAGACAGGAAGACCCAATGTGAATGGGTGGCTACATCAACATGTGACCAGAAAAACCAGACGGTGCTCGGCTACCACCAGTGATAGCCGTGATGGGGCTCACAAAATTGAGTCTCAGTGGCAACACAAGAATACAAAGGGGACCACCCTGAGAACTCCACTAAAACACCACAATGGATGGTCGGAAGGCCTCGGGGTTCCCCTAGGAGCATGGTCCCTAGTCCTGATGCTGCCTGTGTTCATAAATCATTACTGAGGTCAACTCCTTGAACAGCAATAGATTGGACTTGGTGACACAGAGTGACCATATCGTGTGTGCACGTCATGGTTCTGTGCATCTATAGGATGTCATCCTACTGGCTTTTTACTAGAGGGGAGGGTAGAGAAGAGGGGACGAGAGATTGTTAAGAGAATACGACATGTATAGAACAGAAAGGAGGAGTGTGCTGTCACTGGACAAGGAGAGCAGTAGGAGCTGCACATAGGCGAGCATGTGAATTTAAACTTGATTGTACACTTTCACTCAATCACAATAAATAAAAAAAATATGTTTAAAAAGAAAAGAAAATCATCTGGATACCAATACGCTGATGGAAGGCCCCATCAGCTGCTCCCAGTTCCATTTCAGGATCACCCCCCGTGATTACAGGGAGTGGACATTCCTGGGGATCCACACACAAATCTTCTCTTGGGTTGAGATGTCCAGTGAAAGAACCCTAAAGGGGACCTTCTTCTTCAGAGGAATAGTTGTCAGCAGTCAGTGTAAGTGCTCTGGGGGTAGAGACAAACAGCATGACCCCGATGATTGGAAGTTAGATTCCTCGGCCTGGAAGATTTCCACATCTACAAAACAGGCAACTAGGGGAACCAAGGGTGTGCCGTGCACTGCCTCCCTTAGCTGCTCCTGGGGACCCAAGGGCCTCGGTCGAGTCTTGGCCTTGCCCACCGGACAGTAGCCTGAATGGAATTCAGGAAGTGAGTGGGAGCAGGGGTGTCTTGTGGCTTTGTAGTTTCATCCCTGTCTCCGCTGACCGAAGATATCTGGTCTGTCAACCCAGGCTGGCCAGGGCAGCCGGCACAGTGCTGAGGCAGTGACACAATGTCTCTGGACACTGAAACTTGGGTTTGGCTCACAGGATTTGACAAACAGAAGCTCTTTCCAAGGTCAGCACTGCTTGTAGCTGCAGAAATACGGCAGCCCACTCGGCAGTCACGGCCCCTTCATTCCTGAGACCAGAACCCTGCGTCTGTGGGGCAGTGTGCCTGAGCCCACAGAAAGAACACAGACTGGCCTGTGTCACTGCCATCTTAGTGCCCTTGGTCTGTCGTTGGTTCAAGGAGGAACGTGCGACCCACTCTTAGACAATGTGATGTGGAGGGAAATTTACTTGAAGTTTTCAGGGGGGGGGTTACCCATTCTGGACAAAGACAGATTCCAGAGGAGCATTGGCTTGCACCTCTTCTTTGCTATTTTCGGGGCTGTGCAAGGACACGATACCTGGAGCTGTGCCAGCTGTGTTGGGACCAGGCAGACAGCAAGGCGGAAAGGCGGGAAGACCGTGAGTTCTCAGCCGGGTAGCAGAATTGCTGTCTACCTCCAGGCTGCGGCTTATACATGACTACTACTTTATCACTTGTGGCAATAAAGACTGTAATTTATAGAACTGTAGAAAAATTGTAGATGGATGGATGTTTTGAAACATGCAACAAACTGGCAGGGTTCTCATCCTTGTAAAATGGCTCTGCCCTTCCTTGGTGTATTGTCCAGGAGATAAGTGCTGGAAAAAGCTGCGTTTCACCTCAACTTTCCTGAGAGGAAACTTGTGTTAAAGGAAATGCCTTCGGGGGTGCCTATAGCGAACCCTTTTGTGGTGTAAACCACTCTCCCCAGAGTTGTTAGTTCTGTCCAGGTAGCAGGCGTTGGTGGACACAGACTATGGCTCCTGGGGCCAGGACAGTCACTGGTGTATCTCACAGGTGATGGATGGTAAGTCACCTGCCAAGACACAGGGAGTTTCTAGAAGAGCTAATGCCCAAGTTCAGGTGTGTCTCTCCTCAGATTCAACCCCAACGCAGCCCGGGTCCTGAGGCCCTTTGTACTTCCACACTCACTCTGTCTACCCCATCCCAGCACTCACATTCCAAACTAGGACACATGTTCACTTCCTTTGTTTCCAGCCTGGACTCTGAGCTCCACAAGGGAGGAAATGAATGTTGGTCTTTCCTGTAACCCTGGTACCTGGCACAGGGCAGGTGTCTTATGAGCATTTCTATCTGGTCCCTAGAGACATCCAAGCTTTGCAGGTTTTTGAGTATCATGGGCAGCCTCCAAGGGTGCCAGGTGCTATTGCACAAGAAAAGTAGTATTCAAGAGATTCCTTCCCTCAAGGACCCTTATGGTCTAAAAGAGGAAGTAAGACCAGCATCATAAAATGAGAGGGCTGTCAAGTGCTAGGTGGTGAGGTCACCTCCAGGAGCAGGAGGAGTTTGGGACTTGAAGGACTACAAGATAGCCCATGCTGAAGTGGGCAAAGGCAGCTACTTTGAAGAGGCAGGAGACCTCGAATGACAGGCAGGAGCAAAGAAGGCCTGCCTGGCACAGAGCAAGTGTGTAATAAATAGGGGTTGGTTTGACTTGGAAGACCGTGTGAACCTATGCATGGGAAAGTGGTTATTGCTATTCTGTTGCCAGTAAATATTTATGGGATGGATGGTTGGGTAGAAGGATGGACAGATAGCTGCAAGGATGGACTGATGGATAGAAGGATAGATGGATGCAAGGATGGACAGATGGATAGAGGAATGGATTGATGGATCAACATTGGTTTGGAAAGACAGAGTATTTCAAGTTGGACCTAGAAAGTCACAGAATGAGGCAAGGGTGATGTCACTTAGAGGCAATGTGAATCTGGCTTCTCTGGGTTGTCCTAAAGAAAAGGGGCTTGCATTACCCACTCCTCATATCCCTGTGTCTTGCTGATTGTGAGTTGGTCATGTAATGGTTAATTTTGTGTGTCAACTTGGGTAGGCCAGTTATTTAGTCCAACACTAACCTAAGAGTAGCTGTGAATGCATTATGTATCTATGGCTAACGTCTACCATCCACTGACTTAAGTAAAGGCGGTATCCCTTGATGATGTGGGTGGGCCTTAGGCAAATAGTTGAAGGTCTTAGCAGAAAATCTGAGATTTCCCAGAGAAGAGGAAGTCTGTCTCAAGACTGCAGCATCAGCTTCTGCCAAGTTTCCAGCCTGTATCATGCCCTATAAATTTCAGACTTGGCAGGCCCGTAACTGTGTGAGCTTATGCTTAAAAAAAAAATCTCTTCGTCTTTTTATCTATCTATCTATCTATCTGTCTATCCATCTATCCATCTATCCATCTATCCATCTATCCATCTATCATCTATCCATCTATCCATCTATCCATCTATCCATCTATCATCTATCCATCTATCCATCTATCCATCTATCCATCTATCCATCTATCATCTATCCATCTATCCATCTATCCATCTATCCATCTATCCATCTATCCATCTATCCATCTATCTATCATCTATCATCTATCATCTATCATCTATCTATCTAATCTCTGTCTACCCATCCAGCCTATTGTTCTGTTTCTCTGGAGTCCTTGACATAGTTGTTCTAATGATTTGTATTTCCCTCCCTGGTATGACCAAGCTATAAGGTGCGGATAGCTGTCTTGTTGAAGTTTGGAACAGCCGCCAGCCCAGAGTCAGCTCCCTGCAGGGCCAGGCCCACAGATCATGTGACTTGGCCCTGGGAGGCACTGGGGAGCAGGAAGGCTGAACTGCTGGCCAGGCTTCAAGGAGCCTCAGCAGGACGCAGAAACGTTAACAGACTTGATCACTTTGTCAAGAACTTGAAATTGCAGTCATTTACACAACTTCATTTTAATTGCAGCAATCAATAATGTTTAGTTAATTAGGATGCATAAACTTACACATCGTTTATTAACAAAAAGAATTTGCAATGACAACCAATGTGTCTTGCTGCTGGGCATGCTTTATAGTCCCAGGGCACCCTAAGGGGTGCAGGATGACACAAACAGCCTTCAGAGGCCTCTACTGACTGAATGGAGCAGTAAGTCGGGCCTGCTGTGTGACTGGCACCAGGCTGGGCTGGCAGAAACCACAAGCAGAGGGAAGCAGGGAACCAGAAACCGTCTTCTGGGATGGCCAGCACTCTTTACTGGGTCACTGAAGAGAAGACTGTAGCGGGGTTAGGGTCCTCCTGGCTCCTTTTCAGCCATGTGCTTCTGGACAAGTCACTGAACCTCTCTGCTCATGACTTCCCCATCTGTGAAACGTGTCCTAAGTGTCCCCAGCTCTTGAAGCTGTCAGGATGAGCATGACAGGGGCCACAGAGGCCACGCATTGCTTTGGGTGCCTCTGCACCCATTTCTCACGCTTCTAGTAACTTCAGCTTCACCTTGACCTTCTGGGAGGAATTTGGGCTTCTGGTGTCCAGAGCTGTGACGGTCAGTTTCTGTCATTTTTCAGTTGCCACACTCCTGGTGCAAACCCTGGTGGCACGGTGATTAAGTGCTAGGGCTGCTCACCAAAGGTCGGCAGTTCAAACCCGCCAGGTGCTCCTCGCAAACTGCGTGGGGCTGTTCGACTCTGTTTGTAGGGTCGCTCTGAGTCAGCATCACCTCGTTGGCAGCGGGTTTGGTTTGCGCTCTTGGTGATAAGTTGAAGTGACAGCCGTAAACCAGTGTCTCCCAGCTGGAGGCTCCCCGAGGCCCCCTCAGTGGGTGAGGACACAGCACCGCAGAGTTTCACTTAAAGAAGGATGGAGGGCCTGATCCCAGCATGGAGCCCCCAAACCACCAGAGAGATTTCAAGCTGAGAGCAGTGTGGTCAGCCGGTGCTGCTGCAGGGTTGCCCAACTGTTGTGTAAAGGAACCCCAGGGCCAAAGTGTTAGCTGAAACATCAGGAGTTTGACTTGCCCAGTGACTTCGCAGGAGAAAGACTTGGTGATCTGCTTCTGTAAAACAAACAGAACCCATTGCCACTGAGTCAATCTGGCTCACAGTGATCCCGTACAACAGAGTGGAACTGTCCCACAGGTTTCCAAGGGGTGGCTGGTGGATTCGAACTGCCGACCCTTTGGTGGGCAGCTGAAAGCTTACCTGCTGTTCGTAGAGGGGTTCTCCTCTGTCACATGGGGTGCCTGTGAGTCTCAATCGACTTGACAGGTTGTTGTGCGGAGCACGGCCTGCAGCTGGGGGTGGTGTCACTGCTCTGCTTACAGCCGCAGTAAAGCCGAGGACAGCCGCCGCCCACCCCACCCGACCCCCGCTGCTGCCGACATCCCGCTCTGAAGACACAGCCACACCCCACGGAGGCAGGGTCCAGATGAGGCCTGACACCCACTCTGGGTCAGCAGAGGCCTCACGGGTGGGGAGAACCATCAGGGTGAGGACGAGAGCCGCCTGGAACAGCTCCAAGAGTGACTCCCTCATCACTGTGGTGACCTTGCCTGGCATCCACTTTGCGTTCAAAGGCCCCGGCACAGCTCCCCAGAAAACTTGAGACTCAAATGCAATTTACTTTTCTCTTTCTGAGGTCACTTTCCTCCCTGCCAATCACATTTCAAAAGGGATGATGACCTCACCAGATGCCCAGATGACGCATCTCCTCGGCTGTCCCTAGTTCCCCCTCAGGGAGCCAACCACTTGGTCCTTCTGATGCCAGCAAATGTCCTTTATGCAGAATGGATGGTCTTGTGACCACCAAGTTGGCACACCTGCCCTGGGCTGATTCTTTTCTTCATTTCCGCCAAGGGATGATTGCTTCCCGTCCTTGCTCTCTTCGGCTCAGCACTGCTGGGGTGAACTGTAGCTCCAGGGCCAGCGCCGGTGCTCCCTAGCGGGGATGAGGGGAAGGAAGGCGATGACCTCCTTCCCACAGCATTCATAACTTCAGGCCAACCGATCTTTCTCTCCGGCGACCTTCCCCTTCCCATCTTTCCGTTCTTGCTGCCGAGACCCTGGAGAGCTCCCGTGTGGCCTACGGGAAGCTATCAAGTGCTGCAGCCGTGAAGGAGGCAGGTGGCTTCTCGTTAAGGTGGCTCCCCCATCCAGCCTTTTCATCTGCAGCCCACCCCGAGCAGCGCACCTCCAGCCAGCCCTCCCCCACGGCCGGCCAGTCAACTCGGGCTCCTGGCAGCCCTGTTGGGTTTCCGAGATGGTGAGTCTCAGCAACAGCTGATGGCCACGTCCTTCTGCCATGGCACCTGCCTTTCGGCAGGCGGCGGATCACTTCACTCACTGTGCCCCCAGGGTTCTTAGGGAGCACAGCTGCTGGTCACGCTATGGCACTCTGTTCTCTGACATTGTCGGGGCCGCAGGAGGCAGACGGTGCTATGGCTCCTGGTTTGTTTTGGTTGTTTGCAGAGTTTCTCTGGCAGAAATATGGAGCCGTCTCGCTTTTGCCAGAAGGTGTCTGCTTACAGGACGCCGAGCTCTCAACAGAAGCAGGGAATTACAGACCTCTCTCCCACTCCGAGTCCAGAGCTCCAGGAGCCGCTCAGGAAATAAACACAAGTCCAGTGAGCAAGCGCGTAGCTGCTGCTGGTACATGTTGGGATTGTCTTCCCAACCCTTTCCCACCAGACGGTCCACTCCTGCACCCCTGCACCCCCAGCCAGCCTCCTCCTGGCCCCTCTGGACTGTCAGAGCTGGGACAGACCATCTGGTGACTAGGTCTCTTTCCTGCCCTGCTGGCACAGGGACGCTGTCCAAGGATGAGGATGATCAAAGGACAGCGAAAGGGACAGAGAAAGAAAACGGTCACGCAGCCAAGAAACTGGGCGAACTTGACTGGGCCTAGAGGATTTACGTTCCTGACGGCCCCCACGCCCTCAGCCCTCCACCCCTTCAGTTTAAACACTCCCTTGGCTTTTCAAGTTGGAACTGGTGGCATTCACAACATTCTTTTTCCACCAGCAGTAGGTCCCTGGGGACGGCTGGATTGTCTGTGGTTTTGCATGGCCAGCATGTGGAGGGCGTCAGGCTTAGCCAAAGGAAGAGGACCAAGGAGGCTCCCTGTGACTGAGGAGCTTGGTCAGAGGTGGGGCTCTGGTGCTCCCCACCACCCGTTCCTCATCAGGCCCTGAGGCTGGACCAAGGGCAGGACGGGAGACGGAGGCACAGAGCGGGTGAAGGGGAGGGGAGGTATGGCTGCCAGGGCCCAGGGAAGCCCGGCCGCTCCTCTTCCCCGTGCCTTCTTCTTCTGCACTGGGCCTTCGGTTCCCCCCAGGGTGTAAGGCCTGTACTCCATCCCAGCGACCTGAAATGTGCTGTTTAGATGCCAAGTCATGAGTCACTGTTGTTGTGGGCTGTGCCGTCAGCTTTTGCCCCCTGCCGTCCCCACGCGGTAGAGTAGAGCTGCCCCTCGGAGCTTTCCAGGCTGGCTGCTTTGTGGGAGCAGATTGCCAGGTCTCTCTTCCACCGAGTGGCTGGTGGATTTGAATTGCAGTCCTTCTGGTTAGTAGCTGAATGTTTATAACAGCTTTTGCCGTGAGGGCTCCTTTCAAATCACAGGAGGAGCAATTACTCTTTCCTGTTCCATCATCTGTTTTTCTGATGATGCCAGGAAAAGGCTCTGTCTATTAAATCTTCAGCATCTGAACCCCAGCAAGCCCTCCTTTTGAGCAAAGCAGGCCTTGGACGGGGAGCTCTCTTGGGTCTGGGTCTCCAGCTGGAGTTTAACAATGTTCTGTTTTCAGTCTGTGGTTGCATCGTTCTGATACAGCAAGAATAATGCTTTCCACTTTCAATTCCTTGTAAAGAAATGTATCTAATTAAAAGGCGAATTGTTTTAGAGGCAGATGGTAAGAAGATACCATCAGCAGAGTCAAAGAACGCTGTCTCGAGGGCAAGGTGCCTGGTTACAGACCGGGAGGCCCACATTGGGACTGTGACCCCCCCCAAGCAGGACTGGGACACCCTGGGACCCTAGATAGGGAGGGTCTCCTTTCCAGGCCTGGGAAGCCACAGTCAAGTCAGCCTGCAGTGGTGGCACAGAGCTGGTGAGTGGCCGCAGCAGCTGGGTCATATCCCAAAGGAGCCTTGTGGAGAGCTGAACAACATCTATGCAGCAGATGGAGTACACAGACAGACAGACAGACAGAGAGCCCCTCTCATACACACCCTCCGGGGCCCCTGGGGCTGAGCAGGGCAAGGGGATTTGGAGAGCAACAGGCTGTAGTCTGAATCCAGGCTACCTCTAAAATCTTCCACAGTGGACAGGTGCAGTCTGGGTTCTCATCTGTCAGCTCATTTGCCCCCGGGTTCTGGAAAGAGGCGCTTCCAAGAACCCTCTTGGTGTCCACCCCCCCTCAAGCCGTTGCTCCAGAGAAGACTGAGTGACTAGTCTGATTCCCAGACTATGACCTGTAGATTAGAGCCTGGGTGGCTTCCCGCTTTCAGGGGGCTGCTGGCAGGTCCAGGTCCCCCGTCACAGCAAGGTCACTGGAGTGGGTGTGTCAGCATGTGCCCAGAGCCCCGACTCTGCTGAAGCTCCAGCCTAACCACCGTTTCAAAGCCAGAAACCCACTGTGCTCGAGTTGCTTCTGACTAATGCTAACTCCATGGGCCAGAGGAGAACCACCCCGCAGGGCTTCCCCGTCTGCAAACCTCCAAGGAAGCTGCCTGCCACATCTTTCTGCTGAGGGACGGCAGGTGGTTTCAAACCACTGGCTTTTCAGTTCGCAGCTAACCACTGGGAAACCAGGCTCCTTCTGCCGCCCTTTGCACATGTGTGTCTATGTCTGTATACTTGTGTTTTTCTTTCTTCATGGGAACAACTGGCTCACTGCCCAGGGAAACTACGTACCGATACCAGCTCTTAGTCCACCCTTCAAAACAACTTGGGAACTCTTTCTGGAATGTCCATCAGAGCTGTGATTGTATTACTCTTCGTGTCCTGAAAGTCATCCAAATGCCTTCCTTTCAATATTTTATTTATCTTTGGGTAAAGAGAAAAGTCACTGGGAGCTAGATCAGGTGAGTAGGGAGAGTGTTCTGATACGGTTGTTTATTTATTGGCTAAAAACTCCCTCACAGACAGCTACACAGTGAAGTTCACGAACTTGCCACCACGCCACTGTGTGCAATGGCTGTTTCAGAAAGAGTTCCGAAATTATTCTGAAGGGTGGACTAGGTGCTGGCGTTGATGCATAGCTTCCCAAGGGGAGTACTTTGAAGGTAAATGTACTGATATTCAGCAATACTGCACGGAGCACTTAGAACCATTAAGTTCGTGGACTTAAATGTCAGACCTCATATTAGCAGGGCCCCAAGTCATTAAGAAAGGGTTAAATGGTGCTGAGTCTATCCCACTAACCGAGGCAGGAAGCTGTGCAGAGAATTCAGGAATGATGTCTGTGAAAACCAGGTGTAGGTAGGGAGGCCCGGGTGCTCGGAATCGCTCCAGCTTCCCTTAGCTGGAACGCTTGATTATCCAAGGCATCACACTTCCCTGAAAACACCAGGCAGAGGACACTGCTGCAGAGCCTTCTAGATGGTTCTGCCAGTTCTGGCATTCTTTAACCGTGCTCATAAGACTATTGATTAAAATCAGAAGTCTCCCTTGAAGTTCATTTTCTCAATAACACTAGTTCCAGTAATTCATTAAGTTAAGCCTGACATGGTGTCTGCTCCCCAACACAGTGTCACGGCTTGAATTACGTCCCCCCTAAAAGAATGTGCTGCAGTTTGACTGGATCATGATTCCCTATGTTGCTTGTTTGTC
Organism: Heterohyrax brucei; assembly: GCA_028571685.1. NCBI lineage: Eukaryota > Metazoa > Chordata > Mammalia > Hyracoidea > Procaviidae > Heterohyrax > Heterohyrax brucei. The sequence goes on along the minus strand of CM053156.1, from coordinate 87,922,253 downwards.
TTCTGTGGTTGTAATTTTTGTATATGTTGTAAATCCCAGTCTCTGCCTGTGGTTGATGAGGCAAGATTGGTTTATGTTAAAAAGGATTAGAGTGGGATTATGACATCCCTACTAAGAGCACCTGCCTGGTGCAATGTAAAGGGAGTTCCCCTGGGGTGCGAGCTGTGCCATTTTTTCCCTCTCACAAGACGGAAAGGAAAGAGAAGGTAGCAGAGCGTTGACTTCACATGACCAAAGGGGCAGAGCCAGGAGCAGAGAGCATCCTTCAGACCTGAGGCTCCAGCGCTGAAATATTCCCAGATCAAGGGAGGACGGATAGATGGCAAGGACCTTGCTCCCGAGCTGACAGAGAGAGAATGCTTGCCTCTGGCGTGGACACCCTGAATTCTGACTTCTAGCCTAAAGGACTGTGAGAGAATAAACTTTTCTTTTTGAAAACCATTCCCTTGTGGCATTTCTGTTAGAGCAGCACTAGATGACTAAGACACATGAGCACTGAGCCAGTCATGAAGTTAGGGAAGGCGTGAGCTTCAGGGAGAAAGCCCTGATCAGGTCAGGCATCGCCAGTGGACCTGGCACGAAGCTGTGCAGAGCCTGAAAGCCATCACATCTGAGCTCCCTCCCCCACAGCAAAGGTTCTCATGTCCTCATGTAAACCCTGGCTCCTCACCCACGCCCTTGGGCCCGAAGAGAACTTCTTCCACTCGGAACCAATGGGCACATCTTGTTTTTAAGCTCTCTGGGTGATGACGCTCTCCTGCAGCCTCTCATCAGTCACTCCCAAGTTTAATATCCTGAGACATCAGGAAGCCTTCCAAGGCATCGAAATTAAATTTTTTCTGCTGAAGCTCAGATCCATTTCCTTTCTGAGCAGATAGCAAACTGTCAGCCACAATTGTCTGCGTGACAACCAGAGAGTTTGTCAATTCTGGTGGTTAGCTGAAGGAAACGGCAGCCCTAGTGGTTGGGGGTCTTGCCCAAGATTGCTCAGAGACTCCGAGGCCAGGCTGGCCCTCGTGTCCAGGACTCCACGCAGTGTCTCTCTTGCATCGCCCCTGAGTCCACTCACCGTTTTCCATGCAGGTGACCTGAGGAGCAGTACAGAATAACACCAAGGAGGTGGGAGAGGCATTGACAACTAAGTCACAAGGAAGGAAACTGACAGCTGGCTTGGAAAACACGTGAACAGCTGCCCATCCTCCTCATAATGAAACCAAATCCAAACTGGTCACTGATGAGTCGATTCTGAGTGACAGTGACTGTACAGGACAGACTAGAACTGCCCTGTAGGTTTCCAGGGAGAGATGGGTGGATTCAAACTGCCAACCTTTTGGTTACCAGTTGAATGCTTAAACCACTGAGTCACCAGGGTGATCCATCTCGGGTTTTCACCAGGCTGGTGGCGATTGCGGAGGCTGATGATACCCGGCCTTGCTGCAGTGCAGGGACACCCGGCACGTGTGAACTTCGCGGATGGGGGTGGAGATGGAGCAACTTCTTTGGAGCAATTGAGCAGTTGCCACTCAGATTAAAAGTAGACATATTCTGACTCGGTGACCCCCCTTCGAGGACTCTACCCCACAGGCATGTTAGCACCTTTCCTATAGACATGCAGAAAGAACCAGAAAGTCTCACCTTTGACAGAGTGCCGCCGTGACTTCTCCGTCACTCATTTGGTGGTTGTCAGGTGTCGTGAGTTCGGTTCTGATTCATAGCAACCCTGTGCACAACGGGACGACACAGTGCCTGGTCCTGCGTCACGCCCACAGTCATCGCTACGCTGAAGCCCGTTGTTGCCTGCACTGTGTCAGTTCATCTCCCTGAGGGTCTTCCTCTTTGTCACTGACTCTCTGCTTAACCAGAATGATGTGCTTGTCCCGGGAACGGTCCCTCCTGATGACATGTCCAAAGGGTGTAAGAGGCAGTCTTGCCATCCTTGATTCTGAGGAGCTCTCTAGTTGCACTTCTTCTAAGACAACCACTTGTTTCTGTGGAACACATTTGATCCATCCTTCTCCGACAGGTTTAGCCTCCCCCGGGTTCTGCCTTTCCCAGGTTCTGCCTTTCCCAGGCTTTGCTGACTTGGCAAAAGGGAGGCATTAGTGGAAGGTACACAGTAGAGGAGGCTGGTTGCATACAAAATAAAAAGAGGACCACGTACACATAAACACACACAGAACATGTAATATCACCAGAAGGATGCCCGAGGGATCACCGCTGGTGGTGGCCTCTGGGTCAGGGGCCTGGAGGACTAGGAAGGGACAGAGACTGGGGTTCGCTCAGCTTTTCTTATCCTTAGAATCTGTTACCATTGAATGTGTTTCTTGGATGATATATTAATGAGCACGTCAACACAGCACACCGTCTCCGGTCTGTCAGTGAGGCCTGCAGTGGTGGCTTGCGTGTCACCAGGATGGAGCAGCACTTCAAATACCAAGTCACAAACCTCTGGCGGTCAGCGTCAGTGGGCCTTCTGAACTAAGACACACGGAAGAAGGGTCTGAGGGTCTGCATGCAGACACCAACCAGGGAAAACCTTACGGATCACCCCAGAACCTGATCCAACCTGCTCGCTTTGGACACGTCTCCAGGAGGGATCAGTCGTTAGGGGAGGACATGGTGTTGGGCGAAGCAGAGAGCCAGTGGGGGTGAGGGGGACCCTCAGTGAGATGGATGGGCACAGTGCCCACAGTGACAGCCTCCAACCTGCCGGCAACTGTGAGGAGCACGAAGGACAAGGCTCTGCTTGGCGTGGTTGTACCTGGGGTCACCGTGAGTCTGGGTCACCCTGATGGCAGCCAACAACAGAGCGTGAGACAACACAGCCTTCACAGTCAGACAGGCGTGGCTGGAGCTTCAGCTCTCCCTCCTCAGATCTGCTGATGACCAAGACTCAGTTTATTCATCTGTGAAATGGGGAGAATCTTGATTTCACAAGGATGCTGAGAGAGTTCAGTGAGCCAAGAGCTTAGCACTGGCCTTGGCTCGGAGGAAGCATGAGGGTGAAGTTATTGTCAGTGGCCCCATTGAGGCAGTGTGGCCTGAGTTTCTGAGTCAGCACCCAGATGCTCCCAGATGCTAAGGTGTCCAAGGTGATTTTGATTTGAAGGTCAGAGGCAGAACAGACTGCTCGGGCTGTCTGCAGCACCTCGTCTGCCTGTGTAGTGTTCTCTCAGCCATCCAGTGAGAGCTTCCTGCTCCTCTTCACCAACTTCCTGGCTTGTTGGTTACGTCCTTAACTTTCAGCTCTTCTTGCCCTGTCTTGGGTTTTCTGTCACCACAGACAGCAGGCAGTCAGAGTGTTCCCAGAGCTCTCCCCAGCCACCTGTTCACACAGCCCTGAAGTCCAAGCGTGGTACGAATACCCTTCTCCAAGGGCTCCGGACTCAAATCGTGTCAAGTTTTCCTGTTGTATGGATTTCTGACTCACAGCCTGTTTAAACCTACTAAAATGTTTCAGTCTTCCAGCTGTTTCTTTTAAATCCTGTGCCCCCAAAGGCATAGACATACAGGATTTAGGGGACTAATGTGTTGCAAAAGACCTCTTTAAATTGTTAAAAAGCAAAGACACCACTTCGAGGACTAAGGCCCGCCTGTCCCAAGCTGTGGTGTTTCCAGTTGTCTCACGTGCACTCAAACGCTGAGCAACCGAGAGCGAGGACGGAAGAAGGTTGATGCCTTTGAGTTATGGTGTCGGTGAAGAATATCCAGTCCACCAGGGACCGCCAGAAGAACGAGCACTTCTGTCTGGGAAGAAGTACAGCCAGAAAGCCCCTTAGAAGGGCAGGATGGAGAGAGTTCTTTTCACGTACTTTGGTTATCAGGGGCAGCCGTCTCTGGAAAAGGACATCATGCTTGGTAAAGCAGAGAGTCAGTGATTTAAAGGGAAGACCTTCGGTGAGGTGGACAGACACAGCAGCAGTGACAACGGGCTTACACATGACAATGATCGTGAGGATGGAGCAGGACTGGGAAAGATTTTGTTGTGTTGTACGTGGGGTCGCTGTGAGTTAGAGCTGACCCGATGGCACCTGACAGTGGCAAGGGCTGGAAAGGGTCCCAAGCACCATGCACAGGTGAGAGGGGAAGGGGTGGCTCCCCTGAGCTAGGTCAGAGCCAGGCTGCCTGAGCCTGCCCCCTGCTCAGCCTGCTGCCACAGGGCCTTTGCACCTGCTCTCTGCTCTACCAGGAGCACCACCCGTAAGCTTTTCTGGTGCCTGAATCTTCTACATTCCAGTCCCAACTGTGACACCCTCCAATGTTCTCCTGTGACCTCCAGCCTCGTCCTAGCCGTTCTCTGTTTCTGTTTTCCTTCCCCACATGTTTGTTGACGTATAAGGGGCTCTGGTTGCACAGTGACTAAGCGCTCAGTGTAGGCTGAAAGGCCGGTGGTTCCAAACACACCCAGCTCTGTGTGGGACAAAGGCCTCGTAGGGTGTTTCTGTAAAGATGACAGCCTGGATGGAGACCCTCGGGTGAGTTCCGGTCAATCACATGGGTCGACACACATCAGAACTGAAGCAGCGGCACCCAGCAACAAATTGATGTATGTCATCCGTGTCCTCCCTGGAATAAGCTACAAGGGAACCCAAGGCACGGTCGTCTTTCCTGGACTCATCCTCAGCATCCTGTGTCTAGCAGAGGCCCACCAGCCTTTGTTGACTGGGTCGATGATGACAGCCCATGGGTAACACTTCTATTTTGTCCCTAAGTGGCCATGTGGGTTCGAGCTCAGAATTTATACCAGCTCCAGACCCAGTTCCTGTGTGACCTGCTCCACGGCTCTCAGGGGGCCACCAACACCTGTTGACCGTACCACCCTCTCCCTCCTTGAACCTCTCCACAGCCTCCCTCCATTACAGCCTGTCCACCTACCAGACAGACAGACACACCACACACACACCCCCACATACTTCCACATCTGCACACACATAAATACTGCAAAGACACATGACACACATGAGGTTTGACAATTAAGTCCTTGAACTTAATTGTTCTGAGTACTACATATCTGACTGCTGAGTATCACTGTGGTCACCTTCCAAGTGCTCCCCTTGGGAAGCTATGCACCAATGCCAGAGCTAGTCCACTCTTCAAGGCAATTTTGGAACGCTTTCTGGAATGGTTATTGCACACAGTGTCACAGTGGGAAGTTCACGAACTTAATTGTATAGTTGTCTGTGAGGGATTTTTTAGCCAGAAAACAAATAACTGTATTGGAACACCCTCCCTGCTCACTTATCTGTCCCCCAATGACCTTTATCTTTAGCTAAAGATAAAGGAAATATCAAAAGGAAGACATTTGGATGATATTCAGGACATCAAGGGTAATACAATGACAGCTCTGATGGCCATTCCAGAAAAAGAGTCCCAGAACTGCTTTGAAGGATCGACTAGGTGCTGGCATCAATGCATGGCTTCCCAAGGGGAGGACTTCAAAGGTGGCCATAGTGATATTCAGCAATAAGGTGTGTACTATTTTTTACAGGGTCAGTTCGCGAGCTTCTCAGACCTCATGGATACTCCCACATGTATACACTGCATACACATACACCCACAAACACACCTCATGCAACACACATACAAGCACATATACACATCACACACCCATACACACACCCCACGTGTGTTCCCCTCCACCTCTGAATCTTGCTTCCTGCTGTCATTCACAGCAAAGTGTTGTTTTTCTCCCAGTTAACTCCAGTTACCCGAGTGCTGACTCCACACCACCCCCCTGGGGGCAGTCCCAGCATGTGCCCTGTCCCCCTGACTGAAGGTGCTGAGCGAGGAGGACACTGCCCATTCCCGATGCCATCAAGCTGTAGGTGTTGGGTAAAGACTCCCTCTTGTGTCCACAAGGCAGGATGAAAGAAGGCATGGGGGGTTCAAATTCTGAGATGGGGTGCATATACCCCGCCTCCCAGTTCATCTCCTCGAGTTCCTCAGCCTCCACCTCTATGGAGCGGAGGCCTTGTTTCCCACGCGGTAGCTGGCACCATCCGTGAGGGAGCATGTATCGCTGTGTGAACAATGAAGAAGAGTTGTCATCATCATGGTGTTTATGGTTTATGGCGGACTTGGCTTCAAAGTCCCTGGTGGGGGCCCAGGAGCAGGAGTTCCGCCAATGGAGCAGAGAGAATCCTCAGGCTGGTTTGCTGAGCTCTAGAGAGCAGCCCCAGGAGAGTCTGAAAGAGGCTGAGGCCAGCAGATTGATCTTGCCTGAGCTTGAGGCATGAGTTCCAGGAGCTGAGCTCCAGGGAGGCAGCAGGGAGCAGGATCCCTGGGGCCTGGATACACTGTCAGGATCTATAGCTGGGGCAGGGGAGGAAGGATCATCCTTCCTGAAGATATCCATCAGAATGACCTCTCCCTGTGCCCTGGAGGGCAGGCAGGGGCCATGGTGGTCAGAAGTGGCCCACCCTCACCCCTAACCACCTGCCATTAACAGCTCCATCTCATAAAAACATGATGACGGCCCTGCCTTCCAGGTGCTTAGGAGTGGGATGTGGACACTACAGACTGAGGCCCAGGCGGCTTGGATTCCCATTCAGTGAAGAGATCTCATTCTTCAAGTTGATTTTGACACATAGAAACCCACGAGGTTTCCAGGAAGTGGTTGGTGGATCTGAACTACTGACCTTTTGGTTAGCAATCTGAGCTCTTACCCACTGAACCACCAGGCAGCCAGCGAAAAGAAGGGGCGTATAATCATCTGTTTACTGAGAACTGCTTACTCACAACTGTCCCTTCATCCCACTGATTGGTTTCCTCCTGGGGTCCATGAACTGCTTTTTTTTTTTTTTTTTGACTTTGAGAGCACCCTAGATGGAAGAAACAAAGCCTAATTAAAAATCCATATTTTTCTCCCATGAATCAGACCACAATGAGGCACTATTACTGAGTGGAATCAAAAAAAATAAAAACAAACAAAACAACAATAAAAAATCTTGACAAAACCAAGTGTTGATAAGGATATGGAGAAACTAGAACTCTCAGAAACTACTGACGGTCGTATAAAATGACACAACCAATTTGGAACTTTTGGCAAGTTTCTTGGGCATGTTGGCTGTGTCCCATTAGAGTTTACCCTCCTGAGACAAACCTAAACACCCCACTAAGTTGTGGGTGCAACCTTGGACTTGCAACCCACTTTTGCTTTGCTTTGTGCTTCTGCACCCCCTTCCTGCCCTCCAACCGGGTGGCGTCTGTTCCTTCCTAGCAATTTACAAAGACACTTTGCCTCCTTTGCTGATTCACAGGGACCCTTCCACATCTGGAGAGACCTGTGGTTCCCAGAGTTTCAGTGGCTGGTGTTTTGGGAAGCAGCCAGCAGGCTCTTTCTTCTCAGATAATTCTGGGTGGACTTGAGCCTTCAGCCCTTCAGTCAGCAGCCAAGTGTGGTACCACTCACATCACCCAGGGACACCTTTTTCTCTCTGGAACCTTGAAACAGCCCCAGAAGATGGGCGCCATCAGCTCAATTGTTCCTGGGAGACAAGTGAGGCCCACCCAGGATGGAGAGGGTAGAGCCTAGAAAGTTCACACAGGGCCAAGTGGCACAGCCCATGCCCACATAGTCTGTTCCTTCTGCAACCACTGCCCTTTGACTCATTCAAGGCCTCCATCCTTTTTTTTCCAGAAGCCTCTACTCATACCTCTGGTCTGATTCTCTTTGCCTCCCTACTTCCTCACAGGATTAAACAGTTCAGTGTCTTGAATGGGTTGCCATGTGAGTCTCTTAACACCTGGTGGGGGGGCATGTCTCAGCTCTTTGGAAAGCTGATCCTGAGTTTAATTTCATGACACAGAGTTCAGGGCTGGACTGAGTCAGGGGGAGTTGGGAGAGGATGCTCAACAGCACAGATAGGCTGATGAATGGATGGATGAAGAATGGATACTAGAAGAGGTGGGTGGAGGAGGGAGGAAGGGAGGGGTGGAGGGAGTGCTGGGTGGAGGGAGGGGTGGGCGCAGGAGGAAGGAAGGGAGGGAGGGCTGGATAGAGAGAGGGATAGATGGAGGAGGGAGGAAGAGAAGGAGGGCTGGAGGAAGGGATGGGCGGAGGGAGGGAGGGAGGGAGGGAAGGATTGCCTCTTGCCCCTTGATGAACTGTTTTATGAGTTCTCTGGGACTAACACGTTTCCTGATGGGGCCTTCCTCTCCATCACTCAAGGATGGGGGGTGTGTGCGTGCTCCTGTCAGCGAAAGATCAAACTCTAAACAATGCTTGGTGTCTGCCCAGGAAGTGAGCTGGCTGAGATGCATCCCAGGCCTGGAGGCCGGCACTGAAGGTCAAACACCTTGTGCAATGCAAACACACGGAGAGGGCCCATGTAAATCAATTATAGCCACGGCTGTTAGCAATGGGGCCTCAGCAGCACCCCAAAGGGTGATGAGGTACAGAGGATGTGCTCGTGGGCACGGTCACTTAGCCTTCATCAGTCCATCAATCCCCTTCATCTTGGAATCCTTGAATTTCACCCTAGTGAAAAATGCAATGGAAACATGGTGACCCCCCAGCAGAGTCCCCAGCTGTCAACGAGCAGGGTGCCGGGGGAGGGGGAGGCTCTGGACAGGCCCTGCTGGTCCTGTCCGGCAGAGGAAGTTCTGCCACAGGTGTTTGGCTTTGAGGAGTTGCTGGGCAGATGCTTCCCAGGGAGGGCTGTGGCCTGTGCTGGGGAGAGCAGGGCTTTTGGCTCTTAGAGCTGGGCTTGACAACAGACGTATCCCAAGCCAGAGCCTTCATCTGCAGCTGTGCCGGCCGAGCATTTCTCAGAAGCCATGTGTTCTTGTTTGCCCTTCGGGCTGCCCCTTTGCCTCTGCTGCCACTTGCCCAGGCCTCCAGGGCTTTTGTTTGTTATTTTTCTTTCTTAATACTAATCCTTTTCAAACTCTGTATGGTTGGGACACCCGGCAGAGCTGAAGGGAGCTGCTTTTGGAATGAGAAGACTGCCTTGTGGAGTCCAAACCCAGCTCTGCTTCAGACAGGTATGGTCCGCAGCTTTGGGCTCTTGGGCTCCAACTGAAGCCCAGACCAGCCCCAGCCCAGCCCAGTCCATGCCAGCCCAACCCAGCCCAGTCCAGCCCAGTCCAGCCCAGCACAGTCCAGTCCAGCCCAGCCCAGCACAGTCCAGCCCAGCCCAGCCCAGTCTAGCACAGGCCCACACAGCCGACAGAATTCCGAGACACTCTGCCCAGTTACTACTCTTGTTCCTGGGCCTCTCCAAGGCTGCAGGTTTGGAGGCTCCTTGGACACGTCTGTGCTGACAGTGTCTGATTGCCCCTCCCTGGGGTTGCTGGACCATTGTACCACCTGGCCTTCTCTTGCCAGCACCTGTTGAGAGGTGTGCCGGGTGGCTGAACCCTTCTGGCTGTCATTCCCCCAAGAAGTCAGCACGGGGCAGAGAAGATCCCTCACTCCGAGGACCTCCAGCACCACATGAGGGTGGACGTAACCAACCTGTTGGCAGCTGCCCTGTGGCCGAGGCCAAGGCCAAAGGACGAGACCATTGCGTTTCCACCAAGTGAATTCTAGCTTCTCAGAGGTCTACTTGATTCTTGGTGGTCCACCCTTTCATCTCCATCCATTTCCATTTTCCAAAAATGTGACTGAAATGGCAGCAAAGTGGGTCATTTCTGTCAGGATTAAAAGCGGTGACAGGTGGCAGCGACACGTGACAGCAGTGCCAGGGAAGAAGTCCTGTGGACACTAGGCCTTTGGAGAGGCCACCAAGGCAGCAGCCTTTTCCGTGGGAAAGAAGCACAAAGATTAAACAGAGACGGCTTGTTTTGGCTGACCTGCCTTGGGAGCTGAAGGGGGAAAGCTGCAGGATAAAGTTGGTCAAATTTCACTGTTCCCAAACGTAGGGCTCATCCAGCCAGCCGAGGAAGTCCACGCAGAGGTCAAGAACGTGGTTGTTCAGCTGTCTGCACACAGGGGAGGGAAGGGCTCGCATCGCAGGAGGACGGCCAGAGAGAAGATGTTCTCTGGTGTTGGGCTTTTCAGCGTTGGGACTGGGAACAAGGACAACAAAGGTCAGGAAGAGTGGAGAGAGGATGGAGCTGACGGGGCGTGTGGTACAGGTGAGTCCTCTCGTTTCTCTGCACCGCCCCCACTACTTCTGTCCCTCTTTTCTCCTTCAGAGAAACTTGTCAGTGACGGGCGGGCTGTTTCCCCACACCTGACGTCCTCACAGCTGGACCAGTGAGGAGCTCCGTGGACACAGGTCACCGCTACAGACCAAACTGTGTCCCCCAAACACATGTCCTAAATCCTAAACCCAGTACCTGTGCTGATAATGTCACTTGGAAATGGGTCTTCTTTAGCTGAGACAGGATTAGAGTATATCCTAAATCAACCCCTCCTGGTATGTTAAAGAGCAGATCAGCCACAGAGAAGCGAGCAGAGATGGGGAAAGGAGAGGCCAAGCCCCATGGAAACAGCCCAGAAGCTCAGAAGAGATGTGGACCTTTCTCCAGAGCTGACACAGAGAGAAAACCTTCCCCTGGAGCTGGCATCCTGACTTCTGGCCTCCTGACTGCGAGGGACTATGGCTCTCGGTGTCAGAGCTGCCTGTCTGCGGGATTTCTGTTACAGCAGCATGAGGCTACTGAGACACGCGACAAGTTCTAAGGGCAGAACTCTGGAGGCATGGCTGGTGGGGCCAGCTCAGGGAGACAGTGCACGGCTCTTTTCCAGAACAGGCACTGGGCACACACAGGTGCTCTCTTCCACAAAACGAGGACAAAACCAACAGAAGGACAAAAACAATAGTGACACTCTGCTCCATAAGGCTTTCAGTGGCTGATGTTCCAGAAGTCGGTCACCAGCTGTTCCCTCAGAAACACCCGTGGGTGCAGCCGAACCTCTAGCCTTTCAGTTAGCAGCTGAGCGTGTCCACTCTCTGGGGTCCCTCCTTCACCTACACGAGGTGCTGTCACTTTTCTGTCTCAGTTCCTCACCCGGTATCAGGGTTGGACTGTCCACCCTGGGTGTGGTCTGCCCTGCTAGTGGCCCCAGCCCCCTTGGACAGGTCCCTGTTCTCTTCCTGGCCGCCTTGGGTCGGCTGAGACCCCCTCGAGTGTTCCCAGCCCACGGTCCCTGCTTTCGCTCTTCTGCCTGCAGTGTGTTCTGCAAGATCGCCATTTGGTCCTAATCTCCACACAACTGTCTTCCTCAGGGAGGCCTTTGGGAGACTCAGCAGAATCTAAGGTGGGGCCTAAACTGCCAGGAGCTTGCTGCCTGTGGCAAACCCAACAAGCACTTGGCAAGTGCCCATTTCGTGCCTGGCTAGCCCTGGAAACACAGACACAAGACCTAGTTCCACCCTGAAGAGGGTTCTGGTTTAGATGGAGAGGCAGATGAGAAGCAAACAGTGGCCCCAGAGGCCAAGCCCAGGGAAGGAGGAGGCACAGGATCTACGGTGTGTCAAGGAGTCCCCCGGTGCCATCAGCAAGCTCAGGGAAGGCTTCCTGGGTGAAGTGATGGCCAAGTTCTGAAGGCTGGACAGGAGCAGGCTGAGTGGGGAAACCACCCCAGCACAGGCCACGGGCTGCCTCCCCGGCGTCTGCCGAAAGCCAAGCGTACTACCAACACTCAGTGAGCGCCTGTGACTTAGACGCTCGAGGAAAGCCAGAGGTGGATCGTGCTTTTAGAAAACTCAGAGTCTGCTGGCGTGGGGTCTGAGTCACAGCTGTAGTGCAATAAAAGAATGTTGGAAGACACGGCAGTTTGCACATCTGTAAAACGAGGAAAACAGCAGTGCCTGCTTCACAGGGTTGTGATCAGAACTGTAGCCCTCAAAACACTAGTGGCCTGGGTAGAAGAAGGGTACGCAAAATATACCCAACACCCTCAATTGCCATGAGATTGGAGGAACTGGATGGCATTTGTTTTAGTCAGCTCAGGCTGCTCTAACAGAAATATCACAGAGTGGACGGCTTTAACAAAGGAAGGTTTATTCTTACATAGTCCGGTAGGCTGCAAGTCCATATTCAGGGTGTCTGCTCCAGGGGAAGGCTCTGGGGGAAAGTCCGGTACTGCATCAGTCTCTGTCCAGGGAGCATCTTGGCGCAGGAACCTGAAGGATGTGCTCAGGACTGAAGGATGTGCTCTTCCGGTGCTGCTTACTTGATGGTACCAGGTTCCCAATTCTCTGCCTGCTTCTCTGTCCTTTTATCTCTTGCAGGATGAAAGGATTAATGGTGGGGCAAGCCATACTCCAGGGACACTCCCTTTGCAGTGGAGCAGGGAGGTGATCCTATGAAGGGACTTACAGTGCCACCCTAATCCTTTAACATACAGCATAGGAAAACCACAAAAGGGAGGACAGTCACACGATACAGGGAATCATGGCGCAGCCACATGGCTACGCATATTTTTGGGAGAACACAATTCAATCCATGACAGTGTCATTATGGAAGATGTTGATCAAAGATTCTGTAGAAGAATCCTGATCAAAAGTGGGGACTTGCAGAATAGAATTTCAAACTCTCGTGGACTGCAGACTTCTTCACGCCATGGAAGGTGAATGAACCCTGAAAGTGTTGGCCTGAGACCATCTTTAAATCTTAAACCATAAATATGCCCTAAAGTGTTCCGAAAACCAAAAACAAGAACCCCATTGCCACTGAGTCGATTCGAACGCATGGCCACCCTATAGGGCAGTGTAGAACTGCTTCACAGAATTTTCAAGGAGCAGCTGGGGGACTTGAACTGACGACCTTTTGGTGAGCACTCACAGCACTCTAACCACTGCACCACCAAGGTTTCCAAACCAAGCAACACTTTAGCCTAACCAGTTAAAAAAAAAAGTTCTGCCTTGAGTGCTACACTCCTTGAAAAACTTTCTGTATGGAATCACAGTGACAACAGCAGTTTGAGAGATTAGCTGGGAACCTTAGGGAGCAGGGAGGAAAACTCGGAGACAGAGGGTGGGAGTGGTGGCATGACCTGAAGGACGTCATCGGTCACTAAACGGCACACGCAGAGATTGTTGAGCTGGTGCCTGTTTCGTTGTGTGTATTCCCGGTAACACTACCTCCGGCACCGGTAGCCTGGCATGTCGTGACGTCGTATACTACCACTAGGAACAATTAATAAAAACAGAGGCAGCCCCTTGGTGGCTCCGGAGGCTGAGCACTCAGCGACAAGCCGAAGTCTGGCATTCCAAATCCACGCCAAGGTGCCTTAGGAAGACAGGCCTGGGAATCCTTCAGAAGACCACAGCTTTGAGAACCCCAGAGGACAGCTCTACTCTGCACGCGTGGGGTCTCCCTGAGCTGCGGTCGACTCACCGGCTGCTGCCACCAGCATCACTACTCTCGTAATTCCCAGCCATCGTACGTGGCATTTTCCCACGGCTGGTGTGGCAGCAAGAATTTGCTGAGGGACCCCAGAGACACGCCCTGTGGTCCCTCACAGGACTACATCTGGGAGGAGAGCGAGGTGGACTCAGGAGGCCTTGTCGAGGGGACTACTGTGTACCTGCCCCCTGCTACAGGACCTGGGGCCTTTGATGGATACAGGTCTACGCTGCTGAGGCATCTGTCTGACCCTCAGCTCCAAAATGACACATCCATTCCCCTTAAAAAAGCCGTGATGACCAGCATCTGTGGATCTCAATAACATCTTTTTGAAAATTGTTTCTGTTTTTGCCGAATGACCCCTCGGAGCAGTGCGTTTCCACGGTAGGTAATGGGGAGCCGCACGCCTCCTGCCCTGCTGAGTCAGCACATTGGCTAAGGGCAGGTGGCACAGGTCTCCGTGCCACCTGAAAGCTCCAGATGTCTGAGGAGTGGTCAGCAGGCTCTGCACGCACTCCGTACCAGCCCAAGGAGCATGTCTGGGTCTTTGGCTTATTAATGAAATAATCACTCAAGACACTCTTGACATGAGCTGCCCATCTGGGGGTGAGAGATGAGCTTGCTGGAAGTTTCCAGAAGATTCTCGGTGAGAATGGGAGATCCACAGTTAGGGTTGCTTCTACGGTCAGACAAAGGGAACACATGGGAGCATAGGGAAGGTAGCACCTGAGTGGAAGTGTCGCCACGGGATCCGGTGTACTTCTCTGCCCTGGGTTCTCAAAAGGAGGGAAAGGTTTACAGAGACCCCACGCTGCCCCCTGAGGTGGGAGCTGTGCAGCTGGAAAGTGTGAGCTGGCTGGGACTGGGCCCAGGTGGGTCTGAAGCTGGGAATCCCCACCGGGCGCCCCCTGGCCAGGGTGAGTTCTCGGGGGGAAGGAGAGGGACTCGGCTTGTACCAGAAGGACAGAGAGTAGGAAATACTTTAAATGCCTGGGCTGAGCCCACTCAAGGTCTCTAGAGAAGGATCAGGGGCGCATCCCCGAGCCCAGGAGGCTGCAGGTGCCATCCATGGCCGCAAGATAGCTCCTGCCCTCCGACCTTCTCTAGAGTGGGAACATTACAGCTCAGACTGCAGGAAGTGAGAGCCCTGGGCAGCTCCCAGTCTGCACTGCCAGCATGGCCACAGACAAGGCCAGGGGGCTCCACCACCCTGCCTACCGAGCCCCTTGGCTGGGCTCCGAGGCTGCATGGCCCCAGCAAACCTCTTCACAAATTGAAAGCCAGCTGGAGGTGTCCAGAGGTGCCTCAGGATAAGGAGGGACCATCCAAGGACCCCGCTAATCCCTTGACGAGGGGCTGTCCCCTGATAGTCCAGCCCTGGCTTCCTCATGTGTAAAGTGAGGAGCTGGAAGGGGATGAACCCAGACTGAGAAACGTCACAGCTGAAAAGGCTCTTAACGCGGAAATGTCTGACTTCACCCACCCGCCAGCTCTGAAAGGCACCCACGTCCCCTAGCCTATGCATCTGAACACCTCTACCGGCTGTTCCTTGGTGTTCTATGGGACAGTTCTATTCTGCCAAATGACGCCAACGGGAGTCGAATCAGATCCGTGTCATCCAACAGCAACCAAGGGAAGGGATGAGACAAAGTGGGCAGGACCCTGTGACCACGGTCACAAACCTGGCTTCACCCTGCCTGTAGGGGAGGGCCCCTGGAGGATTCAGAGCTGGAGTGTGCACTTTCAAAGCCCACCAGACGTGGGGACAAGAGAGAAGCAAGTGCTTGACCACTAGAGCTGGTCGGATGGGCAGAGATGGTGGGGGACATGCCCACGGTGGGCGGCGGGCAGGCTGCCAGCCCCTTCTCAGAGTCTCTGGGGAAACTGAGGCCCAGGAGGGTAAGCTGCTTTCCCAACTCCCAGCATCTCCTCTGCACAAAGGCTAAGCCAAGCCAGTCAAAGTCAGAAACGGGCCGGGAAGAACTTTCTGAGCCTCTGTTAACGGTGACTCGGGCAGAACTGAAGACAGCTGGCGGAAGATGGAGGGGCGCCAACAAGCAGCATAAAGTTGGGCTTATGAAAAAGGAAATCAATTTGCTTTGCACTCAGAAAGATGGCCGCATGTGGCCAGAATTACTCTTCTGGGTTATTTGGTTTTGCCTTCAAATCAGAAAATTGTAGTTATTATAGACCTGCGATTGATCGCTGTGCAGGTAGCTGTGGGCCACACCTCGGCCTTTGTCTGTTCCAAGTCCCACACCAGAGAGGGTCTCGTTTCCTCCCAGGGGACTGGGGGAGGGCAGGAGGCTGGTCTGCTCAAGGAGCAAGTGACCCCACAAGAGGCTTCCCTGGTGTGTCTGGGCCATGTGTCTTCCCGTCTGGTGGGACTGGCATTTTGCGGACTGCCGATGGGGAAAGGGGCAGGTCGGGGCTGCCGCTGGCTTCCCACAGTCCCCCGCCCCGCCGCACACTCACCCAGCTCTGCCACTGTAATCACCCATTGATCATCTCTAGCCTTCCACCTAATCCCCTTAAGCCTCAGCAAATAACCCCTAATTCAAGATCACCTGAAATGCTATTTTTTTTTTTACTTAAAATGTTTCCATCCCCACTGCCACCCGAGGGAGAGGCGGATATCAACCCCCTCCCCAGGGCCGTTCATATACTATCGCACCCCTGCAAACGCCGCCCCTCGAGCCCCAAACAGTGCCCCCCTGTGATTCATTCCTCACAGTTCTGATCATGCTTTCACATTCCTCACGGCTCTCAGAACAAAGCCAAGTCCCCGGAGTGTGTTCCTTTTTCGATCTGTTGTTAATTTGAACTGGTTGCAGGTTAACAGCCACTTTCCTCTGTGCAGTCTGGAGCCTCGTCCCGGTTGGTGGGTGTATGTGCAGGGCGGGCTGGTTCCCGTTCGCTGGGGTCAGATTCCAGCCCTGTGGTGGTTGGGTGCCATTCGGTCAGTTCTGACCCCTGATGCCTTCATGTGACTGTGTAGAACTCCCCCCTCCCCCAGACGGTTTTCTTGGCTGTGATCTTTCTGGGGCAAATCAGCTGGTCCTTCTCCCCAGAAGCCACTGGTCTGTCTGAACCCCCGACCATTCAGGTGGCATCTGAGTGCTTAACTGCTATGTCACCAGGGCTCCTTGCAGCCCTGTTTGGGACCACAGAGGTGCGGGAGGCTGCTGTTCTCGGGTACTCCCTGCCTGTCCAAGGGGCCATAACGAGGTGGACAAGCTGCTGGGCACCACTCTCCGTGAAAGGTTCTGCTTGGACCATTGTCCTCAAAAGAGACACGTTAGCAAGGAGAGCGTTCACTGCCTGTGGGCTGTGTGCTTTGTCAGGGGCTGAATTCAGGAAGTCGCGGCTCCTGGTGTCACTGATGCTCACGACTGGGCATACTGGACAGCCCAGAGGGGTAGGTGAGGCCAGTTTGAGGGTCAGACCTCCGTGCACCTCTGCTTGGTCACTTGCCAGCTGTGTTCCCTTGAGCTGGCCCTTGTGTCCCTCTTCCTATGTTGGTTCCCTCATCCATTTCACCAGGTACCGTTGAGTTGGCTTAGACTCAAGGCACCCCCTGTGTCTCAGCGAGCACTGTGTTCCACAGTGTTTTCAGTGACTGAGTATGTGACTTGTTTGTACCACCCAGGAAGGCCTCACCTAAGGGAAGAGCATGAAAATGACACAGCGGCCCCAAATTATGCACACACAGGTACACACACACGAGGGTATGTTAACCTGGTACAATCTGAGTAAGGTCTGGGCACTAGCAGGTGTCAGCACTGGCTTTTGTTACTGTGCTGTGGTTACGTTATCATTGGGGGAAGCTGGATGAAGGGTCCTTGGGGCCACTCTGCATATATTTTTTTGTGATTCCCGGTGAAACTATAATTATTTCAAAACTTAAATTTCTGTTTTAAAGGCTTAATAACAACGTCCATTTCACAAGCCTTCTGAGGAGATTCAGAGAACTGAGACAATGTCCAGCACTGAGTGTAACGCCTGACACCAGCATGGGCTTTGTCAACAGGGTTTGGGCTTGACCCAAAGGTCTTTTTGTTTCAAGCAACGAGGGGTACCTTGTCTTAATAAGAGTCTGCAGAAAATCAGAACTGTGTCTGCTAAAAGGGTGTCTGCTGAACTAGGCAAAGACAAGCCTTCTTTTGTGGTAGTTCATTTATTGTCAAGGTTAACTGCTAGTTGTATCATGGATTGCCCATACAAATGTCCGCCCAAGCCCATTCCAGTTCACTGGTTGTTGGTGATGGGTGTGAGGATAACATGGCAGGTGCTTTTGCCCAGGCCTTCCAGCTGTGGGTAACTCAGCAGCCAAGGCCTCTGGGTGGGAATAGGCCTTCCAGCTGAGAGTGACTCAGCAACAGTTACATAACCTGTTTATAACCAACTTGTCCTTGAAGCTCATGTATCTGGCTGCCAGCCACCTTGTCCAAGCCTGTATATAAGGCCACTGCACCACAAGGTGGCTGTGACCACCTAATGCTGTCTCTGCTTCCTGTCATCACACCAATAAACCTCATAAGACTACACATACTGGGCGTTTGTTGTTGAGTCTGCCCAAATCATGAATTAATACTCCAGGCTTCAGTACTCCTGTTATGACAAAGAGGTGGGCAGAAATAGGTTCTGCCTCTGAGTTTGGGCTCCACAAAATCAGACTCAGGAAGCCAAAACCAAGGGAGGGAGTGCTTGACCACTCGTCAACTTGACATGGGAGGTCGTGGTGTTTCCTCCCAGCCCTGTAGGGATCCAGCCTCTGTGTGATCTAGCGAGGCTCAACCTACCTGGGACACAAACAGGGTTCTGGCTTCATCTTGGCTCCTGGACATCAGACATTTGCCTCTTACAGAGGCCCCAGATCCCTTCCTGAGTCCTGTGGGTGCACGAGAAGTTCTGATCCTGCCTCTAAGGCTTTTCCTAGGTCACGGTTGACACATGTAGGCAGCTGATGGCCACACACTAAACCCAGATCCAGGTTTCAGGTCCACTGTGGCCACTTGCCTGCTGTGTGACCCTGTATAGGTCCCTTAATGTCTCTGAGCCTCAGTCTTCTCATCCATAGACTACTGATTGAAATACTTACTACAGTGTTAACAGAAGGGGACACTCTCCACGCTATTTTTGCATCTCTTCTGGAAGTCTGCCACCAGGTTCATTTCTACTGAGGTGGCTGCAGTCCATGGTAACCTCACACCCCAAAGCGTGAAACACAGCCCAGTCCTGTGCCATCCTCCCCATCACTGCCATGCCCAGCCCGCTGTTGTTGGCCCTCTGCACTCTGTGTGCCTCCTTTCCTGGGGCCTTATCTCTCAGCATGTCACCAGACAGTGTTGTGCTAGGAGCACTGGGGTTCTCACTTGCTGCTTTTCAGAAATGGATCACCAGGTCTTTCTTCTGAGGTACCTCAAGGTAGACTTAACCTCTGATCTTCTGGTTGGTAGCTGTTTGCACCTCTCAGGGCTCCCTATCAGATCATCATCGACTAGTCTTGAGGATGGATCACCAGCTCTTTCTTCCGGGTCTGTCTGAGTCTGGAAGCTCTGCTGAGACTTGTCCCTCGTGGACGACCCTGCTGGTCTCCAAGATCCCAGTGGCACAGCTTCCAGCGTCACAGAAACACGCAAGCCACCACAGTGTGACAAACTGACAGGCACCTGATTGTTTGCAAGTCTAAATGCAACTACAATAAAATATTACAGCCTACAGGCATTATCTAAAAATAACAAGTGGAAACTAAACAAAAACAGTCTTTACACTTTTAAGTGTAAAGAGACCTCATCTTCTTTGAATCAAAAAGTATTTTAATCATGAAAGTACGTCTGCTTTGAGCTCTTTTATAAGGTTCTCTATAGGAGGTTCCAATTGGCAATGTCACTCCAGAAGTTGGCCTGGAAGTTTAGAGGGTAGCGGACCTGAGGTAACAGTGGTAGAGGGATCTGGGAACAGAGAGCAAGGTGGGAGCACAAGCTGAAGAAGTAGCACCCTCGAGTCCGTCCTTGCAGCCGCTGTGTCTTGTGGGTGCCCTCCAACCTTGGGGCTCCTCTTCCTGCCCTGACCCAGAGAGTGTGCTCTTGGGGTCCACAGAGTTTTCCTTGATTGATTTTCAGAACAGCTGCTTCTGAATCAATGTCACCTAATTGTACATGTAGAAATTGCTGAAGTGCTGTGTCTTGGGCTATGAATACTTTCACCAAAAACAAAAAAACAAAAAAAACACACCAGCCCTAGACCACCAGCTGAATGACCACTGCTTCTCTTTCACACCCAGAGGTAAGACCACCTGCTTCCCAGGGCTGCTACAAAGCCAGAATCAGTGTGACTGGTCCTGGGCCCACCCTGAAGCCAGCAGGGGCCCAGGAAGGCTCAGGCCTTCATGTGTGACTAGCCCAGATGCCCACCCACTGGCCCCATCCTTGGTGCCACACTGGCCCAGAGAAAGGTGACAACTCAGACACATCTACCTCAGCTCTTAAGGCAGCAGGTGTACTGGTTAGACTCACAGGAACGCTGGCAACAGAAAGGCCATTCGGTTAAAAGAAAGGCGGTAAGTGACCAGGGAAGCTTGGGAGGAGGGCCAATGGCTGACGCCTCTTTCAAGTGCACTTCCGCCCTCCACCTGGAGGCTGTGGAGGAACCATGTCCCGTGCGAGATTTACAGTCCCAAGGAGTACTCCACAGGGAGAGAAAATGTGCCTTCTAATCAAGCCTGGCTCTGGATGCCCGTCTGCAGTCTGGACACCCATTTTGCAAAGTCCCCAAGTAATGGAAAACACAATCAAATCGGGTAATGAGTCTGGGTAATTGGATGGATCGGGCTGAGTTGTGCTGCTAAGGATGTTCAGTCTGGCATATTAATTAAAAGTTTGGTGCTTGGCACTCCAGCCAAGGAGCCCCATTAATATTCTTTCAATCAAAGATCAGACACGGTGGTGTGTTACCAGACACAGATAAAATCACTCAGCTCTGGGCCTTCTCCACCAACGCCTGCACCGTGCTGATGGCTGGACCTCCCCATAGCTCCACCCAAAATAACCAAACCCATGGCTGTGGAGTTGGTTTTGACTCATAGTGACTGTGTAGGAGACTAGGACCACTCCACAGGGTTTCCAAGAAGTGGCCAGTGGGTTTGATCTGCCTGCCATTTGCCCAGCAGCTGAGCTCTTAACCACTGCACCACCAGGGCTCCTCTGGAGGTTGAACAGCTGACCGTCGCCTTCTTCCCGGCTCTCTGCTGGTGCCAGATTCACACAGCCCGCAGCTGCGTGTGCCGTGGGCCTCAGCTCAGCCCCACCCACCCTGAGCATGCACCATTTGTTGCTGTAGCCAGCCGCCATCAAGTTAGTCCTGCTAGTGAGCCTTGGTGGCCCTGTGGATAATGTAGTGAAAGGCTGCCTAGTCGTGCACTATCCCTCAGGTCCATTTCGGTTCAGACTGCTCTGATCCAGAGAGTTAAACTGGCTCCTTTTCAGAAATGGGTCTGCAGAGCTTTTTCCCTAGTCTGTCCAACTTTGGAAGCTCAGCAGAGACCTGGTCAGCATCCCAGCAACACACAAACCCATTGACAGACAGGCGTTGGCTGTCCACGAGGTGCCGTGGCCAGGAATCAAACCCTGGGCTCCCAAGTGGGAGCACCTCTGAAGTACCTCCGCCCTTTGGGTCTCAGCGTCTCCGTGGTTTCCTCTTCACATCTGCAGTGAGAAGGTAACTGCCGTCATCGCCGTCACTCTGGCCCGTCAGCAATGCAGGCACAGATAGGTAAGCAACTTGCGCCAAAGCGGAAATTAGCCATGAGGACCCAAGCCCCGGCCGCCTGGCTCCAGTGCTGTGACACAGCTCTTATCTTCAGGAAGAAGAAATAGGAGTTTTGTTCTCCAATCACAAAGCAAGTGTGACAGAGCATCAGCTGTGGACAGGATGCTTTGTGTGACATTGGGCTGGGTCTCATGATGTCCCCAGGCCCTAACTGCCTCTCCATAAGTGAAGGACAGTCTCAGGATGCAGCGGACCCCTTTGAAGAGGAGTGGCAAGATGGTGAGGTGACCCCGTTCATGGTAGGCTAGCGTCAGCATCTGTGGGGGGGACGATGGCCGGGAGTTTATCCATCAAACCCCACGACTCTAAGCTCACATCTCAAGACAGCCTACCACATCCTTCAGTCTGTCTGACCTGAAACCCCTCAGAATCTCTCACTCCTCTGCTTGAGGGCACCTGGCTGATGAGGAGTTGTGTGCTGTGGTTTGACAGTTTTGAAGTCTGACTCCTGAGCCTGTGTAAGCCCCGCCTCTCCCCTATCAGACCGTTATCTCCTTATACTCCAGATGAGAGCCCCTCAGGCCCCCAGGACCTCAGTGTGCACCTCCAATTCAGGGCCAGCTGAGCCTCTACTCTCTGAGACAAGAGAGTCTCTCGCTCAAGACATGTTCCTGGTACACTCTGCTCACTGAAGCCTCAAAATGATGTTTGGGAGGAGGACATGGAATGCATGGTGAATGGTTTCTGTGAGCAGCTGCCTCCTCTGTCATGGAACTGGAAGAGCTGGATGGCACCTGGCTACCATGACTGAACATTTGAGCCAAAGATTCTGTAGGAGAATACTGACCAATAACAGGGACAATGCAGAAGAGGATTTAAAACTCTCATGACCTAAACTTTTTAGAGCCACCGAGTCTAGAAGAACCCCTGAAATGATTGCCCTGAGTTGATCGTCAAAATTTAAACCAAAAATATCCCCCAAAGTCTCCGTAAACCAACTAACAGCTTAGCTCTGTAAGTGCAGAACGTCTGGGTGAGCTGTTATCTACATGAGATCAAACTGACAACAGTGACTGGGAAGGCTAGATGGGAAGCTTAGGGGGCAATGAGTTTGTGTGGATGGGGGTGGGACAGTTGGGACAAGCAGGGTGACCATGGTCAAGCAACTTGAAGAAGGTAAACCTTGTCACTGGACTGCCCAGTGGAAGCTGTGGAATTGGTGTCTGTTGTGCTGTGCATGTTTTCAACAACAACAAGAGCCGATAATCTTTGAAGGTGGTGCTACCATTACCCCATTTTCCAGATGTGGAAACAGAAGCATGTAAAGCATCGACAAATGGAGAAGCCAGACTCAAGCCAGCCAGGCAAGCTCTAGACGCCCCTGTCGCTGTCACCATGTGCTGTGGCCTGTGGGACTGACAGAGCTGGACAGCAAGAATGTAGAAGACTTGCAGGAAAAATGCCAGACGGAGGCAAGAGTCAAGGACCGGCTTTCTTGTCGGATGAGTCAGCAGTCTGACAAGACTCATCCGCATGAATACACATGCCCCTTTAACTCGGTGTCTCTGCTTCCAGGAATTCTCTGTCACAACCCACTTGAGCTGGGCCTGAGACGAGAGACTCTTCTGCAGGGGGTTGATGGTGGCCATGGATTTGCGACCTTCCACACCCACTTCTGTGGGACTGTAAAAGAAGTGATGTCGTTCAGTCAGGACTCCACAGCCTCTTAAGAATGACATACTCCTTCTGCTCAAATACTTACCGGAAGCCACGATGACAGACAGTGAGGACAAGCCGCACCCCTCGTGGGCGCTAACATGGAGAGCTGCCCAAACGTGTCCGTAAGAGAACTCTTAGTGTCAGGTCAGTATGTATCAGAAAGTCATTAAGACAGAAAATGTAGATATGTGAGTGTACGAGGTCTGCCAGTTAAGTTTGTGAATTTGGCACCGTGCACTTACATTGGCAGCACTGTACAAACAACGTGGTAGGGTTTCATAACCTTGCTCTATCAGTGTCTCACAGCTGTGTTTGTGTTGATGTGTGCTGGGGTCTTGCTGAGTGGCTTTCATTATTGCTGTTGCGTGTTTTTGTGTGCCATTGTGAGAATGTCAGAGCTTGAATTAGATCAAAGAACAAACATTAAATTGCATGTTAAACTTGGCAAGAGTGGAAGTGCAATCAAGGACATCTTAGTCCAAGTTTACGGGGATAATGCCATGAAGAAGATGGCAGTGTACATACAGATGGACCAAATGTTTTTCTGAGGGAAGAGAAAGTGCCACTAATAAAGAGGATCAGGGTGGGCAGTAATGAGCAGAAGTGATGAAAACATTGCAGAATTCATCGAATTATGCATTAAAATCATTCACTGTGAGGAACATAACAGACCAAGTAAACACGGACAGAGAAACAGGAAAAAGTTAACTGAAAATCTTCACATGAGAAAAACACGTGCAAAAATGGTCCTGAAGGAGCTCCCAGTGAAAGAAAAGCAAAGGAGAGTCTAAGTTTGCCAAGACCTTCTGGATAGGCAAGAGGATGTTTTGGGCCGTGTTACCACTGGTGATGAAATACGGGTGTACCTATGTACCCTGAAACAGAGCATTAAAGTGCACGATGAAAGTCAGCCAATCCTCCACAACTGGAAAAGTTTTGTCAGCCCAGGTCAAGAGTCAAAATAATGTTACTAACCTTTCTTGATATCAGAGGGATTGTTTATGATGAATTTGTACCAACTGGACAAACAGTAAACCAAGTTTACTATTTGAAAGTGCTGAAAAGACTGCTTGAAAAAGTTCAACGAAAATGGCCTGAACTTTTTGCCAAGAACTCACGGCTCTTGTATCACAATAATGTACCAGCTCATGTAGCTGTTAGGGAGTTTTTAGCCAGTAAACAACTGTATTGGAACAACTTCCTTACTCACCTGATCTGGTCCCCAAAGAATTTCTTCTTTATCTGAAGATAGGAGAAATATTGAAAGGAAGACATTTTGATGACATTCGGGGTATCAAGGGTAGTATGACATCAGCGCTGATGGCCATTCCAGAAAAAGAGTTCCAAAATGGCTTTGAAAGGTAGACTAGGTGCTGTTGTCACTGCATATCTTTCTAAGGGGAGTCCTTCGAAGGTGATCATAGTGATATTCAGCAACGAGCTTTGTAGCACTTTCTCTAGGATGAGTTCACAAACTTAATTATCAGATCTCACATGTAGAAAATTCTGGCAAGTGTAAACTTGGAACACTAAAACCTAAACCCAAACTCATTGCCGTCAAGTCAATTTTGACTCACAGCAACCCTACAAGATAGAGTAAAACTGCCCCATAGGGTTTCCAAGGAGCACCTGGCGGTTTTAGACTGCTGACCTTTTGGTTAACCCCTGTAGCCTTAACCACTACACCACGTGGGTCTCCAGGTATGACAAACATTCTCTTTTGACTGTCTGTCCCTCGGTTGTGGTTAACTTGTTGGATTTTGCACTGCAATCAGCATACATTATCATTTTAAAACAGAGTTTGAGAACTTCCTGACCAGCTCTAGAATCAGTGGCTGGCAGTCAGAATTGCTACTGGGCTGCGGCAGGCTCCTCTCCCGCCGGGCTTTGCACAAGCCACACCCACCTCGCAGATTGGAAGCCGCAGAATGGCCACCAGCAAGCAGCAAGTCAGAGCTCTGGGCCTGGGTGGCACCTCAACCTACCACAGCATGACCATGTATTTAACTGGCACCAGCATGACTGCTTATTTCACTGAAGGCTGCTGTTGTCATTAAATGATGTTTGTCGTGTTAAAAATGTTACCATGGGATCTGCCACCATGACGGAGTGCACCTGCGTTGGTCCTTCTGCTACCAAGGCTGAGTGGTCAGTTGTTCACTCATTTGCTTTTAACACGTTTTTGAAAAATGGGGTTTTAGCCAGAGAATCAAGGGGTCATGTGTCCCCTGGGCCATCACAGCATTCCTGTCTCTTCTCCCAGGATTGCCAGAAGCAGAGGGGGACACACCCTTGTGGGCCCTGAAGGTTAAGGGCCATGCTATACCAAGCTCTGGCTGGTGGGTAGAAAGACACAGTGACTTTTTACCTAGGAAGGAACACAATGTACTTACACCCAGATGTGGGGCAGCAGAAGAAGCACCTACTGTTCTTACATAACACCTAAGCTCTGGCCAGGTCTCTAGGCTGCCTTCCTGCCTCACCTCGTCTCCTGCCTCACCTCGTCTCCTGCCTCACCTCGTCTCCTGCCTCACCTCGTCTCCTGCCTCACCTCGTCTCCTGCCTCTCTGCTCACGTAGCCTGTGCTGGCCACACCAGCTTCCTTCTATGCCAAGCTTCACCTTTCTACCATATTTGTCAGGTGACCAGTTAATTCTGCTTCAGTGAGGTCTGGCTTCAGCTTTGGCCTTGACAAGCTCATGTCCTGTAGGGAAGGAAAGGGTGGCCTTACGTGTGGCTCCTTCAGTTGTCCATCAGCGTGTCAAGTGCCAGGCACCCAGCATGCTGGGGCTGAGGACTCTGGTGGCTCAGAAGAACCCTCTCCTCAGGCCTCAGGCAAGGCAGACATAGGCACTGAGCTCCAGGGCAGTCAGTTCCTTACAGAGGCCAACAGCCAGGTCTGGAGCAGGGCTTCCAACATGGTTGTTTCAGTTCAATTCCCTTCTGAGAATTTGCATTTATATCTCCCAGGTACACCGAGTCAGGATCAAGAATTTAACAAGAAGGGAATCTTGTTAAACTGTCTATGTATACATGAGAATCACCTGGGGATCATGGTAAACTGTGGATATATGCGTAAGAATCACCCAGGGATCATGGTAAACTATGGCTGTGTACATAAGAATCAGCTGGGGATCTTGTTAAACTCTAGCTGTGTACTTAGAATCATCTAGGGTCTTCTTAAATTGTAGAATTATACATGAGAATCACCTAGGGATAGTGGTAAACTGTGGATGTGTACTTAAGAATCAGCTGGTGATCTTGTTACACTGTGGATCTATCTTGAGAATCAGCTGGGGACTTTTTGAATGTAGATTCTGCTCAGTGTATCTGGGTGAATACGCAGATTCTCAACAGAGGGTCAAACCAGAATGAATCTGCTCAGGGGCTTGGTTTGGAGGGAAGGCTGCCAAGGCACGTCACATTTTTATCAGCCTCTTAGGGTGGGAGTGTCGAATCTGGAGCCTCGAGGATCTCAGGGCCGTTTGCTTTCTGTAATTGTTTCTTCGTGCTTCTCTGCTAACAGGGAATTCTTTCGAGGAAGGTTTCGCCCGGCTCCCTTGCTCCCACACAGACCCTGGGCTCCATCCTTGTTGGGTGGCCTGGAGACAGCTGCCATTTTGAGCATCGCGTCCTGGGACCATCTTCTCAGTTCCGTGTGCATGTGTCTCTGTGGGCCCCTGAGGCCCCACAAGGCAGGTTCCAGGTTTACTCCACTGCACTCTGTAGGGAGACAAGTCAGGGACGCGCCAAGGCTGTACAGCTGCCAGGGTGGGGCTAGGGTTTGAACTGGAGACGCCTGACCGGAACATGACGGCCCTGCCGACGCTGCTTCTTCTGTCCTCTGGAGCCCTGCTGGGGCATCTGGCTGTGGAATGTGTACCTTCTGACTTCACCTAGCCAAGTGCCGTTGAGTCGACTCATGACTCATGACTTCACCTGGCCCAGCCATATTCCGGTGGCGGCCTGAGGGAACATCCAAGGAGTGCTCTCTGGGTGCCAATGTTGAATGGCACCACAGCCCCCAGAAGGAAGTCCTCTGGCTGTCACAGAACAGCTCCAAGCCTACTGCAGGCCTCGGGCCAGTGTCCACAAGGACATCTCCACTTCTTGGGGAAGCTGCCCTCATCTTTCACCCAGGTCCTACAAGCAGGTGGAAACAGAGATGGAGAGACACAGAGAGACAAGGAAAATGAGAGAGAGAGAGAGAGAAATGCAGAGAGACACAGAGAGAGGCATAGAGGCACAGGGGAACTGAGACTCAGAGAGACAGAGAGATACACACAGGGAGCCAGGGACAGTTTGTTCATATCTTCAAGTCTAAGGTGAGTTTCTTGTAGGCAACATATGGATGGGTCATGTCTTTT
This sequence comes from Heterohyrax brucei, assembly GCA_028571685.1. NCBI lineage: Eukaryota > Metazoa > Chordata > Mammalia > Hyracoidea > Procaviidae > Heterohyrax > Heterohyrax brucei. The sequence continues at coordinate 87,895,095 of CM053156.1, read as the reverse complement.
GATCCAAGAAGTCACTGGGTATTTCTTTACTTGAGCATTCAGTCCATTCACATTCAATATAATTATTGATAGGCGTGTGTTCAGTGCTGCCATTGTGATACATTTATTTTTGTGTTGATATTTTCTTTGTTGTTCTTATTAATCTGTTCTAGGACATTGTTCCTCGCGAGTTAATTTTGCACCTTTTTCAGGGTTGATTTTGTGGTTGTTGAAACTCCTGTAGTACCTTTTTTGGTTTGATATGTTGGATCTTTACTGTGCTGAGAGTTCATCCCACAGGGGAAGAGCAGAGAACCCCCAACTCCCCAGGAGCCGAGTGGTGGGGGACTGTAAGCATCGCTGCCCTCTGTTTTCCTGAACTGGCAGCTCCTTGGCAAATGTCCACGTCATGCCTTCCCTCAGAGCAACCCCCAGGCCCTGCAGCTGGCAGAATACAGGTGATGGGAGAGGGGGAATCTTTGAGGCCTTCCCACACCACCTGTGATAATAAGCAGGAGTTAAGAATAGTTGGAGTCCCAGGCTCTGGCCACAGGCTCTAGGAACTCCTTCCCCTGAACACGTACCCATCCCCAAGGAGAGGCCTACATCCAAGTCCATTTTCCTGATGGGTAAGCTGTGGCTCTGAGAGCTCAGTGGCCCACCATCCAAGGTCGCACTCAGGAGCCCATGGCCTCAACTCCCATAAAGGCTCATTGCCTTGTTTCACTGTATCCAGTGGGCCCCTCACGATGCCAGTATGGCGGGGGGTGAGGTGCAGGGGTCAGTAGGGTCTGTGCCATCCAGATGGATGCCCACTGGGAGCCCCAGAAGTCATAGATCTGTGACCAGGCAGTGACCAGAAGTGCTGTTGAAGGAACCATCTTTTGAGGAAGGGTCATCGAAAGAGCTGCCTCGAAGACTACAACAGTCTTTCTGGGCACTGAGAAATCTCAAGCCACTGTGGCCCACCTGGCCTGGAGCTGGGGAGTTACAACGCCCGGGTCTGGACTATCATACCCAGAGTCTGCTCTGGCCCCATCCTGGATGCTGGTAAGGAACGTATGGGTCTCCACAATCCCACCCCCTTCTGCCTCCACAAAATGACCTGTCCTCCCCACCCCCAGGGCATCAGTTCTAACTCCAAAGTTGTTCATGGTTGGAGGGCAGGCAGGTGGGAGAGAGTGTTTTGTCAGAAGGTACACCTGCCCTCGTCTCAGGCCCACTGTCCTACGGGCATGTAGGCCCAGATGACTCTGTACCTTACGAGACCTAGAAATCCCAACTTTAATATGGGAAGGGTCCACAGCTAGCTGGTCTTTACAGTTAGGAGAAGCTGGGGTGGGGGTCACTTCCCCTCTGACATCTGTGACACACACCTGCAGGAGGCCAGGTACATGGGCTCTGCAAGCTGTGAAAACATAAGGAACCCAGCTGGAGAAACCACTTATAGAAACACACTGCTGCACTATATGGGCAGGCCTGGGCCCCAGGAAGACTCAAGGGGACCCTATAGTCCGTGCAGAGGCCCCGCCTTGAAGTGAGAAGGTCAAGCAGTCCGGAATCTAGGGGCTAGAGCAAGCCTCTGAATGGGTGGCACTGTCAAAGAGGAGAGCACAGAGAAGCGTCACCACCAGGAAAGAATTTGGAGGCATCTATCAGCCCCAGCAACTTCCGGTGGGAACAAGTCACTGATTACTCAGACTCATGCAGAGATGCCAGGCCTGATTCCTTTGATGAAGGCTCCGGTGGATGAATCACTCTGACTCACGGAGGAAGGTGTCGCATCTGGGCGTCTTTAGATGAAAGAGTCTCAGATAAGCACCGGCAGTGTTATTGCTACGCTCCATTAGATCAAGCAAGGCTCGGCCATTCCAAGCCCTCAGGGTTGTGAAAAGCTGTCACCGTTTCAGAGGGGGATAAAGGCATTTCTCTTTTGTTTGTTTGTTTTTCATACTTAAGCTTTGATTGAATAGCTAAGGCCTGAAACAGAGTTTCTGACCAGAAAGTTGGTCCAAACTCAGCACTTTCTCCCACAAGGCCCACTCCATAATGCTTCTCCCTCTGCCGTATCACCCACCTCCACCCTGAGGAGAATGGATCCTTCTTCACCTGGGATCCCATTGCCTCTGTTGCTACCCTTAATGTTAGTAGATTCATTTTTATGTGTTTATGTGTCTCCTTTGATTTACATCCTAGACAAAACACTACTAGTCTCAAGGCCTTTTATAGTGTCTTCATGGGTGAGTGGGTGAATGGATGCACAGATAGTTGGATGGATGGATGGGTGGGTGGGTGGGTGGGTGGGTGGATGGATGGATGGATGGATGGACGGATGGACGGATGGACAGATGGACGGACGGACGGATGGATGGATGGACGGGTGGGTGGGTGGATGGATGGATGGATGGATGGGTGAGTGAGTGGGTGGGTGAATGGATGGATGGATGGATGGATGCGTGGGTGGGTGGGTGGATGGATGGATGGATGGATGCGTGAGTGGGTGGGTGGGTGAGTGGATGGATGGATGGACAGGTGGATAAGCGGGTGGGTGGATGGATGGATGGATGGATGGATGGATGGATGGATGGATGGATGGATGGATGACTGAGTGGATGGGTGGGTGGGTGGATAGATGGATGGATGGGTGGGTGGGTAGGTGGGTGGGTGGATGGGCGGATGGGCGGGTGGGTGGATGGATGGATGGATGGGTGGGTGGATGCGTGAGTGGGTGGGTGGGTGGGTGAGTGGATGGATGGACGGGTGGATAAGCGGGTGGGTGGATGGATGGATGGATGGCTGAGTGGGTGGGTGGATGGATGGATGGATGGCTGAGTGGGTGGGTGGGTGGGTGGGTGGATGGATGGATGGATGGGTGGGTGAGTGGGTGGGTGGGTGGATGGGTGGATGGGTGGGTGGATGGGTGGATGGGTGGGTGGTTAAAGGGATCCACAGATGGGTAAGTGGATGTATGGATAGATGCAGAGAGGGATGGACAGAAGGATGGATGGAAGGAAGGAAGGAGGATGGATAATGGATGGATGAATGGATAGATAGATGAATGATGGATGAATGGATGGATAATGAATAGATGGGTGACAGGCCAGTAATTAAGCAAAGATTACCAAATTTTACTGTGCAATTTTCTCATCTCAACAATGAAAACAATAATGCTTCTGAGTGGGGGACTATTATTACCCCAATTGACAAATGAGAAAGCCAAGACTCAGAGAGATAAATTCCCCAAGTTCCCACAGAAATTGCCTTCTGGAAATGTACTTCTAGAGCTTGTGTTCTCAGTCACCTACGTGCTGAACAGGACAGAAACAATCCCTATCCCCCAGAGCTTAAGTATAATTGGGGTGGAAAGTGAACACCGAAGAGACAGACAAACCATTAATTTGTTTATTAACTAGCACTTGTTGTTAAGTGCCACCCAGTCGGTTCTGACTCATAGCAACTCTGTGTGTAACAGAACAAAATGCTGCCCGGTCCTGTGCCACGCCCACAGTTGCTGTTAGACTGAAGCCATTGCGGCGGCCACTCTGTCCATTGTGTCTCCAAGTCTAGCCCATTTTTGTCTGAATAGCTGACCTCAGTAGTGTTTTCTAGACAGGGGCAACAGCAGGTCTAGTGGCCATGCTCCCAGGGGATCCCCCGGGCCATCAGATCATCAGTTGTGGTCTTTTAGTAGAGTTCTTGAGAGCTGCACCCCTGTTTTTCTCATGTTGCCACAGGGACTCAACATTGTGTGCCCCATTGTGGCGGTCTGTGGTGGTGGCCAGGCACCATTTGGTTCTACGGGTCGCATGTTGACGCAGTCTTTCATTCGCATGGGTCCTTCCATCTCCTGAGCTCTTTTTAACTCGTGTCTTTGTTGTTCTTGGTGATCATCCTTTCCATATGAGTTGGGACCATTTGTTGTACCTCAGGCGGCAGCTTGTTCGGTTTTAAGACCCCAGATACCACTCAACCAATATGGTGTGCAGAAGACTCTCGTAGCAATAGGCTAGTTATGCCAACTGGTCTCACTGCTGGGAGCATGTCTTCAATGAATGCTGCCTGCACAAACTGTCACATCAAAGTCTGCTTCATATGCACAGGTTGTTGTGTGCCATGGAGTCAACCCCATGTGACAGAACAGATCTGCTGTAACCTTTACGGGGGCAGATCGCTAGGTCATTTCTCTCACAGAGCTGCTGGTGGGTTTCAATTGCTGACCTTTCAGTAGGCTACCAGGTGATTAACCACTGCACCACTGGGGCTCGTTAAAGAATCCATACCCAGAAAACCCACTGCTTTCAAGCTGATTCTGACTCATAGTGACCCTACAGCACAGAGTCAAGCCATTCCATAGAGTTTCCAAGAAGGGCCTGGTGGATTCAAACTGCCAACCTTTTGTTTAGCAGATGTAGAACTTAATCACTACACCACCAGGGTTTCTGAAGGATCCATAGATATGTGTATAAACAGGGGCTAGTACATACACAGGTATTGTCTTGCTCTGGCAGCTGAGAGGGCTTAGAAGTCATGACATCCCAGGAGAACTGAGCACACCTAGCACCCAGATATTGGTTTCTAATATCATTCTACAATGAAAGGAGCCAGCCCTCCTTGGAGGAATAGCTTAGAGTAGGACAGGGCTGGGAAATATTTACCATGAGCCTGGGGCATCTTGCCATACCAGAAATCAAGGACACAATAAAATAAATAACAACTCATGATGACGCAGTGTCCTCTTGTTCTGTTTGCGTGACTGACTCTTGATCCATATACAGAGTCCTTAACAGCAAAATTAGGTGTTCTGGAATTCCCATTCTCTGCAATGTTAGCCATAATTTATTATGATCCACATAGTCAAATGCCTTTGCATAGTCAATGAAATGTATGCAAGCATCTTTCTGGTACTCTCTGCTTTCAGCCAAGATTCATCTGATGTCAGTAATGATATCTCAGGTTCCATGTCCTCTTCGGAATTCAGCTTGAATTTCTGGCAGTTCCTTGTCAATATACCTTTGCAGCTGCTTTTGAATGATCTTGGGGAAAATTTTATTTGTGTGTGATATTAATGATATTGTTTGGTAATTTCTGCATTCGGTTGTATCCCTTTTCTTTGGAATGGGCATAAATATGAATCTCTTCCAGTCAGTTGCCCAGGTAGCTGTCCTCCAAATTTCTTGACGTGGACAGGTGAGCACTTCCAGCACTCCATCTGTTTGCTGAAATGTCTCAGTTGATATTCCGTCAGTTCCTGGAGCCTTGTTTTTTTGTCAATGCCTTCAGTGCAGCTTCAACTTCTTCCTTCAGTGTCATCAATTCTGAATCACATGCCATCTCTTCAAATGACTGAACGTTGACCAGTTCTTTTTGGTGTATTGACTCTGTGTATTCCTTCTGTTTTCTTCTGAATGGTTTAATATTTTCCCTGCAGAATCCTTCACTGTTGCAACTTGAGGCTTGAAGTTTTTCTTCAGTTCTTTCAGGCTGAGAGATGCGGAACATGTTCTTCCCTCCTGGTTTTCCATTTCCAGCTCTTTGCACATGTTATTAGAATATTTTGTCTTCTCAAGCCGCCTTTTGAAATCTTCTGTTTCGGTCTTTCACTTTGCCATTCCTTCCTTTTGCTTCAGCTGCTCAGTGTTTGAGAGCAAGTTTCAGAGTCGTTTCTGACATTTAATTTGGTCTTTTCTTTCCTCTCTTTTTAATGGCCTCTTGCTCTCTTTATGGATGATGTCTTTGATGTCATTCCGCAGTTCCTCTGGTCTTCAGTCATTAGTGGTCAACTCTTCCATTCTGTTCTTGAGATGGTTTTTAAACTCAGGGGGGAATATCTTCAAGGTCACACTTTTCTTGTGGACTTGTTCTAACTTTCTTCAGTTTCAGTTTGAATTTGCATATGAGCAGTTGGTGATTTGTGCCATGGTCAGCACCTGGTCTTACTCTGACTGCTGATATGGAGCTTTTCCATCAGCTTTTCCCACCGATACAGTCAATTTGGTTCCTATGTATTCCATCTGGTGAAGTCCGTGTGTACAGTTACTGTTTGTGTTGTTTCAAAAAGGTATTTGCAATGAAAAAGTTGCTAGTATTGCAAAATTCTATCATGCAATAAACACCAAGGCGGTATTTCCTAACCACAGAGCCTTCTTCTTTGTTTCCAACTTTTGCATTCCAGTCACCAGCAATTCTCAATTCATCCTGATTGCATGTTCCATCAATCTCAGACTGCAGAAACTGGTAAAAAAAAAAAAAGGTTCAGTTTCTTCGTCTTTGGCCTTAGTGGTTGGTGCATAAATTTGAAAAGCCATTGTGTTAACGGCCTTCCTTGTAAGCATATGGATATTATCCTATCACTGACAGCATCGTACTTCAGGAAATGTCCTTTTAATGATGATGACCGCAACATCATTCCTTGTCAAGTTTTCATTCCCAGCATAGCAGACCACATGATTGCTGGATTTCAAATGACCAATACCAGTCCATTGCAGCTCACTAATGCCTAGGATATTGATGTTTATGCATTCTACTTCATTTTTGATGATTTCCATTTTTCCTAGTTTCATACTTTGTACATTCCATGTTCTGATTATTAATGGATGTTTGCCACTGTTTCTTCTCATTTTGAGTCATGCCACATCAGTAAATGAAGATCCGGAAGGCCTTACACCATCCACGTCACTACTCTACTTTGAGGAGGCAGCTCTTCCCCGGTCATCTTGTGAGTGTCTTCCAATGTGGGGGGCTCATTTTCCGGCGCTATATCTGACAGTGTTCTGCTGCTATCCATGAGGTTTTCCCTGGCTAGTTCTTTTCAGAAGTAGACTGCTCGGTCCTTCTTTCTAGTCTGTCTGAGTCTGGAAGCTCTGCTGAAACCTGTCCACCATGGGTGACCCTGCTGGTACCCAGATACCAGTGGCATAGCTTGCAGCATCACAGCAACAAGCCAGCCTCCACTGACAGACAAGTGGGGAAAAGTGTGCATCAGAGCTGTATCCTTTCACCACACCTTTTCAATCCATATGCCGGGCAAATAATCGAAGTAGCTTGGTTGTATGAAGAAGAATAAGATATTAGGGTTGGAGGACAACTCATTAACAACCTGTGTTAGGCAGACGACACCACCTTTTTTGCTGCAGGTGGAGAAGATTTGAAACACTTTCTGATGAAGAACAAAGACCGCAGCCTTCAGTATAGATTACACCTCACCATCAAGGAAACAAAAATCCTCACAGCTGAGTCAGTAAGCAACATGGTCATAAACGGAGAAAGGATCGAGGTTGCCAAGGATTTCCTTTTACTTGAGTCCACAATCGATACCCACAGAAGCAGCAGTCAAGAAATCAAAAGATACACTGCATTAGGAAAATCTGCTGCAAAGGACTTCTTTTAAGTATTGAAAAGTAAAGATATCACCTTGAAGACTAAAGTGTCCCTGACCCAAGCCATGGAATTTTCAGTCACATCACGTGCATCCAAGAGCTGGACAATGAACAAAGAAGACAGAAGAACTGATGCCTTTGAATTATGGTGTTGGAGTAGAGTGTTGAATGGACCATGGACCACCAAAGGAACCAACAGATCTGTCCTGGGAGAAAGACAACCAGAGTGCTCCTGGGAGGCAAAGACGGCGAGACTGCGTCTTACATACTTTGGACATGTCATCAGGAAGGATCAGTCCCTGGAGAAGGACATCATGTTCGGTAGAGTGGAGGGTCAGTGAAAAAGAGGAAGACCCTCAACAAGATAGAGTGACACAGTAGCCACAACAATGGTCTTAAGCACAAATGCAACTGTGGACACGAACATGGTACAAGACTGGACAGGGTTTCATTCTGTTGTGCACGGGGTCACTACGAGTCAGAACCGACTCAGCGGCACCTAGTAAAGACAACCTCCCACTGTTTGTAATCTCTGTTGTTTGATTCTCAAGTAAACATCATTATTTTACTTTTACAGAGGATTGTGGGAAATGGGACTCCAGGAAGTTGTGACTTACGCCAGGCTGCACAGCTCTTAAACAGGGGGAACCACATGACACCCAAGGCCATCGGCTTGACCACCCTGCAACCTATTTTTGCCTTTTACTGGCTGCAGAACACTTTTTCCTCACTTTTTGGCCTAGTGGTTAGGGATAGCAGTCATCACATGTATAGATGAGAAGTGAGATTCAGGGACAGTCCACAGGGTCCCACGGGGTCCGTGACAGATTAGGCCACCCAAGTCCCCACAGGCCTTCTCTTTTACACAGACCCCAAGTCTCTGAGCCAAAGTGTGGAGTCAGGGAGCAGTGTGGACCTCCAGCCACAGAGCGTTTACCTCTGCAGCCTTGCAGGGCCTCCTGGCCCCGTGCTGTGGGAAGTGAACCAAGCTGGGTTAACTTCAGCTGAAGCTGCCCCTGGGGTCACTCTCTCTGCCGTGCCTCTCTCCTTCTGTGTCCCCAGGCTGTTCCTTTCCCCAAGCCAGGAGCCCTGTGAGGTGTGAAAAAACAGCATCTGAGCTGTAGAAATGCTTGGGTGTTATCCTGCCGCTCAGCCTGCAGGCTGAGGGCCACCAGAAAGACACCAGCCACCCCCATCCTGCCTCAAAGCTTCACTCTCCAGGAAGTTTTTATGTTATCGAATCAAACCCTCCATTGACTCCAGTTACGTCATTGCTGGGACTGATTCTGGAATTCTTCTTTGGATTAAAGAGAAGCACTTCTGCTGGAGTCACAGTCTACCCTCCAGAACCAACACCAAGCCTGAGTGTGACTTTAGACAAGTCAAGTCTTCGCTGCAAGTTTTGGACTCTTCGGTGTGCTGCAGTTAGCCTGTTGTGTAACAAACAGCCCCAACCTTGACGGCTTAACACAGAGAACATGTGTTATTGTTCAGAAGTCTTTGAATCAGTCAGAGTTCTTCTGGGCCTGGTTGGGCTCAATCACTCATCAGGGGCCAGCTGTGGTTTAGGTGGACGGCTCTGCTGATCTCGGCTGGACTGTCTCGTAAGACTGGGGTCAGCTGGCTGCTGGCCAACTGGTGATCAGTCTAGGATGGCCTTGGCTGGGGCAATGGGCTCTCCTCTGTGTGGTTTCTCACCCTCTCCTGGCTAAGAAGCCTGCCACCCTGGAGTGGCCTCTGCCTCCTGGTGACCCTGTATGTATCAGAGTAAAACTATGCTCTGTGGGATTTTCAGTGGCTGGTACTTTAGAAGTAGGTCATCACAGCTTTCTTCAGAGACACCTCTGGTGGCTTTGAATGTCCAGCATTTTGGTGGGCAGCCAAACTCACCATTCGCCTGCATCACCCCTAAGAACCCCAAACCAGACGCATTGTTGTTGAGTTGGTTCCAACTCACAGCAAATGTGTAGGACGGAGTGGAAATGCCCTATAGGGTTGCCAGCCTGTAATCTTTACATAAGCGGATACCCAGGTCTTTCTCCCTGGGCGTGGCTAGTGGGGTTCCAATCACTTACCCCTCATCAACCCGAGGAAGCCATTGCTAACAGCAACCTTACAGACCGCGGAGCAGAATGCTCCGAGTCCTGTGTCCTGCGTCACCACAGCCTCTGGCACATGTGGGTCCATCATTGTGGCCCCTGTGACAAGCCTTCTCTGCGAGGGTCACCAGGACACTCGTGAGCCCTCCCCCTCACCATGCATTGTCTTCCTCTAGTGACTGACCCTCCCACGACGTCTCCAAACCCAGGGATGTGGGCAGGGTTCTGTCGTGATCCACGAGGTTTTCATTGGCTGATTTTGGGAAGTAGGTGGCCAGGCCTTTCTTCCTAGGTGCTGGGGATGAACTCAAACCAACAGCATTAAGGCTAACAGCCAAGTGTCATTTGTACCACCAGGGACTCAGCCTCTACCCCTTCCTGCTGCATCCCCCTGCCCCCCACTTGTGCGACTCGAGTGCAGAGGATAGAAGAGCCCGTGCACTCGTGTAGGGAAGAGAGGAGATGAAGAGGCCAAGCCCAGGGCTGGGTGGAGATGACACTGTGATCACCAAGAGCTGTGTCTCCGAGCAGATGCCAAGTGTCTGCTCTCCACATGGCTGAGCTGGCTCCATGGCCTGGCAAAGGGGGACAGAGCCCAGCACAAAGCGGAGGCCGCCACCGACCCCCACTGAACCCCACATCTTGTCTTCATTTTCTTCCTCCACGGCCACAGCCCATCTGCCTGTGCGGGCCAGCCGGAGGAAAGGGTGCCTCAGGACGAGGCGCAGGCTGTGGGCAGGGACCTGCCACCTCCCTGCGTTACAGCCTCCCTTCTAATGGTGGCAGTTGTCACGGCGGCTGCCTGGAGGCTCTTGACCTGACAGAGGCTCGTCTCAGCCAGGGGCTCTGCGGCTTCCCGGGAGGGGTCTGCACACCACACGCGCCCAAGCTCAGGGGCAGCACCGCCCACCGCAGAGACAGGACAGTCACCCGCAGCCGTCCGTCTGCCCTGAGGAGGCGTCCCCTGCACACGGGCCCCGCTCCCCACCCAGGGCGGCTCCAGCTCTGCTCCCACCACTGCCGCCCTCTGGGCCAGGCTGGCCTTGCCTTTCCCAGGGCCTCTGGGCCCCAGCTCGTCCCACCTGCACGTCCAGCAGGGAATCCCAGGGGGAGTCTATTGCCCTGTTGCTTCCAAAGCAGTCCCGGTTTCCCAGGGCCTGCAGAGGAAATCCCCAAATCCTTAGGACTCAGCTTTTCATGTCACCCTCCACCTCTCATGCCCTGGCACCCTGCTGCTCTGAAATGTCAGATCCTTGAGGTGCCGCAGCAACACGTCTACACACATGTACAAATGTATAATATACATGCATAACAAACATATACACGTGTGAATGCACACATGAATGCATAGACATGTGCAGACACACACCTGTACAATACCTGTAAACATGCACCTGTACATACACACATGCTTACATCATACCTATGTCAAAATACATGTGTACAAACACACATGAACACACATAAACATTCACACCACAAATACATATACACACATGCCCACACACATATATGTGTACTCATGAACACGTAAATATGCAGTTCACACATGCAAACTTACATAAAGCACACACACATGTATATGTATATATATCTGTGTGCACACATGCAAACACAATACACGCATGCACATATACATAATACAAACGTGTCACGGATTGAGTCATGTCCCCTTCCCCCAAATGTGTGTAGCAATTAGACTCAGCCATGATCCCTAGGATTCTGAGATGTTCCTCCGTGTTGTAAATCCTGCCTCTACGATGTTACTGGTGATGGATGGGCACGGTTGTGTGTGTGAGGCAGGACTCAGTGTGTAAGACTGCACTGTGTCTTGGGCCGTCTTTTGAGATACAAAGGAATGGGGTAGGGCATTGGGGACCTCATGCTATCGGGAAAGAAGCAGTACTGGGAACAAAGAACTTTGGAGCTTGGGTCCCTGTCACTCAGAAGGTCCCAATTCAGAGAAAGACTGAGGGCGAGGACCTTCCTCCAGAGCCAACACAGAGAAAGCCTTCCACTGGAGCAGATGCCCTGAATTTGGACTTTCAGCCTGCTTTTCTGTGAGAGAGTAAACTTGTCCCTGTTGAAGCTACTTGTGGTGTTTCTGTTAGAGCACCACTAGTGACAAAGACAACCAAGAGTGTATGTACACAAACACACATGCATGTATGTATACACGTGTGCATGTACATACACACACACACACACAGATTGCTGTTGTCCTCATCAGGTGCTGCTGAGCAGGCTCTGACCCACGGTGACCGCGAGCCTCGCCCGGCAGGCACCCTGACTGGCCTTGCGCTGTCCCCATGGTCACTGTCAGGCCCGAACCTGTTGCTGGAGCTGCTGTGTCCATCGGCATCCTGAGGGTCTTCCTCTTCCCCTGCTGACTCTCTGCTTTACCAGGTGTGACATCCTTCTCCATGACAACATGTCCAAAGTGTGTGCAATGCAGTCGTGCCGTTCTCCCTCCTAAGGAGTGCTCTGACTTTACTTCTTCCGAGGCAAATTTATTTGCTCTTTCGGCAGTCTGCAGTACATTCACTTTTCTTTGCCAGCACCACGTGTCCAGGGCATCACTTCTTCTCTAATCTTCTTTATTTGTTGTCCAGCTTTCACATACATATGATGCAACTGAAAACACCATGGCTCGCGTCAAGCACACCTTGGATACATGTTCCCATATACATGCATATGCACAGACACATACATGAACACATCCAAACATACACATGCATGCACACTGACACACATACATGTATGTGCACACACATGCTGAAGCGTATACACACGCAAGTGTAGTTATATACACATGCGTAGATTCTTAAGTGTGCACATACACACACACTCACACACACTCCAACATGCCCCCTGTGTTCCTGCTGCACTGGACTGTGCAGTGGCCCTCGACGCAGCCCCGGCACTCTCTGGGAGCTCCCTTCCCTCCCTGGGCACCACCCTCTTCTTCTCTAGGAGGCTTTCCCAGGACACTGAGGCAGAACGCTCACCACAGGCAGCACACGCCACTTCTGGGTGTACACACATGTTATCCCATTTAACTGGCACAAAAGTCCTGGGGTAGAAGGGACTGAGTCACTTGCTCTGAGACAAAAAACCAGGAAGTGGGAGCAGGAACGTAGCCCATGGTGAGCTCTGGGCCTGGAGTGCTTGTCACCACACCGCTTAGCTGTCTCTGGGATGGCCTCAACCCCTGCGGATGGTTTCTCGGGCTTAACTATGAAAACGATTTTGGACGTGGTGCAGGATTGGACAGTGTTTTGTTCTGTTGTGCGTCAGGTCGCTGGGAGTTGGAACCGACTAGACAGCACCTGACAACAAACCAACAACACACTTCCTCAGTCTACACAGGACAGACAAAACACAACGGACTCATCAGGGTCAAACTTCAGACAAGCAAAGAATAATTTTTCAGCTGAAGCGTGTCCAGAATATTACCTAGGACATATCTGTGCTAAAATGTTATTTATTATGTATCTGCAGTTCAAGCTTAACTGGGTGTCCTATAGGATTTTTTTTGTTTTTGATTTTGCAGATTCTGGCAAGCTTACCTCAATTCTCCTTTTTGAGCACATATTTATATTTTATTTATCCTTTCCTGTTCACACATCAATACAAAACTTCCCAAAGCTACCATCTGCAAGTGCTTAGCATATTCTAAAACTATGCTAATCGCTTCATCTGTATGGACTCATTTCATCCTCAGAATAACCCTGTACGTTGGTGCTGTTAATAGTAGCTGGGATTTACTTAAAACAAGAAGCACTTATTATCTTAGTTCCTGCAGGTCAGGAATTCGGGAAGGACCTAGGCAGGTGGTTCTGGCTTGAGAGTCATTCGTCAGGTCGCAGTCCAGATGTGAACCAGAAACAACAGAGGAGGAAGAAGAGACAGGAATAATGGAAGGAAATGGAATGCATGGCTCATTGCTACCCCAAACAGCTGCCTTCTCTGCCACGAGACCAGAAGAACCAGATAGTGCCCAGTTACCATCACTGAATATTTTGATCAAATATTCTGTAGAAGAATCTGATCAAAGGGCAAAACTATAAAACAGAATTTCAAATTCTCAATATGGAATCCAGACTTCTGGAGCCATGGAGGCTGGACAAACTCCTGAAACATTTACCCTGATATACTCTTTAAGCTTCTAACTTTAAATAAAAAATATACCCTGAAGTCTTCTTTAAACTAAACAGTAGTTTAACTTAAGTAGTAAAAAAAAAGAAAGAAAGAAAGAAAGAAAGGTGAAAAAAAGGCTGCCTTGAGCATTGTGCTCTTTTAAAGAACTTTTTGTATGGAATCAAATTGACCCCAACAACTCAGAAGATTGTACAGGAAGCTTGTGAGCAGAGAATTTACACTAATGAGGGGAGACAATTTGGATGAGGATGGCTGCACAACTTGAAGAAGGTCACCAACATCACTGAACTACATATGTAGAGATGATTGAATTGCTATATATTCTGCTCCGTATGTTCTCAACAACAATAATAAAATAAATCATTTAAAAAAATATGTGAGACCAGGGCTGCAGTCATCAGAAGTCTTTCCCAGGGCTAGAGGACCCACATCCGGTGGGGCCTCCTCACATGGCAGCCAGGTAGGTGTGGACAGAAGGCCTTAAACCAAAACTGAAGTCAATTCTGACTCATAGCAACCCCACAGGACAGAGCAGAACTGCTTCCTAGGATTTCCAGGGAGTAGCTGGTGGATTCCTACTGCCAACCTTTGGGTCATCAGCCAAGCTCCTAACCACTGTGCGGCCAGGGCTTTATCAGCTGCTATTATCTTCCCCATTTTACAGGTGGAGAAACTGAGGGTGCATGAGATTAAGGAACCTACCATTCTAGCAAGTGGCAGAACTGAGACTGTAACTCACGCTTCTTGACTCCAGACATGAACCCTGAATCCCTGCTCAGCCTTTTTGCAGGCACAGAAGTATGCAGTACGTGTCAGAGAGGAAACGTTTGTAGGAAGCCTTTAAGTGCTGCTGCAGGTGCCTTAGTGTGACTTCAAGCACAATACAGGCTAAGAGAATGATGCCCACCAGACTTCTGGGAGGCTTGGAGGAGAATCACTGGTAATTACCCCACTAATTCATTACAGAGAAACAGCTGTTGTGAAAGGGTACCACAAGTGTGCATTCCCAGAAGTAGGGCAGGCGTGTCCCATGCTCTCGATTTGCTTTTCCACAGATAATTCAGAAAGGAGGTCCCATCCAGGCCTTGTCAGAGCAATTATAAGTCCTCAATTTATGGAGCCCTCGTCACCCAGAGTTGACCACGTGACACTGAAGGGCACAAGAAATGTGACATCAGGGCCGTCTTAACTGGAGCATCACTGGAAACAACGTGGAATGCGCTCTTCCAGGGCTTCGTGGTCACTAGCTGCATCTCTGGGCGGCTTCCAGGCTGAACCCTGCTCTCACTAAGTTCTTTCCGCAAATGGTCTCTTTCCGTCCCTTCTTCCACGCTCCCCATAATGTTGGGGTGAGAAGCCATGGTGTCTCTGTGACGAGGATCAGGAAGGAATTGGAAGCTGAAGCAGGTGGTGCCACCTGTGGTGGGCTCCGATTGCGGGCCCGACAACTGCTGCCCAGCCGCGGGGACCCACACAGCCTCCTGTTTCCGAGGACTTTCCCACCATCTGGGCTCAGGATTTCCCATGCTCAGAAACCTCCCCTCGAGCCAGTGTGCCCCATTTCAAATGCTACCGCTGCTTGGATCGTCCCTTCACAGGCCCTTCTTCCCCTGAGACAGTTGAATCCTTTCCCGCCATGCCCCCCACCTCCCTCAGCAATTTTGGCCCATCTGTCTGCCAGTAACGACTGTCCACCAGAGAAGGGCTTCCACCCAGCACCTCGTCCAAACTCAGTTAGAAATCGGCTTGGAGCTTCTCCAGGAATATCCCATCACCCTCTGCTCTCATCACAGTTTTGTGCGTCTGACAAAGACAGAAAGCATTTGTAAGTTCATTTGAGAAAAAGCTCCTGTGTCCTTCTTCTCTTGTCTTGGGCTATCAACTGCTGGCTCTGTAATAGTCCACACTGTGGAGCATGAGACAGGAGATTAGGGAGCAATTATTTCCTAAAGAGACCCAAGAGGCCAGCTGTATCTCCTTGCCTTCTTTTCCTTGTGTGTATTTAATTTCTTTGCCCTTGGAAAAGCCAGTCTCTAATTATTAATTAGCTCATTTAACAATGTTCCCTGAACATGGACTTGGTGCTGGGCTCTGGATGACCCTCTAGAACAACAGGAGCAGCTAGCATTGACTGAGTGCTTTTGGGATGTTTAGCTGTGTGCCACATATGAGCCATGTGTGGCCTTGTGCAGTCCTCACAAGAGGGAGGTAGAGCTGCTTCCTCTCGTTTACAAAGCGAGCTGAGCTCAGGGTCACACAGTGCGTACCCAGTGGACACACTGGCCCAGAGCTCCTGCTCCTGTCCATTGGCCAAAACCAGGGACAGTGTGTAGGCATCCACCCTGCACAGTTTGGCGCTGGAAGACACAACTGGGAAGTGAGCATTTCACAGCTACACTACTGGACAAGAAGCCAGAATAACATCGATTATTTTGTGTGGGACAGATGCAGCATTTGGGTATTCTGAAGAAATGCCTTGCTAGGTATAATGGATTGCATTCTGTTCCCCCCAAAGCATACATAACAATTTGGCCGGACAGGTGATTCCCAGTATCATATGATTGCCTTCCACTTTGTGATTTTCTTATGCTACAAATGCTAATTTCTGTCTGTGGTTAATTGACTGGATTATGTTAGAGAGGGTTAGGGTGGGACTGTAAATCTCTTTCTAAGGTCACCTTCTTGCTCCAGTTTAAAGAGAGTTTTCCTGGAATGTGGCTTGAAACAACCTTTTATCCTTTCATCCTACAAGAGACAAAAGGAAAGGGAAGGAAGCAAAGAGTTGGGAACCTTACACCATCAAGAAAGCAGCACCAGCAGTAGAGCATGTCCTTCAGACCTGAGGTTCCTGAGACCTGACCCAAGACTGATGCAATACGAGGACGTTCCCCCAGAGCCGACAAAGAGGGAAAGCTTTCACCTGGAACAGACACCCTGACTTTGGACTTGTAGCCTGCTGGACTGTGTAAGAATAAGCTTTTCTTTACTAAAGCCATCCACTCATGGTATTTCTGTTAGAGCACTACTAGATGACTAAGACAGAATTTGGTCCCAAGAGAGTGGGATACTGCTCTGATAGATGCCAAAAGTGTAGGAGCAGTTTTGAAACAGTGACTGGATAGAAGATTCAGAAGTAACTGAGGAGAACTGTTAATACTGAAGACGGTGCATACGGTGGGAGAAGTAGCAGAGGGCGAGCAGCAGTGGCAGACAGGCAGCTGCAGAATAAGGCCAGCATGAGACAGTGCTGGAGCTGACACACAGAATGAGAAAGTGCCTGTGTGCAGGAGGCTTCCTGGCAGAGTAGGGTGCCTCTGGGCACTTGAATCAATGGAGTTACAGAGCTTTAGAACATCTGCCCCTGCAGGGCATATGCAGGCCTGAGGCCCAGGCCATGTGGCCTTAAGAAGCAGAAGCTTAAGAAACTGGTGGATTTTTCTATATCAGAAAGCATAGTGCAAGTTAAAGAAGATGTCACACACATAGAAGTCCTTTCTTAAATAGAAGAACTAACAGGTGTGTGTTTTCATTAGTAATCTGCACAGGGAAAGCCCCTGGCGACATTTGCAGATAGACTGTCAGTAAAGATCAGAGCTTTATAGGAAAGCTCTCTCAATCTGGATAACCTAATATGGTCACCTAATGATAATCTTGGCCCCTACGGTCACCATGAGTCAGACCTGACTCGATGGAACTTGGCTGGCTGGCTAATGATAACCTTGGATTTCAAATACTAAACTTAGATTCAAATTAACAGAAAAAGAAAAAAGAGAAACTGTGTGTTTAAATGAGTTTCACCTATAGATATACTCCAGAAACGCCAGAGGATGGTGGGTGCGTAACACTGGGAGAGGTAAAAGTTTTCCAGAAATGAAAAAAAAAAAAGAGTCCTCAATTTGAAAATTCATACCAAATACCAGACTGTATAAACTGAAAAACAACATCAAGGAAAAAGAAAAAAATTCCAGAGCCACGAGATTGCAAAGACATATTACCTAGAGAGGAAGAACAATCAGTCTTTGAGAAGACTTCTAACCAGCAACAACTGATTACAGAAGACAGTGGCATATCACCCTTAAAAACCAAGGAGATACAGCTATCAGCCTATAATTTTATCCCCAGCAAAACTATATTGGCAGATTGCAAAATGAAAACATTTTGGATAGACAAAGAAATGGAAAATTCACTCTCCATGGAATTATTTATAGCAGGGGTTGGAACACACAACCCACTGGCCAAATTCAGCCTGGCAACTGTCTTTGTAAATAAAGTTTTACTGGAACACAACCACACCTATTTATGCACGGATTGTATATGGTAACTTTTACATTACAATAGCAGAGTTAAGTGGTTGTGACAGAGACTCTGTGGCCCATAAAGCCAGAAATATTTACTACCTGGCACTTTTCAGAAAAAAATTATTGATCCTTGCTCTACAGCACCCAATATTTTTGTGTGTATTTATTTATCCAGCAAATATTTAATGCATGTCTATCCTGTGTGCCAAAACCCAACCCATAAAGAAATGAGGACGGTCTGGCTCCTGACTCTAGAAGATAACAGACGTCGTAAGGGCTTCACCAGACAACAACTCCTCTTTTCTGAGAGATGGCATTAGGAAGCAATGTCAGGAAGCCTTTAGGGATATGTCTGAAAACAACAACAACAAAAAAACAAGCCAGCTGCTCTTGGCTTCTCATTGGTTCCACGTAGTGTGTTTGACCCCTCCCCGTTTCAGGCACACAAAGATGGTTCACGGGTCACAGCTTTGCTTCAGTTTCTGGTATCATGAGTGTAGTCACGTGTTTCTGATTGTTTGCAGTCCTTATCTCCCTTCTTCCCACCACACCCTGCCTTGCAGCTGAGGGCACATTGACCCTAAATTTTGGTATAATCCCTGAAAACCAGGTTCTGCTGTGTTGTACTCCAAGCCTTTGTGAAGGCCCTTCCTGTCACCTGTGACACCCTTCCCACGTTGCCTGGCTTGGCTTACCCTTCTGTATCTCCTCCAGGAAATACTGCTGCAACTCCAGCCTGGGCTGATATCCCTCCTCTGTATACAGCACAGATTTGCCTCTTTATATTGAATTACAACATGTCTATTGAGGGCCTTCTATTTGCACCTCATTGTGCTGGGTGTTTATCTTTGTGTCCAAATAACTTTTCTGTTCTACCTCACTCTTTCTGAGGCTGGTACACACCCAGGACCAGAATAGCCCAAGGTGACATTTGCTGTGTGATTCAAAGTGGAGAAGGAGTCAGAGGTTCCTCAGTGTAAAGAGCCTGCATGAGAGAGGCTGAAAGGAAGCCTCCAGAAGTGTGTGAGAATCCTACGGGGACATCACCTGGGCCCACACATGGTGTTGATTTTTAAGCCAATACTGGGAGGCAGACTTGATCCTGCAGGCCTGCAGGTTGTAACCAACTGTTCAGAGAAATAAGAATCTACATAAGTGAAACTGGTGAAAATCCATCAGAGTGAAGGCAGAGAGGGAGAGAGGAGAAAAGGGGTGAAGCAGAAGGGAGGATGGAAGCAGTGAGTTTCTGCTCACTGGAGACCTCCCCCACCTCTCCAGATGCTTCTGTCTTGCTTGCATCTCTCACCATTCCGCCACTTCCATTTGTCACCCTGCGGCTTGCCACTTAGCCGGGACATGGTTCTGGAACGCTGGATGCATGACACATGTCTGGCTGATGGACGTTTATGTTTCTTCATTCTGGCCCCTGACAGATACACTAATTCTTACATCTTCCTTGCAGGTCTGAACAATTCTGAGCATTTCTGACAGCAAAGAAAGAATTCACTCACTCAGAGATTGAAAAGCTCAAATGGATTTATAATGGTCTGAATAATAGGGAGCTCAATTTACTTAATGTCTTGAGATACTTACGACTTCACCTGTGAGAGTTTGGGGATTTAAAGAATACATGTCTTCCCATGGGAAAAAGAAAAGGTTGACTATTCTGGCCATTTCTATACATCAGATTCTATTATTTTGCTGTGCATTTGAAATTCAAAGATGTGCCTCTGTGGGACACTCTTATGACATGTAACTTAGAAGATGTGATGAGCAGAGGGCAAACTGGGTAACTTGAAGGCCGTATACTCCTATGTGAACTCGAGGGTTTTTCACATAGATTGTGGAAGGCAATCATATGATACTGGGAATCACCTGTCCGGCCAAATTGTTATGTACGCTTTGGGGGGAACAGAATGCAGTAGGCAAGGTTGGTATCTTTACACCCATTTTATAAATGAGGAAACTGAGGCCGAGAGGGCCTAGGGCCCACCCTGCTCAGCTGCTTGGTGGTATATCCAGTCTCTAGATTCACTCAGCCCATTCTCTGCCTCTTGACCCTGTAATATTTTGCAGACTCCCAACCAAGGCCAGCTTCACGCATGTGACCTGGGTCCTAAAGCAGGGTCCTGCTCTTAGAAGGGCCCCTGCTTAGCTCAGTGTTCTGCTACTGCCATCTTGAAACTCTGAGGTTTTGACCCAAAGGCTCCTAAAATTCTATAGGCAGTTCTGCTCCCAACTCCATGGTGCCTCCTGCCTTCCTTGCCCACCAGATCCCAGGAACACCCGCCATGCTGTGGCTCCCAGGCTTGCCTACGGCTACTGGGACTTCTCAGCCCGCCTTCTGGGCTTCCCGGCATATCTGCTGGCTCTCCCGGGGCCACAGGACCGAGGCCTCTGTTAACGCACAGGTGAACATAGGCAGCGTGTTCGGTTTGCTGCTCCACGTCCTGCAAAACAAATTAGTACCCAGCTCTGCCAATTCGTCAAAGCTCCAATTTCTTGAAACGAGTTTCATTAAATCAAGAGGCTCATGGGTCCTCTCACATTAGATAGTGACCAAACCTACTCTGAATATTGGATCTCTCCCGGCCCTTTAGCTACTTGGCTCTCTTTGTGTGAGTCCCTGCCTCTGCTAGTCTCCAGGTTTTGATTCTCTTGGGAAGGGTGGAGGGAAGGAAAAAGGGGGGAAGGAAAGAACGAAGACAGCCCCCCTCTTTTCTGACATTCTGGACCCCCTGGTGCCTTGCAAGTCTTGAATTTTAAACATGTTTTAACTGGGCAAAGCAACAGTGGGAGGGTACTGCTTAAAGGGTAGCGGGCTTCTGTCAAGGGTGATGAAAACATTTAAACAAGAATAATGGTGATTTTTGCACATGGTGAACATTATTAATGCCACTGAACTGTGCACGTAAAAAATATTTAAAATGTTTTACTGAATATATTTCACCAAGCTATAACATTAAGGAAAATAAATAAATTATGCTGCTTCTCAGTGTCTGTATTAAAATAGTCATTGAAAGAAAACAGAAGATCCAACAAAATGTGCATCAGTTCTGGCTACCAGGCTCAAGAAAGATGTGTTTCTACTCAGCTTCCCCGTGGAAAGCATGCCCTGCGAAGGCCACTGTCAGCTGCTAGCAATGACGGCACTCTCCCGGGAGCATTGGGCCCACAACTGTGGTCCCCTAGGTGGTTGGCAGAGCACCTTTCACATCCCTATAAAGGTGTCCAGGATGTGATGTCAGGGGACAGAGCCAACTCTCTCCCCAAATTCATGTCCTCCCGACAGCCTTGAATGTCTGCTGCCCAGGATGGTCCCCAGGCTCCTGGCCTTCCTTAGTGTCCAAGCCACCTCCTATCATGCTCCATGATGGGATGGGTGCCACCTCCAGAATGGAAGCTCTCTCCTGTCCCCTGGAGAGGCCCATGGAGAGTCAACTTGTAGCCGTGTGCACACCAGCAGCAAGGGAAATGCCACAAACCAGAGCAAACTTTCAGAGTTTTTATTACACACTGGGCAGCGTTTTCTGAGCATTAGGGTGATGAAGGGATTTCTCTCCATGATACCACTTGCCACAGAGCCTGATGGTGCAGATGCGTTTTCAAAATGCAACTCAAGCTTTAGGAAAAACATTTTGGATTCAGGACACAAATTAAAACAAAACAAAACATATATATGTATATATACATACACAGTGACTTTACTTTTAAAAGAACCACATAAAGAAAAAGTCAAAGTTGAGAATAGCTTTCATAATAAATAATCGCTTCTCTAAACTTTACAAACGCCACCCGCAAACTAGAGCCTCGTCTTCCCTTGGCTGGATGTTGACGTGAAGGGAGACCTGTGACAGTGCAGGAAGCACGTATCTAGAACTGAGCATGTGGTCGAGGCCAGAGCTGCCATTCACATCTTAAACTCGTCCATGCCGTGACCTTGCTGTGTCCTGCAATGTTCTCAGCTGCCTCCTGCCAGTTAGAGGAGACAGCCTCCTCCCCAGGAGGCAGACTGACAGGCCATAGCCCCGATGTCAGACCCGCGGAGCAGGACAAGCGGGAAGGTCAAGGTGCCACTGAAAGAGTTCGTGAACCGTCAGAAGCTACACTTTCTCTTGTTGCTGATTACACAGATAAATACAGACTTACTTACATTACAAAGAGTTTGTGACTTATTTTGAAGGCATTCCGCAAAGATCCACATTGATTCAAGAAGGCAAAATATTCAGTCTCCTAGCTTTGCATGGGGCTTTCTTCAAACTAGAACTCAACTGAGCCCCAGTCTAGGGGCCTGAACAGCTACACAGGACACAGAATGACCATCAGCTGGACAAGAAGCTCTTGGGTGCGTACCCCAGAGCTCAAAACCAGTGGAGTGTAATTTTCCACTTTCCCTGTCATAACCGTCAAGGTTTCTTCTGTCTTCTAACTTGCTGAGATGTGTTGTTTTGCTGGGTATCTGGCACAGCTGTAAATTTTTGTCTAAATTTTACGGGCTTCAGTTGGTCACCACCTGCACAGCTACCTTCTGTGCCTAACGGGGATGTGCCCTGGCCCCAGGTAACCAGGGACTACATGGGCCTCCTCCATTTCAGGACATAAACGCCTCCACGTTGGCCTGCCCCTGCCACCGTGGTCTTCACCTCTATTAAAAGACAGACACCTGTTTACACCTGCGAAGAGTCACCTTGGGGACCACTTATTCCCCAAGAGAATTCATATCAGAACTCACACAGTGGCTTTCCAACCTGCCGTCCCTCTTCTGAAACAATTTTCTCCATGAAATCAGAGCCATGGTCAAGTTCCAGGACCCTTCTGGGGTTGGTTTACCTGTGACAAGCCCAGGGTCATTGGGATGTAGCCATTCTTGGGATGGGATGTATTTTTAAGTAGGGTCCTTTAGGTAGAGTTTCCCCCCTCAGCACAATGCATCGCTTTTGCTCAAAAAGGTGGAAATCTGACTCATATATGTCCATGGCAAGGATCCTGTCCCCTCTGTGGAACAGGATCTGTGGCCTTGTTCTCAAGGGAACCCTGGGAGAGTGAGACAGAAGGCAGGCGGAGCGCGGGGAAGCCGCTGTGGCCAAGCTTCGACGGCAGTGCTGTAAGCTACTCGCATCATGACGAGTCCTGGATGCCAGCCTATCTACAGGGCAAAAGAAGAGAAGAGGCATGTTACCAGGCGGCTGCTTCCTTACTCAAAGACAGGCCTGTGACTCCGATTTGGCTTCCTGCCCTGCCGCCAGCCCAGCCCCCACTCTGTGCCAAGCTCCATCGCCCGCGTGTCTCAGCAGTTACAGAGCTGCCAGCCACCCCGGGCACTATCGCGCCTGTGTGATCCTCACGAGAGTCCCCGGGAGGACGAGAACCTGGGGACTCCTACCTTGCCACTTGCCAGAAAGCAGACACCGCAGCTCAAGAAGGTGTTTGTTCTCTAAGTAAAGCTTTGTACCAGAGCATTGCCAAAATAACAAATCCTGGAGGGCCCAGCTTCCCTAGATAGTGGGACGGTGACCACCTTGGACCCGGGGGCCCCTGTGCTCACCCATCTCATGTTCCCTACACACCGCTGACAGCAAAAGCAAATAGTTGCCAGTCTGAGTTGATCCCGTCTTACGGTGACCCGTGTGTGTCAGAGTAGAAGTATGCTCCACAGTTTGTTGGGTTTTTTAGCGAAATATCTTATTGAGTTTGTGGTGTTTAAAAAAAAAAAAAAGAAAAGAAGGCCACTGCTGCCCAGTCAATTCTGACTCTTAGCGACCCCAGTGGACAGAGTCGAGCTGCCCACGGTCACCCCGAGTCTGCAATCTTCATGGAAGTGGATGGCCACGCCTCCCACGGGGCAGCCAGGGGTTCGAAACACCGGCACTCCGGTCAGTGGCACAGTGCTCAGTGGCTGCAGGGCTGCTGTAAGACGAACTCGACACACAAAAAGCCCACCCTACTGCCTCTGAGCCGATTCCGGCTCCCAGCGAGTCCACGTGGCAAAGAGGAGCCGCCCTGGAGGGTTTCCAAACCCGCTGTCCTTATGAGAGCAGGTCCCAGGGCTTCTCTCCTGAGGCGCAGCTGGTGGGCTCAAGCTGCTGAACCTCCAGCTCGCAGCGACTGCTGCGCTACCAGGCCTCTCCGGCTCCGCAGGGTTCACAGCACCTGGTTTGCTGTACGTCGATCCTCAGGCCTCTCTCTGGAGGAGTCTCTGGGTAGACTCAAACCCCTGATCTTCCAGTTGGCAGCTGGGCCTGAGGACGCCAGCAGTGGGCACCACCCAGGGGCCCTGGACAAAGCACCTCAGCGTTTCTCCTGTCAAGTGCTCTGCTGTGCCTCGAACACACCCACCCCAGGACTTGGGGCTCGCCAGTCTCCTGCCTGAACCCCTCCCTGCACGTGTCCCTAGAGGTCGTCCTTGCTTCCGTCAGGCAGTGCCACCTTTTAGGCCAGCTGTCCTCTGTCCACCCATCTGCAACTGCAGCCACCCCAGTACTCCCTGCCCCCACCCCTGCCCCTGTTCTCCTCAGCATGCCCCTGTCTGCTGTATGTGGTGGCTGGCTGCTTTTGTCCCCAGGAAGACAGACACCTTGTCCTGTTCCCTGCTGTGCCCCTGGCTTAGCGATCCATGACTGGCACGTAACAGGTGCTCGAGCAGTCTGTGCTGAATGACTGCGTGAGCCAACCAATAAATGACGGGATGAATGGATGACTTTAATCAAGTCCCACTTTTCCCCTGAGGAGTTTTGATTCGGGGCACGGAGGAGAGAAAGCAGAGAACAGGAAGGCTTGCTCGGGAGCAGCTGGGGTCTGACTCACCCTCTCCAGGGACCCCCCCCCCGCCGCCTTGTCTGCTTTTGTCCTTTCTCTTTTTATTACAGAGGCTGGCATGTCCCTCTCCGGACCACTAGAAGCAATCTGCCACCCACTTGGAAAGCCTCTTGTCTAGCGAGCAGGGTCTCATCCTATCCTGTGGTTAAGTCCCCACAGGAATGACAGCCACCTCCAGGCCACTGTTAAGTCCATAAATTACCACCACATTGCAGATATGGAGGCGAGTTGTTAAAAAGCTTTCTGATGGAAGAAATAACAAAATTCACCCAACTCAACTGCCAGAGACCCAGAGGACCACCCGTATGAAAAAAGGAGCAGGTTACAAGTCATCCTCGCCATCGTCAAACACACTGAGGACTTGGGGGTGGGGTCTCTGCTGCCAGGCAGCGGTAATTCACCTCTGTCCAGATCCAGCTGAAAGGAAACAAGGAGGTTTTGCAATGACCAGGGAGTCAAAGGGGAACAGGGGGCAGGTGGGTAAGTCCAAGTGTGTCTGACACACAGTGGGGACAAGCTTTGTCCAGGCCCAGAAAATCCAGGGTTGGAATGGACACAAGAGTTGACTTCCAGAACACAGGGTGGGCTGGGCAGGGGTCAGAGGAATGATGGCATCTGTCTATCTGCAGCTTTCCCCTCTCTCCCCTAGAATAATGATCCCATAGGGCTGCTGTCTGGGGATGCAGCACCCCACAGCCTGGTTCTCCACCCAGACACTGCCTCCCAAGCACCCCCCCAAGGGAGCCTCGGAGAGAGCTTCGCCTCCTTGGGGGCAGCCCTCCAGAGCCTGCTGGCCTCCTCCTCTTCTCTGCCTGCCTTCCTGTGCCCTAGGTGTCCTGTGGGGAGAAAGCTGGCTTTCCTGAGTCCACCTGTATTTCGGGGTGCCTAGGCCTGCGTGTCTCACAGAGACCTCTGTTTCCTACCAGCGAGCATGTCAGTGTCTGCTCCCCTACCCCAGGACCACACAGTGTGCATGGGGTCTGCAGGCCGAACTCAGGCAGGTGGGTGGCCTTCTGTCCCTATGGCTCCATCATTCACGGGACGTTATGGAGGTAGGAAGGAGAAAGGAGAGGACATTAGCGCTGGGTTTTCCCAACAGTGCACCAGGACCCCAGGCTCCTCAGGTGCCCCTTCTTTGTTACCTGCTTTGCTGCCTCTGTGTGTGTGTGTGGGTGGGTGTGGGTGGGTGTGTGTGTGTGCATGTGCCAGGGAAGCCACTAAGCTGGCACCCCCTACCAGCTTAGAAGGGGCTTCCAAAGTGCGGCTCTGAAGCTGGGTGGGTAAGTCTTGGCCCAACATAGAGAGAAGGAGTGCTGAGGAGCTCATAGGAACCCCCGTCAGGCACGATCGCCTGTTAAGTGTGAACACCTGGCAGGTGTGAGTGCCTGTTAGTTGTGCGTATCTGCCAGGTGTATGCCAACTCCAGCCCCACAGAGGGGCCTCATCTGGAGCTCCTGAATGCTGCAGAAAGGCACTCAGACTCTAACTGGGAAACTGGAGGTCTGAGGCCAGGCAGAGGAGCCTCGGAAGGAAGGGCTGGTGACAGACCCCTAAGATCAGCCCTGGGGAAGCGCGGTGAGTGTTGCTGTGCTCCAGCGCACCGGGGGGCCCGGAGGCAGTCTCCACGGTGACCTGGCTGGTTGGAGTTGGGGGCCACACCAGGCTCTGCGCATTCATTGCAGTGAACCCTGATGCAGGAGGTTCTCTCAGCAGTGACTATGGACTCGGAGGCCGTGGGGGCCACCAAATGAGACAAGCGAGAAGCTAGGTGAGCAGGCACCGCATGCCGCCCTCCAACACGGAGGCCACACTCCAGCCAGCCTGCAGCCAGAAGGGGATACAGGCCCGGGGAGGCCGTGGGCTGAGGGAGCAGGGGACGGGCCCAAGGAGGCTGTGAGGGAAGGCAGTCCTGGGGAGGCCAGATAGCTCCATTTGTTTTTTAATGAGAAGCTAAAAATACACTTAAAAATTTATTTTTAAATTTTCAAATATAGCCAACTTGTTCAGAGTTCTTCCAAGTGCGGGGTAGGCCAGAAGAAATACATCTGGAGACAAGATGAGACCCCAGACACACGGTCTTGGGGCAGCAGAGGGGATGCCGTGGTACCCGCCCCCCTGGCCCCGACACCCTGGAGCGCAGGGCTGTGTCTACAGGACAGTCAGACCCTTTTTCCGGAACCCTCCAACCCAGCCTCACTGGTATCCAGAAAAGTACAGGGTAGTGGGGAGGACATACCTGCTGCCATCCAGGGCTCGAGAGCAGAAGCGCGCACAGGCCTTGTCACCTCTCTGCATGCAGGCGCAGCGCAGGTGTGTCTCTGCTGGTGCTCCAGGCCTCCCTGAGCGGGAATCCACGGACCTCTTGTCCCGGAAGCTTCCCCAGTAATTGGATAGTCCGTAGGGCACAGTGCGCCTGCAAAGGACGAAGCGCACTGGAGCACAGTAGAGCACACACGGGCCCCTCAGGGAGAGCCGACCAGGCTCCCCTTTCATGGTGTCCGTACCAGATGGCCAGGAAGGGCCGGGCTCCAAGGGAGAACACGGACGTGGAAACGAGCAATGTCTTGCAGCACTGCTCAGGAACTGGGCCAATACCTCCCCCATCCTGGGGTCTCATGTGATCTCTGAGCCACCTTCTGCCCCCACCTCGCCCTCCAGAAAGTACGGTGGGGCTGAAGGACAGACGCGGGGGAGCCCTGGGGAAGAAGAGCATCCCTTCTGTAGGATCAAGTCTCCGCCCTCCCAGGAGTTGTCTCCATCCGACATCTGAATATGCATACGTGTGCATATACACGTGTATGTGTGCACATCTGTTCACGTGTGTGGATACCTGCACAAGTATAAGTGTGACTGGTGCGTGCACATGC
This sequence comes from Heterohyrax brucei, assembly GCA_028571685.1. NCBI lineage: Eukaryota > Metazoa > Chordata > Mammalia > Hyracoidea > Procaviidae > Heterohyrax > Heterohyrax brucei. Next base: position 87,867,499 of record CM053156.1, on the reverse strand, counting down.
GTAGCTGTATGTGCACATCTGTGTGCATGTCTGTTCTCATGTGTGAGTGCTCCTGTGAGCTGCATATGCAAGTGTGGTGTGTGTTTAAGTATGCACATCTGTGTTCAGATGTGTACCAGTGTGAGAGCACATGCATGCATGTATGTGTGTCCACATGTGTGTATCCTGTGTGCGAGCATGCAAAGGCTCACCTTGCGTATGTGTATACACTTGTGTGTGAAGGTGCAGAGCACATCGGAATACGTGTACGTGTGCGCGTGTGTGCGCATATATGCACATCTCTGTGCACATGTGTATTTTGAGTACATGCATGCACCTCAGTGTGTGCACGCCCGTGTCTGTGTGTGTGTGTGCGTGTGTGCATGTACATGTGTGCACATACACGTGTGCAAAGCCTGGCCTTCTCCAGCCCAGCTGTGCTCAGTTCTTCCTGCGTGCACTCTAGATGGGCCTTTGCTCTTTACAGGACAACTACAGGGGGACCCCTCCAGCCCTGGGCTCCCCAGGGGCAGGCGTCAGCCACTCTGCCCTAACAGTCTGCCTGGACTCTGCCTCACTCCAGCAAGCAGAGACAATTCAGAAAACCCAAGCACTACATCCAGAAGTCTTCCTTCCCATGCCCAGCAGGCTGGTCCCCAACTGTGCCCCAACTCCTGATCAGTAGCACCATTGAGAATCCTGCCCCACTTGGCAGCCAGAGACGTCCCTCGTGTCCACCTCAAATGGTTTTCTTCTGGGTGCACGTCAGGCCTCACAGCTTGTCCTGATGGCACTGAGACAAATGCCACTGCATTCATCACAGACTACCCTGGCCTCTGTGTCTCATTTCCACAGAGAACCAAGTATCGGCTCCAATCCTGGTACCCTCTGAGAGACCCATGGGTGCCCCGGAGATGTGGCTTTGCATGACCCTAGCCTTGGGGAAGCCTTGTTATGAAGAAAAAAAGAGTCTGAAACTGTTTACCAATTTCATTCACACTAGGGCTTGGAGAGACCTGGGAGATGGCTGTTGACAGGGAGGTGAGACGGATCACTTGTGTGGCCTTGCTCTCCATGGCCTTCTAACTCCCACAAGTGACTGGACAGGACTGTGCAGACTGGGAAATTGTGGCTCACCAGAGGGACTGGTCTGTTTTGCCATTGTGCAGGGCTGGAGGTGAGCCATCCCACCGCCCCAAGGAAGGACAGCTGGGTGTGGAGAACGTGTCATGGGGACCCTGAATCACTGCCCTGAGAAGTTCCCGGAATTAGGAGACAGGCAGAAGAAGCTTGAGAAGCTGTGGCAGGGAAATGAGGGTAGAAGCTGGTGTGGCTGGCTGTTCTGCCCACACAGGGAAAGGCTGGATGCCCTTGGGCAGGAGGACTGCTGGGAGAGTTGGGTGGCCTTGGCTACTCGTCGACAGAGCTGAAAGAGCTTTGTGACATTTGCCCAACCAGAGAAGAGGCCAAGGGCCAGGAAGGGGTGCCTGGGAAGAGGCTGTCCTGATAAAGAACTGTATCCTAAGCGGTCCCAAACCTGAGTGGTGATCCATTACTTCCCCAATAAACACCGTAGTGGTGACTGTTGTATGAGAGCTCCGTGTGGCCACTGCAGTGACTGACCAAGCCCAGCAGAGAAGCAGAGAGTGCCTTGGGAGGGACAGTTTGTGTCAGAACTGGTAAAGATGGCAGAGAGAGGAGGTTTGTCTGACCTCCGCCCTCTGGGAATCAGCCTTAGGTAGTTAAACGTGATTCTCCTGCCCTCACGCAAGGCTGGAAGAGGTGAGACCCTGCCCCACCATTGAACATGATTGTCCTGCCCTCTTGTGAGGTCACAAGAGGTGAGACCCTGCCCCATGCCGTGGCTACAGATAGTAGTGGGGCATTTAAAGCTGTTTCTGAAGCACATGGGACTCAAAACCCTCTCTCCCCAAGGAGAGAGGCCACTGCCAAGAGTTCAATAGGGAAAAAGTTAAAGCAGACGCCTGTCTCATTAAGGCTGTTCGGCAGGGTTTGTGAGACAAATTACTAACCATTAAGGAAAATTTATGGTGGACAAAAGCTACTTTTGCAATAAGTCTTGGTTTTCTTGTGACTTCCCAAAGAGCAACTAACTGCTGGAGTGCCTTTGAACCCTACAGAGAAACACTAAAAATCTGTCTCAAAGGTGTCATGACATCCTCTATGGCGTTTCAAAGTAAAATCAAATTGAATTTATTTTAATTTGAAAAACACAGGGCATAGAGCCTTTTAGGGGATGAAGGGGTAAAGTGGGGACTCCCTACAGTGACCTGATATTTGGGCGATGCCCCCTCCCCATTGGCTTGGAGGCCAGAGCTAGGGGAATTAACCAACCATAGTTTCTCTGTTGTACTTCTCTCCCCAAAGGCTTCACACACAGGCTAGCTGGGCACAGTGGCACGTTCTCTCCTGACCAGGCAGCCAAGTTGCTGAGTGGTCTACTGTCACAAGACAGAGAAAGAAAGCAGGGTCTACCCCTGGTGACACCTTTGAATTGGGTTGGAGAAGAATACTGAGTGTCCCATGGGCTGCCAACAGAACAAACAGATCCGTTCTGGAAGAAGTAAAGCCGCTCCTGGAAAGCAAAGGTGGTGGGACTGCATCTGACAGACTTTGGACACGTTGTCAGGAGGGATCAGTCCCTGGAGAAGGGTATCATGCTCGGTAGAGTGGAGGGCCAGCGAAAAAGAGGAAGACCCTCAGCGAGATGGATCAACACCGTGGCCGCAGTGACGGGCTTACGCATAAAGATGATTGTGGGCACGGCGCAGGACCGGGCAGTGTTTCGTTCTGTTGTGCAGAGTTGTGAGTCGGGACCAAATTCACGGCACCTAACAACAACAACAAAAAGCCCTGTTCCTAACAGAACCCTTGCTAAAACCTCAGTGTTTCCCAGGACTGGGAAAAGGGTAGGGAGAGAGCAGTCAGACAATGCTGACATTGTTGAGAGGCAGGGCTTGGCTAAAGGGGGATTTTTCCAGTAGTAGGGTCACACTGAATTGCCAAGTGTTGACACAAAATCCGGTCTCCCCACTTCCCAGTGAAAATAACAGACGATGCTCCCGTTCCCCATCAGCAGCAGACCGCGACCCTGAGGCGGCCATCAGCCGACAGTGCGTTTCCACATGGACAGCGCTCGACTTGAGCAAAACCACTTAGGAGTGTTTAAGTGAGGAGAAGAAGGCCACGGAGGGCCTGCTAATAAGGAAACGCTCACTAGCTGGGCCCACCGAGCAAGGGGGCTGAGAGGCCCTTGGAATCTTCAGACTGTGACCAAGAGGCTCTTCCCGGGTTGGAAGACACAGAAAACCCTTCACCAAGTGCCAGGTGTTCAAACCTGTGCTATGGGTGCAGCAGGTGCCAGGATGGAGACTGAGGACCTAGAAAGCTTTATAGACAGACAGGTGTCAGCTAGGAGGGTACGGACTCTCGTTCGGGGGTCAGAAGTCTGAAGTCAGGGCGCTGGGAGGGCCCCGATCCCGCCAGAGGCTCCGGGGGAAGGCCCTGCCCTGCCTCCCAAGGTTCTCGGGGCCTCAGGCATTTTTTGCCTGGCAGCTACAGCACACTCCTGCTGTCACATGGCTGGCTCCCTCCTGTCCCTCTCTGTGTCTCCCCTCCTCTTCTAGAGGGGGTCCTGGTGACACAGTATTTACCCAATTGGCAGCTTACCCAAAGGTGGTGGTTTCAACCTACCAGTGGCTGCCTTGGAGAAAGATGTGGCAATCTGCTTCTGGAAAGGTGACAGCCCTGGACACCCCATGGGGTGATTCTCCACTGTCCTATTGGGTCACCATGGGTCAGAATTGGCTCAATGGCAGTGGGCTGCTCAGACGCCATTTGACTGGGTAAGCACCCACCTTACTTGGGCAGGAGCTTGTGTTTGTTTCACTGAAAACGGAAGCCTCTACCAAAACAAGGTCATGTTCACAGACACCAGAGCTCAGGACTTCAGCGGAAACATTTGGGGACATAATCCAAACCATAACACCTAGAACGAGGGGAACAGGCTTGCTCTGACACTCTTGACCCTTGCTACATGGCCACAACATTCTGCGGACAACGTATTTATATAAGGTGAGACAAAGATTCATTGCCTATGATCTTAAAGTCCTAACTCTACAAGCGTAAGGAAATAATCACAGATGGGCAAAAATTTGGCACGAGGAGGATCACTGCAGGAGTGTTTTGAATAAGCTGAAAATTTGAAACGGCACAAACTGCCCAACCAAACAGCACAAACTGCTCAACTTTGGTGAAATAGCTTGGGATCGTCAGCATGGTGGAGTAACGTTAATATGGTGCCCTGGAACATGACCTGGATCACAGCAGGCCCACCCGAGAGTTTATGGGGTCTGGATCTAGAGTGCAAACAGAGGCCCACAATCCATAAGTCTAACATTGTAAGGTTTTCCATCAAGCTGATGAACTTTTAAATACAAACGTTCCATGTTCTACCCTGGCAAACGAAGCTTCGAAACACCCCCAGGAGGCCAGGTCTGGATTTAGAATTCCCCTGGAATTCACTCCCTTCTGGTATGTGGCAGCCTAAGGAGACACAGCACTTCTGTCCCTGCTTTCTCCCACACCAAGAGGTTCCTTCTGGTTGATATGGATGTCCCAGCCTGCACCCCAAGCTCCACCCATTGCCCCCCTACAAGCAGCTGCCCCCCTGTCTACTCTGTGGGTTCAGGGCCATGTATCTGGGGGTCTGCTCTGCCCCTGAGTGTCAGATACCAGAAGATGCCTACACAGGCCCTGGAACTGGGCTCAAGGGTATTGTGATTTCAAGATCCTGAGTAGCTGTGGCCTCGTCTCTGTGTAGTCTAAGAGGAGGTATGTGCCTCTTGGTGCCAGGGGCTCCTGACAGTGCGTGGGGGATGTGGGCAGAGGCCAGCCAGAGCCACCATCTCAGCGCTGACCCCTAGCTTCTCCCGAGTAAGGAAGGCAGGTTTTCCACCCCTCACGTCCCTGCCATGGGCCCACCCCAGGGCCGGGAGAAGGAGAGCTGTGACGGCCTGACTGCCAGTGGTGCGGCTGCACTGACTCTTTATAACATAACAGGTTCGATAACCCGTGAAACTCAACACAAAACAGCTCCACCATGTGCCCAGCCTCTACTGTATGTCCAGCTACCAGGTCTGGTGTGACGTGGACACAGAAAGGCACGTAGGAACCCTAGCCCTCAGGAGCTCACGCAAGTGAAGCGTGAAAAGGCTCAATGGAAACACAACAAGCCAGCGGACGCAGGTGTACACAGAAGAACCAACACACTGCCTCCGGATTGTGGTGTGGGCGAGGAATACTGACCATCCCACGGATTGCCGGATAGACAGACAAATCTGTTTCAGAGGAAAGGCAACCGAAACACTCCTCGGAAGAAAGCGTGGCAAAGTGGCAGCTTGCTCACTTTGGACACGTCATGGGGAAGGACCGGTTGCTAGAGAAGGACATCCTGTTTGATAAGGGGGTGTCAGCAAAGGGGAGGGGAGCCGTCAGAAAGAAGGACGGTGCAATTGCTGAAACAAAGGACTCAGACACGGCTGAAGCTGCTGTGGGCTGGGTGACGTTTCCATTCTGTCACTTGTGAGGTAGCCATGAGTCAAAGCCGGCCCAACAGCAGGTGACAACTGCAACACACAGGTGTGTGCACAGCATGGAGGGGTTGCCGCGCTGGGTGACGGCACTGACAGGGACAGGTTCCTGAGGAACCAAAGGGGCTGCTGGGCAGCTGAGATTCGACACGGAAACTGCTTAGCAGAGAGTCACCACCAAACTCATGGCAGCTGCTGCTGCTTGCTCTAACGAGTCAAGGCATTTGTTTGAGATAGAATAATCCAGGACAGGCTGACGTAGTGGCCTTCTGTGGGCTTCATCCAATCAACAAAGCTACTTTTTTTGTAATGTAGAAATTTCCCATGAACATTCCAATTCCCCAATTCTCCCAAAGAAAGGGGTTCATCATGAAGATGTACAAAGGCCAAGCCTGCGTGCCAACGTGGCACTGCTGTGGGGACAGAGCAAGGGCTCCTGGGGTGGGGCACGAGTCCTCCTCTGGGCCCCAGTGGCCGCCACTGCCCAGAGGTTTACACCTGGCCTCCTCGTCTCACTTTTGTTCCCTGTCTGGCCCATAAGGACATTTGAGTTGACACCTCCTGGTCTAGTGGTTTGTCCCACAAATCAAACAGTCTGGTCCTCTAACAGTGACAAAGTTAGGAGCTGGTGTTACTTTTCTCTCCATAAATGTAAAATCTGTGGCTGTCAAGCCTGTTTGAGCTCCTAGCAACCCTGTAGGACAGAGCAGAACATCCCCACGGGGTGTCCGAGGCTGTAATCTCATGGAAGCCGACTGTCACCTCCTTTCCTCTCTCAGAGCAGCTGGTGAGTTTGAGTTGCTGACCTCCCAGCAGCTGAGTGCTTAACCACTGTGCCACCAGAGCACCTCTTAATAAATACAGTTGGATTTTGTTTGCTTTTAAGCCCAGGCTGTGGCTCACTGTGTCCCCTGCAGAATGTGTGCACACGATCGTCAGAACAGATGAAGAACTGATGACCAGCTCTTTGGGGTCACACTTTTCCTCCTGAAAGGAGAAAGCAAAGGCAACACTGCCTTCGGGCTCAGGGGACATGTACAGGAGGCCCGTCTCTGCTGACCAGTCCTGAGACTGAGAGGGGGAGAAACAACCGTGCCTCACAAGCAGACGATGGGGAGGCGGCCCCCAGCTGCCAGGCACCAATGAGCATCAGACACCGCCTTGTACCACACTCCAGAGAAATAATTTCTGGAAGGTTCCATGTTTTCTAACCACAGCTCAGTTTCAGGTTTTATTAAATTCCCTCCTCGGAAGTCACCACTCACCCCCACCCGCAGGCTTAGAGTGGGTCTCACTGGGCAAGGCAGCAAGTGTGCACGGCCTTCACCTGCTGTCGCAGGAGAAAGCACTGTCCCGTGAGAGCTTCGTTCCCGCTGCTCAGAAATGCCAAGATGCCTGTAGGAAGTGGTCAGGCACTCAGAGGTCCGTGACGGTAGCCATCCACTCCAACAAGCATCTAGAGGACACTTGCTCTCTGGAAAGGCACAGAGGCCAGGGCGACAGGCAAGGTCCTGAGTCTCGTCTGCCCTGTCTGCCTCTCTGCACACAGGGCAGCAGACACATGTCTGGGATAGAGTGAAGCCCTGTAATGTTTGCTAAGGACTCAATGAATGAGACCTTAGCTAGTAGCTCTAGGCCACATCCAGGTGTCCAAACATGTAGAATTCCTACCTGACTTCCTGGATTTCCACTTTTTTTGTTGCTCTCCAACTGGCCCATCCCTGAGGGTTTCTTCTGGAAACCCTGCTCACTGTTAATCACAAGGTCAGCAATTCGAATCCACCAGGCACTCCTTGGAAACTCTATGGGGCAGTCCTACTCTGTCCTATAGGGTCGCTATGAGTCAGAATCATCTTGATGGCAGTGGATTTTTTTTTTTTTTTTCTGTTTGGAGAGCTTCTTCTAGAAGGACTGTGGTCTCTAATGATTTGAAGGGGAAGACCCACAATGGAGAGACCAGACACACAGGTGGGGTCGTCATTAGAGGGAGCCCCAGAGGCCTTCCATCCAGGTGCGCCACCAGCTCATGGAGTCCCTGGGCAACGCCTCCCTCTGGGCCGGAGAACTGGGACGGCTGGCTGGTCTCTCCCAGTGTCCACCCAGCTCTGTATCCCACCTCAGCTTCCTCACCGTTGTGTGAACACAGATGAGAGAAAGACAGATGCCATGTGGACCCCTCCAAGGGACACTGAGAAGAACGTCCCCAGCAGAAGCCAAGGAGACAGGGACTATCCCCCAGAGCACTCAGAGAAGGCTTTTCCTCAAAGCTGAGACAGGACTATTCCTCAGAGTGGACAGAGAGGGTCTTTCCTCAGAGCTGGCCCCTCGGTTGGGATTTCTAGTCTCCTGAACAGTGAAAACATAAATTTCTGTTCATTAGCTCCAACACAGAACTTCTGTCACAGCAGCACTCAACAAAGAAGGCAGCCTCTGGTCTTAGGTCCAGGACGTCCCGTTATGCAGGCCGGGGCTTGGGCCTCCACTCTGGCAATAAACCCCACAAAATGTGGGTTCACCCGCCCCACTCAAGCTAGGCTCAGAGGTCCTCAGGATCTCACCAACTGTATTTAGAAAGCATTCCTCCTAAGTTGTCCTATTACCATATGGTTGAGCATTAAAACTAACCCCAAAGTCAGAGAACGTGTCCTTCCACCCGCTCACTGGTAGGACAGATACACCAGTCCTCTGAGGCCAGGCATGTAAAGCTATTCGGAGGAAACTTTAGGAGCTAAACAGAAAGAGAGCAACAGAAAAATGCTTCTGTCCTCCTGGCGTGCTGTAGGGTTTTCTGTTTCAGGAGACAGAAGTCAGAGAAGCAAACACCTCTACTAGGCAGGGAAGGAAGCCATCTACAGAACCCCGCAGTCCCCCACCTGGTGCAACACAAAGGCGGTCAGAGCAGCCAGGCTCAAGTTTCGCCCCCAGCCCCCAGCGACCTCGGCGCATTCCAGGTCAAACGTGGGCCTGAGAAACCCATGTCTGTCTGGCGCGGCCTCATTACGACTTTATGCAAAGCTGCAGACAGATGTGGCTTAAAACAGCTCCTGGCGCTGGACAGAGAAGGGGACAACAGGCAGCCAGGGAATTTATTTTTAAGGATGGGGGTATTTGTATGGGGATCAAGGGAATACAGAGACCTTTCTGCATCCCTTTAAATAACCTGCAGAGAGCAAAGAGGAAACACACATGCTAAGTTCTAGATCTCACATTAAGAACAGGAAGGATCCTAGCGAACCAGTACTTAGATTCATCATCCAGACGAGGTCAAAGATAGCTTGTTTTTTACCTCCGAATCCAATCAATTGTGCCCTTACGTCATATTGGTAAGCTTCAATAGACTTCTCACTACTCTCAAACCAAGAATACTTGAGTTCCTCATGGACTCCAGACTTTCTAGAGCCACTGAGGCTGAATGATTGCCCTTTAAACCTTGAACTAAAACTATTCCCTGAAGTTATCTTTGAACCAAATCATAATTGAGCCTAATTAAAAAAGGATATCCGCACTAAGAGTTAGGATACGGAGAAGGAGGCAAGTCAGCCAAGTGTAGGGTTGGATTTCGTGTCCGTTTAAAGTCTTGGTGTTTTGCTCATTGCAGATTCTTTTGCATTCAGTTTGGTCTTCTAAAATAATGTATTACTGATCTTTACTACTGACTTCTGGGTACTCCCTTGAACTCCACTGTGCCTCCCTCACCTTCTTCTCAGCCCTGCAAGTAACCTGTGGAAGTCAGATCTGCAAAAATTCAGAAAAGATATCTATGCTACTTCCTTCTCCTTTGCTCTCTTAGGAGTTTTGGCAAAGCTGTTTCGCCCTCCTCAAGTCACATTCAAAAAGCAAAGATGTCACCTTGAAGACTAAGGTGCACCTGACCCGAGCCACGGTGTTTTCAATTGCTTCATCGGCATGTAAAAGCTGGATGAATAAGGAAGACTGGAGAACGGGTGCCTCTGAATTACGAGGTTGGTGAAAAATACTGAATCTACCACGGACTGCCAGAAGAACAAACAATTCTGTCTTGGAAGAAGTACAACCAGAGTGCTGCCCAGGCGGTAGGTGGTGAGACTTTGCCTCACAATGGGACACATTAGTAGAAAGGATCAGTCCCTGAAGAAGGACATCATGCTTGGTAAAGCTGGAGGTCAGCAGAAAGCAGGGAGACCCTCAGCAGGACAGATGGACACAGTGGCTGCAACAGTGAGCTCACACACAGCAATAACTGTAAGGGTGGCGTTTGTTCTGTTGTGACTCTTGGACACCCAACAAAATAAGTGGAGGGAGGAGACCATCCTCCAGTCGTCTTCTACGCCCCTGGAGAGAGAGGAGGAACCAAGTGACCCACCTACGGCCACGTCTGCATGTCTGTCATCGATTCATGCACTGGTCCGCTTTCTGTACCTCCAGCTGGGCACAGGGAGCCCCGGTCACACTGCCCTGGAGTGACTGATTGTTAAGACTTCCTGCAATATCTGCCTGGAGCAGGGAAAGAAGAGGTGACGAGGTCTCCAGGCCCAGGAACATTCTCTAAGCACTCTGGGTTCTGCTAGGGCAGACTTCGGCTTATTGGTCTGCTCCCAGGAGACCTGGAAGGGGAGGAGGCTGGAGAAGCCCCCAGAACGTGACCCGGACAAGGGGCCCTCCGTGGCGGGGCCTGCTCTCGGCTACTTGTCCCCTCTCTGGATCGATTTCCCTTCTAAGTGAGATTGACTCCTATACCCCCAAGGGGTAAAGCATGTGTGTGCCTGTGTCTATGTGACTGTGTATCTGTGTCTGTGTGTGGGAATGTGCGTGCGTCTGTGTTTATGTGTGTGTGTGTCTTGGAGTGGTGCACATATGTGTCTGGGTGGGCACCTGTGCGTGTGTGCTGAGTGTGTGCCTGTGGGAGTGTGTCTGTATATGTTGTGTGTGCATTTGTGTGTAAATGTGTTTGTGTCTCTGTGAGAGTGTGCTATGTGTCATGTACAAGTGTATGTGTGTATCTGTGAGCATGTGTATATGTGTGTGAATCCGTGTGTCTGTGAGACTTGCAGTATGGGCGTGTGTCTATATGATACGTGTGTGTATTGCTGAGAGTGTGATGTTGTGTCTCTGGGTGACTATATTTGTGTAACAGTGTGATGTGTGTGTGTGTGTGTATGTGAGACTTTGGTATGCCTGAGTGTGTGAGTGTATGTGTGAATGTATGGGAGTGTGGGGTGAGTGTGTCTATGTGGTATGTGTATGTCTGTGTGAGAGTGTGGTGTGTCTGTGTGGTGTGTGCCAGTGTCTGTGTGAATGTAGTGTGTGAGAGTGTGATGTGGGTACGTGTCTGTGGTATATGAGTATCCGTGTGAGAGTGTTACGTGAGTGTGGTGTGGATGAGTGTGGGTCTCTGTGTGTTTGTGTGGTATGTGTATGTGGTAAGCATGTGTGTGTGTGTGTGTGGTGTGAGTGTGCCAGCCAGCCAAGTGCCGTCGAGTCGGATCCGACTCATGGTGTGAGTGTACATGTGTGATATGTGAGTGTGTGTGCTATGTGTGTTTTGTTTGGTATATGCATATGTCTGTGACAGTGTGTGTGTGGTGTGTGTGTAAGTGCGGTATATGAGTGTATATCTACAAGTGTGTGTGGTACATGTGTCTGTGTGTGTGGTATACAAGTATGGATCTGTGAGAGTGTGTTGCCAGTGTGTCTATGTGTGGCATGTGGGTGTGTGTCTGTGAATGTGTCTATATGTGTGGTATGTGTCTGTGACTGTGTGTGAGTGTGTGGTGTGTGTGTATCTGTGGTATACGAGTGTGAGTGTAGGTGTAGTAGGTGTGGCCATCTGAATCTATGGAACATAAGGATGTGTCTGTGAGAGTGTGTGTCAGGGGACCCCTTCACCTTCAGCGGAAACAAGGCCGCTGGTGAGAGCAGCCCATGGCTTCGCTCCTGTCTGCTGGAAGCCGAGTGCTGGTGACCCGGGCCTATCAGGCGGCAGCTCCCGCTGGCGGAGGGACCCTCGGTGGGCCGGTCCCAGGACCCAGAGCTGGAATCACATGGCCAAGCCGTCCCCGGCCACGCCACGGAGTCTGCTCAGGGAAGCGCTGCTTGCCTCCTCACTTCCTTTGTCCAAAATTCTTGCAGGAATCAACCGAGCAAGAGACGTCAGAATGCCTCCATATTGAAGGCCAAGTTCCTCACTGCAACGGCTCTTTCATCTGGCAAAAGCACAAATGTGCCTTCCAGGGTCATGGAGGGTCATGACCTCCCATAGACCACCTTCTCTTGTTGCAAATCAAACTACCCCTGGGCTGAAAGTCCCACTTCTCTCCTCAGGACAGGACCATGGGGCCTCAGCTGAGCCTCCCTGCCCGGAAACTCTGCACCCCTCCCGCGGGGACTCTCAGGCAGGGGGTTGCTTTCAAAGCATGTTATCTGAATGGAAAGGGACTGAGGGGAGCCAACCATTCCAACAGGCCCCCCAATCTTAAAGACCTGTCCTGCCGTGACATCATCTATGAAAGACACCACCCAGACTCAAAACCAGCTCTACAATTGTACTAGACCCCCAAGGAGGAGGCAGTTAAGGGGAGGCAAAGCTTAGAGAGGAAGACCACCGCCAGCCAGAGCCTCCCGTTCTGTGTCACGTTTCACCTGGCTGACGCACACGCATCTTTCTCAGAAGCAGGTCATGCAATTGTTCTTCTTAAGTCAACATCCACACGGTATCCCACACTCAGTCTCTGACTCCATGTACCCCACTTCAGGGGCTGCTGGCAATGGGGGAGCCTCCCGAGGTCCCCAGTCTACAATGCATGATGTACAGGGCTCACCCCGGAAGTCCACAGCCACTTTCCAGAGGTTTCGAACTGGGAGGTGTTTAACAAAGAAGTAGGAAACAGATCATTAAAATTATCCTGAAATGCTAGAACCTAGTCACAGCCCCCAGCTCCCTATGTGACAAAGAAGGAGAGGCCTTCAGAGAACAGCTGGCTCAACCTCAAACATTCGGATCGTTCACAACGTAGGGGAGGGATAGTTACAAATGACCAAGAAGTGCAGACGGCCACAGACTCCATCCCGTCCCGGCCTGGCGCTGAACTCCAGCCAGAACAGCTTTATAGGGCTTCTTGTCAGCCACGGAGACCCGGCCAGGCCCACCTCTTCCTGGGGTTGTAAATCCCACACTGATGGAAAGCTCATAAGCTGTCATCAAATATTTGAAGGACTGAGATGTGTGAGAGCGTTGGTAGAGCAGTGGTTAAGTGCTTGGCTGCTAACCCAAAGGTCGGCGGTTCAAATCCACCAGCCAGGCCTGGAGAACCCTATGGGCAGTTCTATCGGGCTGCGGTCGACTCAGGGGCGGTGGGCTTGGGAGACATTTTGGAGTCCCTGGGTGGTGCACATGGCTGCTTGGCTGCTAGCCCGAAGTTTCAAGGTGCAGGCCCACAGAGGCACCTCACAAGAGAGGCATGGGGACCTACTGCGAAAAACGCAGCTGCAGGGAACCCACAGGGGCTGCGAGTAGGAGCCTGTCAGAGCTGACTGCCGGCACCATCTCGTCTTCACGGTGCTGGTGTTGACTGGCTTCCGGGCCCTGGGAGTTCTCACAGGATCAACAGCCTCATTTGTGGAGTTCTACCATTGCCCCGACTTTTCGGACGAGCAGACTGAAGCTGTGGGAAGCGACGGGGGAGCGCAGATCCAAGATTCCAGCAGGGGTGGTTTGATTCCTGACTCCATGCTCTTCACCACCACAGATAGAGCCTTTGGTGGGAATCTGGATGAGACAGTCGTGGGGCCATTTCTCCGTCTCTAAATGCTGAGAGGAAACCCTAGTGGGGTAGTGGTTAAGTGCCATGGCTGCTAACCAGAAGGTCAGCAGTTCAAATCCACCGGGTGCACCTTGGAAACTCCATGGGGCAGTTCTACTCTGCAGCGCCACTATGACCAGGAATCAACAGCTGTGGGTTAAATGCTGAGAGTTTTGGAACCAAAGGGCTGACGTCGGTTTGCTGCTGGGGTGGACGTGACCAGAGCCATCTCCTGTTGCTGTCACCAAGCAGCAAAGCAGACTAGGGGATGGAACAGCATCACAGAGGAAAAACCACACACCCAGGATGGAGTGAGTGGCTGCGAGGCTCTCTCAATTTGCCAAGCACACACACCCCTGGCGTCAGTGTGCAAACCTCCCAGAAGTACAGCAAGCACATAGATCGCATAAGCCCCTCTGACTGATGGGGAGCCCACCAAGGGCTCTCAGGCTGAAAGAGAGGCCTCGTGCTTCCCGGCCAGCCAGCTCCAAGTCTTCAGAATAAAACTCAGGGTATGTGTCGTGGTTCAAAGATTTAGGCCTTTAAGGAGTCCATGAAATGCCGATGGCGTAGTGGGTAGGTGCTAGGGTAGGTGCTACGGCTGCTAACTGGAAGGTCAGTCATTCAAATCTACCAGGTGCTCCGTGGAAACTCCATGACGCAACTCCGTGTTGTCCTACAGGGTCCCCCTAAGTTGGAATCGACCTGATGGCAGTGGGTTTGGGCCTGGTGGTACACCCGGTGACAATAAGGTGACATTAAGCCACTAACCAATATTCAGTTGGTGGTTCAAACCCACTCACAGCTCCTGAAGAAAGATCTGGCCATTGGCTTCTTAACTATTTCAGCCTAGAAAACCCTATGGGGCAGTTCTACTTTGTCACATGGGGTCACTATGAGTTGGAATGTACGTGATGGCTTCTTGATAACCACCACTGAAGGATTTTGTTTTCTCACTTGTTAATTTATATGGAAAATTGTGTGAAGGGATAAGCACGTTACTATGCAGTGCTCTGTATGTCAACCGTCACTATCCAAGAGAACAAAACCACCCCGAGGCTGTCACCGATGGGATGCCCGTCTTCCCTCTGTGGTGGGGTCCCCAGAGCCCAGCCAGGTGCGGACCAAGGAGGCGCTCAGTGAAACAGGCCGGATGGCTGAGCACAGGTGTCACCCATTAGGACAGCCCGGCAGCTGTCGCCCATCAGCCTCAGGAACCAGATGAGGGAGAGCTGTGGGGGGCAGCTTCCGGAAGCACACGGCCCAGGCTGCTGGCCCAGTCACCTCCTTCCCAGATCCATAACCTTGATGAGTGACACAGCCCACGGTCCCATTTCCTCCTTGAGAACAGAAAGGACAGGCACTGCTCTTCTCCACGCTCAGACTGGCTCTGACTCACGCTGGCCCCATGCGCACTGAGCCCGGGCCCCTGGGATCTGCAGGGTTTGGGCTGGTTTTCAGAAGTAGCTCTCCAGGCTTTTCTTCCTAGTCTGCCTTAGTCTGGAAGTTCTGGTCAGACCTGTTCAGCATCAGAGCAACACACAGACTCCTCTGGCTGACAAGTAGTGGCCGTCCATGAGGTGCATGGGTTGGGAATCGAATCTGAGTCTCAGGCATGGAAGGCGAGGATCTCCCACAGAACCCCTTGTAGAAGACAACCGTCAGCTAAGAGGGTTGCCACGGAGACCACATGCGGTGCTGTGTGGTCCGCAGCCAACACTGGCTAATGGCGTGACCATCCGCATCACCACTGGACTCAAACTCTGATGTCCAGGAAGACGCTTTCCCTGCCCTCAAATCATTCCCAAGGCTGAGACCTCCAGTCCTGGCTCCCTGGTCAAGGTCCCTGCCCTCACGCAGTAGGTACACACTAAGCTCTCACTGCCATCAAGTTGATTCTGACTGACAGTGACCCTGCAGGACACAGCAGAACTGCCCCACAGGCTTCCCAAAGAATGACTGGTGGATTTGAACTGCTGACCTTTTGGTTAGCAGCCTGAGCTCTCCACTGGGCTGCCAGGGCTCCAGGTCACCACCAGCAGCCCATAAA
This sequence comes from Heterohyrax brucei, assembly GCA_028571685.1. Taxonomy (NCBI): domain Eukaryota; kingdom Metazoa; phylum Chordata; class Mammalia; order Hyracoidea; family Procaviidae; genus Heterohyrax; species Heterohyrax brucei. The sequence goes on along the minus strand of CM053156.1, from coordinate 87,852,080 downwards.
TAGAAGGCTGGCTCTTGAGCCATCCCATTCTACCAGCATGTTCTGAAATTCAGGATATGCCTTTCTTGTCTTGGAAACTTATTAAAACTCCTTTCTTGAACAGGATAGAAAGAAAAGCCTGTTGTGATGCTGTCTTCTTGTGGTAAAATACATTAAAATACAAGTAAAATGTTTTGTTTATTCTTACTACTTTTTTTTTTTACTCTTTACTTCTTTGGGAGAGGGAAGGAGAATGCAAAACAAATGTCATTCCTACTGGATTACGTAAGGGCGTAAGGGTGCCATGCCCTGGGCCATATGGTAGCAGGTCAGTCATCTTGCAGGGACGTGGTCAGCCCTGTAGGTCACTGTCCAGAGTCTGTTGCCATCTTCATCTTACTGTGGTGGTGCAGAGGGTACCCTGAGGTCACAAGGGCACAGAGCTGAGCTCAGCTCTCGGTGGGGACTGTCGATCGCAGACTCTCCACCACCGTCACAATTCCTAACACTCAGCCTGCTTGCTCAGAAATAAATTCCTGCCCATCAAGCCACGTGTTGGAGTTCTGTTTGGAAAGCACTGTTGCCATCACACCATCACAACATCACAATGTCACAACGCCTCCCTCCCTACGTCCTCGGGGAAGTTAACAGAGGGCAGGCCCCCTCCACTGCTCTTCGTAAGGTTTTCTCCAGATAAGTCTTTTCAGAAGTAGACTGCTGGGTCCTTCTTCCTTTAAAGTGTTGAAAAAGAAAGATGTCACCTTGAAGACTAATCTGCACCTGACCCAAGCCATGCATCCTCTGCATGCAAAAGCTGGACAGTGAACAAAGAAGACAGAAGAATTGATGCCTTTGAATTGTGGTGCTGGAGAAGAATGTTGAATGTGCCACGGACTGCCAAGAAACAAACAGATCTGTTCTGGAAGGAGTACAACCAGAGTGCTCCTTGGAAGCCAAGATGACAAGACTGTGTCTTACATACTTTGGACAAGTCACGAGAGAGCATTTCCCTGGAGAAGGACATCACGCTTGGTAGAGCAGAGGGTCGGCGAAAAAGAGGAAGACCCTTGACGAGATGGATTGGCACAGTGGCCCCAACAATGGCCTCAAGCCTAAGATGACTGCGGGCATGGTGCAGGACCGGGCAGTTGGGCACAGGGTCACCAGAGGTTGGAACTCACTCAGCGGCACCCAACAACAGGCCCCTCCCTAGGAGCGGGGGGCACACAGGCCTCGTGTCTCTGAGGGGGCCCTGAAGCCCCCTCACTCACTGGCTATACCTTTTACTCTTTAACTTCTCAAGGGACAGTTAGAATTCATATCCCCAACTACCCCATTGGTCACTTTTGCGTGTGAAGTAGTCTCAGGGAGTGTGGATGGGCATGGGTGGTTCCAAGGTGGAATTCTCACCTCCTCTGAGGGAGTGGCAGACCCCAACAGAGAAGGAAGCAAGGTTTGGCCATCTACTTCTAAAACTCAGCCACTGACCATGGAGATGGGGGGCGCCCTGCAAAGCTGGGGTCCCACTGTGCACGGGGCCACTGGGAGTCAGGGTCAGACTCCATGACACCAGTAGAGAGCAACCCCAAAGTGCACAAGAACAGAGACACTTGGTCTGTTTGTTCCACTGTGTCTCCCCTGGCTAACTTCTTGACAACTCTCCATGACCATACAGTGAGGTGCATTTTTCTCCGATTTGGGATTTCTGGTGTTTTTGTTGGCCAAAAGGTTGGCGGTTCAAATCTGCCAGGGGCTCCTTGGAAACTCTATGGGCCAGTTTCTACTCTGACCTACAGGGTCACTATGAGTCAGACCTGACCCGACAGCAGTGGGCTTGGGTTCTGGGTTTGGTGTTTTTGTTGGCAGCAGTGGGATTTTGGGGGGTGGAAAAGGCTGGTGCAGCCCAACACTGACAAGGGAATTCTTAGGAAAATCGTATCTTGCCATCCAACAAATCAGAGTTTCAGCTGCCTCTATAGGGACAAGAAACACAGCTGCCAAAGGACAGTTGGTTTGCTCTTTAGGACTGTGGAGGTGCTTAGAGGAGATGAAGCAAGTCTCGGACAGTACACTCAGGAAAAACATGCACTGTCGTACATGTGTGCTCATGGAGAAGCACCTGGGCACTCTGGACTGGACAAGGAACCCTTGCTTATGGGACACAGCATTGTAGACCCAGAGCTGTACCCACAGCAAAGGAAAGAAAGAACTCCCGCAGGTAGCAGGTCCAACCCTAAATCAGTCCAGCATGTACTGATGTCTGCCAGGTGCTGGGTGATCAAGAAAACGGTGACCCTGCTGGAGTCCAAGAGGACTAGGCATGTGGGAAAGCTGGAGAGCCTAACATCTGTGATCTGGAAGATTCTTAGAGTGTCTAGTCACTGGAATGTGAACTAGACGGCTAATGTCCCACGCAGGGACGCAATACTGGTCTCTGTAGCAGCCCCTCTCATGACCTGCAGCTCTGAGGGTTCTTAAACAGTGCACAGATGATGATATTGCTCATAGAATGTCTTTAAGCCCACAGCGCCTTTCAAAGATGGAGTCGGATTGTTGGTTCCCTCTCTGCGGGACTCAGCAGTCAGTGGGATGAAAGACGGCACAAGCTGAAGGCCACCTGAAATTCAAGACCCTCATCTGAGGTGTCCAGATCAAGGCTTCTCTGGGTTCTCAGACTCTACAGTGTTAGGGGCAATGGCTCAGTCCCACCACGAAGGAGATGGAGCAGGGGCTCTGCTAAAGGAGCAGGGGGCAGCTAAGAGAGACAGAAAAACTCAAGCGGGGATCCTAATAAGAATCTCCCAGATGAGAGGACAGACAGAAATCACTGAGGGCAAAATAAGCCCTCATTCCCACATTCTGTGGGGACCACACACCTGTCCTAGAGCTGCTGCCTCAAATTCCAGTCTTGTGGGTAGCAACTGTACAAGTTTACACATCGACACAGAAAGGGGGAGGGGGAGGGAGGGCCAAGGAGAGATATGGCAGGGCGAGACCAGGCCATCTAGAAAAACCATCCACACAAAAATTATTTTGCTTGTCTAATTTTGAACGCTCGAGTCTGGCTATTGTCATTTCTTTCTCGAGTAACTCAACGGGACTTGCAAACACCACATTTAATCATTCCTGGTGTTTAAAACGAGCCAGGGTAAAGGGAGGCGGAGAAAAGGTAAATCAAACTTGGAGGGGGAGGGTTATCAAGCTGGCTATTCTGGAACAAGTCAGAACTCCCTGGCTGCACCCCAGGCCATGCAAGTTCCGAGGCAGGATTTCATACAGACTGCCACATTTGTTTAGCCTCACGGACAGACGGACACATCTGAAGTCAGAGCTGCCCCCCCGGCTGGTGCCCGGGGGCTTGGCTAGCTAGCAAAGAAAGGAGGGTCTCCAAGCCCTCTCCTTCCCCCTCCTCTGCCTCAGACCCCTTGCCCTGGTTCGGCTGCCTTTCTCCTTTCCCTGTCAGGGTTCACAGATCGGAACGCCAGACAAGGCAAGGACTGGGTGTGCCAGCTACTGGATGTGGTTGGCTCTGTGAGGCCAATCCGCTGCAATCGTCATTCAGTCAATGGGGTAAGACTCAGGGAAAGGACAGGTGCCAGGGTCATGGGCAACGTAAGACAAGATGACCTAATATTGCCCCAGGTTAGACGGCAATCAACCACGGCCCTGTCCAGGACCGCTACCCCTACCACAGGGGTCCCCCAAGCTGCCTTCCTGACCAAGGCTGGTGGTATGGACAAGAGTCTAAATGGCACAGCCTGGCAAGGAATCCCAGCCCTCAGGACCAAGGGCAGAATTTGCATGGCCCAAACAAAAATCTCTGCAGGCAGCCCTTGTTCAAAAACGGCCTAGGATTCCAAGACAGTGCCAACAGGGCATGTCCTTGTGAACTTGGGGCCCTGGGTGATGACCACTGAGACTACAGGCCATGAACCTGGCCTGGCTATGCGTCCCCCATGGGATGAGGCCAGAGGCCTGTTACCTGCCTGAAGACCTTCGACATGCAGGTTCGCCCACCTTTGCAGCATTCTCAAGATGTCCAAGAAACAACAAACCCATCCCAGCTGCACCCAGCATACTCAGAGCTCCCTGGGCTTGGGATGTACCCCAAAGAGCGGCCACGGTGCCTGTCCAGGCCAAAAGTCACATTCCAGAGCCAGTTCCACATTCCTGGCCGACACTCACTTTAGTAGGGAGCCAAGAGTCCCAAGAGACCCCAAGAGCAACCAGCCTCCAGGATTGTTCTGACTTCAGAATTTCAGGGATACGGAAAGCAAAGCCCATTGGGTTGGTGGCTGGACCAAGGTCAGGGCCTCTCAATTGCACCCTCCAGTGTTTGCAAGACGATGACTCTGCCGAGGCGGCCCTGCCCGCTGACTGAGGGAAAAGGAACCTCATCCGGCCCTGCCACCCCCCATGACTGCAGAGGAGGGCTGGCTGCACAGCATGGCAGGCCCAAGACTCGCTTGGGGCTGATGTGGCAGCCCTTCCTAGCTGAAGGGGAGAGTGACGCCCTCCTGGGCCATAGTGTTAGAGGATGGCACAGCTGGGCCACCCAGGAGAGCACAGGAGAGAGCAGCTGACCCCAGTGGAGCTTCCCTGGCCGGGCAGGGAATCTCTGCAGAGTGGCTGCTTTCAAGGAATTTTAAACTCTTTGGAGTCAGCCTTGCAGGTCAGGGGGAGGGACAGGCCAGTGAGCCCTGGGGACAGGAGCTAACTTTCCTGCCTCCTGCCTCTCAGGACAGAGGCTTTCAGGAACTCTCAGGTGTCTAATCCCTCAGGCTGGCTCATTTCCAGAGGAGGAGCTACCTTCCTCAGGATCAGAAACTCCCAGACTGAGTTTCTCCTGGGCCTGGCTGGGGACAAGAGTCACAGTGCGTATCTGTAGACAAAGCCTGGGTGGGAGGGGAACCCACCCAGAGCCCCAAACCGTTCCAAGGCCGGCTCTGGGCTGGGCTGGGCTGGCTGGGGTAAGCCCAGGTCCCTGAGTGTCACAACTTAAGTGGGGCTCCAGAGCCACGTTCCCCTTGCACCCTACCCCACCCCGGAACTCACTCGGGGGTGTTGATCCAGATGATGTCCAAGTGGCAATAGTACACACACTCCTTGTCCTTGTAGGTGAAACACGTGCAGCGTCGTGCCCGGCGGTGTGCACCGCCCCCGTCGGCCACTTGTTTCCCCCTCTGGCCCGGTGCCTGATCCGGACCAGGGCTTCCAGGCCTCGGATCCTGCACCATCGTGACCACTGCGTCTTCACCGTGCCCCTCAAAGCCAGCAGCAGGGAGGTCCCTGGGCTCACCACTCCTGCCAGCGTCCTGGGGGCGAGGCAGGAACTCTGCAGAAGGAAGGTGGAGAAGCTCTTGAGGACGCAAACCACACCACAGGGACCAGGCCACAAGGACCACACCAAAGCCGCCACCTCAAACACCTGGGAGGGGGAGGGGCAGCAGCCAAAGCCTCTGAAAACCCTACAGGCCAGTTGCACTTTCTGTAAGGTTTGTGAACTGGGCACACATTCGGGAAAAAAACCAGAGCGCACACAGGTTCCAAGAAGTCTACCAAGGATGCTCACTGTGCAAGAAGCCTGCAAGCTGTTGCCACTTTTGGAAAACTTTGCAAGCCCTCTGCACACTTTTGGAAAACTTTGCAAGCCCTCTGCACACTTCTGAAAAACTTTACAAGTCCTTTGCACACTTTCAGAAAACTCTGTAAGTACGTTGCCAAGTTTCTGAAAACTTTGTACACTTGCTGAAAAGTTTCCAACTTCATGAAAAGTTGCGAAAAGTCGCCCAGGCACAAAGTCTGCAGGCTGCGCGCGGGCTGCAACCTCCAGAGCTCGCGCGCGGGTCGTCTGTGCCCTCTGTCTCTGCCCCCAGCCCGTCCTGGGGCGCTCCCAGAGGTGGCCTGCCCAGGCAAGCGGTCTTTCATCGTCCCGCAGACATCCCCGAGGCTGCCCCACGCACCCCGACGTCTGAGCACTCCCACCAGGGAGCCTTTTGTGTGCGCTCCCGCCAGGAGAGGAGTCACCCGGGGAGGAGCTGCCGCGCCCGCTTACCTGCGGCGGAGGTCACCGTGAGCCCGAAGAGGAGCCACAGCCCCAGCTCCATGAACCCCGGTCAGGCCGGAGCCCCTGGCCGGAGGCCGAGCGCCTGGGGCCGCGCAGGGACGGCGCCGGGGCGCCGCTAGCTCGCTGGTGGGCGCGGTGCGGCGGCGGAGCGGCGGCAGTCGCGGCTCCTCGGGCACTGGCCCCTTGCGCCCGAGCTGCTGTACGCGCTGCTTTTCTGCCCGCACCCCTCGCTCCCCGCCCAGGGGACGGAGCTGCGAGCGGGCCTTTGAACCCGGGGTGCGCGGGGGTCCTCCCAGGCGCGGGCAGCCGGCCAGCGTGCAGCGGCCGGGGCGGCGCACGGGGCGACCGGGCGGGCGGGGCAGCCGTTGGTCGCGGTGGGGGGTGCAGTGGGGGCCGGGACAGCTGCTGCAAGTCACGAGGGCGAGCATGCACGCTCACATGCACGCGCGCTCGCCCTGAAACCTGCAGTTCCCCCACCCCACCCCCTTCCCTGCGCAGCAGGAGATGATAACAAGGTCATGTGTTAAGGGTCTTCCCAGGGCCCAAGGGAAGAAAACTTTTCTTAAAGTTCCTCAATGACACCTTCTTCCCCTTGCACAAAAGGCTGCCCGCCTGCCCAGCTGTGGAGGGATTCAGGGACATGGTGGCCTCTCGGAGGGGCCCTGAGCTGCAGGGCCAAGTCAAGAAAGCCCAGGCTCAGAGGTCCTCTCTGCTGAGCACCTGCCCAGGTGGAGGGTCTTTAGTGTTCGTCAAGGTCCTTTCCCTGAAGGGCAAGTCTGTTCCTTCAACGACTGGACCCCTCGATGGGCAATGGCCTCTTCACATCTTTCAGAGATTTTCCCAGTTCAGCTGCGGGAGTCTCTCTTCATGAGTTTGTACCAGATGCTCACAGAAAAGCATTGTTGGTTTTCCCTCACCTGCATCGTCAGTGTGGCCTTGGCAGTAAAACAAAAACAAAAAATACCAAATGTCTAGTCGATTCCAATTCATGGCAACAGAGTGAGTCCTAAGAACAGAACTGGGCTCCATGGGGTTTTCATGGCTGCGCCCTTTTGGAAACAGACTGCCAGCCCTTTGGAGGGCCCTCTGGGTGGATCAGGACCACCAAACCTTTGGGTTAAGAGCCCAGCACCGAACAGCTTCAGGACTTAAACATTTGCACTCAAGCACCCATGGCTGTGAGCTTTGTAAGTACTTTAGAAAGAGTTATAGAATGGATGAATGAATGAATGCTTCCTATGGACCAGGCCCTGTACCGCCGGCCTCTGGAGTCACCAAGAAGCCCTCACGGTCCCTCCCTCAGCAGCGTTTCCTAGCTTTCCAAGTACTGGGGGCCACCGTCTACCTCTCAGTTTGACTGAAAAGTTTGGTGTTGACCTTCCCAGTGTAGCAGGGAGTCACCAAAAACGTGCAGGAGGAATGAAGATCACTGAGACTCTGGACTCACTTCTTCTCACCCCTCAGGCACTCTCGTAGATTTAAAACATGTCCAGAAATTAGTTGGCACTCCCGTATCAGATGGAGTTGAATACCTACCCCCTTGCCTTTTCGGCCTTAATGACCTGCTTCTAAAAATCAGAAAGCAGCAGAACTGATGCTGTGTGACCTCTGAAGAGAGGTCATCACAGCTGCTCAGACTTCCACTGACGCTTGCTCCTTTGCCATTTGTCCTCTAAACACAGCTGCCATGCTGGCAGCACGCCCAACCAGCAGTATGAAGAGAGCTGTGGTAAGAAACTGGGACCTCCCAGCCAATAGCCAGTATCAGCCACTGGTGTGTGAGTGAGGGAACCTTCAGACAATTCAAGGTTTCCTCCTTCAAGCCTCCCACCTGAGGACTAGCTGCCTCTGGGGTGCCCACTCTGAATTCTTGATCCATAGATTCCTCACACGAGATAAATCATTGTTGTGTACCACTGAAGTCTGGGTAACGTGTCACAGAGCTGTCATAACTAGACTAGCAGCACCCAGGTCCTCTGAGTTGGAGCTAATGCTTAAGCATCTCCATCCTTTCTCTCCGCCTTCCACCTTGACCAGCCTTTGAGTCCAAGTCAAGCAGTAGGAAGAAGTAAGGAGTGAAGGATGTGTCTTTCAAGGTCATTTGCCACCCAACAGCCTAAATGATTTGGAGGGGCTTCTGTTTGAGTTTTTGCCCTTCATGATTTGAAAATGAACAAAAGCAAAAAAAGCAAAACAAAAAACTGACAAACAGACAACAACAACAGTAAAACATGACTAGGAATGTCTTCTGTTCCTACTGGGCCAGCAGGGATATCACTTCACTGTTACCGTTTTCCTTGAAATTAAAATACCCATCATCTACAAAATCAAAAACTTCTTGTATGGACGTGGCTGGAGAAATAGGATATATACTAATCAGCTATAGGGGCGAGGCAGTTTCCTGGGTCTATGCATGTCCTCGTTTACGTCTGTGCGGTGTTGAGTGTTAACACTCTCTCTCCCCTGGTCTCCTCATCCGCATCGTTGCTGATGAAAAGTCACGTGGCTGAACGATGACTCCACGTTCTCCCTGAAAAGCATCCTCTTGATGTCCATCTCCCTCTCTGAAGCCCACCAACATTCCTTCGTCCTTCCTCCTCTCCGTCGTCAAACCCAGCCCTCACGGAAGTGACAGAGCCGCAGACTTCTGGGCCTCGGCCAAGTGCACGGCTCACTCGTTATGTTTATTTTTCACCACTCTTTTCTGAGCTGGCAGATGTGCGCTTGTTACTTTGAGAATGTCCCTCTTCACTGAACATCTCGATTTAGAACCCAGACGCTGAGAATTTTGTGTTTTATCTCAGATAAGTGGCCCCTCAAGTCTCCTCTTCACGTGCTGTAGGACTCTTTAGAAGATTGTTTTTCCCTGCATTTAGGGGATTTAAGTGGGAGTAACATAATCGGTAATGTAGTTCTCCGTTATCCCAGGGTCCCCACTTCCTGCCCACTACAATCACCAGAACTACTGAACTGGCCTGGAGAGCAGATAATTCACTGCTCTTCCAGGTCGTCCAGGGACTAGCCGTACATCTCCTCCCCAGAGCGGGGTTTGTCTGAGAAGCACTGTAAGAGAGACTCCGCTTCACTGTCTTTGCTTTAAAAATGGTGTAGATTGTATATAAACATCCCAGCGAGACACAGTTGTTCTGATGGCTTCTGCCAATCACCCATGCTTAAGGGATAAAGGAAAGTTGGCTGTCCACCCCCCAAAAGAAAACCTGGTAAGAGTCTAATGAAAATAGCTCAAGAGAGCCCCAGAGTGCTTTCTTGTTTTCTGTCACAGGTATCTGCTGCATTGTGGGGTGGATGTCCCAATCCTCCAGGTCTTGTCATCAGCCAGCTCCTCCCCAGGTTCCATCCATGGGTGCTGGGTGGGACTCCAAGGCCTGGCTTGTGACTCGGGCTTAACCAATGCAGTCTCACATCAATGCTGTGGTTGGCCGACTAATGCCTCCCCGAAGTCCATATTCTAGTCTCCAAACCCCATTACCATCAAGTTGATTCTGAATCATAGACCCCAGGACCTGAGAATGTGCTGGTTTACATGGGTTGAATTGTGTTCCCCCCAGTGTATGCTGTCAATCCTCACCCCGATCCCTGTGGTTATCAGCCCAGTTGGGGATGGGGGTTCTTTGTTACATGAATGAAGCAGTATTGGTGGAGAGTATGTCTCTTTTGAGATGTGAAAGAGCAAATTAAGCAAGCCAAAAGAGAGTAGGGCAAGAAATGAGTCGTCATTCAGAAACCATCTCCTGGGGTCCAGAAAGTCTATGGGGCTCTCAGAACCTTAAAGGAGGCCTGTCACACAACTGAGCAACTCAAGGCCAACTGGGACCCTCAGCATTATTTACGATTAAAAACCCAAGACCAAACCTGCTGCCATCAAGTTGATTCCAACTTATAGTGACCCTATAGGACAAGACAGAACTGCCCGGGTTTCTAAAGGACGAGTTTCTAAAGGATGGCTGGTGGATGTGAACCGCCAATCTTTCGGTTAGCAGCTGAGCTCTTACCCACTTCACCCCCAGGACCATCCCTGGTGGGAGGAGCCCGGAAGTCTTTCTTCCATCAGCATCTCCTTCAGAAAAGTCTCAAAGAGGCAGATTTCTTGGTGGAAACTGTCCAACGTTTTCATATGTGTTTTCCATCTGGAATGCCTCAGACTCATACATTTCTCATCTCTGAGAACTCCACACCAATAGCTCACACACACACACACGCACACACACACACACACACACACCCCTCAGCTTATCTCACAACAGCGCATGTGTATCTTAACTGGTGACTTCAATGCCTTTGCTAATGGTGAGAATTTCAAGAATCTTCAGGCTAATGGAAGAGACACTTATGAGCAAGTTAAGTCAACACATTGCAAACACACCTGCCTGTCTTACCTGCCCTGCAGTAGCCTTGACTTTTATCAGAGGAATTCTTCACAAACGAGATCATGCTTAATCCCTCAGTGGTAAGTCTGTACCTCTGTCAGACATGGGCCAAGCACTGTGTTTGGGCAACTTCATTCCAGTAGATATGGAATGTCTTGACCTGTTTGCAAAATAAAAATCCTCAGAGTAGCACCCCTTCCCCTCGTAGCATGACACCCTACCCAAAGCCACCTCTAAGTCCACCTCAGATGTTACCCTTCTTAGAAAGTTCTACATTATTTATTTATGTAAAAGGAATCATGTGATCTTCTTACAGCATCTAGAATGTTTAGACAGTAAGGCATAATGATATCACACGCAGATGGTATTGTTACACAAATCTGTGTTAAAATCTCGCCTCTTGCCTAGCTCTGTGATTTTGGCCAAGTTGTTCCACCTTTCATGTCTCTGTTTCTTCATCTGTGAATTGTGGATAATACTACTACTAGAAAAATTGATGTCTTTAAATTATGGTGTTGGCAAAGAATATTGAATACGCCATAGACTGCCCAAAGAATGAGCAAATCTGTCTTGGAAGAAGTACAACCAGAAAGCTCCATAGAAGCAAGGATGGTAAGATTACATCTCACATACTTTGGACATGCCGTCAGGAAGGATCAGTCCTTGGAGATGGACATCATGCTTGGTAAACCAGAGGGTCAGGAAAAAAGACAAAGACCCACAGCAAGATGGCCCAACACAGTGGCTCCAGCAGTTGGAGCTTTGGAGACAAAAATCCCAACCTACAAGCCCTTCCCAAGCCCCTGTGTGTGCCACATCTCTGAACATCACACTGGCCAAAACAAGCCCCTGGGCAAGCACTTGTGACTCCAGAAGTCATCTCACAGTTACACAGTCAAGTGCAAGGTAAGGGAAAGGTAAGAGTTGGGGCCATTTGAAATACCAGAAATTTAAATCTTACAACATACCTCAAGCAGCCCCGTGATCCTTAGAATCCTATTTGTAAATGTTGGCTGAGTTCCACATGAATTTGGGAGCCAACCTAAGTTGCCAGTATTAAATATCAGAATTGAAGGTTAAGATAGAGGAATTTTTTGCTGGGATAATTGGATCTTCACATGCAAAAGAATGAGGTTGGACCAATATCTAATGCCATATGAAACCATTAGCTCAAATGGATCGGTGACCTAAATGGAAGAACTAAAACAACACAACTCTCAGAAGAAAACATGCAGAAATTTTTTTTGGGGGGGGGAGATTCTTTAGATATGACACCAAAGGGATTAATGACAAAATTAAAAAAAATTAAATTGAGTTTTATCAAAATTTAAAACAAGTTTTCTTTAAATGAAATTGGTACATTAAAGGACTTTATCAGCAAAGTAGAGTCTACAGAATGGAAGAGAATTTCTGAGAAGAATTTATCAGATGCCGAAGCCAGCCAAGTGCCAGGGGTTTAATATCAAGACCATATCAAGAACAACAACTCGATACCAAAAGGCAAACAGCACAACTGAAAAGTGGGTGAAGAGCTTGAGTAGATATTTCTTCGAAGAGTAAATGCAAGTGGCCAGGATGTGCACTGAAAGAGAGTCCACATCACCGGTTACCAGGGAGACGGAAATTGCGACCTCAGTGAAATACCGCCTTGCTCCCACTTGGATGGCTGAGATCCGAGAAATGAAAAAGGGCAACTGCTGATGAGGCTGTGGAGAAATTCGAGCCCCCACTCCCGGGTGGTGGGCCTTACATCAGTGCAGCTGCTGTGGGAAGGGTCTGGCCATTCCTCAAAAGATTAAGCGCAGAATTCCCGTATGGTCCCGTAATCCCCTCCCAGTTCTGCTCTGTCCTCCAGGGTCACTGCGAGTCAGAACAGAGTTGACAGCAGTGAGTGGGGTTTGGTGTTGGTATGTGTGTGTGTATGTATACACGCACACTCTACAATATTTTTTCAAGAGACATTTGTAGAATACAGGTGAGTCACTGTTGTTGGGGGTTTTGTCTCCCTCCCTGTTATAGCCAACTTTATTTCTTTCCATGGAAATATTTAATTTTTTTTTCCTAGAGTCCTAGGTAAAAAGTTATTATATTTGCCTAAATTCTGTAACGTATCAGCCACATTCCTCATCTAGATCTCCCTTGGACCTGGGGAACAGTCCAAACGTAGCAGAGTGAGAAGGTCACGAACGCAACAGGGTGGGAGAGAAGAGGCTGCCAGGGCTGCGGAGAGGGGGGACAGGGCTCTGCACCGCCTGCTTCTGGAACTGTGGAAGGCTAGAACCAAGAATGGGCACCACAGGCCTTCTTAGACCACAGCCATAACGTGCTTTCTGCTCAACGCCATTTCACAATCACATGTCTAATGAGCTCCACATTTTCTCATGTGAAAATGATTTCCTTCTAGAAGACAAGAGGAGCCTGCTCAGCGGGACTCAAGTGAAACAAAAGAGAGCTGAAATGGCCTCTGGAAGCCATAACTGTAGTTCAGAAACCCAGACGGGGCTGATTTTGAGTTGATACCTTTGAGACTTAGGGCTCAGAAATATAGTGAGATCTCCTGCCTGAATGTGGTGGAGAAACGGGGAGGAAATGAAGAGAACCTGGCTTTCTTGCCCCCAGTCTTTAAGATTTGACTCTTGGTTATAGAAATGTCAAAGTGGTGCAGTGAAAGTACACTGAGTTCTAAGTTTCTTCCTTTGTTCACTCAACAGCTCATTGTTAAGTATCTGCTGGGACCCAGACACTGCTCTAGGCACGGAGACTGTGACTGTGGGCAAAATAAGGGGCTGTAGTCCTGCCATCTGAGACCTTCATGCCAGAAAGACAATTACCAATAAAACAAATAATACGATTTCAGGTTGGAATAAACACTAAGGACAAAAATACATCAACAGAGCAGACAGAGGGTTAACAAGTAGAGTCAGGAGACCCCCCAAACAAATCCACTGCTCTTGAGCTGATTCGGTCTCACACTGACCCGGACAGGCAGAACGGCCCAGAGAATTTCCCAGGCTGTAATCTTCCCAGAGAAAACTCCAGCAGTGTTGTGGTTAAGTGCTGCAGCTGCTAACCAAAAAGGTTGCGGTTCAAATCCTTGAGGAACTCCTTGGAAACTTTGTGGGGCAGTTCTACCCTGTCTGATAGGGTTGCTGTGAGTCAGATTCAGCTTGAGGGCAGTGGAGGGCAGTGGATTTGGGCTTTGAGTCTTTGCAGAAGCAGATTGCCATATCTTTCTTCTATGGAGATACCACCTACTGCCGTCGAGTCGGGTCCAACTCATAGCAATCCTACAGGACAGAGTAGAACTGCCCCATGGAGTTTCCAAGGATTGCCTGGTGGATTTGAGCTGCCAACCTTCTGGTGAGCAGACAGAGCCTTTAACCCACTGCACCACCAGGTTTGGGTCCAGGCCACCAGCCTTTTGGTTAGCAGCCCAGTGCTTCACCCACCGTGCCCCCAGGGCTCCTCCAACAGGGGAGAAGGGATCCATCTCGAATGGCGTGGAGACAGAGGGGCTCTCAGGATGAGCTGCTTGAGTAGGAACCCAAAGAGGTAAAGGAGACAGCCAGGCAAAGACAAGGGAGGTGTGAACTTGGCGTGCGCCAGGAAAAGCGATCAGGGCAGCCTGTCCTGTTACTCTCCACCCCGAGCTGTGAGTTTGTCATACTGTGGGGGCTTGCACGGAGCTGGGATGCGGGGGGCTTTGCTGCCAGTATTTCAGGGATGCCCACAGTGGAGGGGCTACAGAGGAGCTTCTAAACTAAGGCAGACTGTCAAGAGAGGCCACTTTCCCAAAGCAGTCAATGAAAACCCTGGGGATCACAGCAGACCATTTATAATATATATTGGAAGATGAGCCCCCACGTGGAAGGCCCACAAAATACACAGTGGCCACAACAGTGGACTGAAGAAGCCACCTAGGATCAAGAGACGGTACCAGGCCAGGCGGATGACCTTTCAGTCTGTCCCCCACGGGGTCACCATGCACCAGAGCCCACCGGACAGCAACCAACAACAACCTGAGTGTGTCTCTTCACCTCACCACCAGTTCCTCTCTCAGATCCGAGAGAAAGGTCTGGTCCGGAGGACAGCCTGCCTGACCTCTCAGGCTGGGTTGTGCCCAGTATTGATGCTCCGGGGAAGCCCCAGGATTTTCCCACCATATGGTTGTTCAGAGTTGTGATGAAAGGCATAGGCATTCATTCCTTGGTGATCTACTGAGTCCCTGGTACTCCACACGGTATTGTTACAAGCACAGCTTGTGTCTCCCTGACCCGCACTGGGGTCCTATAGCTACAGCAGGACCTACGTAGGTGCTCCACAGATACACTCAATGTCTTACCCACATTCTCTATTAACCCCTCACAACAGCCCTATCAGGTGGGTGCTATCACTGTCCCCATTTCAGAGATGAGAAAACTGAGGCTCGGAAAGGGAAAATGACTTGCTCAAGTTCACACAGTTAGGCAAGGGGCAGTCAGAATTTTAATCCAGGTCTGTTTGACTTCAAAGACCAACCAGCATTCCCCATGTGACGGACAGTGTGATTGGTTCAAGGATGTGTATGCCACCCAGTTGGAGCTAGTGACATGAGCGGCAACAGTTGCTGGGGCTTCTGAGAAAGGGAAGTCATCTTTCCCTGGCGGAACCTGAGGCTGAAGGAGACACTGTGAAACACACGATGGAGAGATGGTGAGAACCAGGTCCCCGGCGATATCATTTGAGGCGCTGGGCCAAGCCTCGCCCCAAACAAACAAGCATCTGAACAACAAAGTCTCTATTTCTGGACCAGTTTGAGCTCCCGTCTTTCATTTTCAAAGCCAATACAAGCACTGACCTTTGAGTTTGCCAACTCATCCTAGAGAGAGTGCTCCATGCCTCATTGTTGAACATCACCACATCACCTTCAGGGCACTCCTCTTGAGAAGCTAGGCACCAACGCCAGCCCTAGTTCACCCTTCAAAGCACTTTCTCCAGTTTGAGCCTGTGAATGTAATTGTCAGACCTTGTGCGATGACAGCTCTGATGGCCAGTCCAGAAAAATAGTCCAAAATTGCTTTGAAGGGTAGACTAGGCCCTGGCATCGGCTCATAGCTCCCCAAGGGGAGGACTTCAAAGGTGACCATAGGGATGTTCAGCAATGAGAACAACGAAGTTTGCGGACTTAAGTGTCAGACTTTGTATTTTCTAACTGAGGCAACATGTTGCTAATGTCGTCGTCACCGTCACTGCCGAGGCTCCTGCTTTTACAGAAGAAACTAGGACATAAAGCAGGTTTGTACGTGCAATGATTACATGTACATCAAGCTTTCCAGAAAAGTTCCAGTTTCATTCATTGTTCATGTTTCCCAACCTTCTCAGCGCTCCGGGGCGCACGTGGTAGGCCAGCCGTCCCTGTCCTCTGCTGTGGCCACCACTGCCCAAGCCAGCAACAAAGGAACGATGCCTAGAGGTGCTTGTGATAAGAATAGTCAGAGCTGATGTGTGCTTCCTCCTCAAGACCAGGAATCAGTGATGAATTCACGGCAAATAACAGTCGAGGCGCTCTCACAGGACGGCAGTTAAACTTGCCAGAGATGATCCCATCAATCACCTGCAACTCGGAGCATTGTGCTGGGTGCCAAAGGCGTGTGGTGGATAACATGCTCTTTAACAGCCTGTGATTTGCCCAGGAGAGGAAAAGGTAGAGTACTGTCAGAGAACAATGCAAGACAGCCATAATCAGAGGCTGAATGGTGTCCTGGGGTCTGTTAGGTGACAGCAATCAGAGACGCAAGACCAGTTCTCAACAGCAGCCCTGGCCTGGTAGTGGGGTCCCATTCTTCCAGCCACCATCACCTGTGAGACATCTATGAGACACCTGTGAGATTTCTATGGAATGGGGTGCTGCCCGTATGGTTATTCACTTAATATTTTTCTCACACTCAGTAATTTTTTTTCCCCTTAAAATGTTTGCTTTAGGAAAAACAACGCCTGTTACACAAATGTAAGTCAGTCCCATGTGCTGTAAGTAGAAAGTGACTACAAAATTAAATGCAGTGAAACTTAATGCATCGTCACCAACCCTCTAATGCCCCATTATCACAAGTCAAAGCCCCCCAGCTCCTGGCTGGCTTGCTCTGCATTAAGAAGGGACGGAAGCAAGTGTTGAGAAGGCGTCTTTGTTTCCTGCCATAACAAGGTACCACCAAGTGGGCAGCTCTCCACCGGAAAGGCACGTCTGCGTCTGCTAGCCCGGGAGGCTGGGAGCCTGAGCTCAGGGTATCGGCTGGGTAGGTCCCTTCTGAGGCCCCGAGGGAGAAGCTGGCCCACACCTTCCTCCCCGCTCTGACAGCTCACAGCGCCGGCCGTTTCTTGCCGTGCAGCCTCAGCAGCACGTGGCGCCTTTCCTCTGTCTGTTGGCCTGGCCGGGTCTCTTCACCCCTTTATAATCTCATCATCCAGATGAGACTGGAACCCACACTCCCTCTGTGTGACCTCCCATTAACTGATGACATCTTCAAAGACCCTTTTTCCAAACAAGGGTATATCCACACATACCGGAGTCAGGACCTTCACCTAAGTATGTGAGGCACCCCCGTGCAGTTCTCCACTGTGGAAAGCCAGCCGTTGTCATTGAGGCCCCAGGGTCTCCAAGGCCTCAGGTCTCTGCAGGAGCTGACCACCGACACAGCTTTTGCCTGTGGGGCCGCTAGTAGATTTGAACTGCCGGCTTTTCAGTTAGCGGCCGAGCGCTTAACCACCGTGCCACTGAGCCTCCTTTCAGTTGTCACTGGAGGTGTTAATGAAAGACTGTCACCAGAGGCAGCTGTCTTGGCTTCCTAGTGCGGCCAGAGCAGAGCGACGACCAGTGGCGGCACGGGAGTGAACAGAGGCTCCTTTCCCCCAGCTCCGGAGGCTGACAGCCCCAACCAGGGCTCGCTGGGTCTCTCCTGCCCTTCCTATCACTCCGCAGAGATGAGATCGAGCACTACTCGACTCCTGGAGGACCTCGTTAGTGTAATATAAGAAAACTCGTTCCCAACTGGAATCCTGTTTACAGGCTTAAGGGTTACGATTTTAACATATATTTCAAATAGACAAGCCTGCTGCCACTGAGTCAGTTCTGATTCACAGTGTGACCCGATAGGACCAAGCAGACCCGCCCCATGGAGCTTCCAAGGCCTGTCTGGTGGGCCTGAGCCATTGATCTTTTGGTGAGCAGTTATAGCCCTTAACCACTGTGCCACCAGAGTTTCCAACATGGATTTCCAAAAACAAACCAACTGCCATTGAGTTGTTTCTGACTCAAAGCAACCCTACAGGACACAGTAGGACTGCTCCACAGAGTTTCCAAGAAGTGCCTGGTGGATTCGAACTGACCTTCTGGGGAGCAGACAGCACTTAACCCTCACAACACCAGGGTTTCCACTCTATATTCAGAGGGACACAATTCAGTTCTTCACACTGTCCGTGAAGCAATCAGATGTGAAGCAGTGCCAGTGTCACACAGATGCGACGGGTCACGCACCTTGTGCCACACACAGCTTTCTCATGTACCACTCTGGGCCCGGCTGCAGCAGGCCATAGGGAAGGGCTGCAGCGCCATAGAGCTGAGTTTTGCTGCTGCGCGGCAGCCCTCAGGCCAGGAGCACAGTGCTTACCCTCCAAGTTTCTGGTAGACACTATCTCTGCTTCCCCTGTCGATGCTGGCGGTGAGAATGACACCAGCTCAACGCACTGGGAGGAGGATGTCAGCGACAGAGCGCACACACGATGACACGCACTTCACCGTGACTTGAGGAACATGAGCTCTTCTAGTTATTTTTGCTACCACGACAGTGCTGTTGACGTCTGGGGACCCCGGCTCCCCAGGCTGTGGAGTGCTCCAGCTCCACTTGACATTCACTGACTGCTATCAAGTCGATTCCAGCTCCTAGCAAGCCTGTAGGACTGGGTAGAACTGCCCCATAGGGTTTCCAAGGCTACAAATCGTCACCGACTCAGGTCACCACCTTTCTCCTGCAGAGCGACCAGTGGGCTTAAACTGCCAACCTTCTGGTTAGCAGCCGAGCACTTCACCACTGCACCACCTGGATCCTTATCCAACATTCAATTACCTACAAACAACACGAGTCCCCCATTAGTGCTAGGCACCAGGCTCATAAACCTTGTCCCTTCCCCCCGGGCTCTTGCAGAGCAGCCTGGCAAAAGTAAGAGGACAGTGGGTCTCACCTTTGACCCTGGGGTCTCCACCCTGGGCAAAGCCTAAAGCCATCCTTTCCGGCCCCTGCTGACAGAGGCCGAGCTTGGCAGGCCCCGGGGTGTGGATGTGGCCAGGCCCTGCCTCTTGGTCCCACAGCCGTTCCCAGGAGTAAGCTCACTAGCATCCTAGACCCACCATCTTTGCAAGAGTAGGAAGGAATTACAAAGCCGAAATCTTGAAGTGTCACTTTTGCTTTGCATGTAGGAGACAAGCTGAGAGCAGTTCCAGAGGAACCCAATTTTGGCTCCCCAGATGAGAGCAGCTCTCCACCTCAGGGCATCACCCTGCATCTCTGGAGCAGCTCTCTGCCTTAGGGCACCACCGGAGCATCTCAGAAGCAGCTCTCTACCCCAGGGCACCACCCCAGATGCATCCTGGGAGCAGCTGTCTGCCTCAGGGCATCGACTGGGACGCAGACAAGGAGCCTGTCGGCTGTGCTCGCCATGCCACAGGGGTATCTCCTGTACTGTCTAGTTTAATCCTCTTGACAGTAATAAGGAAGGGGCTCCCATGACCCTTTGCACAGTCTGGAAACTGAGCGCCTTAGTTACTGTGTGCTGCTGTAACGGAAACACCACAAATGGGTGTCTTTAAAGAACAGAAATGTATTTTCTCACAGCTCAGAAGGCTAGAAGCTCACAGTCAGGGCGCCGGCCGTGGGGTGGGCTCTCTACCTGTCGTCTCTGGAGGAAGGTTCTTGTCTCCTCTGAGCCTCTCTCTGCTCCTGGGGGCCTTCAGGGGCTCGCCATCTCTCTCATCTCACCCTGCTTTCCTGCTCACTTGCTTGTTTATTCTCTTTTATATCTCAAAAGAGGTGGACCCTACGCTAATCCTGACTCACTAACGTAACAAAGACAGCCACTCCCGGATGAGGTTATAACCACAGATGTATAAGGGTAGGGTTGGCAACACATATGTGAGGGGGCACACAATTAATCAATAACATTAATATTATTACTATTAGGTCAGAAAGCTAGAAATAGGGAGGTCCCAGGGCCCAGTCTCAGGCCGGAGTGGCACGAAGTCCAGGCTCTGCTCCCAGTTCCGCCCCTCCCTGACCCCCACCTCTGCCCTGGCTCCTGTGACCTTGTGTGTCTCCCTGATGGGAGGTGAGCCCGGGAATGCCAGACCCATGTCACTGTCACCGCAGGCATCTTGCAGAGCCTAATGCAGCCCTTGATCCAAGATTATCAGTGGATCGGCCAGACTGAACCGTTAGCTGTGACCAGACCAGCGAGCAGCACCTGGTGCTGTGGCAGGCCCTGCCTTCCGGGACCTAACATACACAGAAGTGAACTCAGCCCCTCCTCTGCGGGAGAAAGCGGGAGTGCCCTGGCCATGGGGATCCGAGCACACGTCTGCACCCGGAGCTGACCGACTCGGGCCTGGGGGACAGAGGCTGGGACACGCGGTGGGCCCAGCCGGACCCTGTGGCAGAGTCGCCAGGTGTGATGAAGAGTCGCATGTGCCCCTGCTGTAGAGTCCGTTTGCTCGGACAGAAGACAAAAGGCAAAGGAGCAGCTACACGTAGCCCTGGGAAACAGTGGGGACAGCCGAAACACCACTGGGGTCTGTAGCGGCCAGAGGCTGAGCAAAAGGAAGCCACGGGGCCCTGAAAGAGTCCACGGCCAGCAGGGCCTAGAGCAAAGGCCGAGTGGTGGCCCAGAGCACTGAGAAGACCAGTCTCCAGCTGCCGGGGGTCTCTGCTTACCCCCTGATACATCACTCCCGGCTCACTGCCATCAGCCCTCCAGTTTGACCCCAAGCTTTGGTGACATGACCCATGCATTTTCCGCAAGTCATCCATCTCTCAACACCCAAGTCATCTGCAGCTTGAAGTCATCTTGGTCTCTGTTAACATGCCTGCTCCTAACCGGCTGAAGACAAGAAGGAAGAAACAGAAGAAAATCCTTTGGAAAACTGATGTGAAAAGTACTGATAGCGTATATACTTCACACTCCGGGGAGGCCGGGGGCAGCTTTGAACTGCCCACCCTGAGTGCTGGATTCCAGAACAACCAGAGGCGCCTACATCTCCCCTCTTTTGACTCTTGTTCTAACTTTTCCCCAAAGGTCCTTTGTCAGAGACGGATAACTGAAGTGGTCTGGAGGCGCTTCATACAGACTGGCTGAGACCATGACGCCTGCCCCAGACTCAGCGCCTGTAAGACATGCTGTCGAGGGAGAGCTCTGATTCTCCCGGGCCTGTTGTGACAAGAGCGTCACCACTGGGTGGCTTCAAAATTCAGAGATTTATTTTCTCACAGTTCGGGAGGCTAGGGGAAAGTCCTTTCTTGTCTATTTCTGCCTCTGTTGTCGCTGGGTGCCGTGCAGTTGGTTCCAGGTCGCAGAGATTCCCTGGGACAGAGCAGCACTGCCACATAGAATTTTCCAGACTGAAACCTCTATGGGAGCAGACCGCTAGGTCTCTTTCCCTGGAGCCGCTGAGTAGACCTGAACCACTAGCTTTTCAGTTTATCAGCCAAGCACTTAGCCAGTGAGCCAAAATCTCCCCTTTTTGGATTTCCTGGGCCGCAGTCTTTTCTGGAAGCAAAGTGCCAAGGCTTTTCTCCCTCAGAGCCGCTGCCCTGGCGTCAGCCCCTGAGCGTTTAACCGCTGTGCCACCAGGGCACCGTTCAGCTTCCAGCAGCTAGTGATCCTTGGATTCCTAGGCTGTGGTCTCTCTTGCCTGGTCCTTCACAAAAGGAAACAAGCCGAAAACCTATGCTGCTGATTCTGTTCCTAGAAACCCTATAGGGCTGATGACAACTGTCCCATATGTAGGGTTTTCAAGGAACAGCTGGGAGATTTGAACTGCCAGTCTCTTGATTAGCAGCTAGGCTCTTAACCACTGCCCCTCCGGGGCTCCTTCTTGTCTTTAGATGGTGCCTTTCTCCCCCCATGACTGCTTGTTTGTCTTTGTGTCTGACTGGGCACATCTTATACTGATTGTGTCTTGCTAACATGACAGAGAAAATCCTGTCCACAAATAGTGTCATAGCCACAAGAAAAGGGGTCAGGACTCCAGCATGACTGGAAGACACAAACCCCTAACAAAAGATAATTCCATTCCTGTTTTACAGATGAGTAAACTGAGGCTCAGAAAGCCTCACTGGCTTAACCACGATCTTAAAAGTAAGATGTTGGACCTGGACCTTTGAACTTGGCTGTTGTCAGCAGATGGAAGCCATTTAAACCTCTCAGGATAACCTTGCCCAGAAAATAAATGCGGATCGAGAAGACAACTGGAGGCTGAGTCCTGGAGTGACTCAAAGATGGAGCTCGGAAAGAGGATAAATGTGCAGAAAAAGGGACTTAAAAAAGAGACTCCAGCTGTGATGAACTCCGTAGGCCACAATGAAGGGAGTGAACAGACCCAGACACTAGTGGTTGGCCCTGTCTCCCCAGCAGCTGTTCACTCACCAGCTTATCTGTGGG
Source organism: Heterohyrax brucei (assembly GCA_028571685.1). Taxonomy (NCBI): domain Eukaryota; kingdom Metazoa; phylum Chordata; class Mammalia; order Hyracoidea; family Procaviidae; genus Heterohyrax; species Heterohyrax brucei. The sequence goes on along the minus strand of CM053156.1, from coordinate 87,829,964 downwards.
GTCAACAACATTTCCTGAGAACTAAGCGGTGGCTTGGTGCCGTCAAGGAACTCCTGCAATGGAAGAGGAAACTTGCACGTAGAATCACTGGAAGACACCATCATCTGCCCTGACATACCAGGAAGGACAAGTTTCAAATCGTGATCAATGTAGACACACTATCAGGGTCGTGTGGGTCGTTATGGGGATGGCTGGCAGTGCTGACAAGATGAATTCCAGTAAACAGAAAAAGAGAGCCACCAGGCAACACCAGGATAGAAGATAATCAGAAACTCCAGACTCTATTTTCAAAGTGGAAGAGCTAGACAGGCACAGAGGCTACTAGACATTCCAGTGATTGGGCAGTTTAAATCATACACAGATGCGGTCCAGGTCACTGATGGTGACCACAACCAAGTTAGCTGCGGTTCTGGGAGTGCTTTAGTCTAAAGCTGGGAGACCATACAAGGAAATCCTGTGAGTCTTTGAAAACGTGATTAAGGTAAACCGTTGTTTTCTTCTCTCGGCCCCCCCTACAAAGCATAGCTGGTCTGCTGTGACCTCATTAGAAATCTTGCTCCCACCAACTCTTGAAAGGGGAGGCAAGGCCAAGCCAGTGACCCTGGAAGGGAGCCCTGAAATGAGATCCTTGCCTCACGGCCACTCTACGTGATGCCCGGCACCAAGCGAGCCACTTGGAATGCGATCAGTCAAGAGACACTTGAGAGATGGCTTCCGGGCCAGCAGCAGTTTTTCCAAGGGCAATTCCAGGGAGGGTTGGGGTAGAAGTTTTTAAAGATGATAAGAGTTTCAAGTGGTAGAGGCGTTCGTAATTGCTTACAGAGAAAGGTCCCGAGTAAGGAATGGAAGGAGAGTACACGGGAGGGCAGGAACCCAGCTGGCTTGAATTTCTCCTGTGAGTCCTGGGACACTAACATTGGCTCCCCACGAATGATCACCGTACATCTGGGGTCCAGATCATCAACTTCTGCCTTCATGTTATAGAATGAACTCTTTCTCTTGGTGGAGGAACACCGACGGCTTGGTCCTCTGTTTCAACAGGCCCACCAGGACAGGTCACCCGGAAACAGTGTCTCTCTTCCATGGTCTCAGAAGCAGAAAAAGGATCAAGGCCAGTTTGGTGGCCCAGGTCCCAAGGCAGGGATCATCTCCTTTGCCTGGTGCCAACAGAATCAAAATTTTAAAACTTGCTTGACATTTGGAGAGACCTAGACTCATCTTGAGTTTAAATTTAAGTGCTGAGACGTCTGTAGGCATCTAAAGCAGACTTTCCATTAAAGCTGTCATTTTGTTGGAAGAAAGGTATTATTATATGTATTTGGAAATATTTCAAACGGTGGAAATCTTCTGGTCAAGCACTCAGCTGCTAAGTCAGGAGTTTGAATCCACCAGCCACTCCATGGGAGAAAGACGTGGCAATCTGCTTCTGTCAAGACTACGGACTCTGAGACCCTATAAGGCAGTTCAACTACGTCTTTCAGGGTTAATACGAGTCAATGAGTTCTTTTTTTTTTTTTTTTGCTCTGATGTTCCGATAAGTTAACTGGTAAATTGCTCCAGACAGTTATCAGTGACAGGAAATAAGACTGTTGGCTATTTGCACTGTTTTGGGAGGTAGGGGTTGTTTACCTTGAATATTTATTCTGTCTTGGCCTTTTGAAAAATCAGTTTCTAAGTGTACGTTCACATGGTTTCACTGAAGCAGGATCTGTGATTAATTTGGATTAATTTCATCAGGTTTGATTAATTTTATCAAATCAATTTAAAAACCTGCCATATTGCGCAAACAGTTGGTCTGCCTACGTGTGTTTGTTTTCCTGCACAGGTTAACTTAATTAATTTAAAAGCAACCTTTTAATGTGTCATTGATGTATGACTGTCTCCTTTTGCTGCGACGTGCTCTCTGGACCGTTCCTGTCTGCCCCGTTCCAAAGCGTGTGTGTCTGGACTGTGATGGAGATGGAGGTAACGGTGGGAACTTCGCTCAAGGGGTAAAAAGTTCTGGGCTCAACCGGAGTCCTGCAGTGACAGGCCGCGTGAGGACGAGCCCCTCAGGGGCTCTGAGATGTTTAGATGTAACTTTTGCCACTGGTGCAATTCCACCTGCGTCCAGAACCAGGCGCTGTGGTTCCTGGGAAACAGAAACGTGCAGCGGGGAGCAGGTCAGAAGCAGGAAGTGTAGCTTTGTACTTCTGATGAAGTTAGGCGTGCTTCATGCTTTTGCTCTGCCACACAACGGAGATAAGGACCCGATCTCACAGTTAGCAGTAGCTGTGGGTCGTCATGAAGCAAAGCATGAGTGTTACAACAGACCACTAGTGTAAACGAAGTGACAGCCTAGGGGTTGTCTAAATAAGCTCTGAGAAACAATCATCCTGAAATAAGGTGAAACCTATCCTGGTGTAATGAGTGTTCAATGCTTTCCAGGTTCAGCACAAGAGACGGTCACAGTGTGAAGAAAACAGTTGCAAGGCCAAAGGCCCAACTGAGAACCCAGGCACCGAGGAACAGGCCTCCAAGGTCCAGTCCCCTGCGCCCCAGGTACCTGGAAGCCTCAACCTCCTGGGGCCATTTTGGAGATTTTCACACCTGCCAACCAAAGGATCTGTGATTGGGTTCCAGTGACGGCCCCAGTGTGTTACAGGGTCCTTATCAACATGCGGCTCCACAACTTGGGCAGATAGTGAGTTTGTCCTCTTGAGAGGCGTTTGATGCTCCAAATAAATGAAAGAGATGAAGCTGATAAACAGGCTTCTCCCAACTTGAAACTCCTTCATTATTACAAGAGTGAGAGACAGAAACAGGGTGCAAATCTGAGCAACATCGGAAGTGCTAGGGAAGAAATTAAATGACGCCAAACAGACCAGCGGGGGACAGTGACTGGAGATTTGGATAAATGGAGCCAATTAATGTCCCGGAATGCAAATGGCTCAGATCAGTTTCTCCATCTGTGCTGAAGATGCCAAACCTCCCTAAACCATGGCTTTGTCAAGAATCCGGAGCTTGATTTTACCCCATGCCTTTCTGTTCCAGTTTTTGTTTTTTTATTTTCATGTTCCCATCTAATCCACGCAGTCATTTTAAGAAAGACTGTTCAATATATTCTTCAAAAGGAGGCATTTGCAGGTTTGTTTACATCAGTGGTTCCCGACTGGGCAAGATTTTGACCCTTCCCGCCTCGGGGTTAGTAGTCTAGATCTTAAACCGTTTTCTCCACACAGTAACTTAGTTAAATGTCCCTGCGTGGCGAAAACAGTTAAGATCTAGACTACTAACCCAAAGGTGGGAGGCTTGAGCCCGTCTAGAGGTGCCTTGGAAGAAAGGCCTGGTGATCTACTTCCTAAAAAATCACAGCCATGAAGGCCCCACGGGAGGAGCTCTACTCCACACACATGGAGTGGCTGTGAGTCGGGACTGGCTCGACAACTGGCTTTTGGTTTGTTTTTAATTGCAAAGAGCAAAACACAAATCACACTTCTCTTCCTCAGTCAGCAAAGAGAAGACAAACAAACAAACAAACAGGCTCATTTGAGTCCGTGGTGACAGCAATCGGAATGGAAGGACACAAGAGAAAAAGTATCAGGAACGTCTAAGATGAATCTTTTGAAACTGTAAATTTTGCTGAGGAACAAAGCGGTCGCAGTGTTTCCATGAGAGATTTTCAACAAGGAAGAGATGAGGAAAGGAGGGAATTTGAGTTTCAGGGAGTCGCATTAAACAGGCTGGGTCCTGGTGATAGCTTGTTGTTTTAAAATCACCTCTTTCTTGACAAAGATGAAGATGATCTTTTCCTTAGCTGGGCACGGCTGACCTCAGGAGGCAGCAAAACTTCCACCGTGGTGTCATTTATATTCAGATAATGTTGACAACAGTGTCAACATCCTGGCGAGAAAAATGGATTATAAAGATAGACGAGGCCATTCCAGCCTTTTGTTGGTAACATCTCACGTTGGTGATGCACTTTATATTTTTAAAGTACTTTTTACCTACTTTGTATCTTTGAGATCTTACTGTACTCTAAGAGGGTAAGCCTCCTGAGCACTGGGCCTTTGTCTCACACGTCCACATGTACCTAATGGCTTTGGACATCAATTGAGGTAGAAGGGAACCTGCTGAGAAATGCCTGGCAGATATTCCTGTCATCATGTGACACACACGGAAACTGCGAGGGCGCCGTTTTGGAGCGATTCTTTCATAATGCCTGGGAAAGTTAATAAGAGATGAGCAATGGGTTGTCCCGCTTTGCCACACAGCTCAACTGAGAGCTGTTACAGAGAACAATTTCTCTCTTTCTGTGGTTCAATGTCCCCACTTCATACTGAGCTTGTCGGTCTCCAAGAAACTGTCCCTTTGTCTCCCGAACTGTTTGTCACTATTCCAGAAATTGCTATGGGTCTTCATCGTTTGGCTTCCCATCCTACTCTGGTTTCCAACAGCTGTAGTCACAACTTCAGACGAGGAAACGCTTGCTCACAAGTAGCTGAACACAGCAAAGTTAACGTAGAGCTGGGGGGCTGAAGGTGAAGGCTGCTGTCTAGACTCTGACACACCACCTGACTCAGTGACAACGCTCAGTCACCATTTGCTAAATTAATCCCCTTGTCTAATCCTCACAGATTCATGATGTGTCAGTAAGTCTTTAAAGCACTTCACTTGTGTTCTATCACTGGAATCTCAAAAGAATCTTACATGATCAAAGTTAATGTCGTCAGTGATGACCTCACATAGTCACGGCTAGAATCATCAGTGGTAACTCCACATGGTCCATGTTAACAGCAGCATCGATTGTATGTACCCTTATACGACAAGATTAGAGTGGCACTTCACTTCTGTTAACTCCCTCCAAAAAAACTCGTAACCTCAGCCTGACAATAACATATCAAATAAATCCAAACTGAGCGACAATGTATAACGAAGACCAAAGAAGAGCTGCTGCCTTTGAATTATGGTGTGGGAAGAAGGCTGAATATGCCACAGACTGCCAGAAGAACAAACAAACCCATCGTGGAAGAAATACAGCCAGAATACGCCTTGGAGGCAAGGATGGTGAGACTTTGTCTGCTGCACTTTGGACCTGTTATCAGGCGGAATCGGTCCCTGGAGAAAGACATCATGCCTGGTAAAGTAGAGGTCCAGGGAAAAAAGGAAGTCCCTCAGAGAGACGGATGGACACAGTAGCCGCAACAATGGGCTGGCACTTCACAACAGTTGCAAGAATGGTGGAGGACTGGGCAGTGTCTGGCTCTGCTGTACACAGGGCCGCTATGAGTTGAGCCAGACTTGAAGGCACCTAACCATGACCACTACAAAATATCCGACCGGCGCCAGTCAAAGCCATCACGTCATCAAAAGCAAGGTCTGGCCCACATCATCATCCGGAGGCACCTGTTGTTGTCAGGTTGTCGGGAGCCTAAGGAGACACAACAACTCAATGCAGTGTGACGACTTGAACGGAATCCTGGAACAGAAAAGGGACCTTAGGAGAAAACTAGTGTGATCTAAACAAACTTTGGAGGTTAGTTCACAATAGTGTTAGTAATGTTGGCCCTGCAGCTGAGACAAATGTATTATGGAAACATCAAATCCACTGTTGTTGAGTCGATCTGGACTCATAGCAGCCCGGCAGGACAGAGTAGGACTGCCCCATAGAGTTCCTAAGGAGCAGCAGGTGGATTCAAACTGCCAACTTTTGCTTTAGTAGCTGTACTCACCGTAAGTCCTAACTGCCGCCCATCAGGGCTCCGAACATGAGATACGAACAGTAGGGGAAGCCGGATGAAGGGTACGTGGAAACTGTACCACCTTTGCAACTTCTCTGTAAGTCTAAATCCAATCTAAAGTTTAAAATTTAAAAATACGCTTTTAAAATTTTACTGAAAAAACCCTCGCCCTCTAAAGCACCATTATTTGCCCCATTTGACGGGTGAGGGGACCATCTGGCAGAATAAGAAAAGAGAAATTGCTGTCTCCTAACAGGATGAATTATCATTCTAGCAACTTCTCTTCCCCTGCTCTGGGCACTATGTTTAAACCACAGTAGCCCACTGGGGCTACAAGAATTAGATCATGAGAGAAAATCCTTCAGGGACAATTTCTCAGCTTGAACGCCTGAGTGGCACCTACGGCTTTGAGGAGAAAACAGAAGACGTCGGCGGCCTGAGGGCCGGGAGGTCTCACAGGCTCACTGCCATCCTTCCAGGGAGAAGACGCAGGAGTGATTTAGGGGCCTGTTCAGAGACCTCCTCCGGACCTTGCGAGCCTTAGATGTCTGAGGGCTTTGAAGAATGCTCCAATTCTGTGGGGCCTGGGGGGCAGGAAACAGGAGTCACCTCTCACACCAGCGAGACACCCAACTTCCCCTCCTCTGGAGTCCCAGGCCCACAGCTGCTTCCAATCGGGGCAGCCAGCCCTCCGGCAGACTCCGCGGTCTCACTGTCCCCACCCCAGCTCTTCAAAGCAGAAGATCCCCGCCCTGGAGCGAGTAAGACTGCCAGACCATCCAGTTCGAGAGCCTGGCTCCCTCTCCCTCTGTCCCCGCCCCAGGCCCAGTGCTTTTCTAACTGGTGGGGCAGCGGTGGGGAGATTAGGCCCTCAGCCTCCTTCAACAAGGCAGCCCATGAGGATTTCCTGGGCAGATGTGGAGGAAGTGCACTCTTTCTTCAGGCCCTCGCAGCTGCCCCCTAGTTCCCACCACCTCTCAGCCCCCAATAATATTTAGTGAAGTAACCCTGAAAGTGGCCACAGTTAATCACCCAGCTGCTGGCCAAATGGCTGCTAGCTTCCATCCCACCCAGCCTCTCCTTGGGGAAAAGAACTGGCAATCCGCTCGCATAAACACACTTCTTGTTGTTGTTAGGTGCTGTCCAGACAGTTCCAACCCTCAGTGCCCCTGTGTATCACGGAAGGAAACCCTGCCCGGTCCCGGGCCAGCCTCACAACTGTTGGGCTTGAGTCCGTTGGTGCAGCCACTGTGTGAGTCCATCTCACTGAGGGGCTTGCCCGTTTTCGCAAACCCTCCAGTGTGACACGCATGACGTCATTCTCCGGGGATTGATCCGTCCTGACAGCATGTCCGAAATACATGAGATGCAGTCTGGCCATTCTTGCTTCTGAGGAGTCTTTTGGTTGTACTTCATCCAAGACAGACTTGTTTGTTCTTGTGGCAGCCCACGGTGTATTCAGCACTCTTCATCAACGTCACCACTCGGTGGCATTAATTTGTCCTCAGCCTTCCTTATTCATTGGCTGGCTTCCACAAGCAGAAGAGGCAACTGAAAAATCCATGGGTTGGGCAAGCCTTTCCTCAAGGTGACATCTTTGTTTTGTAATACATTAGAAAGGTCCTTTGCGACAGATTTGCCCAATGCAGTATGTCGTTTGATTTCTTGACTGCTGTTTCCATGGGTGCTGACTGTTGGGCCGAGTGAAATGAAATCCCTGACAACACGCCCAGTGTTACCCATAGTTGTTTATAATCCACAAACTTGGAGGCCTTTGCATAGTCAACAAAACAGAGGTAAACATGTTACTGATATTCTCTGCCTTTGGGTAAAAATCATCTGACATCAACAATAGTATCCCTCCTTCCACGTCCTCTTCTGACTCCAGCTGGACTCCCTGGCAGTTCCCTGCTGACATAGTGCTACGGCCATTTTTGAATGATCTTCAGCAAAATTTTACCTGTGTACGATATTAGTGTTCTTGCTTGATAATTCCCACATTCTGTTGGATCGCCTTTCTTTGGACTAGGCACCAATACAGGTCTCTTGCCGCTGGTTGACCAGGGAGCCGCCTTCCAGGTTTCTCGGTGGTGATGAGCCAGCGCTTCCGGTGTTGCCTGCATTTGCTGACGCACCTCGGCTGGTCTTCCATCAGTGCCTGCAGGTTTGTTCGGGGCCAGTGCCTTCAGCGCAGCTTGAACTTCTCCCTTTAGTATCACAGGTTCTTGATCATGCGGTTCTGAAATGACGGAACCTTGACCAGTTCTTTCTCATACAGGGACTATGTAATTTTCTTCAATCTTTTTTTTTTTTTTTTTTTGATGTTTCCTTTGCCTATGGCTGGCTTTGCCTATAGAACTCTTTAATATTGCAACTAAGCCTTGACAGTTTTCTTCAGTTTTTCACAGCTTGAGAACTGGTGAATGCGTTCTTATCTTTGGGTTTTTTAACTTCAGGTCTTTGTACGTTTCTTTAGAATACTTCGCCTTCTTGGGCTGCCCTCTGAAATCTCCTGTTTCACTCTGTCACGTGGTCGCTTCTTCCACTTGCTTTAGCTGCTTGATATTCAAAAGCCAGTTTCAGAGACTCTTCTGACGTCCATTTTGGCTTTTTCTTTCTTATCTTTTTAAATAATCTTTTGTCTTCTGCATGTAGGATGTTCTTGATGTCATTTCACAACTTGGGTAACCCTTGGTCATTAGTGTTCAATGCAGCAATCTATTCTAAAGAGATAGTCTCAAAAAAAAAAAAAGAGATGGTCTCTAAGTTCAGGTGGGATACACTCAAGGTTGTACTTTGGCTCTTGTGAACTCGTTCTAATTTCCCTCAACCTGAACTTGCATAAGAGCAAGTGATGGTCGGTCTGTTCCACAGTCAGTCCCTGGCCTTGTTATAATGATATTGAGCTTCTCCATCATCTCTTTCTGCAGATGTGGTCTATTTGATTCCTGTTACTCCATCTGGCGAGGTCCATGTGTATAGTCATTATTTATGTTGTTGGAAAAAAATATTTATGACAGATAAGTTGTTGGTCTTGCAAAACTCCGTCACGTGTTCTCTAGTGTCGTTTCTGTCTCTAAGGCCATATATTCCAACTACCCATTCTTTTTTCCCCAACTTGCATATTCCAATCACCAGTAACTGTCAATACATCTAGTTTTCATGTTAGATCAATTTCAGATTGCAGAAGTTGGTCTTCAATTTCCTCATTTTGGTCATTAGTGTTTGGTAAACACATTTGAATAACAGTAGTGTTAACTTGTCTTCCTTACAGGCATATGGCTGTTGTCCTATCACTGACAGAACTGTACTTCGGGATAGATCTGGAAACGCTCCTTATGATGACGAATGGGATGCCATTCCTCTTCAGTTTTTCATTCCCGGTGTGGTAGACTATGTAATTGCCGAATTCAAAATGGTACATACCAGAGCATTTGAACTCACTAATGTCTAGGGTATCCATCTTTGTCTTTAGGTGGCCATAAAGATTACAGCCGAGAAAACCCTATGGGGCAGTTCTACTGTCATATGGGATGGCTGTAAGTGGACTTGATGGCACCTGACAACACAGTATGCAGTGCGTGACCACCCAGTGCTGCACAGATCTGCAACGGGAGCCTTCTTCCCAGTCTTTGTACTGCCTTCCTCAGAGAGTAGCCTGGGCAGCACCCCTACCATTTGAACTCTTTCTCACTTTTGGGTTCTGATAGCAGAAGCCCCTCTCCCATCCAGGTATGGAGTAACCAGAGTCCCAGTGATGGGATCAGGAGAACAGAACAGGAGCCAAGTAGATCTGACCTGGAGTTTGTCACTAGCCATTAGCATTCTGTCCACTGCCAAGCAAACGAGAAAGGTCCCCTATGGCATGTACCTAAAGGCTGGCATGGGATCTGCTCAGTACCTGTTGGCCAGTATCCTGTTCTGTTTAGCAATGTGTTTTGCCTCTTTCACTCTCCCAAGGGTCACATTTCCTAGGACATGTAAGGAGTCCAGATGGTGTGATGGCTAGGTGCTTGGCTGCTTATCACAAGGGTGACAGTTCAAACTCTGCAACAGGTCCACAGGAGAAAGGCCTGTAATCCACTCCCATAAACATTAACCCAAACCCACTATCATCAAATCGATTCAGACTCATTCCGACCTTATAGGACAAAGTAGAACCATCCCACAGGATGTCCAAGCCTGTAAATCTTTCCTGAAGCAGACTCCCACATCTTTCTCGCATACAGCAGCTGGCCAATGCCAACTTCCAACCTTCTGGTTAGTAGCTGGATGATCTAAGCACTGTGCCAAACCTATGGGGCAATTCTACTCTGCCGCCTGTGATTACTTTGAGTCGAAATTGTCTTGCTGGCACCTAACAACGTAACAACAACCTAGAACGTTGTCTTCCCCCCAAAATAACCACCATCAACTGGTCCATGAGTGTTTCTCTGGCCTTGCTCTTTGAAACTCAGTTTGAACTCATTTTTGCTTCCCGTGTTTACAAAATGAGCCGTCTCCTAAATCCTGTGACACAACTTCCCTGTCTTCCATAGTGACCCAGTTCTTTTCCATGCTGCCGGAGCTCCCCTCGAGTGGACTTGCTGTGGTTTACTGGATCTTGACCTGTTAGCACACTCTGCCATTGTCCCCGCTAGGTCTCCATTATACACAAGCTGCATTCTCCTAAAAACATTCCAGTGCACTTGTAGCCAAATTTTGGAGGACAAAGATGTAGAAGCAGAAATGTCACTTGAGACAGGAAATCTTCAGTAACCAATATCACACCACAACGAGGCCTTGTTGGTTCCAGCGCCACTCACCTTGACCGAGGCCATCTGTAGCCACCTCCCTAGAAGACCACGCCCATAAAAGCAGGGCAGAGAGCTCCCGTTTGTTGGGTGCCTCCTGTGTCCGCGGCTCCCCACCTCTTAGCATTTAGGACTTACTGTGCACAGTTACCCTGTCTTCCCTGTGATGGAGCAACAACTCTCATCCTCATTTTGCAGGTGAGAAAGCTGAAACTCAGGGAAAGTGAGTGATATACTCCACACCACCCCCTGATCCCTCAGAAGACAGGATTGGACCGCACCTCTGCATACTGTGGAGCTGTTTGTGGCCTCAGTTCTCTCCCCTCTGATGCCAAGTGCCTTGGCATGGGCCCATTTTACCAGTGGCTCAGCCTCTGTTCATGCCATCTGCGCCATCATTGGCTGGTGATCAGAGCAATTGGTGTGCAGTTAGTTGTCTATGAAGTTTTCACCATCTGGTTTGAATTATTATGAAATCAGGATTATGCTCATATTTTTCATGCTGTCTCCTAGAAGACAGTGATTATTTCCTTTTATTCATTTATTTTCTTTTTCTATCAACTTTGACTACTAAATCCCCCTCTGTAGAACCTTCCTGATCTTCCCAAAATTGCACAGGAAGAAGAGGATTTACTGCTTCTGAAGCGAGGCAGCTACCTCGGGTGGGGCAGGGCCTTACAAACAGAATGGGCTTCCATGACCCTTGCCTTGGGTCTAGTTTGGCCCTAAACTTCTAGTTTCTTCAGAGAAGCATGTTTCTATGACACCCATAATTATAGACCTCCACAAGCTCTTTCACAAAACAAATTTTTCCAAAGTCAAATAAAAAAATAAGGCACATTCTTTAGTGCTGTGGCCACCATGTTCCCACTCACCGTTTGCGTCAATGGTACCTAATGACAGTTAAAGACGCTATGGCCAAACTGGGCTTGACCACTTACTAACTCTTGCGATGCTGCCTGTGGCTTCTTTTAAAGAGAATCCTCTGAGAAGAATAAGAACAAAAGGGGAGGCTTCATACTTCCCAAATGCAAAACACACTGCAGTGCTTCAGCAGTCAAAACAGGCTGGCACTCGTTTAAAGATAGACATATAGACCAATGGAAGACAGTCTGGAAATAGTTTCCTACATCTATGGACAATTGATCATTGACAAGCATGCTAAACCGATTTAAAGAGGGAAAGAATAATCTCTTCAAGAAGCGGTGCTGGCAAACTCAGATTTCCACCAGGAGAAAAACTAAAGCAGGATTCATACCTCAGACTATGTACAAAACTACTTCAAAATGGGTCAAGAACTTAACTGTTACAGCTAAAACAATAAAGTTCTGAGAAGAAAACATGGGAGTGAACCTCTGGAACCCTAGTTCTCTTTTATGACAGATAACCAAGGGCAACAAATGATGAGCAGAAGGAAACAATGCAGATCATTTGGATCTAATGAAAATGAAATACTGACGTTCATCAAAATACTTTATCAAGAGAGACTGGGAGAAAAAAATCTTTGGGAACTATGTCTCTGGTAAGAGTTTAGTGTCTGAAATACGTACAAAATTTCTATAACTTAACAACAAAAAGACAAATAACCCAATCCAAAAATGGGCAAAGGAGATGGACAGGCTTCCAAAAAGGACATTCAAGCAGCCAATAGATACATGAAAAGATGTTTACCTTCTTTGGCCATCAGAGAGGTAAAAATCAAAACTACAGTGAGATGCCACCTTACTCCTTCAAGAAGGGCCATGATTAAGAAACAGAAAATAACAAACACTGGTGAGGATGTGAGGGTATCAGAATGCTTACCCACTGTGTGAAGCACTGTGGTAATTTCTCGAAAAATGTAGAAATAGAGCTACCATCGGATCCAGAAATCCTGTTCCTGGGAATATACCCTAGGGAACTAACAGCAAGGACACAAACAGACGTATGTCCACCGATGTCCACTGCAGCACCATTCACTATAGCAGAAAGGGGGCACAGTACAGGTGCACTTCAGGAGAAGAAAAGTAAGTAGAATGTGGCCCATACATGCAATGGAGTACCTCATAGTGAACTTATAGACAGAGTAGAACTGCCCCATAGAGTTTCCAAGGAGCACCTGGCAGATTTGAACTGCTGACCTTTTGGAGAGCAGCTGTAGCACTTAACCGCTATGCCACCAGGGTTTCCTAATGTGATACCACTCGACCTTAAAGGAAAACGAAGTCTAGATATATGCTACAACATGGATGAACCTCAAAGATGTTGTGCTAAGCCAAATAAGTCAATCACAGAATAACAAATGTTGTATCGTTTCACTTATACGAAACGAGAAGAGTGGATAACAATATAGAGACCAACGGTTACCAATGATTTGGGGCATGGAGGGAGGGAAAATCACTCTCTGAGAAGTAGTGAATTTTTGTCTATGGTGATGGGAAAATTTTCACTAGCTAGAACACTGGTTACACAACCAGGTGAATGCGGCTGTTGCCACTAAGTTATACACCAGGAAAAAAGGGTAGGTGGCAAATAAAGTATTTTCTATAGTTTTACAAAGTCTCCCCACCCCCAAAAGAAAAAGGCTGCACCTGTTGATACCATTTAGGTACAACTAAACACTTCACGGGATTAGTTTTCTTAGTTTGAAAGCTTAGGGTCATGGTTTCATTGGTCTATCCAGTCAATTGGCCTAGAGTTTCTGTTCTATTTCCTAGTTCAGTGAGTGACACCTGGGGTCCTAAAAGCATGTGAACAGCCACTAAGAAACTGGGTATCTCAATTCTCCTAGAATAGCAGAGGAAAAAGGAGAAACAGGAATCAGAGAAGGAAATGAAGTGCAGGTTTAACTGCCTCCGTAAACTACTACTCTAAAGTAACTCTGTTAGAGATCAGAAGAAAGCGACTGTGCCCGTGCTATTACTGACCATCTTGATCAAGGAGCTACTAGCTGAATCTTGATCAAAAGGAGGAGAAAATTTGGAACAGAACTTCAAATTTTTAATGGGAACTAGCCTTACTGGATCCAGCGAGACTGAAGGAACCGTCGAATCTACCGCTCACAAACAGCTTTGAAGCCATGAAGTCATCTATAAATGAAGCAATAATCTAGCTCATTTGATAAAGAACGTTTTGCTGCCATTCATTATATTAGAAAGAACTGGTCAATGTTCAGCCGTTTGAAGAGGTGGCGTGTGATCCGCAACTGATGGCGCTGAAGGAAGGAGTTGAAGCTGCACTGAAGGCACTGACAGAAAACAAGGCTCCAGGAATTGGTGGAATGTCAACTGAGATATGTCAACATGCGGCACTGGACGTGCTCGCTCGTCTATGCCAAGACATTTGGAGGACAGCGACCTGGCTGGAAGAGAGCCGTATTTGTGCCCATTCCAAAGACACGTTATCCAACCGAAAGCAGAAATTACTAAACAATATCTTCAACATGACATGCAAGTAAAATGCTGCTCACGCTCACTCACAAGTGACTGCGACACTATATTGATGAGCAACTGCCAGAAAGTCAAGTTGGATTCAAAGACGACATGGAACCAGGGACATCACTGCTGATTTCAGATGGAGCTGAAAGCAGAGAACACCAGAAAGATCTTTACCTGTGTTTCACTGACTGTGCAGAGGCTTCCACTGTGTGGATCATAATAAATTATGGCTGACATTACAGAGAACGGGACTGTGAATCGTGGATGAGAACTTCCGGCGCAGAGAGTCCACGTTACCGACGGTGAAACCACATGGGTAAGGATAGTGAGGTTGGTAACACAATGTGCTGTAACCACTGACAAGGAGCCTGTATGGTTGTCAGTGGAAAGCAGAGGGAAAAGGAGTGAAGTAGGGACATAAAAGGGAATGGATAGACGGATGGCTGAATGGATGTCTGTGGCTGGCTCGCTGGCTGGCTGGGTGGATGGGTCGGTGGGTTGGTGGGTCAGTAAGGGGATGGATGAATAGATGCATAAATTGACAGATAAAGCTCGTCAGAGAAGGGTAACATCGTTGTAAAGCTACCAGGCGTGGGTCTAAGTTGCCACAACATCAGACGCTGACTCCAGCTAGCTGCAGTGGAGAAGGGATTTCTCAGAGGTACACTGATTCACCCACCCAACTGACAATGCTGTGGAACTGGATTCAGAGTGCAGGCCAGCCCAGTGGGAGGCAAGAAAGCAGAGAAGCCTCCGTGGTCTCGCTGCAAAGCCTGTGGGTGGGGATGCCACAGCTAGTCCCAGGGCCCTGCTCACAGGACCCCATTGCTGTACCCTGAGTGGATGCTAGTGGTCTCCTGAGAGACTCAGACTCCTGGATGGACACACTCACAAGCCACAGACTGGGTATGGTAAGACGGGATGGGAACCCAGAGTATCCTCTGGGCCTGAAGTGACAGACAATGGTCACACTAAGGGAGTCCCCCGCAGCCACACTAAGGGAATCTCCCCGCAGCCACACTAAGGGAGTCTCCCGGCAATCCCCTGGGGATGAAGGGATTTCGATGCTGGGCATGATGCATGCCTTCACTGCATGATACATGGGGAGAAACACACTTACAGATGTGGAGGGGTGTGGACAGGTGGGGGCCCCGGGGTTTAGGCTCCAAGTCTTGTCCCATCCAGTGACACCAAGTGTATGTGTGACACACTAATCTCCAAGGCCAGCAGCAGCCAAGAGCACCACCACCCCACAGGGATGAAGGAAAGGAGAACAGTGACTACAGGTTCCAAGGGTGTCATGTCACCAGGGATGGTCAACTGTAGGGTGACCCACCTTCGTGGTTTGCCCAGGACTGTGGGGAATTCTGGGGTGCCGGGCTTCCAGTGCTAAAACTGGGAAAATTGCCAGCAAGCCAGTATGAGTGGGTCACCCTGACAAATAGCTAAAAGGGCTCAACCAAAATTCCCACCAGATCATTCTTCCAAGCCAGACCAGAGTCGGTGTCCTGATTCTCCAAGGCAGCTTTGGAAAAGTTTGACTGAATTTGGGATGCAGTTAAGAAAAAGAGAGTTAAATATTAATGCTATTTTCCCAAGGTGCCGCTGACTGAGTCTGGAGGACTGCGTTTCCTGACCCGGGGCCGGACGGTAACGCAGTAGAAGCCCTGAGTCGGCCTGCTAGCCTCACTCGGGGCACACTCCCCTCCACGCAGCTACTGAAGTTAAATCCATGGGGTGTAGGCCAGGGCCTTGTAACTGCCACCCATTATGCAAATGTAAGCGAGATCCTATTATCAGCCTGGCTGGTGAAGTTCCCTTGTGGTAGCGATGATTTTTTATATGACAAAGATCTATGCTTTTTCTTTGCTGCATTAATAATTCACTTATGCTAATAAAACAAAGAAATCTAGTTGCTGGTATCTCGAAAACAGTCTCATTTCTTCCCATGAATTCTAATGTGGTGTTTTTTCCTCTTCTCTTTTGCTTTGTAACCACTGGGAGGGAATGAGCGAGTCGCAAGGTTGGTGGAGTGCTCCAGCCAATGGTTTGTGTGGTTAGGAAAAAAAAACTGGAGTGAGAAATGTCTCTTTGCTTTTTGCTTGGCTTCAGAAGGTGCCCCAGGCCTGGGTTAATTGAATCAAATACCCACCTTCTGCTCCAGGAGGTAGAGGTGAGAGAGCATGTGTCGTTGCCTGCGCAGGGAAGATTGGCCCTGCCACCAAGGTGGGGAAGGGTGCTGCCCTGTTGCTAGAGAATTTCTAAAGCCCCTCACATGAGGCGACAATGACTCTTCCAGTCCCTGGATGAGCTCTAGAATGAGGATTGAGATGGGTAAAGAAATTCTCAAAATCTTAATTACTGTTTTCCAGACTCTCCTGTTTCCATCCCAGAGGGCTTTCTAGTGTCCTGGATGGGATGAGAGCTGACTTGAGAGGACGGGGTAGATTCATGCCCACCATGGATGTCCCAGCTGTCCACGTATCCCAAGAGCTTCCTGTGACTGGCCCTGTCCTAGGGTCTCTACACAAGACTGGGTGGTAGGAAGAAGGCAGACCATCCCAGATGCTCTGCGTTTAAATGCTGGCTCTAGTGCTTCAAACTGTGCGGCTTTGGGCGTGTTCCCTTATCTTTCTGTACCCAGTTGCCTCATCTATAAAATGGGAATGAAAACTGCACTTAGTCTGGAGATGAGGTGATTCAAGTGTGGTGCAGGGTCTCCCAGACTTCCAAATTCTCTCTCAGGGGGTCTGCAACACTATTTTCACAATAACATGAAGCTGTTATTGAGCTTCCTGACTCTCGTTGTCCTCTTTCCAGAGAACCATGGGTTGGTTTGTCCAGAAGCTACATGAAGTATGACACGGCCGAAACGTTAAGACACATGTGCGGGACCAGGAAACAGTGCCACTCTTCTCACTGATGGTTTTGTTTTGCAAACTGGCACCATGTTCCATAAAAGATATTTATGTCAACATGTAACTGCTCATGAATTTCCATCACTCACTTCACAGGTAGCCGTCCCTGTGCCACCGTGGCCCTGTCATGGGTCTACCAATGTTTGTAGATGAATTAATAATTTAAAAATTGTACGTAGCTCAGTTTCAACTTATAATATGACAAATATCAATCATTATTTTGTAATGGGAAATTTGTAACAGAAGTTTTTGGATTCTCAATCATTTTTCAGGGTGTCAAGGAGTTCTGAGACCAGATCTGATGACTCTGTCCATGTAAATAAAGCACTCTGGAACATTACTAAGACTAAGCAAATAAAATAAAAAAACAACTGGCTGCTGTCAAGTTGACTCCAACTTATAGCAACCCTATAGAACAGAGCAGACTTGCCCCATAGGGGTTCCAAGGAAAGCCTTGTAGCTTCAAAATGCCAACCTTTGGTTAGCAGCTGTAGCTCTTAACCATTACGTGCAGAGAGTTTCCAACTAAAGACTAGTCATTAGTATTGCATTTAATATAAAGAGGTGGTTCTCACTGTCCACACTTTACAGAAGGGAAAACTGAGGTACAAGGAAACCAGACAGAAATTCAGAGCACAGCTAGAACTCAAACCCAAGTCTGTCTTGGTTCAATCTTGTGCACTTAGCCAGATGTTGGACTGATTCAGTTCCTTGTTGTATCTATGTGTCTCCTTTCAGGCCCTCTGAAAAGGCTTGCTGAATGAGTAAATGGGAATTCCATTTGACACAATGCAATTTGACAAATCTTACTTTGTGGCCATCACCAGTCAGTGCTGGGACTGGAGATAACACTTCCTCAATGCACGGATACATCAGTCTAAATCTCTGTGTCTCCCACACCCACAATGGGCCAGACCTACATACTCCATACATACACAATCCCAGGTAAGTTTGGGACAGAAGAAAACCAAAACCAAACCAAACCAAACCCATTGTTACTGAGTAGATTCTGACTTACAGCCACCCTAGAGGACAGGGTGTCTAAGGAGCGGCTGATAGATTCAAACCGCTGATATTTTGGTTGGCCTCCTGAGCTCTTAACCACTGCGCCCCAGGGCTGGGCTGTTTACTTCCAAAAGTGGGCAGCCATTGGAAACCTTGCAAAATGCAGTTCTACTCTGAAACACAAGGACTCACTCTGAGTTAGAACAGACTCAATGGATGACTGGTTTGGGTTTTGATTTTTCTTCTCCAAGAAACTAAAAGATTTTCTTATTTAAAAAATAAAATAAAAACCTCCGATCTTTACTTTTTCTCATAATCAACTCTACCCTAAAAGTCTTGTCATTTGAACATCAGAGGAAAACACTGAAAGCTCCACAGAAGAAGGCCTTCCAGCACTGGATCCCAGGAACCCATATTTAATAGAAAAGGTCTTTCTGGGCACCCCCCCCCCCCGCATCTGATCTCTACCTCTGGTGAACAAATCACACAGCACTTAAAGAAGACACACGCTACCTTTGGTCTCTTTTGCCTTCCAGGGTAGAAAAATGGTGGAAGGCAGTCAGAGTCACTGTACGTTGAAGGCAGATCTCAACTCTATCAGCACAGAGCTGCACCCACCTAATTTTCATTCCCTGCACCCGTCTAATTCACATTCCTGTGGCTTTTTCAGGAAAGCAAATAGTAAGCACAAGCACAGCAATACTAAACTGCCACTGTGGGTATCTTTGGTTGGGTTCTCTAAAGAAGCAAAACCAGCAGAGAGTGGGAATATATGTACAGAGATTTCTATCAAGGAAACGGCTCACGTGGTGGTGGAAGCTAGAACATACCAAGCCCACGGGTCAGGATAGAGGGCTCTCCTGATTCAAGTAGTTGTGGGGGCTGGCGAGCCCAAGATCAGCAGGTCAGAGAGCAGGGCTCTTCCTTACAGGCTGTGAAGATGAACCTCATAAGAGGAGCGGGCAAGATGGCAGTTAGGGTGCTATCTCAAGTCCCAAGAACCTGCCGCAGCAGAACCAGGAGAACAGTGTGAGACATGGCTGGAGCGAACCCACAGAGGCAAAAGAATGGAACGTCTGTGGTAGGAGGCTTCCTGGCAGAGTGGGGTGCCTCTGGACACTTACTGATGGTGCCACAGAGCTTGGAACACTTGCCTTAGCAAGTCTGAGAGGGGAAGGAACTGGGAAGCAGAAGCTAAAGAGACAGGGAACACAGGAGCAGAGCTGCCTCTGCCTCAAAAAACGGAGCTGCCCCTCAGATCGACTAGGAGGGTGAGGCCACCGAAAACCAACAAAGCAGAGCTGAAGTTCAGGGGAATCCACAGAGTGTGGCCAACACCCAGAGTCTGAAGACAGGGCCATCGGACAATGATTTCAGAGAACAGAGGACTGTTTTTCAAGTCTTGAGGGCTAAAGTCATGTGTTTTGACCGCTTACTTGATGGGTAATCCTTCCTCTCCTCTCGGCTTCTCTCACTTGCAATGGGAGTCTCCAGCTTGTGCCTGCCGTGCCACTGCTCTCTGGAGGCAGATTACTTGTACTCTACTTTTCACAGATGAAGGATAATTTTTGTATTTTGGACTTGGAGTTGATCTAAGAGTTTTGCAGTGATATCAGTGAATACGTTTTACATGTGGCAAAGACATGAATGGGGGGCAAAAAGTGGGCTATTATAGGCCAAGTTGGGTCCCCCTGAAGAGAAGCAGAGATTCTGGTACTGGGTGATTCTCAGTATTTTGTCATCTAACGTGATTTTCCTGTTCTGTAACCTCTACTGCTGTATTAATGAGGTGGAATTAGAGGCAGTTAATGACACAGAACTCAATCTACAGGTTTAGGTTGGTCCTCAGCCAATCTCTTTTGAGATGTAAAAGAGAGAAGCAAGGAGAGAGACAGGAGTACCTCATACCATCAAGAAATCGGAAGAAGAAAGTGTCCTTTGGACCCAGGGTCCTGGAACCGAGCAGGTCCTATACCAGGGGAAGATTGAGGACAAGGCCCTTCCTCCAGAGCCAACAGAGAAAGAAGGCTTTGCCGTGGAGCTTGACTTCAGACTTCAAGCCTCCTAGACTGTGAGAGAATAAATTTCTCTGTTAAAGTCATCTGCTTGTGGTATTTCTGTTACCGCAGCACACTAGATGACTACAGCAGTGCATTCCTGCAGCCTGGAGCTTTGCACATCCACACCGCCTCTCCCCAGACTGTCTAACTGTATCATTTTATTGCTCGGTATGGTTCTGCTTCAGCATATATGCACGCAGCTGCACCCTTCCAATCCACATCTCTCTCCCCTCTGCTGTACTAGGCAACCATTTGAAATTCAGATGTATGTAATTGAAAGCTACACGCTTCCTGCTGCCTATGTGAACCCACCAAGGAGCGGGATGTGGTGACGACGGGTAATATAGCTGCCCTGCCCCCTTGGCTCCTAGGTTTAGGGCAAAAGTCAATTACATTTCCACCTTTAAGTTCCCTGCTGCTCCAGAGCATGCTGTTTCATTCCATCTGTCAGTAATTTCTAGAAATCTGGTTATAAAATCAAAGAGCAATTGGTGTTTTGTTTTGTTTTGCTTTTTTCCTCCCCCCTCCACCAGCTCCTTCTCCCCCAGAGGAAACAGTGATGAAATATATGCAAGATTCTGATCCTCCTTTGGACCTCGAGGGCAGCCGTGTCTACAGGTTTCTCCCATCCATGGGAGGACCGGTCCAGCTGTGTGTGTCCATTATGGCAGATGGATCCCACCAGAGGGGGGCGCCTCTCTACTTTCTTTGCCACTTGTGAAAATGGAGACTTCATGGCGCAGAGCATCAACGATCAATTATAATCCCTCCTGCTGGGAAGCGTTGAGCTTTGGGTCGGCCACGTGGGTCAGGGCAGGGACTAGGACAGCTGGGACAACAAGTCCATCCTTGCTACCCGCAGGCTTCATGCTGCCTTTCCGCCACCAGTGGTTTAAGATGTTAAATGTTCCTTGTGTTCTCAACAGTGTCCTTAATTAAAGACCAATATGTACCTTCTGTTCCCAGGCTCTGAGCCCTAAGTGTTCTCTCCTGAGGCTTTGAAAACAGCACATTCTGAAGTGCTTTTTCCCTCCATGCTCCTGGCCGGATGTGGGCCGTTTTTGTAAGTACCAAATAAAAGATACCTCCTGTGCGCTGACCCGGGAATTGGATTCTTAATTGGATGAGCTCTATGGGGGTAAGCTCAGCTACTGATTGAAAAGCATAAGCTTTTCCAAGCTTGCATCCCTGTTGAAGGACTGGGAGGGCCATGCCGGGTGGGTGAGGGTCCTGTGTGAATGAGCCCGAGCAAGATCACAGGTCACCACAGCCTGGACTCCCTCAAGCCAAAAGGACAGGGTATTTCTCAGACACTTCTCCACCATTCTCTCTAAAGAGACAGAGAGAGAGAGAGATTTCCGAGATGACTCTAAGGCTCTTGAATTTTATGAGAACCCAATTCACTGAAATAGTGTTCCTAAGTGAGTCAGAGGAGAAAGTTCTCACTCCAGTCATAAGGCAGGATCCTGGACAACAGGCTTTGGGAATCTTCTGGATGTTACAGAGACTTCTTTCTTTTCATCCAGATGAAGGGAAAAATCTCCAGGTGGTTCAAGCTGTCCGTTGGTTTATTAGTGTTTGTGGGCTGCAGCTTTTCAAAGCCAGTGGTTGGCTGCCTCTGTAAAGTGGTGGATTTTATGCAGATTATTCCATTCAGATGAGCTATTGTGAAAATTACAATGGCCAGGTTAGATGGAATGTTGGAACAAAAGCCCAAATGGGCCCCTTGGAGTCCTCTACTGCTCCAAATGGCTGCCTCTTGAGGCATGCTGAATAAGCCATTCCAATCCTAGGTTCTCCTCATTTTTAAGAATAATACAAACCTTGCAAGCAAGAGTGACATTTAAATTTAAAGCTAACTTTTATCTTTCCAGGCCCAGAAGAACCTCCTTCCTAGATTCTATTCCCCCTTTAGTGCTCACGCAGAGCCCCCATGTTGTGTTCAGCTCTCCAGTTATCCTCTCTCAGCTCTCTGGTACAGTTCCTTTTTGGCATTTATCTAATTTTAAATAAAAAACTGTAAAGAAAAAGTTTGTAATCTTTGGTTTAGTGGCCTCTTCTCCCCCAGTCTGCACCTGGCAGATGACAGATGCTGGATAAATACTTGTTGAGTGTATAGACGGACAGAAGGGAGGAAACAGCGAGACAGGGAGGCAAAGAAGGAAGGACCAGTGGGTGGATGACAGGCAAACGGACAGATGCAAGAAAGAAAGGGTCCACCAGTGGGTGGAGGGATGGACGCATGTTGGCACGGACGCAAGGAAGGAAGGGAGGTAGAAATCAAGAAGGGATCAGTGGATGAACAGATGGATTGATGGATGATGGATGGATGATGGATGATTAGAAGTGCCCGCAGTGAAGCTTCATTGTAGTTGATGCTGCGATGTGCCTTCCAGATTCCCCTTAGTGAACAGTAGTTGCCCCAGCTGCTGGAGAGTCACAGGTAGACAGTCTTCCAGTGTCCCTTCAGGGATTTCTTCAGGTGTAGAGAGCTATCTCACTGAGGTTACATTCTTCTCAGGCAGCCCACTTTCAGTGGCTGAGGACAGGGGGTATCAAGTCCTGGCCCGGTCAGCTCTGAAGACTCATTCTGGCTCTCGAGCATCCCATGGGACTGACCTTGGCTGCTCTTGGTCTGCAACCCAACTGAGCTTCTCCATCTGCCCTTCCTGTTCCCTCTCCTTCTTAGGTGTGGGGTCCAAGGATATACTCCCTAAGAAACCTTTTTGACCCTGAAGTCCATTTCAGAGTCTATCTCCTGGGGACCCCAACCTGTGACACTCCTGAACTCTACCAATAGCAGAGCCTCTCCTTGCTAATTGGTGACCCAAAATTCTGTGATGAACAACCGCCCCCAAAGTCAGGTTCCCAGGGAGAAAAGCACCAAATCATATTCCCAGCTGCATCCCTAAGTTGAACTATAACAATTTTAGTGAAGGCCTTTGGAGAAATGATTTTTCCGGAACCACTAATGGAATCAGAAATGAGACATTTAAAAGTTTCTTTCATATGATTGAAAGTAATTTTAAAAGTAGACAAAGTCACAGAAAGTGTAGCCGGGTGCCTGGCAACATACTAAATACCCAATAAGTGTTTGTTGGAACAATGGAAGCTTCCTTTTTCTTCTCCTCTGTTTTTCCCCAAAGAGCCTAAAACCAGAAAAAGATAATAAGATGAACACATTCAGCCCCATGCAGCTATTTTCTCCAAATCACTTGTTTTTAGCACAAAAAGGATAACTACTTCTGACGTATTTTTCCATTATTTTCCTTGTGCAGGAGGTTTTTAAATTAATTTATTCACTTTCTGCATCAGGTTGTCTTATAATTGAAGATTTGAAGTGTTTGTCTTCCAAAGGTTTTCTGGTGATGTCTTTTTTGCTATTACCAGCTTCTTTGTCTACACCTGTGATCCCTGCCAAACTGCCCACGGAATAGCAACTCAAGTGCCTAAATTATGAGACCACATAGGCACTGCTCATACCTCTTTGAGTTTAAATGTCTTAGAAGTTTTCTCTTTGCAAAAGAAACACAGTCAAACTTTAGCTGGAACATCTGGGGACTGGGAGAGTCTGGATAATTTAATTTTCTGGGTCATTTCTAGTCACTCAGAAAACTATTGATAATTTCAAACCTTGATGGGGAAATCTTTCTAAGACATATTATCCTGCTTTCTACTCTTAGTAAAGGCAGTAGAACATACTGGAAAATTTCTGGTGCAGCAGGTGGTCATGGCAAAAGAAGATTGGACTTTAAGGGCAAAGTTTTGACGTCAGCCACAGCTTTGCTGCTCACTCAAGCCAGAGCCAACAGACCCGGACGCCCCCCAGTCTTCACTTTCCCTGAAGAAGAAGGTGCAAACCAATGACTGAGTCATCCCAACCAAATTGGAACACCTCCCGGTCCCGACATCAGTATTCATTCTTCTTCATTCCCTTTAGCTGTGGGGTAGTTTGAATATATTTAACCTCACAGCAAGATCTGATTTTCCAATCTGTGGATGTTGCCTGAATGTCTACTAGACGTTCAAGCACCAGCCTGAGGCTGGTGGAGCAACAAGTACCATCTTTCACAGGAACTTGTTTTCTTATGTCCTGGTTCTTTCTCTTTGAGGTGGAATATAAAGTGAAAACCGATGAGATTTAGGGTAAATTGAACCACAACTAATCCAACAGCTGTTCTCTTATGTGTAAGCTCTACAAGGCATGCCCTAACACCACCATAAGAAGTGACACGGGGTGACACGGGGAACATACTTGACTGGAATATCGAGCCCAGACTCTACTTCTGGTCCAACCAAGGCACGTCTTTCTCCCCATTCCAGTCTCTTCATCCATATAACGAGGATGAGGATTGAGCTGCTTTTGGAGTCCCTGATACATTGACACTTCAGCTCCTTAAAAGGGGGCTTCTCAAACTCAGCACAACTGACAAGACAGATGGAGTGATTCTTTGTTACCGGGAGCTGTCCTGGACATTGGAGGATGTTCATCAGTATCCGCGGTCTGCGTCCTCCAGATGCCAGTAGCAGCCATCCCCCATTACGAAATGCAAAAGGTCTCCAGGCATATCGAAATGCCCCCTTGGAGAGGGGACAAAAATTACCTCCAGTTGAGAACTGCTGATTTAAAAATTGACCTTTTCACCTTTCCCAACAAAAAGAACCCAGGTTTGAGCAGAGCAAGGTACTAAAGCTTCACTTGCTTCCGGCAAGGAAATCAGGTCTAAAATGGTGCCCAATGGAGTTCTTCTTCTCTTTAGCTCCTGTGGGATCCATTCCCTAAGTGCTGTGGGACCTGGCTGTACTGATAATTATTGGTGATTGGAATGTGAAAGTTGGAAACCAAGAAGGATGGGGTAGTTGGAAAATATGGCCTTGGTGACAGAAACAACATAGCAGATTGTGGGATAGAATTTTGCAAGACTGATGACTTATTGATGGAAAATCCCTTTTTCAACAACATGAATGGTGACAACACACATGGACCTTGCCAGATGAAATAAAATCCGCAATTAATTTGGTTAATTAGTCTGTGGAAAGAGGCAGTAGAGAAGTTCAATATCATCAGTTAGAACATGGCCAGGGGCTGATTATGGAACAGACCATAAACTGTTCATATGCAAGTCCAAGCTGAAGATGAAGAAAATGAAAACAAGCCCATGAGAGCCAAAGTATGACCTTGAGTGCATCCCATCTAAATTTAGAAACCATCTCAAGAATAAATTTGACCTCCTGAACACTAATGACTGAAGACCAGATAGTGTACAGGATGACATCAAGGACATCATATGTAAAGAAATCAAAAGGTCATTAGAAAGACAGGAAAGAAAAGACCAAGATGGATACCAGAAGAGGCTCTCAAACTTGCTCTTCAATGTAGAATAGCTAAAACAAAGGAAGAAATGATCATGTGAAAGAGCTGAATAGGAGATTTCAAAGTGCAGCTCCAGAAGACAAAGTAAGGTATTACAATGACAATGACCTGGAGTTCAAAAAATCCAAAGAATACGCCTGGCATTTCTCAAGCATAAAGAATGGAAGAAAAAAATTCAAGCATCAAGGTGCATTACTGAAGGATTCTATAGGCACGTAAAAGCTGGACAATGAATACGGAAGACTGAAGAAAAATTGACGTCTTTGATATATGGTGTTGGTGTGGAATACTGAATACACTATGAACTACCAGAAGAATGAACAAATCTGTCTTAAAGGAAGTACAGCAAGGATGCTTCTTAGAAGCAAGAACAGAGAGATCCTGACTCACATACTTTGGACATGACACATCAGGAGAGACCAGAGAAGGATATCATGATGGACCAAGGAGAGGGTCAGTAAGAGAGGAAGACCTTCAACAAGATTCACTGACACAGGGCAACGATTCATTCTGTTGTACATAGGGTCACTATGCATTGGAAGCAACTTGATGGCACCTAACAGCAACAAGGGCAAAATATTGAATGAAACAGAAAGCATCCAAAGAAGACGGAAGGAAGAAAACAGAGTCACTGTACCAGAAAGCGTTGGCAGACATTCAGCCATTCAAGAGCTAGCACATGATTAAGAGCCAATGATATTAAAGGAAAAAGTTCAAGTTACAAAAAGGCATTGGCAAAAAAACAAGCCTCTGGGAATTGACAGAATACCAATTGAGAGGTTTCAACAAATAGATGCAAAAAACTGGAAGTGATCTCTATTCCATGCCAAGAAATTTGGAAGAGTGCTACCTGGCCAATTGACTGGAAGGGACCCATATTTGTGTCTGCTCCAAAGAAACATAATCCAACAGAAAGTAAAAATAATATCACTAACATCCCACACTAGTAAAATTTTGCTAAAGATAATTCAAAATTAGTTGCTGCAGTACACAAACAGCAAACTGCCAGAGATGAAAACTGGATTTAGAAGAGGATGTGGAATGAAAGATAGTGCTGATGTCAGATGGATCAAGGCTAAAGTTGACAATACCAGAAACATGTTTAGCTGTGTCTTACTACCCATCCAAAGGCATTCAACTGTGTGGATCATAACAAATGTGTGGATAATATTGTGGAGAACAGATATTCCAGAAGATTTGATTATGCTCATACAGAACCTGTTCATAGACCAAGAGGCAATCCTTTGAACAGAACAAAGGGATTCTTTGTGGTTTAAAATCAGGAAAGCTGTTGTATCCCTTCAGCATAGTTATCTTTCCACCATACTTACTGGCTCTGTCTGTTGAGCAAATAATGAGAAGTGGGACTGTTTAAAGAGAAAGGAGGCATCAGGATGAGAGGAAGACTCATTAGCAACCTTTGATATGCAGATGACACGACCTTGCTTGCTGAAGGTGAAGAGGACTTAACTCCTTTACTAATGAAAATCAAAGACCACAGCTTTCAGTATGCATTACACCTCAACATAAAAAAAAAAAAGCCAGGACAACTAGACCGATAAGCAACATCATGATAAACAGAGAAAAGATGGAAGTTGTCAAGGATTTCATTTGACTTGGATCCACAATCAGTGCTCACGAAAGCAGCAGTCCAGAAACCAAATGATGTCTTGCACTGAGCAAATCTGCTGCAAAAGACTTTTCAACGTGCTAAAAAAGCAAAGATGTCACTTTGAGGACTAAGGTGCACTTGACTCCAGCCATGGTGTTTTCAGTCACTTCAAACTCATGTGAAAGTTGGACAATGAATAAGCAAGTCTGAAGAAGAGCCGAGATTTTTGAATTACGGTGTTGGCATGGACTGCCAGAAGAATGAACCGATCTGTCCTGGAAGAAGTACAGCCAGGGTAATCCTTAGAAGCCAGGGTGGCGAGGCTTCCTTCTGTACTTTGGACACGTTATCAGGAGGACCAGTCCCGGGAGAAGAAAACCATACTTGGTAAAGCAGAGGGTCAACCAAAAAGAGGAAGACCCTCCACAAGACAGACTCACACCGTGGCTGTGACAATGGGCTCAAGGACAGCAAATGGGAGGACAGTGCACAACCCACCAGGGTTTTCCTCTGTGGTCCACAGGGCCTCGGAGTAGTGACCAGCTCAACAGCACCCAACAACAGCCACCACCTACTGGGAACCCCATTTGGGAAGAGTTTTCTTTGTTATGTTAATGAGGTCACTAGTAGGTACAGTGTGTTTTAAGCCTTTGAGATATAAAGCATGAAAGGCACAGAGACACAAGCAGAAATGAGGGAAGATAGATTCCGCACCACATGAGGATTACCAAGGAACTGAGGAACAGAAGTTGAAGGAAGACAGGAACCTTCCTCCCAATTCCACAGAGAGAGGCCTTCCGCTAGAGCTGGGCCCCTGAGTCTGGACTTCTAGCCTCCTAAACTGTGAGAAAATAAATTTGTTTGTTAAAGCCACCCCCTTATGGCACTTCTGTTAGAGAAGCACCAGAGAATGAGGACTGGGGCTCTTACCCAGTTTAGATTCTTTCTTCCCCACCTGCCCACTCACCCTTATAAACCACTTCCAGAGCAGTACGGCCCTCTGTGAGCCAGGTGCTGCTTCAGGGAGACAACGTCAGGGGCCAAGACAACCCTGCTTTCAGGGAGACCCTTCAGGGGCCAAAGTAGGTCACTTATCTCCTAATTCATTGGCCTCACTCTACCCACTTTTTTGTTTGAAGAAGAGGAATTTGTGTGTGTATGTCATTAATGTCTGCCCTCTGTGTATGTGTTAAGTGTGTGCGTGTGACTGTGCACACGGATATGAATGCATGTGTATGCACATGTGAGTGTGCATATGTAGGGAGGGGAGAATCTTAGGGCAAAAATATTTAAATGGAACACTCACATTGGTGGATTACAAGAGAAAAAAGAAGCCTGGATATCTGGTCTTTCATGATGGAATCAAAAGGCCTAATTTCTGCTGAATACGGCCTGGTATGCATAATTTTCACACAGAAGGCAACGAGATTTCCTCTGTGACCAGCGACAGGGCCAGGGCACAGTGTCTCAGATTCTGCACCTACAGAAACCACTGATTCCCTCTAGGAACCTGGTTAGTCACACGGTGATGCAGAACAACAACTGGCCTCCTCTGGATCAAAATTACAACGGGCTAATCAATCTCAGGATGATCAGTCACAAAGGGCGTTGAGTTTACTGTGGTCAAAACTGAAAACAAACACTTGTCACAGCTGGGGACTAAAATCTCAGATGCCACAAAGCAAGCCCTTCACTCTCAGCCTAAAGACCCACCTGCTGTCACTAAGCAGAGACTTGAAACTCACTTCTCATGGTTTTTAGCATAACCAAATTCATTTGCTTCAAATTCAGAAGGATAGAAGCAAGTTTGAGGCTGAAATGTTCTGGCTTGTCATGACTCACTATTCGGTCTTTCCTTGTACACAATTTTGTATTAACCGGCCAACCAACCACCAACCACCAACCAACCAACCAACCAACCACCCACCAACCAATAAACAAAACACTGAAAACAAAGACATTTTCACAACAAAATATCAATCTATGTGATTATTCCTTTGAGAAGAAAAGATTATATGGTGGTAATTCCTTGGCTTAGAATGTTAATTATTCAACTGTAAATCTGACTAAAGGAACATCTGATAACCAACTTTACGGTACTACTTGTAATCACTAGTTCTATCAGCTTGTAGAAAAAAAAGTGGGGGAGAGAGCTGAGCTTTAACAGAAACCAGAGTAAGTAGAGAAAGTAACAGTTCATATGATCAGGTCACTGTTCCTGCAAGTGTGATAGGGGTATCACTGGTGGCACTGAAGATGATCTTCAAATGATACATGTGTGACCAATTTAAATGGATTTGTATTTATTTTATTAAATATTAGAAAAATGCATGTACTTAGCAAAACAAAGCTATAAATTCCCAGATATTGTTGCCTAGGGCAATAGTCTCTTATTTAAAAGACACGATTCAAGTCAAAGTATTAAGGAAATAATGTCCTGAATGTGGATATATACAGCAAAAAGCATGAAGATAGCTCTTATACGAGTAAATTTGGAAATAATGGATTAATGTATTACTATTAAAATTTGATGAATTAGAAAACAACCGTTAAACCCACTACTTAGTGTAACTGTTTCCTCCATATTTCTGTTACCATTTGTCTCCCATTGTATTGTCTCCATTAACTTCAAAAAGTATATATGCAGGATTAATATCGGGTTGAGCTACAAAATAAATATTGATTCTTGAAGAATATATGAATTATCTTTAATAAGGAAGTGTTGTTTTGAATTAAGAGTGTTTTCTTTGTTAAAGAATAATGTTAAATACCCTAGCGCTATTAATTCCAAGGGGAAAAGTCTTGGATTATTGCACTGTAGATAGTGCCCTCATGTGGCTTTAAAGTTTAGCTACATTTAAGAATTCAAGAAGACATTGTCAAATTATAAACTATAAAATATGACAAACAGGCATCAAGACCCTTGGTGAGAAGAAACAGCATAAGAAAATGTAATAATGTAGACTTTTGAATGTAGAATGGAAAACCAATATGGCGGACAGTGTGTCTGATCAACAGGCTGGGACTAAATACACAGGATAATGTTTGTGGTTAGTTTTGATTAAGTTTCTAACAAATCACATGAGATATTATCATTGTCAGTTTTATTTTTATGAAAACAAAATAATTTAACCATATAAAGACAGAAATAAATTCAACAATCAAGAAGTCAATTGGTTCTCTGATTATCAAGAACAGATAGAGGAGTCCCAAACAGTAGTCTGCATATATAATACATGGAGTCACCCTCGAGAGCCCAGCAGGCAGAGGCTGATGTGTTTTCCCTGGTTTCTCTTCTTCCACTGGTGAAACAATGTGCTCAGCAGTTTCTATTCTTCTTCAGAGTGAATTACGTACATTCCCACATAAGTACAAAGCATGGGTGAGAAGAACCATACAAGGTAGAAATCTAGCATACAAGACCATCTTGCTCTTGACATTTATATATAGTTAAGTTCTGCAAGGTAAGGACAAGAAATTGTGCTTCAGTGTAGAAAAATGTAGTGTTTCAAAAACTAAAGAGTCTCCCTCAATTGAAGTGAAGAAATGCAGGGAAACCACATTTGCCATCATAGTGAACACACGCCCATCCATGGAGCCGGTCAGCCCATTGTCTCTTCACCGTGTGAAGTCACACCTGGGAGCTGAGCAGCTGCACATTCTGATAATGATGACAGTTTCCATAACTATCAAAATCTGCTACACCAGGCAGATTTTGTTTAAAATGCTGATTTCTGTGATGGGGAAAAAATGAATCATGTGATCACTCTAAGTAATGAATGCAAACACTCTTTGGTGCAAGGCTGCACATCATTCATCTTTCATGCTAAGGACCATGGCCATGGTGCACTTTAGCAAGGCTAGTCTTTTGATCTCAGCTTTCGAGGGGGAGATTCTAGGAAGAAAAAAATTGAGCTTGCCCTAGGTCACCCAACAGGCTATTGGTGGTGTTTTGATCAGAAGTCAGAGACTCCTCACCCTACCTGCCACATTTTTCCTCATCCTTTAGCAAATCAACACTGAAAGTGTGAAACCAGAGGGACAGTAGCTTCATCCAAAATTTCAAAAAAGTTATTCCTAAGAGGATTTGGCAAGAGGAGTGATCAGTTGTTCTTCACTTCTGGCAATGAATGTCTCAAGGAGCTCAAATGATGAGCCTGAGTGATGACAAGGATCCAGATTTTCCATCAAGAACCACATGACCACAGGAATCCCTTAACAGTACAGGTTACTAATGGGGAGGAGAAACTACTTTCCCCAACCATCTTTAACAAGTAAAATCTTGGCAGATGTAGGTGCAAAGAGACAGAGCAGTGATGAGTCTTGAGCATCATGGGCCATGGCCCTTATATACCTTGCCCTGAGTGAATGACAAAAAATTCAAAGCGCCCTTTCAGTCAATCGATGCCAGTACCTCTGCAGCTATTCTCTAGGCAGGAAGCTGAGGCACCAGTTGGTTAACAGCCATTATTTTCCCTTAACCATTAGGCAATACACAGTTGTAGAATAGAAAATTAAAAAATTATTAAGGATAATATTGAAACTTGATTTTCAATAACCCAAATTTGTTTATGGGCTGCTGGTTTTACTCTTAAAATGTTACATCCCAGTTTAAGAAAAGTCATAGGAAAATTAAGATTTATAAAATCAAAAGTTGTTCATCGTTTTATGAAAGGATTTATCATTAGAAAAAAAAGCTCATCGTTGTCTTCAGAAGCCTCTCAATAACAATTCCCGGGAGTCATTCAAACTACATTTTCAATTCAGTGTTTAAAAAGTTCACTGAAATATGGTTTTCAGAAATTCATGTTGATATAAAAGCTGCACTTATAAAGACTGTCACCCACTAGCAAAATGGCTAGCTGAGACAGGAAGGGTTGATAACCCATTCAGTGACACAGGGAGCTAAAGAGATGGACTCAATGTTCTACCGAGTTTGATCTAGACTGGGAAGTGGCTTAAGAAAGACAGAACTTCTCCCACTATCTCGAGATCAGCGCTGTTTGGAGCTGTGACTTACTGACTGAGCTCCAAGGTCCTATTCACAGCTCAGCAGCCACTCAGGAGGGAAGAATCTGGAAAAGATTTTCTTCTCCTGACCAGTACCTCCAAAGACAACATAGCCATCTGAGACCTGGTGGCCTGGGAATCAAGTTACTCCATAGACATGTTGACTTAAACACACATGGCAGTGTTTTTGCTTTTGATGTCTGAATTATGAATATAAATTATGAGTACATATGCTAAGGGACTGCACCACAAAATCTGGAATTCTGGCTCCTCTTGAAAGAAATCAGATCACACTCCCCTGAGCTAAGGTCCCTGGGTGGCAGAGATGGTTGTTCTAAACGTTGTCAACCCAAATCCACTCGGAGGCACTGCAGAAAAAAAGGCCTGACAATCTGGTTCTGTAAAGATTACACCCAAAAAACCTGTGAGCAGTTCTGCTCTGCAACACAAGGGCAGGAGGAGGGTCATGATGAGTTGCACTCAAAGCCATGGCCACTGGTTCGGTTTGCCTTTTTCTTTCCTGAGCTCACCTTCTTCATGGCAATAATTGGCTGAAGGGCTTTACACTTTGTTTCCCCACAGTGTCCCCAGAACTTCTTGAGGACAGTGCCCATGATGTGACAGCTCCAGAACGGGAACATCTCCAAGCCACATCACTTCCACATTTGGGAAAGAGAGGGTAGCTTCTCCAGCATCCATACTCGGGTCATGAAGAGTCAGAGACTATTTCGGCCCAGCTGATCTACAGTCTCCTTCACACTTGGAGACTCTGAGGTGCAGGGGAGGTGTGGGTCTTAACCAAGATGTCCTGGGTCCTTAATCTCCCTCTCCCCAGGGGTCAGGCCCCTTTTCTGGACTCTGTCCCCCTTTACAGTGGCATGGAGCGTTCAAGTCGGTAGATAATCACCACGTCACTTTCGGTTGGCTGAAAAAACACAGTGTCAAGCATCCTTTTCACCTCCTTTCTGATGTCTCTCTCAGCCACAAATCACCTGGATACTTACGAATGTATGTGAAATGGCCACAGATGCAGTCTAAGCAAGTGGGAGAAGCTGGTTGCACAGGCAGTTTCCTGGGACTAACCCTAAAACTGGGAAAGTCACAGGAAGATACTTGAAATTTGACTGCTTAGTCATGAGTGGATCTATTAAAGTGCATTCAGAGGTGTGAGATGCTTGGTATCGCTGCCTCGTCTCTGAAGAACAAGATGTCATCTCAACACCACTACACCCAACTTAACTCAAAAGAGCTCAGCTATACATTTCGAGTTGTACAAAATCATACCAAAAGCAAGCATAAAATTTTATTGAAATGCAGCAGTGTGACCCTCTCTAAGTTTCCCCTCTTCCCTTGAAGGGGAAAGAGGAAAGCAGTGAACCTAAGGCTTGGCTCCCTGGGCTGGCTGATGTGGTTCTGCTCTTTTCCCCAGCACTGGGTGCGCTGGCTCAGAATTCTGGGGAATTTTATCGGCACTGCTCTGACTTATACAGCATAGAGGCTGATTTAATTTGACAGCAAAGTAACACCAAGCCCCCAAAATAAAATTACCGAGATGTAAAACAGCGTCAAAACTCCAATTAGTTTTGTATCCTTGAAGCTTCTGGAGGAAATCTGAAAAGGTTCACGTCACGATGAGCAGGCATCAATTTAAGCTGCAGAGATTACTAAAATGTAACCCTCTAATTGAAATTGCTCAGAGCACAATATGACAAAAAGAATCAGAGGAAAATAAGTGAATTTTTCCTCTAAAAAAAAAAGATGACTCATGAGTGAGAGGCTGTTCTATTAACTTTTAACACAGCGTTCCTTTAGCAGAGCTAGAAAAATCAGGGTTCCAGAGGGCTCCACAGAAAAGGCACCAGGCACAAGAGCAAAACACACTTGTCACTTAGCCCCAAAAAGTAGTGACCATTGGTACAACATTTAAAAATAATCAGCATTTCATCAGATCATAGACACTGAAAGTATATTTACAATTCCACAAGAGAGCAAATTATTCTGAACAAACCAGTTTTTTAATAAATCTGGATTTTGTTTTCAGAATATACAAGAAGTATCTTGGGACCCAATTCATCCTCCGTGTCCCTTTCAAGCTACTTCTATTATCCTAAGTACTTATATGACCTTGGAAGCAAACCTTCAGCTTATCAATGGGACAGTCAGTAGCCTCGACTCCATGGAATGCATGCTTGCAAACGTGCTGGTCTCACAGCTCGGAGCCAGGCATCAGGGGCCTGAGGCAGAGAGAGAAGAGGGATAAGGCTGGGCATCAAGGCAGAGCTGCTGTGTGTGTCAAGTGTCCCCGGCCTGCTTCGCTGGCTCCCTTCCCCACCAGATGCCGCGTGGACGGGAGCACGCCATGCCCAAGGGCGTGCTGGAAGAGTATGGCTCAGTGGGGAACTTAAGAGTTGCTTGGTCTCGGGGTGGCAAGATCCCCAAAAGGCTTTCCGGATCTTCAGGTGCTCCATCAGTGGAGTTCCCTTCTCTAGCTCGCCCAAAGACACGGACTTCCGGAGCCGCAACAGTCTCGGCCGGCAGAGCTGTCTTTGCCAGAAGCTTCATATTTCTATAACCAGTCGGTCTTCGTCATCACTACTGCTGTCACTGAATTCCAGTCGAGTCTGTTTCCTCATTCCTTCCAGACTCCTCTTCTTGATGGTTTTAGAAGTAGCTTCGGGGACGTCTGCAGGCTGCCCGGGGACGTCTGCAGGCTGCCCAGGGTTGCAAGGACCCCCTATACAATCCTTCAGAGCAGGGGATCCGGCTACCTGACCTTGCTCACTTTCGTGACCCAAAGGGCAGCAAGGGATGACCTTGTCTCCACACTTGTGCTGGCCCCCAGAAGGAGAAAATACTTTGTGACTCCCTTCGTCTTGGTGTGAATTAGTGTGACTTTGTCCTGAAGCTGGCATTTCAAGTTGAGCTTTCTCCACTGACCCCAGTGGGGCTATAGCTGGCATCCTTTGTCCACATGACTGTTCCTCTGGTAAGGATGATGGAAACGCGCCTCCTGCTGTAGCCTTGCTGCCGGGAGGATTTCGTGGCCGAGTCTCCTCTGCTCCCCAGCTACGGCCTTGTGGCTCCACACTGGGAAGTCCTGGGGTCACGTGGTCTGCTCTAACCCCTTGAGAAGAACCAGTGGCAGCCACAGAGGTAGCGAAGACATGGCGGGGGAAGGTTCCTTTGAAGTCAGAGGAAGAGGGCTCCTGAGCATCTGCAAAAATGCCCAGCGTAGGGTCTGCTGAGAGGTGCTCCGTGGGGAGCAGAAGCTGGCTCTCAAGAGATCCACCACCAAGACCTTTGCCACGTAGCAGAAAGTGGTCCTCACTTGCTGCCAGACAGGGGTCAGACTGCGGAGACAGTTGGGAAGAACAGTTACCAAGTTCACCGGCAGATGGAGAGAGATCCTGCAGCAAAGTGCAAAGGAAAAGAAATGGGGAATAAAAGGTTAATTGGTACCAAAAAAACTATGGGCAGAAATACGGTTCTCGATGAATACAAGGTCTCGGGGTCTTAATGACTGTTTACCACTCGTGAACTCCAATCTGATGTCCTCAATAAATTTCCATTAATAACTAATTGGTGCATTAACCTGAGTGAAGCCCCATGCTGCTGCAGAACACACTGCTGAGACTGCTGGGTGCTTTTATCAGCCTTTGTTAAAGCAAAACCACTCAGTCCTTCCCCTAGTCCTGAGCTCTCTGTTTTAAGCCACCGCTGTCAGGGAGGCAAATCTGCTATTTGACAGTACTATGTATTAAAAGTTTTCTCTAGATTGCTGTTGCTGTGAGGTGCCCTTCAGTCAGTTCCAACTCATGGCAACTCTGTGTGCAACCAGCCAGCCCACTGCCCAATCCTGTGCCATCCCCAGAGTCATCCCCATGCCAGAGCACACTGTGGCAGCCACTGCGTCAGTCTAGGTTGGCATTTCCAGAGTGTGGTCTAGAGGAACACTTTAGTGTTGACGAGTATTTCGACTTGTGACCCCACCATCTACTGGGGGGTGATCTCAGCTGGCAGCGGCTTCTGGATCTCATCCCCCAGAGGCTTCTTGAAACCAAGCTGTAGTTCAGCATACCAGGAGAGAGTGCCTGCCTTGAGTGCTGGGCTCTTTCAAGAACTGTCTCCACTGAAGCCTGTGAGCAGGGACTCAACTCACTGCCTTGCTTCTCCGGGTCTGGAACGTTTTCCGTCTCGGGAAGGGTGCAGTCTTGCCATTGCTCTATCACTCTTTTAGTGGAAAAAATTTCAGAAGTTTCCCTTCTCTGGCAGATTTCTGTCTTACTCACATTTCAGCTTTCCAAAGTTTCACAGAACTGTATTTTTACGCAAATACCTCCTACACCTGTTTGCCGACCACTCCCTCCTCCAAGAGGCTGGGAAACAAACAGAAGGCAAACACCATTTGAGTAAAAATACAGTCTATGGGATCAGACTGACCACAGCAACTCAACAGACCAGGTAAGAAACTTAGGGAGCAGTGCGGTCACGTTAATGGGAGAGGAACCGCCGGGGGGCAGGGAGGGTGAGACGGGCTGCACAGTGGGAAGAAAGCAGGCAGGCCCTGAACAAGGACACTGAATTATACAGTAGGAACCGCTGAATTGCTGTATGTTCTGTGGTGCATATTCTCAACAACAACACATAATAGTTTTAAAAATTAGAAAGCTGAAAGAAAACAGGACAGCCAATCTACTCTGTATGACCGTGAATTAACGACAGGGTTTTCAATTAACCGCCAGGGATCAGCCCAAGGCCTTTCCAGCCCAAGCAGCTGTTTTCGCAGCAGACAATGCTTGTTTGCCTAATGGGCTTGGGGAGCCTGAAGCTTCGGGAGGTGAGCAGAGTGAGTTTTGCTCACTTGATAACAACGTCAGGAGTAGCATCCATCGGTCTAGACATGTGACACCACAGTTCCCACCTTCACAGCCACGTCTGTTTCCCTGACGCTTCCTGGACTTGTACTGGGAGCAAGTGTCACTGAGACTCCTCTGCCATCGTCCTCCTTCTTCTCTTCGTTCCCACAGCAATGAGATGGTTCCAAGGTGGCGCCAGATGACTCTCCATGTGGATTCAGACCTAAAAGGGTGCAGGCACATTTATATACACCTGAAATTACAGAATGAGCAGAGAGTAATTTGCTAGGAGAGTGTCTGTGTCTTCATGACTGACGCTGAGCTCATTAACCCTTGCCCTGCACCATCTGTACAAGAACTCAGTTTACCTCGAACCAGTCCACACTCACTCAAATAAAATGTCTCCACTCCTCCAAAGGGAAGAAATGGTAAAACCAATTTAGAGAGTAGAAAAGTCCCTACATTACTCTTAAGTATGAAAATATCACATGTTGACTTTTTTCAGCAAACTCATTTTCCTCATCATATTTTTTTAGATAAATTTCAGACAGGCTTGGATTCTGCGGGAGGCATGTCACCCTGTATCACCTACTGATAAGCCAGGCTCAGTGTCCGCGGTGTGTCCTACTGTGACAACTTGTGTGTTGCTGTGATGCTGGCCGCTCTGCCACCAGTGTTTCAAATACCAGCTGAGTCGTCCAGGGTGCAGAGATTTCAGAAGAGTGCCCTACTGAGACTAGGAAGAAAGGACTGGTGATCTTTCCCCAAAAAAGCCAGCCACTGAAAACCCTAAACCTATGGAGCAGAGTTACAGTGCAATACACACGAAGCCACCAGGAGTCAGAATGGCCTTCCCAGCAGCTGTTTTTTAGTGCTGGAAGATGAGGCCCCTGGTTGGAAGGCATTCAACACACACAGCAGCTACAACCACGGACTTGGGTGTACCGGTGGTCACAAAGGTGGCACAAAACCAGGCGATGTGCAGGATCATGATACATGGGTGCCATGTGTGTGAGCCCCACAGACAACTAGCTAATCAGCCTCCAGTAGAGCACTGCAGAGCAGGGTGAGAGTCCGGCCTCTCTGCTGCTTCTGCTATGGCTCTGCTGGGGTGGCTGCTGTTGGGACCGCGGAGGTGAGAGGAGGGACTGAGAACCAGCCTTGTCACAGAACAGTGTCTCTCTGGGCCACCTCTCTCTCATCATTCTTCTCTATTCCGTGGTATAATACTGGCCTGGGTTCCAAGTCACAAGGTCTAAGGACTGTAGGCAGGAAAGACGGCTTCAGGAGATGAGAACAGCCTCTCAAGCGGCTCTATCACTGAGGAGCACCAGACCCATTTTGACATTGGTTACTGTTTTGATTCAAGTGACACATGCACAGAAGTGGGAAAAGTCAACCCCTTCTCACGTCTTAAGAAACACAGAACTCCCTGTCCCCCTACCCGTCTTTTTCTTGGGCAGCCACTTTGGATGCCTTTCACATTGACCTCCTTCACTTCTAACAAAGGTGCTCTGGTAGCACCGTGGTTAAAGTGCTTGGCTGCTAACCGAAAGGTCAGCAGCTTAAACCTACCGGCTGCTCCATGGTAGAACCACGTGGCCGTCTGCCTCTGTGAAGATTTACAACCTCGGAAACTTGTTGGGGCAGTCCTATCCTGACCTACAGGGTCACTGGGAGCTGGAATCAACTCAGTGTCAATGGGCTTGGGTTTAGCTTTCAGCCCACGTCTAACAACATGCTCATAGTGCTATTCCTCGGTTTTCCCTGTTTGGAGTGCAGCCTCCCCTGGCCCACACCCCATCACCAACCACAGACACACACTTCCTCCCCCTCCAGCCTCCTAACAGCTACCCAAAGATGGCGCCCTCGTTTCCATTAGGTGAAGGCTTGCTGTTTCCACTGTCATGTTTATGCACCTGCCTCCCCTGCGCCTCAGCCGTGTAGTGTGCTGGGAAGCTGGTCTTTCTTGCACAACTTTGTATTCTCTTGAGTTAATAGTCTGGCTTTTCTTTTGCTTGGATTTCTGCAGACTTACTACTAAAACCATCCCCCAAACCTACCCGACTGTCTAAGGTCTCTGCAAGTTTCATTGCCTTACAAACCTCTCCCTTGGCACGTTCTGACCTGCGCTCTCTGGGCCGCAGCACGTGGTGCTCCTGAGGTCTTCTGCACTGTCACTGTATTGATTCCTCCATCTTCCTTGGTTCCTGGACCCTTGTGGCTTCCTCTGACCTGCTTTGCTCTTATCTTCCTACCACAAAAATGTCAGTAACTTCACATGAAAGGATATCTGAGATAAAATTGTTCAGAGTTTAATTGGTAGCTTGTCTGGGTATAACATTCTGATTTGGAAATCTTTTTCCTTCAGAGCTAAAGATGTTGCTATACTTAAAAAACTGCTCAGGATCCTTACAAGAGACTGTTACGGACTGTACTGTGTCCCCTCAAAAATGCGTGGATCCATTTGGCTCAACCATGAGTCCCACTGTGGCGTGATTCCTCCCATGGATTGTAAATCCTGCCTCTGAGATGCTGAGGAGGGAGAGTGGGCAGCAGTGGTGTTGGTCAGGCAGAACCCAGCTACAAGCTTGTGGGGTGTAAAGGGGAGAAGTGAGCAGAGGGAACTGGGAACCTCACACCACCAAGAAAGCAGCAGCAGGACGCGTGTGCTTCACTTCTGACTTGAGGTTCCTGCGCCAAGACATCCCCTGATCAAGGATGGATACAACACAGGGATCTTCCCCAGAGTTAGCAAAGAGGGAAAGCCTTCCCTGGAGCAGACACTCTGAATTTGGACTTGTAGCCTACTGGACTGTGTAAGAATAAGCTTTTCCTCATTAAAGCCATCCACTTGTGCTATTTTTTGGAGAGCAACCCTAGCTGACCATGAAAGAGGCCCTTTGTTTTTCCCTGTCTAGAGCATCTAGACTCATCCTGTTCCCAGTTTCCACAGGGTCTTGGGTCTATTTTCTTCTCTTTTTTCCCATTTACACCTTGTATTTTATAAGTGAAAAATCCAAAAATATCTGATGCACCCAAGTAAGGAAGAAATACTCACAGCAATTACAGGCTTCATTCCTGCAGCTGGTCACATGGTCGTAACCGGTATTTAGAACGACCGTCTTCCAGCCTACTCTACATTCCCTTCCCCTCAGCAAGCACCTCAGCTGGTGGGGTGACCCAGCCCTTCATTTCTGAAGGGTCTGTAATAGTCAGGTCAGAATTCGATTACAGTAGTTTTCAACTGACTGTAATCACAGGGCAGAGTAGCACTAAGAGACACCCCAAGGGATCTCCTTCCTTCTAGACCCAGTCTTCTCCACCGCCGTAGGCACACTGGCCCAGTCTGCCTGGGTGGTCAGGGTCAGTCACACCAGCTGATACGAGAGCTCCCTTCTTTGCCTACTGATCCAGAGACACAAGGAGCCCCAAGAGCCTGCTGATATTTCTGAGATCTGTTTTTATTCATCGTTCTGGGCATTCTGTGTGCCCTCTTTTGCAAACATGTATTTTATTCTAGAAAGATGGCTCAACTTACTTTGCTGATTTTTTTTTTCCTTTTGTTTTATCTTTTCTGTCTTTCTAGAACTACTCTTATTAGGTTACTGAACTAATCCTCTATTTTTCTTCTCTTTTCTCTCCTATTTTCTATTTCTTCGTCTTTTGGCTTCAGTTCTTTTGAAATGCCCTCCAACTGGCTATTGCATCTCAGGAGTTTCTATTTCTGTTCTCACGTTTTTAATTTCTGACAGCCCTCTCTTATACGTCCTGAAATGTCTGTTTTCGGCCCCACCTGGCACCACAGACATCTGAAGTTTCACGGCTTCCCTCACTGTCAAATCAGGATTCAGTTCTCCTGGGTCTCTTAGCGCAGCTGTCACTCAACCCCCGCATTCCAGCTCCAGCACTTACGGTATCATTTCCTGTCCAGATCTTTGTGGTTTACGGGCTTTTTCACTGCAGACACATGCCCTTCCTAACTTCTCCTGGGTTTTTAGAGGCAAATGGAAGAGTGAATGTATTCCGTCCTCCATCCTGACCACGAGAACAGCCTTGCTTCCTGTGCTTCACTGGGTGACCAGTCACACTGGGTGACCAGTCACACTGGGTGACCAGTCACACTGGGTGACCAGTCACACTGGGTGACCAGTCACACTGATCCTAAGCAAATCAACTGTGAAACCCCATAGGGAAGTCCCACGGTTGGGAAAGGAACACTGTTTTCCTTCCGTGTAGTCTTCACTTGGCCATCTGTGTGCTGTAACTGTCTCACAGCCCAGAGCCAGGTTTGGGGTATTCTGTTACTTAGCTCACCACGTCCTGGACCCCTTCAGTGACCCAAGCACCGGGCTCAGCCCCAGGGAATCAGAGAACGAAATGAACATGGTCCTGGCCCTCCAAGAACTTCTGTTCAAGCAAAGACAAGGACACAGATACGATCACTTTGGACTGTGGCGGGGTCAAGAAGGAACTCCCCAGAGGGTGGAAACACTGCAGAGAGTGAGGGTGAGTGAGGGCATCACAGAAGGGGTGACAAGGAGGGAGCAACCGCAAACGGGGCATTACAGAGAGTGCCAGGAGCCAGAGACCGTGACAGGGAACGATGGAAAACAGGACTCCAACAGACACCAAGGAGACCTGGTGGTGCAATGGTTAACTGCTGTTAACCAAAAAGTTGGAGGTTTGAACCTACCCAGGGCCTCCACAGGAAAGCTTCCTTTAAGATAACATGCTGCCCTTCAGTGGAACCCCACTTACAGCAACCCCTATAGGGCAGAGCAGGAAGACTGCATCTAGGGTTTCCAAAGCTGTCCTATTTATGGAAGCCAACTGACACACCTTCTCCAAGGGAGACCCTGGTAGGTTCACACTGCCGACCACTCAGTCAGCAGTCAGGTGCTTATAATTACTAAGCCACCGGGGCTCCTTTCTGTAACTGTTACAGACTAGAAAACCCTGTAGGGTTACTCCACTCTGCCACCTGGGGACACAAGGAGCTGGGATCCGCTTGATGACACCTAACAACAGCAATACTAGAGAGTAACAATAAATATGGAGCTATTGCAAAAACAGTAGAATGATGGTTTGGGTGCTAATTTTTCATGGGTAAAAATGAATAGGTCTCAAATCCATTTATTTTCTCTTGTTCTACCTGCACTCTGAGCTGCCCTCATCAGGCTCCTAGAGTGTACAGTGACCTTGGAACTGGCTTTCCTGCTTCTACTTCCCTCTCCCACGGCCGCTAACCGAAAGGCTGGCAGTTTGAATCCACCAACCACTCCTTGAAGGCCCTATGCAGCAGCTCCACTCTGTCCGACAGGGTTGCTGTGAGTCAGACTAGACTCACCGGCAACGGGTTTGGTTTGGTTTGGATTCTTACGGAAAATAACGATAAACAGAGTATTCCATTAAACAGGATGGCAGGATAGTAGCATTCTGCAGACAGCAATGGTGGCGTGGCTGTTTTACACAGTCAAGGAAGGCTTCTCTAAAAACTGCATAACACCAACGGGGTGAGAAAGGACTGGCTTCAGGAAGAAAGCTCTAGATCAAACCCAATCCAAGTCAAACCAAACCAAATGCACTGCCACTGAGTCAGTTCTGACTCACGGTGACCCCACAGGTCAGAACAGAACTGCCTCACAGAGGTTCCAAGGAGCACCTGGTAGATGTGAACTGCTCACCTTTTGGTTAGTAGAGGCAGCACTTCACTACTACACCACCAGGCTTTCCATTCCAGACAGAAGAACAATTCCAGAGGCCCCAGGGGTACCAGGTAGAAGCCTGTGGGACTGAAGAACCAATCAGAGACCAGCATGCAAGACGGTACGAGGGAAAACTAAGGTTGGGAAGTTGGCGTGCCCTGAGCTCTTAGAGGGTGATGGGTGGCTGTCATAAGGAACTAAGATGTTATTCTCCATTCATTATGAAGAAACCAGGGAGAAATTTTCAGTAGGGCGTCTACATATTTTAAAGACAGCATGTTTCTATTATCTGGAGACTAAATTATGCAGGGAGGGCAGAAGAGGCAGGAAAGCCAGGTCCAAGGTCACCGGACAGTCTAGGCACCTGGTGAGGGCAGCTCAGCGAGGGAGCGAAGGTAGAACAAGAGAAAATAAATGGATTCAAGATCTATCGATTTTCACCCACAAACAATCATCCACAAAACAGTAATGATGCTAAGCATTTCTCTAGCCTGGAGCTCACCAAGCACACTAACCGCCCTGTAAGTGTGTTCCCACAGTGACCCAACTAGGCAATTCATTCCATCCACTGCAGAAGGAAAACCAATTAGTATAGAGAAAATAATGAGACTGGCCGAATGTCTGCACAACAGATTGTTTGGGACATTTTTCAGTGCGAGCCGAAAGGTCATAGGCACATTTGACCAATAACTTGTGACTCATCTGAAAAGGCAAGGGAAGGGGACTCAAGGATTTAATTTGATGTGGACCTTCCCATCTAGAAAGGAACAGGAGCTATCTTTGATAATTGTGAAAAAAAACACCCAAATAATGTCACTGAAATGTGTTAAATCAATTTGGATTATTAAGGAAGGAGACTAACTTGTTTTAAAAGAATGACCTTCTTCAAAAATTCAGTAGCCTCCTGGTCAGACTGTAAAGCACAGGATATGGGGATGTTTAAGGTGAAAATCATGCTCTATGAATCACTTCCTACATATTCAGAAATTACAAATCCCACTGTCTTAATGCAATTTTGGGAGATTCGCCACCTTTACACAATTATTTGAATTTTATTAAACAAAAACTGTCTCAGTTCTCTGTGCCCTTATGTTCTTCTCTTGATTCATGGCTACGTTTTTTTCCTGATTTTCCTCAGAAATAATTGCCAAACCATGCTTAGAAGAATAGACTATTTAATGGCCCATAGCAGTTTCAGGTCTGACCATCCTGAGAAAGCCATATTGTTGTTGTTAGGGTCCGTCCAGCCCCCTAACAACCTTCCATACAGCTGAATGAAACCCGACCCAGTCTTGTCCCCTCCTCACCATCTCTGCTCTGTCAGAACCACCGTGTCAAGCCGTCTCATTGACAGTCTTCTTTTTCATTGACCGTCTACCGTACTGAGCATCAAGCCCATCTCCAAGGACCAGTCCCTCCAGATAATTGTCTGCTGTGTGTGAGACAAAGTCTCGCCATCCTAGCTTTGAAGAAACATTCTGGCTCTACTTCTCCCGATACCGATTTGTTTGTTCTTCTGGTAAACTATGATATATTTCATACTCTTCACCAACAAAGTAATTCAAAGGCATCAATTCGTCTTGGGTCTTCCCTATTTATTGTCCAGCTTTCTCATGCATATGAGCCCACTGAAAATACCGACTCGACGGCGTGGCGGGCTGGGTCAGGTGCATCTTAATCCTCAAAGTCATGCCTGTGCCTTTTAACACTCGAAAGAGGTCTTTTGCAGAAGACTTGCTCAGTGCAATACATCGTTTGATTTCTTGACTGCTGCTTCCATGGATGTTGATTGGGGATCCAAGTAAAATGAAAGCTTTGATAACTTCATCTTTTTCCTCGGTGTTGTCCTCGTGAGCATTTTTGTTTCCTTCAGGCTGAGATGCACACTGTACTGAAGACTTGGATCTTCATCAGGAGGTGCTTCAAATCTTCTTGTCTTGCAACAAGCAACGTTGTACCATCTGCACACTTAAGATTACTCTTCCTCCAACCCTAATGCC
Organism: Heterohyrax brucei; assembly: GCA_028571685.1. NCBI lineage: Eukaryota > Metazoa > Chordata > Mammalia > Hyracoidea > Procaviidae > Heterohyrax > Heterohyrax brucei. The sequence continues at coordinate 87,785,492 of CM053156.1, read as the reverse complement.
CTGTTCTGCTTCATGTAATCCAGTTTTTCAGATTATCTGCTCAGCACACACAGTGAGTTAGTAAAGTAAAGGGAGGGATACAATGCTGACACACACCTTTCTGATTTTGAAACCGTGCTGTACCCCCATGCTCAGTTCAAAGGACCCCCTCTTGGTCTGTGACAGGTTCCACATGAGCACAAGTGACTGTACTTGAACTCCTATTCTTCACAGCATCATCTACAATTTGCTGTGAGCTGCAGAGTTGAATGCCTTTGCGCAGGCAGCAACACACAGACAAACACCTTTCTCATGTTCTCTACCTTCAGCCAAGGTCCATCTGACACCAGCAGTGATAGCCTTCACCCCACGCCCTCTTCTGAATCCCGCTCGAGTTGCTGGCAGTCCACTGATGATGTGCTGCTGCAACCATTTTTGAATTACAGGTCGCCATGAGTCGGATCTGACTCGACGGCACTTGGCTTGGCTCAGCAAAATTTTACTCGGGTGCGATTATTACTCAAATATTATCTGAACATGAAGTCATTTGAGACATTTCTTTGTTGTTGTTTTACGTGCTGCTGAGTCGATTCCTACCCATAACGACTGACCTCATGAACAGCAGGACAAAACGTGCCTGTCCCATACCATCTTCATGATTGTTCTTAGGTACCAAAACTCTCTGTTAATTTGAATCTCACAGATTCTGAACTATAAAGAAGGGCTACAGTGAGGCCACCTCCCTGATCTTTAACGCAAAACACAAATGTAAACAAGAGTGTAAGAGCAATCTTCTAGCTTATTCAATGATCTGAGATGAAATTATTTAGAGACATCACTGCCAGTGAAGAACACAAATACACTAGAAGTCACAATCTGCCATTACTTGCCAGGAACAGGAGGAGGAAATAGACTGCAGGGACAGTTGCCTCTATGAACAATCACCTCCTCTGCCGTGAGACCAGAAGAACTAGATGGTGCCTGGCAATCATTACTAAAAATTTTGATCAAAGATTCTACAGAGAATCATGATCAAAGGGGAGAAATACAGCACAGAATTTCAAACTTCTGTCAAATCCAGGCTTTCTGGAGTCATGAAGGCTGGATGAACCCCTGAAATACTGTCCTGAGAAAATCTTGAAACCTTAAACCAAAAATAGCCACTGAAGTCTTCTTAAAACCAAAAAATAACTGAGCTTGGCTAGTAAAGAACATCTGCTTAGAGCACAGTACCTTCTAAAGAACTACCATTATGAAATCAAGTTGTCAACATCAACCAGTTAAGATTAGATAAGAACCTTAGAATGCAGACGGTGTGTGTGAATGGGGAAGGGGAAGGGATGATTTGAAAAGGAGGGTAGAGTGCAGACGGTATCTATGGACGGCAAAGGGACAATCTGAAAAAGCAGGGTGAGACAGCTGCCCAATTTGAGGAGTGTCGTCAGTTTGCTGAATTGTACTTGTAAAAAGTCTTGAACTGGTGTATGCTCTCATCAATGACAAAAAAATAAATTCTATAAAAGAAAAAAGCATTTCACAGGAAAACTGGCAATTAAGTATAAAAGCAGTCACTTGGTGACTGCTATCTGCTCGTTAACTCAAGTCTTTATTGAGCAGTTACTCTGTGCCAGACATGATGTTAAACACAGGGATTTGTTCCAGGGTGAAGGAGGCAGTCGTGGCCTTGTGGAAATTACAGTCCAAGCAAAGACACACTCAGTAGGCAAATGATCACACAAAAAATATTCCCCAAGCAAATGTGCTACATACCATGAATGAGGACGCTGAGGGCGTGAGATGGAGCCCAAGCCTGCCTCCCAGTTTGGAACACAGCAGGGCGACCCAAGCATTCTGGAACAGAGGAAACCTGCGCACTAGCCAGTCGTCCAGATGGGGCACCTGCTGCCCGGGATTTTCTCTCTGATAGGTCTCAGACACTCCTTCATATCATCAGTCAGCCAACATTTTAAAGTCCCTATTTCACACCGGGCATCACACTAAAATCTTTTAATAGTAACTTCATTTGTTTCTGCAATCCTATTACACATCTGGTTTATAAAGTCTCTTTAGGGGACAAAATTATGGCTAAAAATGATGGAAGAAAAACATCATTATTCCTCCCAGGCAAACAGGCCGGGGGGCATCGGGCACCGATTCCAATCAGATGCTCTGGAGCAGAGCGGCAGGAGTCCGACAGTGATTCGTCCAGCACTAGGCATGGCCTTGGGTGTTGGTGGGCCGTCCTGATGCAATTCTGGAAGCTTGCCTTGCAGGCATCCTAACTCAATCTTTTTTCAGTAACCTCTTTTCTTCCCACTTTCCATCGCTTTTCTATTTCTTTGGTGAAAGACAATCAGGACAAGAATAACTCCCCTCACAGAAAACATTCTACCTGAAACTATGTTTAGGGCAGAGCGGTGTCCACAGTCTCGCTTTAAAATTTCATCATGTCTAGAAAGCAATGTAAGCCTTTACAGTACAGAGGAAAAATAAGATTAAGAAATCATGGAAGAGAAAAAAGAAGATAGTTTTACAGACAGATACATAGAGATAGAAAGGCAGACGGAAAGAAAGACAGACAGATAAGACAGAAAGACAGATTGACAGATACATAGAAAGACAGCAAGACAGACAGACAGATGGGTAAGACAGACACATAGATAAGACGGATACAGAGAAAGACAGACAAATAGATGAGAGAGAGAGTTCTAGAGAGAGGCAGATGGACGGATGGATGCATGGATAGATAAGATAAAGAGACAGACAGACAAACAGACTATTCAAGATGTTAAACAGCAAGAAGGAATCTGGCAAGCCCAGGCATCAATCTCTTAAGAGTTTCCTTGATGCTAAGTGAGAACCGCACACGCATCTCAGTCCCTCAGGACCGTTACTGGTGCATCTGAAATAACGTCCCATCTTTCCTCAAGATTTAGAGCCATGAGTGAAGGTGACATCATTCTGTTTGAGCAACTTCAGAACACTGTGACGTAACTAGCAGCTCTAGGGAAAAAAAACGAATCGTTTTCTAGTAATTCTGATGGAGAAAGACGGAGGCAGGTCATTAGCTCCCGCCAGAGCAGGAGAGAGCAGAGGGCCCTGGAGAGACGGCTTCCCGGGTTCCGGTTTCCCCAGACACCCCAGAGATACCCGACGAGAAGGACTGGGGGTGGCAGTAGGGGGAGGGGGGAGCCCGAGTCGGAGGCCAGCTGGCCCGAGGCCCCGGGGCGAACCGGGGAGAGAGACCCCTGAGGGACACAGACGGGAGCCAGGGCACCGCCTCCCGTTATTCCAGGGGTTTATTCAGCTGTCTTTACACAACATCTAGAGATGTTACCTTTTACGTGTGAGTGTAACTAGGTAAAGCTTTTACTTCAGAAACCACCTGTAATGGTAACCTTCTCTGCATTTCTGTCCCTGAGAATGAAAGCAGTCGTGATGAGTTCTCTCTTAGGTATTTTCTCCAAATTAGGTGAATGGGGCTGGTGTGAAACATTTCAGTGACTTTAAAGTTTGGTTGAGCGCACAATATAACAGTTTTCCTTCATAAAGTGGAACACGAGGGCCAAGGAAGTGAAGAGAAACGGTGAAAACCACCCAGGAACAGGCTCTGAGAACTTGATCTCAAAATGTACTGTGGAAAATCTGTCCGGTGGCCTTGCTGAAATCAGGGGCTTTCAACGGGGGGAGGCATCTGGAGCCAATTCTGGTTTTGTCAGTTGGTAGGGGCACTGACATTAAGGGGGTAGAGGTGAGGGATGCTGCCAAACCTGCTGCACCACACAGGACAGCCCCCCGAGCCCTCCCACCACAGAGAAGGGTCCGGCCCCCAGGGTCAGGAGCCCCGAGGCCGAGAAGCCACTGCTGAAATGAAACCATAGCTCACAAATGCCGGTGCTCCGGGCGTGAGGCAGACCATGGGAGTGAGGGAAGCGACCGGGACGGCAGAGGCCACTGTGAACCGGGAGCATGCCGGGCCTGACGGGGGCATGTGACCCTCAGGGCTGGCCAGTGCTGGCCAAGAAGGATGGAGGGTCCAGAAATCTGGATTTTATGTGTTTTTAAACATTGCTGACTAATTAACATCACATTAAAAAGAAAAAAAACCTGCCAGCTAACATATCTGTGGCCTGAATCTGACCAATGAGAGGTCAGCTCACGGCCACTTGGCCACTTGTCATTTAATAAACTCATGTGTACCAACCAGATTGAAAAACTTGAGGCTTCACTGAGATCTTCATTTTCTCTAAAGAAAAGTTTCTTTTATAAGATATGGTTAGAAGAAGACTGACCAGAGAATAAACCTGTCTGTAGAGCAAATGCTAAACACTCTTGGCTGCTGAGCTCAGGGTGGGAGTTCAAGTCCACCCAGAGGTAACTTGGAAGAGAGCCCTAGTGAATTGCTTCTGAAAAAAATCCACCGCTGAAAACTCTATGGAGACCAGTTCATGGGTTCCATGACACATGGGTCACCATGAGTCACACTCAACTCAGCAGTAGCTGACTTCTTTTTACCTATTAAACTTCTTTTTGAAAAGTAACCCAGTAGCATTGTATAAAATAAAATATATAATTATAAAACCACTGACCCAACAATCATCTCTTGGGAGACTGCACAAGAATGTTCAATGTGGCAATGGTCACACTAGGGGACACAACAGGAAGCAACAGGACTGCCCCCCACAGGAGAAGAGTTCAGGAAGTAAATGCTGTGTACGCACATCGTGCCACTGATCAAACCATACTCTCCATTGGTCTAGAATTTTGCATGAGATACATTCAGAAGAAAAGAGGTATGGATTACTACATGTGATAAGATCCGTTTGTCTGTCTACATTTGTACGTACACGGAGAAAGGCACGGAAAGATGTGTCCCAACCTAACTCTGGTGGCCTCGGTGGGCAGTGGGCTGAAAATTGTGTGGTCTTCCTAGGATGTGTCTGTGTAGCTTTCTTTGTTACCATTAACATGGCATTCTTTTACTGTTTTGAAAGAAAAAAGACAAATAATGATATTGGCTCTAAAATTCACACTGAAAATAATGGGGGAGAACACTAGAGTGTGCCCAGGCACGAGCAGGAAGTGCTGACACGTTATTCCTTCACTGGAGAGGCAGAGCAGACTGCTAACAGAGGAAGGTGGGTTCTGATACTCACAGTAACTACAGGCTAGTTTCTCGGGCAGAGATAAGACGAGAAGAAGGAAGAAAACACATATTCCTCCATTCCTAACTACAACTGGAAGGGAGCCCTAGTGGTGTGATGGTTAAGCATGCAGATGGAAACCAAAAGCCTAGCAGTTAAACCCACACAGGAGAAAGACCCAGCAACATGCCCCCACAAAATTACAGCCAGGTGACAGAGAGCGGAGAAACCGTAAGAATGTGGCCCCTGGAAACCCCTTTAACTCATTAATAAAGTCTCTCCTAAAGTTCACCCTTTGGCCAGAGATTGTTCGTTCAGGCCCATGAAACAAAACAAGACTATAGGAACACACCTACCCAGGGGCAAGGATGGAACAGAAAAGCTGACAATGGGGAATCCAAGGTTAAAAAGGAAGAGTGTTGGCATGTTGTGGGGTTGACAGCCAAGGTCATAAAACAAGACGTATTTAACTGTTTTATGAGAAGCTAGCTTGCTCTGTAAACCTTCAACTAAAGTAAGATTTCTTAAAAAAGATAAAAACAAAATGTATCTACACACAATGGAATTGAGAACGGCAACTTGAAAGGTTAGATGGGAAGCTTGGGGGGTAATGAGTTTATGTCGGGGGAGAAATAATTCAGAAAAGGAAGGTGAGCATAGTTTCATTAAAAAGAAAAATTACAGCCAAGAAAACCTGCTGAGACAGTTCTGCACTGTCACATGTGGTCTCTGTAGTCAAAGGCAGACTCAACAGCGTCTCGTAACAACAACTTGTCTGCAGTAATTTCTGTACTATCCTAATTGTTCTTTGAAACTTTGCCTCTTCTAAGTAATCATTTTTGAAACTCTTTTTTTCAGAAGGCACTTTTCTCTGTGGTTCTCATTTCTCTTCTCTTCCTTTGATGAAAGGCAATCAGTTTGAGAACACTTCACTTGCCATTTTCTCCAGAAAAACATATTTAGTGTGAAAGTACCCTAAAATCTTTCACTAAGTTAGAAGTTTCATCCCACGCCTAAACAACCCAGACAATGAGAATGCTCTGAAGGAAAGAGAGGACAAGTGGCGGGGAGACGGAAACCTAAATGATGAAAGAAAAAAAAACCTGTTAATGTGGCTGGAATTCTTCAGTGCCAAAATTGAGTCAAGAGAATCTACTTTATGGCTCATTACTTCCAAACTTTCTTAATGGTAAATGAAAATTGTAGAGGAAAAGTTCAGACTTTGGAATGTAACTGATGTGTTTAAGCAATTGCTTCATCATGTCTTAGGATTTACACCCTGAAGAAGGAGGTGTTCTCTTGTTTCAGCAATTTTTAAGCAGTATCACTTAACTAATGGCTTTAGGAAAAGAATATTTCTCTATTAATTCTGACAGGAAAATAATGATGCAGGGCTATTAGCTCAAGTGAGAGAGCGGGAAGGGAGGCAGCTGTTGAGGAGATTCTGGAGTTCGGGCTGCCATTTTGTTTCTCCTTGGAAGATATTTTGAGGTGATTTGTGACAGAAGGGATGGGGCACCAGAAACACCGAAGGATTCTGCTCCCCACCTTTTCCTCCCCCTGTTCACTCATGGCAGACTAAATTCAAAGGCTAAAAAGAAAAAATTTCAGATCTACTCAATTTCAGACAATTATGTCACCACCCTTATGTAACATTTAGACAGTCTACTAGCTCTTCAGAGCCATTCGGTACATTTTTACCTCAGAATGTACCTGTCAGAGCAGCTCTCTTTACTTTTCTGTTTTTTCAATGAAAGACAGTTACTTTGATAACTTTATCTCCAGAGGAATTTTACCTGAACCATGTTAGAGGAAAGGAAAAAAAAAAAAAATCCAGTTAAAGTATTTCAGTCTTTAAGAGCTTAGTCATGCACAGAATTCAAAGAAGAGATTTGAGTGAGAAGGAAAGCAAATGAGACAAAGAAAAAGAATGAAAGTACCCCCTCCCTTTCTTGAATTAAATGCAGGTTTATTGTTAACAACTTAAGAAGCTCAGTTCTATGTAGTTGATGTAGTGCACAGCGCAGCTGAAGAGAAGAAAATTAGGACCTTAATTACACGTTGATTAGTATTGTGGTGAACGCCACAGAAGAGGTGGGTTATGAATCCCACCACAGGAGCAATCACGTTGGAGAGTCAGATATGGGCCGTCTGAAAAAGCACGGAAATGCCACCTCACAGAACCGCCTGTGGAAAGCCAACACGGTGGCAAACCTCAGACTCCTTCCTCAGAGAGACGTGGTGGAAGGACCCACCAGAGGAATGGAAAAATACACTTATCAAAATCTAGCTACTTCCCAGAGTATTTCTCTATCCTAATGCAATTTCCTGAAAGTCTGTCTCTTTTAAGTAATCATATGTTTTATTTCAGAAACTGCTTTCCATAGAGGCTCTCAGGTCTTCCCTATTTCTTTGATGAAAGGCAATCAACTTGAAGAGACTTCCCTCTCAGAGGTTGTTGGTCATTTTGTCTTTTTTTCCCTGAAAGATGTTTAGTGGAAAGACATGTTTAAAATCATTTCAGTTAAAAGTCTGTGCCCAGACCAGCACGGACCTAAAATTTACAGAGTAAATGGGGACATGAGATGAACAGAGAGAGAAAAATAACACAATTATTGAAAATACTATTTGAAATCTATAATGCCAGGATTAAATCAAGAGTATCTACTCTTTGAATTATTATTTTCAATGTTTCTCATTACTAAATGAGTCTGTAAAAGACAGTCCATTTCTTGAAAAATAATTGAGGTCTTATTTTCAAGAGAGCTCATTTTCCCTCAAGATTTGCATCCTTAAAAAGAAGAAATTGATCCATTTCAGTGATAATAGCTGGGAAGCAAGATCTTCTCTTCTCTCCCTCATTAATCTTGATGGGAGAAAAAATGGGATGTTAAACTCAAACCAGAGCCAAGAAAGAAAATAATGGAGCTGGCCTCATCCACTCTGGTCTTCCAGCCACCCAGGAAAACCACCGCAGGCCGGTCTTGGTGAAGACAGAGATGGTGGGGAAGCACTCAGCTCCTCCCTGGAACCTAATCTGCAGATTCATAAAACTTTATTTTACCAAAAAAAAAAAAAAAAAAAAGATCAGGAAAAGAGGATGTGGGGATACTTTTCTGTTTTATGACATATTTTGATGTTCTCTCTCCTGTGATGCTTAGGTAATTTTCTTTTTTTTTCCACTTTGGAACACCTACCTTTGCCGTCCTCTTTTCTTTTTTGCTTTGGAGATGAAAGGCAAATGTTTAGAAAATTCAAAACTTTCTCCCACTCAGACATTTCTCCTGAACAATAAGTGGTGGAGAAGCCAGACTGGAGAATTTCAGTTCTGTAATGTAGAATCTTGCTTATGTACAGAACTGAAGAGTATTTCTTCAATAATATTTAAGAGCCAGGGGATTGAGATAAAGGGAAAAGCATAAAAGCTGGCCAAAAATACCCTCTTAAAACTTTCCTACCAAAATTTACTCAAGAATGTAAGCTTTCTGGCTTATTTCATAAGCATGGTTTTCCTTATGCTGAAAGAAAACGGGGTGGACTATGCCACCATTCAAATGCTTTCAACTTGGCTTCATCTTTTCTCAAGATTTCCACCTCAAAAGAAAGAGGGCTGCTGTCACTGCTCTCCTGGAACAATGCAACACAAGTATATTTTTCTTTTTTTCTTTTTTGAGCAAAAAGCCTCTATGTGGTTTCTAAGGGTTCTGACAGAAAAATAAAGGGGAACAATCATGAATTCTTTCAGCCAGAGCTGGGAATAAAATACCAAGAGTTAGTTCTGCTTTGTTATCAGGAGACCAAAGAGACTTGAACTCCACAGTCACACGGGAGTTGGACTGAGCCACCAGTCACAAAGGGAGAGTAATAAGAGGAGACAGATCCGATTCTTGCAGAGTCCACGAAGTTTTTCTTTTGTCCTCACTCCAGCTTTAGAAATGCTATCTCTTCTGATGTGACACTTGAATTATGGGAATTTTTACTTCAGAAACTGTCTCTTCGACTCAGAGTGACAGCTTTTACCTTCCTCCCAAAGTAATCGGTCTGCTCAGAGAGCGTTGAAAATTGAAAAGCTCAGTTACGCGCAAAGCCAAAGCGTACCCAAAGTACAGGTAAGAACCACAGTGCCAAATTCCAAGAAGAGAGGGAATTAAAAAAAGAGAAAGAATGCTGTTGTAGAAGTATTTTTGATACCTACCAAACTAATCAGGAAATCTGATTTCTAGATTTACTTTACAAGGACAGAGACTGACATATTAAAACAAACCCCAAACAGTTGCCATCCAGTTGAGTCTGACTCCTGGCGACCCATGGGCATCAGAGCGGAGCTGGGGTTTTCAACAGCTGATCTCTTGGGAGCAGACTACCAGGCCCCTCTCCCGGAGTACCTCTAGATGCCAACTGCCAATCTTTTGGCTCACAGCCAAGCAAAGGGATGACAGTTGGTACCACTCAGGGGCTCCAAACAACTATTGAAAATATCAAAAAAGTCCACCCCTTGAAAAATCTCTCCATCTTTCCTGAAGACTTCCACCCTGCCGTCCACAAAAGGGGTCCGTTCCGCAGTCCTAAAGCAATACAGGAAAAGACTTGAGGATATGAGAGAAAGCAGGAGGTGGCCTTTAACTCTTGACTGCAGACAAGTACATAAACAATAGCGTACATCCAGAAAATTCCTCCTGGAGAAACCACAGAGGATGGGATGGGAAATGAATCTTGAGCCAGACACATACATTTGCACGAACGACACACAGAAGCCAAGAGGGTTCTGGATGGGGCAGCATAAGAACAAATAAATAAATAAACAAACTGGACACGAGAGGGTTGAGAAGACAATCTTTAGAAATGCTGCCCTTTTAAGGCAATTACCTAACTCCACTCCTGGGGGAGGCTCTCGGCGGCTGAGGGGTCTCTCACACTGCTCAGCTATTTACTTTCTTTCTTGAATGAAGGACAGCCAAGTCAAAACGAGATAGCTCGGTGAGACAGTCTACCATCCCAGTCACAGGTCACCTATGGTACTCACAGAAAGAAACCAGAACCAAATGAAGTGTGGAGAACCCAGGTCACACAAAAAGAGATGAGAGAAGGGTGGAAAGTTGTACCTGTAGCAGCTGTCAGCCAAAATTTATTCAGGAAATCTTCTACACTTACCTTTTTTAAAAAATACGTTATCATTAGAGTCAAATCAGAAAAAAGAATACACAGCTTAAATGACTGTCAAGTACAGTAACATAGTGGTCGGGAAATAAAGTAGCTTACACTCTTTCTACGAACGCTGACAGAAAAATAATGAGAGAACTGCAGAGACACCCATCAAAGAGGGAGGGTGGGCTCTGCTGAGTGGGTTCTGGGGAGTTCCCTCGCTCAGGCACCCCATGAAAATCAAAGAAGTCAGTGTTGAGAAAACATGAGAAAACCACAAAGAGGCTCGAACCCCAAGACTGCTGGCAAAGCAGGAGAGACGACGGGGCGCCTGACCGGTACGCAGTGGTAATTACAATCTCCCTTGCACCTTCTACGGCTTCGAGGAGTTTCCCACTTCTCTAGGCAAACATGACCTTCAAAACTTCCATTTTGAGAAATTATTACTCTATTTTACCTCAAATATTTCTCTCACACAGAGGAAAACGAGGCTACCCATTTTCCTGACAGAACACCTTTCAGTCCTGTATTACCTGTGAAAGACTGTCGAGTATACTTCATTATTACGGAAGTTCTCTCAGGGAAAGAAACCCATATCCAGCCTCTAATAAACACAAGGGGAAGAGAATGAGAGGAGACAAAATAGAATGAGGTGGATAATACAACTTAAAATGGGTTTTAGTGTTGAAATGTACCCTGTGTATAAGATCGAGTCTCTCCACTGATTACAGCTTCTGAGAGCATTTTCTAAGCCAGGGTGATTCAGGCTTTGATGCTTTTTCCCTCACCAATTTCAAAGAGAAAAGAACATTAACCCTTCTCCCTCCATTTTTTAGCTTTTCAAAAGAAGAAAGAACAGTATGGCCTTTCCTTGTTGGAGAAGAAATAGGTGAAGGCCCCAAACAACCCCAACATCATCTCCACCCCGTCTCTCCTCTGAGGGCTGTCACGGTCGGTCTCTAGAGGAGAAACAGCTGACTGAAGCCCAAAAAGTGGAGAGAGAGACAGACAGACAGAGATCAAAAGGAGCCAACTCCAGGGATGTTGGATCCAGATGGCCTGATGGACAGGGACTAGCTTTCCATCCCCCTGGAAAGGGAACAGATTATATGTTTAAAAAACAACAGAAACTAGCCCAACTGTAAGAAAGGCCCCAGACAGACTCCACCAGGATGAACAGGAACCCCCAAAGGACCAAGACTGAGAGGTGAAACCTGACTTCAAAGAATGTTGAGGGTGAATTTTTAAGCTGGGCCAGAGAGGGCAGTCAAAGGCCTTAGAGATTTTGCCTTGGGAAGGGCTGGTACCCGGACAAGACACAGGATGCCCGTTCTACCTCAATTTCAGCTAAGCAAGTAAATAAGTAAATAATTATTTTTAGTGTAAGTCTATCCCATGAAATACTTGGAATATACTCATGATTAAAAAAATGTTCATCTGAAATTCAACTTTAACTGGGTATCTTATATTTTTATATGTGAAATTGGGCTCCTGGCCTTGGGGTGGAGGGGACAGGGAAGCTGGTTTGGGGACAGAATGTGCTTAGGAAAGTTTTTATGTGGTTGACTGGTTAGCATGGGACCCTCCTAGTGCCCCAGTGCCAGGCATGCTCTGCTGTCCACCTGGGGTGGCTGTGGGGTCCAGAGCTGAGTTAGGGTGATGTGATGCTGTTGCTATTAGCTACTGAGTCGGTTCAGACTCACAGCAACCCTGCGTACGACAGGAGACCCTGCCGGGCCCTGTGCTGTCCTCACCGCACTCCTGTCCCTGAGCTCACAGTTGTCACGGCCAGTGTGCCCATCCACCTCTGGAGGGTCTTGCTCTTTTTTACTGACCCTCTACCTTACCAAGCATGATTATCTGTCTCCAGGGACTAACCCCTCCTGATAACACAGCCCAAGTATATGAGATGTAGTTTCTCCAATCTTGCTTCTAAAGAGCATTCTGGTTGTACTTCTTCCAAGACAGATTTGTTCGGGCAGTTCATGGCACATTCAATCTTCTTCTCCAACACTGCAGTTCAAAGGCATCAAATCTCCTTCAGTCTTCCCTGTCCAGCTTTCGCACCCAAGAGATCAAAACACTATTGCTTGGGTCAGGCACATTTCAGTCTTTACGGTGATACCTTTGCTTTTCAACACCTTAAAGAGGTCTTTTGCAGCACCTTTGCCCAATGCAATACATCCTTTGATTTTCTTGACTCCTTCTTCCATGGGCATTGATTGTGGAACCAAGTAAAATGAAATCCCTGACAGTTTTGCTTGCTGAAAGTGAAGAGGATTTGAAGCACTCACTGATGAAGATCAAAGACCGCAGGCTTCAGTAGGAACTGCACCTCAACATCAAGGAAACAAAAATCCTCACGACTGGACCGGTGAGCAACCTCACGACCAATGGAGAAGATAGACGTCGTCGAGAAATGAGTCATTATCACCAATAAAGATGGCCTTTTGAGGAAAGGGAGATGGTACCTCCACGTCTCAATTGGATACCTCGCAAATGTCCCAAGTGTGGAGAACGCCTCATAGCCCTTGATGGAGAAGTAAATTATGGGTATTCCAAAAAGGCTCAGTGGACAAAAAGCCAGGTTGTCACACATCTTCAGAGAGAACTAGCATCCCACAGTCCTTCTATGATTTTCAAGAAAATTTTGACACTGTCACTCACAAACAGGAGACCCCAGGTGGTGTACTAGTTAAGAGCTACAACTGCTAACCAAAAGATCAGCAGTTCAAATCCACCAGGCACTCCTTGGAAACCCTATGGGGCGGTTGCACCCTGTCCTATAGTGTCATTAAGAGCCAGAAGCAACACTATGGCAGGAAGTCTGGTTTGGGCCAGGTATGCCCAAATAATCTCCAAAAAGCCTATTTTGAAAATTAAAACATACACGCACACTATGTTGTCTCTTCTCTTCCCAAATGGTCTACTACACGTTGTTGTCAGTTCTATTCTGACTCGGTGACCCTTTAAGACAGAGTAGAACTGCCTACTTCCCAAGTCTGTGAATCTTTACAGAAGATTGCCACCTCTTTCTCCCTTGGGTGGGCTGATGGGTTCCAACCCACGGCCTTTTGGTTAGCAGCCGAGTGCTTCAACCATTGCACCACCAGGGTTCTCTTCCCCAAACCCACCATCACCAGGAAAGAAGGCCAAGGAGAACCAGTCATCATGAGGTTCTTCCTAGGGGGAAGCCCTAGGCTAGCCGTGCCAGCCATGCTGCCACAGAGTCGTGTGTCAGGGTACAACTGTGCTTCACGGGGTTTTTGACGGCTGAGCCTCTGGACATCACATGGATGGCCACATGGATGGCCAAGGCTGTGGCCTGAGGTGCCTCCTGGGTGGACATGAAGCCACGAACGCTGGGTTAGCAGCCGAGCAGGTACCCAGGTGCCCTCCCCAGAGGCTCCTGCCCTCTGAGGAATTCAGAAGAGACAAAAGGGCGTGAGGTGGACGGTAGCAACCAAAATGGACGTCACGTAGCAACGCCTCTCACAGTGCTGAGCCAGGCGGCCAGACTCCAGCCAGCGAGGGTTTGGAAACATTTTCTAAATGCTAATTTTGTGCTGCTCCACCCTTCTCCCGCAATAACTTTTTTAAGCGAGGGGAAAAACGAATAAATCCCATTTCTTCTCTTTTTAAACCTGGGCCTTGATTGATAAAAACAGCATGTACTTCAGAGAAGGATAAGAGTAGACTGTTTTCCCCACCAGAAACACCTCTTTCCCACTAACCTGAGGGCACAATGTTCCTAAGCCCGCAGTGAAAGAGACCCCTGAAGGGACAGGAGGAACAAGCCAGGAAGAACGTCCTACATACCTTCCTCTCTCCTGCCCTACCTGGCAGAAGCGACAGAAGAAAACAGAGAGAGGATGAAAAGGAATGCTTGGTCCAAGAGGCCAGCTGTCTGGGCAGGGTACAGACACCCACCTTGTGGTGGTCGTGTGGAGAGGGCAGCCACCTCATGAGAACCCCCTGACTACGGAGCGATGTCTGACAGGCCTGGAAGGAGGCAGGGACCCACGAGGAATTTCACTGGACTCAGGAGGCTACCCTATGCAGAGGTGGACAGCTGGCCAGGAAGGACAGCAGGATCTTATATCCTTCCCATCAGCTCAGGACATTTTCAACATCACTGTGCTAAAACAACCTTCAAGAATTCTACTTTTCAGAGAATGTCGAGAGACTGGAACTCTTCTACACTGTTGGTGGGACTGTAAAATGGTTCAACCACTACGGAAATTGATTTCGTGCTTTCTTAAAAACCTAGAAATAGAAATACCATGCAATCCAGCAAACCCGTTCCCTGGAATATATCCCAAAGAAATAAAGAAAACCACTCAAACAGACCCTAGCACACCAGTGTTTATTGCAGCTCTCTCCACAACAGCAAAAACTGGGAAACCACCTAGATGCCCACCAACAGACGCACAGTTAAACGAACTGTGGCATGTTCATATAATGGAATACTACGCAATGATAAGACACAAAGATGACTCAGAGAATTACTTGTCAGTGTGGGACCATCTAGAGGAAATCATGTTGCACTAAATTAGCAAGACACAAAAGGACAAATTTTGTATGAGACCATTATTCTAAGGATTCAACTAATCATTTATGCACAGTGGAAATCAATATTGATGGTTACGGGGGTGGGACAGGGAGGGAGAGGTATTTTTTACCAATCAGATAGTGGTTAGAATTGGGGATAGGTATAGGATGTGACAGTATGTACTAGAAGTGGGGTACCCACAACTATTCAACTTCAAAACCAAACTTTCCCCTTTAATTTGGACTACCACTTTGGAAGAACAGAAAAATGGGGTCTGAGATTGCGGGGCCATGCTCTCAGGGGACATCGAGACTAATTGGGATACCTAAGGTTTTTCTCTCTCCCTCTCTCAAGATATCACCCCACATACCACCCGGGTGAGTGGTGACTGAGGGTCTTAAAAGCTAGCAAGCTGCCATCTAAATAGCACCAAATGGTCCCAGTCCACCTGGACCTGGGGCAAATGGAGGGCATCAAGGACAGGAGAAAAATATGAGCCCACCAGGTGGAAGGGGCCATATGAGCCATAGCCTGCTTCGGCACGGGACCAGAGGAACTAGATGGTGCCCGGCCACCAGCAACGACAGCCCGGATGGGGTACACAGAACAGAGCTCCAGACACAGCAGGTGATGGAGGGCACAGCTAGAACTCTACTGAAAGACCACCCTTGATGGTCCATCTGAACAGAGGGCCCCCTGTGAGCGTGGCCCCCAAACTCTCTAACCCCAAACTGCATCCAGCACCCAGGCCAGCTCCCCAGACAAAGACTGGCCTGGACCGTGCAAAACACAGAGTGAAACGGGAGGCGAACAAATCTTTAAAAATGTACACGAGGTTGTCAGAGGGACGCTTTGCTAGAGCTGAGTTGATTGGATGAGGAGGGCCAGACCTTTCCCAAAAGGCCACAGGAAGTTCCGGACAGAAGGGGAGGCATGCTGTCATATGGGTGGGTGGTGGGTGAGGGTAAGCGCAGCAAGAATAGAATAGAGGTGCAAGTTCTAGGTGTTATATGGCAACATGCTATAGATTGTAAAATTGTTCTTAACTCACAATAAAAAGAAAAAATTAAAAAGTAATAAAAGAATTCTATTTTTAAAAATATTATTAATCTATCTCAGAATATATCCCCCTCCATGTGAGGACCCATTTCTGCACACTGAACACCACCTACCTGCAAGAGAGGCTTAGACGTGCACCACTATTACGAAGGCCCCCTCGGGGCCAGAGCCATGCCCACCTGCTAATAAACACAGAAGGCAGAGATGGGACTTGATGGACTAGTATGGGCTAAAAAACAAAATGCAAAGTAGATTTCAGAGCAGAAGTGGGCCCTAGGGTTCTTTAGTTTTTTACAGGTAACATGTCTCTTCTGATTACAAGTTCTGGGTATATATTCTCATCAAGGATTGTAACGCAGCTCCTATCACATATTCTCAAGGAAAAGAAAGATAATTTACTTTTCCAGTAACGTGTGGTTTGTGTGAAGGCTGGGGTGAGCTCCGTCTCATGTCAAAGCTCTGAGAAAGGCTGGCACTAACTTTGTTCCCGAAGCTCTCATTGCACCGTGCCTTACAGAGACATCACGAAGGAAGTGGGGAGATGCCACAAGCAGAGGGTGCTCGTGAAGGAAACTTCCAGAAGCACAGGAGAACAGAGGCCAGTTCTGGACACTGCTCCAGGGACAGGCAGAACTCCTGTGACTAAGAAGTCTAGAAGTCACTTCCCTTGGCAGCACTTGCCGTATTGTCCTGCCAGGACCAATGACGTCACTCACTGAGCCTGGTACCAATGAAAAGGGGGCCCGCTGTTGAAAATCACTAAGAATTCCAAGATGGCAGCAGTGGAGTACTGAACCCAACGTGGGCCATGCTGATGACGCCCTGGTCACTGTCCAGGTCACAGCCCCACACAGTCATCCCTGGGTATGGTTTTGGATTTCTTCAAGACAGTATCTGTTGCTCCTGGGTGCCACTGAGTCAATTCAGACTGGGAGTGACCCTACAGGACAGAGTAGGAAGAACTGCCTCACAGGGATTTCTTGGCTGTAATCTCTGCGGACGCAGGTGACCAGGTCTTCCCCCCTGAGGGCCACCACGATGGTTTCCAACCACCAGCCTTCCAGTTAACAGTTGCGGGTTTAACCACTGAACCACCAGCGCTCCTAGAAAATTTTTATTGCTGTTTTTCATTCCACCATCACCACCACCAGTTCTTGGAGTAGGGCAAGAGCAGAAGGAACCCTACATACAAGAGAACAAAACATGGCCAGGTCCTACACCATCCCCACAACCACTGCCACACGTGACTGTTCTTCCAGCTACTGCGTCAATGAATCTTCCATGTGCTGGGTTTTGTGAATGACTTCATGAATGAAATCTAGACTAACTGATTCCCAAACTTCATGCCCTATGCTGTTTCCCACCTTATTCTTCAACATCTCGTACACCACCCCTGCACGGAGATGCTTTCTTCCCTTTTAATGTGCCTATGGATCCTGTGGAGGGTCACGGAAGGGTTAACTCAGCGCTGGCCTCCCAGGGGGTCCCAGAGCTTGGGGCACTCCGGTGAGAACTCACAGCTGGACAAGCTGCAAAGAAAATCTCCTTTTCTGATTAATTCTCTGCAGCTCTGCCCTCACGCCCCCAGAATGAGATCAATAATGATTTGACTCTGCTGCACTGTTCTCACTGATTATAATCATATTTAAAAACCCTGATCATTTTTTTAAAACACCATTTAATATCAATTTGCATTCATCAAGGAATTTTTTTTCTTTAAAGGGACAGTTCTCCTGAAAGGCTACATATGAATTTAGAAGGCAGCATGCCTATGTCTGAATCTGAAGAAGGAAAAGGCCAAAGAAACTGGCCACTACGTTCAGCCCCTCTTTAGTAGGGCCCCTGGCCCACATGGTAAACAAGCTTATTGTGGGTCACAAGGCCATCCAGGCTCAGTGTTTCCGATGTCACAGTTTCTCTTCTCTCTAATATACCCAGGACTCCTTTCCTTCAAGAGTGTAGAGCTGTAGCTGTGTGTTCCCCCAGGTGACCGTGTCGGGTGTGGAAACCGTGAGATGTATGGAGTTATGACGGAGGCTCACGCCTCCTTCTGAGTAAGTAACAGCAAGGTGGTGTTTTCACTACTGTTACTATGAAGCTCACCATATAATGTGACACTCCTTCAGTGGGCAACTGTGGAAAGAAAACAGACAGACAGGAAAGTGCCAGGGCTGACAACCTCTGTCCCTCACAGTGCCTGGAATTGTTCAGGCAAAAGAGGGACCTTGTCTTTCAATAGTTCTGGGGTGGAGGCAGAACGCTTAACTCAATAGTATCCACAAGTCGAAGAACTCAGGAGCCAGCCAGCCAAGTGCCGTAGAGTTGGATCCGACCCATGGCGAGAACTCAGGAGAGGCTTGCACATTACCACGTCTGCAAACGCTGACGTGGCTGCTGACTAGCAAGACTCATAAAGAATATAATTTCTTCCAGATAAATCAAAGAAAACATTTTTTGTTTGTTTGCCTTCGGCTAGAATTTCAAAGTTCTATTTGTGATTTTTTTTCTTTGAACTTGACTTTTTACTGTGCTGGGGAGTAGCATAATGAATTGAATTTTATTACTACTGAGAGGCTCACGGTCCAGGCAGAGAGAGAACTTTTGGCATGTCATACTTGGCAAACAGCATTACTGACAAACATGTTAACTACAGCTTTCCTTTTCAGGGAAAAATGTTGGACTGCCTTCATCTCGCCTGCATTTCCACCCTGCTGCAGCAAAATATATGTGTTGCTGCCTTATTTCTGATCCTTTTGTCTTTTAATAAAAGTACATTCTTCTTTAGCTAGGGCACATTGCCACCCTGCTAAAAATAACAGTTCCCAGTTTCTCTTGCAGCCAAGCATAACCAATTAAGTTCTGGCATGAGGAAACATGATGTATACAACTTGCCAGCTCTAACTTTAAAGAGAAGGTGGGGACCTGCTTCTTCCTCTTATCTCTTTATTACTGTCTGGAATATAATCCAAGGGCAGAAGCTACAGCAGCGATCCTGGACTACAGAGCAACAAGATAGAAAGAACCTGGGTCCCCACCACACTATGGAACCACCATTGGTTAAATGTGAGAGAAAGAAACTTTGTTTACATTTTTAATTCATTGCTACTTTCAATCTTTACAAAAGAAGCCAAAACTTTATCATACTTAACACCACGGTGATGAGAAATATTTTAGTGTAAGAGTCTAAACTTTTAGCTTATTTCCTAAATTTTGGTCATCATCCCTATACAACCTTTATGAATTTTTCCATGTCTGCCAACCACCAAGTACTAAGCCTTCATAATTTTGTGATGTCTGCAAATTAACTGGACCAAGAGTTGGCCTGCAGACCAAATCTGGCCCTTTGCCTGTTTTTGTATTTTTATAAATAAAGCATTATTGGAGCAGAGCCATACCCGTTTGTTCCCAGATCGGTGGAGGCTGTGTTCCAACTGCAGTGGCAGAGCTGAGTAATTGTAACAGAGACTGTATGGCCATCAGAGTGGAAAACATTTGCCATCTGGCCCTTTACAGAGGTTTACTGACCTCTGGTCTGCACTATTAATTAAACAAAATTTTAATTAACTGTCTTTTTCACCAAAATAGGATCATTTTCAGAACAAACTATCTATTACCTCCCGGGGACTCTTGTATCACTCACTGAGCAGATACTATGCAGGTTTCTACCCACTATCTTCTCACCTTCTCTCTTTATCAGCGGAGCCCCAGTGATGTCTGCTTCTGTGAAGTGCCACCCTGTCAGCCCCACACAAGAGGGCCCCATGCACAACAGAACAAAATGCTGTCTGGTCGTGCATCACCTCTGGTCTTGTGTCGCCCCCAGGACTGGTTGCAGATTGGGCCATTGGGATCTGTAGAGTTTTCATTGGCTGATTTTTTTTTTTTTTTTGAGAAGAAGACAACCAGGCCTTTCTTCCTAGTCCTTCTTAGTCTAGAAGCTCCCCTGAACCTGCTTGGCCATCACAACAACACACAAACCACCACCAACAGGTGGGTAGTGGCTGCAGATGAGATACACTGGCTGGGAATTTGGAACCTATAACTCCTGCGTGGAAGGAAAGAATGCTGAATCACCAATGTTAGGTCACCTTTAAAATACTCTTCTTCCAGGCTTCCTGCTCCCGGTAGTCACAGGTGGCCCCTGACCCAGTTCCAGACAATGAGATGTGTGCAGGGGCAGCCAGATACTCTGGACCTCAGATCTTTCTCATTTTCCTGCCTGAAACACAGACGCAATGCCAAGAGGCACTGCACAGTGGGCTCTACCCATAGAACTGGAGACACACGGTGGGGACAGCAGGGCACAGAAGGGCTGCAGGTCTCCAGGGATATCTGTGAATAACTGCACCAGTACAGACATCCCACCCTCAGCCTCCTTGTTATATAAAAAATGGACCAGTTGTTTATTAAAAGTTCCTGGTGAGACTTACTGGTCTGACAGACTGGAGGGAGCCCTGAGACTATGGTCCCCAGGTGACCTGCTAACTCAGGACTGAAGCCACTCCGTAAGTTCATGTTTCAGTAACAGATCACACAGTAGCATATGTGAGTAACATGTTTCCTAGTTGAGTCAAGTGTAGGAGACCAAACGGGCAACATCTACACAAAAGCAAAGCGGCAGGAAAGGACAGGAAGCCTGGGTGAACGGACACAGAGAACCTGGAGTGGAAAGGGGAGGGGCAGAGTGCCTACACAAGGGGCGGGTTACAACCAATGTCACTTGACAATTTGTGTATAAATTTTCGCAAGAGAAACGGTGGGGACTCTGTTCTCTTCCTTAAGTCTGAGCTGCTCCTGGTGCTCACTTTGTCCAACAGAATGATCCAGAAGGGCTGTTATGCCCATTCCAAAGTCAACTCTCCAGATGGCTTGCCAGCCTCTGCTCTCTGTCTTGCACTATGTCCGGTCTTCATGGGAGGCGGGGAGGCATGTTTTAGTCACCTGTGTTATTCCCGACAGGAGTCCTACAGGTACACAGGTCAGGCACTCAGCCGCTCACCTAAAGGTCGGAAGTGTGAACTCACACAGCAACTCTGCAGAAGAAAGACATGGTGATGTGCGTCTGCAGTGACTATGAGCACAGACAGGAGAGCCCCAGGGGAAGCCCTGGGGATGCAATTGTTGAGTGTGTGGCTGCTAACTGAAGGGCAGGGAGTTTGGACCTGTAAGCTGCTCTGTGAGAGGAAGAGGTGACACTTGGCCTCAGAAACCCTATGGGGAAGTTCGTTCTTGTCCTACAGGTTCACTATGAGTCAGAGCTGACTCAACAGCAGTGGGTTTCACTTTTGGTTTGGTTGATAAAGAATATATGTGTGTTCATCTGTATATATTAGCACAAGGTGCTGCGATGGCACAAATGGTTAAGTGTTCAGCTGGCAGTTCAAATCTACCCAACAACCCTGTAAGAGAAAGACCTGGTGATCTGCTCCTGTAAAGATTACAACTCTGAAAACCCCATGAGGGCCTTTCTGCTCTGTGACATGATGTCTTAACAGGCTGGCTTCTCTAGAGGAGCAAAACCAGTAAACCATATAAATATAAAGAGACAAAGAGATTTACATCAAGGAGACGGCTCACACTTTTCTACAGGTTGGAACAGAATTAAGTCTGTGGATCAACATAGAGGCTTCTCCTGATTTACCTAGCTGCAGGGACTGCTGAACCCAAGATCAGCAGGTCAGAGAGCAGGGCTCTTGCTCACAGGCTGTGAAGATCAACAAGTTCCAAGACCAACAGGCAAGATCACAAGTAAGTTGCTAGCTCAAGTCTCAAGAACTTGAAGCCAGACAAACAGGAGCCAGTAGCTGGATCCAGAGCAAGAAAAGCCCCTACGCCATGCCAGAACATCTGTTATGTTCAGGTGCAGGCCACACACCCAAGGAAACTCCCTTTCAGCTTATCAGCTGCTCACAGCAGATCCCATCACAGTGGTGCTTACACATCACGTCTCTACAGGGAAGTGAACACAACATTACATGACTGCCAAAACAGTGCGAATCCTGGCCCCAGATGATACACAGCCTTAACCATCACACCCAGTGTTGGTATGAGTCAGAATCAGCAGCACACAACAACAACATACATATTTATGAAGATTATTATGATTTTTTTAACAATGAAATCCTTTTCAAAGTACTGGTTTACAAACCAGGGAGTAACTACCCCCACTTGCTACATGTAGGACAGCACAGCATTGGATAACCTGGGCTCTGAAGCCAGACTGCCCAGGTTTGTAAGACCTGATGGCTGTGTAATCCCAGTCAGTCATGTGACCTTTCCATGCCTCCTTTCTCACCTTCACTACAGTTGTCTCTCTGTGAAACAGGTCTATGAGATAGCAAAAGCCTCAGGACAGTGTCCAGCCCACAGTAAACACTCTACTGATGTTTGCTAAGATTATCCTACTACGATTCTCATTTGACAATACAAAACAGTATAAACAAATTATAATTTGACTGAATGATCAAATATAACTAAAGTTCAAGATTAAAGGTGTTCATAATGAGGAAGGTCTGAAGGAACAATCCAAGTAGCCTCATTTGATTGGCTCATCATTTAGTTGTTGTGTCTTTTTCTGCCTCTGTTCACATTACAGTAAGTGAGGCATTCCTTCTCTACATCCAGCCAAATGTCATATGATGTTCAGAATGTCCCACTCGAGTCAAGCAGGACCAAAACCAGAAAACGCAACTCACTGCTGTCAATGAGATTCCAACTCACAGCGGCCCTGTAGGACAGAACAGCACCATCCAATGGGGTTCCCAGGCAGTGACCTGTATGGAAGCAGACCAGCAGGCCCTTCTCCCAGGGAGCCCCTGGGCTGGTCTGAACCCCAGCATGGCAGTGAGCAGCCCCTACTTAACTCTTGAACCACCAGAGCCCCTTACAAAGGTTATAGGGCAATGGTGTGGGTAACACAAATGTAGTCATCATCCTGGGCATAAGGGACAGACAGCACTGGATGTGTCACAAACACATCTCCTAGAGGTCGCCTTAAAAACCAGTAAGACACATTTATGTTGCGGGAGCTACAAGTCAGCACCCATAGGAGAGATGAAAGCGGCTGTGTCCTGTTGTGTGAATGGGTGTTTAGGGTGGTGAACAAACAGCCAGGATGTGATTATATGCAGCGTCTGATAGGACTAAATCTCCAAGAGCCAGGAGGAGAGGGAAGATGTTCTTCTCTAAGAAACTCTATCAGATGCCACTAAGACCTAACGGGTCACAGCTAGAGATGACCAAGACAAGGACACCTGAGACACTGCTCCAAGTTCAGATAACACAGCTTCATGAGCCGCGAGCAGAAAACAGAATGTCTTAAGGTTAATATTTCATGTCCTGTGTGATTTAAATACATAGTGCAACTACATTCACAAAGTAAATACTGTGGGTACGAATGTGTCTGTTCCTCTTGTTAGATGCCATTGAGTCGACTCCAGCTCATAGCGACCCTTTGTACAACAGAGCGAAACACTGCCCAGTCCTGTGTTGTGCCCTCAACTGTTGTGACGCTTGAGCCCGTTGTGGCAGCTGCTGTCGCAGCCCACCTTGTAGAGGTCTTCCTCTCTTTTTGCTGACCATCTACTTCACCAAGCATGATGGCCTTCTCCAGAGGCTGATTTTCTGACAACATGACCAAAATACGTGACTTGTAGTCTTGCCAACCTTGCCTCGAAGGAGCACTCTGGTTTTACTTCTTCCAAGACAGATCTGTTCATTTCTCTTGGCAATGGATGTCTGCAGCTGTTCCTTCTCACTTTGAGTTCTGCTACATCAGCAAATAGAGATCCTGGAAGCTTGACTCCAAGCATATCACTAAGGTCGACGCTTCTTTAAGGAGGCAATTCTTCTCCAGCCATCTTTTGAGTGCCTTCCAACCTGGGGGGCTCCTTTTCTGGCACTGTATCTGACAATGTTCCACTGCTGTTCACAGGTTTTCCCTGGCTAATTCTTTCCAGAAGGAGACTGCCAGGTCCTTCTTCGTAGTCTGTCTTAGTCCAAAAGCTCACTGAAACCTGTCTACTGTGGGTGACCCTGCTGGTACCTAAATACTGGTGGCATAGCTTCTAGCATCACAGCAACAAGCAAGCCCCCACAGTACAAGAAACTGAGAGACACATGGGGGACAAATGTGCCTATTTCACCTATATTTTATGTGTTATCTTTTAAGCAAACCTCAAAATCTTTTTTTTCCAATTGTGTTTGAGGTGAAAGTTGACCGAGCAGACCAGTGTTTCATGAAACAATGCACATATCATTTTCTGACATTAGCTGTCAACCCCGAGGTGTATCGACATTCTCCCCTTCTCACCCTTGAGTCCCTCATTTCCATTAGGCCAGCCTTTCCATCCTCTCCTGCCTTCTCATCCTCAACCCAGGGCTGGTGTGCCCATTTAGTCTCATTTACATAGTTGAGCTACATGTGTTATTGTTTGTTTTATGGGCCTATTTAGTCTCTGGATGAAGGCTAAACCTCAGGAGTGATTTCAGTACTGAGTTAAAAGGGTGTCTGGGGGCCACATTCTCGGAGTTTCTCCAGTTTCTTTCAGACAGGTAAGTCTGGTCTTTTGGGGCGTGTTCGAATCTTGTTCCACATTTTTCTCGAGCTCTGTCCAGGACTCTCTGTTGTGATCCCCACCAGCGCGGCTGCTGGTAGCCAGGAACCACCTAGTTACACCGGACGCAGTCTGGTGGAGGCTGCAGTCCTTGTGGTCCATTAGTCCTCTGATATTTCCCTTATGACTCTGATTCTCCTCTTCCTCCCTTACTGCAAACAGGGTGGGCTTACTGGAGTATCTTAGATGGCCACTCACAAGCTTCTGAGACTCCAGACACTACTCATTAGTAGAACATTTTCTTTATAAGAGTTATTGCAATTGAACTACATGTCCCGCTCCCCCCCACCCCCGACCATAGTCTCCAGCTCTCAGCCGGTAAGTCAGTCTCTCAAGGAGTTCGGGTTTGTCTATGACGCTTCGGTGACTTTGCCTTGGCCGAGTTGTGCTGACCTCCCCAGTATGATGTACTGCCTTACCCTTCACCAAAGCTATCAATTACATATGGCCTAGTGTTTTCCCTTCCCACTTCTCCCCTCCCTGTCCTTGTCATTAGGTGCCGTCGAGTTGGTTCTGACTCACAGCAACACTTCGCACAACAGGATAAAACACTGCCCAGACTCGTGCCATGTCTACAATCATTTTTATGCTTAAGGCCATGATTGTGCCCACTGTGTCAGTCCATCTCATCAAGGG
Source organism: Heterohyrax brucei (assembly GCA_028571685.1). Taxonomy (NCBI): domain Eukaryota; kingdom Metazoa; phylum Chordata; class Mammalia; order Hyracoidea; family Procaviidae; genus Heterohyrax; species Heterohyrax brucei. Next base: position 87,760,365 of record CM053156.1, on the reverse strand, counting down.
TCTTCCTCTTTTCAGCTGATCCTCCACTCTACCAAGCATGATGTCCTTCTCCAGGGACTGATCCTTCCTGACATGTCCAAAGCATGTAAGACATAGTCTCACCACCTTTGCTTCCAAGGAGCACTCTAGTTGGACTTCTTCCAGAACAAATCTGTTTGTCCTTTAGGCTGTCCATGGTAAATTCAATATTTTTTTCCAACACCAGAATTCAAAGGAACTGATTCTTCTGTCTTCCTTGTTTATTACCCAGCTTTCACTTGCATATGATGTGACTGAAAAATACCATGTCTTGGGTCAGGCACACTTTAGTCTTCAAGGTGACATCCTTCCTTTTGAATACTCTGAAGAGGTCCTTTGCAGCAGTTTCCCAGTACAATGTGTCTTTTTCTTGACTGCTGCTTCCATGGGCATTGACTGTGGAACCGAGTAAAATGAAATCCTTGACCACCTCAATCTTTTCTCCATTTATCATGATGCTGCTTAACTGGTCTAGTTGTGAGGATTTTTGTTATCTTGATGTTGAGGCGCAATCCATACGGAAGGCTGTGGTCCTCGATCTTCATCAGTAAATGTTTCAAATGTTCTTCACTTCTGGCTAGTAAAGTAATCTTATCTATATGATGCAGGTTGTTAATGAGCCATCCTGCAATCCTGACGCCTCATTCTTCACATAGCTCAGCTTCTCAGATTATTTGTTTGGCATACAGATTGAAAAGGTATGTGGAAAAAATACAACCCTGACACACACCCTTCCTGACTTTAAACCATGCAGTGTCCCCTTGTTCTGTTCATACAACTGCCTCTTGATCCATGCACAGATTCCTTAAGAGCATAGCTAAGTGATCTGGAATTCCCATTCTCCACAATGTTAGCCATAATCTGCTATGATCCACACAGTCTAATGCCTTTGCATAGGCAACGAAACACAGGAAAACATCTTTCTGGTACACCCTGCTTTCAGCCAAGCTCCATGTGTCACCAGCAATGAAATCCCTGGTTCTGCATCCTCTTCTGAATTCGGCTTGAATTTCTAGTCTTCCTTCATCATCACCAAATGCTGTCTCTTTCGGTGTATAAACCTTTTATAATAATGGTCTCATACAGTCTCAGTGTAATACCCTCCCGATTCACTCACATCGTGAGATGTTTCTCAGATTTATCACTGTTGTTTATCATCGAGCAGTATCCTGTTGTGTGTGTACCATTCGTCCGTTGATGGGCACTTACGGTTATTTGCATCTTTTTGCTATTGTGGACAACGCTGCAATGAATCTGGGTGTGCATGTGCTAATTCATGTGATGGTTATTTCTCTACGATACATTGCTAGCAGTGAGTTTGCTGGATCCTATCCTATTTCTAACTTTTTACAGAAGTGCTATATACTGTTTTCCAAAATGGTTGTACCATTTGCATTCCCACAGCAGTGCCTAAGAGCTCCACTCTCCCTACAACTTCTCCAACATTTGTTTTCTTTTTTTTCTTTTTTTGATTAATGCCAGTAATGTTGGTGTGAGATGTCATCTCATCATAGTTTTCATGTGCATTTCTCTAATGGCTAGTGATTGCGAGTATTTCCTCATGTGTCTGGTAGCCTCTTGAATGTCTTTTTTGGTGAAGTATCTGTCCATATCCTTTGCGCATTTTTTACTTGGATTATTTCTTTTTGTTGTAGAGGTGTTGGATTTCCCTATACATGTTAGAGATTAAACCTTTGTCAGATACGTCATAGCCAAAATAATTTTTCTTCCCAGTCTGTAGGTTCTCTTTTTACTCTTTTGGTGACATATTTTGGTGTTTAATTTTTAAAAGATCCCAGTTCTCTACCTTACTAGTGTTTGTGTGTTGTTAGTTATGGCTTGTATACTATTTATGCCATGTATTAGGACTTCTAGCTTTGACCGTCTTTTTTCTGTCATGATTTTTACAGTTTTGGGTTTTATATTAGGCCTTTGATCCATTTTGAATTTGGATTTTTATATGGTGTGAGGTATAGGTCCTATTTCATTTCTATACAGAGGTACATGCAGTTTTTTCAGCAGCATTTGTTAAAAAGACTGTCTTTTCCTCACTAAATGGACTTTTTGTCTTTGTCAAAAATCAGGTGACCTTAGGTGGGTGGATTTAAATCTGGGTTCTCAGTCCTGTTCCATCAGTCAATGCGTCTGTCACTGTTTTCATTACCCTAGCACATAGTAGGTTCTGAGGCTGGATGGTGAAAGGCCTCCTGTTTTGTTCGTCTTCAATTATACTTACTTATCTAGGATGTCCTGCCTTTCCATATAAATTAACAATTAGTTTTTCTATCTCATTATACACTGTTGTTGGTTTGTTGGTAATTGGATTAGAATTGCACTGTATTTGTAGGTTGCTCTGGGTAGAACTGACATTATCACTATGTTGAATCCACCATGATCATGGTATGATTTTCCTTTTAGGTAGATCACTTGTGGTTTCTTGTAGCAGCGTTTTATAGTTTTCTTTGCATAGGTCTTTACATCCCTGATTAGATTTATTCCTAAGTATTTTATGTTTTCATGGGCTGTTATACATGGTATTGCTTTCCTGATTTCCTCTTCACAGTTCTCTTTATTGGTGTATAGGAATCCAACTGATTTTTGTGTGTTTATCTTGTTTCCTGCTACTCCAATGAATCTATTAGTTCCAGCAGTTTCCTTGTGGAGTCTTTTTGGTCCTCTATGTATGGCACTTGGCCAGGCTTGGCATGTATGGTATCATACTGTTTGCAAATAAGGATAGTTTTACCTCTACCTTGCAAATTCAGATGTCCTTTACTTCCTTTTCTTGCTTTCTTGCTATAGGTAGGACTTCCAGCACAATATTACACAGGAGCGGTGATAAAGTGCATCCTTGTCTTTTCCTGTTCTCAGGGGGAATCTTCTCAGCTTCTCTCCATTGAGAATAAAGTTGGGTTTTTTTTTTTTTTTTTGTATAAATGTCCTTTATTCTGTTGAAGGATTTCCCTTTTATCCCTATTTCACTGAGAGGTTGTATTAGGAGTGTGTGTTGGACTTTACTGAACGCCTTTTCTGCATCGATTTAGATGATCACATGATTCTTCTCTTGTATTTACGTGGTAGACGATGTTGATTGACTTTCTGTTGGTGAATAATCCCCACACACCTGACAGGAATCTCACTTGCTTGTGGTGCATTATTTTTATTTATCTATAATGCTGAATTCTACTGGCTAGAATATTCCCATCGGTATTCCCCGAACCCTTTTTGATCTTCACATTAAGAAACTAAGGAACAGCTTGCATGACTGAAAACAGAAGGGCCAACTTGTTGCCACTGAGCTGATTTCAACTCACGGTGTGCCGTGTGTAGTGGAGGATAGCTACTCCACAGGGTTTGCTTGGCTGTTGGCCTGACAGTTCAGCACTCAATTGCTGACTTCAGGTGGGTGAATCAAGCCCACCCAACAGTTCTCCAGGAGGAAGGCCAAGTGATCTACTCCACTGACAATTATCAATGCCAAAACCTGCGCCACTGAGTCAACTCCAACTCACAGTGCCCCATGGAAGCTGACTGCCACATCTTTCTTCCATGGAATGGCTGAGAGGTGCAAACTTCTGAGCTAGAAAACCCTATGGGACAGTTCTACTTTGTCACACGGGGTCATTATGAATTGAAATTGACTCGACGATACCTCAGGACAACTGTTACACAGCAATTTCCCAAGCCTTCCTCCTGCAAAACCCTTGGGTGGATGTGAACTGCCAATCCTTAGGTGACAAACCACTTGTCTCCTTCCCACCCCACAGGTAACTGCTGTCTTGGGTTTCTATGTAGTGACTTACTGAGGGAGTGCTCCAGGGAGAAGCAGGAAGAAGTAAGACCAAGGCTCAGCATCTACACAAATCCAGCCCCAGCCTCAGCCTCAGCCTGTGGGAAGCTCAGCAGTGTGAGCTGCACCACACAATCTATCCCTAATCTGGCGCAGAGGACCAGGTAGGTGTCAACTTGCTGTTACAACTGTTATCTTGCATGTAGTACATGGCACACAGAACGTAACTTACTGACCCCGAGCTACTCTTTGGTCTCATCCACTCACCAACCGAGTGCAAATAGTGACACACATCTCTCCTTTGACCTGTTCAGCAGTGGCCACCCCTCCTCAGTTCTCCTTCAGGGAATACCCCCTTCCAACAGGAGCTGGCTGATTTTAACCACCACCTCCCAACGTCAGGAGTGGGCATGCTCTACCCACCCAGCCAAGGAGAGGTTCCACCTCACTACTGTCGAGTCAATCCTGGGACTTTTGCCGGAAATATTAAGAAAAGGAAGCTCTTTCCATGAGATCAAATTGACAATGGCACCTGGAAAGGCCAGATGGGAGCTGGGGGGAGCAGTGAGCGTAAGAGAATGGTGGTGGTCTCATTTGGAAAAGCGGGGCAGGAACGGCAGCACCACTTGAAGAAGGTATCTGATGTCACTGAATGGTACCTGCAGAAACTGGTGAAATGGCCTAGCCTTGGCGGTGTATAGTTTCACGAAAAAAGAAAAAGAAAATGAAGCTCTCTTCCTACCAAGCTGTCTGTCTACCAGATAGACAGAGTGTCAGCCAAGGGCCACGAAGGATCACCCCATGCCCAGGGATGAAGGCAACACAGGGAGAAGCGGACTCAGATGGGAAGAGGGACACCAACTGGTTCCTCGTGCTCAGCCCGGCCCAGCCCTGGGCTTCTCCTTGCGTGAGCAGCACACTCCTCATAGTGTCTTTCCAAGCTGGCTTTATTTCCATGCAGCCCAGTACTGTGGCCCACACCAAAGGATCTGCCTGACTGTGAAGGAGATGGCACCTGCTTCCTTATGCCCCAGAGGAGACACCTGATGACCCCATCACCCTCCAACCCGGAGTAAAAGCAGGATTAAAGATTTACCTGACGTCAGGGGGCTAGGCATGAGGCAGGACTGACCTGATGGCAACGGCTTTGGTTTGGGGTTCTAACGTCACCTAATGGCAGACTTAAAATTCAGACCTCACCCACCTGCTTCCAGGCCCTGGAAAATGATCCAGCATGCTTGCACAGGAGACCCAAATCATGACTTTGATGAAAGAAGCCAGTCTTTTCTATAAAGGGACATTTCCAACTGACACTGATTAATCTGGTTTTTCATTCTTCCAAGCCAAATAACAGACAAATCACCACTTTCTTCCTTATCTAACTACCCAGATGACTGTCTGGTGACTCCTCAAATTTATGGGGTGGCAAACCCAGAAGCAAAGAAGCAATATGTCCTGTGTCCTCCGTAGTACTTGAAGTCTCGAGCTTCGGAACCCAAGCTGCTCTCATTAAACCGGCTGCCGAAAATCCAAGACAAGGTAGAGCAGGACTGAGCAAGACACACACGACCAAGAAGAACCCCTCCACCCCCTTCACACAGGGACTCTCAGAGCAAACCTGATGACGGGGCTGCCAAGTGACTCAAAAAGCTCCCCACTCCCCCACCCCCCACGGTGTAGTTTTTATTTTATGTATTTTGTTATTGTTGAGAACATACACAGCAAAACACAGATTCCTTCAAGAGTCCACAAGTTCAACTCAGTGACAGCCAGGGATGACATCCTTGGAGTCATGCAGCCTGTCTCTCTCTCCTTCTCTGAGTTGTTTCTTCCCCGTTAACGTGACTCACTGTCCCCTAGGCTTCCTAGGCGACCTTTCCAGCTGCTGCTGTCACGTCAATCTCACATAACCCAAACCACTCACTGCTGTCGAGTCAATTCCAACTCCTAGTGACCCAAGAGGTCAGAGCAGAACTGCCCCACAGAGTTTCCACGGAGTGCCTGATGGATCTGAACTGTTGACCTTTTGGTTAGCAGCTGGAACACTAACCACTGTGCAACCAGGGTTTCCTTGACCTCACATAGATAGTTCTTAAAACAGCAGAATGCTCAGGCAGATAACTTTTACTGTTAAGCTCTTGCTCCGCTTTAAGATGAACTCAGGAGATATTTTTAGTTGAAAGTTTAGGGACAATGTCGAGACCACAGTTTCAGGGGTTCATCTTAGCTCCACAGCTCCTGAAAGTCTGGGGTCTGCAAGAATTTGAAATTCTGTCCTGTGCTTTCCCCTGTTTTGATCAAGATACTTCTCTAGCATCTTTGATGGAAACGTTCGGTGATGGGAAAAGGCTCCTCACTTTTAATCTTTAGAAACCCTACGCATTCAACCCACGTGAATCTGTAATAGAATGTTACTTAAATGAACTGAAATTAAGCACAACGCAACGTGGCCTTTAGAAGGTAAAGCAGATAAAGATTAATAAGTGAAAGAGGAAAAGTCGTGGCCTCTCCACTTAGCAGCTCTACAGAGTGAGAGGGAAAAAGAAACTCTACAGACCCAGGAAGCACTTTCATAAGGAAGATAATTGCTTTCATATGAAAACACGCAAAACCAATTTCTTTGGAACAGTTAATGTGTGGATTTTTACAAGTTGGTACCGTATTCTACTGAATCTATGCGCAGGAAGATCAACTGGGCTGTCTCCACCATGGAGACTTTAGGAACCGGTATAGCTTGTCATTTCTGTTGCTGGTTATCTCTGCTGAGCTTGGAGGAGTATTAAAGGCCCCCATTTCAGGAAACTATGGGGACTCTCTGAAATCTGCCTGGTTTGCTTTGTCAGACACAATGTCCAGTGCACAGTCAGCTCAGGGACAGTTGTTGAGTGAAAAAAATGACCTAGTGAATGTACAAGGAGTAGCAGACGTCTCCAAGTGACGGGGTCTTAGATGGGAGGCTGTGTCGTCAGGGCTTGGGCAGAGGACATGACATCAGGAGGGCATGTCCTGGGAAGGAGAGGACACAGCCATCCTTCTTGGTGAAGCAGAATGTTGGGTTCCAGTGACACATGAGAAGCCAGCCAGGAAGGTGCACCCGCGTAACACAGACGAGAAGCCGAGGTGAGCCTGAAAACCCCAGTGCTGACAGGTCTTGGAGGTGGCAGAAAGCTGAGGTGAGCACAGCCCAAGTTTGTCTGGAGGGGGGGTACCATCGAGGAGGACAAGGAGAGGAAGTAGTCCCGTGACCATGCATGTGACTCCACACTTCCCCTGGGGCTCTGGAAATCTTCCTGATGGGCAAGCACTAAGATTGAGTCCCTCCTGCATTTTCCAGGGGACAGGAAGAGAAAGGTTTGTTCCCCAAATCCACCACCCATAGGGCTGGGGCCACACTGGTTTCGGCATTGGGTCAAGCGGCCTGGGTGAGGGGTGGGTGATAGGGAAACACAGTGGCCAAAAGGGCTCCAATTAGCTGATTATACATGGGCCTAGATTCTGTGTGTGTGTGTATGCAACATATAAATGACAGCTCAACAACCCTACAAAATGGGTGCTGTTATCATCATCCCCATTTTACAGATGGGCAAATGAAAGTATAGAGGCACTAAGTCATGTGCACAAGACCACAGGACCACAGGCTGTAGAACTCAGACTTGACGCATGGTGGCCCTTGATGGGGCAGCCACTAACCATCACACCACACGACCTCAGCTGCAGAGGGGGCCGGGGGCTCCCCCCTCACAGGCACCTTTACTTGAGAACATTTGCTTTTTCGTATTTTTTACATGTGCTCTGTAAAAACGTGGCCAGCTCTGCGAGAGAAGCAGCGTGTCTCCAAACGGGAACCGATGAAAACATCTCCCAGACTTGCCAACAGAACCGACCAGGAGCCTGCTGGAGCCAGCTCTCTGCCGCAGGACCCGTGGCCACCGCCCCCTGTCCCCGCAGTCCCTGAGCCCCACAGGCCCTCCACCCCCTTGGGGACTTGCCTTCTTTCACCCCCTTCACCTGATCCTCCCTTCTCCTCCTCCCTCCTTCTCGGCAGCTCTGGCTCGGGCTCCAGTCCCCTGGTCCCCTGTCTCCCAACGCTGTCTTCCCCTCAAGCACATGAGAAAGGCACCGCGTGCAAAAGGTGGGCTCGTGAGACCCCAGAGGTCACTGGGGGCTGATGGGCAGTGACCAGCGTCACCTCCTCCTGGGGCTCCAGTTGATTCTGAAGAATCCCCTCTTCCCCCTTTGCTTCAGCCTCTACAGCTCCTGGGTGCCCAAAATATACACTCCCGGGGTCCCTGGTATTCAGAGCAGGTCCCCCTGTGGGCACCGGGCAGGGGTCCTTCCCAAACAGACACATCTGGGCAGGGTCAGAGCCTAGAGGGGAGAGAGGTCGGGCTAGAACCCAGCACCTGCAGAGAAGCGGGGAGAAGGGAGCTGGCGACAGGTCTCTCGCCAGCCACCACTAGGGGGCCCCCTTGAAGCTTGGAAGACGATTTCGGCAGCAACAGCCCTGCTTAGCCGCTTCCGGGGAATAAATTTGCAGGGCTTATTTGTGAACCCCCACCAGAGGTTCAAATAGTTTCATAAAGAGTTTTGGTAAATTCACGGCTAACTTTGGAGGTTATGTGAGGTTGCTGCCAAAAAAAAATAAAAGAGAGAGAAAACAGCAGAGGCTGTTTGTCTGCTGGCGTCAGACCCAGAGTCACGCAGCCGGGCAGGCAGGGCGCGTGCGGGGGCTGCAGGCACGGGGCTTGTTCTAGGAGGGGTGCAGGTGGGGTCCTGGTTCCACAGATCTTCTCAGGCCAGTCAGAGGTGGGGGCCCTGCTGGAGGCTGAGTGGGCACCCCCCGAGGCCAGCAGCCGCCCCTGCAGCTCCCGGTACAGAGGCAGTCTCTGTCCCCTTGCCCATCCCTCCCAGCCTTCGGGGCCAGCCTGGGGCGAGGGTGGCCACCCGTTTGCACTCCTTTTTTCCTAGCAGTGGGGAAGAAAGCAGAAGTTCATCCCTAAAAGCAGGGGTTAAAGAGGAAAAGAACTTTCTCAAGTGGATGAGAGCGGAGACAGAGGAGGCAGGAAGACAACAGCGCAGTCAGGGAGGGGGCGTCGCACATTAACTGTGATTCAGATGCGCGCTTGCCGCCTTCATTTTTCAATCTGCCTTCAGCTCCCGGGGGAAAAAAATAAGGAAATTGAGGAAAATTGAGAAACAAACATCTCCGAGCCTGCTTTGCACCCGGGGGTGCTTAATGAATGCTTAATAATCCCAAATGCGACTACTCAGAAAAATGGCTTTTGTCCATTCACGGCATGACAGGTGCCACCTCGCAGACGGCAGAGCTGGAAATGAAGGAAAATGACCACTAATGTCTGTGCCGAGGGCGGTACCAAAAAAAATTGCTTTCTCATGTCTCCAGGAGGAAGGGAAATAAGCCAGCCAAATTCTGGAGAGTTCTAGCAAAAGGAAAACTTCCAGCCCCTGCCTGCATTTCTTTTCCAGGCTGTATGGACTCAGGCAAGATTCCCAAGTTACAGTCGGCATGGCCACGTGGCCACCTTCCCCCAACGCCCGACCCTAGGGGGCAAACAATGTGAGACAGGCATTTGGAGGACAAGCCCCCAAAAGCTGAAGCAGGAAGCAATCCTGGTCGTTGGAGTCGATTCCCCAGGCTCTTCACCAGTGTTCCAAGTTGGGGTAAAGGCGGGGGACCCCTTAGGGGAAGGCAGTGTCCCTAAGAAGAGCAGAGTATTGTCGGGGGCTGATGGTATTGCGCTGGAGCATGGAGGGTACCACTGGAGGGGCCAGAGGCCACCTGTCTTCTCCCCTTCCACAGCCAGTCCCTCATCAACACAGACAACACATCCATGTAGCAGCATAACATAAAGTGACCCCCAAACACCACCACACCCCACAACAATCAGGGTGCTCTCCCCACAAGCAGCATGAAATTCTACCATTCATCGCTCATTCCTTTGACATGGCTGTGTCTTCTCCAGACCTGGGGTGGTCATCTAACACATCTTCCACTATTCTTCTGTCACCATGAGAGCCACCCACCTAGACAGCATCTGACCCAGCCCTTTCACACTCTCTGCCTCTAGTAACTTGAACCTCTCCCCAACCCCACCGGGAGAAGAGCCCCGTGAGACTCCCTTTGGGCAGAGTAACTGACCCCCATGCAATCTGAAACGGTACCCTCACTTTATGGATAAAGGAAGGAGGCATAGAGAAGAGACATTCTTTGCCTGAAGAACTAGTGAGAAGAGAAGTCAAAGCTCTAAGGAATTTGAATCCAAGACAGAAACTCCTGCCCCTGCTCTACCTTGTCCCCAAGGAGGCAGAGAGATACAGGGACAGGGAACTGGCTCTGGAAAGCTCACCCTAGGTGCAGCACGGCTGGATGGCTAAGAAGGCTTTTGTGGTACCTGGAATATGGCAGTACCATGAACATAAATGCAATAAAAACAGAACTGTGTCAGCTGGAGGCTGAGGCCAAATCTCTTGGTTGAAAAGGGAGGGTCGTCAAGGCTTAAGCAGATGTTACAGGCAACTGATCAGCAACAAACAGGAACATTCTTCACGACGTCACCAAGAGGCTTAAAAGGGCACCAAAGAGAGAAGGGCCTTCTCATTATCACTCAGTGTCACTTGGTGTCAGTCTGTTGTTGGTGTTGGGTGCCACTCAGTAGACCCAACTCAGAGTGACCCACGCTACAGGACCCGTTTTTCCTGGCTGTAACGTTTACTGGAAGAAATCACGTTTTTCTCCATTGGAGCCACTGGGGGGGTTCAAATAGCCAACCCTTCAGTTGGTAGCTTTGAGCAACTGACGACTGCACCCCCTGGGTTCCTTAGTGTCCGCCTGTACATCCTCCCCTCTCTGGCCCACCACAGGTGAGGTGACTAACATTCTAGTTAGAACTCACCCTAAAGGAAGACTCATCAACAACCTGCGTTTGCAGATGACACAGCCCTGCTTGCTGGACGTGAAGAGGATTTGATACACTTACTGATGAAGCTCAAAGATCACAGCCTTCAGTATGGACTGCATCTCAACATCAAGGAAACCAAAATCCTTATGACTGGACCAGTAGGGAACATTGTGATAAATGGAGAAAGGACTGAGGTTGTCAAGGATTTCATTTTACTTGGGTCCACAATCAATGCCCATGGAAGCAGCAGTCAAGAAAGCAAAAGACACATTGCATTGGGAAAATCTGCTGCAAAGGGCCTCTTTAAAGTACTGAAGTGCTGAAAAGTAAAGACTTTTTTTCAGTTGCATCGCATGCATGCAACAGCTAGACAATGAATAAGGAAGACAGAAAAACTGACACCTTCCAATTGGGAAAGAGAAGAATATTGAATGTACTGTGGACCGCCAAAAGAACAAACAGATCTGTTCTGGAAGAAGAACAACCGCAGAGTGCTCCTTAGAAGCAAAAACAGAGAGACTACATCGCACATACTTTGGATATGCTGTCAGGAGGGGTCAGTCCCTGGAGCAGGGCACCACGTTGGGCGAAGTAGATCACTGAAAAAAGGAAGACCCGTACCAAGATGGACTGCCACTGCCGCTGCAATGACAGGCTCAGGCATGACGGCGACTGTGGGCGTGGCGCAGGGCTGGGCAGCGTTTGGTTCTGTGTGCACAGGGTCACTGTGAGGCTGAACCCACTCGATGGCACCTAACAACAGCAACCAAAGTTCACTTGCCCCAGAAACCCAAAGGGCCTTGGCCTTAGAGAAGACCAGGTACCAGGTAGAGGTGGGACAGGAAAGGCACACCATGTGAGCCCTGCTCCGGCCATCACTCTGTGGAGGGTCCCTCAGCATCCTCTATCCCCGTATCATTGACCCGGTGGAGCCCCGTTTCCAGGAGCCTTGCTTATTTTCAGCTTTGTCTGCAGACTCCATTGAGCTCCTGGCCTCAGCACTTCGCAGGTAGCAGCCCCAGAACATGATGTAAGTGCAGGCATCCTGAGCTGCTCCCAACTCAGAGGAGGGAGTTTTTGGAAAGTCTTCAGCAGCAGTCAAGTCTCCATTTCAGGTTTGCAACGGAAGGTCTGGGCCTCAGATAACTGTCTTTGAAGTAGCTATGTGCCAGCCTCTGTCTAAGCAATGCTGAGTCCTGTCCCCCCACCTCCCTGCCTGCACCCCGGTTACCACGGCAGCCATGTTTGCCTTCCCAGCTGCAAACCGGCATCGAGGTCAGCATTTCAGAGGTGGGGACCCGCTTCTACAGGACTCCGTCAGCGACTGTTAAGGAACACACTTCACATTTTAGACACACAAGCATATCGCAGCCAACTGCCCGGCTGCTCCATGTGCGAGGCCCAGGATCTTTATGCTCCCAAGAGGGAGGAAGAAACAAAAGAGAGTGGCCACCTGTTGGTGCCTGGTGCCCTGGGACAGTCCCTCTCCAGGGGGCATGGGAAGTGCGCAGCCCTCCTCCCTGCACTCCATTTACACAGCCCACTCAGGGCATGTCACACAGCTGCCATGTCAGGGGGTCACCCTTGGATGCTCCATCCTATCAGCTAGTTTCCCGCATTCGTGAGGACTTGTCCCCCAGTCTGGCTGCACTCTCCTGAAGGACAGGGTCCTGTCACGTTCCTGTGCACCCTTTTCCAGCTCCCACACATGGCTAACACTGCACAGGCCCCTAGATGCGGGGTAGCCTCAGCCCATTTGGGGCTGGTCTAGGCCACAGAGAAGCCTTGGCTCACCAGTGGCTTCTTGGCCCCTGCAGAGGAGGCTGCACACCATCTTCCGTCCTGCACCTTTGAGGGGCCAGCTGCCTAGGAGTGCATGCCCAGTTGTGTCGACCTAGAGCAAGCAGGGGCTGCGCCATGTTTACCAGGCTACAGTGTGGGCACTGCAGCCTTTGTCGGCCTCTCATCTATGCCCCTTTTTCTCTTGGAGAACCCCCACTCTTGATCACTGTAGGAGGGGTGGTTCCCCGATAGAAAATCATCCCAAACCAACCCTTTACAGGTGCCTGACATAATGGCTTCAAAGATAGGCACATGACCCACCCCAACAGATTACACGTGGGGACTGACTTGGGTCACAAAGAGTGGTCATCCCCATGTCAGCTTGGAGAGATTGGACAAGCAGCAGAGGTGCCAGTGACAGCGACCCTGGAGAAATAGGGACCAAGACAGAACAAGCAGAACAGAAATAACGAGGATGTTCACAGATTGTGAAGAATGGAACTGGCACAGCCAAAAACACAATAAAAGATTATTTTTTAAAAAAATAAAAAGGAGACAGAATAAAAGAGGAACCAAGAGAGGGAAAGAAATCAAACCCCAAGGACATTATTGAAACTCCAGGTCCAGAGAAGCCGAAAGCCACTCTTGTTGTTCCAGTAAATACTGAATCTTTTTTTTGCCTAAGTTGAATTGAATTGAGTTACTTTTCCTCATAACCAGAAGACGCCTCCCTAATACAGATACCCAGAGTTTCAATTTCTACCTCTGGTGACAGTGTGTCAACATAGAATAACCCAGCTGTTGTTTGGGACTCTCCAAAGCTGGCTAAAACAAACACGCCTTCCCACCAGAAGGGCATCTCATGAAGCCCTCCATCACATCTGGTCCCCAAACCCCTGCCCCCTAAACCAGAGAAGGCTGAAGAGTCCTTCTCGGACTCACATCTGTGACAAGGACCATGCCTCCGCCATCACCCGGGCTCCCAGGTGGCCTGAGCTGTGGTGAGTAGTACTCAGGAACCAGGAGCCTACAAATCAATTCATCTTTTGGGGAATTGCTAATCAGATCTAATAAATTGGCGAGGAGAACAGAAGGTCCTGCATGGCTTCATGTCCTCTGCAGTGACGGGTCCCTCTTGGAAGGGGCTAAGATGCCGTGCTTCGGCAAAGGAACAACTCTATTAATATTTCAGAAAACATCAGAATGTACCAGTGCCCAAAGTCTGGCCAAGAGAAAGCCATTTCTCCGTGACTTACAAAGAGAGTCTCATGGGACAGTCTCATAGTGCCTCCACGTCTTTTCTTCCCTGAGGGACAACTCCTACCCCGCACAGGGACCAAACGGGCAGCTGACCTACCCTTGGGGGTGGTGGGGTGAACAGACCTCACTGTTGGAAGGTCTGAAGGGGTTAAAAAAAAAGTTTGTTGGGTCAAAGAAAGGGGAGGTCCTCCAATGAGTGACTGGGGGGCACAGAGGTTGGGAGAGGTGTGGGAACATGGGTTCAACTTCGCAACACGACATGCAAAAATCCTAACAATTCCCCTTCCCAGGATCTTTCCTAGAGGGGCCTTCATGTTGGGGCCCAGGGTACCAGAGTGGGCCCGGGGAGCATCTTGAAATAGTGAAGACTGGAGGGGAGCAGAGGTTCATTAATAGGAAAAGGGCTACCTAGAGCACTCACACCCAAAGGGACTCTGGCTCTGATCACAGAGCAAGCTGGATCTACACACATTAACAGAGTGGTGGCTGCCACGTGCCATCATGTCAGTTCTGACTCACAGTTACCACGCAGGATGGAGGAGAGTGGCCCCACAGGCTTTCTGAGATGTGGCTGGTGAATCTGAACTGCTGACCTTTTGGTGAGCAGCCAGGCTCTTAACCACCGCACCACTAGGGTTCCAACACAGCAGAGCTGTCCACAACACTGTCGGGGGACAAAACAAGTTTCCTGAGGAGGCATGCAGGGTGGTAGCCCTATGTTACACACACATGCACACAGGTACTCACACACACCCCTTTGTGAACACACACACATACACATCCATGCAGTTGCACACACCCCTGTACTAACACACACATGCAGTCACATCTATGTACTCACACGCATGCACACACATGTACTCACACATACACATACTCAAACACACCCATGTACTTGCACATACACTCATGTACTCACACACCCACCCATGTACTTGCACACACAGCCATGCACTCACATACACATGTACTCACACACACGTGTACTCACATACCTGTGCATGCTTTCTAACTACTGCCATCAAATTGGCTGCATTAACAGTGACCCCATGGAACAGAACACAACTGTCCCATGAGGCTCTCGAGGCTGCAGTCCTCACAGAGGCAGACAGCCACACTTCCTCCCATGGAACTCTAGGAGGCTTGAACTGCTGACCTTTCAGTTAGCAGCTGCCTACCTAACCACTGCTCCCCTGGAGCTCCTTGTGCTTTCTACACATAAACCAAACCAAACCCCTTACCACACAGTTGATTCTGACTCTTAGCAGTCCTACAGTGACCACTTACACATACATACACCCCCTCAAAAAACCAAACCCACTGCCGTTGAGCCAATTCTGGCTCACGGTGACCCTACAGAACAGAGTAGAACTGCCCCATAGAGTTTCCAAGGAATGCTTATGGATTCAAACTGCCTACCTTCTGGGTAACAGCCGCAGCTCTTAACCTCTACACCACCAGGGTTTGTCCTCGTATATCTACATAAATATCTACAAATACAAGGATACAACTCTGGCAGGTTGACTGCGAACTCCAAGCTGCAGCTCTGTCTGAAGAGGACACAGGAATGGCAGTGTTATGAACCAAACTGAATCCTTTAGAATGACAGGTCCAAGTTCTAATCTTGGGTTTGGAAAATTTTGTGGGAAACAGAGGCTTTGAGGACAGCATCAGTCAGGTTAACCGTATGTCTCACTGGAGAACAGTGGGTCCTCTTTTTTGCTGACCCTCTACTTTACCCAGCCTGATGTGGAATTGATGTCTCCTGAGAATATGTCCAAAGTACACAAGATGATGTCTCACCACACTTGCTTCTAAGGAGCATTCTGGCTGAGTTTCTCCCAGCACAGCCTTGGGAACCCCAGGGGCAGTTCTATGCAGGTTGAGGAAATACCAGCTTAGAAAATACAGGCCAGCAGAGTCAAGATGGTGAACTAAACCACACATCTCCCTAAACCCCTCTGGAAACCAAAACCTGAACTGATAATTAAACAGAGCTTTCTCGATACCTAGTGAGCCCCAGGATGCGGCACAGGGCTGTTAATTTGGACTCCATACCACTGAATGCAAAATTTCCTCTCTTTCACTGACCCCACTCTCAGTGAACGCAGGCTTGCATGGACCAAAGGTAACTCACCACTTTGGTTTTTTTTCCCTGTGTTGGCTGGTAGGTAGAGATGGGACTTGACTGGCCGCTGGTCTCAGACGCACTGCTAGGGAGATTGGTAAGTGCAATCATCCTGTTCTGAAAGCCTGGCTTTGGACTCTGCATCTCAGCTCCTTTGGCCTATCTTTCTACCTCTGCCATGTGGTAGCTATAAGGATGCGGTGGCTAGCTTGTGCAGGACGCCATCTTGATCCATTGGGAAATGGAGACACCCAGGTGGAAGCCCCAGCTGGACTTGGCTCCTAGACTGGGAGGTGGCGACTGCTGGGGGAGAGTGCTTTTCTGGCAGAGAGGGTGCTGTTTTCCACAGTGACCCCTAAGGCTGGGGCCTGGCAACGAAGGCTGTGGACTCTGGGCATCTCCACACTTTTGGCCTCTCTTTCCGCCACTAGCCTGGTCCCAACCGGGTGGCAAGCATGTGCAAGATGCCATATTGTTCCACTGACAGGCGAGGATACTCATACAGAAGCCTCAGCTGGACCTAATTCCTGGGTTTGAAGGTAGTGCCTGATGAGAAGAGAGAGCTTTGTGAGCAGAAAAGCAGAATTCTACACAGTATCGCCCACAGCTGGGCCCAACAACAGAGGCCAGCAGGGAAGTAGCCTTTCTGTACTTCGAGCTAGTTTATTAACAGGGTCGGATCTGACTTGATGTCACTTGGCGCTTGGCTAGGGTTCAATATAGAGGTGCTTACTTTGCCAGCTGGGAAGAGGGATCTATGCACCTGAAAACCTGACTGACTGGAAGTCGTCAGATACTCTTTACTTTTAAGATGGCCTAGAGAAACAACCGTGGTCCACCCTCATGGCATCTCTCCCAACCTCTACTGACCTACATGAAGCCCAAAAAACAACAAACTCTGGATAAAACCATAACCAAGAAATCACCCACGGCATCAGAAGGCCCCCCAAAGAAAGCACCTCACAACTTCCCAGATGAAGAAGCTTTTCTGAGACTATCAGAAGGTGAATACAAAAGGATTATATATAGAGCTCTCCTAGACCTTATACAAAATGCAACAGAGCAAAATGAAAAATAAAGCATGCTGTTTGATCTGATGGAATATCAGTACTCTGAAATCCAACAGATCAAGAACAAAATCAAAGACATAGAAACTTCAATGCAAAGCCAAGAAAACAGAATGGAACAAATGGAAAAGAGACTTTCTGATTTGGAAGACAGAGCTATTGACTCTAGCATCTATGAGGAGAAATCAGAAAAAAGAAACAAGAAAAATGAAGAAGCATTAAAAAGCATGTGGGACTCTATTAAGAGGAACAATCTATGATTAATTGGAGTTTCTGAACAGAGTGAGACACCTAAGAACACAGGGAGGACTGCTGCTGAGCTGCTGACAGAAAACTTCCCAGAAATTATGAAAGAAGAGAATATAGATATCCAAGATATATATCGAGCACCACTCAATATAGATCTCCAAAGAAAGACTCCACGATATACTATAATCAAGCTTAACAAAATAAAACTTAAGCAGAAACTCTTAAAGGTAGCAAGACTCAAAGCAAAGCTAACATTCAGAGGGTAACCTTATAGGCTTTTGTCAGATTTCTCAGCAGAAACAATGCTGGCACAGAGACAGTGGCATGACACATTCAAAACCTCGAAGGAGAAGAACTTCCAACCAAGAATTACATATCCTACAAAACTATATTTCAAACATGAAAATGAAATTAAGACATTCGCAGATAAACAGAAACTCAGAGACTTTGTAAAAATCAAACCAAAGCTACAAGAAATATTGAAGGGGGCACAGTCAAGGCAGATGGAGAGGAAGCTGACAAGACAGGTAGTAATTAAAACTGGGCTTATACATAGTTTATTAAGCAGGATCATAAGGGTAGCTGTAAAGCACAATAAAGATGCAACATATCAAATCAAGAAACGTAACACAGAGTCTCAACAACCACAAAACCAACCCTGAAAAACATGAAAAACCAACTCACAAAGAAGGATGCCCCAGACAGATTAATAAAAACAGAGAAAACATCAACACAAAAATAAACATATCACAATGACAGCACTGAAGACATACCTATCAATAATTACATTGAATGTGAATGGACTCAACGCTCCAATGAAGAGCCACTGAGTGACATCTTGGATCAAAAGACACAACCCATTCATATGTTGCCTACAAGAAACTCACCTTAAAGACAGGAACAAAATGAAAATTAAAGGATGGAAGAATATATATCAAGCTAACAATGAACAAAGAGAGCAGGGGTGGCAATTCTAATCTCAGATAAAATACATTTTAACGTAAGATCCACCATTGTGGACAAAGACGGACTCTATTCATTGCTGAAAGTTTCAATACACAAATAGGACTTAACAATATTAAATATTTCTGCACCTAATATTGGAGCACCTAAATATGTCAAAGAAACACTGACTACACTCAGAAAAGAGACAGATCACTCCACAATAATAGTGGGAAACTTCAACACTCCACTCTCAATATTGGACAGATAGTCTAGAAAAAAAGGTCAATAAAGACACAGAAGACCTTATTACAATTAACCAACTAGACCTCATCGACATATACAGAATTTTCTATCCATCAGTGGACAACCACACCTTCTTCTACAGTGCACATGGAAAGTTCTCCAGAATAGACCATGTGTTATGATATAAAGCAATTCTCAACAAAATCCATATCACTGAGTTAATGCAAAGCATCTTCTCAGATCATAAAGCCATAAAAGTCAAAATCAATATCAGAAAAAACATAGACAGAAAGTGGAACTCATGGAAACTGAACAGCATCTTGCACAAAAAGCCATGAGTTAGAGAAGAAATCAAGGATGAACTAAAGAAATTTATAGACTCCAATGAGAACGAAAACACTTCCTATCAGAACCTATGGGATACAGCCAAAATAGTGCTCAGAGGTCAGTTTATCTCCACAAACGCACACATCTGGAAGGAAGAAACCAAATCAAAGAATGAACTAACCCTAGAGCTTGAACAAGTAGAGAGAGAACAACAGAGGAATCCCTCAGGCACCAGAAGAAAGCATATCATAAACATTACAGCAGAACTAAACGAATTAGAGAATAGAAGAACAACGGAAGAAACTGAAAAGTCCAAAAGCTGTTGTGGTGGTCAGGATTATGTCAACTTGGCTACTCCATATTTGGCTGCTGTATTAAGTGGCAGGGTGGGGTTTGTAGCGGCTTCCCACCCTCAGCTCTCATCTCTCGACCTACTAATACTACTGCTGGTCTGCTCACATACCCAGGAGCTCCCGCTCTCTTCTTCCTGCGTCTGGTTCCTGGATTTGAGAGTCCTGCTCCCTGACCTGCTGATCCTGGGTTCACCAGCTTCTGCCGCTCTGTCTCGCCACCAGCTTGGGATTCACCAACCTACACAACCGGTGATCTAGAACTCTGGTCTCTGACCCGCTGACTTTGGGTTCCTCAGCTTCCGTGGCCACATGAGGTTTGTGCCAGAACTTGGGACATTCAGCTTCTGTGATTGCGTGAGCTGTTTCCTATATCTATCTATCTATACATATTATAAATCTTTCCTTGTACCTACATGTGTTACTGGTTTTGCTTCCCTAGAAAACCCAGCCTAAGACAATTTCGTACCCTGAGAATGGGGTGCTGCTCTAGCAAATACCTAAAAAGTGGAAGCCATTTTCAAACTGTGAATGGACAGAAGATTCAGAAGGAACGAAGAAGGTGCAGACAGTGAGAAACAACAGAGGACTGGTGGTAGCAGCAGCAGAACCAGAGGCAGCACTGGAGCCAACCCATGGAGCGAGAAAGCTGAGTGCCTGCACACACAGTTTTCCTCATGGAACGGGGTGCCTCTGGGCACTTAAATTGGTGCAGCTGGCCTTGCTGACCCACAGAGAGGGAGAGCCGAGTGCCTTTGGGCAGGACGCTTTCCAGCAAGAGTGGGGTGCCTCCGGGCACTTAAATCAGTGGAGCTACAGAGCTTGGGAACACTTGCCCCAGCAGGGCAGATGTGGGCCTGAGGCCCAGGCCATGTGGCCACAGGAAGCTGAAGCTGACAGGACAAACAGCACGCAAAGCTGAGCTGCCTCAGTCTCAAAAGGTATGGCGATGACCTCAGGGGTTTGAAAGGGTGGAACCAGGGTGTTCTGTATTCATAAGGGTAGAACTGCCACTCATTTGGGCTTAGGGTGCTCCTAAAGCCAATGGGGCAGAGTTTTTGTCCAAGTGGGCCTTGAAGGCAGAGATGCAGCACAGTGCTGGGGTCTCTACTCAGAAACCAGAGAGTTTGGCCAATACCTACAGACTGGAAAGCTGGACCATTGTGTAAAATGTCTCAGAAAATGTGAGAGTGTTTTCAGTGCTCTGAAGGCTAATGTAATGTGTTTTGCTGATTTGTTTGTTGCCCGTTAATGTCATATTTCCCTTCAATTTCTTCAATTTGTAATGAAATGTCTAATTTGTGTCTGTTCTGCTGTTGCACCTTTGGAAGCAGATACCTTGCCTTCTAGGTTTCACACATGTAGAAGAGTTTTCATATTTTGCACTTGGAAATGATTTAAGACTTCTGTCATGTGGGATGGACATGATTTTGCTATGATGATATGAAGGTGTTACATGTTTCTATAATGTGATTTTTGGGGTGCCAAAGGGTAGGATGTCATGGATCGAATTGTGTCTCCCCAAAAACATGTATAGCCATGTGGCTGGGCCATAATTCCCAGTATCTTGTGACTGTCCTCCTTTTTTTTTATTTTCCTATGTTGTATGTTAAAGGATTAGGGTGGGACTGTAAATCCCTTTATAAGATCACCTCCCTGCGCCACTATAAAGGGAGTTTCCCTAGAGTATGGCTTGTCCCACCCTTAATCCTTTCATCCTGCAAGAGATAAAAGGAAAGGGAGACAGGCTGAGAATTGGGAACCTCAAGAAAGCAGCACCAGGAGAAGAGTGTGTCCTTCAGACCTGAAGTTCCTGTGCCAAAATGCTCCCTGGACAAGGACTGATACAATACTGGACTTTCCTCTAGAGTTCACATGGGGGAAAGCCTTCCCCTGGAGTGCACATCCTGAATTTAGACTTGTAGCCAACCAGACTGTGTAAGAATAAGCCTTCCTTTGTTAAAGCCATTCACTCTGTGGTATCTGTGTTAAAGCAGCCCTAGCTGACTAAAACAGCTGTTTTTTGGAAAAGATTGACAAAATTGACAAACCATTGGCTAAACTTACTAAAGAAAAACAGGAAAGGAAACAAATAACCCAAATAAGAAATGAGAGGGAACTGACACAACAGATCCAACAGAAATAAAAAATATCATAACAGAATACTAAGAAAGACTGTACTCTTAACAAGTTTGAAAACCTGGAATAAATGGACAAATTCCTTGATTCACATCACCTACCAAAATTATCACAAGGTGAAGCAGAACAACTTAATATACCCATCACAAAGAAAGAGATTGAAAAAGTCATCAAAAACTACCAACCAAAAAAAAGCCCAGGCCCAAATGGCTTCACCACAGAATTCTACCAAGCTTTTAGAGAAGAGTTATCTCCAACACTACTGAGACTATTTCACAGTATAGAAAGGGATGGAATACTCCCAAATTCATTCTATCAAGCCCAGCATAACCCTGGTACCAAAGCCATGGAAAGATCTAACCAAAAAGGAAAACTACAGACCAATATCACTCATGAATCTAGATGCAAAAAATCTTCAACAAAATTCTTGCTAAAAGAATACAACAAACTATTGAAAAAAATAATCCATCATGACTAAGTTGGATTAATACTAAGGATGAAGGCCGGTTCAACATCAGAAAAATAATTCATGTGATCAAGCACATAAATAACACAAAAGACAAGAATCACCTGATTTTTGTCTATTGATGCAGAAAAGGCATTTGATAAAGTCCAACACCTATTTATGTTAAAAACTCTCAGCAAAATAGGAATAGATGGCAAATTCCTCAGTGCAATAAGGGGCATTTATACAAAATCAACTGCCTACATCATCCTGAATGGAGAGAGACTGAAACAGTTTCCCTTGAGAACAAGAACTAGACAAGGATGCCCACGCTCACCTCTCCTATTCAACACTGTATTAGAAGTTCTAGCCAGAGAAATTTGACAAGACCATGAAATAAAGGGCATCTGTACTGGCAAAGAACAAGTCAAAATCTCCCTGTTTGCAGATGATATGATTGTATACACAGAGAATCCCAAAGAATCCATAAGTAAACTACTCAGACTGATAGAACAGTTCAGCAAAGTCTCAGGATACAAGATAAACATAAGTAAATCAGTAGGATTCCTTTATACCAACAACGAGATTATTAAGGAAGAAATCACCAAGCCAGCCAAGTGCCGCTGAGTCGGATCTGGCTCATGGCGACCCTAGGGGCCAGGGTAGAACTGACCCCCAGAGTATTCAAGGAGTGCCTGGTGGATCTGAACTGCCAACCCTGTCATTAGCATTGGTGGGACTTAACCCACTATCACCAAATCAATACCATTTACAATAGCCCCTAAGAAGTAAAGTACTTAGGAATAAATTTAACCAGAGAAATAACAGACCTTTACAAAAAGAACTACAAACCTTTACTACAAGGAACTATGAGAGACTTACATAAATGGAGATACTTATCCTGCTCATGGATAGGAAGACTTAACATAGTGAAAATGTCTATTTTGCCCAAAGCAATGTATTTATATAACGCAATCTCAATACAAATCCCAGTGACATTTTTTAATGAGATGGAGAAACAAACTGCCAACTTTGTTTGGAATCAGAAGAAGCCCCAGATCACTAAAGCACTACTGAAGAAGAAGAACACTGGGAAGCCTCTCACTACCCGACTTGAGAACCTATTACACTGCCACAGTAGTCAAAACAGTCTGGTACTGGTACAAAAAGAGACAGATAGATCAACGGAACAGAATTGAGACCCCAGAGATGACACATCCTCCTATGAACAGCTGGTATCTGACAAAGGCCCTATGACATTAAACTGGGGAAAAACCAATCTCTTCAACAAATGGTGCTGGCAAAATTGGATATCCATCCACAAAAAACTGAAACAAGATCCATATCCTACACCCTATACAAAAACCATTTCAGACTGCATAAAATACCTAAATATCAAATCTAAAACGATAAAGCTTATCCAAGAAAAAGTAGAAACAACAATGGAAGTTTTAATACACAATGTAGACACACTTCAAAATCTGTCAGACAAACCACAAACAACAGAAAATAGATAAATGGGAACTACTAAGAGTCAAACACTGATGACTAAGAGTCAAACTGATGCCTGATCTCCATAATCTATAAGGTACTACAGAATATCAACAAGGAAAAGATAAATCATCCAATGAAGCGATGGGCAAAGGAGATGGACAGACACTTCCCTAAAAGGGAGATCCAGGCAGCCAAAAAACACATGCGGACATGCTCATGATCATCAGCTATTAAAGAAATTCAAATAAAAACTACAATGAGATACCATCTCACCCCATCAAGGTTGACCATGATCCAAAAAAAACACAAAACAACAAATGCTGAAGAGGATGTGGTGAAACTGGAACTCTCCTACACTGTTCATGGGATTGCAAAATGATGCAACCTCTTTGGAAAGGAATCAGGCACTTCCTTAAAAAGCTCGATCTAGACATACTATTTGACCCAGTAATTCCACTGCTCTGAATATATCCTACAGAATCAAGGCCATTCACACTAACCGATACATGCACATGAATGTTTATCGCAGCACAGTCCACAATAGCAAAAAGATGGAATCAACCCAGATGCCTGACAACAGAGGAATGGATAGGTAACCTGTGGTATATATAGTCAATGGAACACTGTGCAATGATAAAGAACAACAATGATTTTAGGAAACATCTCATAACCTGGTTTCAACTGGAGGGCACTATGTTGAGTGAAAGCAGTCAGCGACAAAAGGACAAATATTGTATGAAACCCTACGATAAGAACTTAGAAACACATTCATCCATAGAAGACTCTTTGGTGGCTGCAAGGGTGGGGAGAGAGGGAGGGCGAGAGGGGGAGGATTTATATTAAATAGTTGATAGAAACTTAGTTGAGTGAAGTATCAGACAGGACACATTAGAAAGAAGATCAAGATTAACTGGACTTCAACATAACATGATTACTCCTCCCATCTTAATCCAATATTACAGGGACAGAGTAGCTGGGGCAGGGGGCCAGGGACTATGTTCTCAGGAGAAACGAAGGCCAATTGGCACAACTAGCTTTTTGCTAAGAGAGCTCTCTGCACCCCACATTGGTGAGTGGCGTCTCGGATCTTAAAAACTGCCAAGCTGCCATCCAAGGGTACAGCAAGTGGTGCCAACTCAGCAGGAACGGGTGATCACCAAGGACCAAAATGACATGGGAGAAAGAGAACCCAGAAGACAGAGAGACCCACATGACTGGGTGACTACATCGACTTGTGACCGGAAGAACTGGATGATGCCTGGCCACCACCAGTGATAGCCATGATGGAACTCACAAAGTTGAGTCTCACTGGCAACACAGGAATAAAAAGGGGTACACTCTCAGAGCTCCATTAAAAGACCACAATTGATGGTCCACAGGCCTCAGGGTTCCCCTGGAAGCATGGCCCCTGGCCCTGATGCTGCCCCTGTCCATAAATCATAATGGAAGTCAACTCTCAGACAGGAATCGATTGGACCTGGTGACACAGAGTGACCATATAATGCGTACACTTTATGGTTCTGTGCATCTATAGGATGTCACCCTGCTGACCTCTTACTGGAGGAAGGCGAGTGGGTACAGAGGATAGGAGGTTGTTGGGAGGATAAAACATGTACCGAGTAGAGAGGAAGAGTGTGCTGTCGCCGGGCAGGGAGAGCAGTGGGAGCTGCATATATAGGTGGGCATGCAGTGTATATGGGAACGTACATTTTCATTCAATCATAATTTAAAAGAAAATACAAGCCACCAGAAATCCCAATAACAGAAGAAAAGAAAGTGTGGAGGTCTCAGGGAGGGTCTTGAGCCCCCAAAGGGAGATAATTTTAGGAGATTCACATACAGAGTGAAATCAAGCTGTGTTTCCACCATAGAAAGCTGTTCTCCATTAATCCTTCTGACTGTAGAAAGGAGGAAGTTTTTACTTTTCACTGACCAGCCTGTAACACTTCCTTGACACTTGCAGGAGAGCAGATGTGGGTCAGTGGTAGACCTCTCACACTCCAGGTGGGAGACCCAGGTTCAGTTCTCCATCAATGCATCTCAGGGGCAGTCACCACCTGTCTGTCCATGGAGGCTTGTGTGTTGTCATGACACTGAATGGGTTTCCACAGAGCTTCCAGACTAAGACGAACCAGAAGGAAAGATCTGTTTGTGAGAATCACCGAACAAAAGCCATGTAGATTCCAACAACTAGTGGATGGATAAGCAAAAGGTGGTCTATCTATCCAACAGTATGCTACTCGGCCATGAAAAGGAGTGGTCTATCCATTCTATGGAATACTACTCAGCCATGAAGAGGAGCAGTCTATCCACCCAGTGTAATATTAGCCATGAAGAGGAATGGTCTATCCATCCAGTGAAATACTACCTGGTCACCAAGAGACTGGCCTATCCATCCAATGGAATACTACTTGCCTGTGAAGAGGAGCGGTCTATCCATCCAACTGAATAGTACTCAGCCATGAAGATGAGCGGTCTATCCATCCAATGGAATCCCATTCAGCTGTTAAGAAGAGTAGTCTATCCATCCAATGGAATAGTTCCCAACCATGAAGAGGAGTGTTCTATCCATCTAATGGAAAACTACTTGGCCATAAAGAGGAGTGTTCTATCCATCCAATCAAATAACACCTGGCCATGAAGAGGAGTGGTCTGTCCATCCACTGGAATACTACTCAGTGGTGAACAGGAGTGGTCTATACATCCAATAGAATACTACTCGGTCATGAATGGAGAGGAATATTACTCAGCCACAAAGAGGAGTCATATACCCATCCACTGGACTACCACTCAACTGTGAAAAGGGTGGTCTAACCATCTGATAGAATACTACTCAGCCATGAAGAGACGTGGTCTATCCATGCAACAGAATAGCACCTGGCCATTAAGAAGACTGGTCTGATACTGGTCTGTAATTTTCTTTTGTTGTGGGATCTTTCCCTGGCTTTGGTATCAGGGTTATGCTGGCTTTATAGAATGAATTTGGGAGTATTCCAGCCCTTTCTATGGTATGAAATAGCCTCAATAGTATCAGAATTAACTCTTCTCTAAAAGTTTGGTAGAATTCTCTGGTGAAGCCATCTGGGCCAGGACATTTTTTGGTTGGTAGATTTTTGATGACTTTTTCAATCTCTTCCTTTGTGATACATTTATTAAGTTGATATACTCCTCCTGTGATAACCTTGGTGAGTGATATCAATCTAGAAATTTGTCCATTTCCCCTAGGTTTTCAATCCTGTTAGAGTACAGCTTTTCACAGTATTCTGTTATGATATTTTTTATTTCAGCTGGGACTTGACGGCACTTGGCTGGGTCCGTTGTAATGACTCCCATCTCATTTCTTAATAAGGTTATTTGTATTTTTTGCTGTTTCTCTTTTGTAAGTTCAGCCAGTGGTTTATCAATTTTGTTGATCTTTTCAAAGAACCAGCTTTTCATTCTGTTTTTTCAATTGTTTTTCTATTTTCTAATTCATTTAGTTCTGCTCTAATCCTTATAATCTGTTTTCTTCTGATGCCTGAGGGGTTCTTCTGTTGCTCTCTTTGTATTTGTTCAAGCTGTAAGGTTCATTATTTAATTTGGGCCCTTTCTTCTTTCCAGATGTGTGCAGTTATAGAGATAAACTGACCTCTGAGCACTGCTTTTCCTGTATCCAATAGATTCTGGTAGGTTCACTCATGAACCTAGATGTAAAAATCTTCAACAAAATTCTAGCCAGTAGAATTCAACAGCATAAAAAAAAAATCATTCATCATGATCAAGTTGGTTTCATTCCAGGGACACAAGGCTGGTTCAATATCAAAAAACAATTTATGTAATCAACCACATTAATAATACAAGTGGTAAGAATCAACTGATTTTGTCAATTAATGCAGAAAAGGCATTTGACAAAGTTCAACACGCATTCATGCTTAAAACTCTCAGAAAAATAGGAATAGAGGGAAAACTACTCAACACAATCAGTAGCATCTACACAAAGCCAACTGCCTTCATCACCCTAAATGGTGAAAGACTGAAAGAATTCCCTTTGAGAATGGGAACTAGACAAGGATGCCCACTCTCACCACTTCTGTTCAACACTGTGCTAGAAATTCTAGCCACAGCAATTAGACAAAAAAAAATAAACAGCATCTGTATCGGCAATGAAGAAGTAAAAATCTCCATATTTGCAAATGATATGATTATTTATACAGAGAATCCAAAAGAATTCATGAGTAAACTACTAGAATAGAGGAGTTTAGCAAAGTGATAGGATACAAGATAAACATAAGTAAATCAGTAGGATTCCTTTGTATCAACAGTGAGATTATTAAAGAAGAAATCACCAAATCAATTCCATTTACTATAGCCCCCAAGAAGATAACATACCTAGGAATAAATCTAACTAGAGAAATAAGGGATCTTTACAAAGAGAACTACAAGACCTGACTACAAGAAACTAAGAGAGACTTACATAAATGGAGTAATCTACCCTGCTCATGGATAGGAAGACTCAACATTGTGAAAATGTCTATTTTGCCCAAAGTAATCTACTTATATAATGCAATCCCAATACAAATTCCAGTAGAATTTTTTAATGAAATGGAGAAATAAATCATCAACTTTGTTTGGAAAGGGAAGAAACTTCAGATAAGTAAAGCACTACTGAAGAAGAACACACTGGGAAGCCTCTTACTACCTGGCTTTAGAACCTAGTACACTGCCACAGTAGTCAAAACAGCCTGGTACTGGTACAAAAAGAGACATATAGACCAATGAAGCAGAGCTGAGACCCCAGAGATGCTGCCATCCTCCTGTGAACAGCTGATATTTGACAAAGGCCCTAAGATATTAAACTGGGATAAGAACGGTCTCTTTAACAAATGGTGCTAGCAAAATCAGATATTCACCTTCAAAAAATTGAAAGAAGACTCACATCTCACATCTTATACAAAAACCAACTAAAACTGGATAAAAGACCTAAATATAAAATCTAAAACCACAAAGCTCATCCAAGATAAAACAGGATCAACAATACAAGTTTTAATACATAATGTAGACACACTTCAAAATCTGACAAACAAAGCACATTCAACAGAAGGGAAAACAGATAAATGGGAACTACTGAGAGTCAAAGACTTTTGCTCATCTAAAGACTTCATCAAAAGAATTAAAAGACCACCTACAGAATGGGAAAAATATTTGGCAACTCTATGTCGGACTGATGTCTGATCTCCATAATCCATAAAGTATTACAAAATATCAACAAGAAAAGGATAAATAATCCAATTAAGTGATAGGCAAAGGAGATAGACAGACATTTCTCTAAAGAGGACATCGACGCAGCTGAACGACACATGCAGAATTGCTCAGGATCATTAGCTATTAAAGAAATTCAAATCAAAACTACAATGAGATACCATCTCACCCCAACAAGGTTGGCCATGACTCACAAAATACAAAACAACAAACGCTGGAGAGGCTGTGGAGAAACTGGGACTCTCCAACACTGCTGGTGGGATTGTACAATAGTACAACCTCTTTGGAAGACAGTCTGGTGTTTCCTTAAAAAGCTGGAGATAGATATAGCATTTGATCCTGTAATTCCATTGTTCGGAATTTATCCTTCAGAAACAAAGGTTGTCACACGAACAGACACATGTATATGCATGTTTGTTGCAGCACTGTCCACAACAGCAAAAAGCTGGAATCAACCCTGATGCCTATCAACAGATGAATGGATAAGCAAACTATGGTACATATACTCAATGGAACGCTATGCTATGATTAAAAAAACAATGACAGTTTTAGAAAACTTCTCATAACATGGCCTCATTTGGAAGATTATGCTGAGTGAAATCAATCAGTGTCAAAGGAAAAATTTTGTATGAGACCCCTGTTACAAGGACTTAACAAGAGAATTATTCACAGAATAAAATGACTATGCTGGCTACATGGGTGGGTGGGGGGGCTGAAGGTTTACCACAGAAGAGATAATTGATAGATGTTAGAAAGGTTATTCTTTTACTGTCATTAATAAAAAAAAGTGGTCTGTCCATCCAACAAAATAGTACTCAGCCATGAACGCGAGTCACCTATCCATCCAATGGAATACTACTCAGCTATGAAAAAGACTGAAGTCTGATGCCCCAACACAAGGGAACCTTGGAAACATCATGCTGGATGACAGCAGTCAGACACAAAGTGGCAGACTGCCTACCCTCACTGACACCAAATCAGCAAATACACAGAAATCCAAAGTCAGTCATGGTTAGCAGGGGCAGGAGGGAGGAAGGGAAGGGGGCTTATGCTGAGACTGCACTGAATGTATGTTAATGGCGGTGAGCTCATCCGGAAAGAGAGTGAGAACAGCTGTGCAACTAGAAGAATGTAACTGTCACCGGCCTGTACGTCTAGAAACGGATGAAACGGTGCATTAGTTGTATGTATATTATGAAACAAATTTTAAGAACTCCAGGATCCATGAGGATCCACCAAGCATCAGAGGCTGGCACAGATCCGGGCAACACTTGTTCTGCCGTGTGTAATGTCACTGTGAGTCGGAGCCTGCTCCACGGCAGTTCACAGTCACCACTGTCACTTCCAAGTCGCTTTCCTGCAAAGGGAGCAGGCCTGAGGCTATGGTCTTCTTCTAGCAACAACCATTTCTGGAGAGAACGTGTTTATGAGCAAGTCTTGTTTATAGTCCACTTGTTTTTGCAACCTTCTCTTAATGGCAGCTGGTGTTAGTTTTCTGTTTTAGTAGGGATCAAAAGTTTATAAAATAAATGCTTTAAATTTTTCATCAGTTAAAAGGAAAACTTGAGTATAAGCAAGCACATAGGTGGCATGCAGATGGAAGGAGATTTCCGAAGGTGACACATGAGGGATCTGGATCCAGGAAGCCCTGATGACCACCAGATGCACGGTGAGGGTGCCCTGGGGACTCAGAGAGCACTGCTCAGATTCTCGCTTTCTCCTTCTTGCAAAGTGAGAAGGTCACTCCTCACGTGTTTGTGGAGGGGGTTACACGTGACAGACCCCTGAAGTGGAGGGACCCTCTGAGTTTGGTCATTGGGTGCATTTTCTACAATCCCACCTCACAAGCACAGCCTCCACCTTTCCCTTGTTGACTCCCACAAACTATACCGGCCTCAGGAGATCGCCGAAGTTCGGCTCAGTGATGTTCCACCGTTCAACAGAACCCCTCCCTCCATCAGTATGACTTCAGATGTGTCAGCGGGGCACAGGGCCAGCCTCTTACCCCTCGGTGCTCCAGTTTGAGTCTGGGGACCAGCAGAAGCAGCACAACTTACAACATAGGTGCCAAAGCCCAGAGAATTCATCTCCTCAACTGCCTCCATCAAGTTCCATAGCGTGCATGTTTCTAAGGAAGTCTCTAAGAGCCCTCTTTACACCAGCGTCAGAGTCAACAGAAAAATAGGCCTCTGCTAACGGAACGGGTCCTTCTAACACAGGTGATGTCAGTATTAAAATTAATCAATAAAAATGAAACCTGATAAGCCATGAGCTCAAGAGAAAGAGACACGTGTGTAGGCACAGAACAGGGCAGACTTAATTAGGATGCTCCTTCCGTGACCTGGGGTCAGCAGCTGTGATGTGAGGTGAGAGGCAAGGAGTGCTGCCTGTGGGCGGGCTGTAAGCTCGTAGAGAACAGAATGTCCCGTTTAGACTATGCACAAAATTCAGTGGTGCTGCCTTCACCCCCCAGCACCTGCATTCTGCAAAGGGAGGGATTCATTTCAGAGCAGCGACCTCATCAAGGGACATGGGTTGGGAATGGTGTGGCCACAAGAGAGGCATCCACTGTGTGTGCTCAGGCAGCATCTCCCACTCTGCAGGGATGTGGGGGCTTGTCGGCTGCTCTTGGTAGGACAACCCACGTGTCAAGTTTCTCTTCTTAAGAAAGACCCAAACTCGGGAGGTGAGCAGTGGAAAGAGCCTCTTGACCAGGCTTAGGGCAAAACTTTCCCTGAAATTCCAAGGGCTGAAATTTGGGGAACCAGTTGGCTCAAATGGGGTTCACAGCAATCGTCCAGTGGAGCACAGACTCCATCTTCCTCAGCTGGCATTCAGGACGGGGTGTCCCAGTTGAGGCAGGAAACAACCCTGTCGAGTGCCATCACGTGCATTTCACCTACGCTTCATCGAAGTCATCTAGGCTGACTGTGGAGGCGAACCCACGCCCCTAGAACCATGACTCCATTCTCCTGCTTAACCCCCACTGCAACAAACCAGCCCACCAAGGTGCCCTGACAGTTCCGGATGCCTGGTGCAAAACGGCATGGACGGGAACCTTGCAGACAAGCAGTGATCTAGGGGACTCTGCTCACATCCTCTTCCCAGAAAGGGTCTGCTCTTTTTCTTGAGGGCACAGTGGTGGATGGCCTTTTCTCGTGCCTTCTTTTACCCCCTAAACCCAAACCAAGCCCATGGCCATCGATCCGATTCTGACTCACAGTGACCCAATAGGACAGAGGAGCACTGTCTCTTAGAGTTTCCAAGGAGCAGCTGGTGGATCTGAACTGCTGACCTTTGGGTAGCACTTACTCACTACATCAGGGTACCCTCTTTCCCCTAGTGGTCCTAAACACATAATGCCTGAGAATTTATGTTTAGGATGGCATAAACATATTTTACCTCTGTGACTGACTTTCAAAGCCAATTCTGAATTGAGGTGATCTTCACCTGAAGGGTTGGTTTTCGGCAGGAACCCCCAGTTAGATATGGTCCCACTGTCATGGAAGAGAAGTCCTAGGTCATAAGACATGGCTGTGAACATTTTCAGGTCCAAGTTACTGTGTATTTATGTCCACAGAATTACAGCCGCAAAATAGTGGTGAAGTAAAGAAACACAGCCAATTGTCATGTCCATCCCCACGCATGTCAACCTCATGAGTGTCCAAGTGAAACTACGTGCTACCGGGTCTTCTACGGCTGCTTTTCCAGGAGCGGATCACCAGGCTCCTTCCAAACACCTCCGGGTGAATGTAGATTGCCAATCTTTCGGGTAGTGGCCAGGTATGTTGACTGCGTGCACCACCCAAGGCTAATAGATTGCATTAGGGGACATAGTGGTGATACTAGAGGACCATTAAGAATGAAGATGGATGATCCCAAGAACATGAACTACAGGCAGCCCCTGATTTTGGACGTGATCAAGACTCTATCAGCCGCACTCAGGATCGTTTTTGTCTGTTTTTGTTCATCTTATCACTGGTGACATGTACTATATATAACGTGGCCGCACGTAATTTGCCGATGTTATCACTCTCCAGCGTTCATTCCCAAATGTCCAATTTTAAGATTTACTGTTCAAAACACCACAGTAGAGCAGGCTGTGACCCGGGTCTGCCGTGATTTGTGTACTTTTTTTTATGTATGTGTGTATTAAAGCCTCACTCAGAGTGACCCTACAGGACGGAGCACTGCCCTACACAGTTTCCCAGGCTGTAAATCTTTTCAGAAGCAGACAACCCCATCCTGATCCCTTGGCTGGGCAGTTCCAACTGTGACCTTCCAGTTAAGCAAGCACTTGTCACTGCACCACTAGGGCTCCTGGGACATCTGGTAAACCACCCCACATGATACCAACAAAGAAACTTCTAGTTTCCCACACATCCTTGCTGGAAGCTTGGCGGGGGATGGACCACTGGAATTAAATGGAGGGGGAAAAAAATCACGTCTTTCTCTGTAGACTCTCCAGGACTCCAACCAACGCAAAATCTCATAAATTAGGTCTCTATCCTTCGTGACTCCTCTGGCCTTCTGCTCACGGATGGTTTCACTGCCAGGCCATCTGTTAATTCGAACGATTAGCACCAAGCTATTGGAATTGCTTAGAGGAGAGCAAAATTAAGCATCCCTTAAAAAATACTTTTTAAAAAACATATCCCCCTCATCCTCTAAATTACTGACAAGAAGGTTCTCCAGACATAAAAAGGACAAGAATTCTGCGATAGCATCTGACTTTGGCCCCTGGACACACTGTTCTCAATGACGTCTTACTGATTCTAGTCGACCTCCAGGGGGCAAAGTCAAGAGTTTTTCCTACCTTTTAATTGAGAAATTCCCTGAGGGTCAATCTCAATTTCTTTGTTGGATTTCGTCAATTCTCCCTCATTGCAGCCTCTCAAGTCACCCCAAAACAGATGGCCTCATCTTTGTTCTACCACGGAAAACAGGTCCCTGCACCACTGCACACAAACTCACATGCACACACGCGCAGACACACACACACATGCACACACCGGGAGGTCAGTGCCCTCAAGAGATGGCTCTGATCTCAGCATCAGGGACAGGCCGGGTCAAAGGAGATGCAAGACAGTTGTGTGTTCGTGGTGGAAGGCCAGAGCCCACCTTTAAGTTCCTTTGAAGTCACCATACTTTGCCTTCAAAAGCCCAGCATCCTCAGAGTGC
Organism: Heterohyrax brucei; assembly: GCA_028571685.1. Classification (NCBI taxonomy): domain Eukaryota; kingdom Metazoa; phylum Chordata; class Mammalia; order Hyracoidea; family Procaviidae; genus Heterohyrax; species Heterohyrax brucei. Next base: position 87,726,789 of record CM053156.1, on the reverse strand, counting down.
CTGTCACTTGGCCATGAAATATCGGCACTGGCAAGTGGTGACCGCAAAACCTGCTCCTCTTTGATTTCCAGGTCGCTTTGTTCTAACACACTCTTCCCTCTCCTCCTGAACGGTGTCCATCACGACCTATCGACCCCAGGCCCCAGACCTGACCCGGCCAGCCTTCCCTGTCCCAGCCCTGCAACTTCAGTAAGGAAGGACCAGGGGCTCCGCACACCCCGCTGACTCACACCTGGCCCTCCACGGTATCCACTGTGCTTCTCCTCAGTGGTGGCAGGGAGCCCTTTGAAAACGGGCACCAGTGACCCGAGCTGCTGGCTCAATCCACCGCTCAAGTGATAAACATAAAAGCATAGATACTTGTCACTACAGGGCCGTAACCTGGGCATAACTATGGACCAGGGGTGGGGGTGGGGGCGCTCTCTTCCCAGCAGGAGGCTGAACTGCTGACGGACTCTTAGTTATTCGCTGCACTTACAGGTTGATAAGTTGTGTTTTTCCCCCCCTTTGGCTCTGGGCTTGCTCTAGCAATCTGAATGAAGCGAAGTGAGGCTGGCAGAGAATGGAGGGAGCCCCAGGGTCTCTGAGGCCCTTTGTTAGTCCCAGTGGGGTAGGGGAGGCCCTGCCCTGAGGCTGAGAAAACCTTCTAAAAGGGACCAACTACTGCTGAGTTGACTCCCACACAGGGTGACCCTGTGTCAGAGGACACCCTGTCCCACAGAGCCCCCATGGCTGGTTTCTCAGAAGCAGATTGCCATGCCTTTCTTCTGGGATGCCCTGGGTGGACACGAACCTCCAGTCTGTCTGTGAGCAGCAAGGAAGTTCGTTGTTTGCACCATTTTGGACTCCTCTAAAGGAAAGTCGGGGTGTGTTACGGTTTAAACTGCATCCCTCCCAAATAGGAGTCATCAGTCCTAACCTTACACATGTGGTCACACGCCGTCTGTGACTGGGTGCTCTGCATTACGCCAGCTCGGCAGTGTGAGTGTGCTGCAGGTCTGCAAACAATCTCTTCTGGGGTATGAAGAGAGTGGACTGAGCAAGCCAACCCCAGTGAGGGAAGGGAGGTACCACCAAGTGTGAGATCCCCAAGGGACCGAGAAATAGCAGCTGAAAGAGACAAGGGCCTTCCCTGTAGCCAACAGAGGGAGAAAGCCCTCCCCAAGAGCCCACAGAGACAGAAAACCCTCCCTGAGAACCGATGCCCCAAATTCAGGCATCTAGCCTCCCCAACAATGAGAAAACCCATCTGTCTGCTAAGGCTTTCCACGTTGGTATCTCTGTTACAGTGGCACTAAATGACCGAGACCAGGTGAAAAGGGCCATGGAGAGTCAGAGGCTTTCTGACGGGTCTCTGCCCGCGCTGGGGTCCCCCAGTCACAGTGGACACATCCGTCATGCATGCAAAATCAGAAGGGGAAACTACTTTTGTTGAAGGGTGTATGAGAGGTACCCCATCAGGGAGGGGAAGACAGGAGCAGGCGCCCTGCTGTGGCGGACTCAGCCCACGGTCAGAGGGTGAGTCTTGACAAGCTGGGTGGGGCTGGATTTCAGCCGTATCAGCACAAATCACACAGCCATATACAGAGGCCCTGGTCCCCATCCAGCCTACCAATGGGCCTTCTTCCCAAAGGGATGCTAATAGGCCCCTACCCGACAGCCCTGCCTGGGCTCAAATCTGTGCTGTTCCCCAGTCTAGGCTCACGCACAGCTGGTAGCAAGCAGGGTGACTCTGGCTGACAATGGGTTGGTCAAGTTGATAATGGAACTTCTTCCCACCACAACTGTTTGCAAGCAATGAGTGTGGAGCCCAAGGACACTTTTAAACAGTGCTTTGCCTTGTTACTGACTTTTTAGTTGAGAAACACATTCACGTTCTAAGGTCTCCTCTGACCTGACAGTTTGTCCCCAGAGATGGGGACCATTACAAAGGCCATAGCCAGACAGAAACACAGCCTGGGACTGTGGCCCCCTCCACCCAACTGACCTCTCTTGGATACTCCCAGTGCTGTCCCCTGAGTTTGGACCACCTCTGATCAGCTGACTCTCTTGATATCCACATTGTCTTGTCCAGAGGGAACCCAAAACATCCTTCCTGGGGATCTCGTCCCCCACACTGATGAACTTGGCCTTGTCCTCTGCTCAACAACAAAACACTTAATATCGTGTGTCCCCCTCACAGGCACTCAGTCTCTTCCTTATGCATGCCGTTGTACTGCTGAGCAGGTGACGATCCTGAGGCACTTGCCTGGAGTTCGCTCAGTGCTGGCCAAACACAGTAGCCCTCTTGGTTCCTGTGTGGGGCTAGAGTAGAGCACCCAAAAAGCAAGGTACACACAGGCTTACTTAGGTCATTTACTGAGCTGCAGTGCACAACTGGAGACCCTGGTAGTGCAGTGGTTAAGCGCTACATCTGCTAACTAAAAGGTCAGCAGTTCAAGTCCACCAGGCACTCCTTGGAAACTCCATGGGGCAATTCTGCTCTGTCCTATAGGTGTCTATGAGTCACAGTCAACTCAGCGACCGTGGGTTTGGTTTTGGTTTAGGGCACGATTTCTTTTTTTTATCACGTCAGAGATTGTTAACAGTTCTGGTTGGTTCTACTGGGTTCCACCAAGGACTACTGGGAACCTCCTGTCCTGAGACAGCGGTGGCTCTCAGCTCTCCACCTCAGAAGGAGCCCCACTGGAGCTATTATGGGTTACTGACACCCCAACATGAATAGAAATTCAAGAGCAGGATTTAACAAGGTGTGATTGGAGTGAGTCCATGGAAGGAAGGCTTGGGGACCCCACCAGCGGTGCCGGGGTTTTCCAGGGTCTTCTCTACCCCAGATGAGGCATCCCTGCATCTCCGGAGATCAGAGCATCTCAACTCTCTGCCTTTCGGGTGCCCTGAGCCATGCCCTGAACATCCAAGGGCCTCAGGCCGCACCTGGGTTCCCATGGTAGGCAGGGAGCTGGAGAGGGTCTCAAGGAGTGTGAAGGGTACTGTGGAGGGCCTAGAGGGCACAGACGTGACGTAAAGCTACCTGCAGCCATCACGGGGAAGCCCTGTGGCAGAAGAGGAGGATTTCATGGTGTCCTCTGCTCTCTGCATGGGGGAAGGCTCTCTCTTGTCCTGGCACTACAACCACAACTGAGCCCAGAATGACCCTCCATGAGGGTGTCACTCATGCCCACCCCAGTGGTCAGTTCCATTAGTCAATTCCATTCTCTACTTGAGAAGGACAGGGCGAGGCCAGTAACGATGAGAGCCACAGGAACAAAGGTGGCACACAGCTAGTTCCCTGACCCTCCTTCCACCACCCTGCATCCGACCACCTCCCACAGGGGACTCTGACCCTTGAAGTTCCTTCACAAAGACAACAGTTTTCAATCGACAAGTGGCCTTCAACAAAGAGAGAAGACACCTTCCTTGATTTACAGTCTTGTAAGGACTAGCCTTTGTCCCTCCCTGCCGGGGAGGGTTTGGGGGACTGGGGCTGAGGCAGCACAAAAGCACCACCTGCCTGCAAGGGGCACTGAAGCTTCACAGAGGTAGAAGTGGAGGTGTCCTTGCAAACTGTCCCCAAGGACCAGAACCTGAGATAGCAGACAGACCCAGGGTCAGCCTTCAAGCCCAACAGACAACAGTCACTCACAGAGGCTGATAATTCAGTTACTGCTGGCCGGATGAGGCCGTGGCCTCTGCACAGATGGCCCTGGTTCTCCAACCAGCACCCTGAATGCCATGCTGAAGCTGGGCTAGGAATGGCCAGGGGCAGGGGATAGAATCTGAGGTCCCCCGCACTTAAGGGTTGCCCTGGCTACCTGGTTACTATGATGTCACACCCTCTTCCAGGAAGCTGTGTCATTCGTTCACCCCCATTTCTCTCCACGCTCGGTGACCAGTCCATGTCTCACCACTGTGTGTGAGCGGTGTACCTTGGGGCTCTCAGTGTGAAACACACCTATTCCCGCCTCCTGCTGACCCTCACGCTGCCCGGCCATCCTCCATCCCATTCTCACTCACAAGAGCTCCTGGAAAGAGCTGAGCAACGTCCTTTGTAGAGAAGGGTGACAGTGGAGGTACCAGGGACACCCTCTCGTGTTTCTCTAAGCCCTGGAGTCAATCTGTGATGTCCCTGGAAAGTGCAAACCACTAAGCACCCAGACACTAACCAAACGATTGGCAGATCAAGTCTGGTTAGAGGTGCCTCGGAAGGAAGCCCTGGAGAGCTGTGTCTGAAGAGTCAGCCATTGGAAACCCTCTGGAGCCCAGCCGTACTCTGACACTGGGGGCGGTCACCAGCACCTGGTTTGGCTTACGAGGGGTGATCCTGCTGAGACAGGACCCAGAACACGCAGCCAGTGCTGAAGGCCCTAAGGATGGGATTCAAACCCCGGTGTCTCACAGCTTACCCTACCGCCCTCTCCAGTGTCTCAGGGTCACGTGGACGATAACTATTGCCGTCACTGCCACATATCTGTTCCCTGCTGGTCTCTGAGCTCCTGAGGGCAAGGACAGCGGCTCTTGCTCCCCCTGCATCCAGGCTCCCAGGCGGGCCTGGCCCTGGGCACTCCCAGTTCGGACTGAGAGGGGACTCACCCCCAGGGGGTGCCTTACCTGCCGTCTCTGAAGAAGCTGGCTGGAGGCCCTTGCCTGGACCCAGTCTCTCCCGTGGCTGAGGGGGGCAGCCGCCGCTCAGCGCCCCGTGCGGTTTGCGCAGCCTGCTGGCCCTCAGCTGGGCACAGCTCTGCAGGAACGCCCCTCTGTACCTGCGGGCAGAGAAGCACACCTTTGGTCAGTACCCTAAAAGGATGACCAGGAGCCAAGATCTGCAAAAACCCAAAGGCAACCCTCAGATGATACACCTCTCAGATGAGAACTCAGAGCACAGTGTCTGATCAGTGGGGTGACTCCAGGAAATTACTTACTCCCCGAGGAGCAGACCTCCAAATGCATGGGGGATTAACAGACTCCAACTCACAAGCTTCTCGAGAGACTAAATGAGCTTGAGCTTACAAAATGCTTCCCACACAGCTCAGGACGGGCTGGTATCATGTACTTAGCACAGATTAAGTGTCTAATAAATGATCCTATTTTAGTGCTGTCAAGTTGACTGACTCATGGTGACCCCACATAGGTCACAGTAGAACCAGCTCCATGGGGTATCCAGTGGCTGAGTTATTAGGCCTCGATCACCAGGCTTTTCTTCTGAGGAGCCTCCAGGTAGACTTGAACCGCCAACCTTTTGGTTAGCAGCTGAGTGCTGTCACCACCAGCACCACCCAGGAGCTCCTTAACACTTGTAAATGATAGCTGTGCAACTGCATGCTGAATGACACAGTCAGAGAAATCCCAGTGGTGCAGTGGTTAAGAACTACAGCTGCTAACCCAAAGGTCGGCAATTCAAATCCCCCAGATGCTCCCTGGAAACCAGAGGGGGTGGCTCTAGTCTGTCCTACAGGGAGGCTATGAGCCAGAATCGACTTGACGACAGTGGGTTTGTTTTTTTCAGTCTTGGCCACTCAAAAAACACACAGTCCCCATTACACTTTTCACGGCACGGAGATGCTGCTGGTCTACTGTATGCAGCACAGTGGTCACCATTCACAGGGTACTGAGCACTTGAAATGGAATTAGTATTTCTGAGGAGCCAAGCTTTGAACTGCACCTCATTTTAATTCATTCAAAGAGTCACATGCGGCTAATGGTGACAGGACTGGTAAGGACAGACCTCGAAGAACTTCCCCAAAAAGCGAGCGTCTGGATGAGCCCTTCAAGTCACCTGGCCTCACTGTCTAGGGTGGAGACTTTACACCCAAGGGGGAGGGCAAAAAAGGGTGAAGAAAGAAAATGTTACTTTCATTTATGCCTCATCTAGGCTTTCCTATTTCCATGGTGATGCACGCTTTGTAACGCACACAAAACAGGAGCAGCATAGAACATATGCAGGAAGACCAGAAGAGCTAGACGGTGCCCAGCTTCTACTGCCAACCATTCTGATCATGGCCACAGGGTGTGGACCCTGACAAAATGGGAGAAAAATACAGAACTCAAATTCTTAAAACATCCATACTTCAGTGGACCATTTGAGACTTGAGGACTCCCTGAAACCCCTACCGTCCTGAGAAACTCTTTAAACGTTGAAATGCAATTAGCCCCTGAGGTCAGCCTTTAGTGAAACAACAGATTGGCACAGAAAATAAAGAGTATCAACATCATGAGGAACCTGTGCACAGGCAAGAGGTAGTCATTCGGACAGAACAAGGGATACTGCAAGGTCTACAATCAGGAAAGCTCTATGTCAAGGCTGTATCTCCTTGTCATACTTATCCAGCCTTGATGGTGAGCAAATAGTGTAAGAAGCTAGACTATAAGAAGAAGAATGGAGCAGCAGGATTGGAGGAAGACTCACAAACAACCTGCATCATACAGATTACACAATCTTGCTTGCTGAAAGTAAACAGGATTTGAAACACTTACTGAGGAAATCAAAAACCTTTAGGATGGGTTATATCTCCGCACAAAACAAAATCCTCACAACTGGACCAATAAACAATGGCATGATAAATAGACAAAATACTGAAATTGTCACGAATTTCCTTTTACTTGGATCCCAAGTCAACACCCATGGAAGCAGCAGTGATGAAATCAGATGACATACTGCATTGGACAAATGTGCTTCAAAACATGTCTTTGAAGTCTTAAAAAAAAGAAAAAAAAAGGTGTCACTTTGAAGGGACTTTGACATACCATCCTGGACCTGAGTCATAGTCTTTTCAATCTCCTCATATCCATGTGAAAGCTGGACAATGAATAAAGAAGATCAAAGGAGAACTGATGCCTTTGATTTATGGCATTAGTGAAGAATACTGAATATACCACGGACTGCCAAAAGAACAAACAGATCTGTCTTGGATGAAGTACGATCAGAACGCTCATTAGAAACAATGATGGCGAGACTTCATCTCATGCACTTTGAAGGACCAGTCCCTGGAGAAGCAGTATACTGAGTTTGGTAGAAATTTCCCCTATCCCTGCAAAACAAAAAACAAAAAACAAAGACACTGGCACTGAGTTCTGACTCATCGTGACTGAACAGAACTGCCCAGCAGAGTTTCTAAGGAGCGCCTCGCAGATCTGAACTGCTGGTCTTCTCAGTGGCAGTTGAGACCACCACGCCGCCAGGGTTTACAAATTTGGTAGAGAATCAGCAAAAAAGAGGAAGAGCTTCAAGGAGATCAGCTGACACAGTGGCTGTGACAACAGCCTCAAACACCACAGTGACCGAGAGGATAAAGCAGGACGGGGCAGTGTTTTGTTTGTCATACGTGAGGTCACTATGAGTCGGAGCCCACTTGATGGCACCTAACAAACTCAACAGATGAGACCATAGGTCACTAATTACTCTAGAGTCAAGAGGAGGCAGTAAGGGAGGATGGGGTCAGGGAAATGGAACAAGCAAAGCTTAAAGAGAAAGTTGACATAGAGTGAAAAAGGTAACTAACGTCACTGAGCAACTCGCAGCATAAAAACTGTCACAGCAGAACCTTATTTGCCGTGTAAACTTTCACTGAAAACACAATATAATAATTAAAGAACTTGGGTTGATAAATGAACAACTGTGCATGTATTGGGGAGGAAGTGCTGATTTTTTTAATGTTGTTGCTGTTGAGTGTCACTGAGTGATTCTGACTCACAGACACCACCTATGACAGAGTCTGACTGTCACATGAGGGTTTCTAGGTTGTAATCTTCAAGGGAGAAAACCACCAGGCACTTCTCCCCTGGAGCTGTTGGTGCGTTCAACTCTCAGCCCTTCACTCAGCAGCCCAGCTCTGTGTTTGCAAACACAGAACCGACAGTCTGGTGTAGAGCCCCCTTTTTGCAGGTTAAAGTACTAAAATAACACACAGCCGCTACAACACCCCCTAAAACACCCACAAAGTGTGGCCAGGTGGGAACCAGAGTTGTAATCCAGAGCTCCACGCCATCCGGCCAGAGGTGGCTATCAGAGGCCAGGGTGGCCGGCTCCGGAGATCTCCACATTGTTTCCACGGCATGGTCCAACAAGGGAGCTCTTCCCTTACAGGACTCATGTCCAAGAACTCTTCCACAATGAAGCTCATCAGAAGTGTCCAGGACTGGAGGCAGGTGAGCATACTCTGGGGGTCATTTCCTCTGCAACTTTCTGAGCCCCTGCCAAGGGCCAGCCTCAGTTCCTTGTTACCAGGCTGCCTGTAGAATTTCCAATCAAGGCTGCACAATGCAGAATCCACAAGATGACTTTCTGTCCATCTTTCCTGGCAGTGACGGTATTCCGGAGTGGCTCCTGTCACAAGGGTGCCTCCCCTTCCCTGGACAGGAGCTGTCAAGTTCCCTGTTTGTGAAGACCATGCATTCCCATAAAAGCCCTCTGAGCCAGGACACGGTGACACAGGAATGCAGATCCTACACCCCTGCACCAGGGGCCCCTGCTGGGCCTGGGCATGAGACTTCAAGGTGCAGGGACAGAGGGAGAAGGTGGGGCCACAGGAGAAAACTCTTGTCCCTGCTATGAGTCACCTGTGTCTGGAGTCAGCAGGCAACATCACAGGCTTGTAGGGGTTGAGATGGGTGCAATCTGAGCTGCAGGGATGCTGTGTTTCTGGAAACGGAGAGTGGCTGACCCCACTCAATCAAATGAGGGGGATACTGGGTGAGTCCAGCTGAGGTGGGATAGGGGAGCCCACAAGCTGCAGTGCTGTCATCAAGATATTTTGTTAAGCCACAGCAGAATCTGCTTCCTTCTCTTCTGAGATCTTTCAGACCATTCTGCACAGTGGCAACAACGCCCTGAGATCTAAGTCCAAGGGTCAGGCCAAGCTGGTAAGTGTGCCCACATCAGTGGTCCACACAGGGGCTGTCCAGATCACCTTCCTGGGCAGACTGACACCTAGGATGGGGCCAACATGGCAAACTAGACAGACTTCTCCTCAATTCCCTCTGAAAACTAAGGCCTGAATTAATAATTGAATGGAGCACTCTGGACACCCAGGAAGCCCTAGGATACAGCATACAGTTGCCACACTGGACCATGCACCACTAAACAGGAAACTGCTTCTCTCTGTCCAGGCAGCATATGTTGAACCTGGCTATGCTGACTCACAGCTTGGCCAGATTGCAGGTACTGACGCTGCCTCTGTTGTCCAGGAGGCAGGGGATGGGCATGAGCCAGCAAATACGCCGAACTGCAGTGCTAAAGCAACCAGTGTATAGTGCAGCAGAGAGACTGTGCTTCAGAAAGCCACATTTTGAGAGCCCAGCTGCTGACTGGGAGCACCACTGCACCTCCACCCTCCCTTTTCTGAGCTGTACTATAAATTCTGCAGTTTCACAGTAGGAAGGGCAGGTCGGCCAAAATGCCATCTTGGTCAGCTGGGTGGCAGAGTCACCGAACCGGAGGCCTCAGCAGGGGTTAATTCCCAAGCTGAGAAGCAGTGCTAGTCCAGAAAGTGCTTTTACAGCAGAAAGGCTGTGTAAGACAGTGTTACCTTATGGGAGTGACCCAGCTGAGGAAGGCCATAACCGCTCCACAATTGAACCACATCATACCATCTGGGGTCAGATGAAGAGCTGTTTCCCTTGTCAGCTGGAAGGCAGGGTCTGCCACACCTGACGGCCTGACTGATTTTAGTAGCTGTCGGTCAGCTCCCAGTTTCTTAAAATAAGTCTACAGAAATAACTACTGAGCAACCCGGCAGCATCTCTTCTAGCCTTTTATGACCCACATCATAGGATCAGTTGATGGCACCCCCAATGAATTCATAAGTAGGGAGCCATAATTGCCAACCAGGAGGCAGAGCCTGCCATACCACGGAGTCCACTGAGGCCAGTCACTGGTATACCTGGTGATGGCTGGTGACCAACTCCCTGAACTGTGCTTCAGCTCCTACTGAGGTAATACCAGAGAAATTAAACAGCCTCTAGATGGCCCAAAGGCAACAAACCATTCCTAACCATTTAAAGAAACAGTCCACCATGGCTCCAGAAAACTCCCAAAATAAAGAACCAAAAAAATTCCCAGATCAAGAAGCCCTTCTGAAACTATTAGAGGTTGAGTACAAAAGAATTTTATAGAATCCCTCCTAAAAATTAAGCAAAGTGCATCAGAACAAAATGAAAAATTGAGCAAGCCATTTGAACTGATGGAACATTAGTGATCTGAAATCCAACAGAGCAATAACAAAATTACAGATTTAGACAATTCATTCCAAAGCCAAAAGAGCAGAATTGAAGAGACAGAAGTCAGACTTAGTGACCTTGAGGACAGAGCAACTGACATCAGCATTTATGAAGAGAAATCAGAGAAAATAAGAAAAATGAAGAAGCCTTAAGAAACATGTGGGATTCTATTAAGAGGAATAATCTATGGTTAGTTGGAGTTCTTGAACAGGGAGGGATAGCTGAAAACACAGAAAGTACGGTTGTTGAGTTGCTGACACAAAACTTCCCTGAAATTATGAAAGAAGAGAACATAGATATCCAAGATGTGTATTGAAGACCACAAAAACCAGTACCCAAAAGAAAGGCACAGAGACATTATAATCAAGCTTAATAAAATGCAACATAAATAGATATTCTTAAAGACAGCGAGTGTCTTAGTCAGCTAGTGGCGCTATAACAGAAATGCCACAGGTGGATGGCTTTAACAAAGGAAGGTTTATTCTTACACAGCGCGGTAGGCTACAGGTCCAGATTCAGGATATGCACTCCAAGGGAAGGCTTTTTCCCTTGTTTGCTCTAGATGAAAGTCTGCTATTGTATCAGTCCTTGTACAGGGAGTGTCTTGGCACAGGAACCTCAGGTATGAAGGTCACACTCTTCTCCTGACACTGCTGTCTTGACAGTGTGAAGTTCCCAATTCTCTGCTTGTTCCTCTTTCCTTTTATCTCTTGTAGGATGAAAGGATGAAGGGTGGTATAAGCCATACTCCAGGGAAACTTCCTTTACAGTGAAGCAGGGAAGTAATCCTATGAAAGGATTTACAGTCCCATCCTAATCCTTCTACAACATAGGAAAAATCACAAAATGGAGGATAATCATAGAATATTGGGAACCATGACCCAGCCACGTGTCTACACATGTTTTTAAGGGACACAACTCAATCCATGACAGGAGGCTCAAAGCAAAGCTAACATTCAGAGGGAAGCCCTGTTGGCTTTCATCTCACTTCTCTGCAGAAATGATGTCAGCAGAGAGGTAATGTCATGACACATGCAAAGCTTTGAAGGAGAAAAACTTCCAACCAAGAATTATATATCCCGCAAAAGTGTCTATCAAATATGAAGATGAAACGAAGACATTTGCAGATAAAGAGAAGCTTAGAAACTCTGTAAAAACCATACCAAAACTACAAGAAATAGCAAAAGAAGTTCTTTGCTTAGAAAAACAAAACAATTAAGTGTATATTTAAGAAGGCAATACAGGACACAGTATCCAGAATCCTACTCATTTAGGGAAATCAAAACACTCAGTCAAAGCTACATTAAAAGAAGGGAACCAGTGTTCATATCACGAAAATTATGACACCATCACACTAAAAACACAGCTATACTACAGTAGTTATATTTCTTTCAGATGGAGAGGAAGTTAAAAAGATATGCAGAACCTAAAATTGGATTTAAACTTAGACTACTAAGGGGAAGCACAGGGGTAGCCACAAAGCAAAATAACAATGCAACATATCAAAATAAGAAATGTAATACAAGAGTCTTAACAAACATAAAGCCTACACTGAAAAAGATGAAAAGTCAACCCATAAAGTTTGACCCAGAATATTAAGAGCAACATACAAAACACCAACACAAAAATAAATACATCTAAAAAACAGCACTAAACACATACTTCTCAATAATTATACTGAATGTAAATGGACCAAACACTTCAATAAAGAGCCAACAAGTGATATCCTGGATCAAAAGACACAACCCATCTATACATTGCTTACAAGAAACACACCTTAGACTCAAAGATACGAACAAACTGAAAATTAAAGGATGGAATAATATATACCAATCTGACAACATACAAAGAAGAGCAGGTGTGGCAATACTAATCTCAGATAAAATAGATTTTAACGTAAAATCCACCATCATGGATAAGGATGGTCACTATTTACTGCTGGAAGATTCAATACACAAGCAGGACCTAACAATAGTAATTTTTTTTTTTTTTTATTGTGATTGAGTGGAAGTATACAATCCAAGTTAAATCCTTGCTTGGTGACAGCACACTTCTCCTTTCTGTTCTATACATGTCATATCCTCTTAAGAATCTCCTGCCCTCTCCTCTTCACCCTCTCCTCTCCCTTCTAGTAAGACGCCAGTAGAACAGCATCCTGTAGATGCATAGAACCATAAAGTGGATACACTATATGGTCACTTTGTGTCCCCAAGTCCAATCCATTCCTGTCCGAAGAGCTGACCTCAGTAATGATTTATGATCAGGGGCAGCAGCAGGTCTAGGGGCCACGCTCCCAGGGGAAACCCTGGGCCTTCAGACCATCAGTTGCAGTCTTTTAGTAGAGTTCTTGAAGTACATCCCTCTTTTAATCATGTTGCCACTGAGACATGACATTGTGTGCCCCAACACAGCTGTCACTGGTGGTGCCCAGGTACCATATGGTTCTTCTGGTCACATGTCAATACAATCACCCATACACATGGTCCCTTCCGTCTTCTGGGTTCTTTTTCTCTCCTGTCTTCATTAGGACTTAACAATACTAAATATTTATGCATCCAATAGCAGAGCATCTAAATACATACAACAAATACTGACTACATTGAAAAATGAGATAAATCACTCCACAATAATAGATGGAGACTTCAACACTCCACTTTCAGTAATGGACAGATCATCCAGAAAAAAACTTCGGTAAAGACACAGAAGATCTTAATGCAACAGTTAACAAACTAGATCTCATAGACATATCCAGAATTTTTTATCTATCAACAGGTAAGTACACAGGAACATTTTCCAGAATAAACCATGTGTTAGGACATGAAGCAAGTCTCAACAAAATCCAAACCACTGAAATATTGCAAAGCATCTTTTCAGACCATAAAGCCATAAAAGTAAAAATCAGTAGCAGAAAAACTATAGGCAGAATTTGAGCTCATGGAAACTGAACAAAATGTTGCTTAAAAAATCTTAGGTTATAGAAGAAATCAAGTACAAAATAAAGAAATTTATGGAAGCAAATCAGAATGAAAGCACATCTTACCAGAACCTATGGGATACAGCCAAAGCAGTACTCAGAGGTCAATTTATCTCTATAAACACACACATCTGGAAGGAAGAAAGGACCCAAAGCAAACAATTAACCCTACAGCTTAAACAGGAGAAAGAGTGCAACAGAAGAACCCCTCAGGTACCAGAAAAAAACAGATAATAAAGATTAGAGTAGAAACAAATGAATTAAGAGAACAGAAAAACTGTACTCTAACAGACTTGAAAACCTAGAGGAAATAGACAAATTTCTAGATTCATATCATCTACCAAAACTATCACGAGGAGAAGCAGATCAACTTAATAAATCCGTCACAAAGGGAGACATTGAAAAAGTCATCAAAAAACTACCAACCAAAAAAGTCCTGACCCAGATGGCTTCACCACAGAATTCTACCAAACTTTTAGAGAAGAGTTAACTCCAATACTACTGAGACTATTTCACAGCACAGAAAGAGATGAAATACTCCCCAATTCATTCTATGAAGCCAGTATAACCCTAATACCAAAGCCAGGGAAAGATGCCACTAAAAAAGAAAATTACAGACTAATACCACTCATGAACCTAGATGCAAAAATCTTCAACAAAATCCTTGCTAACAGAATTCAACAACACATCAAAACAATAATTCATCATGACCAAACTGGATTCATACCAGGGACGCAAGTCTGGTTTAACATCAGAAAAACAATTAATGTGATCAACCACATAAATAATGCAAAAGATAAAAACCACTTGGTTTTGTCAATTGATGTAAAAAAGACATTCAACAAAGTTCAACACCTATTCATGCTAAAAACTCTCAGCAAAATAGGAATAGACGGCAAATTCCTCAATGCACTAAGGGCCATTTATACAAAGCCAACTGCCTACACCATCCTGAATGGAGAGAGACTGAAAAATTCCCCTAGAGAACGGGAGCTAGACAAGGATGAGCACTCTCATCTCTTCTAGTCAACACTGTACTAGAAGTTCTGGCCAGAACAATTAGACAAGACAAAGAAATTAACGGCATCTGCGTCAGAAAAGAAGAAGTAAAAAATCTCCCTGTTTGCTGATGATATCATTGTGCATGGAGGGAATCCTAAAGAATCTTAAGCGAACTACTTAAACTAACAGAAGAGTTCAGCAAAGTATCAGGATATAAGATAAACATAAGCAAACCAGTAAGATTCCTTTATACCAACAAAGAAATCATCAAAGAAGATATCACCAAATCAATACCATTTACTATAGACCGTAGGAAGATAAAATACCTAGGAATAAATCTAACTAGAGAAATAAGAGACCTATACAAAGAGAAATAACTACAAGACCTTACTGCAAGAAACTAAGAGAGACTCATAAAAGGAGAAACCTACCCTGCTCATGGACAGAAGACTTCACATTGTGAAAAATGTCTATTTTACCCAAAGTGATCTACACATACAATGCAATCCTGACACAAATTCCAGTGACATTTTTTAATGAGATGGAAAAACAAATCACTAACTTTGTATGGAAAGGGAAGAAACCCCGGATATGCAAAGAACTCCTGAAGAAGAACACAGTGGGAGGCCTCACACCACCCGATCTTAGAACCTATTACACTGCCACAGTAGTCAGAACAGACTGGTACTGGTACAAAAAGAGACATAGACCAATAGAACAGAGTTCAGACCCCAGAAATGCCACCATCCTCTTAAGAACAGCTGATACTCGACAAAGGCCCTGAGATTGTAAGCTAGGGTAAAAATAGTCTCTTCAACAGATGTTACTGGCAAAACTGGATATCCATCTGCAAAAAACTGAAACATGACCCATATCTTACACCTTACACACAAACTAACTCAAATTGGATGCCAAGCCAAGTGCCGTTGAGTCAAAGACCAAAATATCAAACCTAAAATACTAAAGATCACACAAGAAAAAATAGGGTCAACAATGGAAGTTTTAATACACAATTTAGACAGACTTCAAAATCTGACAAACAAAGCACTTTTTTGCTCATCCAAAGACTTTCTCAAAAGAATTAAAAGATGACCTACAAAAAAAATATTTGACAACTGCATGTCAGACCCAATGTCTGATCTCCATAATCTACAACGTACTACAAAATATCAACAAGAAAAAGGTAAACAACTCAATTAAGTGATAGGCAAAGGAAATGGCCAGACACTTCACCAGAGAGGACATCCAGGGAGCCAAATGACACATGAAGAAATGTTCATGATCATAGCTATTAGAGAAATCTAAATCAAAACTACAATGAGATACCATCTCACCTCAACAAGGTTGGCCATAATCTAAAAAACTCAAAACAATAAATGCTGGCGAGGCTTTGGGGAGACTGGAACTCTCCTACACTGCTAGTGGGACTGCAAAATGGTATAACCCCTATGGAAAGCAATTTGGCTCTTTCTTAAAAAGCTGGAAATAGATAAACCATTTGATCCAGTAATCTCACTGCTCGGAATATATTCTACAGAGTCAAAGGCAGACACAAGAACAGATAGGTACACATGAAAGTTTACTGGAGCACAGTCCACAACAGCAAAAAGATGGAATCAACCCAGATGCCCAACAACAGACGAATGGATAAACAAACTAAGGTACATACACTCAGTGGAACACAACGCAATGATAAAGAACAATGATGATTTTAGGAAGCATCTCATGAGCTAGTTTCAACTGGAAGACATTATGCTGAGTAAAACCAATCAGAAGCAAAAGGACAAATGTTGTATAAGACCCCTACATAAGGACTTAAAAATAGACTCATATACAAAATACTCTTTGATGGCTACAAGGGAGGAGAGGGAGGGAGAGGGCTTTTCATAGATTAGATAGTTGATAGAAATTTGGTTAGGTGAAATCAGTGACACACACAGTAGAAAGAAGATCAACTTAACTGGACTTCAGTATAAACTGAAACTTCTTCTAATCTCAACCCAATATTGCAAGGATAGAGTGGCAGGGGTGGGGGGTCTGGGGACCATGCTCTCAGGGGACATCAAGACCAATGGGCATAACTGGCCTATTGCTAAGAGAGTCTTCCACACCCCATATTGGTGAGTGGTGTCTGGGTCCTTAAAAAGCGAGCTGCCCTCTAAAGTACACCAAGTGGTCCCAGTGCATCCAGAACAGATGATCACCAAGAACACGAACAATGAGGAAAAGAGAGCTCAGGAGACAGAAGGACCCACGTAAACGGGTGACTGTGTCCACGTGACCAGCAGAACCTGATGGTGGTCAGCTACTACCAAAAACAGCCGTGACAGGGTATACAATGTTCAGTCCCAGTGGTAACAAGGGAAAAAGAGGAGCACACCTCAAAACTCCATTAAGACTGCAATGGATGGTCCAGCAGCCTGGGCGTTCCCCTGGGAACATGGCCCCTAGACCTGCTGGTACCCCCCACGAGAAAACATCACTGAGGTCAACTCTTCACACAGGAATGGACTGGACATGGGGACACAATGTGACCATTAGGTGCATGTACTTTACGGTTCTACGCATCTATACGATGTCGTCCTACTGGCCTCTTACTAGAAGGGAAAGGTGAGCGTGGAAAGAAGAGGACATGAGATTGGCAACAGGATATGACATACACAGAACGAAAAGGAGGAGGGTGCTGTCACGGGGCAAGGAAAGCACATGGAGCTGCAGATAGACAGGCACAGAAATTTAATTTGGATTGTATACTTTCACTCAATCACAACAAAATATTAAAAAGACAGAAAAAAGACTGACATCTGTCTTCTCCTCCTTCTGGAAGGACTGCCCCTGGCTGACGGGACCATGGTGGCAGACACGTGCAGGGGTGTTACTGACCCCCCTCGAAGCAGGGGCTCCTGTTCATGAGCTTGCCCATTGCCGATGCCACAGGTGCAGCAGCTCCAGCCTTGACCTTGAACAGGGCAAGCTCTTCGGGGCATTCACACCCAGAGCTCCCCAAGGGATTAGGCCGAGTCTGTACAACAGACACCGTGTCTTTGCTTAGCTTCTTCCTGCCCTGGTCAGCCTCCCTCACAGCCTTCTGGGAGCCCTCCCTCCACGCATCACTTGTACCGCAACCCTGCTCCCTGAGGCGCTCCACCTGAGTGTTGTTCTCCCTTCCTTCTACTCTCCCCCTCCAATTCCCATCTGCCCTGTTGGTAAGCATCCAATATGTAGTACTGGAGTTGTTCCTGACACGGGACCATGGATCTCAATTTTTCCCTGGCTTTATTTTCACTCAAGATTATTTTCTTAACATCTGTCTAGGCATGGACATCAAACTTACAGCTCTTAGCTGACTCCCACCATGATGTGAGCCCCAGCATGGTGCACACGGCCCTCGACTACCAACTCACCTTGACAGTTCAAACCAGCCCATCAGGACCATGCAAGGAAGACCCAGCAATCTGCTTCCGTAACACCTTAGGGAGCACAGTTCTATTCTGTCACACAGAAGGTGGCCATGAGTCACAATCAACTCTGTGACGACAGGTTTTGTGTTTTATATAGTGATTTACTTATTTTATTAACGTCCATTTAAAGTTCAGATTTTAAATCCAACTCCTGTCCAATCTTTCTCTCTCTCTCTGTCTTTCTGTAGATTACGGACACTTACATGAGACCATCAGGATGTATCTGTTTATAGCTTGTAGAAGATCAATGAGAAGAAAGCCCTCTTATCCCCACGAGGAGTCCTGGTTGCAGAGTGGTTAGGCATGCAGCTGCTAACCGGAAAGTCAGAAGTTCACACTCACCAGCCTGTCTACGGAAGAAGGAGAAGGCCATCTGCCCCCATAACAGTGATCATCCAGGAGACACCAGGGAGCAGTTCTGCTCTGTCCTCTAGGGTAGCTACGAGTCAGAACCAACTCACAGGCAGCGGTTTTTTTGGCTTGTTTTCTGTTTTACACTAGCCTCAGCAGGGAGTAGCTCTCAGGATAGACATCTTCACATACAGACCTGAGAGCCCAAAGGCCAGTGGTCAAGGTCACAAGGTTGAGGGAATCAGTTTTGACTTGGTCCTAAGGGAAGGCCCAAAAAGAGGCAGGGGAGATATGTCTTGACGATGCTGGAATCCACCGCCCACCGCTCTATGCCCCCTGTTCCCACTATACCCCCTGTCCCCTCCCCTCCACCCACTGCTCCCCTCCCCCTACACCCACTACACCCCCGACAGATGCACCCACTGCCTTTTTGAGGAGCCAGACCTGAGTGGGGGGGACAGAGCCCACCTCACCCAAGCTCTTTCGCAGGGGACGCTTGCTGTCTATCACATCGCTTCTCCCTCTTTCCTCTCTTCATCCCACAGGGAAGAGCCAAGCAAGCAAAGACACAGAGCATGGGTCGAGGAACAGGAGGGCCGGCACATCTCGCTACGCTGGGGTCTGGAGCTGGGGTCACAGCTTCTGGGACTGCTGTGAGTATAACAAAGACAGCTAGTCCCCTGCACTGGGTATCACGTGTCCCAGGAGTCCAGCGTACCAGGGTCTACATCTACTGAGGACCATGTGTGCTGGCACACATGGACACCACACATCACATGTACCAGGGGCCATGTGTGCCAGAAGCTTCTTGTACCAGGAAACACGTATTTCTTCTTACATGAACAACTCTCTCTGTCTCCCTACCCACCTACTCACTGATCTGTCTAGCCATCATCTAACTGTCTTTCATCTACCCACTTATCTATCACCTGTCTGTGTACCTACATATGTAAGACATAGCTCTTTCTTCCTTTAATCCATACGGAAAACCACGGTCCCCAGGACCCAGAGCCCCACGTACCAGAGTCCACACAAACACGGGAGCCACGTCCACAGGCTTCTGTTTTTGCCTCACTTCAGAAACCGCTCTCATCACCACAGTGCCCCACTGAATAAGGAAACTGTGTTTGGACAGCCGCAGACAAAGAAACTCCTGCTCTGTAAAGGCAGCCACTACCTGTCCACACGGTCACCTTGTCCAAGCCCTGCTGCTTTCCCCCTGCTCACCCTGGAGGGACTAATGCACCTGGTGGGGTGAAGAGCAGCCCCCATCTCCTCCTCGCTCATCTCAATTCACTTGGGACCTCACCATGTATTGTGCCATTGGCCGGCAGCTTCCTAGAACAAGTCTCTGTCTCATGCTTCGGACAACTCTGTACAGAGTTACAAATTAATCAATAAAATCCAATTCCACGGTCCAGCGCGTGCGTTGGGCCCAGCAGAAACTTCACCGGTGAGCTCTCTGACTCTCAGGGCCTCTGGATGACATCAGGGCAACTAGCCACCCAAGTAAGAATTTTCTCTGCTTTTCCATTTCCACTCAGAAAATGGACCCTCTATCTTCGAATCTCCCTTCGTGGACTCATGCAGCCTCATTAATGAAAACAGACATTTTCATTACAATGGGGTGTCCACAGGGGCAAGCAACAGGCAAATGGAACAGAATAAGGGGTCCCAAACACTTCTCAAATACACATGCAAGGCTAAAATACAGCCAGTGGGGAGATGGATTTCATATTTTAAGCCTGAAAACCTCATACAGTCTCTGTAACATGCTCCTTTTTTTTTCAGTAACCTTTTAAAAATGTAAAACCATGCCTGACTCACAGGGGCATACAAAGACAGGTCAAAAGGTAGATCTTGTCTGTGGACCATGGTTTCCAATATGGATAAAAATAAAAATAAATCCCTACCTTACACATACACATACAAAGCTAAATACACAGGTAGACAGACAGATGGATAGAGAGATAAAGATATTTGTGTAAAAATAAACACAAGAGAATGCATCTGCATATTTGTGACACTGGTAAACTGAAACTAACATTTTTAAGACGAGATCAAACAGTAATCATTCTAAAGAAAAAGACAGCTGCAGTTGACTGTCAAAATATACAACTCTTGCTGACAAAAGAATCATAAATAAGATGCAAAAGTAAGAAAACTCATTTCCCTCATACAGTCAACTAGATACCCTGATAGACTACCATATACTCACCCTTATGCTAAACACAACTGAAAATGTGAATTAAAATATAGTGTCTTTGAAAATGTATATTGAGATGCGTTGGTGTTCTATTTAGAAAGTAAGAAACACTTGAAAGTCCAAAACTGAGTAAAAACTGACATGCAAACAAGAAAGCTAAGGATTGATGTGATGATGTCTCACTTGCGGGTATGCGACAAGCCAGGAGAACTGTCCCTCCATCTTCACAGTCTGGTGGGGCACAGGGCACTGGATTCAAAGCCCAGGATCTTCCCTCTGTGGTGCACCAAGTGCAAGACCCCAAACCCTTGACTGCATACAGCTGAGATCTGAGCCTTACAATTGTCTCGCTTGCTAGTGGGGAAATTTTCCAAGACATCGTCAGAGAGGAGGAACCCAAGAAGAAGCCAGCAGTGTCCTGAGTTAGGGACACACGGTTGGCAGTTGGTGGAAGCCCAAGTGGATGGATTTCACATAGCAGAGAGCAGAAAGCACCACCTGAGGGCAGCCCAGAGGTCTACAGAGTCTTCAGCTAGGAATTGACCACTACGCACCTGTGATGAGGTTACTAAGACCAAGACGAGAACCATCTGAAGGAGCTGGAAGAAATCATCACCACAGATCATACTGGGCAAAGACGGTTCCTATTTCCACAAGCCAGAGTAGAAAGCCTCATAATTCACACAGGCGGTGAGTAACACATTAAGAATGATTTACCTAATTAAAAACTAGCCCATTGTGATCTAGTTGATTCCAACTCATAGTGACCCTACAGATAGGGTGAAACTGCCCCACAGAGTTTCTAAGGAGCACCTGGTGAATTTGAACTGCTGAACTTTGGATTAGCAGCTGTAACATTTAACCAGTCTGCCACCAGGGTTCCCAACCGTGCTGCCTCTAAAATCCACTGCTGTCGAGTCGATTCTGACTCACAGCGACCCTACAGGACAGAGTAGATCTGTTCCACAGAGTTTCCAAGGAACGCCTGGTGGACTCGAACCACCGACCTTTTACCATAAGACTAGATGCTGTTACGATCTCGTCTAACAGCTGGAAGCAAGACTCAAACAAGTTAAACTGTTCCTAAGTAATTTAACCGAGAGCTAGAACAAAACTCAGGAATATGCTCAATACCAAACAGTAAAGTCACAATAACTGGAATTCAATTTAAAAACAATTACTAGGCTTTCAGAGAATCAGAGAAATAGGACATAAACATTTAGAGGACACTGTACCCAATGAAAGCAGAACGACTATTCTGTTCAAGTGCCTGTAAAACACTGGCCAAGACAGATACTGTGTTTCAAACCATAAGTCTCAATAAATTTGTTTTTAAAGACTGAAGTCGTACAAAAGAATGATCTGAGCACAGTGGAATTAAACTAGAAATCAGCAACAGAAACATATTTCAAAAAAAAAACCACAAATACTTAGAAGCTAAAATCACATTCTAATTAAGCCATAGTCAAATAAGAAATCAAGAGAAATTAGAAAGTATTTTTTACTGAATGAATACGAACACACTACATGTTAAGATGTGCAGGACATGGCTGATGCACTATTTTGCAGAAAACTTACATCACTAAAGATCCAAATTATAGAAAAAACGTCTCAGGTTGGTGACTTCAGTATCTTCCTTAAGAAACTAGAAGACGAGCAAATGCAACCCACAGTTAATGGGAGGAAAACAGTGAAAATCAAGCCAGAAACCAATGAAGCACCCACTTTGGAAAAGTAATGGCTTCTTCAACAGTCCACTGCTCACATACTGCTAGCCTCTGCACTTCTAGCTGTTCACCCCAGAGAAAATAAAGTTCCACACAGGACTGGAAACAAACCCAACGTGCACCCACTGGTAAATATACCAACAAGTCACGGTGGACCCTGCAATGGAGCGCTGCTGCTGTGGCTGTTAAAGTGGTCAAGCCAATTTCTGACTCACAGCGACCACATGTAGCAGAGTAGAATTGCCCCACTGGGTCTGTTTACAGAAGCAGTTCCCCGTGTCTGTTTCCCAGAGCTGCTGGGTGAGTTCTGACACCAACCTTCTGGTTAGCAGCTGAGCACTCCGTGGTTATGGTCATAGGGCTCCCTAGTGGAACACTATTCAGCAATGAAAAAGCAACTGCTGACATACATAACACCATATGTGACTCTCATAAAAATCATGCTGAGTGAAAGAAGTCAGAAATAAAAAGTGTATACGATGTATTATCCATTTCCATAAAACAGAAATTAATCTCTGTGTGTGTGTTTTTAACCTGTAGTCATAGAAAGCAAATCAACATTCCCAAGAGATGAGGGTAGGAATTACAAAGATTGGCACAGAAACTGGGAGGTATAACGGATATGCTCATTACCATGACTGCGCTGTTCGTTTTACAGGTGCATGCATACCTCGGCATTTACTAAATTATATGTTTTAATATGTACAATTTATTAAAAGTTCATTACACCTCAATAGAGCTGTTCAAAACATCTCAATGGATCAAGAGAATGAGCAGTTTTAAAGATACTTCTAAGCAGAGTATCCAGAAGACAGGACAGAGAAACAAAGCAGAAATGAAGAGCAGTAAGGGACACAAAAAACAGAGCAAGAAGGCCTAGCATACATCATTGGGGTATTCCAGAAAGAGAGAAGTGGGCATAGGGTGGAGGCAATATTTGCAGAAGGATGGCAGGATTGAGTCACGGGTTACAAAAGCCCAGTGAACTTTTAATGGAATAAACAAAAAGCAGCCTACAGCTACATGCATCAAAGTAAAATGCAGAACACCAAAGATTAAAAGAAGATCTTAAAAGTACCCAGAGACAAAAGGCCTTCAAAGGAAGAGGTGCAGATGCACAGCCGGCGTGGCCATCACAAAACGGAAACCAGAGGCTGGTACAGATCGGCTTTGATGTGCTGAGAGAAAGTAACAGTCAACTTGAAACTGTCCACCAACCAAAAATGCTTTCTTGCAACATGAAACAAACCCATTTGCAGACTAATAAGGATGGAAAGATTTCCTCTCAAAAGGAAATTTAAAAGAATATACTTCAGACAGAAGGAAATGATCCCAGCAGGAAGACCTGACATTCAAATAGATCGAAGAGGAAAGACAAGGGCAATTATGTGTAAACAGAGATACACGGATTAAAGATAAACATGACAGGCTTGGGAAAGAGACCTGCAATACAGTCCGCAGGCAAAAAGCAGATCACCATCTAGGATGGTTAACCAAAACCAAACCAAATCCACTGACAGATAAAGAATTCTACAAATTGTATAAACCGAAGGGCAAAAAATACGGAAAATCTTACCATCCAACACGAGCAAGGAGACGAGCAAAGGCCGAGCTCTCACTCACAGCTGGAGAGGGATTCGGTAATAACAAGCGAGGTTTAAAACGTGATTGTGTTTTAGAATCAGCCGTCCATCTCTCAGACGCACGTCTCAGCGAGCCTCTCGCCCGGGGCCCAGGGAGGCGCGTGTAAACTCCTGTGCTACAGCCCTAACCCAACACAAAGGGGCACCACCTACATGTCCACGTGACGGGCTGAGTTATGTCCCCCCAAAAACATGTGCGGTAAATCCCGACCCCTCTACGGGTGGCGCAGTGGTTCAGGACTACGTCTGCTAACAGAAAGGTCGGCAGTTTAAATGCGCCTTGGAAACTCCACGGGGCCATTCTACTCTATCCTATAGGGTCCACATGAGTCGGAATGCCCTGGAGGGCCGTAGGCAGTGGGATACCTGCCTGAACATGCAATTCTGTCTGGAATGGGTTTTCTTTGTTATGTTAACTAGGTAGTATTCATGTAAGGTGTCCTAAATCAATCTCTTCTGAGGTATAAAAGCCGATTAGACAAGAGCAGCCAGCAAACAGAGGTGGGAAGTCAGATGCTGCACCACGAGGGGTCTCTAAGGGCCCAGGACAGGACATGGGGAAGCTACCAGGACTCTCCCTAGTGCTGTCAGAGAGGGTGAATCTTCCCCTGGAGCTGGTGTTCCAAATGGAGTCTTCTAACCTCCCAACCTGCGAGAAAATACACTTCTGCCTACTGAGCCACCCACTTGTGACAGTTTCGTTACAGCAGCACCAGAAGATTAGATCAGGAGGCTGTTATTCGAACAGAACAAGGGACACTGTGTGGTTTGGACTCAGGAAAGGTGTGTGTCGGGGTTCTGCCCTTTCACCATACCTATTTAATCTGTATGCCGAGCAAATAATCTGAGAAACTGGATTAAATGAAGAAGAACGGGGCATCAGGATTGGAGGACGACTCATTAACAGCCTGTGTTGTGCAGATCGCACAATCTTGCTTACTGGAAAGTGAAGAGGATTTGAAGCACTTACTGATGAAGATCAAAGACCACAGCCTTCAGGATGGATTATATCTCTACATAAAACAAAATCCTCACAACTGGACCAATAAAAACTTCATGACAAAGGGAAAAAAGTCTGAGGTTGTCAAGGATTTCACTTCACTTGAATCCACAATCAACACCCACAGGAGGAGCAGTCAAGAAATCAAAAAACACACTGCACTGGAAAAATCTGCTGCAAAAGACCTATTGAAAGTGTTGAAAAGCAAAGACGTCACCTTGAGCTCTGAGATGTGTCTGACCCAAGCCATGGTGTTTTTATTTGCCTCCTAAGCATATGAGAGCTAGGCAATGAATAAGGGAGACTGGAACAGAAGTGCTACCTTTGAATTGTGGTGCTGGTGAAGAAGGACATACCATGAACTGCCAAAACAACAAACAAATCTGTCCTGGAAGAAGTACGGCCAGAATGCTCCTTCAAGCAAGGATGGCAAGACGACAGGTCACACACTTTGGATGTATTATCAGGAAGGATCAGTCCCTGGAGTAGGACATCATGCTTGGTAAAGTACAAGGTCAGTGAAAAAGAGGAAGACCCTCAGCCAGGTGGGCTGACACAGCAGCTACAACAGTGGACCCCCGCATGACGATGACCGGCCAGGGTTTTGTTCTGTGGCATACACGGTCACTGTGAGTCGGAACCCACTCAACAGCACCTAATCAGGTAATTACGACAGTCCCCAAGCAGGAAACGGAAAACCAACTGTGGAACCTCACGGGATGGAACCCTCACGGGACGCGGGACGCGAGACGATACACTTGACCTTTGCATCCTGACCTTGCTAGATCCTCAAAGCCACAATGCTGACTTTAAAAATCAAAGAGAGAAATGAAACATTCAGCATGATATTATTTATAGAGTTTTAAAAAACACAAAACAACATTATGTACTGCCAGTGGATACACTGAATCGAAGTAAACACATGAAAACAGGGACTGTAATAACTTGTGACAAACACACGACAGCGGCTGGTCCTGAAGGGGGACGTGGGGGACACAGGAAACGCCACAACCATCACAACATGTTTGTTTCTAAAGACCGTAAATCAGTATGTTTCCAATTACTGGGTCATCATCCAAGGAAGTCTTTTTTGTGTTTTTTTTTGTTTTTTCCTTGTGATTTTATTTTTCCAAAAAGAGAGAAAAAGGTAACAGACCATCTGATAGGTGAATTTTAATGTCCTCTGTGAGCTGAGGTCTGTGACGGAGCTCTGCCAAGTAAGTTATTTTCTGCAGAACAAGAATGACAACTCCAGTGAACATGGACAAGTGAATAAAAAAAAAAAAAAGGCTTCTAAAATGTTTGAACACAAAAGAAAAGAATCTTGATGGTTACACGGCTGGGCAGGGAGGGAGATGACATTAGATTAGATCTCAAACCAAAAAAACCCACTGCCATCCAGTTGATTATGACTCACAGTGACCCTACACAACAGAGTAGGACTGCCCCCACCGAGTTTTCAAGGAGCACCTGGCGGATTTGAACTGCTGACCTTACGGTTAGCAGACGCAGTACTTAACCACTGTGTCACCAGGGTTTCCACAGATGAGACAGTAGATGGGAACTGGGTTAGGTGAGGGGAGTGACCACACACAGCAGAAGGGAGGTGAGCACAGCTGGATTATGCCAACAGCTCAGAGGTTTCCAGAACACAAGCCAACATTCTGAAGGACAGAGTAGCACAAACAGGGGTCTGGGGGCCATGGTTTCAGAAGACACCTAGGTCAATTGGCACAACTAAGTTTTTTTAAGAAAATGTTCTGCATCCCACCCTGGTAAGTGGCATTTGAGGTCTTAAAAGCTGGCAAGTGGTCATTTAAGTAGCATTAACTGGTCCCAGTCCACATGGAACAGAGGAGAATGAAAGGCATCAAAGACCTGAGGAAAACATGAGGCCAGGAGTCAGAAAGCACCACATGATCCAGACACTACATCAGCATGACACCAGAAGAACTAGATGGTGCCTGGCCACCTCCAGTGACTGCCCTGACTGTGACCACAACAGCGTCTCTGACATAGCAGGAGAAAAATGGGTATGCAGAACTAGAACCCTACTAAAAGACCTGACTTGATGCACCAACAGATTGTAGGGTCTCCTGAAGACAGCTCTGTTAGCCCACAGCTGAAACCGGTACCGCAGCCAACTCTTCAGACAAAGACTGTACTAGACTGTAAGACAGATGCTGGCCAAGAGTGTGCTTTTAGGCTTAAATATGTATGAGGCTGTCTGAGCAGCTCCTGTCCAGAGGAGAGATGAGAGGGTGGAGGGGGACAGGAGCTGGTGGAATGGATGCAGGAATTACAGGGTGGAAAAAGTGTGCTGTCAAAAAGCGGGACACCAGTTAGAATCGCACAGCAGTTGTGAGGTGCAATTATACGGCAAATTGACTTGGATTGTAAACTTTCACTTAAGGTGCAATAAAATATTTTTTAGGGAGGAATGGAAAGACGGATGGAGGGAAGAAGGAAGGAGGGAGAAGAGGAAGGAAGGAGGGAAGGAGAGGAGGCAGGGAGGGAAAGAAGGGGCTTCTCTCCTGATAGCCAAGCCAAGTGCCATCGAATAACAAAACACAAAAATCAGAAAGAGATGAGATGTGGCTACACGTGAGGTGTGACAATTAAGTTCATGAACTTAATTGTTCTAAGTGCTCCATACCTCATTGCTGAATATCACTATGGTCACCTTCCAAGCACTCCACTTGGGAAGCTATACACTGACACCAGCGCCTAATCCACCCTTCGAAGCCATTTTGGAACTCTTTATGGAATGGCCATTGAGCATAGTGGCCAGTTTGCAAACTTAACTGTACAGTTGTCTGTGAGAGAGCTGTTAGCCAGTAAACAAATAACT
This sequence comes from Heterohyrax brucei, assembly GCA_028571685.1. NCBI lineage: Eukaryota > Metazoa > Chordata > Mammalia > Hyracoidea > Procaviidae > Heterohyrax > Heterohyrax brucei. Next base: position 87,699,362 of record CM053156.1, on the reverse strand, counting down.
GTGTTGGAATGCCCTTCTTGCTCACCTGATCTGGTCCTCAGTGACTTTTTTCTTTACCTGGAGATACAAGAAATGTTGAAAGGAAGACACATGGATGACATTCAGGACACCAAGGGTAATAAAATGACAGTTCTCATAAGCATTCCAGAAACAGAGCTCCCAAACTGCTGTGAAGCGTGGGCTAGGTGCTGGAACTGGTGCACAGCTTCCCAAGGGGAGTTACCTGGAAGGTGATCATAGCAATATTCAGCAATGAGGTCTGCAATACTTTTTCTAGGATGAGTTTGTATACTTAATTGGCAGTCCTCATATGCGGAGTAAATAGAAGGCATGGTAGGCAGTACAGTAACCCCAAAGATGCAAACTCCCTAATCCCTGGACCCTGAGACTACATCACCTAACATGGCAAAAGGGACTTTGTGGAAGTGATTAAAGGTACAGACGCTGGTGGTACCATGGGCAAGCACTTGCTGCTAGCCAAAAGATCAGTCATTCAAACACACCAGCTGTTCAATGGGAAAAAAATGTATTAATGTGCTCCTGTAAAGATCACAGTCTCAGAAACCCTCTGGGACAGTTTGACTCCTGTCGCATGGGGTCACCATGAGCGGAATGGACTCGATGGCACACACCAACAGTAACTCCTTGAGATGACGAATTATCCTGGGTTACCCAGATGAGCCCCATCTAATCACACAGGTCCTCAAAAAAGAGGAAGAGGAGACAGAAGAGTGAGCAAGAGAGCATTCGGCGGGGGAGGGGGGGGCGGGATTTAAAGCGTGAGAAAGTTTCCACATGCCACTGCTTGCTGTGAACATGGAAGAACATGGCCACTAGCCAAGGAACTCAACTCCACCAACCACTGGAGTGAGCAAGAAACTGATCCTCACCCGGAGCCTCTAGAAAGGAACACACGCTGAGGACACCCTGACTATACAGTTTCGGGAGACCTGCACTGGATTTCTCACACCTGTAACCATAAGAAGTAGAGTTTGGCTGTTTAACACAGCATGCTAAGTGGGGTAATGTGTTATAGCAGCAACAGAGAACTCAGATAAATGGATAAATAGACACATTAGACAGATGATGGATACATGGATGGACTGACGGACAGATGGATGGATGGATACACAGATGGACAGACACGGATACATACTACAAGGAACGCCAATTAAGTTCGCAGACTCATCCTAGGAAAAGTGGTACATACTTCACCACTGAGTATCACCACAGTCACCTGTGAAGTACTCCCCTTGGGAAGCTATGCACTGATGCCAATCCCTAGTCCACCCTTCAAAGCAATTTGGAATTCTTTTCCTGGAACGGCCACCAGAGCTGCTGTCATATTACCCTTGATGTCCTGAATGTCATCCAAATGTCTTCCTTTCAATGTTTCCTTTACCTTCAGGCAAAGAAAAAAGCCACTGGTGGCCAGATCAAGTGAGTAAGGAGGGTGTTTCAATTATTTGTTTCCTGGCTAACAATTCCCTCACAGATAACTATACAGTTAAGTCTGCAATCTTGCCACTGTGTGCAATGGCTATTCCAGAAAGTTCCGAAACTGTCTAATGGCGGACCAGGTACTGGTATAGGTGCATAGCTTCCCAAGGGGAGCACTTTAAAGGGACCATAGTAATATTCAGCAATGTGGTGTGGAGCACTTAGAACAATTAAGTTCACAAACTTAATTTTTGGACCTTGTAGATAGGTAGGCAGGTAGACAAACAGATGAGTTGTTGTTAGATGCTTCCAAGTCATGTGACAGAACAGAACTGCCACACACAGTCTCCTAGGTCGTAACGCTTACAGGGGCAGAGTACCAGGTCTTTCTCCCACGGAGCTACTGCACTGGTTCCAACCATCAGCTTTTTGGTTAGCAGCTGAGTGCTTAACCATTGTACCACCAGAGCTCCTAGACAGACAGATAGACTGACAGACATACAGATCCTGTACTTATCTAAATGGACACCTTTCTGTCTGGTTCTCTGCAAAGCACCTAGATGTAAAACAAATTCTACTAATAATTGACAGCCATGATAAACTGGCCATCATCGTCATGGATTGAATTGTGTTCCCCTAAAAAAAAAAAAAAAAAAAAAGTGAGTGGCAATTTGGCTGGGCCATGATTCCTGGCATTGTGTAATGCTCTTCCTCATTGTAAATCCTGCCTCTATGATGTTAATGGCGGCGGATGGGTGGCAGTTTTATTCCTGGGGCAGGACTCAATGTGTAAGATTGTTTTGTGCCTTGAGGCAGTCTCTTGAGCTATAAAAGACGCTAGCAGAAAGATTTGGGGCATCACAGCAACAAGAAAAGCAGCACCCAAAGCAGATCATGTTCTTCAGACCTGAAGTTCCTGTGGCAAGATGCTCTCAGACCAGAGAAAGACTGATGCAACACAATCTCTTCCTCCAGAGCCAAAAGAGAAAGAATGCATTCTCCTGGAGCTGGTACCCTGAATTCAGACTTCTGGCCTACTGCACTGTGCGAGAATAAACTTTTCTTTGTTTGAGCCGTCCACTCATGGCATTTCTGTTAGAGTAGTCCAGATGACTACCAAAACCAAACCAAACCACACCAAATCTACTGCCGTCATGTTGATTCTGACTCACAGCAACCCTACAGAACAGAGTAGAACTGCCCTATAGAGTTTCCAAGGAGCACTTGGCTGATGTGAACTGCCGACCTTTTGGTCAGCAGATATAGGCAGCACTTAGCCCACTATGCCACCAGGGTTTAAGACAGCCTTAAATTTCTATACAAAAAACAGATGCATTTCAACATGCAAAGGTGAAACTTTTGAAGAAAAAATACAAGCTCTGTGCATGGCTTCCTGAACAGGGTCTCTGAAGCACTGAGAGAAGCAGAGCTCACCTTTCAGTACTTTCCCACTTTCCCACCTCTAGGACTCAGGATGGAGTCCCTGGGTGGCACAGAGAACACAGGCAGCTTCTCGTCACAAGGCTGGAGATGTGAGCCCACCTAGAGGTGACCTGGGAGAAAGACCTGGTGATCAACTCCCTAAAACACAGCACTGGAAGCCATACAGAGCCAGGTTCTGTTCTGACACGTGTGGGGTCTCCAGGTGTTGGAGCAGACTGGATGCCGACCAGCTGGTCAGCTGTGGTACAGAACTGGGCCCTGGGGAGGGCATTTCTCCAGGGGCTCAACCACCCAACCATGCCCCTCCACCACCAGAAAACCAGAAAACTTGAATCTTCATGTGGGTAAAACAAATGGGTGATTTCCTTTACCTAGTCTGTGTGGTCAGAATATCAATGGCTTATAATAACTTTGCTTTACAGGGAACCCTTCCCTTACAAGCCCAGTATCCCATTCCCTTGGCTCCCCTGTGTGGTGCAAACAGCTAACATGCTCAGCCATCAGTCAAAAGTTAGAGATTCCAGCCCAACCAGCTGTACCCCAGAAGGAAACCCGATGATTCACTTCTGATGAATCAACCTCTGAAAGCCCTAAGACAGGTGAATTTCTCAAGGCTGCTGAAAACAATGTCTACATAGAAAAATCTATTATACATCTATGTGTCAGCCATAAAAGATTAGAAAAGGAAATTAAAAAACGGAAAGACATACCATATTCATGGATTGAAAAACAGCAATTTTCCCGAAACTGATTTGTAGGTTCAAGTAATTCCAATAAAATGTCAAATAGGATAAAGAGAAAGAAAGAAAGAAAGAAAACCCTGTGGAGCTGGAATTCACTCAGCAAAAACTGGTTTAGTGCTTCCCCCTTGCCCCACAGGCACCTTGCCAGAAGGTACCTTATCTCCCCAGGGCTGAGCACAGCCTCTGCTCCCTTAGAGGCCCTACAGTGGCCATCCTCCAAGGCAGCCCAAAGCCTCCTGGTCTTCATGACCTTGTGTGGCGCCTCCACAATGAACAGGGCTTACTGGTACAGCCCCTGTGTTCCTGGGTGCTACAGTTTGCACTCACTACTAACCAGAAAGTTTGTGGTTCGGATCTACCCAACAGCCCTGCAGAAGAAAGGCCTAGCCATCTGTTTCCTTAAAATCACAGCCACAAGAAACTCTGTGGAGTCCAGGTCTACCCTGACAATGCAGGGTGGTCAGCGTGGCCACAAGTTGGGGCCCGATCAACAACAGTAGATTTGGGGGTGCTGTATAATCCAAAGGATGTTGTGTTGAAGTGGCAGAAGGTGACTTCTGAGGCTTGTTCACAGAGGTCTGTGACTTGGCCTTGTGCTTGCAGGGGTTGCTTGGTCTGAGGGAACGGAGTCCTCACGTGTGTAAAAGCACCAGGGGATGCAGTGGGAATACCACAAAGCATCAGGGGTTGGAGCACACTGTTGATGCTGGGTACCATCCTGGTGACCCCGTATGACAGAACAGGATGTGCCATTGGCTTTCCTAGGCTGTCATTGTCACAGGAGCAGATGGCCAGGTCACCTTCCTGTGGAGCAGCTGGTGGGTTCTAACCACCAAGCTTTCAGCTAGCAGCCCAGTGCCTAACAGCTGTACCACCAGGGTGCCTTCCAGGTTCAAAGAGGTGCACGTCAGAGAACGAAGACAGCAGGCAGAGGCGGGACGCAGCTGCCTCTAGTTTGATGGCAGGAAACAGTGCGCAACGAGACAGAAAGCTTCATGGGGTGGGATGAAGGGCAGCAAGGGCAGGTCCTGCCCAGGTTACAGAAAGTGCTTTTTACCTTACAGGCAGTGGGTAGCCTGAAGGATTTTGAGCAAAGGAATGAGACAATCAGACAGAGAGAAACAGCAGACATGATATTAACATTCACATGCTCTCCCGTTTCCTTTCAGTAGACACGCATGCACGCACACAGCAGAGCAAAGTCCAGGCAGGCGGACGCCTGAGTGTTAATCTCCAGGTAGAAAGATGACCAGGGTGTTTTATTCTCTTCCCTCTGCTCATCTGTGTTTCCTAATTTTCCTGCAAAGGACATGCACTGCTTGCATAATTAAAAAAGAAATAAAAGCTGTAAATAATTAACACCCTCCTCTCTCTTCAGGGCTTAAATGGAATGGATGGATTTTCAAATCAGCTCTTTCAAATGCTTGCTGGATTCCTGGCCTTAGAAAGACACCATTGATGAACGCCGTGCTGGGTGGGCGGATGGTGAAACAAGCGTAGTCCTTTAACCGTGAAACCCTAGACCTCACTAAACAGGAACTCCTCCTCTGCAGCACAGAGGCGCCTTTCTGAGTCTCACATCAAGTTCTTCTTGGGGGTTGAGCTAAATGGCTGTTTGCAGTTCCTGAAACTGGGGACACATGTGGAAATGATCAAGGAGGCCACACGCCCTACCTTTTGGGGTTGATCCTCAGTTTTTTCTGCCTGCTGATCCCACGAAATGTCCTCGTCCTCCTTCGAGGCAGTCCCTTCTTCAGCTCAGGCTCAGACTGGGGTGTCACTCCTGGGGCTATTGGGCAGGAGAGCTGAAAATATCAGTCATGTTGGCACCACCCTGCCTTGGGAACAGGGATAGCCCAGAAGGGCTCTTTCTCCACAGACAGGGTGCCTGTCTGGGGAAACCAAAAGCAGGGAAATACTGTGTCCTTAAGCAGCCCAAGTCCCAGAAGGGTTCTGATCAGGCAGCTGCAGAGCGTTCCCGGACAGAACCTTCTGGAACTCTGCCTGGGCTGAACCCACAAAGGGAGGACCAGACCAGGGAAGGCCATAGCCAATGCCTTTCCCTCCCTCCCCTCACCTACCCAGCTACCCCTGTCTGATTCCTAGTGACACTGTGGAGGAACAAGGGCTAGTGAGCTTTAACGGTCCCCTCTCTCGGTCCCAGGCATCCTGTTAACACATCTCACCCAGGATGAAGCCAGGGCTGTCACTCGTGCAGGCCACCCCTGGGAAAGAAGGGGTGTCCTGCAAGCCTCCTGATTCTCAGCTCTTGTTCTTGCTCTATAGGGTTTAATTAGGACCAAGACTCTGGGTGCCCTGACCTAAGCCACCCCACAGCAGGATAGTGCCCTCAGCTATGAAACCTGCATGCATGGCCTCACTCTCAAGACGGGAGTCTAAGTTTAGTCACCAGGGGAGAACTGGTCCCTTGAGCACCCACAATTCCCTTTCTGTGTCTGCTCCCAGACCCTCAGAGGTGGGTTTGAGTCCAATTACAGGAATTACTTCTCCAGGTTCCCCAGTACAGTGACTCTCCTCTTTCAAGAGATGACTTTTGCTCTCCACCTAGCTTTAAAATATTGAATTGCCAAGATTCCTCCCTCAGGCAGTGTTTTATTTCTCTTTTCGCCTCTGTCACCAGGAAGCTCAGAGTTCAGTACTATATCTTGTCACGAAAAATATCTCACCCAGACTTTGGGCACAATTATTCTTTCTTTTGAAAATACTTTATGAATTTCTTTTCTTTATCTTCTTGAGCTGGCTCTCTTTTTTGGCAGTGGATCTCTCCTGCCCCACTGAGGCCCCTCGGGCGTTATTCCCGGGCAGTCCCTAACTACTGACTTGCTGCCCTGTCTCCTGCTACAGGTCCTGCCTGGCTACGCAGCGCTGGAAGCCCCAGGGCCCCCAGCAAGGCTGGACCTTACCTTGGATGTCTGTGCAGGCCCCGGGTATCTCTGGATGGCCCCAATCCATCCTTCCAGACCCTGGTCCTGGGTGCCACCCCCACGGCAGTGCAGAGACGCGTACACAGACGAGGTCTCCTTCTGCTCAGCAGGCAGGGGGACGCTGCGGCTCAGGCAGCACCACGTCAGACATGGCTCGGCCTTCAGGGAGGGGAAGGGGGCCTCGGCCACGCGGCTCCGGGGTGTCCGCAGGCGGGCAGGCAGGGCTGGCAGGGGCCAGCTGGAAGGCTGAAGGATGGCTGGGAGGAAGGAGCCCGGCTGGGAGGGACAGCAGAGGCCGGGCTCTGTCAGAGGTCCCAAAGGCAGATCTTCCGATGTCTTCTCCCAGGTGGCAGGCCAGGAACTCGGGGCACCCCCAGGGGGTCTGGCCCTTGATGCACTGCCTAAGCTGAGGGGGCGGGTGGTGGAGGTCTTCAGTTCTGTGTTCCGGCCTGAGCAGGGGCCAGGGGTGGGGGTGGGGGTACCAGAGGCCAGGGCCTGGGGTACCAGGGGTCTCATGTCCACCCTGTTCTCTCCTTCTGTTCCTGTCTGTGTCCCTTCCACCTGGCCCCATGACCTGGACCAGTCAAGGTCCCTGGCAGTGCTGTCTGCCTCTTCTGGGGTTCTGCCTGAGACCACATCAGAGGACAGAGGTGTCCCCAATCCTGACCCTACAGAGGGAGCCTTTTCCTCAGGCCACCCCCTTCTGCAGAAAAGGTCCTGGTCTTGCCTGCTCCCCTTGGCACTTGACAGCTCAGAGGGGGTCTGTTCCTGAGGCAGCCTGAGGAGGTACTTTGGGGTAAAGGCATGGTCTAGAGCCTGGGGGTGATGTCCCGGGGGCATAGCTGCAGGACGTGACGGCAGCTCCTGGTCCCTGGGCCTGGTTGGCCTCAGGATGGCCACAGAAGTCCAGGAAGCACCTGAAGACTCTGATGGCACACCCCTCCCGCCCCCCATGCAGCCAGCACTTGGGGGGCACTCCCCTGGCTTCTCTACAGGCTCAGTGTCCTGGGCCAAGGCTAGAGGGGAGGTGGCCTGTGTGGGGTCCCCAAGGGTCTCTCCCCTCTCCCCTGCTGCTCCTGGAGGCTCTGACTGGTCCCGGCCCCTGAGCCCTTCCACTTTCAGCTTCTTCCTTTCTGAGGGAAGCCTGTCCCCCACGGCAGTGACCTGCCCAAGAACACTGCTGGGAGGCCCCAGGGTGCTCCAGGCCCAGAGGTGGGTACTTTCTCCACCATCGCTGCCGCTGATTCCTTCCTGCTTACTGCCCCTGACGTCTCCGCCTTGGACAGGGCCAGGGCCCGAGGACAGCTCCCTTCCTGGCTCCTGCCTCCCATCTGGAGGAAGCTGAGGGCTCTTAACACCCAAAAAGAGGGCATCTCTGCAGCTGAGGGCAGGTGGCACCACAGTCCCACTCACCCCAAGATCATCACTACCTCCTGATCTGGCCTTGGGGGGCTCAACCACTAAAGAGAGCTCTGGGGTTACCTGGCCTCCCCAGGGCCCCAGATCAGCCCTACAAGACACGTCTGCAGGAGGGAGAATGTCCCCACAGAGGGGGGTCCTTATATTCCCACAGAGAGGGGCCCTCACACACCCCTCGATAGGAGTCCTTATGTCCTTGCAGACAGGGGTTTTCACATCCCCACAGACAGAAGTCCTTGTGTCCCCACAGACAGCGATCCTTTCATTTCTGCAGATGGGGGTCCTCGTATCCCCATAGATGGGAGTCCTTATGTCCTCACAGACAGGGATCCTCACTTCCCCAAGAGCGGGAGACTTCAAGTCCCCACAGACAGGGATTCTCACATCTCCACAGACGGAGATCCTCACGTCCCCACAGACAGAGGTCTTCATGTCCCCACAGATGCAAATGGTTTCCTCCCTGCAGACAGGGGTTCTCACGTCCCCACCAACAGGGATCCTTCCACCGCTGCAGAGAGGAGTCTTCACATCCCCACAGACAGGAGCCCCCATGTCCCCACCAATGGGGGTCCTCATGTCCCCACTGATGGGGACCCTCTCATCCTTGCAGACAGGGGTTCCTGTGTCCCCACAGACAGGGGTCTTCACGGCCCCTGCCTGCCTGCTCTCCCCCTGGGAAGGCGGGTCCACTCTCACCTCCCCGGCCTTCTTGCCTCCGTGGGGGCTGGCTTTGCCTTTCTGATAGATCCTCTTGAAGGTCTCGTCCCCGTACACCTGCCACTTCTCCTGGGAGAAGACCTTCGGCTTCCTCTGGCCGCCTCTCCTCCCAGCTGCCCTGCCCCTGCTGGCCGCACCCTCCCCGGCCGAGGTCCTCTGGGGGTCCTCCACGAGAACGGGGCTCTCCCCGGCGGGGGTGCCAGACGGGTCCTCCACAGCAGCCTGCCGGACGAGGGCCCGAGGGTGGGTGCTGGGGACGGCGGATAAGACCCCGGCGGGCCTGGGGCCGAGCAGCCTCGGCCTCCCAGGGCAGGCCTCCTGGGGGTGTCGCCACATGCGGGCACCCTCGACGAAGGGCAGCGAGTTGCTCCTGGTGACAGAGACGCACTCGGCAGTGGTGGAGAGCTGGGTGGGGACGGAGTGGAAGGACAGGGGCCGCGCCTTGTCTGGCGGCGGGCAGGTGGAGCGGGCCGAGCCGAGGGCGGCGTGCCGCCTGCGGCCGGGCTCCAGCGCCCGCATGTCGAAGTGGAAGGAGTCCTTGTAGGTGTAGGGCATGGGCAGGTCGATGCTGCCCTGCTTGGAGAGCACCGTCTTGCGGGGCCGCACTGTGTCCAGCTGCGGGTCGTCCACCACAGCCTGGTTGTGCGAGATGAGCCGGGCGATGCGCTCCTCCAGCCGCTCCAGGGCGGCCGCCCGCTCCCCGGGCCCCGGGCCCGCCTGGCCCTCGACGCCGTGCTCCGACAGGCTGGGCCGGGGACTGGCCGGCACCGGCGGCTGCTCCGCGCTGTCCGAGCGGGACAGGTAGCCCGAGTCGGAGCTCTCGCACTTGCGAAGCCGGACCTCGGAGCCCTTGGCCTCCCAGGCTTTCTCCCAGGACGTGGCGTGCTGCCGCTGCAGGGTACGCGGCTTGGGGGCCGCTGGCGACCGCGGCTCCAGCGCCTTCCTCCGCGCCGGCGGCCCCCCGGCGGCCCCAGGGCTCTCCGCGGCCGGAAGCGTGGCCGCGGCCCAGGCAGCAGCTTCCGGCGCGGCGGCGCCCGGGCCGTCATGGCCGCCCTGGCTGCCGTCGGCGCCGGGCGTCTCTCCGGGCCCGTCGCCCTCGTCCAGGAGGCCGGGGCCGGCGCCGTCCTGCTCGGAGGACCGCCGCGAGTTGTTGAGGTGCGTCTGCGTGCGCCGGTGCTTATACAGGTTGCTCTGGGTCTTGAAGGCGATGCCGCAGGTGGCGCAGGGAAAGGGCCGCTCCCCCGTGTGGGACCGGATGTGCTTCTCCAGCACGCTGGGCTTCAGGCAGTCCCGGGCGCAGTGCGGGCACAGGTATCGGCCGGCGCTTCGCCCCTTGCCGGGGCTGCCCAGCGGGGGCCCCGGACCTGGCGACGCCAAGGGGAGAGCACCGACGAGGCTCAGGGTCAGCACGGGGGCCGGCGGCTTCACCACCTGGGCAGGCCCAGGCCCTTCAGACTGCAGCAGGGGACTGAGGATGAACGGCAGGGTGGCCCCATCCAGGCTGCTGGACGCCAGCGCAGCACGTGGCTGCAGGCCCCCGGGAGGCACCGTGTGGTACAAGGGGAGCGGCAGAGCCTTCAGGAACATGGCAGGCGCCAGGCTTTGCTCTGGAGACAGGAGGATGGGGCCCAGGGTCAGGCGAGGAGAGGCCTGCCCGCCGGGGGGTCCAGGCGGACGGGGAGCAGGATTGTCCCTGGTGGGTGGGGTCTCCATCCCACATCGTCCAGCGACCTGCAGGAAAACAAGCAGGTATCACCGTGCAGTCAAGTCTTACCTGTCCCACTAAATCCTGACAATTGCTCCTCCCCCAAAGAATCCTAACTCTGTAAATCCACGGGGAAAATCCACTGGCACAGAGTCGATGCGGACTCATAGCAACCCATAGGACAGAGCAGAACCGCTCCAGAGGGTTTCCAAGACCATAAAACTTTACGGAAGCTAATTACCACATACATCTTTGTCCCATGGAATGGCTCCTGGGTTTTCCTGCTAGCTGAGCGCTTAAACCACACCACCACCAGAGCACCTCCCACCCCTTTACAAACTTGTTACCATCAAGTCAATGTCAACTCATAGTGACCTTGTTCGACAGAGTATAATTGCCCCACAGTGTTTCCAAGAAAAGCCTAGGGGGCAGTTCTAGTCTATTCTGTGGGGTCGCTGTGAGCTGCAGCTGATCTGATGACACCCGAAAACTGGGAGACAGAAAAGCAGGGATGAGCTTCTCGCCCGTGGTCTGTTCTTCCCACAGACCTCTGCCTAGCGTTCGGGTCCCTCAACACCACGCCACCTGCAAGGCCTCCTCACCCCCAGAACAGGAGACCTTCTCATTTTTTAAGGAAAATTCAAAAGCAATCATGGTTAGATTTCTCGGTGGCTCCTAGACAGCAAATACAAAAGAACGATGAAGGCTCCCTTTGTGACCTTGCCTCCTTTCCAACCGGCCGGAGAATCCCAAGACTGAGCTCCTGTCCATTCCACCGTCTCGCGGGTATAAAGCCCTGAAAGTCAGTGTTCTCAGCTCTAAGGACAGCACCAGGAGACAGAGCTGCTGGGAGGAGCCAAGTCCCAGGTAGTACAAACAGTTCATGCAGTTCTCTGCTAAGCTACAGATCAGAGGTTCAAGTCCATACAGAGGTGCCTTGGAAAAAAGCCCTGGCAATCCAGATCCGGACCCTCAGCCACTGAGAGTCCTGTGGAGCAGAAACCTACTGTGATGCATGGGGACTTGTCATGGGTCAGAGTCAACAGACTGACAGCTGGTCATCAGGAGGAGAAGTCCAGGGTTGGGAGGAGGGGAGGAAGGAGACAGAATCAGAGGGAAGGAAGGAGACCGGTAGGCTGGACTACACGAAGAAGAACAAGGCATCAGGATCAGAGGAAGACTCACTAACAGCCCTCATTAGGTGGATGACACCTCCTTGCTCAGTGAGGCAAAGAGGACGAGAAATGCCAGTGCAGATCAAAGACCACAGCCTTCAGCACAGACAGCAACTCAACATCAAGGACACAAAAATCCTCACAACTGGACCAGTAAACAACACTGTCATAAATGCAACAGGCATTGAGGTTGTCAAGGATTTCCTTTTACAATGACCGAGGACCAAAACAACATGGCAGAAAGAGAACCCAGAAGGCAGACAGATCCATGTGAGTGGGTGACTACACTGACTTGTGACTGGAAGAACTGGATGGTGCCTGGCCACTACCAGTGATAGCTGTGATGGAGCTCACAAAGTTGAGTCTCACTGGCAACACAAAAATAAAAAGGGGTACACCGTGAGATCCCCACTAGATGACTGCAATTGATGGTCCGGGGGCCTCAGGGTTCCCCTGCAAGCATGGCCCCTGGCCCTGATGCTGCACATGTTCATAAACCACAATGGAGGTCAACTCTTTGGAGAGGAATGGATTGGACTTTGCAGCACAGAGTGACCACATGATGTGTGCACTTGATGCTTCTGTGCATCCATAGGATGTTGTCCTGCTGACTTCTTACTGGAGGCGGGGGAGTGGGTGGAGAGGAGGGGACAGGAGATTGTTGGGACGATAGGACATGTATGGAGCAGAGAGGAAGAGTATGCTATCACCCAGCAGGGAAAGCAGTGGGAGCAGCTTATAGATGGGCATGCAAATTTATATGGGAATGTACATTTTTACTCAATTATAATAATAAATAAAAGAAAGAAAAACAAAGGATTTCATTTTACTTGGATCCACAATCAATGTCCAAGGAAGCAGCAGTCAGGAAATCAAAAGATACATTGCACTGGGAAAATCTGTTGTAAAAGACCTCCTTAAAGTATTGAAAAGTTAAGATGTCACCTTGCAAACTAAAGTGGGCCTGACCCAAGACATGGTATTTTCAGTCCCATCATACACATGCAAAAGCTGGAAAATAAGGAAGACAGGAAAAGAATTGACACTTTTGAATTGTGCTGTTGGAGAAGAACACTGAATGCAACATGCCAAAAGAACAAACAGATGTGTTCTGCAAGAAATACAACCAGAGTGTTCTTGGAAGCAAGGATGGTGAGACTGCATCTTACTTTGGACATATTGTCAGGAGGGATCAGCCCTCGAAGAAGGACATTGTGCCTGGTAAAGTAGAGGGTTAGCAAAAAAGAGGAAAACCCTCAAGGAGATGGACTGACACAGTGGCTGCCACAATGGGCTTAAGCACAAGAATAATTATGGACATGGTGCAGGACTAGGCAGTGCTTCATTCTGTTATGAGTCACTGTGAGTCAGAACCAACTGTACAGCACCTAACAACCACAGCAACCTTGACATCAGTGAGGCTCGGAGTGGACAGGAGGCCTGGGCACACAGACCCCACCACCTATGCCAAGTAGAAGGAATAGAGGAACCTGCCGCTTCTCAGGCAGCAACAGATGAATGAGCCCCAGAGCACCCAAGAGTGGCCCAGGAGCCACCAGAAAACTACAGATCAGTGGAAAGGCTGTAAGAGGGGTGTCTCAGTGGAGACTCCTGGGGAGCTAGTGGTTGAGCACCATGAATCTCCTCCAGTGTAAGCCCCACCAAGGGGAAAGAGGAAGAGAAAGGAGGCCCTGAACTGATGGCCTGCGGTGCAAGGAATGGACTCCAATACAGAAATTGTGGAAGAAGAGGACCTTGTCTCTGACACACCTGCAGGATTGTCCTTTGGCTTTCTCAGTAGCCTGTTCTGTGGTCACCACACAGGCGATGCGTGTTGATGAGATCGTGTGGACTGACACATCCTTCCTGGGGAGCCCCCCAAGACCTGGCCACTACCCTGCACTCTGAATCAAGGAGGGAGAAGGTCCTGTTACCCATGGGCTGATGGGGAAACTGAGGACCAAGGCTGGAGAGGGCTTGCCAGAAGACCTCTCCTTGGGTGTGGCGAGGACAGGACTGGGGAGCTTCCTGACTCCTGCCATCTAGACTTATGGCCTAGTGTTCCCTTGCAGCACCCTCAAGCCAAGGGCAGTCATACAGAGAACTCAAGGATTCTCCAACTTCTTTGTCCTACCACCTGCCCAGCTATCTACCTGTCCTCAACACCCACACCACCTAAAACCAAACACCAGTGACCATGCAGCCACTCTACTCAGTGGCCTGCTGTATGTCAGAGTAGAACTATGCTCCACAGGGTGTTCACTGGCTAAATTTTCAGAAGCAGATTGCCAGACAACTCTCCTGAGGACCTCTGGGTGAACTCAAGCCACCAGCCTTTCAGTTAGTGGCAGGCCTGTAAGCTGTCTGCACTAGCAGGGACTCTAAGGGAGTATGACTCTGGGATCATATGGCAGGGATTCCCTGTGAAGGCCAACACTGTCTCTGTAGCATTCTGACTGAGAAAATCTGGTAAAGGAAGCTACCCACTTGTTTTACCTACTTGAAGCCTCAAACTTAACCAGTTTTCTGGTGGTAGTGGTACTTGCTAGAAAAACGTCCTGTCCAGGGGTCTGTTTTGTGTCTGGCCAGTCTCAGTGATGTGGAATCAGAGCCACCTTCTGAGCCTAACCAATCAACCAGTTGTCATCAAGTTGATCCCAACAGATGGAAGCCCCATGTATGCCAGAAGAGAACTTTGCCCCATAAGGTTTTCCATAGCTGCATATTTGAAAGTCAGTCACTGAGAGACCTTTCTTTCAAGGCACTTTTGAGTGAACTCAAATCTCCAGCCTTTCAGTTAGAGGCTGGCTGAGTGTGTTTCTTCACACCACCCAGGTTCCCCCGTCTCTGTCACCTAGTTCACTGCCATTCTTTAGTGCACACATACGGCTTTATGGAGGGGAGGGGAATAGACAAGAAGCAGACAAAAACAGCCTACAAATGGGTTTGGGGTAAGAAAGAACATGGAAATGCCATAAATACATCTTAAAAATTCATACCTGGGCAGCCGGTAACTAAAAAAGAGCAAAAATGGCCCTACTGATATCAGATCAAATAGGCTTTGAATAAAAACCTATTACAAGAGATAAAAGCATTACATATAATAATAAAAGGGTCAATTCATCAAGAAGGCATAACAAACATAAACATATATGCTCCTAACATCAATGTTCCAAAATACATACAACAAATACTCTCTAATATGAAAAGAGAAACAGACATCTCAGCAGTAATAAGTGGGGACTCTGACGTACCACTTTCAATTCTAGGTAGAGCATCTACAAAGAAAATCAATAAAGACATTGAAAATTTAAATAAAACCATAAGTCAGTTTAACCTAATGAATATGCACAGGACTTTCCATCCTTCGCAGAATAATACACATTTTTCTCCAGTGCATATAGATCATTTTCCAGAATAGACCATATGTTAGGCCATAAAACTAGTCTTGACAAATTTAGAAAGGTTGAAATAATACAGAGTTTTTTCAGACCATAGCAGTCTAAAACTAGAAATCAACAACAGGAAGAATAAAGAAAAAAACAACTACATGGAAATTAAATAATATGCTACCAAATATATCTATATATATTGGGTCACAGAAGAAATAAAAAAATCAAAAGAATACTTATAATCAAAAATGGCAACACAACAAACCAAAACCTTCGGGACAAAGCAAAAGCAATGATAAGAGTACAATTCATAGCTATAAATAGCTGCATTAAAAAAATAAGTAAATAAAAGCCAAAATCAGTAACTTAAACCAACAACTTGAACAAATAAAGGGCAGAGCCAAAGAAGCCTAAAACTGCCAAAAGAAGGTAATGATACAGATCAGACCTGAAACAAACAAAAGCAAAGAACAACAGAAAAAAGAATCAACACAACCAGAATTTAGTTTTTTAGAAGACTCAGTAAAAGACAAACTGCTGGCTAGACTGACAAAAGAAAAAAGAGAGAGAGAGAAAAGGCAAATAACCAAAAAGAAATAAAACTGTAGACACTACAACTGACCCAACTGAGATAAAGAAGACCAAAACAAAATACTATGAAAATTTGTATTCCAACAAATTAAAACCTGGATGAAATGGGACAAATTCCTAAAAAAACACAACCTACCTAAACTAATTCAAAAAGAGGTAGAAAATTTAAGCAGACTCATAGCATAACAAGATACTGAAAATGTCATTTTAAAAAAACTGCCAACAGCAATAACAAAAGCCTAAGACCAGATGGTTTTACTCAGGAGTTTTATCACCAAATATTCAGAAAAGAGCTGACACCAATTCTTTCAAACTCTTCAAAAACACAGAAAAGGAAAGAATATTTCCTTAATTCATTCTATGAAGTCCCCATCACCCTGAAACCAAATCCAGGTAAAGACACTACACAATAAAGAAAATTGCAGACCAGTATCCCTCATGAATAAAGACATAAATTTTAAACAAAATCCTAGCCAACAGAATTCAACAACACATCAAAAAAGAAAAAGAAAAAAAAAAAACCTCAAATCATACACCACAACCAAGTGGGATTTGTACTAGTAATGCAAAGATGGTTTAACATTGGAAAATCAATTTGTGCTAGTCACCACATAAATAAAACAAAGGAAAAGACGCACATGATCAAGTAATTGATGCAAAAAAAGCTTTTGATAAAATCCAATATTTTCCTGATTAAAAGAAAACCCTCAGCAAAATGGGAATAGAAGGAAAACTTCTCAACATAATTAAGAATATATATGCAAAACGACAGCCAGTATTATTTCAGTGGAGCAAGACAGAACACATTACACTTTAGAACAGAATTGAGACAAGGATTATCACCACTCATATTCAATATTGGACTGGAATTTCTAGCCAGAGCAATAAAGCAAGAAAAAGAATTAAAGGTATCCAAATTGAAAGTGAAAAAGTAAAATTATCCTTGTTCACAGATGACATGATCCTATACATAGAAAACCCTAAAAATTCCATAAGAAAACTGCTCAATCTAATAGAAGAATTCAACAACCCTACAGGGCACTAGATCAAAGCACAAAAAATAGTTGGATTCCTTTACACTAAAAAGGAGTATTCCAAAAAGGAAATCAAGAAAATAATAACATTTACAATAGTCACAAAAATGATAAAATACCTCAGACTTAACCAGGAACTTGAAGGTTAAT
Source organism: Heterohyrax brucei (assembly GCA_028571685.1). Taxonomy (NCBI): domain Eukaryota; kingdom Metazoa; phylum Chordata; class Mammalia; order Hyracoidea; family Procaviidae; genus Heterohyrax; species Heterohyrax brucei. The sequence continues at coordinate 87,682,608 of CM053156.1, read as the reverse complement.
TACTACGTATTTTATCATTATTAAGCAATGTCAGAAGCATCAAAGGAAGATGGAAGGAATACACAGAGCCACTAACATAACCAAAAAGAATTGATGGACGCTCAACCATTTTAGAAGGTAGCATATGAGTATGATCAGGAAGCAACAGTACTGAAGAAGAAGTCCAAACAGTACAGAAGGTACTGGTAAAAAACAAGATTCCAGGAACTGACAGAACACAAACTGAGATTTTCAGTAAATGAAAGCAGTGCTGGAAGTGCTTATTCATCTCTATCAAGGAATTTGGAAGACAGCTACCTGGCCGACAGACTGAAAGAGATCTATAGTTATGCCTATCCTCAATAAAGATGATCCAATCAAATGTGGAAATTATCAGACAATACCATTAATATATCATATGCAAATAAAATTTTGCCCAAGTGGCCACAGAGGTATATTAATGGGAGCTGTCAGAAATTCATGCCAGATTCAGAAGAGGACATGGAACCAGGGATATCATTGCTGATGTCAGATGGATCTTGGCTGAAAGCTGGGGATACCAAGAAGATGTTTACTTGTGTTTCACTGACTATGCAAAGGCATTCCACATGTGCAGAACCTAACAAATTTTCAATAATATTGCGGAGAATGGAAATTTCAGAACACTTAACTGTGCTCTTAGGGAATCTGTATATGGATCAAGAGGCAATTGTGAGAACATAAGGAGGGGACACAGCATGGTTTAAAGTCAGAAAGGGGGTGTGACGGGGTTGTATCTTTCACCACACCAATTAAATCTGTGTGCTGAGCAAATGATTCAAGAAGCTGGACTGTATGAAGAAGAACAAGGCATCAGGATTGGAGGATGACTCATTAACAGTCTGCATTATGCAGATGACACCACCTTACTCAGTGGAAGTGAAGATTTGAAACACTGTTGAAGAGCAAGGACCACAGCCTTCAGTATGGATTACACCTCAACATCAAGAAAACAAAAGTCCTTACAACTGGACTAGTAAGCAACATCATGATAAATGGAGAAATGATTGAGGTTGTCAAGGGTTTCATTTTACTTGGTCCACAATCAACACACATGGAAGCAGCAGTCAAGAAATTAAAAGATGCAATGCATTGGGAAAATGTGCTGCAAAAGATCTCTTTAAAGTACTGAAAACTAAAGAAGTCACCTTGATGATTAAAGTGTGCCTGACCCAAGCCATCATATTCATGTGAAAGCTGGACAATGAATAAAGAAGACAGAAGAAGAATTGATGCTTTGAATTGTAGTGTTGGAGATGAATGTTGAATGTGCCATCAGTTGCCAAAAGAACCAACAGATCTGTTCTGGAAGAAGTGCAACCAGAGTGCTTCTTGGAAGCAAAGATGGCAAGACTGCATCTCACATACTTTGGACGTGTTTGTCAGGAGGGATCAGTCCTTGGATAAGGACATCATGCTTGGTAGAGTGAAGGGTCAGTAAAAAAGAGGAAGACCCTCGACGAGATGGATTGACACAGTGGCCACAACAATGGGCTTAAGCATAAAAACGACTGTGGACATGGTGCAAGACTAGGCAGTGTTTCTTTCTCCTGTTCAGAGTCGCTGTGAGTCAGAACCGACTCAATGGCACCTAGCAACAACAACATGGGGCTCCATTAAAAAAACACCTGCATGAAACCAAAAGGTCAACCATCACCCTAAAGGAAAGATAGGAGGACAAAGGGGCAGGGACATTATAGAACTGGAAACAGAATAACCAGAATGCAACTAAAGAGAGTACTGACTTGTTATGAAAATGTGACTAATGTCACTGAACAACAATGGTAGAGGTTCCCAAACAGAAACCATACCTGCTGTCTAGACTTTTCACCAAAAAAAAGCAAGATATTTTTAAAAATTAATTTTTTTTTCTTTAATTCATACCTGGGACTCTGAAGGAGAAAGTTATGGAGAAAGATGTTAAACATATTAAACATACTGGACTTTTCAGAGAGATCCTGAGGCTGAGACTACAGCTTTAATGATGAATTTCCCAAGTATCAGTACCTCCTGGACCACCATCACCCCTGTCAGGCATGGTCCTTACCTCCCCCACGACTAGGTAACAGAGTCTCTTTCACTTGAACACTATTACAAACAGTGTCATCACCAAAAAGATAAGATCACTGTGCTCTCTAAGAGCTGTTATAATAGATAACTTCATTTTTATAATGCACACCGTGGGCACCTTATATAATTTTGCACACCATAAGTAGTGCAGTTGCACACCTTTGGGAACACTAATTAACCTTGACCTGGACACCCTCAGATCTAGAGCATCCAGAGGACTCTGCATTCTGCGCTCTGCTCTGTGGCCCCGATCCCCGGGAGACTGTGGCAATGCGCTCCCTGTGTTTTGGCTGTTTCCAGTTGAGACAGCCCAATGGGCAGCACCAGTAGTCAGCAGAGCAACGAGACAGGCGTCAGCATGGTTCCCTCTACAGAAAGCCACTCTGGTGCCCAGCAGCTCCCTCCAGTCCTCAATAACAGTTCCTACACCTTGACTCTTAGGCCTAGGGATGGGGAAACTATTGCCACCAGTCCTAGGAATTGTCACCACCCCTAACCTGGTCCACTCTATCCACTGCAAATAGTCCCCTCCTTAAATTCCCCTGGAAGGGCTGTGGTGGTTCAGTGGTAGGACTCTCACCTTCCGTGCAGGAGCCTCAGGTTTGATTTCCAGCTAACGCAGCTCACACACAACCACCACCTGTCTGTCAGTGAAGGCTTATGTGTTGTCACTGTGCTGAAGAGGTTTCAGTGGAACTTCCAGACTAAGATGGACCAGGAAGAAAGGCCTAGTAATCTCCTTCCCAAAATCACCCAGTGAAAACCCAGTGGAGTACAAAACTAACCCTGGGGTAGACTCAGGACTGAGCAGTGATTTGTTCAGTTGGGCGTGCTGGCAGCGTGAGTCAAGGCTAACTGGATGGCAGCTGACAACCACAACTAAACACCCCCCAGTGCAGCCCATGACCACAGCTAAACTCCTCCCACTGTAGCCAATGACCACAACTAAACTCCTTTCACCGTCCCCCCAGTGTGCCATCTGCCAGGACCCCATAGGTTACAACCCTTTTCTTAGTCATCTAGTGCTGCTGTAACACAAAGACCACAGATGGATGGCTTCAACACATAGAAACTGATTTTCTCATAGTAAAAGACAAACCCCACTACCATCGAGTCGATTCCAATTCCTAGGGCCTATACGACAGAGCAGAACTGCCCCCAGAGTTCCTGAGGCACTCCTGGTGGATTCAAACGGCCAGCCTGTGGGTTAGCAGGCATAGCACTTAGCTATACCACCAGCGTTTCCTCCTCACAGTCAAGGAGGCTGCAAGTCCCAATCCAGTGCGTCACCCCAGGGAAGGCTTTCTCTGTGGCTCTGGAGGAAAGTCCTTGTTGTCAGTCTTGCCCTGGACTGGGAGCTTCTGAGGTGCAAGAACTCCAGGTCCAACTGACAGGCTCTGCTCCTGGCACTGCTTCTTTCTTGACAGATTAGGTCTGCAGCTCCCTGCTTGCTTTCCTTTCCTTTTAAACCCCCAAAATTCCTTCATTGTATAATACAGTCTTACATGTTGAGTCCTGCCTCCCCATTTTCCCTCACTAAATCACAGAGGCAGCAGTTACAATGTATGGGAACATCACACAATACCAGGAATCATCACCTAGCCAAATAGTTACACACAAGTCTGAGGGGCTACGATTCAATCTACGATACCACTGCAGGTGTGAATCACGGCAGGGGTGAGTTTCCCCAGACACAAAGGGCACCCCTCACTTTCGCCAGGTTTTTGAAGGGTTTGAAGGACAGGGGCACCGACTTACATGGCAGCACCCCACACCCTGAAGGCAGGGCCTGGCCCAAAAGCTGCTTGGTACCAACTGGGCAAACCCCTGGAGGCCACCACTGTGGCATCTACCAAACTCACTCTGTGTGCTGATGAAAGAGAGTTTCCTAAACAAATTGGGGCAGCTCAGCAGGAAGAAGAGTTGACAACCTGAAATACGTGATGCAGACAACCTGGTGAGCTGAAGCGTGGGCTCAGGTGGGCAATTGCCTTGTTTTCACAGGCAGAGCAGTGGCCTCCCTGCAGATGGCCAACAGGTTTAGAGCAAAAAGCAGGCTATCAGGTCAAAGAGGCAGGAGAGGGAGCCTGCTGCTTCTGGTCTGCTACCTCTGGCGGGGTCCCGGGGTGCCTCAGCTGAAGAGGGAAAAACCCAGGTTGAAGTCCCAGTTTTGCCACTCACCCATCATGTGGCTTCAGGGAGCTACTTTAACTCCAGGGACTGTCATTTGTAAAATGTGCATCAAAGAGGATTACGGCTCCTACCAAAAGCACTTATCACAGCGCGAGAGCGTTGGAGCAATCTGTCGACAATCACGAGAATGCTTTTCTCTTTTTTGTTCCCAAGTAACTCACAAGTACCAGCCTGAGGGGAGAGAAAGGTTTCTCAGGTTCCCAGCGCAGTGGATGCCACGCCCTGCAGCATTCCAGGGGCCAGCGAGCACCAAGTCAGCTAAAGGTACAGCAAGGAGCCCCGGTGGCACAGTTCGACTGCTGACTGAAAGACGGGCGGTTCAGATCCACCAGCCGCTCTGCTGGAGAGAAGACCTGCCATCTGTTCTCTTACAGACAACCGCTTAGCAACCCCCTGGGGTAATTCTGCCAGACAGGGTCTTTATGAGGGGACAGAGACTCCACAGCCATCAGTTTGGTTCAGCTTGGCTTTCTTGGCATCACCCGGGTAAGGCGATGTCGGTGCAGTGGTTGTGCTCCTGGCGTTTGCCCTGCTGCCAGTGGTGAAGCCCACCAACCACTCTGCTGGAAAGAAGACCCTCCGCCAGCTCCCATAAAGACTGCAGCCTGGAAACCTATGGGGCAGGTCTGTTCCACCATATGGAGTCCCAAGGAGTCGGGCTCCATATCCCTTAACAGCAGCCACAGTTCTAAGAGCAGGCACATGTTGGGCAAACCAGGATGTCAGGGTCCCTCCAGGGGTACCCGAGGAATGAAAAGTCCTTCCCACTGTAGTTATGGAGACAGACACGGAGTGACCACTGTATCAGATACTGATAAACCAAAAAAAACCAAACCCACTGCCGTTGATCCAGTGCCGACTCACAGTGACCCTGTGTGACAGAGTAGAATTGCCCCATAGGGTTTTCAAGGACAGCCTGGTGGATTCAGACTGCCAACCTTTTGGTCAGCAGACATTGCACCTAACCGCTACACCACCAGACTATGATAAACACTATAGAAAAAACAGGACAGGAGAAAGGAAAACGAGTATGTGAGGAAGGTGGGGGGAGGGGCAAGAAAGGAGGGAGGGCTACAATTTTCAACGGTCCAGGCTAGTCCCATCGAGAAGAAGGTGCGGGAACGAACCCGCAGAGCTGGGGATGGCGTGAACATGCTGATATCAGGAGGAAGAGCCTTTCAAGCAGAGGGAGCAGCCAGTGCAAAGGCCTGAAGTGAACATGTGTCCAGTATGATTGTGGCATCAGGGACTGAACCCAAGAGGCTCCACTCACAGCTTCTAGCCTGGTCAGCAGTGTTTGGGGCAAGACTCTCCTTTCTCTGAGTGTTTGTCTCTCCACCTGCAAAGTGGGAAGAAACATGTCTGGGCACAAAACATCCTGAAATTGTATACACAGCAGAGCCCGGGTGGTGTAGTGGTTAAGAGCTCAGCTGCTAACAAAAAGCCTGGCAGTTGGAATCTACCAGGCATTCCTTGGAAACCGCACTGGGCAGTGCTACTCTGTCCTACAGGGTCACTAGAAATTGGATGGACTCAAAGGCCATCAGTCTGAGTCCTGGTTTAGAGGCACCACATTCACTTCCATTGCGAGCTAGGAGGTCTGTCCTTAGAACTGTTGTGACATTCACCCTTTATGGCAGAAGGGGAAAAGTCAAGCTTTAAGCTTTCATTGTCGGCTGGCAGACAGGACTGACAGGAAGGTGAGAGCTGTTATCAGGTGGCCCTCCTTCCTCCACAGAAGGCCACATTAAAGGTGGCCATTGCTGGCTGCTACGTATCCCCTAAGCAACTCTTCCCATGGTGGGCTGGACGTGCTTGGGGTCAGTTATCATCCTGTGCCACTTAGAACCCAGAAGATGAAACAAAACACAGCATGGCCATTGACAACTGCCAGCAAACTAAACAGATGTATTTGTTTACAATGTGAAATGATGTAACATGGACTACTGCATTTGTAACGGTTGATTATTTTCTATAATTACAGTCATTAGCCAGGATAATGGCCAACAGATGAAACACTGGATTCAACGAAGGGGTCAGGAAAAGGGTTCCAAATACTGGTGTGACTCAGAGCATTATAAGAGTTAACCCCCACATAGTCAAGGGAGTGCCCTTTGTAAACACAGAGCAGGCACACTGAATGCAGTAAGCAAATACTCATGGCAGGGGCCTGTGGGCTTTGCTCATAAAGGATCTATGTCCACTGTGATGACCTCTGTCTGCTGACCTCAGACATGGCAAGAGCTGCTGATTCCTAGACCCTCTCCATCCTCAGCAGGTGTACCCTGCACAGATCTGGGGTTTTCTCATCTTTATTTAAGGTATAGTTCACATACAGTAAAATCCACTCTTTCCACACACTGCACTACGGATGGGAACACAAGATTACAATCATGTAACCACCATGCACTCAAGCTACAGAAGAGTTCCAGTATATACTACCCCCAAATTTCCTGTACCCCTTTTGGTCATCCCCTCCCACACTCTGTGTCCCTGGCAACCACTTATCTATTTTCTGTGCCCATAGTTTTTCCTTTTACAGAATGTCATACAAATGGAATCTTCCTTCTTCTTCCACTGAGTATAGTGCCATCCAGAGTTATCAAGCTGTGTATTTCAGGACTTCATTTATTTTCATTGCTGCATACTATTCCACTGAAAGAGCAGCAGTCAGGTGACTAAACACTTGGCTGCTGACCAAAAGGTCAGTGGTTCAAACCCACCAGCCACTCTGTGGGAGAAAGATGGGGCAGTCCACTTCTGCAAAGGTTATGGCCTTGGAAACCCTATGGGATGCCATCTTAGTCACCTGAGAGGTGGAGTCAGCCAAGCCTGAGGACCTGGCTGGGACTGGCTGCCACACTGAGCAACAGTGCCTGTCTGGATAGTGCTTGTCACAGAAGAAAAGCTGTTTTTAAGACAATCATACAGACACAACGTAGTGGTGACTGGCAGTTGAGTGTGGCAGTGCCCTGACCCATCCCTTCTTTGAGCCATATCTAGCACCTGCAGACACAGCCCCTGAAAGACTCCACAAGTAGGTTACCATCTTTGTCAGCTAGGATGTGGGGCCTGCCACCCCTGAGGACCCAGCTAGTACCAGCTGCTGCTGGACAGCACCTCTCTCAGCAGAAAAGCAACTCTCAAGAAAATTGTATCCAGAGAACACAGCAGTGGCTGCCAGCCAAATGTGGCAGTGCCATTTTCCTTCCCTTCACTGAGCCACACCACAGCATCTGCTGACAAGCCCCTGAGAGACTCCATAAGTAGGGCACCGCCTTTGTCAGCCAGGAGACAGGGCCTGTCACCCCTAAGAGACCAGTTGGGGCCATCTGCCAAGCCAAGCAGAATCGCAGGGCTGGCATCTCTCTCACCAGAGAAGCTATACATAAGCCAGTTGCACCTAGAGAATGCAGCAGTAGCTGGCAGTCATGCCAAGCAGTGCCCTTACTTCTTTCTTAGAGCTATGCCACAGCTCCAACTGGTACACCACCAGAGGAGTTGAACTGCTTTTTGATGGTGTGAAGACAACAATCAACATCTAACTATATAAAGAAGCAGAACACCATAGCTCCAGAAAGCTCTCAAAATAAAAGAATCAAAAAACGTCCCCCAGATGAAGAAGGCCGCCTGAAATTATCGGAGGTAGAATACAAAAGAATTATGTATAAAGCCCATCTAGAGAGTAAAAAAAGTGCAGCGGAACAAAATGAAAAGTAAGCTATATGAACTGCTAGGACATCAATGATCTGAAATCCAGCAGAGATCAATAATAAAATTATAGAGTTACACAATTCAACACAGTCAAAAGAGTAAGAGGAAATGGAATGCAGAATTAGCGAGACTGAAGATAAAGCAACTGACACCAGTATTTATGAGGGGAAATCAGACAAAAGAATCAAGAAAAATGAAGAAGCATTAAGAAGCATATGGGACTTCATCAAGAGGGATAATATGCAAATAATTGGAGTTCCTGAACAGGGAGACATAGCAGAAAACACAGAGAGAACTGTTGAAGAGTTGTTGACAGAAAATTTCCCTGACATGAAAGAAGAAAATATAGCTACTCGAGATGCTTATCAAACTCCACAAAAGGTAGACCCCAAAAGAAAGACACCAAGACACATTATAATCAAGCCTAATAAAATGAAACATAAGAAGAGGCTCTTAAAGGCAGTGATGCTTAAATCAAAACTAACATACAAAGAGAAGCCCTGTAGGCTTTCATCTGACTTCTCAGCAGAAATAGTGTTGGCAAGAAGACAAGGGCATGACACATACAAAGCCGTGAAGAAGAAACCAAGAATTCTATAGCCTACAAAATTGTCTCTTAAATATGACAGTGAAATTAAGATATTCTCAGATAAACAAAGACTTAGAGACTTTGCAAAAACCAAACCAAAGCTACAAGAAATACTGATGTTCTTTGTTTAGAAAAACAATATCAAATGTATACTCAAGGATGCAATGCAGGACAAAGCATCCAGAGGCCTACTCAGGGAAGTCACTAAGCTCAATCAAAGCTAAAATATTAAAAGAAGGGAACAGTGCCCTTAGCATGAAGACTATGACATCATCACACTGTAAAGATATAACCCTTTCAGATGGAGAGGAAGTTAAGAAAAAATACAGAAGTTAAAGATTAAACTTAGAACATTAAAGGGGATCAAAGGGGGTAGCTTCTAACAAAGTAGCAAACTAACAAAGTGACCTGTCAAAACAAGACATAACACAGGAGTCTCAACAAATACAAAACCAACAATGAAAAAGATGAAAAGTAAACCCATAAAAAACAACAGAATATTAAGAGAAACAAAGAAAACATCAACAGTACAAAAATAAAGGCACCAAAATGACAGCACTAAACACATACCTATCAATAATTACACTAAATGTAAATGAATTGAACACTCCATTAAAGAGGCTGAGAGTAACATCTTGGATCAAAGAACGCAATCCATCTATATGTTGCTTACAAGAAACATACCTTAGACTCAAAGATATGAACAAACTGAAAATCAAAGGATGGCAAAATCTATACCAAGCTAACAACATATAAAGAAGAGCAGGAGTGGCAATACTAATCTCAGATAAAATAGATTTTTATGTAAAATGCACCATCGTGGACAAGGATAGTCACTATTCATTGCTGAAAGGTTCAATACATAAGCAGGATATAACAATATTAAATATTTATGCACCCAATACTAGAGCATCCAAACACATCAAATAAATGCTGCCAACATTGAAAAATAATAGAGATCACTCCACAATATTAGTAGGAGACTTCAACACTTCACTTTCCATAACGGACAGATCACCCAGAAAAAAGCTAAGTAAAGATACAGAAGATCTTATTGTAGCAATTAACCAACTACACCTCATTGTCATATACAGAACATTTTACTCAACAACAGATAAGTACACCTTCTTTTCCAGTGTACATGGAACATTCTCCAGAATAGACCACATATTAGGCCATAATGCAAGTCACAGCAAAATCCAAATCAGTGAATTATTGCAAAGGATCTTCTCAGACCATAAAGCCATAAAAGTTGAAATCAATTGCAGAAAAAACACAGAAATCTGAACTGAAGGAAACTGAACAATACCTTGCTCAAAAATCCACAGGTTATAGAAGAAATCAAAGACACAGTAAAGAAGTTTATAGAATCAAATGAGAATGAAAACACATCCTACCAGAACCTATGGGATACAGCAAAAGCAGTGCTCAGAGGTCAGTTTCTTTCTGTAAATATATACATGCTGAATGAAGAAAGGGCCCAAACCAAAGAATTAACCCAACAACATGCACAGGCAGAAAGAGAACAACAAAAGAACCCCTCAGGTACCAGAAGAAAACAGATAATAAAGATCACAGCAGAACTACATGAACTAAGAATTAACAAAACCAAAATCTGTTTTTTTTTTTTTCTTTTTAAAGATCAGCAAAATTGATAAACCACTCACTGAATCACTGAACTTACAAAACAAAAGCAGGAGAGGAAACAAATAACCCGAATAAGAAAAAGATAGGAGATGTCACAACAGATGCAACCAAAATCAAAAGTACCTAACAGAATACTAGGAAAACTGTACTCTAACAGATTTGAAAACCTACAGGAAATGGACAAATTTCTAGAGTCACATCACCTACTGTCATGCACTGAATTGTGTCCCCCCAAAAATATGTTTAATAATGCAGCTGGGCCAGGATTCCCTGTATTCTGTGACTGTCCTCCGTTTTGTGATGTTCTGGTGCTGTAAATCCTAATCTATGCCTGTGGTTAACAGAGTGGATTATGTTACAGAGGACTAGAGTGGGACTGTAAATCCTTTCATCCTACAAGAGATAAAAGGAAAGGGAAGCAAGCAGAGAATTGGGAACCTCACCTCATTAAGAAAGAAGCACCAGGAGTAGCGCATCCTTCAGACCTGAGGTTCCTGTGCCAAGATGCTCCCCAAACAAAGACTGATACAACACAGGAACTTTCCTCCAGAGCTGACAGAGGGAAAGCCCTCCTCTGGAGCAGACCCCCTGAATCCGGACTTGGAGCCTACCAGACTGTAAGAATAAATATTTCTCTTTTAAAGCCAACTACTTTGTGGCATTTCTGCTAGAGCAGTACCAGATAACTAACACACTTAACCAAAGTTATCACAAGCAGAAGTAAAAAAACTTAGTAAACCCATCACAAAAGAAGAGATTGAAAAAATAATCTAAAAACTACCAACCAAAGCAAGTCCTGCCCCAGACAGCTTCACCAGAGAATTCCACCAAACTTTTAGAGAGGAGTTAATTCCAATACTACTGAAGCTTTTTCACAACATAGCAAAGGATGGAGTATTCCCAAATTCATTCTGTGAAGCCAGCATAACCCTGACACCAAAGCCAGAGATAAATCTTGAGAGGGAAGGAAAAGCTTTTAAGAAGATACCACTGAAATTCCAGAAGGCCTGGGTACAGGGCTTGTAAGCCTGTGAATGAGTGATTGTAAACAGCTGAAAACAGCTGGAATGCATATCAGATCCTCGAAAACGACCTGCTGAATGTGACCACTGCAGCCATAGCCAGGCCTACATACTTTCTTCCTTGAGAGATGAATTCACCTGAGGAAGTAACTTTGTTATGCTGTTTAGAAAAGAAGGCACCAGTTTACTTTGTGAAGAACTTCACAAAACCTATTCAAATCAATGCCTGCTTTCTGCCTGATGCCTAAATTAGGGTTGGGGCACCAGCATCCCTCCACCCCCCTTAGAAATCCTGAGATAATCTTAGTTTCTAAGGAGAAGGTCAAAGTCCAGATGCCTCTCTCTGGCACCAGCCTAAGATGCTCCCTCCTCCCCCCCATAGAAATCCTTGATAAGCCCAGTTTCTAAGGAGGGGGTAGCTTCTTCCCATGTAACTTAATGCTAACTGCTTATCTAGTGCCTCTTTAACTATGCTGGACCAATAGAAATGCAATATGAAAATCTGTATACCTGTAACTGCCAATTAAGAAAAATATATGGAAATTGCTTTCTTGGAAAAACGTATCAATAGATACATCTGATAACAGAACAGGGTGCACGGTTATTTTTCAGACTTGAGTCCATGCACCGCACCACTAGCTAATAAACAGCCTCTTCATCTACAGACAAGATGGTGTTCAAGGTGTTTTCTACTCTGTGAGCCGAACTTATCTTTTTCCTGCTACAATCCCACAAAAAAAAAAAAAAATACAGAACAAGATCACTCATAAACCTAGATGCAAAAATCTACAACAAAAGCCTAGCCAATAGAATTCAACAACATATCAAAAAAACGATTCATCATGATGAAACTGGATTTATGCCAAGGAAGCAAGGCTAGTTCAACATCAGAGAAACAGTTAATGCAGTCAACCACATAAATCACACTAATAATAAGAACCACCTATTTTGTCAATTGATGCAGAAATGCCTGTGTCTTAGTTGGCTAGTGCTGTTCTAACAGAAATACCAGAGTGGATGGCTTTAACAAAAGAAAGTTTATTTTTATGCAGTCTAGCAGGCTACAAGTGCAAATTCAGGATGTCTACTCGAGAAGGCTCTCCCCCTTGTTGGCTCTGGAGGAAAGTCCAGCATTGCATCAGTCTTTGTCCAGGGAGCATTTTGACACAGGAACCTCAGGTCTGAAGGATGCGCTCTTCTCCTGGTGCTGCTTTCTTGATGGTGTGAGGTTCCCAATTCTCTGCCTGCTTCCCTTTCCTTTTATCTATCTCTTGTAGGATGAAAAGATTAAGGGCAGTGCAAGCCATATCCAGGGAAACTCCCTTTACAGTGCAGCAGGGAGGAGATCTTACAAAGGGATTTACAGCCCCACCCTAATCTTTTAACACACAGGACAGGAAAATCACAAAATAATCAGAATCATGGCCCAGCCACATGGCTACACATATTTTTGCGGGGACACAATTCAATCCATGACAGCATGTAACAAAGTCCAATGCCCATTCATGTTTAAAAAAAACTCCCAGCAAAACAAGAAAGATGGGGAATTCCTCAATGCAATAAGGGGCATCTATGCAAAGCCAACTGCCTACATCATCCCGAATGGAGACAGACTGATGGAATTCCCCCTGAGAATGGGAACTAGAGAAGGATGCCCACTGTCACCACCTCTGTTCAATATTGTGCTGGAGGTTCTGGCCAGAGCCTTCAGACAAGACAAAGAAAGAATGGGCATCCACACTGGTGAAGAAGTAGAAATATTCCTATTTACAGATGATATAACTGTATACACAGAAAATCCTCAAGAACTCATAAGTAAACTACTAGAACTACTAGAGGAGTTCAGAAAAGTATCAGGATATAAGAAAATAAACATAATAAATCAGTAGGATTCCTTTATACCAACAAAGAGATCACCAAAGAGGAAATCACTAAATTAAGACCATTTACTATAGCCTCCAAAAAGATAAAATACCTAGGAATAAATTTAACTAGTGAAGAGAAAATTACAAGCCCTACTGCAAGAAACCAAAAGAGACTTACATCAGTGGAGAGATCTACTTTGCTCATGGATAGGAAAACTTAACATTGTGAATTTTACCGAAAGCGATCTACATATACAATGCAATCTCAATACAAATTCCAGTGTCATTTTTTTTTAATGAGATATAGGAACAAATCACCAATTTTGTTCAGAAAGGCAAGAAACCCCAGATAAGTAAAGCACTACTGAAGAAGAGGAACACAGTGGGAAGCCTCACACTACCCCACCTTAGAACCTACTATACTGCCACAATAATCAAAACAATCTGGTATTGGTACAAAAACAGACATATAGACCAATGGAACAGAATAGAGAATCCAGAAATGTCACCAGCCTCCTATGAGCAGTCAATATTCAACAAAGTCCCAAAGGTTGTAAACTGGGGTAACCATAGTCTCTTTAACAAATAGTGCTTACAAAATTGGATATCCATCTGCAAAAAACTGAAACAAGACTGACATCTCACACCTTACAAAAAAACTAACTCAAAATGGATCAAAGACCTAAATATCAAACCTAAAACGGTAACAGCATCAGGGAGGGAGGGTAGCATCATCAGGTAAAGAGGATAACAGCATCAGCTAAGGAGGGTAACAGCATCAGGTAACGCAGATTAACAGCATCAGGTAAGGCAGATGACAGCATCAGGTAAGGAGTGTAACAGCATTAGGTAAGGGGGGTAACGCCATCAGGTAAGGAGGGAGTGAGCAGCCCCCACCTGTCTGTCAGTGGAGGCTTGCTTGTTGCTGTGATGCAGGAAGCTATGCCACTGGTATTTAGGTACCAGCAGAGTCAGCCATTGGTAGACAAGCTTTAGCTGAGCTTCCAGACTAAGACAGACTAGGAAGAAGGACCCGGCAGCCTACTTCTGAAAGGAATTAGCCAGGGAAAACCTTATGAATAGCAGCTGAACACTGTCAGATATGGTGCCAGAAAGTGAGCCCCCCCAAGTTGGAAGGCACTTGGAAGATGGCTGGGGAAGAGCTGCCTCTTCAAAGTAGAGTCGATCTTAACAACGTGGATGGAGTAAAGCCTCCAGGATCTTCATTCACTGATGTGGCATGACTCCAAATAAGAAGAAACAGCTGAAAACATCCACTAATAATTGGAACATGGAATGCATGAAGTATGAATCTAGAAAAACTGGAAATTGTCAAAACTGAAATGTAACACATAAGCATTGACATCCTAGGCATTAGTGAGCTGAAATGGACTGGTTTGGGCCATTCTGAATCCAACAATCATATGGTCTACTATGCTGTGAACAAAAACCTGAAGAGGAAAAGCATCGTGTTCATCATCAAAAAGAACATTTCAATATCTGTCTTGAATTACAATGCTGTCAGTGATAGGATAATATCCATATGCCTACAAGGATGGTCAGTTAATACAACTATTACTCAGATTTACACACTAACCACTAAGGACAAAGATGAAGAGGCTGAAGATTTTTACCAGCTTCTGCCATCTGAAATTGACTGAACATGCAATCAGGATGCACTGATAATTACTGGTGACTGGAATGCAAAAGTTGGAAACAAAAGAAGGATTGGTAGTTGGAAAATATGGCCTTGGTGATAGAAATAATGCTGGAGATCACATGATAGAATTTTGCAAGACTAACAACTTTTTCATTACAAATACCTTTTTAACCAACACAAATTGTGACTGTACACATGGACCTCAACAGATGACATACACAGGAACCAAATTGACTACATCTGTGGAAAAAGACAACGGAAAAGCTCCATATCAGCAGCCCAAACAAGACCAGGTGCTGGCTGTGGCAAAGATCATCAATTGCTCATATGCAAATTCAAATTGAAACTGAAGACAATTAGAACAAGTCCATGAGAGCCAAAGTATGAACTTGAGTATATCCCTCCTGAGTTGAAAGACCATCTCAAGAACAGATTTAATGTGTTGATCACTAATGACTGAAGACAAATTGTGGAATGACATCAAATACAACATCCATGAAGACACCAAGAAGTCATTAAAAAGACAGAAAAGAAAGAAAAGAGCAAACTGGATGTCAGAGACTCTGAACTTGCTCTTAAATGTACAGCAGCTAAAGCAAAAGAAAGGAATGGCAAAGTAAAAGACCTAAACAGAAGATTTCAGAGAACAGCTGGAGAAAAGAAAGTATTATAATGACATGTGTAAAGAGTTGGAAATGGAAAACCAGAAAGGAAGAACACATTCTGCATTTCTCAAGCTGAAAGAACTGAAGAAAAATTTCAAGCCTCGAGTTGCAATAGTGACGGATTTTACTAGGAAGCTATTGAACGACTCAGAGAGCATCAAGAGAAGATGGAAGGAATACAGAGTCATTACATCAGAAAGAACTAGTCGATGTTCAGCCATTTGAAGGGGTAGAAAATGATGAGGAACCAGTGGTGCTGAAGGAAGAAGTTGAAGCTGCACTGAAGGCACTGGCAAAAAACAAGGCTCCTGGTAGTGATGGAACATCAACTGAGATATTTCAACAAACAGATGAAGCACTGGAAGAACTCACTTGTCTATGCCAAGAAATTTGGAGGACAGCTACCTGGCCAACTGACTGGAAAAGATCTATATTTATGCCCATTCCAACGAAAGGTGATCCAACTGAATGTGAAAACTACTGTACAATATCGTTGATATCACACACAAGTAAAATTCTGCTCAAGATCATTCAAAAGCAACTACAACAATATATTGACAAGGAGCTGCCAGAAATTCAAGCTGGGTTCAGAAGAGGATGTGGAACCAGAGATATCATTGCTTATGTCAGATGGATCTTGGCTGAAAGCAAAGAATACCAGCAATATGTTTACCTGTGTTTCATTGATAACGCAAAAGCATTCGAACTGTGTGGATCCTACTAAACTATGGCTAATGTTGCAGAGAATGGGAATTCAGAACACCTCATTGTGCTCTTACGGAGTCTGTGTATGGATCAAGAGTCAGTCATGTGAACAGAACAAGTGGACACTGCATGGTTTAAAGCCAGGAAAGGCATGTGTCAGGGTTCTATCCTTTCACCATGCCTTCTTAATCTGTATGCCAAGCAAATAATCTGAGAAACTGGATTCTATGAAACAGAACAAGGCATCAGGATTGGAGGACAATTCATAAACAATGTGTGTTACGCAGATGACACCGCCTTACTTACTGAAAATGAAGACAATTTGAGGCATTTACTGAGAAAGATCAAGGACCACAGCCTTCAGTATGGATTGCACCTCCACATCAGGAAAACAGAAATCCTCACAACTGGACCAGTAAACAACATTGTCAAAAACAGAGAAAGGATTGAGTTTGTCAAAGATTTCATTTTACTTGGGTCCACAATCAATGCCCTTGGAAGCAAGAAATCAAAAGACACATTGCACTGGGAAAATCTGCTGCAAAGGACCACTTCAAAGTATTCAAAAGTAAGGATGTCACCTTGAAGACAAAATGAGCCTGACCCAAGCCATGGTATTTTCAGTTTGCATCACATGCATGCAAAAGCTAGACTATGAACAAAGAAGACAGAAGAAGAATTGATGCCTTTGAATTGTGGTGTTGGAGAAGAATGTTGAATGTACGATGGACCTCCAAAAGAACAAACAGATCTGTTCTGGAAGAAGTATAATCAGAGTGCTCCTTGGAAGCAAAGATGGCAAGACAGTGTCTTACATACTTTGGACATGCTGTCAGAAAAGATCAGTCCCTGGAGAAGGACACCATGCTTTGTAGAGTAGAGGTTCAGCAAAAAAGAGGAAGACCTCAATGAAATGGATCAACACAGTGGCCACAACAGTGGGCTTAAACATAAAAACAACTGTGGACATGGTGCAAAACCAGGCAGTGCTTTTTTCTGTTGTTCACAGGGTTGCTATGAGTCGGAACCAACTCGACAGCACCTAACAACAACAACAAAATGATAAAGATCATGCAAGAAAAAACAGGGACAACAATGGAAGTTCTAATACATGGCTTAGACAGACTACAAAATGTGGCCAACAATGCATGAACAACAGAAGAGAAAATAGATAAAAGGGAACTACTAAAAAATCAAACACTTTTGCTCATGCAAAGTCTTCATCAAGACAGTTAAAGGACTACCTACAGAACGAGAAAAATATTTTGCAACTATGTGTCAGACTAACATCTCATCTCCATAATCTACAAGGCACTGCAAAATATCAACAAGAGAAAGGTAAATAACCCAATTAAGTGATAGGCAAAGGAGATGGACAGACACTTCACCAAAGAGGACATCCAGGCAGCCAAACAACACATGAAGAAATGCTCATGACCATTAGCTATTGGCCAAGCCAAATGCCAAGTGCCGCCATTAGCTATTAGAGAAATGTAAATCAAAACTACAGTGAGATACCATCTCACCCCAACAGGTTGGCCACAATCCAAAAAACACAAAACAACAAATGCTAGAAAAGCTGTGGAGAGATCAGAACCCTCCTACACTGCTGGTAGGATTGTACAATGTTACAACCTTTTGGAAAGCAATTTGGCGCTTTCTTAAAAAGCCAGAAATAGAAATGCCATATGATCCAGCAATCCCACTGCTTGGAATATATCCTACAGAAATAAAGGCAGTCATACAGATACAAGCACACAAATGTTTACTGCAGCACAGTCCACAATAGTCTAAAGATGGAATCAACCTAGGTGCTTATCAACAGATGAACGGATAAACAAATTATGATACATATACACAATGGAACACTATGCAATGATAAAGAACAATGCTGGTTTTAGGAAGCATCTCATAACCTGGTTCCAACTAGAAGACATTATGCTGAGTGAAATCAGTCAGCTGAAAAAGGACAAGTATCTTTTGAGACCTCTGCTGTAAGGACTTAAAAATGGACTTAAATACAAAAGAATAGACTCTTCTGATGGCTACAGTGGTGGGGAGGGAGGGAGGGAGAAGGATGTTCATAGATTAGATAGTTGATAGACGGTTAGGTGAAGGGAGCAACAGCACACAGTAGAGGACAGCTCAGCATAACTGGACTACACCGTAAACTGAAAGGTTTTCTAAACTCAGCCCAACATTTCAAAGAATAGAGTAGCAGGGACAGGGGTCTGGGGACCATGTTCTCAGGGCACATCGAAGTCAACTGAGATACCTAGTCTTCTGCTAAGAAAGTCTTCTGCACCCCATTTTGGTGAGTGGCATCTAAGAGTCTTAAAAGCTAGCAAGCTGCCATCTGAGGTACACCAAAATGTCCCAAACCATCTGAAACAGATGATGACCAAGAATGACAGGACATGAAGAAAAAAGAGCCCAGGAACAGAAGGACCCATATGAGTGGAATACTGTACCAACATGAGACCAGAAGAACCAGATGGTGCCCAGCCACCACCAAAGGCAGCTGTGGTGGGGGACACAATGTAGAGTCCCTGACATAGCATGAGAAAGAGGTGTGCAGTTCAAGAAGTCTACTAAAAGACCAGAATTAATGGTCTGACAACCTGGGGATTCCCCTGAGAACATGGCCCCTAGACTTGCTGCTGGACCAGACGTGAAGCCAGTACTGAGGTCAACTCTTCAGACAAAGAATGCACTGGACTCGAGGACACAGTGTGAGCGTGCAGTGTGTGTGCTCTGTGGTTTCATACAGTTATAGGAGGCTGTACTACTGGTTTCTGTCTAGGTGAGAGGGGAGGGGACAGGTGTTTGTTAAGAGGATACTAGAAGAGTGAGGAAGAGGAGTGTGCTGTCACAGAGTGAGGAGAGCATGCAAATTTGAATTGTACTGAATTGTACACAATTTGAATTGTGTACTGTGAACCTACAGCTAAAACAAAGAAGGTGCCTGCAAAGATTCCTCCCTTTGTAAGCCAAAGTAGGGCTTTGTAAGGATGCCCCAAGACAGAGCCACGGAAGTTCCTGGACTCAGCCCTTCCAACATAGCTCTCCCCTCTCTGCCATGCCACCTCCAGGCAGCCAAACCCCAGACAAAACCTGTCTTTGTGCCTTTGTCCTGCCTTCTACAAGATCTGGGGCCTTGACAAAGTCACTTAAATTCTGCAGGCTGTCTTTTCCTTACACAAAAAAGTGGGGCTCATGTCCACTTGCTGGGAGCACTGTATAACACAGTGATGCAGCCTCTCTGGCCAGGATAGGTGTTCTGTTGGTCCCAGTTTTCATTTCCTCTTAATAGCACATAGCCCCAGCCCCCACCCCTGACTTTTGTAGCCTTGGTTCTCTGGGTACATGATATTTGTGTCTCTACCCTCAGGAAGGCCTCCCTGGATGGTACCCCTTTGCCACCCAGCCTGAGCTCACCTCCCCAGGACAACACCACCAGTGTCACCGGGGCCTTGGGATGACTCCCTCTCAAGGACCTCCTCCTTCAGGGTCACCCCTTCCTCCAACTTCCCAATTTTTAAGTCCAGCTAATGAAACCAATCTGGTGGCCTTCAAGGACCTGCATGCTGACCACGAGGTGCACACAGACCTGCCCGTTCACCGAATCCACAGTAGGCCTGCTAGCACCAGGGCTGGCTCCTCACTGGGGCTGAGCATCAGGGAGATGGAAGGGTGCCATATTTCAAACTGGCTAGGACTTTTCTTCTGTTTTTTCCCAGTAAGCGGATGTTATCTTTTTTTCAGAGTTGCCTCCTGCCTCCGGTAGTCTTTGGGCAGATAACATCTCTGGTTTCATTCTTACAGAAAGACTGGCTACGGGAAAGGAGAGGCTGGGTCCCCCTCCGAGCAGGGCTCCACTGCTTATCTGAGATCCCCTCCAGATTGCAGTTATTCTGGATGCTGGGAACCGGAGTCTGTGTATAAATACGTCAGCTTTTGGCCCCCGTAAATCTCAATGAAAAATGCTACCCTTGGGTGGCTGACTGGGAGACATACTATAAATAGTAGTTCTATGAGACCTGGATACTTAGATTATACACAATGTACATTTTGTTTTTAAAACTCTTGAGCTAATAAAGCCAATGTTTCTGACCAATTCACACTTTCTGTCTAATTAGGTCCATCACTGGAAACAACACAGAAAGGCAACAACTGTTTACAGACCATTAACTCTCCCAGACCTCGCATTTCTGTTGAGCAGAGCGAGGCTGGGTCCTGGCTGCCGACAGCCATTGTGAGTTGCAATAAATATTTTCACAAAGCGGCAGCGGTGCTAAGTACACATGAGAATTACCGAGCTGGGTCAGACCAGTACTGCAGAGCGTCCTCTGTCTAGCTGTGTGCTCGGAGACAAACACACCGCTAAGAAACACAAGGTAAAGCCGAGTGTGCTGGGTCATTCTGACACCTTAGATACTCTCCAGTGTGGGGCACGTTGCACGCCTCTGTGAAGAGCGACATGTCCTCAACCCAAGATGCTGACCTGGACCTGGAAAGGTGGCCACAGATCACTGGGGGAAACAGCTCCCCCTATCCAGGTGCAACGACGGGCCTGAGGACCACTCCTTACCTCGCTGCAGGAAGCCGGCTCCCCTCTGCTGAGAAGGTGCCCTCCTCGGCAGCCAGCATCTCAGGGGCAGTGGGATGTGCCACACGCCCTAGAGAACTC
Organism: Heterohyrax brucei; assembly: GCA_028571685.1. NCBI lineage: Eukaryota > Metazoa > Chordata > Mammalia > Hyracoidea > Procaviidae > Heterohyrax > Heterohyrax brucei. The sequence continues at coordinate 87,661,770 of CM053156.1, read as the reverse complement.
GGGATGGAGGCGAGCCCCCCGTGGCCCGGCCTCGGGAGCAACACCGTGTGTAACCGAGCCAAGCGCCATTTCTTACAGCCTGGAGGAGGAGACAGGAGCAGAGACGAAACTGGGGCCAGCTCAGAAATAGGAAGTCAATGATTTTCTATACATTACCTAATGTCACGGTAGCAGCAATTAGAAAACAGGAAGAGACAGAAGCAGAGTAGGGAAAGAAACAGAGCCCTGCTCAGGCCCTGTTGGGTAATCGTGACAATGGAGCTAACCAGCCCCAGAGAGGTCAGCCGCCCAGGAAGGTGGGTGTTCTATCCACTGCGTGCAGGACGACGCTGTTCTGTGTGGGCCAGTAAAACTTAGATCTAGAGTGTTGTTTTCCTGGGTGTGTGGCCACTAGGGAGAGTCAGCAGAGCCTCCAAGTGCACCCCTCTCCTCTTTTTCTGGGGTGACCATCAGAGTTGTCTTCATATTATCCATTATGTCCTAGATGTCATCAAAGTGTCATCCTTTCAAGCATGGCCCCTGGCCCTGATGTTGCCCCTGTCCATAAATCATAATGGAGGTCAGCTCTCGGACAGGAATTGATTGGACTTGGTGACACAGAGTGACCATATCATGTGTGTACTTTATGGTTCTATACATCTATAGGATGTCATCCTGCTGAACTCTTAACTGAAGGAAGGGGAGGGAGTGGAGAGGAGGGCATAGGAGTTTGTTGGGAGGATTAGACATGTATGGAGCAGAGAGGGAGAGTATGCTGTCACCAGGCAGGGAGAGCAGCGGGAGCTGCATATAGGTGGTCATGCAAATTTCTCTGGGAATGTACATTTTCATTCAATCATAATAAAAAAAGTCATCCTTTCAATATTCTAACTTCAGGTAAAGAAAAAAGTAATTGGGGGCCAGATCAGGTGAGCAGTGAGGGGGGTTCCAACACAGTTATCTGATTGCTGACTAAAACTCCCTCACAGACAGTGCCATGTAAGCTGGTACATCGTCGTGATGCAAGAGCCGTTAGTTGTTGGGGAAAAGTTCACATGGTTTTTGTCTAACTTTTTCACACAGCCTTTCCACCACTTTCAAATAGTAAACTTGGCTAACTAACTATTCAGTTGGTACAAATGCATAGAACAATACCTCAGATGTCAAAAAAGGTTAGCAACAGTGTTTTGACTCTGATGTGGACTGAAGAATTTTTTTGGTTGTGGAGAATTGGCTGACTTCCATTGTGCACTGTGACACTTTGTTTCGAGGTCGTGTTGGTACGCCCATGTTTCATCATCAGTGATAACATGGCCCCAAACATCGTCTTGCCTCTCCACAATGTCCTGACAAACTTCAACATTCCTTTGCTTTTTTGTTCATCGGTGAGCTCCTTTGGGACCATTTTTGCTCACACCTTTCTCGACAAGATTTTTCAGGTAAGATTTTCCTGTTTCTCTATTGATGTTTACTTGGTCTGCTATGCTTCTCACAGTCAGTCAATGATTTTGATGCACAATTTGATGAATTTTTGCAATGTTTTCATCCGTTCTGTTCATTAAGGGTCACCCTGCTCTCTGTTCATTGGTGAGGCTCTCTCCCCTCAGAAAAATCTTTGCACACTGCAGTTTTCTTCACAGTGTTATCCCCATAAACTTGGGCTAAGATGTCCCTGATTTCTTTTCCACTCCTGCCAAGTTTAACAAGAAAGGTAGTGTTTGTTCATTGCTCTAATTCGAGCTCCATCATTCTTGCAACAGCACACAAAAACACACAACAATAATGAACACCACTCAGCAGGACACCACGTCCACAGGAACACAGCTGTGACACAGTGATACACCAAGGTTATGAAACCTTACCAAGTTGTTTGTACAGTGCCACCAATGTACACACACTGTGGCAAGTTCACAGTCATGATCGTCAGACCTCATATACTGGATGCCAACAGACACACAGGAAATGTTCATGGTCACTAGCCATCTGAGAAATTCAAACCAAAGCTGCAATGAGATATCATCTCACCCCAACAAAGTTGGCAATCATCAAAAAACACACAAAATAATAAATGCTGAAGAGGATGTGGAGAGATGGGAACTCTTCTACACCGCTCATGGGAGTGTAAAACAGTACACCCACTATGGAAATTGATTTGACACTTCCTTAGAAAACTAGAAATAGAAATACCATATGATCAAGCAGTCCTACTCCTTGGACTATATCCCAGAGATATAAGGGCCACAAACAGATACACACATGCCAATGTTCACTGCAGCTCTCTCCACAATAGCAAAAATACAGAAGCAACCTTGATGCCCATCAACAGACGAATGGCGAAACAAACTATGGTATACTCACACGATGGAATACTGCACAATGATAAGAAACAACGATGCTTTAGGGAAATACTTGATAACATGAGACCATCTGGAGGACCTTATGCTGAGTGAAATCAGCCAGACACAACAGGACAAATATTGTATGAGTCCATTACTCTATGGACACAACATGACATTTGAGCACGGAAGAAGCCACTCTTTGGTGGTTACAAGGGCAAGGAGAGAGGAAGAGAGATTTCTACAAATCAGATAGCGGTTCAGATTCAGTCGGGCACAGGGTGTGACTGCACGCACTAGAGAAGAGGTGCCCAGTAGTGCACTGCCTGAAAACTAAACTGTTCCCAAATGCAGCCCAACTCTCTGGAAGGAGAGCAACACGGTTGGGGGCTGGGGGACCATGCTTTCAGGGGACATCCAGACAAACTGGCATGCCCAGGCTTTTTTATTTTTCCTCTCTCTCTCTAAAGAAAATGTTGGGCGAGTGGTGTCTGGGGGTCTTAAAAGCTAGCAAGCTGTCATCTAAGTAGTGTCAATTGTTCCCATTCCACTTTGTCATGGATTGAATTGTGTCCCCTCAAAAATATGTGTAGCCATGTGGCTGGGCCATGATTCCCAATCTTTTGTGATTGTCCTCCATCTTGTGGTTTTCCTATGCTGTATGTTAAAGGATTAGGGTGGGACTATAAATCCATTTATAAGATCACCTCCCTGCTCCACTGTAAAGGGAGTTTCCCTGGAATATGGCTTGCACCACCCTTAATCCTTTCATCTTACAAGAGATAAAAGGAAAGGGAAGTAAGCAGAGAACTGAGAACCTCGTACCATCAAGAAAGCAGCACCAGGAGAAGAGCGCGTCCTTCAGACCAGAAGTTCTTGTGCCAAGATGCTCCCTGGACAAAGATTGATGCAACACAAGGACTTCTCCAGAGCTGACAAGAGGGAGAGCCCTCACCTGGAGTGGACATCCTGAATTTGGACTTGTAACCTACCGGACTGTATATGAATAAACTTCCCTTTGTTACGAATAAGGTCGGCAGTTCAAATCCACCAGGCACTCCTTGAATACTCTGGGGGTCAGTTCTACCCTGGCCCCTAGGGTTGCCATGAGTCACATCTGACTCGACGGCACTTGGCACTTCCTTTCGTAAAGCCAGCCACGTTGTGGTATTTCTGTCACAGCAGCACTAGCTAAGACACACTCAGACTACAGTGAATGGAGGACATCAAGGACAGAAGGAAAACACTAGCCCACCAGACAGAAGGGACCATACAAACCAGTGTCTGCTTCAGGACAGGACCAGAAGAACTCCACGGTGCCTGGCCACCACCACTGACTGCCTGGGTGGGGTGCACAGTATGGAGCCCCTGACATAGTGGGAGAAGGGCACAGAGGGCAGAATGAGAACTCTACCAAATGACCACACTGGATGGCCCGTCAGTCAGCAGGGTCTCCTGGGAACGTGGCCCCTGGACTCTCTAAACCCAAATGACGTCCAGCACCGGGGCCAGCTCTCCAGATGAAGACTGAACCGCAAAACGTGGAGTGAGGCTGGCAATGAACAAAGTTTTGGACTTCAGTATGAACACAGGGAGGTCCCAGAAGTTTGCCCCTGGAGGCGAGAGGACAGGGTGAGGAGAGCCAGGATCTTGGTCAAATGGGCACAGGAAGTTCTGGATGAAAGGGAGGGAGTGTGCTGTCATGGGGGTGGCAGGGAGAGTGCTGAAAGTTCCCAGTGTTACATGGCAAACTGATTGGATGGTAAACTTGTACTTAAATCACAGTAAAATTTAGCTTAAAAAAAAGTTCACAGCCTTAGAATCCCTATGGGGCAGTTGTAGTCTGTTTTGTGGGGTGGCCGTGAGGTGGAACTGACTCGACAGCAGCAGCTTCATTTTCGGAAGGACGCCCTGGTGGCATCCTGGTGGCACCGTGGTGAAGCACTCAGCTGCTGACCAACCGGATGGTTGGGGGTTCGAGCCCGCCCAGCAGGACCATGGGACAACGAGCTGGGGTCTGACCTCATCGGCATCACCACCTAGAAGACCCTATACAGGGCAATTATGCTCCATGACCTCAGTCACTGTTACACCTGACAGCACCCAGCAACAGCAGTGGGGTTGCAACTTTGTGAAGACATGAAAATCCATTACCTAAAAAGAGTGGACTTGACGGATTGCGAGTGACATCCCGACTTAATAGTAACAAGCATAAACCTCTGCCTTTCTGAGTTACTGTGTAGACACCGTGAGACTCCTCTCCTCTTCAGACCCTGGAATTGATAACTGAGGAGTCGAGCCTGTGGCCACACTCACCAACGAGCAAGACACACAACTTTCAAAGAGTTGGTAACCTGCTTTCTGAGGTCTTTCCTCCCCCCAAGAAACCACCAAAAAGACACCCAACGCAGGAGCCAGGAGCGAGGCTTATCCAGCACGGTGCAGCCTACAGCAGATGGTTCTCTGCAGTAAAACTGTGTGATGTGGTTACAACACAAACAGCAAAGCCCAAGAAGCCATCAGGTGCCCGTGTGTCCAGGGGACACGCTGCACACTGACACCCGCAGAGACTCATTCCTACCAAGCCCCTGTGGCCAGAGGGAACAGAAAGACCCCTGCCTTTGGGGTTGGGTCCCTGGGACCTGGCCTGCCCCCCTAATGTGCAGTTCCAGGGCAGAAAGCCCCAGGCTGAGCAGCCGGCTGCAGCTGAGTTGTCACCCCACTTGAAACTCCCGGCAGAGCCACCTGCTCAGCCAGGGTGCAGCACGCGGCCCTCGGAATGGGGTGCTGAGCCTGAGTCTGCACGGCTTCAGGAGTAGGCGGAGGCACAGACAGCTGGCCCTGTGCTGATGAGTCAGAGCAATAGTAGCAGTGACATCAGTCCCTCCAGGCTCTGTCCGAGGCCCCCTGGGCTCCTGCCACACCCTGCCACCTGCCTTCTCTCCCTCACTCCCAACAGCCCTCCTCAAAGTGCCCAAGTATGCCAGGGACAAGACCCAGCCAATCGTCAGGTCCGCAAAATGTGTTCAGTAAATGAGCATCACTGGAGAAAACACTCTTCACATCCCCCCGGGGAACCCTGGGAGACAGGCCTGGTGACCCACCGTCACCCCCCCCAAACCAAACCCATCACTGTCATGTGGGGTTCAACCTACAGCGACCCCACAGGCCAGGGCAGGACCGCCCCTGTGTTTCCCAGGTGCAGCTGGTGTGGTCCAACTGCTGACCTCTTGTGAGCAGCCATGCTCTAAACCTCCGGCCTCCAAGACACCTGTGTGTGTGTCAGTGTGTGTGTGTGTGTGTGTCAGTGTGTGTGTGTGTGTCAGTGTGTGTGTGTGTCAGTGTGTGTGTGTGTGTCAGTGTGTGTGTGTGTGTGTGTGTGTGTGTGTGTGTGTGTGTGTGTGTGTGTGTGTGTGTGTGTGTGTGTGTGTGTGTGTGTGTGTGTGTGTGTGTGTGTTCTCAAAGCTGGAACTTGCATGGGGCAGAAACCGGTCAGAGAGAGAAACTAAAACATCTTCCACTGAAACAAGCAGGAGCCAAGTGGGGTGACTGCACCTGTCACAGCAGCCACCTGGGAGTTCTGGAGAGACAGAGCAGTCCCAGCAAGCTCCAGTTCTCACAGGCTTCACCGTCTGCCTATCAGAGGAGTCAACCCATTGGTGTCCAGTCCATCCCCACGCACACAACCCTACGGGACACAGCAGAAGCACCCTGTGGGGTGTTCTCAGGCTGTGTGTGAACCTCTGGGGAAGCAGACGATCACCTGTTTTTCCTCAGAGCCAAACTTTCCGTTACCAGCTAAGCACTTATCCACTGTGCCACTAGGGGTCTTTATTTGTACGTACATACCCACATGCGTGGTGCAAACAGTTAAACACTTGACCACCAGCTAGAGAATCGTCTGGTGATGTGCTCCTGGAAATCAGCTCCAGGGCGCCCAGTTCTACCTGGCACTGGTGAGTAGCCCGTGGTTGGAGTCGAGTAGGCCGGAACTGCTTTGCATGTTGCACAGGACACAACTTGTAAAAAACCAAGACCACCAAAGGCCGACCGAGACGGTGGTCGCCTGAGAGCCTCTTTCAGGAGCCCGCAGTGGATGCGCAGCAGCGGCGCCTGTCAGATGTCTCTCTGTTGGTCCCTGCTCTGGGCCCCACCCACCTGAGTCCTCACTGTGCGGTCCTCCTGTGCACCCTTTCAGCAGCACACCCAGGGCACAGGGCTGACCCAGAGCCCACTGGCACTGCCACCCTAATGCAACAGCCGTTGTTGCTGGTGGCCATCTGCCGAGCCAAAGCCACTGCTTTCGAGTCAATTCCAACTCAGGGCAACCCTACAGGACAGAGCAGAGCTGCACCACAGAGCTCCCCAGGTGCCTGGCGGATGTGAACTGCTGACCCTGTGGTTAGCAGCCATAGCACCTAACCACCAGGCCACGGGTGACCATCTAGCAGCCCCAGTTCATGGCACACCATGTGGGCAGGGCAGAACTGTGCCCCGTAGGCTTCTCAGAACTCTGCTCTCTCAGAAGCAGATGGCCTAGGGTGTCCTCCAAGGCATCTTGGGGGGAGCGAAGCAGGGGCTACACCACCCACCCTTTGTCTAACAGATAGGCGCTCAACCTTCTGTTCCACCTAGGGTCTCTGCAGTTGGACGTCTCTGTATAAACTGTTCACTTAATGGAACCAAACCAGTCTTTGCTTCCAGAGGCTTCAAACTCACAAACTAGGTGGGAACCCTCAGAGGCACCAAGCCCCCGTCCACCGTCAAACACAGAGCTCAGTCACGCAGGCTTGGGGCGGGGAGGCACCAGACACGGCCCCCTGGGGACCGTATGCTCCCGTTTCGGCTGCAGCCGTTCTCTCTGCAGCTCATTGTCTCCTGGAGTCCTTCTCGCTTGGCCCCTCCCTTATCCAGAGATGTTTGCTTGGTGACGGACCAGTCTGTGCCTGTGGAGGTCCTTCGGCAAAGGAGCACCACACAGCCGCGTGACACCGCACAGGAGGCTGCTCTCATGTTCCCGCAGACAGGAAAGGGCCTCCCTGAGGGTAACTGGACACCTGTCCCTGGCAATCATCTGCCTGCTGGTCCCCAAGGCCACTTCATCCATGTTTCTAGTTAAAAGCATGAAGCATCGGGCCAGGTTTTGATTATCCATGGGAATGAGGGTCAAGGATTCCTGAATAACAGAACTGGAAGCTTCATCCCAACTGAGAGTTTCTCTGTCCTCTGTCCCATCCTTTCCACAGCTCCCAAGAGAGGAGGGGGCGCTGCTGGGTTGGAAGGGGTTCTGGCCTGAAGTCCCCAGCCCAGCCTTGTTGGCACCTTGTGGCTAAAGCGCTGGGAGATAAGACACAAAGTGCGCTCCTTCTTTAGGGTCTCGAAGGGGCACGGCTGGACAACAGCTGCACGGTCACTGACGTTACTAAGCTGAGGGCTGCCGCTACTCGTATCCATAGAAACAAGCTGAGCAACCCTTCGGCTCGCTGGCATGGCACGCACTGCCAGGAAAGACCAGTGGCTAGAGAAGGGTGTTGTAATCAGTACAGCAGGGTGTCAGTGACGATGAGGAAAACCCTCCACAGGGTGGACCGACACACTGGCCACAGCAGTGGACTCAGATGGTCCAGCAGCCGCCACAAAGATGGCACAGGCCAGGCAAGGTTCCCTTCTGCTGGACGGTTGGTCACACCGAGTCAGCACTCCCGGGACAGCCACCAACAGTAACACTGACAACTACCCTCTCCTTCAGTGGCTTGTTGTCATCATCTCCTTGGTCTCAAGTTATAGTACTGGGTGTGGCCTCACAGATTTTTGTGCTATTCATTAAAATAAATAGATAAAAATTACATTTCTTCTAAAAAAGAGTGCCCCCTGACCCTGGCTTGCTTCCTGCAATAGAAACAGGGCATCCACAGGAAGACGGGGGCTCGGTCAGCAATGCTCCAACATCCGTTTCTCATTTGTGACAAATGACCCATAGTCACATAAGAGACTACCAGCAAAGGAAGCTTGGTCACAGGTAGAGGGGTACTCCCGTGCTGACACCACGCTTCTCTGTCGACTTAAAATTATTCCACCACAAAGATGAGAAGAAAATGTCAAATCCTCACGGACCTCAAACTGCCTGGGGCCATAGGGGTGGGATGAAAGTCTGATCTACTGCCCTGAGATCATCTTTAAAACTTAAACCCAAAAGATCTCCCGAAGCCTTTAAACCAGACAGCAGTTCAGCTCCTCTGGTACAAAACGTCGCCTTGAGCACTACGCTCTTCTAAGAACTGTCTCTATGGGATCAAAGTGACATCAGCAGCTGGAAAGCTCCAACAGGAAGCCCGGGGGCTGTCAGCTAATGGAGAAGAATTGACTCAGAGGGACGGAATCACTACCACCAAACTGCACAGGTGCAAGCGGTCAAACGGGTGTTTGTTTTGCTGTGTATACACTCAACCACATCATCAAAATTAAAAAAAAAAAAAGGAAAGATTCAGCTAAAAAGAGCTCATGTACCCCAAGAGTTTGCACCCCAGTCTTTGGGAAACGTCAGAGCAGATTAGATCAAAGGCCCTGCCAGCCATGAACTCTCTAGTCTCATGAGAAACGAGGAAGAACTGGGCTTGGGTTGGCTTCTCTAGCCCAAAGATCCTGTAGGCAAGGGCACAGGGTAAGCAGACAGACAGATGGACAAAATACACCTCAAAACCAGTGGTCAAGACAATGTCCTTCTCACGGCCAAGAGAGTTTCCCCCAAGCCCCTTCGCCTGCCTCCTCTGTCCGGCTACCTGGTCCCCCTCCCTGTGCAGCAGAGGTTGTTTGGAAAAACGGCACCCAGTCCTCTCCAGAGCAGCTTGCACTCCGTCGCGCCAGCTTCCTGCGAGGTGAGCTGTGCCTGCCACGTGTCTGGGGCAGCAGGGCCTCTCAGCACCCATTACACCCAATGTTCTCCAAACACAAATTGCCTCTGCAGCTCATTTCCCCCAACCCTCGCTGCCTCCGCACTCTCACTGCGTCATGTGGAATGGCAGTGCCCAAGTGACAAATGGAAAGGCAGGAAGGCAGGGCGCTTGCTTCCCTACAGCCTGTATCCCTGTTTGCCAAGGCACGCTGGGGCCTGTGAGCACTTAGTCCCCAGCCTTCTAATCACAGGGTGCAAAAACAAGAACCACTCCCAGCACCTCGAGTGAGGTCGGTGGCATCACCCACTGTTTTTGTAGATTAATTTTTCTGGACCAAAAAGAAAAAGCCTTCTATTTCAACACGACTCCTGGCCCCCAAAAGTTTCTTATGTAAGGAGTTACTTTTTTGTTTTTTGCGTAGAAGGAAGAGTTCACATCCCCACTAGATGGGGAGCAAAATGGCAGGGCTGAAACCCCGCCCTACCCCACCTCACCCTCTCACTGAGATGGCTGGCTAATCAGCATCTTCTGGATGTATTTACAAAAACACAATGCTTAAACATTTCAATAAACAGATTAAAACACAGATTTGGGGGAGCGGCCTGTGCCAGCTGCTTCTCTGAGCCAAGAATACTTTCATTCTTGTGAACCCAGACGAGAATTGTCCCTCAGATCCATGGCGCTGGCCTAAGAGACCACCCTAGCCCTTCCCAGGGATCTGGGTTGCTCTTCCTCTGGCTGGCCGTGGAGCTCTTCTGCAGGCTGCATTCCTCCCTGTCCTGTCCTCTGGGTGGGCTCTTACTGTGAGTCCCCGGAAGGTCTCTTTGGAAGGAGGCAGAGCTCACACTGTAAGCCACTCAACCTACCCGCAAAGCCAGAGCTCAGAGCCCTGTCCCCACCTGAAGGGATGAACCAGCATGGCCCTACCAGGTCTCCTGGTGGTACAGGGTACATCATCCCCAGCTCGCTGGAGGACTTAAGGTGCTGGGAGTTGGGTGAGTCTTTGAGGTAGCACCAAGTCACCCACCCACAGAGTCCAAGGGCACAGTGGTCAAGAGCGAAGCTGCCGACCCCCAGGCCACTCCCAGGAGAGAGATGTAGCAGCTGGCTGCCGTGGAGACCACAGCCTTGCGAACCCAGGGGACGGCCCCACCATGTCCAACAAGGTCCCTGTGAGTCAGAGCCAACTCAATGGACACGATCTTTTTCCCTCCATTCATCTGCACGTTACACTGATAGTGACTTCAGGCCCTCTGGGGGCTGTTTCCCAGCATGCCTCTCAAGCCAGAGCTGAAGGGGAGCATTCCCAATGTAGGAGACTTCAGCTGGGGCCTCCAGTGCAGTGTTCCATTCTCAGAGGAAGAGGGGCTCCAGGAATTTAGAGCTGAAGGCAATTTAGTGATCACGTCGCCTGGGCACAGCAAGCACGGGGACATACACCCCTCTCCCTCCTTCCCCCACACAGCGTGGATGGAGTTGCCTGGTCACAGCACTTTTTCCCACTGACCTGGGCATCAGAAGGGTCCTCCACCTAGACCCCCAGCAGTCCTTTCCAGGAGACTTACGCAACCTCATCCTAGGAAAAGAGTTACATACCTGGTTGCTGACTATCAGTACGGTCACCTCTAAAGGACTGCCCTTGGGAAGGTCTGCACTGATGCCTGTGTCTAGTCCACCCTTCAAGGCCATTTTGCATCTCTTTCTCTGGAATGGCTATCAGAGCTCTCACCACAACACCCTTGATGTCCTGTGTGTCATCAAAACGTTTCCTTTCAATATTTTCTTTATCTTCGAGTAAAGAGAAGTCACTGGGGGCCAGAGCAGGTGAGTAGGGAGGGTGTTCTGATAAAGTTATTTGTTTATTGGTTAAAAACTCCCTCACAGACAACTAGACAATTAAGTTCACAAGTTTGCCCCCGTGTCACCACGCACAATGTCCATTCCAGAAAGAGTTCCAAAATTGCCTTGAAGGGTGGACTAAGCACTGGCATGGGTGCCTAGCTTCCCCAGAGGAGGACTTTTAAAGCAGTCGTAGTGATATTCAGCAATGAAGTGTGTATCACCTAGAACAATTAAGTTCGTGCACTTAATCGTTGGACCTCACAGCTCTTGAGACAAGTCCAGTTGTCATCCCCTCATTTTAAAACTGACGGTCAACAATAACCCAGGAAACCCTCACTGAATCACTGGGCTAAGGGCTGCGGAGACCATGATCTCAGGAACATCCAGCTCAACTGGTATAACAGTTTATAAAGAAAATGTTCTACATTCGACTTTGGGGAGTAGTGTCTGGGGCCTTCAAAGCTTGTGAGTGGCCATCTAAGATATGGCACTGGTCTCATCCCTTTGGAGGCAAGGGAGAAGATGTGTCCAAAGGACTAACGGACCACAACTCCCACAGCTGCCACCAGGCTGAGTCCAGCACGACTAGACAGTGCCCGGCTACCACCACGGACGGCTCTGACTGGGATCACAACTGAGGGTCCTGGACAGTGCTGGGGAAAATGTAGAAAAAAATTCTAACTCACCAAAAAGGGCTACATTTACTGGTCTGACAGAGACGACAGAAGCCCTGAGAACACAGCCACCTCAGTAATGAAGTCATTCCTGGGCTTCCTTATCAGACAGGCCCATAAAACAAGACTAAAGTAGCACGCCAGCCCAGGGACAAGGGACGAGAGGGCAGGAGGGGGCAGGAAAGTTGGTACCAGGGAACTCAAGGTCCAGAACGGAGAGTGTTGACGTGCTGCGGGGCTGTGAACCAACGTCATAAAACAACACACGTGCTGTCTCGTGAGAAGCTATTTTATTCTGTAAACCTTCATCTCAACTATAATAAAATAATAATGAGGTTTTAAAGACAAGAAGTAGAAGGAAACTGACCATAAAATGGACTCACACAAAGCCCAACAACGGGCTCGGACCCGCCAGCCAGCATGAAGGTGGAGCAGGGCAGGACGACACTTTGTTCTGTGCGCCTACACGGTCACCACCAGTTGGAGCCAACCAACAGCAACTGACGATAGTAATATTTTAAAGATCGCAAACCAAGAGGGATGGACCAGCTTGTAAAGAAGGTAGAACCAGAACCAAGACCGCCAGAGATCCCGCCACCACCACCAGCACCCAAATCTGCCGGTGACTGCTTCCATCTTAGGGTGGTAAGTACCAATTTGCAAATACAGGTACACATACAGGCGTCTGTACCCTGAAAAAGTTACGCATCAGTGCCTGTCATGGATTGACTTGTGTTCCCCCCAAAATATATGTAGCCATGTGGCTGGGCCATGATTCCCAGTATCTTGCCACTGTCCTACATTGTGTGGTTTTCCTATGCTGTATGTTAAAAGGATTAGGGTGGGGCTATAAATCCCCTCATAGGATCACCTCCCTGCTCCACTGTAAAGGGAGTCTCCCTGGAGTATGGCTTGCCCCACCCTTAATCCTTTCATCCTATGAGAGATAAAAGGACAGAGAACCAGGCAGAGAATCGGGAACCTCGGACCACCAAGAAAGCAGCACTGGGAGCAGAGCGCGTCCTTCAGACCTGAGTTCCTGCACCAAGATGCTCCCTGGACGAAGACTGATGCAATACCGGACTTTCCTCCAGAGCCGACAAGGGGAAAGCCTTCCACTGGAGTGGACACCCTGAATATGGACTTGTAGCCTACCAGACTATGTAAGAATAAACTTTCCTTTGTTAAAGCTGTCCACTCTGGTATTTCTGTTAGAGCAGCCTGAGCTGACTAAAACAGTGCTGTTCCTGTTTTCTGCCCAGTGCAGACACTTTGGGCATTGTCCAACCCATGCCTTCCCGTCTCCTTCTTCTGCAAGAGTTTTGCCTTCACTAGACTAGTTCTTTTGCCTTTTGAGTGATGCATAACAAAGATAACCGGGGACAGAAAGAAGGATGAAAGCTGAATAGGCAGATTCTAATGGAAAAAGCAGCAAGATACTACCCGTCCCCAGGTGCCAAGGAAACACATATTGCAGTCATAACTTTTGTCAACTTCTCATTCTTTCCATCGATACCAACCGTGAATCGTGCTCACCTTCTCAGCTCTACTGTAGGTCTCAAGGGCCAGGGCAGCACGGGGCTGACAAGGCTCCTGCCCTCAGAACGCTGATGTTCTAGTAGGTGTGGTAGCCACAAATAAGAAAATACACAAATGAATTAGGGTCATTTTAGGCAGGAATAAGTGCAGTGAGGAAAGAAAAACTGTGACTTGACGAGTGATGAGGAAGAGAGCAGGAAGGGCACCTCTGGGGAGACACTCAAATGATTCACGGAAAGATCCAGCCAACAAAACCTGAAGCCACGGCATACCAGAGGCAGGGGGCAGTAAGTGCAAAGGCCCTGCGGTGACAACTCACTTGGCCAGTTAAGAACACCCAAAGAGCAGGGGGTCTGCGGAGGGCAAGCAAGGCGGAGGGCTGAGAAACAAGGCCAGAGGCCATACAGAAGGCGGGTCATGCAGAACTTTTGAGGCCATGGAAGAAATTTCGTCCCCAGTACCACTGAACTGATGGGGGTCTCGGGGGGCGGGGCCAACAACGTAGCCCTTGAATGCTAACCAAAGGGTCAGAGGTTCAAACCCCCCTGGAGATCTGCTCTGGAAAGACGCTGTCGTCCCTGGCCGTTGCTGAGCTGATTTCAGAAATTTTAGAGACCCGTGGCTGCGCAGCGCCCCCCGAGGGTCGCCTCAGCGAGGGGGGCGCCAGGCCTCCCCCGCACAGCCGCTAGGGGGCCCCAGCAGTCGGCCGCCGCGGTCCCGCCCTCCGCCGTCGGCTGCCGGGGCTCCGCCCACCACGTCGACACCGCCCCCGCCCCGCCCGGCGCGCCGTGACCTCAGCCACGTGACAGCCGGGGGGAGGGGGCGACGGCAACGAGAGGAGTACCGGAGCCGGGACAGAGGGGGGACATGGCAGGGTCCGCAGGAGAAGGGCGCCGGGATTTCCGTGGACGACAGCGTGGCGAGTGGAAGAAGAGGGACGAATTGGGCAGCCTGTCGTGGACCACGCTGCCGTTTCACAGAGCTCAGGAGACACAAGCGGAGGGCGCGAGTCATTTCCACTTGGCTTTCTGTTTGCTACAGCAGGTCGGGGCTCGTTCCGCTGCCCTGAGACGGACCCACAAGGGTCTCATTTACCATCAGGTTACCGATTCCTTCTCTGGGGTACCAATACGTGTGAACATGCAGGGAGGTGTCCTCGCAGAGGTCCAGTTCCTGGATGCACGCATTTCTGTCCCTAAAGTGGGGACAACTGGCCCAGATTCATCAGAAATAACCCACCTTCTGTGAAGCAAGACTCAGCTCAGCCAAGTAGAGGGAACCCCCCCCGCCCCACGCCATCTCTGGAACCCAGCAGCATCGTACAGGAGACCCGAGGAGGAAGGTGAACTCCAGGGATTGTAGAGCTCAGCCCACCCTTGAAGATGAGACAGAAATGTGACCTTCTCAGCCCAGCTCCAAGGGGCTCTGGTGGTACGACAGTCACAAGCTCAGCTGCTAATCAAAAGGCAGATCATTCAACCCCAACCAAACACCGACCCCCCCCCCCGCCCTGCCCCCCCCCCCCCCCCCCGGAGCTTGCAAGAGGAGGACCTGGCGATTGGCTCCCATAACGATTACAGCCAGGAAAGCCCTATGGGCAATTCCTCTCTGTCACACGGATTCCATGGGGTTGCTCTGAGTCGAAAACGACTCAATGGTACACAGCTGCGACAACGCTGCCCAGCTCCAGGTCGGCGCTTGTACGCACCGACAGAATGAGGCCTCTCAGCCGTGTTGGAAGAGCAAAGATTGCCAGTGGCTTCTGCAGAGAGGTCACTGTGCTGTGGATGGAAAGTCAGGCACAGATCGCTGGAGAGGGCCGCAGAACGTGATCAATGATTGTCAGCACTAAACCGTACACATGAAAAAATGCTGAATTGGCTAACGCTGTGTAATATGTATTTTTACAACAATAAAAATCTCTTCTAATTATTTTTTCTTCTAAAAAAAAAAAAGGATCGCTACAGTTGTGTGACAGCTCCTTCCTGTCCTGTCACCCTTCATTCGGAGCTCAGTGGGGTGGGTGGGGACAGCCTGGACGGACGCACCTTCCTGGGTGCACTGCTGGGTGTTGGGACAAGCCGACACACCTGTCCTGCTGCTCAGCCAGGGCTGGAGCTGTAGGCTCCAATTGCCTGGGTGGAGCCCGACGTCATTAAGCTCTTCACCTTGTAGGCCTGGGAGCTCACCTGTGGTTACGCCAACTCTCGCCCTGTCAAGCCTTCCACTGGCCAGGGGAGACCACCTATGAAGATGCACCCTGGCACAGTGACCAAGGCCAAACTGAAATCAGACTGTGGCCTTCTCAAAAGTCAGGCAGCAGGTCTTGGCTCAGAGTCTGGTACTCCTTCTCCCTCTCGTTGGGAACTGGAGCGGGGGGCCAGGGGCTACGGCACAGATTCTCTGGAGCAAACATAGTGAGGGTGACAGGGTGAGTAGCAGCTGCATGAGACATGTCCCAGAAGCTGAGGCCAGGGTGCAGCCAAGTAGTTATGATCTAGTGACACGGGTCACAGTTAGCCAAAATCCAGCTGTCCACCTTCACCTTGGCCCCTCTCAAATCCACCCTCACCCATCACCAAAAACCAACCAAACATCATCCCTGAGCCAGTTCTAGCTCACAGCAACCCATGTGTGTCAGAAGAGAACCAGGCCCCACTGGGTTTCAAAGCCTGACTGTAACTACTTCCCCACGTGAGCCCCGAAGGACCCCCACTCTGGAACCAAAGGGATCTTTTCCAAACCCACTCCAGCACTGGTCAGAACCTCTCATGGCTCCCAATTAAGATGCAGTCATCTCCTCCAGACTACAGCGTCCCAGGTGGTCTGTCTTCCCTGCTCACAGCCCCTTCTCAAACCCCACACTTATTCCCCGCACCCCAGCCGTGCACTGGCCTTATAGCACTCAAGCTCCTCCCATAGGTCAGGGCCATCAAGGGCCCCTGCCGCTGCCCCCAGCAAGCCATCCTGTCCTCAGTGGTGTGCAGTACATGGGTAGGTGGTGTACAGTGTGTGGGTGAGTGGCATGCAGTGGGTGGTGTGCAGTGCATGGGTGGGTTGTGTGTAGTGGGTGGTGTACAGTGTGTGGGTGAGTGGCGTGCAGTGGGTGGTGTGCAGTGCATGGGTGGGTTGGTGTGTAGTGGATGCTATGCAGTAGGTGGCGTTCAGTGGGTGGTGTACAGTGCATGGGCAGGTAGTGTGCAGTGCATGGTATGTGGTGTGTGCTACATGGTATGCAGTGGGTGCTGTGGTGGGTGGCATGCAGTGGGTGGTGTGCAGTGGGTGCTGTGTGGTGGGTGGCAAGCAGTGGGTGCTGTGTGGTGAGTGGCATGCGGTGGGTGGTGTGCAGTGGGTGGCGTGCAGTGCGTGGGATGGATGGGCAGTTGGCCCTCCCAATCAAGCCAAACCAAACCCAACCCCACTGCCATCAAGTCAGTTTTGCCTTAATGCGACCCTGTAAGACAGAGGAGAACTGCTCCTTCGTTTACAAGGAGTGCCTGCTAAACTCAAACTGCTGTGACACTTAGCCACTGTGCCATCAAGCTTTCCTATGACCCGCCAGCCACTCTGAAACACACACACACAATCGCACGCATGCACACCTCCACTGTGCGGGAATGTCCTTCTCGGCATCCACACACCCAAAACCTACCCCCAAGGCAGAATCCAAATGCTGCCTCCACGAAGGGCTCCAGACGCCTCTCCGACAGACGTGGCCCGCCCCCCGCACCAAACCCCAGCAGCACGTGCCCCTCGTATCCCCCTCTCCCGGTGTGTCTGCCCTGCCTTACACGGCAGCCGTCAGCGGGCGCCTCTCGCCTCGTTCCTTGGCCTTGCCTTACTCTGCGGTGTGTTGGGCTCGCTTACTGGGTTCAAGATTCTGACAACTGAGAAAACCCAAACCTAAGCCCTGGCTGTGCAGTCAATTCAGACCCGTGGAGACGGCACATGTTATACAGGAGACTTGAGCTCCGCAGGAGCTGGTGGCCGCAGTCCTCAGAGAAGCAGCCTCCGGCCCTTTCTCCCGCAGTCCTGCAGTTGGGTGGGAACGACAACTTCTCAGTCAGCAGCTCACACCATCAGCGGCCTCTTCAAAGGCCAGGGCCTCTGCTTTTTTCTCACTGCAGCCCCTCAGATGATGCCTGGCACCCAGCAATGACTGAGATTAGCCACCACAGACAGGGCCACGTGCCAGAAATGCCTCCATAACATGCTGTGAGCAGCCTGTGTCATGGCCCCATTTTACAGACAGGGAAACTGAGGCTCCAGAGGTGACCACTCAGCCATGGCCCTTGCTATCTGGCTCATTAAACCAAGCTC
Source organism: Heterohyrax brucei (assembly GCA_028571685.1). Classification (NCBI taxonomy): domain Eukaryota; kingdom Metazoa; phylum Chordata; class Mammalia; order Hyracoidea; family Procaviidae; genus Heterohyrax; species Heterohyrax brucei. The sequence continues at coordinate 87,644,187 of CM053156.1, read as the reverse complement.
TCCCACCTCTGGCAGACACCTCCTTGACTCTGCACTGCAGGGAGGAGTAAGCAGCCCCCTCCCTATCAGCCTCCACTCCCGGAGGCTTTTCCCAACACCTAGGACTCAGTCAGCACCCAGCCTGGGGCCAGCCCTTTGAACTCAACCAGCGTAATCCCAAACAATCCTGGCAAATCTCCACGAAGAGCTCTCTTCAGAAACCCCTCACCTGCGGCTGGGTTATCCTGCCATCCCGAGTCCCAGGCAGTCCCGGGCACCCCACAGAGATGGAGGGCACTGCAGCTGTGACCAAATCTTGGCTCGGGGACGTGGTAGCCGTGGGGCAGTCACTGACCCTCCCTCAGCCTCATCTGGTTCATCTCTCAGCAGGGCCGACAGTGACCAGAGCACGTGGGACTCAGAACAGAAGCCCCCGCAGAGTCTCCCATACAAACAGCACCCCATAGACAGTGACTGTGGCAGGACCATCTTCCCGAGTAGTCTCCATCCTGGTCCCCAGGCCCGGACACAGCAGGCGGGCCGTGAGGGAAGGGCTGCCTCTCTCCCCAGAGAGAGGTTGTCCCAGGAGACAGGAGCCATGTGGCTTCCTCAGACTGCCTGGATCACGGTGGAAGGTCACGCACACATCAACACACGCCCACCCCCCCAGCCTCAGGAAGCCACCTCCACACAGCCCCCTTGAATTCTCCTCCATGCGGGAACACATGTGCATACTCATATGCACACGCACGCACCTCCCACCAAGTCCATCTGCCACCCGGCACACCTGTCCTGCAGGAAGCCCACAGCTGCTGGAGGCTGGACTCCTGGTCTCCCACCCAGGTAGGTGAGCTTGCAAGGTGACCCCAGCGTATTTGCACATAATTTGCATGCGTTCACACCACCGCTGCCATCTCTGTACAGAGCACTTCCATGCTAACCTGTATTACTGCACCTTTAAAGCCGGGCTCCATGCGCACCCGCACCTCCCACCCACACCGGAGTATACCAGGAGCGAGACAGGGCCCCCTGAGGCTGGGGGCATGGGCAGCTGCCCTACTCCCAGCTCCGCTTCTGGACAAGACATGGCAGAGCCAGGGGAGACCGGCCACACCCCAAGTGCCCAGGGCCTCCTGGCTGGCATGTGGTGGCTGGTTTCCTGTCACGGGAGGGCCAGGAATCAAGGCTGGGTGGGGAACGGAGCCCCCACACCCTTCATACGGGATGTTTCTGAGCTTATCCGGTGGCGGCCCTCAGCTAGAGTTACCAGATGTGGGGAGCCACGACAGAGTGGCCTCATGAATTCTGGGTTCCAGAGAAGCGGTGGACAGTGCTTTAGCACCAGTCTGTCCTCTGCAACACTGGGGACACACTCATCCTGAGAGCATTTGCTGTCCCCCTGAAACCCACACGATACTGGAGAGCCTGCACTTCCTCTGGCAGCGCCCTGTGGCCCAGGACCACGGCCCCTCAGACCCGACACCCTGTGCTCCCACGCCTGCACCCTGCCTGCGGAGCTCCGCCTGGTTTCCTAACTGTCAGGCTTCCCTACCAGGGGAGGAAGGGAGGGCGGAGTCAGAACCGCTGGGGGCGAGGAAGAGAGAGAGAGGACACATGTGTTTCCTAATTTAGGTGACAATCTAAAATCTGTTCCTCTGTGGCTTCGGTGAGGAGCTGGCCATCAGGACGAAGGTGAGGCCACATTTCCCGTGGCAAAGGGCACACGTGTTTGCACCAACAGGCAGGTTTCTAGGACTCCCTGCAGGATGTGACAGCGGCCACAGAGGAAGAGGCTGTGGTCCAGGGGGCTGCCAGGGGGCCGCGGGGGGCAGGGACCTGGCTCTGGGCTTCCTGCAGAGTCTCCCCCTGCACCCCCACTCTGGCCCTCTGCCCAACCTTCCCCAACCCATGGCTGGAGCCCTTCCCAGCCTGGAGCTGGGACCATGGCTCTTATCAGAGTCCTCATGTGTGTGAGGACACCGCTCAGGGGTCTGAGTTCAAGTCTGCGCCCGGCTACACACTTGGGACCCCGTGCCACATGGGGAACAAGGCTTGGGTGTCGCTCGATGACGTGGAAAGTGTCTGCTCTGCCCTCTCGTGCCACAGTGACAGGCTAGATCCAGGCTCCTCCAGTGGGTAGGCTGGGATCACCTCCAGAAGGGGCTGAGTCGTGGGCCCCTAACACGTCCCCTCGAGGGCTGATTTTTGAAGCGAGATGTCACCATAAGATCAGCGGACACAGTATGGAAGGTAATGAGAATGTTTCGTATTTTCAAGATAAAATGAAAAAAGTCTGGACATTTTTAAAAATATGCAAGACTCAATGTCCTCTTCCCTGTAGGGTCACTACAGACTCCCTGGTGGTGTGGTGGTAAGTTTTATGGCTACCAACTAAAAGGCTGGCAGTTCGAATCTGCCAGGTGTCCCTTGGAAACGACGGGGCAGTTCTACGCTGTCCTGTAGGGGTGCTGAGTTGGAACTGACTCAACAGCAGTAGGTCTGGTTCGGCACACAGTCACTAGGAATCAGAACCAACTTGACAGCTGTGTGTTAAAAGGCGGGCGGTGGCAGCGCCAGCTCACGGGGCCACTGCAAGGACGATGACAAGAGCCACGGGCAGAGCGCCCCCAGAGCCGAGCATCGGGCTGTCACTGCAGCTGTGCCCACCAGCCTGACAGGGTCAAGGGTCAGGGTCCTTTCACCTGGCTGTAGGAGCCGTGGAGTAGGCACAGGGAAACACTGGGCGACCAACTGGAAGGCCGGAAGTTCACGTGCACGCAGAAGCCCCCGGAAGGCTGGCCCGGCAGTCTGCTTCTGAAAACCCAGCCACTGGAAGCCTGCTGATTCTCCTCTGATGCACACAGGGTCACCAAGGGTCAGAGCGGCCTGGGCAGCAACCGTCTTTTCATCTCATCGTGACATCCCACTTCCAGATGCCTTAAGACATCACCAGACAGCAAGGGGGCTCCAGGCTTTGGGGGGCCCAAGGAAACTTCCATTGATTCCCTAGTGGCATCTTCTGGTCAGACTGCAGACAGAGGACAAGGGTCCAAAAAGCACATGTTTTGTGCGACATGCCAAGAGGAACACATGCCCCATACATCTGTGGTCACAGTCATGACCAGCCTGGAAGGGGCCAAAGGACCTCCTGAGGAAGGAACACTCATCTTGTAGCTCTATCCCAAAGCCTCCTGTGAAGGCTGAACTAGCGTTTCAGCCTAGAACAACTCAAGTGTGCCTGCCCCTCCCAGGCTCAAGGTGCCCAGCTGAAGGGGGTGACGAATAGGGTCCACCACGTGCAGGTGGAGCCAGAAGGTCAAGACTTGGCCCCACACACGGGGATCTTGATCTCTGATCAGCTCTCTGAGTGAAAGGATGGAACTGAACTTCATGGAGGGCATGAGACCCAAGGTCACGGGCACCCAGCTGGCTGACACCCTCTGGACAGTTGTGAGCTTTCTTCTCAAGACTCTGAGACACTCAACAGTGGTGATGCTTTGTGTAACACCTGGAGACTGGTTTACCAACAGTCAGCAGAGACCAGCTACTCCCTTTGTATTTCTCCATCAACAGAGGAGATGGCCACATGCCACAGGTCACCCTGGGACCCTGCCAGCCTACTCTGGGGACACTGGCCATGTCCATCTTGGATGGACGAACCAGAAGAAACTTAATAGACGGAAGGCTGACTACCACGATCAATGCCGCAGAACCACTCAGGGGTCAGTGACTGAGGCTGGCTCTGTGGGAACCAGGGCCCCGGAGTCATTTCTGACTCACGGTGACATGGTGTGTTTCACCGCAGAACTGCACTCTGTTGGCCTCTCATGGTTCTTGGAAGCCACAGCCAGGCTCTCCTTTCGAGGCAACTCTGGGCAGACTTGAACCACCAGCCTTTCAGTTAGTAGGTGAGCGCTTAACTGTGTATGCCACCACAGGCTAAGACTCCTGATGGTGGAATATTCTCAGTGGTTTACGAGCGTCTAAGGGATGTGTCTCCTCATCAGGGGCCATGATGTGTCCACACTTTCTTACAGACCTAGCAGTCATTGCAAATGTATACAGACGGCCGAGCCGTCCCAACGGCTGGCCTTCCACTTGGCCTTCCGTGCCTTCTTCTTGCCTCACGTGCTGTCACCGCCTCAGAAACAAGGCGCCTTGTTCACGGTCACGCCTGCATTTAAAGTGCTCTTCAGAGAGACAGCTTCAGGTCCGAAAAGGGGACCAGCTTCTGGGGGTAATTAGTGTCACATGCAACTTCAGCCAACACCTGACCAACCCTAGTCATACAATTCCTTCCTGCTAAAAAGTATTATTCGCTTTCTCTAAACTGCATGGGAATATGTTGTCCATTTATGAAATCTACTTTGTCAAATCCGCCTTGTTTGGAGATTAGGAGGCCTCACTCTTCTCCCTCGCAGTGGTAGAGTTGTCCCCAAAGCCTCTTTTCTTTTTTTCTTTTAATCCCAAGCCATGAGCCAACATCATTTTTCCAATTCCAGCTTGGACAGACTTTCCTTTTTGGAAAACAAACCATAACAATGCAATCCTTCCCTGGCTGGTGGCCAGACATCCAAAGACCACAGCCAAGAGACTAACGGATACACCTGGCCGGGACAAGGCCGAGGAGTGGAACATCCAGGACACGTGTTTGCGTAGGAGGCCGGACCCCGTGAGACCCGGAGAGGACCCGTCCACGAGGGCCAGCTCACCGGGACAACATGCTAAGGCTCTTTGGAACATGTGGCTGAAAACATGCCTGTGACATTAATGAACGCCAGGCTGGGTGTAGCAGCAGACCCCGGGAACCCTAAAAATAGACTTCCGCCCACTGACTCATCCCTGGTGCGCAGAGCTGGGAGCTCTTCTCTCTCTGCTCCCACATGCTTCGCCTCACGGCCTCTCTTTCTGCCTCTGTTGTTCTGCCCTCTCTCCGTGTTCTGAGGGCTGCCCCTTCCAGAGCAGATGTTCCCCACTTGGCTACCCTCCGACACGCAAACATGCTTCCTAAGCAAGGAAACCCTTCCTCTGTCTCTCCTCCTGGTTCCCACGGTGGCAAGCCACAATGTGCACTTAGCCTTTTCCATGTGGATGTCCTGGCCTGCCCGTCACACACCGCACTGGACAGCTTGGCGGCTGACTGCTGGCCCTTCTCGTTTAAACCGGCGGCTTTCTATGGGGAACAAGCCTGTTTTATACGGATTATCTGGGCAGCTGGGTCTGACTGCTTCTGATTATCAGGCTTGGGGGCCACTAGAGAAACAGGCTTCCCAAAGGCCCTCAGGTGGGGGCCATTCCACATGGTGCTGCCCACTCTGGCAGGAAGGGTCAGGAGCCTGGTGGCCTAGGTCGGAAATCAACAGGTCAAGCTTAAAGCAGAATGAGCCCTTCGTCCACATCTTAGGTTTCGGGGGCTGGGCTGGAGGATGGAAGAGGGGGCGGGAGGCCCCTGGTGAGAGGGGGCCTTCTCGGGGGGGCTCGTGTGGGAGACGCTGCGTGTGTTCGGAGGGAGCTCCACCATGCTTCCCGGACAGAATCACTCGGCAAGCAGCAGGCGGGGCTCGGTGATAAGATCCCTCATCGGCCTGGCTTCCCAGACCTCCAGCTGCACAAAGAAACCAAAGTCCTCTCTCACCTTTCAGAGCTCAGTCCACAGGCAGGTGGGGGCCGCCGCTCCCTCCCGAAAGCTGGGGGCTCCGCTGAGGCAGGAGCAGCCTCCCCGCGCGTCCCCTCTCTGCCTCTGCTTCTCTGTGCTTCTTCTACAGAGCCGAGTGCTGGGAATTAAAAAAAAAAAAAAAGAAGAAGGCAGGAAATGGTGTGTGTGGAGGGTGGTGGGTGTCCGGGGTGCTGGGGCAGTCGGGGGTGGCAGAGGGACACGGGGGGTAGGTGTCGAGGCTGTTCTGGGTGGGGACAGGCAATGGCCGTTGCTGGTGACACAGTTTGCCTGCCGAGCCGGGCGCCACTGCAGCTCCGTGTGTGGGCGTGAGCAGCTACACGGCTAGGTTTCAAATGGTTACAGTGAACATTTGCAAACAGACAGAAAAACAAAACCATCCCCAACAAGTGCAACTTGTGTTTTCCGCTATCCTGCGGCATTCTGCCCCCTCTAGCCTCTCCGCTGGAGTTTCTGGGCAAGAGGGCGAGAGTGGGCCTTCTCACCTGGGATTCCGGGCCCCAGCTTTTGCCAGTCACTCCAGCCCAGGAGGCCATGGGCATGGATGGGTATTCGGGTCATGACGAATCACCTCACAGCCTGGGGAATGTCCAGAAGTCTGAGAAGCAGTTTCTCACAGGTTTCTCCTCTCACCCCCAGGGCTGGAGCCATCCCAGGCCAGGGAGCTTGTTTTAGTCAGCTAGGCTGCTCTAACAGAAATACCACAGAGTGGATGGCTTTAACAAAGAAAGATTTATTCTTACAGAGTCCGGTAGGTTGCAAGTCCATATTCAGGGTGTCCGCTCCAGGGAAAGACTTTCCCCTTGTCCGCTCTGGAGGAAAGTCCGGTATTGCATCAGTCTTTGTCCAGGGAGCATCCTCACGCAAGAACCTCTGGTCTGAAGGACGCGCTCTGCTCCCGGTGCTGCTTGCTTGATGGTAGTGAGGTTCTCAAATTGTCCTTTGTTTCTTTTTCCTTTTATTCCTTGCAAGCTAAAAGCATTAAGGGTGGGGCAAGCCATACTCCAGGGAAACTCCCCCACAGCAGGAATTCACAGCCCCACCCTAATCCTTTAACATACAGGTTAGCAAAACCACACAATGGAGGACAGTCCCAAGATACTGGGAACCATATCCCAGCCACGTGGCTGCACACATTTTTGGGGGTACACAATTCCAACCATGACAGAGCTGGACCCAGCTCCCAGGGTCGTCAAGGTGCCCAGGCCAGGGTTGTGCGCCCGCAGGGCCTCCCTTCTCGCGGACCAGCACTGGGCCCCGCGGGACTCACGTGAGACTTCTGGCCCTGTCCTCCGGAGGGCTCCAGGAGAGCAACAGCAGGCAGCGCACCAGCTCCGGGACAGAAACCAGCCTGCCGGAGGCATCCTGCGGAAGGCTGCCATGACAGAAAGGCAGGACAAGACAGGGGGCTCTGTTAGCGCTGGAAGCTTCTGCTGGCAGCCCTGGTGGCGTGTGGTTAAGCGCTAGGGCTGCTCACCAAAAGGTCACAGCTCAAACGCGCCAGGCACCCCCAGGGAACTCTGGGGGGCAGTTCTACTCTGACCCATGGGGTTGCTGCGAGTGGGAGTCCACTGGACGGCAGCGGGTTTGGTTCTGCTTAGGGCTCACCCCAAGGGGCCTGGCAGCACCTGGCTGCTAACGGGACGCAGGATCAGTCACACCCAGCCACGGCTCCAGGTCAGAGAACGGCAGCCAGCTTCCATCAGCACTGCACCTCTGGGTGCCCCGCAGAGAGGCTCTCTTCTTCCTGCAGGGTTGCTATGGGTGGGAATTAACTCGATGGCCACAGGCCTGGGCACGGGCCACCTTCGTGGTGACACGTGTGTGCGGAGCACCCCTGCTCCCTCAGGTTTTCAGGGCTGTGACCTGGCAGACGGCCAGGCCTGTCTTTTACGGCCCCTCCAGGCAGGCCTGAACCCCAACTTTCTGGTTAGTGGTCAAGTGCTTAATCAATTGCGCTCTCAGGGACTCCTGGGGTCACCAGGGGTCAGAATCAACTTCACGGCATCCAGTCTGGCTTCCTCTGGTTTTACAGGCCATCTGGTAAGGGAAGGTAAGAGGCAGCTGTGCAGCACACAGCCTATGGGGAGTCAGGCCAGCCTGTCCCTTCACACCTGTGTGTCTCCTCATCTAAAAATGTGTTTAAGTCAACAGTTCTCATCCAAGGGTGAGTCTGTCTCCCAGGGCAGATGGGTGATATCTGGGGACGTTTCTGGTCGTCAAAGTTGAGAAGCTGCAATGGGCATCCAGTGGGTCAACCCTGCAGGGCCGGCCACACACGGCAGTGACGGCAGGCTGGGTGACCCGAGCCTGAAAAGTGGGTCTCACAGTGGCCCTCAGAGGCTTTCGTGACGCTCGGAGAGACAGCACAGCGTAAGACTCCTGTGTAGACCAGGAGGCCATGTGGTCGTACTGGGTAAGCGTCTCAGTCAGCTAGTGCTGCTTTAACAGAAATACCGCGGTGAGTGGCTTTAAAAAGAGAATTTGCATTTGGTCACAGTCCAGTGGCTGAAAGTCCAAATTCAATGTGTCAGCTCCGGACAGTCCTTGCTGTCAACCTTCCCCTGGACTGGGAGCTTGAGGTATAGGGATCACAGGTCCTTTCCAAAGGACACGCTCAGCTACCAGCACCGCTTCTTGGTGGCCTGAGGTCCCCAAACCTCTCTGCTAGCTTCTTTCCTTTATATCCCAAGAGGCTGCCTCAAGGCACAAAACAATGTTATACACTGAGTCCTGTCCCTTCAACACCAGTGACCCGCCCCCCACCCCCACCCCACCACTAACATCACAGAGGCAGGTCACAGCCTACAGAAACAGTATGGGACACCAGCAATCACTGCCGAGCCACATTACTACACACATTTTTGAGGCAAACACAGTTCAATCCATGACAGTAAGAAAGAGTCATCCCTGTAATTTAAATGGCATCTGATTTTCTGTTGGATGACAAAATGGAAACTGGAGTAAGATCCCACTGCTTGAGGCCAAAAAGAGAGCACACTTGCCGGCCTCAGGACAGACTCCCGAATCACGAGCCGAGCGCTCCTCTCCCGGACGCGCCTCCACGGCTGAACTCAGGAGAGCGTGAAGGCATTCTGAAAGGCTGGAGCCTCGCTGGAGAATTATCTGTGATTAGAGCACGGTACAGAGTCCATGAAAGAGGCTTTGAACAAAGCCGAAAACGAGCTGGACTGGGAACGAGGCTAGCCGGTCCGGACAACAACCCGAATGGGCCTGTTTTGAGTTTCGGGTGTTTTTTCCAACAAATCTTCAGGCTGACTTAGAACACTGTCCTGAGCACAACAGAAAGGGAAGGTGCAATACAAGTTCAGATGCAAGTTCCAGCCAACTGCCTGGCCTCCAGGAAGAAAGTCAGGCTTGGTCTCTCTCTGGCCCCTCCAAGGTGGCCTCCTCTCGGGCACCCTCAGAATCCAGGGCCCGGAAATGGTTTTGTTCATAACCGAGCTGAAGTCTCCAATGGGTTCGAGCCCTGGAGTGTCAGGTGAGACCAGGCCTGCAGTGGCTGGAGTGAGGGAGAGGCCCACCCCAGAAGGGAAGGAAGACTGCATGTGGGATAAGAAATGAACGTGAAGACCAGTCCCACTCAAAGAGACTTTCGAGGACGAAATGACCAGCCCTGTTTCTGAAATGGTCTGCCATTCACCAATGACATCAGCTTCCTCCTGAGTCAAAAGGAAAGATGAGGCCAGACTTTTAGCCTCAGATTTGCAGCACCTCCGCCACCCACCAAGTCACTCACTCAGCAGTGCTCTCCTGACACTGCCTGTGCCAGCCCTTGGCTGAGCCCCCAAGGACAGTAAAGAAAAGGAAGAAGAACGCAAAACACTGCAGCCACTCTGCCACGGAATCCGGAAGTTTCCTCCGGGGTTCAATGCAGTCCTGTCAGAAGGCCCAGCAGTCACTCCCAGGTATTTCCCCAAAGCAGCTGAAAATGTGCATCAGCGCAGAAACCTGCACCGGCGTTCATAGCGGCTTTACTCATGATTTCCAAAAAGTGGACACAACCAAGCTGTCCTTCAGCAGGTGAACGGATAAACATACCACGGACCTTCACACACTGGCATACTACTGAGCAATAAAAAAGAAGAGAGCCAGCGAGCTGGGCAAAGATCTGGAGAAACCGTCAACAGATGTCACTTGAGCGAAAGAAGCCAGTCGGGGAAAGGTGCCCATGGATCTAAATGTGGGACAGTCTGGAAACACAAACCTGTACAGGTGCTGAAAGGATTCCAAGGTCTCGGGGCGGGGGCGGGGAGAGGCATCAGCAGGTGGAGCTCGGGGCATTTTTAAGGCAGTGTAAGTATTCTGCATGACATCCTGCTGTTAGACACAGGACACCGTGGGTTTGTGAAATCCGGTGGAACTCCACGACACAGCAAATCCTGATGTAAACAATGGAGCTGAGCAACAGTGTACGGTATCCGTTCATCAGCTGCAACAGACTCACCACAGGAACAGCAAAGGGTGAGGAGGAGCCCCGGTCAGGAAAGAGGGGGCGAGCATCCTCTACACTTTCCACACAGCTTCTCTGTGAGCCCCAAACTAATCTAAAGTACACAGGCTTTTTTTTTTTTTTTTTTTTTTAATGAAAACCAAAACAAAAGCACAGTTCTGTGAACAGACAAAAACCAAAGGGTAACACAAATAAAGATTTGACTCATCCAGTCATTCATTGGCTGGGAATCTGAACATCTACTATGTACTAGGCACTTGGGGGGAGGAACAAATGGGACAACAAATTATTACCAAGAAATACAATGAAAACAGTCATAAAAAGGCTGGCTAGTGGAGCAGATGTGACAATCATAAACACACATGCGCCCAATATTAGGGCACCTAAATAGGCAAACACTGCTAAGACCTGCAGGGAGAAGTAATGCCACCATAGTAGTTGAAGACGCCAATGTGCCACTTTCAATATTGGACAGAACATGTAGAAAGAAGATCAACAACAAAGCAGAGGAAGCAAGCTGCACTCTAAACCAGCAAGACTTCAGAGACATGCACAGAACTCTCCAGCCGGCAACAGTTCAGCCTATGTTCCACTCCAGGGCACAAGTGACATTCTCCAAGGCAGACCACATCTTAGGGCACAAAGCAAGTCCTGACAAATTTTAAAAGACTGAAACCACACAGAGCATTTTGTCTGATTCCAATGGAGTCAAGCTAGGAATCAATAACAGAAAACAAACCTGGAAAATACACAAACATGAGGAAATCAAACAACACACTACTCAACAGCCAGTGGGTCATGGAAGAAACCAAAAAAGAAATCACAAGTTTCCTAGAGTCAAATGAAAATACAGAAAAGTAAACTGACCGGGTACACTAAAGGTTGCACTTGGGGGAGTTCCAAAGCTAAATGCCTGTGTGAAAACAGACAAGAGTCACATCAAAAGCCTAACTCAACAACTCCAGGAAACAGAGAAGAACAAAAGAAGCCTAAACACACCAGAAGAAAGTGTCACAGACTGAACTGTGTCCCCCAAAACTGTGTGTAGTAATTTGGCTGGGCCATAATTCCCAGTATTGTGTGACTGTCTCTCGTTCTGTGATTTTCCTAGGCTGCCAATCCTAATCTCGGCCTGTGGTCAACAGACAGGATTATGTTAACACAGGATTAGGGCAGGACTGCAACACCCTTACTAAGGGAACTTTTCCGCAGTGTGGTTTGCACCAGGTTTTATCCTGTAGAAGAGAAAAGGGAAGCAAGCAGAGAGCTGTAGACTTCACACCCTTGAAAAGGCAGCACCAAGAGCAGAATGCCCCCTGCAGATCTGAGTTCCTACACCAAGACACTCTCAGACCTGAGAACAACTGATGTAAGACAAGGACCTTCCTCCAGAGCTGACAGAGAGAGCGCCTTCATCCCCTGGGGCAGCACCCTGAACTCCATGTCTGGTCTACTGGACTGGGTGGTTCACCTTTGTGAAAGCCATCCACTTGTGCTCCTTCCATTGCAGCAGTACCAGATGACTAAGACAGAAAGGAAAAAACAAAGATCAGAGCAGAAATAAATAAAACGGAAAATGGAAAAAAAAAGAACCAATAAAACCAGACGTTGGTTCTTTGAAAAGAATGCTAAAATTGACAAATTTTTAGCTAGACTGACAGAAAAAAGATGCAAATGATCAGAATAAAAAATGAGACACCGGACATTGCAATTTATCCAAGAGAAGTAAAAAGAATAATGACAGAATTCTATGAACAACTGTACAGCAACAAACTGGCTGACCTAGACGAGAAGGACACATTCTTAGAAGCACATAAACTGCTTAGACTGACTCAAGAGGAGACAGAAAGTCTCAACAAACCCGTAACAAGTGAAGAGATCAATCTGATGATCAAAAACCTTGCAACAACAAAAAAAATTCTGACCAAGGGCTTCACTGGGGAATTCTAACTAACACTGAAGAAAAATTGACACCAATATGTTTAAACTCCTCGAAAAGATGGGGAAGGAATTGATAGTCTCTAATTCATTCTGTGAAGAAAACTGGTGGCACAGTGGTTAAGTGCTACAGCTGCTAACCAAAAGGTCAGCCGTTCTGCTCCACTGGGCATCCCTTGGAAACTCTACGGGGGCAGTCCCACTCGGATCATAGGGTCACTAACAGTCAGAATGGACTGGGCAGCAATGGGTTTGGAACTCATTCTATGAAGCTGACATAACCCTGCTGCCCAAACCAAACACCATGAGAAAAGAAAATCACAGGCCAACGTCACTCATGAGTATAGATTCAAAAATCCTCAACAAAATATTAGCAAACAGAATCTAAGAGCATATTAAAGGAGTCATACACTATGACCACATAGGATTTACTTCAGGAATGCAAGGATGGTTCAACACTAGAAAAGCAATCAACATAACACATTACATCCATAGAACAAAGGAAGAAGACCACAAGATCATCTCTATAGATACAGAAAAAGCATTTGATAAAATTGACATCCTTTCTTTGTGAAAACCTTAAAGAAAACTGCAACAGAAGGGAAGCCTCTTGATATGATCAGGGGCTACATGAAAATTCCGCAGCCAGCATTACACTCAATGGAGAAAGACTGAGAGCTTCCCCCTTGAAGTCAAGAACAAGACAGGGGTGCCCACTCTCACCACTTCTATTTAATATTGTGGGAGAAGTCCTAGTCAGAGAAAAATGACAAGAAAAATCAATAAAAGGTATCCAGATTGGAAAAGAAGAAGCACAATCGTATTTATACACAGATGATATGATCCTTACATAGAAATTCCAAAGAAAGCTTCTAGGAGTCTAGAGAAGTTGCAGAGTACAAAGTTAACAAGCAAATCGGTTGGGTTTCTATGCACTGGCAATGAAAAATCTGTAAAAGAAATCAGGGAAACAATTCAATTTATAATAGTATCCAGGAGAATAAAGTACCCGGGAATAAATCTAGCCAGGGATGGGAAGAGTCTACACAAGAAGGACCATAACACACTGCTGGAGAAGACGAGAGAAGACCGACATCAATGACGAGGGTCCCACACTCATAGATTTTGAAGACCTGGTGCTGCTAGGGTGCTCATACTACCCACAGTGATCGCCAGATTTAGCACAACCCCAATAAAAATCTCAACAGCTTTCTTAACAGAAACAGGCAAACCAGCCTTCAAACTCAAATGGAACAGCTGCTTCTGCCCTTTACATCTCAAAAGAGACTGGCTTCAGAAACAAGTGTGCTCGTAGACTGAGTCCCGCCTCTGTACTATAAACGCTGCCATTCCCATCTTGTTAATGTCACAGTGGCAAGATGTACAACACACTGGGAAATCACATGGGGTCATACAATGGCAGACAGTCACATAGTACCGGGAATCATGGACTAACCAGGTTGACAGACATTCTCAGGGGACTAAATTCAATCCTTAAGAGGAGGGCTGACGGTGACTACTGGGAGGGCTCCATAGCTGATTAATGTAATGGCTGTCGATAAGTTATATATCTGCAAAAAGCTGAATTGGTTAAGAAAAATAAAAAACTGACCATCAAAAAAGTTTGCTCTGCGAAAGACCCTATTAAAAGGATGGAAAGACAAGCTATAAACAAGGAGGAAACCTTTGCAAAACATATAACTAACAAAGGACTAATATCCAAAATATATGAGGAACTTTCAGAACTCCATAGTTAAAAAAAAAATTTCAACAAAGAGACATCTCACCAAAAAAGATGCACAGAGGGCAAACTGGCAGAAGAGAAGCCGCTCCACATGAAAAGTCATCAGGGAAATGAAAATCATAGCCATACCGCACTCCCGCTGCACACCCAGCAGCCACAATACCGGAAGCTGGCAAGTGTGTGGTCAGGACGGCTTTCTCGCCCACTGGTGGTGGGAATGCAGGACGGCGCAGCCATTGAGCAGCTTCTTATAAAACTGAACATGCACTTCCCATAGAACCTACTCCTGGGCATTCATCCCAGAGACAGGAAAACTTATTTCCATACACAAACCTGTGTGTGACTATTTGTAGCTGCTTTGTTTGCAATCACCAAACACTGTAAATAATCACAACGCCCATTTAGAGGTCAATGGTTAAACCATCGCACATTCATCACAGAGGATACTCCTCTGTAATAAGAAGGAACAAACCTGGATCAATCTCAGGGCACTACCCTGAGTGAAAGAGTAAGTCAAGTTCACTGTATGACTCAATACCTATTCTGTTCTCAAAAGGACCAAATTATGGAGAGCAAGAACAAACTCGTGACTACCAGAGGCTAGGGACTGGCAGTGGGGCGCACTTAACAAAGGTACAGCAGAGGGAATTCCTTTGTGGTGATGAAACAGTGGTGTGTCTAGATTGTGGTAGTGGTTCCCTGAATCTATGCATGTGATAAAACAGTATAAAGCTACACACACACACACACACACACACACACACATACACACACACACACAAACTGGTGAAACCCAAATGTGGTCCCTGGTCTGGTTTCTTGTATTGAATCATTGCCAATTGTCTACTTTTAGTATTGTACTGTAGCGGTGTCAGATGGTGTCCCAGGGTGACATCTGAGCGTGTTCACCAAGCCAAAGGTACGCGGAGACTTTCTCAGTACCTATTTCTGCAACTTCCTGTGGGTCTATGATTAGCTAAAACAAAAGGGTTTTTTTTTAAAAGAAAAGTATTAAAGAAATAATAGTACAGGTGATTCATGAACTCTGTTGGCTGGGGGTCTTGTCCACCTGGAGTAGGCCCTCTGGGCAGCCCGGCCATGGGCACCCCACTGATGTCAGAAGGCAAACCCAAGCTCTTCTTTGGCTCCAGACACTGTCCAGTTCAAAATCACAGTCACCTCCAGATCCAAACCAGCCAACTTTCTAACTGGCCAGAGGCCTTGTTTAAAGTGAATTGAAATTGAACTGAAAAACCAAGTGGACACCTTTGTGACCAGGGCAGACTCAAAAGCACCACACCTCATCAAGCGGAAGACACACCATGGCCAACATACCATTATTTTTGCTCCCTCTGGAAGGTAAATGGGCTGCCAACTGAAGCGTGCCACAATGCTTTCTTACCGTTTCAAGTTTTTAATTTGACTTATGCAAAGAGCTCTTCTAGACTTAATTAGACAAATTTTTATCACATATTACTATGCTGCACACATAAAAATGAAAACACCAGTGGAAGAAATTGGTTATTATTCCCCAACCTTCTCTACATTCCATACCTAGATCTTCTGAATCCCTTTTCAATTCAGACTCGTCCATGTCAGGTTTTTTCCCACCCTCTGTAAGCCTCTGCACATTAATCCAAGAACAGTAATGATGCAGCATCTTGTAAAAGAATCCATAAAAGGATTAACAGTCATTAGCGCTGGGCTTGTGAGCAGACTTTAAAATTACAGATCGTTTTCCTGCTGTGGGCCCTCGTCAGCAACGCTGCTAAATATTTCCAATCTGCCCACGATCTCCTCCCTGTCCCCATAACTATTCTCAGGGTTAAAGCCAAACTATCCAGAATGTTCTACCTCCCAGCATGCTGACACCTGGTCGGCGGCATGTTAGTCACATACATCAGCTGCAGGAGGTAACTCCAGGCTTGAAAGCTGATGATGCTGACATTTACACGAGCACAGGCAAGTCAACTCCATCCCGGCCGGCCATGGATTGAACTGTGTCACCAAAATAATAGACACTGAAATCCTAACCCCCTGATATCTGAGAACGTGACTTTGTTTGGAAATGGGATCTTCAGAAATGTTAGCAGTTACGATGGGCTCATGCAGAAAGGGGTTGAGCCCTAGTCCAGTGACATACTTCCTATGTCCTACTGGAGTCAGGTGGGCCTTGTCCAGTGAAGAGCACTCTGGGTCATACTGGGGCAGAGTAGACCCTAGTCCAAAGAGCAGTGTGTCCTATAAAGGAAGAGAAGAGAGACATACAGAAGATGAGACTGGCACGTGCATCTCAAAGACAAGGACACCAGGGATCACTGGTCACTGCCAGAAGCTCCAGGAGACACATGGAACTTTGTGAGAGCCCTTAGAAGGAATTAACATGGCTGAAATCCTGATTCTGCAATTCTGTAGAATTCTGAGACAATCAATACATTTCTGTTCTAACAAGCCATCCAATCTGTAATCTGTGGTAGCTTGTTACAACAGCTTTAGGAAGCTAACACATGCCCTCAGAGAGACACCATGGACTGTAAGATCCATCCTGCTTTCAGAAAAGCAAATGTGAAGAAAAACTGTCCATCTTAAAAATAATGAAACACTAGAGAAGAACCTTGATCACAGAGAGGAAAAATGCTGCTGGACAGAATTTCAAATTCTCATGGAATCCAGACATTCTGGACTCAAGAAGTCTGTGTGAGCACCTGAAACTACTGCCCTGAAATGCCCTTAAACATTCAGTGGAAAAGACCCCCTGAAAGGTCTTCTCTAAGCCAGAAAACCGTTTAGCTTAACGAGTAAAGAATGTCTGCCTTGAGCATGGTGCTCTTTTGAAGAACTATCCCAAATGGGATGAAAACAGCAACTTGAAAGGTGAGGCAGGGACTCAGGGAAGAGTGAGGCTGTGTTAACGGGGAGAACCCATCGAGAAAAGGAGGTTGAGGACGGTCACACAACTTGAAAAACACAGTCAGTGTCACTGAATGGTACATGTAGAAATGGCTGAGTTGGTGGATGTTCCACTGTGTATGTTTTCAACAACAACAAAACGTTAAATTAATTCATTTAAAAGTAATGGAATGCAGTTAAGTAAACTAAGTGATGTCAGATGGTTATAAGTGCTTATGGGAAAAATTACATAGGCCAACACAGCCAGGAGCAGGCAGACGGAGGCCCCTTCCTGAGGTGCTGATGCGAGAGTCTAGAGATAGGAGGCACTGGCAAGCCAGAATAAGCCTAATGGTGGAGTCCAAGAGCTCGGTTATTCTCTGTGCCACACATCTTACTGCTGAACATCGTTACCATGACCTTCCAAGTATGCCCCTTGGGCAGCTATTCACCAATGCTGGTGCCTAGTCCACCCTTCAAAGCAACTGTGGAATTTTCCGGAATGGCCACAGTGCACCGTGGCATGGTGGCAAGTTCACCAATTTAACTGTATAATTGTCTGTGAGGGAGTGTTTAGCTAGTAAACAAATAACTGTACTGGAACACCCTCCCTACCCACCTGATCTGGCCCCCAATGACTTTTTTCTTTACTCAAATATAAAGGAAATATTGAAAGGTAGACATTTTGGTGACATTCAGAACATCAAGAGTAATACAACAACAGCTCTGATGGCCATTCCTGAAAAAGAGTTCCGAAAGTGCTTTGAAGGGTGGACTAGGCACTGGCATCGGTGCGTAGCTTCCCAAGGGGAGTACTTGGAAGGTTACTGTAGTGATATTCAGCAATGAGGGATGTAGCGCTTTTCCTCAGATGAGTTCGTGAACTTAACTGTCAGTCCTCATGTCCCTACACGTATCTGTCACGGTAGGTTAGACCAAAGCAACACAATCCCCAAGTCTAGTGGCTTAAAACAATAATGGTTTGTTTTTAACTTCTACTTCCTGGCCATAAGAAGTATCTTCCCTACTTCAAGACCCAAGGCTGATGGAGAAACCAGTGTCTGGAATGTTGCCAATTGCCACAGTGGAGAAACAGGAGAGCGTGAATTCTATAGCACTACTATTGTATTCTGGTGGCTTGAGTGTTGCGATATTAGAAGCTATGCCACCAGTATTTCAAACACCAGGAGGGTTACCTACTGTGGAAAGGTTTCAGTGGATCTCCCACACTAAGACAGGCTAGAAAGAAAGGTCTATTGATCTATTTCCAAACTTAGCCAATGAAAACTGCATGGCTTAGCACAGAACACTGTCTGACACGGTGCTGAAAGATGAGGCCCTAGGCTGAAAGGGACTCCAAACCTGCGCTGGCTGCAGCAATGGACTCGAACGTGCCAATGATTTGAAGCTGGCCCAGGATCAGATGACATTTGGTTCTGTTGTACACAGGGTTACCATGGGTTGGGACCTACCCAATGGCAACTGACAACAATAAATTCTTCACTGGCTGTGACATCTTCCATCTAGAAATGGCACGTATCCCTTCTGCCCACATCACCTGAGTCAAAACAAGTTACTAGGGTCACCATGAGTCAGAGTTAACTCGATGGCAATGGTTTTGGTTTTGTAGGGTTACTCAACTTCAGAAAGGTGGGGGCATGAGTGAAATCTACCACGTGCTTGAAAGAATCACAAATAGTAGATGACCAGCAGTAACGGTGACCACAGAAGTAGAGAGGAGAGTGAGCACAAACACGGCACAGTGCGAACAGGCAGATGGAGGACACCAGTACAGCCCGTGAGTGACAGGAGAAGATCACGCCTCCGAAAGTGGAGACACTTGTCCCAAAAGCTCAGTCATACTCCTAAACCCTAGTTCCACCCTAGCCATGTCCTCAATTGCCTAGCGACAGAATTAAACAACTAAATGTAGAAAGAGGCAACTGAATTACAACTAATTTCCACAAAGGCTTTTGTTGAGCAATCACTGCAAAGCCATAATGTGGTTTTCAATCACCTAATTAGGTTTCCAAGATGTACTAAAATGGGTTCTCATCATGGTTTTAATTCACTAACTGTGTTCTTAAATTTCTCAGTCTCCATGTTAGTCCTGCAATTACACACACTGAGTAATGATACACATTTAACACCTGAGCACTGGGGAAGTCGACGGTAACGCATGTCTGAAAGCAGGCAACCAGGGGGTGATATCCACGGGCAGCGGGGATTTTCTTCAGTGGCCAGGGAGGGAGGGGGCAGTGACTGGAACCAGGGGTGGGTGGGGAGACGATGCAGGTGTTACTAGGAAGGCTCAGGGCCGGAGGGAGAGTTAGAGTGGGTCTGGCTCAGAATAGCATAGCTGCGCCTGAGGGAATACATGGGCGCTGCTGGGGCCTCCATCGGAAACCCTGGGCACGGTGGTTCAATGCTACAGCTGCTCCCCAAAGGGTCGGCAGTTCAGGTCCACAAGGCGCTCCCTGGAAACTCGATGAAGCCGTTCTACTCTGTTCTACAAGGCTGCTGTTAAGTCAGAATCAAGTCGATGGCAGTAGGTTTGATTTTTTTTTTTTTTGCCTCCATTCAGTGCCAGGTGACTGTACACACTTTAACCACTGGGCTAGAAACCCAAAATAACCAGGGCTTAAGCAGCACGCGTAGTTCTTGTCCTTCTGCGTGGCCGTCTGGATATGTGCAGTCAGCCCCACAGAGACAGAGACCCAGGCCCCTCTAACTGGTGGCTCTGCCACCCTGGCCTGTGCTCAGCCCACAGGGTCCAAGACGGGGCATCACTCATGCCAGAGCGAATTAAGCGTCAAGATGGGGGTGCCTGTTCCTTTCAGGGCTGGACACAGAAATGGCCTAACACTGTTACATTCAGAGCGGTTTGGCCTGAACTTGGTCACGTGTGCCCAGCTACAAGAGAAGCTAGCAGGTTTCCTTTTTATTCTGGGTGACCCTGTGCCCAGTTAAAAACTCAAGGGCCTGTACTACGAGATAGAAAGGAAAAGGCATGTAGGGGACCAACTTGTGGCCCTTGCCATGCTGCCCTCCAAGAGGGCAAGTCTGGTGGGGAAGCAAAGAATAGGACCGAATTCCAGCATTTCACCTGGGAATGGCCAGGATACCTATTACAATGGAAGCCAAGAAGAAGGCAGAGCTTTTGCACTGGAACCAAGAGGGAGCTGCAGTGTCTACCACGAAGGACCTTCGCAGCTTCACTGTAAGCTAACCCGTGCAGTGACCACTGATAGCAGAACGTGGCTTGCACTCTAGGGTCCACAGAACAGAGCTGGAGTCACGGCCCCTCCACTGACTATCTAGCTCACCAACTACGACAGGCAGAGTTCTAAGGCTGCCACCCAACATTCCATCCCCTGAGTGTGCAATCAAACAAGAACCTAAATATCTCATCAAGGGACATGTAGACGCAGTTAAGGTGACCAATGAGCTGGCCTCTGAATCACGGTGTTGGCGACGAATATCGACTACGCCATGGACTGCCAGAAAGACACGTCTTGAAGAAGCACTGACAAAATGTTCCTGAGAAGCACGGATGGCAGGACTTTACCTCATGTCCTTCAGATGTGTGATGAGGAGGCACCGGCCTCTGGACAAGGACGTCATGCTTTGCATTGTGGATTGACTTGTGTCCCCCAAAAATGTGAGTCAACTTGACTAGGTCGTGATTCCCAGTATTGTGTGACTGTCCTCCATTACAAGCTGACACATTTGTCCTATGTGTTATGAAGGCTAACCTCTATGACATTAATGAGGCAGGACTAGAGGCAGTTATAGTAACGAGGTAGCATGAAATCTACAGGACTGGGTTATGTCTTGAGCCAATCTCTTTTGAGATATAAAGTAAGCAAAGCGGCTTAGGACCTCATTCCACCAAGAAAGAAGCACCTTTGGACACGGGTCCCTGTCCTCAGAAGCTCCTAGACCAGGGGAAGATTGATGACATGGACTTTCCTCCAGAACAAACAGAGACAGAAAGCCTTCCCCCGAATTCAAACTCATAGCCTAAATCTAGACCGTGACTGAATGAATTTCTGTTTGTTAAAGCCATCCACTTGTGGTATTTCTGTTATAGCAGGACTAGATAACTAACTAGAAGCCCTGGTGGTCAAATGGTTAAGTGCTATGTCTGCTAACAAAAAGGTCGGCAGTTCAAATACTCCAGGTGCTCCTTGGAAACTCTACGAGGCAGTTCCACTCTGACCTCTAGGGTTGCTATGAGTTGGACTCAACAACGGCAGTGGGTGTGGCTTGGTTTTGAGATAGCTGATGCACTTGGTCAAGTAGACAGTCACCAAAAAAGAGAACACTGCCCAATAGGATGGCCTGACAGGGGCTGCCGAGGCAGGCTCCGGCAAAGCACGAAGGTGAGAGTGGCGCAGGACCAGGCAATGCCTCCTGTGCTACAGGCAGGGGTTGCTGTGAGTCAGAGAGGACCCAGCAACACCAAACAACAGCAACCGAAAGCCGATCTTATAACAGGGGGATCACCCCAGATTATCTGGGTGGGCCTAATGCGACTACAGGAGCCCTTACAAGCAGAAGGGGAGGGCAGAAGAGGTAGCTGGAGTAACACAAAGAGGAAGCAGGAGAAGGAGGAGAGCTTCAAAGATGAGACAGACTTGACCCCTTTTGGCTGGACTCAAAGGGGACCCGTAGCCAAGGAATGCAGGCAGCCTTGTGTTACTGGCTGCTGCTGAGTTGTCTCTGACTCACAGTGACCTCGTGTACAATGGAACAAAACACTGCCCTGTGCTACAGCCTCCTCAGGATCATTGGGACAGTTGAGTCTACTGCGGTATTCCTTGTGCCTCCCGACCTAGGGCTCATCGTACAGCATTACATCAGACACTATTTCTCTGTGATCCACATGGCTCTCATTGGACTACAGTGGCCTTAGTGTTGCTGTGATGACAGCTGCTTAGCTGCTGGTATTTCAAATAGTAGTTGGGTCACCCCTGGTAGGCAGGTTTCTGCAGAGCTTTCAGAATAAGGTAGGCTGAAAAGAAGCACCTGGAACTCTACTTCTGAAGAAAATCTGTCAGTGAAAACCTTCTTAACAGGAGAATACTGATGCAGCACCAGATGATGAATCCCTCAGGAGGAAAGAGCTACCTCCTCAAAGGAGAGTCAGCCCTGATGATGTAGATGGAGCCTGCATAACACACTTTCAGGACCTTCATTTGCTGGTGTGGTGTGATTAGAAGAAACAGCTACAAACATCCATTCACAACTGGAATGTGGACAGTACAAAGTAAAAAACAAGGAAAATTGGAAGTCATCAAAATTGAAATGAACTCTTGAAGACCAAGGTCCTAGACATCAGTGAGCTAAAATGGACAGGTATTGGACATTTTTAATCAGACAATCATACGGCCTACTACACCAGAATGACAGGTTGAAGAGGAATGGTGTCACATTCTTCGGCACAGAGAACACTTCAAGATCTACCCTGAAATACAACACTGTCAGTTAGAGGATAATTTCCATATGCTAACAAGGAAGATCAGCTTATATTCTATTACTCAAATTTACACACCAACCATTAATCCCTAAGGTGAGGCAATTGAAGGTTTTTACCAATTTCTGCAGTCTGAAATTGATCAAACATGAAATCAAGATGCACTGATAATTACTGGTGATTGGAATGTGAAAACTGGAAACAAAGAAAAAGGATCAGTAGTCAGAAAATATGGCTTTGAGGACAGAAATGACACTGAAGATCACATGATAGAATTTTGCAAGACCAATGGCCTATTCATTGGAAATACCTTTCTCAAAAACGTAAATGAGAACTATACAAGTGTACCTCATCAAATGGAATACAAATTACTCAAATTGACTACATCTGTGGGAAAAGATGACTCAAAAAAAAAAAAGAAAAGCCCAATATCATCAGTAGGAAGAAGGCCACAGCTGGCTGCAACACCGACCACCAGTTGCTCATATGCAAGTTCAAGTTGAAGCTGAAGAATATTAGAAAAAGTCCACAAGGGCCAAAGTACAACCTTGAGCATATCTCAGTGGAGTCTAGAGACTATCTCAAAAACAGATTTGATCCATGGAACACTACGGACAGAAGACCAGAGAAGCTGTCAATGACATCAAGGGAATCATCCATGAAGAAAGCAGGTCATTTAAAAGACAGCAGAGAAAGAAAAGACCAGAACAAGCATCAGCAGAGATTCTGAAACTTACTGCTGGACACAGAGTAGCTAAAGCAAATGAAAGAGACCATGACAGAAGAGATCTGAAGACAAGATTTCAAAGGGGGCTCAAAAAGGCAAAGTACTACAATCAAATGTGCAAAGACCTAGAGTTGGCAAACCAAAAGAAAAGAACACATTCAACATTTCTCAACCCAAAAGAAAGGAAGAAAAAAATTCAAGCCTTGAGTAGCAATACTGAAAGATTTTTATGGGCAAAATATTGAATGACGTAACCCGAAACCAAGCCAAACCCACTGCCGCTGAGTTGATTCTGACTCATAGCGACCCTACAGGACACAGCAGAACTGCCCTGTAGAGTTTCCATGGAATGCCTGGTGGATCTGAACCGCCAAGCTTTTGGTCACCAGTCTTCACACATAACGACTGGGCCACCAGGGTTTCCACTGAATGACACAGGAAGCATCAAAAGAAGATGGAGGGATACAGAGAGTCACTGTACCGAAAAGAACCAGTCAGTGTTCACCCATTGTAGAGGTATCACAGGGTTAAGAACCAACAGTACTGCGGGAAGAAGCCCAACCCACACTGAAGATGCTGGCAGTAAGCCAGACGCCCAGAACTGACAGAATACCAACCGAAGCACTTCAGCACATAGACGCAGTGCGGGACGCACTCACTTGTCTGTACCAAGAAGCTGTGACGACAGCTAGCTGGCCAACCAACTTGAAGAAATCTGACCATCTGTACTACCCAGAGCTCCCCCGTTCAGAGACCAGCAACCACGATCCATCATCTAGGGCTTCTTCTCCTGAAAATACAACTCGATAGATTTACTGTATGTAGGTATGAGGTGGCTTGTTGGAGCCTAAAAAAAAAAAAGTTAAATCACAACACAGCATGACCAGCTAAACTACAGGCTCTCCACACAATGAAAGACAGCATGGTCCTTTCTAAGGCTGACGCAACTCCATGTTTGAGCCTCAGAAAAACATCTATCTCACTGTTATTGTGAGGAAAAGCAGCATCCACGGGCAGCACCCACCAACTTCCCATGGAAACTGCTCCTGCAAGAGGCCTTCAGGTGCTTGCCTCCAGGGGGAACATAGCAAACATCCCACCTCATCCTCCAGATTGGGGGAGCAAGAGGGATGTCAGGTTTTGCCCCCACGTTTTCCTGTGGGCTCCTCACCATGAGTGTTTATCATTTGTACGACAGAAAAGGTACAACACAGAGTTTCCATTTTAAGAAGAGAGCACGTTCAATGAAGGACAAAGAGAAGGCAGTGTTGTCCTACGGCCCAAGCCATACAAGGTTGGGTAAACTAGCCTCAAGTCCCGGACAGCGAGGACACAATAGGGCCCCTGCCTGCCACCCACTGATGCTTCCTTCTCTCCAGGGCTGCAATGACACCCACTGGCCCCTCTGCTCTGAGCATGCTCTGGTCAGGCCAGGCAGCAGGATCTCTGCTCTACTCCGGGGACCCCACGGACCCTGGAACTCCAAGAACAGAGGGGTAAAATCAGGGCCAATCCCGGCAGTGTTGGGGACGGGGCAGAATGGGTTACAAGGAGACCACCGAGGCGAATCAGACACACTGGCTGTGTGTCAGCAGACCACTGACTGGGCCGCCTTGGGCCTCAGTTTCCTCTTCTGTCCAATGAGATGTCAATGGTACCTGTCCTGCAGAGGGGTCTTGAGGGCCCCCTGAGCTCAAGTACAGCATCTGAAGTGGGGACCAGGCTTCATAGAGAAGCAGATTATTAGCACGAATGTTCATGACTATTAGCACTATCGAAACCTTGCTGGCATGGCGGTTAAGTGCTATGTTGGCTAACCAGAAGGCTGGCAGTTTGAATCTACCAGGCGCTCCTTGCTAGGAGTCAGAATAGACTTGAAGGCAATGGGTTTTGGGGGATTTGTTAGCGGTATGGTTCCCTCCTCCAGACACATTGCCAGGTCAGCGGTAGAACTCTTGCCTCCCACACCAGAGACCTGGGTGCAACTCCCAAGCAGTGCACCTGACATGCAGCCACCACCCACCAGTCAGCAGAGGCTCCGTGTGGCTGGGATGCTAAACAGGTCTCACTAAGACAGACGAGCAAGAAAAGCCTGGAAATCTCCTTCTGGAGACCAGGCAGTGAAGACCCTATGGCTAACACCGGTCCCCTCCACGACACATCACAGGGATGCTGCAGGCCTGGGTATCGTTTCATTCTGCTGTGCACATGGTCACCGTTCACCCAGGCAAACTCCATGGCCTAGCAGCAATCCTGCCCTCTAAGAAGGTAGACGCTGACTGGAGGCTGGACCTTCACGATGGCACCAGGGACTATGAGCACTGACTGCCAATGGTCTCCTCAGCTCAGACCAAGAAGCATGTCTGATGCAATCCAAGCATGCCCTTCAAACTTACTCACAGAAGAGCATTTCAGACGGGGAGCATCTTAGTCCTCTAGTGCTGCTGTAACAGAAACACCACACATAGATGGTTTTGGCAAACAGCAATTTACTGTCTCCCAGTCTAGGAGGCTAGAAGTCTGAACTCAGGGTACCAGCTCCAGGGAAGGCTTTCTCTCTCTGTGGCTCTGGGGGAAAGTCCTTGTCATCACGCCTCTCCTGGTCCAGGAGCTTCTCAGCACATGGACACCAGGTCCAAAGGACTCACTCTGCTCCTGGTTCATCTTCCTTGGTGGTATGAGGTCCTTTCCCTCTCTGCTCGAGTGTCTCTTTTACATCTCAAAAGAGGTTGTCTCAAGATATAACTGAATCGTGCCTCATTAATACAACTGCCTAATCCAGCCTCATTAACATCCTAGAGGTTAAGATGTATAATATGTATAACATGTATAATCACAACCACACAACACTGGCAATCATGGCTGAGCCACACTGACACATTCTGGAGGAGATACATCCATACCAGGGGCTCTCAGCAGCATCTCACACAAGGAACATCTACCATGCACCTCACACTTGCACACCTATTTCATCTGCTGTGATGAAAGTATCATCAGACTCACCTTACACATATGGAACTCAAGGCTCACAGAGCTAATGTCACTGTTTGAATCACCTGCCAGAAAATGCCAAGCCAGGATGTCACCTGGACCTGGGCCCCCCACATCATAAAAGCAGAGAACAGAAAGCCACTGCCAGCTCTCTGGCCATCCCACCTAAGAACACCTACACTACCCACTGAACTCCCTAGCCACAATGCTGCTATACCCATTGCAATTTGGGGGTGTCTTGTCATCTCTATGGGTGAGGTCTGGGTCACTCCTGTGTCTAGCACCTTTGGTGACATGTGGAAATCCACAAGTGATTGTGTCTGACATTTCAAACATGCTCTGGTACGTTAGAGAGCACTTGGGTACATAAACACACATGTGGCCTATTTATAAAGCCTGTCTTATTCACGAACAGGGACACAAAGCCAAAGCCCCAGTTTTCTGTCCCAGGCCACAGTGATGTGCAGGAGGAAAGGCAGCCACATCAGTGACCGTGTGCAGAGAGTGCAGGGCCCCCACGCAGCCCAGGACCTGAACACCCTGGAACCAACGGGGCCTCTCACTCTGAGAAACCCACGCATCCCCAAAGGCCATGAGTCTTCATACCTTGCTGGGAAAACACAGGGAGGGAAGGAAGGCAATGCCAAGGTCGGGAACGTGCTTCCAGACCCAACGCCAAGGCCACACCCCTCCCAAAACCTGCCCAGGAGAGCGTCTCCCTCTGCATCACAATAGCCTGTCATGGACCAAACTGTGTCCCCCAGAAATGTGTGTAGCCATTCGGCTAGGCCAGATTCCTGGTCTTGTGTGACGTTCCCATACTCTGGAAACTCTGCTTCTGTGATGTTAATGAGGACAGGTGGCAGTTGGGTCGGTGGGGCAGCATCCCACGTGTAAGAGTGTGTGTGCCTGGAGGCAGCCTCTTGAGATGTTAACGAAGTCAAGCAGAGAGTTGGGAATGTCAGACCACTGAGAAGCAGTGCCAGGAGCAGAGCACGCCCTTTGCACCCAGGGCTCTGTGCCTCAGAAGCTCCCAGTCCAGAGGAAGACTGACGACAAGGACCTTCCTCCAGCGCCAGTGGAGAAAGCCTTCGCCGGGAGCTGATGTCCCACATTTGGACTTGTAGCCTAGCGGACTGTGGCAGTATAAAACTTCTTTGTTAAAGCCATCCTCTTGTGGTATTTCTGTTATGGCAGTATGACAAAAAACAGACCCCCTTTGTCACAAGGTAGAAGCCCGCCAAGGTCTCACCAGAGGCCTCAGCTCACTCAGTCCGTCCGCCACGCCACAAATGAAGAACCTGAGGCCAGGAGGTGAGGTTCATTTTTTCTTGCCTCTGATCACACAGTCTCAGTCCTCTAGTGTTGCCATAACAGAAATACCACATGTGGATGGCTTGAACAAAGAGAAATTTATTCTGTCACAGTCCAGTAGGCTACAAGTCTAAATTCAGGGCATCACTCCAGAGGAGGCTTTCTCTGTGGGCCCTGGAGGAAGGGCCTTGTCCTCAGTCTTGCCCTGAACTGGTTGTTTCTGAGGAGCAAGGATGCCAGGTGCAAAGGACACGCTCAGTTCTGCTGCGGCTTTCTTGGTGGTGCGCAGTCCTCGACTCTCTGTTTTCCCCTCCTTTTTATCCCAAGAGACTGCCTCAAGGCACAGTACCACCCTAGACTGAGTCCTGTCCACCAGCACCACTGCCGCCTATCCCCCTTGTTAACATCATAGAGGCAGGGCTTACAGTATACAGGCCTGGGAACCATGGCTTAGCCAATGGCTGTACACATTTTGGGCAGGACACAGTTCAGTCCATGGCACAGTCCAAGAGCTATGGGCTCAACCTGTAACACACATCTAGAATCTTGGAAGCCTTGCTGGGTCTGCCATCTAGATGGCAGCTGAAGCCATGTAACTGTCCTTCAGCAGGTGGAAAAGTCCCCGGGTGGTACACATGGTTTACAGTCAGCTGCTGAGCTAAAGACTGGCAGTTCACACCCAGGCCATGGTGCTGTGGAAGGAAGGCCTGGTGATCTGCTCCTATAAAGGTTACAGCCACGAAAATACTGTGAAGTTGTTCTGTCCTGTAACTCATAGGCTCATATGAATCAGAATCAACTCAGTGGCAAAGGAGTTTTTTGGGTTTTGTTTTCAATAGGTAAACAGTTAAACACAGTGTGCTATATCCACATCACAAAGTGCTACTCAGAAACAAAAAGGAACAAACTAGTGATACATCCAACATCCTGGATAAATCTCAAGCGTGTCACACTGAGTGAGACAAGCCAATCAGGCACACGGTGTGACCCCAAATGACCACATGATAGAGAGGGAGAAGTAGCTCTTGGTTGCTAGAGATGAGGGACCAGGAGCAGGGCAGAACTACAAAGCACAGCTCAGAGAACTCCTTTGTGACGATGGAACACTTTGTGTCTTGAGTGTCATGGTAGTTACATGAATCTGTGAATGTGATAAAACTGGGTAGAACCACACACACATACACAAGATATGAATAAGGTCCCTGGTCTAGTTCATTGCATTGCACCAACATTACCGCCCTGGTTTTGATCATGTACTAAGCTTACACCAGATGCTATCCTTGGCGGAAGCAGGGTAAAGGGGATGTGAGAACACTCTGTACTCTTTTTGCAACTTCCTGTGAGTCTAAGGAAACCCTGGTGGTGAGTGGGTTAAGTTCTACGTCTGCTAAACCAAACGGTTGGCAGTTCAAATCTGCCATATGCTCCTTGGAAACTCTCTGGGGCAGTCCTACGCTGACCTACAGGGTCGCTATGAATCAGAACCAACTGGACAGCAGAGGCAATGGTGCTACTAGCGGAAACACTGGTGGGGTAGCAGCTGACGTCCTGTGTCTGCTAACCCAAAAGTCAGCCGTTCAAATCTGCCATGTGCTTCTTGGAAACTCTGTCCTATGAGGTCACTATGAGTTAGAATTGACTCGAAGGCAGTGGGCTTGGGTTTGGGTTTGGCTCTACTAGTGGTTCTCAGAATTGGTCCCTAACCAGTAACATCACCTGGGAACTTGTTGCCAAGCCAAGTGCCGTTTTTCAACAGGGGTTCAAAACAGATGGAACAGGTTCGAAACTCTGGATGGAAATGCCGTACCTAGTTGTGTTGATTGTAGTAGTATACACATTGGTCAAAATTTATCAAAGTATGATCAGATTCCATAGAAAAATCCTGATCAAAAGGAGGGAAATGTAGAATAGAATTTGGAAATTTTCATGGACTCCAGACTTTCAGGACCTATGAAGGCTGTATGAATGACTGAAACCATAGCTCTGAGATATCTTTGAAACTTAAAAATACTCCCCTAAATCTTCTTTAAACCAAACACCAGTTTGTCTTCACTAGTAAAGACTGTCAGCTTTGAGCACCGTGCTCCATCCAGATCTATCCGTGTGGGATCTGAGAAGAGCAGCTTGGAAGAGCAGGTAGGAGACTTAGCGGGGGGTGAATTTATGCCAAGGGTGGATAACTACTCAGGAAAAGGGGGTAAGAATGGTTGCACAACTAAAAGAATGAAATCACTGTCACTGAATCATACATATAGAAATTGTGGAATTCTGCTGTAAATATTCTCAACAAAGTATAACAAATTATTTAAAAATTATCAAGTCAAACACCTCTAATCTGTACATTTTGCCATACGTAATACACCTAGTAAAAAGGAAAACGTGCCGCTCAGAGTTCCTCCCGGAGTAGGAGCTCCATCACTCCTTTGCCTTCCTCATGGCACGGGTAAGCATCTTTAACCACCCTCTCCTCTATATGTTTATTCCTCACCCTGCTCCACAACACCCCCCACACACACGTGCACACATGCACACACACACAGAGTCACAAACTATTCACATGAGACAGAGGCCTTTATGACTGCAGGGAGCAGACCTGGCCTGTCCTCACTGCACCCCCAGCTGAATGAATGCTGGGCATATGTCCATGAATGAACAATCATCTCCCAGTCTAGTCACTCAGAAGGCACTCAGCAGACGACTAGGGAGGAGCTACTTTCTCAAAGTAAGAGTCATCGTTAATGACAGGGATGGAGTAAAGCCTTCGGGGTCTTCATTTGCTGATGTGGCATGACTCAAAAAGAGAAGAAACAGCTGCAAACATCCATTAATAATCGGGACACAGAATGTACGAAATACGAATCTAGGAAGTTGGAAATTGTCAAAAATGAAATGGAAAGCATAAACACCAATATCCTAGGCATCAGCGAGCTGAAATGGATAGTATTGGCCATCCTGAACCCAACAATCATATGATCTACTATGCTGGGAAGGAAAACTTGAAGAGGAATGGTGTGCACTCTTCATCAAAAAGAACACTTCAAGACCTGTACTGAAGTACAATGCTATCAGTGATAGGATAATATCCATATGCTTACAAGGAAGGCCAGTTAATACAACTATTATTCAAATTTACACACCAACCACTAAGGACAAAGATGAAGAGGTTGAAGATTTTTACCAGCTTCTGCAGTCTGAAATTGATCAAACATGCAAATAGGATGCACTGATAATTACTGCTAACTGGAACACAAAACTTGGAAACAAAGAAGAAGGATCACTAGTTGCAAAATACAGTCTCAGTGATAGAAATAATGCCAAAGATGGCACGACAGAATTTTGCAAGACTAATGACTTCTTCATTGCAAATATCTTTTTTAACCAAAAAAAAAAACCAACAAACCAGCTGCACACATGGACCAAACTAGATGGAATACACAGGAACCAAATCAACTACCTCTGTGAAAAAAAGACAATGGACCAAATCAATACCATTTCCTATAGCCCCCAAGAAGAACATATACCTAGGAATAAATCTAATTAGAGAAATAAGAGACCTATACAGAGAGAACTATAAGACCTTACTGCAACAAACCAAGAAAGACTTACATAAATGGAGAAGCTTACCCTGCTCATGGATAGGAAGACTTAACATTGCGAAAATGTCTATTTTGCCCAAAGTCATCTACATATACAATGCAATCCCAACACAAATTCCAATGACATTTTTCAAGGAGATGGAGAAACAAAATCACCAACTTTGTTTCAAAAGGGAAGAAACCCCCAATCAGCCAAGAACTACTGAAGAAGCAGAGCAGAGTGGGGGGCCTCACACTACCCAACCTTAGAACCTACTGCACTGCTACAGTAGTCAGAACAGCCCGGTACTAGTACAAAAAGAGACATATAGACCAATGGAACACAGCGGAGACCTCAGAAATGCCACCATCCTCTTATGAACAGTTAATACTCGACAAAGGCTCTAAGACTGTAAACTGGGATAAAAACAGTCTCTTTAATAAACGGTGCTGGAAAACCTGGATATGCATCTGCAAAAAACAGAAACAAGACCTGTATCTCACATCTTACACAAAAAGACCTAAATATCAAACCTAAGACAATAAAGTGCATGCAAGAAAAAACAGAATCAACAATGGAAGTTTTAATGCACAACTTAGACAGACTTCAAAATCTGACAAAGTACGATCAACAGAAAATAGATAAATGGAAACTACTAAGAATCAAACACTTATGCTCATTCGAAGACTTTATCAAAACAAAAGACTACCTACAGAATGGGAAAAAATATTTGACAACTACATGTCAGACCGACGTCTGATCTCTATAATCTACAAGGTACTGCAAAATATTAACAAGAAAAGGATAAATTACCCAATTAGGCGATGGGTAAAGGAAATGGACAGACATTTCTCTAAAGAGGATATCCAGGCAGCCAAAAGATACATGTGGGAATGCTCATGATCATTAGCTATTAAGGAAATCCAACTCAAAACGACAATGAGATATCATCTCACCCCAACAAGGCTGGCCATGATCCAAAAAACACAAAACAATAAATGCTGGAGAGGCTGTGGAGAAACTGGAACTCTCTCTACACCGCTAGTGGGATTGCAAACTGGAACCACCTCTTTGGAAAGCAGTCTGGCACTTCCTTACAACGCTGGAAATAGATACACAATTTGACCAAGTAATCCTACTTTTCAGAATATATCCCACAAAATCAAGGGCAGTCACATGAACAGATACATGCACACGAATGTTTCCTGCAGCACAGTCCACAACAGCAAAAAGACAGAATCAACCCAGATGCCCAACAACAGACGAATGGATAAACAAACTATGGTACATATACTCAATAGAACACTATGCAATGATAAAAGAAAAAAATGATGATGTTAGGAAATATCTCATAACCTGGTTTCAACTGGAAGACATTATGCTGAGTGGAATCAGTGAGCAGCAAAAGGACAAATATCATATGAGACCCCCTACTATAAAGACTTAAACACAGACTCGTACAAAAGAAAAGACTTTTTGATGGCTGCAAGGGAGGGTAGGAAGGGAGGGACAGGATTGGGTATAGATTAGATAGTTGACAGAAATCTGGTTGGGTGAAATCAGTGACAGCACACATTAGAAAGTAGATCAATTTAACTGGACTTCAACATAACCTGAAAACTCCTTCAATTTTAACCCAATACTGCAAGCATAGAGTAGCAGGGGCGGGGACCTGGGGACCACGCTCTCAGGTGACACTGAGGCCAGTTGGCATAACTGGCCTACTGCTGAGAGTCTTCTGCACCCTATGTAGGTGAGTGGCGTCTGGGGTCTACAAGCTAGCAAGCTGCCATCTGAGGAACACCAAATGGTTCCAATTTAGCTGGAACCAGATGATCAGCAAGGACAACAACGTGAGGGGAAAAGAGCCCAGAAGACAGAAAGACCCACGTGAACCAGAAGAACCAGATGGTGCTCGGCCACCACCAATGACAGCCATGATGGGGCTCACAATGTTGAGTCCCAGTGGCAACACGAGAAAAAAAGGGGTACACCCTAAGAACTCCACTAGAAGACCGCAACTGGGAGCGTGGCCCCAGGCAGGATGCTGCCCCTGATCCTAGATCATCACTGAGGTCAACTCTTTAGATAGGAACGGAATTGACTTGGGGACACAGAGTGACCACATCATGTGTGCACTTTATGGTTCTACGCATCTACGGAATGTTGTCCTACTGGCTTCTTACTACAGGGGAGTGGAGAGGGTGGAGAGGAGGGACAGGAGATTGTTAAGAGGCTATGACATTTATGGAATGGAAAGGAAGTCTGTGCTGTCACCAGGCAAGGAGAGTAGAGGGGGCTGCAGACAGGCATGGGTGCAAATTTGAACTGTCTTGTAAACTTTCACCCAATCACAATAAAAACATTAAAAAAATAAAAGACAGGCATCAAGTTCCCCTCCAAGGGCTTCGGCCAGAGCGTCAGGAAGAATGCAGTTCTTGCTTAGTCAAGACACCAATGACAGGGGAGAGACCCTTCAAGAGAAGTACTCTGAGGTGGTTAGGATGGTTAATGAAGGCACATGTCAAGCTGGCAGCAAAGGGCAAAGGTCCAAGAGCAAAGGTGAGCTCGGGGCCCCTCAGGACACAGCTGGCACAAGAAACTTCATTTCAGTCCCTTACCGAAGGAGCAGTCAGAGGCACATGGCCCAAGGCACCAGCATTTAGAGATTCAGAAAACCAAAAGAATCCAGCAAAGAAGCGTATGACAGAGCAGCAGTGAGACTGGGCTGACGGAGAACCAAGAAAGGGCGGGTCCCGGGAGCCAAAGAAGAGAAGGCTTCCTCAAGATGAACTCCATCACATGCTGCCGGGCGGGAGAGTAAGACAAAGCCCCAGGACTGACGGTGAATTTCGCAGCTCAGGCCTCACCACTGGGAGCTGCTGGTGGGTTGGCCCCAGACTCATGGCAAGCCCACGCACAAAGGAAGAAACCGCCAGATCTTGGCCACTCCCAAGATCAGCTGTGGATGGAACCACTGTGATCCACTGGCTAATTTTCAGATGTAGACCAAGAGTCCTTCCTTCTCGCTCCATCTCAGCCTGGAAGCTCCCCTGAAACCCGCTCAGCATCCAGTAACACTGAAGCCTTCCTCCAGGCAGGCGGCGGCCGTGCAGCAGATGCACCAGCCAGGAACTGAACACACATCTTTTCCATGGAAGGCAGGACGTCTATCACTGGGCCACCACTGCCCACCCTGAGGCCTCCTGAGCCTGAAGACAGGAGCATGTGTGCCAAGGGTGGGATGAAGCAGGAAACGGAAATTGTGGACGGGAGCAAGAACGGAGGGTGGGTGGCAACAGGGTGACAATCAACAAGAACAGAAGGCAGGAAGAGACAAGGAACAGTCAGCAAGAATGGAGGGCAGGTAGAGATGGGGACAGTCAAGAAGAACAGAGGGCAGGCAGAGACAGGGGGACAGTCAGCAAGAAGGGAGGGCAGATGGAGTTGGGGAGGCAGCAAGAACAGAGGGCAGGTAGAGATGGGGGGACAGTCAACCCCTTGAGGAGATTACAAGCAAAGGAGATCTTGAGAAATTGGCCAGTGGCTGGGGGAGGATACAGGATCAAGACAAGAGAGCTTTTTTTATGTAAAAAAAAAAAAAAAAAGATAGAAATAACATTAAGTTATTGAACAGCATGAGAGGGGAAATGGACGATGCAGGAGAGAAAAGGAACATCTTCGAGAGCCAGGCATTTACGTCACTAGAGGGGACGGGGCGGACAAGCACGCGGGGAGCTTGGCTGCTGATGGGAACACAGACCATTGAAGAGACTGCATTTCCTACAGAAATTCATTATTTTCCGGCATAGGGAGTGATTAAAAGTAACTCCTTAACAAAGCATGTTCTGCCAGCCAGGGACCTGTGCGTAAGGGACACTCGATCAATACTTGTTGACGGATTGATTTTCAAGTGCTGTCCCTGCTGTACTTGTGAACACTGAGGTTCATTTCCAAGGGGAAGCATCCTGTTCCCCCTCCCGGAGCGCACAAGTCCTTGGAACAGTTTGCTCTGAAACCCGCCTGGCCGCACTTTCAATTATCACTTTACAAGTGGCGAGGCCTGAATTAATGAGATTCGGCTGCTCTCACGGCTTTGGATTAAAATCAGCACTATACCCACATCCGAGCCCATGACAAATGGTAGAGGAAAAGCTGAATCCAGTCAACAACTCACCCATATTTTCCCTTTTCTTTGAGAGACTCGCCCAGGCCCTCTCTCCCTCTGAAGTTTTTGGTGCCAAACCTACTATACAGGTGGTTGTTGTTGTTGTAGTTGTTGTGGGGTGCTGTCAAGCTGATTCTAACTCAGAGTGGCCCCCTGTAACAGAACAGAATGGCCCCCCAGGGTTGTCTAGGATGTGACCTTTATGGGACCTTTATGTGACCTGGGAGCCTCTGGGTGGGCTCAAAACACCAACCTTTTGATTGGCAGCAGAATGCTTAACCACTGCAACCAGGCAAACAAACAGGCAGGAGGAGAAACTGAACCCACCGACAACAGAAGCCAAGTCCTGTGCACTGACATTCACTGCAGCCTCATCCACAAGACCCAACAGGTGGGAACAACCAGGTATCTGTCACCACGTGAAAGGGTAAGGAAAACGTGGTGCACACGTACTACGGAATATTACTCAGCCAGAAAAGAAGAGCCTAGTGCACGCTACAACATGGGTGGACCTCCAGCCACCACGCCAAGTGCAGCGGGTCACCACAGAAAAACAAGGTTGGATGAGCCCAGTGACGTGGAGCATCTGGAAGATGTGTGGCACCCCTGACCAAAGCAACAAGGAGCTTACCGGGGACTGGGGGAGAGTAAACGGTGGTGATCGCTGATGGGGTGCTGGTTTTTGTCTGGGGTGATGGAAAACTTTTAGAAACAATGATGATGGTAGCAAAACACCATGAATGAGATCGATGCCATGGAACTAGACATTTTAGAATGGTTCCAATGGCAGGCTGTCGGGGACGTATATTTTGTTGTTGTTAGGCCCAACGAGTGGACTCTGACTCTCAGCGATCCCACACAACACGGCAGAACCGTTCACAGGGTTCCCAAGGCTGTGAGCTTTACTGGGCACATCTCCCGGCCTTCCTCCCTCCGAGTGGCTGGGGGGCAGTGGGATTCACATCACCCCCCTTCTGGTTCAGTCAGCAGCCAAACACTTCACCACCTCACCACTGAGGCTCCTTCACTTACACGTGTGTATGCAAGGACCCGTGTATGTGTATCACCACACACACAAGAACTGAAACACGTGTGTATCCGTCAAGTCCCCCTTAACAGGGCTTTTCGTACGAAGAATGTACCCCTCAGGGCCGAGATCCTCAAACTGTATGGTGCTCACAAATCCCCTGGGGACCTCGTTAAAGGGCAGGTTCTAACGTGTGGGTCCTGGGGGTCTGAGATTCAGCATTTCTGGCCAGCTCCCAGGTGCCACCCAGGCTGCTGCTGAGACGCTCCTGTGACCCAGGGCAGAGAACGCATGGGCCTGACAGCCACAGAAATAACAAGGCCTTTTTATCGCGTCACGAACCAAAAGATCCCCCAGCAGGGCAGGGGCTCAGCGATTCCCAGCAGAGACCTGGTCCTTGCCACTGTTCTGAGCCTGCATCCTTGGAGGACAGGCTGGGTCCTCAGGACATCACCTCAGGACACTGCTGGTGCCACCTCAGGTGTGACACGCGGTCCTGCTAATGCTGGCCAAGGTAAAAGCCTTCTCTTCCTGTACCTCCTCGGTAACAGAAACCTTTTCCCAAAGCCCCCTCACAAGCTGACTTGCTGAGACCCATGCTCCCCTCAAACTTGGCCCTGGTCAGAGGGATAGAAATGCCAGGACTAACAGACTCCGGGCAGGATGTCTACTCTATGGTGGGGTGGGACCCCTTCCCTGACACCTCCCCCACTAGGAGGAGAGTGGGTCCCCGAAACAAGCACAAAAGCCAGATTGACAGCTAATCACAGCGGCAGAGCCCAAATTATCACAGAACTTGGATACTGAACACCAAGACAGATGGCAAGCTCGGGACACAAAAACAAAGCGTCCGTGGCACCAGGGGATGTTTCTGAGGGACAGCGGAGGCGATGGTTTCATTCAAACTCCGAACCTGTACCCAGCTGTGTTTTCAGCCAGGCTAAGCTGACAAGAGGCCGGCAAGACCCCCAACACATGCACCATCTCTCTTTGCTAGTGGGATGGCAGATAGCCTTGGGGGCCAGAGTCACAGAATGCAGACAGCCCATGCAGGGCCTTCCCGCTCCTTGGAGCCCAGGGAACAGAAACAACCTTGGGAGCAAAGTGTCTCCTTCTTGAGCTCTTGGACAACCATCTGACATCACCATCAACAGAGTGTCCTGCCTCGGCACCCCAACCCCTCTCCCAGCCTCCCTCCCACGGCGGGTAGTGAGCACACGCTCTCCGTGCTGATGCCCACTCCCGTGAGCCCAGGCTAAGCCATTCTTTCATCTGGCCCCCACTTCAAATCTGCTGGATGAGGAGCCTGATCAGTCCTCGGAAATACGGCTCCTTGGCAAAGGCCCAGAACAGAGATACCCATCAGAGAGCAAGATCGCAGTGCAGGGGGCTGACCTGGGTGGCTCCAGACCACCACAGGTCCCCTCAGCCACATTTATCCCTTTCTAAATCAGCGCCTGCAGGGTAGTTCCTACGCTGGGCTGTGACCTAAAGGCTGGCAGCTCAAATCCACCCGGAAGAAGGGCCTGGAGATCTACTTCTGAGAACTATGAAATCTTCAGAACCATTGCCCTGAGATTGTCTTTAAACCTTACACCAAACAGCCCCCTGAAGTCTTCCTGAAACCAGTCAAGCTAGTAAAGAAGGTTGGCCTTGAGCACTGCACTCTTCCAGGATATGTCTCTGTCGGATTGAAGGGACAACGGCAACCAGAAAGACGAGATAGGAAACGCAGGGCGCAGCGAAGGTATGTGACTCGGGGAGGAACGGTTCAGAAAGGGTGAGACGGTCACGCCACTCCAAGAATGACATCAGTGTCACTAAGCTGTGCGTGCAGAAA
Organism: Heterohyrax brucei; assembly: GCA_028571685.1. Classification (NCBI taxonomy): domain Eukaryota; kingdom Metazoa; phylum Chordata; class Mammalia; order Hyracoidea; family Procaviidae; genus Heterohyrax; species Heterohyrax brucei. The sequence continues at coordinate 87,606,367 of CM053156.1, read as the reverse complement.
CGATGAACAGGTGAGTTCTGCTGTGTATATTATCAACAACAGCAACAAAATAAAATAAATTGTAAAAAATAATAATAATAAAAGAAAACCCTACACTGTTCTCCTCTGACACCCACAGGGTTGCCATGGATAGGAGGCGACTCAAATGCAGCCTTGGTTTTTCTCTCTATTTGTGGAATCCCTTTCACTCCCCATCTTTCCCCTGCCCCCTGCTGGTTATTTTCAAATGAGGGGCTTCAGACCACCCCTTCTCCTAGACAATGCCCAGCAGGCCTCCCTTTGCTGCCAGCCCACTGAGCCTTGTGGGTCTCCCTCTAAGTCAGCACACTAAGCCAGAGCTTGGAAAAACTCTCCCAGCCCCCAGCTAAGCACCACAGCAGAGACGTTCAGGTGAGACATGATGTCCATGCTGGAAACACGCCTCTGACGAGGTAGGCAGGTGTCTGTCTGCCCCACATGCGCTGCCAGGTGCCTGTCTGCCCCAAACTTCTTCCTCTGTCTCTGTTCAGCTCCACTGTGTGGGGCCACCACAGAGGGGAAGGAGACACAGCCTAAGAGGGCTGACGGAAGCTTCCCAAGGACTTTGGGTCAAGTCATGGGACCTGCCTGGGACACAGCTTTCTCCTTGATGAGGTCTCACCTCGCCAGCAAGGCTGCTGAGCAAAAGAAGCCAAAGAGGTGACTACTTTGAAAACCATCATCTTCAATCTCTTCAATGTGATAAAAAACACAGATACCCAGTATCTTAAAAGGTACCACCAAGTGTCTCCATGAACATCCTGATCCCGCTGGGCCTCGGTGTTGCTCTGATGACTCTGAAGAAGAGTTACAGTGTGACGTGATCACACTCAAAGCAACAGGAGGCAGTTTACTGCAGACCCCTCACAGGCTGGGCACTGTGCTGAGTGGCCATGGGACACGCAGCACCCTCGGATGCCAGCTGGCTGGGGACCCCTCCTGCAGGAAGGGCCAAGGGCTCAGCTGGTTCGCACTGTGCCACTCAGCTGTGGACGCTGTCCCCGGGACAGGAACCTAGGTCTAACTGACCACCCTGCATTACACAGCTGGCACGCAGTGCCTCCCTTCCCTCTCTGAGCCTCAGTTCCCTCTCTGCAGGAGGGAACACAGCAGAGGGGATGCCACTGAGCTCCCTCCCGGCCTGGGCAAGTCCTAGTTCTCAGAATGAGACTTGTTGGGAGCAAACTGCACGCTCTGAAAGCACACACTTAATGCCTTGGCTTCATGCCACCCCCCAGCTCTGCAACGTCCCCACTGTGGGGATCAGCCCTGGAAAGAGAAGATCTCCCTGCTGCTCACTTGAGGCTCCCAGTTCAGGCAATGCTCGCTACCAACAGACTGAGTCTTACACAGAGGCAAGTTGTTGTTTAGGGGGATGTTACTCTAGCCTAATGTCCCCCTTCCTTCTGGCTCTTCCAATTTTATCATCTTTTGCCTCACCAGATGCAGATTTCCAAAGCTGTTGCCAAGGCAACACTGGGTTTCTCTCTTTGCACTCTAATGTCTCAATGGGGGTATCCATAGCAACAAGAACACCTTGTGCATTCAAAGTCAGTGACCTCTCAAAGCTTCCCGGAACTGGTGGAGGTACATCACTCTGAGACAACGTCTTAAACATGGCATCTGATGCAGTTCCTCACAAGTCCGACTGATGATGTCTGTCATAGCTAGCAGCTGCTGCATAACAAATAACCCCAAAACTTGGTAGCTTTGTCTTTGCTACAAAGGTGCTCCCTGCCTCAGCTGGGGTCACTCAAGTACTGGCAGTCTCTTACATGCAAGGTAGTCAGCCCCACCCATCCTGGCTTAGTGCTCACATGGTAGGGTCATCTGGCTATCGCCCGGATCAGGACAGCTCCAAGCCAGACAGCACACTCTAAGATGTGGTGGCAGTACACTTCCGAAGCTGACAACAGAAGCCCGTGGGACGTGTGGGCTTGGGGACTGGCACAATGTCACTTCCACCACATTCCACTGGCCAACACAAGACCCAAAGCAGGCCAATTCAAGGGGCAGAGAAGCGGGCTCTGCCCCCAGGTTGGAGAAGCTGCCAAGTCACATAGCAACATGACAGTAGACAGGGGTCATGGTGCGTGCTATCGGGTCTCTTCCAACTCACCATGACCCCGTGTGACAGCACTGTCCCACCGGGTGTCCTAGGCTGTGACCTTTATGGGAGCAGATCACTGGGTCCTTTTCCAACAGGGCCATGGAGGTGGAGAACTGTGGTCAGTTTTGCAAACAACCGACTGCAACATCTCTGAGGGAAAGACGCAGGCACCCTAATGTTTGACGTTTCTGCAGCACCAGTGGAATGGCGCCCTCAGAATTCATCAGTCTCCTCGCTCCTCTCTGGAAGGTGACCGGGTCTCTCTCATGGCCATTCGGACTTTAGCCATGGTGTTACCTCCATCTGCCCGCTAGATTCGCAGACTCCAGCATGTTCCAGGGAAGTAAAGGCGCTGCCATCAGAAGAAGGGACATGACAGCTGAAAAACCTAAACCAACAGATGAGATGCCCACGCAGTGCCTACACCCCACCACACCGCAAGAAGCAGGAGGCCACCCAGCGCCTACACCCCACCACCCCACAAGAAGCAAGAGGCCACCCAGAGTCAACAGCCCACTCTTCAGCAAGACTGACTGTTTACCAGATAATACCCCTTCAATCCATGAACTGCTGGCAAATCTGGAACTCCACTGAAACGATTTCTCAAAGCCAGCTGCAGGAATCCCAGATGTCTGGGCTCTAGGCCAGGAGACCAAGGTCCAGTCTTTTACCTGGCCCCAGGGTTTGACTTTCTTCCTGAGGCTGGGAAGGTAAGGACCCTGTGTCACACTCCAGGTCCGGAGCAGGAGGCAGCCACCTGGCCACCCTGGGATGAGTGCGCAGCCAGGGACGCAGCACAGGAAGTGTTCCCTAGTAGCCTGATGGGGGGCACATCTCAGCAGCTGTAACCAAGGAGCCCCGGTGGTGCAGCATTAGGTGGCTGGCTGCTAACAGAGGTTCAGCGGCGTGGGCCAACCCAATGGCTCCACGGGAGAAAGACCTGGCAGTCTGCTGCCGTACACATCACAGACCAGCAATCCTTCAGGGGCAGTCCTACTCTGTTCTATGGGGTCCTTGTGTGTTGGAATGGACTCAACAGCACCACCAACAACCACCACATGCTCTAACTAGCCTTCATCACACACCAGAAGCAGACCACAGTCAGCCAGCGTTGGCCACTCTCCTCAGAGTCCGTTTGGTGGCCAGGGACAGAAACCCAACCCAGACCAGCTTAACTCAGCAAAGCCTTCACCAACTCAGGCAGAAAGTCAGCAGGCACCTCTCTCTGATCCTCATGCAGACCATCCCAAGTTCTGGGCTGCCTAGGGAGATGTCTCGGTTCCACCACAGTGCCCCCCGCCGTCCACAGTCATGCCTGGAACCTCGCAGATGCTGGGAAGAATAAGTGGGCCCGGGAAGCAAGCCCTGTGAGAAAGAGGTTTCTGGGGCTCAGAACTTCTCGCGGATTTCCCAATGGACACAATTCCAGAACTTTGCAGCATTTCCACACACGGCCCTGGGAGCTACTCTGCCTGCAAGTTCTCCAGCAGGGTGGTCCTGGGAGGGGCTGAGCCCCCAGAAGCAAAGAGATGGTCACCAGGCTTCAGAGCTGCTGGCGTTAGTACACAGCCGTCACCCACCTCCTGCTGTGGCCCTCAGGATCTCTGTGCCTCGACTGCAATCAGCTTCCTCCCCACCACTTGGCCTCCAGAAGGCAGAGGCACAGTGTCACCCGAAGAAGCCTGGCAGTCTTTGGCGAGGGCTCCTGCCTCCAGCCGCTGCTGCTTCCCGAGCCCCCGGCGACTCATCCGCTTCAAATGCCCACCCAATGCCCACGTCCTGAAACATCAGCGGCACTGCATCGCTGCATCATCCACTGCTTAAGCCCCATGTGGAAACTTCTGTTCAATGGCAGTTATTTTCCAGGGAAGCTAGACAGAAAGTCCCTCTGTGAAGTCGTGACAGATGCAGTGGGCGTCGAGACCTCAGAGACAGAGCCGGTGGCTGGGACCTGGACACTGACACTCTGCAAAGGCAGTGCACACGTTGTACCCAGAGGTGACGACACTGAACAGACGTTCTCTTGTTCAAGCGTGAACAGGAGTTAGAAATCATCACCCCAAATAAGCCCTGCTCGGCCTCCCCTGCTACCTGAGATGGAATATGAGAAATGACAACCTGATCTTGACTAAGAAGTGGTTTTTATGAAACATACTTCAGATCGGGGGCAAGTTCAACAGCTAGAAAGTAGACAAAAAAGCAACAGGCAAAACGTATTCATCTCCTGTGCTTTTAATACTTTTGAACAATTTCCTAAGTCAACAGTGTGCTGATTTTCAACAGCAACTGCTGGGTTTTCTGTCTAAATTTCGTATGACAAATTTAGACATTAGCTGGGCCCTTGGGAGGTAAGGAACATCAGTCACCTCATGGCACAAGGAGGGCGAGAGCAGACACCTTGATCAACAGCCCCTTCTAACCCAACTTACAGCTTTTGGACTCTCCAGGGACTGCTGTTTGTTTGTTTCCTTTGGCTCTTGTGGTGTAGCGCTATGTGTCACCTTCTGTAACACAGCTGTCAGCCTTCCACACTGCCGAGTGGGATCACCTCCGGGGCTCAGTAAGACCTTCCCCCTTGAAGCCTGAAGGGCCCTGAGGGCAGAGACCTGCCTCAGTCGGGAGTCTCGCAGCAGCCCCGAGGCTTCCGCTGCGCCGCAGGCTGCCAGCAGCCACCGCACAAGTGAAATCTTTTCTTAAAGACCCATTCGGAGTCCCATGGGTGGTGCAAATGTTGACTGTACTCGGCTGCCCCTGAAACTTCAGGGCTTCGTTCTTCCCAGAGGCGGCTCCGAAGGAAGTCCAGGAGATCTTCTCCAGAGAAGCAGCGCTGTTGAGCGCCCCGCGGAGCGCAGTTCTGCACAGACGCACGTGGCGCTGCCGTGGGTCGGCGCTGCCGCGAGTTGGCACTGACTCAGCTCCTGCTCATTTGCTTTCTCATGACAAGTAGTCCTCAAGTTGGTAAGTCTTAGTAGTTGTGAATTTGTCCTGCTGAGTTTCACCGAATGTCTCAGGCACCCAGAGCTGCTCTAACAGGTAACTTAAGTGGATAGCTTTAACCAACTCAAGTCTATTGTTTTCACAGTCTAGGAGACTAGGAGGTCAAAGTTAGAGCCTGAGCTCCGCTTTCGCTCTGTGTCAGCCCTGGAGGAAGGTTCTTGTCATCGATCTTTCCCTGGACCAGGAGCTCTGCTGCACAGGACCCAGAGTCCAAAGGACATACTCTGCTCCCAGTATTCTTTCTTGGTGGCCTGAGGTCCCCACTCCCTGCTCGTTTCCCTTTCCTTTTATCTGTTGAAGATAAAAGACAGTGCAGAGCACATCCCCGGAAGCCTCCTTTCCACTGGATCGGGGATCTGACCTCAGGGAGCGTGTTATAATCTCCTTCTAACCCTCTCTAACAGAAACTTACCCTCACAAAACGGAAGACAACCACACAATGCTGGGAATCATGGTCTAACCACATGGACACAAGTTTTGAGGGGACACAAGTCAATCCATGACACAGAAGTAGCACACCAGAGTTAATACCCAGCTTTTCAGGGTGTGGGGAGAGAGCAAAGGGCTAGCATTGTGCTACAGACAAACCCTCAGCACCTGAAAAAGGTGCTGCTGTCTGCCGACTTCTGGTGGTGGTGGTGGTGTTAGGGGCCATCAAGTTGATTCCAAGTCACTGCCACCTCACGCATGAAGGAGTAGAACCGTGCTCCTTCAGAAAGCAGTCTCACGGGGAGCATGCTAATTGCACCTTCGTGTGGCCAGTGTTAGCGCTATTTATGATTTCTCAGAAGCGGATCACCAGGCCCTTCTTCCAAGAGATCTCTACCAAACCCAAACAGAACCCATGCCACTGAGTCAGTTCTGACTCATAGCGACCCTACAGGACAGAGAAGAACCATGGAGCAGCTGGGGGATTCAAGCCGCCCATCTTTGGGTGAGTAGACGCAGCTCTCAACCACCGTGCCACCACGGTTTCTCAGCCACCTCCGTGAGTGTTCAAATCATCGATGTTTTGGCTGGTAAACCAACACACCTGCGGCCAAGCTGCTTCCCACTCATAGCAACCCTGCAGGACACAGCACAACCACCCCAGTGGGTCTCTGCGGAGAGGCTGGTGGACGTGAACTCGGGGTCCGCAGCAGCTCCCGACCCTGGCGCCCCAGGACCCCTCGAGCTGGCAGCCAGGCACTGAGCAGTCAGCGCTGCCCAGGTTCCCTCCTGACACATCTCTGCAGGTATCAATACCTGACCTTAAAATACTTGTTGAAAATGCACCACTTCGGAAGACGGTGCTGGCCGGGTCGGGACAGGTACAGAACCACGCCGCCTGTTCTTCTCTCCGCTGTCTCACGAACACTTGTCTGTGTTCTTCTGTCCCACTTCACTCAGTGTTCTCTGGACCAGAGTGGCCAGAATCACCCACTTGCCAACAACATGAGTTTCTACATGCCCGTCCTCCAATCTTCCTGTCACCTGCTGCTGCTCCCCTCCCCAGAGAGGGAGTCTTCGAGTTAGCGCTGAGAAGACACAATGTCACTGTCCCTCTAGTGAGAACCTAAGCCTCTTCTCCAACCCCTGACGCTGGCACTGGAACAGTCTCAAGACCTATTTCATATGCCACACAGAGCTGCCTCCTCCTCGGAGGGTCTTAAGGAGAAGAATACTGCCCTGGGGACCGTGGGGACCGCACCGTGTGGCCACAGCTAGGACCATTCATGGCCGATTGTCAGCAGCCCCACAGTCATCTCGACTCACGTGTGGAGCACGGATGAGGTCGGGACGCTCACCTCACTCCAGGAGGCACACCTTGACATGTTCGTTCTTTTCCTTACAAACGCTAAGGGGCAGGGGCAGCTACTTGGAGGGCAACAGGGCATCTAAGTGTTTGTCCCCTAAGATCTCGAGGTCAGTTCAAGTAGCCATCACACAGCTCTAGGGCAGGCTGTGTCTGCGGTACAGACCAGACAGTCTGCTTTGAAGACTTAGCATCAGGTAGTTGGGGGGGCCCTGGGGGCCTGAGAGTACGAGTCCTTCACAGAAGTCCTCAGGGACCCTTCAGCCCTTGCTAAAGCAGAATTTGACCCCCGCCCCACCACTCAGCAGGGCCAACCTCAGAAAGACACCACCTGCTCCCAAATCACCACATTCAGACATTCTCGGCTTCTGGAGGGTTCACAAGCCCACTTCAACTTCTCCTTCCCGCAAGTAAGTTCATTTCAAAGATTGAAGGTGCATTATCTCTACCCTTAACAACAAAGACTTGGGTTTTATCTGTTGTCACGGCAACCTGAGTGGTTTTCTCTCTGGCTCCTAAATGCCTGGATGTATGTTTCCATGGCTACAAGAAATCCTGAGTTCTTCAAGGTTACACAGCTGGCCCACTCAAACTTTCAGGACATGGCTGTTGGCCCAAAGGACAACCACAGCACTGAAGGCACAGGGGTCCGCCTGCTCACTCTCGCCCACGGGCAGCATTTTGGCACATCTTCCTGTCCTTGAGTCCCCCTTTGGGTCTGGCAGTGACTCCTTATTTTGCCTCTCAAGTTGCCCCAGGAAATAGAGGACTTTGGAAATGAGAGTCATACAGAAAGTGGGGCTCACACAAACCTGGCCATGTGCTAGACACGCCACTGCCCCAGGGACCACAGCAAGCTCTCCAAGTGTCAGTGACCCTGGGCACTGCAGAACACCAGGATGGGGGCAAAAGCATTCAGGTCAGCTTTCAGAGACCCCGAGCCCCCAGGGCACCCTGGCAGGACCCCAGTCCCAAGTGCAGAGACCCTGTGATGTCCATTTCCAGACCCAGGAATTCATTTCTGCTCAGGACTCCCTCCCATGAAGCTGCCCTTCCAGACGTCTGCCCAGTGGAGCTCAGAGGGTTTGCTTCAGCCAGCGGATCAAGGAATCATTTGCTTTCATCCCTCTGTGGCCTCGATGGCCTTCCGTGAAGTTTTACCCTATTGGGAACAACCTGACAACATATGGGATGTGACGTTCTGCCAGAAAAGCAAAGCCACTGCTGCTGAGTCCACTCCGCCTCACAAGAACCCGAGAGGACAAGCAGAACCGCTCCACAGAGCTTCCAGGGAGCTCTGGCAGACTCGAACCGCTGACCTTCAGGTTAGCAGCCACAGTGCTTCACCACCACGCCAACAGTGTTTCCGTTTTGTTCTAGAGTACTAGAAGGCACATAGTGTGTGTGTGTCTGCGTGTGTGTGCACATGGGTGTGCTGGGGGAACGTGCGTGTGCGTGTGCACACACCAGTGCATGCAGCACGGGGCCAGCAGCAGCCCAGTGGCCAGGTACGAGGGTCCGCCTGGTCAGCAACCTCAGCATCCTCCCAGCTGCCCGCCTCCTACCTGGAGCTCTGAGGCAGATGCTGGGTGCCTGGCGGGGGAGACACACAGACACCCGGGAGGAGACGATGCTATCTATCACTGTTGAGTCAGCTCCAGCTCAGGGTGACCCCGCAAACGACAGGAGGAAGGGCTGCCCAGCCCTGCACTGTCCTCGCCGTCATAGAAGCACCTGAGCCCCCCGCCAGAGCCCCTGCGTTCCCCTGCCAGCCCGTTCGGTGCCCACCACTCGTCTCTCGGCACTGCACCGACAGGGTTTCGCTATGATCAGTAAGGCTTTCATTGGCCAGTTTTGAGAAGCAGATCACCACATCTTTCCTCCTAGGCTGTCTCAGTCTGGTGACCAAAGTGGCATCTGAAACACGGGTGAGACAGTTTCCAGCACTGCAGCAACACACAGGCCACCAGGGTACAACCGACTGACTGACAGGCCCTGAGGAACAGAGAATGCCCCCCACGGATTGGGCTTACATCATGCGCCAGGAACGGGACCAAGCCCTTGACCAAAATCACTGTCCCGTACACCCCTTTTACAGAGAAAGAGCCCGTGGTTCACTGAGGCCAAGTCATGTCCCTCAGGCCAGTAGTAATGAAATAAGAGTCAGGACTAACTCCATCTTTCTACCCCCTTTTCTTACGAGTCCTGGCTTCCTAGCACTACCTGGCCCCAGAAATCACGCATCAACCTAGAGGGGCCACCAAGATAAAATCTTTACAGCCTTTACAGGAGGTTTTTACTAGAGTCGTTGAAACAAGTGGAGGCACCCGTCACCAGCCCCCTGCCCAGGTGACCACCACCAAGAGCCTCGGGACAGACCCCCACACCTGCAGAGGCAGACCTCCTCCAGAATCCCCAAGGCCCACCTCCAGAAGAATCCCCCAGTTCCAGATGCAGACCTCCTGCAGACCCGAGATGCCCACCTCCGGACGGACCCCTCCCCCAAGTCCAGATGCTGATCTCCTCCAGACTCCAGATACCCACCTCCAGACAGACCCCCACAATTCCAGATGCAGACCTCCTGCAGGCCCGAGATGCCCACCTCCAGACAGACGCCCACAATTCCAGATGCAGACCTCCCGCAGGCCCGAGATGCCCACCTCCAGACAGACCCCCACAATTCCAGATGCAGACCTCCTGCAGACCCGAGATGCCCACCTCCAGACAGACGCCCACAATTCCAGATGCAGACCTCCTGCAGGCCCGAGATGCCCACCTCCAGACAGACCCCCACAATTCCAGATGCAGACCTCCTGCAGACCCGAGATGCCCACCTCCAAACGAACTCTCTCGCACCGCATTCCGGATGCAGATCTCCTCCAGACGCCCACCTCCACACGGACACCGTGCCCCCGCTACCAATGCGTATCTCCTCACTGGACAACCCCAACTGCCCACCTTCTTTTCTCCCTCATGCCTAATATTTGCCCTTAGCTACCAGTACCACCCACCGGCCTGACTGGAGAAAGCCAGCGGGCTCTGAGGACCTGACGAGCCGGCCCCCTGCCTGCCGGCGGGCGACCAACCTCCAGTCATTCACTTTACCCATCTCAGTACTGGCTCTGTGACAGGCCGCTCCAACCTGTGCTTTACCGTAACAAATAGCAACAGAACCAGGACTCAAATCCCAGTGTTTTGGATGTGAAAATCCCAACTTTAGGACTTGAAAGCTATTTACTGGAAAGATTGTTTCTGGTGACGGAAAACAAGGAAGGCCTTCCAGAGGAGGTGCAGTCTGAGCCAGACCTGGTTCATGCACAGAGCAGGTTCTGATTTACGGTGACGCTGTGACAGCAGACAGCGCCCAGTCTTTGCTCTGCGGGAGACCACTGCCACAGCCACGACGTCACCTCTCTCACTGAGCATCCTCCTCTTCCCACTGACACTCCCCCTTACGAGCATGGCGTCCTTCCCCAGGGCTGCTCCCTCTTAGTGACACGCCCAAGAAGCGGGAGGTACCATCTCACCGCCCTCACATCCAAGAGCACCACAGCCGTCAGTGCTTCTTCCAAGACAGATCTGTCCATCCTTCTGGCGGTCCGAGGCATCCTCAAGGTTCTCTGACAACTCTGTAATTCAGAGGCCTCGGTTCTTCTGCAGACTTTCTCAGCCATTATCCAGCTTTATCATGCACACAAGGCAACTGAAAACACCATGCCTTCAGTCAGGAACACCTTAGTCCTCAAGGTGACATCTTTGCTTTTCAAAACTTCACAGAGGACTCTTGCGGCAGATCTGCCCAATGCAATACATTATTTGATTTATTTTCCTTATTGTGTTTGAAGTTAAAATCTACTCTTCCAAGTCTGCTTCTCCTACAAAAATGTAGACACACTCTGCCCTGCAGCGCTAGCTGCTCTCCCCACACTGTGACAGCGCACTCACTCCTCCCCTCTGCCCTGCGTCTCCAATGTCCATCTAACCAGTCCCACCCCGTGTCTTCTCATCTCCCCTCTGGACTGGCGCTGCCTGTCCCTCCCCAAACCGAGAAACACACTCTGCATTAGTATCATTTTATGTCTTATACACCAGTCCAATCTTTGTCTGAGGAGTTGGCTTCCGGAACGGTTTCAGTTCTGGGCGGACAGATCGACCAGGCCCTCTGGGACCCTCCAGTCTGTCAAGCCATCACATCTTGTCTTCTGACTAGACTTTGAGCTCTGTAGCCCACATGTCTCCCGCTCCATCACAGCCTCTTTCTGGGGTGGCGTTTGATGGCAGCCAGGCACCAACCAGTTCTTCTGGTTTCATGGTGATGTCTTCCCTGGACCATGTGGCCTTTTCTCTCTCCTGGGCTTCCACTTCCCTTGTCTCTCTGATGTTCCTCTTTCTCCTTTGCTCCACGTGGGCTGAGACCAACTGATGCTTCTTAGACGGCAGGTTGATAGCTTTTAAGACCCCAGAGACCACTCACCAAAGTAGGATGCAGAACATTTTAATAAACTTTGTCATGCTGATTGACCTAGACTTCCCCAGACACCATGATCCCCAGATCCCAAACCCTGCAGCTCTGTCTCTCGAAGTGTTTGGTTTCTGGAATACTTGAGCTTTGATTTAGTCCATTTGTGCTGATTTCTCCTCGACTGTGTGTTGTCCCTCCCTTGACCTAAAATAATTCTTGTCAACTATCTAATTGGTGAATACCCCTGTCCCTTTGACCCCGTCCCCTCATAACCATCAAAGAATGTTTTCTTCTGAGTTTAAACCTATTCTTGAGTCCTTATCATAGTGATCTGATATGGTATTTGTCCTTTTGCAATTGACTAATTTCACTCAGCATAACACACCTTCCAGATTCTTCCACATTATGTTTCTCAAATTCATGGCTGCTTTTTATCATTGCACAACATTCTGTTCTGTGAACACACCACAGCCTGTTCTCCCGCTGATATGCACCTTGGTTGACTGCATCTTTTTGCTGTTGTGGACAGTGCTGTGATGAGCACTGGTGAGCAGGCATCTATCTGTACGGCAGCTCTTGTTTCTCTAGGATATATTCAAGAAGAGGGACTGCTGGACCCTACAGTATTTTTATTTTCTAGCTTTCTTAGAAAGCACAAAATTGATTTCCAAAGTGGCTGTACCATTGAACAACCCCACTAGCAGTGAATAAGTGTTCTAGTCTCTCCACAGTCTCTCCCACCATTTATTATTTTGCATTTTTTAAATTAATACCAGCCTTGTTTTGAGGTGAGATGGCACCTCATAGTTTTAATCTGCATTTCTCTAACGGCTAATGATCCGTGACTATCTCCTCAGATATCTGTTGGCTTCCTGACTGTCTGTCTTCTTTGTGGGTGTTCATATCCTTTGCTCATAATTTAACTGATTTTTTTGTCTTTTTGTTGTCGAGGTTTTACAACAGCTTGTAGATTTTGGAGATTAAATGCTGATCAGATTTTCCATAGCCAAATTTTTTTTCCTAGTCCATAGGTTGTATTTTCACTCTTTGGGTGAAATCTTTGGATGAACGTTAAGTGTTTGATTTTTAGGAGTTCCCAGTTATTTACTTTCTTGTGCAGTGTTAGTAACATTTAGTGTTCGGTCTATGCCTTGTATGAGGGCTCCTAGCCTTGTCTCTATTTTTATTTCTATGATCTTCATCATTTCAGATTTTATATTTAGGTCTCTGATCCATTTTGAGTTAGTTTCTGTGCAAGGGGAGAGTTGCAGGTCTTGTTTCACTTTTTGCAACTGAACATTCAGTTATGCCAACATCATTTGTTAGACTGTGTTTCCCCGATACCAATTTTGGGTTTTTGTACAATGTCAGCTGCTCAGAGTGGATGATCCCGTCTGGACTCTCAGCTCTATTATGTCAGTCTACGTGTCTGTTGTACCAGTACCAGGCTGTTTTGACTGCCACAGCTGTGTAATAGTTTCTAAAATCAGGCAGTGTAAGGACTCCCATTTCATTCTGCTCCTTCAGTAATGCTTTACTTATCCAGGGCTTCTTTCTTTTCCCTATGAAGTTAGTGATTTGTTTCTCCACCTCATTAAAAAATACCATTGCAATTTCTATCAGGACTGCATTGTTCCTATGGATCGCTTCGGGTAGAGAAGACATTTTCACACTGTTAACTCTTCTGTCCACGAGTAAGGCAGACGGCTCTACTTAGGCAGGTCTCTTTTGGTTTCTTGCAGTAGTCTCCTGTAATTTTCTTTGTATAGGTCTTTTACATCTCTGTTTAGATTTATTCCTAAGTATTTTATTTTCTTGGGGCTACCATAAATTGTATTAAGTGATTTCCTCTTTGACATTCTCTGCTGACAAAGAGGAATCCAACAGTTTTGTCTATCTTGTATACTGATACTTCGCTGAATTCTTCTATTAGTTTTGTCTTGTTTTTTTGTGGATTCTTCACAGAATTTTCTGTGTATAAGATCACATCATCTGCAAATACTTCCTTGCCAATCTGGATGCCCTTTATTTTTTCTCTCCATTTAGGGTGATGTTGGCTGTTGGGTTTGTATAGATGCTCTTCATTATATCGAGAATTTCCCTTCCATTCCTATTTTGCTGAGAGTTTTTTAACATGAATGAGTGTTGGACTTTGTGAAATGCCTTCTCTGCATCAGTTGATAAAATCCAGCAGTTCTTGTCTTTTGTTTTATTTCTGTGGTTGATTACATTGATTATTTTTCTAATGTTGAACCATCCCTGCATCTTTGGTATGAATCCCACTTGGTCACAGTGAATAATTTTTTTGGTATGTTGTTGAATTCCCTTGACCAGGATTTTGTTGAGGACTTTTGCATCTAAATTCTTGAGAGATATTGGTCTATAATTTTCCTTTTTCATTCTGTCTTTACCTAGTTTGGGAATCAGGGTTATGCTGGGTTCATAGAATGAGTGTGGGAGTATTTCATCCTTTTCCATGCTCTGAAATCCGTTTAGTAACAGTGGTGTTAACCTTTCTTCAAAAGTTTGGTAGAGTTCTCCAGTGAAGCCATCCAGGTCAGGGCTTTTTTGGTGTTGGTGGTGGCTTTTAAATTACCTTTTCAATCTCTTCTTTTGCTATGGGTTTATTTAGTCGTTCTACCTCTGTTTTAGCTTAGGTAGCCAGTGTGTTTCTAGAAATGTGTCCATTTCCTTTGGATTTTCAAACTTGTTAGAGCATATTTTTTCATAATATTCTGTTTTTTTTTTTAATTTCAGTTGGGTCTGCTGTGATGTCACTAACCTCATTTCTTATTTTGGTTATTTTCTTCCTCTCCTGTTTTTCTTTGTCACTTTGGCCAATGGTTTATCAATTTCGTTGCTGTTTTTGAAGATGCAGATTTTGGTGTTTTAAACTCTTTCTGTCATTTTTCTACTCTCTAATGCATTTAGTTCTGCTCCAATTTTTATTAGTTGCTTTTTTTTGTTGCCTGAGAGGTTCATTTGCTGCTCTCTTTCTACTTGTTCAAGTCGTAAAGTTAATGCTTTGATATGGGGCCCGTTTTTCTTTTTGGATGTGTCCATTTACTTAAATAAACTGACCTCTGAGTGCCGCTTTTGCTGTCTGGAAAAGCTCTGGGAGGATGTGCTTCCATTCTTATTTGTTTCTGTGAATGCCTTTATTCTGTCTTTGATGTTTTCCATAACCCAGTAGTTTCTGAGCAAGGTGTTGTTCAGCTTTCGTATGTTTAATTTTTTTTTTCCCTTGCTTTTTCTGGTACTGATTTCTACTTTTATGGCTTTATGGTATAAAAAGATGCTCTGCAATATTTTCATGTCTTAGACTGTTTTAAGGCTTGCTTTACAGCCTAATATGTAATCTATTCTAGAGAATATTCCATTGGCATTGAAGAACATAAACTTGGGTGCTGTTGGGTGGAGTTTTCTGTATGTGTCTATAAAGTCAAGTTTGTTGACTAGGGCATTTAGATCTTCTGTGTTGTCATTGAGCTTCTTTCTGGTACGTTCTGGCCCTCACCAAAATGGGTGTTTGGAAGTCTCCTACTATTACTGTGGATCTGTTTCTCTTTTCAGTGCTGTTAAGAGTTCATTTGATGTACTCAGGACCCCTATCATTGGGTGTGCAAATATTTAATACAGTTATGTCCTCCTGGTGTGTTGACCTTTAATCACTTAATCATAGTGTCCTTCCTTATCCACTGTAGATTTTACTTTAAAGTCTATTTTATCAGAAATTAACACTGACACTTCCCGTTCTTTTTTTAATGTTGTTTGCTTGGTATGTATTTTTCCATCCTTAAGTCTAAGGTGTGTCTCTGGTAGGCAGCATGGTTTTTATCCATTCCACCCTCTCTGTCTCGTCATTAGTGCATTTAATCAATCTACATTCAGCGTAATATTGATACATATGAATTTTTGGCTATCATGTTGATGTCTTCTTTGTGCACTGTTGAGAGTTTCTCTGTTGCACTTAATTTTGTGCCGAGTCATTTTTCTTTATGTGTTTTCATCTTTTCCACTGTTACTGGTTTTCTATTTGCTGAGACTTCATGTTTTCCTTAGTTTTTATTCTGATATGCACAGTTGTTAATGTCTGTCATGGACTGAATTGTGTCCCTCAAAATTGATCCAATTTAACTGGACCATGATTGCCAGTATTGAGTGATTATCTTCATTTTGTGATTTTACTATGCTGTAAATCCTGATCTTTGCCTGTGGTTAATAGATAGGATTATGTTGAAAGAGGATTAGGGTAGCACTGCAAGACCCTTACTAATGGAGTTTCTCTGGAGTGTGGCTTGCACCACTTTTTATCCTTTTATTCTATAAGAGATAAAATGAACAGGAAGCGAGCAGAAAATTGGGGACTTCATACCATCAAAAATGCAACACTGAGAATACAGCATGTCCTTCAGACCTGATGTTCTTAAGCCGAGTTGCTCACTGACCAAAGACTGATGCAACACGAGGACCTTCCTCCAGGGTTAACAAACAGGGAAAACCTTCCCCTGGAGCAAACTTCCCAAATTTGGACTTGTGGCCTACTGGACTGTGTAAAAATAAGCTTTTCTTTGATAAAGCCATTGACTTGTATTGTAAATGATTTGTATTTCTCTTAGAACAGTACCAGATGACTAAAACAATGTCCTTTCTGGTAACCTTAATATTTACCTAATATTTTTTCTAAATTTAAACCAGTCTTTAATTTCTTTATATCACCTTGACTTGCTCTCCATATGAAAATAACCTATGACTATATTTTTTAAGTCCTTTTTTGTTACAATGTTTTCATCTTTTACATAATGACATCTCTGATTCCTCTATTTTCAATTTTTTAGCTTTATTTTTGTAATTTCCCTATGACAGTTGATATCTGTTTGCTCTGCTCTGATTTTCTAACAAAAGAACTCCATTTAGTATTTCTTATAATTTTGGTTTTGGATCTTTGCAAACCCCCTAAATTTCTGTTTATCTGGAAATGTCCTAATTTCACCATCATATTTGCAAGACAGTTTTGCTAGATACATAACTCTCTCCTCTTTAATTTTGGCAAGTTTGATTATAACATGTCTTGGTGTCTTTCTTTTGGGAGTTACCTTGTGTGGAGTCTAATGAGCATCTTGGACACTAGCCTCTCATCTTTTATGATATCGGGGGAGTTTTCTGTCAACAAATCTTCAACAATTCCCTCTGCATTTTTCTGTTATTTCTCCCTTATTCTGCTACTCCAATCACTCTCAGATTATTTCTCTTGATAATGTCCCACATATATTCTTAGCGTCTCCTCATTGTTTTTTTTGTTTGTTCATTTTTTTTCAGTTCTTTTACCTGATTTTTCTTCAAATATGTTGGTGCCAATTGTTTTATCTTCAATATACTAACTGTGTACGCCACTGCCTCAGTTATGCCCTCCGACTTCCTACTGAGTTGTCTAATTCTGTAATTTTATTATTAATTTACTGAATTTCTCATCGTTATTGTTCAAGGATTTTTTTGCAGCCTGTTCAGTTTGTCATTATTCTCTGCTGTGTTTTGTCTGATCCCCTTGCTGATCACAAGTTCTAACTTATGTATTCTATTTCCAATAAGTCCAGGAAGTTCTCTTCACCTGGAAAATTTCTTGATTCAGTGTTTTGGGAGCTTTCTGAAGCAACTGTGGTCTGCCTCTTTAAGTGATGTGATACTGACTATGGTCTCTGAGCCACCAATAAGTTGTATTTATTTACATTTGCTTGTTGTATTCTAACTGCTTTTTGCTTTAATGCCCAAATAGGCTGATTATTGGTGTGTCTTACAGGCTCTAGTGTCTTGTCACCAGGCAGTTACAGCTGTTATCAGGCACGTGGCACCCATTTACTTTTCTTCCATGTATTCAGCTCAGGTGCCTGGGTTGTCAGTCATCAGGCATGTGGTGCATGCTTTCCTCTACAGTCCTAGGTGGGCAGGGATGATTGGTGTAGGCACAGGTAACTGGCTGCACATGTTGAAAAAATGTAGGGGGCTGACAGACCCTCGTAATTGTCTGTGAAGAGGGCTTGTCCCTGTCCCTTAATGCAAGAAGGGTGATAGCTTTCACCACAGAACAACGGGTGAGCTGGATGCTGCATGCAGTGCTAAAAGGGCTTTCACGTTCTGTGGACCCAGGGCCTGTTTCTGTGCTGAGTTCCCAGCTTAGAAGAGCTGGCAGATTATTTTTTCCCATTTGTTCAACTGTCCCCTCTCCAACTCTGGGAGAATGGCTTAGGGTGTGCTTAACGGATCCTACTTCCAGCCAAGGTAGTGTGTCAGAATATGGAGCCCAGCACAGCACAGAGAAGGGAGATGGAATCACGGGGAAAAGGGAGAGAGGTTTAGCCTGAAGGAAAGTTTTCGATCTGCATGCAGCAAGTTAGACACAAGCCATTTAGCTTTTGACAATCAAATGCCCCTTTTCATTGACTCTGGAGGCCTGAGTGGGCTCTCTGACATTTAGTCTCTTCTGTTGAGGAAGACCCTCTCCAAACACCACAGCTTAGCTCGCTGTGCTGGCCACCACTGCAGATCCTCCTATGTGGTGCCAATTCCTGCTGGGTCAGATCTAGCCAGTTCTAGGTGTTCCTTGACCTACTCACCCTTCCCTGTTGCTCTGTCTGATTTCTCAACTTTCCGTTTGATGTTCAGGACTCCTGGAACGTCATATATAATCGTCTTTTTTTTTTTAATCTGTGTTGTTAGAGGGATCACAAGAAGGATCTAACTACTAAGCCATCTTTGCCCTGCTGCCTCATTTGATTTCTTGACTGCTGCTTTCATAGGCATTGTTTGCAGATCCAAGTAAAATTAAATCCTTGACAACTTCAATCTTTTCTCCATTTATGATGTTTATTATTGGTCCCACTGTAAGTACTTTTGTTTTTTTTTTAGGTTGAAGTGTCACCCATACTTCATCAGTAAGTGCTTCAAGTCCTCTTCACTGTCTTTGAGCAAGGTTGTGTCATCTGCATACTGCGGGTGATTAATGAGTTTTCCTCCAATCTTAATGCCTTATTCTTCTTTAAACAGTCCAACTTACCAGATTATTTGCTCAGCATACAGACTAAGTGTGGTAAAAGGATATAACCTGACACACACCTTTCCTGACTTTAAACCACACAGTACCCTCTTGTTCTGTTTGAACAACTGCCTCTTGATCTCTGTGCCATTGCTTCATGAGCACAATTCGGTGTTAGAAATTCATGCTTCCCAGTGTTATCTGTAACTTGTTACAATTCACATAGTCAAATGCCACTGCACAGTCAGTAAACAGGTACACACACTGTTCTGATATTATCTGTTTTAAGCCATGACCCATCTGTCTTCAGTAGTGATATACCTTGTTTCAGGTCCTCTTCTGAATCTGACTTAATTTCTGAGAGTTTCCTTTTGATGTACTGCTGCAGCTCCTTTTGATTGACTTTCAGCATAAATTTGCTTGTGTGTGAAAGTAACAGTGCGGTCTGATAATTTCCACATTCCATTGGATCATCTTCCTTTAAAATGTATACAAATATGGATCTCTTCCAGCTGGTCAAACAGGTAGTGGTCTCCCACATTTCTTGGCATAGAGGAGTAAATGCTTCTAGCATTGCATCCACTGGTTGAAACAACTCAGTCAGTATTGTC
This sequence comes from Heterohyrax brucei, assembly GCA_028571685.1. Classification (NCBI taxonomy): domain Eukaryota; kingdom Metazoa; phylum Chordata; class Mammalia; order Hyracoidea; family Procaviidae; genus Heterohyrax; species Heterohyrax brucei. Next base: position 87,587,344 of record CM053156.1, on the reverse strand, counting down.
AACTCCTAAAGTCTTCTTTTCCAACAATGCCTTCAGTACCAACTGGACTTCTTCCTTCAGTACTGTCAGTTCTTGATCACACACTACCTCCTGTAATGAACATTGACTGATCCTTCTCAGGACAGTGACTCCTGTGTATTTCCTCCACCTTTTTTGATGCTTCTTTGTTCATTCAATATTTTCCCCATACCAAAAAAAAAAAAAAAACCTACCGCCGTCAAGTTGATGCCAACTCACAGCAGCCCTATAGGTCAGATGCCTAGCATCGTTCTGCTGCTGGTGCCATTCTCTAAGATAGAGACTCGCCTCACTTCCTTCTGAGCCCTCACCAGAACTGCCTTTTCCACCACAATTCTAACAAGTCTTTTCAAGGCAATCTAGGTATTTCCTATTAAACCAAAAACCAAACTCATTGTCATGGAGTCAATTATGACTCACAGCAACCATACAGAACAGAGCAGAACTAACCCACAGAGTGTCCAAGTAGTGCCTGGTGGATTCCAACTGCCAGCCTTTTGGTTAGAAGCTGCAGCACCTGACCACTATGCCACCAGGGTTTCCCTTTTACTACCAGGCACCTTAAAACTCTTCCAGCCTCCACCCATTAGCCAATTCCAAAACAGCTTCCACATTTTAGGTATCCATTACAACAGCACCCCACTCTGCCAATATCAAGTTCTGTCTCAGTTCTCCAGTGCTGCTATAACAGAAATACTACAAATGAGCAGCTTTAACAGACAGAAATTTATTTTCTCACAGTGTAGGAGGCTATTAGTCTGAATTCAGGGAAGGCTTTCTCTCTGTCAGCTCCAAAGGAAAGCTCTTGTCTCTTTGAGCATCTGTTCCTGGGTGCTCTTCACATGGCTTGGCATGTGTCTTCTCCTGTCTCTGCTTCTTTCACTTGGTTGTTTAATCTCTTTCTTATCTACAAAAAGATTGATTTAAGACACATCACAGGACTCCGTGGCACTTGGCTTGGCTTTTGGCCTACACTAATCCTGCCTAATTAGCATAACAAAGACAACCCATTCCCAACTGGGATTATAAATGCACTGTAGAGGTTAGGATTCACAACACATATTTTGGGAGACATCATTCAATCCATGACAGGAATGGACATTGTACACCTCGGCCACCTCCCACACCAGAAGGTCTACCGCAGGAGACAGCAGGGAGCAGGGGGTGCCAATCGGCTTCCTTTCCTGAAGCCATAGTCTCAAACATGCAAGCCTGGAAGCTGTCTTGCCTAATTAGCTTCACTGCCTGTTTATTTCTGTAAAATAGGCTCCCGAAGGAAACATACACACACAGAGACTGCTCTCCAACAAGGTCAAGGCTTAGACATTATAGACATTCTGGGGCAGTTCAACCTTGCCTTACAGTTGTATCCTATAGTGTCATCTTGTAGAACATTATAATCGAGGCAGGGATTATTCATATGCTAAAGAAAACTTTAAAAAGGTCACCTGCACCACCGCAGGTACTTGCAGGGGGACAACAGGGGCAGGCTGGCATTCCCTTTTATCAAGACAGGACAGGAGGTGCAAAGAGAGGAGGCTGGTTCAGAGCACGTACAGGCACAGGGCTGAGACCCGAGACCCTAGAGCAGGTTTCTCAGTGTCAGAAAGATTAACACTGGCTGCTGTGTGCTGCTGAGTCGATCCCGAGTCACAGCAACCCCGTCTAACAGACAACTGCCTCATAGGGTTTTCTAGGCTGTGACAACTACCAAAGACGAGCGCAACGCCCGGTGGTGTTTCCTTCTGTTGTACCCAGGGTTGCTATGACTCAAAACAAGACGCAACGGCATCTAACAATAATCTTGATGAAAAAGGACCTGGCTGAACGGTGGTTGAACTCTTGGCTGCTAGTCAAAAAGTCAGCAGCTCGCACCTGCTAATGGCTCTCTACGAGGCAGATGTGGCAGTGCGCCTCCACACGATCACAGCCTTTGAGACCCTCTGGGGCCGTTCCATCCTGCCCTATGACGTCACTATGCTTCAGAATCAACACGACAACAGTGAGATGAGCAAGTCTGCAGCCCACGGAGCCGCCAGGTCGGTCTGAGCCACTAACCTTTCAGTCAGCAGCTCAGCACTTCACCACTGCGTCACCAGGGCTCCTCAGGGCAGAGAAGGAGCCCTCAGGGGCATGTCCTGCACCTTGTAGGATGTCTGCAGTGTCCCTGGACAGTTCTCCCTAGATACACCGTCCCCCTCAGCTGAGACAACCAGAATGTCCCAGACAGTGACTGCTAAGTGTGCTCTGGGGCCCAGAGCTGCCCTGGTTGAGAACCACTGGCCCAGAGGAATGCAGCTCTTCTACGTATTGACCTCAAGCAAATCTCTTCCCCTTCAGGGCCTGTTCCCTTGTTCATAAAAACAGGCCACAGCTGCTCAACTGGTTCCAAATTTTCAAGAAGGTCACACAAGGTCATGGTAGGAAATTGCTTTTAGGACTCTGAAGTTCTATACCCACTCAGGGGATGAGAATTCTAGCGCCATCCACCTGATCAGTTTTTAATATCTATCATTCTTTATTTTTATCCCAGCAGCAAACATGAGCTTATGGAGCAGATACCAGAGTTATTAGGACTTACAGCAAGAACTATACCAGCTCCCCATGCCCAGCACCCTATAGGTGACTCAATGGGGGCCTAATTCACCCTGTACTATGGGTCTGTGTTGCAGAAGAGGCCTCGAAAATTAGTTTGCATCTATAGGCTACATGCTGCCCCTACTCCCAAAAAAGAGAAATCTTTCAGAGCTCCACTGCTAACCAAAAGGTCAACAGTTCAAATTCACCAGTTGCTCCTTGGAAAACCCATATGGCATTTCCACTTTGTCCTATAGAGTTGTTGTGAGTTGTAAGAGATTTAACAACAGTGTTGCACAGTCCTTTGGGATGTAAATAATTTCTTTAGAAAGAAGAAGGAGGAAGCACCTACCCCAGAAATACAAGTATCTGGAGAGGGAAGTCATACTGTCCTTTGAATGGGAGACAATGGGTCCAGGCCTGTAGTCTTGTTGTTGTCAGCGATGAGACCAAAACACGCCCCATCGAGTTTTCAAGGCCATGACCTTTTGAAAGCAGAGTGCCAGGCCTTACCCCTGAGGCACTGCTGGGTAGGCTTAGACCAATGAGCTTTGTGTTAGCTGCCCAGGCCTTACCCACTGAGCCACCCAGGAACTCCTGTCTGCAGGCCTAACGCACTCTAACATCCAAAGCTTGACCTTCAACCCAGATGCCAATCCTGTTTTCTCAGAAAGCTCTGACACGCACATGGGAAGCTCCAGACACACACCCAAACGCCCTGAGGGACTGATTGCTGGGCTGAGGATCGGGGTCACCGTTTGGGGAAACATTTAGCTCTGCTGGCATAAAATGGTTTATAAAGAAAATGTATCCTGAATTTTGGTAACATCTGGGGTCTTAAAAGTTTGTGACTGGCTATCTAAGATATTCCTCTGGTCTCGCCCCATCTGATGCATGGCCAAATGAGGGAAAGCCAAAAGATATAATGGAAAGACTGGTCCAGAGAACCAACGGACCACAACTAGTGCAGCCTCCATCAGAATGGGTCCAGAACCACCAGGTGGTGGCCAGCCATCACTCCTGACTGCTCTGTCACGAATCACAACAGAGGGTCCTAGAAAGAGCTGAGCAAAAACGTGCAACAAAATTCTAACTCACAAAAGAAGACCAGACTGACCGGCCTGACAGAGACTAGAGAAACCCCGCAAGTACGGCCCTGGCCATGCGTTTAGTCCAGTAATGAAACCATTCCTGAGGTTCACCCTTCAGCAAAAGATTAGATGGGCCCATAAAACAAAAGGAGACTAAAGTGGCATGCCAGCCCAGGGGCAAGGACTGAAAGGCAGGAGAGGACAGCACAGCTGGTGATTGGGAACCCAAGTCTGAGAAGGGAGAGCGATAACATGTGAGGTTGTTAACTATTGTCACAAAACAAATACATGTGCTATTTAATGAGAACCTCGTTTGTTCTGCAAACCTTCATCTATGAAGCGCAATTCAAGAGAGGAAGAAAGAAAACTCCACATGCAAAACTGTTCACTTCCAATACCACCTGTCATGGACTGAATTGTGTTCCCCCCAAAATGTGTGGCTGTTTGGTTGGCCATGATTCCCAGTTGTGTGATGTCCCTTTATGTTGTAAACCCCGTCCCTAGGATGTTAATGAGGGAGGACTCAATAAGTAAGATTGTTTTGTACCTTGCAGCAGTCTCGAGATATAAAGGAAGAAAGTGAGCAGAGAGGTTTGGGGACTTCACACTATCAAGAAAGAAAGCAGTACTGGGAGCTGAGCACATCCTTTGGAAAGGACCAGGGTCCCTGGGTCTCAGGAGCTCTAGTCCATAGGAAGACTAACGACAAAGATCTTCCTCCAGAGCCAGCAGAGAAAGCCTTCCCCTAGAGCTGACACCCTGAATTTGGACTTGTAGACTACTGGACTATGACAAAATAAAATTTATTTTTTCACAGCCATCCCCTTGTGGTATTTCTGTTATAGCAGCACTAGATGACTAAGACACCATGTAATTCATATATCTAGATGTCTTCCTTGGTTTCTCCCTCTCTTTCATTCTCCCAGCCAGCTGATCACATGGCCCCTCCACCCCACTTGAAACATCACTGTGTCTGTCTGTCCCACACGATCCCAAATGCTTTCTCAGGTGGGGTACCACCTCCTCCCTGCAGAACATGCACCAGCATCCTTGAGGGTTTTCTTCTTTTTCTAATTACTATAGATTATGTCCCCTAAAAATGTGTGTCCCCTTGTTTAGGCCTTGATTCTCAGTATTGTAGGACTCCTCTCCGTTTTGTGGTCTGATGTAATTATCCTATGTGTTGTAAACCCTAACCTCTATGTTAAGGGGGCACCGATGGCACAGTGGTTAAGAGCGAACTCAGCAGCTAACCAAAAGGTCAATGACTTGACTCCATCGACCACTCCTTGAAAACTCTATGGGTAGTTCCCCTCTGTCCACAGGGCCCCAACGAGTGGAAACCGACTTGACAACAACAAGGGTTTTTTGTTGTTGTTGTTATGATATTAATGAGGCAGAATTAGAGTCAGGATGTTAACAAGGCAGGGCTCCATCTACAGGATCAGGTTGTATGTTGAGTCAATCTCTTCCGAAATATAAAAGAAAGAAGACAGCAGAGAGAAACGGGACTTTGTGCCATCAAGAAAGAAGAGCCAGGAGCAGAGTGCGCCCTTTGGGCCCAGGGTTCCTGCACTGAGAAGCTCCTAGACCAGGGGAAGACTGATGACAAGGGCCTTCCCCTAGGGTCAACAACCTGACAGTGAGAGAAAGCCATCCCCTAGAGCTGGCACCCTGAATTTGGGCTTCTAGCCTCCTAGAGAGTGAGATAGTAACTCTCTGTTTATTAAACACATCCCCTTTGGCAGTTCTACAACAATAGCACAAGGTAACTAACACAGTCAGGTTCTATTGTGTTTTCAGTGAGAGTTCACAGAGCATATGAGGTTCCCATCCGACAGTATCAACACCAACTGTTCAGTGACATGAATTACACTCTCCACAATGTGCCTACGCTGTCTCTACCTGCATCCTGGTTGTTTCGTTTCCAGAAGCCTGACTGACATCCCTTCTCTTACCTTCTCTTCCATGTCTCACAGTAACTGTGGACCTTCCAGGCTCATACAGACAGCTTTTACTGGGGCACCATGATCACATGTAATATCCTCTGTGTGCCATCCTGTTATTTCACTAAAAAGGGACCTCAGCGGAGAATTCTGGCTCGAGGTTTAAAGTGTATCTCAGGACAACAGTCTCAGGGAGACCTCTAGTCTCGGCTCCTCCAGTTTTCCACATTTTTCTCCTGTTCTGTTAAGGTCCATCCATCATAGTCCTGACCACAACAGCTGTTGGTGGTAGGTGGGCACCATCTAGTCCATCTGGTCTCGGCAAAGATGAGGCTGTGGGCTGTGTAGGTTATTAGCTCTCAGTGTATCTGAGGTCTTGCAGATCCGACAGTCTCCTCCATGACTCTGTTGGCCACCCAAGGCCAGGCCACCCCTCCACTCACAGTGTTCTGTGACTCTCCACGCTTGTCAATACTGACCAAACATTCAGGGAGTACCCCAGTGGGACTGTTCAAGAAGGTGCTAGGTGGCATCCAGACAGCAGTGTTGCATTTGAATGGCTACATATTTATTTTCACAGTGGTCACTTTGATTGCAAGGAATCCTGGTCTTCCATTTGCAGCCCAAGTATGATGCTGTCTTTTGAAAATAAATGCATTTCTTTTTAAAAATGCTTAAAGGTCTCAGTTCACTTGAGTAGACATTTTAAATGAGGAATTTATAATTTCAGTAAACAGCAAAACCTGCAAAAGACTGAAGTTCAGGCATCTCCAACCTGCGTCCAAGTACAAACATCTTGGCCCACAGAAGGTCTTTCTTGACCGTGGTGGTAACCTATTTTAACCCTCACAACAAGACTGGAATGACAGGCTCATTTTACAGACAACAAAGTGGGTGTTCAGAGAAGTTCAGCCACATGTCCAAGACCACACAGACATTAAGTGATTCCACCAGGATTTGAACCCCCAGGATCAGGCTGTAGTACTCACAAAAGTGGCCATTTTCCACACAGTCAACACCCATACCTGAAATCCTGTGGGGTAAACACTGGTTTACTTTCCTGGGCTCCCTACACAGTGGGAGGCTCCCCGAAGGGAGAAGCCTTGTGTTACTTCTCCCTCAGCCTCACTGCAGGGCATCAGGCCAGGCACACAGTAGGTGCTCAATAATGTTGGTGGCGTAACTGATTTTTATGTTGCCGACATGTCCTGGGGAGCTTTCTCCCCTCTTTCTGAAAACCAATATCAGCTTACAACTGAACCAAAACCAAAGAAGTTCCACAGGTAAACACTGCTGAACATATGAGCTCATAGTTCCCCAAGCTGTTTGCCACTGCTGATCGTGTCCAGGGGCACTGAAGACCTGGAATGTAAATCAGCTCTGGTTTGAGGTTAGAAGAGGAAAGTCACTGGGCCGAGAACGACAAACAAGCAAAAATAACAACAAGAATATAATCTGTCCCCAAGCAGAACAGCCAAATCAGACAGGGAAGGATTGAGTTTCACAGCCGACTTCCCCGGCCAGAAACTCAGCCCACAGCTGAACAGAAAGGAGGAGCTGGCTATTAACTCCTAAATATTTTTAAAAGCCCAGATTTCCATTCTATAGGGTATGGCAAGAAAAGATAACAAGGTGATTTTCCACTCTGGTAACTGAACGGAGAAGGAAAGGGACATTTATTTTTATGGGTCTCTTATTTGTGCGTGACAGTGCTTTGGAAGCTGACGGCAGGCCTGCACAGCTACCCAGTCAGGGAGGAGACAGTGTCCCTCGTTGCCATCCAACGCCATGTGAAAACTACAAAGATTTCATTCTGCAGAATCAGTATCACACCTTGCCTCTAGAGAGCTCTCGGCAGTATTCAAATTACATTTAAACACCAAATTAAAATTCTAATGATAAAAAATAAGGGAATAAACAAGAGAGAATCATATTAGAATATTCTATTAGTAAAACTATGGCTGGGAGAAGGAAATGTATTCTCCATATTGCCATTATGCTACCTACAACACGACTTCCATCAGGGCCTCAGGACCATGAGGCCTATTACGCAGCCAGCTCCATCAGCATCCTGGCCGCTCAACGACATTTACTAAGTACCCCTGGATACAGGCCGCTCTCCAAGGCACTGGAGAGTAAACTCCTACACAAGTTTTCCCAACAGTGACTAATGCAGACCTACAACTTCTTATTTCCCAAAAGACATTCAAAATGAGAAGAGAAAAGGCATCTGGCCAACAGGAGACTAGGCCTACTGTTGACTTGACTCCACCTTCTGTCCAGATGTTCTGGCTGGCGTGGCCAAGCTTTGGTTGGACAGTGGTGCCGGACATGGGTGTCCTTCCCCTTCTCAAGGCTCTCTCTCCTCTCATTCCTCCAACTCCTGTTCCTTCCCCACAAGCAGGGCCCATGGAACTGTTTCAAGAGATTAGATTTTTTTTTTTTTAAAGCAGGATTAGAAAAGACTGAAGGACAGATTTAAAGGAAAATTTGGTCTCAGGACTGATTTCATGTAAAATAATAAATGGTGCCACTTGGCTGTTTACAGAGTTAGAGATAAAATTAGATTCTAGACAGTCCCGCCCCCACCCCCCGCACAAGGGGTAAATCTGACGGATTACTGCCTTCATATTACTTTGGATAACAGCAGCTCATGGAAATTTACAAGGGGCTCCTGGAGAGTGCATTCTGAAGCCACATTAATAATTCAGAGAACTATTGCGTGTCCCCAAAATGACTCAGATTTAATTTGAGAACAATATTCACAAAGAGTAAGCTGGTGAAAAGTAACAGGTAGTCAGCTGACCATCATGAGAAGTTGCTTCGCTCTCCACAGCCAAACAGCAAGGCCCTCTCCCCACCTTCTCCCCGCTCTCACCTCCTCTGGCTGACTACATTGCAAGAAAGAGGCAAGGGGAGCAGCCCGTTACCATGCAGCCTGGAGCGGCGACCGTTTCACCAGCTGATCCAGAAGGGAGGAGTTTGGGCTTCAGGCAGGTGATGTTCTTGACCTTGGGAGACTTCCTTTCTCCTAAGGAGTTGGAGACCGAGGAACCCCGCAGGTCACTACCTCACTCATTCATTTACTTCCGCTTCTCAGATTATCTGCTCAGCACACAAATTAAATAAGCATAATGGACGGGTATAACACTGACAGACACCTTTCCTCATCTGACACCACACAGTGTCCCTTGTTCTGTTTCAACAACTACCTCTCGGTCTACGCACAGGTTCCTCACGAGCACAGTTAATGTTCTGGAATTCTCATACTACGCAGTGTTATCCACAATTTCTCATGATCCAGAGCGGAAAGTCTTTGCATCATCAATAAAACACAGGTAGATCTATTTCTGGCATTCTCTAATTTGAGTCCAGATCTGTCTGACATCAGCAATGATATCCCCGCTTTCACGTCCCGTTCCTCTTCTGAATCCAACTTGAATTTCCACTGGTTCCCTGTTGATGTATCCCTGCAACTCTTTGGAATTATCTTCAACATAATTTTATTTGCATAGGATGTTAACAGCATTATTTGGTAATTTCTCCATTCTGCTGTATCACTTTTCTTTGGAGTGCATACAAAGGTGGACCTCCTCCAGGCGGTTGGCCACATCACAGTCTTCCAAACGTCTTGGTATAGATGAGTGAGCACTTCCGGCGGGACATCCCTTTGTTCAAACACGTCAGCTGGTACGCTGTCAGACCCTGGAGCCTTGTCTTTCACCATCGCTTTCTTGGATTTCTTCCTTCAGTACCATCAGTCCTTGATTACAGGCTGCCTCCTGAAATAGCTGAACGCTGACCAGTTTGTTTTGGCCCAGTGACTCTGTATCCTTCCATCTTCATGTTTCCTGAGTCATTCCATTTTTTGCCCTTAGAATCCTTCAGTGTTGCAACTCAGGGCTTAAATTTTTTTTCTTCAGTTCCTTCAGCTTGAAAAACATTGGGCACGTTCTTCCCTTTTAGTTTTCTAACTCCGGGTCTTTGCACATTTCATGGTAACTTTACCGTTTCCTCTTGAGCTGCCCTTTGCGCTGTTTTGCTCAGGTCTTCAACTTTATCACTTCTTCCTTTCATTTTAGCTATTCTATGATCAAAAGCAAGTCTGAGAGACTCTTCTGACATCCACTGCTTAGTCTTTTCTCTCTTTCCTATCTTTTAAATGAGCTTTTGATTTCTTCACATATGATGTATTTGATGTCATTCAACAATTCCTCTTGTCTTTGGTCATTAGTGTTCAAAGTGCCCAATCTGTTATTGAGACAGTCTCTAAATTCAGGCAGCAATATACTCAAGGTTGTACTTTGTCTCTCTTGGACTTGTTTTAATTTTCTTCAGCTTCCAACTTGAACTTACATGGAAGCAATTGACAGTCTGTTCTGCAGTCAGCCCTCGGCTTTGTTCTAACCAATGATACTGAGCTTCTCCATTGTCTCTGCACAGATGTGGTCAATTTGATTCCTGTTATTCCATCTGGCCAGGTTCACGTGTATCATCCCTGTTCATGTTGTTGATAAAGGGTATTTACAGTGAGTTAGTTGCTGGTCTTGCAAAATTCCACCATGTAATCTCCAGCATCATTTCTATCACCAAGACTATATTTTCCAACTACTGATCCCTCTTGGTTTCCAGTTTTCACATTCCAATCACCCGCAGCTATCAATACATCTCGACTGCACATTTGGTCAATTTCAAGCTGCAGAAGTTGGTAAAAATCTTCAATTTCTTCATCTTTGGCATTAGTGGTTGGTGCATGAATTTGAATAATAGTTGCATTCACTGTGTCCACAGGCCACAGACATCATCCCGTCACTAGCAGTATTGTAGTTCACGATAGATCTTGAAATGTCTTTACATTTTTATTTACAGTTGCATCCCAAAGGCCACAAAGCAGTAGCATTCACCCGTCATATTAAAATTTCAGCTCTTTACCGAGTCAGTTTTCTCACAGAAGAATGAAAAATGAAGGGCTACAGGTCCATCTCTTCCTCTATGAAGAACTTCTCAAACTGTATTTGAATCAACACCGTCAGCACGCCTGTAACAGGGAGCGAAGACTCTGCAGAGAGGGGTGTCTTCCAAGCCCAGTTAATCATCTCACGGAAGCAGTGCTGTCCCAGCAGCTTTAGGAGGCTCTCAGTATTGAATAAATTCGTCCTATTTACCCACCCCCTTGTGCGCCCTATTTATGATCCGCCTCATTTATTTTTGTGAAAGTAACTTGCGTAGTATTTAGTTCAGGTGAATGATTTTGCTGATTTGGTTTTGAGCATCAAACAGCCCCAAATCCTTAAATAAACACATTATTTGATGAAACAAATCACCAATTTTGTTTGGAAAGGGAATAAGCCCTGGATAAGTAAGGTACTACTAAAGAAGAAGAACACACTGGGAGGCCTCTCATTACCCGACCTTAGAACATACTACACTGCCACAGTGGTCAAAACAGCCTGGTACTGGTACAACAACAGACAGATCGATCAACGGAACAGAACTGAGACCCCAGAGATGACACCATCTGCCTATGAACAGTTGATATTCGACAAAGGCCCTAAGACATTAAACTGGGGTAAAAACAGTCTCTTCAACAAATGGTGCTGGCAAAATTAGTTATCTATCTGCAATAAACTGAATCAAGATCCATATCTTACACCTTATACAAAAACCAACTCCAACTGGATAAAAGACCTAAACCTAAAACGATAAAGCTCATCCAAGAAAAGGTAGGAACAACAATGGAAGTTCTAACACACAACGAGGACAGACTCCAAAATCTGTCAAAGAAACCTCAATCAACAGAAGAGAAAGTAGATAAATGGGAACTATTAAGAATCAAACACTTTTGCTCATCCAAAGCCTTTATTAATAGAATTAAAAGAACACCCACAGAGTGGGAAAAAATATTTGGCAACTCTATGTCAGACCGACTGATCTCCATAATCTATAAGATACTACAAAATATCAGTAAGAAGAAGATAAACCATCCAATTAAGTGATGGGCAAAGGAGATGGACAGACACTTCACTAAAGAGGAGATCCAGGCAGCCAAAAAACACATGCGGACATGTTCACCATCTTTAGTTATTAAAGAAATTCAAATCAAGACAACAATGAGATACCATCTCACCCCAACAAGATTGGCCATGATCCAGAAAACACAAAACAACAAATGCTGGAGAGGCTGTGGAGAAAGTGGAACCCTCCTACACTGTTGGTGGGGTTGCAAAATGGTCCAGCCTCTTTGGAAGGCAATCTGGCGCTTCCTTAAAAAAGTGGATATTGATATACCATTTGACCCAGTAATTCCACTACTTGGAATATATCCTACAGAATCAAGGCCTTTCACACTAACGGACACATGCACCAGAATGTTTACCGCAGCACAGTCCACGATACCAAAAAGATGGAATCAACCCAGATGCCCAACAATAGAAGAATGGATAGGTAAACTATGGTACATATACTCAATGGAGCACTACGCAATGATAAAGAATAACGATGATTCCAGGAAACATCTCCTAACCTGGTTTCAACTGGAAGACATTATGTTGAGTGAAAGTAGTCAGCGACAAAGGGACAAATACTGTATGAGACCTCTACGATAAGACCTCAAAAACAGACTTGTGTATAGAAGAAAAGACTCTTTGACAGCTGCAAGGGAGGAGAGGGAGGAAGAGGGAGGGGGGAGGGTTTAGTTTAGATAGTTACTAGAACTCTAGTTGGGAGAAAGCGGTGATAGCACACATGAGAAACAAGAACAACATTAAGTGGACTTCAGTATAACTTGAGTACTCCTTCCATCTTGACTCAATACTGCAAGGATAGAGTAGCTGGGGCAGGGGGCAGGGGACCATGCTCTTAGGCGAATTCCAAGCCGATTGGCACAACTAGCATTTTGCTAAGAGGGCTCTCTGCACCCCACATTGGTGAGTGGCGTCTGGGGTCTTAAAAGCTGCCAAGCTGCCATCCGAGGACACAGCAAATGGTCCCAACTCAGCAGGAATGGATGTTCACCGAGGACCAAAATGACATGCGGTAAAGACAACTGAGAAGACAGAGAGACCCACAAGAGTGGGTGCCTACATCGACTTGGGACCGGAAGAACCGGATGGTGCCCGGCCACCACCAGTGATAGCCACGATGGAGCTCACAGAGAGGAGTCTCACTGGCAACACAAGAATAAAAAGGGGTACATCCTGAGATCTCCACTAAAAGACCTCAACTGATGATCCAGCAGTTTTGGGGTTCCTCTGAGAGCATGGTCCCCGGCCCTGATGCTGCCCTTTCCCATAAATTATAACAAAGGTCCACTCTTTGGACAGGAATGGATTGGACTTGGCAATGCAGAGTGACCACATATCGGAAGCACTTTGTGGTTCTAAACATCTACAGGATATCATCTTGCTGACCTCTGGCTGGAGGAAGGAGAGTGGGTGGAGAGGAGGGGAAAGGAGGCTGTTGAGAGGATGAGACATGTATGGAGCAGAGAGGAATAGTGTGCAGTCACTAGACAGGGAGAGCAGTGGAAGCTGCATATAGGTGGGCATGTAAATTTATACGTGAATGTACATTTTCACTTAGTTATGTTAAATAAAAATAAAAATAAATAAATAAATAAACACATCATTTGAGTGTAGAAAAGTAAAGAAAAGCAAGATTGATTAAGGTGCCTGTTAACCATCATCTGGTGAGTATTATGTCCAGGCAAATCATCACAACTGTGCATGAGTCCAGACATCTGGTCAGCCAACTTTTGTACAAAGGGTCAGATAGTTAATATTTTAGACTTTGCAAGCCAGTATGTCTCCATCACAAACACTATATTCTACTACTGCCCTATGAAAACAACCATAGGTGACATGCAAAGTATTCCAGCAAAACTTGATTTATAAAACTGACCAGATGTGGTCTGTGAGCCACAGTTCTCCAACTCCTGCTATACAAGACGGAATTGCCTCGACAACAGGTTAGGGGTCGGAGAGGTCCTTTTGTTTTGTTTTTTTTGTTTTTTTTTCCTTTCTATATGTGAACAGCTCTTCCACATCAGTGACTTCCACTGGGAAAATACTTCTGGAGTAACCATACTTAGAATCCTATCGACTACTCATCTGCAGTCACAATTCCTTCTTACCCACTAGCATGTATTGGTGTTTTCTTGATTATTCAACTTTGTATTTGTTGTACTGAGCTGCTGAGCAGTTGGCTCCAACCCATGGGGGCCGTGTATACAACCAAATGCAGCACCGCCCAGTCCTGCTTCACCGTCACGATCGTTGGCATGCTGGAGCCCCTCCTGAGGTTGTTGTGTCAATCCATCTCACGGAGGGGGTCCCTCATTTTTGCTGACCCACTGTTCGACCAAATATGAGGTTCTTTTCTAACGACTGATCTTTCCTGACGACGTGTTCGAAGTAAGCCAGACAAAGCTTTGCCATCGTTGCTCCTACAGAGCCTGCCGGCTGCACGTCCCCTAAGACCGACTCACCAGTTTTCTGGCAGTCCATCTTCTTCACCAACACCACGATTCAAATACATCAGTTCTCTTCTGTTTTCCTCCTTCATTGTCTGGTTTTGTATTTAATATTTATTAAATCTTAAAATTGTGATTGCATCCAAGTCACATTCATTAGGATCACACAACATCGTTAATAACACATGCAAGTAAAATTGCTCTGAAGGTTATTCAAAAGTGGCTGCAGTAATACCTCAGCAAGGAACTGCCAGAAATTCAGGCTGGATTCAGGAGAGGGAGCAAAGCCAGGGACACCGCAGCTGACGCCAGATGGATCCTGGCTGAAAGCAGAGAATACCAGAAGGATGTTTACCTGTGTTTTAGTGACTGTACAAAGGCAGTTGACTGTGTGGATCAGAACAGATTATGCATTAAGATTTCAAAGGACGGGGGTTCCAGAACACTTAACTGTGCTTCTGAGGAACCTGAAGCAATTATTAGAACAAGAAGCAATTATTAGAACAAAATAAGGGGATACTTCATAGCTCAAAATCAGGAAAGGTAGGTGTGAGGGTTGTATCCTTTCACCACACATATTCAGTCTGTACGCTGAGCAAATAATCTGAGAAGCTGGACTCTAGGAAGAAGAACGAGGCAACAGGATTAGACAACAATTCATGGACAACCTGTATCACACAGATGACACAACTTTGCTTGCTGAAAATGAAAATGACTTGGAGCACCTACTGATGAAGATCAAAGACTGTAGCCCTCAGTACTGATCAGACCTTGACATAAAGAAAACAGAAATCTTCACAAATGGACCAATAAACATCATGATAAATGGAGAACAGTCTGTGGTTGTCAAGGATTTCATTTTACGTGGATCTACAATCAGCACCCATGGGAGCAGCAGTTGGGAAATCAGAACAGGCACTGCACTGGGGAAACGAGCCCCAGAAGACCTCTCTGAAGCAAAGACGGCACCCTGAAGACTGGGGTGTGCCTGACTCAGGCCATGGTATCCGTGGGCACATCACATGCATATGAAAGCCGGACAGCCAACAAGGAAGATGGAACAACTGACACCTCTGAACTGCGGCGCCAGAGAAGAACACTGAGCGCACCGCGGACCACCAGGAGAACCAGCGGATCTGTCCCGAAACAAGTACAACCAGAGTGCTGCTGGGAAACCAGGACGGCGAGCCTGCATCTCACCTCGGACGTGTTTTCAGGAGGGATCGGTCCCCAGAGAAGGACACTGCGCTTGGTCCAGTAGGGTCAGCAGAGAAGAGGCAGACCGTCAGTGAGACCGAGCCACACAGGGGTCACAGCGACGGGGTCACACTCAGCACCAACCGTGAGGGTGGCGCAGGGCTGGGCGGCCCTCTGTCCTGATGGGCACACAGTCACCGCGAGTCAGAGCTGACTCCACAGCACCTAACAACAAGTCCCATCAGGGGCATACGTCATTACACGATACAAAAGTCACATACCAAAATGAGTAGCAAAAGTCTACCAGTCCGCCTGCTCCTGGCTGTATGATCCGACCGGCCTTCCCGCAAACATGAAAGTGAACACGAACAGCGTTCTCTCTGACTCACAGGCACTCTCGCTCTCCTACTGAGACAGTCTGGTCATCATTTCAAAGTACCAAACAAGGATGTTTTTTCTTATCTTGTCATTCTATTGTCTGCCTGGTTCTGTACCAAGAGCGGCATGGGTTTTAAGGGAAACTGGTAAGCTTCCTGGCTGGCATGTGCCCACATTCTTTGAATGTGATCTAATTAGCAATTTGCAGGAAGTGTTGCCGAATCCGCTTTAGTGTTTTTTATCTAACAGTTGTTTCCCACCCTTTTCACAGCTCCTGTAGTCAAGGGCCTTACGTCTGAAAGTAGTTACATCTTGATGTTTTAAAAACTGAAACCAAAAAAATAAACATTTGTGTCTTTGGGATTTTCTTTTTTTTCATTTTTAGGATAACAGTTTTTTAGCTGAATCTTTGCTTACGGAGATTTTGTTTCACACCACACTTTTCCCTCATAATAAATTGAAATGTCTTTATTATGAACTTACGCACTGCCACGTGACCCAACGTCTTTACTAATCTGACGAATGCAACCAGCAGGCTGTCCCGTGCAGCACACGGTTTCACTTTTAAATGCAATTGTGTGTTCACTCTGCCCCCGAAAATCTCACCCAACTATTCCTTTATCAGGCAGCCGTCCAGGGCGGTCCACCCCCTTCTGTCCATCTGTCAGACTGGGGTGGTACGCACATTACTGTGACACTACCAGCCTTGTCACCAGTATGTCACATGCCAGGGGCTAATGATACTCCCTAGATCACATATCTGTCCCGAGAGGTGAAGGAAGCAGCACATGTCAAAGGCTCCATGCCCCAAATCGAGCAGGTGCTCAGCAAACACCGGCGCGTGTCCACGGGTGCTCAGCAAACACTGGCGCGTGTCCACCTGCCATTGTGCAATACCCAACCCACGCAGCCATCACCCAGTAGCCTTGGTGGCACAGTGTTTAAGACCTCAGCTGCCAACCAAAAGACGAGCACTTCAAAGCCACCTGCCACTCCTTGAAAACCCTACGGGGCAGCTCTGCTCTGTCCTCACCATCCAAGGCTCCTGGAAACCACACCCACCGGCGTCAAGTCATTTCCAACTACAGGACAGTGACAGAGAAAGGCAGAGAGACAGAGAGGAACGGAAAGACAGAGACACGGAGAGATGGACAGAGAGATGGCGAGAGACGTGAGAGGAAAGTGACAGGCACAGGAGGACAGAGGCCAGGAGAAAGGTGCCGGCCAGCAGACAGGTGTGGGCCCCACCAGAGCGGGCAGCTGCTCTGGAGGCAGGAGCAGAGACTTCCCAAGAACGTGACTGCCTCGATGCCGGAGGCGGGCAAGGCCAGTAACGCTGAGCCCACCAGAGGCGGAGCCCCTGGCCTGAGGTCACGCAGGTATGCTATGGATATTAGTGCAATGGGCCTTCAGCCCGTGCGGGCATGGGAGAAAACCAGAGGGGACCTGAGGGCGACCGGCATGATAACCACCAGTCCCATCTACAGAAATCGTTTTAAAGAGAGAAAAGACCTTCCTGTACTAAAGTAAGTCAAGGCAGTAGGAAAAAAATTGAAATTTCTGAAATGCACTGAAATAGCTCATTCTTTCAAAAACTAATTCAGTCTTTCTTTCAGTAATTCAATTGGCAGTCATGCGACTTCCCTGTCTTGCAACTCTGCGTTTTTATCACGCTTCCTTAAAGCACGAAAACGCAGGTCTTTTTCCTGGAGGGCCTCTTTAGCAGCAATCTGAAGCAGCAGAAACACGGTGAGCTAACGTAGTATTTTCTTCCGGCTGAGTTAAATTGACCACACTGGATAACATCCATGAGTCAAAAAAGGGGTTCTTCTTAATGACATCAGAAACACCAGTGGCACAGCTGCACAGAGCTGTGCCTGTTGACCAAAAGGTTTGCAGCTCAAATCCACCAGCTGCTCCTTACACACCCGACACAACACCCCACGGGGCACCCCAAGGGACACCCTATGGGACACCCTTTTATCCTACAGGGTCACTATGAGTTGGAGTCCACTCGACAGCAATGGCTTTGTCTTAATTAGTGATTTTAAACAAATTATGTTTTTATTAAAACCAGAAAAACCAACCCTACTGCCATAGTCAATTCCAACTCATAGTGGCCCTACAGGGTACAGCAGAACAGCCCCCGAGTCTCCAGGGAGCAGCTGGCAGATGCGAACTGCTGACGTTGTGGTTAACAGACACAGCACTTAACCTCTGCACCACCAACGTTTCCATTTTTATTAAAAGAACACCAAACTGCAGCCCAGGCCTGCACCTCCGTGACACGCTGCTTCTCCTGAGTGTGCTTCTCATGAGCACGCTCAGAAGTCACACCATGGAGCTGAGTCGCAGCAACTGTCTCAATATTTTCTCAACCGAAAGGTTTCCGTCTTGCACAGAAGCAGAGCAGAGCCACTCCCAGGAGCCTGGCTGGCTCACACCACAGGACCCTCCCAGCCCCTCGCTGGGCCATCAGCCTCCACGGGATGTCCTCTGCCCCACACTACACGTGAGTTCACAGACAAGTCCTGCCTGCCAGTCCTGGTCCCTAAGGAGCACTCAGTGAATCACAGGAGACGATACTGGCTTATCACGACCATGTGATTACATGACCTTTGCCTCGTCTTTCTTAAAACAAAGTATTACATGCTTACTGCACAGGGAAAACCTGGTGGTGTAGTGGTTAGGTGCCACATCTGCTAACCAAAAGATCAGCAGTTCAAATCCGCCAGGCGCTCCTTGGAAACTATGTGGCATTTCTATTCTGACCTCTAGGGTCGCTGTGAGTCGGCACTGCCTTGACAGCAGTGGGTTTGTTTTTTTGGTTGGTGGCACGGTGATTAAGTGCTATGCTTGGTAACCGAACGGTTGGCAGTTCAAATCCACCAGGCGCTCCTTGAAAACTCTTTGTGGCAGTTCTCTCTGTCCCACGGGGTCACTGTGAGTCGGAATCAACACAACAGCAGTGGGTTTGACTTAGCGGTTTTTACCATATCTGGAAACACAGAAAATAAAAGAACTCACCCAAAGCCTTACCACATAACCCCCAACCTGTGAACAACCACTAGTGCTGTGTGCGCATGGTTTAGGGGCCATGACCTGGATTTGAATGGTAACTTAATGGTCTGATTAAACCTTAGAAGTATTTCACCTGTACCTTGAGTATTAATTTATCATTAACATCCTTTAGAAACTGTCTGCTTGTCTTTTGTCCGCATACTCTTCATGTATTGGCCACTGTCTTAGTCATCTAACGCTGCTACAACAGAAGTACTACGGGTGACACCTTTAACAAAGAGAAAGCTATTCTCACACAACCTAGCAGGCCTGAAGTCCAAATCCAGGGGGCTGGCTCCGGGGGAAGGCTTTCTTTCCCTGCCAGCTCTGGAGAAAGCCCTTCTCTCCTCAGAACTCCTGCTCCCGGACAGGCTTCACGTTGCCTTCTCCCTCATCCCTGCTTCTCTTGTTAGCCTACTGAATCTCTTTTGTTCTCTCAGAGGCTGACTTTGTACAGTACACAACTCTGTCTCACTAACATAATAGAGAGAACTCATTCCCAAATAAGGTTATAATCACCGGCAGAGAGGTGAGAATTTGTAACATGTGTTGGTGGGGGAGCACAACTCAGCCCCTAACAGCCTTTTGTTAAGAAGACCATGGTTCCTATACTCCCCACCATGAAGGTGGGAAAGGTCACCTCTTCGGGAATGACCTCCGGAACCTAAGGTGAAACCATTCGTGGAGCTGAGACTATGTCACTGTTTACTAAAAAAATGCCATTTCATGTATCCTGAAAGTTGTACATACAATCAGTAATTGGAGAACAAATATTATATGTTCGTTTTTGAAGAGTTTGTTCCACCTGTGTGATGATGAGTTCTACGTGTTAGCTTGGCCAGGCCAGTTACTACGTCAGTCACCAGCCTGGGTGTGACTGAGAAGGTCCTGAGCACACGAGGCTGGCATCTGCCAGGAGCGCCCCTTGATGACATGGCTGGGCCTCAGTCAACTGGTCAGAGGCCTGGAGAGCAAAACTTGAGATTGTCCAGAGAAAAATGTCAGATTCAAGGCCAGGGTGCTGACTCTGGCTGTGCTACCGGGGGGCTCACTCCTGCTGTGCTCCCAGGGGCTCACTCTCGTTGTGCCACCGGGGGGCTTGCTGCCTGCGGATTTGGGATCTGGCAGCACTCACAGCCACTTGAGTCAATCCCTCAAAATAAATCTCTGAAGAGGTAGCGATAGAGATGATATACACAAAAATAGAGACTTATAAACACAGAAATAAACTGTTGCCATCCAGTCGATTCCAACCCACAGCAGCCCTATAAGACAGTAGGAGTGCCCCATGGAGTTTCTAAGAGCACCTGGTGGATTCAAACTGCCAACCCTGTGGCTAGCGGCCATAACACTTAGTCACACCACCACGGGGGTTCTGTACACAGAGACACAGATGGTATACATATAGAGATGACACATATACAGAGTTGCTGTACACAGCAATAGAGACGCTGCATGTAGACAGAGATGACATGCAGAGCTAGAGATGATATACAGAGATGCAGACACTATGTTACAGAGATGCTAACGTAGAGATGGAGATGATATTCACAGATAGAGATGATACACAGAGGTGGTATGCAGGGACAGAGGTGATACACACAGACACAGAGATGACACACAGAGACAGAGCTACACAAAGATCAGAGATGACACACAGACACAGGTCAGGAAAGCAAGAGAGGGGGACACACCCCACTGTACTGGTTCTGTTTCTTTGGATAACTGACTGATACAACTTGTTTTACAAAGGCCAAGGTTAACAACGTCAAAACTTCCCTAGAAAATCACTAAACAGACAGTAGAGAAGCGGTATTCAGTGAGGGGTAAGACAGTAGTGCTCAGGACTGGAGAAGCCAGCACAACTTGTCCAAAGCAAGGTCACAGAAGCCCCGTGAACACACCCAAAGTCCCCAAGGAACCCAATTACTGGGCGGAGGGATGAGGACCATGGTCTAAGGGGACATTTAGCTCAACTGGCATAACACAGTTCATGAAGAAAACGTTCTACATGCTGCTTTGCTGAGTAGCAGCTGGGGTCTTACACACCTGGTGGCAGCCATCTAAGATTCTCCACTGCTCTCACCCTGTCTGGAGCAGGGAGAATAAAGAAAATCAAAGACACACAGGAAAGATGAGTCCAAAGGGCTCACAGACCACAACCACCACAACCTCTACCAGACTCAGCCTGACACAGCTGGACAGTGCCCACTACCACCACCGACTCCCCTGGCAGGGCTCACAGCAGAGGATCCCGGACAGACAGAGCTGGAGAAAGCTAGAAATCAAAAAAAGAAAGAAACCACTACACTTACCGGCCTCATAAAGACTGCAGAAAACCCCACAGCACGGCCCCCTGGACACCTGTTTAGCTCGGTCCTGAAGTCACTCCTGCGGCTGACCCTTCAACCAAACTGGACAGGCCCGTGAAACAAAGCAAGACCAAAGGGGCATGCCAGCATGGGGGCAGGGACAACAGGGCAGGAGGGGACAGGGAAGCTGGTGACAGGGAACTCAAGACTGAGAACGGAGAGTGCTGCCACGTTGCAGGGCTAGCAACCCGTGTCATAAAAATCACACACACAGGAACTGTTTAATGGGAAGCTGATGCTGCTCTGCAGACCGTCACCTAAAGGACAGTGACCCACAGCTTCACCTAGAGGTCATTTAGCACAGTGGCTACCCAGTTAGGGGCCTGAGGGTGGCAGCGGTCTGTGCAACGGGGGGGGGGGTGAGGGGGGGTGACCCAGCCACTCTCCGGTGTCCCCAGGCCTGAGACCTTGGCTCCCTTCCCTGGACTGTCTCGCCGGTCTCCTCGTCTGCTCTGTGAACTGCTGATACCCTCTGAACCTACCCCCACCTTCTTCAGTGAATCAGAAACAATTTATGTTGACGGTAATCAGAAATCTTGATTGACGCTGTGTGCGTCTCCCCTTAAACTTGAAATACAAATCTTGGGTTTGTCAGGGATTGTGTCTATTATTAGAGATAGAATTTGAAATTCAAATTCAATAAATATTTGTTGAGGAATTGTTATGTTTCAGTCATTATTCTGAAGAATAAAAGAAAGATCAAAGACACTGTATTTTGTTCTTCTAGGGACTCAAAACCTGGCACAGACGCATCGTCATGACACTGCAAGGCAGATGACATGACGTGCCACCACCAAGGCACAAGCCAGGAGCTCCAGGCTCTCAGCAAAGCCAGAGCACCCTGGTGGCTCAGCAGTGAGCGCTGCCCTACCTGCAGGACTCAGGCACCCCGAGGGCCCAGTGGAGAGCGCTGCCCTACCTGCAAGGTCTGTGGCTCAGACCCACCCACCAAGCACCCACCGCAGGCAAGACCTAGCGACAGGTTCTGTCAACAATGACAGCCCCGGAAGCCCGCTGGGGCACTTGTGCTGTGTCACACAGGACCACTATGAGCCACAAGCAACTTGATGGCACACAACAAAGTTGCCATCGAGTCACTTTCAACTCAAGGGAACTCCATGTGAGCAGAACAGCCCCCCCAGTGCCCCCAAGGCCGTGACCTTCAGAACCTGGTTCCCAGACCTTTCTGCAGAGGTGCTTCTGCAAAGTCTGACCCTCCTAACAGGTTAGCAGTTGAGTGCTTAACTGTCTGCACCCACCCAGGAACCCACTGGCACCATGAGGTGCCACTGAGTTGGTTCCTACACAGAGACGCTATGTAACACAGAACGAAACACCGCCAGGTCCCATGTCAGGACCACAATCATTCTCACGCTTAAGCCTTTTGTGGGGCCACAGTTGTCAATCCATCTTGTCGAGGGTCTTCCTCTTTTTCGCTGACCCACCATTCTACCAAGCAACCAGGGACTCCTAAGGGCCTCCAGGCAAGGAAGGTGAAAGTCACTTTCACGTGATGGATCCAGAAGGCTCTGCGGACAAGATGGGGTATAGATGGGGCCACATCTCTTCAGGTTTGTCAGACAGTGTCTCCACATTCTCACATCTGCTACAAAAACGAGCAGACGACTCACACGGTCCGATTATCAGATGCGTGATTAGACAGCTCTTGAGCAGACACCCTCAGTCTCACTCAGAAGTCCCTAACCAGGTGCCACCGAGCCAACTCTGACATCTGAGCAGAACTTGCTCCTGCGGGGTTTCAGTGGTCTCTATTTTAGAAGTAGCTCCCCAGGCACTTCCTCTGAGGAGCCGCTAGGAAAATGCAGTCACCACGCTCTCAGCCAGCAGCTGAGTACGCCAACCATCTACCCCACCCAAGGACTCTGGAAGTCACTAGAAACAGGGTAGCACCTTCTGTGTGGTAGGTACCACTGTCCCCTGGGGTAGCTCTGTCCAGAAATGTCCCCACTGCTAGGTTCTGTGCCTTTCCCGAGCTGAGTCCCGAGCTGACGAGGCCATACTGAGGTGTCCTATGGCATTATACGAGGGGAAGGACCTTCTCTGCATGGAGTACAGCCTTCTTTCATAAGAAAATAAAGGGAAGTTATGAAAATGTAGGTGGTTTCATAAAATTATTCCATTAATATAAGTTTAAAAGGTCCTTTACTGGACAGACTCTGAGGTTGAGTTCACCATTCTTGTGCTAAGAACCCCTTTTTTCCTATTTTCAAAGTTCTCGGAATACACCAGAAATCTAAATATTCCTCTATCATGTTTTACTTGCTCCAAAAAACAACAACAAAAAGAAGACATAAAGGAAAGAAGTGGAGAAAGTCGAGCAGGAGCTGCTCGCTTCTCGTCACAACCAGAGCCTCTCGGGTCACACCTGTCTCACTCTGTCCCATACCTGAGCTCAGTAAAAGAGGACGCTATTTCTCCACTCTCATCTACTAGAGCAGAGGAGAGAAATGCTTTGGAATCAAGGGTGAATTATTAGTATATGTAAAACAGACAAAGACAAGGTACTCAATAGTCTATACTTAAAATGTTAGTCTACATTCAAAATTTATTTCCTCGGGAAACTCTGGATTTCTCTAGCACACCTAAAGGAAAATCTGCATGTCTGTCTGTGCACAGACCCCAGACCCAGCAGGAATGTGGAGGTGTCTGCAGGAGAAGTGGTGGCTGCCGGCGCTTAGCGGCCACAGAGACTGCCGGATCCCCATCCAGGCATCTCCTCTCACTCACTCACTCACTCTGCAGATGTCAAAGCTAAGACCCAGAGATACAGGAGACCTCTGAGCTGGAGGAAGAGCAGTCCAGGAGAAGCCCAGACAGCTGAGCCTCACCGGCCAGTGTCCACGGAGGACCAGAGCCCATGTTCACAGGGAGTGCTCCTGCTCGGCTGCAGGGCACAGGGACACTGAGATACACATTGCCCCTGAAAGCTTCTACTAGATGTCACTAGAAAACACAAGCTACCTACTTAGGGGCAGTGACTAGTCCTTCTGTCCCCTCCCTTTCCAACTTGGTCCCCCATCCTCCCTACCTTAGCACATGCAGGACCAGGAGCCCAAGTCACAGCACCACATGGCCCTGGTGCCTTCCTCCCTCCCAGGCAGCCATGGCCGGGTACACAGGCTGCACCACAGCTCAAGGGGCAGTACTGACATCAGAGACTGACATACACAACAGCACACAGGGGACCTGAGTTTCAGAGCTTCCCCCAGAAAACCCGGCGGGGGAGGCAGCCCACACCTGCACACAGTACCCTGCGCACACCTGGGGCACCTGCCCACATGCACTCTCTAAACACCTGGCTCTGAACCGGAGCTGGGTGCCCCCAAGGGAGGAAAAGGCAGGGACCAGGTTCCCAAGAAGTGTGCAGGCTGCCCTCTTCCTGCTTGCTCCTAGACACACACACACACACACACACACACACACACACACACACATACATACAGCCCACCAGACCTCAGGGCCCTCAGCCCTGCTGCCTCCTCTCCTGGAAGCTTCTAACTGCTGGCCAGGCGGCTCAGTGTTCTAAGCCCTGAGACCTCAGGTAACAGTCAATCCACAGACATCACAATCTCCACCTCCTCCCGCTTCACCCTGCCATCATCCTCACCCCTTTCCCCCTTTCCTGACTACCATCTTTGTAATGAATAACCCATCTGCTCATTAGCAATCTCTCTCTCTTCCTAGAGTGTCGATTCCCAGAGGCCAAGTGCTCCGTCATGTCTGGTCAGCACGCCAAAGAACACCCAGTGAGCCCAAAAGAAGAAAAACCATGGCTGTGAAGTCGATTCTGACTCACGGTGACACCCTCTCGTGCAGAGCGGAGCTGCTCTGCAGGGTTTCCTCACCTACCATCTTTGCAGAAGCAGATCCCTACTAGGTCGGTTCCAACAGCCAAGCATTTACATCGTAGCTAGCCGCCTGTGCCCACAGGGGACCTACATGGTAAGGACTCGATCAACACTAGCTGAATGAGCAGATGGTTACATTAGGAAGCTAGGGAACTCCAGATAAGCCAACTCCTCAGAGATATCTTCCTCCTTCTTCAGAACTTTGTAATTCCTCCAGAGAGGTCTTCTTTTGAAAAACACATGACACAAGGTACCCTCCTCACACAGAAAAGGTGTTTATGATAGCAGCAAAGTTGATCCTAATACGAGGACTTGCATGAAAGGGGACCCTCTGGCCTTCCCATGTGAGTCCAACCCTACTGCTCCGCCATAAACGAAGACAGAATGCAAAGCGTGACAGCTGTTTCTACAGTCTCCTCTCTGCAGCCCGGTTCTAGAAAGGAAAATGTCCCCTCCCTTCTCCATGTGGAAAGTAGAAACTCAAGTGGGATTTTCTACAAAAATTTCTGTATTCTGAAATGATCCAGAAGATAAGGAAATCATTTTCAAAGCTGGAGGTGAATGAAGAGCCTGGTTTTTCATTAGATGTTCACAGCAAAGACTCCACAGGAAGACGACCTTGAAGCAGTTCCCACAGCACTCTGCTCACCTTAGGGATGCCCTCCTCTGGTCCATATGGCTTAGGTAATCGATTTCATTTTCTGGGGCCAGTGTAGCTGGTTTACATGATGGATTGCCTGGTCATGAGCCATTTGTGGTGGTCAAGATCACTTTCTGCCACACATACATTGGTCCAGTTTTATTATGATGGAAAACTTATTTGAAACTCTCCCGCCTATGTTACCATGAGTCACCTAGGTTGGTTACTTCACTTCAACAAGTGCTGTGAGTCACTTGAAATTATGTATCATTCATAAGCAAAAAACTTTTAAAATTGTGTTGTATCCCACCCACCTGTGACATTTTCATTCTCTTCAGTGTTGAATAAGATTTTAAAAAAAAGAAAAAGAAAACCGTATACATTGTAATTTGGTGTCTATTTTTCAGGTAATTGACTTAATAAGTTGAAACGAAACTGTGCACCACCCGCTTTGCAGAAGATGCAGAATTGAGCAGTAACTTTGGGAGAGTGACATCCAAGTTCAGTGGGGGAATTCGGAAAGCTGCTTCTCTGGAGTTTTTTCTTTTTCTTTTTTTCTTCGTGTGTAAAGTTTGGAAGATAGGTGACAAGTTTTCTTTCTGTGGCAGAGACTGAGCTCGTCGGAATAATGTACACACTATGCATTTTTATTTAATTTTAAACATGAAAACATATATTTGGAGGCTGCCATTGAATAAAACACGTTCTGTGTGCCAAGGTGCCCTCTTCACCCAGAAGCAGGGTTTCTGGCGATGGCGAGGCTGGTAACACCAGTACCAGGACTTGCTCCAGAGGGGCCTCTGGCCCTCCCTGCGTGAGTCCAGCAGTATCTCGTCTCTTCCATGTCATGTGACCCCTCCTTTTCACGTATTTCCAGTTTCCTAACAAGAGGCCTGGATAGACCAGATCACCTGGGGAGGCTGCACCTTCTCACTCTTAGGAATTCCTAGGATCAAATATCGGTGCCCCCTGGACAGAGGTGGGAGCCCCAGGGGCACAGTGGGTAGCACCTGGGCAGCTGACCTCGGCGTCAGGGGTCACCCCCGCCCGCTGCTCCGTGGGGACTGGCACGGATGCCCCTGCCAAGATGGCAGCCCGTCCTGGGGGGCAGCCCTCCTGTCCGACGGGAAGGCCATAGCTTTGGTTTGGGTTTTCAGACAGAGGGCATGAGGGCAGGGATTTCACTTTCTCGGGGGGGTGGTAATTCTGAGCTCATCTCAAAGGCTGTTCTTTCCTTCGGAGAAGCAGACAGTGCTGGCACCGCGTTCATGCAATGTGCACGACTGCAGGACTTGGTAGTACTCAGTGTCTCCGAACGTCATCACTGTCACCAAGTCCTGAAATCTCTCCTGTGCTGCCTCCTATCCACACTGGAAGGTATTAATTGCCTCCCTTTCTACAGGGTTGCTATGAGTCGGAACCCCCTTGACGGCGGTAGGTCTCTTTGCTTTTCACCCCTTTGCAAACCTAGGCTTATTCTTGACGAGGCCTTTTTCTTTCCCCAGCTCATCTCCCCTTCCCTTGTCACACCCACCCACCTCCCCAATAACAGAGGCTTCTGAGCTCCCGATGTCAACTTCATGTCCTCAATAGACTGCTATAAATTCAGTCCAGTCTCCATTTTTTCTTAACAGCAGTGACATAAGGCAATACAAACAATCAGACCCCATGTGACCAAATACTGAGAAAGTCCTGCTAGTCTCAGAACACCCTGTTTGGAAGAAGCTACTAAGCAATATTAGAGCAGAAAAGGTTCTCCGTGGCTCCGTCAGGAAGCACTCAGTGCCCTGTACCAGGAGCTAGGCTTCACCATGCACGGACAGAGGCCCCGTGGTGTCAACGAAGAGCGGGCGTGGGGCCAGGGCACCTCTGACTACCAGGACGGCGGCGGAGAAGGTGCACCTTCCCTGTGGAGACCCGGCCCCACTCCCACCCAGCGCCCCTCCCGTGCACCCACCGCGGCAGCTGGGAAGGCCGCTCTCTTCCAGCGACGCTGAGGAGGCTCTGCCGAGCCTCCAGACAAGGGAGAGAGGGCCAGCAGCCTACCTGAGAAAAGTGGCCCGTGAAAACCTGTCCCATGGGTCACAGCCGTCCAATGTGCACCTGCTCACAGGGGTGGCACAGGAGATCTGGGGCAGCAGTGTCTGGGTTGTCAGGCGTCGGTGGGGAGCCCACTGAGAGCAGCTAATGACTGTCTTGTCACTCTGGTTAACACAGTCAGCCAGCAGGCTGGAGCCCAGGCACAGCGCTGGTGACAGGCAGATAGGACAGAGACCCTGCCTTCAAGAAGCAGACCATCTGTCTCAGTCTCTGAGGACAGCTATAACACAGAGTCCCCAGTGGGAGCCACTGAAGGACAGGAGTCCATTTTCTTAACAGTCCAGGAGGCCAGAAGTCTGCCTTCAGGGCACCAGCTCCAGAAGGGAGGGGTAGTGGGTGAGGGGCCGATGGACATTTCCTTGTCAACAGCCCCACAAGGTCCTTCTGAGGTCCTTCCCCTCCCCTGGCATCAGTCTTTCTCCCTGTGTGTCTCTGGGTCTAGTCTGCTCCTTCTAACTCTCAAGCGGTCAGGTGTCTAGGACTCATCCTGCCCTCACATGGCCTCATTAACACAACAGAACCACTACTTCCCAACATGACCACAGCCAGGCGTGCAGACTCAGGGCTCCCAGACAGCCAGGGGAACGCCATCCAGGAAAGCGCTCGGCCACAAACTGAGAAGGCAGCGGTTCACGTCCACCCTGCAGCTCTGGGGAACCACATCCTGGTCCTCAGCTTCCCTAGGATCACAGCCCATGACACCCCAAGGGGCAATCAGTGCCACTCCGTCACACAGCACTGTTGTGAGCCCAAAGTGAACCCCGCAGCAGCTAACCAGGACGACAATGCACTCCACAGCACCGTGCCCTGCCGCCAGCGAACCTCGCAGCCCTCCCCGACTCTGAGCCCAGGCTCCCTGCAGACACACTGTCATCTAGCCTCTCTTTCTCCTCAAACTGCCCTCCTTGTAGGTGCAGCCAGGCAACACCGACCTCCTCCCCTGTGGTTCTGGGACACTGCCGGACCTCCACCTGCTCCCCCCACCCCTACACACAAGCCTCTCCATCCACCCCACCCTGTGTTACAGAGAGTTACACCTTTGCAAGCAGGCTGGTAATGAATTCCAGAAATTCACAAAGTCAAAGACAAGGCTCAGAATACTGGTGTCCCCTTCTCATTCAAACCCTGCTTTGTGGTGGCCAGGCTTTTCTGCTGAGGCACCTCTGGGTGGGCTGCAACCTCAAACCCCTCAGGTAGTAGTGAAGATGTTCACTGTTCCTGCCACCCAGGTTTGCACGAACAACTTCAGTACTTTTAAAACTGTAATCACAAAACACAGATTGGGAGAACCCATTATTTATTCTCAATGGTAACTGACTTTCATCAAACATTTTAACTGAATCCTCTTTTCAGTTCCTTCAAATGTGTTTTAAACGAGCCCAAAACATTTAGTTTCTTCATCTTATTATGTGGGGTGTCACAAGGAGAGGCTGGAGGTGTCCCCACATCCTGGCACTCTTTCAGGAAGTCCACCAGTGAATGTCCTTGAAAATCTAAGCTAACATCACAAGAAGCCATTCTTGTTTTATTTGTTAAAAGGAAAGCTTCTTTTAAAACTTAAAAATTTTGAATAACAAGACTTTGAGAAGTTAGTTCAAGTGGGAGTTTGAATGACAGTTCTTAATTCGTTTTCTATCAGGAAAATTAGGATGCATCCTGTCACCAGTGGGGGTTTGCAGGGTGCAGGGAGAGGCAGCAGTTACTGAGAGTGCCCTGTTCCCCCAGAAACAGCCCTGCTGTCCCCAGGGCTCTCTCCCAGGTATCAGCGGGGGCATTGTGGAGAACCGTCTGGGGCATTTGCTGAAATCAGACCCCCTGCCCCACCCAGAGAAGCCACTGACCCACACAGGGCATTATACATTTCAGCGGCTGTATCTGGGGTGGTTCACTTTAAATTAGGGGGACACTTCCATAAAGGGTCAGCTGGTCAGCATGCTCAGCTTTGCTTACGTCTCTGTCCCAAAGACTCAACCCTGCTGCCACGGCACTAAAGCAGCCATGCTGTCACTGGTCTCAGCTGCCAACAATTTGCCCCCGACCCATGGTAACCCCACGCACAGGAGGACAAAGTGCTGTCCGGTCCAGCACCACCCCCAGCATCAGGGCAGGTCAGGCTATTGGGATCCCGACGGTTCCTGCTGGCTTATCTCAGAGGCGGACTGCCAGGCTTTTCTTCCGAGTCTCAGCCTGGAAGCCCTGAGGAATCCTGTTCAGCATGCAACCCTCCGCTGACAAACGGGGGCGGGGGGTCTGTGCTCGAGGTGCATTGGCAGGCATCAAACCCAGGCCTCCCACATGGAAGGTGAGAATTCCATGACACAACTATACTGCCCCCCCACCACAGGTAAACTGATGATTATGTTCCCTTAATTATCTACGGTTTTCAAGTGTCACAAAACATAATTATTCTAATTTTCTTTTCAACCACTTAAATATGTAAACAATGATGCTTAGCTTGAGGGCTGTACAAACGCGCCAGCCACCCAGTTTGGCCCCCAGGGTCTGGAGGGTAGGGTGTGTGTTCTTCTTTTGGGCTTTCTTTACGTGGAAGTAGCCTGATTCCCAAACACGCCTGCAGGAAAGAGAAAGGCGAGAATCTAACCCTGTCTCTGTGAGCCAGCAGAACATGCAAGGATTCACCTTCCCAGGACCCGTGGTCCTGATGACCTTGACTTTGAAAGGACACTAAGTCGGTGAAAGCCTCTGAAAGCTGAGAGAATTGAAACGCTGAAGACAGTGCAGAAAGCCAGGGAACCAAACGCCCTGCTCCAAGGAAAAGACAAGTCCACCACACCTTCATGTCAGGTGGCTGTAAAGGTTTGGCAGGAAAAGCCCTGACAGCTTCCATCTGAATGCTGCTTTCCAAGAGCAGTGTCTGAAATGGACAGGAAACTCCGCAAGAGAAACGGCCATCGGGAATCCTTCCCGTGAGCCTTGTCTGCAAGTATGACGGCCTGTGTCCTGAGTCTCCAGCGCCAGCAACACAGGGAGGAGTTTCATAGTTCTGGTTACAGGGGTGCGAGACAAAGACATCCCTTCTTTTGTCCCGCCTCTGTCCCAGTCCAGGTGAGAGACGAGACTGTGTCTGACAGTGACGTGGCTGCCCACCCTGCACGCTCTCTCATGCTTTCAGTCACTGTCATCATTTAACTGGTGGCTGAGACACGCAACAGCCTGGACTCTGAGCAGCAGTTTTAACAAATCTAAGTGAATTGATCCATCAGAGTACCTTGCTGAATAAGACCTTCCATCAACATCTGACATCACGGTGAGCCCAGAAATCAGAGGCCAGATTCTGAAACAGCGAGAGTCCAATCGCAACAGCACGACCAGAGTAAACCTGCACCCATGTGGGGCACCAAGCAACTATTTTCCTGTTTTATTTAGAGTTCACATCAGGGCTCACTTAGGGAGATGTTCAGGGTCCTAAACTTGCATTTCCTAGTAACTGAAAAGAGATTAAGCATTGTAGCATTCTTAAAAAATAAAAGTCAAAGTTAGACCCCTTTGGAATAGCTTAACATACGAATAAAAGTATCTCCCAAGATACTTGTGTTTCTTTTCTCACTGAGGTATTATTACTTATTGACAGCACAGTGCCCATGGAACCATCACCCCTGTCAAGACATATGGTATTTCTGACACCCCAGAGTATCTCTCTACATGTTGTCCCAGGGCCTCTGCAATCTGGCTTCCGCCAACACTATGGACTAATTCTGACCCGTGCTGAGTGCCACATTGATGGAGTTACACCATATATTCTCATCTGTGTCTGACTTCTTTTATCCAGCCGTCCATGTATGCAGTTCACCTAGGTGTATCAGCAGTCAGCTCTTTTACAGTGCCTTACAGTAGTCCTTCATCTACAGGTGTGCCAGGAGCTCTGGGGGTGCAATGGGTAAGTGCTCGGCTCCTAACTGAAAGGTAAGCACCCATAAGCTCTGTGGGGGAAAGACCCGGCCATCTGGCCCCATGAAGATGCAGCCCTGAACGCCCTACAGAACGGTTCTACATCACATGGGGTCATTAGGAGTCAGAATCAACTTGAAGGCATCCACCAGGAATAAGTGACCTGAAGGTTGGCAGCTAGAAGTCACAGGGCAGCACCAGAGACTTGGTGACCAGGTCCGTGACAGCCAAGAAAACCTCATGCTGTGTCAGAGGTACCACTGAGCAGACCCCTGCTCACAGCACCCTGCGCACATCAGAAGGGAACCCCACGGGTCCACGCTGTCCTATCTTTCAGTCCACTGTTGCAGCCACTGTGCCACCCATCTTGCTGAGGGTCCTCCTCCCAGAAGACCCTATGGAGTGGTTCTATGGGCACATGGGCTCACTGTGTCTCAGAAACCGATTTGATGGCACCTAACAACAACACGTGTGTGTGAGTGTGCGTGTGTGTGCGTGTGGGTTTAGTCCACTTACTCATTCTACTGGTGATGGAAATGTGCATTGTGTCCACTGTACAGCTATTCCAGATAAAGTTCACGGGAACACTTGACCGTATGCCTTCTGATCAACACACGCACTCATCCCTTCAGTCTGTCAGTTTAGACACACTCACCTACACACACCAACACCCACACACAGCTCCTGAGATTGTCACAGAATCTACAGACAAGGGAAGAATGAACACCCTGGCACCATTACAATTCAGGAACAAGTTACAGGATCCATTTATTTCTGTATTATTGAAATTATCTCACTCATACTTGACACTGACAAGACTGACCTTTTCAGTGTAGAAGTCAGGCCCATCTTTATATTCAGTCCCAAGAATTTGACTTTTTAATGTTATTAAAAAGAGTGTGTTCTTAGTTTCATCCTCCAATTGTTCACTGTCATCTGCAGAAAGAAATTGATTTTTGTATATTAACTTTGTATCTAGCAACCTGGCTAAATTATTATTCCAAAATTTGTCAATTCTTCTGGATATTGTGTGTGTACTATCGTATCATTCATGAGCAATAATGCTTTTATCCCTTATTTTCCACTCTAATTCCCAATCATTTTGTTTTGTTTTGTGTTTTCCTTATAGCACTGAGTATGTCCTCAAATACAATGGTGAGTAAGTTATTTACCTGTTGTTTCTGATCTCAGGGATGATGTTAGCTGGTGGCGTTTTGTAGTTCGTCTTGGTCAGATAAAGATTAAGGAGTTCTGTTCTAATCCCAGTTTGCTGGCATTGGCGGGTTTTCGAGGGTTCTGTTATTTTGTTTCTAAGTCGTGAACAGGGATGGAATTCCTCGAAGGACTCCTCTGCATCTGCTGGGGTTGTGTGGGATTTTTCTCTTTGTTACTCCATAATGTGGTCAATCACCTTTTGATTCTTAAAACTTAAATCAGCGTTTAAAGGCTGGAATAAACCTCACTTCATCATGACCAACTATGATTTACATCACTTTGAATTTTATCTGCTATTATTTTGTTTGTTGCTGTTCAGTGCCATCGAGTTAGTTCTGACTCACAGCGACCCTGTGCACAAGAGAAGGAGACCCTGCCCAGTCCTGCACCATGCCCACAGTTGTTTTCATGCTTAAGGTCACTGCTGCAGCATCTCCTGGAGGGTCTTCCTCTTTTTCACTGGCCCTCCACTATACCAAGCATGATGTCCTACTCCAGGAACTGATCCCTCCTGACAACACGTCCAAGGTATCAAAGACTCAGTCTCGCCATTCTTGCTTCGAAGGAGCACTCTGGTTGTACTTCTTCCAGAACAGATCTGTCTGTTCTTTTAGCGGTCCATAGCACATTCAACATTCTTCTCCAACACAATTCAAAGTCATCAGTTCTTCTGTCTTCCTTATTCATTGTCCACCTTTCATGTGCACATGATATAAATGAAAATACTATGGCTTAGGTAAGGCATACCTTAGTCTTTGAGGTGATGTCTTTACTTTTCAGTACTTTAAAAGAAGTCCTTTGCATCAGATTGTCCCAATGCATGCCATCTTCTGATTTCTTGACCACTGCTTCCACGGGCAATGATTCTGGAACTAAGTACAATGAAATTCTTGACCACCTCAATCTTTTCTCCACTTATCATGATGTTGCTTACTGGTCTAGCTGTGAGGATTTTTGTTTTCTTTGTGTTGAGGTAGAATTCATACTGAAGACTGTAGTCTTTGATTGCCATCAGTGTTTCAAATTCTCTTCACTTTCAGCATAATGCAGGTTGTTAATGGGTTTTCCTCCAATCCTGATGCCTTGTTCTTCCTCACAGAATCCAATTCTGAGATTATCTGCTCAGCATACAGACTGAAAAGGTGTGGTAAAAGGATATAATCCTGACATACACTTTTCCTGACTTTAAACCACACAGCGTTAACTTGTTCTGTTCACACGACGGCCTCTTCATCCATATACAATTAAGTGTTCTGGAATTCCCATTTTATGCAATCCACATAGTTGAAAGTCTTTCCATAGTCAACAAAACACAGGTAAACATCTTTCCAGTACTCTCTTCTTTCAGCCAAGATCCATCTGACATCAGCAATATTTCTGGTTCCTGTCCTCCTCTGAATTCAGATTGAATTTCTGGCAGTTTCCTGTCAACTGCTGAATGATTTTGAGCAAAATTTTGCTTGCATGTGATATTAATGATATTGTTCAGTAATTTCCACATCCAGTTGGGTCACCTTTCTTTAGAATGGGCATAAGTATGGATCTCTTCCACTCAGTTGGCCAGGTAGCTATCCTCCAAATTTCTTGGCATAGATGAGTGAGCATTTCCAGCACTGCATCTGTCGGTTGAAATATCTCAACTCATATTCCGTCCATTCTTGGAGCCTTGTTTTTTGCCAATGCCTTCAATGCAGCTTCGACTTCTTCCTTCAGTACCATCGCTTCCTGATCATATGCTACCTCTTCACATGGCTGAACATCAACCAGTTCTTTCTGGTATAGTAACTGTGTATTCCTTCCATCTTCTTTCGATGCTCCCAGAGCCATTTAATATTTTGCCTGTAGAATCCTTCAGTATTACAACTCAAGGCTTGAATTTTTAATTCAGTTCCTTCAGCTTGAGAAACGCAGAACGTGTTCTTCCCTTCTGGTTTTCCATTTCCAGCTCTTTGCACATGTCATTATACCACTTTGTCTTCTCAAGCCACCCTTTGAAATCTTCAGTTCTTTGCTTGATCATTTCTTCCTTTTGCTTTAGCTACTCAACAAGAGTGTTTCAGAGCCTCTTCTGACATCTTATTTGGTCTTTTCTTTCTTTCCTATCTTTTTAATGACCTCACACATTCTTCACGGATGCTGTCTCTTGATGTCATTACATAACTAGTCTGATCTTCAGTCATTTGTACTCAAGACATCACATCTGTTCTTGAGATGGTCTCTAAACTCAGATGGGACATACTCAAGGCCATACTTGGCTCTTATGGACTTAATGTGCTAATTTTCTTCAACTTCAATTTGAACTTGCAGGTGAGCAACAGATGGTCTGCTCCACAGTCAGTACCTGGTCTCGTTGGGACTGACAGTAATTGAACTTTTCCATCGTCTCTTTCCACAGATGTAGCTGATCTGATTCTTGTGTATTCTACCTGGCAGGGTCCATGTGAAAAAGGTACCTGCAATGAGGAAGTCCTTAGTCTCGCAAAATTCTATCATGCAATCTCTGACAGCATTTCTATCACCAAGGCCATATTTTCCAACTACCAATCCTTCCTCTCTATTCCAGCCTTTGCGGTTCAACCACCAACAACTACCACTGCATCCTGACTGCGTGTTCTAACAATTTGGACTGCAGAAACTGGTAAAAAATCTTCATCTTTGGCTTTGGTTGGTTGGTGCATAAATGTAAGTGACAGCTGTATTAACTGGCCTTCCTTGTAGGCACATGGATATTACCCTCTCACTGACAGCACTGTACTGTAGGACGGATACTGAAATGTTCTTTAGTGACAATGAACGTAACACCATTCCTCTTCCAGACGTCATTCCCTGCACAGACGACCATAAAACTAAAAACTCACTGCCATCAAGTTAATTCCAACTCACAGTGGCCCTACAGGACAGAGGAGAACTGCCTCACAGAGTTTCCAAGGAGCACCTAGTAGATTTGAGCTGCCAACATTTTAGGTAGCAGATGTAGCACTTAGCCACTGCATCACCAGGTTTGCCACAGTAGACCATATGATCGTCCAATTCAAAATGGCTATTATTTTCTTCAGCATTATATAAATACCCTTGATTTTGAAGTCTGCAAGAGACATCCTCTTGGCTTTCGCTGGAGAGTATCTTTATGCCACGTTTATCTGTAGAAAATGGGTTTGCTGCCTACAGAATTACAGGCTGGGAGATTTTTTTTCTTGCCACATCTTGAAGATGTCATTGCACAGTCTTCTGGCTTCCATAGCTGTTGCAGCTATTCCTGTAAGGAAATTTGTTTTTTCTTTACTGATTTCATTTTTTTTTCTTTCTTTCTTCCTCTCCTTTCCTCCCTCCTCCTCAGCAGTCTCAATATAATGTACCTGAAAGTTGCCATCTTGTGTGTCTTCTGTTTGGGCTTTACTGCAATTTTTTAATCATTAGGGTTTTTGGAAACAATGCTTCAGATGTTACTTCTACCTCATTATCTTTTTCTTCTCTTTCTCTAAATACATGTATGAGAAGATCTTCTGCTGAGGACATCGCTTCTCACTACTCATCTCTCCCCAACCCCCATTCTTTCTCTCTGTTCTTCCATCCTGAAATGTTCTATTGATTTGTCTCTCCATTAATCTTTAATTCTGCTGTGCCCATGGTGCTGCTAAGCCCATCCAATTAGATACTAATTTCAGACATTGTATTTTGTGGTTCTACAGTGTCTAGCACATTTTTTAAATATATAATCTAATTCATTGTTGAGTTTTGTCTATCCTGTTTATGTTTCACTCCATTTTCTTTAATACATGAATCACACTTATTTTCAAGTTTTCATTTGCAAACCTCAATACTGGGATAATCTCTGTGTCTACTTCTACTGGCTCTTTAATCTTCTGGATTATCAGTTCCTTTTCTTATTTCTTCTTATGTCAAGTCATTTTTTACTGTGTACCAGATATTGTGGATGATACACTGCAGTTCCTGAGTCATGTTATCTTCTTTTAAAGTGTGTCTTTATAAATAACTCTGACAAGTAGCTTATCATCATAGAGGTAAAGTATTCATTTATTACACAGGCAGAACATTCACCTCCTTATTTGTTTGGAGCCACAGTGACATTTCTGGCAACATTAGAAGTCGAAACTTTTCTTCCAATATGTAGACTTGTTGGTTCAGAAGGTCTTGAAGGAAAAAAATGCAAGATTGTTCTTAGGCATATTTCATTTTCAGACCAGTCTACATTTATAATTCTATTTCACATCTACCAAGGCAACAGAAATCTTCCCATTACACTGAAGGCTGCAGATTGTTCCCATTCAGTCACTGCCTATTTATCATGACGATGTTCTGTTTCAGAGTTCTTCTAGCAGAAGGGGCAATGCTGTTTCTTCTACAGTTGTTACACAGAACATGACGTACCCCTGAAAAGTCACAGGACTGCATTTGAACATACTTATCTTTCTTGTTCCCCTTCATCAGTACAAATTAGCTGGGTAGTAATTACAGAATTAGAGTCAAAACTTGCAGCAAGGCAGTCAGATGCTTTACTACCTTTCTTGGTAACTGTATTGTTTTCTTGAAAATTTTTAACTCAACCTAAAGTCTTATAGGTTTTTAAATACTTATCCTTTTGCACCCCAGCTTAGATTTCAGCTGCATATTCATTGCCATGCTGTGTGCTGATGGCACTGCATCGCCTGCCCAACAGTGTGCTGGCACACGGCCTTGACACGTATGACCAGAACTGGGCCAGACAGAACAAACTGGTCACCGTAGCTGGCCTTCGTCTGCAGCTCACCAGGCACTGCTGGGAAGATGGGGGGTGAAGGAGGGGATGCTCACTGCCCACACCCCTTTGCTGGTGTGACATTTAACTTGACACTCATGTCTGTCACATGGATAAAGCATATACGAAATGAACCAGGGAAAGTCCAGTCTGTCTCACTCGTGCCATTTCCACCTGCATCTCACATCGCTTAACAGCTGGAAAATGCCTATAGAATACCAACAGGAACTGGAAGCAACTAATTTTCTTAATTCTCAAACTGCTTCAGGTTATTTCACAAAAAGAACAGGATGTCTAGTCTCCTATACTATGTATTCTTAAAATACATATTAATTTTATTAAAAGAGAAAACCTAAGGGACTACAACATGGAACTTTGGGCTTTACATAGTTTTTCTAAGTGGAATCTTCTTTAATTCAGTAGGTAAACCCTATTTTTACATTTAGTACACCAAGTTTGTGAATCATTGCAGGAAAGCCCAAACCCTTATTTCCATGAGTGGTTTTTATTTTTAATGTTGCTGAATTGGTTTGGGGTTTAGGTTACCGAGGCAGTCACATTAGTTATCTGGTACTGAAGAAGTGCCTACTCTTCTATCCACAGCAGTATTACTGCAGTGTTATTTGTTGTGATTATTTACTTGCCTAGAATCAATCACTAAAGAATTTAACCACCTCAGAGTATTAAAAAAAAAAATTGCAGCTGAGTTGATGCCACCTCACAGCAACTTGACAGGACAGAGGAGAACTGCTCCACCAAGTGCCTGAGGAGCAACTGGTGGATGTGAACTGCTGACCCTTTGGTTAGCAGACAAGCCCTTGAGCACTATACCACCAGGGTTTGGGACCCACAAAGACTTTCTTGTGGGTTGTGGGTGGGGAGGCAGGGTACTGGGAGCACCCAGGTCAGAGTTTTCTATTTCCCATCAAGGGAAAAGCAGCAGCTACATTATCTAAGTCAGGTCTGCCAGGAAGGCTGAGCGTGCCTACTGAGCACATGTGAGTCAACAGCCTGGACTAGTCAAGCCTGGGCAGATCGCATAACCCTAAACCAGATCCACGTTTCCTTGGGGTAAGCTTGGACAGCTTCAGTAACGAGCACTCTGTGGTCCCTACTCCAGGACGCGCCATCCTGCCTTTTTTCCTCAGTAGGACCTCAGGAGACATCTGCTGCTTGCTGTAGAAGCAGCAGCTGGCAACCTGGCCCGCACAGGTGACGGCAGTGAGGCGAGGAGCCAGCTCTCTTTGCTGTCAGCCAGTTCCACCAATTTCCTCTTGCTGTTATTGCAGAGAACAGGGACACTCACTCTGGCTGTTTTGATGTGTTTCTAACTACTTAGAGCACTTGTGACTCTATTTAGACCTGTGCCTTTGTTCCTCTGGAGATGGAGCATAAATTACTTCTGCTTCCCGGAGCAATAGAACCTTCCGTCAGCGGGCAGACTTTGTTCTCCCCCATGGCATCATTCTGACTCACACAGGGGGCTCACTGGTCTCAAAGCCTGGCCTCGGGGCTGACGTCAGGACGCCTGACCTGCCAGTATCGCCAGCCTCGGAGCACAGCCCTTTTCCATTGTCACCCTCCTCCACGAGGCCCTCGGTCCCGGTGACTCATGCCGGCCAGCCGCAGCTTAGCAGCCCTTAGCCGCCCACGTGGCCGTGGGCCTGGCGGCCCGGCACTGAGCTTCCGCCGGTCTCCGGTCTCCGGAGAGCTGAGGGTCTGCCGAAGCAATTTAAGAAGGCGCGGAGGGAAAGGAAGATAAAAGAGCTGAGCAACACTCTCGATAAATTACCAACCGAAAAGAAAACATATGAAATTACATAAGGCAGCAGAGTCAGTGGCTGGGGAGCTGGGCAGCTGTGACAGGCAGAAAGAGGGGGCACTCACATTTGGAAGAAAGCCACGGGAAGGACAAGGCCAGACACCAGGACAGGCCTCTTTCCAAAGTGCCCCCCTACCCGCCCCACCTGTGCCAATGTCCAGATTGGAGTTTAGCACTGGAGAGGGGTTCCTTCCGGCTGCCTGGGTTTCTCTCTGCTGCTTTGTTTTTCCTGCTAGAAAGACACCTAAGGATTTGTCCTGTTATTCTGGGGCTGGCAGATATGCAGTTATGCGTATTGTAGATCGCCATTCCCAAGTGCTTTGCCTCTATCTGGGCCCCTTAGTATAAAAAGTGGGGGGGGGGGGGCCTGGCTTGCATTGTTTGCGATCGAAAAATCAGCCAACTTCAGAGATCTGAGTAAAAAACCAGATTCCTGATTCTCCACCGTCCTTACACATTGTCACGGTTTATCTTCCCATTGGTGACACTCAGCTCTCTTTCTGCAAGATGATACCCACTGCTGTTGAGTCGATTCCAACTCCTACTGACCCTACAAACAAGCACTGCCCCATAGAATTTCCAAGGAGTACCTGCTGGATTTGAACTGCCAGCTTTTCGGTGAGTAGACGTCACACGAAACCACTATGGCACCAAGGTTTCCAGATAATCCACCCACCGCCATCAATTCGGGCCTGACTCATAGCGACCCTATGGGACAACATCACATGTTATTTCCTGTCTACCCTCCAAAGACACCAAAGCTATGTTCCCCATTTGAACTGCCTGTTTTTGATGTCCTGCGAACTGACCCGCACAGATGTGAAACAAGTGAGCACCTACAGAGAAAGTCATTAAAGCAGGCACACAGACGAACTTGGTCGGCTGTGACCTTTCCACAACAGCACACACAACGCCCTGTTTTCCTCCCTGCACAGCAGCTGCTGTATCCCTTTTCCTTTCTTTTTTTCGCTGATACTGCTCACACAATCTCTCCCAATCAGTAAAGGAATTATTTTTGTTTTCCCAGCGTCCCCTTTCACCTGGGACACCAGCTGCAGTTGTCCGGGAGGGCACCATTAGTATACTGCCGCGGTCCCCCACATAATACTGCATCAAGACATCGTCACTCTTTCATGATCGCTGCAATTTCTCACTTTAATGGTTACAAACTCTTCCACTGAATGGTTAGTCTGCCATCTGCTCAGCCACTGCTCTTCAGCTGGACACTAGGTAACATCAAACAGTTCCTATAACAAACAATACTCCTGTGAGCACTCACGCTCACTCTTCACTCATCCAGTGCTTACTTATTGGCTCCCCTGTCTGATGCAAGTCAACTACATCAGCGTCAAAAGACGACAGAAAAGCTCCATATCAGCAGTCAGAACAAGACCAGGTGCTGACTGGCACAATATGCAAATTCAAGCTGAAACTGAAGAAAATCAGAACAAGTCCACAAGAGCCACAGTATGATCTTCAGTATCTCCCTCCTGAGATTAAAGACCGTCTCAAGGACAGCTCTGATACGTTAACCACTAACGACGGCAGACCAGACGGACTGTGGAATGACACCAAAGACATCACCCATGAAGAGAGTAAGAGGTCACTGACAGGAAAGGAAAAAAAGGGACCAAATTGGATGTGAGAAGAGACTCTGAAACTTGCTCTCAAACATCAAGCAGCGAAAGCAAAAGGAAGGAATGACAAAGTAGAAGACCAAAATAGAAGACTTCAGAGGGCATCTCAAGAAGACAAAATAAAGTATTATAATGACATGTGCAAAGAGCTGAAAATGGAAAACCAGAAGGGAAGAACATGTTCTGCATTTCTGAAAGAACTGAAAAACAAATTCAAGCCTCGAGTTGCAACAGTGAAGGATTCTACTGGGCAAATATTAACTATGACTCAGAGAGCACCAAAAGAAGCTGGAAAAAATACACGGTCATTATACCAGAAAGAACTGGTTGATGTTCAGCCATGTGAAGAGGTGGCACATGATCAGCAAGTGATGGTACTGAAGGAAGAAGTCGAAGCTGCACTGAAGGCACCGACAAAAAAACAAGGCTCCAGGAGTTGGTGGAATATCAATCGAGATATTTCAACCAACAGATGCAGTGCTGAAGTGCTCACTTGCCTATGCCAAGAAATTTGGAGGACAGCTACCTGGCCAGCTGACTGAAAGTGATCCATATTTACGCCAATTCCAAAGACACAGGATTCAACTGAATGCAGAAATTACCGAACAATACCATTGATGTCATGTGCAAGCAAAATTTTGCTCAGGATCATTCCAAAGTGACTGCAACAGTATTGAGAAGGAACTGCCATAAATTCAAGCTGGATTCAAAGAGGACATGGAACCAGGGATATTACTAGTGATGTCAGATGGATCTTGGCTGAAAGCAGTGAATACCAGAGAGATGTTTACCTGTGTTTCGTTGACTATGCAAAGGCATTCAACTGTGTGGATCATAATAAATTACAGCTAGCATTGCGTAAAATGGGTATTCCAGAACACTTAGCTGTGCTTTTAAGGAATCTGTATACGGATCAGGAGGCAGTTGTGCAACTAGAACAAGGGGACACTGCAAGGCTTAAAGTCAAGAAAGGTGTGTATGTCAAGCAAATAATCTGAGAAGCTGGATTATATGAAGAAGAACGAGGCATCAGGATTGGAGGATGACTCATTAACAACCTGTGTTATATGGATGACACCCCCTCACTTGCTGGAAGTGAAGAAGAGTCAAACACTTACTGACAAAGATCAAGCACAACAGCCTTTAGTACATACTGCACCTCCACATCAACCAACCAGAATCCTCACAAATGGACCAGTAAGCAACATTATCATAAGTGGAGAAAGGATTGAGGTGGTCAAGGATTTCATTTTCCCTGGGTCTACAATCAATGCCCATGGAAGCAGCAATCAAGAAATCAAAAGATGCTTTGCACTGCAAAAATCTGCTACACAGGATCTCTTTAAAGTATTGCAAAGTAAAGATGTAACTTGAAGACCAAAGTGCTCCTGACCCAAGCCATGTATTTTCAATCACATCATGTGCATGTGAAAGTTGGACAATGAAGAAGTCAGAAGAATAACTGATGCCTTTGAATTGTGGTGTTGGAGAAGAATGTTGAATGCACCATGGACCGCCAAAACAACCAACAGACCTGTTCTGGAAGAAGTCCAACCAGGGTGCTCCTGGGAAGCAAAGATGACAAGTCTGCATCTTACATACTTTGGACATGTTGTCATGAAGGATCAGTCCCCGGAGAAGGACAGCCTGCTTGGCAGAATGGAAGGTCAGTGAAAAAGAGAAAGACCCTCGACAAGATGGACTGACATGTGGCTGAAAAAGTGGTCTTAACCATAAAAATAATTGTGGACACAGCACAAGATCGGGCAGTGTTTCCTTTTGTCGTGTGCTAGGGTCGCTATGAGTTGGAACTGATCCAACAGCACCTCACAACAACAACAAAGGTGGGAGACTACAAACCCTGGAGACATAGCAGTTA
The DNA here is from genome assembly GCA_028571685.1 of Heterohyrax brucei. NCBI lineage: Eukaryota > Metazoa > Chordata > Mammalia > Hyracoidea > Procaviidae > Heterohyrax > Heterohyrax brucei. Next base: position 87,544,408 of record CM053156.1, on the reverse strand, counting down.
AGTGCTATGTCTTAAGGTCAGCAGTTCAAATCCACCAGGTGCTCCTTGGAAACTCTACGGGGCAGTTCTACTCTGACCTCTTGAGTCACCACAAGTCAGAAGTGACTCGAAGGCAGTGGCTATCAGCTTAAGGGTGGGAGGCAGCATGGGAAAGGAGAGTTATTGCTTATGAAACACTGAGCTTCTGTTTCCCATGATGGAAAACTCACACAGATTAAGAGTAATGCTTGTGTAGTCAATTAATGCAACTGATGTCACAAATTTGTACACGTACAAAAAAACAAACCAGCAAATGTTGTGTGGTACCTATCTTTACAACAATGAAAAGAGGATAAACAGTGGCTGCTGAGGCTGCTTATGTATAACCAAACACTCTATGGAATTTGGTTCCTTGTTCTGGAAGTTTAGCATCATGGTTCTGTGGGATATCCCAGTTAACTGGTCTACTACTGTTCAGGGCTACTCTTCTCCAACCTAGTTCCTGGAAATGCACTGTAAGTTTTAATGGCCTGTAAGGAGTCATGTAAATAAAACTATTGGTCTCTATTTACCAGAACAACAAAGGAAAAGAGAGTCAGGAATAGAAGGAGAATATAGAATGTATGGCTAATCACCTTCATGAACAACTGCCTCCTTGCCGTGAGCCCAGAAGAACGGGATGGTGCCTGGATACCATTACTGAACATTTTAATCAAAGATTTATGGAAGAATCTTGATCAAAACAGAGAAAAATGTGGAACAAAATTTCAAATGTTCATGGAATCCAGATTTTCTGGAGCCATTGCGGTTGATTGAACCCTTGAAACTAATGGCCTGAGATAACCTTTAAATCTTAAACCAAAATATCCCTTTTAAGTCTTCTTTAACCTAAACAACAGCTTAGCTTAACTGGTAAAGGGTGTCTGTCTGCCTTGAACACTATACACTTTTCAAGACTTACGTAATTCAAATAAAACTGACAACGGCAACTGAAAAGGTTAGATAGGAAACTGGGGACAGTGAGTTATGTTTATGGGGAAGGAACAACTCAGAAAACGAGGGAGAGAATGACTGTACAACTTTAATAATCTAATCAATGTTACTGAATTTTACATGTAGAGATTGCTGAGTGGATGTATGGTGTAGTAATCAGGATTATGTCAACTTGATTACTCCATGTTTGGCAGCTGTAGTAAGTGGCAGGGCGGGGCCTGTGGTAGCTTCCTGCGGTAGCTTCCTGCCCCTCGGCTCTCTTCTCTCCGCCTTCCACCACCTACTGCCAGTCTGCTCATGTAGCCAGCAACTCCTGCTCTCTTCTGGCATCTAGTTCCTGGACTAGAACTAGCAGCTGTTGGATTCATCAACGCTCACAGCCGGAGCTTGAGAGTCCTGTTCCCTGACCTGCTGATCCTGGGTTCGCCAGCCTCTGAAGCTCTGTCTCGCTGCCAGCTTGGGATCCCCTAGTCTACACAACTGGTGATCTATAACTCTGGTCTCTGACCTGCTGACCTCGGGTTCACCAGTTCCCATGGCCACGTGAGGCTTGTGCCAGGACTTGGGACATTCAGCTTCTGCTACTGCATGAGCTGTTTCCTATACACATACATACATATATATACACACAGACACACATGTGTATGTATCCCTTTCCTTGTACTCTGTATATATAAACCTTTCCTTGTACACATACATGTTACTGGTTTTGCTTCTCTAGAAAACCCAGCCTAAGGCATATGGCTTAAAAAAAAAAACCAAAACACCAAACCCAGTGCCACTGAGTCAATTCTGACTCACAGTGACCCTATAGGAAAGGGGAGAACTGTCCTGTAGAGTTTCTAAGGAGCGCCCGGTAGATATGAACTGCCAACCATTTGGTTCGCAGATGCAGCACTTAACTGCTACGCCACCAGGGTTTCCAGTGTATAGTTTAGTGTACAGAATTTTTTATAAAGGGTTTTCCAATAAGGCTGTCCTCTCTTTGAACTTACATAAAACAAGTTGTGTAAATGAAACAGTTTTGCTTTTTTTATTTTGAGGTACATTTGACGGCATTGTGTGCGGAAAAGAACTTCAGGTAAATGGCCACTGAGGCACCTTCCAAATGGGGCCAAAAACAATCAGTTACCAAAGCCTGATGCATTTTACTACTGACAGTCACAGCTGCTCCTTGTTCACATTGGAAAAAAAGGGCCAATGATTCCACCAGACCAGAACCCACAGCCAACAGTACCTTTTCCGAGATGAACTGGACATTCTTGACTCTCTACCAGATTCTCATCACTCCAAACGTGACAGTTTTGCTTGTTAACAGAACCATCCACCCCAAACTGGGCCTTGTCGCTGAAGACAGTTTTTTAGCCACACACCGAGTCAACTTCCAATGGCTCCAGAACCCAGTCAGCAAATTTATGGCACAACCTATGGTTGTTGGATTTCAGCTCAAGTTAAAACACTTTTGTAAGGGTAAAGCTTCAAGTCTAGTTGCAAAATCCACCAAACTATGGTAGACAAAAGGGCCAGTTCTTGTGCCCGAGGAGAAACTGATCAGGATGGGTTCTTGTGTCCACTGTGATGAGGGGTGGCGCTGTTCTCATTGGAATGGGTGGTGAATTGATGCACAGGTGTTGTCTGATTGGCAACAGACCCGGTTGTCTCTGATTCTTTTATTAAACCTTGACTTGTTCTCTCAGTGGGACAATTATGCGCATTGTAAATTTTACATAATGCACTGAATGTCTGGCAAATGGAACACCCATTTTGGTAATAAACTTTAATAATTTCTACATCTTGTGGAATCAAGTAACTTTTCGGCTCTATTTGTCAAGATTAATCCAAAAACCATGATAAACGTGGCCCTAGAGCTTCACAAATATCATTGCTGTGAGCTGTCAAAAACAGGACATCCTTACTGGAAGGCCCTTAATTTATCTGGTTAATCTAGAATTGACACAGGTCAAGAGCATGAGATAAACAATGTTGTGTTTTTTTGCAAATATCTGACTCTCCTAGCAGTAATCAATAGTCTAGTCTTTCCCCTTGGAGATGAAACAGCAACTTAAATCACAAGCAAAAATAATCATGCACGCTAAGGTCTATTCTAGGGCTATTCACTTCTTTCTACCAAATTTTGCTCAGTAAATAACTATTTAAGGTATGACAGATGGATAATATATTGTAATATCTGGCAAATCAAATTCTTCTCTTTGCATTTTCAAAACTTGGTTAGATCTTCTCACCACTGTCTTCCTCCAAATGAGCACTGACACTACTTTGTCAGGCTCCCACGGTATCCTATGGGGATTTTGACTGAAATCTCATTCATCTCATTTGGGGAGAACCGACAACATCAAAACACTCAGTGCCCCTGCCCAGGGCACAGTCTGCTCCCTCTGCTCAGGTTTCCTTTTGTGTCACTGAAAAAGTTCCCAGTTCTCTTTCTGTGGAGACTATTCGATTCTGAAGAAGATTCCCACTTATGTAGCTTATGTTTTAAGACACTTTTCATTATAGTTTACAAATGATCAGTATTATATGAAAGAAAATTATAACTATTTTTTAGTTTTTCAACTAATATTGCATAAAATTTAACAGATTTTATGCCAACTCTTCAAATAAGTCATAATTTCCCAAAGTGCAATTTTAATAGATACACAACAAATAAACCTACTGCTGCTCAGTGAGTCACAACTCACGGTGACCTGACAGGTGGCGGAGACCTGCCCCACGGGGCTTCTAAGGAGCAGCTATGGGTCAGCAGCCAAACTCTTAACCACTGCATCCCCAGGGCACGCTCTACGGTGTCTTAAACATGTAAATACGGGGGTATGTTTGTGCTGCAGTGCCAGCTGGCCGGAGTGAAGAATAAAAGCTCTTTGAGGATTCCATCATATCCCGAATTATACTCAGTGCCACTCAACAGACTGAGAAACCATTAAAATTACTTCTTAAGGTTGGCTGGTCCTGCGTCACTACTCTTAGTGGCAAAGCACTGGCAGCACAGTGGACAAGACTCAGCTGCTGACCCAAAGGTTCCAGTCCACCAGCTCCTTCCTGGAAGTCCCAAAGGACAGTCCTGCTGTGTCCTATAGGGTCTCTATGAGTTGAAACTGACTCAACAGCAGCAGGTTTGGGGAATTTTTTGTTTACTCTGAGCAAAAGCTGAAACAGACCCAACAACTGTGAGGAAGAAAGAACTGCTTCTGCAAAGACCACAACCAAGAAAACCCTACTGGCGGGGTCTACGAGTTCGCACTATGGGGTCGCTGTGGATCCAAACAGATGTCACAGAACCCTACAGTAACACTCTCAGCCAGGAGTTCCTGGGTGACACAGACAGTTAAGTGCTCAACTGCTGGCTGAAAGGCCAGTGGTTCAAAGCCCCACAGTGGCCCATGAACAGCCAGGCCTGGGCGCCCACTGCAGAGCAGTCCCAGCCCACGCCCTGCAGCCTACAGCGCCGGTCTGCACACATGAGGTCTCCATGAGTCTAAATCAACTGGACAGCAACCAACACCTCAGGGAGTAGACAACTCAGAAAAAACAGACTGGAGATCTAGATGATGGTCTTATTTCACTCATCACCCAATCCTCACGCCTCTGTTTCCCCATCTGTGAGAGGTCTGGTACGCTCCAAAGAAAGGTCTTATGCGAATGTAGAATTCCAAGATTATCTGAGCACTTGCAGGTGCCCCTAACACATTGAGCACTCTGTAAGGTAACACATGTCCCACAACAGGCTGGTTTCTTTTGGAGCTTATGCTTCACATCTCTGCACTAGCTCTTAAACTCTGCTTTCTTCCCATCCCCACAATGACAGCACAGGCAGTCGTCGATTATTCCTGGGATGGCAAATGGCGGTCGAAGGAACAGGGTGAATGTGAGTGCACTCTGGCATGACAAGTGAAGCGGCAGGCAGGACTGACTGGTTGTCTCCAATCCAGCAACCCTGTGCTGTTTGTAGTGGGACCAAGCCCTGGTCCCCTAAGGACATGCAGCTCAGTGTTTTGCTCTCTGCCACAGGCCCCAGTCAAGAGCTATGCTCTCGATGGAAGGCAGCCTGGTCCACGGGCATATCCCTCCTTCCAGGCCTCCTCGGGGTTGCCCACCTGCTTAATGACCTCTGATTCTGAAGACCAGTCTTCCTAGTTACAGTCTCGGGACCCACAGAGGGGACAGAGATGCTACTCACATGTGGGGCACCTGCTGGTCCTCTCTGTCCCTTGTGATCTCAATGGCTCTGGGACTTTCGTTTGGTACCTTCCAAGTTTCAGACTCAGGGTATTGGCCAGGTTCATTAACCTGTCCCCATGCCTGCTGACCCTCGTTGATAAAGAGGACACATTGTTAAGGAGCCCTGGTGGTGCAGCAGCTGCTAATCGGGAGGGCGGTCGTTTGCACCAACCAGCCGAGCAAGATGGGGCCGTCTGCTTCCGTAGAGACTTACAGCCTTGGAAACTCTACAGGGCAGCTGAACTCTGCCCGAGAGAGTCATCGTAACTCGGAATCGACTCAACGGCACCCAACATCACTGCAGGCTCTTTGCCCAGAATCCAGTGTGTCCATCTCTAACACCGAACACAGGAGGCAGAAGGGTGACCCTGTCGGTCACATTCTGACTCTAAACAGCTGAGTGTGGTGCCGTGGACCTTGCTAGCTAGGACTGGAGAGTGACACACCTTAGATAAGGCTCTGTGAGGTCACACCGGCCCAGGCCTGGTAGTGAGACGAGAAGGCTGGGAAGACTGAGGAGGCCCTGGCATCTCTCTGCCTTCATTTTCCAGCAATGAAACAAAGATACTAGTTCCTCCTTCCTTTCTTTACGAGGCGTCATGCTGGCAAATGAGAGAAGCCATGAGCAGCACTCTACGCTTCTTCAGAGAAAGACAACATGTTTGTTATCTCCGAATACGGCCCAGGCACTCGTTACTGAGTAGGTTGGCTGAGTCCAGCACCAATGATTTGGGAAAGGTAGTGTTTGATCCTCTGAACCCGCAGCTCAGCTGAACTGCTTTCAGGAACTGGGTTTAGGCTGTAACTGTTCTCCCTTCCATCTTCATACTGTCCACCTTGAAATGTCATACTGGGAAGGTCACCAAGAGAAACTCCAGCAAGAACAGCCCACCTAAAAAGGAGCTTTCTGAATCTATCCTCAGCCAATGTGTGCCTGCAGGCCTAATCTCATTCCCAAGGCCCCCTGTGGGTGGGGGTGCTGGAATGGGTGCCCCTAGCAAGGCCCAGCCTGTTTCTGGATCAGCCACTCAGCCTCAGCAATGCTAGAAGACTTTCCACTGCCAACCTTCTCATAAAGATCCAGGCACTGGGCCCTTTTCCTAAACCAGGGACTGCGAAAAGAATGAACAGATCTGTCTTGAAGGAAGTACAACCAGAACGCTCCTTAGAAAGGAGGATGGCAAGACCTTACCTTACTTGCTTCGGACACGTGATGAGGCAGGCCCAATCCCCGGAAAAGGATACCACACTTGCAAAGCAGCCAAAGCCAAGTCAGCCAAGTGGGGGGTCAGCAAAAAAGAGGAAGACCCTTAACAAAATGGACCGACCCCGCAGCTGCAACAACGGGCTCACCCACAGCAGTGACAGTGCAGCGGCACAGGGCCCAGCAGGGTTTCCGTCTGTCACACAGGGTCACTGCGAGTCAGGACTGACTCAACAGCATCTGCCAACAACAATTATGCCTCTCACAAAGAGAGCAGCAGACAGATGTCACCCCTGCCTACTGATTACACAAAAGGTGGGTGACTGCCTCATTACGTGGCTATGGTCAAAAGGCAGCAGGTCACCATGAAGGTGACTTCACATAAGAACTGTCTTCCCTATGGGGAAAGCCCAGTGCTGCACAGTGGACCTTCCATGGCCCTCAGGGGCTGGGTCGTTGGCCCAGGATGCCTCCTTTCTCCGTTTCCATCCCCAGTGTAGTAACAGGGTACCCAACAAAATAAACTCAGCGAACATGAAAGAAAGGGTGAAAGGCCTGTCCATAGGTGGACACACAACTGATGGTGACTTTTTTCCCAGCAAGGATTCCTCGCAGGGTTTTGTACTGCGTGTGGGTAGGTGGGTGTGGATGTGAGTGTGTGTAAGCGTGTCTATGACAGACATTTTCCATAGTAAAAGCTTTTAGCATGGAAGGACAGTCAAGACAATTTCAACATGGGCTACTCAGTTATGGGAGGACTGTTAATAAGACCAACTGATTTAGCTTTATGAAATCAGTCTTAATTTATCAAGACGAGGAATTACCGGAATAGTCTAAGTCTTCCCCGGAGAACAGACTCATTTCTTATGAATCTTTGAGATTCAGTTCTTATCAGAAATTTATGGATAATTTGGTTAGGCTTAGGTATACAGAAAATAGAGGAAAAAAAAAAACCCACACAGGTAGGAAGTTTGGGACAATTACCCAAATCTTCAACACTAATGGGAATTAAATAAGTGTGACCCTGGATACCAGTTCACTGGTGAGTAAGGTGAGGTTCCTGAAATGTGGAGTCCCTCAAGGCAGACCCAAAGGTGGTAGCCTCTCTGGGCCCCTGCTGCTTTCTCGTCTCTCCTGCTATAGCTGGTCAAACCCCTCAGGTAGGACAGACCACAGAGGTGCTGAGGTCTTGGCTGGAGCTGTGCAGGTCACTTTGCTCTGGCTTATGACATGACCCCAGCCAGATCGCTGACTTGGCTTGCTCTGTCGGGGCTGCGGGTTGACATAGATGGTGAAGCACCCAACTATCAACCAAGAAGTTGGAGGCTGGAACCCCCCAGAAGTGCCTGGGAAGACAAGCCCGGGAGTCTACTTCAGACAATTCGCAGCCTTGAAAACCCTATGGAGTACAGTTCCTCCTTGCATACAGGACTCGACAGTGATGAATGACAACAAAGTTTGGTCATCAAGTGGAACAATAAGAAGATATACTCTGAAAACTTTTCAATCCCCTCCATCCACCTTATCCTTGCCAACGCTCACACTAAGTATTTACTGTGCCTTTCTCCTAGGTGACCTTCCTAGCCCTAACGGGCACCCCATCCCAGCTCTTAAAACCATTCACACCCAGCCACAGCTCCTCCCACGCGACTGCCATTCTTCATGGCCAGATTCATATTATGTAGAAGCCAGATTATTAACTACTTTTATTTTAGTTTGTTTTGACTCAACTCCCTTCGGTCACTGTGGTGGACTCAGTAATGGCCCTCCAAAGACACCCACATCCTAATTCCTAGAACCTGTAAACAGACTGCCTTACCACGCAAATACAACTAATTTGGAAATCTTGAGCTGGGATGCTATCCTGGATTATCTAAGAGTTTCAGTGAAATCACAAGAGTCCTTATGAGGCAGGAGAGTCACAGACAGAAAAAGCGGACTTGACGATAGCACCAGAGGCGAGGGGTGTCTCTAAAGATGGAGGAAAGTTTTGGGGGCCAAGGGACATGAGCAACCTCTAGAAGCTGCAGAAGACTCTTGCTAGTGCCCCCAGAGGGGACACAGCCCTGTGGATAGCCTGATTTGAACTCCGTAATCCATTTCAGAGATCTGAACTTGAAAATATGAAGAAACAACAAATTTGTGGTATTTTATGTCACTAAATCTGCACTGACTTATTACAACAGCAATAGGAAATTAATCCAGCCACTTAAATTTCTTGAAAAAGTACACTCCTGTCAGTATTTACCCTAAGAACATTACACTAAATAATCACTACTAAAATCAAAAGTTTAAATAGTCATCTCTGAATGCCATTGAAATTCACCTGATTACCAACCAGGGGCACAAATACTGCTTTTTCTTTTGTTTTGCTTTGGTTTTTGGTTCTCTACGGTCATGCACATAGACCAACAGAAGTTGTTAGAACAGAAAAAGGATTTACTTCATGGTTTAAAATCAGACAATGTGTCCAACAGGGCTGTATCCTGTCACCACATTTACCGAGTCTGTATGCTGAGAACATTATCTGAGAAGTCCAGAGATATAAAGATGAATGAGCTATCAGCAATACAAGAAGATTCAGTGATACCCTTTGATGCAGGTAACACAGCCTTCCTTCTGAAAGTGAAGAGGACTTGAAACACCAGTGAAGATCAAAGACCATAGCCTCCAGTATCGACTACACTTTAACATAAAGAAAATAAACATCCTCACAACTGGACCAATAAGCAACATCATGATAAATGGAGAAAAACAACTAATGGTGTCAGTGACCTCCTTTTACCTGCATCCACAATCAACATCTGTGGAAGGAGCCATCAAGAAATCAAACAGCACATCTGTCAATGGATTGAGTTATGTCCCTGAAAATATGTCAACTTGGCTAAGTTGCCAAGCCAAAGCATTTCCAATATTGTATGACTCTACTGTTTTGCCACATATAACTCCTATCACTATGATGTAATAAGATGGATTAGTGGCAGTTACACTGATGAAATCTACAAGATTAGATAGTATGTTAAGTAATCTCTTTGGAGATACCAAAGAGAGGAGCAAGCCGAGACACATGGGCTCCTCAAATAACCAGGAAAGCAGCACTGGGAGCAGAACACACACAGAAGCTCCCAGTCTAGGGGAAGACTGATAAGAAGTCCCTTCCTCCAGAACCAACAGAAAGAGAAAAGTCTTTCCCCTGGAGCTGATGCCCTGAAATTAGACTTCCAGCCTACTAAACTGGGAGAAAATAAGTCTTTCTTAAAGTCATCCACCTGTGAAATTTCTGTTGTAGCAGTGTTAGATGACTAAGACGAAAATATACTGACAAATCTCTTTAAAGTGCTAAACAGCAAAGACGTCACCTTACGGACTAAGAGGTGCCTGACCCATGCCAGGACATGTTTAATTGCCTCTAGATGGAAGCTGGAGCTGCCTGTCAGCTGAAAGCTCAGCTGTGGCTGAAAATGTCAGTTCTACTCTATACAGACCTTCCCATGGGGCTTCACTTCCCAGAGCACAGTAACTTGGATCCAGGAGAGAACATCCAAGTGCACAAAAATGCACCTAATGGAGTCAACATGGTGGACTAAATACACATCTCCCTAAATCCCTCTGGAAACCAGGACCTGAATTGACAGTTAAATGGAGCTTTCTGGACACCTAGTGAGCCCTAGGACACAACATAGGGCTGTTATTTGGACTTCATACCACTGAACGCAAAGCCACCTCTTTTGCTGACCCCACTCTCGGTGAGCACAGGCTTGCACAGACCAAAGCCAGGTGGTGAGCTTGTATGGGACACCATCTTGTTCCACTGCAAGGTGGATATAACCATACGGAGGCCTCAGCTGGACCTAAGTCCTGGGGTGGGAGGCAGCACTTGCCTCGAGGAGAGAGCTTTTCCGGCAGTAAGGCAGTATTCTACACAGTGTTCAATACAACTGGGGCCTGAGAGCAGAGGCCAGCATGGCAGTACCCTTCCTGTATTTTGAGCTAGTTTATAACATCTGGAGTTTGATATAGAGGTGCTTACTTTGCCAGCTGGGAAGAGGGACCCATGCACCTGAAAACCTGACTGACTTTGGAAGTTGTCAGATACTTTTTACTTCTCATTTTAAGACGGCCTAAAGAAACAACTGCTGTTCATCCTCACAGCATCTCTTCCAGCCTCCACTGACTCACATGATGCCCAAAAAGCAACAAGCTCTGGAGAAAACTGTAACCAAGAAATCACCCATGGCTTCAGAAGGCCCCCAAAAGAAAGCACCTCACAACTTCCCAGATGAAGAAGCTTTTCTGAAACTATCAGAAGGTGAATACAAAAAGAATATACATACAGTCCTCCTAGACCTTATACAAAATGCAGCAGAGTAAAATGAAAAATGAAGCAAGCTGTTCGACCTGATGGGACACCAGCACTCTGAAATCCAACAATCAAGAACAAAATCAAAGACACAGAAACTTCAATTCAAAGCTAAGAAAACAGAATGGAACAAACAGAAACTAGACATTCTGATTTGGAAGACAGAGTTACTGACTCCAGCATCTATGAGGAGAAATCAAAAAAAAGAAACAAGAAAAGTGAAGAAGCATTAAGAAGCATGTGGGACTCTATTCAGAGGAACAACCTATGAGTAATTGGAGTTCCTGAACACGATGAGACACCTGAGAACACAAGAGTATTGTTGTTGAGCTGCTGACAGAAAACTTCCCAGAAATTATGAAAGAAGAGAATATAGAAATCCAAGATGCATGTCAAACACCACTCAATATGGATCTCAAAAGAAAGACTCCAAGGCATATTAGAATTAAGCTTAACAAAATGAAATATAAGCAGAAACTCTCGAAGGCAGCAAGACTCAAAGCAAACCTAACATTCAGAGGGAAACCCCGCAGGCTTTTGTTGGATTTCTCAGCAGAAACAATGCTGGCACGGAGACAGTGGCACAACACCTTCAAAGCTTTGAAGGAGAACTTCCAACCAAGAATTATATATCCTGCAAAACTATCTCTACAATGAAATTAAGACATCTGCAGATAAACAGAAACAGAAACTCAGAGAATCTGTAAAAACCAAACCAAAGCTACAAGAAATACTGAAAGACTCTCTTGGCTTAGAACAAAACCACTAACTTTATGTTTTAGAAGCAAATACATGACATATCACCCAGAATCCTACTGAGTCAGGGAAGGCTCCAAACTCAATCAAAGCTATAACAGTGAAATAAATAATCCAATGATCATATCATGAAAACTATGATGTCATCATATTAAAAAGAGGGACGTACTACAGTCGTTGTAGTCCTCCCAGATGGAGAAAAAGTTGATATGAATTGTAGTAATTAAAACTGGGTTTATGCAGAGCTTATTAAGGGGGATCTCAGGGGCAGCCATAAAGCACAATAAAGATGCAACATATCAAATCAAGAAACGTAATACAGAAATCTCAACCACCACAAAATCAACCTGGAAAAAGGAGAAAAATCAACTCACAAAGAAGAATGTCCCAGAACAGATTAATAAGAAAAAACGAGAAAACACCAACACAAAAATGAATATATCACAATGGCAGCACTAAACACATACCTACCAATAATCACACTGAATGTGAATGGACTGAATGCTCCAGTAAAGAGACATCGAGTGACATCATGGATTAAAAGACACGACCCATCCATATGTTGCCTACAAGAAACTCACCTTAGACTTAAAGATAGGAACAAACTGAAAATTACAGGGTGGAAGAATATATATCAAGCTAACAATACACAAAGAAGAGCAGGTATGGCAATTCTAACTTCAGGTAAAATAGATTTTAATGTAAAACCCACCATCACGGACAAGAATGGACACCATTTATTGCTGAAAGGTTTAATACATAAACAGGACTAACAACATTAAATATTTAAGCACCTAATATTAGATCACCTAAATACATCAAAGAAATACTGACTACACTCAAAAATGAGATACATCACTCCATGATAATACTTGGAGACTTCAACACTCCACTCTGAACACTGGACAGATCGTCTAGAAAAAAGCTCAGTAAAGACACAGAAGACTTTACTGCCACAATTAACCAACTAGACCTCACTGACATATACAGAACTTTCTATCTATCAGCAAACAACTACACCTTCTTCTCCAGTGCATGTGGAACATTCTCCACAATAGACTATGTGTTAGGACATAAAGCAATTCTCAACACAATCCATATCACTGAATTAATGCAAAGCATCTTCTCAGATCATACAGCCATAAAAGTCAAAATCAATAGCAGAAAAAACATAGATAGAAAGTGGAACTCATGGAAACTGAACAACATCTTGGTCAAAAAGCCATGGGTTACAGAAGGAATCAAAGATGAAATACAGAAATTTACGGATTCCAATGAGAATGAAAACACTTCCTATGAGAACCTATGAGATACAGTGAAAGCAGTGCTCAGATGTCACTTTATCTCCATAAATGCACACATCTGGAAAGAAGAAAGAAACCAAATCAAAGAACTAACCCTACACTTGAACAAGCAGAGAGAGAACAGAGGAACCCCTCGGCACCAGAAGAAAACAGATGATAAAGATTAGAACAGAACTAAATGAATTAGAGAATAGAAGAACAACTGAAAAAACTGAAAAGACCAAAAGCTGGTTTTTTGAAAAGATCAACAAAACTGACAAACCGTTGGCTAAACTTACTAAAGAAAAGCAGGAAAGGAAACAAATAACCCAAATAAGAAATGAGAGGGGAGTTGTCATAAAAGATCCAAAAGAAATCAAAAATATCATAACAGAATACTGTGAAAGACTGTACTCTAACAAATTTGAAAACTTAGAGGAAATGGACAAATTCCTGGATTCGTTATCACCTACCAAAATTATCACAAACCGAAGGAGAGCAACTTAATAAACCTATCACAAAGGAAGAGATTGAAAAAGTCATCAAAAACTACCAACGAAAAGAAGCCCAAGCTCAGATGGCTTCACTGCAGAATCCTACCAAGCTTTTAGAGAACAGTTATCTCCAATACTACTGAGACTGTTTCACAGTATAGAAAGGAATCTAATACTCCCAAATTCATTCTATGAAGCCAGCATAACCCTGGTACCAAAGCCAGGGGAAGACCCAATCAAAAAGGAGAACTACAGATGAATATCACTCATGACTCTAGATGCAAAACTCTTCAATAAAATTCTTGCCAGTAGAATACAATATATCAAAAAAATGATCCATCATGACCAAGCTGGATTCATACCAAGGATGCAAGGCTGGTTCAACATCAGAAACACAATTACGGTGATCAACCACATAAATAACACAAAAGACTAGAATCACCCGATTTTGTCTATTTGTTGATGCAGAAAAGGCATTTCATAAAGTCCAACACCAATTCATGCTAAAAACTCTCAGCAAAATAGGAACAGAAGGCAAATTCCTCAATGAAATAAGAGCCATTTATACAAAGCCAACTGCCTACATCATCCTGAATGGAGAGAGACTGAAACAGTTTCCCTTGAGAACAGGAACTAGACAAGGATGCCCATGCTCACCTCTCCTATTCAACATTGTACTAGAAGTTCTAACCAGAGCAATTAGACAAGACCAAGAAATAAACGGCATTTGCATCAACAAAGAAGTAAAAATCTCCCTATTTACAGATGATATGACTGTATACACAGAGAATCCCAAAGAATCCACAAGTAAACTTCTCAAACTGATAGAATTCTGAGTTCAGCCAAGTCTCAGGATACAAGATAAACATAAGTAAGTCAGTAGGATTCCTTTATACCAACAATGAGATTATTAATGAAGAAATCACCAAATCAATACCATTTACTATGATAAAGTACCTAGCAATAAATCTAACCAGAGAAATAACAGACCATTACAAAGAGACCTACAAGTCCTTACCACAAGAAACTAAGAGAGACTTACATAAATGGAGAAACCTACCCTGCTCATGGATAGGAAGACTTAAGTTGTGAAAATGTCTATTTTGCCCAAAGCAATCTATTTATACAATGCAAACCCAATACAAATTCCACTGACATTTTTTAATGAGATGGAGAAACAAATTACCAACTCTGTTTCGAAAGGGAAGAAGTCCTAGAGAAGTAAAGCACTACTGAAGAAGAAGAACACACTGGGAGGCCTCTCATTATCCGACGTCAGAACCTATTACACTGCCACAGTAGTCCAAACAGCTGGTACTGGTACAAAAAGAGACAGATAGATCAATGGAACAGAACTGACACCTGAGACATGACACCATCTTCCTATGAACAGCTGATATGCAACAAAGGCCCTAAGACATTAAACGGGGGAAAAAAACAATCTCTTCAACAAATGATGCTGGCAAAATTGGATATCCATCTGCAAAAAAACTGACACAAGACCCGTATCTTACACCATATACAAAAACCAACTCAAATTGGATAAGTCAAGTGCCATCAAGTTGGATCAAACTGGATAAAAGACCTAAATATCAATTCTAAAACAATAAAGCTCACCCAAGAGAAAGTAGGAACAACAATGGAAGTTTTAATACACAACACAGACAGACTTCAAAATCTGTCAAACAAACCACAAACAACAGAAGAGAAAATAGATAAATGGGAACTATTAAGAATCAAAAACTTCTGCTCATCTAAAGAGTTTATTGATAGAATTAAAAGGCCACCTACAGAATGGGAAAAAAATAGTGGGCAACTACATGTCAGACCGACGCCTGATCTCTGTAATCTGTAAGGTACTACAAAATATCAATATGAAGAAGATAAATAATCCAATTAAGTATTGGGCAAAGGAGATGGACAGACGCTTCTCTAAAGAGGAGATCCAGGCAGCCAAAAAACACGCTCATGATCATTAGCTAATAAAGAAATTCAAATCAAAACTACAATAAGATACCATCTCATTCCAACAAGGTTGGCCATGATCAAAAAAAAAAGACGCAAAACAAAAAGTGCTGGAGACGCTGTGGAGAAATTGGAACTCTACTACACTGTTGGTGGGATTGCAAAATGGTACAACCTCTTTGAAAACCAATCTGATGCTTCCTTAAAAAGTTGGACCTAGATATACCACTTGACCCAGTAATTCCACTGCTCAGAATATGTCCTACAGAATCAAGGCCATTCACACTAACTGGTACGTGCACATAAATGTTTATGGCAGCACAGTCCACAACAGCAAAAAGATGGCATCAACCCATATGCCCAACAACAGAGGAATGGATACGTAAACTATGGTATATATACTCAATGGAACACTGTGCAATGATAAAGAACAATGATGATTTTAGGAAACATCTCATAACCTGGTTTCAACTGGGAGGACATTATGCTGAGTGAAAGTAGTCAGTGACAAAAGAACAAATATGGTAAGAGACCCGTACGATAAGAACTTAAAAACAGACTCATTCATAGAAGAAAAGACTCTTTGACAGCTGCAAGGGTGGGGAAGGAGGGAGGACGAGGGCAGGAGGGTCTAGATTAGATAGTTGATAGAACTTTGGTTGGGTGAAATCTGTGACAGCATACCTCAGAAAGAAGACCAATATTAACTGGACTTCAGCATAACATGTGTACTCCTCCCATCTTAATCCAATATTACAAGGACAGTGTCATGGATTGAACTGTGTCCCCCAAAAAATGTATGTGTTGATTTGAATCGGTTTGGCATTCCAACATGGTGCCCTTCCTCCCATGTGTTGTGAATCCTGCCTCTGTGATACTGATGATGAAGAATGGTTTGCAGTTGTGTTAGTGAGGCAGGACCCAAGCTACAAGCTTGTGGAATATAAGGGAGAGAAGTAAGGAGAGGAAGTTGGGAACCTCGTACCACCGAGAGAGAAGCACCAAGAGCAGAGCACGTCCTTTAGACCCGAGGTTCCTGTGTCGAGATGCTCTCACTGGATGTGGACTTAGCCTACCGGACTGTGATAAATTCTCCTACTGAATGGACTTATAATTTGTAAATGGATTTGTGGCTTACCGGACTGAGACAATAAAAGCTTCTCTACATGAAACCTTCCACTCATGGTATTTTCCATCAGAGCAGTACCGGTGACCAAGACAGAGTAGCTGGGGCAGGGCCAGAGATCATGCCCTCAGGGGAAGCCAAGGCTAACTGGCACAACTAGCGTTTTGCTAAGACAGCCCTCTGCACCCCACATTTGTGAGTGGCATCTGGGGTCTTAAAGGCTGCCAAGCTGCCATCTGAGGGTACAGCAAATGGTCCCAACTCAGCAGGAACAGATGATCACCAAGGACCAAAACAACATAGGGGAAAGAGAACCCAAAAGACAGAGAGACACATGAGTGGGTGACTACACTGACTTGTGACTGGAAGAACCACATGGTGCCTGGCCACCACCAGTGATAGCTGTCATGGAGCTCACAAAGTTGAGTCTTGCTGACAACACAAGAATAAAGAGGGGTGCACCCTGAGATCTCCATGAAAAGACAACTGATGGTCCACGGGCCTCAGAGTTCCTCTGAGAGAATGGCCCTGGGCCCTGATGCTGCTCCTGTCCATAAATCACAATGGAAGTCAATTCTCCGACAGGAATCAACTGGACTTGGCAACACAGGGTGACCATATCATATACAGATGCATATGGTTCTATGCATCTGTAGAATCTCATCCTACTGACCTCTTACTGGAGGAAGGGGAGTGGGTAAAGAGGAAGGGACAGGAGTTAAGACATGTATAGAGCAGAGAGGAAGAGCGTGCTGTCACCAGGCAGGGAGAGCTGTGTGAGCTGCATATAGGTGGGCTTGCAAGTTTATATGGGAATGTACATTTTCACTCAATCATTACAAAAAAAAAAAAAGGCACCTACGATTCAGCTTCAGAAGTAACACAACATCACTTCTGTCACAATCTGTTACTCAAAACCAGTGACAGGGTCAGCTATATCCAAACAGAAAGGAAAAGCACTCCACCTCATGATGAGGGCAGTGGCAAAGACCTTTCAGCCATCTTTAACCTACCACAAAATGCATTCTGGGAAGTACCAGTCTACTCTGACCTACAGCTCCAGTCACACTGGTCATCTCCCCAAATGCCCTCCGCAGCTCCTCGATGTTTACAAGATAAAGTCCACCTTCCTTCCTGTGCTGGCCAACCTGGTCCAACTCAGCCTACTGCCCAGGCACCTTATCTTCCAGTCAATAAAACACTCGCTGATCCTTTTTTGGAAACTCTGGTGGTGTAGTGGGTTAAGTGCTACATCTGCTAACCCAAAGGTCAGCAGTTCAAATCCACCAGCTGCTCCTTGGAAGCTCTCGGGGGCAGTTCCACCCTGATCTTTGGGGTCGCTGTGAGTCGGGCCCAACTCAGTGGCAGTGGTTTGGTTTGTTCCCTTTCTACTACCAAGCGCCGAGGTCTCTTCTTAGACGGTTTCTGCTTCAGAGGCACTTTTCCCCTTTTGTCACTTTCAAGAAAATTTCCACTCATCTTTCAAAACCAAGTTTAGATCCCAAGAAAGCTTCCCCAAGAAGTTAGCTGTTGCTTTCTCCCTCGGGTCTTAGCCCTTGGGGTTTAAGAAAGCTCTCGTTTTGCAGCATGTAATTGGTTCCCACTAAAACTCACTGAACATAAACCTCATAAAAACAGAGACCACGATTTCATAGTAAATATGGGGGGAAAGTGGCTGAATCTTTCACAAAGAAATGTAAAGTGATGATAGTAAGTTTATATAGATAAGTATTAAACACATAATACATGCCCACTGCCATAGAGTTGATGGCTAAAACTGTAACTCTGTGAAGAAATCTTATCACATTGAATAAGTCAAGCACTATGTTTTGGCACAGTTCTCCCACTAAACTATATGTGAGCATCACACTTTGTATGTGAATTTCACAGCCCAATCGCGGTGATGGGTATTTTTTCAGAAATACTGAAGGACTTCCTGGGTTTCCTAAGCACCTCTCTTCATCCTTTGCCATACCAATCATCATCTCTTGACGCCCCTTTTCCCTGGGAAGTGTCCCTCATCAATTTTCTCAAGTACCAACTGCCTTAATTCTACAGGAAGTCACCCGCCAGCAGCTTAGGGTCTGAGTGAAGAGCTCCTGACACCACTCTTATCAACCTGATGAGATCCTTCATCTTTCCAAGAACTTCAGTTCTACTTTTCAAACCCTTCTTGGTACACTTTCATGCTGAGACCACCAGGGAGAGACTAACAAGCGGACACCTGGGCTCCACAGATGAGAATCTATGCCAGTGTTGCTGCGAGCACCAGTTTTCAGCAGCAAACACTTTCACGCCTTCCTGTGTGGCCCCATCATGCTGAGGGCTAAAGTTCTGAAGTTTCAGAAGGACTCTGCTCCCTCCAACACAGAAGACGCCATTTTTTGTATTAAATTCCAGTTGAAACCACACGTGGCAGTTATGCTATGACGTGTTGTAATGAAGGTTGACAGGAAACGCCAACAGGTGCACAGCAACAGACGCAAAGCACTGTGCTGAGCCGGGGGAGAGGTCTGTCGGGGGGGAGCTCCGAGGGAGGGGACTATTTGTTCGGCGTCTTGAGACTAAGAGTTTTCACTGTGAACTAGGGTAAAGCACATGCTGAGCAGAGACAACACCACGTAGAGTTCAAGGGTGTCAACGTGTGCGGCCTCTCGAGCACAGTGAGGGACTGTTGCAGCTATACAGCTCCACTGAGATGGGGGCTAGGAGGACCAAGATAGCCCTCAGACTACCTGAGGCCAGACGGTTCTTTGTCGCAGAGGCTGCCCCGGGCACTGCAGATGGCTGAGCACCACCCCTCAGTTCTGAGTCCACTCTGCCGATGCCAGCAGGCTCCTCCCTCCACTCCTGAAATCAAAAATGTCTCCAGACACAGTGCCAAATGCCCACTGGGGGGAAATCACCTAGGCTGAGAGCCTTGGTGCAATGTAAGCTCCACAGAAGCTTGTGTGCCCAGAGCCAACTCTGAACCCTAAGGCGACCCTACAGGACAGAGCAGAACTGCCCCTTAGGGTTTCCTGGGCTGAAGTCTTTACAGAGGGGAGGAATCACCAGGTCTCTTCTCCCTCTGCAACACTGGTGGGTTGGACTGCCAACCCTCTGGTTCATAGCCTGGCAGTGAGTCCCTGTGCCACCAGGGCCCCTTCCTCAGGCTAGAGAGAACGCCAAGCAGACAAAGAATAGATGTTTGTTGAACAAATAAATGAGGACTCAGAGGCAAAGAAATTAAAACATGAAAAGGATTAACGAGAACCAAAGGCATTTTAACAAAAAGAAGGAAGTTGAAGGAGCTTGCAATGAATTCAGAAATAAAGGTCATCATCAGAGATTCAGATGAAGCAGCGAGTTTGAGGTTTGAGAGGAATGGAGAAGGATCAGAAGAACAGCCCGGGGAAGCTTGCAAATCGACTCCAAGTCACTCACCCATTGTTGGGGTACACGAAAAACGGAGGGGGCCCACAGGGCTTCCTGTCTTATTTTAAGAGCTATACATTTCATGTGGAAACCCTAGTGGCAGAGTTCATTAAGTGCGGCAGCTGCTGATCAACAGATCAGCAGTTCAAATCTGCCAGGTGCTCCCTGGAAACTCCACGGAGCAGTTCCACCTTGTCCTGTGGAGTTGTCACAACTTGGAATCAACTTGACAGCAGCGTATTTGGTTTGGGGTTTTCTGTTTCATATAGAAACCCCAGTGGCGTAGAGGTTAAGAGCTATGGTTGCTAAGCACACTACGGCAGTTCGAATCCACCAAGTGCTCCCTGGAAACCCTATGACCCAGTTCTGCTGCGACCCACAGAGCTGCTGTTAGTCAGCATTGACCTGACGGCAGTGGGTTGCGTACTTCCCGCGTTATCAGGACTGAAAAAACACTTCTGGCTCTTCTACTTCCAATGGCTGGCATTTCCATTAAAGTAGATTTCTAAAGGAGCTGATAGAAAACAGAACAGGCAGAACACGCACAGGGCAGCTGTGAAAGCGGTGCAGTCACCACAGGAGACGCAAAAGAGGAGAAGCTGGGACACACTATGGCAAGGCAACTCCCACCTCACCTGCCAGGCCTGTCTCTGGAACCCACTGAGGTTACTGCTGCCCCGGCCTCTACCTAAAACAGCCCCAGATCTCAGTCCCACAACCAAATCCTTAGCCATCCAGGAAGGTGCTCCCCGCCCCTCTTCCACGAAGCCTCCAGAGGCCTCCCTGAGGGGTGGCCTGCAGCTTACCACCACAGGGGTCTCTGTTCTGAGTGCTGCCCCCTCGGTGTGCTCAGCCTCACCGTGTTCGGCTGTTCAGCAGCCTCCAGGGGTGACATCTTGGCCCCTCAGGTAGAGGTGACGATCCCTGCAGTCAGGAGTCACACCTGCCTTCTTCCTTAGTCCAGGTGGGGCTGTGTGGGAAGAAGGGCAGAGGGACTAGGTCACGTGTCATCCCTCAGTGGAGAGCCACTCCAGTCAGTCACCTGTTTAATTTCAATCCAGATTAATGATCTGCTAATGACTTGGCCGTTTCTACACGACTGTGTCAGTGACACAAAGCTTGATTTACCTAAAAACCATTCATTCGCTTTGTCTCTACATCTCTAGGGGGGTCCAGCTGTGCAGTGTTGAAGCATCTGGCAGCTAACCGAAAGGTCAGCAGTTCTAATCCACCAGCCGCTCCTAGCTGCTCCTTGGGAACCCTACGGGGAGATGGATGGAAGACATACTTGCATCGTGAGTCTCTATCCTTCCATGTCCCCGTCCCCGTCCCCATCACTGCAGATGTAGTTCAGTAAAATCAGCAGACTGATAAAATGTGTATGTCGGGGAAGGGGTGTCATTTAACTCTGAGAACTTTAAAAAATAGAAATCTTGAACTAGAGGGCAGAATAACATTCTCTAAAATAAACAGAGGAGGCACCCTGGATGGTAACAACTTCACGGAGCTCCAGGAATAGCAGGGACAGGCTGTTCTGTGCCGACGGTGCCTGAGCCAGCGTTCCCAACACTCAGCATGTTAACTTAGCATCTTAGTCAAGACGGTGGCACTCTTTACAGCCCTTAGAGCATTACCTCCCCAAGCATTCACCCTAAGTGCTGTTGATTTAAAAAATAAAAGATCCCAGGTACTACACATTGCACTTAGCAACTACCCAACCATGTTATTTCCTTCCTGTCTAATGTAGTTGTTCTATTTTTCTATAGAAAGGGCTTCAGCTATTTTCAAATTTTAGCCTCCCTCCAAATTAACCTGGCTTTTATCTGTTTTTAACAGTCAAACAAGCGAAGAACACGAATGAGGTAAGGCCTCCAACTAGCTTCTAAAGAACCAGATGCAAAAGCTTTTCCTTCACAGGCATCATTTAAAATGGCAAATTGTTCAGACAGGAGGTACACGGTGCGGGGCGCAGGAAGGGACGAGAGGAGGGGCTTTACCCCGGACAAAACAAGGTCAGGGGTAGGTCTGCTGGACACAGCGCATCTCTTCCTGCCCCTACTGCCTTAGTCATTCATTCATTTATGCAATGATTATTACAGAGGTTCCAAGGGATTACTGAACAAATCCAACAAGAACCTGCCCCAAGGGGCTTACGTTCCAGTGGAAGTTAAACAAGTACATTAGTTAATTCCTTGAATTCATTCATTCCGCAGATAACTACTGATTATGTCACGTGTCAGTCACTACGCAGACTTCACAGCAGATGAGGCATGGGCAATCATCACTGAGCAAGACAGCAAGATGCTTGCCTTCGAAGGCTTACGTCTGAGTGGAAGTTAAACAAACAAACTAGATGATCTCAGAGAGTGACGAGTACCAAGAAAAATGCAACTCAGACATCGTGACGAACTCGAGGGCTGACGGGCCTGCTAACAAACAGGGGTCCCGGAAGGCGTGTCTGGGAGTACACCTGAGCCAAGACCCACCCGGGGCAGCCAGCGCGGTGCCAGCCTTCCCCGTCATGAAGTTCTCCCTCGATCCGTCCGACGCCCCTGCCCCGTCGGGCACTAGCCAGGCCGTCTGACCCAGGTCTCCCCACGTGCTGTCCTATCCCCACCAAAGGTCACCATCTCTTGGAGGGCAGGGTGGAGAAGCACGGGGCTGCCCGGCGGGGTGGCTGGGTGGGGGGCTCCCGGCTGACGCTGGCCCCACCAGAGCCTGGGTTTTGTCAGGGAGACAGGAGGTGCGGGGGGCGTCCTGGGGGGGCGCCTAGACACCTGGCCGAGCTGAACACCACAGAGATTTTGTGCGGAGATGCTGACGGGACCGCTCCACCAGACTCCCCACACAAGGCCACGACGGGCTGCGCCGAGGCCACCGGCCGGGCCGCCGGCGCGCTGGGCCGCGCCCAACTCGGCCACAGGTCGCGGGGCCCCGGGAGGCCCGCGCGGGGGGCGGGGCCACGACGCCGCGCCTGCGCAGCACAGCGCCCGCCGCGGCGCTCCCCAGCGCTGCGCCGGAACTGCGCCGGCGCAAGGCGCCCGGCGCTAAGAGGCGGGGCCGCGTTGCGCCGCGCGCAAAGCTGGGGCAAAACCCGGACGGGATAGGGCGTGGGGCAGGGTGCTGGGACGTCCGGGCGTCGGCCCACTGCGCCTGCGCGCTGCCCGCCGGCCGGGGCGGCTGGGGGGGGCGGGGCGGGGGCAGGTGCTGCCTCTTTGCCTCCTTGTCCCTTGGCGCCTCCCGGACATCGCCCGGGTCGCCGGCACCATGAAGATCTGGACCTCCGAGCACGTCTTTGAGTGAGTTTGGGGGTAGGCGAGCAGGTGCCGCCGGCAGTCAGGACGAGGCGGAAGTGCCCTCCGGAAGCGTCCCCCCATCGGGCCTAGCCAGGAGACCCGAGCCTGTTCACCGCCCAGGCTTCTTGGGGCAGGGGCCCCAAGGTCACCACCCCGTGGGCAGGCCCAGTAGAAAAGGCTCCGGCCCCCGAGGCCCCCGCCACGGGCGCCGTGGTGCCAGAGAAGGAGCCACTTCCTGCCTTTCCCACCCTGGAGCCGGAGAAGCCTGCTGGGGCTGCGGGGGCGTCGCAGAGCACGTGGGCTTGACAACACTCGTGGTCTCAGGGTTGGTCCCCATTTGCGACTTCCAGCCTTGTAAAACCTTTGACAGCCGTAGACCCGAGGATGGCAGAGGAAGGCGTGGGCTTTGGGAGAGTCTGGCTGGCTGGGCTCCCTTTGGGTGGAGTCGGTAGCTCGGTATGTGAACTCGTGGTGAACACAGGCCCCGGGGATGCGGAACCTCGGCCATAGCTCGTTGGCCTAAGAAGCCAGCCTTGGATTGGGAAAACAGAGTTTAGCTCTGACTCTCCACGACGTGTGACCTTGGCATCTGAGAGATGGGGATGCCGGACAGTGTTGTTAGAGCCTGCCTGTCCGTGCCAGGTGGCTTCGGCACGACGTTCAGTAGTACACTTTGATTTGTGTGAAAGGTTTGGTAATAGAAATAGGCCCTAAACCAGCTGGATGTTAGGAGTCAAAATTCTTGCAGGTTCCATGAAGTCCATGTACAGAAGAATCCCAAGTATAAGCAGCTATAGCATTTTTCTCGCACATAAGTGATCCATTTCCTGTCTAGTCCATCATTTCTTCACCAATTGGAGGTGGCCCTTTCGTCATCAACACTATCGGGACTTGTATGTGGATGATTTTCCACACTGCCTTCTGTGTCCCATTGATCTTGGTAACGTGGCCACGGTGTTTGGTGGTTCTGCATTCTATTTCACTTGAGTTCTCAGAAGTGTTTCTGAAAGCAGTTCTGAAAGAAGTTGAAATGTTTTTACATGATGGGCGAATCAGACAGACCCAAAGGCCTGCTCTGTACTGGGAAGTACAGAACGTTACAGTCACAAGGAAGCTCTTCTCTCTCATGGTTCGGGGGTAGGGAGGACCATAATTTTGTAGTCTTTCTGATGTTCTTTAATACTGCCTTCCCTCCTCAGTTTCAGCCCTTGGATGATTTCTGTCCACTGTATTCTTGCTAGGAATGCTTCAGGGGTTCTTGACACTGTCACCTTAGAACTGTCCTCTCCCTTGTCACCTCTGACCCTTTCCTGTTGGGCCTGTCCGTTTTCCACCTTTCTACTCTTTTTGCTTTTTTCTTCAGCTGTTGCTTGCCCTTCTGCCCTTCAGTGTAAATGTCCAGTAACCGCCTGCTGTCAGCCTTCCATCTGAAGTATCATGGGTCATTCTTAAATCTCTCTCTGTGTTACAGATCTCTCTGAGATTCAGTGAAGCCTCTGGGCTTCACAGTGCCATAGACAGTGTCCCTGTTTGGGGAGAAGTCCTGCTGTTTCTTTTCCCCAGATAATCTGGGCTATTTGCTCCAAGCCCCTGCTGATCTGTGGCACCCACATCTGTACCTTCAGCTCTCGCGTGATCTTCAAACCTTTCTATTCAGGTGCTC
The DNA here is from genome assembly GCA_028571685.1 of Heterohyrax brucei. Lineage (NCBI taxonomy): Eukaryota > Metazoa > Chordata > Mammalia > Hyracoidea > Procaviidae > Heterohyrax > Heterohyrax brucei. Next base: position 87,519,636 of record CM053156.1, on the reverse strand, counting down.
ACCAAGCCTCTTTACCCATAGGTCTCGGGGCGCGTCACACTCTGCATCCCTGAAAGGAAGTCCTCGTCTCCCTTTCCCATTTCTCTTCTCCTGCACTTTCATCTTGAGGAAGGTATGGTCTAGCAGCCACCTCTAAGTGGCCATTCTGTGTCTCACCCATCTTGGGGTACAAAGGAAGCCTGGCATGCAGTTGGTGCCCTGTTGAATGTGCTCATTGGTTCCTTCAGAAACCTTGCGTGCCCCTTGTGTTGTGGACGTTGTGCGGAGGGCTGAGGGATTTGGGGTGGGTGAAGCAGACAGTGTGGCCCCCTTGGCTGCATTAACAGTGTGCTCACCTCGTTTGCTCATAGGTGAGAAACCGTGTGGGTTGGTAAGTCAGTAAGCAGCGGGCAGGTTCTTCCAGCTCGCCTTTGGTGCTGTGGCCCCCATGGCTGTCGGCTTTTCCTTGTGAGATCTTTTTCACGTAGCTCTGTAAGAGTTCGTAGTTAATAACACGGTTAGATAATCGCCAGAGGCCTGTTACTCACCGTATACCGTTGTAACGTTTGAGCTAGTTAACGTGTCCGTGAGAAGTCCAAGTCCAGGCTGAGTCGACATGGATGTTTCCAGGTTGGCTCAGAGCAGGGGAGGGACTAAGTCACAAATAATGCATAACCACCCTGAAGGTACACAATTACTGATTTTTTCGAGGGGTAAAGGAAAGAGATAAGCCTGTGGAAGTCAGCTAAGCGTGGTATGTGGCTGGATGAAGAAGGGGGAAAGGTTCACCTGATCTTCAGTTTAGATAGTTGCCTTGGTAACAATCAGAGTGCTGGGCCTATATAACTTTTCTTTATGGGATCTGGTAGATTTACGAAGCAGTTCCGTGTATATACACCTCCGGTGATCCCTCAGTAAGGCTTGAGATTGAAAGCAGAATGCAGCTTACTTGTAGATTATCATAAAGAACATGAAAGCATTAAAAACGATGTTATCCACTGGTTTTCCAGAGTTCTGGGAAGTGGATACAGCTGAGATTTTCCTTGTGTCGGCAAGATGTGATTGTCTGTCTGAGTTCTCCGGAGAGTTGAAATATAGTGGCGTGTACCTGTTTTGCTTTTAGAAAAATAAAAGTATTGCTGTAGTTTCTGACTCACTGGAGCTTGAAACCTCCTCTCCAGGTCTGACCTTGTCCCTTCTGTGAGTGAGGACAGTATGAACACAGGGATGAGACTTTGAGACAGGCGGATTGAGGTGCCCCAGCACTCACTGTGGTTAACAAGAGGCTCATTCAGGAAGGCTGTTTTTCTACAAGCATCTTATTCCCGTAAGCTATAAAGTGATCAAATGTATATCACACTTGGAATCACCCAGAGACCTGCACCTTTCCGAGAAAAGTCAATAGGCTGCATGTCTTCAAAGGACATGATAGCCTTTGTGTTGCAATCCTGGGTGGCGGGGATGCTTGGTAGGTTAAGAGGGAACATTGGCAAGCAGCATGTGAGGAGGGCCACAGGAAAGTGCTAAAGGTATCGAGGGGCCTTTTTAAAGAGGTCGGAATCAGTCCTTTAAGAGACAGCAGTGGCTGAAAATGGGCTTGGAGAGCCACTGGTGTTTATGACCTCAACAGAGAGAAAAGTGTATTTTTCATATAATGGTATTTAAGTCAGTAATGTGTTGGGTCTTTTTGTAATAATGACAACAGTTCATAGTGCCTGTTAAGTTCCCTTCCTCTTATTGCTTCTTTGTACCTTCATAGATTTGGGGTGCAGTTAGAGAGTCAACCATGTAATAATCAGTGTTGGCAGCTTATTTCTATAGAATATAAATTTTTTATGCATTATTATGAGTCAGTGATGATTCTTCTGTATGAAAAGTGGGTTGCAGTAAACAGGAAGTCCTTTTGTAGGGACTGAACCATGATGGTCTTCCTGCAAGCCAAGTTGATCATCACAGACATCAGCTTTACCACATAGCTGGGAGCTGCAGAGATACGTCTTTAAAATGTAGTGTGATCCCTAAAATCTTCATTTGGCTGATGTCTCCAGAAGTTATTTTTCATAGGTAACACTAATTGAACTGCAGTTCAACTGCATTTGTTCATTTCCCTAAGAAAAGAATAATAGGTTATAGAAATTGTATAAGATGTGCATGTATTTTTAAACTTTGGGTGCTTTTGGTTTGTGCTGGCAGCCACCCGTGGGAAACAGTAACAACAGCTGCCATGCAGAAGTACCCCAACCCCATGAACCCCAGCGTGGTGGGCGTCGACGTCCTGCACAGACACGTGGATCCCTCTGGGAAGCTGCACAGCCACCGGCTTCTCAGCACCGAGTGGGGCCTGCCCTCCATCGTGAAGTCGGTGAGCGGGTCTCTCCCTGCAGAAACGCAGCTGCTGGGAGAAGTTTCTAAACCACATTAGAATTTCAAATAGGTTTGTGGGAGCACATTCTGAATGTCATTTCTGCATCAGTCCAAATTGTATTATAATAAACTTGAGTTATGAGTGTATCATGCATTGGAAATATTATTACAGCCTTCATGAAGGCACTGATAGAAACCTCCTGAAGGAAGCCAGCTAGCACTGCGTGATCAGAAAGGAGTTCCATCTGCTCTTTTTGCTTTGCCAGCCCCTCGAGACCAGTACTGAGATGGACTGTCAGGCCCTGCCTGCCCGCTGACAGCAGCTGTGGTCAGGGTGGTGGCACAGGAAAGGAGAGAGTGCCTTCTGAGGCCATGGCTGTGGCACATTCGTTCCAAGTTTTGGGCCCGCTCCCAGTGACCAGAGCTGCTGAGTTAGGAGCGAGCAGGTGTTGTGAGCTGACGTGTAACCAGGAGGAAGCTGGAACACCAGTGTGTTGTGTGACAGAAGCACTGGTGTGATGAGTGTACCCCGTCCCCTGTAGAGGTTCTCTCTAGAAAGTTGATCCACTGGGAAAACACAGGTGCCTGCGTCTGAGCAGGAGGTCATCAGTGGCTTCCTCTGCCCAAACCACCCTGTCAGGTAGTGGAGGTACAGCTGAGCAGGCGAGGCTGGCACCTACAGTCGGCACAGGGTGCCCTCCATCACCGGATGGCAGGTGGTCTGTGAAGCCTGGGGCCCCCACAGCCTCTCTAGGAAGATACCTGCAGTTGCTCAGGACTCTGGTCTTCTTTAGATGACAAGTTTACCCACACCCCAACTTCCCCAGTTCAGTTTCTCTGCCCCTTGTCACTGGGGTGTCCATTAGTGGTGGCTTGGCTCCTCATGGCCTCTGGGAAAGGCTCTGTATCTGGGAGTCCCCACACCTCCCGCAGTCAGTCCCTCCCCTCTCAGGTGGGCCTCCTTTCTGAACTTTGTTTCCTCGTGTTTTTGTGAAGCAGGTGTTTAGTGAGAGGTGCAACGCATTGACCTTCAGACTGACACACTGACAGACTTGGTAGGAATCCCTCCTCTGCTGGCTGCTAATTCTGAATGTCTCACCTAGATCATTGGTGCAGCCAGAACCAAGACATACGTGCAGGAGCATTCCGTGGTGGATCCCGTGGGGAGGACGATGGAGCTGAAATCCACTAATGTAAGTGTTGCTCATCGGTTGGGACTTGGCACCACTGGGCTTCATCTTTCCTCGTTCTTGTAATTGGCTTACAGAGGAATGTGTGTTCTTCATGGGCTTCAGAAAACCAGCGCGCCCTGCTGTGTTTTGCTTGGGGATGACTTCCCCTCCTACTCCACAGTTCCAGCTAGTTCTTGAGGGGAAAAAGGCCACTGTCAAAATGAATTCAGGGATATGTACACAATGTCGGGACGGCACTTGGCTTGGCTGGTGTTACTATAGTTTTCTCAAGTGTGTTGATTTTATTAAGAAATCAGCAGTGAACAATGGAATTTAAATTCTGTTGTAGCAATGTCTGAGTGATATATTTATTGTTGAGTCTTTGTTTTCTCCATACATAGGTAGTAAGATTTTGGGTTTGGAGTTAATTTTGGAAATATTTTTCATCTTAGTTTCTAGAGTGACTTGACTGTATTTGGTTTTTTGTTTGTTTGTTTTTGTTACATAGATTTCATTTACAAATATGGTTTCAGTAGATGAGAGACTGACATATAAACCACATCCTCAGGACCCAGAAAAGTAAGTAAAAATTGTTTTTAACGAATGCACCGAGTATTTCTTTTAAGAAAATGAAAACTGGGTCATTCTGGAGCTCTACCGACATGCTCTGTCCTAGAACCATTCTAACTCAAGAGGCCCTCATCACTGTGAAGGGGGTCAGCCTCAGCAGCTACCTGGAAGGCCTCATGGCGAGCGCCATCTCCTCCAACGCCAGCAAGGTGAGTCAGCCTCCTCCACTGCTCTGTGGGCCCCGGGCTGCACCTGTGCTTGTCCTTGAAAGCCAAGTCTCCTGCACCGAGAGCCCTGTAGTCCGAGGTGACTGTGGGCACAGGCTCTGGTCCAGAGCCTTACCAGAATGTCAGCCTTGGGCATTAGATGACCATTTCAGTGCCTCAGTTTCCCATCTGTGAAGTGAAGATTCATTGCCCATCCTGCAGGGTCTGTGTCAGGAGTACACAAGAGAACCTATGGAAGGCATGTGGCCCCGTGCTTGGTGTGAAGGAAGTGTGCCGTTAGCGTGTGTAGCTGTGTGTTATTGTTCACAGCAGCCTTGTTCGTTATCACACCCTCCCCCCATCTCTCTTAGGCACCTTTTCCTCAGTGTCCTCCCCATGAGGTTTTAATACCATAGGAACATGTATGTATAAATAAAAGAGTGAATTTTTTTTCATCTACCACTCCCAATCTAATTTTTGTCCCATTGGTCTCAAACAAGAGTCAGCTCCAAGAAGGATGCTCAGTGCGCTGTTTGTGATGCACACTGAGTGCACTCATTCCAGTCAGGAGAGACTGGATGCTTCCCTGCTGGGCAGAGTGCCAGGCTGGGTGGGGGCACAGAGGCCAGGAAGGTCGGGAGCAAGGCAGACACAGACCCTGTCTTTCTAGCTCTGGGTTCTGAGAAGGAAAGTCCAACAGAGATGTGGGAGGATCTGATGCAGTCGTGGCTGGGTGGGCGATAGGGTTCCTCACCTTGCTCCTGGTGAGTGCAGAAGGAGGAGTAGGAAGTCGTGAGGTTGCCAGAAAAAGCAGAGCAGACAAGATGAGCTGTACGTGCAAAGGTCCTGAGGCAGGAAGCGTGGGATTTTCTGTCTACAAGAGGGAAGGATGAGAAGAAGGGCAGGAACCAGATCCTGCAGAGCCTCAGGTGGGTTTTGGTTAAAATGTGGACTGTTCTGACACCCCAGAAATCAAGAGATAAGGAAGACATGACTATCAGTAAATTGTAGGTTCTTGTGAGAATATGTTTTGCATGCAGAATAAAAATCAGTGGACAGATCAGGCCAGATGCTGGAGGCATTTGATATTGGCTAAATAACTTAGGGAAGAAAAACTCAGGAACGATCCGTTCCCTGAGGCCAGTGTGGTTCCACCAGAAACGTTCCTCATCCTTCAGGCCTGCTGCCGATTTGCTGTGCTCCCACTTGTTAACCGTCAAAAACTGACTTTTTTTAAGGGCCGAGAAGCCATGGAATGGGTCATCCACAAATTAAATGCTGAGATTGAAGAACTTACAGCCTCAGCCAGAGGAGGCCTGAGGACCCCGATGGCAGCCGCAGCGTTGGTGGAGGAATGACAGCGAGGGGAGGCGTGCGGCCTCGGGTCCCCGTGCTCCGAGCTGGCAAAATATTTATTTGTTATTTAAGAAATACAAACATATTTTAGGTAGACTTTTTTTTTTTTAAATAAGCTGGAGAAAGTCTGTATGACTTTTGATAAAAAGAAAGTGATGCAGGGCTTCTCACTAAGGGATCATCTGAAAGTAGCATCTGAAATGACCTTCTGTTTGGAGGGCTCTAATGTGTCTGTGAAAATTGAACAATTTTTGAAAAAGGACTTAGAAATTGGTATTGGCACATCAAGTCTCCTGAAGGTAGAATTGGAAAGCTTTCCATGCATTGGACTCTACCAGGCATTGGACCAACCCCAGAACAAAGCAGAGCCTTCTCAGGTACACAGGCTGCCCCACAGTGCTGACACGGGGCAGCTCACTTCAAAGGAGATAAACTGTATACTTTGCAAAGCCATATTAATTCATATAAAATATTTTGCTCTGTGAACCGCCATTAAAATACAGTGCTTTGATTTGGTACTTTTAAATGATATTTTTGAAATGAAAATTATTTCCAAAGTAATATATGATTCCAACAGAAATGTGCTTTTTATTGTATTAAAGAGTACTATAATGATTTGCCAAGATTTTGTAACTTAGTGAAAGTATTAACTCCCTTGGATTTGCACTTCCAAAAGTCTTTGTGATTCAGTATGCTGTACTGTGGGCTGGCTCTGTTAACTGAAAAATAAAGTCATTACCTGAATTTTGCAGCACTCTAAACTTAAACAGAGGAACAGCTGTTCACATCTTTCAGCATTTCACATTTGCCTAACTTATAAATTGCCATGTGTCAAAATCATGGTTCTGTAATTGCTAAAGCATGATATGTCAGGTTATTTGAATATAATTACTTTTTGAAGTAATTGTGACCACAAAACATCTTTTTTACATGAAGAGCTGTACATCATTTGAAATTACTCAAACGATGTCTTGATGTGAAGCATAAATTCCAGGTACTTAATGTCTTTAGTAATACAGTACCACTGTGGGGTATAGGGGGCGGCGGGGAAGAAAAAGAATAAAAGAAAAGTGAAAGGACTGACCTAAGCCAGCCACTGATTGAACTGTACTACAGCTTCTGTTTGGGGGACATTTATTCTCCATGCCAGAGGGCTGCTGCAGCCAGAAAAGCAAGCAAACAAGCCAGCTGGTATTTTAGTTCATATTTTGTAGCAAGTAATTACCAGCACGAAATAACATCTTTGATACTTTCTTGGGATTGTTGTTTCCAGAGTGTTTTTGTTAAAAGGTGATTAGCTGTTGCCTTCTTTTTTTAACACCAGTAATGGAAGCGATCTACTTCCCTTCAGGTTTCCTATAAGAGACCAGCTGATGTATGTACAGAAGTCACAGAGGCAGTATGCCAACGCATTAAAAAACTACTGTTTTGTTTTTCTACTTAAAATATTGTTTAGTTTGAGACTTTGTAAGGCATTTGTTGCAAAAAAAAAGGTAACTCCATTCTGATTTCTTTTGTAAGCATAGATGGTTTTTACAACTGAAGTCACATTTCAGCTCAACAAAACAATGCTAAATATTGATACTTGATTTTAAAAAGTTGCAATGTATAATTTCTCCAAATTACACTTGTCCTGAAAGGATGTAATGTCCTAATGATGAAAGATTTCTAAAAAGATTCTTTATCCTTTGACTTTTTTTTTTTCCAGTCAGATTTAGTGATAGGATCCCACAAATTTTCATTTTTTAATACGGTACCTTTTTTAAATAGCTAGTAATTTTTTTACTAGGTACTACTTTTGTTAAAAGACACAGCAAGCAATTGCATTTTAGAGGACAACACTGGAATAGACTGAATACTTAAGACTTCTGCCTCTTGTTGACAATATGAAAAGCCTAAGTCAATGTGAACTAAGGGGAACCTTTCTTGTTAATAAAAACTTAGTATGTGACTTTCCTTATTGTAATTTATTTTCTAATAAAGGTGGAGAGCAAAAAAAGAAAAACTTTCCTTTCTTTACAAGAAACAGTGTACTTTCTACCAGCCATAAAAATGAGCCTGCACTGCAAGGTTAGGGTTTCCTTCTCTAAATTAGAAACACGGGGGTTTCATCGCCCCATTGGGATCATCCTGAGCCTCCAGTTGCCTGGCCCAGTTATTCCCACTGTGGCCACTGTTTTCCTCTCCAGGGTTACATCCGAAAACTAAAAAACCTCGGGAAGAACTAGCGTGCTTGTTGGCCCAGTTTCCACATGTGTTTCTCCTATGCATGTTTTTAACGGGACTCCAGCAAGAAGGGGCGCTCAGCTGGCCCGCTGGTTTCAACCATCCGGACCCGGTTGTTCCCCATAGTAGAGGGAAGGGGTCAAGCCTGCAGCCGCCCCTAGTAACCGAGACCTAGGGCCGACCGCCGCGGCGAAAAGCATCCCCGGTGCGCGGCGGCGGGCCGGGTCGTACGGCGCTGGCTTCGCAGCCCGGCGCTAAAGCCACGCGGATGCTCGTTCCTGCGGGGCGGGGAGCTAGCGCCCGCCCCCACTCCTGCCCCGGCCACCCCCGCCCGGGGCACTACGGAAGCCCGAGGGGCACAAACGCCCGGCCGCCGCGGAGCCAATCGGCAGCCGCGGGCGGTCGGCCCACGCGGGGATTGGCCCCCGGGCCCAGGCGCCGCGCCCCCATTGGCTCCAACGTCGGGGGGGTTTCTGAGGCAGGGCAGCAGGGGCTACCATTGGAGGGCGGGGCAGGGTAAGAGCGGTGGGATTGGCAGTTCCTTAGGCCCCGCCTCTTCCGGTCCTTCGGCTTGACCTTCCGTCGCTGGGCAGCTGGCTGCTCCGACATTGACGGCGTTCTCGCGATTCGGACGGACGCGCGCCCCCCTCGCGACATCATGGTGGCGTACTGGCGACAGGCTGGACTCAGGTAGGCCTCGGCCTGCGGGTGGAGGGCGCTGGGCGGCCCTGCCCGCTGTCGGAGGTCACGCCGGACAGACCTCCCCGCGCGAGACTCCCGGGGTGCCCCGACAGCAGCCCAGACGGCGGCCCCGCGGAGGCCGGGTCTGCCCTCGGGGGGCGTGTGCCCTGGCCGCTTCGCGACCTCCGGGTCGGGGCAGGCCGTCTCTCTTCCTGGCCGCGTCTGTGAAATGGGCCGGCGCATCCGACGGAACATCATCAGAAATCTTCGTAGGTGGACTCAAGGAAAGTGCAGTTCTACCTTTAAGGAAACTTTTTTTGCCCAGTTATACAAGGTTTGCGCTGTAAAAGCAACAGGATTGTATACATTTTGGAGAAATCCAAGGGCTGGTTAGATATGCTGTAATCACCTTCAGCATCTGTCGGCCTTCCAGCATGGAGATGGGATGTTGACTGTTGCTTACGTGTTTGTTTTCTCCCAGCTAACTGCTGTTGGTGCCAGGTTTCTTGTATGTGAAGTGGGTGACGGTGAAACAGATGATAGCCCTCGTTGCGTGTAGAGACGAAAGGCGGTGATGAGTGGTGGCCGTGGGAGCTCTTGAGTACAGAGCCTTCCAGTGTACGGGAACATCACTGGTCTAGGTGTCACACCTGATTTCCGTTACCCGGGCGAGAAGTGACCCAGCTTGTGTTCTGACTAGGTGCAGTAGACCCTTCCAGTGGTAACATTCTGGGGGTGTGCGGCTGTGTACAACAGCAGGATAACCTGAGAGTTTCCTGGCTCGCCGCGGTCAAGGGTACTACAGTTGGAAAAATATTAGTCCTATGGTGAGATTCCATTTGTTGATTGCCTTCTTGTCATCTTTATGGTGACAGCTGTGGTGATCCAGCAAGGCACTTGTTCTCTGCCTTGTTTTATTCTTGCTATGGGTCAGAATCGATTCGACGGCAGCACGTTTGGTGTGGGGGGTGGGGGTTGGTTTTATTGTGTTGCTTTTTACAGGTAGATAAAGAAGCCAGAGAGTTGACGGTCACCCAGTTAGAAAGAGGGGAAGTAAGCATTGGAGAACACTCCTCTCCCGCCCCCCAAACAGTTAGCCTGAAGAGAGACAGGACTGTTCTTCCCTTCCTGTTTTCAAAAATTGTCAACAGTGAGCTGACACCTTTTGGGAAATGTGATGTTCATGGAAGTCCATCTCCCAAACAGGAAGCAGGCCTTTAGGTGTTTTGCAGAACTGATGATGTTCTCTAAGGACTTTCTGATTTCGTTTAGAAGCCTTGATTAAGAATTGTTTTCAGGGACAGACGTGTGAAGCCATATCCCTGTTCTCAGGAAAGGCTTTAAATAATTAACAGAGCAAGGAACTATATTATTTCAAGGCAGTTCTTTCTCTTTTAGTTGTATGTATTTTTTACAGTGTGAGAATAGTACTACTAAAGATTTTTAAATATAGGAAGGAAAACAGATGTCTTATAATCTCAGTAATGTTTTGTGTGGGTTTTTTGCCTCTACTAGGGGAGTTTAAAACATATTTATACATCTCTTTTATTTAAAATTGATAGCATTTTATTAAAGAGAAAACCCAGTACAAAGGAGAAGAAACAACGATCACCCATCTAACACCAGTTAATTCTGGAGTCTATCTTCACCTGCTCTTTTCCCTCCAGCCGTTAGTCATTTGTAAATCTAGCCCTACAATAACGTGTGACCAAACCAAAATTAAAGGTATAGGAGGAAAAACAACAGGAAGGCAGCCATCTGGCTGGGTCACTGGTGATTAACGTATTTTTCTCACTTTCTCCCAGCTACATCCGTTATTCCCAGATCTGTGCAAAGGCCGTAAGGGATGCCCTGAAGGCTGAACTCAGAGCAAATGCTGAAAAAACGGCTGGCCACAGCGTGAAAATTGTGAAAGTGAAAAAAGAATAATCTGTAAGTCACTGGTTTATGGGGAAGGAAAGACTGCATCTTAAGTTTTATTTTGGAACACTTTAAAAGTCAAAACACTTTTAGCTTTGACTCTTCTCTCTCCTAGGTGTTTTTTTTTTTTTTTTGCTTTGGTCAGTGAGTACATTTAGGAGCTCATTGGTGGTCTACCATTGAAAGCGTACAGGTTATAGAAGTCTGGCATAATAAGAAGGATGTTGTTCGGGGCCTTGACAAGTAGAAGTAATTGGCACATTGATTTTCAGCTCATTTAGCAATGCTGAGGTGCAGAGCCATCTTATTTTAATTAAACCTGTTTCATTTGTCTGCACAAAATCAAATAATTTGGAGGATAAACTCCCCCACTTCTGTAATTGCTTTTGGAGTTACATAAGAGTCAGTAGCATGAAAAATTACAGCTCTCTGCGTTTTTATTTCCCCTACCTCTGCTCATGTTCTCACGAATCACTGCCTCCCAAAAAGAGAGGCTGCAGGTGCAGGCAAGGGTCTGCCCATGTCGTCAACATGAGGTCTGCGAGAGCCCACCGTGGGGACCGTTGGCTCACTTCGTGCTTTTTAGGGGTGGGTTCGTTTTCCTTGTGATGTCACCAGTACAGAGGGACAGTCTCCTGCAGTAGAGAGGCAGCTTGGTGCAGTGTACAAGTTGAGATTTTTGTGCCCCGAACTAAAGTGACTTGATCTCTGAAGTATTTCCTTGGCGTTCTTATTTCAAAGACAAGCAAGGCAAATTATCAGAGAGATGTTTTTCAGGTTTAATTTTCTTGTTTTTCTCTTAAAAAGCTTCCAACCCAGTCGTATGGCAGTATGATAAATATTAATTCCTCAGCTGCTTGTTGTTATGGGCGATTTTACTTATTGGAACTGTCTCTCCTAAGCACTTTAAATTTTCATTTTGAATTAGTAAATATTTTATTACAAGTCTGGAGATGGGGTAATTTGAATTTAGCCCTTCTTCGTAATTCTGAGTAATGAGACCTGCTTTTATGTTGGGTTGTTTTAACAACAAGCTGAGAAAATCACATGGCCTCCATCGGCAGTGTCACCGAGCCAGGCTCTGTATCCAGCTCATAACTTTGTGATGGCTTTGGGGTCCTGAGGTAGTGCCCAGCTCCTGCAGGCAAAAGAGTGACCCTTCTGTTACATGCCACAGGAGATGGGGCCCTCACCCTGTTAGCACAGAGGACTCCTTTGTCTCCTGAAGGCACAGTAGTGTCTTTACAGCTAGGAGAGTGCTGGACTCGACCTAGCAGGGTGCTGCTGCCAGCTGAGGCTGGATGGTGAGCCAGCAGTCTGCAGCCCAGCTCGGGGCCCAGTGCCAGCTGGGTGCACTGCGGCCATAGTTCTGTTCAGCACTTCATGCCCCGTTTTCATGTGACCTTTGCTTTCTCCTCCTAGACCCTGACTGAGGCCTGAGGGGCTGCACCGCCAAGGAGAGGGTACGTGGGCAGCAGGTGGCCGACTGAAGGACTTCACTCCTTGGGAAAAATGCCTATCTTCACAGATTGATGATGCCAATAAATTGAATGAAGTGTGATTGACCCTTGCTGTTGGTGTTTGGTTTGCACCGGGCTGGCTTCTTAGAGGAAGCATCTGCACAACTGCAGGCTTGTCATGTACAGATGGGGAATGGGGACACATTCAGCATCTAGTGACCGAGGGGCTGCAGAAAACGTGGTGAAAATGTCTCAGAAGAGAAAGTTGTTTCTCGTGACGTTAATTGGTGGTCCAAATCAGCCAGTATCTCGGGGCCAGTCTCACCCCCTGACCTTGGAGTGGCAGAGGTGACGTTAGAGTAGCAGGCAGGTCATCATCCCGTGTCCTTGTCCTGTGCAGGCTGCTACACCCCTCAGCAGTGCTGCTTGGCCAAAAGGCTCAGTGAGCGTAATCCTTGGAAGCCCAGTCCTAACTGGTGCTGACTGCCACGGTGCACTTCCAGCCAGAGAGGAGGGCTCACTGTAGGGGTCACGCAAGCACCAAATACTTTTCATGTCATGTTATAAATCGGTCTTCGTTCTGGTGGAGACTGTTCTGGAAATAAGGCAAAGCTGCTTCATAATTTGCTTATTGAGTTGATGACCAAGCTGAGATGGAGACCGAAGTGTCAGTGCTTGCAGGTTGAGTGTGCTGATCACCACAGCTCCATGGGGTGTGCGGGGTCATTCCCTGATTTCGTTAAACATCGTTCAGTGGTGAAGAAGTGCCACACGTTTGTTTTTGTCTTCCTCTGGGACTTGGCCGCTCCTAGCTGAGAGCGATAACCAGTTCACTGCTGGGTGTTGACCACTGGGAGAAGAGAGAAGCTGAGCAGGAAGTGGGGAGGTGCTATAGGGCAGGAGCTCCCAGCAGTGCTGAGGGTGGGCCCAAACACAGGGCTCGGCCCGGGGCTTCCAGAGGTGGCTACTGGGCCTGGCCCCCACCAACATTCAACATCCAGTTTGTACATTCCAGGCTTGGGGCATGGACAGAAGGACACCCCCAGACACTGGCAGGTCCAGAGCACCCTGAGTTCCTTCCTAGGGGCTGTCTGCTGCTGTGACATCAAAGCACTTCAGTGTTGGGGCTGTGGTACCAAGGATGGAGGTTCTAGGAAGCCCCTTCGTTACAGGGGACAGGGATAGGTGAACCCCTAGGGTTGTGGGGCTTTCTGATACCCAGTGAAGTCAGCAGTAGGCAAAGGGCTATGTTACTTCCAGCCAAGTAATTAGAAGTCGTTTATTAGGAAGGCAGATAGGGTAATACGAGGTGAGGCTTCGGGACAAGGCTTCTGATCCAGAAAGGACAAGTAACCGAAGAAGAGACATGCACTGCCTGGCAGAGACTTGCTGAACCCCTTTCTCCAATTCAGAAGAGTTCTACAGTGACAGTGCGGTGAAGTGCGCTCCCTGCCTCCCTGGCCGCAGCACGGGGCTCAGGTGGTGGAGGGGACCCTGGTCACACGTCGACAGCTTCGAGACGATTGCTCGGGTGGTGTCCAACTGAATGAAGGGAAGGAGTCCAACTCTGAATTCTGTGACCCTGCCTGCTCAGCTCTGAAAGCAGCGTCGCCGTGGCGACTGTACCCTTCAAAACCAGAGGGGCCAGAGCACTCTCAGTTTCCAGTTAATGTTTTTGTTTTAATCTATTTCTACCATATGAAAGAGTAGGATGGTGAGATGCATTTTGAAATATTTTTAACTACTCAAATTAATCAGTCTGGGTGGTTAGACTCCAAGAAAAGGAATTTATTTAGTCTGAAATAAAGCAATTTAGCCATTTGAAATTGAATTTCTTTTCTACCTTGATAACTATTGAGCAAACAAAAACCTTTGCGACCTCATAAGTCAGCAGACTTTAAGTGTTAAATCTACATCTTCCCTTGTATCTGTTGAATTGCTTTTTTAGATTTGAAAAGGAAAGCATGTGTCAAGTTCTTACATAATCCCAGGTTCTCTGTCAAACTCTAAAGAACTCAGGAACCTCCCGAGTACAGAGCTGCAGACCAAGACCAAACCAAACCCCACTATTATCCAGTCGATTCTGACAGCTCTACCCTATAGGACAGGACAGAACTGCCCCATAGAGTTTCCAAGGAATGCCTGGTGGATTCGAACTGCCAGCTTTCTGGTTAGGAGCCATGACACTTCACCACCATGACAGCAGGATTTCTGAATCGCTGTAGCTGCTTGTTAAATCTCTTCTGCATTTAGTGCTCGTTGAACCCCACATAGAAAGTGTTTGAAACAATGGGCTTGACTTGTTTTAGTTCGTCATTGTTTTTATGATTTTGTGTTTTTAATTGTGTGTTTTAACATTGTGTATAGGAAGCTTGTCAGTGCAGCTGAGGCCACGGCTTTGTGTGTCTCCCTTGAGATGCCTGGGTGAAGATTTCTCAGGGTGGCCAGGTGGCATCTGGCCACATTACTACTGCAGATTTCAAACACAGATCAGGACTCAAGAACCCAGATGCCCGTGTGCGTGTATTTCTACATCCCCTCAGCCCATAGCCGGCGCCCCACTGATGGAATCCCAGAGGTCCGTGGTGCTTCTAGAAGGCTGTGGAACCCTACAGTGCACAAGGCATGCCAGCGTAGGGCGTCAAAGCTGGGTCAGCTGTAATTAGGAAGTTGTGGATGATTTGATTATTCTCTTGTGGATGTGGTCCTGTTTTACGGTGTAATGGCTAAGGCTGTGTCATCATGCAAACATTTATGGCAACTTGTGCAAATTCAACTGTAAAAGTTCCCTAATGAGACAACGTCCTCTGTCCCTGGGAAGGACACAGCAGCCGCTGTCGCATTCCCACTGCGAATGGATGCCCAGTGCAGCTGGTCCCCTTCCTCCAAGAGCAAGGAGGTGGAAGGGCATTTTCGGGGGTGATGGTGGAATGAGAGGGAAAAGGCACTTCCACAGAGCCCGTGGCAGGAAGGGCAAGGAGAATCACGCACGAAGGCCCGGAACCCAGCCCTGACAGGAAACTTGAAACATACAGATGTGTAGTTTAAAAGCATGGCTCTTAGGAATAAAGAAAAGAACGCAGGCTTCTGTAGCTTGGCCTATCCCTGTCAGCTTTCTTTTGGTGACCGGGTGTTTTTGCCAGGCAGGCAGCTGGTCTCTCCCATGAACATGCTGAGGTCTGGCAGGGCCTACACATTTGGCTGGTACCTGGAAGCCCCGTTGGCACAATTAAGTGCTGTGACTGCTAGCCAAAGATGGGCAGTTCAAATCCGCCAGGCACTCCTTGGAAACTGGACAGAGCAGTTCTCCTCTGTCCTGTTGGGTCGCTATGAGTTGGAATTGACTCAGCAGCAGAGGGTTCGGTGTTTCTTTGGTTATTGCCTCACATGTGGCTAGTTATCAGTCCCCATGGGTTCACCAGCTGCCTGGCATCTCTGGAAGCTGGCAAGTGCAAGAAAGAGAGGCTGGGTGGCCTTCTGGAAAAGAGAGGGCCAAAGGCAAGCATTGAGGCCATCCAGGTGCCAGGCCAGGATGCCAGCGTGTAAGCCTGCCTAAAGAGTTGAAACTCTGTGTCAACTGCAGTGGCTCCCCCACCCCAAATTCACACGTGTAGCCCTGTGACTGGCACCCTCCTGTGCAAACAATGAACACCCAAGACACATTTTTCTTGTTAAATAAGGGAGTACTTTATGATAAATTCACTCTGCTGTGAGTGTGCCCCGGCAATCAAGCTCCCCAAGGCCCCTAAATGCCAGCATAGGACGCCAGTGCTATCAGGTCTCCCCCCATCCCATCCCAATGCCCCTGGAGCCAAGCAAGCAGCCACTGGTGGCCTTCAGCGCAGCAGCAGTGCACGGCAGGCTTCGGGTCGCTGGAGGAAACGCAGCCGACTGAGAGAAAGTCCTCTAGAAGGGGCCGCACCACTTGGGGCGGACGCACGCTGGCGTCCCCACGCAGCCCCCCTCTCTCTCGGTTAACGTCCCCCGACTTCTGGCTCCCCCTCCTCCCCCTCCACGACCTCCCCGTCTTCCTCCGTATCAGCCCGGGCGTCTTGAAACTGCTGGTACTCGGACACCAGGTCGTGCACGTTCCTCTCGGCCTCGCCGAACTCCTCCACGTCCATGCCCTCGCTGGTGTACCAGTGCACAAAGGCCCTCCTCCTGAACATGGCCGCGAAGTGCTCGCAGACCCTGCGGAAGAGCTCCTGGATGGCCGTGTTGTTGCCCAGGAAGGTGGCAGCCATGCTGAGCCCCGGCGGCGGGATGTCGCAGACGGCCACCTTGACGTTGTTGGGGATCCAGTCCACGAAGCAGTGGCTGTGCCGGCTCTGCACGGCCAGCAGCTGCTGCTCCACCTCCCGGGTGGCCACCCTGCCGCGGAAGACGCAGGCCACCGTCAGGTAGCGGCCGCGGCGCGGGTCGCAGGCCGCCATGACGTTGCGGGCGTCGAACATCTGCCGGGTGAGCTCGGCCACCGAGAGGGCGCGGTCGTGCGGGCCGCCGCGCGCGGCCAGGGGCGCGAAGCCGGGCATGAAGAAGTGCAGGCGCGGGAAGGGCACCATGTTGACGGCCAGCTTGCGCAGGTCGGCGTTGAGCTGGCCCGGGAAGCGCAGCGACGTGGTGACGCCGCTCATGGTGAGCGACACCAGGCGGTTGAGGTCGCCGTAGGTGGGCGCGGCCAGCCGCAGGGCGCGGCGGCAGATGTCGTAGAGCGCCTCGTTGTCGAGGCAGAAGCAGGCGTCGGCGTGCTCCAGCAGCTGGCTGGCGGCCAGCACGGCGTTGTAGGGCTCCACCACGGCGTCCGAGACCCTGGGCGACGGCAGGACGCTGAAGGCGTTGAGGATGCGGTCGGGGTACTCCTCGCGGACCTTGCTCAGCAGCAGCGTGCCCATGCCCGAGCCCGTGCCCCCGCCCAGCGAGTGCACCACCTGGAAGCCCTGCAGGCAGTCGCAGCGCTCGCTCAGGCCCCTCACCGCGTCCATCACGCTCTCCATCAGCTCGGCCCCCTCGGTGTAGTGGCCCTTGGCCCAGTTGTTGCCGGCCCCGGAGTTCCCTGGGACCAGAAGGAGGCGCCCGGTCACCCCGAGGCGGCCTGGCGGGGCGGGGCAGCGGGGCAGCGCGTGGCCGCCGCCGGGCCGAAAGGAGGCTGCTGGAACCTCTGCCCAGCGGGAGAAAGGCCTGGCGATCGCTCCCCCAAGGATCGCAGCCTAGAAATCCTGTGGGGCGGGTCTGCTCTGTCCCATGGAGTCGCGATGAAGGAACAGAAAAGAAACAACAAAGCTGCCCCCCCTCCCCACCCAGAGGGAGGCGCTGATGGGGGCGAGGAGTACCCACCGGCGGGCAGCCTCACTTCCTCCTGGTGGAATCTTCTGGAAACACCTACCGTGGATAAAACTGTCAGGCTGGAAAAGGGTCCCGAGTCCGCTGGACCTGATGCTGTCCATTGTTCCGGGCTCCAGGTCCACCAGGATGGCCCGTGGCACGTATTTCTTACCTGTGCAGAAAATTGTTCTTCTGAAAATTAATATTTCTTCAAAACAGAACATTGTAAAATAAACACATTTTAAAAGAAGCTTGTGATACTGGTTCAAAAAAAAGAAGAAAGAAAGAAATTAGTATTCTGGAAGGGGGACTCCAATAGATGGGAATTTTAGCCCCCTCCATCGTACCTTTCCATCCACCATCAAAAAAAATCTATGAAATACCAAAAAAGTGCTTTTGTTGGCACTGCTCTGTTACAGCGTGGCCAGTGATAGAGATTCTGGTTATTCCTAAAGAAAATTGTTCTGGTTTTCATTTAAAAAAAAAAAAACTGCACCCCTCCCCCCCAAAATACTTAGGAATAAGCCTAACCATGGGCATGAAAGACCTCGACAAAGACAATTGCAGAACACTACTGCAGAAAACCAAGAGAGACCCGTGTGAGGAGAAAAACATCGCCAGACTCACTGGATGGGTGGCATCAACACCATGAAAATGTCACTTCTACCAAAGAAGCTACCAAAACGATGCGATTCTGATATAAACGCCAACAGCATTCTTCAGCAGGGTGGGAAAACTAATCGTGAACTTGACATGGAAAGGAAAGAGGCCCCAGATGAGTCAAACACCGCTGCAGCAGAGTGGGGGCCGCATACTGCCTGACCCGCTGCACAGCCACACAGTCAACATGGCCTGCTGTTGGCACAGCAGCAGACCCGGTGACCCCTGGAACAGAATCGAAAACCCAGGTGTCAGTCCATTCCCCCACAGTCACCCCAAGTCCATTAAACAGGGGAAAGACCGTCATCTTAACAAGTGGCGCTGGCAAAATTGGATCTCCTTCTGTGAAAAAATGAAACAGGAACCGTACCTCACACCATACACAAAAATTTATTCAAAATGCATCAAAGACCTAAAAACAAAGCTCAGAGAAGAAAAAAATCAAGCCAATGCTGCAGGCCCTAATACATGGCATTTAGAGGATGCAAACCATCATAACAGCACACAAAAGCCAGAAAATAAGGTAAATAACTAGGATCCTCTAAAAGCTAAGTACTTATGCATCAAAAGACTTCACCAAAGCAGTAAAAAGAGAACCTACAGACTGGGGGATAAAAAAAAATTGGGCTATGACATGTCTCACAAAGATCTAATCTCTAAAAGCTACAGGCAAATCCAACAACTTCATAACAAAAATACAAGTAATCCAATTAAAAAACAGACAAAGGCCATTAACAGAAACTTCCCCACAGAAAATGTTCAGCAGAGACATGAGGAGATGCTCATGATCCTTAGCTATCAGAGGAAAGCAAATCAAAACTGCGACAAGATCCTGTCTCACCCAGACATCATTGCCACCCACCAAAAGATAAAGTAGACGCTGGAGGGGCTGCAGGGAAGTCGCAAGTCCTGGACACTGCTGATGGGAACGCAAAGTGGTACAACCATTTTGGAAAACAATACATCACTTCCCTAAAAAGCTAGAAATGGAGATAGCACAGGACCCAGCAGTCTGATTCCTGGGAAACCACCCTAGAGAAATAAGAGCCGTCACGCAAATGGACACATGCGCACCCGTGTCCGTTGCAGCCTTGTTCACACAGCAAAAAGATGGAGCCAACCTAAGCGCCTATCAGCAGATGAAGGAGTCAACAACCTACGGTGCGTGCACGCAATGCAACACTACACAACAATAAAGAACAGTGACTCCATGAAGCGGGTCACGAGAGGGATGAATTTGAAGGGCATTGTGCTGAGTAAAATCCATCAGTCACAAAAGGACAAATACTAGATGAGACCAGTGTGGTAAAAACTCGTGAAAAGGTTTACACTGAGCAAAGAATAATCTTTGCTGGTTACAAAGTAGGGGAGGGGTAGGAGAGGAAAAACGGTAACTAGATGACAGTCTACTGGTAACCTTGGTGAAGAGTAGGACAGCAGGCAGTACTGGGGAGCTCAGCCCAACTTGACCCAAGCGAAGTCACAGAAGCTTCACAGACACACCCAGTTACTGTGCTGAGTGCTGGGGACCATGATGTTGGTGGACATCTGGCTAAACTGCTATAACATTGTTTATAAGGACAATGCTCTGTGCCCTGCTTTGGGGAGCAGCGTCTGGGGTCTTAAACACCTGTGAGCAGTCATCTAACATAGCCCACTGGTCCCAGTGGCCTGGAGCAAAGGAGCACAAAGAAAACCCAAGACACAAGAAAAGACCGATCTGAAGGACAGGTGGGCTACAACTGCCATGGCCCCCCAGCAGACTGAGTCCAGCACAGCTAGACAGCACCCACTACCAGCCTGACTGCTCTCACAGGGTTCCCAACGTGCAACAGGATTCCGACTGACAATAGAAGACTAGACTTCTGTTCTGACAGAGGCTGGAGAAAGCCTGAGAGTGTGGCCTGGACAGCACACAGCTCAGTCATGAAGTCACTCCTGAGGTTCACCCTGCAGCCAAAGACTGGACAGACCCGTGAAACAAGCATTAATACATTTATCCCAACTGTCATGGATCGAATTGTGTCCCCCAAAAAATACGTGTAGCCGTGTGGCTGGGCCATGATTCCCGGTATCTTGTGACTGTCCTCCACTGTGTGGTTTTCCTATGCTGTATGTTAAAGGATTCGGGTGGGACTGTAAATCCCTTTATAAGATCACCTCTCTGCTCCACTGTAAAGGGAGTTTCCCTGGAGTGTGGCTTGCCACACCCTTAATCCTTTCAGCCTGCAGGAGATAAAAGGAAAGAGAAGCAGGCAGAGAATTGGGAACCTCGCACCATCAAGAAATCTGCACCAGGAGAAGAGCGCTTCCGTCAGACCTGAGGTTCCTGAGCCAAGATGCTCCCTGGACAAAGACTGATGCAATACCGGACTTTCCTCCAGAGCTAACAAGGGGACAGCCTTCCCCTGGAGCGGACACTGTGAATATGGACTTGTAGCCTATCAGACTGTGTAAGAAAAAACCTTCCGTTGTTAAAGCCATCCACCATGTGATATTTCTGTTACAGCAGCCTAGCTGACTAAAACACCAACAGTGTATATGGGACCGAATGGGCACATCAGCCCAGGGGCAAGGACGAGAAGGCAGGAGGGGACAGGAACACTGGACAAGTAGAAGAAAACGGGAAACGCAAGGCTGAAAAGCAGAGACTGTTGGCACATTGCAGGGAAGGCTGCCAAAGTCACAACATAGTATGTGTGTTGATAAATCAGAAACTAATTTGCTCTGTAAACCTTCATCTAAAACACAATTGAAAATCAAAATGAAAAAAGGAAACTTTATGAGGTGCTTAGGGTCAGAGTCCTGGTGGTGGAGTGGTTACAGTGTTCGGCTGCTAAACAGAAGGCTGGTGGTTGGAGTCTCCCAGCTGCTCCCGAGGAGACAGACGTGACAGTCTGTTCCCATAAAGACTGAAGTCCTGGAAACCCTACGGGGTGCTCTGCTCTGCCCTACAGGGTCACTGTGAGTTGGAATTGACTCCAACACAATGACCACTTTAACGCCTGTGGTCAAGAAGTGTGCCCTTGCCCCAAGGCCTCTCCCCAGGCCTCCTCCCAAGAGGGACCAGGCAGCCAGCACCACCAGGCGTCAGTGTGTCCCGTGTGTACGGGGGCTTCGTGGGCCGCGACCCCGCTTACCGTGGGCCTCGTTGTAGTACACACTGATCCTCTCCAGCTGGAGGGCAGAGTCACCGTGGTAACTCCCCAGGGAGTCAATGCCGTGCTCCTCACCAATCATCTCCCAGAACTGAGAGAAGAAAGAAGAGCTGAGTGTCTGGGGCCCCAGGGAACCCTAGGAGCCCCCTGCCAATCTGTGGAAAGAGCTCCGGGGAAGTAGTCCACGCTCCTGACGGACCCAGGCCAGCGCGACCATCCCCAAGGGCACCTGTGGGACCTCGTCCTGCGTGGTCTTGTTGTGCCATCATTCATTTTCTGCCTGGACGAGCCGTGAATGAAGGTCCCTGAGTGGCACAAGTGGTCTGCAGCCCTTGCCCGCTGACCAGAACCTGGAGCCTCCAGCAGTGCCACGGGGGAAAGGCCTGGCTGTCTACTGCCATGGAGATGGTCGCATTGTTTGGTACCACCGACATGGCGAAGGAAACATCGCCTGGCCCTGCACCACGTATTAGATGCGAGCCAGCCTCTGGGGGCAGTTCTACTCCGCCACATGGGGGGTCACCGGGAGTCAGAATCGACTCAACAGAAACTTTGAACGGGGTATGTATACCCACCCGAATTCCTTAACTAACATGTCAAATACGTGCAGCACTGAACGGGATTTTGCTCCCATTAAAGTCCAGGCCATGGTCGATGTTAAAACTCTCGCTCAGAATCTGAAGTCAGATGTGGCGTTTCTCTGATTCCACCATGGGCTGCTCCAGAGCAGGCAAGTGCAAGCCCCACCAAGTGCGAATCAGCGGCCCGCTGACCCGCTTCCGCGATACCATCTGATATCCCTCGGGAGGTTATTTTTGCACGGATTTCCAAAAAGCCCACCGCCCCGGCATCCCTGTGGGATTTTCAGTGATGTGCATTCTGGTGACCTGGGACACAGACGATTCCAAACAACACCTCACGGTTGTGCTGTAGCGCTGAGATGCGCACTGCAGTCTCGGTCACACACCCACGTTCACCAACAGAGCCCCGCTCCCAGAGCCCCGCTCCCAGCTCTGAACAGGGAAGCCGAAGCGGCGGCTGACACAGGCCTTTGGAGTGCCCTGAAGAAGCACATATTAAAGGCAGTGAGAACCTATTCACTGATGTTAAAATCCCCAAGGGTGTTCTCCCAGACCTATCTTGTAAGTGAGGGCTCCACTCTGGCCGCAGTCCTAATGACAAACCCTACATCACAGTAGGATTACCACCACTGTGGAGGGAGTGGGAGAAGACACACGTGTAAGGCACCTAGTGCCACCAGTTCAACATCTCTTAAAGTTTTTTGGAAGCTCTCCTAATCTCACCCCAATACTGCAAGGTTAGAGTAGCAGGAGCAGGGTCTGGGGGCCCTGCTCTTGGGGGACATCAAGGTCGATTGGCATAATTAGCCTATTGCTAAGAGAGTCTTCTGCAGCCCATATTTGTGAGTGGCTCCCGGGGTCTTAAAAGCTAGCAAGCTGCCATCTGAGGTACACCAAATGGTCCCAACTCAGCTGGAACAGATGATCACCGAGGACACCAAAGACCACGAGGAAAAAAGAGCTCAGGAGACAGAAGGACCCGTGTAATGGGTTCCATGTCATGGGAAACTGTATCAGCATGTGACCAGAAGAACCAGATGGTACCCGGCCACCACAAAGAAAGCCATGATGGGGCACACGATACTGGGTCCCTGACCACAGCTGATGGTCCAATGGCCTGGAAGATCCCCTGGAGGCATGGCCCCTAGACCTGCTGCTACCTCTGACCAGAAAACACTACTGAGGTCGACTCTTGGGACACGAATGGACTGGACTCAGGACTCAATGTGACCAACGGTAGGTGTACTTTATGGCTTATAGGAGGCTGTCCTACTGGTCTCTTTCTAGATGGGAGAGAAGAGCGTGGAGAGGAAGGGGCAGGAGCTTGTTAAGAGGATACGACAAATTTAACGTGAAAGGAGGAATGTGCTGTCACACGGCAAGGAGAGCAGAGGAGCTGTAGATGGCAGGCGGGCAGAATTGATTTGATTGTACACTTGCACTTAATCACAATTAGAAAAACAGTGGGTCAGAGTTTTGGTGTCCCCAAATAGCAAGTAGTCGCCAGAGCTCAAACCACTGGGAACACAACGGGGCAGGGAGCCGAGACCCTATCTGGGCCCTGCACTCCTTCCTCCCGTCCCGTCTGGGCCTTATCTCCTGGTGTCCAAGAGGGAGGCAAGTGTTGTGCCCATCCACCGGGAGCGCCTTATCACTGCAGCACAAAGGAGGCCAGCTTCTCCTCAAGCGGTTTTGGAAACACCAGCATCAAACATTTTCCTTTTAGCTTTCTTGAAGAATTATCTACCAAGAAAACCAAACTCACAGCCATCGAGCCAATTCCAACTCATAGAGACCTTACAGACAGAGTAGAACTCTCCCCTAGAGTTTCCAAGGGGTGCTTGGTGGATTTGAGCTGCCAGCCGTGTAGTGAGCAGTCGTAGTCCCTAACCACTACACCACCAGGGTTTCCAAAGAATCATCTAAAAGAGATCAGACTAACAGTGGCGGTTAGAAAGGTCAGAGAGTGAGGTTGGGGGCAGCGACCCTGTGTTCACGCGGTGTCTCAGAGAAGGAGGGTGAGAATGGCTTATACAACTTGAACAACGGGGTCTGTGTCACTAAGAGGCACGTGTGGGAGGTGTGGAGCTGATGTCGGTGCTGCTGTGTGTATCTTCTCAACAACAAAGAAAAGAAATGATCAAAACTAATTAAAATACAAAGGAAAGAATTTCATTTTTTTTTGTCAAGTTTATTCCAACTCATAGCAACCCTACGGGACAGAGCAGAAGTCTTGTCCCTAAGGCTGTCATCTTTATAGAAGCGGACAGCCACAGCTTCCTTTTGCAGAGTGGCTGCTGGGTGTCAACCACAAAACTCCATCATTACACCAGGAAAACAAAATCATCGAATAGTGGAGAGAACAAGCTGGACGATGCCATAGCAAACATCGGACTTCTTCCAAAGAGGGCTGAGGATCTAAGCTCCATCCCCTGTTTTCTTGGGGTTAGCCAAGTGCATTACAAACTTTCTAGAAAAATTTAGGAGGAGGAAACTCATTTCTATTTCAGAGGGTATGTTTCAGGGCTTTCAGCCGCTGTACAAGACTTTCATATTGTAGGATTAGCTCCTAACTTTTTCCTGCATCCAAAACAACACCAGGTTGACTGGCTGGAGTTCATAACGCTAACGTGGGAGATGAAGGAAAGAGACCTCAGTGACACTGCAGCGCGCAGAGTTCCCCAACAGACTATAAGAAACTCTTTTGCAGACCATTATTCTTTTTAGATGTGGAAACTTCCTCGACAAGACAGTGGAAGCCAAAATGTTTGGCTCATGTGTTGTACAGAGACAGCTATCCACAAAATCAACATTCGTTAAATTAACTCTCTAAGCCTTGAGCACTCAGTGCACTGACGTAGAAGACTGTCGCATGTCTCTAACTAAAGGCCAAACCAAACTCGCTGCTGTCAATCGATGCCGACTCACAGTGACCCTACAGTTGGAATGGAACAGCCCCACAAAGTCTACAAGGAACACCTGGTGGATCTGCACTGCCGATGTTTTGGCCAGCAGACGTAGCTCCTAACAGCTAGGCCACTAGGATTTGCTAGCTAAATCCGATGTACACAGATGCCCATGCTTGGCTCGGCCCGTCATCTGCCCGGCTGGCTGACGGCACTTTCCTCACAGGCTGCCCCACCGTCTGGAAGAGCCAGCCTGAATCGACGAGCGTTTGTTACCTTGGTTCCGATCTGGTTCCCACACTGGCCAATCTGGATGTGTACGATTTCCCGCATTCTTGCTGGGTGCCTGAGCCTAAGCTCTTCACGGAGTCCTCAGAGTCTGGGGCAGCTGCTCGTCGCCCGGGTGAGCCTGACACCACTCTGGTCATCACAGAGGACCAAGCCACCCACTCACTGAGACCCAGGGTGTGTCCAGTGCAGCCCCCCTGTCCCCAGCCCTTCCTTTTTGGCTGCCTGAGATGGTCTGGAAGAGGGTGTGTTATCTGCTCCCCACAGAACACTGCCTGGTCATTTCCTAGAGCTCAAGACCAGAGCCTGTCTGTGGCCACAGGACCGCCTGGAGGCCTGGCCATCTGCAGTGGTCTGGGGTACTGGCATGAGCTTTGGGCTCTCAGATGCCCCTTGTTTGCTAGGTTTCTGAGGCCCACCCCCACACACGGTCAGACCCCACAGCTCCACACACCTCCAAACCAGCCAGAGACCACTGCAGTCACCACATCCCTCTGCAGAGAGACCATCATCTCCCAGAGAGTGATATGCCTTAGCCATGGTCAGCCAGCCGGTACAAGTGTCCTGGTGTCTTAAACCAGCTTCCTCCAGCTGAGTAGTAGCCACTGGGCCCACAAGACAACTCTGGTGAAATGTGGGTGGATAGTTTTGACTTTAAGGTATGTGCTTTACTGTTTAGAGGAAAAACAAAGGAGTCTTTATGACAATCTCGTAGTAATGAGACATCCCTGAGGCATGCCAATGTATTAGCATGCTTGTCTGAGAACCAGAGGGTGGAGATTCCAAGGCACACAGAGGCCCCTCGGAGGAAAGGCCTGGTGACCTGCCTCCCGAAGTTCCCAGCTGTGAAAACTCCACGGAGTACATGGGGGGTCTGTGAGTCACTGGGGATCGTTTCTGACCTGTGGGGTCACCGTGAGTCAGAGCTGACTCGGTGATGTCTGGTCTTCTAATGGCGGTGGTACGAAGATTCGCTTTTGAATCGGGCCGCGCTGGTTACGTGGAAACAGGAGGCCTAGTTTGGAGGAGAGAAGCCAGGAAGTCCTGTCCCCGGCTGGTGCAGCTCTGGAGGGCAGGGAATGGGCAGCCTGATGACTCGTTCGGAGACCCAGCGATGCAGGCGGCTGTCACACCTGCCTGCCCCACCCCATGGGGGTGCACCAAAGACAAGTGGGGTGATCTGGACTTGGACCCTGAGGGCGTCCTTGCCTCTGTGCGTGATGCCCTTGGCCAAGGCACTTGGGTGAACTCGTGAAGGCAGCTCCCCTTAGGTCGTCAACCCAGGCATCAGCCTACACTGCCCCCGACATCCCACTGTCAGCCTGTCAAGGCCCAAGATGGGAGGCCAGTGCTGCTGGGAGGACGATAGAGAAGTGGCATGTTGGGCAGGAACACGACTCCCGTGACCCATCCACAAACTGGAGGAGACGGGGCTACGCACAAGAGAAGGGGCCCAGATGCGGGGAGAAAGGCGTGACCCACACGGGCTCAGAACCAGCCTGTCCTCTGCCATCTGCCGTTGCCACTGCAGCACCCGTGGGCCAGCTGCCCTGCGTTGTCCTGGAGGAGCTCAGATGTGTCCCCATGTTGGTGAGTGGCATCTGGGGACTTACAAGCTAGCAAGCTGCCATCTGAGGTACACCAAATGGTCCCAACTCAGCAGGAACAGATGATCACCAAGGACGAAAGTGACACGGGGGAAAGAGAACCCAGAAGACAGAAAGACCCATGTGAATGGGTGACTACATCAAACTGTGACCAGAAGAACCAGGTGGTGCCCAGCCACCACCAGTGACAGCTGTGATGGGGCTCACAAAGTTGAGCCCCAGTGGCAACACAAGAATAAAAAAGGGAGCACCCTAAGAACTCCACTAAAAGACTGTACCTGATGGTCTGGAGGCCTGAGGGTTCCCCTGGGAGCACAGTCCCTCAACCTGATGCTGCCCCTGATCATAAACCATTACTGAGGTCAACTCCCCGGACAGGAATGGATTGGACTTGGTGACACGGTGACCACGTCATCTGTGCACTTTATGGTTCTGTGCATCTGTAGGATATCGTCCTACCGGCCTCTTACTAGAGGGGAGTGGAGAGGGTGGAGAGGAGGGGACAGGAGATTGTTAAGAGGATATGACTTATGTAGAACAGAAAGGAGGAATGTGCTGTCACCGGACAAGGAGAGCAACAGGAGCTGCACATAGGCGGGCATGAGAATTTAAACTGGGTTGTACACTTTCACTCAATCACAATAAATAAATAAAATAAAATAAAACAAAACACTCGCTTGAGGTGTTTTTTGTTATGGCAGCGTCAGGAGACTGAGAAGGAGGCCCGGGGGCCCTGCTTAGAGACTGGCTGCTGACTGAGGGATGGGTGGTGGGAACCCCGTGATCTGCTCCTGTGAAGAAGGTTCTGGCGGTGGAGGTGTGCCGTCAAGTTGGTTCTGACACACACGGACCCGACCCACGAACCAGACAGGGCACAGCCCAGTCCACCACCCCTAAGTCCTGTAAACACTGCAACCCAGGAGACTCCACTGGCAGCTCTTCGCTACCACATGAGGTCGCTGTGAGTCGGGATCCACATGAAGGCGTTGAACAAAACTGAGACTGCCCCCCCGACCCTGTTTACCAGACAGCAAAACTCAGCGTCAGCAGCCCGCCCTATTGAAGTTTCCAGAAGCTTCCATCAGCATTTCCCACACCTGACCTGAGCCCGCACTTTCGTGGCCGTTGTCACCCACCCCGTATTTGCTCATTACTTCTACACCTGCCTTATCTCCTCACCCACCTGGAGCTGCCATGTCACTGCACCCCTCGGCCCCCGAAGTGCCCACCGGGTACACAGCAGGCCCCTGTCAGTGTTTGTCAAGTGACTGCCAACAGCTGGGACATTTTGAGCAAAGATGCTCAACACAGCACGTAGACATGAAGCCAGTAATATATTAACCCTGAGTGATACAGACTCGGGGGTGGCAGAGGCTGAGTCCGGGGCACACGGGCCCCTCTGTCCCCTAAGTCCAGGTCAGGGCTGGTGCTTGGAGTAGACTGGGGATGGGGCAGCAGCAGGGAGCCACGTGGCCTTGGCCGTCCTGACCTCCCACCGCTCCCAGGAGTGGCTGGTCTGGAATGGGGACATTTGATCCCCTTCCCTCTGTGTTTCTTCTTTGCTTATGAGCAGGATCCAGTGTGTCCCACCAATCCCCCCAGGCCGCACCCCCGAGCTCTAAAGCACCTTCCTCATGGTCCCCTCAGGTTGCCAAGGGGAGGCAGAGGCCAGCTTTCCACATGGGTGCCTGAAAGGTTTTCTGTTAATGGGACAGCTGGCCAAATGGGAAGAAAGAGAAAAGCTGTTTGCTTTGAGTCCTGTATTGGGGCGATGTTTACCTAGGCCGGCCAGGTGCTGAGCTTCAGACCCCGGGGCTCTGGAGGGGGACTTGGGCAGACGCTGGGGACTGGAGGGAGCAGCAGTGTCTGCAGGCCCCCAGAGCGGAGCCCTGCTCTGCCCCAGCCAGCCCAGTCACCACCGCCTTCCCCCCACACCCCAGACAGCTTGCCTGCCCACGCCCATCCCTGCGACCCTGAATTCTCTCCTCTCTTGCTAGCTAAGGGTCACTGAGCCATAAGCCTGTGGTGGGGACTGAGCCATTGTGGCTGGTCCCCAGCTCGGTCCCGGGTCCTGTTCCACGCCTGGCTCCCAGGACTGGAGCAGAGGTGGGTTTCTGTACACAGGCCTTGTGGTCAGTACCTGTGTGCTGAGCACCTGCTGCGTGCCGGAACTTGCACCGCGGGTCCCGTCAAATCGATTCCAACTTGTGGTGACCCCCAGTAACAGAGCAGAACTGCCCCCAGTGTCTCCTGGGCTGTCACCTCTCCAGGGGCAAAGCACCAAGTCTTTTTCCTCTGGAGATTGTGGAGGGGCTCGAACCCCCAATCTTTCAGTTGGCAGCTGAGCACTTTACAGCTGTGCCACCAGGGCTCCTTCAGGACTAACAGGCCCCACTGCCTTCAAATCGGCTTCGATGCTTGGTGAGCCTATAGGGGGCAGCAGAACCGCCCCTAGGCTTTCCTCTGCTGCTGTGTCTTTCTCCTGCAGGGCAACTGCTAAAACCCCAAACCAAATCCATTGCTGGCAAGTTGATTCCAACTCCCAGCAAGCCTGTGCCAGTCAGCGCCAAGCTGTGCTGCGTAAGGGTTCCAGGGCGGGGGCCTCTGGAAAGCCAAGGGCAGGCCTCTCTTCCCAGGCCCCTCGGGGTGAGTTCAAACTGCCCATCTTTTGGTTAACAGTTGAGGGCTTAGCCATCTGTGCTAGGGACACTACAGGGACGCCTCCCAGACCAACATACAGGGACACTACGGCAGTGTCTCCCAGACCAATGGACAGGGACACCACAGGGCTGTCACCCAGACCAAAGCACAGGGACACCACAGGGACTGCACCTATACCAAAGCAAAGCCATTGCTTTTGAGCCAACCCCAATTCCTGGCAAGCCCAAGTGTTTCAGAGTACAGCTGTGCTTCTCGGGTTTCCCCTGGCTGTTATCTCAGTCACCTGATGCTGCTCTAACAGAAAGACCACAGAGGGGATGGCTTTAACAAAGCCAAAGCTTTAACAAAAGAAAGTTTATTTTTACATAGTCTGGTAGGCTACAAGTCCTGTTAGGGTCCATGATTTTCAAGATGCGACACTGTTACTTTAAAGGTTAAATTTTATTAAAAAATATGCCCAATAGGAAAAATACTGGTGCACCAGGGACGCACCCCAAGCTACACAGAGCAGGGGGCGACGGGGAGTTTCCTCAGCGCCCAGTATTTAAGTCGTGAGATTGCAAAGTAGGGAGGGTGAACTGACCTTTACATTGATTGGTTAACTCCTATTAGTTGTAAAATGTGGTCAAGGTCTAGGGGTCACTTGCAGGCGGTCACTTGCAAGGTTGCCCCCAGGCTTGTCTTGTGACAGTGTTTTGTAAGACAAAGGTAAGATTATTCTATGGTATTTTCTGCTATTAAGTTGTTTCCTGGGGCTTTCTTCAATACCTCCAATTTTTACCGGGCCCTTCCTCATTTCAACATTACAAATTCAAGGAGTCCACTCCAGGGGAAGGCTTTCCCTCTTGTCGGCTCTGGAGGAAAGTCCTAGCGCTGCATCAGTCTTTGGTCAGGGAGCGTCTTGGCACAGGAACCTCAGCTCTGAAGGACGTGCTCTTCTCCCGACACTGCTTCCTGGGTTCAAGGTGTGAGGTCGCCGGCTCTCTGATTGCTTCCCGCTCCTTTCGACTCTTGTTGGGTAAAAGGATCGAAAAAGAAAGGATAAAAGGGGGTGCAAGCCACAGGGCAGGGGAGCTCCATTAGTAAGAGTGTTGCAGTCCCTCCCTGCTCCCCTTTTAACATAATCCTACCTGCTAACCTCAGGCAGAGATCGGGATGTACAGCCCAGGGAAATCACAGGAGGAACGACAATCACCGTGTACTGGGAATCACGGCCCAGCCAAATGGCTGCGCCCACTGTGGGAGGACACAGTTTCCAGCCCGTGACAGTGCTCATCACCATCACAGAGGCAGACGGCCAGTCCTTTCCACCGCAATGCCACAAGGTAGGTTCAGACCACTGCCTTTCGGTTCCCAGGTGAGAGCAAGTAGTTTACCCTGCCCTGGGGTCTGCAGCAGACGCAGAGGCTGCTGCTGGCACTGAAGACCCCTGAGTGGAGCGTGACCCACATTTGTCACCATCAAGTCGATTGCAACTCACAGTGGCGGGGTACAGCTCTCCCATGGGGTTTCCAAGGCTGCCATCTGGATGGCAGCAGACGGCCACCGCTTTCTAGCACACAGCAGCTCGTGGCACAAACCCTTGACCTGTCCCATCGGTTAGCGGATGAGCACTGAACTGCTGCACCACCAGGGCGTCCAGGCAGAGCCCGGCAGTGCCAGATGGAGTGACGGAAAGCCATGTGTCCAGCCCCAACCCATGGGCTTTCTGGGTGAAGGTCCCTGGTCCCCTGAAAAAGAGAAGAAAGAGGTCTCCTCCCCCACCCACCCATCTGCCAGTTTTGTAAAGGCCAGTGTAGGGGTGACAACCTAGCTCATTTCTGAGTCCAATCACGATGGCCCCTCCCGGATGCAGGTGAGAGGTGTCCTTGGAGAGGCCAGCATTAACCCAAAGGCTGTTCCCCTGCCAGGCTGAAGGTGACCCTCAGCCCTCAGCTGCAGCAAATGATTAAAACCTGTTGCCACAATGAATGACAAAGACGTCTGCCGCCCCAAGGGGCCCAGCCCCAGACCAAGGCAGGTCAGCAAGGCCCCTCTCCAGCGTCTGGGGCTGCCTGTGGGGGCAGAGGGCAGCAGCAATGCTACCTCTCAGCATGCACCGCGGACACTCGTGCCCACGAGGATGCCACCTGCTCCGGTCCCCCAGGTGAGTGACACAGCCAGCCGTCAGCCCCAAGAGCCTTCCCCTTGCAGAGTGGTGCAGTCAGCGTCCTCTGGAAGATGCCTGTCTCTCGATGACCCTTGTGTCTATTGTGGGAGAAGAACTGAGGAGATAAGGAAAAGCACTGTCACCTAGGAAACCCACATCAGTGACATCCAGCATCCCCCGGAAGACGCCTGCCGGTGGTCCAATGAGCCCTCTCCCGCTCTCCATTTGGCAAATTAAATATAATTAGGAGAAAAACAGACAACTCAGAGAATTCATTGGTTTCATCCACCCTGAGCTTCCACTTCTGAGTTGTGTTGAAGTTTCTTGAATAAGTTAGGGAAGATTGTCGAATTAGTGTTTGCTTATGATTCAGAAGCAGCAATTTTTCCAAATATCTTCACAAGGAGATGACATGTGAAGGCCGTGATGCCTGAGTCAACCAGGTGTGGGCAGACGCGCGCTCTCGATCGTCCTCCTCTGCCACGTTCGCGGCTTTGCTGTCAAAGTCACTTTGGGAAGGCTGAGTAAGTAGAGATGAAGGGGACCGGGAGGGCACCGCTGCTGCTCAGGAAGCCGGGAGGCCCAGCATCACGGGCAGCTTCAAGCTTTTCCCTCTACAGCTGGCATGCCCCGGTCAGCCTTCACGGCACGGGACAGCACGGCCCTCTAGCCTCCTTGCCCAGGGAGTGAGCACGCCTGGCTGTTCAGCATCTCTGACTCGCCAAAGAACACACACACACACACACACACACACACACACACACACACACACACACACACACACAGAGGCACCATCCCCACCAACAATCCCCCGAGATGCACTGCATTATTCTGAAGCTCGATGGGTCTTCCCCGTTGCATCTCTGATGTCCTTCGATGCCATCAAGTAGATTCCCATTCCCGGGACCCCCTCTGGTAGAGCAGAGCTGCCTCGTAGGGTTTCTCGCTGTGGTCTTCTTAGGAGCAGATGGCCAGGGCTTTCTCCTACACAGCCCCTGAGTAGCTTCGAACCCAACCTTTGGGCTACCAGCCAAGTCTTTAACTACACAGCATCACTGGGGCTCCTTGCCACTGCTGATGACCCCTCTCCCGGGCAGACCTCGAGGTGAGTGTTGGGTCCGCGGAGACAGACACTGCTTCCAGCCAGGGTTTGTTTGAGAAATCTCCAGTGTGTGTCTCAGAAGTCCACTCAGTTATCCAGCAAATGCTGGCTGAGGACTGTTCAGGGGCTCAAGGGACCTCAGAGAAGTAGACCAAGTGGGGTCCCCTTCCAGGACCAAGTGGGGAGAGAGAGCACCGTCAACTCCCCTTTCTGCTGGTTTTCCCAGTTCCACTGCCTGTAGCCCCCAGGATCACCCCTTTGAGCTAGAGGAAAGTTCTATTTTACAGAAGAAAAAGCTGAGGCTCAAGCCTCAGGATGGGATGGCCTCACTGGAACCCAAACTGGATGCCTGTCTCACCTGGTGATGCTGGAAGGCAGATACATGGTGGGAGGCTTTCAAGCCCAGAACTGTGTTTTCTCACAGCTCTGGGGCCCTGATGCCCCAGAGAAGGCTCAGCCCTGGACTGCTGCCTTGTCAGCAGCACTGGGGCAGTTCACAGCTTCCCGCGGTCCTCACGGGGCAGCATTCTGTCTCCTGTTTCTGGGTGCCATGGAGTCAGTCCTGACTCACAGAGACCCAGTGTGCTGCGGAAGGAGCACTGCCCGTCCCTGCCGTCCCCGCCGTCCCCGCCGTCCTCACGCTTGATTGAGCCCACTGTGGCAGCTGCTGCTTCAGTCCATCTCATGGAGTGTCCTTCTGGGCCTTTTTTCTTGGTCCTGTACTTTACCCAGCAGGGGCAGTCTGGTTGTACTTCTTCCGAGACAGATTTGTTTGTTTTCCTGCCTGTCTGTGGCACACTCACTACTGTGTGCTGGCACCACGGTTCAAAGGTGTCAGTCGTTCCTGGGTCTTCCTTATCCCTCGTTCAGCTTTCAGACTCATATGATGCGCCTGAAACACTATGCATGGCTCACGTCAGGCGCATCTTAGTCTTCAAAGAAACACCTTTGTTAGTTAGTACTGGAACTTGTGAAGGTCATCTATGTTGCTAAACTAAATCCCATTCCCTGTCCCAACTGGATCTACAGACCTGCATTCCTTTACCTGTCTCGGGTAGTAAATCCACCTTCAGGGAGGGAATGAATTTACATTGTTCACTAAAGATGTGAAGGAATCCTGTGACTCCCTGTTCTATCCTGTGACAAAGTTTGACATCTGCCAGATGCAAATCCCTTTGCAACCTGGCTATAAAAGCCGCTGGAATTGTAACTCAAGTGGGACAGTTTGGGAGAGAAGTTATTCTCACCGTCTCCTGGCCAGCCTGCTTGACTGCTAATAAAGCATTGAGCCTGTCTCCTGACTCTGACCTTGGGCGTCAGTGACAGGGGGAACAAACTGGCTTTAGTTTAGCAGCGTCTTTGTTTTTCATCACTTTAAAGAGGACTTGGGAGTCTAATCTGTTCATTTTGTGACTCACCAGTGATGAAGTTTGAGACACACCCTACACTGATAAGGTTCCATTAACATAACAAAGAAAACCCTTCTCCAAACTGAATCACATTCACAGATATGAACAAAAGAAACTCACTGTCGTCCAGTGGAGTAGACTCGTGGCAACCCTACAGGACAGAGCAGGACTGCTCTGAGATTTCCGAGAAGCAGCTGCTGGATTTGAACAGCTGACCTTTCAGTGAGCAGCTGGGCTGTTACCCACCGAGCCATCGAGCTACCAGTGCTCCACGGTCCACAGGTGTGGGGTTAGGGTTCCAACACAGCTGGGGGAAAGGGGTATGGGAGGGACATAACTCCACTCTAACATCTGAACTGAAGGGTGCCAGCTACGGTGGCTGTCCTCACCCGGTACTGCTATGACACAAACAGCACAGGTGGGTGGCTCTAGCCTACTGTCACAGTCCAGTAAGCTAGAACTGCAAATTCAGGGTGTCAGCTGTAGGGGAGAAGGCTTTCTCTGCTGGATCTGGAAGAAGGTCCTTGTCATCAGTCTTCCCCTGGACCGAAAGCTTCTGAGGCGGAGGGACACCAGTCCTTTCCAAAGGACATGCTCAGCTTCTGGCCACAGCTTCTTGGTGGTACGAGGTCCCCACACCTCTCTGCTAACTTCTTTCCTTTGTGTCTCAAGAGACCGCCTCAAGGCTGGAAACAATCTTCACAGTCCTGTCCCACCTCCCTCCTCAGCACCGTAGAGGCACCAGGAATCACAGCCAGCTGAAGAGCTACACACATTTTGGGGGGGACAGGATTCAGTCCATGACTCTGGCTAAGACAGCTCATCTGCAGACCTTCAGGGGGCTCCACCCTGGGAGCCCCTCTTTGTCCTTGGTCCCTGGTCTGTCTCTCCATCTCTGGCCCACACCTGGCACCCACAGGCTACAACCCTCACACATGAATGCCGTGGGTCCTCGGTCACCCTCTTCCTGAGATCCAGCTCCACCTGCTCCCCCTCCCCAGCCACTGCAGTGCCCTATGCTGACCATGTCCCACAGTGCCCTCCAGCGACCATCCCCTCCCCCGGTGCCCTCCAGCGACCACCTCATTGCCCCCTTCCATTTCATCCCTCTCCCCCTGAAGCTGCAGAGTAACTGTCTAAGGCAAACACAGCTCTCACCCACACCCTCCTGAGCAGGCAGCTGCCAGGGTCAGGGAGGGGAGGCGGGGGCAGGGAGATTTGTCCTGGTGGATCTGTCTTCCCGGAAAGAACTGCAGGGTCTCTACACTCAGAGGGCCTCTGAGGGCCCAGAAGCTGACTTCTTGGAGAATCCTCCTGAGGAGAATATGTCTCCTTCTGTGATCCTGGGGACATCCCTGGGAGGCGGGGACAGAGGCTGTCGGCCCATTTCACAGATGTAGAGGCTGAGACTGAGAGGCAAAGGGGCCTGTTGTCAACATGAGGGTCTGTGGTGGCGGGTTTGCATCTGGCCCCCACTTTTCTCTCACCCACTAAGGTAAAAGATCCCATGATGCACCCCAGTGGGCGGAGTAGGCTGTGAAGGAACAGCCAGCCTCACAATAGGCCACCCAATCTACAGTCTCCCTGGGATCCCTGGCAAGTAGTGAGCTTCACACCCTGCGGAGGAGCCAGCTCAGCAGTCCTCCACAGGTGACCTTCTTCTTCCATGTCACTGGTGGTTCTCGTGGAGTCAGTTCCAACTCCTGAGGACCCCAAACATACGGGACAAAACTCTGCCCGGCCCCGCAGCCCCCCCATGACAGGCTGGGGATCAAATCACTGCTGACTTTCAAAGTAGATCACCAGGCCTTCCTTCCTAGTCTATCTTAGGCTGGAACCCCCTCTGAGGCTTGTCCAGCCCCAAGCAGCAACAAGCTCCACAGACAGGCAGCTGGTGGCCGCACGGGAGGTGTACTGGCTGGGACCCCAACTGGGGGCTCCTTCAGGGAAGAGAACTCTGTCACGGAATGGCCACTGCCCTCCTCCTGGTCCTTAGTGACTATAGCCAGCAGGGCCCTACAGAGGTCAGAGAGGCTGACCTCCACGTCCGGCAGCCAGGCAGGTGGTGTGTGTAGTGACACCATCTTGAGGCTCAGAGCTGGAGTTCGGTTGAGTTTCTGGCTGATCTCTCCCTAGAACATGCTCAGGAAAATGCTGACGGAAGCTGCCGAGTGGCCTCGCCTGCCACCTTCTCACACTGCGTCAGCAGATGGACACAGATCTGCCACCCAGAGCCGGGAGAAGGGCTCCCCGTTCCCTGTTCCACCCGGTCTCGCTGCGTCTGACCTGTCACGAGTGCTGAAGAAGTAGACAGCCGGGGAGTCACGCTTGGTTTCACTTCCTTCTTCCTGTCTCCTGAGGATGGCTTCAAGTCTGTGTCCTCCGTCCCCGCCCTCTCTTCCTATCACCCTCTGGGCCTGCGGTGTCTCCCTGTGGAGGGAACTGTCGGAGCCGCACCCATCAGTGGGCTCCCTGTTGAACGCCAGCCCTAACACGCCACCCCCTCCTTACCAGCGCTCAGTAGGGAACCCCTGACTCTCATCTTTGAGATTACACCTTAGTCAACACTCAGAGGCAATCCAGACCAAAAAAACCCAGACTCATGGCCGTTGAGTCCCTTCACACGCACAGCAGCCCTATGGGACAGAGGCGAGCCACGCCGTGGGGTTTCCAACGCTGTGACTGTCACAGACAGAGATGCCATACCTTCCTCCAGCATGCCAGCTGGGGGTGCAAACCACCGACTCTCAGTTAGAGGTGAGCGCTCACCCACTGCACCACCAGGGATCTTTCTGCTCCTTCATCTCAGCGACTTTCCCATCCCTCAGTGTGACCCTGACCAGCTAACGGCGACCAGCTGGGGGCCCCGGGCTTGGAGGGGGCTCCTGGTCAGTAGGTGAGGTGTGGGGTCATCTTAACCTGCAGAGGGCAGCAGGACAGGACAGCGGCTGCCCCCTTGTCCCTGGGAAGGGGAGGCAAGTCCCAACCCCGCAGGGACAAAGAGCCTTCCCAGAATGGGCCACTTTTTGCTTCCTTTTTAAATTGTAGACAGCCCACAGATCACGGCCTGTTGCTGCAATCGGCACGCACGGTTCCGAGACACAGATGGCGGCTGTTGGGTTGGTCAGCCATCGCCGTTCCTGATACTGTCACCCTAACAGAAGCGCAGTGTCCCCAAGCATCGTGTCTTCCTTCCCCCTCCCTCAACCTCCTTACCCCTTCCCACCCCCAGTATCTGCTAATAAATATCAGTCTCTCTATACTCGCCTAGTCTGGGTATTTCACAGACGTTGGATCATTCTGCACTGGGCTGTTTGTAGCTCACGTATTTTACTCAGCATCACGTTTCCGAGGTGCATCCACATGGTGACTCGTGTCAGGAAGGACCTCAAGTCTTCTTTCCGGCTGAGAAAGAAAGAGTACGCTGTGTAGACGGCCCGCTCTGTGTTTACCCGCTCACCTCTTAAAGGGCATTTAAACTGCTTTGGGCTGGTGGCCACAGGGGACAACACTACAACGAACAGTGACGCACAAGTGGCTGTTTGTGTTGCTACCTTCAGCTCTTTGGGGGGCACACTTAAGGGGAACTCCTGAGTCACGTGGCAATTGCACGCTTAGCTTTTTGAAGAGCTGCCAAAACACTGCACCACCTTACACTCCCCCAGCCATGGGCAAGCCGTCCAGTTTCTCCATGTTCTCACCAACACTTCTTACTTTATGCTTTTTACATCACAGCCATCCCGGTGCAGTGCTCACTGACCTAGACCAGGAAATTTGGAGGACAGCTACCTGGCCAACAGACAGGAAGAGATCCATATTTATGCCTGTTCCCAAGAAAGGTGATCCAACCAAACACATAAAGTATCGGATAATATCACTGACACCGCACTAAAGGAATATTTTGCTGACGATCTTCCAGAAGCAGCTGCAGCAGCACGTATTAACCGGAAACTGCTAGAAATTCAGGCCACATTCAGAAGACGATGTGGAGCCAAGGATATATATCATTGCCAAGGTCGGATGGATCTTGGCTGAAAGAAGAGAGTACCAGAAAGATGTTTACCTGTGTTTCATTGGTTATGCAGAGGAATTTGTGTGCATTATAACAAATGTACGGTTAGTGTATCAGAGAATAGATCTCAAGAACAGTTAACTGTGCTCATCAAAAAACCAAACCCACTGCTATCGAGTCAACGCTGACTCATAGCAACCCTACAGGTCAAAGGAGAACTGTCCTGCAGTCTTCAAGGAGCACCCAGCAGATTTGAACTGCTGACCTTTGGTTAGCAGCCGTGGCACCCAACCACTACGCATCCAGGATTCCCCTGAGGAATCTGGACCAAGAGGCAGTTGTGTACACAGAACAAGGGCACACTGCATGGTTAAAGTCAGGAAAGGGGTGCATCAGAGTTGTGTCCCTTTGCCATAGCCATCAATCTTCATGCTGAGGAAACAGTGTGAGAAGCTGGACCCTATGAAGAAGAGCAAGACCTCAGGACCAGAGGAAACAGGTAACAGAGTCTTGCTTGCTAAACTGAAGAGAATTTTGAAACACTTGCTGATGAAGATTGAAGATGGTAGCCTTCAGTGCCAACTGCATGTCAACACCAAGAAAACAAAAATCTGCCCAACCACCAACAAGCAGCGTCATGATACACGGGGAGACGCCGGGAGCGGGCCCCCCTCTCCCGACTTGAGGATCAAAGAGGATGCCTTCTAAGAGGGGCTTTACAACCCCCTTGGTTTATGAAATAATATTGGGAAAACCTGAACAGGAACTTCCAGGGAAAAGAGATCAGAGGAATGGATTTCAATCCAGCGTGCCTGTAATCACTGAGGCCTGCCCAGCCCTGCTGACTTCCCCCAACTGCACATCCCCACCCATGTGAAAAGAATTATCTTTTTTAGAACAGCTTAAGAAAGGCATAGGCTGGGGGACGGCAGGAGGAGATAAAATAAAGAGCAAAGTAGGAACAAATAGAGATCATAAACTTTAGGCCCTTCCTCCTGTACCTTTTAACCTTGAGGTATAAGTAGGGCTGATTGAGCTCGGGCATAACTTTGTTTTCACTGTCAATTATCCCCAGGACACACCTGCCTCGGGCCGTTATCTAGAAAGCCTTGACAATTAAAAGGATCACAAGGTTTCGGTTAACTAATAGCTCATGTGGTCGGGGGGCAGGGTAAAAATTACATCACCTCAAGACCACGAGATTTTGGTCTCAGATTAGCCAATCAACAGGTTTTGATTTCAAATTAGCCAATAGATTGTATGGTCAGTGGGCAGGGTAAAACTCATGTCACTTTGACTATAAAAACAATAAAGACAGACAGCTCTCCTCTCTTGGTCGGGCTGCCTTAAACCAAAAAATTCTTTCCTGTCTCCTTTGTTCATTTTCATGCCGATGCCTTCCCTCCCTCCGTGCATGACCCTGAAAAGTTGCCGGGGCTGGCTCCCGGCAGGGAGAAGACTGAGGTGGTCAAGAATTTCATTTTACTGGGATCCACAATCAACACTCATGAAAGGAGCAGCCAAGAAATCAGATCATGTATTTTCCCTGGACAAACAAACTGTAAAAGGCCTCTTTCTGGTGCTGAAGAGCAAAGGTGTCACCTTGAGGACGAAGGTGTGCCTGACCCAAGCCACAGTGTCTCCAATCACCTCACATGTGTGTGAAAACCAGACAATGAATGAGGAAGACTGAAGAATTGAGGCCTTTGGATTATGGTGTTAGCAAAGAATGTTGGATACGCCATGGACCTGCAAAAGAATGAACAAATCTGTCTTGGAAGAGGTCCAACCAGAGTGCTCTCAGAAGCCAGGATGGCAAGATTTTGCCTCACATACAACGTCTACCAGTTAAGTTCAAGAACTCACCCTAGAAAAACTGCCCCATGCCTTATGGATGTAGATTCTATGGTCACCTGGGAAGGACTCCTCTTGGGAAGCTACGTGCCAACGCTGGCACCTAGTCCACACTTCAAAGCCATTTGGAACTCTTTCTCTGGAATGGCCAGCAGAGCTGTTGCTGTGTGAGGTTTGACAATGAAGTTCATGAACTCGTCCTGAAAACAGTGCTTTCAGGGGTGGCCTAGGCACTGGTTTCAGCACCTAGCTTCCCAAGGGGAGACGTTTGAAGGCGACATGGTGATATTTAGCCACAAGGTATGGAGCACTTTTTCTAGGATGAGTTCACAAACTTCATTGTCAGACCTTGTGCTTGGAACACATCATGGGGGGCAGGGACCAGTTCCTGGAGAACGACATCATGGCTTGGTAAAGTAGATGGCCACAGGCAAAGAGGACAACTCTCGGCACAGACTGACACAGCGCTGCAACCACGGGCTGAAACAGAGCAACGGTGGCTAGGATGACGCAGGACAGGCAGTGTCTCACCACGCAGTGTGTCGGGTCATTGTGAGTCGGGTTGCTGTGAGTCAGCCCCTGACAGTGATAACAGTGACTAACTGTAGAGGATCCTCTCATGCGCTTGTTGTTCATTTGGATTCCTTCCTCACTGAAATATCTATTAATGTCTACAACAGGCCACTTCTTGTCACTGTGTCCCCTCTGCTGGTTCTGCCCACCTGCTCTGGCATCTCTGGGCAGGGAAGGCGAGTTCTGGGCCCAAGTGACCAAGGGGCATCCTGGACTGGACTCTGGTTGTGCCTGCCCCCTTCTTGCCTGCAACACCCATGGTGGGTCTCAGGTCCAGGGGCACAAAGAAGCTTCCCAGACAGAGCCCTGTGTGTCCACCCAGTTCCTGTGCCCAGGAAGCCAGCCCTGCCTTTCTTGTCCTTTCTCATGTGGTCTGCCTTCTCTGAGCTTCCCAGGGCCTCTTCACAGTGCTCCAGGCCTCCCAAACCGAAACAACCAGAGACCAAACACACTGCCACAGCGTGGACTCCAACTCACAGTCTCCAACTAACAACAAGCCTGTAGGACAGGGCAGACTGCCCCAGGGGGTTTCCAAGGAGCACCTGCTGGATTTGAACCATCCATCTTCCAGTTAGCAGCCAAGTTCTTCACCCTGCCCCACTGAGGCTCCTCCCCAGCCTGCCTGGATGGGTGGGAAACCCCAGCACCCAGCGTCAGAGGCCAGAGCCCCAGACCTCACGGCCCCATCAGCCTGGGAGCCCTTCCTCCAGGTCTCCTGTCTCCCCACGTTGTGGGCTGTGTGGTTGGGCTTGGCCACTGTCTTCACCCTAACTAGGGGTGCCCAGAGGACCCCCACACTATCTTTGCACCTCAAATTGTGTGACCACTTTGGTTGATCTTCAGCCACAAGGAAAGGGAGACCAATTCCCACTCTTAGGGAGGCCC
This sequence comes from Heterohyrax brucei, assembly GCA_028571685.1. Lineage (NCBI taxonomy): Eukaryota > Metazoa > Chordata > Mammalia > Hyracoidea > Procaviidae > Heterohyrax > Heterohyrax brucei. The sequence goes on along the minus strand of CM053156.1, from coordinate 87,478,535 downwards.
CACCTAGTGAAATCAGGGGGATGGTGGGCTGGCATTTAGCCGTGGAGGCACAGAGTTGATGTGGGATCAGGCCCCAGTCAGCAAGTCCCTGAGTTCCCATACCTCGGGCATGCCAGGACACAGGGCGCCTGACCCCTCACAGGTCAGGTGAGGGCCCCCATCACAGCCTGACTGCACCCAGCCTGCACTTGGCCTCAGGGACAGCTCCCCAGGAACAGAGAAAGAAACCTGTGTGTGGAGGAAGCAGGTCCTGCCCTTCTGCCTCCCGGGCCTCTCTGTTCTCACAGGTCGGCCAGATCCAGTCAGTCTCCCCGGCCCACTGGAGCCTTCCTGACCTCAGTGCCTCCGGGGCACTTACGTCAGGAGAGAAGACAGGGCAGCAGCCGTCTTGCTTTGGGTGTGGGGGCCGCTGAGGCGTCTGCAGAGCCAAGGGCTGTCAGGAGGGTGGGGGCCACTGCTGGGCCGGAAGCCGGGAGACTGCGGGACAACCGAGTGCCTGGGCCCCTTCCTTACAGAGTCAAAACCTGTTGCTGTGGAGTCAATTCTGACTCAGAGCAAGCCTGCCGGAAGGAGGGGGCAGAGGAGACCTGCACAGAGAAGCAGGTGGTGGATTTGAATTGCTAACCAAGGCTCTGAACCCCTGCGTCCACCAGCAGGACGCCTTTAGAAAGCCAACCTGCTGCCCTCCAGTCAGGTCAGACCTATAGTGACCCTGGAGATCAGAGCAGAACTGCCCCAAGGTTTCCAAGGAGCCCTGGTGGATGTGAACAGCCGACCTTTTGACCTTTCGGTGAGCAGACGTGGCACTTAGCCCATCGTGACACCAGGGCTCCCTGACAAAGCAAAGGAGGCCGTTTCCCAGCCCGCTGACTGGGTCAACACCCACGACAGCAGGAGGAGGGAGAACGTCTCAAGTGGGGACACCCAGTCCCCAGGCCTCACTTCTACTTTCAGCCCCCTGTGTGACCACAGGGGGTTTTGTCAGCAGGCAGCTCCTCCAAGAGCCCTCGGCAAACCAGAAGGACTGATGATATCTGTCCCAGCGGAATTTGCCCTTCAGGGCACTATCTAGAAGGATCCCACCTGCCTTCCCTGAGAAGGGCAAACATCTGTCCAGAAAGGCAGGAGGGTGGAGGTGGAGGGTAGGGGTAGGGTCCTTGGGATAGGGGCTGAGACAGCCAGGCCAGCCATAATTCTGGGGCGCAGGGGCCTTCTCCCCAGAAGCGGGGACCCGTATCCATTCCTGGGGAAGTCCAGGCCCTCATGTGATGCAGGACAGGTGGTGGGGTCCCCACAATCCAGGTCCAGGGGGGTGCCCTTCAAGCCCTCTATCCCCAACCCCTGCACCAGGGCGCCAAGAAAGTGACTCCAGGCCAACAACAGTGCCCTCAATCACCAGTCTACGGGGGCCAGCGGCGGCGTGCATGTTAGGGACCAGCTCTGGGGTCTGTGCCAAGGCCTCCGCGCGCGACCCACGTTGGGGAGCAGAGGCCGCGCGTCTCCACGTCCCGGGGCGCAGAGAGGGCTGCGGGGCGGGGCCGGGGTCACCGGGGCCAGGGCGCGGGTGCACTGCCCCGCCCCGGGGGAGTGTCCCGGGCGCAGCTGCCGCCTTAAGGGCTGGTGGCGCTGGCCCAGGGCGGGACCCGGAGCAGGAACCGCGCGCCCAGAAGCAGATCCCAGGCCGGGACCCGGACGGGATCCAGACCGAGACCCCAGGCGCGACCCACAGGAATTGGCGCCGCGCGGCATGGCGTCGTGCGGGACGCGGGGACCGGCGCTGCTGCTGCCGCTCGTGCTGCTGGCGGGCCTGGCGCAGGGCGGCCTCGGCTTCCGCCTGGGCCGCGGCTGCTACCGCCCGCTGCGCGGGGACTCGCTGGCTGCGCAGGGCCGCAGGTCAGGGAGCCGGGGGCGGGACCAGACCCTGCTTGCGACCACGCTGGGGTGTGGGGCCACCTGGCATCTGCCAGCCTGGACGGGCTCCAGCTGTGCCGAAAGCCTGCTCATGGCCCAGGCCAGCGGGACTCGTCCCTAGCCCCTCGTTCTGGAGAGCTTACCCTTAGCTCCCTCATTTGGAGCAATCTTGCCCACCTGCCTTCTCCTTTAGAATGCCTTAGGCCTCCGGAGGGTGATGGGGGGCCCTTACTCAGCGCATTTTGGTGGGGGGAAGGAGCCAGGAGGGGCCCCTGCATCCACGGTCCCCTGGGGGCAGCGGCCTGGGGGCCCCAGGCTTGACCTTGGTGGTGGTGGTCTCCTCCCAGGACCTACCCCCGGCCTCATGAGTACCTGTCTGCGTCCGACCTGCCCAAGAGCTGGGACTGGCGCAATGTGAATGGTGTCAACTATGCCAGCATCACCAGAAACCAGCACATCCCCCAGTACTGTGGCTCCTGCTGGGCCCACGGCACCACCAGCGCCATGGCAGGTAGGGTCCTGCGGCAGCAGGGCCAGGGGGCCGAGGCAGACCAGTGTCACTGTGCTGGCCCGCCGTGGTCCAGGGGCCAGGGCGGGCCTGAACTCTGGGCTAGGGAGCTGGCCGCCCCACCCCGCAACCCCCCACCACTTGTCAAAGGCAGAGGCCCACGGGGATGCCCCTGGGTTGTGCGGAGGCCTCCGTGGGCAGCCAGAGGCAGGCAGGACCGGGTCCTGGGCACCCTGTCGCCCCAAGAGCAGTGGTCTCAGCCGCTTTGGACTGGAGCAGAAAGGCCCAGTCGCCCAGCCCCCTACTGCGTCTGGGGACGGGGAAGTGAAAGTCCCTCACACAGTTAATAATGGAGAGGGTGGCATGAGGACCAGCCCACTGAGTCTGCAGTCACCCTGCCCTGGCCTCGCCCGTGGACTGTCTTTCTCTCCAAACCTTAGCCCTGGTGGCACAGTGGTCAGGAGCCCTAGCGGGTCAGACCCCACGCTCCTGGGGGAAGCAGAGGGGCTTGGCCCCTGCCGCTCCTGTCGCGAGGGCAGCCGGGAAAACCCCGCGGGCGGCTCTACAGGGCCCTGTTGCATCGCCATGCCTGGGAACTGACTCGGCAGCGTTGAACTGGGTTTGGGGCTGAATCTGAACTCCAGCTTCTGGCTGAGTGGGTCGGGGTGCCCACCACAAGGGGACCCAGGGGAAGCAGAGACCGACCGCTCAAGGAGCAGGCTGCCCACCACCCCCTGGCCTCAGGAGATGGGTGTTTCCATTCCTGCTGTAAAAGCAGAAGTTTTCAGACAAGCCTGGGCTGATGGCGAACCCCATCATTAGCATTCCCCATGGTTGGGGACTGTCCCTGGCCAGGGTCCTTCCCAGGCAGGCTGGTGTAGAGGGGAACTTGTGTTACTGTGTCCGGAGGGGTGTCACCACCATGCCTTTCTTGGGTGTGGTGACAGCTCTTGTTTATCATCTGACCAAAGCCTTCTGGCTGCCTTGATGGCCCTTGGTGGCAGATGAGGAAACTGAGGCCCTCTTATGAAGGTCAGGGGCCTGGCTACACCTGTGTGACAGCAGGGGGAAGCTGGGCAGGACCTGGTGAGCTGTGTCTTTAGGGTGGGGGACTTCTGCTCTGGGGCAGGTCAGGACCAGACAGCTGTCTCTGAGCTGTGACTTTAGGGCCGGGGAGTGTCGATGAGACAGCTATCTCTGGGATCCATCTTTAAGACCAGGGATTTCTGCTGTGGGCTAGGTCAGGACAGGATGGGCTGTCTCTGGACCCTGAGCTGGCCAGCTGTCACTGAGTCCACTCAGTGGCCCAAATCCATCTCCCCTTGGAGATCCATGAGGAGGTACCCAGTGGGGAGCATACCTGTGAACCTTTAAGAAGGTGGCGGAAGGGGCATGGTGGGCTGAGACCTGCCATAGGAAGGGGAGCCCCAAAGCTAGGAGATTGAAGTCTCGGTCTACCTGGCCAGCCCCTCTGCCTGAGGTGGGGCAGATGTGCAGACCCCACAGAAAGCAGAACTGGAGCCTGTACCCCGAGTGGGTGTCGGGGTTGGAGGCCCAAGGGGTCAGGGCAAAGGCCCAGGGCCCTTCCACTGAGAAACCAGGAGGGCCTTTGTGGGCGAGGCGGAGGGGAAGGGCAAAGAGGGAAGGGAAGGACTGTACCCTGGGGCCTACTCCCCATTCTCTCACCCCCCATAGGGAACTTAGCATGTGGCCTAGCACAAAAACTGTTCATGAAAGGTTTGGGACCGAACGGCCATGACGTCTTCCTCACGGATGCCCCTGTGTTTTCCTCGTGGCGATCCGTGTGTGCTCCACTGTCTTAGCTGTTGATTTCTCCTGCCTCGCCCCCCACCCCGTGATGTTAGTGTCCCCTGGCTGCTGAGGCACCCTGTTGGAACAGCAGCCAGCCACAGGGTCAGCAGTTCAAACCCACCAGCCACTCCCAGGATCCATAGAAACCAAACCTGTCGCTGTCAAGTGGGTTCCCACTCACAGTGACCCTACAGACAGCAGAACTGCCACACAGAATTGCCAAGGAGCACCTGGTGGGTTTGAACTGCCGACCTTTGGGTTAGCAGATGTAGCTGTTAACACTAGTGCCATTCTGTCCTCTTGGGTCACTGTGACTCAGAAGTGACTCAGTGATAGTGGGTTGGCTTCTGGCAGTCATAATAAGGTCCCCAAACTCGGTGGCTGAAGGCACCAGAAAGTGACCCTCTCGTGGCTGCAAAGTCAGCATGTGGCAGACTTGTCCTCCCTGTGGGAGCTCGGAGGGGACGGTCATTTTTGGCTTCTCCGAACATCTGGTCACCCCAGATGTTCCGTGGCCTGTGGCCATGTCCCCTCCCTTTCCACTTCTGTCCTCACATGGCCCTCCGCTCTCTTCCTGTGAGGACACCAGACCTGGCACCTGGGATGCACTGCTGTCTCAGGATGATCTCAGGACCCTAGGCTGATGACTCCGCAGAGACTGTCTTTCCAGATCAGGCCATAGTCTGAGGCTCCAGGGGCTGTGGATTTAGGGGTGGCCAGCCTGCTATCCCTGCGGTACAGTGAGCTACAGAGGGCAGAGGTTTGGGTCTGTGGGGGAGGAGCCTTCTAGGCCGAGGGGAAACGTGGAGGGTGCACTTGAGGAAGGGGCCAAAGGCCGTGATGATGACTTCCAGAAGGTGCAGGGCTGGGTAGCCGGGGGTCCGCTGGTCAGAGACCCCAGGGATGTGAGGTGGGGTGGGCTCTGGGCGGGACGAGACCCGGTCACAGCGACTTGGAGGTGGTGGCACAAGATGAGGGGAGCAGCTGAGGCGGGAGCATGGTGATAGCATCCTGGGAGAGGGGAAAGCGGGATGGCAGGGGACCAAAGTGGCACTGTCCAGTGGGGCTGGCGTCCATTCCTTGGATTTTTGCATGGAGCAGGAAGCAGGCTGGTCAGTGGTGAGGGCCCTGGTGTGGGGCTGTGACACCTTGGCTGGCCTCGTTGCCCTGCCAGGAGGAGCCAGACACACAGGTGGTAAGGGTGGAGCCCTCTTCCTCTTGGGCCCGTCAGGCCCGCAGACTGGGCTTCCCACAGCACCCTCCACGTGGGGGCCCCGAGGGCAGGGGCTGCCGTCATCCTGAGGTCCTGCCTTTACTGGCCTCTGTGCAAGTGGAGGGCTGGGCACCCCGTGGGCAGCAGGACGGATCCGCCTGCCCTCATGTTTCACAGGAGGGGAGTGGGCCCACGGTGGCCCGAGCAGGGCACAGGCTGATGGGAGGGAGTGGGCACCTCCTGGCCTGACCCCGCATGCCCCACAGACCGGATCAACATCAAGCGGAAGGGTGCGTGGCCGTCCATCCTGCTGTCCGTGCAGAATGTCATTGACTGCAGCAATGCAGGCTCCTGCGAGGGCGGCAACGACTTTGAGGTGTGGGCCTATGCCCAGGAGCACGGCATCCCAGATGAAACCTGCAACAACTATCAGGCCAAGGACCAGGGTAGGCGCGGGCGGTGTGGGCGGTGCGGGCAGTGCGGCAGGGCCAGGTGGCTGGGCCCTGCCTCTGGGATGCTGGCCGGGCTGCAGCAGAGGCGGGGCCTGGCAGGCAGGCTTGGAGCCCCCAGCCTACGTGTCAGTGTGCCACCACTTTGTGTCCCTGTGGGCATAGTGGAGGCACCTGGACAGTGTCTGGAGTCTGGCATGCCGGCATTTGGGTGGTGGTGTGGGGCCTCGGACAGAGTTTGAAGGGTGAAGCGGCCTGGTGGAGGGGTGCAGAGAGGCAGGTGCCCTGGAGCCAGAAGCCGTGGGCGCTAGATGCAGCCTGGGCCGGGCTGCAGCCCCCCGGTGAGGCACCCAGCTGGACGGGGCTGGGGGCCGGGAGGGGCAGCCTGGACTGGCCCGGCTGCTGGAGTGGGTGCCTTCCTCTCGGCTGCTCCTTAGAAACTCGAGGACACATTCAAGCCCCAATCCTGTAACTGATGGGTTTCAGTCGCAGGCCTATCAGGTGCCCCACAGCTAGGGTGGAGAGCTGGCTGGTGTCCAGGACCAGACCAGTGTAGAGTGAGAAGGTGCAGGAGCCCCGGGTGTCCTCCCCCTGCCACCCCTGGGCACCCCGGCGTCTCCTCCATGGCCTGTCTGTCACCCTGCAGCAGGAATTCTCCCAGGCTCCTTGGGTGAGTCTTGGTGGAGGGCAGGCAGGCTGGCCCCTGCAGCACCCTGGTCCCCCTCTGCTGACGGAGCAGGCAGGACACCTGGGAGCTGAAGGTTTGCAGTTAGCGTTCCTGGTTGTGCTGGGAACCAGGTGTCAGTGTCCCAGGGACAGTCAGCCCAACAGTGTCCTCCTCTGAGCGGGAGGGTACTGCCCCCAGGGAGGACCAGGTATGTGACAATCACAAAAAGGTGACGGGCGGGCAGGAGTGGGGGGCACGTGGGACAGGGGGAGTCTCACAGCCTGAGACATTTTCACCCTTAATTCTTAATAACCTCCTCAAACCAGAACAACAAAAGAGGCTGGTTTCTCTCTCAAATGTGTCACTCTATGGGCTCATTAGCCAGGATTGTCTTGCATGCTGATAAATTTGATTGTACTTGATTTTAACTATAAATTGCAGTGAAAGGCCTTGAAGGCCCAGGAGAAGGCCACCTGGAGGGCCTACGGTGTGCTGGTTAGCAAATGTCTCCTTTCTTGCCTCACCGGCGCTGGGAAAGGCCGTGTCCTGGTCCTCCACAGCCGAGAGCCAGGTCACTAGACGGCGTCTGCCACCGAGCCCATGTCTGTTCCTGGCTCGTAACCGGGAGGCTGAGGCCCTGGTGTATGGTGATGGCCATCTTTGCCTCCCCACAGAGTGTGACAAGTTTAACCAGTGCGGTACCTGTACCGAATTCAAAGTGTGCCATGTCATACAGAACTACACCCTCTGGAAGGTCGGTGACTACGGCCACGTGGCTGGCCGGGAGAAGATGATGGCGGAGATCTATGCCAATGGCCCCATCAGGTAGGCACGGGCGGCCGCGGCCCAGCATCAGGGGTATGTCTCTGTCCCCCACCTTGGACCAGGCTGGCTCGCCAGGCTTGACACGCAGCTGCCCCGGGATTTGTGTCTCATTCTTCAGGAATGTTGCACTGATGACTGTCCCTCCTAGGGTTACTGTGAGCGTAACAACGTATCCAGGTGCACCCTGTACCACAGCAAACCTCTCAGTTCTGACTCAGGATGACCCCAGAGGCAGAAAACTGCCCCACGGGGTTTCCAAGGAGCAGACGGCCGACTCTTAAGTACTGCCCTTTAGTTGGCCGCTAACTCCTTAATCCCCATGCCACTAGGAGCCCTGGTGTGCAATGGTTAGCGCTCACTGCTCACCATGTTGGTGGTTTGCGCCCACGCAGTGGCTCTTAGGAGAAAAGGCTCATGGCCGTCTGCTGCCACAAAGACGAAGCTGGTGCCTTCAGCCGACTCCAACGCACAGCAGCCCCATGGGTCAGAGAGCCGCCCTTAGGGCTTCTGAGGCTGTCCTGTGACACAGAGGCAGCCTCATCTTTCTGCCATGGGGATGCCAATGGGTCTGAGCCGCGGAACTTTTGGTTGGCTGCCGAGCCTGTAACCACCGTACTACCCAGTCTGCTCATCAAGATTATGGTTTGGGAAACCCGCTGGGGCAGTTGTGCTGTCACATGGGGTTCCTGAGAGTCAGAACCAACTCAATGGCACCTAACAAGAGAAAGGTGTGAAAAGGGGCTATAGAAATACCCAGTGGTGTTCGTTTGAGTAGCCAAGACACCAAGCAGCTGAGGGAGGAGCAGTTCCTCAGTGTCACTGGGACGTTAGCTGACCTGGGTCTACAGTGACAGCACCAGCTCACAGCTAACCAGGCACTTGTTGACTGCTTGCCCTCAGCTGTGGGATCATGGCGACCAAGGGCATGGACGCGTACACAGGCGGCCTCTATGCAGAGTACAACGAGGAGGCTGGAATCAACCACATCGTCTCGGTGGCCGGCTGGGGGGTCAGCAACGGGACCGAATACTGGATTGTCCGCAACTCCTGGGGAGAGCCGTGGGTAAGGAGGGGGCTGTCATCTGCTTAATCGGACACCAGAAGGAGCCCCACTGGCTTTGGCTGAACACGGGGGTGTCTGCTGTAGCTGGGGTGTCTCAACGGCGCCACCGGTTTGCTTTGGGCTGGACACCACTGTTGGGTACCGTCCTGTGCCCTGTGGGTCCACGCCATCCCAGACCTCCACTGTTGGGTGGCAGTAGTCCTTGTATGCCCTACCTGACTCCCCGTGACAACTGTCTCGACTTTGCCAGATGCCCTCCTCGGGGGGCAGTACAGCCCACCAACAAATGGCACCTCAAGGTTGGCAGTCTCGTGTGTTCCTGAAGAGCTGCTCCTTCTTCCTTCCGGCCCTGGTTTCAGGCTCGTGTCATGTTGTGTCCTTTTTTCAAATACTTTCGAGTTGGGTCACGTGCTCAGGAGAGAGCATGACTGTCCTAGTGGACCTACACAGCCTGGCATCGCACAGAGACCATGTCGGACACAGCCGCACACACTGCAAGTGCGTGCGTGAACTGGCTCCTAGCAGGGTGTTAGTGGGCAGGCAAGCCCTCCAGTCTGAGAAAAGCCACGCTGCCACACTCATTAGCTTGTGGCATCCAGGGCCACATACCCCTAGTGTTAAATATTAGCCAAGTGGAGTATTTCACAAAAGGCATTTCTGGCTCAGGGTCATGGGAAAGGTGGAAGGGCCAGCTGGGACAGCCACCCATGTCAGGAGCAGAAAGGGGGCTTGTGGGGAGGTGAATGACACACCAACTGTCCTTCACGGGATGAGATAGGAAAGACAGGGAGGTGACCGACACCCCCGCTGTCCCTCACAGGGTGGGAGAGGCTGGATGCGGGGGTGGTGGGGAGGTGACCGACACCCCCGCTGTCCCCACAGGGTGAGCGAGGCTGGATGCGCATTGTCACCAGCACCTACAAAGGAGGAACAGGTGACCTCTACAACCTCGGCCTGGAGAAGTTCTGCAGTTTCGGGGACCCCATCGTTTAAGACGCTGTCTTGCAGAATGAGGCACGTCGCTGGGCAGGGAGGGGACCTCGTGTGCACACCAAGTTGGGCTGCCTGGTGAAGAACTGGGGTGGTACACGGAGCGTCACTGTGAGGACACTCAGTAGGGACGGCGCATGTGCAGTCTCACGAAGATGAACAGGCCTGCAGGGCTCAGCGCGGTGACTGGCCAGCTCGGGTTCTACCGAGACACGAGCTCATCAGACCTCAGTTTTCTCAGCAGGTGGCCTGATATTTTCAGTCTGGCAGCTGGGGTCTCTAAGGAGCTGGTTACGGGGTAAAGGACTTCAGACTTGTCAGCAGTTCTTATGTGGCCTTGGACTCCACCAGGGGATGGGGTAGTAACTTCTAATGGCCCAAGTGACAAATAAAAACACCAGACTGCACCCAACAACTGAGCCCAAGTGTGCCTTACTGACAGCGGAGTGCAACCAGGCATCCCCAGAGCAGCAGCTTGACAAATGTGCTTTAATTTACCCACAGCAATGTCAATAAAATACCAATTCGGTAACTGGCTTCCAGGAAACTTCTAGGTCGGTGCTAAAGGCAGTTCCTCTGGACACCTGTCCTCAGGGTGAAGCGATCAGCGTCTCGGTGTCTCAGTTCCCACCCCGGCCAGGGCACAGAGTCATTCCAAGAGAAACAACAGTCAGTACAGGAGGAAAGGGGACCCTAGTGATGGGGTGGAGGGGGCGTCCTCGTCAGACGTTTCCCAAGGGTACTGCTAACATCGTCCCCCAAACCAGGGTCCATTTCCAAGGTGGTGAAGGGTTTCTCCGCAGCTGTTCTAGAAGGTGCTGTCCGCTCTGGCAGCTGTGCTCAGCTCACCATGATGAAGTTAGATTTGCAGTGAGCTGTAACAGAGGGAAACAGCCCCTGGTTAGGAGCAGGAGGTGACCGGGCACGCGGTCACGCAGCAGGCAGGCTCCCGGCCACCTCACCGATGAACTCCGTGACAGGGTCATGTTCGCCTTCTGTCTTGATGGTGCCCGCGATGCTCTCGTTCTCCAGGATCGGGAGGAAGAGCTGCACGAAGTCTGAGGTGTATGGGGGGGCAATCACATCCAGCACCTGGAGGGACAGCCAGGGACAGGCTGAGGACGTGGCCGCTCCTGCTCCCCAGCTTTCCCAGTGGCAGGGTTGGTCCTGCGTGGGAGGACACCACAGAGGGGCAGCACAGGTGACAGCATGTGCCACAGCCCTGGGCAGACGGCTGCTGGGAAAGTGACTGCACGGTCACCCGCGTGGTCAGCAGACACCGTCCAGGGCAGCTTATCAGCCACCAAGGGCTGTGCAGGGTGCGGAGCTGACCTCGGTGACGCCACCGGGGGTGGTGCGGGGTGTGGAGCTGACCTCGGTGACAAAGTAGCGGATGAGGGAGATGTCAGTGTCCAGCTTCTCCAGGCACTTGCGGATGTAGCTGACCACAGGGAGGACGCAGCCTCGGCTCAGCAGGTGGACCATGCGGTCCAGCAGGGTCTTCTTCAGCTCCAGCTAGAGGTATAGGGCCGGGAAGCCTGTGAAGCAGGGTCCCTGGCCCTGCCACCTGCCCCGGGCCTACGACCAGCCCCCTGGGTTACCGGCTTACCTGCTCCATCACGTCTAGCTGTGAGTGCTCGGTCTCGAAGAGCTTGACCAGCAGCTGCAGGACCTGGGGGTGCAGGAGCTGGTGGCAGGTGCTGATCTACAAACAGGCCGGGAGCCCCAGTGAGCAGGGGCTGTAAGCAGCTCACACTCCCTGGGCAGAGTGCTGCCGTCACGGTAGGCACGACCCATGCCACCCCAGCCACAGATGATCAGCCTCCAAAGAGTCAGTCCTCCCTGAGGGCAAGCCATGCAGAGGCCTTGCCCGGGGTTACCGAGTCCCCACCCTGCAGTCCCAGGCTAATAGCAGAGACACAGGCGCCAGGGTCCCCTCCACCATGCCCACCTCATCCAGCAACGCTAGGTGCACGGGCGTGTGGTCAGTCTGCAGTTGGAAGTACCGTGGCTCAGACACAGTCCAGTCCACCCACTTCAGGACACCCATCGCCACCACTGGGAACCTAGAGGTGAACCAGGCAGAATGGTCCCTTCCAACAAATATACCGTCCTCTCTGAGACATCCTACAAGTCACTCTTCTCTTGCCTCCTTGGTGGGCAGCTGTCCAGGCCAGAGGCACATGACAGGCCTGTCCTCTGCACCCTGCTGCAGGAACTCAATCCATGGGTGATCCCCAAAATCACGTGACCGGCTTCAGAGGGGTCGGTCGTTAACACGAGACACTTGGTGGGAGTCCGTGGTGCTGAAGAAGGCTCTGGTGTCCTCGGACACCATTTCTGGGGGCCACCTAGTGACATAACTGACGTCACCAGAGACCATTCCTAGCTCAGCAGTGCTTTGCCGGGCCTCCCTTTCACTATAAACAACCCCTTCTTCTGTTTCCGACGGGCTTGTCTTCCCTGACCCAGGCCCCTGGTGAGGCTCTACAGACGGCAGCCCCGGCGGCCAGCCCTGCCTACAGCCACTTGGGCTGCTCACGCGGGTCTCGGCGGGCTCTGGAGACGTGAAGACACAGCACAGGAGGATCTCAGACTCTCGAGGAGTTATTTTGAGCTTTCTATTCAAGTCACCCCCCTCAAGGGCCACATCCAGCAGCAGGTGGCCCAGCTCACCGGATGCACTGATACAGCGTGCTCAGCTCGGCTACCAGCTCCGAGGCCCCTTTGTTCTCGTTGCAGCATAAGTTGTGAACGGTCTCCACAGCTTTCGATGTCGACTTGAGCTCGTCTTTGTTGATGCTGACCCGCTTGTTCTGAAACACACACGAGCCCGGGCCCCGCGTCAGCTGGCGGAGCGGCCCCTGCACGCCCGCTCCCCAGCTCCACCGGGACGGCCACGTGAGAGCCACCGGCGCGGCCACCGGCAGACAGGAAGGAGCCCCCAGTCACACTGGTGCAGGCTGTGGCTCACAGGACCCCATCTCCTCTCTTTAGTCACGGCCCGTTCGGGTCTGCCCAAGTGTTCAGACACCGTGCGAGTCTTCCTTGTGACGCTGAGCACTGTGACTGTGACACACACACAGCAGACACACCAGCAGACTGGCTCCAGCTTCCCCGAGGCCCAGGCTCGCAGCCAGCGCCAGCCGGGCGGCCCCGACCCCGCCACCCGTACCTTCTTCCAGGCCTCCACCACGCTCGCGGCGTAGGCCAGGACGTGGATATACTTGTGCTTGTGGTCCTGGTTGATCCTGGCGCCCGGTTTGAAGAGCGACTGCATGAAGAGGTCCAGGAAGGCCGGCACCCGGATCTGCGGACAGACAGACGGCTCCCTGTGCGGGACCCGGGAAGAAGGCGGCAGGCAAGGGCACACGCATCTCCAGATGCCAGCCAGCCAGCCCTGCTAACGCTCTGTACAGAGCAGGTCCTCAAAACGGGTGTGGGCTGAGACGGTGACGGGGATACAGTCGGGAAACGACACAACCCTTCCAGCAGGAGCTGCACTCAGTGACTCGGAGAAGCAGAGAAACAAGGACACTCCAAGACAAGCCTTCCCCATGGCAGTAACTGTTCTCACTCATGAAAATGAGGAGCAGCCCAGAGGACAGGAGGACAGGATGCCTGGGGGACAGGGGGCTTCTGCTGGGGGGCCAGACAATCTGGGAGTGGCTCGTGGTGCTGGCTGAACGACACGATGGACTAACTCCCATCACTGAACTGTGCGTTCGAGACCGGAAACAGCTCATACACCCACTGGCAGGTGCGGGGAGTCACAAAGAAGAAGGGGAGGGGAGAGAGACAGAGAGGGACAAAAAGAGAGGGGGAGAGACACAGAGACACAAAAAGGGAGGGAGAGACACAGACATAAAGAAAGGGGGGAAGACACAGAAAGAAAAAGAGGTGGGAGACAGACAGAAAGAGAGGAGGGAGACAGAGAGAGAGAAAGAAAAAGAGGGACCGAGACAGAGACAGACAGAGAGCCAGGCAGGGGCGACTCACGAGCTCCACGGGCGGCGGGTCCATGCTGGTGAACATCTTGAAGAGCACGGTGATGTCGGCGGGGTTGAGGGCGCCTTTGGAGAGCATGGCTCCCAGGGCCTGGCACGCACGGGGGTAGGACGCGGCCGTGCCCAAGGCCAGCGTGATCTGACTCGCATCGTGGCCCCTGAGACAGCCAGACACGCCGTTATGAACAAAGAACATTTCTCCTTTTCTGTGCTCAACGCTCTGAACTGCCAAGGTCTGACAAGTGTCGGTGTTTCTGTGACCTGCGGGTATACCGACACGCTGACCCACAGAACCCTTAGGGAGCCAGCGTGTGCACTGTGTCCCAGGAACCCTGTGGGGGTACCCGCTGTAGGAAAAGGAGCCAGGACAGCTGCTAACCCAGAATCGGCCAGGGGTCCGCAGGAGAAGTCCGCCGCCTGGGACCCCCCGGGCACCGCGCTGCTCTGTTACGCAGAGCAGAGAGAAGAGCAGTGATGGGAGCTGATGCAGCTCTCGAGGCCGGGCCACAGCGCCCCAGTCAGGTCAGTGAGTGGTGACTCCAGGACTACGGGACTCCTACGGGGGAACCCCGACGCACGAAACTCCCCATTCCTGAGTCCCACGACCTCAAGGGTAACTGAGCGTCCTCACAAAAGCAGCGCGCTAACAAGCAAACTCTCCACACCTCGCGAAGTGAGGAGACTCTCCCCGAGCTGCCGGGTGGCAGGCAGCCCACCTCTCTGCCCACACAGCAGGCCCCGGGCGTCTGGGCAGCTGGGAGACTGCAAGGGGCACGCGGGCGGGGTGGGAGGCTAGGGACCGAGGTCGCTCTTACTTCTCCTGGGCGAAGCGCTGCACCTCCTGGGCGACCCTGCGCACAGCAGAGCCACCCTGCTCCTCCTGGGCCAGCACGGACATCATGGCCTGGGCAAACAGGTAGGTGTGCTCCCCGTGGCAGACCATCTTCTGAAAAGTGCAGGACGGACAGACAGGACGCACACTTGAGCAGCCCCGCCCGTCCCCAGCATTCCCCTTGGGCCTGGAGAGTCTCTGGGCAGGGCCACTCCCAGCAGCCTCCTAAGTGAGGCCATGGAAAAGCACTCACGGCAAACTCAGGCAGGTTTCTTTCCAGGTTTTCCTCTCCTCCGTCTAGAATCGTGGCCAGGGAGGTACGGAGCACCCTGGAAAACACCTCCAGCTGCTGGCAAGCCGTGGACACGCTGGTGATCTCCCCCTGGTACCCCGCGTCCGAGATGAGCTACGGCCCAGAGAGACAACGTCAAACCAGCACCCCCGTGCAGCGACCTCCCAGTCCAGAGAGCAGGCCCGTTACAGTGCTGGGGGCAGCCTGGGGGCTCATGGCGTCCACCCTGGGCCTCGTTCCCACTCCAGGCAGGGACCTGGGCTAGCCATGCCCGTCCTCGGCTTCTTCCTGTGTGACAGAGGCAATGGACCCTGCACACCTAAAAGGGTCCCCTCAGAGCAAAGCTGCCCCACAGCAGATCCACGAAGAGCCAGAGCCGGGTTCCAAGCCCATGCCTGGCCTCTCTCAGTTGCACGCTTCCAGAGGGAAGCCACGAAGACCACTATTAAAATGTAAATGTAACGGCATTTCAAAAGAAGGAAGAGCAGCCAACCCCGTGTCACCCTTGCTCACACATACTGTGGGCTGCTCTCCGACCCCCGGCGTGCCCCACCTTCACCGTGAAGTTGAGCATCAGACAGTCTGGGTGGGCTTCGGCCAGCTTGTAGAAGAGATCCCTCCAGGTGGTGTGGGCGATCATCTGCTCCAGCCACGCCGGCGTCTGCCAACAGAGGGGTGGCGCGGAGGCCACAGTGCTGACGTGAAGACAGCAGACCCCCAGCCAGCAAGGGCTGCAGCTGGGGAGCCCCTGGCCCCAGAGCAGCTCACGGCCACCAGCCCAGCCCAGGGGCACAGCTGCAGTGTCTGAACGCCCCTCACAGCTTTCCTGAAGTGTGACGCCACACAAGAGGGGACTGAAAGAAGCTCCTAGTACTTCAGGGCCCACCACAGCCTGCACTCGGCGGGGGGGGCACACCACACACAGACGGCTCACCCCAAGCCCACCATACACCCTTGGCAAGAGAATAAAGGGTAATTTTTAAAAATTTCTTTGTTGTTGTTGAGACTATACACGGAATATACACCAATTCAACAACTGCTACAGGGACAATTCAGTGACACCACACTCTTCAAAGTGCGACAAACCTGACCTCGGTTTCCAAGCTGACCCTTCCCCATCCGCACAAACTCACTGACCCCTAAGCTTCCTGTCTTGCAAATTCCTACTGTCAACTTACTCCCACCCCGAAAGTTCTTAAAAAGAGCACAAGGCCTAGGGCAGTCATTGTGGAGTTGGTGAGCGAGACTACCATCTGGCTGTAAGAACGTGCCCACTTGTCTGTCTGTCTGTCACACTGTGGCCGTCTGCATGTTGCTGGGACTCTGGAAGCTAGGCCGCTGGTATTTGGATACCAGCAGGGTCCCCCATGGTGGACAGGTTTCAGCTGAGCTTCCAGACTAAGACAGACTGGGAAGAAGGACCTGGCAGTCTATTCCTGAAAAGCATTAGCCAGGGAAAACCTCATGAATGGCAGCAGAGCACTGTCAGATACAGCACCAGAACAGGAGCCCCCAGGTTGGAAGGCACTCAGAAGACGACTGGGGAAGAGCCGCCTCCTCCAAGCAGAGCGACCTTAGTAAATGGACGGAGTACAGACTTCGGGATCTTCATTTGCTGGCGTGGGACAACTCAAAATGAGAAAAAACAGCTACAAAATGTCTATCAATGATCAGAATATGGAATGTATGAAGTACAAATCTGAAAACTGGAAACCATCAACAATGAAATGGAAATGCACAAACACTGATATCCTAGACATCAGTGAGCTGAGATGGACCAGTACCGGCCCTTCTGAATTGGACAGTCACAGGATCCACTCTGCTGGGGAGCAGAACTTGAAGAGGGACAGTGCTGCGCTGCTTCATCAAAAAGAACGTTTCCAAAAACAACAAATGCTGGAGAGGCTGTGGAGAAAGTGGAACCCTCCTACACTGTTGGTGGGGTTGCAAAATGGTCCAGCCTCTTTGGAAGGCAATCTGGCGCTTCCTTAAAAAAATGGATATCGATATACCATTTAACCCAGTAATTCCACTACTTGGAATATATCCTACAGATTCAAGGCCTTTCACACCGACGGACACATGCACCAGAATGTTTATCGCGGCACAGTCCACGATAGCAAAAAGGTGGAATCAACCTAGATGCCCAACAATAGAAGAATAGATAGGTAAACTGTGGTACATATACTCAATGGAGCACTACGCAATGATAAAGAATAACAATGATTCCAGGAAACATCTCCTAACCTGGTTTCAACTGGAAGACATCATGTTGAGTGAGAGTAGTCAGCGACAAAAGGACAAATACTGTATGAGACCTCTACGATAAGATCTCAAAAACAGACTTGCGTATAGAAGAAAAGACTCTTTGACAGCTGCAAGGGAGGAGAGGGAGGGAGGGAGGGCAAGGGGGGGAGGGTTTAGTTTAGGTAGTTACTAGAAATCTAGCTGGGAGAAAGCGGTGACAGCACACATGAGGAACAAGAAGAACATTAAGTGGACTTCAGCATAACTTGAGTACTCCTTCCATCTTAACTCAATACTGCAAGGATAGAGTAGCTGGGGCGGGGGGCGGGGGACCATGCTCTTAGGCGAATTCCAGGCCAACTGGCACAACTAGCGTTTTGCTAAAAGAGCTCTCTGCACCCCACATTGGTGAGTGGCGTCTGGGGTCTTAAAAGCTGCCAAGCTGCCATCCGAGGACACAGCAAATGGTCCCAACTCAGCAGGAACGGATGCTCACCGAGGGCCAAAATGGCATGCGGTAAAGACAACTGAGAAGACACAGAGACCCACAAGAGTGGGTGCCTACATCGACCTGGGACCGGAAGAACCAGATGGTGCCCGGCCACTACCAGTGATAGCCATGAAGGAGTTCACAGAGAGGAGCCT
Source organism: Heterohyrax brucei (assembly GCA_028571685.1). Taxonomy (NCBI): domain Eukaryota; kingdom Metazoa; phylum Chordata; class Mammalia; order Hyracoidea; family Procaviidae; genus Heterohyrax; species Heterohyrax brucei. The sequence continues at coordinate 87,461,074 of CM053156.1, read as the reverse complement.
CACTGGCAACACAAGAATAAAAAGAGGTGCATCATGAGATCCCCACTAAAAGACCTCAATTGATGGTCCAGCGGTTTTGGGGTTCCTCTGAGAGCATGGCCCCCGGCCCTGATGCTGCCCGTTCCCATAAATTATAACAAAGGTCCACTCTTTGGACAGGAATGGAATGGACTTGGCAATGCAGAGTAACCATATGTTGGAAGCACTTTATGGTTCTATACATCTATAGGATATCATCTTGCTGACCTCTGGCTGGAGGAAGGAGAGTGGACGGAGAGGAGGAGAAAGGAGACTGTTGGGAGGATGAGACATGTGTGGAGCAGAGAGGAATAGTGTGCAGTCACCGGACAGGAAGAGCAGTGGAAGCTGCATATAGGGGGGCATGTAAATTTACATGTGAATGTACATTTTTACTCAGTTATGTTAAATAAAAGAATATATATAAAAATAAATAAATAAATAAATAAAAAGGAACGTTTCCAAATTTGTTGCGAAGCACGATGCTGTCAGTGATCAGATAACGTCCGTACGCCTGCAAGGAAGGCCAGTTGACATGACTATGATTCAAATTTATGCAGCAACCACTAAGGCCAAAGATGAAGAGATTGAACGTTTTTAGCAGCTTCTGCAGTCTGAAACTGATCAAACATGCAAACAGGATGCATTGATAATTTCTGGTGACTGGAATGCAAAAGCTGGAAACAAAGAAGAAGGACTGGTAGTTGGAAAATATGGCCTTGGTGACCAAAATGATGCTGGAGATCAAATGATAGAAGTTCACAAAACCAGTGACTTCTTCATTGGAAATACCGTCTTTAATCAACACAAATGGCAACTGTACACACGGACCTCACCAGATGAACTCACAGGAACCAAACTGACTACATCTGTGGAGAGAGACGACGGGAAAGGTCCGTATCAGCAGTCAGAACGAGACCAGCTGCTGACTGTGGCACAGATCGTCAGCTGCTCATATGCAAGTCCAGGCTGAAACTGAAGAACATCAGAATAGGTCCACCAGAGCCAGGGTCCAACCCTGAGTACATCCCTCCTGAGTTTCAAGACCACCTCAAGGACAGCTCTCACGTGCTCACCACCAGTGACCAAAGACCAGGCGAATTGTGGGATGACACCCGACACCATCTGTGAGGAGGGCAAGAGGTCATTAAAAAGACAGGAGTGAGAAGACCACACTGAATGTCAGCAAGACTCCGAAATTTGCTCTTAAAAGTAGCTAAAGCAAAAGGAAGGAATGGCGAAGTAAAATAATTGAAGAGAGATTTCCAAGGGCAGCTGGAGAGGACACAATGAAGTACCACCATGGCACGTACGAAGAGCTGGAAACGGAAAACCCTTCAAAGGGAAGAACACGTTCTACACTGCTCAAGCTGAAGGAACCGAAGAAAAAACTGGAGCCTCAAGTTGCAATAGTGAAGGACTCTACAGGGAAATTATTAAAGGGCTCAGGACGCATGAAGAGAGACGGAAGGAACAGACGGAGTCATTAAACCAGAAGGAACCGGTCGATGTTCATCCGCCTGAAGAGGCAGCGTGTGATCAGGAGCCAGTGGTCCTGAAGGAAGAAGTCGGAGCTGCACTGAAGGCACTGGCCAAAGACAAGGCTCCAGGAGCACGCCGTGCTCACTCGTCTCTGCCACGAAACTCAGAGGGCAGCTACCTGGCCAACCAACCGAAGAGACCGTATCTGTGCCCATTCCAAAGGAAAGTGATCCAAGCAAACCCAGATATCATCGGACAGCACCATTACCATCCCATGCCAGCCCGATGTTGCTCAAGGTCACTCAGCAGCGACTGCGACCGGGAGCCGACAGAAACTCCCACTGAACTCAGAAGAGGCCGTGGGCCAGGTACCACAGCTGATGTCAGACGGATCCTGGCTGAAAGCAAGAGTACCAGAAGGGAGTTTCCATTGGTTTCACTGAGTGTGCAAAGGCATTCGACTGTGTGGATCATAACAAATTATGGCTAACAATGGAGAATGGGATTCCAGAACACTTCACTGTCCTCATGAGGCGTCTATCCATGGACCAAGAGGCAGTTGTTCAAACACAAGGGGACACTGTAGGGTTTGAAATCAGGAAAGGTGTGTGCCAGAGTGAAAGCTTATCATCACTACCTTTTCAACCTCACCAAGCCCGTACCCTGAGTCAGCAGGAGACAGGAGGGGGGAACCGGCTGCGCCTCCTGGCTGACTCTGCTGGTGGGCCTCTCACGTCCTGATCACAGCATGGCTGTGTGCGACTTCTGTCTCACACCCTGATGGCGGCACCACACTGCCCCGACCTACGTACAGTGCAGAACTGCCGCCAGACAGAGAACGGCCATCCTCACCTCGCCTTCTTCAGTGAAAATGGAATCTGCTTTGCGGGGGTCAAAATGTTTGATGAGTAAGCTCTTCAGGTGGTTCTCCACCGTCTCCTGGACCTGCACGGGCTCAACACCTGCGAGGGGAGACACACAGGGCAGAGGGCGGCCGTCTCACACTCCAGAGATTATTCCAGAAAAAAGGTTAACATTCTGCATGGGGATCAAGCATCACAAGATTGCTTCTGGTTAAATTTTGAAGCGCTTGCAAAAAGAGTATGTATTAATTCTGTTCAACAACACAATCCAGGATATCCTACCCCTGTCTACACAGAGGAAAACCCTGGTGGCACAGGGGGTTTTAAGTGCTACATCTGCTCACCAAAAGGTTTTTTTTGGCAGTTCAAATCCACCAGGCACTCCTTGGAAACTCTATAGGGCAGTTCTACTCTGACCTATAACGTCACTGAGTCTGACCTGACTCTATGGCAGTGGGTTTCTTGGCGGGGGGGGGGGGGTCTACACAGAAAAGACAGACCCGTCTTTAAACTCTCGCTAAGAACAAACAGTCAAAACGGGCAGGTGCAAGTGCAGAAAACAGCCCAGAGGCTGGGCTGAGCGAAGGCCAGCCAGCAATGTCCCCTCCGGGAAAGTAGGTGACGACTTCACGAAGCAGTGCACCAGCTCACTTCTGGGCCGTCCTTGCCTCCGTGACGTCATCTGTACTTGCTCAGCGGATTTACAGCAAGGCTCTACTTTGATTATCTAAGCTCCAAGCCATAATCATATCCCAGCCTGAATTACCCATCATCCACGGCAGGCTACAATCGCTCTCTGGAAAATGACACACTGAACACACACTGTCTAATCCTGTAATTCTCCAACGTGACAGGGGAGCAGCTCGAGGACAGTCACCTTCACAGGCACTCTATAAGCCCCAGTCATTGGACCAGGAACCAGCAGACAAGGACAGGTGACAACTCCAGCTCTGACGCCTTCAGTTCTCACCCACCAGGAAAACACAGGCTGTCCCAATCACCAGCCTTCCAATGGCCTAACCATCTACTGAAAAGCGGGGAGGGGGACAAGCCGGTGGGGGGCCCCCAGCACCTGTCTGGATGAGCCACTCGGCCAGCAGGTTCACGGTCTGGGCCACGGCTGTGTAGTTCTCAGAGAGGAGCTGGATGACGTTCTCTGGGGAGCCTCCCGCCTGAAAATACCTGCCAGGGCAACGGGGCAGCCGTGAGGCTGCAGGCCACACAGGAGGGCGTGGGGCTGGCGGCGGGAGGCGGGGAGCAAGGCAGGGAGCCCCCAGACGGCTGCCACCCCTGTCTCCCACTGCTTGTCCATGCTATCTTCTGGGTCTGTTACCGTGTTCCCTAAATCAGCCCCTGCCTTCCTCCCAATCCCAGTGAGGACCCTCACTCACCTCTTGAGAGTGTTAAAGATGGAAGGCTCCATGATATAGTCCCGGGTAGAAAACTTATGCAGACATTCCTGCTGGACCTCTGCGTCATCGTCCCCTTCTCCATAGTCGTCCTCCTGCTGCTGTCAAGAGCCAGGAACCACACAATTCTTGCTGAGACAGACACCCTGTGCTAACCTCACCTGGCTGCTGCGCGGTGCTGGCCATCTGAGTCCGACGCAGCGCAACCCTCCTGGGCCAGAGTGGATGGTCCCTTAGGGTTTCCTAGGCTGTGACCTGGGAGCAGATGACCAAGCCTTTCTGCTCACCAGGAGGTCAGTCGTGTGAACCCACCAGCACTCCAGGGAGACAGCCGTGGTGAGCTGCTTCTGCAGATGACAGCCTTGGAGGCTTCAAGGGGTGGCTCCCCCCTGTCCTACAGGGTCCTTATCATGGATTGAATTGTGCCCCCCCAAAACATGAACAGAAATTTGGCTAGGTCATGATTCCCGGTATTGTGACTGTTTCTCTGTATAAACCCTGCCTTTATGATGCTGACGAGGGGCGGCGAGTGGCAGCCTGGTGGATGGCCAGGACTCAACCCATCAGGTTGCGCGGTGCCCTGAGGCGGTCTCCTGAGATCTAAGGGGGAGGGGGGCAAGTGGACAGGGGGGTCACACCACAGAGAAGCTGTGCCGGGGCAGAGCGCGTCCTCTGTGAGAGAACTGGGTCCCTGTGCCTCAGAAGACTGATGGTAAGGGCCTACCTCGAAACCTGACGCCCCGGAGCTGAAACCCTGAATTCAGACATTTAGCGTACTACACTGTGACAGAATAAAATTTCTCTATTTAAAGCCATCTAGCAGTGTGTGGCATTTCTGCTACAGAAGCAGCAGATGACTGAGACGGTTCTGTAGGGTCACATAAGTCAGAACGGACCTGACAGCAACAGGGAATCCAATCATTACAAGGTGACTCTTGGAGGCACAGCCATCGGCTGGCAGTCAGAAAGCAGAACATCACTGGCTGGCCTGACCCAACAGACCTGTCTGCAGTCCTGTTCCCATCGGCTTAGAGGCAAGCACGCAACCACGGCAAGTCCCGGAACCTCTGGGCCAGGCAGCTTCCTCAACTGCAGATGACAGTGATGGGCAGATTCCTGGCCTCCCACCAGCTCTAATCCTAGCCTTCGAACTAACAAGCAGATGCTTTCTGAGCACCTACTATGCACCACTGTGCTTACCAACTCCAGGAAACAAAACAGCACAAGACACAGCCTTGTCTGTTCAAAAAGGTCATGAACTACCAGTGAGGCAGGACTTCCTCTGGCCGAAGGCAGTAGGAGCTGGGCAGGGGCTCTGCCAGCTCCAAACCCAGCGCTGCGTCCGGCCCCCCTCCTGAGCTCCTTAATCAAGTTTTACTGGAACACTGGCATGCCCATTCTTTCACTATTGTCTAAATCCTCACAACCTGACCAATAAGCAACATTACAACACACAGAGAAAAGACAAAGTTGTCAAGGATTTCATTTCACTTGGTTCTACAATCAACACCCCTGGAAGTGAGAGACAAGAAATCCAGGGACACACTGCACTGGGTAAATCTGTGACAAAAGACTTCATCCAGGTGTCACACAGCAGAGGTCACCTTAAGGACTCCGATGTGCCTGACCCAAGCCAAATACTTTCAATCATATGCCCATGAAGGCTGGACAATGAATGTGGAAACGCAAAGCGACGTCTCTGAATTAGCATGCCAGCAAAGAACACTGACTACAACAGAGACTTGTGGGGGGAGGCAGCGCCAGCCTGGCACCACAGACAGACGCCCTGTAGCCCCTCCACAGCAAGGACCTGAACAACTGGAGTCAAACAGAACTTCAGTCCTGGGAACATGAGCATCAGATAAAGGATCAAGATTCCAATCAAGCACTGAATGGAATCAGAAGCTAACAGAGAGCACCGTGCAGGTCCCCGACCAGCTTACACGGCACCAAGTGTAGGAGGACACAGGACGGCAGCTTCGCAGAGATCCCAGCGGGAGACAGGGCACCCAGGAGCTAGCAGTACCTGCGTTCCCACCTACCACATTCGGCCTCAGATGCCCTTGCCAGGGTGCTCCTTCAGGGCCACTTTTTGTTGCTGTGTGTTTGTTTGTGTTTGTGTGTGTTCTGGCTTCTTCTGGTTTCTTCTCTCTCACCTCCTTCCTTCCTTCCTTTTCTCCCAAACACCAAGCTCCACAGGCCACCTCTGCCCCTTCCTGAGGGGCTGCAGAGCGCTGTGCAGCTGAGGCACCCCTTCCCTGGTCTGCAGGCCACACCCGGGGGCTCCGTGGAGCACTTCTTCCTCCATCTCTCAGCCTTCTCTCCCTTTTCCTTTCTTCCAAACAGCCAGCACCGTGTGACACCTCTGCCCCGTACAGCGGGGCTGTATATCACTGCTTGGCTAGGGCATCCCTTCCCCAGTCCACACTCTGCCACTGGGCTTCCTAGGGATGTTTCTGTCCCCTCTTCTTTTCTCAGTTTGTCTTTCTGCCTTCCTTACTCACCCTTCTTGTGAACTGCTGGTGCCCTGTGCCCTCTTCCCTCCGGCTGTGCACTGCCACTGGGCCGGGGACTTGCCTCCAGTGGGCTTCCTGGGGGCTTTCTTTCCCTTCTTCTCGGGCCTTTTGTCTCCGTCTTCTTTCCTTCCCTTTTTCCCAGCTACCTGGCTGTGTGTGCCTCCCCTTTCTCTCGTCTTCATCCAGTTCTTCTTGCTCTGTTTCTCTTCTTTCCTTCCTTTCCTTTCCTCAGCCCGCCCAGCTGTGTGTGCCATCTCCCCTCCGGGACAGGCTGTGCTGCATCACCCAGAAAGCCACTGGCATGCAGCTTCCCCGGGTGGGCGCCACGCCAAGGGTGGCCCCCCAGACAATTCTGTTTTATTCTGTCCTGTCTCCTGGCAGTTTCCGTCTCTCTCTCCTCTTTGTCCCCCTCCCACACCACATCCCACCCCTTGCCTCTGCCTACCTGGGTGCCGAGCATCACACTTGCATGCAGCACAGGCCCAGTCCACCAGAACCTGCCCTGCACGGCCGTCTGCTCCCCACTGTCCCCAGCATGTGCTGCCAACGACCCGGCTGAGCCCCCCTGGACCCCCTGCTGGACCTGCCCTGCTGCAGCACAGTGAGCGATGGGCCCTGCCCACCGGACAAGGTGCCGGGATACACCAAGCCCACAGACGAGCGGGCACAGGGGACACCTAGGCTTCCTGTTCAGATATAACCAAACAAAGCAAACACAGCAGGATGAACAAATCTACAGTCCTTAAATGAAGAGAACAGTCAGTGAGTGTCCCGAAGATGACAGACAATGTCAAACATACTTAGAAAAGGTCACGAGATGGTTCCAGAAGGTGTCCAGAATAAAATATCAGAGGATTTTCCAGCGGAAGAAAAGGCATTGGTGCTCCCTGACCGAGACTCAAGTCTCTAATGGTCGGAGTTGGACAGTATCTATCCAAGAGGTGAAGCAAAAAGCTGAGAAAAATGAGAGAAAAAAACAGGCAGACTCACAGAAAAAGCAGGCAGATTCAAGCCAAATACTGAAGAAACAATGGAAGAATGTGGTAAAACAATACAGAAACAAAATCTCGAAATAAACTCATAACTAGAAATGAGACAAAGATGTGAATGAGGAATGTCAACGATAAACAACGAGCGCTCAGAGGTGGGCCCAAGGCCGTGAGGGTCAGGTCTGCCCCAGTGGGGCGCAGGGTGAACGACGCTGAAGACCAGCCTCTGGAGACTGCTTTTAGGAAAAACGAGAGACAAGAAGGAAGAAAATGAAGAAACCTTGACAATAATGTGGGACGCAATCAAAAGCAAAAGTTTATGATTCACTGGAGTTCCAGAACAGAGCAAGAAGAGAGAACATGCGTGGATCACCCAAGAACTGCTCACAGAAAACTGCCTGGTATCATGAGAGATAGAGAGCTGACCATCCAAGAAGCTCCAGCCAGCCAGAGCCAAGTGAAGCTCTAGGAATCCCACAAAGGACAGACCCCAAAACAAAATCAGCAGGCATGTCATAACAACATTCACTAAATCCGAAGTCCAGAACCCCAAGAGCAGCTCAAGAAAAACAAAAAGTCATGTACAGAAGGTAAATGGAAAGGTAAATTTCAAGCTAACCACAAAGAAATTTAACAAACCTACAGAAAGTCTCAGTAAACACAAAATCTGCAAAAATGAAAGAAAAACAGAAATCTACTAACCAAAGGAATTTAGCACAGGACAGTAACATCAACTCTCAGGAAACACAAAATCTACAAAAACGAAAGAAACCAACAAAAGCAATTTACCACAGGAGAATAAGAGGAACAAGGAAAACCTTACATACACACACACACACACACACACACACACACACACACACGCAACCACTATAAAATGACAGCAAGAAACACCTATCAATAATTACACTGAATGTCAATGGTCTAAGTGCCTCTAGAAAGAGACAGTAAGTGACAGAACAGATTTTAGAAAAGGGCCTGTCAACATGCTGTCTGTAAGACACATATCTTAGAAACAAAGACATAAATTTATTTTTTAAAAAACTCCAAGAATGAAAAAAAAGAAATCAAGCCACCTACCAAAAAAGAGCAGGAGTAGCAACACTAATCTTAGATAAGAGACTTTAAAACAGAATCTACCATAAAAGACAAAGAAGGGCATTATATAATGATTACAGGGTGATCCATCATGAAGCCCTAACTACAAGAAATACCTATGCACCCAAAGACAGGAATCCAAAACACATTAACAGCACTAAGAAAAGAAACGGACGGTTCCACAGCAGAAGGAGACTGAAACACACCACTTTCGAGAAAGGACAGAGCACCTAGAAACAAACCCAACAAAGACACCTAAGGCCTAAGGGCCACAATCAGCCAGCTTGACCTGTGACATATACAGAACACTCCACCCAACAGCTGGCAGAGTGCACATTTTTTTCCCATGCACTTGGAATGTTCTCCAGAACAGACCACACCTTAAGCCACAAAGCAATCCTCAACAAAATCCAAAACACTGAGACAATACAAAGTATCTTCTCTGACCACAATACCTTCAAAGTAGAAATTCTAACAAGAGGGAAATTCTAACAAGAAGTCAAATACAGGGAAACTGAATAACACCCTACTTAAAACCACTAGTGTTAGCAAAAAAAATCAAAACTGGAATAAACAAATTCCTAGAATGAAACGAGAATGGAACATATCACACCAAAATCTTTAGGACACAGCAAAAGCAGTACTCACAGGTCAATTTATAGCAGAAGATGCATACACTAAAAACGAAAAGACAAAATCAAAACCTTACCTATAGAATTCCAACAGAGAACAGCTAGAGAAGTCCACAGCCCCCAACCAGAGGAAAGGAATTAACACAGATCAAAGGAGAAATAAATGAAACAGAGACCATAAAAATAAAAGAATCCATAAAACCAGAAGTGGGTTCTCTGAAAGGACCAACAACACTGACAAACCGGTGGCCCAAGCGACAGAGGAAAAACAGAAGAGGGTGTAAAAAACTCAGACAAGGAAATGGGGAACACAGCAGCAGAGCCAACTGAAATAGAGAGTGCTGGGAAAGACTGTGGCTTCCAACAAACTGGAAAACCTAGAGGAAATTGACAAATTTCTACAAACACTGCCTATCCAAACTCACACAAACTGAAGTTGAAAATCTGAGCATTCTCATAACAAGGAGAGAGTCAAAAGACAATTTAAAGCCACCCCCACCCACCCACCCAAAGGCCCTGGCCCAGATGGCTTCACTGGCAAACCTATCAAAAAGCTCATGCCAGTACTACTTAAACTATCTCATGACAGAAAAGAAAGGAAAATTTCTGAATGCATTCTATGAAGCCAGCATAGAACCTGACATCAAAACCAGACAGACATCACAAAAAAAGAAAATCACAGGTCAGTCTCTCTCACGAATACAGACACAAAAATTCTCAACAGCAGAACTCAGCATCATACAGAAAAAAATACGCCATAATACAGGTGTGTAAGCACAGCTCAATACTAAAAAACCAATCAATGCAGTCCACCACACAAATACTCACCTGAGCATCTAAGTCAACACAGAAAAGGCATTCAGCTAAGTCCAACAGCCAATTCTGACTTAAAAAAACAAGCCAAAAGAACCTCACCAAAATAGGTCAAGAAAGGAAATTCTTCCACATAATAAACGGCATCTATACAAAACCAACATCAAACATCATTCTTAATTGAGAGGGGCTGAAAACACTCCCTTTGGGAACAGAAAAAAAGACAAAGACACCCTTTATCACTACTCCTGTTTAACACTGTGCTGAAGTTCTAGCTAGCGCAACAAGGCAAGAAAAAGAAATAAAGGGCATCCAAACTGGTAACAAAGAAGCCAAACTGTCCCTATGTACAGGCAGGATACTACCCATAGAGAACCTAAAGATGACATGAAAAAATGCTGCAGCGAATATTCAGTAGAGTAACGGGATATGGGATGAACATATAAAAATCAGCTGGATTCCCACACATCAATAAAGAGAAAGGTGAAAATACCACGGACTGCCAGAAACAAACTGTCCTGAAAGAAGTACAGCTAGGACGTGCCTTAGAAGGAAGGACGGTGTGGCTCTGTCTCCTCACATACTTGGGGCACATGATGAGGAAGGACTAGCAACCTGGCAAAGCCAAGAGCCGGCCAAAGAGAAGTCCTACCACACGCACGATGGGCCAACAACAGCTGCAACAGCCTCAGACATCACGACGTTCATTAGGACAGCGCAGGACCCGGCAGGGTTGAGTTGGATGTCCATCCAATCACTGTGGACCAAAACCAACTTGATGGCACCCAACAACAGTGACAATGGCTGCTTCTCCTCTTCCTGTGGCAGAGGAGAACAGCTGCCCCAGAGACCTGCGCAGCCTGACACTTAACCACGCTCCATTCTGTTGAGAAACGCTGGCCTGCCCTTGGTGTCGATTAGCACGACAGAAGAAGTGCCTCAGGAGCAAGTGGTACAGGACCCCTTCACAGGGAGCCTGCACGTGTCTCCCCGAGAACACACTTGGGGGGAACCTTGAGCAGGCTTCACCCACAGGCTCATCCTCCCCGTCTTGGATCTCTGGCCGCTACCCCGCATCTTCTCTTGGGTCAAGCCATGTACCTGCTCATAAACCCAGAATTTCGCCCAGGTTTCTCTCCTGAGCTCCAGAATCTAACACAGCCTACTGTCATTTACATTCGGATGTTCTCCTGGTAACCCCCCAAAACTCACTGGGTCCAAAACCAACCTCCTCTAGTCCCTGACAATAGCTAGTGTTCTTAACAATCTCCATCTCAGTAAGGACACCCATCATCAACCTGGTATCCCCAACCAGAGGCTGAAGCGCTGTCCTCAGTGCCGCCCTCTCCTGCGCTCCAGCCCCCATCTCATCACCAACGCCTAGCAATTCACCACACACCCGCGGGTGGGACCCCGTCAGCACCCAGCCTCCACAGCCGCCCCTCTGCACGTCCGCAGCAGGGGATGACACCTTCCTGTTGAGCGTCTTTCACGCTGATGCCACTGTTGTCTTCAGAAGCCACAAACCTGATGTCCATCTCCTGCTTCAGGTTTCCTAGTCCCCGGGGGGAGGGGGCATCCCAGCCCTTTAGCCTTGTCCGTCCCACTGCTGGGGTCCAGGGTCATTTCCTATAGCTCCCCATACACAACCTGCAGCCAGGCAGAACCAGTTGCATTTCAGCAACTTGGCTTCTGAGCTTAACATCCCCGTCGTCTCTTTAAACATCCTCCTGTCTCCAAGAAGCCATCTCACACGGAGTCCAGGGCTCCAAGTCTGATGCACAAAACTTCACCGACCACTATCTTTCGAAATCTAGGCCACGCCGTCCTTCTCTGTCATCTCCTCTGACTTCCAGCACCTTGAGGCAACCAAACGTGAACTCAACACCCGTGACATCCCTGTTAGTGACAGCCTACCACAGTCAGTGAGCCAAATTCGGGTCACGACTGAAGGTCTCCATTGGCAGGGCCCAGGCCCGGCTCTGCCCTTCCCACCTGGTAAAGCTGCAGCAACTCACTTGGGTGTTCTGTTTCTAAATGGAGGGTGGTGCAGTGGTTAAGAACTTAGCTGCTGACCAAAAGGCTCGCTGTTGGAATCCACCAGCTGTTCCCTGGAAATCCCATGGGATGTTCTACTCTGCCCTGTAGGGTCACTAGGAGTCCAAAGCACTTGACAGCCACAGGTTTGGTTTTGGGGGTTGTCGATGAGATAACCCTGAAGACATCCCTCAGTTCTAACATTCTGTGACCCAAAGGCTCAATGTGACAAGTATGACATTTGGACAGGATGTCCCAAACACCAACCGGACACTGACACCCCAAGTTTCCCTCACCTGGACCATCTTGGTGGTCGGTCAGCAGTGGGATGAAAGTGGCAATGGAGACGCATGCCCCATTCCCAGTTTCATGGTCCTGCGCATGATGAGCAAGTCTTTGGATTTACCTTCTTCACCTGCTAAAAATGTGCCAACTCAGTTTGAGGATGGGATGGCTTATACCTGACTCTGTGTACACCACTGAAACCCTCCAGCACCGCAGCACCTATGATCCCAACTTGCTCACGTCAGCCCTGCCCTGAACTCTGCAGCAAGGCACTTCTCAGCGGCTGCGAGGGGACCTTCGGAACATGCTCCCTACGGTTCCTCAGACCGCTGCTATCCTACAGCAACCAACCACACAGGACTTTTCGCTTCCAGAATCTCCTCTATCTTTGTACCTCGGCTCCGGGGTGCTCCGTCACTGCCAACCCCCTTCCATGAGGTAAAGCCATTTTATCCTCTCTTCCTCCCATACACTCACACAGTACAGAAGTCCCTGCCTTAGTGACCTACAGTGACTTACAGCCATTCCACGGCCTCCAACCCCAAGCCAGTGCTGACATAAGTCAAATACCTCTGCGTTTTTCCTCGTTTTCATCATTATTGCCTTTTATTAGCCCTCTCTCTGTAGCTCTGGCTTTTGTTTTGGGGGGCCAGCCTGAGAACAACATCAGCCAACCACGCCCTGCAGTGCCCTACACAGTACGCCTTACTAATGATGGGACAGGGAGCCCTAACTCAAATACATCATAAATGGGGGACTCCTTGTATTTCTCAAAGATAACTCATCTTAAATTCTTGTGAACAAGGCACACTGCCAGGCTGCATTCCAGACTGACACGGTCATGGTTTCCAGGGAGGGGCCCACGAAGCTTGGAACTAGGACTCAGGTGAGTCTTACCAGTGGAACACGGCTGTGTGCTTTCCTACCCCTCTCTTCGGGGGACGGTGGGCCTGGCGGTGTAACAGTTAAGGGTTTGGCTGCTAACCACAAGCTGGGTGGTTTGAGGCCATCCCACAGCTCGGCAGGAGAAAAGGCCTGGCAATCGCTCCCGTCAAGATTACAACCTAGGAAGCCCTACAACACAGCTCTGCTTGTCACCCAAGGCCACCACCAGTGTATGAGTGCAGTCTACCAGAGCATACCCAATGACATCATTAGGGACAGGTGGAATGGCCGCTCCTCTGTCCCACGCCACAGCCCCATGGCCATGGTTAGAAGAGCCTTTCGAAGCCATTTAACACAAAGGATAAATTCAATCTGCCCAAAACTTGGAAAAGCTTATGGTTAGCAAACAGTAACACATGTAAAAGCACCCAAACCCATGACCATCTCACAGCAAGCCTACAGAACAGAACTGCCCTACAGAGGTTCCAAGCAGCGACTTGTGGATTTGAACTGCCAAACCTGGGTTTAGCAGCCAAGCTCTTAACCACTGCACCACCAGCGCTCCAAGTGTCCAGAGGTCAACTTCTTCCTCAGGATGCTTCCTACTCACAGTTTTTGGAAAATTTTTCTTGTTTTTTAACAACTTGTGTAGTTCTGAGGGCCCTGATGGTACGGTGGTTAAGAGCTGCCCACAAAATCGTCGGCAGTTCAAATCCACCAGCAGCTCCTTGGAAACACTATGGAGTCGCTCTACTCTGTCCTATAGGGTCCGTGAATCGGAACCAACTCCACAAGTGGGTTGGGTTCGGTGCGGCTCCGAGCCCAGCCCTCCAGGTGCTGGGTCTTAGCTGCCTTTGAGAGCTAGCAGTGAGCGGGTCCCAGGTGAACGGTCAACAGGTCATGTCCCGATGGCTGACCAGTATCTCTCCAGCCACAGCCCCTCACCGGGCGCCTGGGAGAAACTGAGGCACCAACGCTGGTGGGGGCCTCCAGGGCCTCCTCAGTGAGCCAGGGCTGCTCCCATTTGGTCCCCCGTCCTTACAGTTACAGCGAGGAAACGGAGGACCCTTGGGATGGGGGGCGGGGGGACAGTGGCGTGCGGGGGCGGCCGGCCACGTCGGCCGGGGGTGTTGGTGGGGGTGTGGTCGGAGCCGCGGTCCCTCGGGCGGGGCGGGCTGTGCTTGAACCACTCGTCGGCCACGCAGGCCGACCCGCCGGCGACAGAGACGAGCAGTCCTCGTCGGGGGGTGCCCCCCCTCACCTGGCCGCCGTCCGCCTCGTCGCCCCACTCGGCCGCGTTCCCGAAGTAGTCCTCATCCATGATGGCGCCCGGCGCGGGCCCCGCCATACTCTCCGCGAGCGAACAGGACGCATGCGCGCGGAGGGACGGACGGGCGTGCGCAGGCGCGGCCCCGAGGCCCGCCCCCCGCGGCCGCGCGCCTGGTCGTGGGCGGAGGGGCGGGGCCTTGAGAAGGGGCGGGGCCAGCGGTCTTCCGCCACCAGCTGGGGCTGGCGGTCACCCCCGGCCGGCTGCGCGGGCTGGCGGGGGGCGGGGCCGGGGACGTCGCTGTGGAGCCTGCGTCCCGGGGACCATCTCTGGGAGAAGTGTGGCACCAAGCGCAGGCTGGCCTGGGTCCGGTCCCAGCTCGGCCACTTTCTCACTGCGCCTTTGGCCAGCCGCTCTGAGTCGAAACTGACTCCACGGCAATGGGTTAGATTTTTTTTGGTTTTGTGCCTTCTGGCAGCGGTTTTCTCATCTCACTACTGGGACAGCAGGAGCGGGGCCGTTATGCTTCGGGTACCGAAACCTCTTGTCATGGAGTCGGTCCTGACTGACGGCGACCCTATAAGACAAAGTGGAATTGCTCCATAGGGTTTCCTAGGCTGTAAGGATACCCTAGCGGTGTCGTGGTTAAGTGTTAGTACGCTAACCAAAAGATCAGCAGTTCAAATCCACCAGGCGCTCCCTGGAAACTCTATGGGGCAGAGTTCTGCTCTGACCTGCGGAGTCGCTATGAATTGGAAACGACTGGACTGCAGTGGGTTTGGACTCCGATTTTTAACCGAGGCAGATCACCAGGTCTTTCTCCTGTGGCGCTGCTGGTTGGTTCACACCGCCTGCATTTCCGGACAGCAGGGAAGCACTGGTGTCTCAGTGGCTAAGCGCACAGTGGCTAGCTGAAAGCAGGCTGTTCAAACCCAGCCAGCAGCACCAAGGGAGAGAGACCTGGTGACGGGCAGCGATAAAAGTGACAGCCTAGCAAACCCTGTAGTGCAGTTCTGCTCTGTCACTCAGGGCCCCAGTCTTGAGGGAAGCAGATGGTGTGGCCTTCACCAAGAAGGCTCACGTCCCCAGCCATTAGGTTAGAAGTGGGACGTTGAACCGTTGGGGCAAAGCTGTGTCCCACGGAAGTCCTAACAGCTGGAAAAGAGGAGGTACTTCCTTGTAGGCTGGCTGTTAAGAATACATGAGAAGGTGCTTTTAAAGCCCCCTGCACAGTTCCCAGCACTCGTGGTAAACCCCAAACCAAACCCACTGCTGTCCAATGGATTCTGACTCATAGCAACCCTATAGGACAGAGTAGAACTGCCCCATAGGGTTTCTAAGGGGCGGCTGGTAGATTCAAACTGCGGACATTTTGGTGAGCAGCCCTCTTAATCACTATACCACCAGGGCTGCAAGTAGTGGGGGGTTTGGGGGAGTGTGTGAAAAAATACAGCACCATGAAGATAGGGAGAGTTTTGAGCCTGCGGGGAGGCCAGCATGGTCACGTATGAACACCTGGAAAGGTGAAGCCAGGACGGCAAGGGATGGAGTCCGAGACAGGGGTCACAGTGACCGTCTCAGAGGGCTGCACTGTGACTTGGAAACCCTGCTGGCATAGTGGTTAAGTGCTGTGTCTGCTAACCAAAAGGCCAGCAGTTCAAATCCTCCCAGTGCTCCTTGGAAACTCTATGGGGCAGTTCTGCTCGATCTTACAAGGTCACTATGAGTCAGAATCTACTTGACAGCAGTGGATTTGGGTTCTCTGTGGTTTCATGCATGCCTCCCCTCACCCCTTCATCCCGTGTTTCTCGAGGATCCTCTGGGTGCCAACACTGCTGCCCACTGGAACTCAAGGATGAGCAAACTGGACAGGGTCCTTGCCCTGGTGGAGGTGACAATCTGCTGAGGAAGACAAATAGGAAACAAACCAACAAAATAATGGCAGGTGGCAGTCAGTGCTAGTATTCTGGGGTAAAAAATCAAACCTGTTTCTGTTGAGTCAATTCCAGCTCATAGCAAGCCTATAGGACAGAGGAGAGCTGCTCCATGCAGTTTCCAAGGAGTGCCTGGTGGATTTGAGCTGCCGACCTTTTGATTAGCTCTTGAACCACTGCACTGCCGGGGTTTCTGGTATTTTGAAGTTAGTGCTGTAGCCACTGTCAAGTCAGTTCCGACTCACAGCAACCCTGAGTAGGTCCCAGCAGAACAAAGCACTGCCCGGTCCTGCGCCAAGCGCACAATCACTTTCATGCTTAAGCGCACTGTTGCAGCCACTGTGTCAATCCATTTCCTTGGGGGTCTTTCTCTTTTTTTGCTGACCATCTGCTTTGCCAAATATGATGTCCTTCTCCAGGGACCGATCCCTCCTGAGAGCATGTCCAAAGTATGTAAGATGCAGTCTTGTCATCTTTGCTTCCAAGCAGCACTCTGGTTGTACTTCTTTCAGAATAGATCTGTTTGTTTTTTGGGCAGCCCACAGTACATTCAACAGTCTTCTCCAATACCACAATCCAAAGGCATCAGTTCTTCTTCTGTCTTCTTTGTTCATTGTCCATCTTTCACATGTGTATGATGCGACTGAAGATACCATGGCTTGGATCAGGTGCATTTTAGTCTTCAAGGTGACACCTTTAGTTTTCAACACTTTAAAGAGGTCCTTGGTAGCAGATTTTCCCATTACAATGTATCTTTTGATTTCTTGGCTGCTGCTTCCATGGGCGTTGATTGTGGAATTAAGTAAAATAAAATTGATTGTGGAATTAAGTAAAATAAAATCCTTGACGGCCTCAATCCTTTCTCCTTTTATCATGATGTTGCTTACTGGTCCAGTTGTCAGAGTTTTTGTTTCTTTGATGTGGAGGTATACTCCATATTGAAGGCTGTGATCTTTGATTTTCATCAGTGTTTCAAATCCTCTTCACTTGCAGCAAGTGAGGTGGTGTCATCTGCAGAATGCAGTTTGTTAGTGTGTCTTCCTCCAGTCCTGATGCCTCGTTCTTCTTCGTATAGTTCAGCTTCTTGGATTATTGGCTTGACATACAGATTGAGAAGATATGGTGAAAGGATGCAACCCTGACAGACACCTTTCCAGACTTTAAAGCCACCTGAGTTTAGAGACCATCTCAAGAACAGATTTGATACGTTGGACGTTAATGATCAAAGACCAGATGAGTTGTGGAATGACAGCAGTGATGTCATTCATGAAGAAAGCAAGAGGTGATTCAAGGGACAGGAAAGAAAAGACCAAATTGTCAGAAGAGACTCTGAAACTTGCTCTTGAATGTTGAGTAGCTAAAGCAAAAGGAAGAAATGATCAAGTAAAGAACTGAAGATTTCAAAGGGTGGTTTATTATAATGGCATGCGCAAAGAGCTGGAAATGGAAAGCCAGAAGGGAAGAACACATTCTGCGTTTTCCAAGCTGAAAAGAACTAAAGAAAAAATTTAAGCCTTGAGTTGCAGTGGTGAAGGATTTTACGGGGAAAATATTAAATGACTCAGGAAACATCAAAAGAAGATGGAAGGAATACACAGAGTCGTTATACCGGAAAGAACTGTTTGATGTTCAGCCATGTGAAGAGGTAGTATATGATCAGGAACTGATGGTACTGAAGGAAGAAGCTGAAGCTGCATTGAAAGCATTGGCCAAAAAAACAAGGCTCCAGGAACTGATGGAATATCAACTAAGATGCTTCAACAAATGGATGCAGTGCTGGAAGTGCTCACTCTTCTGTGCCAAGAGATTCGGAGGACAGCTACCTGGCCAACTGACTGGAAAAGATCCCTGTTTATGCCTGTCCCAAGAAATGTGATCCAACCAAATGTGGAAATTATCAAATAATCTCACAATTATCAAATATCAAATTATCAAATAATCTCACACACAAGTACGATTTTGCTCAAGATCTTTGAAAAGCAAGTGCAACAGTATATTGACAAGGAACTGCCAGAAATTCAAACTCAGTTTGGAAGAGGACGTGGAACCAGGAATGTCATCGCTGATACCAGATGACTTTTGGCTGAAAGCAGAGAATCCTGGAAAGATGTTTAGCTGTGTTTCAGTGACTGTGCAAAGGCATTTGACTGTGTGGATCCCAACTAATTATGGATAATGCTACAAAGAATGGGAATTCCAGAACACTTAATTGTGCTCGTGAGAAATCTGTACGTGGATTAAGAGGCTGTGGTGCCAACATGACAAGGGGACAGTGTGTGGTTTCAAGTCAGAAGATGTGTGTGTCAGGCTTGTATCCATTCTGGGGTCGTGGGAGACAAACAGTCACCGCATTCAGGTGCTTGGCCGAAGGTTGGCAGTCCCAGTACAGCTTGAGGTGCCTCAGAAGAGAGGCCTGGCTATCCACTTCTGAACACTTGGCCACTGAAAACCCTGTGTGGCGCTGCTGTGCCCTGACATCTGTGGGGTTGCCATGTGTCATAATGGGCTCTGTGGCTGCTGGTGGTGGGCTAGTTACTTAGGGTGGTCAGAGAAAGCCTCTCTGAGAGTCACTCAGTGAGTGGGAGGCAAGCAAGCTAGGACCGAGGAGGGAGTGTTCATAGTGGGCACTGCCAGGGCAAAGGCTGGGTGTGTGTCCTTGGAACAGAAAGGTGGTGCCACCTGGTAGGCCAGGAGGAGCTTGGACGCAGTGGGAGATGCAGGCAGGGCCAGCTCTTGGTGCAGAGTTTGTTGGATCATTCACCGGGTAACTCCTTGTAAGGACTTAGGGCAGGAACTCTGTGTAAAGCTCCAAGCACGCACACAGTGAAACGAGAAACAAACCAGACCTGTTGCCATTGGGTCGGTTCTAGCTCACAGCGACCCCGCAGGGCACGGTGCACATAGGGTTTCCTGGATTGCAATCCGCACAGAAGCAGGTCTCCAGCTTTTCTCCTGAAGACTGGGCGGTTGGATTTGAACCGCCAGCCTTTTAGTTGGTTATCAGTCGGGCGCTTAACCACTGCGTGCTCTCGGGGGATGACAGGATCTTGCATGGATTATTTGGTAGACCATTTGTTCAAAGGATCCCCCTCGTGAATGCTCTTCAGCCAGCTGTGCAGCTTTGGCCGCAGCTTCTGCTGTAGGCCCCACCACATAGAAGACCTGCATTAGGACATGGTCATGTCACCTGCTACAATCTGCTGAAGTCCTTACAGGGAGCTGTGAGCCAGGAGGAAGCTCAGAGGCCTTGGGGAGCGTTCACAGGGGCTGGGAAGTGACCGGGGCAAGTCCCATGATGCAGGCATCAAGGCTGCCACATCCTCCGGAGGGAAGAGGCTGCTGAGTTTCTCGTCCTGCAAGCCTGGGTGTCTGCATGGACTAGGCCGCCATAACACAAACACCACAGTGGTGGCTTTAGAGAAGAAAGATTTTCTTGCACTTCTGGGGCTGAGTATAAATCAGTCACCGCTGTGTCGGTTCATTCCATGGGACTCTCTCCTGATCTCCCGTTGGGGCTGCCTTCCGGACTCCCAGTGGGCATCTCTCCTAATCTCCCGGTAAGGGACCCTCCTGGTCTCCTGGTGGGACTCCCCCCTGGTTTCTTGTGAGCTTCTCTCCCAGTTTTCTAGTGGGCTTCTCTCCCAGTCACCTGGTGGGTCTCCCTCCTACTGTCCTGGTGCGGCTCCCTCCTGGTCTCCCACTGGGACTCCCTCCTGGTCTTCTGGTGGGCCTCTCTCCCAGTTTCCCAGTGGGGCAGTCTCTTGGTTTCTGGTGTCTGCCAGGAATCCTTGGTGCCCATTCTTATAGACAGGTTCTGCCATGTCCTCTGCCTTCTCCCTAGGTCTGCGTCTGGCCTTTCCCACTTTTTTCTGGCACCACTTGGAAGGGATTCATTCAGCTTTGGACTGTCTGTACTCGTGTGCCTGGTGGTGCAGTGGTTCAGATCCGTACTGCTAAACGAACGAGTCTACCAGCCACTCCCTGGAAATGCTGTGTGGCACTTCTACAATGTCCTATAGAGTCACGATGAGTTGGAAACAGCTCGACAGCAATGGGTATTCTTTCTTTTTTTTTCTGTGGTTTGTACTCATCCATGACCTCACTAACAGAACAAAATCTCCTATTCCCAGACAGAGTCATGTTGACAAGTCCAGCAGCTTGGACTTCAACATAACTTCTGGGGGGGATGCCGCGTGACTTTGTGGGGGACACAATTCAATCCTTAACATTGGGACTGGCACACTGCACAGTTAGGAGACCCAGGAGGGCGTGGGTTTCCGCAGGGGATGACAGGAGGTGCCCGGAGAACTCCTGGGTGGAGATGCCTCGTAGGCAGTCAGAGGTGGAAGCCTGGATTCGCTGACAGCAGCTCCAGCTTCTACTCCCGAGGTTCAGGTGTGTTAAATTAATGACTTCCCTGCTGTTGGCTGGTTTCAGAGTTCCTTTCCATTTACTTTCTGAAAATGTAGAAAGAATGGATGGCTGTTAAACTCCTACCACCTCACCTCTTAGGTTTCTTTTTTCTTTCTTTCTTTTTTTTTTACAGAGTGTCTGAATTGAAAGCAAGCTAATTACTATATGTGTAACTAATTGCTTCTACAGAATCAGGGGTTATTTAACTGCCTCTCCCTCGACCAAAAGGTTACTTATTATTTAAATAGATTAACAAACAACCAGTCGTGAAAGCATTCCATGCAGTCTGTAAGAAGAATGATTTCAAATAACTGGGTCTATAGGTCCTGCCTCCCCAGATAGTACTCACCTGTTGGGTTTGGAACCCCATATGGAGCGGCAGAATTAGAATGTGCTACTCCAACACCCCACACTCAGTGAAAATACGTCCCTGTTTCAGAAAAGTCCATTTATTTCGTGCACCGCGGAGGTAGACTCACTGAGCACCTCCTCGGTGTTACAGGCTTGGCATCCGATGTGAGCCAGAGACAGTCAATCTAGTGCTAACTAAGCACGAGAGAGAGGACAGAGAAGAGGCAAGGAGAGGCTGGACCGAAAGGAGAAGCCAAGGCAGGCCTTCCAGGGAAACGGTGGTAAGCCAAGCCAGGTGAAAGCCTGGAGAAGAACAAGAATTGGGCCCAGTGGAGAAAGGATAACAGTATAATAAGACTGAGTGGAATACAGAGAGTGAAAGAGAGAGAGAGAAGACTCCAGAAAAGCAGCCAGGCAACCACGAAACATGCGCGGTGTTCGGACTGCTTCCCCAGGCTAATGAGTAGCTGTTGAAAACTTTTGTTTGTTTGTTTTTAAAGTAATATTTTATTGTATTTTCAGTGGAAGTGTACACAGCAAAATGGGTTCCCATTCAACAGTTTCTACACGTTGTTCATTGACACAACAACATTCTTCACACCATGTCAGCAGTCTTGTTATTTCCATTCTAGTTGTTCTGTACCTGTAAACCTAGTCTGGCAGCCCTCAAACCTTCTCATCCATGCTGTAGAGTCTCTGTGTGTCCATGTGGTCACATGTAGATGATCTTTTAAAAGAGCACAAGACTTAAGGACAGTGGTCACTACTTTGTGGGTTAACCTGCTAGTTAGGTAAAAGGTGACTCAAAGAGATAGTTTTGCTTCAAGGCTGAAAGAACATCTCAGGGAAGTAAGTCTCAGGGACCATGCATGGTTTTTAAACACAAGAGCAATGGGATCAGATATGGAGTTTCCAGAAGGTCTTTTTGGCTGCCATGTGGAAAAAGGATGTGATGGACCAAAGCACAGGCTGGGAGACCAGTTAGCATGCTAGTGGTGAGACATCCAGGTGAGACAGGTGGTGACCAAGATTAAGGCAGTGGCATGATGATGAAGTGGACACATTTGGGAGTGCTTTATGAGGCCGGTGAGGGGCTTGCCCTGTGAATGTGTAATAAGCACAAAAATATTTAACTTCACCCTCCCTTTATGTTTCAGTCCACTCACATCTGTCATTTCCCCACTGAACTACACCGGCTGATGTCACCTCTTTTTCCCAACTGTATGAAATCTGTGCCCATTTCTCATCTGTGCCTCCATCCTCTTTGATCCCTTAGAAGTGACGGATGCAGATGAACACTCCATCTTCTTGAACTGCCCCCCTTTCTCTGCATCCACAGTGCTGTCCTCTCCCAGTTTTCCTCCCAGCTAGTCAGCTTTCCTTTCAGACATCTTGCCTTTTCTGTCTCTACCTGACTTTCAGATATTGCAATTTCCTCAGGATTCAGGCTTGGACCTCTTCCCTTCTTCACTTTTCACCTAGAGGATATCACCTCTCCCACAACTCTAGAACCATCTATATGCTGAGAACTCGCCAGTGTGTATTTCCAGCCCTCATGTCTCTGATCTCTACACATGTGTGTCTAACCGACGTAACTGCCTCTGGACCTCACCGCCGGGGATTCTCCGTGGGTTTCTGTCTCTCTAGGAACACAAATCCATGGTGTTCATGCTCCTTCTGCACTCCTCCCCTCTCAGAAAATGGGGCCACCAGCTGTGCCATTGCCAACACCAAACATCCGGGAGTCACACCTAACTTACGGCTCCACCCTCACCCCATCCAGTCTGAAGGCAAATTCTATACGTATCGGTTCCCTTTCATACCGCCAAGCCAAGTGCTGTTTGTAACTCAAATCTATACATTTGACCCATTCTCCACTGCTGCCATCTCAGTCCAGGTCCTACCAGTTCTCACCTGAACATGTACAATCAGCTTAAACTATCTGACTATGTCTATCTTTGCCTTATTACAGGCCATTTTCCATATAGGAATGTGGTAGTTTAAAATATATATCTACAATTTTTAAAATAATTGTATCTTTAGGAGGTGGAACTTAATTCTTCTCTTGAATGTGAGCTGAGCTTGGTGACTCACTTCTAATGAATAGAGTACAGCAATAGTGACAGTCTGAGACTTCATAGACAAGTCATAAAAAGACTTCCAACTTGGTTGCTCTCTCTCTCAGGTCAGCCACTTCTGAGTAAGTTAAGGCTATGTGTCAACTTGGCTAGGCTATGATTCTCAGTGGTTTGGCAATCATGTAATGATGTAATATGGCAAACATTGGGTTGGTTGTTCTTCCATAATATAATATCCTCCATGACGTGATCTGCTATAAGCAGTCCATCAGTTGTGAGAGATTTCCTCAGGGGTACCACCTACACCCAATACACATGGACTTCTGGCAAAGCTCACTGGCTTTTGTTTGCTGTGGATGCTGTGTCCATCTCAACATCATCTTTCTCTGGTTCTTGGAACTTGAGCCGTAGCCTACCATATGGCTACCAGTCTTGAACCTCATCAGTCTTCACAGCCTGTGGGCCAGTGGCCTGTCATCTGACCTCCTCATCTTGGGTTCATCAGCCCCTATAGATGTGGGAGTCAGGAGAAACCGTAGCCTGATGCTGGACTCCCAGACGTGGGACTCAGCAGCCTCTACCACTGGATTGGCCATTTATTTACTGTAGATTGCTCTCTCTTTCTCTCTCTCAGTATATGTACATAGGTACATAGTTTTGCTTCTCTAAAGAACCCCATCTAAGACACCATATCATGAGCAACTCTATGCAGAGACCCACATGAAGAGGAACTGAGGCTCCTTGCTAACAGCCCATTAAGTGGACTTGAAAGTGGAGCCTCTGCTTGTTGTCAAGTCCCAGCTGATGTTTTGATTGCAACCTCAGGAGAAACCCTGAATCAAAACTACCCAGCCAAGCCACTTCCAAATGTGTGACCTGCAGAAACTGTGAGATAATAAATGTTTATTGTTTCAAGCCAGTGAATAGGGGGTGATTTCTTATGCAGCAATAATTCACTAATGCATGTATCCGGGGTACTCTTTTAAAAACGCAAATCGTATTGTGTCCTTCATGGGCTTCTCATTTCACCCACTGGGGGGAAAATCTCTTTTCTCCTACTTGGATTGATAACAGATCAACGTCAGAAAACCCTCCTCTCCAAAAGGAATTATCAAGCTGGAGAAAATCTTGCAAAATAACCACCGCAGCCCCTAGAAACTGGCCAAAGTGTACAAAAACTGACGAGCACTTATTAATGGAAACCATTAAACTTCAGGTGAGAACCCGTATATGCTCCTATTCTTGAAAACAACAAGAGAAATAAGACTAATGACTAACTTCTCATCTGCAACAAGGGAGGCCAAAAGTAGTCTAATGACACACCGAAAATGCTGAACTAAAATGCTCATTCAAGAATTTTATATTCAGCAAAACTATCCCTCAGAAGTGAAGGTGAAATAAACAGAAACACTGATAATTTATTGCTAGAAGACCTAATTTAAAAGACACAATAAAAGAAGTTCTCAGGTTGAAAGTACCATAAGCTAATAACTTGAATTCACAAGAAGGAACAAGGAACACCAGAAATGGAAGTATAAAAGACCCTATCAATAGACTTTACTCTTAACTTCTAAAATGATATGCAAGACTTTGTAAAGCAATAATTGTAACACTATTGTTGGGTTTGTATTAACACAAAGGATGGAGGAGGAAAAGGAGATATATTAGAGCAAAGATTCCATATTTCACTGAAATTTAGCTAGTATTTTCCTGAATCAGACTGTGCTAAATTGAGATGCATATTGCAAAGTCTACAATAATCAGTTAATAAGACATCACAAAATAGTAAAAGAATAAAATTCAACAGATAAACAAAAGTGGTTCACAAAAAAATGGAGGCAGTAGAGGAAAACAAGAGACACAAGATAAACAGAAAACAAGGAGCAGAATGCCAAGCACAAATTCAATCATATTGACAATTCCATTAAACATAACCAAACACCAAAACTCACTGCTGTTGAGTTGATAGCTATCCAACACAACAGAGTAGAACTGCCCCATAGAGTTTCCAAAGAGTGTCTGGCAGATTTGAACTGTGGACCTTTTGGTGAGCAGATATAGCACTTCACCACTCTGCTACCATGATTTCCCCATTTAATGAGTATTCTGAATATGTCAAAAGGCAGGGATTGTCAGACTGAACCAAAGGCAAGAACCAATTATATGATGTTTACAACAGAAACACCTTCCATTCAAAGGTACAAATAGGCTGAAAGCAAAAGGATGGAAAAGATACACTATGGAAACAGTTCTGTTAGAGCAGCTGCCTCTTGGTCTGTGCACAGGTTCTGCATCTTATTTTAATTGGATCAACAATCAATACCCAATGAGGCAGCAGTCAAGAAATCAAATGACATATTGTACCGCGCAAATCAACTACAAAAGACTTCTTTAAAGTATAAAAATCAATTAAAAGTAAACCAAAGGTGTCACTTTAGTGACTAAGGTGCATCTGACCCAAGTCATGGTCTTTTCTATCACCTCATGTGCACGTGACAGCTGGACCAAGAAAAAGGGAGACTGGAGAAGAACTGATGCATTTGAATTGTTAAACCCAAACCCACTGCTATTGAGTTGTGTTCCACTCATAGTGACCCTACAGGTCAGAGCAGAGCTGCCCCAAATGATTTCCAAGGAGCACCTGGTGGCTTTGAACTGCTGGTCTTTTGGTTAGCAGATTAGCACTTAACCCACTACGCCATCAGGGTTTCCTTGAACTGTGTTAGTGAAGAATATTCTACATACAATGTACTGCCAGAAGAACAAACAAATTTGTCTTGGAAGAATTACAGCCAGAAAGTGCCTTAGAAGTGAGGATGGTGAAACTTCATCTTGCTTGCTTTGGACACATTATGAGGAAAGGTCAGTCCCTGGAGAAGGTGATTTTATTTTGTCACAGTTCTACAGGATTCAGGTCCAAATTCAGGGCACAGCTCCAGGGAAAGGCTTTCTCTGCTGGCTCTGGAGAAAACTCCTTGTTGTCAATGTTCCCCAGGACTGGGAGCTTCTGAGGCTCAGGGATCCCAGGTCCTTTCCAAAAAATGCACCCAGCTCCCGTCACTGTTTCTTGGTGGTATGAGGTCCCCAAGTCTCTGCTTCCTTCCCTTTTCTTTGTATCTCAAGAGATTGCTGGGAGGCACAATACAATCTCACATACTGAGTCCTGCCCTGCCAACATAACTACCACTGATCCTACCTCATTAACATCGCAGAGGCAAGTTTTACAGCACGGGCAACATCATACAACACCAGGAATCATGGCCCAGCCAAATTGCTGCACTCATTCTGAGGGGGATGCAATTCAGTCCATGACACTGCTTTACCAAACACAATGTCACTTTCTAGCCATCAGTCTTTCTGAGACTGGGAGACTGAAAGGCTGCTTTTGAATTCTTTTCAATTTCCTTGCAAGTAAAGCAGTGCCTGGAACTAGGTCTCAGGTAGACTTTAGGCAGATACCTTTCAGTAAACAGTGCAGAAAACTACAAACAGGTGGCAAAGTGATAAAAGATCCAAAGGTTTAACTACATCTTGGGACATTGAGATAAGTCATTCACATGATTGTGTAAAATTCCTCAGAGTTGTTTTTCAGAAGGAATCAAGTAAAACCAGTTCTGGGGATGTGTTCAGGAAGTGCAGATTTGGTCAGATGACTACTATCAGGACCTAAGAATTAAACCAAGAGAGTACAAAACTGTGCATGTGTAACACTAATCAAAAGTCCTACTACAGGTCCCAGAAACTTTCATTTTGGGGGCTGTCTTGAAACTGCACAAGCATGGAAGTTCTACTTTGGCGAGTGCACGTGTGTAACACTCATCAAAAGTCCTACTACAGAAGCCTTCACCTTGGGGGCCACCTTGAAATCCACTTACCCACTTACTTCCCCTCTCACTACCTTTGCGTAAATCACAATTCCCTTCCCACTTGAAAACCTTTAAGAGTTTTGGACAAGCCTTTGTTCAGTGAGCTGGAGGTTAGTGCTGGCAAACAGATCCTTTCCATCTCCTTCCGTGGACTTCTTTTCTTTCTAAAGAAACTTTGCCCATGAGGAAAAACTTTCTGTGCATCTTTCCTGTTCATTCTTTATCAGTGGGAGGCAAGAACCATGGCACCAGGACGTGGTAACATTTCCCATGGTGCATTTATGGCAAGCTAGCTGAAGTTTCCTCAACCTGGCTTCTAAGGTGCATTCTGGCTGTGCTTCTTCCAAGATGGGCTTGTTCATCCAGCAGCTCACAATACATCTAGTATCTTTCACCAACATCACAATTCAAATGTGTGAATTCTCAGTCTTCGTTTTTCGTTGTCCAGCTTTTGTATGCATGTAGACCAAGTAAAAAAGTCATGGCAGGACACTGGCCAATCCAGAAAACTGTTAAAACAGGTGCCTGTGCATCCTGAAAGAACGCACACATACCAACAACACCATCAAAACTGAAAGGTGAACCCTCTATTCCAAGCCCGGGTATGCTTGGGTCTGTTTTCATAAGTACAGCCACAATTTAGGACTCTACCTATCACCAAATTCCTGATCTTCCTTTAAGGTATCATTTATCTCTTTCCTACCCTGGTTCTGTAATTTTGCTCTCAGACCACATTGGGTTTGAATTCTGGTTACTATGTAAAAATTGTTGCACGTATCAGTAGGAGGGTAGAAGCAGAATGGTTATCTCTTCTGAGTGGAAGGGACCCTTCGTCAGGGTTGGGAGAGGCCCAGCACAGAGGGATTCCAAGTAGCAAGGCTGCTGTTAGGCACTGCCGTCCTAGGTGCATCCTGCCGGGCAGTCTCCCTCTCTCAAGCACCGCCGTAACTTCCAGCTTACAGTATTGAAGTCTGGATTTGACTGTGTTAATTCAGCAAGCCAGAAGACCAGCCTTGGGTGGCTTTGGTTTTCAGTGGTCTTAGACCTACTTGCTATAACCAGACAAGTCATCCTTTCAAAGTGTACAATGTCCCCAAATGAAACCCTGTATCACTAACATACTCCCCTTTCCTGAACCCCTGGTAGTTATTGACTTAGTTTTTGTTTCTACACATTTGCCTATTCTGCACAGTTCATAGAAATGGATAATCCAATATGTGGTCTTTTGTGATTGGCTTTTGTTTGCTACAGGGTCCCTGCTATGAGTCAGAATCTATTTGATAGCAGTGAGTTTGGGTTTTTTGGGTTTTGCTCATTTAGCATCATGTTTTCAAGATTCATGTATGTTGTGGCATGTATCAGTACTTCATTCCTTTATTTCTAGATTTTATTTTGTTGTTGATAATATACAGAGCAAAACATACACCTATTGAATATTTTCTGTGTGTACAAGTCAGTACCATACAGTCTCTGGCTGTGCAATTGCTCTCATCTTATTTTTGTGAGTCGTTCCTCCCTCATTAACAGAAACTCACTTTTCCATAAGGTCTCCATCTAATCTTTCCAGTTGCTGTTGTCATTTTGATGCCATGTAGATAGTTCCTAAAAGAGCATAGTGCTCAAGGCAGACCTTTTTTTTTTTTTTTTAATCAGTTAAGCTAACCTATTGTTTGATTTTGAGAAGACTTCAAGGGATTGTTTGGCTTCAAGTTTTAAAGATGATCTCAGGTCAATAGTTTTATGGGTTCTTCCAGGTCCCTTGGTTCTAGAAAGTCAGGAGTCCATGAGAATTTGAAATTCCCTTCTGAATTTTCCTTCCTTTTGATCAGGATTCTTCTGTAGAATCATTGACCAAAATGTTCCATAATGGCATCCAGGCACCGTCTAGTTCTGGTCTCGTGGCAAAGGAGGCAACTATTTGTGGAGACAATTAGCCACACATCTCCATTCCATCTCCTCCTCTTCATGACTATCCTGCTTCCTCTGGCCCTCCAGGTGAATAGACACCAGTCTTTGTGTCTTGGATGGTTGCTTGCAAGATTTTTAAGACTCAGAGACCACACAATGAACTAGGAGGTAGAACAGAATCACTATACACATTACTGGGCCAACTAACTCAGATGTCCCATGAAGTCATGACCCTACACCTCCAAAGCAAGGAACCAAATCCCAAAAGGTTTCTGGTTCTACATAAGCAGCCTCAGTAGCTACTCTTTTCCTTTCTTTGTTTTTTTTGTTGTTGTAAACATGTCAATCATACAACTTTTAGCAGTTCAACTTTTTACAGGTGTGCAATTATTAATATCAATCACAATAATATACTGTGCAACCCTACCTGTAAACGATGTAATTTTTCCATCACCATTATCCCTCCATTTCCTTTTTCCTTCCACCCCTGGTAACTACTAATGAATGTTGGTCTCTGTATCTGCCTTTCCTTTTTTTTATATATAAGTGAGGTCATACAATATTTGTCCTTTCATGACTGACTTATTTCACTCAAACTCCATCCATATTGTGGCATGTATAAAGACTCTACTTTCTTCTGTTGGCTAAGTAGTATCCTATTGAATGTATGTACCATAGGTTGTTTACCCATTCATCTCTTGATGGATATTTATGTTGTTTCTACCTTTTGGCTATTGTGAATCACACTGCAATGAACGTTGATGTCTTCATTTTTGTGGCTGAATAGTATTTTACTGTGTGGATATGTATAATTCTCCCGGTGCTAAGCAAAAGGTTGACAGTGGAAATCTGCTAGGGATGAGTTGGGAACTCCATGGTCTCACCCATGGGGTTTACTATAAGTCAGAATCCACTCAAAGCTTTTGACGTTGGCTTCAGAAACCCTGGTGGCATAGTAATTAAGTGCTACAGCTGCTAACCATTGGAAACCCCATGGGACAGTTCTACTCTTCCTGTAGGGTCATTATGAGTCAAAATTGACTCAATGGCAGTGGGTAGGTGGTGTGGATATATGATGTTTGGTTTATCCATTCATTGATTAATGGATATTTGGGTTCTTACTCTTATGCTATATGCATAATGCTTCTATGAATATTTTCATACAAATTTTTAGAAGAACATGTGTTTTCAGCTCTTTTGGATGTATGTATACCTGGGAGTGAAATTTCTATGTCACGTGTTGACTTCGTGTTATTTACCTTCTTGAAGAGCCGGAACATGTTTTCCACCATAGCTGCAGCACCGTCTGAGGGCTCCAACTTCTTCACATCTTTGCTAGCACTTGCTGCTGATTGCCTCTTTTAAAAAAATTTAAAGCCATCTGAGTGGGTGTGACACTATATCTTACCTAATTTGGACATGTAGTCAGCAGGGATCAGTACCTGGAGAAGGACTTCATACTTGATAGAGTGTCAGTAAAAAAGAGGAAGACCCTCGACAAGACAGAGCGACACAGTACTTCAACAATGGACTCAAGCAGAGCAATGATTGTGGGGACAGCACAGGACCAGGCAGCTTTTTGTTCTGTTGTCCATGGGGTCACAGACCCAACAGCACCTGACAATGACAAGTGGATGAGAAGTAGACTGTGGTGGCCTTTATGTAATCATGAAGTGGAAACAATAATACATCTCTTTGGAACTGCTTATGCACACACAGAATACTTCTAGATGGTTTTACAAGAAACAACCCCTCTGGCATAATGGTTAAGTGCTACAGCTGCTAAACGAAAGGCCAGCCATTCAGTTCCACCAAAAGCTCCTTGCAGACTCTACGTGGCAGTTCTGCTCTCTCTGTAGGGTTTCTAAGAGTTGGAACCAACTTGACAGCAGTGTGTTTGGTTTTTCGTTTGGTAATACTGCATGCCTGAGGGGAGAGGGATTGGGTAACTAGTGGCCAAGGGGGGAGCTGGTTTTCACTATCTATTCTTCTCTAGGTTTTTCAGTATTAGACCATGTGCAACTGCTATCTATACAGATAATTAAGTTAATTTGAACTTAAAATAAAAATTACATTTTTCACTTCATAGTTGGGATTGACAAACTATGACCAGCAGATCAAATACAGCCTGCTCCCAGTTTCTGTATGACCCATGAGCAGAGTAGTCTTCACCATTTTAAATGGTTGAAAAACTTAAGACTACTTCATGGCGCCTGAGATGACACGAAATTCAGATTTCAGTGTCTATAAACATGCTTTTATTGGAACACGGCCATGCTCTTTTGCTTACATGTTGACTACAGGTGTTTTCATGCTGCAGTGGCAGAGGCGAGAAACTGTGGCAGAGACCATACGGTGCTCTCGTCACTTTATACTGCTACATGGCATGTTACAAACTGCAGTGACAATAGCTATAGCTCTAACAGCATTTCAAGTGCCACACACATCACCATACTGTGCATTTTCTTAAATTACACATCGAGACAAGAAAACAAGAGAAAAATGGTTTCGAATACCATGCTTACAAGGCATAATGGAGTGTGCAGTATTTTACTATCAAATTCTATGGCAAAGCCCTGAGTTTACTGTACAATGACATCTCACCTATGCAATAAGAATACAGTGTACATCAACATCACCAGACTGAGCACTTGTGGTAGTGCTCCCAACTCACAGGAAATTAATGGTTAGAAAAACTATGAGATTAAAAGCAGACTATCTTATCATGGCAGAATTTCTTCACAAAAATAAAAAAATGAACGAGAAACTGCAGCCAAAGTCAGACACCAAATGGCTCGTTTGTTAGCCAAGCAAGAAAAGTGTTTACAAATGGTGAATTAATTAAATTGTGTTTGATTGCAACAGCTGAAGAAATGTGTCCTGCGAAAATAACCTTGTTCAAGAATGTGAGTCTTGCAGTCAGAATACTTCTTGAAGACGTTAGGACACTGGGGGCAACATCAAAGTCAGTTACAAAGCAGTCAGGTGTGACAGCTCAGTCGTTATTGCCTATTCAAGGAGTCAGTGCCTGGCTTAAAGTGACTGAGGAATGAACTTCTCTGTCCAATCATCATGGAACAACTACAGGCAAAAACAGTTTCTTGGAAGCTGAGAAGACATGAATGCGGTACAATCTGAAGCAGAATCTATTAAGACATGTCAGGACAGATGATGGTAAAAATATGTGTGGGACAACAAAAAGCTTCGATTCACAAATTTACAAAGTTTGTAAAACTTGAAGGTGTTTAAAGCCTATAGTTATTTATTATATTATTCACCAGAAGTACTGTGAGGAAAGCATTGAAATCTGTCATATATTAGTACAGCAGTAAGATCAATGGTAAACTCCATTGCTCTTGTGGATTTCACCATCATTAAAAACCAAAATCCCACTGCCCCCAAGGTCTGACTCACAGCCACCCTAGAGGTCAGGGTAGAACTGTCCTATGGAGTTTCCAAGGAGCACGTGGAAGATTTGGACTGCCAACATTTTTGGTTAGCAGATGTAGCACTTAATCTACTATGCCCATCAGGGTTTCCTAACCATCACTGAAAAAAACCCACTGCTCTCAACTCCTGTCCAACTCATAGCTACCCCAGAAATCAGGGTAGAACTGCCCCATAGAACTTCCAAGGACCACCTGTCAGATTTGAACTGCTGACCTTTTGATTAGCAGACACAGCACTTAACCCACTACTCCACCAGAGTTTCCTAACCATAATTAGTTCCATGAAATTTTTTTCCCGGAAATAGAAATTGCATATCCTGACTGGCTCTTTCATTTATCAGCTTGAAGGTCTAGCCATAATAAGGTTTTATTGAGACATTTTGCACACGGGGCCAAGACTGAAATATTTCTGAACAAGAACATCCTTCAGCCACAAATATAAAATACCAAATGGCATTGGAAATTAGATTTTGCTCTGTATTTGAATGAATTGAATGAATTGAAGCAAAACTCACAAGGCAAAACAACTCTTACATGCAAAAAAATTATATTGTGGTTAAGTAATTTTGACTTTTCTAATGTTATTTCAATAAGAAATAAGGTGAAGCTGCTTCATACACTTCCTGTGGTATAAAAGGGTGAAACAAGAAGGACAGTTTCCATTCACTTACAAATTTGCAGTGCATTTATTTTTCAAGCTCCTACTACAATTCAAGCTGTGTTTTTTAGACCTCAATGCAAGTGCAAAATAAATTAACGTTAAAAAAAATTC
This sequence comes from Heterohyrax brucei, assembly GCA_028571685.1. NCBI lineage: Eukaryota > Metazoa > Chordata > Mammalia > Hyracoidea > Procaviidae > Heterohyrax > Heterohyrax brucei. Next base: position 87,428,009 of record CM053156.1, on the reverse strand, counting down.
ATTTTGCATTTGAGGAGCAGTCACTTCATCCTCAATGGGAAGTGATTCATTTACCACGGAGTAACATGGTAGAAGGCAAATATCAAAAGAAAAATCAGAGAGAACTCTACTAATGCCTTGGAAGCAATGAATATGCTCAATTAAAATTACATGCTAGTGAACTGGTATCAGCATTTGGCAGTACCTATCTGTGGGAAAAGACATTTTCAAAGATGTTGTTGTGGTTGAGTGCTCTCTAGCTGATTCTGACTCATGGTGATCACACACACAACAGAAGAAGACACTGCCGGGTCCTGTGTCGTCTTCACGATTGTTGCTGTGTGTGAGCACACTACAGCAGCCGCTGTGTAACTGCATCTCACTGAGCATTCTCTCAGTCATCTAGTGCTGCCATAACATAAACACCACAAGGGGATGGCTTCAAAAAGAGAAATTTTACTTTGTCACAATTGAGTAGGCTAAAAGTCCAAATTCAGGACGTCAGCTATAGCGGAAGTCTTTCTGTGCTGGCTCTGGAGGAAGGTCTTTGTCGTTGATCTTCTGCTGGCCTGGGAGCTTCTGACACAGAGGGACCTTGGTTCTTTCAAAAGGATGCAATCTGCTCCCAGCATTACTTCTTTCCTGGTGATATGAGAACCCAGACTCTCTGCTTGCTTCCTTTTCCTTTATGTTCTAAAAGACTGCCTCACCACACAATACAAATTTACAGATTGAGTCCTGCCCTATGAACACAACAGCTGCCCATCCTCCTTCATTAACAACATAGATGCAGAGTTTACAGAATATGAGAATATCATACAATACGGGGAATCATGACCCAGCCGAATGACCGCACACATTTTGGGGGAACACAATTCAACACAGGACAAAAGTCTTCCACTCTTTCCCTGATCCTCTGCTTGACCAAGCATAATGTATTTCTCCAGAGACTAGTTCTTCCTGATAACATGTCCAAAGTATGTGAGATAAAGTACTGGAATATTTTGGCTGTACTTCTTCTAAGACAGATTTGTTCGTTCTTCTCGCACTCCATAGTGTATTCAATATTCTTCATCGAAATAATATTTCAAAGGCATCAGTTCTTCCTCAGTCTTCCTTATTCATTTCCAGCTTTCGTATACATACAATGTAACTGAAAATGCCATGGCTTCAGTCAGACGTGTCTTCGTTCTCAAGGTGATATATTTGCTTTTTAAAACTTTAAAAAGGTCTTTTGCAGCAGATTTATCCAGTGAAGTACATCATGTAATGTCTCAATGGCTGTTTTCACGGGCATTGGTTGTGGATCCAAGTAAAATGAAAAATCTGATAACTTCAATATTTTATCTGCTTATCACAATATGGAAACCCCACTTGCATAGTGATTAAGTACTGTAGCTGCTAACCAAAAGACTGCCAGTGCGAATCCACCAGATGCTCTTTGGAAACTCTATGGGGCAGTTCTACTCTGTCCTTTAGGGTTGCTGTGAGGAGGAACTGACTCAACGGCAGTGGCTTGGGTTTTTGGTTTTATCAAGATATTGCTTATCGGTCCAGTTGTGAGAATTTTTTTTTTTTTACTTTTACACTGAGCCATAATCCACTCTGAGGCTTGTTGCAGACTGTAGTCTTCATTAGGAAGTGCTTCAAGTTCTCTTTGCTTTCAGGAAGCAAAGTTCTGACATCTGCATATTGCAGGCTGTTAATGAATCTTCCTTCATTGCCCTGTTCTTCATGAAGTCGAGACTTTTGAATTAGCATACTGAAAAGACAAAACCCTGACACACACCTTTCTTGACTCTAAACCATACAGTATCCCCTCGTTCTATTTGAACAACTGCCTCTTGTTCTATATGTAGGTTCTACAAGAGCACAGTTAAATGCTCTGAAATTTCCATTTTTTCACAATGTCATACATAACTTGTTATGATTTCCATAGCCAAATGCCTTTCCATGGTCAATAGAATACAAGTAAACATCTTTCTGGCATTCTCTGCTTTCAGCTAAGATTCGTCTAATATCAGCAATGATATTCCTTCTTCTAGGTCCTCTTTTCTTTTGAATCTGACTTGAATTTCTGGCATTCCCCTGTTGATGTACTGCTGGAATCATTTCTGAATTATCTTCAGCAAAATTTGACTCATATGTGATATTAATAATATTATTCAATAATGCCCACATCCTGTTGGATTACCTTTCTTCAGAATGGGCACAAATATGGATGTCTTCCAGCTAGTTGGCCAGGAAACTATCTTCCAGACTTTTTGGCAGAGACAAGTGAGCATGCCAAACAAATGAATGAAATTCTTCCAGGATGAAATATGTGAAATATCACTATAAGTCTGCACTAATAAATGAAAAGTTACTATTTTGATGGTAGTGAATACTAACATTGCTCTTCAATTAAACAAAATGTTATTCCCCCAAATAATTATATTTGGCTCATTGATAGACCAGTATAACAAAAACTTGTACTTATTATGACTAAATTTCATCAAATAAAAATTTGAAAAATTTGTTTTCTCTGTGATTCTGTAAGTATCTACATAACATTGTTTTTTTTTTTCTTATTCCTCTTGGCACACAAAGCCTAAAATACAAGGTCAGACAATTAAGTTCACAAAGTCATTCTAGAAAAAGTGCTACATACCTTGTTACTGAATATTACTACAGTCACCTTCAAAGTACTCCCCTTGGGGAGCTATGCACCAACAACTGTACCTAGTCCACCCTTCAAAGCAATTTTGGAAGTCCTTTTCTAGAATGCTCATCAGAGCTGTCATTGTATTACCCTTGATGTCCTGAGTGTCATCAAGATGTCTTCCTTTCAATATTTCCTTTATCTTTAGGTAAATAAAAAAGTCATTGGAGGTTAGATCAAGTGAGTAAGGAGGCTACTACACAATTAAGTTCATGAACTTCCATGGTGCCACTGTGTGTAATGGCCATTCCAGAAAGAATTCCAAAATTGCTTTGAAGGATGGACTAGGCACTAGCATTGGTGCATAGCTTCCCAAGGAGAGTATTTCAAAGGTGATTGTAGCGATATATCCAACGGTGAGGTATGTAGTACTTAAAACATTTAAGCTCATGGATTTAATTGCAGACCTTGTGTGCTGGAGTTGAGAAAAGTCAAAGCCACTCTCATTGTAACAGTCTGATTTTTCTAGCTTCAGCAACAACAACAAAAATTCACAAAGTATACAAAACAAAAAATCAAAATTAGACTTGATGGCCTATTCAAAAGAATAAGATGAATGAGAAGAAATCATCTCTATGAAGTCTGCATAATGGACAGACCTCAAGATTTTAGAACAGCAGTGTAAAAACACTCAAATTAAGGAAAATGTGGGCAAAGAATTAAATGAAAACAATACATGAACAAAACAAGAAAGACAATAAAGGATGACGCAGTCAAGATGGCAGACTAAACACACATCTCCCTAAATCCCTCTGGAAACCAAGACCTGAACTGATAATTAAACAGAGCCTTCTGGACACCTGGGGAGCCCTAGGACATGGCATAGGGCTGTTGATTTGGACTTCATACCGCTGAACACAAAACCTCCTCTCTTTTGTTGACCCCACTCTCAGAGTGCATGGGCTTGCATGAACCGAAGGTAACTCACCATTTTATTATTTTTTCTGTGTCTTGGCAGGCAGGTGGAGCTGGGACTTGACTAGCTGCTAATCTCAGATGCACTGCTGGTGAGATCAGCAGGTGAAATTGCCATATTTTGAGAGCCCGGCTTTGGACTCTGTGCATCTCAGCAACTTTGGCCTCTCTTTCTGCCTCTGCCATACGGTAGCTGGTACTGAGATGGTGGCAAGTTTGTGCAGGATGCCATCTTGTTCCATTGGGAGGCAGAGTCACCCACACAGAGGCCACAGCTGAACTTACTCCCTAAGCTGGGAGGCAATGCCTGCCCAGGGGAGAGCACTTTTCCAGCAGAAAAGCAGTATTTTACACAGTGTCACCTACGGCTGGGGCCTGGCAACAGAGGCTGTGGCCTCTGTACATCTCGGCACCTTTGGCCTCTCTTTTGGTCCCAGCCAGGTGGTGAGCTTGTGCAGGACACTATCTTGTTCCACTGGCAGGTGAAGATACCCATATGAAAGCCTCAGTTGGACCTAATTCCTGGGCTGGGAGGTAGTACCTGCCTGGAGGAGAGTAATTTTCTGACAGTAAAGCAATATTTTACACAGTGTTGCCTACAGCTGGGGCCTAACAGCAGAGGCCAGCCGGCCAGTAGCCCTTCTGTATTTTGAGCTAGTTATCTAACATCTGGGGTTCGATATAGAGGTGCTTACTTTGTCAGCTGGGAAGAGGGACCTATGCACCTGAAAACCTGACTGACTTTGCAAGTTGTCAGATACCTTTTACCTCTCGTTTTAAGACAGCCTAGAGAAACTACTGTGGTCCATCCTCACAGCATCTCTCCAAGCCTCCACTGACTCACATGATGCACAAGAGGCAACAAACTCTGGAGAAAACTGTAACCAAGAAATCACCAATGGCTTCAGAAGGCCCCCAAAAGAAAGCACCTCACAACTGTCTAGATGAAGAAGCTTGTCTGAAACTATCAGAAGGTGAATACAAAAGGATTATATATAGAGCTCTGAAATTCAACAGAACAAGAACAAAACCAAAGACATAAAAACTTCAATTCACAACCAAGAAAACAGAATGGAACAAATGGAAAATAGACTTTCTGATTTGGAAGACAGAGTTACTGACTCCAGCATCTATGAGGAGAAATCAGAAAAAAGAAACAAGAAAAATGAAGAAGAATTAAGAAGCATGTGGGACTGTATTAAGAAGAACAACCTATTATTAATTGGAGTTCTTGAACACAGGAAGACACCTGAGAACACAGAGAGTATTGTTGCTGAACTGCTGACAGAAAACTTCCCAGAAATTATGAAAGAAGAGAATATGGATATCTAAAATGCATACTGAATGCCAGTCAATATAGATCTCAAAAGAAAGACTCCAAGACATATTCTAATCAAGCTTAACACAATGAAACATAAGCAGAAACTCTTAAAGGTAGCAAGATTCAAAGCAAAGCTGACATTCAGAGGGAAACCCTGTAGACTTTCATAGGATTTCTCAGCAGAAACAATGCTGGCATGGAGACAGTGGCATGACACATTCAAAACCTTGAAGGAGAAGAACTTCCAACCAAGAATTAAATATCCTGCAAAACTGTCTTTCAAATATGAAAATGAAATTAAGACATTTGCAGATAAACAAAAACTCAGAGACTTTCTAGAAACCAAATTATAGCTACAGGAAATACTGAAAGAATCTCTTGGCTTAGAAGAACAAAACCACTAACTTTATATTATAGAAGAAAATATAAGACACATCACCCAGAATCATACTCAGTTAGGGAAGGCTCCAAACTCAATCAAAGCTATAACAGTGAAAGAAATGATCCAGTGATCATATCATGAAAACTATGATGTCATCATATTAAAAAGAGAGATGTACTGCGGTCATTATAGTCCTTCCAGATGGCAGGAAAGTTGATAAGAATGGTAGTAACTGAAATTGGGTTTATATATAGTTTATTTAGGGGGATTTTAGGGGCAATTGTAAAGCACGGTAAAGATGCAACATATCAAATCAAGAAATGTAATGTAGGAGTCTCAACAACCACAAAAAAGTTGTTGAGAAAAAGGTGAAAAGTCAACTCACAAAGAAGAATGTCCCAGAACAGATTAATAAAAACAGCAGAGAAAACACCAACACAATAATAAATATATCACAATGGTAGCACTGAGCACATACCTGTCAATAATCACACTGAAAGTGAATGGACTAAACGCTCCAGCAAAGAGACATCAAGTGACATCTTGGATCAAATGATACAACCCATTCATATGTTGCTTACAAGAAACATAGGAATGAACTGAAAATTAAAGGATGGAAGAATATATATTAAGCTAACAATGAACAAAGAAGAGCAGGTGTGGCAATTCTAATCTCAGATAAAATAGGTTTTAATGTAAAATCCACCATCATGGATAAGGATGGACACTATCACTGGAAGGTTCAATACACAAACAGGACTTAGCAATATTAAATATTTAGGGACCTAATATCAGAGCACCTAAATACATCAAAGAAACACTGACTACACTCAAAAATGAGAGAGATGACTCCACAATAATAGTGGGAGACTTCAACACTCCACTCAATATTTTCTCAGGTCATCTAGAAAAAAGTTCAGTAAAGACACAGAAGATGTTATTGCCACAATTAACCAACTAAACCTCACTGACATACACAGAACTTTCTATCCATTAGCAGACAACTACACCTTCTTCTCCAGTGCACATGGAACATTCTCCAGAATAGACCATGGGTTAGCACATAAAGTAATTCTCAACAAAATCCATAGCATTGAATTTATGCAAAGCATCTTCTCAGATCATAAAGCCATAAAAGTGGAAATCAATAGCAGAGAAAACATAGATAGAAAGTGGAACTCATGGAAACTAAACAATGTCTTGCTCAAAAAGCCACGGGTTATAGAAGAAATCAAGGATGAAATAAAGAAATTTATGGATTCCAATGAGAACAAAAACATTTCCTACCAGAACCTATGAGATACAGCCAAAGCAGTGCTCAGAAGTCAGTTTATCTCCATAAATGTATACATCTGGGAGGAAGAAAGAAAAAACATCATAAAGATTAGAGCAGAACTAAATGAGTCAGAGAGTAGAAGAAAAATTGAAAAGACCAAAAGCTGGATTTTGAAAAGATCAACAAAATTGACAAACCACTGGCTGAACTTACTAAAGAAAAACAGGAAAGGAAACAAATAACCCAAATAAGAAACGAGAGGGGAGTTGTAACAACAGATCCAACAGAAATCAAAATATCATCGCTGAATACTACGGAAGATGTATTCTAACAAATTTGAAAAGCTAGAGGAAATGGATAAATTCCTTGATTCATATCACCTACCAAAATTATCACAAGGTGAAGCAGAACAACTTAATAAACCCATCACAAAGGAAGAGATTGAAAAAGTCATCAAAAAACTGGCAACCAAAAAAGGCCTGGGCCCAGATGGCTTCACTGCAGAATTCTACCAAGTTTTTAGAGAAAAGTTATTTCCAATACTACTGAGAATATTTCACAGTATATAAGGGGTGTAATACCCCTAAATTCATTCTATGAAGCCAGCATAACCCTGATAGTAAAGCCAGGGAAAGACCCAATCAAAAAGGAGAGCTACACACCGATATCACTCCTGAATCTAGACGCAAAAATCTTCAACAAAATTCTTCCCAATAGAATACAACTATATATATATTTATATAAATATAATAATATATATAAGTTTTATAAATTTATATAAATTATATATATATTTATTTAATATATATGTATATATATATATATATATACATATCCATCATGACAAGTTGGATTTGTACCAGGGATGCAAGGCTGGTTCAACATCAGAAAAACAATTCATGTGATCAAGCACATAAATAACACAAAAGACAAAAATCACCTGATTTTGTCTACTGATGCAGAAAAGGCATTTGATAAAGTCCAACACCCGTTCGTGCTAAAATCTCTCAGCAAAATAGGAATAGACGGCCAATTGCTCAATGCAATAAGGGCCATTTATACAAAGCCAACTGCTGACATCATCCTGGATGGAGAGAGACTGAAAGACTTTCCCTTGAGATCAGGAACTAGACAAGGATGCCCACTCTCACCTCTCCTATTGAACACTGTACTAGAAGTTCTAGCCACAGCAATTAGACAAGACCATGAAATAAAGGGCGTCTGCACTGGCAAAGAAGAAGTAAAAATCTCCCTATTTGCAGGTGATATGATTGTATACGCAGAGAATCCTAAAGAATCCATAAGCAAACTACTCAAACTGATAGAAGAGTTCAGCCAAGTATCAGGATACAAGATAAACAAAAGTAAATCAGTAGGATTCCTTTATACCAAATCAGTAGGATTCCTTTATACCAACAACAAGATTATTGAAGAAGAAATCACAAAACTAATACCATTTACTATAGCCCCTAAGAAGATAAAGTACCTAGAAATAAATCTAACCAGAGAAATAACAGACCTTTACAAAAAGAACTACAAATCCTTACTGCAAGAAACTAAAAGAGACTTACATAAATGGAGAAATCTACCCTGCTCATGGATAGAAAGACTTAACATTGTGAAAAATGTCTATTTTACCCAAAGCAATCTACTTATACAATGCAATCCCAATACAAATTCCAGTGACATTTTTAATGAGATGGAGAAACAAATTGCCAACTATGTTTGGAAAGGGAAGAAGCCCCAGATAAGTAAAATACTGCTGGGAGGCCTTTCACTACCCAACTTTAGAACCTATTACACTGCCACAGTAGTCAAAACAGCCTGGTACTGGTACAAAAAGAGAAAGATCAATGGAACAGAATTGATACCCTGGAGATGACACCATCTTCCTATGAACAGTTAATATTCGACAAAGGCCCTAAGACATTAAACTGAGGAAAAAAAATCTCTTCAACAAATGGTGCTGGAAAAGTTGGATATCCATCTGCAAAAAATTGAAATGAGACCCTTATCTTATGTCTCATACAAAACCCAAATCAAACTGGATAAAAGACCTAAATATCAAATCTATAACAATAAAGCTCATCCGAGAAAAAGTAGAAACAACAATGAAGTTTTAATACACAATGTAGACAGACTCCAAAATCTGTCAAACAAATCACAGACAACAGAAGAGAAAATAGATGAATGAGAACCATTAAGAATCAGACACTTTTGCTCAGCCAAAGACTTTATTAACAGCATTAAAAGGCCATCTACAAAATGGGAAAAAACAGTTGGCAACTCTATGTCAGACTGATGCCTGATCTCCATAATCTATAATATACTACAAAATATCAATAAGAAAAAAATAAATAATCTAATTAAGAGTTGAACAAAGGAGATGGGCAGACACTTCTCTAAAGAGGATACCCATGCAGCCAAAAAACACATGTGGACATGCTCACGATCATTAACTGTTAAAGAAATTCAAATCAAAACTACAATAAGATACCATTTCACCCCAACAAGGTTGGCCATGATCCAAAGAACGCAAAACAAGAAATGCTAGAGAGGCTGTGGAGAAATTGGAACTCTCCTACACTGTTGGTGGCATTGCAAAATGGTGCAACCTCTTTGGAAAGCAATCTGGCACTTCCTTAAAAAGCTGGATATAGATACACCATTTGACCCAGTAATTCCACTGCTTAGAATGTATCCTGCAGAATCAAGGCCATTTACACCAACTGATACGTGCACACGAATGTTTATGGCAGCACGGTCTACAGTAGCAAAAAGATGGAATCAACCCAGATGCCCAACAACAGAGGAATGGATAGGTAAACTATGGTATATATACTCAAGGGAACACTATGCAATGATAAAGAACAATGATGATTTTAGGAAACGTCTCATAACCTGGTTTCAATTAGAGGACATTATGTTGAGTGAAAGTAATCAGTGATAAAAGGACAAATGGGGTAGGAGACCCCTACGATAAAAACTTAAAAACAGATTCATTCATAGAAGAAAAGACTCTCTGATGGCTATAAGGATGGAGAGGGAGGGAGGGCAACAGGGGAGGGTTTAGACTAGTCAGTAGAAATTTAGTTGGGTAAAATTTGTGACAGCACACATTAGAAAGAAGATCAATACTAACTGGAATTCAACATAACATGATTACTCCTCCCATCTTAACCCAATATTGCAAGGACAGAGTAGCTGGGGTGGGGGGACCAGGGACCATGCTGTCAGGGGATACTGAGGACAATTGGCCCTCATAAAACAAAGGGTATTACTAAAGCAGCAAGAGAGAAGTAAATTTTCACAACAGACCTGCAGTGAGATTAACAGCAGAGTTCTTCTCGGAAATAGTGGAGACTGGAAGATAGTGGAATGACACGTTCAAAGTACTGAAAGTATTGTCAGCCAAGCATTGTAGACAGGCATACCTTGGATCCACCACACGTCTGTCAGTATGTGATCCTGTGGTGGCTTGTGTGTTGCTATGAGACTGGAAGGTTTGCTGCTGGTATGAGCAGGTTTTCAGCTGACTGTCCAGATAAGACATAGCAGAAAGAAGAACCTGGCAGGCTACTTCTGAAAAAACTGCCAGGTGAAAGACTGCTGGATAACAATGCAGCATTGTCTGATATAGCCCCTTAGCTTAGGAGGCATTCCAAATGCGACTGAAAAAGAGCTGCCTCCTCAAAGTAGAGTTGACCTTAATGACATGGATTGAGTCATTAGGGTCAACTCTACTTTGGTGATGGTACATAAGTCAAAAGGAGAAGAAATAGTGGCAAACTTTCATTAGTAATGAAAACATGAAGTATAAAAAGTATGAATCTAGGATGATTGGAAATCATCAAAAATGAAATAGAACACATAAACACACAATTGTATGGTAGACTATACGATTGTTGGCCAGTTTGAACCAGATAATCATATAGTCTACTATGCTGGGAATGACAAAATGGAGAGGAATGACTTCGAGTTCATCGTCAAAAAGAACATTTCAAGAACTATCCTGATAATACTAGTTAAGACAACTATTCAAGTTTACATGCCAAACACTAAGGCCAAACATGAAGAAACTGAAGAATTCTTACCAACCTTTGCAGTCCGAAATTGATCAAACATACAATCAAGAAGCATTTATAATTACTGGTGATTGAAACGTGAAGTTAGGAAACAAAGGAAAAGAATCAGTAGCTGGAACACAGAGACTCAGTGATGGAAGCAACACCAGAGTTTGCATGGTACAATTTGGCAAGACAACTACTTGTTGATGGCGATTACCTTTTTCCACAACCTAAGTGGTGACCCTACATGTGGACCTTGCCAGATGGAATAATCAGGAAGCAAATCAACTGCATCTGTGGAAGGAGATGCTGGAAAACCTGGATAGTATCAGTCAAAACAAAGTCTTCAGTGAAACAAACCATCAGTTGTTCATATACGAGTTCAAGTTGAAGCTGAGGAAAGCTGGAACAAGTCCACAAGAGCCAAAACAGGACTTAAAGTATATTCTACCTGAAAGAAAAACAGATTTGACACATTGAATGCTAATAACCAAAAACCAGACGAGTTATGGAATGTCATCAAGGACATCATACATGAAGAAAGCCAGAAGTCCATAAAAAGACAGGAAAGAAAGAAAAGACCAAAATGGGTGGCTGAAGAGACTCTGAAACTTGCCCTTGAATATTAAGTAGCTAAGGCAAAATTATCATGACATGTGCACAGAGCTGGAGTTAGAAAACCTAAAGGGAAGAACTGGCTCTATATTTCTCAAGCTGAAAGAACTGAAGAAAAAACCCAAGACTCAATTTGCAATAGTAAGGAGTTCTACAGGGAAAATGTTAAACTATGCGGGAAGCATCAAAGGAAGATGGAAGGAATACATGGCCAGCCAAGTGCCGTCGAGTCAGAGCCCAGTCGTACCAAAAATAATTAGTTGATGTTCAGTTATTTCAGGAGATAGCATGTGATCAGAAACCAACGGTACTGAAGGAAGAAGTTGAAGCTCTCTGAAGGTGTCAGGTGAAAAACCAGGCTCCTGGAACTGATGGATTATCACTTGAGGCATTTCAATAAATGGATGCAGGGTTGGAAGTGCTCACTCGTCTATGGAAAGAAATTTAGAAGACAGCTACTTGGCCAGCTGACTGGATGAGATCCATGTTTATGCCCATTCCAAAGAAAGGTGATCCAACTGAATGCAGAAATGATTGAGCCATGTCATTAATATCACAGGCAAGTCAAATTTTGATAAAGATCATTCAAAAGTGGCTGCAGCAGTATGTTGACAGGAAACGCCAGAAATTCAGGCCAGATTCAGAAGAGGACGTGGAAGCAAGGATTTCATTGCTGATGTCAATGAATCTTGGAGGAAAGCAGAGAATACCAGAATGGTGTTTACTTTGGTGATACTGAGGGTTCAACTGTACACCTCCTGCAATAAAATAAGTATCACAACAAAGCAAGTCACAAGAAATTTTTGGTTTCTCAGTGCATATACAAGATATGTGCACACTATCCTATGGTCTATTAAGTGTGCATCAGTAATGTGTCTTAAAAAAGTAAATCGGTGTACATGACTCAATTAAAAAGACTTTATTGCTAAAATAAATGCTAACCACCATCTGAGCCTTCAGCAAGTCGTCGTCTTCTTGGTGGCAGAGGGTCTTGCTTCTGAGTTGATGGTTGCTGACTGATCAGGCTGGTGGCTGCTGAAGGTTAGGGTGGCTGTGGCAATTTCTTAAAATAATACAACAGTGTAGTTTGTCACATCGATTGACTCTTCGTTTCATGAAATATTTCTCTATAGGTTGCAAAGCTTTTGGGTAGCCTTTTACCCACAGTGCAACTTCTTTCAAAACTGGAGTTAATCCTCTCAAACCTTGTCACTGCCTTTTCAACTAAGCATATGTAATATTCTAAACCCTTTGTTGTCATCTCAACCATGTTAACCAAGAGTAGACTTCATCCTAGAAACTGCTTTCTTTGCTTATCTGTAAGAAGCAATCCCTCCTCAGGACTCTACAGCAGTTTAGTCCCCTCTTTACCCTCCACTTCTCGTGTGCTCTCGAGCACTTCTGTGCTCCTCCTGCCTCATCTGCAGTGACCTCCTCCAACGAAGTCCCAAACCCCTCAAAGTCATCCATGGGGGTTGGCATCAACCTCTTCCAAACTCTTGGTAATGTTGATACTTTGACCCCTCATGTGAATCATGAATGTTCTTAATGACATCTGGGACGATAAATCCTTTCCGAAAGATTTCCAATTTACTTTGCCTAGATCCATCAGAGGAATCACTCATTATGGCAGCTATAGCCTCATGAAATACATTTTTTAAATAATAAGATTTAAAGGTCTAAATGACTCTTCAACCTGTGGGCTGCAGAATGGATGCTGTGTTAGTAGACAGGAAAAGATCCATCTCCTTGCATTTCTCCATCAGAGCTCTTAGGTGACTTGTCAATGAGCGGTAATATTTGGAAAGGAATCTTTCTTTCTGAGTAGTAGTTCTCGAAAGTAGGCTTAAAATACTCTGTAAACCATGTTGTAAACAGTTATGCTGTCACCGCTGCTTCATTCTTCCTTTTATGGAGCACAGTCAGAGTGGATTCAGCATAACCCTTAAGGGCCCTACAGTTTTCAGAATGGTAAATGAGCAATGGCTTCCACCGAAAGTCACCAGCAGGGTTGGCCTTTAACAGTAGAGTCAACTCTGAAGCTGTGAAGCCAGGCATCGACTTCTCTTTTCGAACAACGAAAGTCCTACAGGACGTCTTCTGATATAGGCTCTTTGGTCTACACTGAGAATCTGTTGGTTAGTGTGGCCAACTTTATCAGGGATCAGAGCTGGGTCTCCTGGATGGCTCCCTGCAGCTTCTCCATCAGGCCTTGTTGCTTCACCTCATACTTTCATGCCATGGAGACAGCTTCTTTCAGAATCAACTTGATGGAAATGGGTTTGGTTTCCGTCTTCTTTCCTTGAACCTCATGAACCAACCACTGCCAACTTCAGACTTTTCTCTTGCAGGCTTTATAAAATTAAAGAGACTTAGGTACTTGCTCTGGAGCAGGCTTTGCCTTAAGGAAACATTATGGTTCATTGATCTTCTACCCAGACCACTGAAACTTTCTCCATATCAGCAACAAGGTGTTCTGCTTTCTTATCACTTGTGTGTTCACTGGAGGAACACTTTCAATTTCAACCACTTTTCCTTTCTGTCCACAGCTTGGCTATCCTCGGGCACAGGAGGCCTTAGCTTTCCGCCTACCTCAGCTTTTGAACTTGCCTTCCTTGCTAAGCTTAGTCACCTCTAGCTTTAGGGTTAACGTGAAAGACCTGAAAGTCTTCCTTCACTTGAATACCTAGAGGCCACGGTAAGGTTGTTAACTGCCTTGATTTCAATATCACTGGGTCTCGGGGAATAGCGAGGCCTGAGGACAGGGAGAGAGGTTGGGGAATGGCCAGTGAATGCGGCAGTCAAGACAAGCACAGCACTCATCCTGAGGTTCACCGGGTTACATGGGAGCAGTTTGTGGCACTCTAAGACAATTATGATAGTAACACCAGAAGTCCTTGTTCACAGAACACCATGCCAGCCAAGTGCCCGCACCATAGTAGAAGTAATAATAATGAAAAGGTTCTGAAATAATTGTGATAATTACCGTACGTGACCCAGAGACACAGAGTGAGCACATGCTGTCGGGAAAATGGTGCCTACACACTTGGGCGACACACGGCTGCCACAGACTTTCGATTTTAAAAAATGCAATGTTTATGAAGTCCCATAAGATGAGGTACACCTGTATCTGGAAAAGCTGTCTTTCAAGAATGAAGGTGAAAATAAGACATTTCCAGATAAAAGCTGAAGGAGTTTGTGAGGACTAGACCTGCCCTACAAAAAAACCCTACAGGGAGTTCTTCATACAGAACTGAAAATACACTGGACAGAAACCCAAGATAGTACACAGAAAAGAAAAGTCTCTAATAAGGGCCATCTCATGGGCAAACCTAAGTCCAGCATTTTGACTTCCAAACTAAATGCAAAGCCACAGTAAACAACACTGTGTGGTCCTGCCACACGGCTGGAAGCACAGATCCACGAGTAGAGGTGACAGTGTAGAAATAAATCCCTACATGTAGAATCAGTTGATTTTCAACCATGGCACTGTTTTAGACACAGTGCTGCTTCAACAGAGATACTATCAGTGGATGGCTTTAAAAAGAGAAACTGTATTTCGTCACAGTCCAGTAGGCTAAAAGTCCAGATTCCGGGTGTCAGCCCCAGGGGAAGCTTTCTCGGGTGGTTCTGGAGGGAGGTCCCTCCCACGGCCTGGAAGCTCTGAGGCACAGGGACCCTGGTCCTTTCTAAAGGACTCCCTCAGCTTCAGGAACTGCTTCCGGTGGGGTGAATCCCCCAAACCTCTCTGCTAGTTTCTTTCCTTTGTGTCTCAAGAGACTGCCTCAAGGCAGAAAATCGTCTTACACAGTGAGTCCTGCCCCACCAACGCAACTGCCCCCACATCCTCCCCCTTTAACGTCATAAAGGCAGGACTTAGAAGGAGGACACCACACAGGGCCAGGGCATATGGCCCAGCCACGCTGCCACATATATCTTTTGGGGACTACAATCCAATCTGTGACAGGTAGCAAGGCAACTCAGCGGAGGAAAAGAAGCCTTTTAAACAGATGGTGCTGGGGCAGCTAGCTAGCCACGCGTGAGAAAAATGATGTTGGACCCTCAACTCACATCATACAGAAACATTAACTCAAAATGAATCAAAGATCTAAAGGAAAGAGCTATAATGATTCCCCCATTTCTTGATAGCCCTTTTTGATATTTCCTATTTGTCTGAATGTCACTTTCCTGACTGAATCCCATTCTCCTATTTCAATTTCTATCACTTACCACTCCTGTTGCTGTGAGCAACAGGAACCCGACCTGGTTGCCTTTAACAGAAAACAACCCACTTCTGTTGAGTCAATTCCAACTCATAGTGACCCTATGGGACAGAGCAGAATTGCCATATGGAGTTTCCAAGGAGCGCCTGGTGGATTTGAACAGGCAACATTTTGGTTAGCAGATGTAGCACTTAACCACTGCACCACCAGGGTTTCCAACAGGAAAACAGGCAGAGCAGAACTCTTGGGTGGATAGGAGAAGATGGGGTAGTTTTCTGCTCATGAGGAAGAGCTGCATAGCCAGGCCTCCGAGAGGCCAGAACCCAGTGACTCGCAGCTTCTCTCAGACAGCCTCACTAAGAGACCTGGGGTACAGCTGTTCTTCCCTCTGTGTAAGCTCATCCCAGGTTTAAATTCCCAGAAAATAAATGACCCCAAACAAGAATCTTTAAATGTTAATATGAGAAAGAATGCAAGGTACTGAAGCACAAACTTGAATATAATACTAAGCCAAGTGCCGTCGAGTCGGATCTGACTCATATAATACTAGAGAGCAGAATTCGTAGTGACCCTAACAGACACCTCATTAGTCCAGCTGGGGGATGCTGGAGGATCAATATACTATGTTGAAAATAAGTAAATAAAGGGAAAAGAATCAAGCATTTATCTCCCCTTTCCCATGTTATGAAACCCTGGTGGCATAGTAGCTAAGTGCTACATCTGCTAACCAAAAGGTGGGCAGTTCGGATCCGCCAGGTTCTCCTTGGAAACTCTACAGAGCAGTTCTACCCTGCCCTACAGTGTCACTGTGAGGCAGATTCGACCCAGTGGCTATGAGTTTGGTTTTCTCTTTCCTATATTAACTCTGTCAAACGCTAATGAGATAGTAAATGGAAGAAAAGTTGTCATTGTTGTTTCTGAAGATATTCTAACTAGGGAATAAATGAAGAAGAAATGCTAAAATCACAATCTGGCCAATTTTTATCCCCTATTGAGTCAATATACATAGACATTAACCCTCAACGGCTGCTGACGACAAAAAGAAAAACCAAACGTACTTCTCCTGTTGGTTGTAAACAGCATCTCCTATGAAATAATACTGCCAAGGAAATCAGCTCTGGGTCTGATGACCCCTCTAGGTCATGCTACTAGCTTTCCAGAAGCACTGAGGACAGAGGACCCCATTCAGCCGCGCTTCAGGACTGCCACTAGTGCATCCAGACTGTGGAGACTCAATGGCTTCATGGAGGGGATAAACGAAGATGCACGAGGGCCCACCAACTTAAGAAGCCTTGAAAGTCAGGTCAAGGAATCTTACTAAGGATGCTTTTAATTAAGAACACAGTTACGGAAAACTTAGAAATTGAAGCACTGACCGTTGACAGGTTGTTGGATGATACTAACCAGTGCTGCAGGTAACTTCAGGTAAGCTCACAGGCTGGAGATTTGTAACAATTGTCATGTTCTTGAAGAAAACAAAAATTTTCAGGAGAGAGACACTGGTGATAAGACTCAGTGTGTGGTTTAGAGGCCCATTAGATCTTCCTGTGAGTCAGAATTGACTCAGTGGCAGTGGGTTTGGGTTTAGGACTTCCAGGAATGAACAAAGAGAAAGCCCCAAAGAAAAGGCAGGAAACCCTATCAGCTAGTCAACTCATCAGTAGCCCTACGTTGTCCTACTATGTCCCTAACAGTCTAGCTGCAGTGGTCTGATGAGCTCGGCTTCCAGTGTAAGCAGCCATAGCATGCTAACTACCTGTCTGTCCTGTCACAGCAGCACTGTCCATGGCACCACGCTTCAATCAGGTCCACATTTTAAGATTCTGTTACTTCTAACCCTCCACTTTTGGTAACAACTTCTATTTCAGTCAAGGTTCTTTGAACTGCAAACTTCAGAAACTTAATTCAAAATCAATCAAAAGAGAGAATTACTTGTCTCATCTAACTAGATCCATATGGGTGCCCATTCCAAAGAAATAATCCAACAGAATGTGGAAATTATTGAACAATGTCATTAATATCACACACAAGTAAAATTTTGCTCAAGATCTCTCAAAAATGGTTGTGGCAGTACATTGACAGGAAACTGCCAGAAATTCAAGCTGGATTCTGCACAGGACGTGGAACCAGAGATATCATTGTCAGATGAGGCTTGGCTGAAAGCAGGGAGTACCAGAAACGAGGTTACCTGTGTTTTATTGACTGTGAAAAGCATTCAGCTGTACGGATCAGGACAGATTATGGTTACCATCGCAAAGAATGGGGAATCCCATTCTGTTCGTGCAGAACCTGTGTGGAGACTAAGACTGTCATTCAGACAGAACAAGGGAATAATGAGTGGGTCAAGATCAGGAAAGGGATTCATCAGAGCTGCACCCTTTCCCCATACTTATCCAATCTGTATGTTGAGCCAGTAATCCAAGAAACTGTATGTCATGGGTTGGATTATGTCCCCCGAAAGCTATGTGTGTCTGTTTGATTGGGCCATAAGTCCCAGTATCATGTCATCATCCAACATTTTGTCATTTAGGGAGATCTTCCTGCATGTTGTAAATTCTGTCACTGTGACAAAATGGGATGGGTTGGCCCTGGTTGTACTGATGGAGTCTACGGGATTGAAGAGTGTTTGGGGATGGGGAGAGAGAGGCAGTGAACAGAGAGCCGCGGGCCCTCATACCCCCAGGAGGGCTTTCCACGGGGCTGGTGCCCTGTGTTTGTTCAGGCTCCTAGCCTGCTGGACTGCGAGGGAGTGGGCTTCTCGTTGGAGCCATCCACTTGTGCTGCTTCTGTTGCGGCCACACTAGATGACTAAGACTAGGTGCAGAAGGACCTCACATCGGGGCTGGAGGGAGATGCATTAACCACCTGAGGTACACAGATAGTACAGCCTTGCTAGCTGAAAGTGAAGAGAACTTGAAGTACTTACTGAGGAAGATCAAAGGCTGCAGCCTTCAATATGAATTATACCTCAACATAAAAAAATAAAATAAAATCCTCACAACTGGACCAATAAGCAACATGACAGTAAATGGAGACAATATTGACGTTAAGGGTTTTGTTTTATCTGGGTCCACAATCAGTACATTTGGATAATCATTTTGTATAAGGTCTAGAAGGGCTTTGTATGTAATCATTTTGTATTCATTTTCTGATGCTTTCGTAAAAGTCTCTTCATCTGGAAAACTCCTTGGTTGCTTTGTTTGGGAGCCTTCTGAAGCCATGGGTGGTTTCTTGTATGCCACAAGTGTCTGTTGCTTTTTGGGTCCCATGTGAGTAAGTAGAGGCTAGAAGAGATACTGTGAAGATGGACATCAGATGTTTCTCTAGGCTGTCTTAAAATGTGAAGCAAAAGGTATCTGACCACTTCCCAAGTCAGTCAGATTTTCAGGTGTAGAGGTCCCTCTTCCCAGCTGGCAAAGTAAGCACTTCTATATCCAACCCCAGATGATACAAACTAGTTCAGAATACAGCAATGCTACTGCCCTGTTGGCTTTTGCTGACAGTGCCCAGCCTTAGGTAACACCGTGTAGAGTTCTGCTTTTCCGTTAGAAAAGCGCTCTCCTGTGGGCAGGCTCTGGCTCCCAAGCTAGGAATTAGGTCCAGCTGCAGTCACCGTATCCAAGATGGCGTCCTCCACATGGCAGCTGATACAGGGACTAAAGGTGCTGAGAGGTAGTGATTCCTCTGCTTCTGTGGCAGGACTCCCACCGTAGCCAGCACTGTGAAAATTACTGCTTTTCTGTCAGAGAAACGCTGTCCTATTTGCAGGCGCTGGCTCCCAGGCTAAGAATTAGGTCCCACTATAATCTTGGTACAAACATGGCCTCCCATACACTGACTGCAGAATTCCGTACAAACCCAGCTGAGGCAGAGATAAAACAACAGGCCCAAAGTGGCTAGATTAAGAGTCCTAAGCCTGGCTCTCAAAATATGGGAATTTCGCCTGCCTATCCCCCCAGCAGCACGTCTGAGTCTAGCTGCTAGGCAAGACCCAGCTCCGCCCGCCAGCCGAGACAGAGGAAAAAAAGTCAAAACGGTGCGTTTACCTTCCGAACGTGAGAGCCGGGGCTAGCTGGGAGCGGGAGTGAGAGAAAGAGAAGGGGCTTTTTGCTCAGTGGTATGAAGTCCAAATTAACAGCCCTGTGCCGTGTCCTGAGGCTGATTAGGTGATCAGAAGGCTCCGTTTGATTGTCGATTCAGGTCTTGGTTTCCAGAGGGACATAAGGAGACGTGTGCCTAGTCCGCCAGCTTGACTCCGCCCCCCATGGATAATCAAATGATGCATGACACGGGGCAAATGTGCTGTAGAAGACCTCCTTGAGGTGTTAAAAAGCAGAAATGTCACTCTCAGGACTAAGGTGCACTTGCCCCAAGCTGTGGTGTTTTCAATTGCCTCATACATTTGAAAGCTGTACAATAAATAAGGAAGACTGAGGAAGAATCGATGCCTTTAAATTATGATGTTGGCAAATAACATTGAATACACCATGGACTATCCAAAGAATGAACAAATCTGTTTTGGGAAGAAGTAGAGCCAGAATCCTCCTTAGAAGCCAGTTTGGCCAGACTACGTCTCACATACTCTGGACGTGTTGTCAGGAAGAATCAGCCCCTGGAGAAGGACGTCCTGCCTGGTAAAGTGGAGGGTCAGAGAAAAAGAAGACCCTCGATGAGGTGGGTTGACACAGTGGCTACAACAATAGGCTCAAACACAGTGACAATTGTGAGAATCCTGCAGGACCAGACAATGACTCATTCTATTGTTTACAGGGCTACTGTGAGTCAAGACTGACTTGACAGCACCTAAGGCAAGAACATCTAAGTAGGAAACCAACGAGCTTGTGTGTACACATAGCTGAACCCACAGATCAAAAGTCATCAGAATTCCATGTACGCCCCTCTTCTTTCTCTGTGTTAAATTCATTCTCTACCTTTGCGGACAGATTTCTTCCTTAGGTCAGTGAAGGTGGCTGTTGATACCTATCTTGTTCATCCGACGAGTGGATGGTTTTAATAAAGAGAAGTTAGATGTCTTACAGCTCAGTGGGCTGCAAGTCCGAAATCGGGGCTCTGGCCCCAAGGGAAGGTTTTCTCACTCTGTCGGCTCTGAGGTAAGATCCTTGTCATCCATCTTCCCTTGGTCTGGGAGCATCTCAGCACAGGAACCTTAGGTCCAAAGAACATGCGCTGGTCCCAGTGCTGCTTTATTGGCAGTAGGAGGTCTCCACGTCTCTCTGCTGGCTTGTCTCTCTTATATCTCGAAAGAGATTGGCTTCAGATGCTATTCAGTCTTGTGGCTCTCAGCAATTTAACTGTCCCTAGCCCATCTTATTAACATTACAACCACAAGATTTACAGCACATAGGAAAATCCCACCAGATGACCAAATGGTGGACAATCAGAAGACACTGGAAATCATAGCACACAAGTGGGGGACACAACTCAATCCGTGCCAACACCCTACAATTTTTGCCACGTCTAGGCCCCAAAAGGTAGCCAGATGGCTGCACAGTGCTCTGATTTACAGTGGGGCCACACTTTACCTAATGAATTCTTGATTCCTGAGTATTTGCCTTGTTTCTAGTCTTTCAGTATTATATACTCTGTGATGAAAACCCTTGCAAATAGGGCCGATTCTTATAAGCAGAAATGGTGGGTGCAATCCTGTCCCTCAGTCTCCCCAGTGCAACTCAATTTCTCTCCTGCTCCAGCTTCACTTTCTGGCCCCTCAGGTCAGTCACACTGTCTCTAACGCCCTGGATCCACCGTTCCTCTACCATTTATCACGCATGTTTGCAGAACCTCCATCCTGGAGAACCTGTGGATCACTCCTACACCTGGGCAGCTACGCCCTGCGGAGAAAGCACAGGAAAGACGTCTTAGTTACCCGGTGCCACTGTAACAGAAACTCCACAGTAGATGGCTTTAACAAAAGGAATTCATTTTCTCACAGAACAGCAGGCTAAAAGTTCAAATTCAGAGCATCATCTACAGAGGAAGTTTTTCTCTGTTGACTCTAGAAGAAGGGTCTTGTCATCAATCTTCCCCTGGACTGAGAGCTTCTATGGTACCAGGACCCTGGCTCCTTTCCAAAGAACCCACTCTGTCCCCAGCACTGCTTCTTCATGGTATGAGGCTCCCAAGTCTCGGCTTGCTTCCCTTTCCTTTTTATCTCAAGACACTGCCTCAAGGCACAGTTCAGTCTTGCACCCGGAGTCCTGCCTCACTAACACAGCCACTGCCGATCCCCCCCGGAAGGATTTACAACAGGGAGGAACACCGCACAATACTGGCAGTCGTGGCCCAGCCAAAATGATAAATGTATCTTTTGGGGGGACACAATTCAATTCATGGCATCAGGGTGACCTAGTTTTGCAAATTCCTGATCACAATTTCAATCAAACCATCTTCCTGCAACCACGTCTTTGTTCCTCCAGTCAACCCTTCCCTGACTCTGAAAAATGTTTCAGGTTTTCTATTGCTTCCTCAAACCTCTGACCTCACCACTTTTCAACTACCTCCTACCCCTGAGAGAAGAGGGAGGCCACCATATGGGGACCCATAGCAGTCCTGTCACGAATGGTCCCTCCTTGCCAGCACTTGACAGCCTTTCCCGCAGCCTCTCCTTTCTACACACTGTGACGGTGGAGTCATTCCTCATCACCTAGTGGCTGACACCCCGCCTGTGGTTGGGGTCCTGTCCATGCTGCCTCCTTGCTAAGAAGCTGGACACTTCTGGAGGGGGGTCTTGGTCACCATTCTTCCCTGGTCTAGGAGCAGTCCCAGCACAGGGACCCCAGGTCCAAAAGATATGTTCCAACCCTGGTTCTTCCTTCTTTGTAGTATGAAGTCCCCACTTTCTGTTTGGTTCTGTCTCCTTTTATCTCTTGTAAGATAAAAAGTGATGCACTCTACAGCCCAGGAGACTCCCCTCACAGCAGTCAGGGCTGTCACCTGATTAAGAGGGCTGCATCTCATCCTAATCCTCCTTAAACATAACCTAACTGTGTCTTGTTACCAACAGGTGGACTTTAGGATTTATAACACAGGAAAAGCACGTCAGATTACAAAATGGAGGGCAACCATACAATACTGGGAGTCACAGCCTGGCCAATTTGATGCACACTTTTGGGGCACACAATTCAATCCATAACACACAGCTTAGGCCAGGCAGGCATGACATCTTTCTTTATACGCTTGAAAAAGGTCTTCTGTAGCAGATCTGCTCTACTCAGTACATTGTTTGATTTCTAGACTGCTGCATTTATGAGTGTTGATTGTGGATCCAAGTAAAATGGAATCCTTGACACTCTTTATCCTTTCTCCATTGATCATTGTCGTGAGTTGAATTGTGTCTCCCCCAGAAATGTCTGTGTTGATTTGATTTGGCTGTGAGTCCCAATATGGTGCCCTTCCTCCCATGTGTTGTGAATCCTGCCTCTGTGAGACTGATGATAGTGAACAGGCAACAGTTGTGTTAGTGCGGCAGGTCTGAAGCTACAGGCTTGTGGAATATAAGGGAGAGAAGTGAGCAGAAGAAGTTGGGAACCTCATACCACCGAGAGAGAAGCACCGAGAGCAGAGCACGTCCTCTGGATCCGAACCCTGTGCCGAGATGCTCTCACTGGATTTGCACTCAGCCTACTGGACTGTGATAAATTCTCTTACTGAATGGACTTACAATTTGTAAATGGATTTGCAGCTTACCGAACTGTCTCAATAAAGCTTCTCTACGTGAAACCTTCCACTTGTGGTATTTTCTGTTAGAGCAGTACCAGGTGACTAAAACAATCAGGATGCAGTTTACTGATCCGTTTGTGAAGATTCTTATTTTCTTTATATTGAGATGCAACCTGTACCTTAAGGCTGTAGTCTCTGGTCTTCAGCAGTGAGTTCTCTGAGTCCTCTTCGCTTTTGACAGACACGTTTGTGTCACCTGCATAACACAGGTTAATAAATCTTTCTCCAACCTGGATGCTGTGTTTTCTTCGTATATTCCAGACTCTTGGTTCGTGTGCTCAGCATAAAGACTGGATAACTATGGTGAAAGGACGCGACACTGACACACCTTTCCTGATTTTAAGCCATGCGGTGTCCCTTTGTTTTCTTTGAACAAGTAAGTGTTTGGAAGTCCTCATTGTTCACGGCATTATTCATAATTTGTTGTGATCCTTGGAGTCGAATGCCTTTGTAGAGTCAATAAAACAAGTAAACACGTTTCTGGTATTCTCTGCTTTGAGCCAATATCCATCTGACATCAGCAATAATATCTCTGTTTGCTAGGTTCGTGTTAATCTCTTTTATATCCCAAAAGAGATTGGCCTAAGATACACCATACAGTGATCTTGTCTCATTAACATAACAAAGACAACCCAGTCCCAAACAGGATTATAACTACAGGCATACCCCCAAACCCATTGCTGTCTGGTCAATTCTGACTCATAATGACCCTATAGGACCGAGTAGAACTGTCCCATAGAGTTTCCAAGGAGCACCTAGTAGATCTGAAATGACAACCTTTTGGTTAGCAGTTGTAGTACTTAGCTGCCACGCCACCAGGGTTTCTGCCACCGGCACAGAGATTAGTATTTACAACAGGTCTCTTGAGGGGCGCGGTTCCACAGTTCCATCTGTAGCATCCATTTCCTGTGGAGGACTGTTGCCATGGCACTGCGGAGTTGAGCATACTCACCACCCACAGTTGGCCCACCTGTGACCAGACTGCTCTACTGTCTGGCACCGATAACTGGCTCAGGGTCATGCATGGGATCAAAGTTGGACCATTTAGAGGTCTTATCTGGGATTTTTTTCCTACCAGAACAACTGGGAAAGGGTGGCTTTCTTTGTGCGGGGGTGTCACGGAACTATGATGCGGCCTTTGGCTGATGGAGAGAGATCTGATGACACTGTCTGATGCCTCCATCCTTCTGAGTACCCTCTGGGCTGTGGGTTACGGGAACCAATACTTTCTTTCCTTCCTTTTTCTTTCATTCTGTCTTCCTTTCCTTTCTTCTTTCTTTTTCTCTCTCTCTTCCATCCTTCCTTTCTCTTTAATTTACTGTGGTTGCATATAACTGTAACAACAATTTTGCCATTTTTACCCTGTTTAAGTGCCCAGTCCAATGACACTAATTATATCCATCGTGCTGTGCAGTCATTAGCGTTCCCTTAAATTCTTGGGAAATTATTAGTTTGAACAGTCTGTGTACAAATTTTTGAATGAGAAACTAACTTGAGCTGTGAAATTTCAGCTAAAGCACAATAAAACTTTTAAAAGAAATTGAGAGGCTTATGCAACTATGAACTAATAAAAGAATACTAAAAAATACATATTCATTTCACTTTAATTTCTTTCATCGTAATCAAAAGACTCCTGATGAGGACGTGACCTTGTTTTTCTCATCAGATACTTCGACAAGGGTCGTCTATCGCATTGTTCGCCCAGGAGAGCACCATTCCTCCCATCCTTGTGACTTTTTCTGGGAGAATCTTTTGTGCAGTTTGGACAGAAGATGCCATTTAACAGGACACCTTCCGAGGCATTTACAATGGGTCCAGGAGTGGCTCACGGTGCAGACTGGACCTACTGTTCCTTCTTTGACATTTTTCCAAAGAGCCAAGAGATGAGATGAAGTCCACCATAGCAATACATTGTTTTCTGGAGTGTCTTAATTGTGCTGCCGTAACAAAAATTCTACAAGAGAAGTTCGTTTTCTCCCAGAAAAGCAGGCTAAAAGCCCAGATTTGGGGCGTCGGCTCCAGGGAAGTCTTTCTCTGATGGCTCTGGAGGAGGGTCTCAGCTGTCAGTCTTCCCTCGGACCGGGAGCTCCCGAGGCGCGGGGACCCTGGGACCAGAGGATGTGCTCTGTTCCTAGGGCCGCTTCTTTCCCGATGGTAGATGAGGTCCCCGAAGCGCTGCTCTCTTCCGTTTCCTTTATATTCCAAGAGGTTGTTTCAAGACACGATACAATTCTACAGATTCAGTCCTGGGCCACTAACACATCCCTCAGCCATCCTCCCTCATTAACATCCTAGAGGTGGGATTTACAACCTACAGGAATATCGCATAATACCCAAGAATCATGGCTCTGCCAAATTGCTACACCTATTTCGGGGAGGACATAATTCAATCCGTGACATGAGGAAACAGTGAATTATACTCATATTATTTAATACCCAAAAGATTCTGATGGGTATACAGTGAAAAATCTCTATAGGAAACTCTCAAAAACCAATAAGAAAATGTAGAAAAAAATTAAGAAAAAGACATGAACAAGCAACATACAGAAGAAGAAATCCACATCACTGACAAAGCTATGAAGAGATACAGGCTTTAGAAATTGGAGAACTACAATTGAAAACAACAGCAACTATCACTTTACACTCATTTGACTAGCAAAGATGAAAAAGCTGGCCATTGCCAAGCGCTCGCAAGATGTAGGGATATACATACCTCCCCGTCTGCTTGCGGCAGACACGGCTGGAGATGTTTGGGACAGAATCTGGTGCTCCTCCATGACCCTGAATACACTTGGTACTGCTTGCTAGCAATCCCACTGCTGGGGAATGTCCCAAAGCAGTGTTGGCCTGGATCAGTAGAGTACATGAATGGGCATGTTCATCACAGAAGTGTTGGGACTAGAGAGGAGCTGATGGCAACGTGGGGATTGGTGGTGTCATCAGGACCACTCTTCTATAGTCATATGATAAGACTGGACTTCCTGTCATTTAAAGTTTTCTGGAGCCATGTGACTTACTGTGCACAATGAAACAAGGGTCTGTCACCTCCAGGTGGAAATCATGAGTCAGTCCATGCTTTGCTGTGCTCTCTTTTCTGATGTAGTAGCTGACAGTGGTAGAGATGGCACAAGAGTCCCTGAAGGTCACAAGGGGTGGACTCCACCTGCCATGGCCAACCTACAGCGGACATGTAGTATGAGTGAGAAAGTGCCTTTGTGGTTTTAAACCATTGTAGTCTAGGAAGTTTCTGTTATGGCAGCACAGTCTACCCTATTCTGACTGATACAGGGGCCATGGACAGACATCACAAGAATTAGCAGCACATACGGCACTATGGACAGATCTTAAAGACTACACTGACTGGGGAAAAAAAGAATTAAAATGGAAAATGTTTATATATACATGTATACATATGTATATATACACACCTATATATACAATGCAATTTTTTAAAAAGCAGAATGAGATCTACAGCGCTTATATCAAATAAAAAGCTTTGCCCCAATTTGCCTATTTTCCAAGAACATATACAAACAGAAGGATATACATCAACCATAAAGCATTTGCTATCTGTGGAGTAAAGGAAAATCAGCTAAAGGGGAATGAGTAATGTGGATGGATAGATGGATGGACGGATGAATGGGTGGACGGATGGGTGGACAGATGGACGGATGGATGGATGAATGGATGGGAAGAAACTCAGATAAATAGACTGAAGGGAAGGAGGAGGAAATGAAGGAAGGAGGAAGGAAGGAAAGAAAAGTCTTGCACGCTAATGGCAGTAGCAGTCCGTGACACAAAGAATGAACAGACTGAACTTGACACTCTTCCCCTGAGGTCCAATAGGGGAAAAGGGTTTTCTGCTTGTTTCTCCCTAGAGGCACCCTAAAATACCTGGATACTATGTCTCCTGCTTGGGGAGGAGGGCTGTTAACTCAAGCATAGAAATATATATTGTCCCCCCAGTATCACTGAGATGTCCAGCCTTTCTACACAAATGTAAGTGTACCAGTGGGCACTTTGCTTGGCCCCTGTGACATACATCTTTGCTTTCCTCAAGTTTTCTGAGCCTTTTGATTCAATTCCCCTTTCTCTTAAGATGATGTATGTTTTCTGTCATGTACAATCAAATGAATCCTGACCACTGCATCCAAATGCCACTTGAATCATATGTTAAATTTCCATATACTTGGGCCTGTTTGGGGACTTCCTTTTCTGTTTCCAGGCTCTATCTGTTCTGCGCTAGACCACACTGCAGCTTTGTGATGTCTTTTCTGCCTGACAGGACGAGTCTTCTGTCCTCAAGTTTCATGTGGAGAATTTCCCTTGCTATTCCTTTATATAATTTCTTCTTGCAGAGGAACTATAAAATAATTATGTCACATTAGAAAAATCAAGGTACTCAGAGTGACATTACATTTCAAGGTTAGTTTATAGAAAATTGACATCTTCGGATAAGTGTCCTTCTAACCAAGAACAATGAATGATTTTCCATTTATTTGAATATTTTTTAATGAATTTCAATCAAGTTATAGTCTTTATTTAATAAAATTCTACACTTTTCTTGTTACATTTCTTCTTAGGTGTTTTATAACCTTTATTGCTTCTGTGATTTGAATCTATTTCCAATTATATTATATAAATGGTGGTTATTCTTAAGTGCTGTTGAGTCAATTCTAACTCATAGTGATTCCATGTGACAAGGCAGAGCTGCCCATAGGGTTTTCTGGGCTGTAATCTTCGTAGGAGCAGATTTAGGTCTTTCTCCCTTGATGAGTTTGAACTCGCGACCTTAGGTTAGTTACTGAGTGATTAACCACTGCACCACCTGGGATCCTCTGTGTTTACCATTCATCTGTCACTGTGCTGTACTGTGGTGAATTGAGTGTTCCTATCACTAATATTGCACACATTGGCAGTGTCTCTCCTGGTGGACAGGTTTCAGCAGAACTTACAGACTAAGACTAGAGAGAAGTGGCTGGTGATCTACGTCTGAGTATTAGCCAGTGAGAACCCCAGGAACCACAACGGACCAACAAGGTGCTCAAAGATGCACTCCAAGATTAGAAGGCACTCAGAACAGAGTTCACGGCAGTGGGCTCCAGCGCAACCAGTGAAGCGGAAGATGGAACAGATGTCATTCTGTGTCTCTGAGGTCATCATGAACCGGAGCTGCATTGGTGGTAACTAACAGCTGTGTTGTTAACACATGCAACTGGTGGGGACTGTGTGTCTGTGCATGGGCTTGAGTGCCCATGGGTGTGTGTGTGCAGGGTAAATGGCCCCCGTGGGGGAATCTGGAATGGAAAGAACCCATCTCTGGAAGAACATGGACTGTGAAACCACCAAGAACCAACCAGCAGCTTGCCATCTCTTTCTTGGAAGCCTCCGTGGTCCTTGCCACCGTCCCTGCGCTCTCCTGGGTTGCCAGCTCTAGTCTCTCGTTGTAACCCCGTGGCTTCTCCCCTTGCTCCTCGGTTCTGCTGCCTTACAGCAGCAGCTCTGGAGTGGCTCTGAGGCCGCATGGCTGGCTCTGTTTCTTCTGTGGCCACACCGCCACCTGGCTGCTTCCCCAGTGGCATTTCCCCCACCTCCAGGACTCCCTGGGGACCAGCCAGGAGATGGTTTGGTGTGCGCTGGGAGGTGGGTGTTAGCAGAACTGCCATGGAACCCCTCTACCCTGAGGGGGAGGTTTCCCAATCGGCAAGACGAGCAGGGTGCCAGGCCAGCTCCAGAGGACAAATGGGCATTTTCTCACCTGGTTAAGGAGTCTACTTCTAGGTCTGGCTGGCATCTGTCTCCTTGACAGCCCCACAGCACCCCCCTACAGAATCAAAGGCTCTTTCCAAATGTACAGTCCCTGACGGGTGGGTGACCCAGTAAGCAAGGCAAACACTGGCTTCCTTACCCACCTGCAGGGAAATGGGTCACTACAGGTATTTGGTAAGCAAGGTAAGCACCACACTTACTTTGTGTCCCCCAAAAGTGTGTGTAGCCATTTGGCTAGGCCATGATTGCTGGTATTCTTTGAGGTTCTCCACATTGTAAACCCTGCCTCTATGATGTTAATAAGGGAGGATGGGTGGCATTGTTTTGGTGGAGCAGGACTCAATGTATAAGATTGTATTGCCTTAAAGCAATAATCTCTTCAGATATAAAAGACAGAAGCTAGCTGAGAGACTTAGCGACCTCATACCACCAAGAAAGCAATATTGTGAGCAGAGATTGTCCTTTGGAAACGACCAGGGCTCCCCGCGCCTCAGAAGCTTCCAGTCCAGGGAAGACTGATGTCAGGGCCTTCCTCCAGAGCGAGCAGAGAAAGCCTTTCCCTGGAGCTAACACTCTGAATTTGGATTTGTAGCCTACAATGACTCAATAAAATTTTCGTTTCTAAAGCCATTGTGAACATAGGTGTACGTACATGGTATGTCTATTTGTGTTACTGCTCTTAAATCTTTTGGAAATACAACCAGGAGTGGGGTTGCTGGATCACAAGGTGTTCGTCTTTCTAGGTTTTTGAGGAAGCACCACACCATTTTCCATAGTGGTTTTACCGTATCACAATCCCACTAGCAACGTGAAAGAGTTCCTATTCCTTCATACGCTTCCCAGCATTTGTTGTTCTCTGCTTTTTGATTTTTTACCACGGCCATTTGCAGGGGTGCAATGGTATCTTACCGTAATTTTGATTTGTATTTCTCTAATGGCTAATGATCAAAAGAATCTTTTCACATATTTGTGGGCTGCCTCCATGTCCTCTTTGGCAAAGTGTAGGTTCATGTCCTTTGCTCATTTTTCAATTGGGTTATTTGTCTTTTTTGTTGTTGAAGTTCTCTGTAAATAGAGACAGTCTTACTTTTTCTTTGCTAACCTGGATATATATAAATACACAGACACAGACACACACACACAAATTCTTTTCTTGTCTTTTTGCTGTGGTTAGCACTTCTAATAAATTATTGAATGGAAGTGCTGAGCACACTACTTAGGTTGTTTCCAGTTTCAAAAGGGACAGCTCTCAGTCTTTCTCCATTAAGTATCAATGTTTGCAGTTGGTTTTTCACATATGCCCTTAACCAAACCATGGAACTTCCCTTCTATTCCATCCTTGTTGCAGGTTTTCGTCAGTAAAGGATTTTGGATTTTATGAAATGCTTTTTGTGCATCTACAGAGATGATCACGTGTGTTTTTTCCTCTGTTCATCTGTTATAATATGTTGATTGATTTTCTAAAGTTGAACCATCCTCTGACATTTCTGGAATAAATAGCACTTGTGATAGTGTATAACTCTTTCAGTATGTTGATGTATTCTATTTGTTACTGTTTTGTTAAAGAGTTTTGCATCTAAATGCATAAGGAATGTTGGCCTGAAGTTTTCTTTCTTTGTGGAGACTGTCTGGTTTGGGTATAAGTGTTAGATTTCTTTTATTGTGAATTAAGGAGTATTACTTTCTTGTCTGTCTTTTGGAAGCATTTAAATAGGATTGATGTCAGTTAATCTCTAACTACTTGGTAGCATTCCCCAGTGAAGCCATCTGGTCTAGGACTTGGTTGGTGGTGCCCTTGATAGGGTTTTGTTCACTGATTTGATCTCTTGACCTCTGTTACAATTTTTTTCTGAGTTGGTTTCCGTAGATTGTGGACTTCTAAGAAT
Source organism: Heterohyrax brucei (assembly GCA_028571685.1). Classification (NCBI taxonomy): domain Eukaryota; kingdom Metazoa; phylum Chordata; class Mammalia; order Hyracoidea; family Procaviidae; genus Heterohyrax; species Heterohyrax brucei. The sequence goes on along the minus strand of CM053156.1, from coordinate 87,397,135 downwards.
TAGTTCAATTTGTCTATGTTACTGTTTTTGTCGTCTAGTGCTGCTACAACAGAAATACTGCAAACTGGATGGGTTTAACAAAGGAAAGTTTATCCTTACACAGTCTGGTAGGCTACAAGTCTCAATTCAGGATGTCTGCACCAAAGGAAGGCTTTCCCTCTGTCGTCTTTGGAGGAAAGTCCTTGTGTTGCATCAGTCTTTGGTGGGGGAGCATCTTGGTGCAGGAATCTCAAGTCTGAAGGACTTGATGCTACTCACAGTGCTGCTTTCTTGATGGTATGAGGTTCTTAATTCTCTACTTGCTTCCCTCTCTTTTTATCTCCCATAGGATAGAAAGTTAAAAGGTGATATACTCCCAGGGAACTCCCTTAACAAAGGTGTTGCAGTCCCACCCTACTCCTCTCTAGGATAATCCATTCTAATAACCACAGACAGAAATTAGGATTTACAGCATAAGAAAATCACAAACTGGAGGACAATGGCAGAATAGAGGGAATCCTTGCCCACCCAAATTACTACACATGTTTTTGGGGGACACAATTCAATCCATGATAGTTACCCAGTTTGTTGCCATATGGTTGTGCATAATATTCTGTAATAATTCTCTTTATCTCGGTTGGGTCAGTTGCAATGTCACCTCTTTCATTTTTTATTTTAGTTTCCTTGCATCCGACTCGAAGGCACTTGGCCTGCATTTTTTTCTGTCTCTCATCAGTCAAGCTAAAGATTTGTCAATTTCATTGTTTGGTGCACAGAATTGTATTACAGTTTTGTTGGTTCTCTCTGTTGTTTTCCTGATTTTAATTTCACTTATTTCTGCTTTGATTTTTGTTATTTCCTTTCTTCTGGTAGATTTAGGCTTAGGGTTGCCATGAGTCGGAGCCGACTCGACGGCACTTGGCTTGGCTTGCTCTTTTCTTTTTAATTCCTTAAGTTATAGAGTGTTATAGATTGAATCTTGTCCCCCCCAAAATGAAAAATAAAATAACCAAACCCATTGCCATCGAGTTGATTCTGACTCATAACAACCCTTTGTACATTGTAAAGCCTACCTCCTGTCATGGATTGAATTGTGTCCCCCCAAAATATGTGTCAGCTTGGTTAGGCCATGATTTCCAGTATTGTGTGGTTGTCCTCCACTTTGTAACTGTAATTTTATATCAAAGAGGAGTAGGGTAGTATCGCAACCTCCTTACTAAGATCACATCCCCAATCCGATGTAAACAGAGTTTCCCTGGAGTGCGGCCTGCACCACCTTGTATCTCACGAGATATTAAGGGGAAGGAAAGCAAGCAATGAGTGGGGGGCCTCATACTACCAAGAAAGAGACACTGAGAGCAGAGCACATCTTTTGAACCTGGGGTTCCTGCATGGTGAAGTTCCTAGTCCAGAGAAAGATTGATGACAAGGACCTTCCTCCAGAGACAACAAAGAGAAAGCCTTTTCATGAAGGTGACTCCCTGAATTTGAACTTCTAGCTTACCAGATGAAACCCTGGTGGCATGGTGGTTAAGTGCTACAGCTACTAACCAAGTGGCTGGCAGTCTGAATACACCGGGTGCTCCTTGGGAGCTCTATGGAGACAATTCTACTCTGTCCTATAGGGTCACCATGAGTCACAATCAGCTCAACAGCACTGGAAGTGGATAGCCTAGTGGACTGTAAGGAAATAAATTTCCCTTTGTTAAAGCTATCCATTTGGGGTATTTCTGTTATAGCAGTACTAGATGACTAAGACACATGGACGCCAATTATTATAATCCTGTTTGGGAACAGAGGATTCGTTATGTTAATGAGGGAGTATTAGTGTAAGGTGTGTCTTAAACTAATCTTTATTGTGATTCAAAATAGCAGATTCAACATGTAGCAGAAAGCAAGCACCAAAACTAAACAATGCAAACCTGCTGCCACTGAGTCCCATCTGACCCTACAGGACAGAGTAGAACCGCCTGTCAGAGTTTCCAAGGAGTGCCTGCTGGATTTCAGTTGCTGAACTTTTGGTGAGCAGCCTTAGCACTTAACCACTGTACCACCAAGGTTTCCAGAGCCAGCATAGGTAGATACCATGCTAAATGATCACAAGGAGCCAAGGGACAGAAGGTGAAAAGAGACAAGGAATTTCCTCCAGAGCAAGAGAGAGAGAGAGAGAGAGAAAGCCTTCCCCTAGAGCCCACACCCGGAATTGAGACTTCTAGCCTCCTAAACTCTGAGAGAATGAAATTGTTTACTAAAACTACCCACTGTGGTGTTTCTCTTATAACAGCACCAGATAACCAAGATATCATCAGGCCATTGATTTGATGTCTTCAATTTTCATGTAGCATTGATTACTATGAGTTTTCCTCTGAGTACTGCCTTGACTGTACTGTGTAGGTTTTGGTATGTTGTGTTTTCATTTGACTGTATGAAATTTGGGATATTCTTCCTTAACCCATTGGTAGTTTAATAGTGTTTTGTTTAATTTCCATATGTTTACACCTTTTTCAATTTTGTTTTTTTTCTTTCTTTCTTTCTTTTTTTTTCCCTGTTACTGACTTCTAACTTCACTCCATTGTGGTCAGAGAAAATAAGTTGGTATGACTTCCATCTTTTTAAATTTATCAGGACTTCCTTTGTGATCTAACATGTGGTCTGTTGTGGAGAATGACTCGTGGGCACCGCAGAAGATGTATACTGCGCTGTGGTTGATGAAAAGTGCAACTTACGCCTGTGAAGTCTAATAGATTTATTGTATCATCCAGGTCCTCTGTTTCTTTGCTAATCTTTTTTACTGAATGTAGTGTTTGGAGTCTTCAGCTATTATGGTTCTGTTATCTCCTTTCCCTTCAATTTTATCACTATTTGCTTTAAAGATGTAGATGCTCTGGTGTTAGGTGCATATATAGTTATGATTTTTAAATATTCTTGATGACTTGACCTTTTATCACATGTAATGTCCATATTTTTCTCTTTTAACAGATTTCATCTTAAAGTTTACTTGGCTTGCTGTTAAGATTGCTACCCCAGGTTGCTTCGGTTATTATCTAAGGGGACTACTTTTTCTATCCTTCCACTTACAACCTATTTGTGTCCTTGGTTCTAAAAGGTGTCTTTTGTAAACAGTGCAAAGCTGGATCATGTTTTTAAAATCTGTTCTGCCACTCTGTCTTTCGATTATTTAGTCCACTTACATTCATTGTAATTACCCATATGAAATGACTTCCTGCTACGGTTTTGCTATTTGTTTTGTGTGTCTCAGAGGACTTCTTTTTCTTTTCCCTTTACTACTGCCTGTTTTTGTGTTTTGTTGTCACTGAGCCATTTGGTCCCCTTTTCATTTCATTTGTGTATGTTTTTAAGGTATTTCTAAGTGATAGCTGTCTGTATTGCCTTCAACGTTTTGACTGCATAGCATCCTAGGGTATGTTGATACCTGCTTAACTTCAGTATCTATACCATTCCTCTTCCCTCTCGTTTTGTTGTTGTTAACACTAATACATATTTATATTTCATGTGCCATGTAATACAATTTTGCTTTTTATACATTTGTCATTAAAAAGCATTAGGGACAAAACAATTAGAATTATCAAGCATGAATATCTTATTGCTAGTCCTTATATCTGTTCATGTAATTGCGTTCACTAGAGGCCTTGCCTTTCATGTTTGGCTTTGAACCACTTTCCAGAGTCTTTTCCCTTTTATCTTCAGAACTCCTATTAGTGTTGTTTGTTTGTTTTGGTAGGGCCAATCTGGTGAATATGAGTTTCTTGGTCTTTGTATGGGAATGTTTTAATTTCACTCTCAATCTCAGAGGACAGTTGTGCTGGTTATAGTACTTTGGGTTGAAACTGTTTGTAATTTTTGTTTTCTTACAGCATTCTAAGTGTTTCCTTTCATTGCCTTCTGGCCTCTAATGTTCCTCCACAGAGTTTTCAGCAGCTAAGTTTTTGGAAGTAGGTTGCCAAGACTTTGTTCTAAGGTTCTTCTCAATGGATTTGAACTTCCAGCCTTTCCATTGGCAGCCATGTGTGTTAGCTGTTTGCATCTCCTAAGGACTCTCTGATGTCTGCTAAACACTATTAAATTGTAAATTCCTAAAATCATAACTTAGAATTCCATCCCTAGAAAGAAACTATAATTTTCAGACTTGCAGCCACCCATCTGCAAAACTCTAAAACAAATACCAGACAACCAGGGAACAAATGATTAAAAAAAAAAGACACCCTTAAACTTTGCTGCAGAGTGTTCAGCAATCCCAATCCTATGTGCAACTTTCCATTCCTCAAAGTTCTTATTTGCTGAAGCCCAATTTAGTAGAGATTCTGTGTCCTTTGAAGTACCTTGACCCTGCAAAGAGTGATCACAATTTTTTTTCTTTCCATTAATTATGTCTCTCTTCTCAGAGAGAAGAAAAATGGATTCTCTTCTCTAATTGTGAATCTGTACGTCCAGCAGCTGATCTCAGTCACTGTTAAACTTGAATACAGTTTCTGAAGCAGCAGAGCCTGCGTGTACAGGAATGGCGGAGGTAGGTGGGGGTCAGGGAAATCCCAGGCTCTTCTACCTGTTGTCACGAGAACTGCATTGATGAGTATATCACCCTCAAGGGAAAAGTGTTTGAGTGTCATCCTAAATCTCTATCTAAACCAGGGTCAAGCAAGTAGTACATGCTCAGTACCTGTTAGCTCTTACTACTGGTGCAAAGAGTTTGTGATTGATGGGTACCAAAATGTTGGCAGTTCGAATCCATGCAGTGATGGCAGAGATGAAAGACCTGACAGTCAATGTCCATAAGATCACAGCCACTGAAAGTCTCATGAGAAACAATTCTACTCTGATGTGCGTGGGGTTGTCGTGAGTCGAAATAGATCTTAATGGCAATGGGATTTTTTTATTACTGTTATTTTCTTTCCCGTGTCTTCTAGGACCATTCATATGATGACATGAAACTCCTCTTCATAATTATTTGGAATGGCCACCTTCACATTTAAAGTTTGCTCTATTTGTTTACTTAATCTTGATATTTAGAGTTTTTCTTTCTTTTTCCCTTTAAAAAAATTAAATGTCAAACTTATGGAAGAGGAGAGAAAATAAGTATAATAAACTCACATGTACCCATCATTCTGTTTTGAAATTACCAACTCCCAGTGAGTCTTGGAGCTGGCTTGCACTGTCTGCCAAGAACTCATTGTACATGTCCCTTCCCAACTCCACGTTCAGTGATATCCTGTTGGAAGGTCAAAATCAGCAGATGGAAATTGGCAGATGCTACAAATTAAACTCATCCTTCTCCCCACTTCAGAGAGTCTGTTGTTAAACACTTACCAGCACACCACAGCTCCATCCCTCACCAGACTGGATTATTTTGAAACATCATATTATTTCATCCGTAATTGTTTCAGCGGGTACATCTAAGAGATAACAACTGGGAATAGGCCCAGTAGTTAAATTCCACAAGCCATACAACATCAAGTGTGCAAGAAATAAGCATAAATGAACCCTGTCAGATACATGCTGCTCAGTGACAGCAATGGAGACGCACCAGTAGGAAAGGAAGGGGGGCAAAAGAGGAACAGTTGTAGTGTGTCTTGTTGTGTGTTACTTGTTGTTTGTATATTAAATGCTATTGTAATTCGTTGTGCAATGTAATATTTGTGGTAACCGCTAAGAAAATATCTCACAAAAAAGAATACATAAAAGGAAGAAATCAAAATAGCTCACCACAAAAAAGCAACTGAACACAAAAAACAACAGAAAAAATGAAAATAAAGGACAAAGAATATGTAAAGCACTCAAAAAACACTTAGCAAAATGAGTGAAGTGGATACCTCACTGTTCACCAGTAACCTTAACTATAAGTAGACTAAACTCCCCACGCAAAAGACAGAGAGTGACACAGGGGGCACAGAACGTACGCCACCCTTTTGTTGCCTACCAGAAAAACAACCTCAGACATAAAGACACAAGCAGACTGAAAATAAAAGAATGAGAAAAAAGAGATTCCATGCATTCAATAACCATAAAAAAACAAGGGTGGCCATACTGATATCAGATAAATAGACATTAAATCAAAATCTATTACAAGAGATAAAGTAGAATAATACATAATGGTAAAGGGTCTTAAAGAAAACATATAAACCAAAAACAAACAAACACACCAACCCAAACTGCTCTGCATCCCAGTCAGGTGAGTGGCATCTGTTGCAGTCAGCTGGTGCTGCTCTAACAGACATGCCACACATCCATGGCTTTATAAAGAGAAAATTTATGATGATGATGATGATTGAATGAAAATGTACATTCCCATATAAATTTGCATGCCCACCTATATGCAACTCCCACTGCTCTCCCTGCCTAGTGACAGCACATTCTTCCTCTCTGCTCCATACATATCTTATCCTCCCGATAGTCTCCTATCCCCTCCTCTCCACCCACTCCCCTTCCTCCAGTAAGAGGTCAGCAGGATGACATCCTATAGATGCATAGAACCATAAAGTGTACACATGATATGGTCGCTCTGAGTCACTAAGTCCCATCAATTCCTGTCTGAAGAGTTGACCTTTATTATGATTTATGGACAGGTGCAGCATCAGGGCCAGAGGCCATGCTCCCAGGGGAACCCCAAAGCCCTTGGACCATCAATTGAGGTCTTTCAGTGGAGATCTCAGGGTGTACCCCTTTTTATTCTTGTGTTGCCAGTGAGACTCAACTTTGTGAGCTCCATCGCAGCTATCACTGGTGGTGGCTGGGCACCAACTGGTTCTTCCAGTCACAAGTTGATGTAGTCACCCTCTCATGTGGGTCTCTCTGACTTCTGGGTTCTCTTTCCCCCGTGTCTTTTTGGTCCTTGGTGATCATCCGTTGTTGGTGAGTTGGGACCATTTGCTGTACCCTCAGATGGCAGCTTGGCAGCTTTTAAGACCCCAGATGCCACTCACCAATGCGGGGTGCAAGGGGCCCTCTTAGCACAACACTGGTTGTACCAGTTGGCCTTGATTTCACCTGAGAGCATGGTCCCCAGCCCCCTGCCCCAGCTACTCTGTCCTTGCAGTGTTGGGTTAAGATGGGAGGGGTACTCACATTATGTTGAATTCAAGTTGATACCGATCTTTCATGCTGTCACAGATTTTACCCAACCAAATTGCTATCGACTATATAATCTAAACCCTCCCCCTGTTGCCCGCCTTCCCTCCCTCCCCAGCCTTGCAGCCATCAAAGAATCTTTTCTTCTATACATGAGTGTGTTTTTAAGTTCTTATTGTAGGGGTCTCATACAACATTTGTCCTTTTGCTGCTGACTACTTTCGCTCAATATAATGGCCTCCAATTGAAACCAGGTTATGAGATGTTTCCTAAAATCTTCATTGTTCTTTATCATTGCATAGTGTTCCACTGAGTATATATACCATAGTTTGCTCATCCATTCCTCTGTTGTTGGGCATCTGGGTTGATTCCATCTCTTAGCTATTGTGGACTGTACTACGTTTGAGTTGGTTTTTGCTTGAGGTGTAAGACATGGGTCTTGTTTCAATTTATTGCAGGTGGATATCCAATTTTACCAGTACCATTTGTTGAAGAGATTGTTTTCACCCCAGTTTAGTGTCTTAGGGCCTTTGTCGAATATCAGCTGTTCATAGGAAGATGATGTCACCCCTGGGGTCTCAATTCTGTTCCATTGATCTATCTGTCTCTTTTTGTACTGGTACCAGGCTGTTTTGACTACTGTGGCAGGGTAATAGGTTCTAAAGTCAGATAATGAGAGGCCTCCCAGTGTGTTATTCTTCTTCAGTAGTGCTTTACCTATCTGGGGCTTCTTCCCATTCCAAAGTTGGTAACTTGCTTCTCCATCTCATTAAAAAATGTCACTGGAATTTGCATTGGGATTGCATTATATAAGTAGATTGCTTTGAGCAAAACAGACATTTTCACAATGTTAATTCTTCCTATCCATGAGCAGGGTAGATTTCTCCATTTATGTAGGTCTCTCTTAGTTTCTTGTAGTAAGGACTTGTTGTTCTCTTTGTAAAAGTCTGTTATTTCTCTAGTTGTATTTATTCCTAGGTACTTTATCTTCTTAGAGGCTATAGTAAATGGTATTGACTTGGTGATTTCTTCCTTAATAATCTCGTTGTTGGTATAAAGGAATCCTACTGATTGATTTACTTATGTTTATCTTGTATCCTAAGACCTTGTTGAACTCTTCTATCAGTTTGAGTAGTTTGCTTATGGATTCTTTAGGATTCTCTGCATATACAATCATATCATCTGCAAATAGGGGGATGTTTAGTTCTTCTTTGCCGATGAAAATGCCCTTTATTTCTTGGACTTGTCTAATTGCTCTGGCTAGAACTTCTAATACAGTGTTGAATAGGAGAGGTGAGAGTGGGCATCCTTGTCTAGTTCCCGTTCTCAAGGGAAATTGTTTCAGTCTCTCTCCACTGAGGATGATGTAGGCAACTGGCTTTGTACTGAGGAATTTGCCATCTATTCCTATCTTGCTGCGAGTTTTTAGCAAATGAGTGTTGGACTTTATCAAATGCCTTTTCTGCACAAATAGACAAAATCAGGTGATTCTTGTCTTTTGTGTTATTTATGTGGTTGATCACATGAATTGCTTTTCTGATGTTGAATCAGCCTTGCATCCCTGGTATGAATCCAACTTGGTCGTGACAGATTATTTTTTTGATATGTTGTTGTATTCTATTGGGAAGAATTTTGTTGAAGATTTTTTACCTAGATTCATGAGTGATATCTGTGTGTAGTTCTCCTTTTTAGTTGGGTCTTTCCCTGGCTTTGGTATCAGGGAAAAAGGGAAATTTGATTTTGTCACAGTCCAGTAGGCTACAAGTCCAAATTCAGGGTGTCAGTTCTAGGGGAGAAAGCTTTTTCTGTTGAATCTGAAGGTATGCCCTTGTCATCAATCTTCCCCTAGATTGAAAGCTTCTGAGGTGTAGGGACCCCAGTCCTTTGCAAAGGATGTGCTCAGCTTCCGGCATAACTTCTTGGTAGCTTGAGGTCCCCAAATCTCTCTGCTAGCTTCTTTCCTTTCATCTTAATAGATTGCCTCAAGACACAAAACAATCTTTTACACAGAGTCCCACCCCACTAACCCAACTGCCACCCAGCCATGCTTGTCAACATCACAGAGGTAGGGTTTACAGCATGGAGGACCCCACACAATATAGGGGATCAGGGCCTAGCCAAACTGTCACACGAAATTTTGGAGGAACACAGTTCAGTCAATGACAGCATTAGAGGTCTTAAAAGCTTTCAAGTAACCATCTGAGGTACAATTATTGGTCTCATTGCTGATGTCACATGGATCTTAGCTGAAAGCAGAGAATACCAGAAAGATGTTCAACTGTGTTGTATTGACTATTCAACTGCATTTGATTGTATGGATCATTACAAACTATGGATAACATTGCAAAGAACGGGAATTCCAGCACGCTTCATTGTGCTCATGTAGAACCTATACATAGACCAGTCATTCAAACAGAACAAGGGAATACTGAGTGGTGTAAAATCACAGTTGTATCCTTTCACTGTGCTTATTTACTCTTCATGCTCAGCAAAACTCTGAGAAACTGGGCTTATATGAAGAATGCGGCATCAGGAATGGAGGCAGATTCAAGACACAGCCTCTCTTGTTGAAAGCAAAAAGGACTTGAAGTGCTTACTGATGAAAATCAAGGACCACAGACAGCCTTCAGTATGGGTTACACCTCAACATCAGGAAAACAAAAATCTTCACAACTAGACTAGGAAGCAACATGATGATAAACAAAGAAAATAATTTAAATTGTCAAGGATTTCATTTTACTTGGTTCCACAATCTATGCACACGGAAACAGCGGTCAAGAACTCTAATGACATACAACTTCAGGCAACTCTGTCACAAAGATGTCGCTTTGAGGACTAAGAGGTGCGTGATCCAAGCGAGTACATTTTCAGTCTCCTTCCATGTCTGGAAGAGGTGGACAATGAATGGGGAAGACAAAAGAATTGACGGCTTTGTATCCGGATGTTGGCAGAGAATACTGAACACACCTTGGACTGACAGAAGAGCAAATAAATCCATCTGGGGAGAAGTACAGCCACAAGACACAAGAATGGAGAAGTTTGGATGTGTTATCAAGAGGGGTCATCATGCTTGGTAACATAGAGGGTCAGAGAAAAAGAGAAAGACCTTCAACCAGATGGACTGACACAGTAGCTGCAACAAGGGGTCCAAGTAGAGCAATGACTTAAGATGGCACATGACCAGGCAGTGTTTCGTTCTGTTGTACATACAGTCTCTATGAGTTGGAACCTACTCTATGGTACCTAACAGCAGCAACAACAACTTTGTCCAGAGCAAAACAGAAGGGAGGGAACCAAAATCTCAGAGAATAGAACTAGTGTCTTTGTTAATAGCCTGCAGGAACCACAGCTCATCTACCCTGAGACCAGAAGAACTAAATGGTGCCCGGCTACAGCTGCCAATCATCTGGGTCAGCGATACAATAAATGGACTCTGACAGAACAGGAGAAACACATGGAACAGAGCTTGAATTCTCAAAGAGTTTAGAACTTACTGGACCAGTTGAGACTAGAAGATTCCCTGGGACTATTGCCCTGAGGTGTTCTTCAAACCTTGAACCAAAACTATCCTCTGTACCACCTTTAAGTGGAATAACAGGTTGCCACACAAAATATGGCCATTGCCTGTGAGTACTACATTAAAAAAAAAAAAAAAATCTCTGTGAGACCAAAAGTTCAACAACTATTCTGAAGATGAGAAGATAAGGTGACAGGAACACTTAAAATTAAATAAAAAAAACATTGCCATCAAGTCAATTCTGACTCATAGAGACCCTAGAGGACAGAGTAGAACTGCCGCATAGAGTTTCCAAGGAGCACATGGTGGATTCAGACTGTGGAACTTTTGGTTTGCTACCACTGCCTTTAACTAGCACGTCCCCACAGTTTCCTCTCTGGTACGGGAAATGGAGCCAATAAATCTGAAAAGAGACCTGACACCTTGTGAAAAATGCAGCCAATGTCTCTGAGTAATTTGTGTAGATACTGTCAAAAAAAAAAAAAAAAAGCTTGGACTTGGCTGGCCATCAAGTCGATTCTGACTCACAGTGACCTGGTGGGACAGAGTAGAACTGCCGCATAGAGTTTCCAAGGAGCGCCTGGTGGACTTGAATGGCCGACCTTTTGGTGAGCAGACGGAGGGCGTAACCACTGTGCCACAGGAGTTTCCAAGTGGAAACCTAACTGGCTGTGTAAACTTTGAAAACACTGTAAAATATTTTGAAAATAAGAAGAGATAAAAGATGTTTTATTAAAAAATAATAATAATATCCTTATGACACCGAAAAGAGACACTATTGTTTTAGTATTGTCAAATATCCAGTCATAATTCAAGTTTCCCTAAAATTTCATATTTTTTTTTACTCATCAAGTTTGTTCAAATCAGAATTGCAAATACCATGCGGGTGCAATCAGCAAAATTCAGAATGTAGGAAACTCTACCAGACAGCCTTCTTTCTTTCAGTTGTGCTGAGTGTACGCGCAACAGATAGTTTGCCTCTCAACGCTCCCCACGTGTGTCAGTGACGTATGTTATGCTTGTTGTGTTGTTCGGTCATTACCACTGCCTCCTTCCAAATTTTCCCATCACCATTAATAGAAGGTCAGTGTCCCCTGAGCAACGAGTGTCCCCTAAACAGTGAGTCTCAGTTTTCCTCCTGCCCTCATCTGGTGACCGTGAATAAACTTCAGTTTCCTCGATATCGAAATCATACAATATTCGCTCCTTTTGATTGATTTATTTCATTCAGCATTAAGTTTTCAAGCTTCAACCTTACTGCAGTATGTATCGGGGACTTCCCTTTTCTTTAGGGCTGAAGAGTATTCCACTGGATGGATAATAACAGACCATATTTTGGTTACTTGTTCCCCTCTGGATGGACGTTTAGATTGTTTCTACATTTGGGCTCCTGTTGAATAGCCTGTAACAACCAGTGTGGCACACAGGGGTTTACGAGCCTGCTCTCAATTATTTTGCAACAGGGTTACTTCAGCGACTGAGATTAAGGGGTTGTCATGGATTGAACTATGTTCCTCAAAAAATCTGTGTAGGAATTTAGCAAGGCCACGGTTCCTGGTATAGTGTGATGTCCTCCATCTGTGATGTTAAGGAGGGTGACTAGGAGGCAGCCGTGTTCATGGGGCAGGACTCAGTGTGTAGGACTGGCTTGTGCCTTGAGGTGGTCTCTTGTGATATAAAGGAAAGAAGCTAGCAGATAGGTTTGGGGGGCCTCCTACTACCAAGAAGAGGTTCTGGGAAAGGCCCCGAGTCCCTGTGCCTCACAAGCTTGCAGTCCATGTAAAGACTGATGACACAGACCTTCCTCCAGAGCCAGCAGAGAAAAGCTTCCCCTGGAGTCAGGGCGCTGCAGTCTGTTAGTGCTGCCATACCAGCTTACCACAGTGACGGCTTTAAAGAACACACATTCACTTTCTCACAGCTGAGGAAGCTAGAAGTTGGAATCTAGGGCCCCAGCCCTGGAGGAAGGCTCTCTCTGCCGTTTCTGTGAGATGATAGATCTCTTTCACCATCCGTAGACCGGCATGCCTTGATTTCTCAGCCATTTCCATGGGACGTACGGCTTTCCTCCATTCCCGTCTCCTTCTCTGTGCCCAGTCTGCTCTTTGTACACCTCAAAAGTCGGTCGGTTTGAGACATCTTCTCGTTAACATAACCAAAAATCCTATTTCCACAGGCATGCTGCTGTTGTTGTCATGTGACCTCTGATTGATCCCAAGTCATAGAATAGAATCACCCCACAGGGCTGGCAAGGCTGTAACCCTTACGTAGTCAGTACAGATTGCACCTCAACACCAACAAAATCCTCACAAGTGGGCCAATAAGCAACATCCTGATAACTAGAAAAATACTTGAAGTTGCCAAGGATTTCATTTTACTTGAGTCACCAACAGATGCCCACGAAGGTTACACTAAAGAAATCAGATGAGACACTGAGTTGAGCAAATCTGTTCCAAAAGACCTCTTGAAAGTGTTAAGAAGCGAAGATGTCCCTTTGAGGACTAAGATGTACTTGACCCAAGCCATGGCGTTTTTAGTGGCATGCTAGGCAACAAAAGCTGGACAATGAAAAAAGAAGATTGAAGAAGAATTGATTCCTTTCAATTAGGGTATTGGAGATCAAAACCAAAAGACCAAATGCGCTGCCATCAAGTCAATTCCAACTCGTAGCAACTCTATAGGACTGAGTAGAACTGCCCCATAGAGCTTCCAAGGAGCACCTGGTGGATTCGAGCTGCTGACCTTTCGGTGAGCATACGTAGCACTTAACCACTGCACCACCCGGGTGTTAGAGAGAAATATTGAATATATCACGGACTACCGGAAACACTGTTTGTCTTAGAAATATAGCCAGAATGTGCCTTAGAAACAAGGATGGGAGACTTTGTCGCAGGTGCTTGGGACATGTCATCAAAGAAGGCCACCGTAACTGTCAAGATAGTGGGTCAGCGAAAGAGAGGACCCTCATCACAATGCATTGATATGGTGGCTGGGACTGTCAGGGTGGCACAGAGCAGAGCAATGTTATGTTCTGCTGCTGTGGGCTGACACGATGGCACAAAACAGCTGTCTTGGTGGAGGAGACCCGGTGGTGCAGTGGTTAAGACCTGGACAGCCTACCAGAAAAACAGTGGCTCAGACCCACTGGCACCCTGCAGGATGACCAAGAGGCGGTCTGCTGCCAGAAAGGTTCAGGCTTTGAAAACCACTGTGAGGTTTTGCCCGTCTGCTGGGGTGTGGTGGCTAAGTGACATGGCTGCTGAGCAGAAGAACGGACACTTCAAATCCACCAACCAGCCCTTGGCAGGCCATGAGGCAGTTCTGCTCTGTCCTCCAGGGTGGCTGTGCGTCGGAACTGACTTGATGGCAGTGGGTTTGTTTGGTTGGGTTTCTGAAAAGGTCATGGTGCGTTGGAATAGATTCAGCGGTAGTGGGGTGTTTTGGTTTGGTTTTGGGTAGTCTTTATGAAGCAGGTTGCTGTATATCTTTCCCTGGCAATGGCTGGTAGTGTCGAACCACGCAGCCCACGGCTCCCTTCTGCCTGTGGAGAGGTTAGGGTTCCAGCCCGTATTGTTGAGACACAATTTGCCCTGTAAATAGGGTTACAAAGGAGGGTGATCTACAGATTAAACAAGAATTTAAAAATGCATCAACAAAACGCAGGCCCCACTTAGGAGGCAACATCCCAGATTCTCTTCTAACAGTTTTACTGTTTGTCTTCAGGTGCTCTTGTTTTTGCATGGTGATTTTATAAACCTGTTCTTTACTAAAATCTGTCACTTTTTGTAATACTCCTCATGGATTTTGGGATTTCTGTATTTAATAATATCATCTATCAATACAATATTTTTACTGCTTTCTTTCCAATTCTAAAGCCTCTAATTGCTTTTTGTTGGTTGGTTGATTTAACCAGATTGTGTTTATGCGTCATTTCCATAATAAATAGTACAGCAATGTGAGGCATCTGTCTTTCCTGTTCCTGACACTAGCTTTTAGAAGTTTCTCATTAAATAAAATGCTGGCTTTTGAATATATATAGACACACTGAGTGTGTGTGTGTGTAGTCATTGTATTAAGAAGACATTCATTAATTAGTATTTTACTAGATTTCTAAAAACACGAGTGGACACTACATTTCGAAGAACATCTTTTTAGCATCTATGGATATGATCATCTGATTACCTTTCCCCTTAGCCTATGAATATGTTGGATAAGACTACTCTATTTGCTAATAATGATCCAATCTTGAATTCCTAGATAAATCTCACTTCATGAATTAAAAAAAAAATGTAATGTTGGATTTTGTTTCCTTATAGATTATAATTTTAAAATTGATATTAATAAGTGAGATAGGTCTGTAATTCAATTTTTAATGTAATCATCAGATTTTTAGACTCAATGTTATGCTTGCTTCCTAAAAATAATTTTAAAGGTTCTTTTATTATTTCTTGGGATAACCTAAGTAGTGTCGGGGTTATTTGACCTTTAGTGATTCTGTTGAACTCTCCTAAAAAACCACCTGGGCCCGGTGCCTTTTTCCACTTTTAAATTTTAAAGCATAATACATAGACTGTGAAATGCATAGATCGTAAGTATACAAGTCAACACATTTTCTCAAATGGAATATGTCTGTTTAGGCAGCAACTAAATCACAAAACATAAATATACTAGTAGCCCTGAAGTGTCTCTCATGTTTCTTCCCAAGCCCTTCACTCCAGTGACAGTCCGAGCCTCTTGTCACACGCTGTCTATTTTCTATGGTAGTTGGTCAGCTTAGACTTGTCTCCACTGTCATTGTTGGTAAACAGTACTTTTTTCTGGACAGTGAAGTCTTTCACCTAGGTGTTCAATTTTATTTCCACAGAACTGTGTAATTATCTTTATGATTTGAAAGTTTCTTTGTTTACCTCCTATCTCCTTTAATGTGTAAAGACAACAAGCACTGGATATTTTTGTAGCTGTTCTGTTAAAGTCTATGCCACAAAAAAAATCATAAAACCCTCTACTTGTGGGTCTCTGTGAGGACTGCCAATGAAGTTCACAAACTCATCCTAGAAAAAGTGCTCCACACCTCACTGCTGAGCATCACTATGGTCACCTTTGAAGTACTCCCTTTGGGAAACTATGCACTGACGTCAGCACCTAGTCCACCTGAGTTCAAAGCAATTTGGGAACTTTTTCTGGAATGGCCATCAGAGCCATCGCTGTATTACCCTCCACATCCTAATGTTGTCAAAATGTCTTCCTTTCAATATTCCTTTATCTTTGAATAAGAAAAACAGTCATTAGGGGCCAGATCAGATGAGTAGGGAAGATGTTTCAATACACGGATTTGTTTACTGGCTAAAAACGCCCTCACAGGGAACTATAGAACTAAGTTTGCAAAATTGCCACTGTGCCACTGTGTACAATGGCCATTCCAGAAAGAGTTCCAAAATTGCTTTGAAGGGTGGACTAGGCGTTGGCATCAGTGCATAGCTTCCAAAGGGGAGTACCTGGAAGGTAACCGTAGTGATATTAAAAAATGAGGTATATAGTACTTAGAACAATTAAGTTTGCAGACTTGTTAGACTTTGTATTAGTATTAATGAGCACTTTCTTATCTAGCTATTTAGCTATGTAGCTGCCTGACACCTACCTAATTACCTAGCTATCTAGTTAGCTGTCTACGTGTATGTTACACAATGGGAACTGAGCAGAAGGTTGTGTGGGGAAGCCTTTGCGTTCCTGATAAGAGTGAGATTTGGCTGGGCTGTCCCTCCCTACCTTGGGTTAAAGCTTGATACCCTCTTGTGATCATGGGAGAAAAGCCAAGATAATTGAGGAAACGTCGGCACTGCCACGGAGGGGCTGCTGAAAGAACACCAGGGACCACCTGCCTCCAGAATTCCTGCAGAGTGAGACAGGAACCTGTATCTATTTGTCTGGGTCTTGTTATCTGCAGTTGAACACGCTCCTGATGAGTAAATGAGAAGACAGGGTCACAGAAAACTCCACTTGTTCCCAGTAGGCTGTCAGCTGCCATCCAGCTGGCCCTATCCCAGGGCGACCGTGTGTGTAACAGTGAATCCCTGACCTGTCCTGCACTGTCTCCATGATCTTTGGTATGTTTGAGCTCATTGTCCATGCTTCTGTGTCCGTCCATCTCACGGGGGACCACGTCGACCCGTCTCATAGAAGGTTCACCTTGTTTTCAATGATCCTCTGCTTGACTAAATACAATGCCCTTTCCTCATGAGATGGCTCCTAGTATACGGATGTTTCAATACTGAAAAATTACCTCCAGGCCCACAAAATCCCCAACTGTAAAATAGGAACCTAGGTATCAGTAACTCAAACTGAGTGCTTGATGTAATGGCCTTTTTAGTATAATCCTTGTTAAAAGCATAATTTGCATAAATCATTCACAGTATTTTTAGACACAGCTTTCCTTCACACTTTGGAACGACCATCTGTACAATGGGGTAAGAGCAGTTACCACTGTGTGGGGCTTTGAAAGGAGCAAATGAGGTCATCAATACTAAGGACCTAGGACGGTGCCTGGCACATACTAAAGTGCTCAATGAATGTTAGTTGTTATGCTGTAATTATTAATCACCTAAAATAATCATGTTAGCTGTTAGTATTGAATGACTAACTCTGTGTCACCTTTTGACATTACCAATGGAAAAGGCACCTCTTTGGAGAGCCTTCCCCTGGCCGGTCTATCCACCCTGGAGTCCCTTCCGTAGCTCCTCCCACTCACATTGGCTTCATCCTGTTTATTGTCTCAGAGACTTTGCCCCCATCTGTAATTCTCTTGATTATTTTATTTGGTCAGTATGTGTCTCCTCTCCCGAACAAAAAACCCCACGTGAACAGAAGAGCTAGTGGTTGGTACAGATGAAACCAAAGCCACTGCTGTAGACACTGACCCTTAGCAACCCTACAGGACGTGGTAGAACGGTCCCATAAGAGTTTCCACGGACTGTCTGGTGGATGTGAACTGCCGACCTTTTGGTTAGCAGCCATAGGTGTTGGCTGCTAAATCCACCAGGGGTTTTGGCACAGATGATGTACTCTCTATACATATGTTGCTAGGCAAGAAGATGGCCAAATACATACAAGAAACCATTGCAATACAAGAACAGGAACACCTTTTGCCATGGGAGGGCTGTGCAGATGTGGTCATTTCTTTTGGTGTAATTTTTCCCACATTTAAATACAAGTGGAGGTGGGTACAAATTCTGCCCACTTCTAGACTGTTCTCATACTGTGAGGGAGCCTGGGGGTTTATTACTTTAACTTCTAGCAGGTTGATGCATAGTCACGTAATATCTGGCCTCCAAACATTTATGAACTGTGGCACAAATTGTTACCTTTAGAAAAACAGGTTATTTTCCATTTGAATAGAGATTTAAAATTCAGCTACAATTTCTAAAAAGTTTCTTGTAATCAAAGGCTTTTACGAAATTCTTCATGACTTTTTTGGCTTTTATGAAGCTCCTAGAATTCATATTTTAAAATAGTTCTTGTAAAAGTGATGTCTGGGGCTGAAGGGGTAATGGAACTGAAAACGTTTTAAAGAAGGGTGTTAAGGAGGAGAAGCAAACCTCAAAAACAAGCAAGTGACCTAGGTGCCACAGTAACAAATTTCTAAGATGACAGAAAGGCAAGAATGAGTCCAGTGCACTGAGCTGTCACAACATAGGAGGGTCACTCATGCTATCATCGTCCCCAGACATGGACATCCCATGGTACTATGCCCTATTTCCTGGAGGTCACACGGGCCATGAGCTCTTGACAACTGGCACCCGAGGAGAGAACACCAACGGACTTGGCTCTCAGTTTCTGCATTTTCCAGAGGGGCAGCGTGTGTAGTGGTCAAGCAGTGGCCTTGGGCCTCCACCTGAGTTTGAAGTCTGTTTTCCCAGCTATGTTCCTTGGGGGAAGGAACGTTGGCCCCTCTATGCCTCCGTTCACTTGCTGGCAAAATGGTGGGACACTAGCAAACTGGTGGAATGGTGAGACCTAGCTCACTGGATTGCAGTGAGGGAGACTTGCATGAAAAGCGTATTGAATTCATTTTGCTGCATGGAGTGAGGTAGGGATCCAGTAACAGGGCACAGAGTAGGTTCTGGATAACTGTGACTTGTATTATCTCCTTCTAGAAAATACCACAAAATCTATGCTGATGTCAGGAAGCAAGGTGGAGTTCTAGAGTATCATTTTTCTTGGGATAGGTGCCCCACAGCCCCAGAACTTGTGTTTTCTCATTTCAGTGGTTTCATGGTGCATGTTACGCATATGGTTGACTCAGTGGAGGTCCTTTCATTTCTCAGACCACGCAGCTGTTACTCAGGCTGGTACATGTATGGTGGGCTGCTGGAGTAGCTGCCCAGCTTTCACAGAGGGTGTTTATTTGGGGTGCTTGGGTGGCTTACTGGAATCTGTGGGCTCAACTTGATGAATATCCCACCCCCCCAGCCTCTCTTTTCAGAAGGCTCAGTGAATGATACTGGGGCATCTTGCACCCCTCCCCCCCCACCAGAAGGGCCATGCCCAGGGGGTGGGACTTAAGGTACACACCTAGGGGGAAAGAGTTAGGGGTCTGAGTAAATGTCAAGTCTAAGTCACAAACTCTGAGTCTCTCTGCAATGAGGGGACACTGTGGGTACCACTGACCACCCTTTCCTCAAGAGTGAAGCCATCTGCCTTAATCTGTATTTTATCTTGTGTGAAGCTTCACATTTCCCCTCATGGCTTATCTCTCTCTTCCCCGCTTTTTAAGTAGAATTTACATTCATATATTTTGCTCATTGTTCTGATGGCTTTTTTGTGTGTGTGCTTATTAATTTTTAAGAGCTCTTTGCTTATTGTGGCAATCACCCTTTGTTACATACTCCACCTCCACGCTCACCCAGTTCATCTTTTATATTAGGTGCTTTTAATTTTTGTGAAACCCTGCTGGCGCAGTGGTTCACTGCTATGTCTGCTCACCAAAAGGTCAGCAGTTTAAATCCACCAGAAGCTCCTTGGAAACTCTGTGGGGGAGTTCTACTCTGTCCTCTAGGGTCACTATGAGTCAGATCTGACTCTATGGCAGTGGGCTTTTGGTTTGGGTTTAATTTTTGTGTAGTCATTCTTTCCTCTTTATGGATTTTGGGTTATACTCAGGCTTTCTGCACACCAAGATTGTAATTGTCTTTTTTATTCAAACGTTTACGTGATTGATCCATACTGAATTCATTTTGGTATACAGTGTGAGTCAGGGATCCAGCTTAACATTTCTCCAAATGGTGAGTTATTTCAACCCCATTTCTTGAATAACCACATACTCCCTCATGATCTGAAACTCAGTGTTAGACACTTAATTGAGTCCACAGCTGGGCAGAGAGAGACAAACACACACCACCACATGTTGGGGGGAGGCTGGGTAAACAGGTGCGCTGTGCGAGACGATGCATGACTTACTGCACAGGGCATGTCATCATTAAAATGTAGAAACTTTTAATGCGGCACAGTGGTTTGTCTCCAGGTACAGGACTGGGAAGAAGGACAAGGAGGGGATTTTCCTTTTTCAAGTTGTTTATAGACACCCGAAGAGTAGGTCAACAAAAGCACATGGCGACTGCATTTGACCCCCACTTATAACTTTGGGGCCTTGTTCCCTCACCAGATGTGTGACGTGGTGAGTGGGGTCCACACTGACATCACAGGTGACAAAAGTGTGGGCGGAGCCGCACAAACTGCACAGGAGACACATCTTTTGCCCACATTTAATTTTTATTTATTATGATTTTTTTAATGCTGCACAAAACAATATTTATTTCATTTATTGATGTTGGCTGCTTATTTTTTTTACTTAAAGTGAGAGGGAACTACTGTGGCCTTAAGTATTTTTCCTAGAGGCCGCCTTAAGCTTTCTAAATTTATAACATCGAAGCAAGCTGAAGGGAGAAGGGGTTTCGCAAGATCACTGGAGGGGAAAGGAAAGGTTGCTTTTGTCAATCATGCCCTATGGTGGGTGATTAACTGCTTGTAGAATTATGTTTTGCTTTTCATTAACTGTGCTTAAGGCTTTGATTATATCTGGTTCCCTCCTCACAGCAGCTCATACTGACGCAGGTGCATGCGCTGGATGATGTCACGGCAGTCGTTGAACACGCGACGGATGTTCTCGGTGTCCACGGCGCACGTGAAGTGGGGGTAGCAGTAGTGGCGCCCGTCCCCGCTCGCCGTGCTGATTCTCTGGGGACACAGACAGGGGACGGTCAGGGACGCCCCTCCCAGAGCTGCCCCGCCGCCCTGGGGGCAGAGACGGGCACGGCTGTCGGCTGTCCACCGAGGATGGATGGCAACACAACCAGAAAAAAGGCCCAAACAGCCGAAAGAGAAGCCACATGAGACATTCAGGAAAGATAGCTGGAGAACGAGAAGGCTGAGTCCCCCAAGCCAGAAAAGCTCACTTGGCATCCCCGAGAAAGCCAACAAACGGAAGCAGGCGCCAACGGCAGGGGGCACTCACCAGAAATTCGTCGCGGATGAAGTACTTGGCCCGGGTCACACGAGGGTCCTCGCCAGGCTCGGGAGTCGCTACGAGGAAACACACACTCCGTTATTTAAGGGAACCGTGTGAGAGGAGAGCACAGCCAGGGTCTGAACATCATCGGAGGCTCTGCCCTTACTCTAACTCTACCAGATGAAAACCGGGAGCAGATTTTCCTTTTGGCAAGTTGTTTAAAGATACCCAAAGAGTAGGTCAATGAAAGCATGTGGCAACTGGATTTGACCCCCCCCCCCCCCGCCGAGGACAACCACCCTGTAACAACAGCATAACAGCATACGCACCATCCTCGGGAGTAGTGTAGCGAGCGAATTCTGGAAAGTAGTCCTCAATCTTGGATTTCCCAGCCAGGACCTTCTCGGCCAGCAGGTCTTGCTTGTTGAGGAACAGAATCACCGAGATGGTACGCAGCCACCTGAGGAGGAAGCGGACGAGGTTAGGGGACAGCGTTTGGTCCGCAGGGGGACGGAGACGTTGGCACACACGCCCGCCTCAGGTGCTCTTTTCTAACTGTGCACAAGCCAGTGGGAAGCCAGCCACAGCGCCCTGGGGTGGGCTGTAAGGGACCAGGGCCCATCCCCAGACCTGTTGTTCCAGATACTCTTGAAGAGGTTGAGAGCCTCCTGCAGACGGTTGGTCTGGTTGTCCTCCCGGATGACCATGTTGTAGCTGCTGCTGGCCACCACAAAGATGATGGCAGTCACGTCTTGGCCACAAGGAGACAAAAGCGGTGAGTATTAGAAGTGAGTGGTCAAGGACCAAAAGGGCAGGGGGCAAAGGCAAGCTAAGGTGACCCCGCACAAGGGGAAGAGCAGGACCCACTCCGAGAAGCATCCATACCATTGAAGCACTGGATCCACTTGCGGCGTTCATCGCGCTGGCCGCCCACATCGAACATGCTGGAGGACAGCAAGGACCCGCGGTTATCTCAGGGGGCTGACCGCAGGTCCGCCCCCCCACCGGCCAGAGGCAACATCCAGGGACAGATTAACTCGGCTTTTCAAAACAAATCCACCTAGTCACTTACTGGAAGTTGACCTTGTCCACCTGGAATTTGGTCTCAAAGATTCCAGAAGTCAGGACACGGCAGCGGAGCAGATCCTAGAGCACAATTTAAATTTAGGTCTACAGGTCTTACCGAGACCCACCGAGACATCAGTAACTGTGCGTCTCTGAGTCTCAAGTTCTTGGGCTGAGGTGACTCTCCCATACCTGGTCACTTGGCACATAGTCGGCCTGCTTGATAACATCGATCTTGTCCAAGAAGCTGGCGGGAAAAGAAAGATGGGCATTTTCAGAGAGGGCACTTGTGATGCCAACTACTGATGCTGCCCCATTGAATCTAGCTGACCCCTAGATATCTAGCATTTGGTCAAGGGGGACCTGGCATGTATCACCCAGTGTATCTAACTCAACTGATGAGTTAGAGCCAACAGAAATGAAAAGGAGTATGTCTAAAACTGCATTAGGTGAATAGGTATCTGAATTAAGATTTAGCACAAAGGGGCTGGGGAAGAAGGGTTTGGAGTCAGCATCTAGGAATCCGGGAACTAAAGATGTCTACAAGATGCCCTATAAACTCCCAAGACGACTCAGCCAGACAGAGCACAGGACAGTGAGGGGATCTGTTCTGGTTTTTCATTGACCAAAGTCGGTTTTGTGCTTCTCAAAAAACAGTCCAGGCCCCAAATCAGACTGGCTGGATTTAATGCTCTCTGATCAAGATTGACACCCCTAAAAAACTTTTTTTGGACTCCCCTGGCTTTGCTGATAGGCCGGTCCTGGTAAGGGACCTACCTCCACGCCAGTTTCCTCCGGAAAGGAAGCCAGCCCTCCTCCCCCAGAGCCTCAAGAAACAGAGGCCGTTTGGGTTACTCAGAAGTGGTATCCTCTCCTCCTACTTTTTAAGCATCTCATTTATGAGCGAGAACCAAAGGGGCTGTCACCCAGGGGCTCTTCCTGTCCTGACCGCGCGAGCAGGAAACAAACACCCTTCCCTTGCACTCTGTCCCATCCATGAAATGGAACACTCCAGATAGTACACTGTTAGTCGAAAAAAAAAAAACCAAACCCGTCCCAGCTGTGCAGGTTACAGTTCCTTATATGGTACGGGCAGCAGAGGGGCACGGGGGGCCCCCCCACAATGACCATCAACCAGACACTAGATCCTACTTGTTCCCGACAAGTTGCACCCCAGCCCCGACTGCCACAACAACGGCTCCAGAGGCGACACGTCCCGTAGACACACCTCGAGGAAAGGGAACTTTTGGAGATCGGGTAGGCTAATTCACGCCGGCAAATTAATGGTAAAAAGCAGGTGATTTTTTTTTTCCTCTTCCGTTGGACGGGGGGGGGGGGGGGGGGGGCGGGGCGGTTTTAAAAGGGGGTCGATCGGAGAAGATCCCAAAGGCAGAAAAGTCTATTTAAAGAAATCCTCCAAGTTTGCCCTCTTCCTTCTACCAGTTTCGAGTGAGTCTGGCTCAGAGGACACCCTCACTTGCCCAATCAGTCTTATATTACAGCACCCGACCAGAAATAGCTCCCCCGCCACCCTGGCCTCCAGGATGGTTGCCCTGGCAACAGAACCACAGTTCTATAAATAGATCACCAGCACCGAATCTTGTGAGAGAGACCTCTGGAGCCGGGCCAGCCCAACTCCGGCTCCCCAAACGAAAACAAGCCGCCGAGGACGGGCCAGGGACCCGCAGGGCTCCCCGGAAGCTGGGGGCGGCTGAGCGCGAACCGCCGCCGCACCCCGGGGCTCCTCCAACCCGCCGGCCCGGGGCGTCATTTTGCCAGTTGGGGCGGCCTGGTGCTCGCGCTCGCGCTCTGAGAGTTCCCTTAAAACTTTCCACAATCTCTGCAAACGCTGCGGTGCTCAGATAAAAGGGGGCGTGGGGGCCCCCCCCAGCCTTGGTTTTGAAAAACTTGTCCGTGGGGGAGGGGAAGGCCCACCCCGCCGGCCACAGCGCCGCCCGTCAGTCAAGGCCGCGGCCCCGCCCCCTAGGCCCCGCCCCCGAGTGCCCTGCCGGAGGGGGCGGGGCCAGGCCGGAGGGGGCGGGGCCCAGCCTGGCTCGGCGGCTACCTGCACTCCTGACTCGGGTCCAAAATCCCAACGCAAACAATTCCAGGATTTCCATTTGTTTTGCGTTACTATAATTAGCGCTTCCAGCTTTCAGTTCAAACTCTGGAGAAAATCAGGGACTTTGTGGAAGAAGGGGTGGGGGCTGGGGTCAAAGGGACCAGCCAAGATGGACCGTTTTCCGGGTCCTTGAAAAAAGAAATAGGCACAAATGTGCTGGTGTGTTCAGTGCTGGGGGACCCACGCGTGGGGCCAATTCGATGTGCCTCCCGGGGACAGCCGGGCAGGGGACAGGCACAGGGCCGATCCGATGTGCCTCCCAGGGACAGCCGGGCGGGGGACAAAGGGGCCCATTTTGTGGACCCTGAAGGACGCCCAGGAGGCTGCAGGGTACCTCGGGGGCTCAGTTTCTTGGCTGCCGTCTGACTAGGGGTATGGCTAGGTCTTCCCTGTCTATTCAACGAATGCCTGCCATAAGGCCCTCGGGCTTGGGGCTCCTAGGTCACTCTTGGGGTTCCTCGTGGTGTCTTCACCTCCGTTAGTGAATTCTTTCCCTAGCAACGAGTTTCTGAGTTTCGGGGACTTAGGTAAGAGAGGCGGACACCATCACCACTGCCTATTGCTCCCGTCCCCATGCTCCCAAGTCACAAGACCCGTCCCTACATGTCAATGTCTTAGGGGACGCTGCTGCTCAATGGACGCTCGGGGCGCACTAGCTGCAAACAAGAGCTATCCGCAACTGTTTTATGACCCTGACCACCATATGCTTGCCATATCATAGACAGAATGACAAAGGCCATAAAATATATAAAAGGAAACTTTCCAGATGTGTCATTTACATCCACTGGAAAGGACATCATGAACTACTGCCATAAAAAACACTAATTTTATGCTCTCTGCGTGTGTGTGAATGCAGCCCCAGCCCCCCTAAATGTTTGAAGGTCAATTTGATCCATTACTTTGAGCTAATTAATTATGGCTGCCACTGGATGGCAAGTGATTATCGTTTTACTTGAAGAGGCATTAATTGTTTATATAAAATACTGTCACTGCACCAAAAAAGTCCAATTAAGGGCTTTACAAAACAAATGAATCAGACAGGAACTTTCTAACTGCAGGTGGGAATCACTGGTGGGCTTCTATGAAAAGAACTTGTCTGCAGAGAACTTGAAGGCCCATGTCATGTCGTGAGGCTAGGGGTGTCAGCGCTGGATGCCTCCCTGCCTGGTTTGTGTGCCCGTGGGCAGGGATGTCACTCACTACTGGGCACAGTCGATGAGCTGGTACTCGTTGGAGCGCTCGTAGCAGGCACGTACACCTTCGTCCTCCCAGAGAGCCTTGGCGTGCTCGTAGAATTCCTGAAAGGGGCGTGAGAAAGAGGGTTCAGAGAGATGGGCACTTTCTAAGCCAAGGATGCTGTCCTTGGGACCCCGAGAAGGGACTTCACCATCCTAGTGTCAAGGTGTGGACCCGTGTGCATAAGGGGTCACTGGGGAGATGCAGGCAGAGAGCCCATTAATTCCTGCTGCCCTCTCTGGGTTTCGGTGGCCCCACCTATCTCCTGGTACCTTTCTGAGGGAGGGGACAGTAAGCTGCTGAATAATTCTGCTTCTTTACAAAATCACTGGCATTGGAAGTAGATACGCTAATCAGTGTTGGGAGTGTGTGCCAATCCACGGTTCTGTGTTGTGAAACCAGATACTTCATGTGGAAGACAGAGGGACCCTAAGCTGTCCTTCTGGGAAAACAGGAACCTCACCAACAAAGAATCTGATGGGTCACTGCTGGCAGTTCTGTGCCCGCCCTTTGTAAGCAAGGTGTGAGGACAGAACATAGGCGCACAGGGTCTCTGAGTTGTTCCCAGTCACAGCAGGTGATTGTTCACTTTTCATTTTAACAGAAAAACATCTTTAACTGAGTGGGGGCACTCTGTCCTTCCTGGGGAAGGGAGAGTTCTTCTTTAACTGAGTGGGGGCACTCTGTCCTTCCTGGGGAAGGGAGAGTTCTTCTTTAACTGAGTGGGGGCACTCTGTCCTTCCCAGGGAAGGGAGAGTTCTTCTCCAACGTGAGTTCAGCAAGAAGACACTTTGATGATACAGGGAGCTGCAATATGGAGCAGGCATTCTCGGGGAGATACTCATTTCTGCAGCTGTGTGGCTTCAGTGGCGTGAAATCCACATCTGGTCCACACGGTTCTGGGTCTGTGTGGACCATGCAGGTTTATGCTTGCTGGTCTCAACTGGTAGTGATGAACCAACATGTATCAAGGGAGGAGGATCTCAGGTTTTCAGAAAAGACTCAGAGTGGCTGGGAACTTCAAGTTCGGGTAGGGGAGAGATGGACAGGAGCCATTGTTCCTCAGATGGATTTTGAACAGGCTCCTGGCCATGTTCTTTAGGATACAGAGTCACGGTGCACACCACACTGATGGGCTGCAGCACACACACTGTGTCCACTGCTTCAATTTTCAAACACGCTCTTTTTAAAGATTCACCTACCCGTGTATCAGTGGGGTCAGCGGAATCAGATACGTAAGTGTGCACCCAAACCTGCTCCGTGAAAGGGGAACCAAAGGCAGCAGTAACCCCTTGTTTTAACTGCAGACGAGTCTCCCCCTTTGGGGCCTTCGCCTTGAACGTCCTTCCAAGCATTTCCTGCTCCCCTCGTACAACAGGGCTCCGCATGAAGGGGCTAGGTCCACTCCTGGACTTAAGCACACACTCTGTGTTCCTAAAAATCATTCTTGACAGAGCAGCACCATGCCTGCCAACCAGAAGGCACATGGAAAAAAGGATTTTCCTAAATGTCCTATTTTGTCATTTATTGTCTCTGAATTATAATGGGGGGTGAGAGTTTTATTGTTGATTTTTTGGTAACCTGTTGGCAGTAGAAACATCTCATGTCCCATTGAGAAATCTCAGAGCTGGCCCTGGCTGAGATCTCATTAAGTGACAATCGGTGTTTGTGAGCCACACGTCACACACAGTTTTGTTTGTCCTAAGATGGGGGGGCAGGGTTAATCAGGCCTGCCACAGCTCATAAACATTTTCCCTCATAAAAATTTACAGTCTAATAAAGTAAGAATTGTGGTACTGAAGTGTGTTTGCTTATGGAGGTGGGTGACGCCGCATCAGTGACCATCTAATCATGACAGTGTGTGTTCTTGACACACATGTGCCTATGTGTACATGTCACTCATGTTCCCGTATGACATACAGGTGAGGGGTAAGCGGGGCTTCAGGGCAGCTCACCTGTCACCCGTGTGCCCTACCTGCCGCGTGAACGGGGCTAAGGCACCGTCCCCCGTGTGTCCCCCACCGCCCAGGTGAGCGAGGCAAAGGCGCCCCAGGACTGAGCTTACGGGAGGGAAGTCGAAGTCTGGCACGTTCATCACGCTCAGGATGTAGTCCACTCGGAACTGGTTCTCAGGGTTGGCCAGCTCCACAGGGGGGACCAGGTTGCTCATGGCGGCCACAATGGTCTGGGAGGGATGGAACCAGCCGTCAGGGAGGCAGCAGTGTAGAAAGAGGGGAAGAGGGGGTAGGTGGGGAGAGGACCGCGTGGGGCCTACCTCAATGGCCTCCTTCAGGTTGTTTTTGATGTCCTGCACTTTGGTGGCCTTCTCACTGCAGTGGGAGGGGAGAGAGGGACAAAATCATACTGCGTTCTCCTGACGTCACGTGTTGCTTCAGTCAAGATATTCCAACTAAAAGCATAGTATTCTGTTCTTCCAGGGGTGGGCTGGGGTCTGTGCAGGGGTGCCTGCATCCAGGCAGCTGCGGTGACCCTGCAGGATGTGGTCCCAGGGATGTGCCCGACTGGACATCAGCACACGGGTATCCAGAGAATGATGGCGTACTGTACCATAAGTTGGACTTGGTTTATTTGCTGAATTCGAATGTGGTACCATAAGCTTGAAGCCCCACTTCCTACAGGGTTCCGTGGGCCCTTCTAATACCCTTCTGTGCAGGGTTGCTGTGAGTCCACAATGGGATTTTTTTTTTTCTGGTGGCGGAGGGGTGAAGCGTCCCTGTGGATGGGAAAGGAGGTATTCGGTGAGGGCTGACAAGAGACCTCATCTCTAGAGAAAGGGTGCACACTGGTGATGGCGCTTTGAAGAACTGGTTAAGAAGCAACAGCCTTTCTTGCAAAA
The DNA here is from genome assembly GCA_028571685.1 of Heterohyrax brucei. Taxonomy (NCBI): domain Eukaryota; kingdom Metazoa; phylum Chordata; class Mammalia; order Hyracoidea; family Procaviidae; genus Heterohyrax; species Heterohyrax brucei. The sequence goes on along the minus strand of CM053156.1, from coordinate 87,368,775 downwards.
GAAGGGGTGGCAGGGCAGCACCCCTATAACTGAGTCATCCACACTGCGTGTCTCTCACAGGCCCGGTGCCGTGTGGGCTCTGCAGACCAGTAGCAGTGACAGAACCTCCAATCTGATGACATTCATGCAGACTGGTCCCTGGGTATGAATGAGGGGAAGCCACATTGTGCCCCCGGGGTCCCTGTGATCTGGGTCTTGGGCATCATGTGTTGGGTGGGGTGGGGGCTAGACAGTTTGCTAAGCAGAGATTGCCGGGTCTTTTTCTTTTGTGATACTGTGGTTTCTCCCAGGAGGGCCCTTGAGTTGTGTGTGCAGTGACTGACACACAGCCTCTGGCACACAGGGTGTCTGCACTCTTTCGCTCCCTTCAGTCCATGTGAGTTTTTATACCAGGTCCTATCAACCCAGATGCTGCACATCTGGCTGTCAGATTTTGGCAGCCTGCCTTTCATGAGAAGCAGAGTTCGTGTTTATGGGGGCCGAGAACCTCCTGCTTGGGGTACGTACCCTGCGGCGTCCCAGTGAGGGGACCCACCCTGTATCATATACCTACTGTGTCCTGTCCTGGGCCCTGGGACATGGCAGCGGGGGCATGCAGAAGGCCCCACTTCACAGATGGGGACACTGAGGTAGAGGCAGAGACGGGAGGACAGACAAGGGACAGAGCTGATGTTTTTGCTCGCGCTCAGTTTTTAAAACCCTCACGAGGGTCCCAATATCTGAAGCACCCACTTGCAGACGTGGAATGGAGACAGTAATTGGAGGGAGCCCCCCCAGCAAAACACAACAGAAAACGGGTACAAAGGAGACTTGGGGGTACTAACAGCAACTGTGTGTTGCAGGGCAGAGAGCAGTGCTTTGTGGGTTATCTGCTGGGTGGCAGCAGCCCAGGGCCAACAGGGGGAGGGGGTGTGCAAGCCTGGCAGCCCTCCCCCCCCCAGACATGGCACGACTGTGGCTGTGGCTGAGCCTGCCGCTTGTGCCCTCAGAATGAGCATTTGCAGATTTTGGGGTGGGCCTTCATTTTCTGAAAGGCCTTATGTCGCCCTAAAAGGGCCGGGCCTCCATCACACTGGGGCCCCTTTAAGGCTCTCCTCTCTTCCCAGTTGGGGGAGTGGTGGGCGGGGTTCAGAAGTTACAGTGGTCCTCAGTGGTCAAGGGTCTGTGTGTGCTGGAGGTGGTCACAGGAGGCCCCTCCTAGCTATTTATCTAGATTATCACAAACCCAGTGACCCCTGGGGGCACATATGGCAAGGAGAGGTGTGCCTGCAAACTGGGGGGTGGCATTCCTATGCAGATCCCAAACCCCACCAATCAACTGCCATGAATTTAAGAAGACAGAGGACTGCCCCCTGCATGGATCACAGAGCCCTGGACTCATGTGGCCCAAGTGTGCTTCTGAAATCAATCACTGTGTTGCCACTTCTGGGCTTGGTGTTCCAGCCCCACATGAGGTACCTGGACCTGACAAGGACAAAGACTTGGGTCTGGCTGCCCCTACCTAAATGCTCACTCACAAATACAGGACTCACCTAAAACCCCACAGGAGAAACCCATCCCCACCCATCAGAAACAGGCTCCATCTCCCTGGCAATGAAATCCACTACCCTACGGTTCAAGAGTCTCTCCCAGGCGCCCCATCAGCCCCGTCCGGGGAGAGGCCCAGACCTACGGGAGGCCAGGGCACCATCTGCCGAGAAGGGAGGCTCCCTGACTCCGTCTGATATTTTGGTCTAAGTAGTAGTATGGTAATTGGAAAACTTCCAGTCTTAAATACAGATATTTTGAGAACGTATTCAGTATTCATCTACGTATGTGAATAGGTGTGGGAGTCTATCAAGTATAAAACTGCTAAAATAGAAATCTGAAGTCTAATTCGGGTGCGTAACACTAAAACACAAAATTCTCCCATTGAAGCCATGGCAGTGCAGACGGAGACACTCCGCTGGGGGCTGGCAGGTTCCCCGCTTTGACTACAGCCTCGTCACTTCAAGGCCAAGTTGTCAGAGTCACGGAAAATGCCTCCCATGTGGTGAAACTGCCTCGTAAAGCCAAACTCGTCATCGATGGCCCGAGTTCTGATTGACTGAAAAAACCAGGTCTGGAAATACTTGTCAGAGCCTGTGACTCCCCTCCCCTCATGTGTAAAGTAGATTTAAAAAAAATACCCACTGCTGTCCAGTCAATTCTGACTTACAGCGATCCTGCAGGACAGAATAGTAGTGTGCCCCCCACCCCGACTTCCCCGTGGGGCTTCCAAGGAGCGTCTGGTGGCTTCCAACTGCTAACTATTTGGTTAGCAGCCTAACCCTTTAGTTGCTGGGTCACTGGGGCTCCAATACAGTAGGTGCCCACAGCCGTTGGTTCTGACGCATAACAAGCTTATGGGACAGAGCAGAAGTGCCCCCAACACCACAACTTCCCCATGGGGTTTCCACGGAGCGCCTGGTGGATTCAAACTGCTGACTACTTGGTTAGCAGCCTAGCCTTTTAATCAGTGGGACTCCATGAAAGTAGATGCCTGCGGCCACTGACTTGAGTCTGCCTCATAATGACCCTATAGGACAGAGTTGAACTGCCCCACACGGTCTCCAAGGAGCACCTGGTGGCTCTGAACTGCTGACCTCGTGGTGAGCTCTCGCAGCACTAACCACAGCACCAGCAGACTTTCCACTCCCCTACTAGCTGGGGTCAGATTTTCAGAGTTTCTCCCCGCCATCCCATCTAAGGGTTAGTGGGATGTTATGTCAGCCTGGGTTTCCTTGGGTTCTAGAGCTTCTCTCAGCTTTTCTAGGGCAGACAGACAAAGAAGAGACAGCAGACAGACGCAAGATCACAAGAATTGCTGAGACATGCAGAGTAATTTTTATTTATCACTTATATTGTTAATACTTAATATTGAGCTGCAGAACAGTGTGTCACAGAGAGAGCTGCAGGCGGAGTGTTAGTGGGACTCAAAGGCGGGGTGCAAGAGCGGGGAGATGGCAGGCTGCTCGGGAAAGGGTGTCCTAGTCTCAAGTGCCAACTTCTGGTACAGTAGATCTCAACGATTCCCTTTTAATGCAGATGCCTGTGCGGGGGCTGCTGTCACACTGTTTTTTTGGCCAATCAAGGATCTCACCATCCCTTTTTTAGCGGCCGATTCAGTCGTCATTAAGTCAGGTAGGCGGCAGGGCCCCATCCCCCCTCCCCCCCACAACAGAATAGTATTCTTATTAGAAGTTCCCAAGGGTGGAGCAATTCCAGCATGCAAATTGTGATCGGACATAGCCAGGAGGGTGCAACTGTAGCCATCATCTAGAAATAATAGTCTCTAAAAGAAACAGATGAACAAACATGTGTCAGTCACTTCGTCCCGGACCCCCGGATCTCTCGCCCGCCCTTCTTCCCTGGCCAGAGCAGCTGTCTCGTGGAGATGACCTAGGCTAGCTCCATCAGCTCTAGTGACCCCCCGTGGGAGACAGCCGTGCCACCAGTGCATGCTGGACCTGCCGGCGGGGCGACAGGGGGTCCCTGGCACGCGGGGGCGTGCATGTGTGTGCCTGTGTGTGATGGTGTGCGGATGTGGGAGCTGGGGCGGGACAAGCTGACGAGGAGTGGAGAATGAACCGTGGGGGCTATCCTTCATCTCCGACCACCAGCTCACGGCCAGTGCCTCCAAGCATCATCATCAGCACCATGGTTTCAAATAGATCGTCTTGTACAAGATCCAAGGCTTTTCAAGAAGATTCTTTAAAACCTATCTCCCTGCAAGATGCCAAAGCACTCCCCTCCCTGATGCCACCGCCCCCCCAAAATTAAGGATGGCATGGCACTGCCGATTTTAATAGCAGGAGGAAAACTTATCTTATGAGGCCTGAAATTTTTAAAAATCAGACCAACCACTGGGCGGATGGATGTTTTAAAAACAAGTAGCTAATGAAAATGGAGACATTTGGGGGGGGGGGGGGAGATGGAAACCACACAGGAAACATCAATTTGTAAACTCCTAACGTATCATCTAACGCTGAACTCTGTAACCCCCCCTCCAGCTGGATCTCATTATCCTGTAAGGATGGCCCCCTCCAAAAAAAAAAAATTCTATTTTTGCACTTGACTTGTTTAGCAATGTTTGACTGCTATGCGTGTCTGTGTGGACAGGTAAGGGGCATGGCTGACAGCCCTGCACTGGTGTCTGTCTCCTCCAGATCTATCCCTGGTGTCCCAGTCTGATCTGCATGTTTGTTTGGTTTGTTAAACAGTTTTTCTGGTTTTGAATGTGCCTACCCATCGCTGTCGCTCCTTGCAGCCTGCGGGTCCTCTTCGCCGCCCCTTTTAAAGAGAGATTGAAAGCTCACCTAATCTGCAAGGCACCGCAATTTCCCCCACATATAATAATAATAATAATAATAAAGTAGTAATAATACCCCACACAGCCTCTCTGCCTTCCTACACACACGGCCAGGAGAGGAGGCAGCACCCGACCGCGCCGCCCTCCCGCTCACTCGCGGCCGCCCTCCCGGCCCCGGGGCCGGCTCCTGGGACCGCGGGCCCCGCAGGGAGAGCCCCGCACCTCTGCTGCGGTGTGAGCTGAGCCCTCCCGGGACCTGGGCCAGGTCCAGGAGGGACGGATAATTATTTTCTTGTGCTTTCACTCCACGTACATGCATTAGGCAGCTGAAGCAGTGATTTATTTCACAATTCTGCTGAGACTCGGGCAGCGCCAAGGGCCCCTAACTCTCCCAGGCTCCATCGTCTCCAAGATGTCATATTTGGACACACCAAGCAAGGTAGACAGGGACTGTGGCCCCCTGAGTTCCTGGGGCAAGACTAATGGCATCCCTTCTTGCAGCTGGGGAACCTACCCTAAGGTATTTTATCTGTAAATAACAATCCCCTCCTCCCACTCATAACTTGCAGTCTGTGATCCAGACTGTGAGGCAGCGAGAGATAATCGTCATAATAAAAAAGAACAAAGCCCACTGCCCATAAAGCCAACCCAACTCCACCTTTACGAACAGCAGGAATTTGTCCTTGGAGGCAGGAAGGGTGGCAGGATGGCTAAGCCCACTGTGAGGTGGGCCACATGGATCAGCTTGGCTTGACCAGCGTTAATGTGTTTTTATTTCCCTCCAGTTAACTATGGGGAGAGCTGGCTTTGAGGCAGGAAAATCCGCATTCGACCTCTGGATTTCTGAAGGTCAAATTAATATTACAGGCAGCCTGCGGGTAGTTGGGGCGAACTGCAGAGCTCAGCCTCGCCCTGACAAAGCGCTCATCTAGAAAGCAGGAAGGGGCCAGGTCCCACCATCCAGAGCACCCTTTACGGGCCGGATGTCATCACCTCCCAGGGAAGTCCCTGTTACGGAGGACACGGCTTTTGTTGCAATACTGCAGTGAGGAGAAAGTAGAAGAATCTCAGCTGGACAAGATAAAAATAAGCTATGGAGGCTCACACGAAGAATTCCGCTGCATGTCCTTTTCACATGCTTAATTTAACACCCTCACAGACAACTTGTGGCCCCCTCTACAGAGCAGGCACACTGGGCATGATGCGTCCTCTTTCCCAAAAGAAAACAGAAAAGAGAAGTTTGGGTTGAAATGCCTCCTTGGTACTAGTAGACTAGTAGAAGACTGGCTGGACAGAACCTGTAACCTGTTCTTTAAAACATTTAGATGAGGGTCACCTACAGAGCACCCACCAGACCTGTCAGTCCATTACCAGATGCTACTATCTTCAAGCCTCCAGGACAGAAAGCAGACAGCAGGTGCTGTGATCTTTTTAAAAAGGTGGCCACATCCATCCAGTTTTAACCCCAGTATCTCCCTGAAGAGTATAGGGCCAAGTGGTTTCTGCTGAGCTAGCCCCATGAAGCAGCATGCCCCAGTGGAGTGAGGTGCAAGAGTGACTTATGAAATACGTTCTCCTTTAAGTTACAAGTTCACAGCCAAAAGCCAGGTTTTTTTTTTTGATTCTTGACCAGATGGCAGTATCTGTCCCCATGCTCTGCGGAGGGCGTGTCAGGAATTCAGAACCTCCAAAGTGTTTTCTGACACATGAAGGTGACGTATCTGACACCCTCTTTGTGCGTATTGATGAGTCACTGAAAGTCATTCATGAAACTGGCGAAATAGCCCAGCCTGCCTAAGAGCAAGTTGGCTGAATTCAGGACTGGAGCTCTCACGATCGCTCCCAACTAAAACGTCCCTCTGTATAGGTGACGTCATCCTTTTCTTACCCCTGGCTAGTTGATCTAACAGATTCTAGACCTTTCTGTAAAGAGTGCCTTTTTTTTTGCCTCTAAAGGTGATAAAATTCATCTTGTGTCCCCAGTGCCTGGTGCACAGGTGGTGACAGTGTTTGTTACGTGGTGTGATCTTTATCTGGTGCATAACTGAGTTCCACCCCATTTCCTTGCCTTGGTCCCCCCTCTCTTTGCAAATAGCAGATGCAGCTCAAAGTGAATTCTCAACCGACTTCAGGTTTGAGAGCGGATGGCGTCCCTAGCCAGCTAGTACTGGCAGACTACTACCCTCCCTCGGGTGTCTGGGGTCAAGTACCGTCCGCTGCTGTCCCAGCCATGAAGGGAAGACAGGGCTGGCCAGCGGGGCCTTTCCCGTGCTGCGTATTGTCACACTGCATGACCCCGGCCCACTGCGGGTCTGGGGAGAAATGTTGATTTCCTGATGGTAAGTGCCTCCTCCCTTTGCACACCAAATCCAGTATTACCCACACCTATCTTTTAAATTGGTAATAGATGGTTTCAGAAAAACAAAAACACCTTTATTCTCACTGCTGTATTGTCACACTGCCCTGGAAGGACTTTTTCAAAGGCAAAAACTGCCCTTTCTAGCAGGCCGAAAACGCCAAATTCCCCATCTTCCCACCATTGCCAGTGCCCTTGGAATTTCTGTGAGAAAGGGGTACTGACTGTTAACAAAGAGACACCAGGATTTGCCTGTAATGTTAATTCTGGGGGCAGAGGATGGGGCGGGGGGATTTGTTAGGGAGGGCTGCCTTTCCAAGGTTGTTCTCCAGAGAATATTACTCAAACAGTGTTGTCCTCCTGGCTCCAGGGCTGAGGGCACAGGCTAACTGCCTGCTGGGGCCGAAACCCTGCTCTGGGTGGTCAACCTGTGGCTGGGGCCACTGTGTCTGCTGCAAAGGACCTGGCCAGAGATACTGTCCCAGTCACAGCTACGTGAAGTGTCCTCCATAAGCTAGCGCTCATTTCCTGGGAGAGGAAAAGAGGTGTGACAGGGACACTGGTGATTAAAAAAAAAAAAAAAAACCCAAATTTTTGTTTGTTGCCCCCAAGGTTAAAGGAGAAGGGGGGCACCTAGGGGTTTTACCTAGGTCCTCAGAGCCCCTGGGGGGACAGGCTGGGGCCGCCCTGGCCTACCCGCGCTCCCTACCGGTTAGCGCGCCCTGCCCTCGCTCTGGCCTCCCTGGGTCCGCACGACACTTACTCTCCATTAAACCCATTAACATGCAGGATCCGCATCTGCTTCACAATGGTGCTTTTACCAGATTCTCCAGCACCTGGAAAACGAAAGTAAGGGGCAGGTTACGAAGGAGGCATGTCCCACACCGGGGGCGGGGCAGGGGGCGGCGGCGGCTGCTGCTGCTGCTGGTTCCACAGAAGCGACACAGAAAACACAACACACACAAAAAACAGGCTGGCATTTTTCGAATACTTTGACGCAGAGAAAAAGAAAGCCACGTCCACCTCTGTGTCCACCTGCAGTATTTCACCATTGGACCAACAAACAAGAATTACAGCTTTTGCTGTTTGGGGGGTTGTTTGTTTTCTTAGGGCTGGCTTTGCGAGCTGGCGGGGTTTGTTTATTTATTTATTAACACTGCAGGGTGGAGAAGGCAAGGGAAGGCAAGGAGAAGCCAGGACGCAATTCCGTCATTGAGTTGGGGGGAAGAACTGAAGTTAAAACTGGGAAACTGAATTCTCAGAATTGCGAGCCATCCCTGGTAAGGTGTGCATAGGATACAGACAGCCATATAATTCATTGTTTGTCAGATGTTTTGTGGTTAAAATACCCAGGAATCACAGACAACGTGCGACCACCGCAGTTCCCCCATCACGTACCAATGCACCACTCCCCCCACCACCGTGTTCCCAGTGCAGCTCCTCTCTGCACAGGTTCTCCTCCTCTTGGGCTACTGAGGCCACCCCTAAAACTGCAATTTTACATCATATTCACCCCCGCCTCCCCACCAAAAAACTGCATCTTCCTGAAGATCAACTCTCCCTGAGCACAACCACCATAGTGCTCGGAAAATGGAAGACCTTTGGTTATCTGTCCCCTTTGTGAAAAACACCTTTTAATCTCAAATACTGTGTTTGAGAACAACCGTATTACCAGTAGGCCACCTGCAGCAGAGACCAGGAGAAGGAACAAAGGACAGGCCTGGGATCAGAAGGCCGAAGGCTCCTGGAGACCACACGATCGCAACGACTCCAAGCCCTTCCGACCGAGATGGTCAGAAGGAACACGTGCCTCCATTTTAAGTCACCTTTCATTTGCAAAAAGACATTTTATAGAAAAGACACATTTATACCAAACAAGAAGGGAGGACTGATTGCTGTTTTTCCTCTTTCTTTTTCTTTGTGCAAATGCACACTCCAACAAATAAACTCTGGGTGAGCAGCCTGCTGCCTCCTCCCACAGACCTGTTTGGTCGGCCCCTCTTTCTTTCTTTTGCACTTTTATTTTATTAATTGTTTTGCTTGATGCCCAGACAGCAAGACATTCCTCCCTCTCTTGCCTTCTCACTAGGCTGTGATCAATATCTGTAAAAGTTAAAATCAGTTTCCACAGAAACATTGATTTCAAAGCAAACACCCCTCTTTAATGAGCTAACTGTCGAAAATGGCAACATAAAGGCGTGTTTAAGCGATGACCTGAAGAGAAAGGTCCCTTCCCATCAAGGTCCCCAGCAGTCTGATTTCACAAGGTTAAAATGTGCACCACGAGCCCTGTGCCTCAGTTTCCACACTGAGAAAACAAGAGGACTGGACAGAAAGACAGCTGTAACAGCTTTTGTGCTTCTGCAGCAAGGCAGTCAACTGCCAGGCCATGACCAGAGAGTCAAAAGAGGAGTCTGGGAATGATTACTCCTGCTCTTTAGGGGCAAGACATTATTCGGTGAAAGTTACCATGTAAAAAGGCAAGCTGTGTCCTGGCATGGGGTGCACACCCCCGTGCCAGAGGCCATCCATCAGTCACCTGTAGCAAGAGTTTGCCATGTGAACTGCAACACTTCTGAAAGACTATCCCCCTCCCAATGCAAGCTGTGCCCAGATTAACAGGCTCCAATTAAGGGGAGACTTGGTGATTAAGTGCACAAAAGGTGTTAGAAATTGAAGGTAACATTAGCATCACACTTGACTTAAACTACTATTCAGACAGCAAGATGGAATTGATAGGAGTTATTCGAGACTTTTCCAGGCTTCTGCTTTGAAATCAAATTATTATCTGCATTATCAACATTGACATGGCATAATTCAACCCTTATAAGTTTAATGTGAGACCTCAATATAGGCACCATTTAACTATTAAAACTGTAAAAAAAAAAAACCACAACACCAAAGAAACTTTTTTTCATGTCACTGATAATTTTCTACTTCAAGTAAATCTGGACCCAGAAAAACAACAAAAGATTCATCCAGAAAAACCAAATCAAACACCAGCACAAAGGAGATGGCCTTTTAAGTTTGTTCTTTATAACCATTTTTGTTTTGTTTTTTGTTCGAAATGTGAACCCATACTAGGTCTTAATCCACCCAATTCATCAATTTAGTCAGCTGGCCAAATGGCCAAGTGAAAACTTTCATTTTAATTATGACTGTGTGATTTTTTTTTTTTTTTTTTTTTGCTTATTTCAACCATATCTTTTACTTCTTTCCTCCAAAGCAGCACCTTTAGAGAAAAAAAAGGGGGCAAGGCCATCTCCTCATATTTAACAGTCCCCCCCCGTTTTTTTTTTTTTTTTTTTTGGCCAAAGAGGAAAAACCGCCATCAAAAAGAGAGAGAAGAGAAAACCCAAATCCAAACAACCAAAAGTCACTTGACAAACAACTAATTAATGTGTTTTTCACCCCCTTCACTTGCAAAAAAAAAAAAAAGAACCTTCTCTTTGAGGCCTCTCAGCCTCCCTCCCGCCCTGAGGAGGACAACAACGCGCCGTTTCCAGGCAGAGACACCTTTACAGACCACTGCCACTTTCCAGCTGTATTTCATTTGTGGTGAATGTCTTTTTTTTTTTTCCACAGAGCACTGTGAATGTGGCCACTAACACAACGTGTGTGTGCGCGTTTGACTGGTTGATTACAAGGGGGAGCAGCTCGGGGGGGTAGCTGCTACAATTAATTCTCTCTGCTTTTCAAAAAGCCTGCATATCTGGAAGGGGAAAAAAAGGTCACACTGTAAAAATGACGTGTCACTTGGCTTCACTGGGCACTTTGCGTAGTAACTCCTCTTTATTATTTGTTTTTTGATTTTTTTTTCCCCCGCTTTTCCTAATTTTCTTGGACTCTCCTCTGGCCCCCTCCGTCACCCGGGCCTGCGCGCACACTGTCCCCAGCGCACCGGGTCGCGCCCAGCGGCCGCCGCGCTCCCTCCCCCTCCGGCGCCACGACGCGCCCGCGCCCCCTCCCCCACTGCACCACCTTTGCCGCCGCCGCCGCCGCCGCCGCGAACCCCAACGAGGGGCCGATGTCACCCACCCTCCACGCTCGAGGGACTACCCCCCCCTTGCCAGAAACGTCCTCGGCGCGGCCTCCGGCGCCCCCCGCCCCGCCGAACGGGGGCCCTCCGCCCGGGCGGGTCCCTGGCCCCGCCACCCCGTTTCCTGTCCCCGTGCCCCCCCTCTCTCTCGGGCGCAGTCCCCTGCGCCCCACCGCCCTGCCCCCTCCCCAGCACGCGTCCGAGCCCCCGGCGGAGCCTAGGCCTCGCGGGGACCCAGAGAGCCGACCCAGGGCGCGCCCGGGGTCCCCTTCCGGCCTCGCCCGCGGGCGCGGCGGGCGCGGGGCGCAGAGGGGCGCGGCGGGCCGGGGCGGGGGGCGCGGGGCGCGGGCCGGCCGCCCCGCCGCCTTACCCAGCAGCAGCAGGCGGTGCGTGGCCCGGTAGACCTGCTTGTCCTTCTGCAGCTGCTTCTCGATCTTCTTGTTGGCCTCACGCTGCGCCTTCTCCTCGTTGCGCTGGTCCTCGGTCTTGCTGTTCCCGAGGCAGCCCATGGCGATGGCGGCGGCGGCGGCGGCGGCGGGCGGCGGGCCGGGGGCGCCGGGCGCGGCTCTCCGGGCGGGCGGAGCGGGCGGACTGCGGCCGGGGCCGGGCGCGCGGGCGCGAGGGCGTGTGGCGTCGCCGGCGCGGGGCGCGCAGCTCCCGCCCCCCGAGCCGGGCCGAGGGGACAGATGGCGGCCGCGGCGGCCGAGCGCACGAGAGCAAGAGCCGGGCGAGCTGCTGCCGCCGCTGCCGCCGCCGGCGCTCTTATTACCGCGGCCGAGCCCCGCCGCCCGACCCGAGCGCGCGGCGGGCGGGGGCGCGCGGGGAGGCGGGGGCCGGCGGGGGCGGGGGCGGAGGGGGCGGGCACGGCGCGCGCGCGCGCGAGGGGGTGGGGTGGTGGGGGGCCAGGCGAGGGCCGAGGGGTCCCTCTGCCGCCGCCGCCGCCCCCCGCCCCCCGCGCGCCCCGCGGGCTGGCCGGGGCGGGGAGGGGGCGGCCCCGCACGCTGACGACCCCCTCGCGCGCGTCGCCGGCGCTCCACCCCCCGGGCCGCGTCGCGGGTGCAGCCGAGGGGCCGCGGGGGGCGGAAGGGGAGGTGCACGCGGCCCGGACTCGGGAAAATGTTCGAAGAGAGAGAGAGTGAGCGAGCAAGTGAGCCGAGAGGGAGCGGCCCGGGGCGCCAGAGCCGGGGCGCCGGAGCAGGCGGGCGGGCGGGCGCGAACCGGGGGCCGGAGCGAGCGAAGGCTATGTGTCCACACACTGTACACAAGACACGCAATAAAACTCCACACGACACAGCGACGGTGGCGTCGGGGGCGGGGGGCGTCGGGGGCGCTAGATGAGCCGCTCGTCGCGGCCACGGCGCTGGGCCAGGCCATGGCCGGAGCCCCTCGGGCGCCCGCGGGCCCTGCGCCTGCCGCGGCCGCCCAGATAGGAGAAGAAGGCGCAGCCCAGGAAGGCGCGGAAGCAGCAGGTCGCGCCGAAGATGAAGCCGCAGCCGCGGCCGCGCTCGCTGCGCCGCTGCAGCAGGAAGCTGAGCACCCACGACGGGCCGCGCACGGAGAAGACCAAGAAGACCACCAGTGGCAGGTGGGCGCTCAGCGCGCCGGCCTTGCGTGGCCCAGGCCGCCACACGACGCCCCCGATGCGCGGGGCCGCATAGTAGGCATCGTCGTCGTCGTCGTCGTCGTCGTCGTCGCCGGAGTCCCACTCGGCCCAGGCTCTACTCGTGGTGGCCCCGCCGCCGGCGCCCTCGTCGCCCCCGCCGGCGCCCTGCGCGGCGGCCACGGCGGCGGCGGCCTCGGCGACGACGGCCTCCTCGTGGCCCGCGCCTCGGGCCACCACTGCCTCCTCCTGCCCCGGGGCTACGAGCCCCTTCCTCTTCTTCTCCTTCTTCCGCAGCGTCTTCTCCAGCTTCTTCCGCTCCTTCTCGCGCTGCTTCTCCTCCTTGCGCCGCTGCTCCAGCGCCTTCTTCTCCAGCTTCCTCCGCTCTTTCTCGCTCAGCGGCCGGGCCGGGGACACTCCGCGCGCCGGGCTCCTCGAGGGCTTCTTTTCGGCGTCCCTGGGTTTCCGCGGCAGCGGCGGCGGCGGTGGCGGCGGCGGCGGCGGCGACTCGCGTGGCTCGGCCAGGGCGGCCACCGCCGCAGCTTCGGCCGCCACCTCGGCGACAGCGGCCGCGCTCCTCTTCTCGCTCTCGGCCACGCGGGCTCTCAGCTTCATGGCCATCTTCAGCATGGTGGCTCGGTCCCCTCCGGGGACCCGGCTCACGCCTGGCCCGGGCGCCCTGCCTGTCCCCGGGCTCGCTGTGCCCGGCCCCGGCGTGCCCCAGTGTCGAGGACTCGGTGGCAGTCCCCGTGCAGCCCTCGAGCCGCCGCTGGCGGCCGCTCGGACTTAGGGCGCTTCTGGGCTGGCAGCCTAAGAGTTAGCGCCCCAAAAAGGATGAGCAAACGGAAAAAGGGCAAGAGCAAACCAAAAAGCACCCCACGACAGCCAGAAACCCCCAACGCACGAAGAAATGTCCAACAACTCCAAAAAGAAGAGTGCAGCGGCCCCGGGGAAGGGGGGGCGCGAGCTGCGGTTACCCTCTGGTGCTCCTGGCTTGGGCTCTCGGCACGCCAATGGAGAGAAGAGAGGAAAAGAGAATGGAGGGGTGCCCGGGACACGGGGCAGCGCTGCCCCGTCCCGGCCCCGGCGCTGTCGCCCGCCGAGCGGGTCGCGCCTCCACGGAGGCTGGGCGCCCGGACTTAGATGTGAGTGAGAGGCACTCACACGCAAGGCGGTGCTGTCACCGCCACCGCCGCCGCTACCGCGGGACAGGGAGCGCTCCAGCCGCCGCTGCCACCGCCGCCGCCCCGAGCCACGGGCCCAGCCGGGCCAGCCACCTGACGCAGCCCGCTCCGCGGCACCGACGCGACTGAGTGTCCTCGGCGAGGAGCTGCGCTCCTGACCGCCGATGACGCCCCAGCCTCTTCAGAGGACGGACCCACAGTGGCGGCCCCTATAAACCGAAGGGGACGCTCGAAAAATCGGCCCGCCGGGGAGGCGCCCAAACCGGCCACCCGGCACCCCGGCGGCGCCGGCGTCCCGATTCGGGGCACGCGGGGTGCTGGGAGCGCGGCCGCGGGGGTCGCGGGGGTGCCCAGGGCGGTGGGCACACGACCCCGCCTCCTGGACCTGCCTCCCAATTTTCAGTCAAGTGGTGTAGCCCTGGGCAGCGTGCAAAGCGTGCGACGGCGGCGCGTACCCCCGCCGCGCGCCTCTTACCTCCGGCTCCCCGCGGAGCACGCGCGGGGATGGCCGCCCACCCCGCCCTCCCCGCGGCGCGCGCGCCCGCCGAGGTGGGTGTCGCCGGCCGGGGGGACCACCGCGCCCGGGCGGGGGTTCAGATCCTCGGAGGAAAGGGGGCTGCAGGGCGGCGCGGGGCAGGCGGGGCGCGGCGCCCGTGGGGTTGGTGTGGCTGGCATGCCCCAAGGTGGGAGAGACGGCTGGCAGAGGCATCCCGGGGAGCCTGGAACAGAGGGAAAAGTATTTTAATAAACACAAACTTATTTGCGAATTATTTAAAAACTTCCTAGGGTTGTCCTCCCATCTTTTCAGCACACTAGGACGCAGTCGAGAGCACCGAGTTAGAGCTGAGACACTATAAAAAAGTTTTCAACAACTTGGCCGCTGCCCCCAACTTTTCCTGGGGCTTTGGTTGGGGCCACCTGCTGCCACACAGGAGTCTGCTTGGGTACAATTCATTCATTCAATAAATATTTATTGGGTGGACCTGACCCATCGCGGGCCCACAGGGGCCGAGGTTGCCACATGACCAGGCTAAGACATGGTGCCTGCCTTTGGCGGAAGGCTAGCCCGCAGGTGAATAAAAGCTCATCTGCAAAGCAGCCCTGAACTTCCCTTCCACCTTAACCTTCTTAAGAGTCAATAAAACCTGGATATTGGGGAAGGCCTACCTGTTGGGGACACACCTAACACCCTTGGGGAATGCAAATATTCCCCAATTCCAGAAGCTAGTGGCAAGCTCTTGTTGGGTCAAGTTTGGAGCTAGCTCAGAAAAGAGAGAGTCAGTTTCACTTAACAGGACTTCTGAAATTCCTCCTTCCTCCAGGGTGTTAAAACTAAGAAGACTGCACCTATTCTTTGTCTTGGCTCCTTGACAGATTCCTCTAATGCCATCCTACAGGCCTCTGTTTTATGAATCTGAAAGAAGAACAGCACATGACACGGTCACCATGGAGCTTTTGGAATGAGAACACCCGACCCTCCTGATCTGCGGCCCCTCCATGTCACCCGCCTGACTGCAGAACCCTGACCTTCTCCCGCTGCTCAACTGCTGCCGCTCTGACTCCCTATCCAAACACAAGCCAGGTTAGTCACATTGATTATGGCTTCCCTTTCACAGAAAAAGTCCACCTCCTTTTGAAAAACAAGACAAAGCAAACAAAACTCTGAAAGGAACCTCCGTTCTAGGTTGACACTCTTCACAGAAACAGATGTAGATTAAAAAAATAAAAATGGCCCAGTGTAGGAGTGTGTGCTTGTTAAGCAAGCCTTACCACTAAGCCCTCCTGTCCGGCCACAGTTCACGGCCATCGGAAGTGACCCTGCTTTGCTGTTACCCACCAACTCGATTAGAAGACGCTGGAAGGCATCGCCTGTGCTTAATGTCTCTACCTAGTAAATAAAACTTTTTGGTCTAACTTAATGAGTCTGTTGACTGTCATTCCTAACAAATGAAGAAGACGGGAAAGTCTGTTAGGTTCCGTTTGTTCAAAACTGTCACTCCTCCAGCTTGTGCCATGGCAAAGCAGTGATATATGCTGTATTTAATAAGTATAAGGTCGACAGTAAACCAAAGACCCTAATACTTGGCCCTGCTGTTACTGTTACTACACTCCCTGCAACCCAAGTAGCCCCTGACTTGGACATGCCTGTGGTGGGCTTCTGCTGTTCCCTTTGGGATCAGTGTCCCTCTGGAGTGAAACCATACCTTCTCCTGTGCTGACTACATGGCCTCCTCAGGGCACAGCTGGGACCATTGCCCTAGGAGCATGTCAAGCAATGTTGGGGCTTGAGTTGTCTCAGCTTCTAGCAGCTGTCCTGGACATGGTTTCTTAAGTGTAGGTTTCACCAATATTTTATTATGACTAACCACTGATGGACAAATAAAGCATTTACTTTGTAAATAAATGAGAGCAGGTGGAATCAAGGGTTTATGGGTAAGCAGATGACACAGAGTGCTGAAATGGAAGCTGGCTTCTGGTCCGTTTGGTTTTCTGTTTTACCCAACACAGAGTGAAAGATGAGATTTTTGCCTCCTTGGTGGGGAGAGCTGATATGGTCTCTGGTTTAAAGCCTAGCATCGGACCGACTTGGGCCTTAAAAGTTCTATGAAAAATGTTTTTCAGGTTTGGAGGCCCCTGGGTGTGACCTCTTCCTATGAATTAATCATTTATTGTAGCATCGCCATTACTATTTTAAGTGCCTACTTTATGCTCCAAGAACAGAGCAATTCATTAGCATAATTCTTGGAATAGTCCGGGAGAGAGGTTTCCCAGGGCACAGGGCCCCTTGTTTGGCTCGGGGAGAAATCTGAGGGGTGGAAACTTCAGGTTGCAATAAAGGACAAAGGCACAAAATGCTGACGGGGGCACTGGTCCCTGGCTCAGGTGGCCTGCTTCCTGGGGAAGCCACAAAGTGAAGGTAACAACATCACTGGACTTAAAATCCCAGATTACCCACATGCACTCAGCTGGGAAATACCTCAGCCACACTTCTCTCCTGTATTTCCTATTTTACAACAACGGGCAAATCCACAGGCAGGGGTTGGGATTTGGTGCCCTTGGAAACTGGGTACTTAGGGCAGGAGTTCCCGGGCCTTGGCTTTTTGGTGTCTTTTGTGACTAAGAACGTCTCCTCTGCTTAAAACATGAAAAATAACTGTTCTACTTAATGATGTGATTCCATTTGGGGACAAGAGTGTTCCCCCTGGCCTCTCATGAGTTGGGGGTCATTGTAGGTTATTTCCCAACAACCCAGAGAAAACATCCTTATAATATTATTTTAGTAGCCTAAGAAATAATACATAGGTTTCAACTACAACAGAAAGCTGAGCTGTAAGGTGTTAATGACTGAGTTTAGTGCTTCTGCTGTGGGCAACCCGTCAGAGCACTTTCTGCACTTGAATTGACTGGAAGACTGAAACTCTCACCGCAAATGAATGCAACTAACTAGGAGCTCAGGCTACACAGACACTGAGGAGCCAGGCTCCTAACAGCCACTTCTCTAGTCCTTGTTAATCTCTGGCCAATTTATGTTTCTGCAGATCTATGAATTACATATTCTTAAAAACGGTTTCTTCATTTTTGGATTTTTTTCTTTTTTTTAGCAGAGCACACAAATTTATTTACTGCCACAGCACAGAAGGTCATCTCTCTTATAAAACCAGAACCAGGGCCGTCAAGTTGATTCTGACTCACAGCGACCCTACAAGACACAGCACAACTGCTCTACACCATTTCCAAGGAGTGCTGGGAAGGTTCAAACCTCTGACCTTCTGGTTAGCTGCCGTAGCTCCTAACCGCTACACCACCAGGGTTTCCGATCTTTCTCACAATGTTTGATTTCTCGTTGTTTCTGAAATCAGCAGAACATCCCTCCCTGCTATCAAATTTGAAATAAATCTGGAAAGACAGATGCTTAGGCTTGCTTCATGCTGGTTTGGAGACCTCTGCTTATATAGTTACTCCGGTCTGTGCAGGTAATCTAACCTCATAGCTTAAGCCCATAAACTAACCTCCCAAAAAAAGAAAAGAGAAAAAAACCCAAACCCACTGCCATCAAGTCGATTCTGACTCATAGCAACCCTAAAGTATAGGGCAGAACCGTCCATAGTTTCCAAGGAGTGCCAGGTGGACCTGAACCACTGACCTTTCGGTCAGCAGACACAGTGCTTAGCCACCACATCACCAGGGTTTCTAGCTTAGGCCCATGGCTTTCCATATATATCCTTCCTTGCACTTTCAGAATGTGATTTTGGAGGGATGGCAGATGAGTCAACCCACCAAAAACTACTGAGTCTCTTTGCCTTCCTAGGAAGTGGGCAGCAGGGTCTCAGGGAAGTAAGGAGTTAGATGGCAGTGGGGGGACTCCATCCCTCCAGGCCCAGGGAAGCTAGATGTCACCTCATGTTTGAAGAGGAAGCTACTGGAAACATTAATGGAGCATGGCCATCTCTGGTATACTCCTGCGGTATGTCTTCATCTCTGCAGGCCTTTGAGGTCTGCTGGTCTGTCTTTTCCTAACTATTTATCAAGCTTTCCAAAAGCCAGAAACACTTCATAAAGTAGCCCTTGAGCTGACTTGAGATCCCAGAGTGACTTCATTCCCAGCTTCTCAGACATGTGTGAATGTCCAAACAAGAGTTACAGAGATCTTACCCACAGTCCTCCACGTGCAGACCTTCTGGTCTCACGCAAATACCACAGCCCTGACCTCTGGCGTAGCGGGTCTCTTTATCTCCTCTCCCAGGAGATAACAGCCCTGGGTGACACTAGCCATCTCCTCCTTCTGCAAAAGTGTCCAGGATACTTCCCTCCCTGGTAGTAACAGAAATCCCGCCTTCTGTTTTCCCAGAAGTTCCTCACCCGCTACACTTGTGGCTGAATAAATAGGGGGTCACCCCAATAGCCTACCAGCTCTGTCTTACCTAGATCTATTTGTAAGGCTCTGCTGAGGAAACTTCACTTTCTGAAACTAAAATACCCTTCACTTCCACTGGGGGGTGGGGGGAAATCCCGGTGGTGCGGTGGTTAGTGCTATGTCTGCTCACCCGAAGATGGGCAGTTCAGATCCACCAGGTGCTCCTTGGGAACTCTATGGGGCAGTTCCACTCTGACCTCTAGGGTCCCTGGGAGTCGGACTGGACTCGATGGCAGTGGGTTTGCTTTTTTGGGGTTTTTTCCCTTGGGCACCTTCAGGAGAACTAAGGGTATGGGAAAACCTGTGGCTTAGGGCTTTGAACTTGGCCTTGGAGATGGAAGGAGGCCTTGCCGGCATGCTGGTTACACTAGGGCAGCCGGTACCCGAAGGTTGGCAGTCTGCGTCCACCAGACGCTCCTGGGAAACCTCATGGGGCAGGTGTTCCCTGTCCTGGAGGGTCGCCGTGAGTCGGAATTGACTGTGCGGCCTTGAGTTAGGACGATGGAAAGGCCTCCAGGAGAAGGACAGGCCACAGACACGCATGGTGGGCAGCGCTGTGTTTTCATCTGCCAAGTCCCTGTCAGACATCGGATGAAACTGCTGACCTGGCATGGCTGGAACTGGGACGGGCCATCGAGGGAGGTGGCTGCAGTCCCCCTCACCTCTCCTGGGGTGAGAACAAGAGAAAACAACATCCCCTCCAACCTGCTGTGGCTGAGTCAATTCCAACTCACAGCAACCCCGCAGGGCAGACCAGAACTGCCCTCCGGGGTTCCAAGGCGCGCCTGGCGAGGTGCGGCTGCGCACTTAGCCACCGCACCACCAGGCTCCTCTGTGGGAGGAGGGGAGCCCCCAAATCCTCATTTTTTTCTCATGGTATTGCAGTCTCCCAATTCTGCTGTATGCAATTCAAGTTTAGAGAGTTAAAACTCTGCACTAATCAGGCAGTAGGCTCTATTAGCTAAGTGCAGCCTGGTGAACAGATCTGTATCTGTTTGTATCATTTAGTTACTCTGTCGAGGAGGCCTGGTTAAGCACTCAGTTACTGACGGAAAGCGGGCCGTGCCAACCCACCCGTCGCTGGCATGGGAGAAGGAGACAGCTTCCGTCCAGCTGACAGCCTTGGAAACTATGGGGCAGCTCCCCTCCGTCCTACAGGGTGGCTCTGAGCCGGTGTGACTCGGGGGCCACCAGTTTAGTTTGGGTTTTCTCTGTTTATCTATGGATGCCAATGAGACCGCTGCTAAACATGGCTCTCACATTGTGGGGCTCCCTCTTCACTGCCCACCCAACAGAGCGACGGTGTTACAGCAGCCTGTGGGGTGGGGACCTGCCCGGTCAGTGGGCTCCGTGGAGAAGGCCGAGGGCGCCGTTTGCTTCCTCGGCTGAGTCCCACTCAGCGGTCCCACTCTCACTGCTGTTGGCACACCCTGAATTAAGCAATTAATGTGACATAATTAGTCACACGCTTGATTCCTCTCGACAGTAGATGCCTGCTCACCCCGGTGTGTTTGCCCACACACCTTTCAATGGATTCTTAAAAAATGGGTCATTATCACTTAGCGCTACCTACTTCCCTGGATCCTTGCTGAGGTGGGAAGCTAGCTATCGGGGCACAATGGCACTGGTCCCTGTGTGGAGGGTGGGCCCTCCTGCTCCTCACGCAGCTGGGCCGGGTCCCAGCTCCGCCCCCACCCCCTAGCCAGGGGCACCTGTCCCACAGAGCCTTCATTTTGCCCACACCCAGGGCAGGCTGGGGAACCCTGCAGCTGCCCCTGCTCTCCCTCAGGCTCAGCAGACTCCCCAAGGTTGGGCTGTGTGCACAGCCCCTTGGTGGCCCACGGGGAGCCCTGACATCAGCTGGGTTCCTACTGGCCCTGGGGCTTTCCAAAGTCTCAGCCAGCTGACATTGGGAGTGACGGGGAAGAGAAACTATTCCACCAAGGTATGAGTGCCTGCCACCAGCCCCAGGACCCGACGAGACAGAGCTGTTTCTCATGAGGCGCAGAGCTCAGACCTTCCCCCAGTCTTGGGCTGGGGTGTCATCCCTCAGCAAGCCTTTCCTGCTTTCCTACAAATCCCTGTCTCTCCATCCCTCTGGTCACCCCTACCTTCTCAGATTACGGCTCCTTTGCTGCTAATTACACAGAAAAAATGGAAAGAATGTCGCTGACTTTACAAAGAACACAAAACAGACGTGCTTTAAAAACTAAATATAGCCCGTTTCTTTCAGAAGGCAGACAACTCGGCCTTCAAACTATTCGTACAATGTGGATTAACTGCAGATGGCCAGTTCATCTATTTAGACCCAGGTGACAGACAGGCTCAGTGATTGGGAGGGCAGATTAAAAATGGGCATGATGCTTTTGGAGGCCACTTCTATAAAATGAGAAGCTCTGATTGATAACAGACTCTTCTCTGCTGCACTGGACGTCCGGGTGGGACTTGCCAGTGACGGTCGGGTCATCTGGGCTACCTTGCAGAGGACAGAAACTGGAGCTGTGGGTCTGCAGTAAACTGTGCCTGCACAAAGCAGGAAAGAAGGGAAGAAGATCCAAGTGGAAGGAATGTATGTCCCTGACTTCTCACCCTAGAAGACCACAGCCCGAAGCAGGACAGAAGAAGGCTGCTTCTGTCGTTCCTCGGTTCTCTTAGGTGAGGAGTGGCCTTGGAAACAATCAGAATCAACCAGGGGGTCTTGTCTCCCGCAGCCAAGCAAATCGCAGATTCCTGTGCCCCTCGAAGTCCTGAGAATGTGCAGGCACACAGCAGCAGCCTGGAGGGATGGGTTTCGCTAAGGGACACTAAATACTGAATTGCTCATGCTGAAATAATGCTACCTCGGTGACCTGTAAGGGCTGAATTTTGGACACCAGCCCAACTGACAAGTGTAGTCTGAAGTGTGCCCAGCTGGGCAAAATCGGGGATGCCTCACTCAACTTTTCCTCCAATTAAGTGGCGGGACTGATGGAGCCAGCCAGGAAAAGGGCTTCTCTCCGCAGTCAGAGGGGACAGAAATGCCAGCCTCAGGTGGTGACGAGGCCACTGCTCCCTGACCATGGAGCAAGGCCATCATGCAGGGCAGCCAGGGAGCTGAGACGCGGGGAGCAGAGAGAGCTGTCTGGGGGGCTCGGGGACCAGGCCTCTAGGGGTGCAAAGGCAAATAGGTCTTCCCTGTGATTGGCTCTTGGGGGATTTTAGCAATTGAAGCCAGCCCGGAATTCCAGGAAATGTGTCACCAAAATTAGTATTATTAGAAGAAGTGGCACAAAGCTAGAACGCAGGCTTGGTGAGTAAGGTACTAATTAAGCGTCTTTTCATCCCAGGGCCGCAGTGACCTAACACAGAGAAAGAAAAACTCTGGAAAAGTGGCCTTCTGCAGACAGAAGACATGCCCGCCTAGGTGCTGGGGGACGCTAGGGCCAGGGGTGCCACTGGGCCCCTGGACCCAGTGCAGAGAAGCTAGTGGTCTCCCATGGAGGTAGCTGGTTTTCGAGTGGAGTTGGCCACCGTGGACGGAGGCCAGTGGGGCCCCTGCTAGAGGGACGCCAGCACGCCAGTCCAAGGGCAGCTGTGGTGCTGGCTGAGGACACCTCCCTATGCCCACACGTGCCCAGGGCAGGGGAGAGGACAAGGGAGAAAGGGCTCTTTCAAGCTAGCAGGAGTCCTAGCTGGGGGGTGTCTCAGTCCTTTCTGCAAACTGCACGGGACCCAGGGTCCCTGTGCTTCTGGCAAGGTGGCGCCCACACGGCTGACGGACGGACACCAGTCAAGGGCTCTGAGATGGGCCACTGCCACCAGGCCCCAGGGCCCTGCCCTCTCTGTTGCAGGACGGTGTCTGGAACCTTCTGAAGGTGGGGACTAACAAGTGCCCGCCACACGGACTTCCCACCTCTCGCGGAGTAGCGGGGAGCACGTCTTGCTCCTGTTGGCTTTGCGGCTCACTGTTAATTAACCAGCCTTCAAAGGTCATCTCCTCAGAAACAGGAGCCAGACCTTGGAGGGACCGGACCCAGTGGATGGCACACAGCTCAAAACACCTGACCTTCTGTCTGGACAGCTTTGCAGTAGCTTAAAATTTCCAAACAGGCTTTGAAATCAACAGGGAAAAGAAAGGGGTAGTCGGGGGAGGGGGATGACAAAGGAAGGCAGGCTGCTGGGAAAGACCTGGTCTGGCCACTGGGAGCCTTTGCAAGGGATGGACCGGTCACTTTCCTGGGGTGCCCACGCATGTGTGTGTAATCATTTTTTTAAAAAAACAAAACAAAACAAAATGCACATGGTAAATACCAGCACGAGTCTGGCCCTTTTTCCATCCCCATAGAGGTTTGTAAACTACATGCCCCCATAAGTGAGTCCTCCTTGCCGTCCAATGGTGATAGCTAGCTAGCTAGGATCCTCGGCGGGCATGGGGCGAGGTGGGGTTCCTGTGTGGCAGCAGAGGGACAACTCAGAGAGCCAGCCAGCCTGGGGAGAGCCAGCAACACCCAGCCTGCAGAGCTTTTCTGGCTTCTGTGTGTGCAGAGAGCGAGCCCCTCCACCGCCACTGCTACATACATGTGTGTCTTTGTTTTTTTAGTCAGTGGGTTCAGTTTTGTCTCTGGCCTTTGTACCGGCATGACTTGCAACTACGGAACAAACTGCCTGAATCCAGATCCAGACAGCACTGCCCAAAAGGCAAAAATCAATTGTGTTTTCTTTGGGCGATTTCGAGAGGAATTTACAGCTTGTCTTTCCAGGGGTTGGGGGGGGTCATCTGAGGAGGTACACGCTGTGACCTAACTGACCTCCCGCCATCTAACTTAGAAAGGCTCACAAAGAACCAGGCTGCCCAGAGAGGTCTGGGAGTAAGGTGCCAGGGGGAGCCAGCATGGCCTGGGCGATCTCCCACCTTCCAGAAGTTTCTAGTTAAGGTAGGTTTAACTAAGTTGAAGGCTGAAGGCATCAGCCCCCTTAAAGTGCTGCCTACATGAGCTAGGCGCACGGGAAGGAAAGAGACAGACCTGCACCGATGATTTGGCTTCTTCATTCTGGAGAGAGAACCTCTATGTTCTGAGAGGCAGGATTCATGGAGGACTGATATCCTCCCCAGCCGCCTTCAGAAGCCAGGAAGAGGGTACTGACACAGACATAGAGGGAACCCAGAGCCGAAAAGACCCACTGCCACTGAGTCAACTCCAACGCACACGGACCCTCTAGGGCAGAGTAGAACTGCCCCGTGGCGTTTCCAAGAAGTGGCTGGTGGATTTGCACTGCTGACTCTTGGTTATTAGCCATTGCTCTTAACCACTGTACCACCAGGATTTCCAGAAGGGACCCAGTGACAGCTAAGCCCCAAGTTGAACGGACACTCCATTCGCCCCTCACCTTTCAGAGCCCGCAGTTCTGGAAAGCCCTAAGCACCCGGGGTGGCTGCTGACCCGGAGCAGCCCTCTAGGGCAGGGCAGAACTGCCCCAGGGCTTTCAAGGGGCTGCTGGTGGGTGAGGACTGTGCCCCAAGCTCTCCGCGCCAGGCGCTCTCACCTGACGCCTCCTTGGCACCCCCACCCGGCACTGCTCAACACGTGTGACGTCAGGGCAGGTGGCGAGATGAACTGCACCCCCCCCCAATATTCAGGACACTGATCACCCAGAAACAAAACAGCCAGATGGCTTTTCACGACTGAACCTCTGCCCACACCGACTGGCTGCTTCGGTGTCAAGAAGACAAGAACTCAAGGAAGAAAGGTTACTGGAGTCAGACCCCAGCAGGCGACGCCAAGCCCTGGAGAGGCAGGAAGCGCCATGTCTTTCTAATGAGGGAAAGCAGAGTGTTCCCATGTGCTCTGTGAGTCAAAAGGCCACAGAGTGGAGCTATGGGAACTGATTTTTTTTTTAAAGGTTATATCTTTCCTATTTATTTGGCATTCTGCTGCCAGGAAGCGGACAGGAGCTGTCCCTGTCATCTGTGAAACATGAACAGCCCCAATCAAGAAGCCATCTCATCACCCCCAATATTAATTATGACCTGAAAATGAGGCTAGGGTGTCAGACAGGACTTGACACAGTCACCCCACCCTGCCATCCAGCTTCTCAAAGAACTACAGTGCCTATCTATCACAAAACCCCACTGAACCACAGCCATGGCCGTCCTGTTGATTCTGACTAACAGTGGCCCTGTAAGACAAATGACAACCACCACCCCAGGGTCTCCAAGCTGTCACCCTCAGGAGCAGGCTGCTACGGCTCTCTCCCGATGGGTTGGCAACAAGCACTAACCACTGCACCACCTGGCTCCTATTTATTTCTAATAGAGGACAAACATCCTCCAGTTCTGCTAATGCAGTTTCTTAAATGGGAGTGGCTTTGACCTCCCAGGCTCTGCCAAGCCTCTGAACCCCCAAATAAAACATCCAAGCCCCCAAAGGGCCAGAAGTCAGGATCACAGGTCTGCCCTTTATCCCTTCCAGACTGAACTGCAGGCTCCTGATCCTGCTGTCTGTGGTACAGCAGCATTCTCATCTATCTCTCCCTGACTCGATCCCTGAGAACCAGTGATGGATGTTCCTGCATCTGTAACGAGGAGCATCACCCTGCATCTGGATGAGCGAGGAAGGTACTGTTTAACGCGGCTCAGGTGGGGTGCTGCTGTGGCCCTGGGGAGAGGGCATCTCCCCAAGTGCCTTGGCAGGCCCTGTCACAGTTTCAAGACCACGGCCTTCCCCCTCTGCTCCCTAGGAGACCCTGCAGCTGTGGCTTCTTGCTTGCTAATAGTCCTCTTGGAAAGCACAAGAAACAAGGTAGGTTTTATCCATAAATGGGAGCACAGATGGTCCCAAGTGTACCTGCAACAGAGCCCCAAGTCCCTGCTGGCTCACCCATCACCCATCAATAACTATCAGGATTAGGGATGCCTCAGACAATGAAAGGGGGGTACACAAGGCACCCCAGAAAATCATGACTGGAAAAATTGCTACTTAAGGTGCCCCCTGGGGGAGGCATTTAGGACACATCCAGAGAGCTGGCCCTCAGTGTGTCACTCCAGGTCAGAGGACCTTTCTGACGGAGCCGTTCTACCATTGAGTCACACAGAAGCAGCCCTGAGGAGCAGGTTCAAATCCCACGTCCTCCCCTCTGGGCCACTCCGGGCCAGCCAGCACTTGGCACTGTGGGCCACGGAAGGGTCCCCAGATGAGGAGGTGGGAGGGACCAAGGTCAGCATCATGTGCCTCCTGTCTGTGTTTTTGCCTCTCTCTCAGCTCTGGGGAGCTGGGCCCTGACACGGACACACTGTCTGCCCTCTTTCCTACCTTTCCATTCCCCAGAGCCAAGGCTCCCTGAGCTGCCCACGTCTGGGGACCCCCTCCTGTATTTTCTCCCTGCATGCTACCTCCCCTATTCGCCTAGGCCTTCTGGGTGCTGGCAGAGAACTCCGGCCTCCTTGGAGAGAAAGGACCCTGGAGAAGATTGCAGGCTCCGGCCTCTGCCAGAGCTGGAAGCTTGCAGCCAACAGCTGGATGCCTGCTCTCTGCCCCGCCCCCACACTCTCAGCACATCACCCCCAGGACCACCGGTGCTGGGTCTGTGCCTCAGGTCCTGGGATGTCCTCTTGAGCTGCCTTTTAGGAAAACACAATTGTCACCAGTGTGTGTGAGACTTCCGCCTGAAGCCCTGTGAGTCCCTGTGAGGGCTACAAGACCAACTCTGTGAGTTCTGGTCGCACCCCATTCCTCCAAGGGGGAAGGGAGAAGCCAACACCTGACCCCTGTGTCTCTGAGTTCTTCCTAGGGACCAGTCCCTCCCCACACCCACCATTAAATATGCAAGGTGTGACTCCCCCCTAAACCGCCTGGAGGTAGCTGGGGCCCACCAAGGGGGAAGGGGCTTCGCTCCACCAGGCTTGATGCCTGCTGCCCAGCACCCGGGCCCTCGGCAGCTGGTGTCGCCCTCCAAAGCCCCCTCCCTGGCCCCCACCCGAGCCTCCTCTGTCGAAACCCAAAGCACGTCTTGTTCTTTCATCCTAATTAAAGTGCCGCCGGGGAAAATGGCAGGCCTGATTTTCGCCGCGGCGAAATGGCCTCTCCAGGCCTCTCCCACTCTCCCTCATTTGCTAAAGTGGCCCTTCCTCAGCCTGGGATCAGACCCTTTAGAGACGGCAATTTTCGCTCCATCCAAGCAGAGCTTGCCGCAGAATTCGGGGAGGGGTGAGGCAGGGCCGCCGCAGCCTGCCAGCCCGCCGCAGCTAGGTGCAGTGCCGCCGTGACAGCCCCCTCAGGTCTCCAGATCTGGGCAGGGTCCCTGACGGCCAGTGGGCCCTGCCAGGGCGGCCAGTGAGTGCGGGGGGAGGCTCCTGCTCCCCCCTAACCCCCGCTGTCTTATCTGGCTGGGGAAGGGAAGGAGCTCTGGACTGAGTCAGTTCTGAATCTGGGAAGATAAAGTCCAAACGCCTTTCATGCTCAGAGGGGAAGCGTCCCTGCATATTTAATACTGTCACCCGGCCTGCCCGTCTGAGACAAAGCCATCACTTAGATGCACGATCAAGTCCCTTCCTCCTAAGCCGGAGCTATCCAGCCACGCTTGGTGACACTCGTGTTTCTCACAGGTACTGCAGTGGCAGGCTTCTTCCTCAATTCCTGGCAATAGTGTCTCATTTTGTAAAAATGTCACTCTGATCCTGTTAACCACTGCAGAACTTTCTGAAAAGAGCATTTCAGGTGAGAGACGCAATCACATCCAGAGGAAAAGGAAAAAGAGAGAACAGCAGGACCGAAGCCCACCGCCCTGTGTCATTCTGAGCTCTGCCTTAGAACCTGTGATATTTATCCAAACCACTCGTGTGAGGAATTCAGAATAGTCATCCCTGCCTTCAACTCCCTGTGTCTTAAGGAAACTCAGGTGTTAGGAGCTCTCAAAATTAGCTTCATTTCCTCTCCCTAAATATCACGCCTCTGGGAGCACTCCCTTTTAAGTGATGCCGGGGACCTTGTTGGCAGGACTGAAGGTTTCTATATGGGAATGCCAGTACCTGGCAAGTCAGGACGGCTACAAGCGCCCCCTCCCAATAAAATCACTTGTCATTAAGGCACCTCTGAAGCCAGTGTCACTGAGAGCCAACTGGGGGCTGTTTATGTAACATACAAACAAGTCTGTCTCTGCTGTTTGTGGACATGCTGGCCTCAGGCCTCCTTGCTCCTCTCGGCCCTCACACACATTTTATTTCTTTAAAAGAAAGTAAAACGACCTTACAGAACTCCAATCACTTTTCTGAGTACTCTGTGTGTCATAAGCACTGACCCTGGCAAAGATGACGGAGCTTGTCAATGACCTGAGCTGCCGTGAGTCACACATCCGGAACGCTGTGATCAGCCTGGGCCCCACTCACCAGGCACAACTCCACTAGGGCACCTAGGGACCTGGAGAACTGGGGAGGCAGGGCCCCACAGCCTGGGCCCAAGGGGGAGGAAACCTGGTCCCTGAGATGGCAGCTGCTGTGGAGGCCCAGGTTTGGTCTGGGGCAGGTGGGGGACAGGCTGGACCAAGGGTGGGGAGTGGACCCCTGAACGAGAAGGAGGCTGCCTGGGTCCCCCTTCTGCCTTCCCCAGTGGCTGTTATTTAAATTCTACTCGTAAGGACTGCACTATTAGGAAAAATGTGGCTCTGTCAGGGTTTGGGCCTCACAGAGCTCTTTATTAAAATACAGATGATCCCAGGAGCAGCCCCATAACTCTTTGCCAGCTAATGGGATTAACTGAACTGAACACAGCCACCTGCCGGGAGGTAAGGCAGCCTGAGGCCAACCTGCCCCTGCTACACCAAGCTGTACCCGTCGGCAATCACTTGTCCCTGAATACCTGGACACAGACTTCAGACAGCCAGGTCAGAAACCCAGGCCTGAGTCCCAGCCATGGGTCATCTGCTTCCCGAGATCCTCTGAGCTTTTGTTTTCTCCTTTCTATCAAATCTTTCCTCAGACAATGGCTACAGCTCTCAGCATCCCACTAGAATCGTCTGGACGCGGCAGAAGGGTACAAGGTTGACTGTGGGGGACCATTAGCAGGCCACTCTGTCATGAGCCACCGACTGGCTACTCACAACTATGCATTCCCAGAGACTGTGACCTGTCCTAGACAATGTTTTCAAAGTCACTTGGGCAGCATATGCTTTCTCTAGGGAGACGGAGAAGGGGCAACATCTAGGCTCCAGCTTATGTTTTGAAAATTATATTTCATTCACATTCATTGCTCTGAAAGCCTCTCAGGTGCCGAGTGTTGAGATGCCACAAACAAGGAGTCACCAGACCTTAATAATTCTGTAAATCTAAAGCTTATTCATTATGGACTAAAACCAGGCCCTGCCATCTGGGATCGGTCTTGGTTGCGTCATGTACACACAAAATAACTTCCCTTGTCTTTTATCTAGCACGAAAAATAGTTATCTGTACACAAATACTTTCAAAAAACATGTAAAGGTTATATATCATGGGCTGAGTTCTACAGGAGACCTATAGGTAAGACTCTACTCCAAGGTTAATGAACAGATCAATTAAAAATATTTGCAAAAGAGAAGTTGGAAATAAAATTCTGGAAGTTAAGTGATTGTCTTTCCACAATAATAGGTAATTAATTATACTACTTGAATACAGACTCTCTCTGTCTACATGAGGTAACGGGAAAAAAGAGGCCAAAGCTCAGGCTCTGAAGTGGAGGGCAGTCAAGATCTCAGGTGGAGGACAGCCCAGGTTGTAAGATGGAAGGTGACTTGACTAGAATTTAAGATAGAGGACAGCCCAGGACCTCAAACGGAGAGCAGCCAGGCACTAAGACGGAAGGCAGCTTAGCTGCTGAGAAGAAGGGCAGCTGGGCTCTAAGCTGGAGAGCTAAAGGTAATGGGAAAGCACTCTACTGTACATCAGGACCCCTGGCCACACAGATGCTCTCCCACCCTACACTCAGACAGTGGGAGAGTCTGGACCTGCCCCCATGAGCACCTTCAGTTCTGGAAGACCCTAGGAGGCCTGGTGTGAACCCTGAACCAGCAGAGATGGGACAGGAGGGTGGCTACAGGCAGTTCTCAGCACTACCTCAGGCTGGGCCTTCAGAGGCGCTCTGGACACGAGCCTGGCCCCTTCGCAGCACCAGTAACCTCCTGATAACACCTCCCGGGCCAAGGCCTTCTTCAGTACTGCAGTGACAACTTAGGGGGCGTAAGGTCCACTCTGGGCCTGGAGGAAACCCACTCACCGCTGTGTGTGGTCAGTCAGGGCTAGTGCGGAGAGCCAGTGGTCGGGCCTGCCTTGGGTCTAGACACTGCTGTTTGTTTGGGCCCAAACAGGTCCTTTCAGGTTTCCTATGACTGAACTATCAGTGCTGGTGATACATTTATGTAAGCACCACTTTGACTTGCTCCTCTCTCAAATGGGCTAGAAAACTCATAGAAGGTAGCAGAAGTTTGTTTTTTGACAATCCACCTCCTCTTAGACACTGTCTCCATTCCTGACTTCAGCACTCCATGGAGACGGCCCACCATTGCTTCCTGGGTTTAAGTCTCTGGCAAAGTCAGACGGTCACTAGTGTGCTACATATGTATTGAATGAATGAATTTGTAAATAAAAATGCCCAAGTCAGGGCCTACTCACCGACCCAGCAGGAATTAAGCCATCCTTCAGTGAGGCGTGCTGGACACATGGGTGGCTAGTGCGAGCTAAGAGAGGCTACTAGACAGGCAGAGGGAAAACAAGGCTATTTTGTGACTGCAGTTAACCAACAACCGAGGACACGAGTTACCCGTCAGGGAAAATGGGTGTGTGTTCACCAAGCACTAGTCAGCATTCCATGCCCTTTGCCAAGTCAGACACAACCTACACATGAGGTAAGCCTCAGATTTGCCAATAGTTAAAAAATTGAAAAATTGATTTGGGACAACTGTTTTCATCTCGAAGGCATGATAGACTCCCTGTTGACCCCTAATTAGGTGTGTCATTCTATGCTAAACTCCTTTTCACACGTTCCTTCTTACACAAAAGTGATTTTCCCAACCACCTTTTTCTGTTTTCTCCTGAGGAACATCAGCCAGGGGCCTGTTCCCCCAGACACCCCTCTCTGTCACAGAAGGCCTACCTGAGAGGCCTCTGTGTGGCAAGCCCCTGGCCTTGGCTATGCGGACAGCACCTGACTCTCCTGCCCCTGGTTCGCAATCAGCCATTTGGCAAGTCTCAGAGCAACAAGAAACCCATTTCTAACTCTGGGCAAGTTGGGAGAGAGGAACTTCCCGTGGTTTTCAGAGCTGCAGGCTGGAGGAGGACCCCAAGCTGGGGCGGCCTGGAGGAGGCTTTGCCTCTGTGGGTTGCACTTTAAAAAAAAAAAATTATCAACAGGCATGAGCATGGGGCCTAGCCCAGCCACATGGAACAAAATGTTTTCACTTGCGCTGATGAAGCAGGCACAGGGTAGAGAGGCCCTGGTGGAATGTTCTCCTCATACTAATACTGGGAAGCCAAAAGTCTCTGCTTGTGTGGTTCATGAGTACAGCATGAGGGATTTGCATCTGGGGGCGACATGTGTCCCGAGGCCTCCCAGCACACTGCAGTCCCATCCTTGGTCTCCCCTTCATCTCTTCCCCTCAGCCGTCCCCCAAAAGCCCCGGCAAGTGGGGGCAACAGGTAAGCACAAAGCTGCCAACCTTGGGGATGGAGATGTAAGCCCACCGAGTTGCCCTTCGGGAAGAAGACCTGGCAACCTGCTCCTGTACAGACTGCTGCCTAGAAAACCCCACAGAGGCACCCTGCTCTGCAAGTTGAAAATGACTCAATGGCACCCAACATAGCCCTATTCTTCCTTGCCGAATAGAATGGTTTCCCCTAAGAGAGCAAAGCCTGTTATTTAAGGCAGAGGGGAAGATAGCTAGAAAAGGAAAAAAACCCAAGGGGAATATTCATACAGTGTCCTGCTGGAGCCTAAATCCCAGTGGTTTCAACCCAGAACATTCTAAGGATTTCTCAAGCATCCAAGATATATATACTTAATGTATGAGGTATTTGCTTTTAACTTGAGGGTTTGTTTGGTGTCTGGTAAATGAGTGACCCAAAGAATTCAGGAAGATTAGGTTTGTTTTTTTTAAAGGACCAAAGGGTCCCGTGTGTACCCGATTTCCTAAAACCAAACGAAACCTTTAAATGTGATAAGAAGGGCATGGGAAAACCATTGCAAAATCAGAATGTTCTAGAAGGGGGTTTATTGCTATCTTTAATACACAAAAATATTTCCACAATCACTTTAGGATTAGTAGAGAAACATTTGGGAAAGTAAAAGGGGCCTGTTTCGGCTGGGAAGAAGGGGGCAGAGGTCAGAGAACCACGGTTGGGGGTAGGCGGGGGCTGGTGGCCATGGCCTCTGTCCCTCACACAAACTCCCAGCTGCCTAGTCCCTGGCCTCCCAGGCATGGGACCCGATGGGACCCCTCAGGGCTGTGGGACAGAAGAGGGATGCTGTCCCTGAGCTGGAAGCCCCCCTGGGGGCCCACTTGGGGTCTCCAGAAGCACCTGTCACCTTCCAGTCCCTTCTCAAGGAGGTTCTTCCTTTCTTTCTTTCTCTTGCTCACTCGTTCTCACCCCTTTTAAGAATTTTTATGGGACCGGTTTCTGAGCTGCTTGCCCTCCTTCCTTGTCCTCTCTCGTCACTGTCTCAGCAGTAAGGGGCCGCCGGCTTTAACCTGCCCACAGTTCACAAGGACCCTGGGACGTCAAATGTTTAGAGAAGGGAAATCAAGGGCAAGGATGTTGATTCTTTTCTCCCTTTTCCCGCCCCGGGAAGAACTGAGCGAGGAAGAGAACTTGGGAAAGAGGCCGAGGGGAACCGGGGCGACACTGGGCAGAAACCTGCCCGGTGTGTTGTCTGTGGGGGTGCAGCTGAGGGCAGAACCGCCAGACCCTGTGGCCGGCGCCCCCTTCAGATGTCCCTCCGTCTGGTTCCAGGGCAGAGGGAGACAAGGAAAAGTGACATGGCGCTTCCTGAGCTCTCCTTTTCACATGAGCTGGGGTGTCTACAGGGAAAGGGGAGAGACACGGGGGGAGTGTCGGGGGGAGCCTCAGTTCCAAGGCCTATGGGAATCAAAAATGGGCAGCTTGGCCCCAAGAGAGAGATGCTGAGTTCTGAGAGGGCACGGTCCCCCAGAAGTGAAGGATGGGGGCTGGCAAAGAAACCCGCCAAAGACACCCAGCAAAGTGCCGCCCGCAAAACGAGAGCATCGAATGGCAGGACGGGTGATAACACAGAGCCCCTGGGAGCGCAGGAGAGGGACGAACCCCAGTAAGGCCCTCCTCACCGCGGGCTCTCTCCTGGAGGGGCTCCCTACTTTTTCATCTAGAGAATTCTAAGCTATCCCCACGTCCTGCGCGGCGTTTCAGTGATTCTCCGCTCTCTGCTGACCTCTGGTGGGCTTTAGGGGCCCAGGAAAGGCGCCAGAGGCGCAGCCCACCTGCCCCGCGTCTACCTGCCTTCTTCCACGGCCCCCCACCTAGGGGGCTGGGGCACCTGGCCTCCGATATAAACGGGGTGTTGTCTGGAGAATGCTGGCTAAGAGAGGGGTATTGTAGTCATGTTGTTAACTCAAAAAAATATACATTTTTGGTGGGGGGGGTGGCTTTTGCCTCCAGGTAATGGTTTTGATTCAGTCCTTTGACCTTGACCTAGAAGAGACGAGGGGGAAAGGAAGTGTGCAAGAACGGGACGTGGAGGTCCGTTCTGTGGGCAGTGCATCTGAAACACATGACCTCATGGGTTTGCAGCTGTAGCCCGGTGGTTACACCCTCAGTGGTCAGTGGGTTGAACCTGGGTTTCTGGGTTTCTGGGTTGAACCAGTGGGTTTCTGGGTCCACAAGATCAAGACCCATGCCTCAGAAACCCCATGAGGGCAAATCTGCTCTGTACTCGCTGTGAGTTGGAAAGGACTCAGCGGTAGGCTTGGTTGGGTCAGTGTGGCTGAAGGGGAGGGCAGAGGTACAGCAAGGAGAGGAGAGGCAGCCTGTATGTCCTGAGGTCCTGGAAAGTGGCCCCAGGTACAAGCAGACATAGCCTCCCTGAATGTGGACGGGTGGCCTGCCCTTTGGGGGGTGGGCTTGAAGATTCATCACCACAAGAATGACCTCTTACCCCAGTGCATTATGGGTTTGAGACACTGAGAAGTAGAAAGCCATTCGTGAAGGAAAAAAATGGAAACTCATTCTAGAATCCCAGAAAAACCTAAGGGTGGTTCTCCCGGATGATAAAAACAAGGGTTCGGTCCCTGCCTGCCCTTTCTCCTAGTAAAAAAGCACTAAGCACCCCCACCATTCTACCTCTCATCTCCCTGCACCCTCTGGGACTGTTTTCCCATGCCAACTCCTCCAGGAAGCCTCCTTGGATATCCCTGGTGGAAAGTGGACATTTGCTGCTCTGGATCTCTTTCCTAGCCCCTGATTTGGGGGGGGGGGGGGGAAGACAGCAAACCCTCAGTTTTATTTCCTATAAAGAGTCTCCTAGGGATGGGCACTGAGAAATCATCAATTATTTGCAGAAGAGGGCCTGTGCACTCTGCTGTCTTGAGAGATGCTTAAACGGGAGGGGTGTCTGGGTGGGCGGCAGCCCACCTGTTCCACTGAACTTTTCACACCAGACAGTTAAGAGACCACACGAACAGAACAGAACAGCTAACTCAGTCTTCAGAGGCGGGAGGCCGGGGACCAGGAGATAAGTGACTGGGCCAAGGTTCCCGGCGGGGCTGGGTTGTGAGCTTGGAGGTCACACTGATAGTGGGCATTCTTGCCCTGGATAAGGTCTTGAGGGCCACTCGTGACAAGTGAAAAGATGAGTCCTCAGATGCTCATTGCTCAACTGAAAGCCTTTCAAAAATATCCCTGGCCTTGGAGGGGGGCAGCTGTGTCTCTGGGATGGAAGATTAGGGGAGGGGGATGCCGATTTTGGCTTCTGCGCCAGCCAGCCTGAGCCGGCCTTCTCAGCCAGCTTCCCAAGACCAGCAGCCGAGCGCCACCTGCCAGCCGCCTTGGCAGCTGCTTTTCTGATGGTTTCTGCAGGCACTGCCGAGATTACGTTCTCCTGTTTTTCTTTGAAAAAATCATACAGATATACAGTTCCTGCTCAGAAAGACCCCCAGGAGTCCTTCATTTTAAAAAAAATCTCAGAAGAGGGGTCGGAGGAAGACAGAATTTGAGAACTCCTTTGGAGTCTGATTTCTGCTGCTCTGTTTCGGAGGTGTGCAAACCTCTGAGGACAAGGAGGGTGGGGCCCTCTCCAGCCCAGCAGCCCTGGCACCTTCCCGGGGGCCCTCCTGCCTCAATGCCAAGCTCCTCCCTGGCAGACTCCAAGACAAGCACCCCATTTTGAGTCGGCCCCAAGACCTGAGGTCGGACCCAGAGTCTGAGGAGTCCAGGTGTTACGGCCAGAAACAGAGACAGGAAGGGATGCCCCTGCCACCTGTCGTGAAAGTCTCCGGCCGAGATGTCAGGAAGGTTTCGGGATGTGTGTCCCACGACTGAGAACAGGCCTCTCCCCCAAGTGCCCTGTTAGCTCCTGGCCCCCACCCAGGGTTCCCTCCTGTGTCTAGACGAAAACAGAGACCCCTGGCTTTCTCTCAGGTAACCCACCCAACTCAAGGCCCCCCCGCGACCACGGCAGGACCTCAGGACTGCCCTGCAGAGCCGCCACACGCCACACTGACAGTACTCTGAAGAAACACACTGTTGGCTTTCCCCAGTTACTTGGCAAGTGCATGGAATTCCTGACCAGAGCCCCTGGCATGACAGCCCTCTAACCTCAGAGCTGGTGCTCTCGGCGCATGGTCCTAGGTGCCTCTGGGAACAGGGGGCTCCTCTGCCCACTGCTTCCCCCACATTCCTCACCCTAGCCAAGA
The DNA here is from genome assembly GCA_028571685.1 of Heterohyrax brucei. NCBI lineage: Eukaryota > Metazoa > Chordata > Mammalia > Hyracoidea > Procaviidae > Heterohyrax > Heterohyrax brucei. Next base: position 87,333,470 of record CM053156.1, on the reverse strand, counting down.
GTAAACCCCCTAGCCCCCACACTCATAAACCACACCCAAAGAGCCCAGCCACGACTGGATTCCCACTGCTCAACTTTCTAAAGACCTTCCCCTTGGAAAGGGGGGCCCTGCCCGGAGCGTCCATCCGAAAACCCTCCCTGGCCATTGGTTTTGTAAAGCAGAAATCGGCTATTCTGTTCCCCTTTCAAGAGCTAAAAAAGAAGTCACGTAAATGTTTAACTATAAACAGCTAGAGGCAGCCCAGCTTTAAAGGGGTTTCCCCTATAGCCTCCTTGGAAAGACGCGGCACTGGGTTTCGGGCAAAATGTACTAATGGACATTCGGAAAACACGCTTCAGGTGGGGGTTTGAGGGTTCAGCCGGCATGCGGGTGGCGGCGGGGGGGCGCCAGGGGGGTAGCGGCGGGGGGGCGTCAGGGGGTGGCGGGGGGGGCGTCAGGGGGGTGTCGACAGGGTGTCGGCGGGGGAGTGTTGGCAGGGGCTGCCGGCAGGGGGGTGTCAGGGGGGTGACGATAGGGTGTCAGCGGAGCGGGCGGGGTGTCGGCAGGGGCTGCCGGCAGGGGGCGCTGCGCGCAGCGGAACGCGCGGCCATTGCCGCCGCAGGCGAGACGCCACGGAATTTGAATCTCCTGCGTCACATAACGCAGTTCAGAAAACTCCCCATCCATCTCTCACCCTCACCCCGAAATAATCGTAATCTTTGAGCTCTTAAATACATATACGGGGCGGGGTGGGGGCCGGGGGTCTGACTGATTTTCCTGCCCTTCTCAGTTCACCTAAACCCCATAAAACCCAGTGCCCTCCTGACTCTACAGGTCAGAGGAGAACTGCCCCAGGGGGGCTGCCAAGGAGCGCCTGGTGGACTTGAACTGCTGACCCTTTGGCCAGCAGCCAAGCTTTTAACCACTGAACCACCAGGGCTCCAAAATCTCTAAGGGGGGGGAAGCCCTGGTTAAAAGTCCCCTCTCCTCCCTGGTGCTTACTTGGGAGGGATGCTGGTGAGATTCCAGTTCAGGGGGCAGACCACTGTTTGAAATGAAAGCAATAATTTAATCCTATTATAGTTATTCCAGGAGATATCGGTCATAGATGCTTCCTAGGGTTGGAGAAGGGGCGTCAGCAATTATACCCAAAGCCAAGGGCAGCCTCTGGACCAGGAAATGTCCTGAGTTGTTACTTCTCTTGGCAAAAATACATGCTATTTCTAAAAACAGCTGGTTTTACCTTTTCGGGGTCATCATGTGCAGGTCTTTCTTCCAACTCTCTCCCCCCACTGTAATTTCTTGTCTGGAAACACCAGCTCCTAAAGGTCGTGGGTCACCTCCATGCAGAGGGCTGGGACCAGAGAGACCCAGCAAATGCGACCTGCACGGCACACCTGTCCCTAGCGTACAGACGCTACCAACTAAAGGACCCCTCTGTGTTTAGGAAACCTTGGTGGCTAGTGGCTAAGTGCTACATCCTCTCACCAGCAGGTCATCAGTTCACATCTGACAGGCGCCTCTTGGAAACTCTATGGGGCAGTTTTGCTCTGACCCATAGGGTCGCTGTGAGTCGGAATCAGGGGCTTGGGGTTTGGGGTTTTGAGGGGCACAGGCAAAGTGGGGCCCCTGTGGCCCTGGAGCTGATGGGTCGGCAGCAACCCCCTGAGGACTGGCCCATAGGTCTGGGGCGCACCAGGCAGAGCGGGGGTCCCCAGCCTGCTGCCGGACAAAGTGTCAGAGCGGTGGGTGGCGGCCTGTGAGGGTGACGGCCTTGACGCGCTGACCCAGCTTAGGTGAATCCATCTCCTTATTTTACTTCTGGAATAATTCCCTTTTCGAGTCTATTTAAGTCTCCTGGGCTGCTGCCTCTTCTGAGGGTGTGTCGCTGACCTCTTTCCAAGAATGTGGTCACAGAGACGGACATATGCTTTTCTAACGGGTCATTAGTGATTCAAGTCGATGGCCCTTTCTCTGAAGATAGCTTTTAAGGTGGTTGAGTTATGATGTATGATGTCTATCTTCCCCAGAATTGATACTGAAAGTGCCATTGTTACCAATGATATTTAATATAATAATATTAATATTTAATATTATTGGTAATTATACTGAGCAGAAGTTTCTAGCTGGGGGCAATTTTGTCTCCAAGGGACATGGGGCAATGTCTGGGGACAAACTGGCATCCGGTGGGTGGAGAGGTCAGAGACACTGCTAAACACCCCCCAAGACAGAATGTCAGTAGAGCCCTCCCAAAGCCCCCCAACAGACCTGTTGCTGTTGAGTCGATTCCAACTCATAGCAACCCTGTAGGACAGAGTAGAAACCCTCTATAGGGTTTCCAAGGAGCACCTGGTGGATGTGAACCGCTGACCTTCTGGTCAGCCACTGAGCTCTTAGGCAAGCCCTTAACCACTGCACCACCAGGGCCCTGGACAGCTCCTTAAACCTCAGCACACAGCCAACAGGGAGGAGTAATGGCTGATGATGAAGAGCTGCCTTTGGCCAAAGCTTTGGGGCCCATTTCAATCAGGCCTGTGTGCTGGGAGGGGTTTGTGGTGGGAGCAGAGGGGCCCTTCCCCACCCTGTCTGCCTCTCCTAGCCCCTCTCTCTTCCCCATAGAAATGACACCTGTCTTCTACCTTATACCGTCTCACCATCTAGTGGCCACCTGAAATATCAGCCACCTTCTCTATCTCTGGCCTTCCTAGAAAATTCATATTAGCGGAGTGGGTGGCTAGAAGGACCCCCGAATGACACATAAGATTTTTTTTAATAAGCTAATTAAGCAAAGTGGAGCTATAAGGAATTAAGCATTGGTAGTGGATATAAGGAATTAAGATGTACACCTATAGGATTTCAGATGCCTATCCCACGTCTTCAAAACAAAACACCATGGGGGCATAACAAGTGAGGTTCAACTTTTTCATCAAAGAGGACCCCACAGGACTTTTACTGAAATCCTTAGAAGACTTGGGAGTCATCCAATATAACCCTAAGTAGGGAAACAGGATTTATTTAGAATGATTTGATCACGGGGCCCAGCCATTGAAGCAGCTAGATCCTTCCTAAATTACCCCCATCTATTCCTGGCTCCTTGGTTTTGTTTTTCAGTGGGACCAACGAGCTCATGCTATGGCTAAGAAAACTGACCCCATGCCTATGGGCCTCAGGCCTGAAGAGTTGGGATGGACGCGACCTGAAAGGCAGAGCACCCCTTTCCTCTGTCGGACCCCGGGCCAAGTGGCCTTCTGGAAGCCTGCCCCATAAGGCCATTTCCTGTATCACTGTAAGCCTTGTTCCTTCTTTTCAAAACTCTTGCTGTGTCACACTTACCTCCGGTGGGCTCCCTGTGAAATATTTTCAGATTAGCAATCAGTTTGATGAAAGACAGAATGGTTCAAATAGGGGAGAGGAGGTGTGGTTGTTCTGACTGACAGGGAGATGCCCAAACTGGAGAAAGGGACGGTGTGTCCTCTGCCAGACACTGGCCCCCCAAAAGCCCAGCCTTGACTATTGGAGAGGAGTGGGACACAGGCTTTCCTTCCCATTACCAACCCATCAAGAGAAGTTGCAAGTCCTCTGTCCTCCACACGAGACGTGTGTGACAATGTCTGAAACACTCAGTGATTCATAATAAATTTGGGATTGGGTAACAACTTAGAGTATCTTTTTATCTCACTCCTCTTCCCACATTGAACCATTATAAAATATGCAGTGAGATTCCATGTGGAAGCTCTGTGGGCAGAGCTCCGTGAGTCAAAACACACAGGAATTCTCCTGAGGCTTCCCAGACCCCTCTGCAGTGCAATTTGGGATCTGACAGTGGAGATATGCTAACCATCCCCGCCTGTCACAACAAGTCACCTCCCTTCCTTCCCTGGTGACTTCTTGCATATGTAACCTGTAAAGCTGTGCTCAGCACCCCCACCCTGGAAGGCATGTGCCCTGGGTTCTCCCCATCTGGGCATCTCCCCTGAATTGGCAGTGTGAGTGAGCATTAAAAGTCAAACAGAGCTTTCCTGCGTCGTTCCCTACCTTGTTTTGGAAGGGCTCTTCCTCTTCAGTTCCTGCCGGGATGCCTGGCCTCACCGTCTGGCTATTGGGAAGGAAACTCAAGAGAACGGCTTCTGTGAGTGTCATAACCACAGAGGAGTCGGCGCAAGCACGGCACGGGATTGACTTATAGGAAGCCATAAAGCCAGGGGTGGGGTGGGAGGGTGGGGGACACAGGTAGGGGTGACGGGGACACACCTCAGGACAAGTGAAGAAGAGTTCGGCAGCCCTGTCTCCCCCCTGGGAGTGACTTAGCACAATTGTAAATCTGGCAAGGGGTGTTGTCTGCTGCTGGGTTTCATCTCTACACAGACATGTTCTGAGAGTGTACTCTGGGGCTCAGAGACAGAACAGGGCACTATGGTCTGCTGGCACTGAGACGTCAGTGGTTTCAGAAGGAAAAAAGAGAAAAATCATACAATGTACTCAGAGCAGGGAGAGAAAAGCCCAGAAGTAAAGTTCAAATAATGATAGCTACCACTTTTTTGCATGATTTGTTTTTTTAACCTATGATAAGGTTAAAACCTGGCCTCGCCCCTACTTGTGTGTGCCAGGCACTGGGCTAAGAACGCAGTGAAATTTCCAGCACGAAACCCCACTTCTAGCATCTGACCTTCATTTTAGATTAATAAAAAACCACACCTCATCCTTGGATTCTTCTAGAAACATTCACCCCCCACAGACCTCCCACACTGCCAGTTGGGGCCTGTGGTTCCCACTAAGCCATCACCAGAGTGTGGGTTCCGACTGAGTGGCCATTTAGGACAGGCTAGGACTCAGTGCCCCACAGAGTTCCCAAGGAGTGGTTGGTGGATTTGAACTGCCAGCCTTTGGGTTGGCAGCCGAGGTCCTGACCACTGTGCCACCAGGGGTTCTCACTGGTCACCCTCAACTTCATAAAGGCCACTTAGGACTGGCTGTTTCCCTAGCCAGATTCCTACTGGGGGACCCAGGCCAGGGTCCTGACTCCCTGAAGATGGCATGGCCCTAACCTAATCTGGGGTGACCACAGGCTGGGACAGGAATTGAGTGGAAACAGGGACCCCACTCAACCTGACTGGATGCAATCCATTAAGTGGGTGGCCGCAGGGCTGCAGTATCAAGGGCCCTGTTCCTAGGAGGCCCATGGGGTTTGGAGATGGTTGCTCTCGGAGCCCCTGTTTTAACTAGATCGTGGGAACCTTGTCTCATCTATTTTCTCCCCTTTCTGTTCTGAAACTAGGATTCTTCCTGAGAAAGCTGATTTTAAAATGGGCAAAAGGCAGGCTAACTGCACGGGTGGATGGAAACCTTCAGGGGGGGCAGGGCCGGATGCGGGGAAAAGCACAGGTTTTTAAAAATAAAAAAGTTTTGGGGACCAATTTTTACTCATTATTTACATGCCCACCCCTGCCCCCCAGTGACTTTAGTTTGCAGCATGACAGGAATTCTGATTTGGCTGAGGGTGGGAGGTAAGTCTTCGGTGGGGCTTTCTACTCTCGAGGCAGAGAAGGAAGAACGTATCAGGCATCAGGGGATTTCAAAAGCTGATTTCTTTTTTTGCCGAATGCCAATCTTCTCAGGTACAAGTCCAAGGTATTTAGGGGGCCCGGTGATTAAGAGCTTGGCTGCTGATCAAAAGGTCAGCAGTTCGAATCCAGCAGGCACTCCTTGGAAACCCCATGGGGCAGTTCTGTCCTGTCTACAAGGTTGCTGTGAGTCTGAATCGACTCCATGGCAACAGGTTTGGTTTCAGTTTGAGCTCCTCCACTCTCACTAAACGGGAATTTGCCTTGTAGCATAAACAAGGAAGCCTTTAAAAATATAATCACTATGAAAAATAGTGGGCAAGAGGTATCATACCAGGATCATCTGACCGAGGCCAGGATTCTAAACAGTCTGTCACCTCCCAATACTAAAAATACAGAGGGACTAAGCCAAAAAAAAAAGAAAGAAAGAAAGAAAAAGAAAAGGTAAAAAGAAAGAAGAATAAATAAAACCTCCAAACTATCATTATTCTTATTATCTTTACTGGAAACCAGTGTAAGGAGAAGCTGCACAGCCTGCTCGAGAAAACCACTGGAAGATTTTTAAAAAGGCTTTAAAGAAAACATGCATTAAAAAAAATAAAATCAAAGCCCAATAAACAAGCTGATGGTGCAGTGCCGGCAGACAGGAATGAGCAAATGTGGGGACAGAATACCACCACAGTCATGAGTGGTGTCCCAGAAGCAAAGGGCTCCGGTTTCCCATACACTCTGTGGACACTTATAACCGGGGATGAGTGGGGGGGACATTCAGAGAGCAGAAGACCCCGGGTACCTTTATTCCTACAAGGGATTCTGAGAGCACACAGCACACTGTCAATCACCATGCAAGAATTCATCCAAAGAACACGGTATCACTTACAGGCACCTTTTGTTGCAAGCATTATTTTTTCTGAATTAGAAAACCTAAGACTCTGTCACCCACCTTGACATCTTTGAGTAAAAATCCCTGATATTAAATCTCGGAGCTTTGTGCTTATTTGGTCATGCAATGGAGTCCTACAACATTTTTAAGGGCCACCGCTGTTTCAAAGAGCAACTGTGACAAGAAGAGCTTTTAAAGATGTGAAACCGAACCAGCTCTTTCTATCACTGTTATTACCGATGACTGATGACACCACTAATAAGGAGTTACTGAAAAAGGGATGGGCCCCAATTTGCTCTGCAAATACCTGTTTCCCGTGGTATGTACAAGGAGGCTAAATTATGAAAACAAATCCACCTCCATGGGGAAAAACAATTTTTTTTTTTTTGAGAGAGAGAAATCAGTGGGAAACTGGTATTTTATAAAGCAGGGCAGAATTTTGGCCTTGAAAAAGCATGCAATACTACCGGGAGAAAAAAAAAAAGGAAGGATAATAAAGCCCCTTAACTCAAAACCTGCGTGGCCAGAGGGGCTGTCCCCGCCCCCGCCGGCTGCCTGCCGGCTCGGTGGGCTGCCTTCTGAGCAGAGCAACATGGCCGCGTGGAAAGGACGACAACAGCAAAGGAGAAGAAGCACTCCTGGAAGACGGGAGGCTAGGTATCACGGCTGCACTTGGCTGCGTCAATAAATTATTGTATAATTAATGGCGAATTCACTGTATAAAGAAAGTGTCCAGGCAGCACGGCCACCATCACCCGCAGCATTTGCCGGCATAATTTTGCTTACAGCAGCCGAGACCAAGAAACTCGGGTCTGGCAGCCCCCTGTGAGTCTTCAGAAGCAAGCAGGGAATCTCACAGCCCCAAGAAGCTTTCCCAAAAACCTGTTTCAGGCCCTAGAATGATTTCAAAAGGCAAGGGAAATATGAAAATAGTCTATTAGGATGAGGATGAGTCTGAAAAAGGCTGCAAGCCTTTCAGAGATTTTAGAATCTGATGCTATTCATTTATACCTTGTGATATGTTTTTTTGTTTTCCTTTTAAAAATTCTCTATCGTAGGACTATACAGTCTGGCCAGTACAATGGAGGGGACACACACACACACGCACACAGAAGCAACACATTTTCAAAGCAACAGATGAGTGTGCTTGTCACAAATTAGGACCCGCATCACACAGGCCAGCCGTGTGATTGCATGTTTGGTGGAGGCCGTGGATGGATGCCTTGTTTGATCCGTGGAGACCAGACCCTCAGCGTCGGCCTCACCCTCACTGTGGGTAGCGCCTCCTTTCTGCCCCCCTCTACCCCTGCCCTGTGCCATACGTCCTTCAGACCCAGATGGGGGACTCCTCTGGCCCCTTAGGCAATACAAAGCCGGGTCACAAAGCCAAGGTGATGCGGTCTGTGCCAGCTGAGGCCGACGCTTCCCAGCCTGTTCTCGAGCTAAGCTGCATCACCCGAAAGGCGGCCCCTCAGGAGCCCTGCCAGAATAACGGCAGTGTGACCCTGGCAAATTTCCTTCGGTGAAGCTTTCTGTTTTCCCCTGGATGTACAAGGAGAACAAGGCAAATCCTAGCAGCCTGAGACTCGGCTGCAGGGGTGGGCAGTTACTGCAGTACCTGTGCCTCGGCACTGCAGGGTCTGCTCGGCTCTCCCGGAGCAGAGAATGCCGCTCCGGGAGACCTCAGTGGGGGTCTGCCGGGAAACTTCTGTCACATAAACAAGGCCCCTGAGGCCCCTGCATGGAACGGATGCTGCCCAAGAGGACTGAGGGCACATGGCCAGTTGGGTCTCCTGTCTGTACCCCGTTGTCCCCCCCATTCCTCCCTGTCTCCTTCACAGGTCTGTTTCCCCGAGCTCTGCTTGGAATACTGAAATGGGGCTGTACTAACAAAAGCAGCTGTCTGCAGGGAGAATTGTGCATCTCTCTCACCTAAGGCTCTGTGGCTTTAGCGCAGGTGGGGCACCGGAGATTTGAAGCTATCTCCCCTTTGTATGTTTTTGGGGGGCCATGAGCAAGTCCTTATTTTCTCTGGAGGGCATAAATGAAAAGGTAATCACATTTAAAAAAACATGGTTTGTGGAAGACACATCTCACGACAGCACACAGTTAGGTCAATAACATCATTAATAAGAAGCCATCACACATTATCAAATATTTAACAAAGAAATGGACCACGGTCTAAGACACGGTGATCTCATAATCCCTTGTCAGGTTCTTTAAAAGAATTAGAGACATTCGGATTGTGGACCTTCACTGCAGAATTTGTCCCCGAAGCCCTAGACTCAGACCACTGCTAAACACTGCCGCTCATGAACAGAGGCCAACAAACAGTTAAGGCCCTGCTCTGAGAGGAGGGGGTCGGGGATAAGCCAGCCAGAAGGGAGACTCTCAGTGGGTGAGGGAGAGGGTCTGGGGAGGGGAGGGACGAGGGGGGATAGCGGGGAGAGGGAGGGGGGCGCCAACGGCAGTCTTTTCAGAATGTGATTCTTTCCCCTTAAATCACAACTGCTTTTTACATTTTTTGATTCAAAGCCGAGAAGCAAAGGGCTTACCTTTGTGCCTCTTGGCCCCCAGCTAAAGCTGCTGGAGAAAAACTCAAGGGACATATTTCACAAGTCATATTTACAGTGGTACCACAGTCTCTCAGCACGCCTAAGATATACTCTGAGAATTTTTTTTTCTCCAAATTGCATTTTATTTTCACTGCATCTGAAGCACGTGGATGGGATTGCACACCCAACCCAACACCCTCCACCCCTTTTAAAACCCAGCCCTTCTTCCTATACTGACTGTAAAAGGGCAAATGATTGGCTTACCTCGTGATATTCCCTGGGAAAAAAAAAAACCCATCTTACATTTTTTAAACACAGCCACGCCCAGCCCTGGCCCCAGCCCAGCGTGGGGTCAGGTCCAGGCTCTCGGGCAGGGCTGGAGCGCTTTTTTCTCCCCTTCGCCCTCTGTCCCCCACCAGGTGAGCCGAGCGTCTGCAGAGCGCCCGACCTACGTGCGGCCGCCAACGCCGCACATACCTGCGCGTCTTTTTTTCCACCTTAAAGGCGGCAGAGTTGGGCGAACGAACGAGAAGCGAGGACAATACTTGGCGCCAAGGGAAAAAGAGAGAGAGAAAAAAAAACAGGTTATGGAAGGCCGTGGGCAGCGGCCCCTGCCTTGGGGCCACGGCCGGGCACCTCGCTGAGGCGTCCGGCCGCCGTGCCAGCTGCCGAGCAGGCTGCCACCCGGAGGGCGCCGGCACGCAAAGTTGCCAGGCACCCAGCACAGAAAGCCTGCGCCCCAGACCAAGGGCGCAGACGGCGGACACTCAGGACAGGGGGCTGGGGGACACTTGAGCGTATCATGCACAGGCGCACACAAAAATGAACACCACCACTGCACGGCAACGACACAAGCTGTCCGAGTTCAAGCGGCCGGGCGAGGCGGGGCGCTCCTTCTCAACGAACCCAGCCACCGCACCCCGGCCACAACGCCGGGGGGAGCCCCGGGTCCCTCCCCAGCCGGTCCTGGCTCACCTGAAGCCCACCCCTCGCCTGCCACCCGTTTGTCCTACTGGCCGCCACCCCCCCGGGGCTCCGGGGCAGCTTACAGTGCGGGCGCTGGCTTGTCCAGCCGGAAACGACCCTCAATGTCGCTCTGCGCCACTTTTTTTTTTCCCCCCGGAGGGCATACACTGGGCCACCCAAGACCGCGGGCCCCTCCCGTGTGCCGGGCAAAGTTAGGGCCCCTGGCTGGAAGTTCTTGGCAGGCGCTCCTGCCTTTGCCCGGGCCCTCCTCAAGCCGCGGGTCCTGCGCCCCACCAGGCCGCCCTGCCACCCTCCCGGGCCGCCGGCGACTCCGCTCGCGGGCAGAGCCGCCGCATTACCTAGAAGCAGCAGGCGGTGTGTGCACATGTACCCGGTCCTGTCGCCGTGGAGCTGCTTCTCGATGAGCTTGCTGCGCTGCCTCTCCGCGCGCTTCTGAACACGTTTCTCCAGGGCATCTTTGCGCTTCTGGCGCTTCTTCTCCTCCTGAGACAGCTTCTTGATCTGGGCGACTTGCGCGGCGCAGGATCGGGGGCTCCGGGAGCGCCCTCCGAGGCGGCCTCCGAGTGCCCGCACCAGGAAGTTGCGGAGCACGCTCTGGTGCAGCTGGCGGCGGCGGCGGCGGCGGCCACGCAGGCACCGACCCAAGAAGAAGCAGCCGGGGGTCTCCTCGGACTCGTCGCTGCTCTCGTCGCTGCTGTCATAGGCTTGGCCGTGGCGGCCGCGGCTGTGGCCGCGCTCTGCCTTGAGCTGCCGGGCTGCTGCACGCGGAGGCACCGGAGTAGGAAGGTCGGCCACCTGGATCTCCGGGCTGGGGGGCCGGAGGCGCTGCACCTGGGGACGCATTCCGCCTGCAGCTGCGGCTGGGATCGGGCTGCGGGCGCGTGCCCAGGTGGCAGGAGTGGCCCGGGCAGCGGCGGCTGTGCCAGGCATGGCTCGGGCAGCGGCAGCGGCAGGCACGGCCCGGACAGGGGCAGTGGCGGTGACAGTGCCAGCGGCGGCACGGGTGGCCCCAGCGGCGGCGCGGACAGTGGTGGCCCCAGTGGCGGTGCGGATTGCGCCGGCGGCAGCCCGGATAGTGGGAGCTCCAGCGGCTCGGATGGCGGTGGCCCCAGTGGCGACGTGGACAGTGGTGGCCCCAGCGGTGGTCCCAGCGGTGGTCGCAGCAGTGGCGTGGACAGTGGTGGCGCTAGCGGTGGCCCCAGCTTCGGCACCGACAGCGGTGGCCCCAGCGGCGGCAGGAACATCGGTGGCCCCAGCGGCGGCAGCGGCTTTTTCTTCTCCGGCAGAAGGGACGTTGCCTCCCTCGGGGCCGGGGGCTGCAGACCCTCCTTCCATTTCCATAGGGGCTCCCTCTGCTGGGGGTCTCTCTTCTGCTTGCTGTGCCTCGTCGGGGGCTCGGGGGACCTCGATGGGCGGTCCATCAAGCTCGGCCGGGGGGCTGTCCACGCTGACGGGAGCGTCATGGACTCCGTCGGGGGCGCTATCCATCTTGACTGGGGGTCGGGTGATCTCCATCGGGGGGCTGGCACCTCCCAAGCCAGGAAGCACTCTGGCAGCTTCTCCGGATGCGTCAGGGGCTTCGGGGACCCCAAGGGGGGGTGGGTCCGCGCCGGAAGCGACGAGGACCTCACCCGGTGCCTCGGCTGCTGTGGACTTGCCGTCTCCGTCGTCAGGCTCAGAGCCGGCTGGGGGGCCCCCAGGGGGTGGGCTGTCGCCTCCAGAGGCGGCTCCGTGGAGATCAAATGGCTCAGCCTCCTCACGGGGAGGGCTGTAGCCTCCGAAGCCAGGGCTGGGGGGCTTGAGGGCTCCAGGCTGCTCAGGGGGTGCACTGGGGGCCCCCAAACTTGGGCTTTCCGGAGCGAGGGCTCCGAGTTGCTCGGGAGCTGGGCTGACGTCTCCCTGGCCAGGCTGCTGTGCCTCAAATGGCATGGCTTCCTCTGGTGGGGGGCTGTAGCATTCCAGGCTGGCCCTGGCTTCCTCGAGAGCTCCTGGCTCCACAGCTGCCGAGGCTGCAGCTCCGAGCCCTGCACCACCCCCAGGCTGGGGTCGCGGCTGCCCCAGGACCGGCCAGAAACCTCCTGAGCTGGGCTCCTTGATCTCGAAAGGCATAGATTCCTCAGGAGGTGGGCTGGAGCCCCCCCGGCCTCCATCTCCCTCAACGGACTGCTCGAGGTCCTGGGACGAGGGCTGGGGGACCTCTGCAGACCCCTGGGCCTCATGGTCAGCCTCGGGGGGGACAGGCTCCCCGACAGGCGGTGGGGTCTCCACCTCTTCGGCTGGGCCAGGCCCAGCACCGGGGGCAGCTGCCCCTGGGGCCTCCATCGGTGGCTGCTGGGGCTGTCCCCCAAGCTCAGGGGGGGTATGGCGTTGTCCTGACATATTATTGCCGTCGAGGCAGTTGCGCATGCCCATAACACGGTGGCGGTTTCTGATAATAATTTTGGGGCCCCGTAGGACGGAGCACCCAACCGAACTAGGGTGAAAAAAAAATTTGGAAAAAAATCAAGGTAGCCCCTGGGGGGGTTCTCCAACCTCACAGTCCAACCTCTGAGCCCTGGCTGTTCAGAGCCTCAAGACCCAGGCAGGTGCAGGAGCAGGTCTGCCGCTGTCGGTGCCGCCGCGGCGCTTCCCCGCCACGCTCTATCGCCCCAGGCGGCCACCCGGCTCTCCCCCCTCGTCTCTTCTAGCACCCCCCCGCGGTCTCAGCGGCCACCCAGCCCCGCAGGGCGGGGCTCAAGGAGCGCGCCGATTCGGCTCGATGCCCGCCCGCAGTACCGTCTCGCCGCCGCCAGGGGATGCTGGTCGGAGGGCCAGGCAGTCTTCCGGAGCCGGCTGGAGGCGCCCGCGGAGCCGGGGTTTGGGTAGGGGGCCGGAGAGCGCAGCCTCGCAGGGACGTCTCAGCTCCTGCCTCTGCGCTCCCGGACTGGCTGGGAGTCCTCCTCCTGCCGCCGCTCTCTAGCTCTCTCGGCCAGAGAGAGAGCGAGCTGCCTGCGTTGCAGCCCACGTGATGCAAGACGTGGGCCCCGGGCTGGCGGAGCGCAGGAGCTGAAACCCTCCCTCCCGGACCCAACGACTCCTCTCCGGTGGGAGGGGGGACTGCGGGAAGCTTCCATCACCCCAGATACCCCCGAAACCCGTCTGCCGCAGCCCCCCGGCCCCGCCAGCCCGGATTCAAAACGGCTCTATTTTTTCAAGCGCAAGGCTTCGGGCAGCGGGGAAGGTGGGCACGGATATGCTGCGCAACGATGCGACAGGTGGTCGTGAGCCCACCGCGGGGGCGGGGGGAGGGGGGAGGAGGGGGGGAGAGGGGGGGAGAGGCCGAGAGGAGGCAGCGGCGAGGAGCTGCTGCTGCGAGCTGGCATTTTTAAAACGTCGTAGGGCACTTTTCTGATTGCTTCTGTTTACCGCTTGCCGAGGCTGGTTTTCACAAAGCATTTCAATGTCCCCCGTGCCCCCCCACATACTGAGGGTCTCTGTAGTGGTCTAGGGCAGTGCCGGCAGGGGTCTCTGCCCCCACCCCCCGTTTCTGCGTACCGTGATGCAGCGGAATATGAGGGTCTCAGGTGCGCGTCGCTGAGACCCGGTTAAAATCCCCAGACATCGCCGCCGCGGCACCAACCCAGGAGGCACCAAGCACGCAGGAAGACCCCCCCCACCCCCCCCACCCCCGTGAAACGCAGGCCTCAGATTTTCGCTAATTCTACCATTTTGGGAAAGAAAGAAAGGAGATATGGGTTGGGGTTTAAGGGCAGTCTGGAGTGGTCTTAGCCTGGACCTTGTGCGCACTGGCGCCAGATCCCATCCACTGCGTGTGCTGCGCCCGCAGAGGCGCGCAGATCTTTTACTGGGGTGCTGGCTGCAGGACCTGTCAGCCCCTCCAATCCCCTGTAACCCCCCTCCAACTTCCTGCCAGCCTGTCTCTTGCTACGGGTCTCCCGGGCTGGTCGTTTTACTTTTCTATGGCTAGAGAGCCCGCTTAGGTGGCACCAAGCCCGGCCACAAACTCAGTAGCGCAAGCTGCGCTCCCGTTGCCAAAGCGCACGATGGGTTCCGTGTGGGCACAGGGAAATATACCACCTGAGTGGGCTCAGCACCGGCACACATACTGGGCTAGGGCTGCCGGCGTCGCAGGGATTTGAATCCGTGGCGCAAATTGTTACTCGCCGGTCACGTAAAGCCCCGCCAGCGGGTATCAGAGCGGTTTCACCGGCGGGCGACACGGAGTGCGAACCAACTTTAAGGGCAGAGCAGCTTGGCTGTGGTTGTTGGGGGGGGGACAGAGGGGTCACCTGGTCTGGTTAACCAGGGCAGAGGGATGGCCGGATGACTGGTAACAGGATGGGCTACGCAATAGGGTGCACCACTGGGTTCGTTGTATCCACGAGCCACGGCAGGCGAACCACAGCGCGGTCCCATCCTGTTAAGTATGATGTATGTACCCTTCTAAGAGCGAAGGTACCACGGCCGCATGCATCAGTGCACCCCACTCGCCGCATCCACCACCCACCAACCACGTGACTGGAAGGGTGGACGAAAGTTCACCAAGTCGGACACCTGAGTAACGTTCGGGGGTCCCCAAGGACGCGTCCACTCCGCCTTATGGGTGTACACACTTCCAAGTGCCATCACTGAACTTTGGTTCAAACTTTGGCCAATTACCTCAACATGCAACGCCTTAACCACTTGGGCAGCCACTGCAGAGGTCACCCAGGTCCCAATGGCCAACGCTCTCCCCCTGCGACCCCAGCGCCGGGTCAGCCATTGGGCTGGGGTCACGCCAATCAAGGTTGCCTGGCGAATAAGCAGGGGGCCTCGGACCGGAAACCGGATATGAGGGGGAGGTCCAACAGGGGGCGCCGCGTTGGAACGCCCCAAGAAGTTGGCCTGCTGGGGTGGCAGGCAGGCGCTGGTGGTTGGGCGGGTACATGGCGGCTAGACCCGAGACGCCACGAGGCCGCCTGGCACCTTGGGGTCACTGTCTCTGATTCCACAGGTCATAAGAGAATGGGTGGGGAGGTCAGGGGCCCCAGGGGCCAACCCTTGGTCACCCAGATGACGGGGGGCGAGCTTCTCCAACACTAGAGGCCGCCGCTGGGGCGAGGGCAGGAGGGTGAAGATTCTCGGGCCTTGAAGTTGGGGGCCAGGAGCCTGACACCGACACAGTGCCGCAGCCCAGAGGGATGAGGAGTTGAGGCCCCGGGGGCTGAGATCCGCAGCGGTGGAAGGTCAGTAGACGCCGGGGTTGGAGCGTCCGCTGCCCCTGGGAACCTCCTGGCAGCTTGCTCCCAGATGGTCTCCGCTCAGCGTACCCCACTTGGGTCGGCACAAACTTGGGATCTCTTTCCCAAGGTGCCGCCCATCGAGGGTGGGTTACTGAGCCTCTTTGTTCAGCATGCCCAGGGGCCTGTGGGCCCTCTTTGTCCAGTACCCTTTGGGGTTAACTTGAGTCTTTGCCACGGGAGCCTATTTTCAAGCCAGGTGGGGGTGGGGGGGAGGGAAACATGGATTGGGCTGCTCCCAGTCCTTTCTCCCAAAGAGTAGAGCAACAGGAAAAGGAGAGAAGTGATCGCCAGTTGCGGGACCCTGGGAGTCTTCATGGAGGAAGCCGCGTTCTCAGTGGGGCCCCATGGAGAAGAGCCATCTTGGCTGTGAAGGGCAGTGGGAGGAGGTTGAGCCTACCGGGGACAAAGGACCCAGGGGCAGGACACGCGGACGCGGCCCGGTTGGATGCGGGCCATCTTAGCTGGCCTTTGGAGCAGCGACAGAGAGGAGAGAATGGGATGGGGTTTGTGAGGAAGCCAAGGCTGACCGGGCAGGGAGGTCAGAAATGGAGAAAGCGCTCCAAGTTTCTTTTGTACTACAAAGGGCTGCTTTGAGCCCAGTTTTAGGAACAATTGAGGTAGCCCTGCTGAAGAGAACAGGGAAAGGAACAAGGGGTGATGTATATAAAAAGGGGGGGCTGGTGGGAACCTTCCCTGGAGTGGCCTAGGTGTGGTGAAAGGGGCAGGAAAGCAGAGTGAGCGGACTCGAGGGATCTCAAAGAACCAGGCAGTACTTATGGGACAAGGGTGCAAGGGGGAGGGCAAAGACTGACGCCTGAATGGCAGGACCCTGGGGGGAGACAGGGAGTGGGGGTGGGAGGGGTGCCTGAGGTCCTTTAGTTCTAGACAGGGCAGCTGGGAAGGCAGGGCGATGGGCTGGCTGTTGGCAGTCTTCAGAGCTCATTATTTGGGAAGGTGGGTCTGAAAGGGAGAAGAAAGACCCTCAATACATGTGAACGCTCATTCTTGTTGGGAGATAAAATTACTGGGTACGATCAACCTGTCCACGGGGGAAATCTGTCTGCTGATAGACTCTCAAACAGAGCAGAATGGGAGGCAACGGAGAGAAACAGGAGAGATGAGAAACGGGGGGAGCGGTACAGGAGAGAGCAGCAGAGAGCAGCGGCTGCAGGGAGGGGGCTGGCGGGAGCTCACCGGGGGGCTTCCGAGCGAGTCAGCAGGTGGAATCCAGATGGGGGGGGTCTCAGCCTCTGTGCTGCTGCCATCTGGGCTGGGGACGCCGGCTGTGGCGACTGCTGTCTGCACTGTGGCAGGGATGCTGAGCCGCATCCCTGGCCTCTACCCACTAGATGCCAGTAGCATCCCCTTAGTCGGAGCAACCCAAACCGTTTCCAGATGGTGCCAGGGGCACTGTGAGTCAGGGGGCTGCTGCTGGCCAGGAGCTGATGCTGCAGCCTAGGAAGGGACCACCCTTCCCAGGCAAAGGAGGGCCAGGGGGAAGGCACCCCAGGATCTAGTAACCCCACTGTTCCCCTTTCTTTCTGCTCTTGTTGATTTTTGCAGTGACTGCCTACCAGAAGCTGAAAACCCCAAATCTCTTGGGTGAGTGGGGTTCAGAGTGCAGTGCCCCCAACAGATCAACAGTGGGGTTCCACCCCAGACCCTGAGGGATGGCCAGATGTGTGAGCAGGTGGGTGACCCAGCCACAGGGACCTGCAAAGCCCAGCATGGTAAGAGCTGTAGAAGCAGCTGAGGGGTGACGGGGTTCACCTGGTGGTCTGGGCTGTGCCCAGATGGGCAGCCTTGCCCAGGTCCCAGGCCCGTGAGGGGCGTAGTTTTCAAAATCCACTGTTAGGGTTCTGTAAGTACCTTGAACATCAGATGTTTTCCAGTTGTAGCTGGATTTCCATCCGGAGAGGCTGCAGATGGAGGAGGAAGGGAGCCAGAATGAGGAAGGAGGGTCAGCTGTGAGGGGGAGGGCGTAGACAGGCAAGCTGAGGGGCCCTGACGGTGGGTGAGGGGCGGTGAGGGGATGCTGTGTGCCAGGGTCTGGGCCCTTGTCCCAGAGTGAGGGGCTGGAACAGGATGGCATGTCAGCTGAGAGGAGGGACGCACTGGCCCTCAAGCCTGGATGCTGGCCTCCGGAAAATGGCTTATACCTGACTGCTTAGAAGCGATGGGTTTTTCTGTGTTTTTCTACCCTTCCTGAGTCAAAGAGAGAATGGGAAATGCAGTTTCTGGTCTTCTGTGTTTCTGACGACAGTCTGCCTGTCACCCAGATGATCCGGAAACCACAGGTAGCAGATCAGCTTGTGGTAAACAAGTCACCCCAAACAGAAAGAGCTCCCTTTTTCACAGCTGACCATCAGACCATGCCACTTACACCTGCAGGGGTGAAGCCCACTCCTCAGTGGCCCCGGACGTCCAACACACTGTCTTGCTGACACTCTGCCCTCCACCACGACAGCACACACGATAATCAACAAGTGATTGTATTCCTCCTTACATCTTGGGATTCTTGCTCACTGCCAAAATCACAAGGTACATCCGCATTTTAAGTAGCTGCTTGAAACGGTCTTAATTCATCCCTGTATCCTAGAGACAGCAGAGTGGGAGGGGGTCCCTGGAGAGGGAGGGGAGGGAGGCAGGGCGGAGGGGAGGAAGGGAGGAGGGCACAGAGACCAGGAAAAACAGTCTTTGAGGCGTTGGTTTCCTCTGCCCTGGCAGCGCGGGGGCCTCTGCATGGCCCCCTGTGCTGGGAGCCTTGTCATTCAGGGAGTTTCAGATGAGGAGCAGGCAGAAGCAGAAAGGAGAGGATGCAGGAGAGAGAACAGAGCCGACCGTTAAACCTCCTAGCCTCCCAGTGACAAATGGCTTCTGA
The DNA here is from genome assembly GCA_028571685.1 of Heterohyrax brucei. NCBI lineage: Eukaryota > Metazoa > Chordata > Mammalia > Hyracoidea > Procaviidae > Heterohyrax > Heterohyrax brucei. The sequence continues at coordinate 87,315,342 of CM053156.1, read as the reverse complement.
GTGCTGACTGAGGAGCAATACGGCTCTGAAGCTGTTCTATTAATTACTGTTCAATTAGGACGCGCGGCTCCGTCCTCTGCCTCCCAGCGTCTCGGTGCCAGCCAGGGCTGGTGGAGACAGCAGCAGCCTGCCGTTCTGCAGGAGGGGCTGCGTGACCAGGCTGTTGCCGGCAGACGCCAGCGACGAGAAAGAGGCTGCCACCCGAGGCGGCGAGAGCCAGGGCTAGGTGCTGAGGCAGGGCCAAGGCTCAGAGCAGGGGCCTGGGGCTGGTGGGGGATGCCATCTGCCCAGAGACCCCGAGCTCACAGTCACCCCCCCTGGAGCTGACACCCCTCCCTTCAGCCCCTTTCTTGAAAGGGTTGCCACCTCCTGCTTTCATCAGGTGTCCCTGCCACCCGGTGGCCTGTTGTCTGCAGATCCGGGGTGTGAGATGACTTGCCGGGGTGGGGGGGCAGTAGGTGCCCATTGCAGGGATGGCGAGCAGCACAAACAGCCCAATCAGAAGGGGGACTCAGACGGACACGGGCGTGGGGGCTGGGAGGGGGCCTCAGAGAGGGGGCCTCAGAGAGGGGGCCTCAGAAGATAAATTTGGCTTTGGGGGGCCCTGATTTGAGAATTTCTGTAATTTAGGGTAATTCCAGGGACCGAAGGAGGTTCTGGGCATCAGGGTTTGAACTGAAGGGCGAGGTCGGCTGCACCCACTGAGCAGCACAGCCGCAGTCACCCAGTGTGTTCTCCTAGCTAATCTAATGGAGGCAGCAACGGAAAGCAGCTGTGCTGGGGCTGGGGTGGGAGGGTAGGGAGGTGGGGGGCATATTTTCCAGTAAGCCCTCCATCTGTGGCCTCTCCCCTCCCCCAGCACCGCTCCAGTTTCAGGGCAGGGTGGGCAGGTCCCCCCAAAGCAGCCTTTCTCTGCCCTGAAATCCCAGGTTTGGGATCTGGACCCTTAAGTAGGCTGTGTGGGATTTTCAGCTGTTCTGTTTGGGCTGGAGCAGTTGAGGGGCGCTGGCAGGAAAGCATGCCATGTCATGTGCTCTTGTTGGATGAGGAGTCTGTGAGGGACTCTGAGGTCCCTCCAGTGACCCTGCCGCGCCAGCACTGACTGTCACAGAAGCTGTCTGTCACCTGTGTCCCTGTCCCCCCGACCCTGCTGTCTACGGCACAGCCCTTGGGGTATCTGAGAAGGCCTCAAGCCTCTCCGAGGCCTGGTCTCCCCAGCCTTCTCCTCCTGCAGACTTCTCTCCTCAACCATCTCCTGGCTTAGTGTTGCTCGCATCTGGGAATCTTCCAGAAGGTTCTGTCCTTTGGCCCAAGTCATACCACTTTTTCTGCGATCCCCTACACCTTCTCTTCTGTGGGTCTTCAAGTGACCCAGCTTTGCCCTTCCTGCCCCCCAGTCTGCCACCACCCACCCTCAGCCAGCCTTATTCTCTCCTGGTCTGTAAGCTACTTTCCCTAAAACCAGCCCACAACCTGTGTCCCCATGGGACACTGGGATGGACCAGCACTGCCCCCACCCCCCACTGTGTTAAGGAGGGAGAGGGAGCTTGTGGGGGGGGGGTTGTGATGCCATCCGCTGGCTGAGTGCCTTCCACAGGTGACGGTGGTCCTGCAGCTACTGCCTTCTCTAGGCAGTGCCCTGCCCCCCTCCCCCGCCTCCCAGTGCCCCCACCCCCCCCCCCGCCTGTGTAGGTGTTGGGGAGGGAGGGGGGATGTTGGAGAGAAATGTGTGATTTAGGAAAAAGGCCGACAGCAGTGAGATTCACCTTAGGAGATGAGCCACTCAGTAAACTCAGCTTGTAATCTGTGCCCCCCAGCAGTGAAAACAGAAAGTTGAGAGCAGTGTCACCACTTAATTTAATAGAAGCCAGTTAAAAACACCTGGCTTTGTATCCCCTGCCTTTGCAGCAGGGGCAGAATTGGCTCTAGGGGGTTGGGCAGAGAGGCGTGGCTCCCACCCATGGGCCCACAGGACATAGACACATACAGAGTGTGTGGACAGCTGTGGGATGAGAATTCCACGGAAAGGGACTCCATTAGGGAAAAAAGTACAAAGAAGGTCCCTGGGGCATGGCTGGGGACAGGGATGTGGGCAACCACGAGATAAAAGCACGTCTCAGGTGGGATAACCAACTCAGGCCTCTGAGCCATTTTCAAGGTGTGTCATCAGATCACCACACTGGACACTGGTGCCGTCACCCCCCGAGCCCCTGTGCCCCCATGCTGCGGTGCTTTCTGCAGTACTGCTCCCCTCTGTCTGCTCTCAGAGCATGGAGAGGCTGTTCGGACGCAGAGATGGGAGGGAGGGCAGCCCAGAGGGACACACAACTCATGTGCTCTCAGTCCTAGCTCTGCCCTTCCCCGGGGGCCCACCACAGAGGAAGTCTGCTGTCTGTAGCCTGCCCCCCGGAAGCCACTGTTGCCCACAAGTCAAAAGCAAGTTTGACCACCTCCCCTCCCTGCAAAAAAAACCCACACCTGTTGGGAGCAACATAGAACTGATTGCTAAACAGCTGGTGCTTATAATTTGTTCAGCTTTGGAATTTGGGGAAGGCTCCATTGACATGACCCTGACGGCACAGTCGTTAAGAGCTACAGCTGCGAACCAAGAGGTCAGCAGTTCAAATCCACCAGGTGCTGCTCCCTGGAAACTCTGTGGGGGCAGTTCTGCTCGGTCCTGTACCAAACCTCTAACCTACTGCCGTCCAGTCGATGCTGACACACGGCCCTATAGACAGGAGAACTGCCCCAAAGAGTTGCCAAGGAGCATCTGGCAGATTTAAACTTCTGACCTTCTGCTTAGCAACCATAGCGTTTAACCACTATGCCACTAGGGTTTCCCTCAGTCCTGTAGGGTTACTATAAGCTGGAATCGACTCGATGGCAAGGAGTTTGGTTATTCTTTTGCTTTTCCATTCACGTTAAAATCCTTAGCCCAGTCCAGTTTGGCAAGCCTCTTCCCCCACCCCATGCTTCCTTAATCAGCCTGACAGATTCAGAGCTGGAAAGGGGTAGGAGGAAGGCTCTCTCAGCTACTTCATATTTCATGGGGGACAACTGAGGCAGGGGTGACCCCAGGGCCCGACCCCAGGCCACCGGACAGAGGCAGGCCTGGAAGAAGCTGGGTCCGGCCCACCTCTATGTGGGATGTCAAGCTTCTGGAAATGTTCTGTTCCTTATTCTGGAACTCGGGGATTAAAGACGTCACTGGAGAACACCCCCCCTCCCCCCACGGCTGGGCAGGTTTTCAGACACGACCTGCCCTGGAGCTGGCTTCTGGCGTCACCAGCCTCCGAAAGCTTAATTTGATTTTAGTGATTTGTGTTTTGTCAGTGGCCACCGTTCCCCGACACTGGGGTTTTTGCACCCCCCCCTCTCCCTGGCACCCCTCTTTAGGGGACGGTTCAGATAAACGGAACTCAGGCAGATTCATTTAAAAAGCCACCGCATTCCCATCCCCCCTGTCGTCTCAGCAGCCCTCCCTCAGCCTCTGTCCCAGCTGCAGAGCTGAGGGCTGCCGAGCAGCTCGAGGGGGGCGGGGAGAACGCGAGCATTCCCGAAGCAGGATCCCCCAGCAGTCCCACACCTTCAGCTTCCCTTTTCCAGAGCCCCATGAGCACAGGTTACAAGTTGACTTTTCGTAACTTGAGTCGCTGCACAGCCCACCCCCGGCAGAGAGCTGAGTTAGGACCTCAGGGAGGACTGCCCGGGGCAGGCAGACGCCTGCGGAGCCAGGGAAGAATCCAGCCCTCAGGCCATGCTAGTTTTAACTGGCTTTATTCCCCCTCCCCATTTGGAATGGGGTTTAAGTGGCTGGTCGTTGATGGCTGCCGGCAAGTCTCAGGTCAGCTGTGTAGGAGAATGCGTCCTCACCAGGCCCCCGACCCCCGACCCCGTGTCAGAGGGCCTCACCAGTCCCCCACCCCGCCGTGTCAGAGGGCGAGGGAGCCCATTCAAATGCTAACCCCAGCTCTGCCAGGGGAGACAAAGGCCCCCTAGGAGGGCTGGCGAGTTGGGAAAGCTTGGAGAACTTACTAGAAAGTTCTCTGGGAAAGGCAGCTCAACACCAGCGCCGCCGGCAGAAAGAGGGTTTAGCGTCTGTCCAGCAAAATCCCTGGCCTGCGGTGGGCCCTGGGGGGATTTGGTGTACTCCCAGGGGCTCTGCATGTCCCTAAAAGCTTGGCCTCTCTGCCTTTCCGGAGGGGGCAGGGAGGGTGGGACAGAGGAGCCGAGAGGGGGAGGGGCGCGCAGGGGACCCGGTTTTCACAATAGGGCGGCAACAGGACAGCTTCTGAGCCTCTACTTGGACCCTGGGTAGTTTATAAGCCTGGCCCACCGCAAACTTTTAAGTGTTTCTAGGCGGGAACCCCCCCATAAGAGGGGACCTAGTGCTCTGCTTACAGTAAGCCCACAAGGCAGGCTTCTCCGCGTAAAAAACACACCGAAACTCGGCGAGGGGGGGGCTACTCAAAGATTTTTTTTGCCCCCAAACTTGTTTATTTACCTCTCAGTACCGCGACGGGCTCATTTCTGTAATGGAAATCTTAACAGTCTGCAGGAGAACTGTTACCTCCCCCACCCCAAGAGTCTCCAGTTTGTGAAGATGACCCCCCCACTGGCAAAACAGACCCCGAAGCCAACACAAACCTTGGTTGTCCTTGCCTGTTTTCCTTGCCTGTTCATTGGAGACCTCTTACTCGGTAATGGGGGTGGGGGGGCACAAGACCCATGCCACGAAAGGGACACAGCGGCGTAGTTTACAGTCAGGGGACGTTTTATCTCCGCGCTGCAGGTCACGCAAGCAGTTCCCAACCAAAGCCCCCCACCTCCGCAGACCACCAGCAGCATTCGGGACACCGGGACAACTCCACGCCACCGGAGGGAAGCTCTTTGCTGAGCGCCCGCCCGGTGTTGACTAGTGGGGACCAGAGAGGCATCCACGCACCCTAAGCGCCGCGGCCCCACAGCGCCGAGTTCGGGGACGCTGCCGCGCCTTCCCAGGGAAGGGTCCCGGGAGAGCCCTTTTTAAAATGTTTTCCTGCTGACCGCATCCTTTGCTTAAGAGTCTGAGAACCCGACCTTTCAAGCGCTCAAAAATGCTTCGTTTCCCCCGAATCATTCTTGTCTGAGCAAAACAACTCTAGCCGGCGCAAAAGGAGATCCTGTGCGCGCACCAAGAAAAGAGCACTTTCCAAACCGAGACAGACTTTGCGCACGTATTTCACTCCGCTTTTTTCCCCAGGAGGGGCAAGAAAGGCACGCTTTCTGGGCGGAGTGGTGAGTGGCTACCTTATGGGTGGCGAGTCTGTGCTCCCCACCAGCGCACTTTTTTTTTTTCCTGCCTGGTTACAGGTTCCAAAGTTAGCTGCGCCAAAGCTGCTGAAAATGGCCGGTGCACGCAGCCTCCCCTCGCCGAGACTGTCTTAGCCGCCGCCCCTGCACCCTCTCGCCCGCCCCTACACCCGCTCCGCCGACTGCCCAAGGACATGCGTCGCATGAAGCACTTTTCTCCCAACTCGGGCGGGTGCCGCCGACTTTGGGGACGCACGTTAGGGAGCCCTGGCAGAAAGCCGCAACCCCTTTTTCGGCCGGCGGCCCTTTATCCCTCTCTTTGCCCTTCCGCTCAGGACCATCTCAGTGCCGTACGGTACCATTCCTCCCGCCCCCAGGGCCTTGCGGAAACTGTCAGGACCTCTCCAGCTAAGTTGTACACATCCCAGCCGCCTGGCTAGCTGCGCCAAAAGGCTGGCGATGTCCCGACGTGACCAAATGCGGGTCACCAACCCTGGTAGCCCTTAGGGGCACCTCCCAAAGCCCCCATACCTCCTCTGTCTGCTCTCCAAGTACGGGCGGCTTATGGGGAGGCGAAGTCGGCTGTATGGCGCACGGGCAGGCGTGCGCTCTCTGTGCCACCGGCCAGTCTTGGCAGTGCCGGGAGGCGACAAAGACTGGCGCGCAGCCATGGGGTTGGGGTAGGGGCACAGGCGCCGAAGTCCAGCTGCGGCAAACTGGCTTAGCCGGCTGCGCCCGTGCGACTTCCCCCAGGGACCACCGGCCAGGGAGTTCTCACCCAATCCCTGATTACTTTCCGCACATTGCAACAGTGTCGCTACAGGCGGCTGTTCTCTTTGTCAAAGTTTGCGCGCGCACTTAGTTCTCGGCCGCGTTTTAGGTGCCCGCCGAGGCCAACTCTTTGAGACAGTCCTTTCCAGGGGGGATAAAAGGCACAAAACAAGTGACTTACCAGTGCCCTCCGGGTGCGCAGCTCGGGACATGGGGTGCACCCGCTCAGAGACCACAGGCTGTTTCCAGCGGAGCGCGAGAAGCGCCCGCCATCCAAGTAGCCTGTGTCCTCCGGGGCACCCAGGCGCCATGGGGTGCCCTCAGCCCCCTACCCGGGCTGGCCAGCCGACTCTACTCCTTTCTCCCCCCTCACAACCGAGTTTGCTTCTCTTTTCAGCCCTCCCGCCTCTCGGTACCGCCGGCCCCGGGGCTCCCCAAGTTAGCCGTCGGCAACCTACCTGGGTCAAAGAAAACAAGGAGAATCTGGGGCGCGTCCGCCATCAGTGACGCCGGATGGGGATGGGTCCCCTCTTGGAAGGGGACTCCGGAGACGGGTCACGGCGGCCGGACTTCTTGGACTGGGGCTTGCAGCGGCTGTGCCGCTGCTGCTCCTTCTCCTTCTGTTTGGGCTCCTTGGGCTCCTCGGGGACCCGCGGATCCTTTTCCTCAGGCGCGGGCTCCTCCCCTGCGGTGGGGCCCTGGGGCTCCTCAGTGCCGGGCTGTGAGCGGCTCTGGGAGGCGTCGGGGCTCCGCAACCTGAGCGCCTTCAGACGCTCGTGGAGAGACTGGCCGAAGGTGGGGCGCTCTGGCACCCTGGGGCCGCGCTCGTCCTCTGGCTCGGTTTCGGGCTCAGAGGCTGGGGCGGTCTCGGGCTCGGGCTCGGGCTCGGTCTCGGACTCAGTCTCGGTCTCGGACTCAGTTTCGGACTCTGTCTCGGTGTCGAATTCGTAGTCGAATTCGTCCTCGTACTCAAGGCACTCGGGAAGGGACAGGTCAAACTCACTCTCCTCGGACTCCTGGTCAGAGTCCGGGGGCTGGGGGAACACCTGGGCGGCGGAGCGGTGGTGGGCGTTAAGAAAGCTCCGGCGCTGCTGGGCTGCCGCCCGCTGCTGGGCGCGGGCGTTGGAGGTGGCAAGGGCGCGGAGGAGCGCGATGGAGCAGGACAGCCAGAGGAGCGCGGCGGCGGCTCGGCGGCCGATGGGCGGGCACAGGTCGTGGTAGTGGTGGCGAGCTCGGCGCCACTGCTGAGCCCGGGACCTCCGATCCATCCTCAGGCGCGCACCGAGAAGCCGACCTGCTCCCTGGCTGTCCAGAGAGCGGCTCCGAAGTGCGCGGGCTGCTGGAGCCCTGGAAGACGCACCTCCCGAAGTGAGAAGCTGGGTCCGGGGGTCCCAGCTTCGCCTCGGCCCAAAGGCACGAAAGGCACCCCTGGCCTTCCGCCACTTAAGAACTTTGTAAAGCTCTGCGCTTCTCGCCTGCCTCTCGAGCCAGAAGTAAGTGCTGGGGAGCGGGAGGAGAAGTCTCTCCTCCTGGGTTCCTCTCGCTAAGTCTCAGACCCTGCCGTCTGAGACTCGGAGAGGGGCCTCCGCTGTTCCTCTCGCCTGGGAGAGGGAAGAGGAGACTGAGGCGAGGAGAGAGGGTGCGCAGGATAGGCTCTGCAAAGTTGCGCCCCGGACTTCTGCCGGGCATGTGCAGTACGGAGGCGGGGGCCCCCTCCTCGCGAGCGGCGCGGTGGCGCCGAGCCGGTGGCGCAGACCCTAGTGGGCCGGCAGGTGGCAGGAGGGAACTTTGTTTGAAAGGACTGGGGCAAACGGGGTGGGGGCCCGGCGGGTGGCACCGAGAAAGCCGGCGAGCCAGCCACAGGTTCAGAGTCCTTCGGCGTCTGGGCATGGATCCCCGTGGGCTGCGCCCCCCTCCCCAACTTCTCCAGGTGGTCGGTAAAGTGAGCAAAGTGGAAAGTGGCCCGAACCAGATGGCAGAATTGCAGATACTCAGGGACACGGAAGATGGAGGCCCACGCAGTTTCTGAGGGCTCTTGAGTCTGGGGGTGGTGAGGGAGGCGGCTGCTCTCTGTGAAGCCAGGCTTGCTGGCTCTGTTCAGTCCTTGTCTTTGAGTCATGGCCGCCCTATAGGAGAGAGGAGAACTGCCCACAGGCTCTCAGGGTCTGCAGGCTGATTCCAAGTGCTGACCTTTGCTTAGCAGCTGAGCTCTTAACCACAGCACGTTCCAGTGACTGCAACTGGAGAAGTCCCCCCAAAACCCCCACCCCATCTCAGTTGGTTCAGTTATTTCGTGGGCAAAATCAACATCATTGTCTGGAAGTCCTACTGTAGGGCAGGTCACGGTAGACCGTTGGTCAGTGGGTGACCCGGTGCCCCCACTGAGGACATGGGCTGTGAGGCACTGTCTTAGAACCCTTAACCAGCAGCAGGCTTGTTTGTGAAACACCCCCACCCCAGCCCCCACCCCTTTAAACTGACAGTCAGTGAGCACTACCCGTTCTCTGCCCCTTTGGGGCTCCTAGGATGCTCAGCTGGGGCTCCTAGGATGAGTTTTCTTAGACAGGCCTTCAACAGAGTTGCTGACAATTCTATTTCTTAGAAGGGCCTTCAGCACATGTCCACTGAGTCCCCACTGCAGGCTGGGCCCTGTCCAGGTGGCTGAGGGAGGGTGGTGAAGAGAAAGCCGGAGAGAAGGCGTCTACCTGCAGTTCATCAGCCCTCCTCGCCCACCAGCACCGTCTGAATTCTACATCTCCTAGGCTTGAATTCTACATCTCAGAGCACTGGGGTTGGGGGCAGCGAGACCCTCCAGGTCATGCTGAACCCCAACACTGAGGCGAGGCGGCGCTCGAGAAGCTCTGGAGTTCCACTGTGGTTGGACAGCTGCTTCTGGGTCATGCACGTCTTCAGCCCTGCTGTCACCCGTTCAAGTGTCGGGTGCTGTTGCTGCTGGTCCACAGATCGGTCTTCCTAGGGACCCTGGAAGGAGGGTCCTCGGGGTGCTTGATCAGTGATGCAGGTCCCGACTTGGGTTCTTTTCTCCCCTTGAGTCAGTGTTCTGTGGCTACCCCTTTTGGGGTGTCCTCCAGGCCATCCCCCATGGGTACCGGTGGGGACCAGACCTGCACCCCGTGCTGTTATCAACATGGCAGAAGCAGTGTGCAGACTCCTGCCCTGGTGCCCACATTAAGGCGGGCAGACGGGGACTCAGGACTTTCCTCAAAGGCGAGCCCCTGCTCTGGGGACACTGAGGACTCCCTGTCTGCATCGTGGCCGTGGAATTCCTGCCCCTCCTGACTGCATCTGTCTTGCATCTGGCGTTCTGCAAGTTCGTTGAAAGCATGAGAATAGCAGTGATATAATAGCGTGGAGTTGGTTTGAGAAGCCCCCTAGGACACATTTTTCTGTTTGAGTTGTGTCATACTCTTAATGCTTGCCAGGAAAACCGACCACAGAGTTTTGTTGTCACCAGCTCTGGGAGACGCCGGTCACTGGATGGGCTGCGTTTAGGGGATACCGCACGGGGGTGGAGGAGGGGAGGGGTAGGTTGGGGCTGTGGGCCTGCCAGCCAGCTGGGGTGGAGGGCTTTCTAAAGGCCTGGTTCCCATTGGCCTACCTGCCGCCTGCCCGTCAGTGAGCACCACCGCTCCAGCGCCTGGGACAGAACGATGTCTTTCGGGGGGTTTCTGAGGTCTTTCAGCAGAGACTCATGCCAGGTGCTGGCAGCACAGTGGTGGTGCCCCTCCGGTGCCCGTAAGACAGTACCCGGCTGTCCACATGGAGTGCTTCTGTCTCTGGTGGAGATGGCAGCCCGGAGCCTGTTCATCGGGACGCACAGGCCGAGGCTGTCTGCATTATTGAAAAATGTGAATTACATAATACACAATTTTGGACTCAATTCCGCATGAGTAATGCCCTCTCTTTGCAAGATGCCTCTAAACCAGCCAACGGACATCTCGAGAAACCGTGCATCTGAGCGTCCCGGCCACAGTGAGTCATAAACACGCTGCCATGTGCCCTCAGTACCGGCTCCAGGAGGGGCTGGACCGGACGGAACTCCTCCGGCTGACCCTTGGTGCCTGGTTGTTGGCAGCTCAGGAACAGGAGTTCTGTCTGTCAGTCCGCGAGCAAAGCACAGTTGTAGGTCACCTTCAGGCCACTGTGGAGCAAGGCTCCCGGACCTGCTGGACGGGAAGGCGCGGTTCTCGTGTCCTTCCGGAGGCGTTGCACAGTAGGTTCCTGTGCAGATGAGTGGTGACAAATACCATCTTCAGACCCCTGAGGGACCGTCCCATTGAAGAGGCTTTCAGGTTTCTGTGTGGCGGCTCCAGAGGGCAAAATTAGAGCCCATGGGTGTAGTTCTAACACACAAGTTTCAGGCCAGCCGAGACTTGTAGCAGCTGGGACTGAGACAGAGTGGACAGTCCTGAGGCTGTTGGATGTGTGTCGTAAGCAACGTTAAGTTAAGGGCAGGTGACGACACGTTGGGCATGTTTCCCACGGATCTCAGGAGCCCTGCGGTTGGAGCTCAGCGCCCACCCAGGCTTTTTCCAACTCCGGTTCTGACTCTGAGGGGCACTGGTGGCCGTGGGGAGATGGCCTTGGGGACGCTGCTGATGGATGCGGTCCTCTGTTTTGGAGATGTTTGGAAGTGCTCGTGGCTTCATTGACGGGCAGGAGTATTGAGGTGGCAGTTTGAAGACTCGGGCACACACACGTGGACGAGGACAGCCCCTCAGGTATTGCGGCCCTTTCCTGAACAGGACAGGGCTCTAAGATAAGCTTGCTTGTTGAAGCCAAGAGATTGGCCAAGTCTGCCTATTACTCACATGACCCAGTGTGTCTACCCTTCTGGAACGGAAATTAAAAATGAAATCGGCTACTCAGCAGTCAGGTACCAAGTCACTTGTGTGACCAACACACAAGTTTGGCCTTGCAAGGAGAGCCGAGTCCCTGAGGGCACACAGACACTGCCCTCCAGCTCTGTGCCCTCCAAGAGTGCTGCCTCCCACTGCTGAGAGCCCGTGCCAATGTGGCTGAGCCCAGAACCCACGCCAGCTTGTCAGACAGGAGGGCGAGGCTAAGAGACAGCATTGGGACTTGGTGGTAGGCTTCACCTGCTGGTACTGCAAGCCAGAAAAGAAAACCTGTTGCCAGTGAGTCAGTTCTGACTCCTAGTGACCCTAGAGGACAGGGCAGAACTGCTCCATAGAGCTTCCAGGGTGCCGCTAGTGGCCTCAAGCCACTGACTTCTTGGTGGGCAGCAGATGCACTTGGAACCACCCCGCCAGCAGGGCCCCTAGTCTTTTGAAAGAGGTGGGTTTTGCCTGATGGGATTTTGAGATTTCTCTTCGATTTTCAGAAGACCCCCAGAGGATGGCCTTCCGTCCACCTGTCCCTGTCACCTAGAACATGCCAGGCCCCATGCTGGGGGAGACCAAGATGAGTAATTCGGTGTCTCACAAAACTTGAAGGCTATTGTCATGGGTCCCCTAGACAGCAACACATTTTCCAAGATGAGACACAAGAGAATGGATTCTGCTCTGCCAGGCTGAGTGGGCATAGTCACTCCTGAACGCAGTTTGTGGACAATGGTTGGGAAGGACTGCTTTGAGAGATGGAGAACTTCTCCAACTTTGCTTTGGTTGGAGATGAATTCCACCAGATTGCAGCGCCTCCGCCTCTCTGTGTGGCCATCAGCCAAGCGGGTGACCCCCACTGAGGATATGGCACACTGTCGCCTCCTGCCCCCTTCCCCACCACGAAGTCTGGGTTCAATGCAACCGCACCGGGCTTGTTGCTCAAGGGTGCTGTTTTGCTGTTCATCAGACTGTACCAGTATCCACTGGCTCTCACCAGTGGGGCTGGGGAGCACCCTGAGTCCTGATTTTGTGATTTTGGGGGAAGGCCATTTAGAGCTGAGAGCAACAATGGGGGAATAATGACCTTGACCACACGCCTGGATCCCAGCCAGATCATTGCTGGGATGCCAGTCTGTGTCTGTGCCGTGGGTTTTAAAGTGAGGGACCAGAAGTGACCTGGATGGCTGCGCACAGAGGCCGTGAGGAGCAGTCCTCTCAAGCGCTGAGGCCCTCCCTGCTGTAGGTCCTGTGCCCACCTCCCTACCTGTCCAGGGAGGAGCAGCTTCCAGGCTCCTGGTCCAGGAGGCAGTCCCTAAAAGCCAGCTCACCCAAGCAGAGGGTGGCCTTGAGAGTCTAGGCCCTTCCTGGAGATGGTGCTCTGGCCCCAGCGCCTGGCCTTCCCAGGGGTGCGGGTTCGAGTTTGCTTTTCTCCCGTAGAAATCAACCCTGGTTCTGTCTGTCTTTCTCTGTGTCTATCTACAACTCCTACTTAGCTTGTCTGGTTCTTCCCATGACCAACAGAGCCACCTGTGCCCAGAGAGGCCCTGGGGCCCGGTGACGGGCTATCAGGTGCCCGCCTCTGCCCTGAGGCCAGCCACACTGCAGACTGACTGCAGAGGACCCTCAGCTGGGCAGGACAGACCCGCCTCCAGAGTATCTTGTGTTCGGCTCTTCTGGCCGTCCGACCTTTTCCTGCAGGCCCTCGGCGATGACAGAGAGCCTCAGAGTTGTTTTTGTCTCCCCAGTGGTGCGGCCACCAGACTCTGACTCACCCTTTCAGACTCGGGGGAGGGCGTGAGCAGCCAGCCCAGAGGGGTGACACTCGGGGTGGTGTCGGGGTTCAGGCGCCCGCTCACAAAAATCCTTTCAGCTCAACCTCTTCAGAATATGATTAGACCAATTTTACATGTCTAGTCACTGAGGCTTGGGTGGATTGGGACATTGCTGTATGTGCGGAGTGAAGTGGAGAATTGAGGCAATTATCATTCAGGCAAATGAGCCCGGGCTCTGTAATCAGCCGGCCTGGTAACCGGAGGAAACCGGCCGCCTCCGCCGTGCTCTGAGGGCAGCAGGGTTCTGAGGTGTTTTGTTCGTCACCCGGCTTTGGTTTTGCACCTGGCTGCCCACTGGTGATCTGGTCTTGACCCGGGCAGGTGTCAGGGTTCATGGCTCCCCCAGATGACAGGAGGGTGTGCCCAGGTGTGGGTGCAGTCCACATCAGTCCCTCCTAGGTCCTTCCTGTTGGGTCTGTCCCCCTTGGCTCCCTGGAAGGCCAGCACTAGTTCCCGTCTCAACCTTTGCCCTTTGGTTCCTTGTACGTGGGCGTCCTGCAGTGTTGGGCCTGGTGCTCCCTAAGGCTGCCCCCAGTGCTAACAGGACGTGATGCCCGAAGGGCCTGTCCCTAGAAATGTATCTCACAGGGCCCAGGAACTCCATGGAAACAGGACAGCTCCAGACCAAGCCCTGGCCAAGTCAGATATGCAGACTCACTGCAGGCTGGTGACAGCCCCTACCCTCCATCCTGCCGCCGTTGGGGGCCACACTGTCTCCCACTGGGAGTCGTCTGAGTCCCCTGGTGCTGCTGCGAAAAACCCTGAGTGGATGGCCTTAACAAACAGAAATTTAGGTTCTCTGTGACTAGCAGGCCGAAAGTCCAGACTCAGGGCCTCAGCCCTGGGGCAGGCTCTCTCACCTGCTGCAGAGAGGACCTGATCTTCTCCCAGGCCGGCGGCTTCTAAGGTGCAGGGACCCCGGGTCCAAAGGACGGGCTCTGCTCCCAGCATGGCTTTCTTCTTGGTGATGTGAGGCCCCCAACTCGGCTTGCTTCCCTTTCCTTCCTATCCCAAGAGAGGCCTCAGGGCACAGTGCAGTCCTCCCCACCCCAGCCACTGACCATCTCCCTCTTCAGCATCACTGAGGCAGGCTCGACACCCTGTGGGAAAATCCCACAGTTACCGGGCATCCTGGCCTAGCCAAACTGGTACTCGCAGTTTTCGGGGGGACACAGTTCAGTCCACGTCAGGAGTCTTTGTGGGTATAGATGTCCCCTTGTCAGCTGCTCTCACTTCCCTCCCTGCTGGATGCTGGGTAAGGGGGAAAGGAAGAGAGGACTGAGCTTGTCTGGACCATAGGGGTGTGCTCTGTCTGGCCAGGGGGTGTCTGTCCAGTCAGCTGTGTGGAGCAGTGGACTGCAGGCAGGAAACTGACCCCACAGGCAGTCTGGGTGGCACTGCTGGGTGCTCAGGATTGCAGGATGGGTAGGCTCGAAAGAAGAGAATGCCTGCCCTCACACCCACCCAGCGGCATTGCTCCCACACCCCCACTCCCCAATTAGAGAACAGTGTGAGTTTAATGAACTGCCAGCTTGTGCTGCTGACTCCAGCACTCCCTGGGAGTGGGGTGTGGGGGTATGGGGGTGCTGGAGAGAAGCCTGAAGAATCCAGAGGAATTCACGGCTGCTTTTTCCCACTGTTAGCAGCTCTTTACGGCCTGTGACTGTGATTGTTTCTAGTTAATTAGTTAAAAACACACACACACACAGGCCCCTGCCTCTTGTCAGCTGAGATACGAGGGTTTTCAAAGCCGTGTATCTGTCCTCGGAGTTTGTGTGTAATGCGGACCACGTGTTTGTCACTGAAGGCGACCGGGCTCTTCTGGCTCCGTGGGCTGGGTCGTGGCCTCGGGGTCCCACCGCAGCTGCTGACTGTTCACAGCTTGGAGGGTCCTCGTGTCAGACGAGACTGTAGGATCTGCTGGGCACAGATCCCCTCTGCATGTCATCTCAGCCTTCCCTGCTACTTTGGCCACTTTTCTGTATGAATTGAAGAACTAGTTTTCAAGTTCTGTAATGACCTTGGCGATGTTTGTGGACTGGAATTGCATTCAATCTGTGAATGACGCATTTATTTGTCAGCCCAAAGTATGTTTCCCGTCTTCAATCATCCCAGTCTCCCTCCCATTATGGGCTTGTGTGTTAAGAATTCTCACATATCACATGCGATGTTACCTCCTGAGTATCTGATGTTTTGTTGCTGTTGTGAACGGGTTCTCTTTTTTTCATTGTATCTGCAAGCTGTTTATCCGGTGTTTATAGAAATACATTGATTTTTGTTGGGTTTAGAATTGGTTGGCTCATGAAGCGGCTGGTGTGGCCTGTTGGGACAGACAGTCAGTGAGCATTTCTTTAGGATTTTATAGATGAGATTCCTTAGTGTTGAGCTAAATCAGGGTCTCCCAAATGCCATTCTGCAGTGAAACGAGAAAAACAGAGATGACGGTGCCCGTTTTTCATCAGGTTCTATTTATTCAGGGAAGTCTTGAGTTGCAGCTCCTGTAAGCTTCCTGCCATCCACTGTCCCAGTGGTGTGTCCTTCTAAAGTGACAACACATGGGGACGAGTTTTTTTTTTTAATAAGTTTAGAATTTTTTTCTTTTTCAATTGTTTCTATTTAGTTTGGTTTCATAACTTTAGCAGAGTTTTAAAAACTAGGCATTGCCACATCAGTACCCCCCCCTTTTGATGTTCTAGCATTGTCTGAAATCTCAGCCTCCAGAAACTCTACAAATTCCTAATGTTTGTTCTTCACGTTGACATGTTGGGTATTTGTTCTGGCTTCTTTTGGATCCTCCTGGATGGCCACATGGCAGTGGGGTCAATGCGTGCAGTTGCTCTTTCATGTTTCTCTAATTCTGTTGTCATTGCGTCTCGCTATGTCCTCTGAGAGTATGTGGGTAACAAGAGTTTTACCTCTGTGCTGAGAGGGGTGAAATGGGGACACCTGCATTCGGAGTCTGTTTTAAAGGCTTTTCTCTAATGTCTTTTCTCCAACAGGACTTCAGTGAGTTTCCCAAGGAAACAAGATGGTATCCTATGAGAGGGACTCAAAAGAAAGGCAGAGGCGAGAGGCCTGCACAGAAACCCTGCCTCCCTCCCCCAGCTTGCTTAGAGCAGAGCCGTGACTTTGCCTGCCTGCCTTCCCGTCCCTTCAGGTGCAGAATGAGGCCATCGTGGCTGTCTCCCAGGGTTGGAGAGACAGTTAGAAGACAGGAGGTGTGGGAAGTGCCTAGCTAAAGCTCCAGAATAAACAGTGACTGAACGGCTAGTGCAGTGGATGACTGGTGTCAGTGCGGCTGCCACTCGTGGTGGTGGTGGTGGCCGTGGTAACCGAGAGGATGGAGCAGGAGATGGGGGTGGGCACGGTGGTGGAGACCATGGTCGAGGAGGTGGCGGTGGTGGTGGAGACGATGGTGGAGGGGGAGGTGGTAGTGTTGGTGATGGTGGAGATGGTGATGATGGTGGTGGCCATGATGGTGAAGGTAGTGGTGGAGGAGACAGTGACAGCAGTGACGCTATGGTGGCGGTGACAGTGACAGGGAGAAGGTAATGGTGGACGTGGTGGTAAAGGACCAAGAGCCAGGAGAGCCAGGAGAGAGAACGACAAGGAGCCCAGACCGAGCTGAAGCTGACAATGGCCGGCCAGTCTAGATGGGTCTCAGTCTGTGGAGGCTGGCTGTGCCCCCGTGGTGGCCGGTGATGGGAAGCCTTAGGAGGAAGAGTCAGGCTGCCAGCAACACTCCAAGGGTAGACACGACAAACGTCTGTGAAGGACACCTGGCAAGGATGCTGAAATGACAGACGATTTGTTACACATGTGTTTACCACAGAAATATTTATTTCATCTAAAGTACAATAAAATGTATTTTTAAAGAGAGCACTGAGTACTCACGTGGATCGTATCCTCGGACGGGCACCAGGAAGACAACAGCGTGTCACGTTGCCCGCCAGGGTGGGGATCTGGGGGTGGGCTGTGACATTCAGGCGGGCCTCGTGCCAGTCCGGGCTGAGGGAGCAGCAGGAGAGGAGCACGTGTTCTCAGAGCGGCCACAGGGAGCTGCCCTGGACGGGGGCCTCTCAGGCATACCTGGCCGAGAAGATGGTACGTGCCCACGTGAGCTGAGACCCGCAGTGTGAGTGCTGGCGGCAGGAGGCGGAGCTCGGGCCGGGCAGAGGCGTCCTGCGCTCACGGGCCCTGGTGGCGGAGAGCCAAGCCGGGGACAGCGGGACGGATGCGAGACGAATGCGGGGGGCCTCGGGAGCCCAGCGAACAGAACACCCATTTGTTTGGTCTCAAGTGTCCACAGGACAGTGTGCAGAGCTGCGCTTCTTGTGGCCGGTGTGGCAGCGCCTCAGTCCAGCTGTCGGTTTCAGAGATCTCTGGTCAGAGCAGGGATGGAGCTCAATGGGAAGAGAGAGATGGTCACACGACAGAGGGGCCGAGCTCGATGGGAAGAAAAAGATGGTCACACGCGGTGGAGGGAGGAGCTCGATGGGAAGTGAGTGGTGGTTACGCGAGGTGGAGGGCGGAGCTTGATGGGAAGAGAGAGGTGGTCACACGACGGAGGGGAGGAGCTTGATGGAAAGGGGGGGGTCTCACGGTGGAGGGGCGGAGCTCGATGGGAAGCGAGAGGCGGTCACGCGGTGGAGGGGAGGAGTTGGCCAAAGAAGCGCAGAGGAGTGTGGCAGTGGCTTTGAGAGTGACTGAGGCGGTGAGGCTGACAAGGCTTGGTGGCAAGTGGGTGGGGGACTTGGCTGGGTCAAGGAGGGCACCAAAGTGGAACCAGAAGAAGGTGGGTACCTGTCATAGATTGAACTGTGTTCCTCCAAAAATGGCTGTAGCCCTGCGGCTGGGCCCGGACCCCTGGTCTTGGGTGGCGGTCCTTCACCCCGGAAGCCCTGCCTCTGTGATGCTCACGAGGATGGGTGGGACCCAGTTGTGCTGGTGGGGCACGACTCCAGGTATGAGAGTGCACTGAGCCTTGAGGCAGTCTTTGGAGGTACGAAATATCGAAGCCAGCAGAGAGACTTGGGAATCTCCCAGTACCGGGAAAGAAGCAGTGCCACGAGCAGAGCTACGTGGCCTTTGGAAAGAACCAGGGTCCCCATACCTCAGAAGCTTCAAGTCCAGGGGAAGACTAGCAACGAAGACCTTCCAGAGCCAGCCGAAAAAGCCTTCTCCTGGAGCTGACATCCTGAATTTGGACTTTTATCCCACTAGACTGTGACAAAATAAAATTTCGGTTTATAAAGGCATCCCATTGTATTTCTGTCAGAACAGTGCTACATGACTAAGACAGTACCTTTGAACTAGAGAAAGGAGGGAGAGAGACCATGGGTTGTGTCTTTGACTTGTTGATTCGAAGGTGCTTTGGGGCCATCTGTGAGGAGTGCCACGTGGGCACGAAGGTGTGCCTGGCTGCAGAGCTGACAGAAAAGACTGTCATGGAAAGAACGTGGTGCTGAGAGGCACACTCCACAGTGAGTCTGCAGCCAAGGTCTTGCCAAGGGAGTCTTTGCCCCTTCATTTTGTAACAAGGGAAACTGAGGCTCAGAAAGGGGGTTAGGACCCACTGAAACCCCCAAAACCCATAGCAATTAAGTCAATTATGACTGTGGCTAAACCAGTTCTGGGATGGACTTTTTCTTAGTCCTTGGTTTTCACTGCAGCAAGTGGAGAACCTTGGCTACAGAGGTGGGCCGTGAGCCCTGGCCTCAGATGTCAGCCCGCTGGATACCAAGTCTGTTTTTTCATCAGCATCCAAAGAAGCTGTTGACAGGGGCACATTCTTTTCTTGGTGACCTTAGAGCTGAGATCCTCCTGGCTCATTAGTCAAGAAAAAGCTTATGAGAGAGAAGTGGTTTAGGGGTTGGGAGCAGAACCACACCTTGCTCCTCAATCATGTAACCTGGCCCAGTCTGCATGGCAGCCAAGAAGGGCTTGGCCAAGGTTGCAGCTAATATGATTTGCTGAGATTCTCCTTTTCTGCTGGTTATTCAGAAGTTCAGGCAACTCCCAAAGCATCAGTTATTTATTATTGAAAACTAGCCCCCCAAGTACAGGACTGAGGGACAGACATGGCAAGCCAGTCCTTCTCTAGACCTCTACTCTGTGAAACTGGGACACAGTCGCCGCCTCTCCCAGCCACTACTGTTTTGTGGTTGTTAAATTTGGTTTCTGGTAGAAGTACAGACAGCCAAACGGACTCCTGTTCTCCAGTTTCCACACACGTTGCTCAGTGGCCCGGTGGCATTGTTCCTGGGGGTCAGGACTCTCACTGCCCCTGTTCTGGTGGTTCTGTTCCCATAAACCTTGTCACTTGGCGCCTCACCCTCACCAGTCACATTCTGTTGACCACTTGGTCTCGTAGAGATGGTGTCCTTCCCTGGATTTTATTTATTTTGTTGTTGCTGAGAATATATACAGCAAAACATGCACCAATGCAACAGTTTTTACTTGACAAGGCAGTGGCATTGGTGACATTCTGGACTTGTGCAGGCATTTTCATCTTTCTTTTCTGAGTTGTTCCCCATTAGCATCAACTCACTGTCCTCTAAAGTCCCTGTCTGAGTTTTTTGAGTCACGGTCTTTAGTTTGCTCCAACGTAGATATTTCTTAAAAGAGTATAAGCTCAAGTAGACTTTTTTTTTTTTAAACTAGTTAAGCTATTGTTCTGTTTTGAGATGACTTTGTGGATATTTTTGGCTTAAGGTTTAAAGATTGTCTGAGGACAATAGTTTCAGGGGTTCATACATCCTCCATGGCTACAGAAAACATGGAGTCCACAAGAATTGGAAATTCCTGTCTACATTTTTCACCTTTTTGATCAAGATCCTTCTACAGAATTCTGTCTTTTAAAACTTTTATTATTTATTAATTACAGTAAGTGAGTAAACTTTCTAACTTCTATCAATTATTTGTGATAAATCCTCTTCCCCCCTTGTAGCCAATGGTTGTTCTGTAGATAATTCTGTTTTTAAGTCCTCATAACAGGGGACTCATACAATATTTGTCCTTTTGACACTGACTGATTTTACTCAGCATAATACTTTCCAGTTGAAACCGTGTTGTGAGATGTTTTCTAAAATCTACAATTTTTTTTTATCATAGTGTTGTGTTTCACTGAGTACCATAGTTTGTTTATCCATTCATCTGTTGTTGGGCATCTGGGTTGATTCCATCTTTTAGCTATTGTGGGCTGTGCTGCAGTAAACATTCGTGTACATGTGTCTGTGTGACAGCCTTTGTTTCTGAAGGATAATTTCAAGCAGTGTAATTACAGGATCAAATGGTATATCTATTTCCAACTTGTTAAGTAAGCATCAGATTGCTTTCCAAAGAGGTAGTACCAACTTGCAGTCCTACCAGCAATCTAGGAGAGGTCCAGTCTCCCCACAGCCTCTCTAGCATTTGTTGTTTTGTGTTTTTTGGATCATGGCCAACCTCGTTGGGGTGAGATGATATCTCATTGTAGTTTTGATTTGGATTTCTGTTATAGCTAATGATCGTAAGCATATTCTCATGTGTCTTTGGGCCGCCTGGGTATCCTGTCCGGTGAGGTGTCTGCCCATCTCCTTTGCCCATCGCTTAGTTGGGTAATTTACTCTTTTCCTTTTGGTATTTTGCAGAACCTTGTAGATTATGGAGATCAGGTGATGGCCTGACATGTTTTGCCAAGTATTATTTCCCATTCTGTAGGTGGTCTTTTACTTCTTTTTATAAAGTCTTTGGGTGAACAAAAGTATTTGATTCTTAGTAGTTTCCATTTATCTATTTTCTGTTAGTCATGTTTTGTTTGTTGGATTTTAAGTCTATCTGAACTGTGTATTAGAACATCCATCGTTGATCCTATTTTTTCTTGCATGATTTTTATCATTTTAGGTTTGATATTTGGGTCCTTGATCCATTTAGAGTTAGTTTTTGTGTAAGGTGTGAAATGTAGGTCTTGTTTCAGTTTTTTTGCAGATGGATATTCAATTTTGCCAGCACCGTTTGTTAAAGAGACGGTTTTTACCCCAGTTTACAATCCTAGGCCCTTTGTGAAATACCAGCTGTTCATAAGAGGATGGTGGCATCTCTGGGGTCTCCACTCTCTTCAATTGGTCTGTATGTCTCTTTCTGTGCCAGTACCGGGCTGTTTTGACTACTGTGGCAGTGCGGTAGGTTCTAAGGTCAGGTAGTATGAGGCCTCCCACTGTGTTCCTCTTCTTCAGTAGTGCTTTATATATCCGGAATTTCTTCCCTTTTCAGACAAAGTTGGTGATATGGTTCTCCATCTTGTTAAAAACTGATGCTGGAATTTGTGTTGGGATAGCATTGTATAAGTAAATCGTTTTAGGTAAAATAGATATCTTCACGATGTTAAATCTTCCTATCCATGATCAGGGTAGGTTTTTCCAGTTGCCTAAATATTTTTTGGTTTCTTGCAGTAAGGCCTTGTAGTTCTCTCTGTATAGGTCTCTTATTTCTGTAGTTGGGTTTATTCATAGATATTTTATCTTCTTGGGGGTTATAGTAAATGGTATTGATTTGGTGATTTCTTCTTTGATGAACTCTTTGTTGGTATAAGGGAATCCCACTGACTTATGTTTGTCTTGTGCCCTGATAGTTTGCTGAACTCCTCTATCAGTTTGAGTAGTTTACTTATACATTTTCTGCATATACAGTCTTATCATCTGCAAACATGGAGATTTTTATTTCTTCATTACTGCCACTGATGGCCTTTATTTCTTGGTCTTGTCTAATTGCTGTGGCTAGAACTTCCAGCTCAGTGTTGAATAGAAGTGGTGAGAGTGGGCATCCTTATCTAGTTCCTGTTCTCAGAGGGAGTTCTTTCAGTCTTTCACCATTCAAGATGATGAAGGCAGTTGGCTTTACGTAGATGCCACTAATTGCACTGAGCAATTTCTCCTCCATTCCTATTTTTCTGAGAGATTTCAGCATGAATGGGTATTGGACTTTGTCAACTGCATTTTCTGCATCAATTGACAAAATTAGGTGATTCTTTTGTGTTATTTATGTGGTTGATTACTTTAGTTGTTTTTCTGGTGTTAAACCAGCCTTGCATCCCTGGAATGAAACCAACTTGATCATGACGAATTATTTTTTTAGATGCTGTTGAATTCTATTGACTAGAGTTTTGTTGAAGAGTTTTGCATCTAGGTTCGTGAGTGATCTTTGTCTGTAATTTTCTTTTCTTGTGAGATCTTTCCCTGGCTTTGGTATCGTGGATTATGCTGGCTTCGTTGAATGAATTGGGGAGTATTCCATCCCTTTTCTATAGTGTGAAATAGCCTCAATAGTATCGGAGTTAACTCTTCTCTAAAGGTTTGGTAGAATTGTCTGGTGACGCCATCAGGGCTAGGACTTTTTTTGGTTAGCAGATTTTTGATGACTTTTCAATCTCTTCATTTGTGATAGATTTATTAAATTGATCTACTTCTCCTTGTAATAATCTTGGTGAGTGATATCAATCTAGAAATTTGTCCATTTCCTCTAGGTTTTCAAACCTGTTACAGTACAGCCTTTTATAGTATTTTGTTATGATATTTCTGATTTCAGCTGAGTCTGCTGTAACATCTCCCATCTCATTTCTTAATCGGGTTATTTGTATCTTCTACCATTTTTGTTTTGTAAGTTTAGCCAGTAGCTCATCAATTTTGTTGATCTTTTCAAAGAACAAGCTTTTGGTTTTCTTATTTTTTTGATTGTTTTTGTATTCTCTGATTCATTTAGTTCTGCTCTAATCTTTATTATCTGTTTTATTCTGGTGCCTAAGGGATTCCTCTGTTGCTTTATTTCTACTTGTTCAAGCTGTAGGGTTAACTCTTTAATTTGGGACCTTTCTTCTTTTTGGATGTGTGCAGTTATAGAGATAATTTGACTTCTGAGCACTGCTTTGGCTGTATCCCATAGGTTCTGTTAGGATGTGTTTTCACTCTCATTTGGTTCCATAAATTATTTTGTCCTTGATTTCTTTTATAACCTAAGGCTTTTTTGAGCAAAGTGTTGTTCAGTTTCCATAAGTTTGAATTTCTACCTATGATTTTTCTGCTATTGATTTCAACTTTTATGGCTCTATGGTCCATTAAAAAAAAATTCACAGATGAAGAAGCCCTTCTGAATATCAGAGGTCGAGTACAGAAGAATTGTATATAGAACCCTTCTAGAGATTAAACAGAATGCAGCATAACAAAATGAAAAATTAAGTAAGCTATTTGAACTGATGGAACATAAACAATCTGCAATACATCAGATCAATAGCAAAATTAGATAATTCAATCCAAAGTCAAAAGAGCAGAATTGAGCAGATGACCCTGAGGACAGAGCAACTGATACCAGCATTTATGAAGAGAAATCAGAGAAACAAAATAAGAAAAATGAACAGACATTAAGAAACACGTGGGACTCCATTAAGAGGAATAATTTACATTTAATTGGAGTTCCTGAACAAGGGGGGAATAGGTGATGATATAGAGTATTGCTGTAGAGATGCTGACAGAAAGCTTGCTTGAGATTATGAATAAAGAGAACATAGGTATCCAAGATGTGTATTGAACACTACAAAAGCTAGACCCCAGAAGAAAGACACCAATACACGTTATAATTAAGCTTAATAAAAGGAAACATAAACAGATGCTTTTGAAGGCGGCAACGCTCAAAGCAAAGCTAACAGTCCAAGGGGAACTCTGTAGGCTTTTGTTTTTCTGTAGAAACAGTGTTGGCTACAAAACAGTAGGAGGACACATTCAAAGTCCTGAAGGAGAAAAACTTCCAAACAAGCAGTATATGTCTGGCAAAACTGTCTATCAAATGGGATGGTGAAATGAAGACATTTGCAGATAGAGAGAAGCTTAGAGACTGTCAAAACTAAACCAAAACTATATGAAATACTGAAAGAAGCTCTTTGCTTAGAAAAACAAAACCATTAAATGTATATTTAAGGTGGCAATGCAGGACACAGCATCCAGAATTTTACTCAGGGAAAAACTTAAAACTACAATATTAAAAGAAGGGAATCAGTGATCATATCACAAAAACTATGACCCCATCACACTAAAAAGAGGGATATACTACAGTAGTTATAGTCTTTTCAGAAGGAGAAGAAGTTAAAGAGTTACACAGTAGTTAACATTGGGTTTTATCTCAATAAGTTAAGGGGGATACTGGGTGTAGCTGCAAAGAAAAATAACAATGCAACATATCAAAACAAGAAACACAATAAAAGAGTGTCACCAAACACAAAATCAACAACTGAAAAGTCAACCTATAAGGAAGAATGACCCAGAACAGAATATTAAGAGCAATATAGAAAACATCAACATGAAAAGAATTACATCAACATGATGGTACTAAGCACATACCTATCAATAATTACACTTAGTGAAAATGGACTGAATGCTCCAGTAAAGAGACAGCGAGTGACATCCTGGATCAAAAGCCGTGACCCGTCTGTATGTTGCTTACAAGAAACATACCTTAGACTCAAAGATATGAACAAAATGAAAATTAAAGGATGGGATAATATATACACCAAGCTAACAACATACAAAGAGCAGGTGTGGCAAGACTAATCTCAGATAAAATAGATTTTAATGTAAAATCCACTGTTGTGGACAAGAATGGTCACTATTTATTGCTGAAATGTTCAGTACTCAAGCAGGACTTAACAATATTAAATATTTATGCACCCAATACCAGAGCATCTAAAGACATTGAACAATGACAAAACTGAAAAATGATATAGATCATTCCACAATAATAGTTGGAAACTTTAACACTCCCCTTTCAGTTATGGATAGATCATCCAGAAAAAAGCTCCGTAAAAATACAGATCTGATTGCAACAGTCAACCAACTTGACCTTATTGATATATAGAGATCTTTTCACCCATTAGCAGATAAATACACCTTCTTCTCCAATGCACATGGAACATTCTCCAGAAAAGATGATGTGTTTGCTCACAAATCAATTCTCCATAAAATCCAAACCATTGATTTACTGCAAAGTATCTCCTCTGTAGAATCTTTGATCAAAATGCTCAGTAATGGTAGCTAGGCACCTTCCAGTTCCTCTTGCCTCATGACACAGGAGGCAGTTGTTCATGTAGGTGGTTAGCCACACTCTAATCCGTGACTCTCCTTTCGCTGTTGTTCTGGGTGAAGAGACTGACTGTTGGACCTTGGGTGGCTGCTTCCACCCTATTCAAGACGCCAGGCTCTTGCAGGGAACTTGGAGGAAGAACAGAAGCATCACACAGGCTGTATCAGACCACTTCACTGGGACCTCCCCAGGAAACATGACCCTGAACCTCCACACCAGGGAAGCAAATCCTGCAACGTGTTCAGTTGTTGGTAAGCTGCCTCAGCAGGGACTTTTTTTTTCATTATTGTCATAGAGCTTTTGACAGCTGATATTTTCACAGGTGTAGAGATTAATTGGCAGCAGTTACAGCAGTCAGCTGTGCAACCCTACCCTTCATCAGTGGGATTTCTCCGTTGCCCTTAACCCCCTTTTCTCCCCTCTCCTCCTATCTTTGGTAACCACTAATAAACTTTGATCTCTATACATTTTGCCTTTTTTTATCTTTTTATGTATATGAGGTCAGACAGTCTGTCCCTTTGCGATCAACTTATTTCATTCAGCTAGTGTCTTCTAGCTTCGTAATGTAGCATCAAGACTTCCTTTCTGTTACTGGCTGAGTGTGAGGTCTTGACAATTAAGTCTGCAAACCTAATTGTCCTAAGTGGTACGTACCTCGTTACTTAATAGCACTACCGTCACCTTTGAAGTGCTCCTCTTGGAAAGGTACGCTCCAGTGCCAGTTCCTCGTCCACCCTTCAAAGCAATTTTGGAACTCTTTTCTGAAATGGCCATTGTGCATGGTGACGAGTTCACAAAATTAACTGTCTAGTTGTCCGTGAGGGATATTTTTACAGTTAACTGATGTATTGGTACACCCTCTCTACTCCCCTGATTTGGCCCCAAGTGACATTTTTCTTTACCTGAAGATAAAGTAAATATTGAAAGGAAGACTTCTGGATGACCTTCAGGACATCAAGGGTAATACGACAATAGCTCTCGTGGTCATTCCAGAAAAAGATTTCCAGATTGCTTTGAAGGGTCGATGAGGGGCTGGCTTTGGTGCACAGCTTCCCAAGGGGGTGACTTGGAAGGTGACCATGGTGATATTCTGCAGCGAGGTCTGTAGCACTTTTTCTAGGCTGCGTTCATGAACTTAATTGTCAGACCTCGTAGTATTCTATTGTCTGTATGTACTATGTGTTGTTTACCCATTTATCTGTTGACAGGCATTTAGGGAGTTCCCACCTGGTTTTTGTGAGTAATGCTTTAGTGAACTTTGGTGTACAAGTTTCTCTTTGCGTCTCTGCTTTCACGTCTTTTGGGTATAGACCTAGGAACGGAATTGCTGGTTATGTATACCTGGCTTGTTAAAAGGAGCACAGTACTCAGGGGTGATATCTTTTATTTTATGAGTGACAGACTCCTCAGTTAAAAGGTGAGTTCAGGGCATACTTTTGGTTCCAGGTTTAAAGACTATCTCAGGGCAGTAATTTTGGGAGTCCTCCAGCCTCAGCTAGTCCAGTAGGTCTGTTTTTCTTTTTATGAAATGCAAGTTTCTGTTGCACGTCTTTCTCCCAGTCTGTTGGAGTCTGTCCATTGTGGCCCTCATCAGAACGTTTGGTAGTGGTAGCTGGACATCATCCAGTTCTGGTCTCAGGGTGGATGAGGCCATGGCTCATAGAAACAGCAAGCCATCCAGGTGGCCTGTGGCTCATGCTGACAGTGAGCCATGTCGGCGGGTCCCTCCTTGGGGTCTTGGGCTTCCTTCTTGCCCGTTTGCTCCAGGCCACTGGAGACCGATGGTCATGTAGCTGTTACTGGTGACATTTAATTTGTAACTGTGGATATGATATATGAATTACTTACATTATATAATATTTTTTAGAAGTACTAGCTAGGCCTAAGGTTAAAGCCAGTGGAGATCATGTCCACCAGCCACAGTCTTGGTGCCCCCACCCACCTCCCCAGAGGGAGTCAGCTTCATATCTGGTGGCCAATCTCTGTGGGTGCCGAGTGGAGCAACTGCGCGAGGTCTTCAGGGCTGAGACCTTCCAGAAGCAGACAGGCAGGCCTTTTCTTTGGAGCACCTCGGGGTGGTTCACACCACCTGTCTTTCTGTGGGTAGCTGAGCACTTACCCACGTGCACCACCACAGACCCCAGACCTTTCTGAGGAGACTCTTGTGAGACGTGAGCTGAGGACCCCTGGCTTGGCTGTGCTCAGCAGTGGGGACGGTGGGCCCCTGGATTCCCCTCCCCTTGCGCCCCGAGAGCTGCCAGTATGCCTCCCGGCAGAGCCCCACCGCCGTCTATAGCCTGGCCTTGCCCAGAGTGGGGATGGTCAGTCAGCCTGGGTGGCAGGGGCCACCAGCCGGGCAGAAGGGGGCTGAGACTGTAGTCTCCACTGTCTGAGCTTCCAAGTCCCTGAGAAACTGGTGGAGAGTTAGGGATCCCCCAGAAGTGTCCAGCTGCCTGTCTTCCCAAGCCGTCTCCGAGACTTGCACTGTGTTCCCAAGACGAGAGTTTGGCCTCTACCTTTGTCTTGAAATCAGCTCAGTTTTTAAATGTAAGTAGATCTGTTTCTAGAGGTGAGTTAGGAAATAAAGAGACGGTCGACCTGTCGTGAAAAACAGGGCCAGTGTCACTGAAGAATGCATTAGAAGTGGTTCAGTAGAGCCTGGTTTGCTGTGGAAACTTGCACCAAAAACAGTAAAAGAGCATAATGATAAATTTTAAAGAAAAGGTGAATTATACCCCTGCTCTAAAGAGATTACCATTATTGCTTGGCGTATGTTAAAAATCTGCAGGAAAGTCCATTGAAAGCTGCTGGGACAGAAATGTCCCCACTTATCTCTTTCCTATGCATACCCTACCATCTCGTCCAGCCTTCCAGCTCTCTCTTTCCCCAGCACAGTGAAGGGACCAGGAGAAACTCGCGTCTGTTGACTGACCTACAAAAATACTTCTGTGGACCCTAGAGATGGGATCACAGAGGCGTGCTTCCCACAGGTCCTTCTGAGGCGTATTCTTGACACCCCCACCAACAAATATTTTACAGTCCCACCCTCCTGGCCCAAGGGAACAATTTAGATTTTTGACCCAAGGTCTTATAAGTCAACTCTTAGCTGAAGAGTGGTAAGGAGTGTTCTGGTTCCAGCCAGCTGAAGCCGGTTGAGTTTCCACAGGAGTAAATGACTTGGGGCATATTTTCTTTCCATGACATTTGCCTTCTAATAATAAATCAGCAGATGGAGTTGTCTTGATCTAACTTAACCATGACAGTCCCTGCCACTTAACGTGTTTATGTTTGCAGCCCCAGTCAAGGAGCAGCCATATCAGAGGAGGGTTTAACCTGTGCCCTTGGCCCTGGTGGGGCCATATCCCAAACTGCTGAGAACATGAGCTAAGACATTTCCTTTCCTGCTGGCACGTCACAAAGCAGTGTCCCTGCCAGAAGGAGATGCACAGAGCTGACCCCTCACCTTTCAGGGCTGGGGGCCTCACTGTCACTCTGGCCTTCCTCAGGGGCCTAGGCGTGGGGAGACGTGAGCCGCTTGTCCCAGCATGCTCTGTTCTTACTTGTGAAATGCCAGAAAGCAGCTGGTGCCTCCAAGTGCGTGTTCCCATGTAGAGTGGCGTGTCCTTCCCATGAAGTTCAGAGGCAAGCAGAACCTGGCCAATATGCACTTGATCAAACGAAAAAACCGTGAAAGCCAGATGAGGATTAAGTCCAGATGACATGTTCTCTGGTGGAGGGGTGGGAGGAGGCCATCCAGGGAAGGGAGCTCTTGGCTGGGTCTGTCTGAAGTGGGCTGCAGGTCCACAGGGAATTGTTGGAGTCTTTAGATAAAAAACAAGTGTGTGTTCCCACTGTGACCGTGGGTCAGGGCCGTGGGCCCCCCAGCACTGGACTGTGACCCGGCTGTTGTACAGCAGTGAGACAGCTGGGGCCACGTTTCTGCCCAGCGTGGCCCGAGCTTTCCTCGTCACCTTCTGCTGTCTCGACCAAGAAGTGCCTGGGACAGTTCCAGGCACAGGGTAGGCCTTCAGGAACTAGTTATTGGATATTTTTTCCCACAGATTTTTTAGACTTGTCATTATGGATGCTTTCAGACGCACCAGGGAAGAGATTGGCCCCGGAGCCCCGGACATGTGTGGCCTCAGGGGCTGACAGGTGGTCACCCTGCCGTCACCACCACCGTTTACCTGCTGTGCTGCCAAGCGAGTCCCAGAACTGCCCCGCTTCTGGCTGGCCTTGCTTCTTGTGGTTGTTTGACTGTTGTTGGGGCTTCACACAGCAAAACACAGAGTCCAGCACTTCCTGCGCGTACAGTTCAGTAATGTCACGTTCTCACGCCCCTTCTCCTCCCTGTCCCTCCCCCAGGAAAGATAACTCCCTGCCCCCTGGGGTTCCCGCCCACCCTTCTGAGCTGGCTGTGTCTCTTTGATCCTGTGTAGACAGTTCTTACAAGGGCAGAATGCCCTGGTTCATCCAGAGCAGGGTTTGGTCCTGGGGAGACTTCAGGGACTATTTCTGCTTCTACCGTTTTTTGACGATTACATGCCCGTGGCTCCCAGCGGTCCGTGTTTTCTGGGTTCTTCTGCCATGTGTTTAAGTCTTCCCTTGGCCCCCAAGAGAGCCCCTAGGGGAATTAAACCTGCCTTTACTTCTTGGCAGGCATTGACTTGGTTTCCTCTCTGGGATGAGAGCAAGGAGGAGCCAGGTCTCTGTCCCACGGCAGCAGTCAGGTGACAAGAACACCTGCCTCTGTGAGCCCCGAGACTCTCTCTGAAGGTCACCACTTGTCCTTTGGGACCTCTTGTAAAGGCCCCTCGTTGGCCACTGGAGGCTTCCCTACTTCCCAAAGCCAAACAGGCCTATTTTCAGGAGGCCGGGCAGGTTCCCACTTTGCTCTTTCCGACAGAGGACACATTCAGGACATGGCCAGACTAGGGTCACACGGGCATCCCTATCCATGCGGAGAGACGTGACTGTGGCCAGCTGCCGGTCCCTGGCCTCTATATTAATAGCAGGTCTTGGGGCCCAGTCAGGCACCAGGCCTGGGGAGGACAGCTGTGGCTGGCATGGCACCTTTGCCTGACATGTTTTCAGTGGGCCTGCGGGCAGGCAGGTGGCGGCACCCTGCCCTGCCTTTCAGGACACCCCCGGCCGGGCCCACTTCTCCTTGTAGGGCAGGGAACAGGCTGGGTGGAGGAGCTGAGTTAGGGCTGGGCAGGGTGAGAGTGCCAAGTCACCCCATCACCAGCAGCTTGTACTCTTCCTGGAAGCCCAGGTGTGTGGGGCTGGGGTGGGGGTGGCAGCCAGGATGCTGGATTCAGTGTCCCAGGGCTAGACAGGTATTTTTCAAGGTCACAGGCCAAGTGAAAGTGCAGCTGGCTGGGGGCAGAGGGGCTGGCTCGGGGGTCTCCCTGTGGTCAGGAGCACTGGTGGGATTACCGCCTGGGGTGGCAGGCCAGTGGGTGAGTGAGAGCGCAGAGACGCCAACAGCCCAGGGTCACTCCCCAGTAGGAGAAATGCCTGTCTCAGACTCTGTCACTCTGGGGCAGGCTGTGAACCCCGCTGGACCCGGGCTCCCGGACACACGTTGGCTGTCAGCCATGCAGAACCTGCCACTTCCGCCTAAATTCTGAGACCCGCCGACATTTAGAAATTGGGAGATGCTGGGAAAAGCGCCGGCTAGTCGACAATGTCTCCTGCCTGCTCAGCACCTCAGGCTCCCTGGACCTCCCATGGGCCACCCGCGGTGACCGTGAGCACAGGCTGCCCCCGTCAGCAGGAGGCGAGCCCGGTGGTGCTGGGCGGCCCTCGGCCTGGTCACCCCGGCCTGGGCAGCACAGCCCTGTGGCAGTTGCCTTTGCTGTCACCACGGCCAGCAGGTCTGTTCTTGTCAGGGCCACAAGGGACGCCAGAGCCGGTGGGACCCCAGACACCCAGTTGCCCCCTGGGGCCTCCTTGACGGGGCTGTGACTGGGTGAGAGGCCCGGGCTCTGAGGCCAGCACTGCGGAGTCCCGCTGCAGAGACGAAGGCGGAGGCTGGGGTCGGCAGCTTCTCCCAGAGCTTGGCCCGGCCCAGGGTGGCCGTGTGGCTGTCTGCTTTCCTCCAGGGTCCCCTTGTAACCTGAACAGAAACACAGTAGGGGTACCACAGGACACCGACATCTGTGTGCCCTGGCCTCTGCTGCTGGAGGCCCCTGGAGGGGGCGGGCAGTCCGCAGCCAGGGCCGTGCTCCTCAGGGCCCAGAGGGTGCGGGCTGTGGCGGGGCCAGCGCTGTTCTGGGGCTCCAGGCTGGGTGTCAGACCGCCCCGGGGTTCACTCCTGTGGAGGGTTTCCGCCGTGTCTGCTCTAGCTCAGAGGCCTCTGTGCCTTGTTTTGTTTCTTCTCAGGAAGCGACTGGCAGCAGGGGATGAGCATGAAGGCCGCACGGATGAGCCCCTTCGTTCTGTGGCTTCGAGGAGAATGACTTTTCCTGCACAGCCTGCCTCCGATCCAGGCCTCCTGGCAGTGCGAAGGCCTGCCTCCCTGACTGGCCGTTGCCTTCTTCCTTCGGTGTCACCGTGGTGCCTGCGCTGTCCCTAGGCGTTAATGAAACAAATAATTCACTGAAGATTCACAGTGACCTCAGGAGGTAAATGAGGCTCAGAGAGGCCAAGTAACTTGCTCAGGGCCACCCAGCTTAGGAGCATCAGAGCCTGGATTTGATCTCAGGTGGCCAGGTTTCTAAGCCCTCTTCCATGCCACTGCACCCAAATCTTCTGTTCAGACGATGGGGCTCCTTTAGCTAGATACTCAAGGTAGGTGTCCTGAGGTGACATTCAGGCCACAGAGCAATCTGGGGAAAGCCACGACAGGTCAAGCTGGGGCAGGAGTTGGATATGAGCCCTGAGGAAAGCAGAAAGACAGCCGGGTTGTCTCAGGAAGTGAGTGCCATCAGAGCTGACCTGGGCCCCGCAGGTGAGGAGTGCTGAGTCGGGAGCTGGCTGCCAGGTAGCACCCGGCTTGCTGAGGAGGGGAGCGGCAGGGAACCCAGGTGCGGCCTGGCACACCTGTCCTTGGTAACTGATGGTGCGTTTGGAAGGGCTTGGCCGTCGGGAGACACTTGCTCATGGACAGATTCAGGGAGGGGGCAGATTACAAGGGACTTGGATTCTGCTCGGGGTTTGAGCACCTGGATAGTTGGGGTCCATTCAATGACCCACTCTTCCAAGGGACTGGCTTGTCACCTTGTCACCTTGGCACCTTGGCAGCTGGCTTAGGGAGGCCACCATTGCTTGCTTTCCTGTTTTGACGTTCCTGTGGGTGAGATAGTGGACTGCTGAGAGGTCCAAGCCTAAGACCACTTACTTCTCCAGCCCTTGGACCAAAATGGCAGCCAGTGGGCATCAGCCAGACGGGGCACGCTGGGCGGCCGGAGCACTGTGGTCCACCATGAAGACCACTTTGCCACTCTGGGGCTACCTTACTTTCTTTGGGTGATTGATGCCCTTGGGGAAGGGGAGCAGGTGGTGGTGCAGAGTGCCCACATCCCTCACCACCAGGTACAGCTGCCGTGGGATGCAAGCAGAGGTCTTCCTGGGGTCCTTTCTCCGGAGAGTGAACTGTGGTGGTCTGGGGTCTCCTAGCCCATCCTGTGCCTGGGGGCACCTCTTGGACCTGACACCCATCCCTGGCTGGGCCACCCTGCTATGTGGCCCTGGGTAAGTCCTTTCACCGGGGCGGGCCCAGGTGTCCTTGTCTGTAGTAAAAGTCGGAACCAGAGGTGAGTGGGCTTCCACTTGCTCTGTTGCTCCACATGGAGTGAAACCATGGTGTCAGTTCCCTTGTTCTTCCTTTGTCCCCACCCCTGCAGGACCAACAGGGTGCACGGCTGTGCCACCGGGCAGCCAGGCGGTGCTTCTGCAGAGCCTGCTCTGAGCTTGAGCCTTGGCCCCAGGGGCCTCGGGGAAGCTGGCCCTGGACAGGTAACTTGGCTGTTGACACACGGCGAAGGGGAGCCTTGCAGACTGGGATTCCACACCCCTCCAGTCAACTACGTGCTGTCCTGCATCTGAAAGGGGCCGTGTTTTCAAAACCCAGACTGCTGTCCTCCCAAATCCACAGCCGGCAAGAGCCCGGACTGCCCCAAGCTCTGGTTCCCAGTCTGCCATTCTGATTCTGCAAAGAAAGGCCAGGGGAAAGCTGCGTGAGGCATAGGGGGTGGGCCACTGTGTGGGCACGCATGTCTTTGTGTGTGAGTGTGTGTGCACGGCTGTGTGTGTGTGCGCACATCTGTGTGTGTGAGTATGTGTGTGCACTGCTGTGTGCGTGCCTGTGCCGCTGATCTGTGTGCGTGTGCACACCCTTGTGTGTGTGAGCATATGTGTGTCTGGATCTGTGTGTGTGCGTGCACACCCTTGTGAGTCTGAGTGCACATGTGTCTGGATCTGTGTGTGCTTGTGCACATACGTGTGTGTGAGTGTGTGTCCCTGTACACCTGGTCTGGTTAGCTGACTCTGATCACCTGTCCCTGTCTTTCCTGTTCTCCCTGCTCTGAGCCCTGCTGTGTGGGAGCTGCAGTGTTCCTCCACGGGAAAGCCGAACCCCGCTGAGGCCACCCCTCCTGGATTTGACACAGTGGCACGTCGGCCTCTTCTGGCTGGAGGCTTCCCCGTGGCGCCTGAGGGAGGGTACAGTAAGCTCTGACCCTGGGGTGAGGACTGGCCTCTGCGTTCTGGGAGAGTCCAGCTGCTCTTGAGGGCTGGCTTGCTCATGTCTGCAGGTGTCTGTTGGGGGGTCGCCCCTGCTCTGGAGGCCAGATCTGGCCAGGTGGTCTCTGAGCAGTGCTGACAGTGCTCACCGAGGGGTCTCCACAGGGCTTCCTCAGTGCGACTCTGCTCCCCTGTCTCAGCGGTCACACAACCCAGAGGCCCCGGGCTCCTGAGGGTTTCCTGCCCCAGCCACCACAGAGCTGTGCCCGACGGCGGGGTGTCTTGAGTGAGCCAGCGGAACCTCTACAGACCGACACCGGGCGCTGCTGCCTAAGGGACAGCCTTGTGGGTACAGTGAGCTTGCGGAGGCTGGTCGCCCCAGCAGCCCATCAGGACTCCCCGGACAAGGGCCTTGAGACGCCCTCCGCATCGCTCCCCTCCCCGCGGTGCTCAGGGTGCACCCCATGGCCACCCCCCAGCTCGGGCGCATCCACTTTGCAGGCAGGTTGCTTGCATTCCTCCTATTCCAGGGCCGGCCTTCCAGCCTCTTCCACAGCCCTCCCCAGCCCATCCCTGTCAGCCTAGAGCCCCCAGTGTGAGCTCTGTAGTCCTTCTTGTGGAAGCCCCTCAGGCTGGGGACCCTCAGAGAAGGCACTCGGGCCTGCAGGAGGGGCTGGCTGTGCTCTGTGAATGTGAGGGACCCGCCTGGCCCTCGGCTTGGGGGCACACTGCTGGCTCCCCTTTGATTAGCAGCTTTGTCTGCAGCTCGGCAGGGGCTGTCTATAGCTGCAGCCTTTGGGTTGGGCACTTGTTCACAGGCCACCGGGCCCCTCTCCCGGGGCTGCGAGGACGCGATTATCATCAGGGGACACCACTCACATCAAGGACAGCCTTTAGAAGGTGGCGTGTGGAGGCCAGCCGTCAGAGGCGGCCGTGATGGGCGGTGATGGAGCTCTTCCCACGGGCCCCCATAAGCCCCTTTCAAAGGTCACTTCTTCAAAGTAAACAGCTTTGAACCAGGAGGGGCAGCTGGCAGGAGCAGCGAGAGTCTGACGTGCATGTCTGAGTGGCGGGGACCTTGGGGCAGTGCTGCAGGGCCAGGTCCTGAGCTCATGATAATGGAAGTCCTGGGGTGCTCAGAGGGCCCGTGGGTGTCTGGGGGCCACCACAAACTGCTGACCTGGGTTCAGAAGGGGCCTGGGATGGGCTGGGTAGAACTGGGACTCTCCCGTGGGAACTGGGCAGGGGCGACGCAGGCAGAGCCTGGTGTGGGGGACGGTGACCTAGAGAAGGGCCCTTCCGGAGGGCCCCCCCTCAATCCTGTCGTGTATAGTGCAGAGGGTTGGGTGGAGGCTTTCCTGAAGGGCTCTGAGCAGCACGCTCCCCAGGCTGCAGTCCGGGGGCTGGGCGGGGATCTGGGCCAGAGCAAGGCGGCGCAGCAGCCTGCACCCCTGTCTGGGCCTCTGTGGGGCCTCTGCTCTCCCCTGCACTCCCACCCACTCAGCTCTGCACACAGGAAAGAGCCAAGGACATCAGATGACAACCCTGCTGTGTTGGCCCCTGCCGGCCTTGGCTGTAGCACCCACGGGACCAGCCTTCCAGCTCCACATCTCCCCAGAGCTGCTGCCCCCTACTCTCTGGGCCCAGAGGCCTCCTGCCCCCATACCCAGGCCTGCACCATCTCCCGGGGTCCTGACTGCCCACCCACAGCCGCCCTTCAGTGCTGCGTTTCCTAGTGTCCTGGTCTCCACTTCTGGCTCCAGGGCCAGGGGCCACAGGCGGTATGCAGTAGGTGCCTAATAAATTTGTGGGACAGATGGACGGATATCTTTCTCTTGTTTATTCTTCTTGGTGGTTGCCATTGGGTTGGTCCCCAGCTCCGAGCAGCCCCTGCACAGAGGGATGAGACTTTGGCCAAACCCACACTGTCCCTTTCATGCTGATTTTTGAAAGTAGAAAGCCAGGCCTTCCTTCCACCCTGCCTTAGTCTGGGATCTTGGCTGAAACCTGTCCATCAGGGGTGACCCCGCTGGCTTTTGACATACTGGTGGCTTGGGTTCCAGCACCCAGTGAGAACACAGCCCCCCAGCAGGCTGCTGATGGCCTGCCAGTGAGTCCCCTCTTGTCCTGGCCTTCCAACCTCCCTGTTCCTGCCCTAGGTGGGTCTCACAGCCCCTGTGAGCATGGCACATCTGTGTCCACCACTTATCACGAGCCCTGTGGTGGCCTTGTCCGCGGTGAGGTGGATGCCGTTTGCCCCCCTGTTCGCACCACCTCTCACGGCACTCGCCGTGTCACAGGCACCGGGCTTGGGGCTGGTCATCCATGCATGCACAGGGCAGACCAGACTGCCTTCAGGGGAAGGAGGGCACCTTCCCCCGAGGTCAGTAACCAGGAACAAGGAGTGAGGAGACCATACAGCATCTGAGAGAGTGATGAGTTCTCTGGGGACGTGGGGCAGGGGGAAAGGGTGGGGATGAGGAGGGCAGGGCAGTAGTGCCGAGCCTCAGCTGTCCAAGAGTTCCTTCTCCTGCGTCTCAGCGCCAGCGTGCCGCCCCCGCGCGTGGTCTGCGGTGTGTGGGGCTGAACCGCTCTCAGTGGTGGTGGCTGACCTGGGCACTGCAGGCTGTTTGTTTGGCAGCATACCTGGCTTCAACCCACCAGATGCCAGCAATACCGTCCTTTCTCCCCCAGTGACAACCAAAAGGCCCCAGAGAGCACCTAA
This sequence comes from Heterohyrax brucei, assembly GCA_028571685.1. Taxonomy (NCBI): domain Eukaryota; kingdom Metazoa; phylum Chordata; class Mammalia; order Hyracoidea; family Procaviidae; genus Heterohyrax; species Heterohyrax brucei. The sequence goes on along the minus strand of CM053156.1, from coordinate 87,279,064 downwards.
TGTCCCCTAGGTTCAAGGTCACCCCCATCTGAGAACTGTACAGCCAGTTTCTCCACCCAGCAGTTACTTTCTCCTCCCCTGCCCCACTGCGCCCTTGGGAAGCAGGTCGTTGTCACGTCCTGTCCCCTTGGGGGGAGGGTGCACCGCATCAGGAATTCCTCATGGGAGGCGGGACTCTTGTCCCCCATGTGTGATCTCAGTTCTTTACCCCGGTACAGAGTCCAGGCCTTGTACACACTGAGTTGTGCTCCAGTGTAGTGGGGTGGCCGTCGAGTCCAGATCAGCGATCCCACAGGACAGCACGCATTTCCCGTGGCCACAGGACAAAACACAGCTAGCTTACTTGATCACGTCTCCCTAGACCACGGGACAGAGTGCAGATAGCTCTCACATATTTAACTTGACCTACTTGGCAAGGAAAAGAATATTTGCCACATCCCTCTTGGCTCTCTTTAGACCAGACTACTGCCCAGTTAACTGAAAATGGAAGGATGTCTCATGGACATCTAGAGGCCTAGTGACGGGAGAAGTGTGGGCTTATGCATTGTCTGCACTAAGATGGCCTCTCATTGGTCCTTCCTCTGCTCCTGGACAAGCACCAAGCCCCTTCTTCTCTTCTTTTGACCCTCCTTTGCCCAGACTCCTTAGACCCTCCTCTTTTTCTCCAAGCTCCCAGGTAAGATGGTGAAGGCGGGAGGCGGGAAGCAGGGTGTAACTGAGCCATGGCAGGCAGGTCCACCTGGGCGTCCCTTGAGGAGGGCGCCAACCAGTAGTCTCTCCTGGCCATTGTGATTTTCCATCTCTAGCTGTGAGAGATCATTCCTCAGTTTAAAACTAATCACCACAGGCCCTACTTTCTGTAGACAGGCCCCTGGCAGAATGAGGCAGAATCGGAGTCCTGAACTGAGGAGCTCAGAGAGGAGGTGAGAGATTCAGGCAGGAGGATGGGGAGCCTGCCAGGCACATGACCAGCCAAGGATGGGAGGCATCTGGGAGAGGGAAGGCCGGAGGACATCGTGGACCCAGAGGACAGATTCATACAATCTGGAAGCCATGTGATACCTGGTCAGCAATGGAGACCCACACGCATTTTTGATTAGCTTAATGCTGGCACACATGGGCAGATGGGCATCACTCCACATCTGTGGTCACACACACCATTGCCCAGCTCTGCTCAGTGACACCCCGGAAACAACGAGCTCACCCAGGACCCCGACATTGGCTTCCAATGCCCTTCTCCAGTGAAGGGAGCCATGGCTGCTTAGGAAACAAGCTAGTTCTTGAACTGGCATGGAGGTCATGTAAGATGAGCCGGGAGCATTGTGTCAGCCACAAAAGGAAATTCTGGGGTGCGTCAGGAACACAAGAACCAACCAATGATCTCCACTGGCCAACACTGGGGTGCTGACAGCAGCCACATCAACCACATCAGCAGTGTTGGGTGTGTCATTGATTAAATTGTGTCCCCCTACAAAATGTGTGTAGCTGTGTGCCTGGGCCGTGATTCCCATTGTTTTATGATTGTCCTCCACTTTGTGATTTTACTATACTGCATGTTAAAGGATTAGGGCGGGACTGTAAATCCCTTGATAGGGTCACTTCCCTGCTCCACCGTAAAGGGAGTTTTCCTGGAGTATTGCTTGCATCACCCTTTATCCTTTCATCCTAGAAGAGATAAAAGGAAAGGGAAACAGAATTGGGAATCTCACACCATCAAGCAAGCAGCACCGGGGGAAAAGCGCGTCCTTCAGACCTGAGGTTCTTGGGCCAAGATACTCCCTGGGCAAAGACTGAGGCAATACCAGACTTTCCTCCAAAGCCAACAAGGGGGAAAGCCTTCCCCTGGAGTTGACACCCTGAATTTGGACTTGTAGCCTACTGGACTGTGTAAGAATAATCTTTCCTTTGTTAAAGCCATCCACTCTGTGGTATTTCTATTAGAGCAGCACTAGCTGACCAAAACAGGGTGTAACCCAGCATTCAAAACAAATACCCATGAGTCTGTGCTGAGGTAACTAATTGAAAGGTTAAATGGGGGCAACAGATGAATCTCTTGTTAAGAACTGTTGTTACCTCCATAGTACCAGAGTCAACTCCTCTCCAAAGGTTTGCTAGAATTCTCCAATGAAGCTGTCTGGCACAGGACTCTTTTGGTTGGCAGATTTTTTATGACTTTCTCAATGTCTTCCTTTGTGATAGATTGATTTAGTGGATCTACTTCTCTTTATGATAACCTTGGTGGGTGATGTGAATCTAGAAATTTGCCCATTTCCTCTAGGTTTTCAAACCCGTTAAGAGTACAGCCTTTCATAGTATTTTGTTATGATATTTTTTATTTCAGCTGAGTCTGTTGTAACGACTCTCATCCCATTTCTTAATCGGGTTATTGTATCTTCTGCTGTTTTTCTTTTGTAAGTTTACTATTGTATAAAAAGGATGGAATACTCCCAAATTCATTCTATGAAGGCAGCATAACCCTGATACCAAAGCCAGGGAAAGATACCACAAAAAGAGAAAATTACAGACAAGTATCACTCATGAACCTAGATGCAAAAATCTTCAACAAAATTCTAGCCAATAGAATTCAACAGCTTTTCAAAAAAATAATTCACATGATCAAGTTGGTCTCATTCCACAGATGCAAGGCTGGTTCAACATCAGAAAAACAATTAATGTAATCTACCACATTAATAACACAAAAGATAAGAATCACCTGATTTTGTCAATTGATGCAGAAAAGGCATTCGACAAAGTCCAACACCCATTCTTGCTAAAAACTCTCAGCAAAATAGGAATAGAGGGGAAATTCCCCTATGTAATTAGTGGCATCTAAGCAAAGCCAACACCTTCATCATCTTGAATCGTGAAAGACTGAAAGAATTCCTTTTGAGAACGAGAACTAGACAAGGATGCCCACTCTCATTACTCCTATTCAACATTGTGCTGGAAGTTCTAGCCAGAACAATTAGACAAGACAAAGAAATAAAGGGAATCTGTATCAGTAATGAAGTAAAAATTTCCCCATTTGCAGATGATAAGATTGTATATGCAGAGAATCCATAAGTAAAGTACTCAAACTGATAGAGGAGTTCAGCAGACTATTGGATACAAGATAAACATAAGTAAATCAGTGGGATTCCCTTATATGAGTAAAGAGTTCATCAAAGAAAAAATCACCAAAGAAGATAAAACATCTAGGAATAAATCTAACTAGAGAAATAAGAGACCTATACAGAGAGAACTACAAGGCCTTACTGCAAGAAACCAAAAAATATTTAGGCAATTGGAGAAACCTACCCTGCTCATGGACAGGAAGAATTAACACTGTGAAAATGTCTATTTTACATAAAGTGATCTACTTGTACAATGCAATCCCAATACAAATTCCAGTGTCACTTTTTAATGAGATGGAGAACCATATCATCAAATTTGTCTGAAAAGGGAAGAAATCCTGGATATATAAAGCACTACTGAAGAAGGGGAACACAGTGGGAGGCCCCACACTACCTGACCTTAGAACCTACTACACTGCCACAGTAGTCAAAACAGGCTGGTACTGGCACAGAAAGAGACATACAGACCGGTGGAAGAAAGTGGAGACCCCAGAGATACCACCATCCTCTTATGAACAGTTGATATTCGACAAAGGCCCTAGGATTGTAAACTGGGGTAAAAACAGTCTCTTTAACCAATGGTGTTGGCAAGATTAGATATGCATCTGCAAAAAACTGAAACAAGCCCTATATCTTACACCTTACACAAAAACTAACTCTAAATGGATTGAGGACCTAAATATCAAACCTGAAACGATAAAAATCATGCAAGAAAAAATAGGATCAATGATGGATATTCTAATACACAGTTTAGATTTCAAAATCTGACCACCAAAAATGATTAACAGAAAATAGACAATGGGAACTACTAAGAATCAAATACTTTTGTTCACCCAAAGACTTTATCAAAAGAGGTAAAATACCACCTACAGAACGGGAAAAAATACTTGGCAACTACGTGTTGGACCATCACCTGATCTCCATAATCTACAAGGTTCTGCAAAATATCAACAAGAAAAAGGTAAATAACCCAATTAAGCAATGGGCAAGGAGATGTGCAGACACCTCACTAGAGAGAACACCCAGGGAGCCAAAAGACACATGAGAGTATGCTCACGATCATTAGGTGTAAGAGCAATCCAAATCAAAACTACAATGAGATATCATCTCACTCCACCAAGGTTGGCCATGATCCAAAAAACACAAAACAACAAAAGCTGGAGAGGCTGTGCAGAGACTAGATCCCTCCTACACTGCTGGTGGGATTGCAAGTTGGTTCTACCTCTTTGGAAAGCAATCGGGCGCTTCCTTAAAAAGCTGGAAGTAGATATGCCGTTTGATCCGTAATTCCACTGCTTGGAATATATCGTTCAGAAACAAAGACTGTCAGACGAACAGACACATGTACACGAATGTTTATTGCAGCACAGTCTGCAATAGCTAAAAGATGGAATCAACCCAGGTGCCCTACAATAGATGAATGGATAAACTATGGTAGATAGACTCAGTGGAACACTACGCTATGATAAAAAAATGTAGATTTTAGAAAACGTCTCATAACATGAGTTCAACTGGAAGGTATTACGCTGAGTGAAATCAATCGGTGTCAAAAGGACAAATATCATATGACAACCCTGTTATAAGGACTTAAAAATAGAATTATCTACAGAGGAAAATAACTGTGTTGTCTACAAGGGCGAGGGGAGTGAGGGTATGTGATAGATGAGATACTTGATAGATGTTAGAAATTTTATTCATTTACTGTAATTAATAAATAATAAAAATTAAAAAAAATAAAAAAGAACTGTTGGTTCAGCTACCCCCCCTCAGGGAGGTGGGGTGTAACATGGTGGCTTTCTCCCAAAGAGGAGGGGGAGGGGGAAAGTAATCCCACAGTGAAGAACCTGGCTGATGAGTCTTCAGCCGGGTGACAAAGGTTGGGACCAACGGGGATTAAACCTCAAAACCCGACCCCATCGCTGTCCAGTTGCTTCTGGCCATGGTGACCCCAAGCATGTCAGAGCAGAGCTGTGCTTCATGAGATTATCCGTGACTGTGACCTCAGGGAAACAGACAGGCCTTTGTGATGCCACTGGGTGGCTTTGAGTCACCACCTTTCAGTTGTGCTGTCCAGGGACTTTGTTGACAGGGAGAAGCCATGTTGACTTTAAGTCCTCTCCACACCACTTAATGAGGATGGCACTTTACCTCTGGGATCTTCCTCCTCCCAACAAACCCGTGAATGACCCCACTGTAACCATGACACAAAAACCATACAAGCCAAAGTTCAGGGATCGTCTACCCACTACCGGGGCAGTTTTCCTCGTGGCTGTCAAGACCATCAAAAATCAAGTCCGAGAAGCCGTCACAGACAAGACAGCCTGAGGAGATGTGATGTAGGGTGGCCGGGATGGCATCCCAGAACATGAACAGGACATCAGGTGGAAAATAAGCCTCATGGATTGAACTGTGTCCCCCAAAATGTATGCAGCCCTCTAGCTGGGCTGCAATTCCCAGTGCTGTATGAGTGACTGCCATTTTGTCATTGGATGAATGTCCCTATGTCTTGTGAGTTCTTTATTGCTGTGATTTAGTAAGATGCATTAGTGGCAGTTCCATTGATGAGAACTACAAGACCAGGCCACGTCTAAGCCCAGCCTCTTGAGATACAAAAGAGGGAAGTGAATAGGCAGAGGACCAGATGCCACGGAAAACGCAGTGCTGGAAGCAGAGCCTGTCCCTTGGACCTGGGGTTTCCATGCTGAGAGGCTCCTAGACCAAGGGAAGACTGATGACAAGGACACTCCTCCAGAGCTGACAGGGAGAGCCTTCCTCTGGAGAAGATGCTCTGAATTTGGACTTGCAGCACCTGAGAGAATAAACTCAATGAGAGAATAAACTTCTCATCATTAGAGCCACCCACTGTGATGTCTCTGCCAGAGCAGCACCGGATGACGGAGGCACAGCAGATGTCTGAGTAATGGCACGCTGTTAGTGATGGGCCCAAGGTGTCTCCCCAGTGGTGGCACTTGGTCAGTGGTGGTGTCGGAGGACAAAAGCAGGAGGCCAGGGAGGTGGAGGCTTCTGGCCCGTAGAACCTCTTGCGGGAAGGCTCTGTGGCAGGAGGGAGCCCTGCTCATCGGAGGAACAGAGATGGGGACAGAGTGGCCAGAGATCCGGGAGTGGATGGTGGGGACGCAAGGCGGGAGAGGACTTGAGCTCATGGGACACTCTTAAGGCTGTGTGCGCGTGTGTGCTGTGCACGTGCATGACGTTTGTGCGGACATGTGTGGTCTGTGGATTTGTGTGTGTGGTATTTATGAGCAGTGTCCCTGTTGTGTGGACATGTGCCATTTGTATGTGCATGTGTGTACTGTTTGTGTGTGTGCATGTGATGTGTGTGTGTCTCTGTGTGTGTGAATGTACAATGCCTGCGTGTCCACCTGTGATCTCACACATCAGTAAGTCTCTGTACTGTTTGTGTGCACACAAGTGGTACATGAATGTGCACACCTGAATAGTATGTGTGGTGTAGACGTGTGCACTTGTGTTGTATGATCTTTGGGGGTGCTGGCTGTGTACTTGTGTGTGTGTGTGCAGCGTGTGCATGTGTGTGGTGTCTGTGCCGGGGTGTCTGTGGGGGTGGTATTTCAGTGTGTGTGTCTGTGGTGTGTGAGTGTGTACGTGAGAGTGATCACAGCTGTGCTGAGAGTAGCAGGAGCTTCCTTACAAGGCGGCCGCAGCAGCCGGGATGGGACCACCCCTTACACGGGGGGCAGGGGGCTCTGGGGAGGGGAGAGGAAATCTGGGCGTGAGCCAGCACCTACAACAGGGGGGAGGACAGGCAGTGTCCAGGCATCAGCCAGATTGTGGCTGCAACCCCAAGCCCACAGTGGGCAGTCCGAGGGTGTGGGTGTTGGGTCTGAGTTTAGGGCTTGAGAGGGTGGGTGGGATTTTGCTGTGTACCACAAGCTCCGGATGAGTGCCCAGGGGGCTCAGGGGACAGAGGCTTCCCTGGCCAGCAGACACCACTGTTTCTATGAGGCCAAGAAAATGCAGATGACTTCCATCTGCCAGGGAAGTAGCTGGAGAGGCCCAGGTACCGGGAAGGGTCTGACCCCCGCGTCCCTGAAGTTCTTCCGTTTCTCAGAAGGTAGGATTGCTGGGAGCCGGTCCCAACACTTTGTAGGGTCCCGCACGGAGGGAGGGAGAGGCGTGGCGGGAAATGAATCAAGGAGACAGGAGAGACTTTTCTGGTTTAAGGCAGCCCGACCCAGAGAGCAAGAGAGAGAAGGCTGTCTGTCTTTATTGTTTTTATAGTAAGAGTGACGTGAATTTTACCCCGCCCACCGACCACACAATCTATTGGTTAGTTTAAAACCAAAACCTCGTGGTTGGCAAATTTGAAACCAAAAACCTCGTGGTCTTGAGGTGATGTAATTTTTTACCCTGCCACATGAGCTATTAGTTAACTGAAACTTGGTGATCCTTTTAACTGTCAAGGCTTTTTAGATAATGGCCTAAGGATGCCTCGAGCTCAATCAGCCCTACTTATACCTCAAGGTTAAAAGGTTCACGAGGAAGGGTCTAAAGTTTATGATCTCTATTTGTTCCTACTTTGCTCTTTATTTTATCTCCTCCTGCGGGGATAGTAAACATCTACCGTCCCCCACCCTATGTCCTTCTCAAGCTGTTCTAAAGAGGATAATTCCTTTCACATGGGTGGGGATGTGCAGTTGGGGGAAGTCAGCAGGGGTTGGGCCGGCCTCGCTGCTCTCAAAGCTGGCTGTGTTAGAGATCATTCCTCTGAGCTCTTTTTCCTCAGAAAATTCCTGTACAGGTTTTCCCGATATTATTTCATTGACCAAGGGGGTAGTAAAGGGCCCCTCTCAGAAGGCATCTCCCCTGATCCTTGTGCCAGGAGAGGAGGGGGTATCTTTTTGAAGAAAATTTGATTAGGAAGCCAAATAATATCAAGGGCAGTAGGCTAAAAAACATGTCACAGGTGAGATGCTTCAGCCCGTCATTTGCAGGGGCTCGTGACTTTGTCTACAAGGCTGATGGCGGACCTCCGCATAGGATGTTCTAACCCTAATCCGGGCCGCCCACTCTGAAAGACAAAACGTGCCAGTGTCCCTGTCACGGTGTGTCCAGCACAGTGTCTCTGGCGTACTTTCAGTGTACCGGGCACTGGCACCTTTCTGCGAAATGGAGCTGTCTTGTTCTTTCACACCTAGCTGCGACACCTGGGCAGAAGGCAGGAAGGACGGGGCACCAGCCAGGGCCCGGGGGGAGGTTGTGGGCAGCCTAGGGCCCAGGGGGGAGGGTGGGAGCCCAGACGCCTTCCTCTTTCGTGTAGATCGAAATCCTGCTGCAGAGGGTTCTAGAAAGAGGAAGAGGAAGAGAAATGAAGGCTGCCCCCCATGGCATCATCTCCTCTAGGGTACACCACTGCCTGTTCCTCCCTGCAGACATTTGCAAAACACGTGTGCCTACGGCTTGCCAGCTTTGCTCTGGGTCCCCTGACCCAGGTTGGGGAGAGAGGGAGACAAGAGGACACTTAGAGCCTGTGCCTGACACAGACGCTGGTGGTGCCAGGCAACAGAGCCTCAGCCACACAAGCTGGGAGGGCTTCCTGGAGGAAGTAACATGTTCAGTGGAGACTTGAAGAAGGATGAGGTAGCCTGGTAACAGGTAGCACGGGAGGTGGGGTGGGAAGCTGGAAGAGTGGAGCCAGCATCGCCGTGTCCAGGGACTGAGGGCTGGCAGGGTGGGGTAGTGGATGCAGGGTCAGGGTTGGGACCTGCATATGGACAGGGAAGGGCCGCGGGGGGCACAGAGGGTTAGGGTTGAGGCCTGCATGAGAACAGGCCAGGGAAACCAGAGAAGAAGCCTTTTGGAGAGAGATGTGTTGACAGGTCAATGAGTCTGGGGCCACTGCCCTGGTTGTGGTGTCCCTCCCCTTCTGCACAGTCAGGGTGCTCTCTGCCCAGAATCCCCGGGCAGCTGTGCAGACGCGTATCCTGTGGCCCAGCACACTGGCAGGAAGACTCACCACCTCTCGCATCACCCTCACCACCGACCCTCGGGGTCCCTTCCACATGGGCAGTGTCCCCGAAGTCTCTGCTGTAAATCCAGCTCACAGAATGCCTCTCATGGGTGAGGATGGCACCCTGGGTGCCTCAGTGGCAGAGAGCACAGACCGTCACCCAGCACCTGCCAGCCGGCTGCAGAGCTCCGTCGGTGGGGTCTGGGAGACAGGCAGAGGTGAGGGACCTGGAGTGTCCATTCACATCCCACAAGGTGGTAGATGGTGCCAGGAAGGTGAAAACACAATTGCACTGCTGAAGATGCAAGGAGCCTTGGTCTCCTCCCTCTGTCCCTTCCCTAGGTGTTTACTGGGGACGCCACTGATGTGCCAGATACCACGAGACAACAAGGAGTGTTCGACGAGTGCCAGCTCTTAGGGCGCTTACGGCGCAGGGAGGGACACAGAGGTGATGAGCTCACTACCACAGCCAACACAAATAGGCCCCAGAGAAGCTGGCCCTGCCCCCAAAGGCCATGCTGGGCAAGAGCCAAGTAAAGCTGCTGACACACATGTTTTAAAATTTATTTATTATATATTTTTATTGTGATTGAGTGAAAGTTTACAATACAATTCAAATTTGCATGCCCATCTCTCTGCGGCCCCCTCTGCTCTCCTTGCCTATGAGAACACACCCTTCCTTTCCACTCCATACATGTCGTATCCTCTTAGCAGTCTCCTGTCCCCTCCTCTCCGCTCTCTGCTCTCCCCTCTAGTAAGAGGCCAGTAGGACGACATCCTGTTGATGCATAGAACTATCAAGTGCACACAAAATACGAGCTGACACACTTCTTAAAATTTTGATAAAAACATAGCTAATGAAACACTTGCCAGTTCGACCACCTCTGCCTGTACCGCTCCGGGGCTCCGACTCCTTCTCCAGGGCTGTGGCCGTCCTCACTGTCCTTTACCCTCCATTCCACCAATACTGATGGGAAGTCACTGCTCCCTAAGCAGAAACTGCCCCCTTCCTCTCTCTCAGCACCCATCAATAAACTCTGGGTTCTGTGCATTTGCTTATTTCACGTATGTGGGGTCATAAGGCATTTGTCCCTGTGTGACTGCTGTGTTTGCTCAGCGTGATCTTCTCAAAGTCCATCCATCCACATGGTAGCAGGCAGCAGAGAGCACGACCTCCTGCCTCTTGATGGCAGAGTAACATTGCCCTGTCCAGACAGACGGCGTTTGTGGGTCCAGTCATCATCGGTGAGACTTTAGGTCCCCCCCGGCCCCTGTGGTGGTGCTGCCGTGACCAGTGGTGTGCGGGTTCTGTCCGCGTCCCACTTCACTCCTGTGTGTGGACTGTGGTGGGACTATGTGGCAGGTGGCAGCTGTATGTCCAGCTTTTCAAGGAAACAGCAAATGTTTTTGTGCTAACTGGACCGTTGTGTATCCCCGCCAGCGATGGATGGTGGCTGCAGTTTCTCCACATCCTTGGTGACACTTGTTTTCCATTTTTTGGCTCGCACTGTTCCAAAGCGGGTGAGGTGGCATCTGCTGTGCAGTTTTGGTTTGCATCTCCCTGGTGGGGCAGTGGTTAACAGCTTGGCTGCTCACAGAAAGGTTGGCACTTTGAATCTACCTGCTGCTCCTTGGAACCTGTCTGGGGCAGTTCTGCTCTGTCCTGGAGGGTCGTCATGAGTCAGGATCGACTCGATGGCAGTGGGAGTGGATAGTGAGTCAGAATCCACAGCCCTGGTGTTCCTGGAAGAGAAGAGTGTGGTGGTTGACCTGTATGAAGATTTGGTGCTGTCGCTGTCAGGTGCTGTGGAGTTGGGTCCAACCCACAGCGACCCTGTGCACAACAGGACAAAACACTACCCGGTCTTGTGCCACATCGTTGCGGCCACTGGGTCAATCCATCTTGTTGAGAATCTTCCTCTTTTTTGCTGACCCTCCACTCTACCAAGTGTGATGTCCTTCTCCAGGGACTGATCCCTCCTGACAACATGTTCAAAGTATATAAGACATTCTCTCACTTTGCTTCCAAGGAGCACTCTGGTTGTACTCCTTCCAGAACAGATCTGTCTGTTCTTTTGGCAGTCCCTGGTACATTCAACATTCTTCTCCAACTCTGCAATTCAGAGGTATCAATTCTTTTTCTGTTTTCTTTACTCACCGTCCAGTTTTCACGTGAGTATGATGCAATTCAAAACACCATGGCTTGGGTCAGGTGCATTTTAGTCTTCAAAGTGACATCTTTACTTCTCAACACTTTAAAGAGGTCCTTTGCAGCACATTTTCCCAGTACAATGCATCTTTTGATTTCCTGATTGCTGCTTCCATGAGTGTTGATTGTGGACTCAAGTGAAATGAAATCCTTGACAACCTCAATTCTTTCTCCATTTATCCTGATGTTGCTTACTGGTCCAGTTGTGAGGATTTTTGTTTTCTGATGTTGAGGTGTAATCCATACTGAAGGCTGTCGTCCTTGATCTTCATCAGTGTTTGAAATCTTCTTCACTTCCAGCAAATAAGGTGGTGTCGTCTGCATAACGCAGGTTGTTAAAGAGTTGTCCTCCAATCCCGATGCCTCGTTCTTCTTCGTGTAATCCAAATTCTCAGATTACTTGCTAGGCATACAGATTGAAAAGGTATGCTGAAAGGATGGAACCTTGATGCACACCTTTCCTGGTTTTAAACTGTGCAGTGTCCCCTTGTTCTGTTCGCACGACTGCCTCTTGATCCGTGTGCAGATTCCTTAACAGCACAATTAAATGTTATGGAATTCCCATTCTCTGCAATGTTAGCCATAATTTATGATGATCCACACTGTCCAATGCCTTTACATAGTCCATGAAACACAGGTAATCATCTTTCTGGTATTCTCTACTTTCAGCCAAGATTTCATCTGACATCAGCAGTGATATCCCTGGTTCTGCATCCTCTTTGGAATCCAGCTGGAATTTCTGGAAGTTCCTTCTCAATATACTGTTGCAGTCACTTTCAAATGATCTTGAGCAAGATTATATTTGTGTGTGATATTAATGATATTGTTTGGTAATTCCACATTCGGTTGGATCACCTTTCTTTAGAATGGGCATAAATATGGGTCTCTTCCAGTCAGCTGGTCAGGTGGCCGTCCTTCAAATTTCTTAGCATAGATGAGTGAGCACTTCCAGTGCTGTGTCTGTTTGCTGAAATATCTCAATTGATATTCCATCAATTCCTGGAGCCTTGTTTTCTGCCAGTGCCTTCAATGCACCTTCACCTTCTTCCTTCAGTACCGTCAGTTCCTGATCATATGCTGCCTCTTCAGATGGCTGAACATCGACCAGTTCTTTCTGGTATGATCACTGTGTATTCCTTCCATCTTCCTTTGATGCTCCCTGAGCCATTTAATACTTTCCCTATAGAACCCTTCAGTGCTGAAACTTGAGGCTTGAATTTTTTCTTCAGTTCCTTCAACCTGAGAAGTGCAGAACTTGTTCTTCCCTTCTGGTTTTCCATTTCCAGCTCTTTGCACATGTCATTATAATACTTTATTCTGTCTTCTCGAGCCGCTCTTCGAAATTTTCTGTTTAGGTCTTTTACTTCACCATTCCTCTCTTTTGCTTTAGTTGCTTGATGTTCAAGAGCCTGTATCAGAGTCTCTGATATCTGGTTTGGTCTTTTCTTTCTTTCCTGTCTTTTTAATGACCTCTTGCTCTCTTCATGGATGATGTCTTTGATATCATCCCACAATTCGTCCGGTCTTCAGTCATTAGTGGTCAGCACATCAAATCTGTCCTTGAGATGGTCTCTAAACTCAGGAGGGACATATCCAAGGTCATACTTTGGCTCTGGTGGACTTGTTCTAGTTTTCTTCAGTTTCAATTTGAATTTGCATATGAGCAATGGATGATCTGTGCTGCAATTAGTACCTGGTCCTGTTCAGACTGTTGACATGGAGCTTTGCCGTCATCTTTTTCCACAGATGGAATCCATTTTGTTCCTGTGTTTGCCGTCTGGTGAGGTCTATGCGTACAGTCACTGTTTGTGTTGGTTAAAAAAGATACTTGTAATGAAAAAATCATTAGTCTTGCAAAATTCTGTCACGCGATCTCTGGCATTATTTCTCTCACCAAGGCCATATTTTTCAACTCTTGGTTATTCTTTGTTTCCAACTGTTGCATTCCAAACAACAATAATTATCAGTACGTCCTGATTGCATGTCTGATCAGTTTCAGACTTCAGAAGCTGGTAACAATCTTCAGTTTCTTCATCTTTGGCCTTTGTGGTTAGTGCATAAATTTGAATAAGAGTCGTATTAACTGGCCTTCATTGTAAGTGTATGGATATTATCCTGTCACTGACAGCATCGTACTTCAGGACAGATCTTGAAATGTTCTTTTTGGTGATGAATGCAACACCATTCCTCATCAACTGCCAGATTCAAAGTGGCCAACACTTGTCCATTTCAGCTCACTAATGCCTAGAATATCAATGTTTATGCATTCCATTTCATTTTTGACAATTTCCAATTTTCCGAGATTCATACTTCGTGCATTCCATGTTCTGACCGTTAATGGATGTTTGCAGATTTACAGCTCTGGAAGCACTGTGGGACTGTTCTGCTCTGTCCTGTAGGGTCACAATAAGTTGGAATCAACTTGATGATAACTGGTTTGGATTTTTGAAGTGGCTGAGGATGTTCAGCACCTTTTTATGTGCTTGTTGGCCATTTATATATCCTCTTTGGTGAAATGTCTGTTTAAATCTTCTGCCCATGTTTTGATTGGATTGTCCTTTTTATTGTTAACTTGTAGTTTTTAAAATGCATAGGTTTTGGATGTTGTTGTTAGGTGCTATTGAGTAGGTTCCGGCTCACAGCAACCCTGTGTACAATGGACTGAGCACCAGCCAGTCCTACTGCCTCGCCGTCCCTGCTGAGGACCGAGCACCAGCCGGCCCTGCACCGCCTGCGGTCCCTGCGGTGCTTGAGCCCGTGGTTGCAGCCACGGTGTCAGTCTACCTCTTGAAGGTCTTCTTTCTTGCTGACCCACTACTTTATCAAGATGATGTCCTTCTCCAGAGACTAACCTCTCCTGATAACATGTCCAGAGTGTGTGAGATGAAGTTTTGACGTTCTTGCTTCTAAGGAGCATTCTGGCTGTTCCTCTTCCCAAAATGGATTTGTTCATTGTTTGGGCAGTCCGTAGTGTATTCAGTATTCTTTGCCAAATCCACAATTCAAAGGTGCCGATTCTTGCTTGGTCTTCCTTATTCATTGTGCAGCTTTCATGTGCATAGGAAGTGATGGAAAACACCCTGGCTTGGGTCAGGTCTTCCAAGTGACATTTCTGTTTTGAGCACTTTAAAGAAGTCTGTTGCAGCAGATTTGCCCAGTGCTGTGAGTTGTTTGATTTTTTGACTGTCACTTCCTTGGATGTTGATTGTGGATCCAAGTAAAATGAAATCCTTGACAAGCTCAATCTTTTCTTCACATATCACAAGGCTGGTTATTGGTCCAGTTGTGAGCAGTTTTGTTTTCTTGATGTTGGGGTGTGATCCACTCCAAAAGTTGTGGCCTTTTATCTTCATCAGTAGATGCTTCCAGTCTTCCTTACTTTTTAGCAAGCAATGTTGTGTCATCTTCATAAAGTGTGTTGTTAACGAGTCTTTGTCCAATCCTGATGTCACATCCTTCTGCACAGATTTTTGGATTATTAGCTCAGTTTACAGACTAAGTATGGTGAAAGGATGCAACCTTGATGCACACCTTTCCTGACCTAAAGCCACATGGTGTTCCCTTGTTCTGTTCAGATGACTGCCTTTTGATCCATATACAGATTCCTCACGAGCACGGTTAAGTATTTTAGAATTCTCGTTCTTCTCAACATTGTCAATGGTTTGTAATGATCCACAGAGCCATACGCTTTTGCATAGTCAATAAAACACAGGTAACCATCTTTCTGGTATTTTCTGCTTTCAGCCAAGATCCATCTGACATCAGCAACGATATCCCTGGTTCCATGTCCTCTTCTGAACGTGAACTGAGTTTCTGACAGTTCCATGTTGAGGTAATGCTGGATTTTTGAATGATCTTCAAAAAAATTTTACTTGTGTGTGACATTAATGAAAACTGTTCAATAGTTTCCACTTTCTGTTGGATCGCTTTCTTTCCAGCCACCTGGTTGGCCAGGTAGCTGTCTTCCAGGTTTGTTGGCACAGACGAGTGAGCACTTCCAGGGCTGCATGTGTCTGTGCAAACATCTAGGTGGATATCGCACCAGCTCTTAAAGACTTGCTTCTCACCAGTCTCTCCAGCACAGCTTGGACTTCTTCCTCCACTACCACTGGCTCCTGATCATATGCTGCCTTCTGAGATTTATATTCAGGGTTTTCCCCATAGAATCCTGTAGTACTGCCACTCGAAGCTTGAAATCTTTCTTCAGTTCTCTCAACTTGAGAAATGCCGAGTGTGTCCTTCCCTTTGGGTTGTCCAATTCCAGGTCTTTGCATATGTTACTATCCTATATTTGGATATTAAATCCTTATCAGATGTATGGTGCCCCCCCCAATTCTCTTTCAATCTGTAGGCTGTCTGTTTATTTTATTGATAAAGTTCTGTGATGAACAAAAGCGTTTATTTTTCTGAGATTTCCCTCATCTGCTTTGTCCTTTGCTGCTTATGCTTTTGGGGTCACTAGGATTGCCTAGGGAGGGGGATAGGTGTGCACTTTAAGATGAAAACCTAACAGTCACCTGACAGGTGAGGGACAGGGCCACAGAGAGGCCCGAGAGGCCCCAGAGAGGTCCTTCAGGTGTGCCAGAGAGAACAGGTGAGGGGATGGCATGTTCCCGATACGCCTGGCCCCTAGGTGGTCAGAGCAGACGATGGTCTGACCCCACTGTCTGAGGACTTATGGGGCACACTCTGATGGAGGCAGGGCTTGAGGGGAAGGGGTCCAGGGGACTCAGAAACTGGAGAGAAGTGCTTGCCCAGGCAGCATCTTTCTTTTCGCCAGCCCTTAAACCTCCCACGCCCAGGGACCAGAGCTGTGACTCACCAATAACTCCCACAACAGAATAAGGCAATTTGCTAAACCATCAGCTGATCTCATACATCTCTGTCTTTTTTTTTTTAATATCTGATGTTCAAAAGAAGCCGAAGTTTACATGAATAGAAAAACCCCAGCACACTAGATTGAAGCAGACGCGTGCTTATCTGTTTTCTAAAAGAATTGAATTAAAAACAAAGCCCACAGACAGAAGCTCACGATGCTCTGCACCAGCCCCGCTCTGCTCCACTGGCCTGGGTCCCTGACATAGATCACTCTGAAGGCTCCCTCCCCCGGCACCCTACTCAGCCGCACCTCCCATGCTGCAGCCCCCTTGTCCTCTGGCACACTCTCTCCTCCCTGTCCTGGGGTCCTCACCACAAGGGGCACAGGGCTGGTCCCCAGAGGGCATCACTAAAGACCTTTTCCTGTCTGAGAAACTCATCTAACACATAATCCCACCAATGGACCTAATAGCTCAGGGCATAGTGGTCCCTTCACTGTCCCACTGTGCAGATGTGGAGACTGAGGCTCCTGGAAGCTGAACCACTGACTCGAAGAGCTGGCCCCATCAGGAGCCCTGGGGGCCAGGGGCTTTTGTGTTCAGCTGCAAACTGACAGATGGCATTTGAATCCACCAGTTGCCCTGCAGGAGGAAGTCATGGCAGTCTGCCCCAGCAAAGGGCACAGCCTGGGCAAGATGATGGCACAGTTCTCTGCCACTCAGGGTCACTGGGAGTCAGAATCCTCTCAGTGGCACCTAACAACAGCTTAACTTTGTAAGTATCCAAGCTAGGGCTCAGTCCCCACTCTGAGTGCTTACCCAAATGTCACAAAAGCCACCCACCCTGCTCCTCCCTCTCAGTCCAGTGCTGGGCCTGTGCAGACCAGCTGCTACAGGGCTCCACTGAGGGCTGCACCCCCCACGGGGAGTGACCCTGTTCCCTAGGGGGCACCCAGGTGGGCTAGTGTGCGACTGGCATCTCATGGGTGAAGGCCAGGGAGGGGGTTCAACACTCTGCAGGACAACCCCATGACAGAGAATTACTTGATCCAAGACGCTAACAGGGCCAAAGTGGACAATCCCTGCTTTAGGGGGCAGGTCAGCTGCGATGCCTACGTGCAGAGAAAGGGCCAGAATGGCAGGGGTGACGTGCGTATGGCAACGTGCAGAGAAGGGCCAAATGACATGGGTGACGTGTGCGCCTACGTGCAGAGAAAGGACCAGAAAGATAAGCATCATAATGTCTGCATTTGCTTATCTCTTGGGGAAGGGATCTGGTCATTTTTTATTTTAATTTTTCTTCCTTGTGTTTTTCTGTACTGTTTGAATTGAAAAAACCAAACCAAAACCGATGTGCATGTATCATTTTTATAATCGGAAAAAAAAGAGCTGTTTTCATTTGTAACAATAAAAAAAGGGATTTGGGACTTGGGGGTTCTGATCCTGCTCCCTCGCTACCTAGCTGTCAGCCCCAGCTCTCCAGAAAGTGCGTCTACCTGGGAAGGCAAGAGCGAACCTTCCTGCATATATTACAGGAATAGAAAGGAACGTTGTCCTGGAAAAGCTCTTTGAGCCCAGAGGAGAAAAATGGTAGTGAATCCTGAGATACTGCTTCTCTCATCTCTTTCCCCTTCCAGGTGGCAGTGTGCGTTTCTGTGACGCGGTGCCTTCAGAAAGCAGGGCTAGGGTGGACCAATGTGTGACAGGCTCAGGGCCAGGGGCCTGGAGCCAAGGGAGGGGGTCTCTCAGAGCATCTGGGATAGGTGCCCGTACCTCTCAGAGTTGGTATTTTTCTCCCCAAATATGTTGAATTCCATGTCAACATGAGCTGCTGTCAGCTGCTTATGCTGCTTATGCCAGTGAATCTTACACACACACACGGGAACAGATCTATCTCAAGGAAACGGCTCACATGGTTTGCAGGATGGCAAGCCCCAGGCTGTGGGTCAGACCTCGAGCTGGAGGCCTCTCCCTGCTCACATAGCTGCAGGGCCCAACAAGCCCAAGATCGGCAAGTCAGAAGCCAGGGTGCTGGGTCATAGGCTGCTGTGGACCTTGCGAGCCCAAGATCAGCAGACAATGTGCCATCAAGTCCCAAGAACCAGAGGTCAGATGAGTAAAAGCTGGGTGTAGGATCCAGACCAAACAAGTGAGCTTTGCCTGAATGTACATGTATGTACCTTAGGAAGGAAACTCACTTTTATGGCTGATTGGCTGCTCCCATCGGATCCCATCATGGAGGGTGACTGCATCATGACACAGCTGCCAGACCGTGTTACCTCCTAACTGCCAAACCACTGAGAATCACCACCCAGCTCATAACCCTGACAGATGCCATCCAGTTGACTCTGACTGAGTGACACCCTCTGCTACAGGGCAGAACTGTCCCACGGTGTTTTGTTGGCAGTCGTCTCTGTGGGAACAGTGGCTCTCTGTCCTGCCCAGATGCTGGGTGGATTTGAACCACTCGCCTTTCCTTTAGCACCCGAGAGCTTCACTGTGGTGTCACCGGGCTGAGGCAGGGTCTGTCACCCTCTGCTCTACTGACCTGGGGCAGGGTGGTTCTGTGGTGGGGGTTGTTCTGCCTGTTGCATGGGGTTCATCCTATACCTGAGAGATGCCAGAAGTGTAGCTCCTCTGGCTGTGACAGCCACACGTGTCCCCAGTCACAGCCTACTTCCCTCGGGAGGCAGGAGCTCGCCTGTGGAGCAGCACTGGCCAGATGCATCTTGGTGTGATAGAAGGAGGTCACGGACATGCCACGGGCTCCCTGGCTCCTGACACAGGGTATTGGCTGGCTGCCTTTCTCAGAGCTGCCGTCCTCACTACTTGCTTTCAAAGGTCTTCCCTATGTGGCTGCCCCCTCTAAGATACAGCGCTCTGTGGTCTGGGCACCCTTGGGATCTGTCAACAAGCCCTACTTGACTGGCCAGCACCTGGGGTGGGAACTCCAGCTCTTCTGCACTAGACAGATGTGCCAGGCAGGCTAGTGCCAACAGGAGCCACAGAAAGGAGCCCATGGATGCCAGAAACAGCCTCCAGTGTCCCCAGTTTGCAGAGGCGTGAAGATGGATGGTGAGCAGGCCCTGGGGGACAAGCAGCCCCCACTGCCCACGCTGCTGCGTCAGAGCTGGCAGATGAACTTGAAATTGAGTATGATAAAACCACTTTGGGAAATCCAATATCTTCCCTCTCTCCCTGTCTCTTTAAAAATCCATAACTCATAGGGACCCAGGCAGGGTGTGCAGTTTCAATTGAATTATCCTTTTTTTCCCGTGAAGACCAAGGCTGAGAAAGGAGAGAATAAAACACCACTCTTCAGAGCTCCTGTCCCGCTCTGGGTGCTCTGGCCCTTACTTGCCCTGGCTCTGGGTCCGGGAGGGATGGGCGTGTTGTCCACACCCACTAGCGTCATTCTGAAGGGGAGACTGCCTGTGCCTTGGGATTTCCTGGGTGCACTGTCGGCTGTGAGGCTGGTCTCAGCAACAGACTGAGGCCACCTAGAAGCTCGCCCTGCAGGGCTCGTGACGCAAACCCCACGGTGAGATCACGATGAGGCTCGGAGAAAGGGCAGGGAGGCTCGGGGTGCAGCGACAAGCCCTGGTCCAGTGAGGTGCAGGGCGGTGTTTACGGCCTGCGCTGGTGTGGTGGTACAGTGGTTAGGAATTCAGCTGCTAATCAAGCAGTCAGCAGTTTGAGTCCCCAGGTGGTTTCACTCTGTCCTGGAAGGCTGCTGCGATTGTAACTGACTCAGCGGTGGCAGGCTTGGATGGTCGATTTTCCCCATACAGCGGGGTGTAAGGGGCACTGGTGGCTCAAAGGTCAAGTGCTCGGCTGTGAACCGCAAGGCTGGCAGTCTGACCCACAAGCCCTTCCACGGGAGACACGATCTGACCGTCTGCTCCTGTAAAACACAACCTAGGGACCCCAATGGGCCAGTCTGCACCACCACAGGGTCACTGGGAGTCGGGATCAACTCCCTAGCACCCCAAAACAGCACAGTAGTGTCGAGTCTCCTCTTCCAATCACCGACTGACACAGTCAGACAGTGAAGCAACTGAAGTAACAGAGAGCACGGGACGGGGACGTGGGTGCCACCGACGCTGGTGGCACCGAGCAATGCAGAGTGCCCCTCCCCACATGTCTCCTTTGAGCCACTTTCCTCTCTGTCCCCTGGTTTCCTGGATGCCCCAGAGGACAGGGGAAAGCAGGCATTTGCAGTGAGCTCTCGATTACTGTTCCCGAGAACTGCACCCCGGTACCATGTGCCAGGCAGTCACGTGGGCAGGAGAGGGAGGGCCCCTCAAAGCCCACCGTGCTTCTCTGCTTGTTCTGCCTGGCTCTGTGCAGCCTTGGTGACCTTCGGTTTCAATTCCATTTTAGAATGTATTTGCTGTTCCGTTTCAGAATGTATTCTCTGTTCTCGGATGCCAATTAGGCCTTAAGTGGCACAAAGCCCCCATCCTGCAGTGCGCTTCTAGGGGCCCTAAGCCCTGCTGTGTAGGGCTGGCTGATTTGTTTGTTCATTTCTTTTTTGATAGGAAGCCTGACCAACTCTTTCTTCCAGCTTTTGTTTAGGTTATGGATCTTGTGCTGAAGAAAGGCAAGTTCTGGGGGACTAGAGTTCCTGGGGAAGTTTCTGGAAGGCCAAGAGTCTGTCATCCCTTCGAGGTTTCAAGAGAGATCTGAAAGTGGTGCTGGAGGCCCCCAGGACCAGTTGCAGAGGGAGTGCTGCCCTGATAGCTCAATGACAGAGTAGGTCTAAAGCCTTTGGAGTCTCCCAGAACACAGGAACTGGAGGCAGGGGGACCAGGGAACCACAGAAGGGGTCCCCAGTCGCCACTGAAGGCCCAGTATGGAGTGAGATTCCAGGTGCATAGCCCAAAGACCGTGTATTCTCAACAAATGGCTGCCTTGGCGAAAGCCTGTGGTATAGGTGTCAGAACCCAGCTGCCATGTAAGATTTCCAATGGCTGACTTTCTCCGGTACGTCGCCAGGCCTCTCTGTCAAGGCAGAGGCCTGGTGGTGGGGTGGTTAGGTCTGTACTGCTAACCACAGAGTGTGCCATCGGTACCCACCACTGGACACCTAATGAGGCAGTTCTACTGTGTCTTGCATGCTGGCTGTGAGTCCAAATTGACTCACAGGGAAGGGGGTTTTGTTTGTGTTCTTTCCAGATGTCTCTGGATGGGCCTGAACCTCCAGTCCTCCCTTCAGTGGCCAGCAGCAGAAGCTGTCTGCACTCCCAGAGGCCCCAGGCAGATCGAGCACCCCAGAGGAGTGGGCCCCGCCTCTGTGAGGACAGCGACTCCACTCCGGCCCAGACTTGCATATGCCACTCCGCTCCGCCAAACAGGAGCCTCCAGCAAGGGTCCCGGCCCCACCTCAGGGGACTTCCTGACGTCTGCCTCCTGGGGACAGACAGGAGCTTCCTGGGGGCTGTTCTGGACAAGGCTGTTTCCTCTGCCTTGAGGTGCCAGTGGGTTCATGTCCTCACTTTGGGGTCCGCAGAAGCTCCCTTGTCCTTTCTGTGGCTGCGTGGCTGGTGGGGTGGAACCCTCTGCCCCCCGCATGTCTGCTCGGTAGCCTCCACCCCAGGGTCAGTGAGGGTACCCGTCCCTGTCCCCTTTCTCACATCTCACGCAGCAGCCCCGTGCATCAGTGGTACTGGGTTGCTGTCCCTCTCTCTGTCTGCGGTGCAGCGAGCTGAACAGGGTGAAGCTGCTGCTTCTGTAGGTCCCAGACAGTCCCGTATGGGCAAGTTCATGGGTGGTCGTCTCCTGAGGCTGATGGGGCTGGGCAGCGCCTGAAATAAAGTGGTACCCCATCTGTGTGGTGGGGCGAATGCCTGGGAGGCTACTTGTACGTGGGGCTGTGAGGCCTGCAGACCCACAAGGTGCCCCAGCTGCTGAGGGGCCTGTGGGGATCCGCTACTACCCCCTTTCTTATACAGTCCCTCCCACATAGGCTCTTGAGTGTGGGGAGATGGTCAGTTCCCCACGTCCCTCATGGGAACAGCTTCCTAGGTGCCCACTGGGAGACCAGGATGATGAAGGTGGGGGTCCCCTGGCAGGCTCCAGTGGCTCAAGGTTCTGTCCGTCTGGCCACGTGTGCCTGAGACGGCTGCCTTGGGCCCCAGCCAGCGTCTGGTGAAGGTTGCAGGCAAATGTGAGTGGGACTAATTAGAAGATAATTAGCCAGGCCAGGAGATGCCAGGGCTAATGGGAACATGGCCTGGAGGTGTGGGACAGATGCACCCGCATGCTCTCCCAAGCCTGACATCTCTCGGCCAGGAAGGTTCTTGGGCAAGGGGTGCGATGCCCAGGCTGGGGACACAGCTCAGGCTTCTGGGAACCTGGCCCCTCCCTGAGGCCCGAGTGGGGGCCCAGGGGACAGAGCTGCACTCTCACCAACACGATGCATCCTGACTCAGGGGCGTTTGGTAACATGGGGACAGGCCAGGAAGTGATCTGTGTTTGTACCGACATGCAACTTTAGAGGTCATGACCCTCCTTGTCCCAGAATTCCCCCTTTGCAAAGGGCTTCATTGGGAAGGGCCCTGGAGAGGACAGGTGGTGGCAGAGCTGACCCTGGGCTCTCTGGGAGGCCCACGTGGCCGGCGCTGGAAGTTACATCTGCAGAGGGGTGGTCGGGGTCTTCTTCGGAGCGCTGCTGTCCAGCCTCTTGCTCCACCGTCTGTAAGAAGAGGGCCATTACAGCCGCAACTCCCGCCACCTTCACAGGGTCCCCACCTGTTGTCTTCCTGAACTGGCCCAGATCTGTGGGGGCATTGCAGGGGGGATAAGGCTGGCACAGTGAAGTGTCGGATTCATGGCCCAGGGATACCGCCACGGGTGTCCTAGCCACTCCCCACTTCCTGGAAGCCAAGACCATGGTGGAAGAGAACTCCTCACGGTGACACGCCAAGCTCCCAGAGACTGGGGGCGGCCCGGCCGTCTCCCCAGGCCCCTTGCACTCTGGTGGGTCTGAACTGCAGCTGAGCTCTTGCTGCTGGAGATAAAGGGGTGCCTTCTCCTGGGATCCCCAAATTTGCACCCTCATCTGCAGTCGCAAGTCTACCAGTTACCCCTGGAGACTGCTGCCTCAGTTACCCCTCCTGCCTGCGTTAGCTTCTGCCTCTCCCAGAGGGCTGGGGGAATGAAGGCTTGGTCGTGCTGCCCCAGAAGCCTTTAAAAATCCAGATTCTCAGGCCTCACCCCAGCCCCACTGAGTCTCAGGGAGTGGGGGTCTGACATCTGCATTTTTATGAGGGCACCTCCCCACCCCCCCGAAGCCATCTCCTGACAGCGTCTGAGGTTGGTTCCGGAATGGGTCCCTCACCCCGGATGACTCAGGCTGAGGGCTGAGGAACGGGCTGATTTGTATGAGGGGCCACTCAGTTCTTGCTACCTGCAGACTAGCTCTCCAAACAACTAGAGGCTGTAATTATACACGCAAAATGAAGCTAAAATTTCAGAGAATTACCTAGAGAATTCGAGTCAGAAGAAGCACGTTCATCTGAAATACCTAGATAATTAAAGAAAAAAAATATATTCATTGCATAAATTGCTCATCAATTCACTCCTCTGTGGGGAGCACGGAGCTTAAAAGCAGGCGGTTTGATTAATCTGAGCGATATTAAATCCTCAGATGCTTTTTTTTTCTCTCCTGTGCCTGGGTCTTCATATTTCCTTCTAAAAAGTCATAAATAAAGCTGTCCTTTAGCAAAAACGTGTTTTGGATTTGACTTGGCAGAAATCCAGCCTGAGATGGAGGAATCGTGTCGGTGGGTTTACATCCTTGAAGCCGACATTGTGAAATCAGATCCCTTCTCTCCAGTTCCCTGAAAATGCTAATTCTTGTTTTTTCTGTCGCACTGCAAAGTTACATTGTGTATGGTGTAGCAAACAGCACCGTCACAACAGGGCTTTACAGAGGCTGAGGAAGGCTCCCTCCCAATCAGAGGAAAAGCCAGGGAAATGGTTAATTTTGAAGGCAGGCTGCTGATTGGGAGAAGAACCTATAGTATTATTTATTTCCTTAAAAAACCCTGAAAATTCAAAAACCACTTGGAGAGAACAAGTGTCTAATCCTGACAGGTTGATTTTTCAAGACCCTCTTAATGAAATTTCAGCTTGTCTGTTCTCCACTCAGGTGGTGGTGGGGCCCAGCTCGCACGACTCCTCCCGCTTGCCACCCCCAGCCGTTTCCTTCAGGTGCGGTGGGGCGGCGGGTAGCCGGTTACCCAGCTCCCCCTGGGGCTGCTGCCACTGGCCAGCTCAAGCCCACCCATAGGCCAGCAGTGCCCTGATAGGCAGGCAGACCCCACAGGAAGCATCTTAACAGGTGAACAGGGGCCATGAACACAGCCAGATGCTGACCTTATAGACCCCTCTGCACAAACCCTTTAAAAGAAAGACTAGCCTTTTCATGTCTGCTGGCCTGGGCCTGGAGGTGCTGGATCTGTGGCCCCCTGGGACCCACACTAAACCCTTCATAATGCCTTGTTTTCAGAGCTGGTGTTGAGCACAGACTCATCCTGAATCCAAACAGCCTTTGTGGCAACCAGTGGAGGAAGGGCAATCTGAGGCATTTCCAGGCATTTTGGGGGGGTGTTGTGAGCCCTGGAGTTGATTCTGACTCAGAGTGACCCACTGGACAGAGCAGAACTGTCCCTATGGTGTCATCTCTCCAGGAGCAGGTTGCTGGGTCTTTTCCCCCACAAGCTGGCTGCTAGGATCAAACCACCGACCTTCAGTTTGCAACCAGGTGCTTAAGCACTGAGCCACTGGTGCTGAATTGTAGCTTTAGGGAACACACTTCTACACGGCTCTTACCCACTCAGATCAGGAGCCAGTCCTCCAGTTCAGGATTCTATAAAATAGTAAAAATATAAAAATAGCCAGCAGAGGAGGTAGCTGCTTTTTATTTTATGAAGAAAAGGTATAAAGAAAGGGAAATACCTGAGACCAACCCAAACCCAAGCCTGCTGCTGTCAAACCCCTGTCATAGTGACCCTACAGGACAGAGCAGGACCCACGGGTGAGCAACTGAGTTCTTAGCCACGGTGTTTGTTGCCAGGGCTCCCACTTGAGGTCACATCTCTTAAAAAGGGGAGCATATGAACTCCCCAGGAAAACATAAGAAAGGCCGAGTTCCAGAAGTCATCAAACCATGGGTGAGGTCTGACAATTAAGTTCACAAACTGATCCTAGATAAAGGGCTACAGACTTCATTGCTGAATATCACGGCAGTCACCTTTGAAGGACTCCCCTTGGGAAGCTCTGCACTGATACCAGTGCCTAGTCCACCCTTCAAAGTCATTTTGGAACTCTTTCTGGAATGGCTATCAGAGCTTTCATTGTATTATCCTTGATGTTCCTGAATGTCGTCCAACTGTCTTCCTTTCTTTATCTTTGGGTAAAGAAGAAAGTCACTGGAGGTCAGATCAGGTGAGTAGAGAGGGTGTTCCAATACAGTTATTTGTTTACTGGCTAAAAACTCCATCATGGACAATGATACAATTAAGTTCACAAACTTATCATGGTGCCCCCATGCACAATGGCCATTCTAGGAGAAGTCCAACACCCATTCATGCCAGAAACTCTCAGCAAAATAGGAATAGAAGGTAAATTCCTCTAAGAGCTGTCTGCAGAAAACTGACCTCCTACATTATCCTGAATGGAGACAGAATGAAAGAATTAGAGAACAGGAATTAGACAAGGACAACACTCTCATCACTTCTATTCAATATTGTACTAGAAGTTCTAGCCAGAGCAATTAGACAAGAGAAAGAAATAAAGGGCATCTGCATCATCAAAGAAGAAGTAAAAATCTCCCTATCTGCTGATGATATGATTGTATTTGCAGAGAATCCTAAAGAATCCGTAAGTAAACTATTGGAACTAATAGAGAAGTTCAGCAAAGTATTGGGATACAAGGTAAACGTAAGTAACCCAGTGGGACTCCTTTACACCAACAAAGAGATATCAAAGAAGAAATCAGCCAGTTAATACCAATTACTGTAGCCCCTAAGAAGATAAAGTATCTAGGAATAAATCTAACCAGGGAAATAAGAAATCCATGCAGAGAGAACTACAAGACCTTACAACAAGAAATCAAAAGAGACTTACGTGAATGGAAAAACCTACCCTGCTCACGGATAGGAAGACTTAACATTGTGAAAATGGCTATTTTACTCAAAACAATCTACGTATACAATGCAATCCCAATACAAATTCCAGTGTCATTTTTTTCTTAATGAGATGGAGAAACAAATCACCAACTTTATTTGGAAAGAGAAGAAACCTCAGATAAGTAAAGCACTACCGGAGAAGAGGAACACAGTGGGAGACCTCACACCAGCTGACTGTGGAACCTATCACACTGCCACAGCAGTCAAAACAGCTTGATACTGGTACAAAAAGAGACATACAGATCAATGGTGGAGACCCCAGAAATGCCACCATCTTCTGACAAACAGCTGATGTTTGACAAAGGCCCTAAGATTGTAAACTGGAGTAAAAACAGTCTGTTTAACAAATGGTGCTGGCAAAATTGGATATCCATCTGCAAAAAACTGAAGTGAGACCCGTATCTACACCTTACACAAAAACTAACTCACATTGCATAAAAGACCTAAACAATAAACCCAAAGCAACAAAAATCATGCAAGAAAAAATAGAGTCAACAATTGAAATTCTAATACATGGCTTAAACAGACTTCAAAATCTGAGACACAAAGCACAAACAGTAGAAGAGAAAGTAGAGAAACAGGAACTACTAAGAATCAAACACTTTTGCTTGTCCAATGACTTTATCAAAAGAGTTAAAAGACCACCTACAGAATGGAAAAAATATTTGGCAGCTACATGTCAGACAGTCACCTGATGTCCATAATCTACAAGGTTCTGCAAAATATCAACAAGAAAAAGGTAAATAACTCAATCAAGCAATGGACAAAGGAGACGGACAGATGCTTCACCTAAGAAGACATCCAGGCAGCCAAAAGACACATGAGGAAATGCTGACAGTCATTAGCTATTAGAGAAATCCAAATCAAAACTGCAGTGAGATACCATCTCACCCCAATAAGGTTGGCCATAATCCAAAGAACACAAAACAACAAATGCGAGAGAGGCCGTGGAGAGATCGGAACTCTCCCACACTGCTGGTGAGATTGCAAAATGGTACAATCTCTTTGGAAAGCAATTGGACACTTCCTTAAAAAGCTGGAAATAGATATACCATTTGATCCAGTAATCCCACTGCTTGGGCTATATTCTACAGAAACAAAGGCTGTCACACAAACAGATATATGCACAGAAATGTTTATTGTAGTACAGTCCGTAATAGCAAAGAGATGGAATCAACCTAGATGCCCATCAACAGGTGAATGGATAAACAAACTATGGTACATGTACTGAAGGGAACAGTATGTAATGATAAAGAACAATGATGATTTTAGGAAGCATCTCATAAACTGGTTTCAACTAGAAGACATTATGCTGGGTGAAATCAGTCAGTGGCAAAAGGACAAATATTATGTGAGGCCCCTGCTATAAGGACTTCAAAAGAGATTTATGTACAAATGAGAAGATTCTTTGATGGCTGCAAGGGTGGGGAGGAAGGGAGAGGGTTGGTCATAGATTAGTGAATAAAAATTAGCTTAGGTGAAAACAGTGACAGCATTCAGTAGAAGTCGGATCTGACTTGACGGCACTTGGCTGGTTGGCTAACTGGACTTCAGCACAAACCGAAAACTCTTCGAATCTCAACCCAGTATTGCAAGGATAGAGTAGCAGGAGTGAGGTCAGGGGACCTTGCTCTCAGGGGACATTGAGGCCAATTGGCATAACTAGCGTATTACTAAGAAAGTCTTCTGTACCTCTTATTGGTGAGTGACATCTGGGGTCTTAAAAGCTAGCAAGCTGCCATCTGATGTGCACCAAATAGTCCCACCCCATCTGGAACAAATGATCACCAAGAACAACAAAGACACGAGGGAAAAAGAGCCCGGGAGACAGAAGGATTCATGGGAATGGGTGACGGTATCAACAGGAGACCAGAAGAACCAGATGGTGCCCGGCCATCACCAAAGGCAGCCGCGATGGGGCACACAACGTACAGTCCTTCTGGCAACACAAGAAAAAGAGAGCTGCAGCTCAAGAACCCCACTAAAAGACCAGAACTGATGATTCAGCAGTGTGGGGGATCCCGTGGGAACATGGTCCCTAGACTTGCTGCTGCCCTTTCCAGGAAACATTACTGAGGTCAACTCTTTGGACAAAAATGGACTGGACTCAGGGACCTAGAGTGAATATATGGTGTGTGTACTTCATGGTTCTATGCATTCATCAGAGGCTGTCCTTCTGGTCTCTTCCTAGATGAGAGAGAAGAGGGTGGAGAGGAGGGGTCAGGAACTTGTTAAGGGGATATGACAAGTATAGAATGAAATGGAGGAGTGTGCTGTCACCAGACAAGGAGAGCAGAAGGAGCTGCAGATAGGTGGGAATGCAAAATTGATTTGGATTGTATACTTTCACTTAATCACAATAAAATGAAGAAGATTACTGCAGGTCAACACTTTGGTGGGAGGTTGTCTAGCCTCCGCGTATCCAGAAAGTCAGGATTCCATGAGAATTTAAAATTCTATCCTACACTTCCCCCTCTTTTGATCAGAATTCTCCTACAGAATCTTTGATCAAAATGTTGAGCAATGGTGGCCAGGTACCATCCAATTCTTCTGGTCTCATGGCAAAAGAGGTAGCTATTTGTGGTAGCAGTTAGACACGTATTTGAATTCCTCCTCTGATTCTGGACTCTCCTACTTCCACTGCTGTTGCAGGTGAAGAGACCCATTGTTATATCTTGGATTCTGTCTCTCGTTTCTCCAGGAGCGTGAGAGCAGCTATGGGAATGGTGACCCAATTCTTGCTCCAGGGACAGCACAGAGGAGACTGAGGCGATGACTGAGAACTTTGTTCTGAAAGTCACTGCCTTTGCTTTGGGCTTGGAAACCCTCATGGAGTTTTCCGTTCCACTTCGGGAAAGGTCGTGGTAATGCCCTTCCTGGCCTGGTAGGTACCAAGGGTCTGGAGGTGGGGCCAGTGTTGGGCTAGCCTGTGGATGGACAGGCCCACAGAGGCTGGGGCGAGCAATGGGGTGACCCAGGGGTCTCAGGTCTTCTGGGGAGCACAGAAAGAGGCAGACAGCTGTGGAGGAAGGTAAGAGACACCTGGAAGCTGAGAGCAGGGTGGTCAGCTCCCCAGAGCAGTGACAGTAACGAGCCAGAGGGCTGGGAAGACCACATGCTGCTGGTTCAGGGTACCCAGTGGAGGGCGTTCTCTGTCAGGACGCACTGCTATCACATGGGCGGGGCATGCAGCTGGCATAAGGCTTGGCCCATCCCAGGATGCCACCCTCAGGCATCCACAGAGTTGCCCCTGCCCTGTGGCCGCAGGGGCTGCTGGTGTCCCTCTCTGGGTTACGTTGGTGGCATTTGGACTCATGGCACACTTGCTCAGGGTGCTTTCAGAGGCAGAGTGCTGGGGTTCAAAGCGTCTGGCTGGGGAGGCCAGGGGGCAGGGCTGACAGCCACATGGGGGGAATGCTTACGCAGGGATGGGATCCTGCTGGGGCTGCTGGCAGGCCCTGAGTGCCTGCTCTTTGGCTCACTCTGTGTCTTCACAGCCACCTTCACTGTCGGCCACCTGGGGAGCCTCTGTGTCTACCAGCTCCCTTTCTTCCAGAACCTCCTGCCTCCTGATGACATCTGTGCCAGGTAACGGCCGGCTGCCAACACCTTGGGCACAGGAAGGAGGTCTGAGAGAGGTCTTTGCTTCGCTTGATGGGAACCTACTCTTAGGGGCCATGAGCCAGTGTTTTACTGTCCCCAGAAGGAGAGCTGGCTTTGGGCTCACAAAGCTGCTGCCTGCTGTCATTTCCTCTGATCCCAATGGTGAAAGTGTGCATGTGGGTGGCTGATTCCCTTCCTCCACCTCCCTAAACCAGGGTGAGCATGTGGTCAGCTCAGAAGTTCAACCTACCCACATCGGAAGACTGCTCATGACCATACCCCACCAGGAGCAGAGAAAGCCCAGTGGCCTCTGGTGTGGGCTCCCTCGTTGCCTCCCTGCCTCCCTCCCTGCCTGCCTGCCTTCTTCCCCTCTTCTTCTCTTTCACCAAACCTTCATTGTCATTAGGTGGCATTGCGCAGGTTCCGACCCAGAGTGACCCCGCATACAACATAAGGGAACACTGCCCCATCCTGGACCATCCTCACAATCTTTATACTTGAGCCCATTGTTGCAGCCATTGTGCCAGTCCATCCCGCTGAGGGTCTTCCTCTTTTTCTCTGACCTGGAAACCCTGGGGACACAGTGGTTAAGTGCTAGGGCTTCTAACCAAGAGGTCAGCAGTTCAAATCCACCAGACACTCCTGGGGAACCCTACAGGCAGTTCTACTTTGTCCTGTACAGGCACTATGAGTTGGAATCAACCCTACAGAAATGAATTTGGTTTGGTTTGGTTCTACTTTACTGAGTATGGTGTCCTTCTACAGGGACTGATCCCTCCCGATAACATATCAAAAGTCTGTGAGTCAAATTCCCGCCGTCCTTGCGAGCACCCTGATTACACTTCCCGCAAGACAGGTGTCTTTGTTCTCCTGGAAGTCCACGGTGCATTTGACATTCTTCACCAACACCACAATCCAAAGGTATCAATTCTTTGGTCTTCCTTGATCTTTGTCCAGATTCCACACGCACATGAGGAGATCAAAAACACTGCGGCTTGGGTCAAGTGCACCTCAGTCTTCAGGTGACACCTTTACTTTGCAACATGTTAAAGATGTGCTTTGCAGCAGACCTGCTCAGTGCCGTGCATCTTTGGATTTCTTCACTGCTGCTTCTGTGGATATTGATTGTGGATCCCAATTCATGATAACTTCAATATTTTGTCTGTTTATCGTGATGTTCTTTATTGGTCCATTGTAAGAGTTTTGTTTTCTTCATGTAGAGGTGTAATCCGTACTGAAGGCTGTGGCTTTTTTTGTTTGTTTTCCATTCCCACCCTCTCTCCTCTCTGGTAACCATCAAAGGTTGTTTCTTTCCATGTGTAAACGTTTTCATGAGTTTTAACAGAAGTGGTCTCATACAACACTTGTCCTTTTGTGATTGACTTATTTCACTCAGCATGATGCCCTCCCGTTTCCTTTGTGTTGTGAGATGCTTCACGGATTCATCATTGTTCATTATGGTTGCACAAGACTCCATTGTGTATGCACCACAGTTTATGTTATTCATTCATCTGCTGATGGGCATCTAGGTTGCTTCCAACTTTTTGCTGTTGTGAAGAGCTGAGATCTTTGATCTTCATCAGTGTTTCAAGTCCTCTTTGCTTTCAGAAAATAAGGTTGTTTCATCTGCAAACTGCAAGTTGTTAATGAGTCTTCCTCCAATCCTTCTTCATAGAACCCAGCTTTTCTGATTATTTGCTGAGCATATGAATTGCATAGATATAGTGAAAAGATACAACCCTGATGCACACCTTTCCTGACTTTAAACCGTGCGATTTTCTTTTGTTCTGTTTGAATGACTGCCTCATGGTCTAAATGTAGATTCCTCACGAGCACAGTTAAGTGTTCTGGAGTTCTCACTCTTAGCAATGTTATCTACAATCTTGTTACAGTCCACACAGTTACATGTCTTTGCATAGTTGATAAAACACTAAAACACAGGTAAACATCTCTCTGGTATTCTCTGCTTTCAGCCAGGATCCATCTGGCATCAGCAATGATACCCCTGGTTCCACATTCTTTTCTGAATCTGGCCTGAATTTCTGGCAGTTCCCTGTCAATGTACTGTTTTAACAGCTTTGGAATGATCCTCAGCAAAATTTTAATTGTGTGTGACACTAATGAGACTGTTCAGTAATTACATGTTTGGCTGGGTCACCTTTCTTTCGATCTCTTCCAGTTCGTAGGTCAGCCTGCTAGCTGTCCCCGAGAGGTCTTGGCGTAGAGGAGTGAGCACCTCCAGCCCTGCCTCTCTTAGTTGGAAGGCCTCAGTTGGTACTCTGTCAGTTCCCAGAGCCCTGGTTGTCACCAGTGTCTTCAGTGCAGCTTGGACCGCGTCCTTTGGTACCTGTGGTTCCCGATCGCGCTCCTCTGCTCCCTCTTGTAACAGCTGGCCGATTCTGTTTGGTGACTCCGTGGGCCTCTTCCACCTTCTTTGGATGTTTCC
Source organism: Heterohyrax brucei (assembly GCA_028571685.1). Taxonomy (NCBI): domain Eukaryota; kingdom Metazoa; phylum Chordata; class Mammalia; order Hyracoidea; family Procaviidae; genus Heterohyrax; species Heterohyrax brucei. Next base: position 87,246,691 of record CM053156.1, on the reverse strand, counting down.
TGCATCACTTGACATCGTCTTGGTAGAACCCTTCAGTATGGCAACTCAAGGCTTGACTTTTTTCTTCAGCTTGAGAAACACAGAGCATGTTCTTCCCTTTTGGTTGTCTTTCTCCAGCTTTTGGCACATTTAATTCTAATACTCTTCCTGAGACACCTTTGACGTCTTCTGCTCAGTCACGATTTCTTCCGTTTACTCTGACTACTAGGGTGTTCAAGAGCTGGTTTCAGAGGCTCTGCCGCCGTCCACTTTGGTCTTTGCTTTGTTTTCAGACTTTTTAAGGACCTTGTACAGTCTTCACAGAGGATTGCCCTTGATGGCACTCGACTCTTCACCTGGTCTGTGGTCGCTGGGACAGAAGGACGAATGGAGGGCGTAAGTTCCAAAGAAACAGGTGTCAGCCGCCCGTGCCTCAGACCTCCTGAGAAGCCTTCCCCAAGCCCCGACATCCTGCTGTGCCTGTTGTCTCCCGCTGTCTTCACGGACACCCTGGGAGGGTTTGCCAGCCTCAGCTGGGCGGGAGCCCCGGGAAAGCGAGGGGCTGTGGGTAGACGGCTGGTAGGAGGCAGGGCTGTGACTGCGGCCGTCTGTCGACAGAGCCAGCTCTGGGCTTCACCGTAGCCACGAGGACAAGCGTGGCCTCCCGCAGGCCCGTGGGTTGGGGGCTGTGAGTGACAGGCCCGGCAGACAACACTTCCTATGGTGGCAGACAAAGGACCGATGTTAGGGCTGTCTACCACGGCAGCCACCGACCCCAGGCCGCTCTGAGCCTCCGACACACAGAAGCGATGTTTCATTTCACTTTGCATGAAGGTTTCAAAACTAGCACTGGGTCCCATCACAGAAAACTGGGAGGTTGGATTCCCAGCCATGGCCCCTCAGGGGCACCTGTCTCGCCTGTCTGTCTGTGGAGGTTTGTATGTCCTGGGATGCTGAACAGGCTTGAGCAGAGCTCCCAGACTGAAACAGAGCAGGAGGAAAGGCCTGCTGGTTGACTTCAGAAATCTGCGGAAGAAAGCCCTGCCTATCGCCCATCGTGGGGACGGCTCCGGACGGGGCAGTGCTTGGTTACACTGGGCGTGGGGTCGCCGTGGGCTGGGGACAGCTAGATACCAGCTCACAGCAGCATGACAAACAGCCACATGTGGCCCACGGCTCTGCTTCTCTCTGGAGGAGCTGAGGGCGCTGCCCAGCCATGGGTCTGGGGGCTCCAGCCCCGAGGGGTAGCTTTACCGGGACAAGCTCGCCCTGCCTCCCATAAACCGTCGCTGTCTGAGGGCTTCTTCTGCAGCCAGCAGCCTAACCAGGGGCCTCAGTGAAAGGCAGAGGATTTAAAATCAGTGTTTTCTTCCAGAAACAGGGAGAGAGGGAGCAGTCTCCCCCCGGGTTGCCAGGCAACAGAGAGGCCCTGGAGCTGCACTCTGTGCCGTGTACCTCGGGCGGCGAGGACGGCCAAGTGAGAGCCGCACGTGGGCGTGCGTGTCCACACTGCCAGCAGCAGGGCCTCAGCTACAGCAGGACAGGGGTCTGCTGAGCGTCAAGGTCTGCTCCATGAGCTCTGCAGACCACGGTCTTTACTTTACAAAGGAGACCGAAGTGGGGGTGGGGGCAGTCCCCAGGTCAAGTGATACCCATACTAGGTGGTCACACGGGATTTGAACCCAGGCCGTGGGAGGCCAGAGCATCTCTCCTTTCTATGGCATTCCAATGCCTCCAAGGTGATCAGAAGGCTTAGGGGACCCCAGCAAAAATAGGTCCCCAAGATGAGTAAAGCGACCACCAAGGAAAGTCCAAGCCCGGCGTGTGGGGGCAGGGCACCTGGGGAATGACACCAGTGCTCTCACACTCTGGGCACACAGTGCATATTAGGGACTATTAGCTTACTGAGGGGGGCTGGCCCGGGGGAGCTGGGCGGGGGGGCGGGGTGAAGGCTGCTGTCCATGTATCCTCGACTGTCTGGCTTTGCCTGCATCTCTTGGAGTACCCAGGTGGCTGGCCAGCCCACACATGGACCCCAAGGACTGACGGATAGGCGCTGCTCTGTCTGCAGAGTGGGGACAGGGCTCCAAAGAGCAGATCACCCGCCCAAGGTCACCAGCGCAGCTTCCCTGCATGGCAATGAGTAGTCGTCCATCCTGAAGAGCCTGCATGAACAATTGCCCAAGCCACTGGCTCGGGGTAACCGTGTCCCCCTCACCTGGGCAGACAGTGCCTCTCCTTTGTCTCGTGTTTATTTCTGTAGACAACCTGGGCCAACACATGCCCCTCTGCCCCCAGGTCCCTCAGAAACATGGGAGTAGTGACACAGAGGAATAAAATCTAAACAGTTGCCCAGAGTCCTGGGGCAGCTCCTTGGGAAGTCCCTCTGCCTCCCTGGTCCCCACTTAGTGTGAGGTCCTTGACTTTGAACTTACACGAGGTGGCTCCATAGCCCAGACCACCCTTCCCTGAATGCAGACCTCAGGAGTGTCAGAACAGTGTGTTTCATCCTCTGTGCCTCTCCCCATCACCCCCAACCCGGGGCTGGGGACACAGGGCACACTTAACACCAGCTTGCTAACAGCTCATTCCATTTTTAATTTCACTGATAGGAAACAGAAGGGTGCAATTCATGTAACACATGTGAACCTGACTCATTTTTCCCCCGACTAAGCCAGGCTGGGACCAAACTGCCTTAAACCTGTCCTCTTGTGCCACCCCAGTGGAAATTTTCAAAAATAGAAACTGCTGGATTAGTTAAAACAAAAGAAAAAGCTCGTCCACGACTGCAGGGCACCTTCCAGACCTGGCCTCACAGCGCCGAAGTCTCCTTCGATTCCAAGTGCATCCACACTGGACATGACCCCAAGACCCTCCCTCCCCCAACGATGGATATGAACCCTCCTCTGTGGCTGTGATTCCTTTCACATTTCATCCCAATAGGAACCTTACTGCATGACCCTCTGGTAAGCTGAGAACTGTGCCTTCCTGTCCATCTGGTCTGGAAGTCTTGCTCCATGGCACCCGAAGGTGATCTATGACCACACTTTAGTTGAGGGCAGACAGACAGAAACCTTGTTCCCGAGCTGCCAACAACGAGGCCGTCCATCACTGGCCTGCCCCCTCTTTGAAATTCACTGAGCAGCGGGCATCTCTTTAAATGCATGCATGGAACGCATTCTAAAGAGCATTTTCTGCACAGATCTATTTGCTCGACCTCGGCTTGGAGCGCAAGATGGAATGACGTTTTAGCAAGTGCCTCCTGCATCTGTTTGGCATGCAAATCCCGAGATGGTTCCTGCGATGCCAAATCCATCTAGGAGGCCCACACCTGGCTGGGGAGGAGGCTGTAGTCCACTGTGAGTGTGGAGTGACGGCTGGGCCCAGGACAGCAGGCACCAGCTTGTGAAGGTGGCAAAGACATCAAGGCCAGGGTCTGTCCCCCTGAACTGCCAGCTAGGCAGAAGTGCATGATGTGTGAATCCTGAGACCGAGGGTGCTGAGATGACCCCGAACCTGGGAAGAGGTGTGCCCTTTTGCTGGTGTTGGGTTTGGAAGATGGTAGCTTCAAGCCTCAGGTGTCCTTGGGCTTCTGTGGGGAGAGGCCCTGGTGGTAGGTTGACCACTTTCCTGCTAACTGAAGGGTCTACAGTTTGAACCCACCTGGGAGGCCAAGGGAGAAAGACCCAGCGGCCTGCTCCCACAAAGAATGCAGCCTAGGAAGCCACTATAGGGCAATTCTGCTTCTTCCTATAGGGTCACTCTTAGTTGGAATCTACTCAATGGAAATGGTCTGAGGTTTTTTGAGGGGCATGGTCTTGGGGCAGGGTGCCTGAAGAAAGCTGGCTCATCAGCAGGACTTCTTGGAAGAAGACCTTGAGCTTGGCTGGAAGGATGAGGTGGGAGCTGACAGGAAGTTCCCTGCCAGCTGGGGAACAGCACTGGTCAAAACAAATGTGTCCTCATGTGAAGTAGGAAGCGCTCAGCCTGAAAATGGATCTGGAGGGTGAGCAGACTGCATGTCCCAAGGGTGTCCCAATTCCGCCTGCCTTAAGCCAGAGTTAGGATTTCAGCCCAGAACCTGGCCTTGGTCTCTTGTTCCCTGTCTCAAGCAGTGCTGTCTCCACTCAACGTGAAGTTCACCGACAAGTTCTCTCTGCAAACCACAGTGCCGTCTAGGACACCGCCGGGTGCCTTGGCATTGTCTTATAAATCTCTGGGAGCCCAGGTGGTGTAGGGGTTAAGAGTTGAGCTTCCGACCAAGAGGTTGGCCATTCAGATCCATCAATTGCTCTTTGGAAAACCCAAGGGGATGCTCCACTGTGTCACCATGGGTTGGAATCAACTAAGGGCAATGAGTTTGGGTCTGTCAGTTGGTTTGTTTGAAATATCTCTAGAATCACCCACTTCTTTCCATACCACATGTCACATGGACACAGGGATGGGGCTATCTCTGTCCGTGGCTGAGTCTGGTAGGTCACAGACTCTTGAGTGGACAGACATATGAGCCCATGAAGTGGCCAGGGCGTTAGATGCTGCTGCAGAGAGGGCAGTGGGGTTGGGAAGAGGGAAAGAATGCCCAGAACTCCTGAGTCTCCTCTACTGGGCACAGGGTCAGAGACACGTGAGGCATGAGGGCAGTCTGGAGCAGAAAGAGCAGCCCGGAGATCTGCTCTCGTCACTCCCGGGAGGGAAGGAGAGGAGAGACACGTACAAGACACTCCAGACCCCAGCAGGCTTTTTCAAACCACAGCTCTGATGAAAGCCAGATGCCCTGTCCCTAGAAGGCTCATGTGGCTTTTGTACAAATTGTCACCAGGCAAGCTGACCAAAGACAGCCCTCCCTGCTGGTATCTCCCCTGGTAGGCTTGAGTCTCCGGGTCTCAGTTCAGGTAGCCAGGAATGCCACCAAGCACCTAGTCTCAGGCCCCACCTCGAGTGTTCCTCCTTCTGGGCCACCGTCCCACCTGGGAGCAGGCAGGCTCTACCACTTCTGTGCTGAATGGGAAGTGAGGAGGGGAGATGGGGACTGGACTCACGCACTTTGTTGGTGCTGGAAGTAAGGGAGGCACCCCTAGGTATGAGGCCCCTGGCACCCTGATGGAGACCTCCCAAACTGTCCCAACTCCTGTTCTGAAAATGCCTAACCCTAAGACATAGCTGAGGGTCCGTGAAAAGGAGGACAGCCCTCAGCAAGACAATGGATGCAGAGGCTGTCACAACACGCTTGGGTGTACCAGCCAGCGCAGGCACGGCGCAGGCCTGGCGGTGTTGGATTCTGTTGTGCACGGGGTCACTGTGCACTGGAACTGATTTGATGGCCCATAACAACAACAACCCCCAAGAGACTAGTAACAGTGGAGGGGAGTGGGCACGTGGCTTCTGAAGGGACATGTCAGACCAGTGCACCCCTCTCACTGCAGTGGAACTTGGGTCCCATCCTTCAAACCACCAGTGGTCACCAAGGCCAGAGAGCTCCTAGGGCTTGTTCAGATGTGTTTGGGAGCACTCAAGGGTCTCTCAAAAAAAGGCAAATTACACCGCTTCATCTCTCGGAAAAATGTTTCTTGGGCAATAAAAAAATCTACGTTGAAGGGACGATCATGTTTCTGTCCTGGGATGACCATTTTTGGGTTCCTACTGTTGGTGACACTTACTGTTGAGATACCTACTGATGAACATCAAGGCCCACAGCCTTCAGTATGGATTGCACCTCAACACGAGGAAAACAAAACTGCTCACAACTGGACCAGTAAGCAGCATTGTTGTAAACGGAGAAATGGTTGTTGAGGATTTCATTTCACTTGGGTCCACAATCAACACCCATGGAAGCAGCAGTCGAGAAATCAAAAGACGCACTGCACTGGGAAAATCTGCTGCAAAGGATCTCTTTAAAGTGTTAAAAAGTAGTGATGTCAAAAAAAAAAAAAAAACAAGTAGAGATGTCACCTTGAAGACTAAAATGTGCATGACCCAAGCCATGGTATTTTCAGTCGCATGATATGCATGCAACAGCTGGACCGTGAACAAAGACGACAGAAGAAGAATTAATGCCTTTGAACTGTGATGTTGGAGAAAAATGTTGAATGTACCAGGGAATGCCAAAAGAACCAACAGATCCGTTCTGGAAGAAGTACAACCAGAGTGATCCCTGGAAGCCGAGATGGCAAGACTGCACCTTACATACTTTGCACTTGTTGTCGGGAGGGAGCAGTCCCTGGAGAAGGACATCAGCTTCGCAGAGCGGAGGGTCACTGAAAAAGAGGAAGACCCTCAACCAGATGGATTGACACAGTGGCTGCAACCATGGGCTTAAGGATACAGAAGACTGTGGACATGGTGCGATACCAGGCAGTGTTTTATTCTGCTGTCCACAGGGTTGCTGTGAGTCAGAACCGACTCGACAGCACCTCACAACAACACAGTGTTAGTGAAAGCAGTCGCTTCTTAAATGCAGGAGCCTGACGTGGCACCGAAGCTCTTAGCACCTTCGCCGCCCTGCTCCAGGATGAAGGGAAACGCCTACGTAGGTAGTTACCTCACCACCTGCACTTTACTGATGGGGAAACAGAGGTCAACAACCTGCCCACGACACATCACACATGCCCAGCTCTGCATCCACACTCATAGCGCCTGGGCCAGAGCCACGTGTCCCAGCCTTAGCACAAGGGACTTTTGGGGCCAGGTCTTTCTTTGGGGGCCACTTTGTGCATTGAAGGGTGTTTAGCAGCGTCCCTGCTCTCTACCCACCAGATGCCCGCAGCACCCTGCCCTTTAAGTTGCAACAGCCAAAAATGTCTCTGAACACTGCACGATGTCCCCAGGGTGGGAGGTGGCAAAATTGCTCCCAGCTGAGAGCGCCGGTGCTAGACTTTTCTTTCCAAGAGGGGCTGTGATGGGCACTGGTTGTCACTCTCCCATAGACCAGGGGAAGTGGAGTTCGTCAGAGCACAGCCACACACAGTATGGCACACTGATGTGACTCCCTAGGGAATTCTTCAGGCATCTCTCCAAACACACATTGAACTGTTGGACGATAGAGCTCACACTGCCACCTCTCCAACCTAAGCCAAGCCTAGCCCAGGCCAGGCAGACAGAAGTCACCTCCCGCTTGCGTCCCAGCTCAGTGACTCCTGTGGACTGTTCAGAGGGACATCCTAAAGCTGCTCGACGCTCCAGCAGCTTGGACTTCCGTTGTGTTCATTTGTTCTGGAAGTATCCATGGAGGATCTAACCAACTGCCAGACCCTGTACCAAACTTTAGGCACAGTCTTCTGAAGGCGCCTTGTTGGTTAGAGAATACTGGGTGGAGGGCTCCTGGGCCCAAAGGGGAGTCTCAGGTGGGACTCTGAGGTGCAGCTCTCACTCTGACTGAATTGAGGAGGTGGTCGGCAGAGTCCCCTGGGGTGTGGCAGTCTGTGTTAGTGTGCTAACTTCTCCACAGGCTGAGGACAAAGCCCACCGGACCCATGCCCCCCTGGGCTGTAGAAGCTTCCCAGCGCTCTTCACTCTTCTGCAGCTGAGCACTGAGGCTCTTCTGCCGGGGCTGGCCTGTGCTGCCGTCTGTCCGTGTCTTTGTTCGTAGGACATGCCACCACCACTATGGAGCTGGGGACACAAGCTCAGGGTCAAGCAGCATCTCAGTGTTGGACTTCTTCAGGACCAGTGACTATGAGGGTGAGCCTGGGAAGAAGGTGCCCTGTGTCCTCCTGGGCAGACGCGGGGTGGTCCTTGTTGGAGGTGGAGCTTGGTGGGGTGCTTCTTGCTTCAAGAAAGAACTCCTTGGTGAAGCCTTTGCATCATGGCTGTGGAAGGGGCATGAAAAGATCCCTGATGGTGCGATGATTAAGCTCTCAGCTGCTAACCCAAAGGCCAGTGGTTCAAAGACACGAGCCAGTCTGTGGGAGAAAAGACCAGGCAGTCTGCTGCTGGAGAGGTTACGGTCTCGGAAACCTTTTGGGGTGGTTCCACACCGTCAGTGGGTTAGCTAGGAGTCAGAAGTAACCCACAGTGGCCGCTCATAGTGACATCTAACTACAACGAGAGAGAGCGGGCTGTTTGGGGTACCTCCTGGCCTCAAAAGTGGACATCAGGGAGTGGGGACAAGCGGAACGCAGTCACATTTGTCCCCTGTGGTCCTCAGCACTGGACAGCCTGTCCCTGCCCGTGGGGAAGGTGGTGTTCCTTCCCGCGGGTGCCCAGCTCTGGCCAGACTTGGGATCCATCTTTTAGGGGGGGTGAAGGGGGTTCAGGGCGGAGAGAAGGCTTGCTCCTGCCAAGGTTTATCGAATCTGAGCAAAATCCAGAAAGGGTCATGTTTTTGTGTGCCTGTCACCTGATTCCCAACTTCTTCTCCCCTTCAATGTGAATACTTGGCTGCTTTGATGGGTGACTTGGGGACAGAGCCCACTTGGATCTCACCCAGTCTTGTGGCCCTTGGGAGTGACTCTGGGCCTTGTGTTTAAGGAGAAAATGCTCCTCGGCCCCAACATGCTGAACGACATCTCAGAGAGGCCCATGGTGGGAAATCCAATGGAATTCGCTGGGTCTTTCCCAGCAGCCAACTGGGGCTGGGCTGGAAGGAAGGGTGGGGCTGGAGGCTAGCACCCCAGATGCACAGAGGGCTTTTTTGGTTTGGTTTGTTTTTATTGTGATGAAAATACATGCACTGAAGTGTTTACTGATTCAAGAGTCCAACCATGTACAACTCAGGGACTGAAACTGTGTCCTGTGTGCTGTGCCACACCCATCCTTTCCCAGATGACCCCACTGCCGTTAAGGAAACTCGCTGATCCCCAGGCAAGCCATCCCTGCCCCCCATCACTAGCAATCTTTGGCTCTTATGTATTTGCTTATTTCATATACATGAGACCGCAGTGTATTTTTCATTTGGGGGCTGACTGCCTCAGGATTTCATTCCTCTTCGTGACTCCGTAGTATTCCGCAGTGTGTGTATGGACACCTTGTGTCTGTCTGCCTTTCTGCTGAGGGATGTTTTGGTTGTCTGTGCATTTTGCCTACTGTGGATAAAGCCAGAATGGGTGCTGGAGGACAGGCTGCTCTGTGTCCCTGTCTTCACTTCTTCTGGGTATGTGCATACAGACGGGCTTGCCAGGTTGCATGGTAGTTCTACATTCACTGGAGGAGGATTCCCCATTTTTTCACAGTGGCTGTGCCATTTTGCATCCCCACCTCCAGTGGATGAGGTTTCCAGTTTCCACAATCTCATCAATACCTGGCGTTTTCCATTTGTGGGGTTTATTGACTTCTAACACGGGTCAGGTCTTATCCCACTGTGGTTTTGATTTGCATCTTCCTAATGGCTATTGGGAGAGCCCTGGGGGCACAATGGTTAAGAGCTGTGGCTGCTAACTGGAAGGGCAGCAGTTTGAATCCATCAGCCTCTCCTTGGAAACCTTGTGGGTCAGCCATGCTCTGTCCTGTAGGGTCACTGTGAGTAGGAACCGACCTGATATAACAGTGACAACAGTTAATCACATCCAGTGTCTTCTCGTGTGTTTCTTGGCCACTTGAATATCCTCTTTGGTAAAGTATCTGTTCAGACCCTTTGGCCATTTTTGATTAGGTTGTTAGTCCTTCTGCTGTTATGTTGTAGAAGTTTTAAAATATGTTTTGAATATTAGACCCTTATCAAATATATAGTTCCCCCAAATTCCCAACCTGTAGGTTGTCTTTTCACTTTATTGATAAAAATCCTTTTATGAACAGAAGAATTCATTTTTATGAGATATTTTTAGACAATTTCAATAAAATTTGTCTTTTGCTCCTTGTGTTCTGGTTGGTGTATCTGATATCCTTTCGTTAAAAACTAGATCCCTCAGTCTTGTCTCTAGATTGTTTTCTAAGAATCTTATGATTTTAGTTTTCACGTGTCGGTTCTTGATCCATTTTGACTTGATTTCTGTGTACAGTGTGAGGTGTGGATCCTGATTCATTCTTCTGTATGTGGAAATCCAGTTTTCCCAGCACCGTTATTTAAGAGACTCTTTCTGTCTTCTGCATGTCATAGTGGTGAGTGGCATCTGGGGTCTTAAAAGCTAGCAAGCTGCCATCTGAGGCATACCAAATGGTCCCACTCCATCTGGAACAGATGATCACCAAGAACAACAGAAATAGGAGGAGAAAGGAGTCCAGGAGACAGAAGGATGCCTACAAACAGAAGACTGTATCAACATGAGACCAGAAGAACCAGATGGTGCCCAGCCACCACCCAAGTTGGCCATGACGGGGGAAGAGAGTCCCGGAGGCAATATGAGAAAAAGAGGTGTGCAGCCAAGAACTCTCCTGAAAGACCTGCACTGATGGTCCAACAGCCTGGAGGATCCTCTGGGAATGTGACCCCTAGACCTGCTGCTGTCCCTGACTGGAAACCAGTAATGAGGTCAATACTTCAGACAAGAATGGACTGGATTTGGGGATGCAGTGTGACCATATGGTGTGAGCACTTTATGGTTCTATGCATTTATAGGACACTTTCCTACTGGTCTCTTTCTAGGTGGGAGAGAAAAGGGTGGAGGAGGGAGATAGATGCTTGTTTAGAGGATACTAGATATACAGAGTGAAAAGGAAAAGTATGTTGTTACCAGGTGGAGAGAGCAGAGGGAGCTGCACATAGGTCAGCATGCAAAATCAATTTGAATTATATACTTTCACTTAATCACAATTAAAAAATAAAAAAGACTCCTTCTCTGCTGGATGGATTTGTTATCCTTGTCCAAAATCAGTTGACCAGAGATGTATGGATTTACTTTTGGACTCTCAGTGCTGTGTCTGTGGGTCCGTGTGTTTATTAGTATACCAGTACCAGTCTGTTTTAATTACTTTGGCTTTATACTTTGTTTTAAAATCAGAAAGTGTGAGTCTTCCTATTTTCTTCTCCTTCTTCAAGATCGCTTTTGCTATTCAGTGTCCTTTTTCCTTTCGTAGATATTTGAGGATTGACTTTCCCATCTACACAAAAAAGGTGATTGAAATTTTGATGGGGATTGCACTGAACTGATAGATTGCTTCGGGTAGCGTTAACATCTTAAATCTGTTATGCCTTCCAGCCCATAAACACATAATACCCTCCATCCAGCTTTTTTTGTTACAGGCTGTTGAGTCAGCTCTGACTCACATCCACTTCGTGAATGACAGAATAAAGTGTCGCTGGGTCCTGTGCTGTCCTCACAATTGTCGCTGTGCTTGAGTCTGTTGTCAAAGCCACTGAGCCAGTTCATCTGGCTGAGGGTCTTCCTCTTTTTCTCTGACCCTCTACTTTACTAAGCATGATGTCCTTCTCTAGGGATTTGTCCCTCCTGATGGCATGTCCTAGAAACCCTGGTGGCATAGTGGTTAAGAGTTACGGCTGGTAACCGACCAGTTGGCAGTTGGAATCCACCAGGCACTTCTTGGAAACCCTGTGGGACATTTCGTCTCTATCCTGTAGGGTCACTGATTCACGTGCAGGGGGCTTGGTTTGGGTTTTTTTTTTTCGGTAACATGTCCAAAGTAGCTGAGATGAAGTCTCGCTATCCTTACTTCTCAGGGATATTCTGGCAGGACTTCTTCCAAGGCAGATTTGTTCATTGCCAGCACCGTAATTCAAACGGATCAGTTCTTGTTTGGTCTTCTGCATTCATTGTCCGACCTTTGCACACATGTGAGGCAATTGAAAATGCCGTGGCTTGGATCAGGCACAACTTAGAAATCAAAGTGACATTACTGCTTTTTAACAAGAGGCCTTCTGGAGCTGATTTGTCCAGTGCAATGCATCCTTTGATCTCTTGACTGTTGTTTTCGTGGGCATTGATTGTGGATCTAAGTAAAACGAAATCACTGACGTCAGTCTTCTCTGTTTATCATGATGTTGCTTATTGGACCAGTTGTGAAGACTTTTGTTTCCTTTATGGTGAAGTATAATCTATACTGAAGGTCTTTGATCGTTATTAGTAAGTGCTTCAAGTCATCTCCACTTTCAGCAGGGAGGGTTGTGTCGTCTGCATAATGAAGGCTTTAATGTGTCTTCTTCCACTCCTAATGCCTCTTCTTCTGCATGCAGTCCAGCTTCTTGGGTTATTTGCTCAGTATACAGATTGAATAAACATGATGAAAGAATACAAGGCTGACATGCATCTTTTCTGATTTTAAACCTTAAAGTGTCCCCTTGTTCCGCTCAAACTATTGCCTCTTGATCTATGTACAGATTCCTCAAGAGCACAACTGAGTGTTCTGGAATTCCCATTCTCCATCATGTTATCCATAATTTGTTATGATCCACCCAGTTGAATCCCTTTGCCTAGTCAGTAAAACACAGGTAAACATCTTTCTGGTATTCTCTGTTCTCAGCCAGGATCCCTTTATTTAGGTCTTTAACTTCTTTTAATAATGTTTCAGAGTTCTCTGTGTACAAATCTTCCACTTTCTTGGTTAAATACATTTCTAGGCACTTTATTCTTTTGGAAGGTATTTGAAATGATAATGTTTCCTTAATTTTTTTTTTGCTTGCTCATTGTTTGTGTATAGAAACCTCACTGCCTGTGTGTTGACCTTGTACTCTGCCACTTTGCTGAATTCATTTATAAGTTCTTGTAGCTTCCTTGTGATAGTCTTTGGAGTTTTCTGTGTATAGGACCATGTCATTTGTGAAATGGGATAGTTTTAGTACCCCTTTCTGGTTTGGACATATTTTTTTGTCCCCATACCCTAATTGCTCTGGCTAGGATTTCCAGAATGATGCTGATGAGCAGTGAACAGGGGGCATCTTTATCTGTTTCTGAACTTAATGAGAAAGGTCTCAATCTTGACTATGGGATTAGCTGTAGGTTTTTTATAAACACTCTTTGTTTAGTCATCAAAGTGACATCTTTGGCTTTTAACACTGTAAAGAAGTCTTTTGTAGCAAATTTTCCCAATGCATCAGTTGAATTTTTGACTGCTGCTTCCATGGATGTTGACGGTAGACTCAAGTAAAATGAAATCCTTGACAACTTCAATCATTGCTCCATTTGTTAGGCTGTTGCTTATTGGTCCAGTTGTGAGGATTTTTGTTTTCTTTATGTCGAGGTGCAATCCAGACTAAAGGCTGTTTTCTTTGATCTTCATCAGTAAGTGCTTCAAGTCTTCTTTGCTTTGTTGCAGAAGACCTCTTTAACTTTTTTTTTTTAAGAAGTATAGATACCACCTTGATGATTAAGGTCTTTCTGACCCAGACTGTGTAGTTTTCAGTCTCTTCATATGTGCACAAACCTAGAAAACGAGGAAGGAACAGCAAAGAAAAACTGATGCATTTGAGCTGTGGTGTTGGCAAAGAATATGGAATATGAGGTCTGACAATTAAGTTCACAAACTCACCCTAGAAAACATGCTCCATACCTCCACCCTTCAAAGCAATTTGGGAACTGTTTTTCTGGAATGGGCACCAGAGCTGTTCACACATTACCCTCGATGTCCTGAATGTCATCAAAATATCTTCCTTTCAACATTTCCTTTATCTCTGAGTAAAGGAAAAAGTCACTGGGGGCCAGATCAGGTGAGTAGAGAGGGTGTTCCGATACAGTTATTTGTTTACTGGCTAAAAACGCCCTCACAAACAACTAGACAATTAAGTTTGCGAACTTGCAACTGTGCCACCGTGCTCAATGGCCATTCCAGAAAGAGTTCCAAAATTTCTTTGAAGGGTAGACAGATGCTGGTGTTTGTGGATAGCTTCCCAAGGGAGTGCTTTGAAGGCAATCATAGCGATAGTCTGCAATGAGGTCTGTAGCACTTTAACAATGAAGTTTGCGAACTTAATTGTTGGACCTCGTATGCACACTGACTGCCAAAAGAACAAGCCAGTCTTTCTTAGAAGTACAGCCACAAAGCTCCTTAGAAACAAGGATGGTGAGGCTGTGCCTCAGATACTTTGGACATGTTATCAGGAGAGATCAGTCCCTGGAGAAGGACATCAAGCTTGGTCAAGTAGAGGTCAGTGAAAAAGAGGAAGCCTCTCAGGGAGCTGGAATGAAGGAGCTGTAACAATGGGCTAAACAAAACGTGACAATGACTGCAAGGAGGGCACGGGAGCGGGCAGCATTTCACCCTGGTGTACACCGGGTTGCTGTGTGTCAGAACATGCGGGACGGCACCTGACAACAAAGACTTTCACTGTCAGCAATTTCAGTGTCAGCAAGCAAGTTTTTGTCACCTGCATAACGTAAATTGTTAGTGAGTCTTCCTCCGTCTCTGGTGCTGCATTCTTCTTCACACAGTCCAGCTTCTCTGGGTTATTTGCTCAGCAGAAGGTTAAATCAGTATAGTGAAAGGACCCAACCCAGACACACACCTTTACTGACTTAAACTGCACAGTGTCCCCTTGTTCTCGTTGAACAACTGCTCTTGGTGTAAGTATAGCTTCCTCACGAGCAGAATTAAGCATTCTGGAATTGCCATTCTTTGCAATGTTATTCATAATTTGTTATGATCCACACAGTCCAATGACTTTGCATAATCAATAAAACACAGGTAAACATCTCTGTTTTCAGCCAAGATCCATCTGACATCAGCAAAGTTTCACATCGTCTTCCAAATCTGGCTTCAATTTCTGTCAGTTCCCTGTCGATATACTGCCACAGCCACTTTTGAGGGGTGTTCAGCAGAATTTGACTTGTGTGTGTGATAGTAATGATTGTTTGATAATTCCCACTTTCAGTTGGGTCACCTTTCCTTGCAGTACGCACAAGCGTGCATGTCTCCAGTCCACTGACCAGGTGGCTGTCCTCCAAATCTCTTGTCACAGATGGGGGAGCATGTCCAGGGCTGTCTCCACTTGTTGAACTATCCCGGAGGGTATCCCACCAGTTCCTGGAGGCAGGTTTTCACCAATGCTTTCAGTGCAGCTTGGGCACCTTTCTTAGGTACCATCAGTTCCTGATCATATGCTACCTTCTGAAACGCTGACCCATCCTTTTTGGTGCAGTGACTCTATGTCCCTCTGTCTTCTTTCAATGCTTCCGCATCCTTTACTATTTTCCTTCAAGACTGCAAATAAAGACTTGAATTTTTTTTTTCTTCAGTTCTTTCAGCTTGAGGAATGCTGGGCATGCTCTTCCTCCTTGGTTTTCCAGCTCCAGGTGCTGGCACAAGTCATCATGATACTTTGTCTTCCCCAGTCTCCCTTTGAAATCTTCCGTCCAGCTCTTTTAGTTCATCATTTCTTCAATGTGCTTTAGCTACTTGACATTCAAGAGTAAGTTTCAGAGTTCCCTCTATCCATTTTAGTCTTCTCTTTCTTTCCTGTCTTTTTAATGACCTCTTTCTTCATGTATAATGTCTTTGATGTCATTCCATAACTCATCTGGTCTTTGGTCATTAGTATTCAATGCATCAAATCTATTCCTGAGATGGTCTCTAAATCCAGATGGGATATATTCAAGGTCATAGTTTGGCTCTTGTGGTCTCGTTTTAATTTTCTTTAGCTTCAACTTGAATTTGCACATGAGCAATTGATGGTCTGTTCTGCAGTCAGCCCCTGGCCTTGTTCTGACCAATAATATCGAGCTTTTCCATCATCTCTTTCTACAGATGTAGCTAATTTGATTCCTGTGGTGTTTGTTTACATCTAGGGAATATTTGTAACAGGAAACCTTGTGTGCTTTGTTATATACATGACTATATGTGCAACACACACATTCATGCATATAAATATGCCTTCAGATACACAGTGAAGTCTGGTGTTACAGTGGTTTAGCTCTCAGCTGCTAATTGAAAGGCTGGTGGCTTGCATCCACCAATCACTCCATGAGAGAGAGATGTGGCAGTCTTCTTTGGTAAAGATTACAGCCTTGGAAACCCTATGGGCAGTTCTCTTCTGTCCTATAGGGTTGCTATGAGCTGGAATCAACTGGATAATAGGTTTGGGTTTTTTGGACAGATATACCTGCGAGTACACACATACATATACAAACATACCTTCTTATGCACATATATGCATATATGTCTATCTAAGTATCAAAAGAAGCTGGGAGGAATACACAGAGTCATACCTAAAAGAACTGGTCAACATTCAGCCTTTTCAAGAGGCAGCATGTGATCAGAAACCAACGGCACTGAAGGAAGAACTGGAAGCTGCATTGAAGGCCCTGGCGACAAACCAGGCTCCAGCAATGGAAGGACTGTCACCCGAGATATTTCAACAAGCAGATGCAGCACCAGAAGGGCTCACTCTTTTATGCCAAGAAATTTGGAAGACAGCTACCTGGGCAACTGACTGGAAGAGATCCGTGTTTACCCGTCCCCAAGAAAGGTGACCCAAATGGCCATTAATACCATATGCAAGTAAAATTCCGCTGAAGATCACTCAGAATGGCTGTAGCATGTCGATATGCAACTGCTTGAAATTCAGGCTGGATTCAGAAGAGGACATGGAACCAGGGGCATCACTGCTGATATCAGATGGATCCTGGCTGAAAGCAGAGAATACCTGAGAGGTGTTTACTTGTGTTTTACTGGCTATGCAAAGGTGTTGGACTGTGTGGATCATAATAAATTACAGATAGCACTGTGAAGAATGGAAATTCCAGAACACTTAGTTATGCTCATGAAGAACCTGTACATGGATCAAAGGGCAGTCATTTAAACCCAACAAGGGGACACTGCATGGTTTAAAGCCAGGAAAGGCGTGCATCAGGGTTATATCCTTTCATTATAACTTTCCAGTCTGTATGCTGAGCAAATAATCCAAGAAGCTGGACTATACGAAGAAGAATGAGGCATCAGGACTGGAGGAAGACTCATTAACAACTCGCTATATGTAGATGACACAACGTGGCTTGCTGAAAATGAAGAGAACTTGAAACACTTACTAATGAAGATCAAAGACCACAGCCTTCTATATGGATCACACCTCACCATCAAGAAAACAAAAATCCTCACAATTGGACCAGTAAGCAACATCATAAATGGAGAGAAGATTGAGGTTGTCATTTTGCTTGGCTACACAATCAACATCCATGGAAGCAGCAGTCACAAAATCAGAAGACACATTGTGTTGGGTAAATCTGTTGCAAAAGACCTCTTTAAAGTTCTGAAAACCAAAGTCACCTTGAAGACTAAGGTGTGCTTGACACAAGCCATAGTATTTTCAATTTCATCATATTTGTGTGCTTGTGAAAGCTGGACAGTGAATAAGGAAGACAGAAGAAGAATTAATGCTTTGAATTGTGGTGATGGAGAAGACTGTATATACCATGGACTAAAAGAACAAACAGATCTCTCTTGGAAGATGTAAAACCAGCGTGCTCTTTAGAACCAAAGACGGGAGACTGCATCTCACACGCTTGGGACGTGTTGTCAGGAGAGATGAGCCTCTGAAGAAGGACGTCACTCTTGGTAAAGTAGAGGGCCAGTGAGAAAGAGGAAGACCCTCAACAAGGCGGATGGACACAGCGGCTGCGACAGCGGGCTCAGGCGAATAACAACGGTGGACGCGGAGCAGGACCGGGCAGGCAGTGCTTAGTTCTTTATAGCTGCATGGCATTTTGTTGTGTGCCTGTGCCACATTTTGATCCTTTCATCCATCAGTGGGCACTTAGTTGTTTCCACGTTTTTGCCATTGTGAACAATGCTGCGATGAGCGTGTGTGTGCATCTGTCTGTTGGCCTGTGGCTAGATCTTTAAGGTATGCACCTCGGCATGGGACTGGTGCTCATATCATAAGGTGTTTCTATTTGTAGCTTTCCGGGAAAGCACCACGCTGTTCTCCAAAGTGGCTGCACCATTTTCCAGTTCCACCAGCAGCGGAAAAGGGTTCCAATCTCCTCACGACCTCTCCAGCGTTGGTTGTTTTCCTCTTTTAAATCAGTGCCGGTGCTGTGGGCTGAGATGACACTTCAGCTTAGTTTTCGTTTGCATCTTTCTAATGGCTAATGATCACGAACATCCTTTCATGGGTTTGTTGGCCACTTGAATGTTCTCTTTGGTGAAGTGTTTGTCCATGTCCTTTGGCCTTTTTTAAATTGGATTGCTTGTCTTTCTGCTGCTGAATTGTTGAATATTTTTAAAAAAATATTTTAGAGATTAGACCCTTATTATATTTGTTGCTCCCAGTCTGTGGGTTCTCTTTTCACTCTTTTGATGAGCACTGTATTTAATTTTTAGGAGGTTCCACTTACATAATTTTTCTCCCATTGTTTGTACGTTTGTTTGATGATCTATTTCAGAAAATTTTAGATACCATAGTTCTTTCCCCATGTTATTATCATGAACTGAATAGTGTCCCCCCTCCTCAATATCTATATAATCAGGTTAGGCCATGATTCCCAATACCGGGTGATTGTCCGCCCTTCTGTAATCGGATGTGGTTTCCCTATGGGTTGTACATCGTATTTCTATGATGCTGATGAGGGGGGCTTAGCAGTGCTGATGTTAATGAGGCGGAACTCAATCTGTAAGACTGAATTCTGTCTTGAGCCAATCTCTTCTGAGATATGAAAGAGAGAAGTGAGCAGAGATACAGGGGAACCTCATACTACCAAGAAGCAAGGGCTGGGAGAATAGTGCATCCTTTGACCTGGGGTCCCTGCACTGAGAAGTCCCTAGTCTAGGGGAAGATTGAGACCAAGGACCTTTTCCCAGAGAGGGAAAGCCTTCCTCTGGAGCTGACATCCTACATGTAGACTTCCAGCCTGCTAGCCTGTGACAGAATAAACTTCTCGTTGTTAGAGCAGTCCACTTGTGGTATTTCCGTTGTAGCATCACAAGATAATGCTTATCATCTGTGAACTTTAGTTTTAGCTTTAATATTTAGCTCTTTATTCCACGTTTAGTTTGGTGTGTATGGTGTGAGGTATGGATCTTTTTTCATTCGTCAGTTAGTGGATATTCAGTTTCACCAGCACCATTTGTTAGAGACTCTTTCTTCTGCACTGAATAAATTTTGACCCCTTTCACTTGGATTTTCGTTTTCAACTCTAAGGAAACTCTGGTGGTATAGTGGTTAAGTGCTATGTCTGCTCACCAAAACTTTAGTGGTTCAAATCTACCAGGTGCTCCTTGAAAACTGTATGGGGCAGTTCTACTCTGACCTTGAGGGTTGCTATGCATCAGAATCAACATGACAGCAGAGGGAACGGGGCTCTGGGAAGGCTTTCAGGGCCAGGAGCCAAGGAGCTTCTTGTTCCAGAAGGGGTGGCAACTGCAGGCTGGTCACAGGGGTGTGAAGAGCAGGAGGGGTGGGGGCTGGGGACCTGGGGACCTGTGTGGGAGTCAACTTCCTCCTCTGCAAGATGGTGGGATCACCTTCACTGGCCCCCATGCTCTGACACTTGGGGCCTTGTAGGGTGAGGTACAGGGGACGCAGGTCAGGCATGTGCCAGAATAGGGACGATCACGTCCCTTGCTTTCCCCTGACATCCTTTCTCCAGGCCACTGCAGCTCCACCTCCAGAAGACAGGTCCTCCCAGAATGATGGGAGCATGCTGTATCCTCCAGCGTCAGCGACGAGGGGGCTTCTGCCTGTCCTGTGACAGTCACGTGAGTCTCACTGCAGAGCTCTTCCCGCCGCTGCTGTGGGTGCTGCTGTGGCAGCAGGTACTGGAGAGGCAGGCACTGGCAGAGCTGAGGGCCGGGCTCCAGAACGAGGACCCGGCAGCCATCCTAAGACCCACCGCTGCCACCTGCCCACATCAGCGGGGCCGTTACATGCCTCATTGAGCCCCCACTCATCTTCCCGGGAACCTCAGAGCCGTAGGGCAAATCTAGGGACATGTTCACTACATCCAACCTGCCTTCCCTGGCTGGGATCAAGGTAGTGTCCCAGGTAATTCAGGGGCAACCCCTTGTCCAGTGAGGCACCCTAGGTAGGGGCAGGGGCTCCTCCCGCGTACTGAGCTTTGTCCAAACACTGTGTTTGGAGCTCCAGGGCTCCTTCCTCTGGGGCCTGCTGGTCAAGTACCAGCTCTACGTCTGCGGGGTTCTGTTCTGCTTCGTCAGCTTCACTGGTGAGGTGGAAGTGTCCCAGCTGGCCTGCATGCCCCTCTTCCCGCCCCGGGGGCCTACACCGGGAGACCCTGTGCAGCTGCAAGCAACCCTGCCCGCTGCCCGCAGGCCTGCCTTCCGTGCAGACAGAGCGACCTTGGCGCTGCGGTGTCCCCAGTGGTGGCTCCTCGGACTCCTGACACACCTGCTACTCAGTGAGGGCCTGGGTCTCCAACCAGGCTAAAGCCACCAGGAGTGCATGGGGCAGATCGCTGCCTTTCTTTCTTTTTGAGTTGTTCGGAACATACACAGCAGAACATCAACCCTTCCTGTATGAGCAAGTCAGTGACAGTGATGACATTCTTCAGGTTGTGTGGCTGTCCTCGCCCTCGTTTCCTAAGTCGCTCCTCCCTCACCGTCAGAACTTCCTACCCACCCCGGCCTCCTCTTTCACCTGACGGGTTGCTGCGGACGACTGGATTCCGCAGACAGTTCTTTCGAACACCGCTGTCTTGTGACAGAAGCAGTACCACCAAGGGACAAGGAAGCTCTACTGAGGTAAAAGGCCAGCACTTGGTGTCCTGTCCTGTGAGGCCAAGCCTCGGGCCTCAGTTGGATTTTGCACCCTGGGGACCAGCAGAGTTTGGAGGCCGAGGAGGTGGGCTGGGCAGCCCTGTGCACCTGGGCCAGCCACCCGTGTTTTTCCCGCTGGCACCACAGGCCCCAGAGCTGGGGAAAGCACAGACCCAGGTGGGCCAGGGAGCGGCGAGCTGTCTGCCCTAACCCATCGGCTCCCCAGGGGCCCAGGTGCTGGCCAGCACGGGGTCGGCTGTCTCCTCGTGGGTGTGCGGAGAGTGGCCGCAGGAGAGAGTCCATCTGTGTGGATCAATACAGCCGCCCAGCTCTGTCTGCTGCTGGACGCAGCGACCATTGCCTTCAGATAACCCTGCATCATGGGCCATCAGGAGACGGTGCGTGTGTGGGAGAGAGGAAGATCAATTTCCAATACCTCCCAGATTGTTCAATAAACAGACAGGACTCCTAACCTGGCTGCTCACAGGCTTCTGAGGTGGTCATCGCCAGGCTCCCAGCCAGGGTGCGTGAACCCGTGTGTGTGGAGTTACAGGCAACATGGCTGACACCAGCCTAGTAGTGTTTCCTTCCTAATCTGCAGTCCCTAAGGCACGATTCCACCACACCTTGGATAAAGCAGTGAACCGTGCGCTACAAATCAGGAAGGAAGCAGCTGCGAGGCTGCATGAGCCTTGCGTGGAATCCATCCCTGCTTCCAGTTTGGGTTTCCTGAAGGCCACTCAGCCCCCGGCATGAAGCCCCCTGGACTTCCTTTCCTGTTTTCTAAAAAGTTGTTTAGATGGCCCTATGAGAAGGAGTCTAGACTCCAGCCAGCCAAGACTCTGTGGGAAGGCATCGTTCTACATGTGATGGGGTGAGAGAGGGGGCTTCTGAACCCGTGACTGGCTCTCTGGGTTTCGGGGCTCCTGTCGGTCACCACCATCTGCCCATTCCCCTAATAAGCTTCTGTACATGTTCTCGGGGTTGTGGCTGCATTGCAGAGACTCTGCCACTGGAGAAAGACCCTGAAGTGCTGGGTGGTGGGGATCCCTTACTCCATGGAAGTCCTTATTGCTGTCTACCCTTCTGGCTTCACACTGGTTTTGGACTTTTCAACCAAACCCTGGGACTCTCTGAAGAGGGGTGGGCCAGTGGGGATCTGCAGCTTGGTGGTATTTGCTAGAAGTCCCCAGTTTTGCCAGAATTACTGGGCTCTGGGGCCAGGGGAGGCAAGCATCAGACTAAACTAGCCCCATGGACTCCTAAGTAGAACCTTGTAGAACCCTAAAGGGGTTATTTACAGAGACCTGGGTTTGCCAAAGTGGTTGCCATGACAGACTTGGCAACCTGGGGAATGAAGAAGCCCCCCGCCTTAGGACAAGTGTGTGGAAGGCTGCTGCTTGTTGGTTCTGTCCCATTCCTGGGTGCTTCTGCAGAGTTCCTGGTTTCTCAGGGCTCTTGGAGACATTTCTCCCAGTGGCAATGGCTTCAAGGTCCGAGTGGCTCAGTGCAAGGAGAGGGTAGCACATGGCTTGACCTCATCAAGACCTTGTGGCCAGATAGCACACACTCTGTGAGTCCCTGGAGCCCCAGAATGCTAACACCCACTGGTCTGCCTTTCACCTCTCCGTGGCCTCCTGCAAACTTTTCCAGAACCCTCTTCACAGCTTGTCCCCCCCAATCCGATTTCAGCTGCAAGACTCAGTTTGTGCCAAAAAAGGTATGTTCTCTGTGGTTCCTTCTGAGTTCCTGACTCTGAGAATCCTAGGCTTTCTCAAATACCTGAGCCCACCTGTCGGGGAACTGTGTGGGAGTCCAAAATGGTACCACCCAGACTCCAGGTGAGGGTGGGTGCTTGTGGAGACCATACAGTCTCGGGGGCTGGACCCCAGTGCTGTTTGGTTATCTGGAAAAAGGGTGGTAGTCTTCCCAAGGCAGATAGTTTTGCCCAGTGGGGGGTCCCTGCTCCAGGCTGGACCATGGGCCTGGCATTGCCCAACCCAGGGAAGCTATCCGCGGAGATCCGGCCGCCTCGATGCTGGCGCATGTCCTTCAGCTTTTCCACTGTGATGATGATTTCCTGAAGACCACCCGCCTATGTGCGACCCCTATTAAGTGCCAAGGCTTGTCTGACAGGTACTGCTGTCCCCGGGTGGCACCAGGACACTCTGCTAATAGACTCCAAGACGGGTTCGGCTCAGGAGACGGGAATTAGATTTGCTTTCCATCTTCTGAGTCATCCATTTGTGAGCATGCTCGGGACATTGGTGGCGAAGCTGCCGCCTCCTGCGTCTTTGCGGGGTGAGCAGACAGGACAGGGGACATTTATTTCCTGCCCAGAGTCTCTGTTGGCAGGATCACAGTCATCCTGTGCCCCCTGTGAGGGAGCTGGGATGTGGTTGGCATGGACGACCTCTGAGATGCCCTGAAATGCCAAGCCGTCTGCTTGGTGGGTGCTTAAGGATTGGTTTTATTTTTGTTTTTACCATTCTGTGCTTTAACTAAATTAAGAAGCTGGCCATGAAACTTGGCTTTTAAAGGTTTTTTAATTTTCAGACTGAGTCACTAATATGCTAGAGTATTTCGCAGAATTCTCATTTCCAAAGGTGGTACATTGCCAAAGCAATTCATTTTCTTACGAAGAAAAATTAAGCTGCAGGCTGTAGGCTGAGTGCTCGAATCTGTTTTTCTGAGCAAAGTGAGCAAGAGCCGTAGCACTGTGTATGAGAAAGTGCACCCAAAGTCTCTTTTTCCCCAGGGGTTACAGAATAGTCTTTCTTGTCAACAAGGTGTCATTTGGCTTTGGTTTCTAGCCTGCCTTGTTCTTACTTACAGTGGGGTTGGGAGCAGAAGGGAGAGGGGGGAGGTGAGATGGTTGGGTCTCTGGGGATGCAGGAAGCCAGGCGGATGAGGGTGCATTCTTTCCCCCATCCCCTGCAATAACAAGCAGAAATGTGAGGCCTGCTGGAGAAGGGAAGGAAGGCTGGGGAGACTATCCCCTATGAGGGCCTGGGCCCGCAGGGACTGACCTGTGAATGGTGGGAAGGGGTGCGGTTTTCAGTGGACCTGTGGTTTCAATGGTATGAAGGAGGGTGACCATGTTTAGAAACCCAGCCAGCATTGGGGCATATGTAAACACCAGCTGTTGCTGCATTTCCTACACACACACACACACACACACACACACACACACACACACACACACACACACACACTGTGGGATATGCACCCCAGCAACATGGTGGTGGGAATATGTGTGCAGCCTCTACAGACGTGAGTCTCTCCTCTTCACTATCCCTTTTTCAAGGGGGCTCTCCTCTGAGAGCCACAGCCCTGCACTGGGCACGGTGGTAACATCTCACCTTGCTCAGTGGCTGTGAGTCTGTTCGCTTGAGTGTTAATCTCGTTCTTTGAAAAACTCCAGCAGGGACTAAATGCCCATGACAAGGGCCCTGATTAAACAAATTACGCTGTGCTTCTGCAGCCTGGTGCTCTGCAGCCAGTGTGAAGGATGAAGCTGTTGTCTCTGCACAGATAGAGAGCGAGCTCCAAGATGCACTGCCGAGTGGAGGAAGGTGCAGATTGCCGTGCAGAGTCTGCGACTCTTTGTTGAGGAAGATATGTAGCTATGCCCATGCTTGTCCAAACACGGCCTACCTTTGGAAGAAAACAGAAGAAACCTGTGATGAGGCTTAGTCTAGGGGCTAGAGACAAAGATGGGAAGGAGACTCTTCTCACTGTAGACATCTCATAGCTTTTGAATTATTCTTTTTCACCATGAGTCTGCATTTTCCCATCCACATAATAAATGAATAAAATGTAAAAAAATCTAAAATGTTAAATAAATCCAATGGAAAATGAAGACTTTTAGAAACAGGCTCTCTCATTCTCTTCCTGCCTCTCTCTTTCCCCCTTTCTCTTCCTCCCTCCACTATATTGTTCTCAGGCTTAAGGATACAATTTGGACACTTGGGAAGAGGCAAGAACTAAATAATGAAAAAAATGCATGCTTCCACCTTGATTTCTGGAGTTAATGGTTCCCTGGGGAATGTAAGAAAAGTATTGGTGGAGTTTCCAACACTGCAAATGAAACCAAATCAAACTTTCTTCTTTTTTAAGGACCAAATCATGGACCGTGTCTCCTACTAACACTAGCCAGTAGTTTGGATGAGATTTGATAAAACAGGATAGCAAGTCAACATTCAGTTCTCTACCTTCAAATGCCTAACAGTACCCTGCCTTTGATTTTCCTCTAGGACCCAGTTGGGGAACACGGGGAACCCAGCCGAAAGCAAGTGGTGGTGTGGAGGGTGAGCCATGGAGGCAGGTGGGGGGTGGGGTGAGGGCTGGGCGGTCCCAGAAAGGTAGGAATGCTGCTTTCTCCCAAGGCACACTGTGTGGTACTGTCTGGTGGCCCTGTGGTGTGACCCAGAAGTCTGGAGGCTCAGGCAAACAGTTAATTCATTTCAAGAAAAATCTTTAAAAGAAAAGGAAAATCCTTCAAGGTTGGTGCACTGATTCAGCACTGCTGGGACCCCATCTCCCTACGTTCTAGTTGAGGTGACATGCAAAGAGGGGACAGCCCACTGACCTGGCGAGGAGGAGGTGACATCCTGTCCCCTGGCCGTCCCTGCCTCAGCCGCCACGTCTGTATTTCCATGGCAGATGGGGCACAAGTTTGAGTTTGTTGGACCTGCGAGTTTAGAATTCTACAGCCATTCCCACAGCTGCTGGGTTGACTGTTGCCACCGTGCTTTCAACAAAAACAGAGCTTGGGGATGAAGAGTGACAGAGATATCTGCAGTCTGTTTGCTCACTTGGAGAACTGCCTATGGGTGATTCCAGAGCGGGTGATATTTCCCTCAGCTGTGGTGGGGACTGAAATACGAACGAAGATGCCTGCCTGGTTCTGAGTCCCGACTAGCTGGCAGCCTCTTTCATTTTATGAAATTACAGTCTTTCTCCATCATTAAGAACAGCAAATGCAGATAGAATTCCTTTGAGCAGTGATTCACGTTCCGTTTCTCCAGGGCAGTTGGTGTGGTTTTGTGTTGTCTTGTGTGTCCGTGGTTGTCACTGCCTCAGGGTGCCGTGTGCTGTGCTAAGCCTTGGAAGTTCAGGGAGCTAAGTATTGCCTCTCTCTTCAAGAAGGGCAACATCTGGACCAGGGGGTCAGTGATGTGTGTCTCCAGCTCTCCTGTTTCGGCAGATGAAGCCACATGCATTTCTATATTGTCTGTGGCTGTGTCCACACACAGAGGGACTGGAAGAGCTGTGCTAGAGGCTCTTTGGTCTGCTCAGTCCAAAATACTTACTATCTGGCCTTTCACAGAAACGGGTTGCCAATCCCTGGTCTAGAGAGAGAAGCAGAGGTATTTACAGATCACTGAACACATGAGAACCCTGTTATCACAGAGGGCGACATGACAACATTGAGACAGTGAGGAGGGGAACACAGGCACTTTGTACTGTGACTGGAAGGAACCAGACCAGCAGGTCACCAGCAACCTGAGTAGCCCGTTAGGACCTTTCTGTTCCCCTCTGAGGACGTGGGTGACTGCGGCATGGTACGCAACAAGCTTGCTTCTGGTGTTTGGAAGCTTCTGGAACTCGAGTGCTTCTGTGGCGGCCTCTGGAAATACGCACCACGAAGCCAGCATCCGCCGTGCTCACCCAACTCCTGCTCCAGGAGGCTGGTGTCCTTTTGGGAGCCCCGTGTACGCTCTGGTTTTAGAGATGTAGAGTCCCGGTTTGAGAACTGTTCTCCTGTCCTTTGGCCCAGAGACGAGTTCTGACGGATGGTCTGGTGAGCGGACGGTTAGCTCCTGTTCTGCCTTGTGACCAGTGATGGTTCAGCGGTGGGTCCTCACCGCCCATGTGGGAGGAGCAGGTTCCGTCCTGACTGCCGCACCTCGAGCACGGCCACCGCCCTCCGTTGGCAGCGGCGTCCACGGTGCCGTGAGGTGCCATAGCCCCGGCCCTCTGTCGGCGGAGGCGCCCACGGTGCTGTGACATGGCCATAGGCCCGCCCCACTGTCAGAGGAGGTGCCCACGGTGCTGTCGTGTGGCCTAGCCCCGCCCCACTGTCAGAGGAGGTGCCCACGGTGCTGTGATGGGAATCAGGATTCCCCGGGCAGAGGCAAGGCCTGGCAATTTCGTTCTGAAAATCAGACAGTGGTGACCCGATAGATGACAGTGGTCCTGAGCAGGCCCCCGGGGCAGGCACAGGACTAGGCTGTCCGCACGCTGGGACACCGTGCGCCGGGGCCAACCTGACTGTGGCACTCTGAGGAGCTGGCTGCTCTGGCCGCAGTCAGGGAAGAGAAACCAAGCCAAGGCCCCCCACCCCCCACGCCAGTCCTGCTGTAGGTTTCTCTGATGCTCTCCCTGGGCTGCCCTGTGCGGAGTCACCCCCGTGGGCATCCTGCATTTTCGCCCCTGGGTGTCCCTGAGAGTCACCTGCAAAATGATGCACCAGTTGAAGTGCCTCGAGCCCTTGCCCCACTCCCCCAGCTGCTCAGAGGTGCGCTCGGTTCCAGACCAGCTCGTCTCCTGACCCCGTGGGGGGATCTTTGAGGGAGGTAGGACCTGAACCTCTCCTACCAGAGTCTGCCCTGATAAAATTTGTTCAAGGGAGGGCTCTCCCATGACTGTGCAAACACAAGTAATGGGACAGACCCCAAGGGCATCCGTTTAAAGGTGGCCCCAGAACGGCTGGGGCTGAAGACCTTGTGGGCACATTCATTCAACAAGTGTTTCTGGGTGCCTGTTCTAGGCCAGACACTAGGGTTTGGTTACGGGTGTAAGGGACACAGGAAGGCACCCAGACAAGAATGAGATCTGTCCTCTTGGAATGGACATCCTAAAGGGACAGACAGACAGACACAAGTCAGCAGAGACGCTGTAGTGGAAGGTGGTGGGCCAGGCAGTGGAGACGGCTGAAAGGGAAGGGGATCAGAGGGTGCCAGGTAAGTGGGGGTGCAGGGGTGGGGAGGAGGGTATCACCTGTGCAGGGCATGTGAAGGGCAGTGGGTCCGTAGGGAAGAGCACGCCAGGAAGACGAGTGGCAAGCACAGCAGCCCCGAGGTGAAGCGAGGGCAAGTCCTCAGCTCCAGACCCCTTGCTGCTGCAAGAAGGCAAGGAGGGGATCCTGGCCCAGCCTTCCGAGAGGACACAGGAGGAGGGAGGTGGCCAAGAGTGGGAGTGGGGGTGGGGGAGGTGCAGAGCCAGGGGTGAGGGATGAGGGAAGTGGGGAGACGGGGAATGGAAGGTGAGGACGAAGGGAGGGGCTGGAGAGGCAGATGTCATCTCGCATTGAAAACCTTGACCACTGTCAGGCCCTGTAGGGTGGGGAGGGGACTCTTGAGGTTGTGGCTTCTTGGAGGCAGGAGTCTGGGAACAGGACATGGGTCACTGGCCGTGATAGGCTGCGTCTACCTGGGGAGGCCCCTGGGGGGAGGGTGGACTGTCAGGTATCAGGAAAGAAGCCTGGGAGGAGGGACAGTCACCCGTCCTCAAGGACTCGCCAAAAGGAAAGAGGAAGGGCCTTCTGATCCAGTTTGTTCTTTTACAGATGGGGAAACTGAGGCTTAGCTAGACCAAGGGACCTGCCTAGAGTGCTGCCTGGGCACTAGGGTCAGGCTGGGGGCAGGGTGACAGATGGGGTGGCAGCACCACTGTGGACACCACGTTTCCCCTCATCAGGTGTGGCAAGGAAGTGAGCTGCATCTCCCAGCTGAGCTCGTGGGACCGTTGATCCTTGACCTTCAGCCCGTGGCCCAGACACTCAGCAAGGAGCACTGAGGAAGTGCTGTGTACCAGGTGCTGCTCTGGCTGCAGGTAGGACCAGGTAATGCTTGGGGCTGTCATGCAGAATATCAGTAAAACGTTGCAGACCTCCAGGACACATGGGCCAGGAAGGATTAGTGAGATGAAGTGCCCAGCTCAAGGCCTGGCCCATGGCTGGCACCCACTCAGTATGCTCAGCATCCCAGCCCTTCCCATGGAACGTCACGTTAAGTAATTGGCTTGGTGGCCAAGTTATATATTAGAAGAGCGGGGCTGGCTCGGAAGGGTCATTCACTTTTACTGTTTTGCCTAGAGAGGTTTCTGTGGCAGCTTGGGAAGCCCAAGATAAATCGGGAGAGAGGTAACATTAAAGACGGGCTGTTAGCGGAAATGAAAATTAAACAACTCAGCCAAAATGGAGGCCAGGGAGCAGCTGCTGTACCAACAGGGAGATTAATTATTCTCCTTCTAGAGCCCCTGTCCCTGCCTGGGGTTGGCAGGAACTTTCTCTCTCTCACTCTTTTTATGTTTTAAAAAGAAATGCATTCTGGAGAAACACAGGTGACAGAAAGTGGGCCATTTTAACCCTTTTTTAAGTGGACAATCCAGTGACTATCATTATATTCACCAGGTGAGGCGACTGTGGCCACAATCTGCTTCCAAAAGTTTCTCATCCCTCCCCAAGGAAGCAGAGTCTCAGCACCCCTAAGTCAGAACTTGCATTCCTTCCTCTTTAGCCACTGATAGCCACTGACCCATGTCCTGTCTCTTTACATCTGTCTCTTCTAGATGTTTCCTGGAAGTGTGATTGTCCAATACCTGTCCTCCTATGTCTGGCTCCTCTCTCTCAGCAGCACATCTTGAAGGTTCATCCATGCCATACGTGTGCCAGGACCATGTTGTCTTTATGACCAAGCGTTTTTCTGTTGTGTGTGTACACCATACTGTGTTTGTCCATTCATCTGTAGGTGGACATTTCGGTTGCTTCTACCTTTTGGCCATTGTGAATAACCCTGCAGTGAATTTTGGTGAACAACTGTCTGTTTGATCCCTGCTTTCAAGTTTGCTGAATATACACCCAGGAGTGGGATTGCTGGATCATATGGTAATTCTGTGTTTCCTGGTTTCCACCGGGGTTGCACCCTTTACAATCCCACCAGCAGCGTACAAGCATTCCAGTTCCTCCACCTCCTCCTCAACACTCATCATGTTTTCTGGCAGCAGCCATCCTAGTGGAGGTAAGGTGGCGTCTCCTCCAGGTTTTCATTTGTATTTTCCCTGAGGACTAATGATGTCTTTTCCTCTGCTTTCTAGAAGTGTTTTGGTTAAAGTCGGGGGCTGAGCCTCATGCTCTTGAGAAAAATGTATTATCATAAGATGTCAGTTCCCCAAATTCTGTGAACATGAACCATGTCAGAGACCAGGTGGCTCCGGACAGAGCCATGGGCTTGACCCTGATCCCCAACTCCCTACCTCACCTGCCCCACCAGACTTCTTTGTTAGTCTCGGGGGTAACTGGTTCAGTGCTGGATTCTGCTCTTCTCATCTTCTTAACAACATGTCTTAAGAATGGTGGATCTTTTGCTTGATGAGCAAGGATGCCTGTCCTTGCCTTTTGTCTCATCCTATGTCTCCATCTGGGGGTTCATAGCCCTGTGGTCTGTGAGTTTCTATGGTGAAAACAAACCTTAGACTCACTCCACCTCTGCCTCTTTCTGAGTGGCTGCTGGCGAGCCCCCAGACTGGGTCCTCATCACAGACACCCTTCCTTGTGGGTGGCAGGAGACCCAGTGAGCAAATGTGATGGACTGAAACCTTGAAACTAAACCAGCCCCCTGGGGAGGCTGTGAGGGGACAGAGCTCTGGGCCCACAAATACCAGCTGCTTTTTATTGTTGGCACCCCAGGTTCCTGCCTCTGAGATTCTTGGCTGGCCACCTTTGTACCCTCTGTGCCTGGACAGTGGTTTCATGTGGTAGTCCAAACAAGAGAATCTTATTCAGCCAAAAAGAACTAAACGCCGACACTTTCTATGACCTGGATGAACCTTGAAAATGCAACGCTGAGTGACAGAAGTCAGACACACAAGGACAAATATTGGATGAGCCCACTTGCAGGAAACATCTAGAAGAAGAAAATAGAGAGAGACAGGAAGTGGGTCAGCAGCCACCAGTGACTGGTGGGGAGGGAACAGGAGTTCCTACTTAGGGCTGCTGAGATTCAGCTCCAACTGGGAGTGGGTGGAGTAAGAAATTTCTGGAAGGAAATCGTGGCCATGGTCACCTCATCTGGTGAATGTAATGATAGTCACTGGATTGTCCACTTAAGATGTGTTGAAACAGCTCACTTTTTTTATGTCTGTTTCTCCACAATAAAATTCAGAGAGAAGATATTCATAAACAAGTTCAAGCCAGCTCAGAGATGTGCAAAACGCAGTCTTATTTAATGTCCATCACCTAATTTTCTGAGAAGATACAGGAGCGGCCATGGCATGGCCGCAGGAGGTGGGCCAGGACAGGACAGATCTATGAGGTCCCTGAAAGGCAGCGGGGTGTCCGAGGGCATCTGTGTGGAACAGGGGCAACGTGTGGACTGTGCGGACGCCAACAAAGTGCACTCTTCATCCCAGATAATTAGTCTCCAGCAAGTGCCCCGGTGGAAGCTTGCAGAGCATGTTCATGGCTCAGTATGATCTAACAAGGTAATCCTTCCCAGCTCTGTGTCGTATAATCAATAGGAAATACAGCATATTTATAACCAACAATTAAGCTTTCAAAAACACCCTCTATTTCCCATCTCCAAAACTGACTCATTCGCTCTCTATCCATCAAGTCTTCCTGGCACAGGAAAGACACCATAGCACACCCTAAAATAAAACCAAACCCTGAGGATGGGTTTTAAATACACGTAGCATGTAGCAAAATGGATCTCAGTTTCACCGGCCTTGTTCTGAAGGCCCAGCAGCTCAGATGCGGGGATGTGTCTCTGGAAGGCTGTGCTGGTGCACAAGTTGTGTGATGCTGTAATAGAATCAAGCAAATCAGTGAACTCATTATGGCTGGCTTCTTATTCTCGGCTCGTCAAAAGTCACAGCTGTGAGAGGAGTTCTCCACCTAGATCAATTACACAATCAATACCTTGATATTTGTGGAGCTCATCCATGATAGGAAGAAATGAATGGAAATGCCTGGGAAATTGTTCAGAACTTCTTCAGTCCTAGTGATAACCTGGGCTTGAAAGTAGTCATTCTTTCTTCAGAAGCATTCTCCTGGAAGAGAGCAAGTATGGCTTGGATGGTGAAAGGCTGGGATTGTCACAACCACAGTTTTCTGGAGGACTTTAGGGCAGAGAGCATGGATGGACATTTCATGCATTTGTCCGGGTGAGGTTTTGGCAGGCACAAAACTGCTTCTCAGGACTTAAGGTGATGTCCCGGAGCACCCCCACTTTCCAATTTCTTCAGTAAGGAAAGTGTTAAACACATCCAAGTAAAGCAAATAACGTCATAACCCCATGCAGACCCTCTACCCATCTTCAGCAGTTACCAGTGTGCAGTCAATCTTGTTTCCCCTGTGGCGTCATCCTCCTCCCCCACCAATGGATTATTCTGAAGAAAATGTCAGGTACTGTGAGTATTTCTGTATAGCTCTCTAGAAGACATGGCCTCTTCAAAAGGAAACAAAAATACACACTTCTTCAACACCAACTCCCTAAACCATCTCTAGATTTTCCTGACTGGCTGTTAAAAAATTTGTTGAATTCTGATCCAGATAATATCTGCACGTTGCAATTTGTTACTTGGTTATACATCTCTTAGGTCTCCTCATCTACAGCTTCTCTCTCCTTGTAATTTATTTGTTGAGGGAACTGAGTCCAATACTATCAACTTTCAGAGTCTAAATTTCGCTGATGGCATCCCCCTCGTGTCATTCAAAATAATAATAATATGCTTTTATCATTTCTTCCTTACTGGAAGACTTTTATAAAGAGACCCTGAGATACACTTCTTAGAAAGCAAGAGAAATGTTTAGTTGATCTCCCTTTATTTACCACTTTCTTTACCTTTATTTGCCAGTCTCCTCCCGCTGTGGAGACTCCTAAATTGCCAATGTTTAAGTCCACGGCACTTGTGGTTTTACTGGTGCTCAGATGGTCTCCTCTTTGGGCAGAGAATCCCTCCCCTTCCTGACCTGGGACCTTTGCAAGAGTTTCAGTCCCTGATTTCCCTGATTTTAAAATCTCAGACCCACAAAGTGCCTGTGGGGCCACAGTGCTCACCCCTAAGCATCCAGACTCACCTGTTACCCTGTGGCTGACAAGCCTGCATTTTTCTCTTTGGATAGTCATTAATCAGTCGAGTCTGTTACTTACCTGGAATTCCTGGGGGTGTAGTGGTTAAGGGCTATGCCTGTTACCTACAAGGTCAGCAGCTTGAATCCTCCAAGCACTCCTAGGAAACTCTCTGGGACACTTCTACTCTGTCCTATATGGTCTCTATGAGTCTGAATTGACTCAACAGCAAATGCTGGTGATGGATTTCTGGGCTATGGGGTGCTTTGTGTAAGCAAGAAAGCAAATCAAGCAAACAAACCCCACCCCAATCCCAGCACTCCTTTCCCCCCGGGGCTGAGAATGCCAGTGCTTTGACTGATTGGTGCTCGTGGGTGCTCCTCTGCCATCTTCCTTTCAGCTGTGCCTTGTGGCCACCCTTGGTGCTGTTGGGCAGGGTGTGGGCTTCTTTTCCCTCATTTGTATTGTCTGGGTGATTTATCTGCTGAATCTTCAGTAGAGAAAGGCAATCACTGAGGTATGGCCTCGGTGCTGTGGTTTTCTCATCAGTCTTGGGACTTCTCAGCATTTTCTGTGCCCCAGGCTTCCTCCTGCTTCTTGCAAAGGCCAGCTGAACAACCTGCCCATGGTGGCTCAGCCGGGGCATGCTGACTTCGTGGTAGACACACTGGGAGACCTTCAGGCAAGGGAGCTGAGACACAGTGCCTCAGTTTCTTTTCGTAGGGGAGATGCCATGTTAAGGAAACCTGGAGTGATTCGGTCCAATACCTAAGGTGTTCTAGGGAATGGTTGACGCCTGAAGACACGGCCCACTCCAAGTCACAGCCCCACCATGCCCAGCCAGGCCTTCCTGGAGAGGGAGACTGGTTCAACTCTGCTTTCAAGTGTGAATGCGGAGGAAGAGAGCAGGAAACAGGGAGAATCAGGCCACTTCACTTGCCTGTGTCCTTAGCTTCCCAAATGTTTCCTACCTCCTTCCCAGACCAACAATCCTGCTAGATCTGCTCCACCAGACACCAACCTCCCAAGCCCACGAATGAGAAACTGAGGCTGTGGAGGAATGTACACTGCTGACTGCCAGTCACAGAGCAGCTCTTGGCAGCACAACCTAACGGGAGCCTTGGGTCCTACGTCTCACCACAGCAGAAATGCAGAAACCTCGCCATGACTCAGATGGAAACTCTTCATTTTGTTCTGAGGGACTGTTGTCCTAGTAGACTCCATGTTTCTGTGGTGAATGAATGAGTCCTCCTCTCCGTCTGTACCTCCTTCATCCCTCTCTCCCTGGGCTCATCCATCCTCCTCTTTTGTCTTTCTCTCCCTCTCTCTTCCTTTTTTCACTCAGTTGTTCTTTCCAGGCTCTTCTTTCCCTTCCTCGTCCTCCTTTTCCTCCTCTTCCTTTCCATTCCCTCCTCCCTCTAGTTCCTTCTTCTCCACCTTCCTCCTCCGTACCCCCTCCCGTCTACCTGGGCTCTTATACTCTCCGCTCCAGCCACTGCCTCTTCTCTCCCCTCTGTCTTCTCCCAACTGACGCCCTCTTGGCCTTGCCTAGTTCCTGCCTCCCGGGTGCCAGAGTGGAGAGCGTCACCAGGATATGCCGCTTGAAACTTTTCCACAGATGCCCTTTTCTGAGCACCAGCTAGGGTAGTGCTCTTCATGAAGCACCTTGCTCACTGTCCCCAAATACCACGAGACAGGCACCATCACAGTCCCCTGGACAAGCCAGTTGTCAGGCTTTGGGAAATTGTTCCCAAGATCTTCTCAACTTCTCTTATATAATAAAAAAGTAAGACTTTTTAAAATAATAAAAAAGTAAGACTTTGTATAAAAAAGAGTCCTTATCTTGACCCTGAAATCGTCTCTGACATCTTAGTCATCCCGTATAATTTGAAGGAAGCATTAATAGAACATAGATTCAACGATCTTTAGAAAAGATAATGAAGACAAAAAGAAAATTGCCCTTTCCTTCACAGATTACCCGTGGAGAGCCACCAATACGTCCAGATCTCATTAAGTGGTTGTATTACCCAGATTTTGGCAAGGAGCCGGCTGCCAATTTGTTATCCTTTGAGTACTTGGGGCCTGAGTGCCTCTTCACTCTGGGAACTTCAGATTGGCCAAGCAATTGAGAACTTAGGACATGCCAAGTGGCATCTCAGTCTTCTTTCTTTGCCAATCTTCATTCCGATATTTCTCCATTTCATCTTCTTGTAATCACCCAGACGGTACTCAGAGAAGAAATACAGTTACCAGGTTCCAAGGTCTCCATCTAATTAAAAGATGCCTGTGTGGGAGAGAATTTTAATTTCTAACCATTATTCTGATAATGGGGTGGGGGAGTTGGGGATAGAGCTTTCAATGATTTAAATTGCAGAGCCTTAGACATCAAATAAAAAAGGGAGTGGTTGATTTGCACTTAAGATTTCCAAATGATCTCAAATCAAAGTCTTCCAAAATTTGGATTTTGAGGGTCCACCATTAGCAATCCAAAATGGGGCTCACTCTGTGTGTTCTTCAAGGAGTTGAGCCTGTGGTTCATTCTATAGAAGACATTTATCTTCTTGAAAACAGCCTAGGTTGCATCTGAGTAAATGTAACTGTGAACTATAGAAATAGCCATTTTTACATATACATCATCTATTTCTTACATTTTCCCTGATTTCTGTCCCATGCAAAATCCTTTTTAAAATTTATTTGTTCATTGAACAAATAGAGATAAGCCCATACTGTGTGCCCAGCGCTGCCCTGAGTTAGGAAATGCAGCAAGGAGAAGGCGAGCAAAGTCTCACCCTACAGAGCCATTCAAATGGTTGGTAGAGGCAAGGGGGTACCTTGGAATCCAGAGAACTGCACAGATTCCATGAGGTGCAACTAGCCCTCTGCAAGTGGGTCTGGGTCACTCTCAGAGTGGAGTGAGGGGACCAATGGGACAAAGTGCCATTATGTCTCCTAGAAACTCATGACACTGTCTTTGCGTGGTCCTCCCACTGAGAAGGCACCAGTGAGCTCCCAAGTGAACTGAGAGGACAAACCAGGCCAGCCTGGCCTCACTGGCCCAAGGTAGTGTCCATGTGGGGTGGCTCCTCAAAGTGTGGACTCTACTGTAACCATGGAACACGGCCGTTGTGGCCCAGAGCCATGGCATCTCCTTGCGTCTTTACAGGTGACTTCTTGCTTCCCCTTGTGGCTTCCCTGCAGTGACAGGTGTCAGTGGGTGAGAGCAAAGCATTAGTGAGAACTTGGGTCGGAGACAGTGTAGAGATCGGCAGAAGCTTTGCCCAGCTCAGTCTTGCTCCCACTTCCTTTTCTGTAGGTGAGAAGTGACCCCTTGCTGGAGAAGCCCCCAGAGCGAGCACCTTCACTCCTTAGGACCGCACGACCAGGAGTGGCTGCCTCTGGAGAAGACATTACTACGACTCTCTCCTTTTCATTTAAAAAACGCTTTTAAGTTCAGGGACACCTTCAGTGAGATGTTCTGGTCTTGATGGTAACAGTCAATGATTTCTGATTGATGCAGACAAAGGCATGGAACATTTTCCTTGTCCCGGAACTTCCCCTCATGCCTGTTCTCAGCCAGTCCTTCCTCCCAAGCTAACACTGAGAGGACGTCTCTCGTCATAGGTTAGTTTAGTTTAACCATTTCTAGAATTTTGTCTAAACACAGCCACACAGTATGTTCTTCCTATGTTTGATTTCTGGCATGTAGGATTATATTCTTGAGATTCATCCATTTTGTTGTGTTTTTCAGGCAGCTGCTCATTTTTATTCTGAGTAGCATTCCGTTATAGGGACAGACCACCTTGTGTTTATATATCCATCTGCTGATGGACTTCTGGGTTGTTTACAGTTTGAAGCTAATGTTAATAAAACTACCATGACCATTTTTGCACAAGGTTTTTGTGGACATGTTTTCATTTCCGTTGGAACTATGGAGTCACGGAGCACGTGTGTACCCAGTGTTGTAGAAAATTGCTAAATGGTTTCCAAAATTGCTATGCCATCTTCTGTGACTTTCTGAATGCATCCCTTCCTAGTGGCACACGTGATTGGGTCCATGCCATGTGCTAGGTAGGGGTTCATATGCTCATGAATATTTATGGAACACTGACTACATGCCAGGCTTGTTCAAGGCACTAGGAAATCAGCAGAAAAAAGAGACAAAGATTCCCACTTTTATCCTAGAAGACATTTTTTGGTGGAAATTGACAAATTTATACGAAAACCAAATTGTTTTGTGTATTCTGTAATATACAAAATAATTTGGAAAATGAAGGTCAAAGCTGGATGATTCATACTACATGGTTTCAAGACTTGCTTTAAACTATAGCTGGCAAGCTGAGGAGGGGCTGAGAAAGGGGCAGACACTGAAGAATAGAAGAGATGATTTAGAAGGAACAGTCTTTTCAACTGACAGGGCCGGAGCAATGAAATATCTGCATTCAAATGAAGACAAAAAGCCTTGATTCTTACCTCACTCAACATACTGACACAAAATGGATCATAGGCCTAAATTTGAAACCCCAAACTGAGAAACTTTCAAACAAAACAAAAAAAAAATTAGGAGGCATTTCTTGGAGGGCACTAGATTTCTGTTAATGGGGGCAGGATGACACAGAAGAGTGTGATGCCACTCGGCAAGAGGAACACGACCACTGCCAGTAATCATCCTTGTAAGAATTATCACATTAGCAAATGTTTCGTTATATACATTTTTGCAGTACTAAGAAAGTTTAAAGCAAAGCCAAACAAAGCAAAAAGTCTTCAAAATTTGTGACCTTGAGTTAGAGGAAGATTTTTTAAGAAGACATAGAAAACATGAGCCATAAAAGGAAAAGGTTGATCAACTGGACTTTCTCAAAAAGCTAAACAACTTCTGTTCTTCAAAATGCATTACTGAAATCAGGAAAAGACACGACATGGACTGTGATAACATCTTTGTCAACTGTGTGTTTGGTAAACAACTTGTATCCAGAATAGAAAAGGAACTTTCACAGCTGGGTAAGAAGTCTGATTTTAAAAATGGGTGAAACATGAACAGATATATGATCGTAAACCAATATAAAAAGATGCTCAATTAGAGAAATGTAAATTAAAAATGAGTATGAGTTAAAAAAAAAAAAACACCATTGAACCAATCCTGACTCAAAGATTGTACAGGACAGAGGAGAACTTCCCGGTAGAATTTCCAAGGCTGTACAATCTTACAGAAGCAGTGGCCATGCCTTCTTAGAAGTAGCAGTGGTGGGTTTCAACTGCTGACCTCTCATTCGGCAACCAAGTCCTTTGACCTCTGGACCACCAGGCCTACAGTGAGATACTCTGCGCATTCATTAGAACAGACTGGAAAGAACACAGAACAAAAGGGTTTCTCCCACATGGCTGATGGGATGGAAAATGGTAAAGCCATTTTTGGAAAACAGTCTGGCAGTTTCTTCTACAGTTAAATGTCCATTTCTTGTCTGACTCAGCAATTCTGCTCCTAGGTATTTGCCCAAGTAAAATAAACACTTACGTTCACACATATGCCAAAAAGCATGTAGCTAAATATTTATGGCACCTTCAATCATAATTACTGAAAAATTGTAAACAACACAAATGTGCCTTAACTGGAGAAGGGACAAATCCATACAACAGAACACTAGTCAGCAATAAAAAGGACCTAAGGACTGATGCACGCAGCAACATGGATGTGCAGGCATTCTGGGAGATACTGCTGGCTTCCGTCCCAGACACTGCAACAAAGTCAACAGGGCAATACGGTGAGTCACATGAATTTTGAGGTTTCCCAGCTTGCACATCAGAATTGAGTCAACAGTACTGGGTTAGCCTATTAAGTGTGTGATAGCAGTATGTCTAAAAAAAGTATATACTTTAATTAAAAAACACTTTATTGCCAAAAAATGCTAATCATTGTCTGAGCTTTCTGTGAGTCATAACCCTTCAGCTGGTGGAGGGTCTTGCCGTGGTGTTGAGGACTGCCGACTGACTGCAGTAGCCGGCGCTAGACGCTGAGGTGGCTGCAGCCGTTTCTTAAAATGAGACATCAATGCGACTTGCCGTGTTGATTGATTCTTCCTTTCGTGGAAGATGTCTCTGTGGCGTGAGATGCTGCCTGATGGCACTTCACCCTCAGGAGAACTAACGAAATTGGAGTCAGTGCTTTTCAGCTGTACCACTGCTTTATCAAGCCACGTGACCTTCTAAATGGCTTGATGTCTACCCAACAATGTTCACGACATCTCCACCAGGAGTCGACTTCATCTTAGAAAATCATTTTCTTTGTTCATCCCTAAGAAGCACCTCCTCATTCACTCAAGTTTTACTGCGAGCTGGCAGCCATGCCATCTGTCTTCAGAGCTCTTTCCACCCTGTCTGCAGTTCCTTCTTCCGCTGAAGTTCTGAACACCCCACAGTCACCCTTAGGGGTGGGAATCAACTCCTTCCAGACTCTTGTTAATGTTGGTATTTTAACCTCACAAATGTTCTTAATTGCATCCAGAATGGTGAAACCTTTCCAGAAGGTTTTCAGTTTTCTTTGCCCGGATCCATCAGCGGAATTACTATGGTGGCTGCAAAAACGAACAAACAAACAAACAAAGAGGAAACTCTGGCTGCATAGTGGTTAAGTGATACAGCTGCTAAGCAAAAGTTTGGCAGTTCAAATCCAACAGGTGCTCCTTGGTAGCCTTACGAATTATGCTTCTTAAGTAATAAAACTTGAAAGTCAAAGTTACGCCTTAATCCATGGGCTGCAGAATGGGTATCGTGTTATCTGTTGCCACTGAGTCAGTTCCAATTGATAAAGACCCTACAGGACAGAGTAGAAATGCCTCACAGGGTTTCCAAGAGTGGCTGGTGGATTTGAACTGCTAACTTTTAGGTCAGCAGATGAGCTCTTAACCACTGAGTCACTCAAGCTCCCTGTGCTGTGTAAGCCCACTGCCGTCAAGTCAGGTCTGACTCGCAGAAATGCTACGACATAGCGATACTATGACATAATGATGCTCTGTCAGCAGCCATGGAAGCAACATCCATCTCCTGGTACCTCTCGATCAGAGCCATTAGGTGACTTGTCTGAGCAGTAGGTCTCAACCAGCCAGCCCAGCCAAGTGGGCTTAAAATACTCAGTAAACCATGTTGCAAACAGACGTGCTGCCATCTAGCCTTTGTTCTTCCATTTGTGGAGCACAGTCGGAGTAGATCTGGCGTAACTCTGAAGGGCCCTATGATTTTCAGAGCAGGATGTGAGCACTGGCTTCCACTTACAATCACCAGCTGCTTTTAGTCCCCAACAGGAGGGCCAACTTTAAAGCTGGGCATTGATTTGCCTTCCCAGCTGTGCAAGTCCTACAGGGCGTCTTCTTCCAGCGTAAGACTGTTTCATCGACACTGAGAATCTATTGGTTAGTGTGGCTGCCTTCGTCCGTGATCTGAGACGGATCTTCTGGATCAGTCGCTGCAGCTTCTCCATCAGGGCCTACTGCTTGGCCTTGAACTTTTGTGACGGAGGCGGCTTCTTTCCTTAACCCTCAGGAACCAACCTCTGCTAGCTTCACACCTGTCATCTGTGGCCTCCTCATCCCTCTCAGTCCTTATGGAATTGGAGAGACTTAGGTCCTTGCTCTATCCAGACCCCTCAAATGTTCTCCATGTCAGCAACAGGCTGTTTCTCTTCCTTACCGTTTGTGTGCTCACCAGAGGAGTATGTTTAATTTCCTTTAAGAACTTCCTTTCTACCCGCAGCTTGGCCAACCATTTGGTGCAAGAGGCCTTAGCTGTCAGCCCACCTCAGCTTGGCTCTTGCCATTCTCACGAAGCTTCATCGTTTCAAGCTTTTGACTTCAAGTGAAAGACGTAAGACTCTTCTTTTGGCAGGAATACTTAGAGGCCACTGTAGTGTTATTAACTGCCTAACTTTGAATATTGTTGTGTCTCGTGGACTACGGAAGCCCAAGAGGAGAGAGAGAGATGGGGGCATGGTTGGTGACGGAGCAGTCAGAACACATGTGTTTACCAAGTAGGTTTGCCGTCTTGGGTGTGGTTTGTGGTGCCACATTGCGTTACAATACCAAAAACAACCACTGCCGTCAAGTTGATTCTCACTCATAATGACCCAATAGAACAGAGTAGAACTGCTCCATAGAGTTTCTAAGGAGCACCTGATAGATCTGAACTGCCGACCTTTTGATTAGCAGCTGTAGCTCTTAACCACCTCACCACCAGGGTTTCCAACAATTATAATAGGACCATCAAAAATCACTGATAGCAGATCACCATCGTGCATATAACAGGAATGGAAAAGTGTCAAATGTTGCAAGACTTACCAAAATGTGACATGGAGACACAAGGTGAGCACGTGCCCTTGAGAAAATGGTGCTGATAGACTTGCTCCATGCAGGGTTGCCAGAGACCTTCCATTTGTAATAAACTCACGGTCTGCAAGGCACAATAAAATGAAGCATGGTAAAACCTGGCACGCCTGTGTCTCAGGACATTCCACCAAGTGACAGAGCCAGATGCAAAAGGCGACATGCTGCTCGAATCCGTTTATGTGGTATTTTGAAAAAGGCAAAGTTACATGGCCAAACCACGGACTGTCCGTCAGTTTGTCACAGCACAGCAGCTTGCGTCTTGCTGTGATGGTATAAGCTGCACTGCTGGTCCTTCCCATGCCATCAAGGTAACCTAGAGTAGACAGGTTTCAGCAGAGCTTGCAGACCAAGGCAGACTAATAAGAGAGGCCTGGTGATCAACTTCCAAAAAAATCAACCAATAAATATCCTACGGATCTCAGTGGGCCCCAACGAAAACCCCGTGGGTCCTGGGGGTTCTCAATGATTCTCAATACCTTGTGGTTCTCAGTGGATCCTCCAGTGAGTAACCTATGAGTCCTGATGGACCCCAGTGAACAGCTTGCAGATCCCGATGGACCCTGGTGAATAGCCTGTGTATCCCGATGGATCCCCTCAATAAGTAACTTGTGAATTCTTATGGACCCCAATGAACACCCTGCAGATCCTGATGGACCCCGGTGAACACCCTAGTGAGGTCTGATCAGTGCTAGAAGATGAGTCTCCCGGGTTAGAAGGCAACTCCCGTGCCAAGGTGGACCCAAACATGCCCGCAATCATGATGATGGCACTGGACAAGGCAATGTTTTGTTCTGCTGTATACAGCACTGCCGCAGACCAAAGCCAACATGAGGACATCAAGACACTCGGCTGCTAACTGAAAGGTCAGGGGTTCAGACTCAGCGGCCACGCAGCTGCAGGAAGCTGTGGCCATCTGCTTCTATGAAACTTACAGCCTTGGGAGTGCCATGGGGCACTTCAGCTGTGTTCTAGAGGGTCACCATGAGTCTGAATCTGCTCAACAGTAATGGGTAACAACATCAGGAAGAAGAAAATAGATCAATGTTGCCTGGAGGTCGGGAAGGGGACCATCCTACAAAGGGGCACCAGAGCTTTAGGG
Organism: Heterohyrax brucei; assembly: GCA_028571685.1. NCBI lineage: Eukaryota > Metazoa > Chordata > Mammalia > Hyracoidea > Procaviidae > Heterohyrax > Heterohyrax brucei. The sequence goes on along the minus strand of CM053156.1, from coordinate 87,204,635 downwards.
GATCATAGAAGCGTTCTTGACTTCAGCAGTGCTTAGTAGGACTGCGTGCACTACACACCTAAACAGAAGGCACTGACCGCACCTACTACCTACCTCAATCAACCTGACCTGAAACCCACCCCGGCTCTCACGGTCTGCCTGGCTGAGGGGCTGTGCTGTTTGTCTCTGAGGGTCTCATACCCTGTGTTTCTCTTCCATGCTTTGTTTTAGATGTCTCTATTTTAAGATGATCTGTGGGAAATGCTTTTGTGTCCCTTGTCAAGTGGCTGCCCCCCTACCTTGTATTTGTTTTGCAATCTTCCACATCTGTCCTGGACGTGGTGAAAGCTGTGATTTTTCACTATTCTTTCCAGTTTGAGTTTTGCCTGGGTTTTCTCACTGAAACGATGAGAATCAACATCTTGGGAACTGCGTACCCGATGGTCTTTGGGTGCTTGATGCTACACAGAAGGCACCTTCTCCTGAAGCCTGTGGCATTTCTTCTCTGACTAGAGTACCACCTAGTTGCTTCCTTAGTGTTGGTGGTAGCCTGGGAGACTGTCCTATAGGTATGAGGACAACTTTTCTGGAGGCTATGATTTAAAAAAAAAAAAAAAATCTTTAGTGTCTTAATATGCTAGCAAAGCTACTGCCAAGATCAACAGTGATCTTAAAAGAGATTTTCAGAGGTATGTTTATCCAGGGTGGAAAAGTAGAAAACAATCTGGAATATGCCAGCCACTGTGAGTCAGAGTTGATTTGATGACAAAGAGTGGGGTTTTTTTTGTTGTTGTTTTTCTCTGCAGCCTGTGCTTCCTGGAGAAGCTTTTCATGTTGAAGAGCTCTGAGGGCAGAGGGAACCAGGAGGCAAATGGAGGCAATTCAATGGAGGGGGTGCTTTATAAAATAGCTAATAACCTGATGTCACTGACTGAACCGTGTCCACAAAAACTGTGTACAGCAACTTGGCTGGACCATAACTCCTAGGGTAGTGTGGCTGTCCTCCATTTTCTGATTTTCCTGTGTTATAAATCCTAATTTCTTCCTGTGGTTAATAGGGCAAGACTGGGTTACGTTAAAGAGGATTAGGGTGGGTCTATAACACCCTTACTTACTAAGGGAGTTTCCATGAGTGTGGCTTAAGCCAGCCTTTGTCCTGTCAGAGACGAAAGGGAAGCAGGCAGTCAGAGACTTCATACCGTCAAGAAAACAGTGCCAGGAGAACAGCGTTCCTGCGGACCTGAGGTTCCTGTGCTGAGATGCTCCCAGACCAAAGAAAGGATAACACAAGGACCTTCCTCCAGAGCTGTCAGAACTGTGTCCTCCTGGCGTCGGCACCCTACCTCTAGACTTCTAGGCTACTGGACCGTGAGAGAACCAACTTTTCCTTGTTAAAGTCATCTACTCCTGGGATTTCTTTTAGAGCAGTACCAAGTCACTCAGATGCCCAGAGACTGTCTCCCAGTGACACATTTGTCTGATGGAAGCAGAACACACCCACATAGCCTAATACCTTTCAAGGTGCAGTCATATTTGAAAAACATGAAGCAAAATCTTAAGGCTGCTGAATTCACATGCCTGAAAACCAGAAGAGACCTCGAGGGACTGCCTGGTTCCTCGCTCCCTCTCCCTTGACTTGCCTTCGTCTTGGGTTGAAGAGATTTAAGTTTTCTGTGTTGTAGCTGAAGGCACAGACCCATGGGACTAGCCCTGTACCATTGGCCTGTTCAGGAGACACTGGAGCCCCAGTCCCCGGCCCCAGAACTGTTGTTTCGGTTTCAGCTGCTGTGCCCCATGCACAACCTTCTATCCCAGCTGTGCATTAAAGCGCCACTCAACATAATGGAATGGTCCTTTGGAGGTTCCAGCCTTGAGCCGCCCTGCAGACGGTTGGTCCTCACTGGCCTGGACCTCCTGAGTGATTGCCTGTCAGGCAAACCGGCTTTTCCTGTAGTGGTGACGTTTGCATCCCGAGTTCATCTTACTGCCACTCTGTGGACGGAGACACCAGGAGTCTCTCAGTGTAATGCATCCTCCTCGTGGCCAGTAGGTCTTTGTCTGTAAAAAAATCAGATCATGAGGGGCAGGGAGTCTCTAGAGGGGAAGCAGTCAGTTTGCAGAGGAGAAGGGGCCGTGACCTGCTCTGGGGCACACCGTTGATCACGGTCGCTCTGATTCTTCAGCGTGGCCCTCACAGCAGAAGGGGCTCTTGCATGGCCTCTTGGTTATCACTGCTGGTGTGACTTCCCATGTTGTTGATTCTAGGTCACGGCCACGCCACGTGTGCAGAGGAGAACTGTGCTGCATGGGGTTCCCAAGGCTGTGACTTTCAGAACCGGGTCACCAGACCCATTTTCGGAGGTGCTTTGGGTAGACTGGAACCATTGACCTTTAGGCCAGTAGTTTGGGCTTATCTGTGCCACCCAGGAACCACAGGCTCTAGGTGAAGCCTCCACTGTGTCCCTGGAGTCGTGCGGGGGCTAAGAGTTTGGCTGCAAACAGCAGGGTCCATGGTCTGACACCACCAGCCACCCTGCAGGAGAGAGACAGCCTCAGAAAGCCTTGGGGGCAGTTCCACCCTGTCCTTCGGGTCACTGTGACTTAGCGTCAACTCAGCGGCGACGGGTCAGCTTTGGTTCTTCATTCCTAGGAGGGGTGTCACTGGCCTCTTGACGAAGCTGTCAGTGCTGCTTGGCTCTGCGGCTGGCACCGCGGTGTCTGGGCTGAGGAGACAACAATGGATGGCTGCATAGGTTGATCCTGGCTGGCGAGGACAAGCCATCGGGTGTCATTGTCAGGGAGCAAGGCGAGTCTGTTTGTTAGTGGGTGCGTGTGTGCACCCATTGCTGGGTTCCCACAGCCGTCTGGTACCTTCCTAGGGCACGCTGTGCACAGGGAGAGAACACCAACTGGGTCAGTGCCCACAGTGCCCACCAGCACAGCACAGGGTGGGACTGGGACAGCTGGGGCTGAGAGTACGGGTTTTGTAAACAAAAAGCTTAAACACATGGACAGTTGGGAAAAGAGCTCCCTGACCACTCATATTCCCACCTGAGATTCGTGGTTGTGGATTTTGCCCATCAGCTTTGTGTGTACGTGTGTTTTTGCAAAACCTCTGCCAAGAGAGCGCAGATGTCGAGACCTTCTCTTGTGTGAGCACACCGTCAGCACACCCCGAGGAGACCCACTCCAGTTCCCTCCTGCTGGCATCGCTGATTGCCTTGACTTGTCAATCACAACTAAGCTTTCTGGGTGGGACAGGGGGAGGTAGACTCAAGATCCCAGCAAGTCTTGTGTGTTACATTTCATCATTTTGCCAGGCCCATGAAACATTAAGAAAAGCCACAGTGGAAACAGAGACATCCATCCTCCCCAGGGAAAATCCAGGGACAAAGCACAGTGGAGCTGGAGCAGGTAGGTCCCCACATAAAACTTGTTCATCCATACCAGACGCTATGCCAGTGACAGCCACAGGTTCTTGTCCGCTGCTGCGCACTGGGGAGTGCCTGCTGCATGCCAGCGATGCCTCGGTGGAGTTTCTGTAATTCGGGCCATGCTGTGCCCTGAGCTGCAGGACTGCTTGGAGGAAGAGCCCCTTCTGCTCCAGCAAAGCTATCCCTGTCTCCTTTTAGGAATGAAGGGAAAGAGAACAAGTGTTTCTGTTACCCCCTTTCAGCTAAATGACAGCAGGCAAGGCTCTCACACTCTCAGTTTGTCAAGAAAACACTTGGGGACAAATTTCTGGAGAACCGGAGGCCAGGCTCCGTGCTGGGGACACAAGGACTAGCGCTCGGTATATCTAGGGAGGCCGTGGGGAGTTCCCCAAGCCCTGGGCTACCAGCTGTTCCCCATCGGTCAGAATTCTGCTGTTTACCCTTGGGAGGCAGGCAGTCAGGAAGGCTCTATGCTCTGTCACCTCAGGAATGCAGGGGGCTGGGCCAGGGCTCCAGGGAGGGTGCTGGCAGGGGAGGGGAAAGAAAGAAGTCCGACTACCCACCCTCACCTCCCCTCCTTTTTCCCCACCCATGACAGCCCTTTGGCAGGAAGGGGTGAGGGAAGAGGAGCACGGTCCAAAGGGAGGAGGAGGGATTCCGCTAAACCAGAACAGAGTCCTCCCATCCAGGTGGGGCCACAGGGGGACCCCTCACAAGGTCTACTGGCTCTACAACCCCTGGCTTCGCTTCTTCCCACGCAGTCATCCTGAGCACGGGACCTGTGGTCCCCCAGAGGAAGCAGGCGTCCTTAGGGTGCTGCACCCTCGTCTAATCCAGCAGCAGGGCTGCCTGAGCTATGACCACCTTTCCCTGGGAGCTGGTCTGAAGGCCACCGCAGCCTCATCACCCAGGTAGCAGGCCCTCCAGGGGTGAGAGACTCAATCTCAGGGGTACCATTCAACATGCAGGAGCTGTAGTCAGAGGGTCCAAGACATGAGACATCAGAAACTACTTCCAACAGAGGAAGAGCAGAGACCTCCAGGGGTCACCTGCCTGGGCTGCTGTCTTGTCCGCGGGTGGAGCTGGACCCATTGCAGCCCTGCCCTGTGCTTAGGGGCCCTGGGCATCTCTTAGGGCCTCTAGCTGTGTAGGGCCTGGGAGAGGCTGACTTGGCAATTCAGAGGAAGGTGCAGGGTAGGACCAGCTTCACCCATTGCCACCCTGAGGGGCACTGGTCCCATGGCAGTGAGGGCTACATTCAGCAGTCAGCGAGTCAGTGGGAGTTGGCCAACTTCTATGCGTAAACTGCAAGTCGAAGCCAAGCCTGCCCTGGGAACTAGGGGCCCTGGGAACTTCTCTGGACAGCCCTTGCCTAACGCCTCCTCCTTCCTGCAATACCTGCTCAGCCAGCTGGCCTAAAAGTCCTTTCCTGTCCCACTCACCGACCAGCCTTGGGTCTGCTCTTGTTAACCAATGGGAGCAGTGCCTCAAGGCCAGACTGTGCACTGCCTTTTAACACCGCCCCAAAGGGGAGGACAGGGACACTTTAAAGGGAGTGGCACTGTCCATTTCAATAACACAGATCAGTACTCCAGGATTCAGATTCACCACTGGTCAAACGGGATCCCTTTCATCACAGCCCCTTTGACCCTGATGCCCTGGCCATGCTCCGTCCATCGGCAGGCTGCTTGTGAGCACTCCCGCACTGTGGTCAGTCACTGTCCACTCAGCTCCTGCTCACACTGGCCCCACGTACAGTGGACACAAAGCACTGTCCAGTCCTGCACTGCCTTCCTAGTCTCTGTTATGTCACCCCACTGTGTTCCTTCCAAATCAAACCCAACCCGCTGCCACTGAGTCGATTCTGACTCATAGCTGCCCTCTAGGACGGAGTAGAACCGCCCCATAGAGTTTCCAAGGAGCATCTGGTGGATCCCAACTGCCAACCTTCTGGTTAACAGACCTAACCACTGTGCCACCAGGGTTCATTAACCCGTTAATCAATGCACCAAGTTTCCGTGGCTTGTGGTTCTGTCCTTGACCCACTGGACTAAACTTGGTCTTGTGTCCTGGAGGTTCACGCTCTCTGGGGAGACAAGAGGAGAAGGATTCTTTCCAAGTGATCGTTTAGGCCAGTCTTGTGTGTATAAATGGAAACTCAGGTGGCGCAGTGGCTACACGCCACGTCTGCTCACCAAAGGTCGGCAGTTCAAGTCTGCCCAGCGCTCCTTGGACACTCCACGAGGCAGTTCCGCTCTGACTTGTGGAGCCGCTGTGAGTTGGAGTCAACTCGACGGCAGTGAGTTTGATTCTGTGATATGAACAATTGATATAATTGCTTCCTGAACTTCATCACCAAGGCCAGTAGCGACTTTTGATCAGCAGAACCCCTAGAGATGCCACTTAGGCTGAGATGATTGTTTTATTTTTTGCACACCCAGGGCTGCCAGATTGCTGGGTCTGACTCACAGCAAGGTGCTAGAATGCCATGAAGAAGAGGAAAATTCCAGATTGGTCATTAGGAAGCAGGAGGTTTGCTTTTCTCTTGTTCTGTTCTGGGGCGACATCCTTCCAGAGGGTTGGATGTTTTCTTATCACTTATTTCTTTTTTTGATACAATCTTCTCTTTATTTCTTTATTCTTTTCTTTTTCTTTTTTTTCCCTCTCATTTTTGACTTCCACCGAGAGGAAGCGCTGGCAGTCAGCCTGGAAACCTACCAGCGTTCAGAGCACGGGGCAGTCCTCCAGACAATGTGGGTCAATCAGTGGACGGCGGCGGCCCAAATTGCAGCCTGATTTCTCTAACTCAAGAACAAGGCGAGCCCTTGAGTGCCCTGGGCACGTGGCCTGGATGAGCCATCACCTAATGGAATTCTTAGATGAGGAGAAGATGCCTGAGCCCTCGACAGCATGGACCCTCTGCCCTGGTTAAACCCACTGTCCCCCAAACAGGGCACGCACTGTCCTGAGCCTGAGCCCCTCCCTTGTGCCAGGACGCTATGTGAGACTCTGTTTAACCAAGACCACACTCTGTCCTCAGCATGCCAGTCTCTGAAGTCTGGCACACGGTCCTCGGTGACATCCTGGGAATTTAGGTGGGACACAAATGAAAGTTTATTTCAACGCACCTTGAAAACCAAACCCATTGCCATCAAGTAATTCCAACCCATTGTGACCCTGTAGGACAGAGCAGAACTGTCCCAAGAAGCTTCCAAGACTGTCATTTTTATGGGAACAGATCAATAGGTCTCTCTCCAGAGAAGCAGCTTGTGGACTTGAACCCTTGACCTTTCAGTTAGCAGCTGAGTGGTTAAACCACAGGGCCACCAAGTCTTCAAGGCCCTTAAAACCTCTTGCTTTCCAATCAGTTCTAACTCACAGCGACCCCACAGAACTGGGTAGAACTGCTCCACAGTATTGCCAGGGGGGGGCTGTGGCTGAGGGACGGCTCATGGATTCAGACTGCTGCTCTTCGAGTCAGCAGGCCAGCTCTTAACCCCTGTGTCACCGGGCTCTAATTTAATGCCCCTCCATGGGAACTAAAACCTAAAACCCAGCGAGTGATTTCAAAGACATAATTGCTAAAGATGGACCTAAGCTGGAAAATGAACTGACTAAAAGCCAACCGTAAAAATTAAATGATATTGGAGAAATTGAAGCCTGTGGACGGCTGATGCTGATGTGTAGAGGACACACATTTCCACTGGTGTTTGCAGAAAAGGGTCTGGGGTGGAGGGGTCTCCGGGATCAGGCAGCGTAGGGATTAAGACTCACACAAGCACAAATGGGCCTCTCACCAACTTTGTGTATCACGCCCTGCATATAAATGACTGGATCACACAGCCATCCCAGCAGCAAAGCCAAGGGATGACATGATTTTCTTCAACTGGTCCAACTCGAAGAAAGAGAAAATCCAGTCCAATTTAAAAGCAAAAAATTTAGAAAGATACTTTATTTCGTGACTGATAAAAAATGGAACTCTTTTCTCCTTTTGCCATCCTGACCCTTCTGAGAAGTCATCTCTGGGGATGTCACTGGTGTTAGCTGGTAATGTGTGTGTTCTGTCTTCTGCGACACCTCGTCAGCTCCAAGACAGCAGACTGCCTTCCTATACCAGTCATGTTTGGTCCCCGGCAGTACCTAGGAAGGCACTGTCATTGGCCATTTGGACTGGGGAGTTGATGAGGCTCCTGGGCACTAAGCTGGGGTGGGCTACCCAGTAAGCATGGTAGGCATCAGCCCACATTAAGCAACAGTGCTTATTTGTTTTTACTTGTTAATAAGTGATGACAAACTTCACATGGGGGACAGGTGACACTGTGCACTGCAGGTGGATGGGTCCTGCGCGGACTTGGCTTATTGGGTAATTCGTCCCCGGTGCTAGCGGAAACTTGGGAGCAGCCATTTGGCCAGCCTTGGTTTTAGTGTAAAAGATAAGGACAAAAACCAACAAAAAGGCAAAGGAGTCTTGACTGCTGGGGGAGAAAATGGCTTTCTCTGTTTGTCTTCAGTTGCTGGGGTGGAGGAAATCAGAGCAGAGCCAGAGAAGATTGCCACTCAGCAGAGAAGCCACAGGAGTCCGGCCGACTTGGCCGTTAGCAAGAGTGGCCTGCCCAGGAAGGAAGCTGCGCAGAGGCCTTCCAGAGCTGTGAGATGCAGTCACCATGAGCCCGTGGCCGTGACCTGTTCCCTGGGGCCTGGAGGCAGTGACATTAAACTGTCCCACTGCCACTGAGGCCCCCACTCGACCAGCCCCAGCAGCTAACGGGGCACTCGATTTCCCCTTTCAGATCACGGACAGACGGGAAGTGCCTTTTGTCTGTGATGTCAAGGGGGTTCATCCTGGTACTATGCTCTGAGCTGCAATTCAGAACCCAAATCCGGCTCTCCAAAAGAAACCTCCCCTTTGGCAGGATGAAAAAGTCCTTGGTCAAGAAGAGCTCTTTCTGCCTAGACTCTTAAAAAAATAAAATAAAATAAATTCCAACTCATAGTGACCCTAGAGGTCAGAGTAGAACTGCCCTATAGAGTTTCCAAGGAGCACTTGGTGGATTCAAACTGCTGGGCCTTTGGTGAGCAAACATAGGACTTAACCGCCACACCACCTCTTAACAACTGAAATTGGACACAGCACTTAACCACTACCCCAGCAAGCCTGGCCCCTGGTTCTCTGGGAATAGAAGGCTTGCTGAAATGATGATTCCTGCCTTTTCAGTTTTGAGTTGTTTCAGAAAGAACAGCGTCCCCAAAGGGACATGCAGATAAGGGAGAAAGGAGTCTCACTTTGTCACAAAGTAAGTAAAATGATCTATTTAAATTCGCTGCTTTGACATTGGACTGGATTTTCTCTTGCTTTGAGTTGAGCCAGTTGAAGAGAACCATGTCACTCCTTGGCTTTCCACCGCTGACGTGGCTGTGTGATCCAGTCATTTACATGCAGGGCGTGATGTATGGTTTAACCTTCCTAACTGGGGGAACAGACTGTCTGAACTAGTGACAAGACTGAATTATAGTGCTTTTAAGAAAAAAATATTCCATTCGAGTACTTTCAAGTTTGAGAAACCGTTGAAACTGGTCTCCCAAAGTACTGCCTGGGGACATATCCCCAGAGAGTCTTCTCGAAGCAGAGAGAAGGGCTTGTCAGCAAAAATACTGAGCAGACTCACTCCAAAACAGCATACAATTTTAAGTTTACACATTACATTTTTACATTTTATTTGCACTAATTAATTTACCCCAACTAATAATTTTCGAAGGTGCTGAGGTGGGGGAAGCGTGGGAGTAATAAACGCTCAGACATTGAATCTGATTTCTGAGGCTGACAAGGCCGTTATTTAGGCCCTCTTTTTGAAAAACATAATTTATTTTACTTTTATTATTGTTATTGAGAATACTCACAGCAGAACACACACCAGTTCAGGGATTCTGCACCTGCAATTCCGTGACATTGATGACACTCTTCTGGGGGTGCTGCCGTTCTCCCCACCTCTTCTGAGTTGTTCCTTCCCTATTAACATAAGCTCACTGCCTTTTAAGGTTCCCTCTCTAGTCTTTCAACTTGGACTTGCTGTCATCACTGTGATCCCATAAAGGTCATTCCTCAAAGAGCACAGTGCTCAAGGCAGACATTCTTCACTAATTAACTTAAACCATTGTTTGGTCTGAGTGAGATTTCATGGGAAATTTTTAGTTTAGGTTTTAAAATTTCCCTGGGACAATCATTTCAGGGGTCCACCCAGACTCAATGGCTCCACAAAGCCTGGATTCTGCAATAATTTGAAATTCTGTTCTGAATTTTCAACCTTCTAATCAGAATACTTGTACAAATTCTTTGATGAACACGTTCAGCAAGGTAGTCAGGCACTGTGTAGTTCTTCTGATCTCATGCCAAGGGTAGCAGCTGCTCAAGGAGGCAGTCAGATGCATGTCCAGCCCCTCCTCCTGCCCCCAACTCGCCTTCCGCCTCTGTTACTCCATGTGAACAGACTGACTGTTCTAAGCTCAGCCCCTCTTCTGAGCTGCCACAACCTGGTCCAGGCAGTCCAGACTGAGAGGTCCAGGGTTCCTTCTGTATTTCAATGACCTTGACATGATGGAGAGTGACAAAAAGTTGTGGCAGCTTTAGGTAACTCATCCTTCCAGTCAGTGGGCTCTTGGTGGCGGTGGTGGGAAGGGCATGAACTCCGCTTCCTGGAGCACAGCCCTCCTGACAACCATGTATCAGAAGCCAGCTAGGCTAAGTAGCACTCCTCAGTTCCAGATCCCCCAAAATTGGCCCATTTTCTGGGAAATGCCTGCCACCATACACAACAAGGATTGTGGCTGGGACCAGACTCACACTCACAAGTCTGTTGCGACTCCTAGACATGCAGAGTCAAGTGTCCACCCTTCACAACAGCATGGGGGACAGTATGCTGTCATTACCACTAAGGACACACACAAATAACTCAGTTTCTGCAGCAGAGAAAGACCTGGGACTGAGGACTCCGTGGCTAGCGAAGAGGATGGAGAGGAAGGAGAAAACCACAGGGGTCTAACGTGAAATGTCAACACTTAGACATAGTTTCAGTCTACTTAGGGGGAAACAGAAGCCTGTTCTGACATCACTCACTTCTGTGGTAGAGAGTTCCAGAAGGGGGAAACAGCACAAGCAAGAAAATGTGTTCACAGGTCATCGAGACCCGAAACCTGTCTTGAGTGAGCCTTGACTGGCTCTGGAGTCTGTAGGCAAAGGGGCGAGAGGTCCAAGGTCCAGTCTCTTTGGTGGATGTTGTTTTTCATGATTTGGGATGTAGGTCATGGCTTCTTTGTCATGGACAGTGAGGACGAAGAGCCAGTGGAAGAAAGAGAGAAAGAAAGGAAAGACAATGAGCCAAAGCCCAGAACAGCCTTCAGGTAAGTTTTCTTTGAGCATGACTCAGAAGCTAAACGGCAGACAGTAGGTGCCCACTGTGGCATGGGTGGTGACAGGCTGTGCCCTGCCTTACAGGCCCACGATCCCAACGGGAGGGTGCATTCAACGTCAGTGCGTGTCAGAGGCCGACTGAGTTCAGCTGAGCAGGTGAGGATCTGGGGTACCAGAAGCCAACAGTGAGGTTGCTAGCCGCGGTCGAGTCTCTCCAGCTAGGGGACACACATCACAACAGAACAAAACGGCGCCTGGTCCTGCACCCTCTCCGCAGCTGATGGCGTGCTGGCACCCACGGCTGTGGCCACAGCGTGCAGTGAGACCTATGAGCACCAAAGTTTGCTGCCTTTAAGAGGGTGCCACTTTTTTGTTGTTCGTTTTGGTGGAAAATATTTTCATTTTCCTTCTCTGACAAGTTCTGCCTTTCTCAAGTTGTACTCTACTCAGAGTGCCCTCCAACGTAGGGAAACTCTGGTCACCTAGTGGTTAAATGCTACGTCTGCTCACCCAAAGGTCGGCAGTTCAAATCCGCCAGGTGATCCTTGAAAATTCCACGGAGCAGTTCTCCTCTGTCCTATAGGGTCACTATGGGTCAGAATCGATTTGGGTTTGGGTTTGGGGTGTCCAATGAAGGGGGTTCAGCCAGTGTTCTGCTGTGATCCACAGGGTTCTCAGTGGCTAGTTTTCAGAAGCAGATCACCAGGCCTTCCTTCTTAGTCTTGGTCTAGAAACTCAGCTGAGATCTGTCCATCGAGGGTGACCCAGCTGGCACTGGAGACAGTGGTGAAGTTGTTCCGGCATCACAGCAACACACAAGCCACTACAATGGCACAAACACAGACGAGCAGCAGGGCAGGGCCTCAGCTCTGGCTTATTTGTCCTCTAGGAGGAACGTCTCACTTAGGAAAGAATAGTGGTTATTCACGAGTCCCTGTCATCCGGGGTGCTTTGGTGCTGGCTAATTGTCATCACTGCGTGATGTTGAGAGACCACTTCTTGGAGAAGAAGGGTCCTGTAGAATGTTCACGACCCTTTTGTACTAGACCAGATCAACTCGTCTTCTTAGCATAAATTACTACCATTCTAGAACCCCCCAAACCAAACCCAGAGCTGTCGAGTTGATTCCAACTGACAGCAACCCTGTAGGACAGAACCATAGAACTGCTCCACAGAGTTTCCAAGGAGCACCTGGCAGATTTGAACCACTGACCTTTTGGTTAGCAGACTTAGCAGTTAACCACAGCGCCACCAGGGTTCCTGCCACTGCCAGACACACACCAAATGGACAGGATGGGGTCTGACTAGGACACATCAACCATCTCTCTGGGTATTCCAGGAAAGCGTCTTTGAAGCCTTTTCATCTTTAACTTTACTACGCACATGTTGGAATTGACTCAGTGGCACTGAAGTTGGTAGTTTTTAATTTTTCGCTGTGCAGGGGGTATCTCTATATCATTCTTAGTCTTTTTCCTTAAGTGGGAGAATTAGATGAAAGTAATAACTCAGAAGAAAATTTAGGGATGGGAAGGAATCCCACATGTCATTGCTCTGCTCCTGTCTTTAGGGCTCCATTTCCCCCCCCTTTTGGCAAAGCTAGAATGACCTCAAGGTGACTAGAGACAGGGTGCCATCTGCCTCGGCATTTGCCCTGGGCAGCACTGACTCTTCCAGGAATGAGGGGCCAGATCTCCCAGGGCATTCCGTTTGGGGTTGACTTTGATGTTCTGACATCGAGATGCAACTTTAAACATCTTTTTAAATTCACCAACTGCTCCTAAGAGCACTTCTCTTCTAAAAGGAAATTACTCGGAACAAATATGACATCGATTTTCCATCTCTCTCGATTAGCCTCATTTGGTCTGATTTTTATTATTTAAGGCTTGCCGACAACGAGGATATACAGTTAGAGATGGTTCTAATTAGATTTTGTGACCTTTAAGGAAGAAACGGAGAGTCCGGGTTGACAGTGTCTGAAGCAGCCGGTGATCCAGGCAGGGATTTATGGCTCGCTCTCCCAGCGCTTCCACGTCCATACTCTCAGGACAAGAAGGAAGGGTGAAGGGAGACCGGAGGTGAAGGGAGATGGGGAGACACATGGCGGGAAGGGGGCCTCCATGGTGCCACCACGGAGGTGCTGACCAAGGCCAGGTGGCTCCATGTGGTGTCGTTGACTTGCAGATGGTGACGGGTGGAACACTGGAGTAAGAGGCTCCAGCTTTGGGCTTGGTCCTTCAGCAGCAAGTGGACCTTGGAGGTGCAATGAGGTCATGGGTGTGTCAAGACAGCTCGGTGGACCTTTCATCCACTTTCACAAAGTGGGGTGTATTTTGAAGGTGATCCCCGTGACTGGAATAATGGAACAGTTGTTGAAGGGGCAATGTGTGAGCGAGAGAGATGGGGGGTACGGGAGGATGCACATTTCTCTGAGCCTATTTTCCATAATGGCTTTCATTTGGGGACGTGGTGACCAGATGCCAAGAGAGATAAATCTGTGGTCTGCTGAGTGCCTAATCTTCCCAAAGCGAGACGCGCGCTGGAGCTGAGCCTGGGCCCCGTAGTCAGCAGAGCCAGCACGGATTTGAAAGGCTATCCTTTTGAGTCAGACTTGCCTGTGCTAGCGTCTGGAACAAAGATTAGGTGACATTAATGTCTGTAATGTACCAGCGATGTCCCCAAACATGCTGGCAACGTTATGTGTGTTTAAGGTGGGCCACCGAGAACCGTGATCTATCCATACACTCCCTGGAGACATACTGACGTCTCTACTGGGATGTCTTGAACAGTTATAAAAACGTAAAAGGAAAACAAACTGGCATTTCCCACAGACATCTCTTTAGTCTTTCTTGGTGGGAGTCAGGAGACCAGAAGCTGGGGGACTCAAGAGAGAGAGATGAGGCCAAAGCAGGGAACACACATGAACTCAGTACAAAGGGTGGCCCCACTGTACTGCAGAAATCCGTTCCTGAATTAGGGGCGACCCCCTGGCAGGCTCACTCAGGTGCGAAAATGGGGGGCTGCAGCTTAGAGACATCAGAAGGGAGACGGAACCCAACGTGAAGTAAGAGAGTGCCGAAGGTCCCCGTGGCATCTGCTGAACGTCCTGCCACATGGTGGCTGTGACACAGAAAAACTTGTGGCTCTCAATCAGTCTTGACTCACAGGGACCCCAGGGGTGCAAGTGGGACCACAGCACAGGCTTTCCTGGGCTGTGATCTTGACCGAGCGGAGCCCCGAGCACTTTCTCTCGCATGGCCGTGGGGAAGCTCGAACCATTCATCTCTTGGTTGGCAGCTGGAGGGCTAAGCTGTCTTGCCACCAGGGCTCCTTAATGTTGGAAAGGGAGTCTGGAATGTGGGAACCCAGCATCCCAGCCCTCCTTAGAGAACAGAAGCCCTGGAGAGAGGTAGGGGTCAGGAACCACATTGCCCCCTGGTCCTTGCCAGCTGCTGCTTTCATGTGAAGATCCACAGAAGAGAAGGCTGGATCTGACTGTATCCTTGAGGCTTAGCAAAGATAGACATGTGTGTACACCAAGCAACAATAATAATCCCAATATCTGCATTTACCAAGGGCTTAATGTGTGTGGGGTTAAGAGATTGTCTGCTCACCAAAAGTTCAGCCACTTGAATCCACCAGGTGCTCCTTGAATGCCCTGTGGGGTAGGTCTGCTCTGTCCTAAAGAGTCACTGTGAGTTGGAATCGACTTGACAGCTATGGGTTTGTTTTCTTTGCTTGTAATGTGTGTCTGGTATGCGTCCCAACAGCCCCAGAATGGTCGCCAAGGTGAAGTAATTTGCCCCAGAACCCTCCATCGGAAAGTGTCACAGCCAGGATCTGAGCAACCAAGTGTCCAGCACAAAGTGAGCCTGCCCGTTGGGCTCACCCCACTCTGTGGGCGGACCACTCACTACCAAAGGTCTCCCTACCTCTCCTGCTCTGGGACCTCAAAGCGCCTGTCCTTCAAAGAGATTTGTTGGAGAGGAGATGACGCCAGCTCAGAGATCACCCCCACCTCCCCCTAGCTGACACGGCCTTGGGCACTCACCAACATCTTGAGGCCAGAGTCTCTTTGTGTGAGACAGCAGGGTCTTGAAAGAGTCTGACTGAGAAGTTTGCTCTGAGATAAAAGGTCACGGCAGAAAAGTGCCCAGTGCAGAGGGTGTGCTCGGTACAGACAGTGGTTTACAGTGCAGATGTCAGCAACGCCGCATGCTCCTCAGATAGTGCTCAGTGCAGCGTGCTGGACTTTGTCTGATGCCTTTTCTGCATCAGTTGACAAAATCACGTGAGTTTTATCCTTTGGGTCACTATATTTCGAGTTCTTATCCTTTGTGTTATTAATGTGGCTAACTGACCCAATGGCAATAGGTTAATCACATTAATTGTTTTTCTGGTGTTGAACCAGACTTTCACCCCTGGTATGAATCCAACTTGGTCATGACAAATTATTTTTTTGATATGTTGTTGAATTCTATTGGCAAGGATTTTATGGAAGATTGTTGCATCTAGGTTCATGAGTGATATTGGTCTGTAATTCTCCTTTTTATGGGATCTTTCCCTGGCTTTAGTATCAGAGTTATGCTGGCTTCATAGAACGAATTTGGGAGTCTTGCAACCCCTTTCTATGCTATGAAATAGCCTCGATAGTGTTAGAATTAACTCCTCTCTAAAAGTTTGGTAGAATTCTCTGGTAAAGCCATCTGGGCCAGGACTGTTTTGGTTTGGTAGTTTTTTTTTTTTTTTTTATGACTTTTTCAAATCTCTTCCTTTATGATCGGTTTATTAAGTTGTTCTGCTTCTGCTTGTGATAGTTTTGGTAGGTGATATGAATCTAGAAATTTGTCCATTTCCTCTAGGTTTTCAAATCTGTTAGAATACAGTCTTTCATAGTATTCTGTCATGATACTTGTAATTTCAGTTGAGTCTGCTGTGATATCTCCCATCTCATTTCTTATTAGGGTTATTTGTTTCCTCTCTTGTTTTTCTTTTGTAAGTTTAGCCAATAGTTTATCAATTTTGTTGATCTTTTCAAAGAACCAGATTTTGGTTTTGTTAATTTTTTCAATTGTTCTTCTATTCTCTAATTCATTATTTCTGCCCTAATCTTTATTATCTGTTTTCTTTCGGTGCCTAAGGGATTCCTTTGTTGCTCTCTTTCTATTTGTTCAAACTGTAGGGTTAATTTTTTTATTTTGACCCTTTCTTCATTCCAGATGTGTACATTTCTAGAGATAAATTGACCTCTGAGTACTACTTTGGCTGTATTCCATAGGTCCTGGTAGGATGTATTTTCGTTCTTATGTGAATCCGTAATTTTTTTTTCTTTTTTTTTTTTGGTCCTTGATTTCTACTAAACCCATGGATTTTTGAGTGAGGTGTTGTTCAGTTTACATGAGTTCAAATTTCTACCCATGCTTTTCCTGCTATTGATTTCAGTTTTTATGGCTTTATGGTCTGAGCAGATGCTTTGCAATAATTCAGTGGTTTGCATTTTGTTGAGACTTGTTTTAGGTTCTAACACATGGCCTATTCTGGAAAATGTTCCACGTGCACTGGAGAAGGATCATATAGGTGATTTTTAAAGGAGTACATTACTTTTGGTGAATAGTATTCATTACTTTTTGAGCCAGTTTGT
This sequence comes from Heterohyrax brucei, assembly GCA_028571685.1. NCBI lineage: Eukaryota > Metazoa > Chordata > Mammalia > Hyracoidea > Procaviidae > Heterohyrax > Heterohyrax brucei. The sequence goes on along the minus strand of CM053156.1, from coordinate 87,188,179 downwards.
TATTTAGCTGTGAGGTGACCTCAAGAGTTGGTTTTGGTTTAAGGTTTGAAGAGTATTTCAGGGTGATAGTCTTGGAGAGTCCTCCAGTCTCTGCCAGTCCCATAGATCTCTTTTTGTTTTTAAGGAATTTGAGGTTTGTTTCCACATTTTTCTCCTGTTCTGTCAGGGTCCACCTACTGTGGCCCTAATAAGAAAGGTTGGCAGTGGTAGCCATGCACCATCTAGCTCTTCTGATCTCAGAGTAGGTGAGGACATGGTTCCCATAGATATTTTGTCCTATAAACCAGTTGCTTTTTTGAGTCTTCTGTTCTCTTCTTTCTCTTTTGCTCTGGATGAGTCAAGACCAATAGCTGTGTCTCAGGTGGCCACTCACAAGCTTTAAGACAGTCCTGTGTGCTCTTCACGATGGCCTCAGCTTATTGGAGCCTCCTCTAGTCACTCCATTCTTCAGCCCTTCACAGACTTTCCTGCCTCCTACAGATGACAAGTTAAGCACTCAGCCTGGCCTCAGAGGCCCTTTCCATCTTCTGAAGGTCTTGCACTTCTGCGTGGGGTCTAAATCCTGGCTGAACCATCCAAGTTTCTCTTCAAGACCCAGCGCAGACTCACCTCAGGGTAAGCCCTGACAAGGTCCATGATCCAGATCTCACAGAAAGTCCTCGAGGTCTGTCCAGCTCCTGGTGTAGAATTTGGGCACTCTCCTGGTTTCTTTCTTTTCCCATCATTCCTGGTTGGGCATTGTACACCACCGACTGTGTTTTGGAAAGGTGTCCAGCTTCATCCCCACCTCTGCAGATCCATGTGGAGACTAAAGACCCCCATTGAGAACAAAGAGCTCCTCCTCTGAACTATCATGGCTGCCGCCTTGGGCTTGGCCCCATTGGCCCCATGCCTTCATCCTGCACTACAACCACCTTGGACATGGCATTCCCCATCCTCAACATCTTCATCCTTGTCGTGGATTGAATTGCACCCCTGAAAACATCTAACAACTTGGCCAAGGCATTATTCCCAGTATCATACTATTGCCTACCATTTTATTGTCTGATGTGATTTCCGTATGTGTGGTCAACCCTGTCACTATGCTGTAATGAGATGGATTGGGGGTCTTAAGAGAGTGTATTAAGCCAATCGCTTTTGACATATAAAAGAGAGAAGTGAACAGAGAGACAGGGGACCTCATACCACCAACAAAGCGGCACTTGGAGTGAGTGTGTTCTTTGGACCTGAGCTTCCTGTGCTGAGATGCTCCCAGACCCAGGGAAGACAGATCACAAGGACCTTACCGCAGTGCTAACAGAGGAAGACTTTCCCTGGAGTCAGCGCCCTAAATTAGGCCTTTCAGCCTACTGGACTGTGAGAGAATAAACTTAGTTAAACCCATCCACTTGTAGTATTTCTGTTACAGCAGCACTAGATAGTCTAAACTATCCTGAATCGCAGCCACCTTGGATGTGACACTCTCTGCCCTCAATGCCTTCCTGGACCACCACCACCTCGGATGTGATGCTCCCCAGCCCTGGCTACTTCATCCTGGACCATCAGCTTCATCACAGGATTGTCAATGCCCCTCGACTATAAGCCCTGTGAGGGCAGGCCTCCTTTGGCCTCTTTCCATCTCTTCAGTTGAATTCAAAGCCTAGAATGTGGCAAATCCCACTGTCTCCTGATAGGCCTGTTGAACGAATCAGTGCCACAGTCACTGACAATACATCCATCAGCCTCATGCCATCACTGGTGACTGCAGTTCCGGAGGAGAAGAGTCTGGACTCACAATTCATGAGCTGCTTCTTCTTCTTCTTCTTCTTCTTTTAAATTTACAGTGCCTTTTGATGCAAATGTATTGGTTGGGCGCCAAAATTTCTCAGAAAATGGTACCTTTAGAGTCTATCTAAAGAGGTCACAGCAGTTGGGGATGGGCCAACCAGGAGGGGGACAAGCACAAATGAGAAGATGAGGAGGAATCCACCAGGAAAAGAGTCTTGAAAGGCCCAGAGACGGTGCTGGCAAGATGCTGTTGTGCCTTGGAGCTGCCAACCTTCCCATCGTGTCCCTCCTGACCAGAGAACCGCATGAGGAAGGCTCCATCTCGATGCTGCCAGCCAGCCATCTGTACCTGAAAATGCAAGAACTCCCTGTAACCCAAGTGACGCAGTAACACGTTTCTCTCACTCAGCCTGGCCTCCCAAACTGCTGTCCTCAGGGTAGCAAGTCCAACTAGAAAATGCCTAGGAGGCAAAAAATTGATTCTTTGAATTCGACTACTTGTTTGAAAATACTTGGCTCAATGGAGAAATTGTGAGCAATCGAGGTTCTTTTTTTTGCATATCACATATATTTTTTTAAATGCATCTGGTGTGGTGGGGGTTGCCTGTTAAACAGAAAACATTGCAACTGAGCTCCAGAAAAGTGAAAAACTCCACCCCTTTGGAAAAAGCAGATTTCTTAAGCTGTTTGGGTTTCTCCAGGCAGGACCACACTTGTTCTGCCAAGGGATGGAGTCTTGCTCTTCCCAGACCAATGGCAGAGTCTGGTCTTTTCTCCAGGCTGCACAGGGACTTGGAGCTGGCACAGTCACGGACGGTTTATGGCACCTGCTGCCAGGTGACACTGGCCCTTGCCTTTGTACCAGCTGGCTGAGTCGAGGCCTGAGATGCTGTTGCTCTTTTGTGATTGCTGAGAACCATGTGCCTTCGGCCTCCATCTTCTGCACAGTTTTCACCGTCTTGTTTTCCTGTGGGCCGTGCTATTTGTGCCAAGATGGCATCAGCCAATGTTGCGCTCCACTCACTACAGGCCACCACCCCACGCCTAGAGTGTGACTTCATGACAATATGTTAGAAGAAGACACCAGCTTCCCAACATGGAGGGGGAGCCTACAGTGAAACAAGTGGCATTCTCTCCTCCAGCATCACTCCCTCCAATGAGCACATGACCTTCTGTGAGTCAAAGGACAGGATGACGGCACTTCTGTACAGAACGCACTGCGCCCTGCACATAGTAGGTGCTGCTGCTGGGTGCTGTGGAGTCCATCCAGCTCAGAGTGATCCCACACAACAGGGAAGAACTGCCCATGGGGTTTTCTTGGCTGTAACTTCTAAAGGAGTAGACCACCAGGTGTTGCACGGAGCTGCTCGGTGGGTTCGAACTGCCAGCTTTTTGGTTAATAGCCCAGTATCTAACAGTTGGGTCTCCAAGGCTTCCACGTAGTAGGTATAGGGTAAATGTTGTGGAGCTGTCCCAGTGGACTCCAGCTACGCGTGTTTCTGGGCTGTTGTGTCTTGGCCATAACTGACCAGTAGCTCATCCTCTCCCGTGCTCTTCTGTAGTCAGACTCAACATTTGTAAACTTGGAGACAGGCTCTATGTGAAATTAAGGAGACCAAAACTGGGTCCCACTCACTGAGTGATTTCTTCCAGCAAACCACTTTTATGACCCTAGCTGAATGAACTCCCCGCTTTGGAGGGCTCTGGAGAGAGAGAGGGAAGCTTTCTGGCTTGGTCCTCTCTGCAGGACCACTGAGCATTCCTGGGACAGGAAGCAGTGGTCTCAGCTCTGTCCAGTCGGCAACTTGAGAGCTGCAATCATCTATCATTGCAAGAGCTGAGAAGAAACAGTATGCGAAACAAACCAGTGAATATCACTACTGAGTGTATTTTAATCCAAAAGGAATGCACTTTAAAAGCTTATGCTACTCTGTGTGTGTGTGCAAGTGTCCCAGAGAGCATCTTAGGCTGTAATCTTTATGGAAGCAGCAGTCAAGAAATCAAAAGAGGCATTGCATTGGGAAAATCTACTGCAAAGGACCTCTTCAAATCATTGAAAAGTAAAGATGTCACCTTGAAAGCTAAGGTGTGCCTGACCCAAGCCACAGTTATTTTCAATCTCATCATATGCATAAGCTGGGCAGTGAATTAAGAAGACTGAAGAAGAACTGACGCCTTTGAATTACAGTGCTGGAGAAGAATAATGAACGTACAATGGACCATCAGAAGAACAGATATATCTGTTCTGGAAGAAGTACGACCAGAGTACTTCTTGGAAGCAAAGATGACGAGACTGTGTCTTACATACCTTGGATGTGTTGTCAGGAGGGATCAATTCCTGAAGAAGGGCATATGCTTGGTAGAGTGGAGGGTCAGTGAAGAAGAGGAAGGCCCTCAATGAGATGAATTGACGCAGTGGCTGCAGCGATGGGCTTAAGCATAAAAACGATTATGGACGTGGTGCAATCACAATGTTTCGTTCTGTTGTGCACAGCGTCGTTAGGAATCAGAACCCACTAGACGCACCTGACGACAACAACAATCTTTGTAGGAGCAGATCATCAGGTCTTTCTCCCGTGAAACCCCTGGGGTGGGTTAAATCTCCTGTTAGCAGCCAGGCTTTTAACTATTTGTGGCACCAGGGCACCATCGCACTTAAGTAGCTCCTCCTAATTATAAATGGAGCAGGCTTAATTTGGTTTACTGCTTATGTCTGAGTGTCCTAAAACTAGAATTTCCTGAAATGAATTCCTGTAATCCTACATTAATTGATCATGGAACAGAAGACACGAAGAACACCAAAGACATGAAGAAAAATGAGGCCAGGAGACAGAAGGACCCATAGGATTGGGAGACTACATTGGCATGAGACCAGAGGAACTAGATGGTGCCTGGCCACCACCAAAGACAGACCTTACGGGGATACAATGTAGAGTCCCTGATGAAGCATGAAAAAAAGGGGTGTATAAATCAAGAACTCTGTTAAAAGACCAGAACTGATGATCTAATAACTCAGAGGGTCCCCTGAGAACATGGCCCCTAGACTTGCGGCTAGCCCAGAGCTGAAACCAGTACTGAAGGCAACACTTGAGACTAAGAGTGGACTGGACTTGGGGACATGGAATGCTGCATCTAGTGTGTATATTTTAGGGTTTAATATTCATATGAGGCTGTCCAACTGGTTTCTTTTTAGAGGGAAGAGGAGAGGATGGAGGAGAGGGAACAGATGTTGGTTGAGTGGACACTGGAAATAAAGAGTGGAAAGTATGAGTGTGCTGTCACAGTGCGAGGGGAGCAGATGGAGCTGCAGAGAGGTGGGTACTCAGGGTTTTACAGGGCAAATTGACTTGGATGATAAACTTCCACTTAATCACAATACAAAAATTAAAAGAAAGAAAAGCATTCCTGTAACTCCCACTTTTAGTTAATACCATCTCACAACTGAAGAGTTTTGTCTAGAGTCTAGCTAGCTCCCTAATCCCCCTGAATCTCAAGAAAACTCTACATGGAAGGGAATCCAAACCTTATCTCCAGATTACAAGAAGAGGAGGCTCTGGGCCTAAAAGGACATGCCTGAAGTCCTTGACTAGAGTCCAGTTCTCCTGCTGCCCTGTTCCTGGACATTGTTTTGGTACCAAGATGTGAAAACACTGCAATGGATGTGACGTCTTCCTAGCTTAGTGTTCACAACAGACATTACTAATTCATCCAGCTCAGTGCCTATGGCAGACGTTACTAATCCACCCAGCTTAGTGTCCATGACAGACGTTACTGATCCACTCAGCTCATTGCCTATGGCAGATGTTACAAATCCACCCAGCTCAGTGCCTGTGGCAGACATTACTAATCTACCCATTCAGTGTCTACGACAGACATCACTAATCCACCCAGCTCAGTGCCCATGGCAGACATCACTAATCCACCCAAACTATCTTCTCCATGGACCCAGTTACAGCCTCGGAACTGTTCTCAACTCTCACTGGATCCGAGTGTGTTGTCAGGGTGAAACCTGTTTGTCTTCCTTAGCGTGACCTCGGTAGCTCCCGCTACCCACTGCAGAGCAGGTTTTGATGGCCCACCTCGTATCAGGAGCCATACTTCATGCAGGCAGACCACAGACACCTGTACTGGAGCTTGTCACTGCCAAGGAATTGGTGAAGTCATGATGTGGGCTGGGTTCCCTACTATCTACACGGCCCAGCTGCCATGGGAGGACAGGTACCCAGGGAGCTGACTCTCCTTCCCAGTAGGGACTGACCAGTGTTAAAGATAGTGTTGGCGGTAATGTTGGCTCCTGTCCAGTCGGCTCCTGACACATGGTGACCCCATGCACTGTGGAACAAAACTGTGTCCAGCCTGCACAATTGCCATAATCAGTTACGACTAGACCACAGTGGTCCATGGGGCTTTCATTGCCTCATCTTTGGAAGTAGATATGTGGGCTTTTCTTCCTAGTCGGACCTAGTCTGGACAGACAGTCAAACAAGAAGGTGCTTTAAAGGCCAGTGAGTCCAACCCCCCTCAGGGAGGTTAAGACGGGCTGCATGTCAGGCAGAGCTGACAGTGAGACCCGAGCTCTGACCTCCCACCAGGGGATTCTCTGTCCATCAGCTCCATGTCTCCAGCTGCCAGTACTGCTGACATCTGTGAAGCCACCAAACAAAAGGTGGACCCTCCTCCTTGGGGACAGTAGGCTGCCTCTCTGCTTCCTCCCATCCAGGCTGTGTCTCTGTGGCCAAACTCCCTCTGTGGCCTACAACCAGGAGTGTGAGCAGTCAGCCCCTTGGGGACCCCATGGGACCTGAGGTGGTCTAGCTGGCTGAGACAAAACCAGTGGCTGTAGTGTTGATTCTGCCTCACGGTGACCCCAAGGTGGGTCAGGGCAGGACCATACTCCCCAGTGGCTGATTTTTCAGAAGTAGATCACTGGGCCTCCCTTCCAAGGTGCCTCTGGGCACATGAACTGCCCACCTTCCAGCTGGCAGCTGAGCATGGTTGACAGGTGGGACATTTGCACTGCCTGAGGACTGCATGTGGCTGGGGAAACTGGGCTTTCAGAAGCCTGGAGGTGGGAGCACCCAGCTCTCCCTGTAGGTCACCCACCAACAAGGCAGAAGCCCTGCACCACATACTGGCCCTCACTTCCTTGATGGATGGTGGTGGCACCTCCCCCGGTCCCTCAACAGCTCTCAGTGATAGAAGGATGGGAATTTTGGCTGACCTGTTCCTCTTGCCAAAGGGAAAAAAGCCATTCTTGAGCATTTTTAGTCTAATAAGACAATCTCTAAAATCCCCACCCCAGTGATTTGCTGGTGAGAGCTGGCGGGCGGGGAGAGCCACGTTCACCTGCTGGCCACGTGTCAACGTGATTCAGCAGGTGACAGATGTTACGAGGGATCAGAACAGAGACGGTCACTCGCAGATGCTGAGAAAGGCTCTCTGGCCTCCAGCAGTGTCAGAGGGGACCAGCTGCTGGGTTCACCGTGGCTCCTCACGGCTTATTCCTGTTTCATCTCTGGCCTCTGCTGACCACCAGGACAGTCGCTGGGAGCTCATCAGCCCCTCCTGGACATTCGCTCATTACAGGGGTGTGTTTGTTTGTGTGTGTGTGTGCGCACATGTTTGTACATGTGTATGTGGGTGACACGTGTGTGCATGGTGTGTGAGTGTGCATGTGTCTATACATGGGTATGTTATGTGTGTACGTACCTCAGTGTACACATGTGTGTGTGTGTTGTGTTTACATACATTTGTGAGTTGTGTGTACATGTGTGATACGTGTGTGTGTGTGTACACTGGTTGTGTGTGCTGTGTGTGTCTCCATCAGACTCTAATGCCTTTGCCTCTCACTTCTCCTCCTCAGGCAACTGTCACAGTCAGTTATTCTTGGCAGTTTGGATTTGACAAGTGACACATCGGCCTCCCCGGGGCCAAACCATTCTCGCTGCTCTGCCTTCCTGGAATTGAGAAGAAGGTGTCACGGGTTGAGTGGTGTCCCCCCACCCCCCATATCCATCACGTTGGTTAGGTCACAATTCCTACGATTGTGCAATTGCCTCCCATTCAGTTATCTGATGACATTTCCTTAAGGGTTGTAAATTCTATCACCATGATCAAGCAAGATGAACTAGTGGCATTTATGTTGATGATGTTTACAAGATCGGATAAGGTCTGGAGAAAATCTATTTTGAGATATGAAAGAGAAGCCAGCAGAGAGACATGAAGACCTCACATCACCAAGAAAGCAGCCCTGGGAGCAGAACACATGCTTTGGACGTGAGGTTCCTGCACTGAGGTCCTCCCATACCAAGGAAAGATGGCAGAGCCGACAGACAGAAAGCCTTCCCCCGGAGCTGTGGCCCTGAAGTTGGACTTTTAACCTCCTGGGCTGTGAGAGAATAAACTTCTCTTTGACAAAGTCATCCACTTGTTGTGAGGTGCCATCACGTCAGTTCCTACTTGAGGTGACCCCACAAACAACAGAACAAAACACTGCCTGGTCTCGCACCATGTCCACCATCTTTTCTATGCTTAAGCCCGTTGCTGTGGCCACTGTGTCAATCCATCTCATCGAGGGTCTTCTTCTTTTTCACTGACCCACTGCTCTGCCAAGCTTGATGTCGTTCTCCAGGGACTGATCCCTCCTGACAGTAGGTCCAAAGCATGTGAGACGCAGTCTCGCCATCTTGGCTTCCAAGGAGCACACTGGTTGGACTTAGTCTGGAACAGATCTGTTTGTTCTTTGTGCAGCCTAGGGTACATCAACATTCTTCTCAGCTGAGGCCCATCACCCACAGAAGCCCCTGTAGCAAAGCTACATGCCTATGTGATGGAGAGCAGAGGCATCTCACTCTTGGCATATTTTTGGCTGTACTCTCCCTGATAATATTTTGCATCCTAATTAAACCTTCCTCAAAAGTACCCTCTCATCTCCTGGCACAAGGATTAAGGAAGGTGCCTTCTAAGAGGGGCTTTACAACCCCCTCAGCTTATGAAATAACGTTGAGGAAACCTGAATGGGAGTTCCTAGAGAAAAGAGCTCGGAGGAATGAATCCCGACACAGCATGCCCAGCCCGGGAATGCCGAGGTCGGCCTGGCCCCGCTGGCTTCCCTAACCACACATCCCCCTCCACATGTGAAATACAAGATTGCAGGAAGCCCCTGGGAAGCTCCCCAGGGATGACCCCCTGCACAGCCCTTAGATACAGGCATCCCACTCTCTGCATCAGGAAGATGGATAGGCTCCCAAATTTATTATAATTGGTATGGCAAGTGGGCAAATACTAAAAAAATACACTTCTTAGAACAACTTAAGAGAGGCATAGGGTGGGGGATGGTAGGCTTTTACTGTCCCCACAGGAAGAGATAAAATAAGAACAAAGAAGGAACAAATAGAGACAGCCAGCTCATAACTTTTAGATGAATCTACCCCTCTTCCTGCACATTTAATCTGGAGGCATAGATAGAGTTGATTGAGCCCAAGGCATAGCTTTGTTTTCACTGTTGATTATAACCACCATATACTTGTCTCAGGCCGTTACCTAGAAGGCCCTAATGATTAACATGAAAAGAGACCACGAGGTATCAGTTCCTTACTAGCCAACAGCTTATGTGGTCAAAGAGCAGGATGAAATCATGTCACCTCATTGATTTTATAGAAAATAAAGAAAGACAAGCCTTAACGGGCTGCTGACCTCCAGATTCCTGGTTGTCTGAGTCTCTTTCCTTCGCTGATGCTGCCCATCCCTTCGTGATCCCAGACCCTGTTGAGACTGGCCCCTGGCACTTCTCCAACACCACAATTCAAATCCAACACCATCAGTCCTTCTGTCTTCCTTGTTCATAGTCCAGCTTTTGCATGCATTTGAAAACGATTGAAAGTACCGTGGCTTGGGTCAGGTGCACTTTAGTCTTCAAGGTGACATCCTCACTTTTGACACACTGGCTGGCCGTCACATACTCACATGGGGTACAGCCTCTGTTCCAGTGATACCCCAGGACTGACATGAACAGCCTTTCAGCTAGGGATGTAGGGTGAGGCTGCCTACCTCAGACCCTGGTCATACCCCAAGGGCCTTCCTGTGGCCAGCTTGTCCTTGTCTGGCTTTGTGGGAGCCCTGGACCAAGGCAGTTTAGAAGAGGGCTAGATCTGCTGCTGGCCAACGGACCAGCCAAGAGTCAGTGCCACAGTGGCTCGGCTCCGTGGACACTCCAGGTCCCATTCTTCCCCACTCCCCCTCTCTGTCTTCCAGCTCACTTTGGGGCAGGGATGTGTCGCATGGGGTGGTGTGGTGGGGTGGGCAGGCCTTCTGTTACTGCTCACTGCTGCCGGCCCATGCCAGGACTGGGGGCTGTGGGCCAGCCCAGCCAGGCTCAAGGAAGCTGAGAAGAAAAGCAGAGAGACTGCAGGACGGAGCTGCCTTGAGACACAGGCTGAGCCAGACCCCAACTCCCAGCAGCCCCCTCTGCTGCAGCCAGCCCACTGTTGGGCCTTCTGGACGGGGAAGTACAGAGTTGGTGGCAGAGGTGGGCTGTATGTACCCCTTGGCCTAGGCCCTGGGCCTACCCTCTGTGGGGCACGGAGGAGCTTCAAAACCTCTGCAGAGCCTGGGAAAGTGTGGGTCACTGAGGCTCCCGACTCTTGGGCTGTGAAGGGAGTTTGCTGGTCGATGTCACCAGGTCACCTCACACTTCCTCCTTGTCCCCATTCATAGGCCTCCTTGCCTGCTCCCAACCTCCCAACCTTCAGACTTTCCTGTTCCCAGCCCAGGGTCTAGCACCAGCGACTTGGGGGCAGAGGAGATGACAGAGCAAGTCCCCACCTGGGCCCAGATGCTGGCGGAAATCATGTGGCATCCTGCCCCCACTAGCCTAGTGGGGGTTGGGATCGGGAACCAGCTGGAGTGGATCAGGGGCCTAGCTAAAAGGGGAGAGGCTGTGGCTTAGTGCTTTACCAGGGGGTCCACAAGACCCAGGATCCAGGAGGAGATGGAGGACGCTCAGGAAATTCCCATCGGGCCTAAAGTGAGTCAGTGAAAGGACACTGCAGAAACAGCTGAGAGAGACAGGAAGCTGGTCACTGACAGTCATTAAGAGAACCTCGTTCAGGGGCCACAGGAGCGGAGAGCCCAGGAGGAAGCCGCGGAGGCGGGAGCCTCCCCTCGCCTCTCAGAGAGTCTTCTGGCTGCAGGTGGGGCCAGCGCAGACAAGTCACTGTGGAGCCATTTGCCCTCAGGATGGAGGACGCTGGAGTGCTCACCACGGGGACAGGAGCTGGCCTGAGACAGGGGCACCACCTGGGTGAGATTCCAGGGCCAAGTCTGCTACTGCAGAGTGTGACTGCACCCACCCTTCACCTGCCACTCGTCAGCTATGGGACTAGTGGAGACCATGTGTTTTGTTTAGGCATCAGACACTTCAGAGTTCCATATCTGAAATTTCTGTCTGTCTTTCCAATCACTAATCCACCTACCTGTCTTTGTAACTACCCAAACTTTCGTCTTTCCTTCTCTGCATGCTTCTCTGATTCTTTCTTTCTTCCTCTTTACCTTTCATCCATCCATCTGCTGATCCAACCACTCTTCCTTTTGTCCACCCACCCATCTCTCCAGCCCTTCTACCATTCCTCCTCCCTTCTTTCCCGCTATCCACCATCCACCCATCCACCCACCCACCCATCCACTCTTCCGTCCATCTGTCGATCCGCCCATCCATCCATCCACCCACCCATGCGCCCTTCCATCCTTTTCTCTCTTGATCCAGCTACCTTTCCATTTGTCCTTCCACTCATCTATCCATGTGTCCCACCTCCCTCCTTCCTTCCCTCCCACCATCCATCCATCTGCCTATCATCCATCTGTCCATCCACCCATCTGTCCATCTGTCCATGTGTCCATTTATCCATCCACCCATCCACTCATCCATCCATCCATCCAACCATTCACTCACCCGTGCAACCATCCTTCCACCCGTCTAACCACCCACACACTTACACACCCACCCAGCCATCCACCTGTCTATCTACTCTCTTCCCTAACTACCATCCACCCGCTCACCTGCGGGATTCCATCCACACTGCAGATAATCAAACGTGTCCACTATGCTTTCTCGTGTCCAGGGCTGTGCCACATTTGCTCCCATGTTTCGTCCTTGAAGCCACCTCATGGCAGCCAGACCAGAGCTCATCACTCTGGCAATGATTACTGGTGACTGGGGTTGGAAATAAAGTGACCTGCTCAACGTCAGACAGGAAGGGGTTGAGAATGGTTTTCTGTCAGCCACACTGAGCTCTTGATCAGGCGGCACCTGACTTGCTCTTGGATCACAACCGGGACAATTTATGGTGGGGTTTGAGCTATAAGATCTGGCCAGGGACAACAAGTCCTCAGTGGAGGTAGTAATCGTGGTGGAAGAGAAGGGAATTCACTTGAAGGTTGGTCCCTGAGCACCAGAGGGGCTTCTGTCTGTTGTTTGCAAACACTGGTTCTGGGAAAATGAACATACATGTTATCTTCAGCTTCCCCATTTGTCCAACCAGGGAGGTTAGCCATGACATCTTTCTAGAAGCTTCCAGCTGGAGACAAAGGATAATCGGTGGTCCCCCTGGGAGGGCTGGCCCACAGCATCCCCATCTCCCTTACAGGATTCTCCAAAGTTACAACCGCATACACCAGTTCTTCTACAACCTCACCCATCCTGAGACCAGTCTATTGTGCGACGTGTATGCTCTCACAGCCCTGGTAGAGGCACTGAGCTTTGCCATCGTCCTCTTTGGGTACTGGGCCTTTGGGGTAGCCTCCAGGCCACCATCTGCCCAGATCGCCTAGCTCAGCTCTTTGGCTTTCCTGGGAATCGCCACCACCCAAGACTTCGGTTTCTTGGAGACGCAGTCTGTCTGTTGATGTTGGCGGGGAGGGAGGTGCGTGGCCATCAGTTAGCCTTGATAACTGGGCAGTCAACAAGGGTAGGGCTGACCCCGGCTTTCTTAATAGCATAGAGTGGTCTTTCTCTTGCTCTACAGAACAGCACTTGCGCTGATTCCATTACCGCAAAGGCTCTGGCCTCCGTGTCCATCCAAGTGGTCTGGGCTGTTGCTTTACTGCTTCTTTGAAAGATTCCTACAAATTAAGGTGAAAGCTGGGTACCAACAGGGTTTGGGCTGGGACGCAGTGGACGAGTCCTTCAGTGAGCTGGCCACGTGGACCTCGGCAGGGTCCTGCAGCTGCCACTTCCTATCGGCCAGGGACTCCAGACTCTTTGAGAATCCGTCAAGGGCTGGCATGTTTGCCAGTCAGGCAGGACTGAGAGAAGGTGTGGACTGTCACCCCCATGACCCCTAGTGCCCTCGGCATTGTCTGAGCCTGTTAGCTGGGGAAGGCACACAGAGTCCTTTCCAGAAGTGGGCTTGAGGGAGTGGGTGCTGCTCGCTAACTGGGGCTCGCAGAAGTGGTGGAAATGGGACCCATTTCCATGACAGAGGGTGTCTGTGCCCCCATGCCCGGTGGCCAGTCAGGGTCCTGGAGCATGACACGGATGACCACTGTGGTGGGGGCAACGGTGGGAAGGTCCTGAGGTCCAGAGACAGCTGAGTGAGGCCTTGAAGGACGAGTCAAAGGAACCAATGTGGGGATGGCAAGCTATGGGTCCTCATGGGTGTTCGAGAGCAGGGGAGGCTCCGGATGCAGGGACACGATCAGTGAGGCCCACAGGGGTGGGACGCCTAGTGCCCTGGCTTGAGTAGGGGTGCAGGGCCCTAAATCCCAAGCTAAGGAGAGCAGTGTCCTGGGCTGGTCCCAGAGCCGGAGAAGGGCTGGGACACAGGAGCAGGAAGCTGCCCCCAGCTACACGCCTGCTCTGAGACCAGCCCTGCCTCAGCCGCCCCTCTGCCTGGCCAGGAGAGGTCGGCAGCCAAGCTGGTGGACTTGCTGGCTGAGGGCGAGGTGCCCGAGGTCTCCGTGGTGCTGGCACTCGCCCAGTCTGGCACAGGGACGGCCGACCCCACCCCTCAGCTGCAGGCACCTGGCTCGGGAAGTGCGTGCTCTGGGTTGCTCTTGTCTCCCACGTCCCCTCCGGATCCTCTTCATCCTGCCCGCAGTCACTGAGAGGTACCCTTGCCTCCTTGTCACCCTCCCTTCTGCTGACCCCCCAAAAGAAAGGAAGTCCCCCCTTGCAAAGGAAGCATCTTACAGTGCCACAGGAGACAAGAGATAGTTCCCCAGCCACAGTGTCCAGCGGCTCCCCACTGCTTTGTAAGGCAGCCCTCAAGGCTGTTACCCCTCAACCAGGCTCCCTGAGGCCACCCTGACGAGGCTGAGTGCCACACAGGCACCTCGCCTGCAAAAAGAGACAGGTGGCAGGTCTGCTGTGCAGACAGCTAGATATCAGGGGCCCTGGCTGAGCAGCAGCAGGGAGACATAGGGTAACATCGACCCATGGTCCCCAAGCCTGGGGCTCCAAGCCCTGACATAGAAGAGTAGAAACCTACCCTCCCCGTGGGGACCCCAGGGCCTCGGCCAAACGTCTTGTGGGAAGAGAGATTTGCAGCCACTGCCGGGAGCCCATTTCACCCAAGTTCTGCAGAAAGGCGGGTGCAGCCTTAATGACCTGGTCGCCATTCACCCCACAATGAAGGTTTAAGGGTTGTCTTAACAACACGTCAGCAGCCAGGTAGCAGAGGCCCGGAGAAGGCCCAGAGGTCAGCACCTGTAACTTTGACACAGGCTCCTTTCTCAAAAACCGACCTGGGAGCTATGAAGACGTGCCCTGTTCAGGAAGGCAGGGATCCGGGCATTCCCAGAGGCCATCTACAAGTGACAGCGTTCAGACGAGGTGTTTCTCCCCCTACTTCAGTTGTTCTTGGAAGAGTAGGCCCTGTGTCCATCTCGGCTTTGGAGGGCTCAGGGGCCGCAGTGGTTGCTGAGGCTCCACGGTGGCCGGCCCAGAAGCCCCTCCCCCAACCCTCAGCAGGCAGTGGAGGCTGGTGACCACTGGGACCATCAGCTAGTCTCTGGGCATTTTCAGGAGGGCTCCCCTCAGCTGCATGGCTCAGCCCTGGTACCTGGTGAAGAGCATCCACTATGGCTTGCCTGCCTACCACGTCCTGGGTGTCTTCCCGACCAAGAGCTTCAACCTGCTCAACCCTGTCTGGTTCAGAGCATGGCTGGAGACAGGTGCCAGGTGGGTGCGTGGATCACCCGGGCCTAGGGGTGGGTGGAAGTGGGCGAAGAGGCGAGGTGGTGGGGATGATGGGATGGCTAGGTGGTTGGGCTGGATGGAGGGGTGCCCTTCCTCTCCCCTCCCCCCTCCTCTTCCCCTTGTTTACCTCTGTAAAGATCCGGTCCCTGGAGAAGGGTATCATACTTGGTCAGGCAGAGGGTCAGTGACAAAGAGAAAGACCTTCAAGGAGGTGGGCTGAAATGGTGGCTGGAGCAGTGGGCTCAAACACAGCGAGGACTGAGAGGGTGGCACAGGACGGGGCCGTGTCTTGTTCTGCTGGACACAGGTCACTGTGTGCTGGGACCGATTCGATGGCACCTGCCAATGGTAGTATGTCTACAAAGAACCTTGCTGGCATTCTGGTAGAAATTTTGGTAAGCTTATGGATCAGTGTTGGGTGAATTGATATCTTTACCATATTGAATCTTCCAGTCCACATACGTGGTATGTCTCGCCCTTTAGTTCGGTCTTTAATTTCTTACCTCAACATTTCATAATTTTTAATATACAGATCATGTATGTGTCTTGTTAGCTTCATAGTATTTCATTTTCATTGGAATCATTATAAATGGTATTGTGTCTTTAAATTCCAGCTACACGTATTCATTTACAGCATATAAAAACGGGATTAATTTTGTACGTCTCTCTGGTATCCTGAAACCTTGCTGAGATCACGTCTTACTTCAAGGAGTCTCCGTGCCTCCCTCTTCCTCTCCTCTTCCCCCTTCCCCCCTCCTCCGTTCCCCCTTCTTTATTTTTTCTTGTGCCTGGACAGAGTTCCAGGCTATAGCACTAGGAGAGAAGGGCAGTGGTCTCCGTGAGTTAACCACAGAGTTCCTTGTCTAAGGAGGCCCAGCGGGTGACCATCTGTGGGAGGTGAGAAGGCTGAGCCCAGAGGGGACTCGAGAAATCTGCAGGGAGTCTGCCTTAAAGTGTCAAGGTGACGGGAAGAGCTCACGTGAAAGGAGCAGGCAGAATCCCACCCGGCACTTCCATTGCATTGGAAAAACTTTGTGTACCCCCTGATTCAGAACGGAAAGGCCTCATTCCAAACAGGACGCAGGGTGCCATGCCCAGGCACCGCTGCCTGGCACTGCCTGTTGTCCAGTGTCTAAAAATTATTGTTTGATATGATTTACTTTTTATTTCATGCATTTTGAGTCGTTGGTATTACAGACACATATAGACATTTACGGTTGTTGTTTTACCCAGATGAATCAAACCTTTTATCATCGTGAAAGATTTCTTCTTATCTCTGGTGACACTCCTTTCCTTGTCGTACTGAAGGCTCTGCAGCAACCTACTGGTGCTTATGGTGTGCAGGACACATCTCCTTCTGGCCTCTTATCTCCAGTCTGTGTTTTAACTGTTTATTTTAAGTTACGTTGAGTTGGATCTTGCTTTTCTAAATATTGGTCTTTTAATTGGAGCTTTTAGCCATTTATATTGTATGTTGTCATTTATGCTGTATATTTAGTCCTTTATAGTGTGTACTCACATTGTATTAATACAATTAACGACACGGTAGAGTTTAACCCTGTCGTTCTGTTGTTTGTTTTCATGTCTCTCTCTCTCTCTTTTTTGATACATTATGTTTTAACTTCTCTTAGGTTAATCCACTGCTGTCAAGTCAAAGCCGACTCCTAGTGGCCCTAGAGGTCAGAGGAGAACTGCTCCATAGAGTTTCCAAGGAGTGCCTGCTGGACTTGAACTGCTGACCTTTCGGTTAGTGGATATCGCCTAACCCACTATGCCACCGGGGTTTCCTCTCTTAGGCTAAAAGAAATTTTTTTAGCATTGCGTTGAAATTACTTACTAGCTTTTTAACTACACCTCTCTGCACTTTGTTGCTGTTTCATAATCTACGGGTCACAATGTGCATCCTTAACTCTTCACAGTTGTCTTTTTCCTTTTTTTAAGAATAAATGCGGTAGCACTTCATGTAAAATTTGTGAACTTGCAACAACGTAATTCTGTGTATCCCCTTCCCACTGTCCTTTCTTCTATGCTGCTAAGTGTTTCACGTTTGTGTGTTACCCAGACTACTATACAACGTTATAATTTTGTATACATTATACTCGAGTGTACATGGATCAGTTCATTGTCTTTTAAGGAAATTATTCAAAGAAGGAAAAATAATACCCAGGTATTTGCCAACCTGTGGCTGTTGTTAGTTGCCAGAGTCAGCTCTGACTCTTGTTGACCCCGCCCTGAGCACCGCAGAGGGAGACCTGATCTGCTATCTCTGTGATCACGGACAGTTTTGAGTCCAATGTTGTGATGACTGTGTCAGTCCGTTTCACTGAGGCTTCCCTTGTCTTTGCTGACCCTCCATGTGACCAAATATCATGTCCTTTTCTGAAGATTGTTCTTTTCCGATGACACGTCCGGTGTCAGAGAGCCGGAGTCTCACTTTCCTTGGGGGAGGGGCACCTGAGTCACCAGTGTGACATCTGTGCTTTTTAAAACCTTAAGGACTTCTTTTGCAGAGGTTTTGTCTGATGCAATATGTCATTTGATTTCTCAGCTGCTGCATCTATGAGTCATTTCAGATGCTCTCCGTTCTTCTTTTTTGTTCAGATTTTATCTACTGTCATTTCTTTTCAACCAGAAAAACAACTGCTAGTGTTATCTTGTAGTGTGTATCTGCTGATGATAAATTCAGGTGTTGTTTCTTTTCTTTTTTGTCTGAAAGCGTCACTATTTTAATCTCAGTTTTGAAGGATAATTTTGCTGGATATAGAGTTTTGATTTGAGAGTTGAATCGAGTCCTTCTCTTCCCTGTGCAGTACTTTAAAGACACTGTTCCATTATCCTATGTTCTCCACTGCTCCTAACGAGAAGTCAGCGTCACGTGTATCATTGGCCCCTTGATTATAATATGTGTTTGATCTGACTGTTTTCAAGATTTTCTTATCTGGGCTTTCAGCAATATGATTATGATTTTCCCAGTGTATTTTTCTTTATGTTTACATTCAGAATTTGCTGAATATTTTGGATCTCTAGGTTGATATTTTCCACCAAATTTGGAAAACTATTCACCACTTTTCTGCAAATATTTTTTCTGTTCTATTTTTATCTCTTCTTTTTTATACAAACACACACACATGCACACATACAAGGTCTGACAGTGAAGTTTGTGAACTCATCCTAGAAAAAGTGCTACCTACCTCGTTGCTTAATACACTATAGTCACCTTCGAAGAACTCCCCTTGGGAAGCTGTGCCCTGACGCCAGTGCCTAGTCAATCCACCCTTCAAAGCAATTCTGGAACGGCCATCAGAGCTGTCATGGTATTACCCTTGGTGTCTTGCGTGTCATCCAAATGTCTTCCTTTCAGTATTTCCTTTACCTTCAGGTAAAGAAAAAAGTCGTTGGGGGCCAGATCAGGACAGTAGGGAGAGTGTTCTAATACAGTTACTTGTTAACTGGCTAAAAACTCCCTCATAGACAACTATACAGTAGAGTTTGCAAACTTGCCACCTTGCACAGTGACCATTCCAGAAAGAGTTCCAAAATTGCTTTGAAGGGTAGATGAGATGCTGGCATTGGTACATAGCCTCCTAAGGGGAGCACTTGAAAGGGACTATGGTGATATTCAGCAGTGAGATATGTAGCGCTAAAAACAATTAAGTTAAAGGATTTAATTTTCAGACCTCGTATATATCTAATTAGTCATCAAGACTTTCTTTTCTCTCTGTTCTGCTGTTCATCTGTCTTCAAGTCAGCTGACCCTCCTATTGTTTCCATTATGGTCTTAAGTGTTGTCAGTGAAGTTTTCGTATAAATTATTGTACTTTTCAGCTTTAGCATTTCCACTGGGTTCTTCAAAAAAAAAAAAAAAGCTTCTCTTTTATGCTGAGATTCCCCATTTAACCACTCATGATGGCAATGTTACCTTTTAAATTCTTGAAGACATTTGTAACAGTTGCTTAGAAGTTCCTGTGCACAGACTCCAACATCTGGGTCATCCTAGGGTCATTTTCTGTTGGACCATTTTATTTTGGTGACTGTGGGTGCTGTTTCCTTGCTCTCTGCATATTCTTTTGTTGAATTCTGGGCACTGTGGTGATACACGTAGAGATTCCGTAGGTTGTTCTTGTTGATGTACAGTGTTTTCTTTTATACCAGCAGGGTATATGGTACGAGCTGACCTTGATTTTGTGAAGGTTTGGTTTTGCGCTTTCTTTAGATGGGTACGTGAAAACCTAAAGTATTTGACAAAAATTCCAAATTCTTTCTGTTGTGTGAGTAGTGTCAGCTAAAATCTTCCAGCCTCCCAATGAGTGATTCTAATTCCCAGCGACTCTATAGGACAGGGTAGAATTACCCAATATCATTTCCAAGGAGTGGCCGGTAGAATCTAGCTGCTGACTTTTTGGTCAGCAACCGAGCTCTTAGGCATCAGAGAGACAGAGAGAGAGAAAGAAAGAGAGAGAGGGAGAGAGACAGAAACAGAGGGAGGAAGATAGAGAGAAAAGAGAGAGAGAGACAGCTGAGGGAGAGAGAGAGAGAGAGAGAGAGAGAGAGAGAGTGAATGCCCTCATGGCACTGAGGTCAAGCACTCAGCTCCTAACCAGAAGATAGGGTTTGAGGTCTGGGGTACCCTGGCTGACTTTCTGTCTGCCTGATTTATTGATTACTGAAGCCTCTAAATGGTGGCTTTGTTTTAGTTTTCCCTTCAGTTCTATCCCTTTGGTCTTCTGTGTCTGGGGGCAACAGGACAAGACACATTCACAACTGCTCTTGGTGGATTAGCTCTTTTAGTGCTGTGGAGACCCTGTTCATACCTGGGAGTTTTCTTTGGTCAAAAGTCTCCTCTGCCTGGTATTAACATAGTCTCTTGTGCTGTATTTTGATCAGTGTTTGCTTGGTGTATTGCTTCCCACCTCTTTCTGTCCCATCTGTCTCCATCAAAGTCCAGGAAACGTTTTTGGTAAAGAACTAGAGAAAAGAAAAATTAGGCTTTGAGGGTCACATAAGGTCTCTGTCTCCTCCCCCCTTGTCCTCCCTTTCCTCTTCCTTGTATTCCTCCTTCTTCATCCATTAAAAGTGTAAAATCCATTTCTCTGTCTTTGGTTTTCAGTGGTTGTATTACGATGTGTCTGGGTGTAATTTTCTTTGCATTTATCTTGTTTAGGATTCTCTGAGCTTCTTAAACCTGTCATTTTGTGTCCTTCAACACATTTGGGAAGGTCCGGCCATTATTCTTTCAAATTTGTTTTGCCTCTGTGCGCCAGCCTCTCTTCTCCTTCAGGACACGCTGTGACAAGAGTGCCCGATTCTCACATTGTCTCACAAGTCCCTAAGACTCTCATTTTATGAAACCTTTTTTTCTGTCAGTCTTCAGATTAGGTCATTCAGATCTGTCTTCTTGTTCACTAGCTTTCTCTGTCTTAATTGTTCTGCTGTTGAACCTATCCAGTGAAATTTTTTATTTCAGATCCTTTGCTTCTCAGTTCTGAATGTTGACGTGATTACTTTTTAAACAAGACTTCTGTGTTGGGAGAATTTTATATTGACACAGAAGTTGCAAAGGTAATCGAGTTTCCAGACACGCTCTCGCTCCAACTGCCCCCATGGAGTTTCCGAGGAGCGCCCGGTAGATTTGAACTGCTGCCCTTCTGGTTAGCAGCTGTACCTCTTAACTGCTGTGCTACCACCTGTTGGTGTCCCCAGAGTGTTCTCACCAGGCCAGGAAAGCTGCCCGCCACAAATGTCCTCATTGCACTGGGTACATTAATACACCGTGGCCGTCACTGCCCAGATGACTTTCTCTGTGTGCCAGTCTGATGAGTGTCTGTCTCCCCTGTCAGACCGTGAGCGCAGGGGCCATCTGGGCCCCTCATCACCCCGGATTCTGAGGCTTGGCTGGAGCACAGTCAGTGAGGAATGAAGAGTTATGGGTGCATAAGCGTCACTGTAGACACAGAGGCCCAAGGGGAACCTGTTGGGGCTCCCGGGGCCCCATTCTGGTGCCACCACTCCACAGCTGTGCCGTCTGCCTCTAACTGCAGCCAGGGGCTGTTCATGGATCAGTTGTTTCCTAGAAGAGCTCAGGGAGGCTGTCACTGCATGTGTCTCAAGATCTGTGCCTTACCCTTCCTCTCCCCAGAGGTGCATCTCGGGTGAAAACCACAGAAGCTTCCAGAAAGCGTGCGGTGCACCACACAGGGGAGAAGACGTAGGGCCAGCTGTTGCAGAGGCTCACCCACACTTGGACAGGCCAGTGCAGGTGACCTCGTTCACAGGCTGGACTCGGCACCGCCAGGTACAGCAGCACATCCGTGAGCACACCATCGCCCCTCTGGGTGGGTGGGAAGATCATTGCAGACCCAGGCTGGGGGCTGCAGAGGCCACTGAGTTGGGATGGCAGTTGGGATGGCAGTTGGGATGGCAGCCTGTCCTGGAACAGCGCACAGCACCGTCCCTGGGCTGCTCACAGGAGGCAGGACAGTGAGGCCTCAAGGCATACCCATTTCTCAAAAGATGATGCTGAGGCCTGCCACTGAGATCCCTGCGTATGGGCGGGTGACGAGCCCCAGGAGCTGGCCTTGTCGCTGCCTCAACCCTCTGGTGCTCCATCCTGTCCACTGACACATGCTGGCTGGTCAGTCATCTACAGGGCCTGGGCCTGGGATGGTGAGGCATGGCGCCAAGGTCAGAGTGCCCAGGACAGGGCACAGAAAGTACCTCTGGGCTAATGAGCTTGAATATACCCATGTTAGCTGTGTGACCTCAGGCTTTGCATCTGCTAAGTGGGAAGAAGTGCCAGCATTTCACATGGCAGAATGCTTAGAACCACTAGCCGTTCTAGTGATTAATCCCAATATTCCAGCAGAAATAAGCATTTAGGACAGCCTGTAGATTTTTACAGCCCCCCCACGGGGCCGCTCTGGACCACCTCATGGGATCAGGGTGGAATTGACTCTGCTGGGGTTCATGACCCACCAAACAGTCCTATAGGAGGCCAGCTCTTCAGGGGTCATCTTCAAGGAGTGCTCAATAAATATTACTGGAGCAAGCTGGTCCCAGGCCTGTGCATCCGCGATGTCATACAAATTGGGGTTCAGGCATTGAACAGCAATGATTTCCCTGGCTCCTCCTCGGCTAGTTTAGAAGGCGGATGTGGGCAGGGTCCCAAGGCGTTTTTTCTCTTTAAGCAGCTAGTAGCAGCCATTGGTGTCCACAGGACTGTTCTGACTGCCTTGACGAGGATGCAAACGAAGGCCCCCCCGGCTCCTAATTATTCGGGCATCTGTTTTTAAAACGTTCCCTGTAGAACGGGCCGAATGATCCACAGTCTGTACCAGCATGAGACCAGAAGAACTAGATGGTGCCCAGCCACCTCCCACGTCTGCCTGAGAGGCAACGCAACGTCAGACTCCCGGACACAGTGGGAGAACATTACAGGTGCAGACCTAGAATTCTGTTAAAAGATGAGACTTGGTGGCCCAGCACCCTGGAGGGTCACCTGGGACCGTGGCCCCTGATCGTGCTCCTAGCCCAGTGCTGAAATCAACACCAAGGACAACTCTGCAGACAAAGACTGAACTGGACTGCAGGACACGAGGTGGTCAGAGCAGCTCCCTGTAGTAACGAGATGGAGGGCGGAGCAGAGGGGACAGGGCCCCGCTCAATGAGTGTGGGACGTGCACCCTGGAAGGGGTGAGTGCGCTGCCGTCACAGGGCTGGCACAGCAGATGGCGTTGCATGGAGGTCTTCGTATGGGGTTTGGTAGGGCAAATTGACTTTGTAGATTTTCACTTCACCATAGTAAAATATTATTATGGAAAATGAACACGCCCTGGTCTGATACCCATAGTCCAGAGGACCACAGCAGGGGTTGAGGTGAGAATGGCCATCTGGCCGGATGTAGGTAAGGACAGCTGTCCCCTGACGGTGCACTGGCTTCTCTGGGTGCCCCTGCCCCCACCGTACCCCTAGATGGGGCTGCCTGCCGTCGGCCCCTGGGTCAGGGAGGCCAGGGAGGCCAAGCTCGTGCTTTGGGGACCGGCCTAGCACAGAGGGTTTGAAGGTGGCCCTTTCCGCCCCAAGGCTCCCTCCCTCCAACAGCCATGTGGACCGGCTCCTGCCCTGCCAGCTTTCACTGAGTGCCACTGGGTGCCAAAGGCTGGGTCTGTGTGTTGAATGAGAGCCGTGTGGGGGTGTGAGGGTGGGCCTGCATTTTAGGGTGTGGAGCTGGGCACTGGCCTGCACCAGGGTGTGGGGTGGAGCCTACCTTGGGGTGCAGGGTGGAGCCTATATTGGAGGCAGTGCATTGGGGCACAGGACATAGCCTATGTCGGATGTGGGGCTTAGCAAGGCTATCCCTGGCCCCTCAGGAGCTCTGCAGAGGACATCTCTCCCATGCCTTGAGGCAGGTACTCTTCCAGGTCCGTGTAGCTGCATTATCTTGTTGGAGATCTCTCTTCCAGGGTGCTGCTGAGCCTCCCTTCCCCTCAGCCCACTCTCAGGGGCCTCAGGGTGTGGACCAGCTGGCCACCATCCACAGCGTCAGGCCCTGGCCGCAGCCCCTGAACTCTCTGGCTCTCTGGCTCTCCCACACTGCTGCTGAGTGGTGGTCCAGGAACGGCGACCCAGCTGTGACCAGAATCAGGGCTGCAGCCAGGACGCAGAGCTCCTGATCTACGATGACAAAGTCAGCCCTCAGAGCTTGGTGCTCCACGTGGGACGTGGGTGAGCCCCCCTGCCGGGACTGGCACCTGGTGCCACTGGGCTTGGGCACCTTCAGATCCCATTGTCTCTGAGACCGAGGTTTGTCACCCAGCTGGGGCTGCACCAGGGGTGGGAGGCTGGAGGGGCCCCGATACCGCTGCCCTCATCCTCCCCAGCATTGTGGGCTGTACGTGTCAACAGTGATGGTGGTGGCTCCGTTCTTCAGGGAGCACCCCCCCATGAGCCCCGGGCCATGTGCAGGCTGGCTGCACAGACATCCTCCTGGTCCACGAGCTGGTGTTGGGCCTGGCGCTGCAGCTGGCTTCCTCTTGCACTGTTGGCCAGAAACCCTTGGTCAAGGGGGCCTGTACCCATCCCTGCCCTCTGCTGCTGGCTGTCCCTGACCCTGCCGCTGGGGTTCTGGCCTGGCACGGGGAAACACCTATGGCGTCCTAAGGCTCTTTGGCCCTGGTGGGACCTGGGCCTTTGACTCACCCTTCACCCCTAGATGCTGGCATGTGGGCCAGGTGGGAGTCACAGCTGGTCCCCAGCTGGTCTCTGCCCTGAGGTTGCCTTGCTGCCCACACAGGGACACCCAGTTCCTGACCACTCCCTGACCCTGTATCCTGCATCTGTAAGGCACAGTTCCCTGGCAGAGGGAGGGGACCGTGCCAGCTGCCCCAGAAGGAGCCAGACCGCACATCACGGACCTTGGCTGCCAGGCGTCGCAGAGGGAAGCTGGAGAGAATGACCGCGCCCAAAGCCATTAAGCTGTCTCCTGAGGTGTGCAGGCTCCAGGTCCTCTGGCTGGTGCCGTGGGTGACAGGTGGCTGCCATATTAGTAGGGTGCCAGATGGGAATTTCCCAGACAGGGAAGGCCCCAATTCAGATGCCTTGGGGCTGTGTATGCAGCAGGCAGTTAACAAGTGTTTGCTTGGGACAAAGCTCAGCCGAGCCCTCTTGATTTCCGGGGACTTCTGGGTGGGTGTGAGGTGGTCCCGGGGTGCAGGAAACCACCCTTGACACGCTCCCGCAGTGTGAGCAGCTGTGCTCCTGCCACACGTCGCGGCATAGAGGCAGCCCCTGAGGCAGAGGACAGGAGGGGCCGTGCAGGGACAGAGGCAACCCTGCACGCTCCCGGCTGGGGGCCCTGCCTCTTCTATGTTCCTGGATCCTGGCTGGACTCTCGGGTAATAGGATTGGTCTCCAGCACCTCCCCCAAAACTGTCATCATCATGACCGCGTCCAGCGATGTGTGTGGCAGCCCTCAGGAAACACACCCAGGTCCTTCTGGGGAGACCAGGGCCACCTCCCCATCCACCCAGGGAGCTGCAGGTGCTGTGGAGCCTGGAAAGGACCCAGCTGGCTCCTGGACACCCACCAAGCTGGTGTAAAGCCCCCAGGCCAGGCACCTACTCACCTGGCTCTGTGCCCCCACCTGCACAGGGCCTCAGGGAGCTCGGGGCCTCCCCTGTGCACCCCAGGCTGAGCTCAGGGCCTCCCTTGTTGTACTCACCCCCCGGCCACTCATCCCATGGAGAGACGGAGGCGGCTGGCCTCTGACAGTCCACTCTGAGGAGGAGGATGGTCTCCTCGGCAGGACTGGGTGGCTGGGTCGCAGATCGTCCTGACCCCCAGGACTGTGCTGATCAAGGGAGCACAGTGGTGACTCAGACCAAGCAGCCCTACTGCTGTCACCAGCTGCCACAAATCCAAGCCACCTTCTGAGACCTAACAAGGAGCGGTTTCCATCATCAAGACACAGACCAAAACCACACCAGTCTCTCAAGGTATCACCTTTAATTGCTTAAATGTAATCAGTGCAAAGTGAGGTAAGGAGTACGGGGGCCTCAGGGCCCACTGTCACACGAGTCTGCGCCTCTTGGAATCCCGTTCCGCGTCCTCAGCCTGTGCATTGGCCTCATAGCCCAGTGGGGACACCAGGTTCAGCAGGGGGTCCTCGGAGGCCCGGCCAAAGAGGGCCAGCAGAAGGGCCACACCGAAGCCTGTGGCCCGCTCTCCCTGCGGCAGAAGGAGGGGACGTGTGGGCTGCTACTCACCCCACGAGCTCTCCGTCTGCCCCATGGCCTCCTCCACTCTCGGGGCCACGGCCGGGGACCAGGCAGGAGGCATGGCTGAGTGCTCTACCCCAAGCCAGGTCTCCTCAGCCCAGCTTTGCACTGAGGTGGACCGCAGACAGCAGATGCTCTGTTCCAAAGGACGAAGGGACCAGAGGTTTGGGGAACCACAGCTGGCCACAGGCTGGGCCACGGGCAATGTGACCCCACCACAGTGAGTTTCTGATGAGCTCAGCTGCAGCTGCTGGGCCTTACAGGGACTTGGGACAGATGGACACATGGATGAGAGCGTGGGAACAGCCTAGGCTGGTGGGGAGAGGTGGGGTACGGGACAGAGTGGATGGCTGACCAGATGGCTGAGGAGTGTCCTAACAAAGAGGAGGGGGAGAGACACCCAGAGCGGGGGTGGCTGCAAGGCCCCAGGGCGGCCACTCACGGCATGCACGGGGGCGGCGATGTCCAGGTGCACCCAGACCCCGGGCCAGTCGAAGCCGATGTGGGAGGCAATGAAGAGGCCAGCGCAGGAGCTGGGGCTGTTGTCCCGGTCCTGCGGGGGCAGGGACGTAGGTGACTCCTGTCTGGGTCATTGCCTCCACAGGGTCAGATGAGGTACTGAGTCAGACCCCAGAACTAGGAAGAGGCCTTGCAGCTGGCGTGGCCACCTTGGTGGGGCATTAGGGGCACGTCCAGTCCACCCTGAGA
Organism: Heterohyrax brucei; assembly: GCA_028571685.1. Lineage (NCBI taxonomy): Eukaryota > Metazoa > Chordata > Mammalia > Hyracoidea > Procaviidae > Heterohyrax > Heterohyrax brucei. Next base: position 87,161,737 of record CM053156.1, on the reverse strand, counting down.
ACACCTCCTCTTGAGCCCAGGCCTGTGCTGATGCCCGGCCCATGGCCCCACGTGTGCTGTCTCCGGGCACATCTCATCACCCCTGTTCCCTGCCTTACATCCCACAGTCACCCCATAGCCCTGCACCCAACCTGCGGCCTGCACCTGCCCCGTGGTCCCTGTGGCCCGTCCCCCCGAGGGCACTGCCCGCCGCCTTCCTCCTCCCCCCACGGCGCACCCACCGCCACCGAGTTCTTCATGTCAGCCACAGCCGAGGTGAACTCGCTGAGGTGCAGCTCGGGGCAGTATACCAGTGGGTGCACCAGGTCCCCACACTTGCGGCCGGCCGTCACGCAGGCTGCCTCCCAGTCGGCGTTGTTGGTGAGCACCGCGGCGTGGTACTTCCCTGTGGCGATGCCCTGGGGTGTGGGAATGGGAAGGGTCGGGGGACAGACAGGATGCAGGACAGGTCTCCGCCGACCACACCCCACGGGGCACCGCACGGTGGGTGGCTCCTCGTTCAGCCTGGTGGTGCCGATTCAGCGACAGCCGCCTCCCACACACGGGACTACCTGTGTGTGGGCAGGTGCCTACCTGTGCCCCGGTCAGTGTGGCCATGTCCAGGATGATATCTGCACCCAGGTCCTTGCAGGCGTAGGCCACACCGTCAGCCAGCACCAGCCGGCCTTCTGCGTCCGTGTTGTTGACCTCCACAGTCCTGGGGTGCAGATGACCAGGGAGTGACGCCTTCGGATGTCTAGCCTTGGGGTCTGGGTCCCACGACCCCCCGGGGCAGACGTGCCTGCTTCCCCATCTGCCCGGAGCTTGGTCCAAGCAGAGGCCCAGTGTATCCCTGACCTGGGAGCCAGGGCCAAGCTGTTCTGCCCCCCAAGCCTCAGCTTTCTCATCTTTAAGATGTGAAGACAGGGCTGTGGGGGTAGCGTAGGTCAAGGCCCAGAAGAGGTGCAGGGACAGGGAGGCCTCTGGCCAAGTGCAGCCCCCACATCCCCCGTACCTGAGTGCCGTCACCCTACTCCCCACCAGGACTGCCACAGGCATCCGTGTGCCATTAAGAAGGGTGACCCAGGGTCTGGGGCAGGCTTCAAACACCCAAAGCACAGCAAGCACAAAAGTCAGAAGGGCCTGGCCACTAGCCCGGGGGATACGGGCCACTCGATGTGTGGGTGCCCTGTCCCCTAAGCTCCCACTTCCCTCTGGGGCACTGGAACAGCTTCATGGCCACCCAGGATTCCCAGATCAGGGCCCTTCCAGACAGGATCTGCCCTGCCCTGGGCTTGGCCCCTAAGGGTGATGGGCCTTGGGAGCAGGGCCTGGTCCCCCGAGGGGCGGGTGCCGCTCACTTTCCTGAGTACAGCAGGTGGATGTCATCAGGCCTCGTGGCGCGGGGCCCCACAGCGTTCTCAGCCAAGCACAGCACAGCGTGCAAGTTGTCCTTGAAACCCTGAGGACAGATCGGCAGTGGGGAGCTGGAGTAGGGTGATCTCTGGCCCAGCAGACAGGCAGACAGAACCACGGACAGAGCTGGGCCCTGGGGCACCTCCACACCATGTGGGAACCACTCTGTGTCCACACTAAAGAAGAGTGGGTGAGGACTGAAGCAGGGTATGCTGTGTGTTCAGGGGACCAGGGAGGTGGCATTTTGGAGACTGCCAAGCTGTTTTCAGGTGTCCGACGAAGGACAAAAGACGTGCACATTGAGAAACAGGATACTCAGTTTTCCCGATCCAGGCTCCAGGCCTGTTCCTGAGAGCCGAAGAAGCAGAGTCCCTCCCCTGCCCCACCTCCCCTGCTCCTGGGCCTCGGCCTCGGGGGCTCTGAGACATGCCCCACAGACCTACCCCATCCCCGCCAACTTGGCCACTTCAACTGGAGAGCCTTCCCCCACAGACATGGAGCCCCCACCAAGGTAAAGACAGGGTCACGGGGCCAGGAGAGGCCAACGCTGGTGCCAGACCTATGCAGCCCACATGGCAGCTGCCAGCCCTGTGCCCACAGCAACGCCCCCAGCAGCACCTCCAGGCTGTAAACCAGAGCCTACTGGCCACCCTTCACCCCTAGTTTCTGATTCAGCAGGTCTGGGGCCGGGCCAGGAATCTGCATTCCTTACAAGTTTCCAGGAGATGCTGACACCACCACCACCCCATGGCAGACAATTGCAATCACCTTGGTAGACACTGGGGTACAGAGGGGACCCGCAGGCATCAGATGCAGACAGCCTGGAACTTCTGTTGCTCACAGCCTCCCTGCTGACTCTCAGGTCCACGACGGTTTGGGGTCCTCTGGTCCACTGGAGAGGAGCCCTGACGGCATTGCGGTCACGTGCTCGGTTGCTAACTGAAGACCCAGCAGTTGGAGTCCACCAGCTGCTCCATAGGAGGCAGATGTGGCATCTGCTTCTGTGAAGGTGACGGCCCTCGAAACTCAAGGGGACAGCTCTCCTCGGTCCTACAGGGTGATCGCGGCAGGGTCTCCGCTGCTGGCCAAACAGGAACAGCTTTGCTCTGTCCGACAGGGTCACTGAGTAGGGACCGACTTGCCGGCAGTCATTTCCTCCGTCAGAAGAGGGTGGGCAATGCGGGTCCATGGAGGTACTGAGGGGAGGGTCTCCACTCCGTGCCGCAGCTCAGGCACGGTCCTCCGGGGCTGGACATGGTCCTCCGGGGCTGCAGCCTTAGGGGTCAGTGGGGTGGTGGCCTCTGTCTTCAAGTCCTCAGAGCCTGAAAAAGCTCTCTTGCTTCTGTCACCCCTGAACCTGGTACCACACTGCCCCTGGCCACCTTTAGTCTTGGGATGGCATGACTCCACCTTCTTTTTTTAATTTAATTTTGAAATAATTCAAAGGTATAAAAAAAGTTTGCAAAAGCAGTATAAACAATCCCTGTACACCTTCCACCCAGGTTCCCTGCATCAGTGTCTTGCATAAGACTGTGGGCAATCACCTAGGTGCAGACGTCAGCTCTGGTGCAGTGATCTATGCCTTCTGGTTGCTATTCAGAAACGCCACCACTGTTTCTCAAATGTCCTGTCTTAGGCTGGGATCCAGTCCAGTGTAACACACTGCATCTGGGTGTTGTCTCTCTTTAGTCCTGTCAGGGGACTTCAGACCTGTCCCCTCCATCTGGGTCTCCGTGGCCTCGGCACTTGGGTGCTGGCCTGTCTGATGCTCCCTCACCACCAGATCCAAGAGGTGGTAGCTGTCCCCAGGGCACCCTTTGGGGAAGCACTCCTGCTGTGTGTCCCACACCTGGAGTCCTGGGGTGGTCCCCAACAAAACACCATGAGAGGGTGGCTTTCATGAACAGGGGTGGATTGTCTCGCATGGTTGGAGGACGGTGCTGAAATTTTCAGTGTAACAGCACCATGCCCTCTGTCTCTCTCCAGGGGAGGAGTCGTTTCTCCCACCGCCACAGCCCAGGCATTCCATGCCTGCAGACAGCTCCTTGCTGGTCTCTTCCTCCTGTGCATGTCCGTGTCTAGTCTGCTCTTTATAAGACCCAACTCAAAGGCGGTTAAGTTAGGGGTCCACCCTGCTCTGATCCAGCTCGGTAATGTAACAAACAAGCTCCTGTTTCCAAACAGGGTGACAGTCACAAATACAATGAGGACTTCCACCTGACTCTTCAGGGAACACAATTCAACCCCCCACACCTGGTGATGCTGACTTGGTCACAGTGAGGGCGGTGTGTCTGCCGGCTTTCTCCACTGGAACTCCCGGCACAGCCTGCTCCTGACATCTCGGGGTCCCATTTGTCTAGCTGTTGTGTCTGTTGATCACTCTTCCGTTCAACACTCGTCATCCTGGAGTTTACCAAACGGCTATCTTCTAAGTCCCTCGTTCCTTCTTCAGAGACCTGCTGGAATTCCACTCAGAGGCACGGTTTTCTGCCTCCATTTGCTTATCTGCTCAGTGACATGTTCACAGCAGGGTGGAGGCATGCCTTCTCAGGTGACGTGTTCACACCAGGGTGGACGCAAGCCTTCTTAAACTTGGCTCTCTGGGTTGTAACCCATCGTGACCCAGACTTCCTCCTGCTGGCCCTTTGTAAGGACTAAGAGGTGCATGAGAGCCCAGCAGGCTGGGGCTCTGGTCTGGGGCCCAGTGTCCTCTAGTGCTGCTGTGGGACAGGGGTCCTCAGCACCTCCCAGGGGCTCAGCTGTGGCACCTGGGACCCACCTCCGCTGCCAACTGACCAACTGGCATTAATTACCAAGTGGCTCCCTGTAAGACGGGATTGGGGTGCAAGAGTTGACCGCTGGGCATTCGTCAGCCAGCCCAGATAGGCATCAGGACAGCCCTCAGCAAGAACAGCCAGGTGGCCTCAGATCCAGCCATGCATGCCTCCTCTGGCCACCTCCTGCCACTCCACCTATCAGCAGCAACCGTTGTGGCAGACAGCCCCCCAGCACCCTGCTTCTGGGAGACCCTCTCTGATGAGTTCACCTTCCTCCAAGGTCACGAAGCCTCCTATACCCATGGGCTGGGGGTGGGAGGGTAGGTGGCCGGCATCCTGAGGGGTCTCCAGCCATGGACGGGGCCAGAGCTCACTGACATGGCTCCTTCTTGCCACCCCCAGTGGGCTCTGCAGAGGACAGCCACCTGGGCTCCGCAGAGACCCTGCTCCAGCCATGTGCCCTGGGAGGAGCTCTTGGAGCAGTGAGGGTGCTCACGTCCCCAGACACAGATGTACACAGGAGCCCCCTGCCCCTGGGCTTGAGAGACAGCTGACCTCTCCCCCAGGGTCAGTGGGCCACACTCTGACCTGACAAACTGGAAGTCACCTGCCCACGGAGCCCAGGCCTGGGTGGCACCTTGGGGAAGGGCACTCTGTGTTTGCTTAGACTGGGAAGAGCCCCAAGCTGCCAGGTAGGCTCCCCAAGGTGGTGGACAGCCCATCCCAACAGCCAAGCACACCAGCTGGCACCAGGCCTCCCAGTCACTGGGCCAGGGGTGGGCAGGGGCTGTCCTTGTCCCAGCTGTTCGGGCCCCTCCCTGGTCTACAGCTTCTGCCTCGGCAAGTGCTGATCGCAGAGTGAGGCCCCTCCCAAGGAGGTGATGCTGCTGGCTCACCCAAACTGTCCTCTGTCCCCATGGGGCTGGATCCTCCACCCTAAAGAACAAGAGAGCCCATACTGTCACGGCACAGCCACCTTGTCACTCGCCCCGGCCAGTGGGGGCCACTATCCCTCCCAGAGCAACTCAGAGGAACAGATTCACCACCAGCGGATCCCTTCATCAGGGTTCCCCAAAGTTATCACCTCTAGTCCCTTCATGCGGCCTCCCCTTGCTCAGAGGTCTGGCCCCAGGGCTTGGGCCCCTGCTCCCTCTAGGTCTCTGGCCTCCTGAATAAGACTCTGTGGGACGCCATACACAGCGGAAACTTTACCAGATACCGACTTGGGGACCCACGGCAGACCTCCCCTGCCTCTGGGACTTGGCCCTTCCTGGGTGGGACTGGTGGTGTGGTGAGCAGGTCCCAGTGATCTCTGAGTGTGAGCACCGCATCCCTGAGATTAGAACTGGGCCTGTGAGTGGCTCTGGTCAGGGGCTGTCCCTGCAGAACACAATGTCCTGTGAGGGTCTGGGCTGCTCACCCTCCTCCTGAAGGGCCTGGTCCCTCCCCTTACCTGTTTGATAGCGGCCCGGAAGGCCCCCAGGATGGCCGCGGCTCCACCACAATCCCGCTTCATGCCAGGCATAGTGGTCTGTGGGCAGTGCAAGGAGAAAAGGGGTCAGTGTGTCATGCTGAGACTGGGCACCCACTGACCACCCACCCTTCCCTGTCCCCTATAGAGCCCTCAGCCCGCCACCTGGACCCCCACAGAACTCAGGGTCCCTGTGGGACACAGCACAGAAGCCCCCAACCTCCACCCGATGGCATAGCCAATGCCACCTTCTTACAAGAGGACCCACATGCTACTCTCCCGCTGCATACCTCCTGCCCACTGCCATGCCACCTGTGGGACAAAGGCTGGCGCCTGCTGTGGACAGTGGGACCCTTCAGTCAGCAGCCGGCAACCCACTGCTTCTCATCCAGACTGTTCAACCACCACATCACGTGACATCATCATTGTCAGGGCACTCCACCCCACCCTCCCCAGTGGCCAGCCCCCACCTCCTGGTCACTGTTGATCCAAGAAGCCTCCTTCCCGACAGGGGTCAGAGCTCTCTTCTATAAACTGGTGGGGAGTGGGTGCCCATTTCTGCATTTCACAAGTGCCTAGTTCTCATCAACAAGTTTGTGTTTTAAATTAACAACAGGTCAGCCAAAGTGAGGGACGGGGTTTGGAATCTGCTGAATGATTTCTGGACCCCTGTAACCTCCCATGAACCTCTAATTCCAGTGGGATGAATGTTTAGATGTCAACTCAACTGCTTTCACAGCAAAACTCAAGCAAAAGCCCTCTGTCTGGCGCTGCTGGAACAAGCCGTCTCTCGTGACTGAATCCAGGAGAAAGGCCGAGACTGTTTAAGTGGGAAAGCATGGCCCCGAGTCTGGACACGAACCACAGGCACAAAGGCCTGCACAGGGGCCACCTGGGAACGGCTGCCCGCTCAGCGCCATTCTCCATCGGTGGCTCCAGTCTCAGGCAGACGAGTGCCAACCGGTCAGTGCAGCTCATCCCAGCGTGCAGAGCTCTGCCGGCACCCCAACACCGTTTCTGCCCCTCACTCAAGAAGCTGGTCTCTAGCGACCCCAGCACAGTCACTGTTGCGGTGGCCCCGGCCCGCGGTGGCCCTGTCTTGTCCAGTCTCACACCAACGTCACCCGTGCTGGCACGCTCAAGTCCACTGTTGGGTCAGAGTGTTCACCATGTCTTCCGATGTAGGCGGGACATCTTCCGGCTGTGCCTGGCGACTTTCTGTTGTGATCTGTAGGGTTTCCACTGACTAATTTTCAGAAGCAGGTCACCAGGCTTTCGTCCCTCTGGAGGCTGCCCTGAAATCTGCCCACCACGGGTGACCTTGCTGGCTTTCGAGATGCTAGTGACATGCTTTCCAACATCACGGCAGGACACGAGCCACCACAGTGTGACAAGTTGACAGATGGGTGGTCATTCACAGGAACACTGTTGTGTGCCGTCCAGTCACTTCTGACTCACAGTGACCCCGCAGGACAGCGCAGAACTGCCCCATGGGGTTTTCTTGGCACTCATCTTCACAGAAGCCAACTGTCAGGTCTCTTTTTGCATGGCGCCACTGCTGGGCTCAAACCACCGATCTTTCAGTTAGCAGTTGAGCGCTTCACCACTGCACCACCAGGCCTGCGAAGGAGTCATCTGCCTTCTCGATGACGACACCTGCAGAAATGCTGGAGCCCTAGCGTGGATCGAAGAGGTTACACGGATTGAACTTGTCACTGTAGGCCTGCTGTGCCCTGGCCAAACACAACCACACAAACTTCTCCTAAGGATGTCCTAGTCGAAGCAGTGAAACTGTTCATCTTTAAAATCTCACCGTGTGAGCACAAGACTCCCTCAGGATCCATTGTGCTAAAGGCAGCGCACTCACACAGCACTCCCACCATCCACCTGAGTGCAGCGGTCGGCGTGAGGGAACACAATGGTGCAGCTGTTTGAGTTACAAGCTAAACAGGCCACTTCCCACACGGAACCCCATAGACAATGGCTATTTAGACAGAGGTATCTGGGCAACATTTTCTTCACAGTGAACAAACTGAACAGGTTACCCCCAGGAAAGCACATAACCTCATTTCTTGGCAGTGATCAAATCTGTGCTTTCAGGCTAGAACTAGAATTTTTGAAAAGTCACATCCGCCTCTACGGCAGCTCTCTAATTCTCAAATGATTCTCCTGAGAAGACAAATGGTGGCATTAACAGATGTGACCTTCTGGTGTCATACAATGCCACGTGTCAACATTTGCACAACTGACAACCAACATTTTCAAGGGACCCACACAGAGTGTCACAAAAATCACATATTCAAATTTGAAGACAGACAGATGGATTTCACAGTAACAAAGTATAAACTTTCACCAGCACCGTTTCAGATTTCACATTGTAACTCATCTTTAAGAAACAATTCCTTGTTGAGTTTTGGTGTAGTATCAAACAATACTTTCCACAGCTATCTGAAAACAGCTACTAAGAAACTTCTGCCTTTCCCAACTAGATATACACATGGGGCTCCATTCCCTTGATACAATTCAACTAAAACAACCTGTTGCTGGCAGACTAGATGTAGAAGTAGAGAAGGTGAGAATCCAGCTGGGTTGTTAATCCAGAAACCAAAGTGATTTGTAAAAAAACGTCTGACAGGGCCACTCTTCTCACTTAACTCTTGCTTTGGCAAAGCAGTCATTTTTCATGAAATTACTTTTTTTATGTTAACATGCGTGGAGGTTCGGAACCCCTACGAGGCAGCCAGCCCCCCCCCCCCCGATAAGACACATTTGAGCAGCAGTCCTGACAGTCCGCAGTCAGCTGGGCTTGCCTCCCGTCCAGCTGGCATCTCCAAAGCCTGTGACGTCACACCTCCCCGAGCTTCCACGGCAGACTCAGAAGAAACGACGAGGGCGCAGAGGTTGCCAACCCGAGTCTTTCAATCCCATCACTGGAGACCCTGGTGGCATAGCTGTGAAGTGCTGTAGCAGCTGGCCAAAAGAGGTAGGCAACTGGAACCCGCCAGGAGCTCCTTGGGAACTCTATGGGGCAGTCCTAACCTATACTGTAGGGTCCACTTAGGAGTCGGAATCAACTCCACAGCAATGGTGTGTTTTTATTATTATCATTTGAGAAGCAGGTGGAAACTGCTAGACCCCATCTCAAAGACCTGAAGACGTGGATGGTATTGCAATTTTGGGAACTTACTGTGAAATGGGAGTTTCTTGAATCTCCGCAGATGATCTTTTTAGAATTCTGTGACTGTGTATCTGTTGTTGCATGTGAAAGCAACTCCTAGAAATTAATTCTGCCCTAAGAAGCCGTGGCTTAGCTCTCCACTGCAAACCCAGAGGTCACAGGTGGAACCTGCCAGCTGCCCTGTGAGCAGCCTGCTTCTGTAGAGACAATGGTGTTGCAATCCTAAGAGGCAGTTCTTCTCTGTTCAATGGGGTGGTTGTCAGTTGGATTGGACTCTTATGGGTGAGAGCTCCTCCCATGTCCAAAGGCTGGTAACTGATTCCAACTTGAAAGTCACCATTTGGGCTGAGAGGACATCTGGAAGCAGTGCAGACTGCCAATGTTTGACATCTGCTCTGGGTAATCCTGGCCAGTCCCCGTCTAAGGTCTTCTCTCCAGGAGAGCTGAGATGCCCAAAGGCAGGGTGGGAATGAAGGATGGAGATGCCTAGCACACCTGTGTCCCTGCCTGGGCACTGGGTCTGTCCCTTCCCTCCCGGTCTCTGGTTGCATACAGCCAGTGATAAACACCAGCCCCAGGAAGTCTCAAGTTGAAGTCCAGCAGGCCACCATGACAGGTGCTTCGAAGTGCCAGTCCTCCAGGACCGCGTCACAGCGACACTCTCAGGACACCTGTTCCTGCGTCAAGGCCAGGCAACCCTCACCCTCGCTGAGTCACCTTCCTTATGCAGTCTGTGTGACAGCTGCTGTGTGTTCTCCCCACGGAAGCCTCAACAGCTGTGGGGACATGAGTGTCACCCGCACCTCAGCCTCTTCAGAGAAAGCCCCCAGTCTCTGTGACCCTCGCCTCCCCGGCCCGTCCTCTGCCCTTTCTTCATCACTCCTGGGCCCCCCTCTGCAGCCCACCCAGGCTGTGGTTTCCAGAGCCCTGCTGGCGCTGCATGTGTGAGATCTGGGCATCCCGCACAACACGGGCTGCTCTTCAGGCGGAAATGGCCCTCTTCAGTCCTCCTGGGTGTGCTCCCCAAGAAGCACACCCCAACTCAGCACTCCCAGAAACCCTACTGCCTCCTTGCAACGTCTCAGAGAGCTGGATGGCCTCCCCAGGGCCCCAGCAACCCCCAGGACCTACAGCTGCGCCAGCACTTCCTCACCTTGCCTTTCATGCTGAGGCCCCCGGTGTCATAGACGATGCCTTTGCCGACCCAGGCAATGGTCTGGGTGGCCCCTTCTGGGGTGTGGCTGAGGACAGCCAGAGCGGGTGGGTGCAGGGCAGCTTTGCCAACGCCATAGATTCCTAGAGAGAGAGGGGTGCGTGGTCAGGCTGAGGCTGGACTGGGTGGAGGTCCTCCAGGAGTCCCTGGACACTCTGCTCCTAGCACTGGCCCGCAGACAGTTCTGAGAGCTGGCTGCCTAGACCCGGGGGGGGTCCCTGCCCCTTCCTGCCCCTACCAGCAGGATGAGGAATGCAAATTAATTCCATCACTCTGGGGCTGCAAACAAATTCTGTGCAAAATACTAGCAAGCAAAACAACTGGCTAAGAAAGTGTAGTGTATCATTTCCAGGAGGAAAGATCAACACCGCGGAATAAAATGAGTTTGGGATGAAAGTCCGAGGCCATCCAGCCCACGCACAGCTCCTTCCCCAAGCCTGGAAAGCAACCACCCTTCCTGGAGCTCTCTTCACATCTCTCTCACCCTTGCCTGACTGTGTGGTTCACGTGTGCACGTCCTCTCAAGAAAATGGAACCCTTGTGGGCAAAGCCCTTGGTTCAAGGTCCTCCACAATAAGCTGAAAATGACAGCAATCACGACACGAGCCAGTAATGCTGCCTGGTAAACTCCTACTCATTCTGCAAGACCCACTGTGAAGGTCACCTCCTCCGTGAAGCCTTCCCCGACAAAAGGGCTTCTTCTTTCACTTGGAATTGGTATGAGTACCTGTGGGGGGCAGCCTCTAAGGTGGTCCCCCGTGGTCACTCTCTTGGTCAGTGGTCAGTCTGGTGGCACTCAGTAACCTTGTGTGGTTCCCCAGTGTCAGGTATGAGCTGGACTGCACTGACTCCCAGCTGACCCTCTTCTGAGAGAACAAGCAAAAGTGACGGGACATCCCCAGATAATTGGCCTGATGTGTTCAGTGCTTCTGTCCCACCTCCTAGTTTGCTGGGTAGTGCCCAGCGTCTTAAAAGCCTCAAAGAGGCCATCCCAGGTACGGTAACCGGTCTCTTTTCTTTTGGAACAACAGAAGGAGCAGAGACAGGAAGAGAAGGAGGACACAGAACGTGTGGCTCAGTGTCCCTGCCAACAGCTGCCCCCCTGCCACGGACCAGAAGAACTGGGTGGTGCCTGGCTACCGTTTCTGAATGTCTGGATCACAGGTTTCACAGAGGAACGCTAATGCAAGGGAGGAGATGCAAAACTGAATTTCAAATTCTCGGGAACTCCAGATTTTCTCGAGCCATGGAGGCTGGGCGAACCACCAAGACTACCGCCCTGAGATGATCTTTACTTAAACCTTCAACCAGAAGTACTCTCCCAAGTCTTCTTTAAACTAAACGGTAGCTGAGCTCAACTGCTGAAGAGGGTCTGCCTTGAGCATCACGCTATTTTAGAGAATCATCAACAGGGACCCGATGAATGACAGTAACTCAGAAGACCAGGTAGAACGCTTGGGGACAATGGATTTCCGTCAGTTCTGGGGGGCAGCTCAGAGAAGGACAGTCAGGACGGCTGCACAACCTGAAGAGTGCCATTGGTGCCACAGAACGGCACCTGGGAGACTGCTAACTTGCCATGCATGTTCCCCACCACAAGAATTAGTGTCTTTTTTTTTTTAAGTGGTGGGACGTCACTTACATGTTCTCCTTACACAAAGGACTGTGGCTTCGCTCTCTCTCTCTCTCTCTCTCTTTCTTAGAGACCTTGCCCGGAGGGTGGCCAGCTCCCACCCAGGCAGTAACCAGAGAGGCCCCACGGCCAGGACGAAGGTCTTCGCCTGCACCAGACCTACTGGCCAGCAGCCCCAGGAGTGGTTCCCTGGGCCCCAGCTGAGCCTTCGGACGACCACAGCCCCAGCCCCCCGAGACCCTCAGCAGCAGCTCAGCCAAGCCACACCCTCCTCGTGACCTACAGAAACGGAGACGACCAACAAGCTTTCCCCAGCTGTTGTTTCCGCGGTAACCTGTTTTGCAGCGATCGCTGACGACCACTGTGACCCTCTCTGTGGCAGCTGTAAGGGCTGGGGAGGCTGCCTAGTGGTGACCTCTGTGCCTCCAGCACCACATGGGCTGGGTGCCTCTCTGAGACTCACTGGGTCAGTGAGCACCCACTGAGGGGTCTCTTGGGAAGGATTCCAGGTGGAGAGAGCCTCAGTGCAGAGGCCCAGGTTGGACATGAGCCTCTGTGAGGGGACAGAGTGGCCCTGCAGAGCTGGCCGGGGGAGCTCATGAGGCCGCTGGAGGGACGAGGCTGGGCAGGATCGCATCTAGTGGCTTCAGGAATCCGAGTCCCAGCCTTCTTCCTCCCCAGGAGATGGGCTACGATGGGCATGGCTGGTTTCTTCCAGGACACAGCAGCTGAAGCAGGGACAAGTGGCCACAAGGTGCCCCAGCGCCCCAATCACCCACCTCCAAATCCTCTGGTCTTTAGCTCCTCATCCCGGATGATGGTCGGCGTGATCCCCAGCTCTTTTCCAACTTTCTTAACCTCCTGGACAGGGACACGGGAAAGTCAACACAGAAATAGAGGAAGACAGCTTAGACCCAGGCTGGCATCTCGGCCCTGGAGGCCCTGCCTGCACCTAAGCCCACAGGGAGGCTTCTACCCACACTCTGCAGCCCGACCACATGCTGCAGTCTCTGAGGGCCCCAAAGAGGGGTCTGCCCCCAGTAACCTCGGCTGGAGCTGCAGGGTTCTCCCTGGAAGCAACCCCAAGTAAGGTGTGCCATGTGGCCTGGCAGGGGTCCACCTCTCTCTCCTCCTCATTTCTCCTGGCATTTCTTAGGGTCTGATGGGAGCCCCAGCCTGCCCCACCCCTGTATGACAGGTCACAGACCTCGAGGAAAGTGTCTGTGTTCATCTCATTGCAAGGCGTGTCCACGATCCTGGCTGCTAGCCGCACACCTTCTGTGGCACTCACTAGGCACTGGAAAGACAGGGCCACAGTTGGCTCCTGGTACCTTGTCCCTTCCCTAGCCCCAGGAATCCCACAGTGCACCAGAGGCCCGGGCAGCCCAGGGAAGCCAGGGAGAGGTGCTGCTGCAAGGGAACGGGGCTCACAGCTGCACCACTCCCCTGCCGTCAGTACCCCAACAACTCATCCACAGGAAGCAAACTGGGACAGCCCCCCACCACCTCTAAGTCACACAGGAACACTGGACCCTCCTTCTTCCCCAGAGGCACTTCCCACTGCCACATCTGGCCAGCTTGAAAGGAGCCACCCTCAAGCCTGCTGAGAGCAAGTCCCTCCTCTGTAGCCACAGAGCCCCACATCCTTCCAGTCGCCTCGAGGCCAGATCTTCCCAAACAAGCCCAAACCCGCCCTGCTGAGCCCTGCCGCCTGGGTCTTGAGACCCCCAGGGCAGAGAGAGCCTTCTCAGGCAAGTCTGCTATGAGCCAATGGACTCTTGGAGGAGGACAGCAACTGTGCTGTCTGTGCCGCCAGGCCTGGACCTGCTGCGGCCCCCGGCGGAGGGGAGAGCATGGAGGAAGGCCCCAGCCCCACTAGGCTGACACTTTCGGTTGCACTGCTCAGCATCCAGAGAGCAGGACCTGGACACATGGGTGGCTCTGCACCCACCAGCTCTCAGAAGCAGCACCTGAGGGCTGGGCCTGGGAGGGGCCTGCACGGCGGGCAGGCAACCCAGTGCACTGCAAAATGCCACCCACAGAGGCCCAAGCTCCCTCTGCTGAGGCTCGGCCTGGGTGCTCACCCCGTGGGCCTCTGCCTCACCTGCACCCTCAGGCTGCACCTCTGCTGGGTCTGAACCCCAGCCCGTCACCCCCATTGCCCATCCTGAGCTCAGAGTCAGATGAACATCCTCGCTGACCCCCAGCTCCCAGAAAGGAGCACTGTTGGCGGGGATCAGTGTGGGTGCAATGGGGGCACAAAGACTGCCAAGTTCATCTCCACCTCTCCCAGCTCAGGCTGGGGGGGGCCCTGCTCCCCGGCCTGATCACAGAAGGGCCTCTCCCAAGCTAGTGACACTCAACCCTCACAGGCAGAGACAGGGACCTGATGATTCAGATGGGAAACATGCCCAATGTCCTGGTGGACATTCTCCTCACCACCTGTCAGCAGCTCGCCACGGGGGCAAAGTCCCTTCCATCTGCAGACCCACTATTGGTCTCTGACTTGAGGAGACTGTCTCCCAAAAGGTCTGGGCTCCTCCCTGTCACAGCCCCAGTGAGGAGGCAGCTGCACAGTCATGGAGAGGGCAGCGGGCAGCTCCCAGCGGGTACCCTGCCCCACACCTCGGCTTCACAAAGGAGCACCCTTCATTCACTTGTCCCATCCCCAGCGTGTGAGTGCCCACAGTGCCCCCAGCCGCACTAGCTGCCAAGTCCAGCCTGGCATTGCTGTACTGCCCCAGTCCACTCAGCCTGGGGCAGGGGAAGCCTCAGGCCTGTGGAAGGGATGGCAGGCGTACGGGAGTGAGGGAGGAGAGGGGCCCAGGGACACCCACTTGCAGAGTGGACAACTCCACGGGCCCGTTGTCGTGTCCGACCAGGAAGAACTCCACCGTGACGGTCTTCTCCATGCGCCGGGCAGCACCCGAGCGATGTGTGAAGAGTGGGAAGGCCCGGGCCAGGGCGCAGGCCGAGGCAAAGACGTCGGACCTCTCGCACACCATCTGCGCACAGGGGCAGAGGCCGAGCTGTGACCAGGTCTCTGGACAGGGGCTAGGGGCACATGGGTCGAACCTGGGTGAGGCACCCCACAAAAGCATGGAGTCCACCCGTCCTCAGCTGCCTGCCTGGAACTACTCCTGGACCAGAGACACCATCTCACAAATGACAGAGAAAATGGCCAACAGGTCTATCTCCTGCCTTGGGAGGCCAGAAAGCAGGACCTTGGGGTACAAACTTTACACAGGGGCTGAAAAGAAACCAGAGTCTGAGTCTCAGACCTGGGTCCACTGTCTGCTCTCTCCAGGCTCGTGTGTACCTGCAGAGCCAACAGCATCTGAGCTGCAGCTGTACTGTCCACCTCAAAGGGGACAGGCCTTGCAGGTGGTTCACACCCAGGCCTGCCATCCTCCCAACGCCATCACCTTGGCTACCTGCCCAGACAGGCGGAGCAGGCACTCACCAGAATGCAGCGATGGGTTCCAGGGGGCAGGCAGGTCCGCACCAGCCTGGTGACGAAGTGTGCAGCCGAGGGGCTGTTGTGCCGGCTCACCCTGGAGGGCAGGGCGGCCACGGTGGCACAGTTGAGGTACAGTGGACAGCTGTCTGTGGGGTTGGGGTTGAGTGTGCTGAGAGCGGCCTGCCAGAGCTAGGAACAGAAGGAGAGAGACAAGAGGCCGACATGGGCTTCACACAGGCGTCAGGGCACAGGCAACGTGGCCCTGTGTGCAAGGCCGCGTGACCCTGCATGCAAGGCCAGGTGACCCTGTGTGCAAGGCCTCGTGGCCCTGCGTGCAAGGCCGGGTGACCCTGCGTGCAAGGCTGCGTGACCCTGTGTGCAGGCCTCGTGACCCTGCGTGCAAGGCCTCGTGGCCCTGCGTGCAGGCCTTGTGACCCTGGCCTCCTGACCCTGCGCGCAGGCCTCCTGACCCTGCTTGTCTGGACGGGCTCTGCAGGGTACTCAGGTCGTGGGAGCTGAGACAGTGTGTCTGCCCGGGGTGAGCTGTGTTTCTCTCTCGGCACCCTTCCACCCAGGTGGGATTGAACCGTGGGGACTTCACAGTGAGGGCCACTTTTGCTTCACACACTTTACAGGGTGACCTGCGCGGGGCGGAGCCCGGGTTTGCAGGGAACTCGGGCCCGGTGCCCTCAGAGCCAGCAGGCAGAGGCGCCCCGGGAAGGCCCGGACGGCAGGTGGCAGCCCCCCAGAGTCCCTGGGAAGAGGACCTTTAGGGCTCCAGTCACCTCTCCCCGCCTGGCTCCGGGGGCGGGAGGCGGCCGGCTCCGCCGCGGTGGCCGGGGCTGCTGGGTGGCCCGGCCGGCGCGCCCCGGGCGCTCCGAGCGCCGGCTCCGCCCGGCCTGGGCCGCTGACCCGGGCCGGGCGGGCTCCCTTCCGGCCGGGCAGGGGGTCGGGGCGCCGGGCCGGGCGCCCCCTGCGCTCCGTCCGCCGGCGGGGCCTCTGCGGCCTCCCGCGCCGCCGGCCAGGCCTCCTCTTCCGCGGCGCGGCGCGGCGCATGGCGGCCGGCGCTCACCTCCTCGGTGACCCGGGGCTGCAGCTTCCCGCGGACGTGGCTCCAGGGCACGCGGCGCAGGTGGGGCAGCTGCCCGAGCAGCAGCAGCGGCCGGCTCTGCGGGTCCGCGTCCCCGGCGCTCGCCTGGAACTGCAGCCCCACGTTCGCCATCTTCCGCCGGCCGGCGCCCCCGCCAGGCCCGCGCGCCCGCCCCGGCTCCCTCCGGCCGGCGCCGCCCCGGCTCCCTCCGGCCCGGCCTCCGCCCCGCCTCCCCGGCCGGCTGGCCGCCGCCGCCGCCACCGCCGAGCAGGGCCTGCCCGGGCGCGAGGGGGCGCCGGCCAGGCCGGGGGCCCCAGGAAAGCACGGGGAGCGTGCAGGGCTGCCCGGCAGAGCAGGCCCCGAGGGTTCCGGCCCGGCCTCCAGGGGGCCCGGAGCCAGCAGAGCCCAGATGGGCCCGAGCTGGCCTCAAGGGGACCGGCCAGCCGAGCCCAGCCCCGAGTGCTCCCTGGCCAGTCCCCAGTGGAACCGACCAGCAGAGCCCAGCCCCAAGTGGTCCTGACCTGGTCTCCTGTGGGACCGGCCAGCAGAGCCCAGCCCCCATGGTTCTGACCCAGCCACAAGTAGGCCGGGCCTGATCCAGCAGAGCCTAACCCTGAGTGCTCCCCACCCAGCCTCCAGTGGGACTGGTCCAGCAGAGCCCAGTCCCAAGTGGTCACGACCCAGTCTCCTGTGGGACCGGCCAGCAGAGCCCAGCCCTGAGTGGTGCCAACCGAGCCTTGAGCAGACCCATCCTGACTGACCCAGCAGCTGCAGGCAGTCCTAACCCAGCATCTAGTACACCTTGGTCTAGACAGACCCCAGCCCTGAGCAGACCCCAACCCCATGTACTGCCTGCCCAGCCTCCAGGAGGCCTGGCCTAGAATAGATTCAGCTCTGTATAGGCCTAGTCTAGCACACTCCAACCCCACAAATCTCAACCCAGAATGGTCCCTGCCCAGCTGTATGTAGACCCCACATCAAACAGGAACCCCACCCCGCCCCGCCCAAGCAGGTCACCAGAGAACCCAGAGCTGCCCTGGCCTTGGCAGGTCCTGAACAGACTCAGCCCACCTCTGTGCAGCCAGGAACAGCTCCTGGCCTGGCCAAACCCCTGCCCCACCCCAAGCAAGCCCCACCTGCAAGGCTCTCATCACACCACACTCCAGCTCCCTCTCTTCAGCTAGGATCAGGATCTGGCTGGTGATCCTTGGATTGGTGCAGGCTCCTGAATTCCATGGAGAGCCCTGGGAGCTCATCCTACTTGCCTGGCAGGGGGAACAAACTATCAACAGTCACTTCCTCCTCACTGAGTCGAGTCCCCACTATCTGCCAGGTGCTGGCCTGGATTTGAGAGTCCCAACGGGAACGTGAGCATCTCTTCAGGCCCCTGGGTCTGGGCTGGCCAATTGCAGATCCAGGCATGGCTTTGTCTAGGAAGGACCCTTCCCCAGCCCACCCCTTTGCAAGACGGGTCACCTGGTCAGTGACTTATCCCCACCCCACTTAAGGAGAGGACAGATCTGTGGGGTAGTTGACAGGACATTACCTTAGTCACCTGTCACCTCTCCGAGGCCCTCCAGCGGAGGGCTCAGTCAGCAAAGGGAATCCTTCTAGAGGGGGAGAGTTTTGAGCTGTGCCCTGAGGGGTAGACTAGGTCCACAGGACAAGAGGACAGAGCGTGGCACTCAAGGGAGGAGAAATTCTGGCAGGAAGCACGCAAGCAGATCACAGGTAGTCCCAGACTTAGGACGCCTTTGAGTTATGGGGAAGAACCTTCCTTTTTTTTCTTTTCTGCACAGGTTATCATTAGCAATGTATACTGGATACAATGTTACAGACTCCTTTGCTACAGTGTTGCCATTCTAGGGAGGACCGGTAGAAAGGAGCACCCCTTGGCTGGTTGTGGTGGGTGGTGGGGGTACCTCGCAGATCTTGGGGATCCTGGCAGGGTGCTGGGGACATGTGGTGGACAGTGGTGGGGTCACGGGTGAGGGCAGAGGACCAACCAGCAGGTGACAAGAGTGCTGTCGGTAAGGGCAGGGCAGGTGGCGTACAGCTTCTGCTGAGTCTCCGACCCAAGGTTTCTGAGATGGATAACCCAGTTTAAGTTAACTGGGAGTGATCTAGAGGTAATCTTCTGTTACCTCATGCCACCCACATCCTGATTGGACAAGGGCTGCCGGTCAGCACCCCTCTGGCTGGTCCCCTGGCCACTCCCCCAAGTCTCCTCTCCGTTAGGACGGAGCCCTGGGGACACAGCGGCTAACAGCTGAGCTGCTAATCAAAAGGCCAGCAGTCAGAACCCGCTGGCCGTTCCTTGGAAACCCCGTGGGGCAGTTCTGCTCTGTCCTGTAGGGTCGCTATGAGCCAGAATTGACTGGACAGGAACGGGCTTGGTGTTCCTTTTCTTCATTATGAACCTTAAAAAAACAGCAGCACCCGCTCCTTGGCCCGGCATTCATGGCCTCTGCCCACTTCCTGTGTGTCTCCCTGCTTCCGGCCGCACAGCTCCTGCCCTGTCTGCCCCTCAGTGTCACATCGTGGTCACCAGCCCAGAGCAGACCTGTAAAACCTGGTGCTAGTCTAGAGCTGTGGCCCCTGAGGGAAGATCTTACTGTCCCCTTTTGTCCCCAGTGCCTGGCACAGAGCACACAGCAACTGTGCCCCCGAGGTATAGCCTAGGTCCACAGGCCAAGACGACACGGGATGGCACCCACATGGGGAGAAATTCCAGCAGGAAGCATGCAGGCGGATTACAGGTAGTCCCAGATTTAGTTTACAAAGTCAGGTTAGGAGGAAGAACCCCAGTTCAGGCTGTGGTTTTCTGTGGACACCTGTTACCATAAGTAACATAAATTGTATACAATGTTGCAGAGTATTTTTCTACAATGTTACCATTCTGAGATACTCATTCACAGATGTTCATATGCAGCATTTCCAAATCCCAAAGACAAGGATTGGCTTTCTAAAGATACTGATAATAAAAGGGCTATAATAATGAAAACTTGGGGAAAAAAAAGGAAGTCTTTGGCTTACATCGGAACAGCACAGACTCAGACTCATTGCTGTCCAGGGGATTCTAGCTCTTGGTGACTCCTGGGTCACAGAGCAGAACTGCCCCATAGGGTCTTCTGGGCTGAAATCTTTATGCACACATGCCCAGACCTTGCTTCCACGGCCTCCCTGGGTGGGTCGAACTGGCAGCCTTTCAGCTAGTAGCTGAGATGACACCATCTGCACCACCCAGGAAACGAGTGTCTATCCCAGACAACCAATGTATGGAGTCCCTTCTCAGCCACCTCGGCCCCACAAGCCACAGAGCGGAATCTGGGGGGTTTCCTTGGCCGTAGCCTTCATGGAAGCAGATGACAAAGACTTTTTTCCTGTGGAATAGGCTGGAATTGAACTGCTAACCATACAGTTAGTAGCTGAGACCAAACTGAGTCACCTGAGGACCTTGAGTATGTCTAGGGCACCGAAATCAGGGTAGTTAGAACAGAGGGTTCTTGAACAGGGAAAGAGTAGGTGATAGTGGTGGGCTGGGGGTCTGACTGACTCCCACAGTACCTGAGAAGTGAGGAGGGGCCCAGCAAACAGGGTGGAAGGCGGTCAGTGCAGAGGTGTTCTGGAGATCCTTCTGAACTGTATCTCAAAGCAGAAAGCCCCAACAAAGGGCGAGCGGGGTGGTTGGCTTCAAGCAACATTTATTGAGGACTTAATGTGCACAGACAAGAGAAGACATTCAGTGCTTCTTAGAAGCTGATATTGGTGATTTTGGTTTTAAGCCACCCTGAATTAAGAAATCCAAACTAAACAGAATGCTAAGGAACTCTTCCACTCCAGATGCCTGCCAATTTCCTCAAGATGAAGCTTGGGGCAGTTACAAATATATTCCAGGAAAGTACTTTCCCTCGTCGCCACAGACTTTACATAAATAAGACAGGCAGTACTTTGTTTAGGTAAGTTTTCACAAAGGTGTTCATCCACAGCTCAGTATATACTTCACTGTCAATGAAAAATTCACCTCTATTTAATTTTCTTTGAAAAAGTAAGAATTTAAGACAACTTACCAGATACGTACTGCAACCCAAGAAGTGAGCTAGGGTTCTGATGCCTGAGGCTCATCTTAGACTCAACTGGCTGAGCAGGCTTCACTTAGGAGCTGAAGATCAGAGACTTCTGGAAAAAAAGCAGAATACAGTTCCCAGGACTTATTAGGAAGTTTTGGGGTACAGCTGAAATTCTAAGACACTGTTCTGAGGGCCTGTCATACACTGTGGCTCTCGGTGTCTCGGAGAGTGTGCGTTTATATGCTAATCTCTTGCCAGAGTTCACCTGGGAAAACTCTCCTATGCCCTTGCGACTCTGCGAGGTGCCCAGAGTCCATTATCTCTGACAGAGAAAGACACGCTGCTTTGCAGGGAGCACTTCCTTCCTGCTTTCTGGTGTTTTCATTAATCCATACAATAAGTATTTATTGCATACCATTTCTGAATAGCCTCTGGCATGGTCAAGCTTCCAGGGTACAAATGGCATGTATGTGAGTGTGTGTGTTGGTGGAGGGGAGACTTGGATTTAAGGGTACAATGCTGTCTCTGTGTGGGCGTGACTCTGAGGGCACGGAGATTAGGATTTAGGGGTACAGTAGTGTGTGTACATGTGTGTGAGTGCAGGGAAGTCAGGCTTCTGGGACACAAGGGTGTCTGTGTGCATGGGGAGGTTAGGATTTAGGGGTACAATGCTGTGCATGTATAGGTCAGGATTTGGGGGTATAATGGTGAGTGTATACACACACCTTAAGGGGCAAGGGGGCAGAGACAGCAGTAAAATCCAACCCATGGGAGACTGGATGCACCACTGAAGTTGGGTTTTGAGGGATGAGTAGAAGCTGGCTGAGCAGTCTGGTCCCTGACAGGAGGGCACACGGTACCAAAGAGCATGGCTGTCTCTGGCACATACTGCGCCATGGAGTGTGGGCTTGCCCTGGTGGGCCACTGAGGGTCAATGGAAGGCCCTCCCAAGGACTGAGGTGATAGGAAACCCTGGGGGGCCCTTTCCTGGGGGGTCACGAAGGCAGCACTGCATCACAGTCCAGGGGAAACAGAGCCCATGTGTAGACCCCATCAGAGCAGCTGGCCTCGGAGTGAGTGCCCTCCCGTGCAGACAGGGACACAGACAGGGCCTTCCAGGACACTGCCCCACATCTTCCTCCCTGGGTCGTGAGCCCTCGCTGTCCGGGAGGGCCGTGTCACGCTCTGTCAACGCCGCACCAGATCGGCTGCCTGGAAGATCCACACGCAGGTCCCCTGAAGGGGCACAAAAGAAGTGATTGGCACTGATGCCGCATCTCTCTCAAAATGGTCACGTGGAGAATTCATGAAGCTGTGTGCTGTGGGTACTAGAGCCAATACGTGGACTGGTCCCTTCCCTCGGGCTCAGTGAACACAGGTCTGGGCGTTCATACTCTGTCCTTTTAAAGGAGGCAGAAAAGTCTTTGCTGTCAAGTCAATCCCCACTCCTAGTGACCCACATGGTGGAGCACAGCTGCCCCGGAGACTCCCAAGGTTGTCATTTCAAGGAAGCAGGCGGCCACGTCTGTCTCCCATGGCTCGGTGTGTGGATTCAGACCACTGCCGTTTTGGTCAGCAGCTGAGCCAGGATTTCTTAAGTGGCAGACCCTTAGCCTTCCTCACTTGTGTGTGTATTGCAAAGGCCTAAGGACGTAATCCCAGGCAGCCACAGTTCTACATGGTAACACCCACATAAACTGACCACGGAGACAACGGTGCCGCCCACTATGTGGTCTAAGGAGCCCTGGTGTCACAACCGCCACGAGCTTGGCTGCTGGTGACAGGCAGGTGGTTGACAGGAGGAAACACCCATCGGGCCCTGTGATGCTCACCCCCTAGAAAACTCGGGTGGGGGCAAGTTCTCTTCTGTCACGTTGCTAGGAGTCAGAATCCACTCAGCAGGTGACACTATGCTGTCCACATCGAGATTTCTGACATCGTTAGGGGCCATCAGATCGGCTTCCACTCACGGCCACACTGCGTCCTGCAGAAGGAAGCGCCGCCCGGCCTGGCGCTGTGCTCGCAGTGCTTGCTGCCGCCGCCGTGTCAGTCCAGGAAGCTCCCATGTTGCTGCTGTTGCTGCTGGGTGCTGTCGAGCCCGTTCTGACTCCTGGCGGCCCTCTGCGCAGCAGAACGAAACCCTGCCCATTCCTGTGCCATGCCCACAATTGTTTCTGTGCTCAAGCCCACTGTCACAGCCAGTGTCTCAACCCATCTCGTTGAGGGTCTTCCTCTTTTTTGCCGACCCTACCAAGCGTAATGTCCTCCTCCAGGGACTGATCCCTCCTGACCACATGTCCAAAGCATATAAGATACAGTCTAGCCATCTTGGCTTCCAAGGAACACTCTGGTTGGACTTCTTCCAGAATGGGTCTGTTTATTTTTGGGCAGTCTGTGGTACACTCAACATTCTTCTCCAACACCACAATGCAAAGGCATCAATTCTTCGTCTTCCTTGTTCACTGACCAGCTCCGGCGTGCCTACGATGCAACTGAAAATACCATGGCTTGGGTCAGGCACCCCTTAGCCCTCAAGGTGACATCCTTACTTCTCAGTACTTTAAAAGAGGTCTTTTGCAGCAGATTTTCCCAGTGCGGCGTGTCTTTAATTGCCTGACTCCGCTTCCATGGGCACTGATTGGGAAACCAGGTAAAATGAAACCCTTGACAGCCTCAGTCTTCGCTCCATTTATCATGACGCTGCTTGCTGGGCTAGTTGTGAGGACTTGGAACCATTTTCTTGATGTTGAGATTTGTCTTTGCTCTTCATCAGTGTTTCAAATCCTTGTCCCTTTCAGCAAGCAAGGTCATGTCGTCTGTACAGAGCACACTGTTAGTGAGTCGTTCTGCAATCCTGATGCCTCATTCTTCTTCTTCCTGCAATCCAGCTTCTCAGAGTATTTGCTTGGCATACTGATTGCAAAGGTATGGTAAAAGAGTATTACCCTGGTGCACCCCTTTCCTGACGTTAAACCACGCAGTGTCCCCTTGTTCTGTTTGCATGACTGCCTTTAATCCCTGTACAGCCTCCTCATGAGCACAGTTCAGTGTTCTGGAATTCCCATTCTCCACAATGTTGTCCATAATTTGTTAGGGCCCACACAGTTGAATGCCTTTTGCACAGTCAGTGGAACACAGGTAAACATCTTGCTGGCATTCTCTGCTGTCAGCCAAGATCTGTCTAACATCAGCAGTGAGATCCCCGGTTCCATGAACAGTTCCTGTCAGTACACTGCTGCGGTCATGATCTTTTGAAGGATCTTTAGCAAAATTTTACGCCTATGTGACATTAATGATACTGTTGGATAATTTCCACATTCAGTTGACTCACCTTTCTTGGGAATAGAGATAAATATGGATCTCCTCCAGTGGGTTGGCCAGGTAGCTGTCTTCTAAAATTCTTGGCACAGACGAGTGAGCGCTTCCAGGGCTGCATCCATCTGTTGAAACATCTTGATGGATACCCCGTCAGTTCCAGGAGCCTTGTTTTTTGCCGATGCCTTCGATGCAGCTTCAACTTCTTCCTTCAGGACCCCGGGTTCCTGATCATACACTGCCTCTTCAAATAGCTGAACATCGACCAGTTCTTTCTGGTATGAAGACTCCGTGTATTCCTTCTGTCTTCTTTTGATGCTCCCGGAGTCATTTAATATTTTCCCTATAAAATCCTTCATGATTGCCATTCAAGTCTTGAATTTTTCCTTCAGTTCTTTCAGCTTGAGAAGTGCAGAGTGTGTTCTGCCCTTCTGGTTTTCTGTCTCCACCTCTCTGCACCTGTCACTATAATACTTTGTCGTCTCAGGTCACTGTTTGAAATTGTCCGTTCCCTTACTTCCTCATTTCTTCCTGTGGTGTTAGCATAGCTGTCCCCCCAATGTCCTTTGTGCCCTTTTCTTTTGGAATCCTGGATCCAAACAAGGCTCAGGCTCTGCACTTGTTGTCAAGCCCCCTCGGGCCCACCTGGAGCCGCCCCTGGCTCTGTCCTCCCTGGCACAGGCAGGTCTCACAGAAGGCCCCAATTTCTAGGCTCCTCTGCTTGTCCTTCTCCTGACCAGACTCAGGTGAAAGAAGGTTTTGCTTTTTGTGCCTGCTCAGGGAGCAACACAAGCCAGTGGCCCCTAGTGTCACGGATTCAATGGTGTCCTCCCCGTCCAAGTGTGTGTCGCCGTTTGGCCGTGATTCCTGGTACTGGGTGGTGCTCCTGCTGCTGTAAGTCCTGCCTCTGGGATGCTCGCGGGGGCAGATGGGCAGGACTTTGTAAGACTGTGCTGGGCCTTGAGGCAGCCTCCTGGGTTATAAAGGACGGGGAAGCAAGCAGAGAGTTGGGGAGCTCATCCCTACCACCAAGAAAACAATGCTGGCTGCAGGGTGCATACTTTGGGCCCAGGGCCCTTACACCTCAGAAGCTCCCCGTCTACAGGAAGGTTGACAAAGACCTTCCTCCAGAGCCAGCGGAGACTTTCCCCTGGAGCTGACAACCTGCATTTGGACTGGCAGCCAACTAGACTGTGACAGGATGAAACTTCCATTTGTCAAAGCCATCTACCTGTGGCATTTCTGTTACAGCAGCTCCAGGGGACTGAGACACCTTGTATCTGCAATGTTTGGTGCCTTGGTTTAAGTAGGGGGTATCAGATCTCTCTGTGGTAAAGGTATATTCCTATATGGTAAAGGTATATTCTTTTATAATTAACAAAATTATAGCCCATTTCCTCTTTGTCATCTGTGGACCCCTTGAGAGTGCCAGAACATTCTGGGTCCCACCGTTCCCATAGTGGCTTCAGTGCCCAGTGGGGCGCCCCATCTGACTCAACTCTTGGTTCCAACGTAGTGACTTACTAGGTCCGTCTTTCCCTCCACAGTTACCGTCTGGGATTCTTCCATCAAGAAGAGTGCCCTGCTCCTGCTCCACAGGGCTGACGACATCATATGGGGGGTCCAGGGCCACGTGAACATGTGATGCCCATTTTGCAGATGAGGATTTCAACACAGCAGCAGTCGAACCCTTATCCAAGCACAGGTCCTCCTGAGTCTGGGGCCCCCGGATGACTGCCAGGTGGCTGGCTGTGAAGCTGGCCTGTCCTCAGTTATCACCGATGTACAGACAGACGGATGTGGGCACGCATGGCCCTTCACTATCACCACTCCAAGGGACTGCAGCTGGCTGGTGGAGGTCCCATCAGATGGCTCCCGATTGCTTCTGACACACTCCTGTAGTTTCTGGAGCAAGATAACCCCGGCCCACCTGGACCACCTGGCCCCTTCATGGCTCCCAATCTGGAGTCGGACATTGTTCCATCCTGTTCCTTTTGAGGGGGGGTGGTTGGTGGCTTAGAAACCGTGGTGTGCAGGTGGGGTGAGCAAGTTGCTCCCTGGGTGCTGTTGCTTCTGCGTCCTTTAATCCGACGGACAGAGGATTGTATTCATTCCTTTTTTATAAGTTCATGCTGGCTCCCAACAACCGTCCCCCAGCAGCCTAGGTGACAACCCAAATGTGGCCCTTTGGAGGTCAGGTCCCACATTTGGAGTCCGCCTCAGCTCTTCTGTGTTTCTCTCTGCTTCTCCCACAGTGACAGCTTGGGGTCCTGGTCACCCTGGTGCATACACACTTGTTCTTTCCTCCCCAAAGCAAGCCCGCCACTGTCGAGTCGATTTCAACTCAAGCAACCCTGTGGGGTGGAGCAGAAGCACCCTCAGGGTCACAAGGCTGCGTCGTCTCCACGGTGGGTCTTGATTCTCAGGCAGAGCAGGCGGGTGGAGACCGCCCGAGTTTTGGCTCACAGCTGAGCGCTTAGCCACTGTGCAACCAGGGCTCCTCCCCCTGTAACAGGCCCGCTACCCCAAGTTCAAGACTTCTGGATTCTTTCTTCTAGAATAGACACCACCATCTGTGAAACAGTCCCCGATCCGTGTGCATGGCTGACTGATTTGATGGACATCTGTTGGTCCTCAGTGTTTGCGTTGCCTCTTTTCATGGCTTCCCATTGTAGTTTTTGCACATGTAAAACATTTACATGATTCTAAAGTCAAGCTCTGTAGAAAGGCGCACTCAAAGACATCTGGGGTCCATCCCTGCCCCCCCAACTCTTCACTCGCCCTGTGGGTGACTTATTTTTTTTCCTTTCAGTCTTTGGTTTACATTTCTTGTTTCTGTTTTGAAAAAAAGAGAAGCCACCTATTCATGAATATGACACCAAGTGGCATCCTGCGTGCCACCTTCTGTGCTTGGCTTTCAAAGAGCATTTTGTCATTCCATCCGTAGTGCCATGGATGTGTTAATAAGAGCATCCCAGCAGTCATTTATGAACAACCACGTGTTCCCCCTAATGCCAGGTTTTAGGGCTTCCCAGGAGGATGACAGGCTGAACGAAGCTGCCTTGGGGTCCCCCAGTACTCCGGCAGCCTCAGTGATTCTCTGCGGAAGGGCCACTCTGTGAGTAATGACCTGTCCTGTCTGGGAACTCAATTCCTATTCAGTTTTGCACACCAGCAAAATGATTTCTGTAGCTGCAACAGTTTTCAAGGGCACAGGGAAGTCCTGTCACCTGGGGTTGGGGAGGGCAGGTGCAGGAAGGAAAAGAGAAATTATTAACAGACCCAAGGATTCCACGGTCCCCTAAACAGACACAGCACATGAAATGCAGACGTATGGAAAAGCAAAATTAGGGTCAGCATTTATTTTTACCTGGAAACCTTTTCTTTAGAAAAACTTTCACTTGCTGGACGTTTTTAAATAGTATGTTTCTCTAGTGGATTTAAAAAGATTCCATCGTTAGAAGGCCAAGTGACATTTTTTCCAGAAACCCCTTGCATAAGGCAATGTGTCTACCTGGATTAGCAAAATCTGGTGATTTTTGCTTGTTTGTTTTAGTGACAAAATCAGAAATCTGTTCGTGAGAATTTCGGCAGTTGAGTGGCAGGAGGAAAAGGACGGGGGAAGAAAAAATAACCAGAAACTGTTAGTTTTGAGGTCAATGAGAAGAAAACACAGTTTTGTTTTGTTTTTTTCTCACCACATTGGGAAGGTTCCGTTTCAGGCTGGTCCACAGTCAATGATGGAAACTACTGAGACGCAGCCACCGACCTCACCCGCTTCCGCTGCAGGGGACATAGAGGGCTTGAGATCTGGTCGCCTATCCCCTCCTTCCCAATGACCTAGAGAACTTGAGAGCCATTGTGAGTCAAAGAGAGTCAAAAGCATACCAGCCAGGTTCATGGGTCAGCCAGGTTCATGGGTCTTCCTGGCACCTTCCCCATGCAGCAATGCTCAAACATCACCTACGAGAGCCACAGAATGAGTCTGAAGTCTTTTCTTAGGGACTAGGAACACATGTCGAACACTCTAAACCATCATCTTTCAGTCACGATCTGCTGTCACAACACACATCTGGCAGCGCGTAGAAGGGACTTATGTTTATACCAAGGGGCCCCTTGTTTTGGGGGCTTAATTTTTTATGTTGGGGAAGGTGTACAGGGAGTCCCTTCATTTTTTTTTAATTCTTAATGACAGGTTACCTCCCCCGCCCGGTCCTCCTGGGGCATAGTGTGCAGGTCACTTAGCCTGTTGGGACATCACTTGCCCACGGCTAA
Organism: Heterohyrax brucei; assembly: GCA_028571685.1. Taxonomy (NCBI): domain Eukaryota; kingdom Metazoa; phylum Chordata; class Mammalia; order Hyracoidea; family Procaviidae; genus Heterohyrax; species Heterohyrax brucei. Next base: position 87,133,860 of record CM053156.1, on the reverse strand, counting down.
CCCCAGACATCTGAGGAGGGTGATGGGCATGGCGGCCAATGTGGGTGCTTACCAACTGTCAGGGATTGAACTGTGGCCCCCCAAATGTAAGTGGGAGCCCTAACCCCCTACCCTTGGGTAAGGTTTTCAGTTCGGTCAACAGTGCCAGCCTGGCAACAGGGCACGTCCTACACTGGATCACTTCTGAGTTATAAGAAGCAGGTGAGGCACAGACGACAGCAAATGGGGACAACAGAGGCCACATGAGGATCCCCAGGGAACAGAGCAACACCAGGACTACAGAAGCTGAGAGAGCCAAGAAGGGGCTCCGTCATAGATTGATTTGTGTCCCCCCCCAAAATGTGTATAGTAATTTTCCTGGGCCAGGATTCCCTGTATTCTGTGATTGCCCTGCATTCTGTGATTTTCCTGTGCTGTATGTTAAAGAGCAGTAGGATGCAACTGTAAATCCCTTCCTGAGGTCCCTTCCCTGCCCCACTACAGAGGGAGTCTCCCCGGAGGGCAGCTTGCACCACCCTTGATCCTTTCATCCTACAAGAGATAAAAAGAAAGGGAAGCAAGCAGAGAGCTGGGGAACTTTACACCATCAAGAAACCAGCACTGGAAGAAGAGCATATCCTTCAGACCTGAGGTTCCCGCGTAAGATGCTCCGTGACCAAAGACTGATGCAACACAAGGACCTTCCTCCAGAGCCAACAGGGGGAAAGCCGTCCCCTGCAGCAGACACCCTGAATGTGGACTTGCAGACTGCCGGACTGTGTAAGAATAAACATTTCTCTTTTTAAAGCCATCTGCTCTGTGGTATTTTGGTTAGAGCAGCACCAGATCGGTAAAATAGGCCGCTAAAAATATCTAGCTCAACTGGCACAACGTAGTTTGTAAAGAAAGTGTTCTGCATTCAACTTGAGTGAGTAGCATTGGGGGTCTCAGAAGTCTGTGTGCAGCCATTTAGGGTACTCTACTGGTCTCCTCTCTTCGGGAGAAAGGAAGAATGAAGAAAACTAGAATCAAGGGAGATTAGTCCCAAGGACTCATGGGCTACACCTAAAGTGGCCTCTCCCAGATTGTGACCCTAATAACACCTTGCAATATGTTTTTTCCTTTTCAAAACAAGTAATTGAGAGCTCGACACAAGCAATGTCATAATGATACTCTAAATAATCTGGAAGTGTTTTCTATGTTACCAGCTCCTGACCTCTTTCCAAAGGGGTGCAGAGCCCCCTCAGCTCCCATGGCCTTGGTCTCTCTCCTCCTCTTTGCTCTCTTGAGAAATGGATGTCAGCCTGAGAGACAACGGCTGGGAAGGCTGCCTGAGATTTTTTGTATCTACAACTTTCTCTCTTGCTCCTTATCTCAGTCAGAGTAGACTTGGCAGGCCAGTTCTACCAGTCCAGGAATTCTTATCTAAGTTGTGTCTTTGCCTGTTACAAATAGGCAAATTAGAGTCCAGATATCTGACATATACACATGTAGTTTAATAAAGAGTTTCTTATGGTTATTTTGTGATATATACAATTATCTGTGGGTTGTGTCCTTAAAAACATGAAATGATTCTTGCCAAAATGACATCTAAACTCTGATGTAAAAATGGTCTCCTGAGACTCCACGGAGAACAGCCTGGGCTGCTGTTGTGTCTCCAGTGGTATCAGACCTCCTAATAACCCATCCTTCCCTTTCTGACTGGCAGTGTGTTTCATTAGCTCAGCTGCTCCAGGGCACGGACCCCAATCAGGTGACAAGACTGAGTCCAGCACCACTGGATGGTGCCCGGCTGTCTCCACTGACTGCTCTGACAAGGATCGTGACACAAAGTACCTGACAGAGCTGGAGAAAAGTGTAGAGCCCAACTCTAACTCAAAAAGAAGGACTGGACTTGCTGGCCTGACAGACACTGGAGAGACCCTGAGAGTGTGGTCCCTGGACATCCTTTCAGCTCTGTCATGAGGTCACTCCTGAGGTTCACCTTGCAGCCAAAGTCCGGAGAGGCCCATAAAACAAAATGAGACTAAGGGGCACACCAGTCCAGGGGCAGGACGGGACAGGAAAGCTGAGAATGGGGAACCCAAGGCTGAGAAGGGAGTGCTGACACGTTGGGGGAGTGTTAACTAGTAGTTATAAAATAAAAGGTGTACTATTTAATGAGAAACCAGTTTGTTCCATCAACCTTCATCTAAAGTACAATTAAAAAAGAAAAACTATGTTCATGGAGGCTTAAAAAAAACAAGTTCTCCTAAAGCCAGCGGCTTCCCCGCGGGCAGGACCTCGCTTCAGACCTCTGGCCTCTCCAACTGTGAGAAAGACACTTCTGTCCTTGCCGCCCTCCTACTTGTGTATTCACAGCAGCAGCCCTGGGAGGCCGAGATGCCAAGTTAGGGTTCAGGAGCTGCAGTGACTTGGGGGACTCCTCTGTACACAACCCCAAGATGCCTGCCTCCCTGGGTGCTGGTGTGCACATGGTGCTTCTGTGTAAATTTAATTATTAGCATGAACTGAAGGCACTGTCATTGTTTAACTCATCCGACCTTTTAAATGGATAACCAACCTTGAGGCTTAATTGGATTTTAAAAAAATCAATCACTCGCCATGGCCTGGTGTGGAAACGGAGGGCCGCACTGGGCGGGGCCGACAGAAAACCAGTTTTGCTCGGGAAAATTTATTCTTTACCACTTCCCAGCGACAGTTTCTCTCTCGGCAAGTGCTTTCTGTGCTCAGGCCTCTGATAAACAACCACAGGTGCACACGGGCGTACGTGTCACGTCACCAACAAAATCACTCTCCTCGGTCGGGCTGCAGTCTGGTCCATCAGTGACAACCTCTGCACGCCAATCACACGCCCATCAGAACAGAGGGTAAAGACACTCTGCTGTCTGCAAGTCTCTCTGAGCCTCAGTCGGGTCTAATCTTCGTCATAAGAAAAAAAATCCTTGAGGAAGCTTTTTACCAAATCCCATCTTGACCATTCAATCTTTCTTGAAGAAGGTCATTTAATTTTATGGGAAGAAATGAACAATTAAAAGGGCTTACGTAGAGAGCGCACTGGCCTGGAGATGAGAAAACAGAAGATTCTCCTTTCAGCCCCGCATTTCTGCCTGTAGAACAACCTCCACCAGCCCTCTCATGGTTCTCAGTTTCCACATCTGGAAAAGGGGGAGACCAGAGGGGGCAACTGCTTCCTGCCCCTGACCTCTGAGAAACGAGGGGCCCAGAGACACAAACAAGAGCCCCTCACCTCCATTTCAGCATTAATGAAAAGAGTCCTGATTAGCTGACGGAGGAATTGAGATGATTTGTTAAAGGCAGTCACCAACAACTGACAGGCAGGAAGTGGTGGGTGCAGCAGGCTCTTCTGAACAAGCCCAATTTACATGCACACCGTGCAGAACGGAGTCTTTCTGGAATGGTCTGTCTTAGACAGACCACGGGGGTACGGCAAAGAGCTTTCCAGATGGCTCGGGGAGCTAAGCTGGACAACTGGACAAATGGTTACTTCCTTGGTCTCGACTGACCTCATCATCGCGCAGAGGTCTCCACCATGTGCCTTTCTGGAAAGTCCATTTGTATCGTGAGAGAAGCCAGACACAGATGGGTAGATGACACCCCTGAAGGCAGGGGCAGCTGGGGACCCTCGAAGCCAATTCCTGGACCTGAAGCCCTTTGGCACTATGTCCACCTCTTGGTCAACACAACTCCCTCATCCCCCACTTTGAAGGATTTTTTTTCTCAATTTCAAAACAAATCAGGCAACAAGCTCAGAGGGATAGCTAGGTGGTCAACACAACTTCTGAGACAGTATTCCAGGGCGTCATTGCCGTGGCGTCCCTCTTCCAGGACGCAGCCGCCGTCAGGTGAGCCAGTCTGCGTTTGTAACCCCAAGAAGCAACGGCAACCCGTGGCAGGTAGTGCCACCGTGCCCCCCTGCACCCAGCTGACGAGCACTTCTTTCGGAAGGCATGTGACCCAGCTCCCCCGTGGCGCCTGCCTGCTCACACTGGAATACAGGGACTCCACCGCTGGTAGTTAAGTGCTGTGGCCGCGAGGCGGAAGGCCAGCGGTTCAAACTCCCAGGCGTTCCTCAGAAACTCGACGAGGCAGCTCCACTCTGACCTACAGGGTCGCTGTGAGTTGAAATCGACTCAGCGGCAGTGGGTTTTAACGGATTCTGATGCCCAAGAGCAAGGCAGCCACAGAAAGCACGTTCTCCCGTCAGACCGAGGTCCCAGCTACGCGGTGTCTCCGTCATCGAGTGTGGCTCAACAGAAACCCAACTGGCTGCCCTTAACAAAGAGAATGGATTCTCCCAGTCAAACAGGCCCCAGGCCCCATTTCAGGGTGTCAGCTCCAGGGGAAGGCTGCTCTGTCCCCGTCAGCTCTGGAGGAAGGTCTAGAGGAAGGTCTCGGTCATCAGACCTCCGCGTGCCAGCACAAGGACCCGGGGGGTCTCAAGGACATGCACTTCTCCTGGTTCTTCTCCTTTACGGCAGATGTCCTTGTCTCTCTGCTCACTCTTCTCTTTCACTTGTCAGAAAAGGCGGGTTGGAGAACACCCCACACTAATCCTGTCTCACTAACAAAGACAATCCACTCCCAAATGGGATGACCATACATTTGGGAGGATACAACACAACCCCTAACACCCCTGTTTGGGACACACAAGTGCTCACACACACACCCCTCCCCACAAGCCTGCATGCCCACACGCGGGCAGCTGCCTTCCCAGAAAAAGCCCTATCAGAACCATTGTTCAGAACCTTCTAGAGGCCTATAGCAAACGTCTACCCCTGAGAGTGGATCAAACCTGATCTTCGGACACTGTCACCAGGCAACGTAACAGGTGACATTTCTAATCAAAGCACAAGGCCAGCAAGAGCCTGAGAGCAGAGCTGGCAGCCACTGGAGTCTCTCAAGGCAGAGAACTTCTGAGCAGCACCAGCATCTGGGACCGAGCTGGCCCCGGCGACCACGTGCAGAACAGCTCTTTGAGTGCACTCTGGGGTGCATTTTTAAGAGCAGACCCACTGTCTCTCGGCCTGCTGCCCACCACATGCACGCTAACAACAGAGGACCCGCCCCCAGCCCAGAGGACCACAGGACACAGACACTCTCCACATGCGTCTAACCAACATTTTCATAAGAAAAATAATTATCTGCCCCCAGGGCAGTTTCCCTTTTTGTATATGGGAGAGCAAGTTGATCAGTCGTTTTGAAAGGGTCCATTAAACAGACAGACTTACAGACACAGACAAGGGGTATCTGGCACAAACTGCCGCTGGCCTGCAGAACACACACGCACCGGGGAAAACAGAAGCCCCTCGTGAAAATTAATACCAGGACCACAATATGGTCTTTAATCTGCATGATTGCTTTATTGTACAAAAGTTTCCAGCAACAGTAAATTAGTTTTAGAAAAGGACAAAAATAAAAAACAAATCATCTTGGATAGAAGCGTTTCACTAATTGCTTGATTTAAGCATACAAGAAAAAGCCTTATCTGACCAATTAGGTTGGAAGGGTTTTATTTCCTTTAAGAAGCCATTAGCTAGGACAACACGCTTAAAGCACGTGTGTGGAAACAAATAAATAATGCTCTCTCAATTAGCAGAGAGAGCCGTCTATCTGCTACCAGTTCACACACACTGCTTCACGCAGCCAGCACCCCGACACACAAATTATCGCAAGAAGACAGCAGTTCTCGGCCCCTGCCCGCAAAGATCAGGGACACAGTGGACAGCCAAGGGTGGCCTTCCCATCTCTGTGGTCTGGGCTGGTCAGCCACCCTCACTGACACCAAGGGGCAGGCAATCAGCCCCACAGCCTGAGCCGTGGCTGAGAACCCGCCTCGGGTGGGATGAGAGAAGGGCCCTACAGTACCGGGACGTGATTATCCACCTCCTTTTATGACCCCAAGTGCAACTTGCAATCTTTCCCCTGGTACAGGCTCAGTAGGAAAATACAGTGTTTACAAAGTCCCAGCGAGTGGGGGCTGGGCTGGTCACCGCCCCTGACTTGCTTTAGGGTTGTGCACTGATGGGACCTCACTTGACACCACACCAGCTCAGTCAGAAGGGGCACGGTCCCCTTGACATCCCACATGACATCCCACATGACATCCTAAACATAATTTCTAATCAGATCCCTTTCATACCCAAATGGGGGGAAGGGGCAAACACAGAAACCTACCCTCAAAAGCCCATCCACTGAAAACAAAGAAATAACCGCTTTTCTTAGGGGATCAGGGGATCTGGAAACTACTTAGCAACAAGCCAATATTGCCACTTTTCCCATCTTTGAGGAGAATCCCTGAACTTGAATGACCTCACTTCCAAGAAGTGACTTCCTCCTTGGGACCGTTTCAGCCACTGAGTCAGACGTGCGCAGAGGCTGCGGGTTCAAGCCTGCCCAGGGGTGACCTGGGATCAAGATCTAGAGACCTGCTTCCCTGGCATCAGTCACTGAAAAGTCTACAATTCTACTGTCACGCACGGGGTGACACCGAGGCAGAGATGACTCAATGGCACCAGGTTTGCGTGGCTTCTGCAGAACACCCACAGCAGGTGTGGCCAGGGTTGCCAGCGGGGGGCGGGGTTCTACTCTCTAACCACTTTTCCTATTAGGTAACTGTTACGTGGGGAATAAAATGCTATCTCCTGAAATGCCACCTCCGGGTCATTCTGTGGGCAAACCAGTGACGAAACGCTCAAGAGGTGCCCGATGAGACACAGACACAGACACGGGCAGATGGCTGTCTGACGGGACACACACCACAGAGAGGGGATGTCTGAGTGGGAAACACAGCGTGGAGGCAGAAGGCTAGGACAGGGACCTGGGCACTAAGCCCATCATCTGTTTGGACAGCTTGAATATGATGACCTTCTGGATATGAATTAAGTTTCTGGAAACTACTTCAAGTCGATTCTGGAGGACACTTTATGTGACATGTCCATGTGACAGGGTGATGCTTTTCTTAAAACTTTACGAGGGAAAATCACAGAAAGCCATCCAAAGTCACACTAAGGCCTTCAAACTACACCACTCTCTTGAAAAACAAACCAACAGAAAAGCAAACCCACTCCCTGGAGCTGATTCCAAGTCAGAGGGACCCCACAGAACAGGACACAGCTCCCCCAGGGCTTCCCAGGCCGCCACTGCTACGGGAGCAGACCGCCAGACCCTTCTCCCCACCGCAGCCTCAGGACCACCTAGAACAGGAACGACCTTGGCTTCTGCCACTGTCACCACCCTGCACCTCCCCTGTCATCCGAGCACCATGGGGAGAAGTGGCAGGCATGGGGATCCGAACCCAGGCTCACAGCAGCAAGGGCTTTTCAAGTCAAGATCCTCTTGGTCCTGGGAAACTCGCGTATTTTCTGAGTGCTGGAGAGGTGATAAATCAAAGAGCTGGGGAAATATTTCACTCTGAAACAGAGTGACATCTGGTTAATCATTTGAGACCCACGAGTCTTTAAAGGGGTGACCCATTTAAAACGGCCTCTGTGTAAGTTCACAGCCCATTAAACGGAGTCCGGTTGGAGTGGGTCACAATGCAGTTAGTGTATAAATAATGGACCAGGCAAGGACTGCTAGGGGACAGCCGTAGGACACAGTGGCTGGGTCTGGTGACTTTTATGACACCGTCCCTGCTGATGTGAGGCCAGCTCAAGTCACCCCCGTTTACATTAAGGGGGTTTTCCTTAGCATCCCCTTTTGGTTTACAGTAGAAGAGTGCCGTGCAGAAACTTTACATGAGGAATACATGATTTAAAATTAATTTAAACTCACAAAGCTGCTTTAACTGGCCCATCTGAACGTGTTAATTAACATTGATGACGGTTCCTTGTTTCTCAGACTCTGTTACTCTGATCATTAACAGTGATGGAAAGGCTAAATTCAGTTAATGGGGAACGGATTATAAATTCTTAAAGGACATCTCAGCTTGTTTCCAACTGGAAAATATAGGAAGAAAAATGAAGAGGCATTTTTGCCTCAACTCATAATTTTTTGGTACCAAATTTTTGAAAAAACAGATGTTTAAAAAAAAAAACAACTTGTTTCTCAAAAATGATTTTCACACGGTGCTCAGACATGGCTGCTAAAAAACAGCCTGTGCACATACAACGTTTACCAGCTCCTGCATGGCCTGTAAACTCTGAGCTCATTTGCTCTTTAGAAACAAATACATACATGTACTTAAATACAACCAGCGGCCTCAGGACACACTCGCCCTCCCGCAGCCACGCCCAAGGTCCCCACAGGCTGACAGAGGAGGAAGGAGGAGAGCCTGCTGCCGTCCCTCGAGCACACGTGTGACACAGTCCACGGACACACTGCCTGCCCAGATGCTGGTCCTCAGGCTGGGGCCTCCGCCAGCAGCCACGGCGGCCACGGGCCTGGGCCACGCAGCTCACGGCGGGCAGTTGATCCACGCGTGTGGCCCCCACGAGCACACCGCCTAGCGAGACTTCACGCCGACGAGAATCACAATGAGGACAATGACGATGACAAATAAGATCAGGATGACAAGCATCTTGCGGTTCTTCTTTTGATACTGCTCTGCCTAGAGGGAGAGGAAACAGGGCAGTCACTCTTCCCAAAAGCCACACTCTGGTGTCCCGGGTTTTAAGGGTGAGGCTCCTGGTCCTAGATGCAAAACAATGGACAGCTCTGCTACAGACATGCCTGCCATTGAGACCAGGTGAGTGAAGCGGGCTCCCCCTGCCCTGGTAGGCCCAACACCCCGCCCACAAGTAACAGGGAGATCCAGAAGAGCTTGAGGAGACAGAGAGACACAGAAGGCACAGCTTCTGTTTCTGCTGAATCAGAAACAGAAAAAAGGGTGGCCAACCACAGCCTCACCAACACCGAGACCAAAAGAACTAGACGGTGCCCGGGGGTACCACCAACTATTCTGATCAGGGCCACAAAGGACAGATCCTGACGGAATGGGGGGAAAATACCACAGAGAACCTCAAACTTCTACAAGTAGACTTCCCTGGGCTAGCTGAGACTGGAGGACTCCCTAATACTATGGCCCTCAGATACCCTCTGGACTCTGAACTGAAACACAACCCTGGGCTCAGCCGGCTCTCGAAGGCCTCCTGCCATGACCCACACACCTCGTGGCTGCCAGTGTGGTTTCCTAGGTGAAGGAGCCCACCTGCCAGGACAGACAGTGGAGACGCTGGGAGAAAGTCGCCGGCCTCCGTCACCGACAGAGAAACTGACTTCCCAGGAAGGGTTAGGGCTAGGGCAGGCCAACAGTGATGACAAGGACGGAATGAGAGCGTGAGGCCAAGCACACTTAGTCTTCTGTTCAGGAACCACAACACTGGGAGAGCAATCCTTAGTGATGCGCTTGGAAGCTGCTCAGAATGAGTTATAAAGTACAGTATAAAACAGAACACTTAGCTCCCCCGCAGGGAAAGCCTTCTCCTCTGTTTGTGGTATATTACCCAACACGGTGCCCTCCTGTTATTCAAGAAACTTCCACACCAATGCACAACTCAGCAGCATGTCGCAATCTGAGCAGCACAGTGAGTGAGTGAAGTTACTTCCCACTCTCTGGACACACAGGGCTTGGCAACCCAACTCATCTCCACACTTAACGAGCCCTCTGCCAGCTCAGGGCGAGCTTCTCTCTGCCACTGTGACACGGAGCTGCACCTCACTCACAGCCCCACCCACATGTGGCATCAAGCACGCTGTGGGGACAGGAGGGGTTTCTGACCAGACTCCAGAGAGTCTGACTTTTTGTAAACCTGATTCTACTCCAAGATGGGGTCCTCTCTGCTGTAGGAAGCCACTGGATTTCAGGAAGTAAGACAGAGCAGTAAGTGTGTTGGTGAAAATCAGAAGAGTGCTCCCATGGGGCTGGAAATACCACGAGGTTTTACAGATACAAGGAGACTGACCATTTATTTCATTTGGGAAACGCCATGATACTCCTTTTAGACAATGCACACCCGAGCGGACCCGAAATCACCGGGCAGCTGTGCGCCTGGTTCCCATAACTGGTTACAGGATTTCCAGGGTGCTTTCTCCCTCTTTCTCAAAAAGACAGAAATACGCATTATGGAAACTACCCTTTCAGTAGCCACCTTATTAGTAAGGCACACGACAGCCAGCCCTCTGGCTTCAGCAGGTGTCTCTTTCCCCAGGTAGCACGCAGATATGCCGGGGTGACGACAAGGGAACATTGGATTTTTCATCCTCTCAGGTAGCCTCTCCCCCCGTGATTCATCAGAAATGTGTCACGACAAGAGACACCTGAGTCAGCGACAACAAGCAGACAGATTTTTCAACATGTATTTTAGCAAATGACCATTCAATTGATTTCGTAAAGTAAAACAAAACAGACTCAGGAAGGATGAAATCTTTTCTAGGAGGAAAAACACGCCACTCCCTTTAGGATCCACTGTTACCAAAGGGGCTCTCAGGGACCTCGGATCTCGGGGGGAAGAGCGCCAGCAACCTTGAAGGGCACTACCAGGAGCACCGCACACTGCGGGCTCCCACACACAGACTGCTGGTGACAGCCATGACACAGGCCCCATCGGTCCCTGACAGTGCCAGCACCGGGTGGCCGCCGCGTTACCTTGCGGAGCTGCCGGAAGCCGTCCTCGGTTTTGATGCAGGACTGCTCCACGCTGTAGTCGATTCGATCAAGGACTGTGCCCTGAGCAAGAAACGAGAGTCACAGACCGTCAACGAGAGGGGGGATCCGAGCTCCCAGTGTGAGACGTGCTGATGGCAGCCACGGCCGCCCAGGGGACCGTCTACGCCACCTTGCTGTGCGGCAAGGGTAGGCACACACAGAGTGCTGGGAGCCACCACCAAGCGGCATCAGACGCTGAGCGGCGAAGGGCGAGGTCAGCTGCAGTCAAGTCAAGCTTGCAAGCGATAAAGGAAGTTTTTCCTTTTTCGATTTAGCTGCTATCAAAAAAAAAAAAAGAAAAACCCTCACTGCTGTGGAGTCCAAAAACAACAAAACCAAACCCACTGCCATGGAGCTGATTCTGACTCACTGAAACCCTATCGGACAGAGTGGAACGGCCCTATAGAATTTCCAAGGAGCACCTTTTGATGAGCAGTCATCACACGTAACCACTACACCGCTGGGGTCTCCTAGCTACTACAGACTATGCCATATGCAGCCTTCGTGAGAGTTTAAACACATACAGTTCAGCAGAAACAGGCTGAGTGACAAAGGACAAACATTTGTACCATTTGCTACTTGCAGACTTGGATCTGAGCAAGCAGCGAAGGCTAGTTACACCAGCGCAGGACGTGAGCAGTCTCCAACCTGGCCACCATGTCTGTGAACGTGCAGACCAGGCTCCCAGGGACCACAGCAAAAGTGCTCAACTCCCATCTGCTGCCTAAAAACACGGAATTCTGCCCCAAGTAGGATTTTTTGGTTTTAATTGACATCCTGATCCCAGCAGGCAGGAGGGAGGAGACTCTGGGTCGTATGGGACAGCTGGACTCTTAGTGGAAATAGGCTACATCTGCTGAGATACCATTCTCCAGGAATGGCTGGGGCGATGGACACAGGTTCCATGTGACCCAACAGGCATGTGCAGGGGACCACTGGGATACTTAGTATAACCAGATCTCCCACCGTTCTGCAGCTGGCTGGGGCAGGGCAGGACCCACCCACATCCCTGCTGGCAAGATAATAAAATACCCTAATTAGATTCTAACAGCAAACAAACAACCTTTTTCTACTTGAAAAGTAGTGGTTCCAGTAGTCATTACACAATAATCTGTGAAAATTGGAAGATTTTATATATTTGCCGGAAACATGGCTGAGCTGGGCCAGAATCAACCAGGCCTCCTGAGTAGGGTGCCCAACTCAGTTCCCCTGGGGCCTGGGCAGAGAACACTGGGGCTTCCATTTACGTATTGTATCTGTTCACAACCACAGTGGTGCATGTGTGTAATGTGAACACACACAGGTACGCACATGTACACGCGCACACTGCACTTCTAAGCAAACAGCGCAGGCCCCCAAGGCCGGCCGGCTGTGCCCTCCCCCCGCAGGTGTCTCTGTACATCTGCTTCGCTCCCTTTTTCTGCAGCAACAGGTCAGATGAGAAAATGACCGAGCAGCACTCATGAAGACATCTCATGGGGAGCGCAGGGGGCAAACCGGGTAGCAGGCATGCGTTATTCGCATAATAGGGTGTTTACACGCGCATGCTGGACAGGATGCAGGGACAGAAGCCTGGAGAAGGACCTGATGTCACAGCAGGAAACCACAGCGACACAGCAAGGACACTCACATACCTGCTCCACAATCATTGCCCCTAAGTCCCTAAAAATCTCATTGAGGTCGGAGATGGACTGGACGATCTGGAGGATCTCCCGCTCCCGCTCCTCCACCATCAGCGTGTTCTGCTCCACCAGCACCAGCTGCTCGTCTGTGAAACCCTAGCAGAGCCAGAGGACCACAGAGCCAAGGTCAGAGCCCTCTGTGCCCCCTGAGTAAGCTACTGCAATGTCCCACCTTGGGTTTAATGTAAACAGACTGGATTCTGAAAATACTCTTGTGAAGGACATAAACCACCTCTTTTCCCCAACAGGAAAGACCTGGATTCACCAACAAGCACTGTTAGGCAGGCCAACTCCAGGGAGGGCGCGTGGAGTTAAGCTAGGGCTAACCAGAAACCCACCAAGAATAGCCCTCCACTTCTCTGGACTCTTCCCAGGAAAGGTACCCACCTTCCAGGAAGGTTGTGAAAAGCAGACAATGAGGCTTGCCTGTGGTCTGCGGGAAGGAGGGGACAGTGACCCCGGGACCACTCTCCAGCCTGCTGCAACCCCCACGTGGTGGGTACACACCTCAGACAGGGCTGGGCCACGTGCCTGGCCCGCAGGTCAAAAGCCCAGGGAGAGAGGGAAACACAAGTGGGCGGCCATGAGCTCTGCGGCCCCTGCACGTACCCGGTCATACAGGGTGGTATCGTCTCCATCATCCATCAGTGGTACTGACGTAGCAAAAAAATGCTGGGACCTTTCCTCGCGATTCTTCATGCCTGCCAGGGATAGGAATTCACTTTACCCAACTACAAGACCCGTCCCAGTCACTGTCCCATCTTTCAGAGGAGACTCAAACTCAACAGTCAACACGGGGACACTTCGGGCAGCTTTAAAAGCAGCCTATGTCCAGCATGGGTGGAGGTGGTGGCAAGGGGAGGACCCCACACAGTCACGAGTGTCAGGCTATCCACAACAAAGCCAGCAATGTCACGTTTACTGTGTACTGGAGGCCACGACAAAGATGACACTCACAATCTATGAGTGAAAAAGTGATCTTTAATCCGACCAAACATTTTTTTTCTTTTTAAATCAATGTTTCCCTCTACAAGCATCTAATAACAATTTCAAATGGGCTTAATCAAATTTCAGAAGTAATAAAATTAAAACATGAATAGGCCAGTTTTCAGAGGAGGGGAGAGTTGGGTGCTCTGCCGTGCAGGGGAGGGGTACAGCTGACCACAGCAGCAGGTTACTGGGGACCTGGAGAGAGAAGGCACCCTACTCGCAGAAGGGTTCCTGATTGTTAAGAGGTGACTTCCAAGCAGTAACTACTTTGGTTTTTTACCACTGCCCCCGACCCCTCATCAACACCTAGAAAGCAACAGGTGTGAAAAATGTGCTGGACTGACAGCAGACCCCCAAGCCTGAGCCAGACTAAAATTGGCCTTCCTGTCTGAGCTATTTCGATGGTCCTGCTGCTACCTCAACTTGCCCACCCCACCAGGGGGGGCCGCCTCTGGACCCTGGCCACGTGGGGGGAGGGGACAGCCTCCCTGGGTCCCACAAGGTGTGAACGGTGCTCCCAGACAACAGGGGAAGGTTGGGGACCAGATGGAGGCCGCCCCCCGCCCCACAGCCCTGTGGCCACTCACGTTTGAGGTAGCCCGACTGTGCATGCCGGAAGCTGGTGGACAGTCCCTGCAGGGCCTGTGCCAGGGAGGCCACCACATTGCGCAGGAGCCGTGCCTCCTGTTCCGAGCAGCCCCGGCGTGCCCGGCCAGGCAGGGCCTGCACAGCGCGCTGGCACCTGTGGAAGAGCTGAGAGAAGGTGGCGGCTCACGGTAAGCCGAGGCAAGGCAGCCCGACAGCAGCCGGCTCCCTTCACAAGGCTGGAGGGCAGGCGGACTCTGCTCACAGGGCAACACTGGACAGGGCAGCGGGCAGGTCACCCAAGGCCTAACCTCGCACTCAGGCAGATGGCAGCCGCACCTGCATGTGCCTACTGATGCCTAGCCCTCCAGCATTCTGCCCACTGAATCCTCACAAACCCTTGCAGCACGTGTTCTTAGTATTAGTCCCATTTTACAGATGAGAAAGCTAGAGTCAGAGGGACTAAAGCATGAGGTCTTTGTTCAGGATTCCAATACTCCGACGCCCAGGGCCATGGCAGCACACCACCTTCCCTGTTTACCAGCATCCAAGTAAACACCAAGGTTTTTAAGCACTGGGCATGTTTTTAAAAATTCTAATACCCTTCCAGGGCAGTCAGCCTCTCTCAGGAGCTCAGCTTTGGAGGTGCAGCTGCCCAGCACACAACCGCCAGAGCAAAGGCCAGCGGGTCACCGCCACCACTGTCACCGCCACCACTGTCCCAAGGGAGAGTGGTGTGGCAGGCTGCTTCCCTGAGGACTTCGGCCTGGGAAACCCCGGGGAACGGCCCTGCCCTGCCCTACCACGTCGCTGTGAGTAGGCGCGGACTCAATGGCACCACGGTGAAGCTTCTCTGGGACCCTAACACAGTCTCTCCAGGGCACTTGCTCCCAGTTTTGTCCACCACATGGACACACCTCAGCCGGACAACTGGAACACACTCTCCACTCCAAACCCCAATGCTGGACCCGGCGAAGTCAACACCAGACGGTGCCAAGGCACAGACACTAGCACAAGTCAACTGCCAGCAGCCACAGCCTCAGGACGTCATGCCTGTGCGTCACCTGGGACATCAGGAACCTTGACGACACCCAAAACTGACTGGAGCTCCAGGACGCTGCCCTCCATCTGATGTAGACTGACAGCCTTGGGGTGGTGGTGGTCAGCCCGGCGCTGCGGACGCCAGCTCCACCTTACCTGAGTGATCTCCTGGGTGGTTATCTCAATGGCATGCTCCTCCTCGCTGCTGTCATCCAGGGTAGGTCTGTTTAAGTGCTTGTCGTGAAGGCTGGCTAGTTCTTTCATCTTCTGTTTAATCCGGCTGACATCGTACTGGATCTAAACACAGGAGACCGCCACGACCTCACTGCAGCCTGGCGGGTACCCGTCAGCTCCGAGGTCACCAGCTACTCAGGTGACCCTGCAGGCCAGCCCAGGCACTAGGTGTACCCAACCCAATTCACCAGAAACCCAGACACCCAGGTCCTTGCTTTCCGGGTCATTGCGGCCCTCAGGCAGCTCCCATCAACGGTGAAGCTGAACATGTCCTCAGACCTGCTGCCTGCCCACCGGCACGCCCTTCCCTGGCCGCAGGTGAGCTCACCAAACGAGAGCGGACATTCTTCTAGAGACAGGCATTCATGCCCAGCTAGACCCCACTTTACAGCAGGTGTCTTCCGGTATTCACATCCCTGTGACTTAAAACCTAAGAAGATAAGGCGAAGCTAACATCCCACTTACTTCGTCCACTCCATCCACCCACTTGGGGGGCAGCCCTTTTGTCACGCCAATGGCTGCTTCTGGGTCTAAGCTCAGGCCTGACACCAGTGCCATGCGGTCATCAGCAAGCTACAGGGAGATAAAGTGACATTAAAAAAAAAGGTTACTGGAACCCAAGTTGGACAAGCGTACTCTTATTCCCCCAAAAGGTTTCTCCTGAAAGGACAAACAGAGGAGGGGCAGCACTTGCCGGGGTGTCAACACGCTTTGGGGACAGCTGGCAAGTGCAGTGTCTCCCTACCTGTTCACGCACCAGCTCTTAACTTCCTTGGCCACTGCTGTGAACGGGAATGTGACCTGATCTGGCTACAGGAATGTAACGGGAAAGTCAACAAAAGATCCTACGAAGAAAACCCTTCTGGCCCCAGCACTGGGATGGCATAGTGCAAGCGGCGGTTGTTAACGTGAGGACACCAACCCAGCACCCCCGTGCAGCACAGGCAGTGGGTGCTGACCGGCCAGCACCGACCTCCAGCTGCTCCTACAGGCAGAGCCGGGCCCTCCTGAAGGCCAGATCGCTGATGCATGCTCAGACGTCTCTAGAAACTACCCACCATGGAGAACAAATCAGCCACCACTGGCAAAAGCAGTATTTAAAACCTCAGTGCAATCTTGATGTCATTTCTTTGCCCAGTTCAATGTCCACAGGTGACGTTCTCGCCTATTCTGAAATGACACCTGAAACTTCTGGTTTAGTTTAACCATCCAGCACGCTGCCTGGCCCAGGGTTAGGGTTATGGCTGGCCTTTTGGGGCGGACAGGCAGCTGGCTAAGTGGTCTTCTTGCCCGGGAGCCTCAGACAGGTGGGAAGGAGGCTGAAGAGCCCTTTGGAGGCCCAACTTATTAATGCCAGTGTCAGGAGCTCTAAAGAACGATCAAAAAGTAACGGGCAGCAGGCTAGACGAAGCCCTTTACAGGCAACACTCTGGGAATTTCCTAAATCCCACTGTGGAAGTGGGCGCTGGTTTGTGCGGCTATGCTTTCTGCATCCCTGCATTTATCTAAATTTATTATGTTTTTCTTTCAGCAGATAATTGCTTGCTTTTCTAACAATAAATGAACAAGATAAAAACTGAAAATCCACACCTGAAAGAGGAGGAAGAAAGAAAAAATCACACGGGGTACCACGCGTAGCACTTCCCTTCTCCAGTCACAGCAGCACAGTCCCAACAGAGCTCACAGCAGAACCCTCAAGAGCCAGTCAGCGTCTTGCCTGCCTCTCTCTGCCTGCCTGTAAGGTCTGGGCACTCTGGGGACACTGCCGAGGAGGGGCACCCTAGGCAAGGACCCAGGGAGGAGCCAGAGCCCCCAGCCTTGCTCGGGGCTCTTGGGGGTGGGGCTGCCTCATGTAGCTCCCCAGTTTCAGCTCTGACGCACATGATGGTCTGTCACCCACTGAGGCCACGTGGGGCCCTGAGGACTCTCTCAGGGCTGTCACCTTGGAATGTGTGCCTATGAGTTAGCCAGCAGGAATTTTACACGACTTTCACGATTTTGACTCTGACCAACACTAGGAACTGAGATGCTGCTGCAGAAATAGGGGAAATGGGAGCCAAGAAAAGCAGCTTCCCAGAGGCCACAATGCAGCCCCTAACAGACCCAACCCGGGCCTGCTGGACCCAGCAGCCCTGTTCACGCCACCAGCTGCCAGTCATGCCAACAGGCCCAGGAAACAGAACTTCAACTTGCTCAGAAAACGAGTAAGGACAACAGGCTATCAGGTCAAAAAACAAACAGCACTCTGCTCTGACCTGCCCCGCCTGGGGCAACAGGGAACCAGGACAGGCTCCGTCCGGGTGCAGGCACTCAGTCCAGGTAGTGGCACCACGAAGCCCACCCTAGGCGCCCAGGCACACTGTCCCCACCACAGCAGCCTACTCCCAAGTCCCCACGAGCACTCAGCCCTGAGCCAGCTGCTGGTGGCACAGCAGTAAGTTCCAGCCCCAGCACAGTGCTAGCCGCATGCAGGTGCCACACATGCCTACCTGCCACCAGGCCGGACCCTGTTTACACAGGGCAATGTGAAAGCCCTACTGTGCCTCTTCACGGTCATAGAATCCCCGCTGAGCCAGCGTATGATCTAATACAGCACATCTCAAGATACCATATTTTAGAGCAATAACAACTTGTTTATAGTGATTTTCTAGTTTTTAAACTCAAGATCTTGTTTTGAAACATCTTTGCTGTTTAAGCTGCCAAGCTGCCATCTGAGGACACAGCAAATGGTCCCAACTCAGCAGGAATAGATGCTCACCAAGGACCAAAATGATATGCGGTAAAGACAACCTAGACAGAGAGACCCGCAAGAGTGGGTGCCTTCATCGACTTGGGACCCGAAGAACTGGATGGTGCCTGGCCACCACCAGTGATAGCCACGATGGAGCTCACTAGGTTGAGTCTCACTGGCAACACAAATATAAAAAGGGGTACATCCTGAGATCTCCCCTAAAAGACCTCAATTGGTGGTCCAGCGGTTTCAGGGTTCCCCTGAGAGCATGGCCCCGGCCCTGATGCTGCCCTTACACATAAATTATAACAAAGGTCCACTCTTTGGACAGGAATGGATTGGACTTGGCAATGCAGAGTGACCATATATTGGTTGCACTTTATGGTTCTATACATCTATAGGATATCATCCTGCTGACCTCTGGCTGGAGGAAGGAGAGTGGGTGGAGAGGAGTAGAAAGGAGGCTGTTGGGAGGATGAGACATGTATGGGGTAGAGAGGAATAGTGTGCTGTCACCGGACAGGGAGAGCAGTGGAAGCTGCACATAGGTGGGCATGTAAATCTATATGGGAATGTCCATTTTCACTCAGTCATGTTAAATAAAAAAAGAAAAGAAAAGAAACATCTTTGCTGTTTAAAAATACACATTAAACTAAAAAACAGACAGTACCTTTCTCAAAGCTTGTTGGCAATACTACAGTTCTCTACCCATCTGCAACAAATGAAAAACTATCAACCACGTATGAAAACCACTGGGAGTGGACACAGTTTCTTTAAGCAGCACTTCCTTTTTACACAACAGATGTGAAAATTAAAATTGGAGAGAACATACTTCTTTTAAGTAAACTATGGAAGCTTGCCAGTTTGGGACCCTCACATGGTATGACAGACAGGACTGTGTCCCTCAGAAACCAGTATTGGCTTGGCCAGGCCTGGACTCCCAGTGTTGTGTGGCCGTCTGCCGTTTGGTGACCTGATGTGATTATCCTCCATGTTGTAAATCCTCACCGTAGGATGGTACTGAGGCCAGATCAGAGAAAATTACGTTAATGAGGCAGCACGCAATGTACAGGATTAGCATGTCCTGGGTCATTCTCTTTTGAGATGTGAAAGAGCAATGTGCGCAGAGAGGAGAGCCAGGAGCAGAGCACATCCTTTGGACCTGGTGTACTGGTGCTGAGAAGCTGCTTGATCCAGGGAAGACAGATGATAAGGACCTCCTCCCCTGAGCCCACAGACACAGAGCACCTTCCCCTGGAGCTGGTACCTGAATCAGACTTGTAGCCTGCTAGACAGTGAGAGAATTAATCTGTTTGTTGAAGCCACACCCTTGCGGGGTTTCTGTTAGAGCAGCACTCAATAACTAAGACACACAGGGAGACGTACCACTCACCTGGCTGGTGCTAGTTTTCCCATCCACCGTAACAGCATGTGGACACTAAGACTCAACTGCTGACTCTATGGGGCTGAAAACTTTAAAAAGGGAAATCCCATGTTCCCTTTACGATATTGTCTATAGCGATAGCTCATTAGGACAAAGAAATGCTGCCCTACTGAGAACAAATGTATCACCTCTTTTCCAGTAAGGGTCTGTAATATGCATCACAGTACGTATTTTGTCTTAAAGAACATTCTGTTTGGGGCGAGAAAACACCCTTCAAGTGTCAACTATTTGAAATGAATAAATAAGAACATAAAAAACACGTTCTAAGTGCAAAATGGTCACCCTTTCAAATTCAGAAACCTCACTTCCATTTAAAAACATGTTTTTTATTTTTTTAGACCACCTATGGGGTGCCTGTCTCCAGGGGCCACCCAGCTCAGTGGGGCTGCTGCCCACGCTGCAGAGTCACTCTGGCGCAGAGAGCCTGGCCGACAGAGCGGTAGCACCCCGGGTTTCCCAGCTGCGATCTTCACAGGGAGCCCTGGGGCACGGCGGCCGAGTGACTGGTCGGTAGCCGAAAGAGTAGTGGGGTGACTTTACCAGCCTTGGAAGCCCTGTGGGTAGCTCTGCCCTGTCCTCCACTAGGGACCGACCAAGGAACAACAGTTTCCCAGTCCTTGAGGCAGCAGATCGGGCCTCTTGCAGAGTGCTGTGGGGCTTCACCACCAACTGCCCACCCAGCAGCATCACAAACACCTAACCCACCGCCATGGAGCCGACCCGAACCAACACTGACCACACAGACAGAGCTTAGCCGCCCCGTAGGGTCTCCAAGGAGCCCCTGGTGGATGAATCGCCCTCCCACTGGTCTCCCCAGCTATGCGACCCACTTTTGACACTAACACCTGTCTCCTTCAGGAGCATCAGGCAGTATGGTCAAGTTCCCGATCTATGGAAAAAGACACACACAGACAGACACGTGAATCCTGCTCTGCGCAGCACGCAGCCTTCCTCCTCTGCTGACACCCTGCCTCCCGGGAGGCTGATTTAGGGCCGTACCACACTGGAGAATCCTCAAAGCCTCCAGAGAGCCGGACAAGTCACATACACACCCCAGTGAAAACCAACAACAAAGACGCCCAGCGCTAACACGGGTGCCGTGACAGGACGCTGACGACGCTGGTTGTGGCAGTCAAGCCCAAAGGCAACCCTCAGCATGAAAACCTGGCGGCCCTCACCTCCGCGTGAGCACGGGGTGCGGCAGGACCACGGGGCCCTGGGCCTGGAGAGCCGGGTGCCTCTGCCAGACAATCAGGCTTAAGCTGTCACAGGGCTGGTGGCAGAAGCAGGTGAAAGACAGCTAGGGGCATCAGCATGCGCTTGCTTTTTTAACCCACGGTCATTTTTAAAAAAAGGAAAGCTCTTTTTCTGAGTATGAAATTAGTTAACTGTTCAAAACAGGTACTTTTAAAACTTCACCAAAAATATGTGAGTAACTCACAGACGCACGGTACCTATAGAGACATGGATGGCTCATTTCCCTATTTTCTGAATTAATTAAAAAAAAGGCCAGGAGCACTGAGGGCCAATGTCTGTCAGTCCTGCGCCAGACTCTGGTGCTGTCTCAACCGCTTTCCAGTTCTGTCAGTAAACCACCAGGAGCTGTTCCCATTTTACAGACAGGGAAGCTGAGGCCAGCAGCATCAGGAACCAGCTCCAATCACGTCACTGGCTCTAAGTGGTGAGACTGAACTGCACACCCACCTCTCACCCTGCGTCCTGATGCCAGATGCCTCTGTAGCCGGGACATGGTTAGACATCAACATCTTCTAATTTTCTAATAGTTTCTGTTTTGAAATTAAGCCCCAGTAACATGGCAGTCAAGAGTTCTAGTCTCTGACCAGGAGGTGGGGGGTCAAAGCCAGCAGGTGCTCTCGGGAAACCCCATGGGGCAGTTCTAGTCCACCCCGGAGGACACTAGGCATGGACTCCACAGTCACCACTGAAATGAAAAACCCAACAGTTTGGAGGACTCCCTTGCTCAGGGGTGGGGCAGTCCCAGACCAGGCAGCACACACAGCAAGGTCAGCCGTGCCCCTGGGCAGAAGGTGGCAGGTGGCCTTCCTTCCCAGAAACCTTGGTGAGCATTTCTGCAGAATGAGCAGCATAAGGGCCAGAGTCTCCTGCTCAGACCTGAACCCAGACAGGCGACAGGAAGCCCCAGATCACTTGGCCCTGAAGTCCCGGTGACACCATGAGGTGGGGCTGCCTGAGCTTCCAGTTACCCTGCTGGGGGGCCAGGAGTCAGCCCCCCTCACCCAGGAGACCTCAACCACAGCCTCGGCACAGCAAAGCTTGGCAGGCCCTGCCCAACTCGGCCCCAGGCCCCAGCGCACACCTGGCACTTGGCAGTCACCGATCATCAAGCCAACTGACAGCACCAACAGACAAGGGAGGGCGGGCATAAACGAGGTGCACAGAACACCACGGTCAGTTCTGGAAGCCAGACGCCACCGGAAGTACTGTGCTGGACAAAGGACCATCTGGGTGCAGGAAAGCCTAGAGGGTGTGAGGGGCCTCCAGGGCCCACAGGGGACACTCTGCACTCTGCGTCCACTCTAGGGTCTGAGGCAGCCTTGAAGACCCAGAACAAATAAATCAGGACTCTGCTTTCTCTCTAGCGACTCAGGCGGCCTTGAAGACCCAGAACGAATGCAGCAGGACTCAGCTTTCTCTCTAGGGTCAGAGGGGACCCTGAAGAGCCAGAATAATAAGTCAGGGCTCCGTGTTCACTCTAGGGTGTGAGAAGGGACACCGCAGGAGCCTGCATCCACTCCAGGGTACGAGGCAAACTCAAAGACCCAGAAAGAACACACCAGAACTCTGCCAACTCCCACTTCTTTCTCCTCAGGGACCCTCTAACTACCCCAAGGCTCTACAGGAGAGAAGGGGCTGCTGGCATCCCCACAGTCCAAGCTCAGCTTGGGAACTGGCTGTCTGGGTGGTGACGGCTGGACGTGGTCTCAGAGGGCAGACACGCGGGTCAGGAGACCCACTCAGGTGCCCGTCACCACAGCAGCACTCAAACACCTCTCTTATGGGGGTGCTGCCACTGCCGGGTGTTCCTCTCCGTCACGCGCTTCCTTTGGGGTCCCAAGCACCACGCTTTCAAATGGCTCAGTCAAGGGAAATGTCTCTTCTAAAAGTACCTACACTCCCAGCTCCCAAATCCCACAATCTAGAGTCCAGACAAGAAGCCCATTCGCGCCCGCTGTCCCCCAAAGACCCTCCCCTCACTCGGCTGTGTAGGAGCAAGAGCAGCTTCTCCTCTCTGGAGCCCCCAGACTCAGGCTGTGGGCGGACAGGGAGGCCCCGAGTCCACACAGGAGCCCTCTGTGCGGGCTGGCCGCATACAGCACCTGGCTCCAGGCCTCAGCAGGTTGGGGCCCATTCAGCTAAGTGTTTGGTTTAAGAAACAATGGAAGTAACACATATATGTGCTTAAAAAAAGACAGGTAGCCCCAGACTCAGGACGCGGCTCACCCCAATGGCACCATCATTGAAGGTGGTCTGACTTAGGTCCAACATGTCATTTAAAAAAAACTTCCACCAGGGCCAGCATCTTTATAAAAGCTAACACTGACCCTCTGGAATGAACACCTGAGAATGAGCCCATCAGCAAACAATGGGTTGTGCCACTGTGTGCAGCGGAGACGACACAACACGGAGGGTAACGGATCGGCCAGCGCCAGCGCAGCACCTGTCCCCACCCTACAGGTCAGCACTGCGAGGCCCCCTCCCACGCTGGGCCCTCCCCGGGAGGCACTTGCTGCTGAGGCCGCAGGAGGTATTCTCAGAAACCAAGCCTACACAAGAATAGGTGAGAATCATTTTTCTCAAAAGCAGCAGCAGCGTTGGCTGGTATGGGCACTCTCTGGTCAAGTGTCTTTCTTGCTTAGCGCCACGGTCGGGAACCCAGCCTGCAGGAGACCCCACAGGCGGCCTTCCCTCGCCACAGCCCGGTCTCACAGAGACATCACAGAGGCCAGGTTCCCAGCACCCAGGGCCCAGGGCCTCAGGGTCTGCACAGGAGCAGAGCTTGCCAGCTAGCTCAAGCCTGTCAGAGCCCACAGCTAGACCTCCATCTCCTAGTCAGCTGCCCCACTGGTTTCTAACACGCCAACCCCAACCCAGGGAGCCCCAGTGGGGCAGTGGCCAAGAGCTGCTGACCAAAGGTCGGCGGTTCGAGCCCACTAGCCGTACAGATCAGACTCAGAAAGCCTACGGGGCAGCTCTTCTCTGTCCCACAGGGCTGGGATCGACCTGACAGCAACAGGTTGGTCTGATTCTAATCCTGCCTCACCCCTCATCATCTAAATTCAAACAAACAAACAGCACCCCCCCCACACTCACAGTCACACTCATACACACACACACACACTCACGCACTACTCCCCTTCAACAGCTCTCCTCTCACGAAATGCATTTTTACCCCTTTATCACTGAAACAGACACTAAAAACACATAAACACGAGCGGCCTCTGTGAACCTCTCCCTGGTCTGCAAGACTCTCACTAGTGCTGCCAACACGAAGGGCTGTGTTTCTGAGCTCACCCTGCCTGAGGGGCAGCGAACGGTAATGAAGAGGCCAGAGCCCGGGGCCGGGGCCCAGCAGAAGCAGGGGACAAGCCGAGGGCTGCTCGGCCACCCTGAACTGACAGCCTCAAGGCAGCCCAGCCACGCAGAGACTGTAACCAAAGACCCTGGGACAGTCACCCAGACCGGGCCTCCATGTCCCCCTCTACTCCCCTAGACACTTCCCCTGCCTCCAAGACCCAGGGAGCCCCAGGCAGACCTCTGAACACCTTCTGGCACGTTGCCAGCTCAAGGTGACGTTCAGCCTTTGCTGCTTCCGAAGTTAAGGCACTTTCCCGGGTGTAAATAAAACGTCCCTAAACCCTTCTCTAATCCATCGGTTGGTGGGGTGTGAAAACGTGTCACAGCAATTCTGAGTACCAAACTGTTAAACATGGTAATTATGGGCAGGCAAAACAAATGCTAAAATATGTATCAGCTCTGTTAGCATTTTATATATGAGCACAGACTTCAGAAAAACAGTGTAATTTTATCAACTGAAATTACCTAACACACAGAAATATTCAAAACACAATACCTCATCCAGCTCCTGGGGAAGAGATGTGGGTCCACGAGTCCCATCCAGTTAGGGACGGCAAGGAGGCAAGGGTCAGGACAGACAGATAAGGCATGGTCAGTTTGGACAACACTGAGATTTTAAGCAACTCTAAAGTGACTAAAAATAAAAATTTACAAACCAAGGCATTTTACAAACCTACCCCAACTCTGTATTTAAAGACAGTTGCATTTACATTTTCTTTTTTATTTACTGTGGTGGTTATTTTGATACATGAGATAGAAGACAACCAACAAACAGGTGTAAGAAATTAAAACACAATAGAAACAAATAAAACACACTTGTGCTTAAGTGTCACTGAAACATGTTAACCCATTTCATAAACATCAAACACAACGTACAATACCACACTGCACACTTCCTTTAGGGAGATAAAATGGGAGAGCAAAGCGACATCGTCCCTTTACTGTGTCAAATAAATGCTTATTTTAATGCATACATCAGCCCCGCAAAAGCAATGCAATTAAAAAAACAAATGGCCACAAAAACTCTATAGCGGTCGGTACGAGAGGGGACACGAGTGTGTCAGGTCACTACCAATGAGATTCCGGGGACGATGCTGCTTTATCAGTGGGGACAAGGCAGCCGAGAATCTCTGCTTCCCGGGAGACAGACACAGGTGGGAAAAGAAAGAAAAACTCTTGCCGTTTGCTCAGCATTTGTTATTATTATTAGTTGAGAAAGCACACGGTTATTTGTGAAGCCAACAAAACAAAACAAAAGGGGTTTCTTTATTGTTCTTTTTAAAGGTGGTGGAGAAGCAGAAGCCCCAGCAACCAGAAGACTAAGTGTCAACTGAAACTAAAGAATATTTTTTAGAGCAACACAAAACTCTCTCTTCGAAAAGACATTCCCTAGTGACAGCTATCTAAACCACCAGGTATGTGATTTTTACAGTTACTGATCACTGAAATAATTAGGGGTGAATTTCAATAATCAACCACATTGTTTTTTTTCTTTTACACTTAGGAGTGAATTTACAAAACAAAAACTGTAACTTCCTTCTTTAAGAATTAATGATGAAAATGAACTAACTGATCTATCAGGGCCAAGGTATAATTAAATACTAACAGCAATGAAAACGTAATCAAACCCCACTCCTCCCGATGCTAAGGTGCTCCGAGTCCCCTGCACTCTCCCTCCGGCTCCTGGAGAAGCAGATCTCTGCCACTCAGCAGGACCGGGGGACAGGAACCGCAAAGGGGGTGTCAAACAGAAAGCTGATATAATTACCTTTTACTCTTAAAAAAAAAAAAAAAAAGGTTTTTCATTTTTTAAAAGCTTGTATTTTCAGCAAGACGCACAGAAGGCTTTTATTACTGAACACACTGGAGACATGGCCCCCCACTTCGGGATCTCGATCAGCTGTCTCTCCAGATGCCTGGGCCCCTGGTATTGAATTTCGGAAGGGTATTACTGCCAATCGGGGCTCAAGTCCTGGCTCCATGTGGGCTGCACCTCCTGGACTGTGAACGGACCACATATCCTGATCTTTAGGTTTCTACAAATCATTAGCTTGCAGTAAGGGGTGAAATCAGAATCGCAGGATTCTAGGGCTAGAAAGCCTTCCTTTTTTAAAAAAGAAAAAAGAAGAAGAAGAAGAAAACTAAGCTTCAGAAAGTAGTAATGGCTTGCCCTAAGTCACAGAGCTGAGCTGGGCCAGGCCTACCCCAGCACCCTGCCTCTCCAGACCCAGTAAGGATGCTGACAATTTCTTAGGAGAGGCAGTAGAAATTCAACTTGCAAGGTCATCTTTTTTCTTTTTCTTTTTTTTAATTTTTATTTTATTGTGATTGAATGAAAATGTTCATCTTTTCAAACAATTCCCCATTTTGCTGCTTGAAAACAGAAGGCTTTCTAAACTCCCCCTGCCTCCAAATTACCAGGAAATGTCGTGAAGACCTGAAATAACATTTACAGTTACTAACACAGCCAAATGCAGGCATGTTCCTACCAGTCACCACCTTCCAAATTTCTAGAAAACCTCAGTATAGGGTTCTGACCTGCCCATGGCATACCATCAAGCAAATACCAAAAACTCCGAGGAGCATTTGGAATTGACGGTCTAAAGAACTTTCTACATAAAACTAAGAAATAAGTGGAATCCCGTCTGTGTTGACTCAGTGAGTCTGGCAACGCCGAGCAAAAAGAGCTAGAAATGCAGGTCCTGTGCTATCGGGGTACTGGCTTTACCTCCACCACTGTCAAGACAAAAAGTCAGCTTTACTTTTACCCAACAAAGTGCTCTTCTTCTCCATGAAGCCTCACTGCTCAAATGGAAACTTTAGGAGCAGAAAAGCAGATAGATCTAAAGAGAAATATACAGTGATTTCATACTTGGACTCTGAAGACAGAGAGCTAATTTTCCAAAAGACTCACCCAGAGCTAAAAAATAAATAAATAAAAACAAAAGGCAGACCCCTCCAATCTGCAAGTCAAAACTGACGGCATAAGGCTGGGAGACAGAGAAAGCAGCTAGCCTCTGGCAAGGAAAAAAAAACCTGTTCCAGCCCTGGGTCTCCTTCCATTTTCCCAGGACCCACAGCACCCATCCTGAACAGGCAGCCAGCAGCACCGACCAGGATGCCTGGCAGTTAGCACAGGGCTTGGGGGTCAGATCTGCCTGGTTCCCAGTCACTCTCCCAGGGGGTGATGCTGTGCAAGTTGCCTAACTTCTGGGCCTGGGTGCCACACTTGTGGCATGAGGAACAGCCGCACCTCCTCGACAGCGTGGTGTGAAGGGAGCAGGTCCACACAGTCAGGGTTTGGCCACAGACCAGGCACAGAGCAAACTCCCAATAAATCCGAGCTGACATCGCAGTCTAGCCTGAGGAAGAACCTTAGTTTTTTTTTTTCCCCCCTTGTCTAAAGAAAGCCATGTTTTATTAAAAATAATGTGGTAGTTTCAAACTAATCTAAGAGTGATTAACTCTCGCTTTCATTCACAGATTACACATTATTCTGAAGCAGGGTACAGATTAGGTGGTAAAAACCCACCAAGAGGCTCCAGGTCCTGTACTCAAATCAACCTGAGAAGCTGCAAAGGCCACCAGCAATGCTGCATCTCTTCAGATCCAAACATCCCCTCGGTGACCACTTTACCTCATGTCAGAGTTCCCTTTTACCCACAAGGATTACAAACTTTGTAAAGTTAGGTCAGCTTCCCAAAACTAAGCTGCACATACCACTGCTTAAACTAGGCACTGCCCCAAACCCTGCACTTGGCCAATACAAAGTCACTTATGCACAGCACTGGGGCTACTTTTAAGGATTTCGGAGGGTGGCCCTGGGCTAGCAGCCACAATGCTGTGGCCTATGAGGACCTCTCTTTGTCCAATTCAAGCTAAAGCTGGATGCCTTGGGCACGAGGAGACAAGGATTGGTACAGAACTTGAGAACACATTGCTCAAACCTCTCAATTTTCAAAAACGGGGCCGAAGAGGTACAGACAGATCAAAGCTTGCCTAGAGACACACTGGAAGCAGCAGGTGGGACGAAGGCCCACCGTCCCGGAGGAAGAGCGCCGAGCTCTGTCCTCCACGGCCCATTCCACGCTGACCTGCGCTGGAATGCAGGGTCACACAGAGGTGGACCTGAGTGCAGGACGGCATCCAGCAAAGGGATTCTGATGAGAGTCAGAAAGCAAACACCAGACTGTTTTTAAACAATCACTGTCACTAATATTCACACAACCAAGAACACAGTGAAGCAGAATTGCGTTCAGTCCCAGGGCTGGGCTTTCAAAAAGATGCAGATAAACTAGCCATCATCCTCAGGGAAGGAGTAGGGCTGCCGGGCCCAGGAAGGACTGGGGGGACAGGAAGGTTGTGGGGTCACCATGCAGGAAGAGAGGCTTTCCTGTGTCAGAGCCCCTGGGAGACAGACCCAGAAGGAGGACCACAGGGTGGAAGGTACAGGCATATCTGGGTTCTTGCAAGCGCAGATGTGCCGGTAGTGAGAGGCAGAGTGCCTGCTGCTCATTCCCCGTCGCTCTGAGACTGGGGAGAGCAGGTGTGACGACCACGGAGAGCGGCCTCATCACAGATGTGGATGCTGGGCTGAGTGACCGGTAGGTCCCTTTGGTTTTGTTTCTCTATCTCCCTGTGGAACCCCTGCTTAGCTGTAGCACATCTGCCTGTTTGTTTTACTGTGTGCGTGCAAGTACAGAAAGCTATCTACCCCCAGCCAACTTGTGGCTTTTTCCTTAAATTAGGATGTTGTTAAAAAGATGCAGGTTTAAATTCTTGGAATGGCATGGCCTGAGGTGTGCTTTTCTAGCATGTGTGAGATACTACACAGAGAGACAGAGAGAGACCACTCTGCAATTAATATTCCATGGCTTTTTTCTCATATAAGGATGTGAAAATTCAGGTTTCAAATCTTTCAAAAAAATCTATTTGTTTAAGTATGATGTGCTTTCAGTTGTGTGAAACACAACAAATGCACAAAGCAAAATCTACTTGTATAATTTCTTCTGCTAACTAGATGCTTCCCAACTCCTAGGCTTGGTTATTTCCTTTGGAACTACCTGAGTCTTAGAAATATATTTACAAGTTTTTTCACTACTGTACTCATGTTCCTAACAATATGGCTTTCTTTTATATTTTTTATTTATAATTTTTCAAGCATACAAAAAAAGGAAATTGTTTAAATGTCTTCCTTCATAGCCATCATTAGATTTAACAATTACTAATATTTTGCCTCACTACATCCTCTATTAGGGTGCTTAAATATTTAAAGTAAGTCACAGATATCTTGACATTTCACTCCTAAACATTTCAGTATGGTTCCCTGACAAAATTAACAAATTCAATTTATAATTAATGCAGTGGAGAATGTCTTCATTTTTTAATATACAATCCATATTCAAATCTGGAAGAGTTTTGTTCGATACATGGTTTTCTGAAATTTACCAGTTAGAAATGAGGTTTAAAATTTTTTTACAGGCAGCAAAATAACACTGCACCAGTTATTCAATAAAGTTCTTTTAAACTGTCTGCCAGACGTGGCTTTTCCCCCAATGTTTATTATAAAACTTTTCCAACTTCCAGAAAAGTTGACAACTTGGTCCCCTCCTCAGCACGTTGACATCTCACCCTATTTGCGTGTGTGTGTGCGTGTATGCGTACGCAAGCATGCACGCGCAGACAGTGTCTGCAGAACCACTGGTGAGCAAATGAATACAAATAACACTTAAATACGTCAGCAGATGTGGCCTTCATGCCAGTGTTTAATGTACACTATTAAGATACATGATTGCGTATTTTCTGTTTAAATCCTAAACTTGGCAAACTCTTTTGTTCAATGGCAAAATCTATTGTTTAGATCATCTGAACTGACTACGGGAATAGCTTCAATAATCTGATTGCCTTTAGTGACCTGACAAAGATTTTAAATGGCCAGGCTAATACAAGTCTGTAATATTTAAACGGTGGGAATTCCATAGACAATGTTTATTTTTATTTTTAATGTTCTAACTTAAGCCTATGTACTTTAAAATGGATTGACTTAGAAATATATTTGCAAGCAACTGTCTGAATTAGCTACAATTTATTTGTATATTTTCTGACATATTTGCTTTTCCAAATTGCATCATTTAGCTACTCACTGTTAATTCTCTGACTGGGCATATGTATTTTATGCTGCCTGACTTCAGAAAAACATTTGAAAAAGCAGCTGAATTGGAGCTGCGTTTTTAAAAAGCTGTCCACTGTCTCAGACACCAGGCTTTTCAGCTATCAGACTTTATTAAAAACAAAAACAAGGCTCGTGCTACCCAGATATCTACGATGAGTTCTGAACTTTCTATAATTAAAAATTTAAAAGCAAACAATATATTTTCAATTGGTTAAAATGGACAGCCCTAGAAACATGGCTAAGTTCAGCTGTTTTTCCCATAAGGCATCCTGAGCTTAAGCCCAAAACACTCCACTCTCACTTATTATCTAAAACAACTCCAGCTCCACTCAGGAATTTTACTCCCTCAGTTTCCACCCTCTAGTTTATGGCTTATTTCAGCATATTCTTCTCACAATTAGCACACCGGAAGTGCCCTTTCCACGCTAGCAGACACCTTTCCACGCTAGCAGACACCTTTCCACTATCTCAGTACCACGACACTTCCCTCTGTTTACAAACACAGCCAGCCTTTAAAATCTGAATTAGAAGCCCAGATAGATGCTACTCCTGCTTTCTTTGCTTTTTAACCCTAGTTTGTGTGATTTCGCCCCTAAAACTGTTGACATGGCTTCAAATGTCTTTTCTAAATACGTCATGTAGCCAAAGAGGTCTCTCCACTGGTCACTCAGAAAAAGACTGTCTTTGCAGGGACACTGCTAATAATCAAGGCACATGACATATTTTTTCTGAACCCTTAGAAAACATCGTAAAGAGAAAAAACAAGGCAACGCTATGTCTGAGAAGCAAAATAAGTGTGCGATCCCCAGAGCTGTGGATTTCCAGTCTCCCAGGATCTGGTCTTGGGGTAAGTGTACTCCTGTAACCCCCAACCTGCTCATCCTACAGCCAGTCGAACGCTCTCGCCTCCCGAGAGCACATGTTACACAGCTAACAATCAGAGCCTTCACACATCATCCAGATCCACCCCCATTTCATGGAGCACAACACTGAGGCCAGAAAAAACAGCACCCCTCCGAACAAAACAAGCACAGCATTCTTTCCAGAAACTTCCTAAAAGGGACAGTACTGCTGGACTCATGCTTCAGGCTTCTCCAGTCAAAAATCACGTGCTACTGGAGGGTTAGTTTTCACATACACATCTTGTTTTTCTCAAAAAAGTTCTCGAAAGAAGGGAAAGCTTAATTTCCTATTCGGGAAATGGAAAACCCAGGGGCCTAGCACCTCACTGTTTCACAAACAGGCGCCCCTAAGAAAAGCACCCAGGCCATTCTTCACTGGGAGCCAGGCGAGGGCTGCGAGGCCGCTCCGAGGACCGGGTCGGGGGCAGAAAGCAGCCCTTCCCCGCCCGGGTGGGGGGAGAGGCTGCCCTCGGCCCGGATCCCGGTCCTCGGCGGCGCTGCCCAGCCAGCCTCGGTCGGGGGGTCGGGGGTGGCAACACGAGGACACCGAAGGGCCTCGACGGCCACCTCCCCGCGACAAGCCTCTGTCAAGGGGAGGCGGCCACCGCCGCCCGTGACGCCGGGGCTGGGGGCGGGGGCGCAGCCCAGCGAGAGGAGCCGCCCCCGGCCCGGCCCCCGCATCCGGGGTCACGGCGGCCCTGACCCCGCGGCCTCGGGAGGGGCCCTTCCGTACTGCTCTCCTCACGCTGGTCTTCTTTTTCCGCGACAGAAAGAGACAGAGACAGACAGACAGACAGAGCCGCAGTGCGCACGGGGCACGTGGAGAAGAGGCCGCCGCCGGGACACTCACCGCAGCAAGGCTACGTGAATGCCGAGGGCTGCAGGTGGTGTGACTACTCACTTGCTCGGCTAACAGCTGCCGGTTTTGGATGGAATTATTCCGCAACAACAAGAAAGCGTCGGTTAAACGCCTGGTGGCCATGGCTCACCCTTTGTGACCCCCCTGTCAGGGGACCCCCACCACTGGGACGCTCGCTTGGTTCACTTGGCTCGCGCGCCAGCCTCTCCTGACAAGGCCTCAGGCCTCACACGCCAAGCAGGAGCAGCTTCGCGCTTCGTCGAGGCGCAAAGACCCCTCCCCAAATAACCACCTCGGCTTTCCGATTGTCTGACTCCCCCTACCCAAGCTCTGACTTCGATCTCTAAGCACTTAAATCCCCCCAATCCTTGCCTGGTGAGCCCACGTCCCAGAACCCACCACCCCAATCCAACGTTGGATCTACAAGCGTCTGACTCGCCAATCCGGCTCTGCAAGGGAAGACCCTGAAGCCCCCTACTCCCCTTAGTCGCTGCGACCCCCGGGGGTCCTAGCTCCCCCACCCCACTGCGCCTCACTGGACTCTGGAGCGTCTAGGCCGCACCCTAGCCGGGGAATGGCCCAGCCCCCCGACTCGGGCAGGCCACACAGCGTCTGGGCACACAGCTGGGAGCGCCTGCTGCCCCTCGCGGGCTCGGGTCGGCGCCCACTAGGGCGGGGGTCCGACCTCCTGACTCCTTCCCCCTTCCGGGGCGGCCTGGCCCTCCACTGCCAGCAGGCTGCCAGCCTCCACGGAGGGCAGCAGGCCAGCCTCCCGGCCTCCTCACTCCTCTCCTGCGGTTCCCTCCATCCCGGGATCTGAGTGCAGTTCGGCCCCAGGCCGTTTCCGCGCTGTGGTCCCGGGCTCTGGAGTTCCCCCTGGCCCTCTTCCTGTCCGTCTCTCGCGAGTGCCCCCCTGCGACGCTAGTTAGGCTTGCTCGCAAAGTTCCGGGCGCGGGAGCTCCCTGCCCCGGGGCAAGGGAGCGCTCCGCCCCCTCCCGGGGTGCTCCCGGGGCGCCCGCTTTCCCCTTTCTCCCGCGTGGGCCCAGTGACTGGGGTGGGAGGGCGAAGAGGCTCGGGCCTCGGGCGCGTGGTCTCCACGCTGCGCACTTGTGCCCGAGGGTTTGGCGCCTTTCGCTAGAGTGGAAGTCGTGCGGCGGGCAGGCGCGGGCCGGGGCGGGAGCGGGCCGCGAGGCCGGCCGGGAGCCCGGAAGTCGGGCCGGCCGCCTCGGGAGGCCGGGCGCGCTCCGCTGCCGGCGCGCTCGCTCGCTTTTTTTTCCTTCCTCAGAAGAAAGACTTAGTTGAACAACAACAACAAGAAAAAAAAAAAAGAAAGAAAGAAAGACAGGAAGGAAAACGCCAGCCAGCGGCCCGCTCAGGCCTGGGCCTCCGCGCCCCGCCCCGCCGGGGGTCCCCTGGCGCCCCAGCTGCCGCTTTCTATAGGGGGCACTACAGGGTTGTGGAATCCCGAGTGGGAAAGTTGCCCGAAAACTTTGGCAGCCCTCTTCCTAGAGAAACTTTCGCCCGAGTGGGCCCGCGCGCGCCAGCCAGCCGCGGCTGAGACTGCAGTCCGGCGCCGCCGCCCCCGCCGCCCGCCGGGGTCCCCGCACCCGGCTCGTGGCTAGGGACCTGCCGGGCGCCCCCGAGACGGCCCGAGGCCGGCGGGGTTCCGGCAGGGCCCGGCGGAGCTAGGCGATGAACTCCGCAGCCGTGCGCCCGCGGCCGAGATGGACTTCGCCATGCGGTGTTGGCGAGCCCCGGGCCGGGGGGCGGCTTCCCACCCTGGGGGAGCCGAGACCCCCGCGGGGCGCACTGCCAGCCCCGAGTGAGGGTCTGGACAGGGAGGCGGGGCTCGGGCACGCTTGGGCAGCTGTCACACACAAAGTGGACACACGCGCGCACACCCGCTCTCCGCGCCTTTCCCGGGTGCCGAGCGCCCGGCTGGCAGAGGCGAGCCCGGGAAAACGCAGCCCGAGGCCGGCGCCGCGGCTGACAAAGGGCCCGCCGGCCGGGGGCACGGCACGGCGCCCCGCGCGGGGGCGCGCCCGGGGCGCTGCGGGCCACCACCCCTAGGGGGCTTCGCCAAAGCGCCGAGGGCCCGCACTCTTCTTCCCTCATAAAGGAGACTATCTGCAGGCGCTGGTGCTGTCACTAAACATTAATTTTAAAATGTCCTGGGGGAAAATGCCAAATGCATAAAATAAAACAGAGCCAAAGAGCTGGTCTGGGCGAATGTATTTCGAGGAAGGGGCGCTAGCTTCGCGAGCCGGGGACGGGGCGGGGACCAGCCCGGAGACTCTCCCGGCCGTGGAGGACGCTCGGGAGACACACAGCCCTGGTTGCCGCGCTCGCCGCAGGCAGCGAGAAGCTGCCGTGCACCGGCCGGGCTTCGGGGAGACGAAAAGCCGCCCCTGTGAAGACAGACCCCGGGTTCTTTTCTGGCGGGAAGACTCGGGAAGCCAGCGTGTGAACCCCGCGCGAAACACAGCACCCCTGGAAATATTTGCTGAACGAGGGAACGTCGTGCTCCCCCTCAGCATCCGATGCTCCCGGGGACATTTGATCCCGATCGCACACTCAAGTCCCCACACTGCCCCCGCAGGGGACAGAGACATGTAAAAAACAACGAAGCCGGGCTTGAGCAATAATAGCAGATTATTAGAAAGGTGGTCTGCTCTCTGTTCCTTTCTCCTGTGCACGCACTAAGATAGCTAAGCAGTCACTTTTTTTTTTTTTTTTAATCTCCTTCTTTCTCCCCCAAGCCAGAGCCACGCGGGGAACCGTGGTTTATTTATCTTTGTACCCGCTGCCATCTCGTCTGGCTTTGGGTCAAGCTCGGGATAAATGTTTGCTAAATATGTGCGTGAATGAATTAAAGATCAGAGATTTTTCCAAACTCTCTGATCTCCCTGGAGTGACTTTGAGCTTAGAGCCCTTATCTGTTAAGATGGGGAAAATGTGGGGTTTTCATAATCTTTGTAATCCGCCCCTGCCTACCTCGGTGGGGCTATTGTGAAGATTAAACGAGATGAGTGAAAGTGCTTTGTCAATTCTCAGGTGCTGAACAAATATTATACAGCACCGTTATTCATTCATCCCTTTTCCCCGGGAAAGCTTAACAAAGTAATTCCTGGGCTTGTGTTTCAGCAGATGGTGGTCAGCCCTTCCTGGTCAGTCTTAAATATTTATTGCAGGACAATCTTGTTCTTACATTTAGGAAATCAATCAAGCTTCTATCTCTTTGAGAGACAGGAGCAGCTCTTGCAGATATAAATAATGGAAGGAAAAAAAATCCTCATTTTCTCCACAAACAGCCACCCCAAGCAAGCCGAGAGCCCCAGGCAGGGAAACGGTGAAGAATCTCAGGGATGGGCTTAGCAACCAAAGGCAGCACCAGGCAGCCATGGCCCGGCAGAGGCCAGGCACGGAGTCAAACACACACACACACACACACACACACACACACAGAGTAGTGCTAAGTGAAAAGAAAGGAGAGTGTGCACGTTGGCCACTGTGTGTGCTGTGCATACCCTGACCGACATTGGAAAGGAGGAGCGGACGGGATGTAAGTCATTATGTGTGAATGTTCCTTGGCCGTTTTATTTTCCTGTCAAGTGGCTTAAGCCTGATTTTTTTTTTAAAGCATTCCCATATGGCCAAGTATGTGTTTCCTTGGAATCAAAATTTAGGTTGATAGTTTTATATTTTAAAAGTTTTCATTGTGACTCATTCTTGGCCCGAGAGAGGATTCTGAAATCCACCCAGGTTTACAGAGCCCTCGTGTCCTGTTTCTTGGGCCTCGTACCTGCTTTCTAACATTTTGCTGATGAATCCAAGAAGTCACTTTTGGAGACAAGTGATTCATTCTTTCCGTGTCATTTTAATCAGTGCTGAGGGGAGCCGTAAGCATGGACTTCTCAGCTGATGGAAGACAGCTTCAGGGGCAGAGGAAGGGTTTCCAGTGCTGGCCAGTTAGTGGGTAGACAGACCAGCAGGGCCAGACTCACATCTCTGCGGACGGCATGTACGGGATACGGGCTGCAGGCAGTCCTTGCACGGGCAGATCACATAGTGAGTGTGCCCCACCTGAGCAGGAGGCGTGATCTGCACTGCAGCCTGGCGGATGGAAAGTGCACACGAGTTCTGCTGTCTCGGAAAGGTATCGCATCAGCCAGCTCCAAAGAAGAGGGCTTGGCTGTGGGAACTGGACCCCCTCCCAGCCCTTTTTCCAGATTCTTGTTCTGTGGTTTGGAATCCAGAGGTGCCTGCCATGGTCGCTCACATTTTGCAGTCCTAAGTGGACACCTTTGAACTTTGCAAACAGTTATCATGCTCAGCTGCTGACCCAAAGGTTGGAGGGTCCAGTCCACCCAGAGGCATCTAGGGAGAAAGTCCTGGTGGTCCACGTCCCAAACAAGCAGCCGTTGGAAATTCCGTGGAGCACAGCTCTACTCTGACTCTCATGGGGTTGCTGTGAGTTGGAAATGACTTGGCAACAGTGGGTTTGGGGTTTAAGTCAGGACTTTCTAACTCCTAGAGAAAGGTGGTCATTGTTTTGTCAAGACGAACAGCAAAAACCCCCAGGCCAACCCAGCAAATAAGCAACAACAAACATTCCTTCCCGCAGCCCT
The DNA here is from genome assembly GCA_028571685.1 of Heterohyrax brucei. Taxonomy (NCBI): domain Eukaryota; kingdom Metazoa; phylum Chordata; class Mammalia; order Hyracoidea; family Procaviidae; genus Heterohyrax; species Heterohyrax brucei. The sequence goes on along the minus strand of CM053156.1, from coordinate 87,097,327 downwards.
GACATAACAGAATTCTGGCCAGCTCCAGTAAACAAGCAGCTGGCTGCTCTGTCTCCCCTAATAGTGCTTTAAAACCTTGAGTATTCCCAACCTCAGAAAATTCCCCAGCTCTGTGTCTTCAGCCATGATGCCTCTCCCAAGCAAAGAGACCCTGGGGAGAGGCAACAGCTTGATTTTTTTCCAGACTCTATTATCTTTTTATACCAGACAATTCAATTCAGTCGGCGTTGCTACAAACTGAGCCATGGCCGTGCCAGCTCCAGCCAGGCACCGGTGAGAGACAGGAAGGGAGATGCCCCTCCCCCTACCATCCAGGAATCTGCAGTCCCTACTAGCTCAGCCCCAATTCTGGTTCTCATCATGGGGACCCTGGCCACAGGCTCCGGACAGCTCTTCCTCTCTGCCCAGCCACCCTCTACCGTGCAGCTGCGGTGACCTTTCCAAAGCACAAATCTGATCGTGTCCCTGCCAGCTGGAGGCCCTGAGTGGCTGCCTCTGGCTCACACCGCAGGTTCTCAGCCTCACCCAACGGAAAGCGGGTGCTCTCCAGATCCCACCCAGCCGGGCCATAGCTGAAGTGAATTAACAACTGGCTCTTCTTGGTTGTCAGATAAAATTAAGCTAATTGATGGAATAGTTTCCATTTTAAGGGTTTCTCCCATCACTTTTTCTTAAACCCCTGATCGGTCCCTGCTGCCACGTAGCTGTATTAGAATATCAGACAATAGCTGCTTAATCACAGAATTCTGAATTCCATAGCCTGTGTTTCCATGGATTAATACTGCCTGGTATGCTGCAGGAAACCCTAGTGGCGCAGAGGTTAAGAGCTACAGCTGCTAACCAAGTGGGTGGCAGTTCAGATCCACCAGCGCTCCTTGGAAACTCTTTGGGGCAGATCCACTCTGTCCTAGAGGGTCACGGTGAATCAGAATCGACTTGATGGCAGTGGGTTTGGATTTTTCGGTTTGGGTGTTCTGCATGTAAGTGTTCTCTCTCTTGAAATATCGGAGCCCCCAGTGGGATGGATGTCCAGTGTGCAACGCTCTTCCTCAGAAATCCAGCCCAAGTCAGGAGCGCCCTCCAGGCCTTGACACGTTGGCTTTCTGTTAGGGCACTGTGCTCCCCCTCCCACGTGGTGAGCGTGCTCTTCGGGACCTAGGTCCATCAAGTGCTAGGTGTGCTAAATGCTTGTGGTGCGGACAGTGGGCGAACCAACAGCTGTTGCTAGGTACCATGGGGTGACTTTTCTACACTTATCCCTTGTGACAGAGTACAGCCACCTCACTGGGTGTCCTAGGCTGTAATCTCTAGGGAAGCAGAGAGCCTGGTCTTTCTCTTCTGGGGTCGCTGAGTGCCAAGGCCTGTCACCCACGGAAGCCCCTGTAAGCAAAGCTACACATCTATGTGATGGCGAGTGGACGCATCTCACCCTTGGCATATTTTTGACTGTACTCTCCCTGATAATATTTTGCATCCTAATTAAACCTTCCTCAAAAGTACCCTCTCATCTCCCAGCACAAGGATTAAGAAAGATGCCTTCCAAGAGGGGCTTTACAACCCCTTCGGCTTACGAAATAACGTTGAGGAAACCAGAACACGAGTTCCTAGAGAAAAGAGCTCGGAGGAATGAATCCTGACACAGCACGCCCAGCTCGGGAATGCTGAGGCCAGCCCGGCCCCGCTGGCTTCCTCCAACCACACATCCCCCTCCACATGTGAAATACAAGATTACAGGAAGGCCCTGGGAAGCTCCCCAGGGACTACCCCCCGCACAGCCCTTAGATATAGACATCCCACTCTCTGCATCAGGAAGATGGATAGACTCCCAAGTTTATTATAACTGGTATGGCAAATGAAGAAATATCCTTCTTAGAACAGCTTAAGAGAGACATAGGGTGGGGGGCGGTAGGCACTTACTGTCCCCACAGGAAGAGATAAAATAAGAACAAAGAAGGAACAAATAGAGACAGCCAGATAATAACCTTTAGATGAGCCTACCCCTCTTCCTGCACCTTTAACCTGGAGGCATAGATAGAGCTGATTGAGCTCAAGGCATAGCTTTGTTTTCACTGTTGATTATAACCACCATATACTTGTCTCGAGCCATTACCTAGAAGTCCCTAATGATTAACACGAAAAGAGACCACTTGTCTTGGGCCATTACCTAGAAGGCCCTAATGATTAACACGAAACAAGACCACAAGGTATCAGCCAACAGCTTATGTGGTCAAAGAGAAATCATGTCACCTCATTGATTATATGAAAAATAAAGAAAGACAGGTCTTAACAGGCTGCTGACCTCCAGATTCTTGGTTCTCTGAGTCTCATTTCTTCTTCGTCGACGCCACCCATCCCTTCGTGATCCCAGACCCTGTCGAGGCTGGCCCCAGGCAGCCGAGTAGGTGGGAACAGCCAACCTCTAGCTTCACAGCTGAACCGTGATACCACCTGGGCTCCTTAGATGAACTGGTAGCCCAGACCAAAGAGCAAAAGCCAACGGTCAGGGATTGAATTGTATCCCCCCAAAAATGTGTATAGCCATGTGGCGGGGCCATGATTCCCAATATTTTGTGATGTCTTCCATTTTGTGATTTTCCTGTACTATATGTTAAAGGATTAGGGTGGGACTGGAAATCCCTTTATAAAATCATCTCCCTGCTCCACTGTAAAAGGAGTTCCCCTCGAGTATGGCTGATATCACCCTTAATCCTTTCATCCTGCAAGAGATAAAAGGAAAGGGAAGCAAGCAGAGAATTGGGAACCTCACACCGTCAAGCAAGCAGCCCCAGGAGAACAGCATGTCCTTCAGACCTGATGTGCCTGTGCCAAGATGTTCCCTGGATAAAGACTGATGCAATACCAGACCTTCCTCCAGAGCTGACAAGCGGGAGAGCCTTCCCCTGGACTGGGGATCCTGAATTTGGACTTGTAGCCTACGGACTGTGTGAGAATAAACTTTCTTTTGTTAAAGCCATCCACTCTGTGCCATTTCTGTTAGAGCAGCCCTAGCCGACTCAAACACCAACTCAATTGCCATCAAGTTGGTTTTCACTGATGGCACTTCCATGAGTGTTACAGCAGAAATGAGCTCCGTGGGATTTTCTGTGCCTGAGATTTCAGACGGGAATCAGCAGGCATTTCTGCCAAGGCACCTCTGAGCACCCTTAAACCTTCAACTTTTTGGTTAGCTGTCCATGTGAGAGCTGGCAGCATGAGATTAAAGTGACTAAGTACTGGAGAACAGTGGACAGTCAGGACCCAGGGGTACTGAGGGGCGGCATAGACGAGCATTGGGTGGTCCTCTTTCCCCATCACTGACCATACTCCAGCCCCCTGGACCTCTTCTCAAACCTCTCAGCATCACTCTTCCCCTGCCTAGCTCCCAGGGCTCGGGTCTCAGACCACTCGGTCATCTAGGTGGCCCATGGTATTGGGGGAGGACTCTCCTCTCCCCAGCCCTGGGCCCATCGCACCAGGTGTCCATCCTTGGTCAACTTCAAGACTCCATTAGTGCCTAGCATCGTGGCTGTTGGTGGTGAGTCTCAGACAGAGGTGACTGCTGTGGTGGCAGACACACCAGCTCTCCTCTTTCTTCGGATGGTACTCACACATGTGTACTCAGACAACATAGCTCTCCCTGCTCAACGTGTGTGTACTCAGACAACACGGCAGTCCCAGCTCAGCCACGTTCTTTGGCAGGGACAAGATAGCTGACGTGCCAGGCCCGACTCACGCTGTGACAGCTACAACGGGAATCACCGTGTTTCCACACTGACAGGTGCTGAGGTCCAGCCAGCAGCCCCTTTGTGTCTAGAGCTTTTTCGTGGCTGTCACCACTGACCTGTTCTTGGTAAGGGGGGACTGCAGGCTTCTGTACGTGCTGCTCTGGTAAGCAGCAGCCTCTCAGGAGCCGCACATCCTTGAGTGGGTGTCATGGATTGAATGATGTCCCCCCAAATGTGTGCAGCCAGTGGCTAGGCCATGATTCCTGATACTGTGTGCTGTTCCTATGTATTGTAACCCCTGCCTCTATGGTGTCAAGGAGGGAGGGCAGGACACAGCTGGGTTGGTGGGCAAGACTCAGTGAGTGAGCCTGGATGGTGCCCTGAGGCCTTCTCTTGGAACATAAAGGGAATGGAAGCAGGCAGAGAGTGGGGGACCTTATACCACCAAGAAAACAGTACCAGGAGGAGAGCATGTCTTTTGCATCTCGGGTCTTTGCATCTCAGAAGCTCCCAGTCCAGGGGAAGACTGACAACAAGGGCCTTCTCCCAGAGCCAGTAGAGAAAGCCTTCCTTGGAAGCTGATGCCCTGAATTTGGACTCTGAACCTACTGAACTCTGAGGAAATAAGTACCTGTTTGTTAAAGCCATCCACTTGGGGTCTTTTCCGTTACAGGAGCACTCGGTAACTAAGATGATGGGACAGGGTGCCTTTGGCTGCAGGTGACAGAGCCTAACTGGAACTGGCTGAAGCTGGAAAGCAAATCAAGTGTTGAAAGGAGCCCAGTACCCAGCGGGTAACCAACTGCTTCACCGAGGGGCTGACAGTGCAAAGAGGCCCCAGGGCTGTATGGGAAAAGAGCCTGGAGACCCGGCTCTGTAAGGGTTAAACCCATACCAAACCAAACCCACTGCCGCTGAGTCAATTCCGAGTCACAGAAACCCTGTAGGGTAGAATAGAACCGCCCAATAGAGTGTCCGAGGAGCATCTGAAGGGTTTGAGCTGCCGACCGTTTGGGCAGCAGACAGAGCACTGAACTACCGCCCTACCAGGGTTTTCCTGCCAAGATTGGAGCCTTGGAGATCCTTCTGGGGCTGTTGTACTCCACACACATGGTGCTGCTCTGAGTCGACAGCCCCAGTAACCACCACGGCAAAAGCCAAGGCACTATCTCGATCAACTGCCCATTCCAAATGGCTCTGGACCCAGAGAACAAGTGACATCACCAGAGTCTCCCCCTGTCTCTGAGCCCTTTCCTCCTCTAGGCTGGTTTCATTGTCAGACCAGCTCTCCCCATGAGGTGACAGACTGACGCCTAGAAATTTAGTCCTTCTCTCTTACAGCACAGCAGCCCCAACAGAGAGAACGCTTCTCTTTCCCAGCAGTTTCAATGACAGCCCGAGAGTTGCCATCAATCACCACGGCTCGAGTCACATCCTGAAGAAAATGATCATCGGGGCCAGAAAGGAGTAGTCATTGGCTTGGACATATGGCCATCTCTGAGCTGAGGAACGAGAGGGTGTCAGGTCGGATTCACCCCAACCAATGGACTATGAGTTTGTTTTTTCTCCTCTGGAGCCAGCCAAGGAGATGGTGGGGGTGCCAAAGGGGCAGAGCTCTGCCCTGGGCTGTCCTCTGTGCCCTCCACAACACTGTCTGCCTCTCCTGGTTTTCTGGAACTTGGCAGCAGGACTTTCAGTGCAGTCTCTCCGTGACCTGTTCCCTAAATGACGATGGTCCCTAATGTACGTCCTTGCCCTCCTCCTTCCTCTGGTTTCAGACACCATCTTCTTATGGGGCTCTCCACAAACTGGGAACCCTGGTGGAGTAGTGGTTAAGTGCTATGGCTGCTGACCAAAGGGTCAGCGGTTCAAGTCTCCCAGGTGCTCCTTGAAAACCCCATAGGGCATTCTGCTCGGTCTTACAGGGGCACTATGAGTCAGAATCGACCCATTGGCAATGGGTTCAGTAGGTCCCTAGAGCCTCTATCACCAGCCCTCACCTCTCACTCACTTGGAACACGCCGTGTGGATTTCCAACCCTCACCTATACAGAACAGTCTGGGTGGCCCACAGACATCACAAGGACTGCACATCCAACAGTGACCCATCATCCTCCCAGCTGACTACCTCCTTCTCCTCTATCCCTGGTCTTTCCAAGAAGCAAATCCCACCCATTGCTATCAAGGGGATCTGACTCACGGCGACTCCGTGCATTACAGGGTAGGACTGTGCCTTTAGGGTTTCCTTGGCCATAATCTTTAGAGAACAAGATAGGTCTTGGGGCGTGATGAACCCCAGCCTTTCAGTTAGCAGTCAAGCCCAAACCATCAGCACTGTCTGGGGAAGCTGGTCTTTATATACGTCCCTTAAATAGAGCCTTCGGGGTCGTCCACCACCCTGGCTTCTCATTGCCCCCATGTTCTGTTGACAAGTAGCATGTGAAAGGTCTTGCCCTTAAACACTGAACATCCAAGCCTCTCTTGCCACTGCCCTCTGCCACACACATCATGGCTTCTCCCTGGAAAACTGTGATAACAGTCCATCTCTTTGGCTCCATAAATCGTGCACCCAAGCCTGGACAGAAGGTTCTGCAAACTGTCAACTTCTGGGAGAAATCAAATCTGTTCACGCTCCTCTTGTGATCTGACTCCTCTTTGGCTCCCTACTGCCTACCAGTAAACACGAATTCCTAACTTTGCCTGGGTACCCTAGTGGTATAACTGCTAAGGCTGCTGACCAACAGGCTGGCAGTCCGAATCCGCCAGGTGCTCCTTGGAAACTCTATGGGGCGTTCACCTCCATCAATAGGGTCACTATGAGTCAGAGTTGACTTGACGGCCGTGGGTTTGGTTTGTGGTTAACTTTGCCTGAAGAAGTCTGAAGCCCCCTTTGCCTCCCTAGCACCAGTCACCTCCAAGCCTGCCCCCAGGGGACCATCTCTGCAAACTCCCTGCTGCTGTCTCTGTCCCTGTGATACCCGGTACCCTCTGCATTGCCACGTGCCCTGACCACACACTTTCTTCTGCTCTTAGTCCTCTTCTCCAGGAACACTCACCCTCCAAGCTCAAGCTCAGATGTCACCTCAATACCTTCCAGCCCCTAAGTAAGATCAGTCACTGGTGCTTTTTGAAGCACAAAGCCCTGGGCTCAGTCCTACACAGTTTGTCTTGGAGTGATCTGCCCTCTAGTCCATCTTCTTGATTCGAAGGGGAACCCTTGGAGGCAGACATGGGGACCACGCACCTCTGACTCCCCCTAGCCTACTGTAAAGAAAAAAACAGTTACTGTCAAGTCACTTCCAATTCCTGCGGACCCCTGTGTGTCTGAGTAGATCTGTGCTTCACAAGGTCTCCAGTAGCCCTTTTTATGAAAGTACATCACCACGTCTTTTTTCCAAGATGTCTTTGGGTGGACTTGAACTGCCAAGCTCTTGATTAGCAGCCAAGTGCCTGTTTACACCCATCATGGACTCCAATCCAGAGGAGGCTCGCGCTGGTTGTCTGTGCCTGGCTGAGGGAAAGACTTACAGTGTGTGAGGGGGGTGCCTCACGATCAAAGACAGAAGATGCAGACTTGTTTTTGAGTCAAAGCTCAGCAGTAGGGAGTCAGGCTTGAATTGAAATTCAAGGCCAAGTGGGGGTAGGGTCCAGGGAGATCCTTCAGTGCCTGTGACCTGCCGTCACAGCCATCCAGGAGCCCAAATATGTCACTGCACATTTGGGCTAATAAGAAGGTTCTAGAAACCAAGGATGGGAGGCGTGGTAAAATCCCACTGCTTTCCAATCAGCCCGTCTCTCCCTCCCTCCCAAAGGCTGGCTGGTCCTCAGCTGGCATCTAAATCACTTGGGGCCTCAAGGTTGCATTGTCAGTGACAACCCCACATCTCTGGCTCCCTCTTTCCCCTCGTTTCTTCCAGAGTTGAGTCCTAAGCCCAGTTAGATGTGCCCTTTGGGTGTACTAGGTGTGACTTACCTGTGCTGGCTCCATGTCATTTGGGTGGAAACAAACTTGTATTAAGTCACCCCTGGAAATAGGATGGGATGCTGGGTCCCAGGGAAGCTCGTTTGGGTCTCTCTGGGTGCTCTGCTTTTAGGAGCTGGGGATACAGGACACAGTCATGTGTCCCAAAGGGCAGATGCTTTCCAAGTCCGTGAGGACTTCAGAATTGGACCACTTGACCGGACCAAGAGCCGTTCTTGAGGCAGACCCAGTTTAAGCAGGTGGCTATGAGGGCAGGAGAAGAGCCCAAGTCCCCAGGTTTCTTTTCTAGGGACAAGCCTCTGCCTATAGAGGACACCTGGACTGTGGTTCCTACCAACTGTGGCTGCCCTAGGGACAATTTCCAGCAATCAGTACAGTCAGTCCTCAACTGAGGAGCCCCAGCGGTATAACGGTTAAGTGTCCATCTGCTAGCCCCAAGTTTAGCAGTTCAAGGCCACTCGGTGCCCCCGAGGGAGAGGGCCCCGGCAGTCTGCTTTTGTAAGATTGGCAGCCTGGACGACCCTCGGGGCAGCTCCACTCTGTCCCGGGGTCAGCAGGGTCGGAGTCAGCTCCGCAGCGCCCGCCCACAGCCCCCGGCGCTGCGCTCCCCTCCGCGATTTGGTTTCCTATCTTTTCATCCGGTCGTGACGAAGGAGCGCTGCCTACAACCTTGCGAAGCACACTGGCTGGTGGATCGCTCTCACATCTTCACTTGCTGATGTTCAGTTTGATGACTTAGTGTTCAAAAATGCTGCGGAAAGTAGAGGAAACAAAGGCTGCAAAGGAAAAAAGTAGAGGAGTGAAAACTTCATCTACGTGTATACTTGTGAGGACAGATATGTGTTTGTGTATGTGTGTACGCCTGCGTGTGTGTGTGTGTGTGTCTGTGCATGTGTACCTACATATGTGTAGGATGTATGTGTATGTTTGTGTTTCGTACATGTATTTGTGTGCATGTATATGTTGATGTATGTGTATGTATTGTGTGTATATGTATGTAATGTTTCTATTCCCCAAAGACAAAGATCAGACTTATAAGGACACTGATAATAAAAGGCAATAGGAATAAAAGAGAGAACAACCCAAAAGGCCGTGTCCAGCGCACCTCAGAACTGACTCAAGCAGAGCCACTGGGAGACCATCTGCACCGGGATCTGACTCAGTCAGTGAGCGGACCAGCTGGCTTAGCAACACAGCTGCTGTGAGCTTAGCGTGGCAGGGAAAAGCAAGAGTGGTCTGAGACGCCCTGCGCCCAAACTAGTCACAACCTGGCTGGGACACAAAGCCAGCAGATGGGGACAGTTAGTGAGCAACGGAGCTCAGAAAACTGTGCTCAAGTGGTTCCAGCTCAGCAGAGGGAGGGATTGCTATTTCAGGGAAGCTTCCTTCATGGATAAGGCAGAGGTTTGCCCTCTGAAGGGCAGGAAAGCACAGGGCTTCCAAAAGGGGCACAGGACATCCCAGAGAGGAGACAATGTGGGCAGAGCCGCAGAGCAGGAGCTGGAATGAGGTGGGGGAGGGAGAAGGCAATAGTCTGATCCAGCTGGCAAAACTGGAAGCAGTCGTAGTATGGGTGAGTGGGTACATTAGAGTGGCCCCCAAAATTTAGGGGTTTCAGTTCTGCATCCATTCAATTCATATGTGTTACAGTGTTCTGAAGACGCAGAAATGAACAGAAGACAAAGGAAGTCTGATGCCTTCCAGATCTCAGAGTAGGTGTTACACTCCAGGTGTGTCTCAGGTGCCAAGAGCCAAAGAGGGGCAGCTGACCTAACTGAGCGGCAGAGAATCAGGTGAGTTTCTTGGAGAGGATGATATTAAGACGGAATCTTAGAGAGCACTGGAAGTTGGCCAGATGAAGAAGGAACACAAAGATGTTCACAGCAGTGGTATTTATCGTAGGGAAAAACTGGAAAGAATCTAAATTTCTAACAGAAGAGGAACCAGTTAAATAAACTTTGCTCCATACATGGAAGCCTATGCAGCTGACAAAAACAATTTTAAGGCTCTCTTATATATACTGATTTGGAATGATCTCCAAGATCAGGTGTGTCTCTGTCAGCTAGTTGTGCTTGGACAGAAATACCACACGTGGATGGCTTTAAAAAGAGCCAGTTTATTTTGCCGCAGTCCAGCAGGCTAAAAGTCCAAAATCAGGGTATCAGCTCAGGAGGAGGCTTTCTCTGCTGGCTCTGGAGGGAGGTCCTTGTCATCAATCTTCCCTTGGAATGGAAGCTTCCGAGGTGCAGGGACCCCAGTCCTTCTCAAAAGAGGTGCTCAGCATCCAGCACTGCTTCTTGATGGTACGAGGGCCCCCAAATGTCTCTGCCAGCTCCTCTCCTTTGTATCTCAAGAGAGCCTCAGGTGCAGAACGGTCTTACACACTTAGTCCTGCCCCTGCGACACACCTGCTGCTCACCCTCCCTCATTAACATCACAAAAGAAGGGTTTGCAGGATACGGGAACCTCCCACAACACCAGGGGTCATGGCTCAGCCAAACTGTCACACACATTTCTATGTGTATTTTGGGGGGAACACAAATTCAATCCACTACATGGTGTTGAGAGAAAAAAATGCAAGATACAGAAAAAGCATATAGCACACTATCTTTCCTGTGGAGAGAGGAGGAGGAGATATTTTGTTGGTAGATGATAAGACTATCCCTGGAAAGATACATAGGACATTTGTAATAATGGCTATTTCCAAGGAGGGGACCCCGAAGGGGAGCAGAGAAGGAGACTGTGACCCAGCTTTGGTGTGAAACAGGGAGATGATGCCTGATGGGTGCGTCTTCGGTATGGGAGGAGGCACCAGGCTGGTGGTGAGGAGCAGCCTTCTCAGCTGGCACACACCTGGGTGGGACCCGTGAGCTGTTCGGGTGGACAGTGGATTGTGCTGGGAGGTTGACGGGCAGGCAGAGGCTGGAGAGCAGTGACCCTCCCACACAGGGCTAAGGAGTTTGCACGTGAGTCCCTGCTGAGTGTGGACCTAGTGAAGTTCCCTTGGACTATGAGGTCCGACAATTAAGTCTGTGAACTTAGTTGTTCTAACTGCTACACACCTCACTGCTGAATATCACTACCGTCACCTTTGAAGTCCTCCCCTTGGGAAACTATGCACCAATGCCAAACCCTAGTCTGCCCTTCAAAGCACTTTTGGAACTTTTTCCAGAATGGCCATTGCACTCTGTGGCATAGCGGCACGAACTTAACTGTATAGTTGTCTCTGAGGGAGTTTTTAGTTAGTAAACAAATAACTGTGTTGGAACACCCTCTCTGGTTACCTGATCTGGCCCCAGTGACATTTTTCTTCACCTGAAGATAAAGGAAATATTGAAAGGAAGACATGTGGATGACATTCAGGGACATCAAGGGTAATCTGATGATAGCTCTGATGGCCATCGCAGGAAAAGAGCCCCAAAGTGAAAGGTGGACCAGGAGCTGGCTTCGGTGCATAGCTTCCCCGGGGGAGTCTTGGAAGGTGACCATGGTGACGTTCAGCAATGAGGTGTGCAGCACTTTTCTAGGATGAGTTTGTGAACTTAACTGGCAGTCCTCGTATGTCAGCTTGACCAGCCTGAGTGACATTTGCTAGACTTTCTCGGCTGCTGTGTGTACAGCCACCGGGAGCCATTCCTCAGTGCTCGCTCTGCCTCCTCCAGGGATGCTGACAAGAGCTGGAAGGCCAGGGATGACTCACATTCCTGCTGACCTGTGACTCACCTGGCAGGCGGGTGGCTGTCCGCACCTTCCCCTGGGTCCTCCATCAGCTTCTCGGGCTCCCAGGCCAGGCGTGTGTGTGCGGTGTTGCGGAGAATGACTCGGCTTCTGCAGAACACAGGTCACCAAGGTCAGGAGCGGTAAGAACAGTCACAGGTTTCGGCCTGTGCCCCTGGGGCTCCAGCTCAGGCTGCAGGTTCCAGCCTGTCCCCACTCTGTCCCACGTCACACCCACCTCCCTCCCGACTGCCCGCCTTGTGGAATCCAAGACCCGGCAATGGATGCAGAGATACAGCCTGACCGTGACTGCTCAAGCCTACAGCCGCGTAAGGGCCAAGCTGTACCGTGTCCCCGAAGGCACGTGCCGCCCCCCTGAAGGCTCTCCCTTTCTGCTCTTCTAGGTGAATCTGGCTGGTTCACTACCAGGTGCCACCACATCAGATCTGGGGATATGGTGATGGATCGTGGGGGGCTCTTCATCCCATCATCCATTTTCTGAAAGGAGGGATCAGAAAATAGATGACAATGAAACGAGTGACACGTGCCCCACGGCCTGCTTAGCTTGGGCATGTGTAGCTCAGGAAGACCTCTCTAAAGAAAGGCAGAGACGGCTATGGAGACATCACTCTGGCAGCGGGGCCTTAAAGGGCAAAAGTTCAGGGGTGGGATGAGCTGGATGACCAGGAGTCTTCAAGGGACAGAAGGGAGCAGGAGGGTGGGGGGTTCGTAAGAGAGGAGCACACAGGATGGATCAGAACCCCCAGGGCTGGAGGGAAGCACACAGGATGGACCGGAACCCAGGGCTGCGTCATGGAAGGGAGTTTGGATTTTATTTCAAGCCATCCAGGGGTCTCAGTGTCTCTCCGAGTTGGCTGTGTAGAAGCCCACACACAGTCTTTGCTCTGTGAAGTGGGGATGCAATGTGGGGTGTGTGTATCTAAGCAGAGAGAGAGGGGATTTCATGCCCCACTTAGTGCCTTTGGTGGACGTAGGCACTGTCCATTCTGCCTCTGTGCTCGGAGGGCCCAGGCCCCTGCGGGGGCGGCTTTCACCAGAATTCCGTCTTTCCAAGGAAACCAAGCTTGCTCCCGCCCAGGAGTTCCTTCCAGAGGAAAGCCTATGAAGCTGACCCACTCCTGTGGTTTCCCGCTCCAGCGCTCCGGGACACCATTAGCAAGGTCAAGTGTTTCTGCCTTTACTGGGCAGAACTTCCCGCCCTGTTCTGCCTGGAACAGAAGACAGATAAAGGGGAGAAACTGTGCTGGGGACAGGGTTGGGGTGGCTGGGCATCTCCGTCAGGACAGGGCGCTCCTAGTCCAAAAGACGGGATGTTGTTCTGAGGGCTCTGTTGCGAGGAGAGCTCGGCCCCAAACAAAACCCCAAACCCATTGCTGTCGAGTCAGTTCTGACTCATGACCCTAAAATTGTGTGTTATAAGTCCCGACCACGATACCTGTGGGAAAACCATGGTGACATGGTGCTTAAGTGCTATGGCTGCTCACCAGGGGGAACAGAAGCAGAAGCCTCTCTCCCCACTGCTCAAAAGACCCGGACACTTGGCTGAGCTGTCCGTGAACCCAGACCGCCCCTAACTTTTCTAAGAGCCACCTGGCGCGCGTTGTCATCGTTGCTGTGGGATGCCGCAGAGGCCTCGCCGCCTCACAGCAGCTCTGCATCAGATGGAAGGAGACACTGCTGGTCCCGGGCCACCCTCATGGCCACGGGTGGGTTGGGGCCCACTGGGGCACCCACCATGTCACTCAATCCCACCTGGTGCACAGCGTGTCTGCAACTAATGCTGGAGAAAAGAGTCCCTAGGTGAGCGACCGCGCCTCATGAGCTCGAGTCACACTCATGTAAGGAAGCAGAGTTCTGTGATTTATGGACTCGGAATTCTATGATATAAGGATGCAGAGTTCTAGGATTTAAGTGCCCAGACTTCTATGACATAAAGACCTGGAGTTCCACCCTCAAAGAGTCTTCTGAGGTGGATGGAAGGAGGGATAGATTCTTTGGTCTTGACCAGCTGTATTGGAATTCCTGGGGGGTCCCCATGGTTAACATACTCCACTGGGCGGGGAGGTCCAACTCCACCCCAAGCTGCCATTGAAAAATGGGCTTGGAGAGCAGCTTCCAAAAAGCCCTCTGTGGAGAACCGTGTGGAGCACAGCTCTGCTCGGACACCTGAGTTTCCAGGAATTAGAGTGGATTCCACAGCACCAAGCATTTTCTTTTTTTTTTTTTTTTGCCTTGTTTTTAGTGTCTTTGGCAAATTCCACTGTTTCTGTGCTGATTAGTCATTCCAGTAAAGATCCCCAAACTGAGTCTCGTTGGCTGGCACTGGATCACATGCCTCCATCCTGGACCCAGTCTATCACTGTCCCCAAGGAAGGGATTTTCTCTGGCCCAGCCCAGTCCACATGTTCTGAGGCGCCGGAGTTGGATCAGGCCTCACTACAGAGCTGAGGGAGGCAGAGGTGCACCCCAAGGACACCCAGGGGGTTGTGACGGAAAAGCCCATGCCCATGGCTGTGGAGGTGACTGCAGCCCTGTAGGAGAGAGGGGGCCTGGCCCGGGGCGGGGGCCTCCTGGGCTGTGATTTTCACAGGAATACACTGCCAGAGAGCAGAGGGTGGGTTCCAACCGCAGGCCTTATAGTCAGCCACTGAGTGCTTTACCACTGCACCACAAGGCTGCTCTCTCTTCTAGGAAGAGGGAGAATAGATGCAGGGAGTCAAGAAGAATCGTGGGCCCCCCGTTTCCCTCTCAGAGCCACAGACGGATGCAGGGTGGTGGGCATCTCACTCACTGTGGCACTGGCCTCACCCAGGGCACGTCCCTCAGGGGTGTTCGTGGAGTGAATGAACGAACAGATGAATAGCAACGAAGGCTGAACCTCCCAAGAGCCAAAGGTTCCCCCCTGCAGTAGGAATGAAAGAGGGATCGCAGTGCCCTTTGCAAAGCTGGCTGCGGGCACCCGGGAAGCCTGATCAGCCTGGGGGACTGTCCTGGGGGGTCGCTGGTGACAGATGTGGGCAGGCAGGCAGCCTGCGCCAAGAGCCTGGGGCTTGTTGAGGAGGAGGGGCTGTGTGTGATCATGCAGGGTCAGGAGCAGGGGGCTCAGGGAGCAGACCTTCACGAAACAAGGTGCTGATGCCCTCCAACGTGACTGCTTGGCCCCAGACCCTGGCCCTGCAGCAGCTGCAAAGGCAGTAGGGGACTCAGAGGCCCCAGGGGGGGAGCCCTTGACAGGGTAGTCCCCATCGTCCATGGGCGAACCCTCTCGGCCCAGCCTGGAGAATTCACAGGCGTTTCTTCCAGGGAGGAGACCCAGTGACAAGACCAGGAAGGGTTCAGCTGCTAACCAGAAGGGTAGTGGTTCAAATTCACCAGCTGAAAGATGTGTCAGCCGGCTTCCCTAAAGACGATGGCCTGGAGAGCCTGTGGGGCCATCCCACCCTGCACTATAGGGCCCCTGTGAGCTGGAATGGGCTTGAAGGCAACCGGCTTAGCTTACTTTGGTTTCCTCTTGAGTGGGGCTGGACTGTGGTGGTCTCCTTGGGAAAAACCAGCCACTGAAAACCGCGGGGTGCACAGATCTCCTCTGTGGCAGGTGGGGTCATGTGCATCAGAACGGATTGGACAGCGACACTTTCTTTGTACCTGATGATGACGGAGGCGTCCGTGGGTGGTGCAAGGGTTAGCGCATTCAGTAGCTGACCAGAGGTTCAAGTTCACCAGAGGGGCCTACAGAGAAGGGCCTGGTGTGGCCTTCTCACCAAAACCAAGCCCTTTAAAATCTCATGCAGCGTAGGTCTCCCCAGACACACGTGGGTTCACCAGGGGCTGGTGTCAGCTGGGCAACACTGGTTTGTTTGGGTTTCCTGTGCATTGCTGATTGTTTAGCAGAATTCCCTGTCTCAGCCCACAAGATACTGTAGTATCCTCCCCACCACTTTCAACCCCAAACACAAAGATGTCTCCAGACATGGCTGATTGAACCCGGAGGGCAGGACAGCCCTGGCTGGGGATGTCTGTCTAGAGCTGGAGGCCCTTGACGGAGGCCATGTCGCTGATAAATAGACTTGGTCACTACGCAGAGAGCTCTGGGGTCCTATAGACTATAGTTCAGTGACACCGTAGGGGCCAGCTTCCACTGCAGGAGACACTGACCCGTGAGAGACACTGCCCCAAAGCAGCCATCAGGGCAGCCCTTCACCAAAATGCAAGGCACCCAGAAGGCCTCCATGGGTGCTTGGCAGGGTGAGAAGCCACGGGCATCAGCATTGGCCCCTAAGAGGTAAGGAAGACTCAGGGACCACAGAGATCCTCCACCCCAAGGTCCTTGGGGTCCTGCTGTTGTATCTCCTTATGGAAGCAGTGGTCTGTCTGGAAACACCAGGCTGGGAGCCTCCTAGTGCTTCTAGAATGTTCTCTTCTACAATTGCTAACACTGGGGTGGCTGGGTATGGCTTGACCTTTGCTTTTCTTTCACTATCATACGTATATATATGTGTGTGTGTGTGTGTGTGTGTGTGTATACATACATATATATATAGTGATTGGGTGAGAATTTACAATGCGATTCAAATCTGCGTGCCCACCTGTCTGCAGCTCGCTCTGCTCTCTTTGCCCAGTGACAGCACACTCCTCCTTTCTGTTCCATGCATGTCATATCCTCTTAACAATCTCCTGTCCACTCCCCTCCACCCTCTCCACTCCCCTCTAGTAAGGGGTCAGTAGGACGACATCCCGTAGATGCATAGAACCATCAAGTCTTGCACTTTCATTTTTTATTTTTCACAAGTTTTTGGCTCTGGGAACAACAGGACAACAGAGACAGAGACCTCACTGTTGCTGTCACAGGGGAGAAGGACTTCACGGGCTCCAGAGAGCAAACCCTTGCTGCCCCGTGGCTGATAAATCACGCCCCGTGGTGCATTTGTGGTGGGGTCCTCTGTGGCCTCTTTCCTTTCTCAGGAGGAGAATCTGAGCCCTAGACTCTCAGCAGGCCCCACTGGCAGGACCCCTCCCCACCCCCTCCCCACCCCCTCCCCACCCCCGTCACCTGCTGAGCGCTTCGCTGGCACACCTGGTCGACAATCAGCACGGGAATCACTGACTTCTTTCCTGGGGAGACGGGGGCCTTGTGCTCCAGAGGACGTGGGAGGACATCTGAGCTTTGGTGATTGGCCTTCGGGGGAGGTGACTGCGGAGCCCATGAAGGTGGACGGGGCAGAGTCTTGCTGAGTGGGGACCTCAGTGCCCCAGCACCTAGGACATGCCAGCCACCTGGGTCTTTGTGGGCAGCAAAGGAGGGACTTCCTGCACCTCAGGTAGCAGATGGCTAATTCCTGCCGGTTGCACATCTCCTGCCTGGCAGGGAGATCCTCCCACCCCTTCCCTTTCTTTCTTCTCGCTACAGTGCCCCTGTCCTCAGCGGGCTATAAAATAACCACCGATTATGCCACTGATCAAATGGCCCTCGGACCTCGAACATCCAGCGTGTGTTACCGACAGCAGCGGTGGTGTGGTGGCAGGAGTCTGGGAGACCTGTATCAATGCACAGTCCCT
Source organism: Heterohyrax brucei (assembly GCA_028571685.1). Taxonomy (NCBI): domain Eukaryota; kingdom Metazoa; phylum Chordata; class Mammalia; order Hyracoidea; family Procaviidae; genus Heterohyrax; species Heterohyrax brucei. Next base: position 87,080,327 of record CM053156.1, on the reverse strand, counting down.
GCATCCCATCAACTGCATATAGGCGGCAGCTTGTGGGTTGCTTGGATGCTAAAAAGGTTTGGGAGAAGCTTCCAGATTGAGATTGAGTAGGAAGAAAGGGCTGGCAACTGACTTCTGAAAATCAGCCACTGTGCACCTGTGGGTCACAGATCTGCTCTGTGACAGGTCATGGGACGGTGCAGACCAGGTAACGTTCTGTTCTCCGGTGCCTGGGGCCACTCTGATTCAGCGATGACTCCCTGGTGTCAGCAAACCACCCTGGTGTTGCCGCTAACTCACCCTCTGCACTCCCTGGCCCCGAGCCCCTAGACTCCGAGCACCCTCCCACTAGAATCAGTCAGTGGGGCTCAGCTTTTCCCAAGCATCGGCGTGGCCACACGGTGACCCAGTGGAAACTGATCTAGAAATGACATCGCTCTGATTCAGAATGACACAAACAGGAGCCTACACACACTCACAAGGCCTGGTCCCTTGGTCCTTACAGCAGCCTATTACTGTCTCCATTGCACAGATGGGAAAGTGGAGGCTCAGAGAGGCCAGGCCATCATTTTACGGGCAGTGGGGAAGAGGAGGTTCAGAGAAGTGAAGCTGCTTGCTCAAGGGCATACAGCTGGTACGCGAGAGAGCCAGGACGCCAACCCAGGACTGCCTGACCCTCAGCTCTCTCTTGGGGCCTGATACTCTTTACCTGAGTCCTTCTGGCTGAGAGTCACAGCAGGGGAGGAGGTGGGGGTCTGGCCCAGAGCCAAGGTCCCAGCCTCATGGTGGACGGCAAGCGTGTGGAAAAGACGGTCGTGTTCCCTCAGCACCCAAGGGTGCCCTTACACTACAGCACCCTATGTTGTTGTCAGCTGCCGTTGGGTTGGTTCCAACTCATACTGACTCTACAGACAACACAACAAGACACTGTCTGGTTCTGTGCCACGTCCACAATCATTTTATGCTTAAGCACATTGTTGACCCACTGTGTCAATCCACCTCATCTAGGGTCTTCCTCTTTTTTGCTGACCCTCCTCTCTGCCACACATGATGTCCTTCTCAAGGAACTGATCCCCCCTGACAACACGTCTAAAGTATGTAAGACAGAGTCTTGCCATCTTTGCTTCCAAGGAGCACTCTGGTTGGACTTCTTCCAGAACAGATCTTTTGTTCTTCTTATGGTCCACGGGATACTCAACACTCTTCTCCAACACCACAACTCAAAGGTATCAGTTCTTCTGTCTTCTTTCTTTGTTGCCCAGCTTTTGCACACATATGATGCCATTGAGAATACCATGGCTTGGGTCAGGCACGCTTTAGATCCTTTGCAGCAGATTTTCCCAGTGCAATGAATCTTTTGATTTCTTGAGTGCTGCTCCCATGGGCTTTGACTGTGGACTCAAGTAAAATGAAATCCTTAACAGCCTCGATTCTTTCTCCATTTATGATGATGTTGCTTACTGGTCCCGTTGTGAGGGTTTTCATCTTCCTGATGTTGAGGTGCGATCCATACTGAAGGCTGTGGTCCTTGATCTTCATCAGTAAGTGTTTCAAATCTTCTTCACTTCCAGCAAGTAAAGTGGAGTCATCTGCATAACACAGGTTGTTAATGAGGTTTCCTCTAATCTTAATGCCTCATTCTTCTTTGTATAATCCAGCTTCTCAGATTATTTGCTTGATATACAGATTGAAAAGGTGTGGTGAAAGGACACAAGCCTGAGGCACACCTTTCCTGACTTTAAACCATGCAGAGTCCCTTTGTTCAATTCACACGACTGCCTCTTGATCCATGTACAGATTCCTTAAGAGCACAATTAAATGTTCTGGAATTCCCGTTCTCTGCAATTTTGACTATAATTTATGATGATCCACACAGTCAAAGCCTTCATATAGTCCATGAAACACAGGTAAATTTCTGCTATTCTCTGCTTTCAGCCAAGATCCATCTGATGTCAGTGATGATATCTGTGGTTCCACATCCTGTTCTGAATCCAGCTTGAATTTCTGGCAGTTCCTTGTCAATATACTGTTGTAGTCGCTTTGGAACCATCTTGAGCAAAGTTTTACTTGTGTGTGATATTAACAATATTGTTCAGTAATTTCCACATCTGGTTGGATCGCCTTTCTTTGCAATGGGCATAAACATGGATCTCTTCCAGTCAGTCGGCCAGGTAGCTGTCCTCCAGATTTCTCGGCGTAGATGATGGAGCACTCCCAACATTGCATCTTTTTGTTGAAACATCTCAGTTAATATTCCACCAGTTTCTGGAGCCTTGTTTCTTGCCAGTGCCTTCAATGCATCTTCAACTTTTCCTTCAGTACCATCGGTTCCTGATCATCTGCTACCTCTTCCAAGGGCTGAAAATTGACTGGTTCTTTCTGGTATAATGACTCTTGTATTCCTTCCATCTTCTTCTGATGCTCCCCGAGTCATTTAGTATTTTTCCCAATAGAATTCTTCACTATTGCAACCTGAGGCTTGAATTTTTTCTCCTGTTCTTTCAGCTTGAGAAAAGCGGAATGTGTTCTTCCCTTCTGGTTTTCCATTTCCAACTCTTTGCACGTATTATTATACTTCCTTTTGTCTTCTCAAGCTGCTCTTTGAAATCTTCTGTTTAGGCAGGTCTTTTACAGTGCCGTTCCTTCCTTTTGCTTTAGCTGCTCAGTGTTCAAGAGTAAGTTTCAGAGCCTCTTCTGACATCCAGTTTGGCCTTTTCTTTCTTTCCTGTCTTTTTAGTGGCCTCTGGCTGTCTTCACAGATGGTATTCTTGATGTCATTCCACAGTTTGCCTGGTCTTTGGTCCTTAGTGTTCAACACATCAAATCTGCTCATGAGATGGTCTTTAAACTCAGGAAGGACATACTCAAGGGCATGCTTTGGCTCTCGTGGACTTGTTCTAACTGTCTTCAGTTTCAGTTTGAATTTTGTAGAGCAATTGATGATCTGTGTTGCAGCTAGCCCCTGGTCTTGTTCTGACTGCTGATGTGGAGCTTTTCCATCATCTTTTTCCACAGATGAAGTCGATTTCGTTCCTGTATATTCCATCTGGTGAGGCCCATGTGTACGGTCACTGTCCGTGTTGGTTGAAAAGGTATTTGCAATGAAAAAGTTGTTAGTCTTACAAAATTCTATCGTGCATTCTCTGGCATTATTTCTATCACCAAGGCTGTATTTTCCCACTAGCGATCCTTCCTCTGTTTCCAACTTCCGCATTTCAGACACCAGTAATTATCAATGCATGTTTGATCAGTTTCAGACTGCCGAAGCTGGAAAAATCTTCAGTCATGTCATCTTTGGCCTTAGTGGTTGGTGTGTAAATCTGAAGAACAGTCATGTTAACTGGCCTTCCTTGTAGGAGTATGGATATTATCCTATCACTGACAGCATTGTACTTCAGGACAGATCTTGAAATGTTCTTTTTGATGATGAACACAACACCGTTTCTCTTCAAGTATTGATTCCCAACATAGTAGACTGTATGATTGTCGGATTCAAAACAGCCAACATTGTCCATCTCAGCTCACTAATGCCTAGAATACAGATGTTTATGAGTTCCATTTCATTTTTGCTGATTTAAAATTACCTTAGATTCATACTTCATACAGTCCATGTTCCAATTATTAATGACCATTTGAAGCGGTTTTTTCTCATTCTGAGTCATGCTGCATCAGCAAACGAAGATCCCAAAGGCTTTGCACCACCCACATCATTAAGGTCGACTCTATTTTGAGGAGGCAGCTCTTCCCCAGTCATCTCCCGAGTGCCTTCTAACCTGGGAGCCTCATGTTCTGGCTTTGTATCTGGCAATGTTCCACTGCTATTCATAAGGTTTTCCCTGGCTAGTTCTTTTCAGAAGTAGACTGCTGGGTACTTCTTCCTAGTCTGTCTTAATCTGGAAGCTCAGCTGAAACTTGTCTACCATGGGTGACCCTTCTGGTACAACGCCATATAGGAGAAGGCAGTGTTAGCAGCCAGCACGCTGAGTAGCCAAGGCTGCCCTTAGACCCTGATGCCCCCTAGAGGAAGACACAATATTGGCAGGCAGTGCTCCCACGCTCCTTAACCCTGGATCATGTCCCCTTGGGCCTCTGTTTTCTTCTTAGTGATGGTGCCTTCTCAGTGGTGGTGCCTGCTTACAGGCCTATTCATTTATTAGGATGGCTTCAGGAGAGGCCAGACTTTGGGGCCTGGATGGAGGCAAGGTCACCTTGGATTCCACACTAGCAATGCCAGCCAAGCCAAGTGCCGTCGAGTCAATAGTAGTGATAATAATAAACTTCTACTTTGTTTTCTTTCTCCTTCGTTTTCACTGCCACACTGGTGTCAGAAAAGTGTCTTTCTGTCGTTGTTATGTCAGCACTTCTGACAGAGAATTCACTGTCCACGGGCCTGGTGTCCTCAGGAGGCGTGGACACAGGTCTCCTTCCTCCTGGGGCCTCAGCTGGTCTCAGAAGCCCCTGAAACAGGGTTTTGCTGAGAAGTGGCTGTAGAATGAACCCCATGAGGGCCATCAGTGCTGGGCCAGAGTGAAGCACGGCTTAGAAGGCCAGGGTTTGCACCGAGTGTTCTGTAGCCCAAGAGATCTGGCCTGCTCATTCACTGAGGGCGTGCATGATTTTAATGAGGCCCACAGACCGGATGGTTGCAAGGCTCCCAGCCTCATGGACACACCAAGATGGGGACACAGTGACCAGTCTGCCTTCTGTTCTTCCAGAGTTCACAAGAAGAGAAAATCAAACCAGAGGCTCTGCCCTTCTGGAACCCCATTTATGTACAAAGGGTCACCACACAGGGTGCTGGGACTGGGAGGTGGCAGGGGGTGTGGAACCCAGGTTTGGGGTACCCTGGAAGGCAGGCAGGCTTCTGAGTACACTGGCATCCTTCTACCTCCTGTGATGTCTGAGATCGAGGCCTTCCTCACCTCTCTCCTGGACAATGATGACAGTCTCCCCCCACCCCTCATTCCTGGGTTGGCCCTGTTCTCTCCCTCCAGAGGAACCAGAGTTAAAGACACTGGAATTATGTCAGATAGGCCAGTGGGCCCATGACAATGACTTCATCCAAAATGACAATGACATAGTTTTTGTGCAACTCCTTGAATCTATCTGCCCCCTACAATGTGCCTTGGCTGTAGAGGGGCATGATTGATGGTTTCTGGGGAACAGGCACAGAGGGCCTGGGGCTTCTCTCCCCATCCCCCAAGACCAGCTGGCCCCAGTGGAGGGTCCTACCCAGGCATTTCCAAAGTCAGGTCCAGGACTTCTTTTGGAAAAGCTGACGTTGACCTCTGCCTACAACTCTTTCTCCTTTCCAAGTCATAAAGTTCTTGGGATCAAAACAACCACCTCCAGCCGGGACCACAGAGTCTGGGCTCCCAAATGAGGCCGCTTGTCGGAGGACAGCTTCTCCCTAAGGGAGGGTTGCTGTGAACTGGACCCCACTCGATTGCAGTGGGCTAGGGAGAGGAAGCTGAGGCAAGAGCTTCTAGTTGGGCTCTGGGGAATTCATGGACACTGGAGAAGGCCAAACCCTGAACAGTCACTGCCCTGCAGAGGCTCAGCAAAAACAGACAGACCTCTCCATGCGAAGGACAGACAGCGGGCTCCCATGGACAGCGGTCACAAAGACGGTGCCGACCTGGTGAGCTCTTCCTTCTGTTCCACACAAGGCTGCCTTGTGTTGGTGTCAGCATCATGGCAACTGACAGAGAAACAACAACTTTGTGGCGAATTTGGAAGTGCCTGCCCTGACGCTTGGCACATACCCTGCAGCCGTCACGTAAATCCCAGCTTGTAGAGACCCCACAGAATACAGTAGAACCACCCTGTAGAGTTTCCAGTGCTATAATCTGGATGGAACCAACTTCTGCATCTGTCTCCCTCAGAGCAGCAAAGGGGTTCAAACCGTGGCCCTTTGGGTCGGACTCTACCACAGCACTGGGGCTCCTCTCACTCACAGAGGTGCTCCGTAAGTGTCTGGGTGAACCCACACCCCCATGTCAGTGGCACTGCTGGCAGAAAGGCCCCCCACTGAGCCCCTAACCAGGTCCCAGGCCCTGTGCACAGTAATCATTTCCCAGGCAAAACTCTTCTCTCTTAAGAGAGGACACAGCCCTCTGCCCAGTGCTCACAGGACCAGGCACTTTGTGGGTGCAGGTGAGGGAACAGACAGGTGGACATTGCCCAGGCCTCTGGAAGTTCAGAGTCTGGCTAGAAAGACAAGATATTGAAAACCCCAACACTGATAAGGGGTAAGCAACCGTTGAATACAACAGTAGAAGAGATATCCCAGGCAGCTGTGATTAATTGCCAGCCAGACATGGGAATGATAAATGTTTCAGGGAACACAGAGAGGTAGCCTTTCTCCAAGTCAGGCAGAGCAGACAGACATCAGGGTGGTAACTGACCTTTCAAAGGGAGCCCTATGGGGCTGCTGTCTGAGGCTCATTATTGTTGGGGGACTCACGATAGGGGGTGAGGGAATATTTTTTTTAGGAGTAAGTTTAATATTCAGTGGCCCAGTTGCTATGGTGTACTCACACTGAAGGGAGTCCAGGTGGTACAGAGGTTAAGTGCTTGACAGCTGGTCTAAAGATTGGCAGTTCAAACCCCCCAGCCACTCCTTGGGAGAAAGATGCAGCACTCGGCATCCTTAAAGATGACCACCTTGGCGTCTGGGGTCTTAAAAGCTGCCAAGCTGCCATTTGAGGGTACAGCAAATGGTCCCAACTTAGCAGGAATGGATCATCACCAAGGACCAAAATGATATAGGGGAAAGATAAGCCGAAGACAGAGAGACCCACGTGAGTGGGTGACTACATCAACTTGTGACAGGAAGAACCAAATGATGCCCGGCCACCACCAGTGATGGCCGTGATGGAGCTCACAAAGTTGAGTCTCCCTGGAAATACAAGAATAAAAAGGGGTGCACCCTGAAATCTCCACTAAAAGACCGCAATTGATGGTCCAGAGGCCTCAGATTCCCCTGGGAGTGCGGACCCTGGCCCTGAGGCTGCCCTTGTCCATAAATCATAATGGAGGTCAACTCTTTGGACAGGAATGTATTGGACTTGGTGACACAGAGTGACCATATTGTGTGTGCACTTTATGGTTCTGTGCATGTATAGGATGTCGCCCTGCTGACCTCTTACTGGAGGTGGGGGAGGGGGTGGAGCGGATAGGAGATTGTTGGGAGGATAAGACATGTATGGAGTGGACAGGAAGGATGTGCTGTCACTGGGCAGGGAGAGCAGTGGGAGCTGTGTATAGGTGGCCATGTAAATTTATATGGGAATGCACATTTTCGTTCAATCATAATAAAAAAAAAAATGACTGCCTTGGAAATCCCATAAAGCAGTTCTGTTGTGTCCTGCAGGGTCACTCAGAGTTGGCAGTGGCTTAGTTATAGTGGGGACACCCACACTGGAGACTCAAGGGACAGGCTTATTCAAGGAATTGTGGGCGGGCTGGCGGCAGAGACAGCATCAAGTCCAGTCACTTCCTGCTACTTCAACTTCTCCAGGACAAGCTATCCTTCAGAATCCTCCCCTTGGGAAAGCTGTGCTGGGAGCCAGCATTTGCCCTGCATGGGAAAAGTGTGAGGGGCTGGCTTTGCACCCTGACAGCAGCTGGTCTGTCTCTCCCCTGGCAAATGGGTCCTGGAGAGCATTCTACAAACACATCATTCCCATGGGATGATAAGACTGACAAGTGTTTGGATTTTGCCTGAAATTTCAAGAGGCCAGAGGGAGAGGTTTCTTTGAAGTGCCTGCAGCCCTAGACTGGGTTTGGTTGGGGAAATCTATTAAGAACACAGCCATTTCATCATGCCTCAGACTGCAGATTGGTTCACGGTTGCCCAAGGCACTATCTCATCAAACTGTATTGCTATCTTTAAGCGGTGTTCAGGTTGTTTTTCTGAGCGAGGTTATCTGACTAGAGAACCCAACTTAGAGTGCCTAGATGCCACTATCTGCAGACTTGAGTGCTATTCGGGGACAACCACCAGCGTCTCCCCAAATGAAAACAATCTGGAGGCCAGCTGCCCCTCTTGGGCTGTGCTGTGTCAGGGGCCATGAGAGCTATCGGTCTCAGTGAGAAGGCAGATGTCCAGTGATGGATCACAGGCTGCGGTCTGCAGGGGCTGGGTGGTGACATCACAGCCGGGGAGGGGGCTACAAAACCAGGGGTCATCAGGGCAAGGAGAGGGGTGCTGTGTGCTGAGTGGATAACATAATCTATCATTTTGTTCCCCCTAAACCTGAATGGAACTTCTGACGACAAAATCAACATCTGTAAAGACATATCTTTTATTTTTTATTTTTAATAATTTGATTTGTTGTTGTTGAGAATATATGCAGCAAACACACCAATTCAACAGCATTTACATGTACAGTTCAGTGCCAGTGACGACATTCTGTGAGTTGTGCAACCCTCCTCATCCTCCTTTTCCAGATTATTCCTCCTCCCATTAACATAAACTCACTGTCGTCACTTTGATCCCATGTAGATAATTCTTAAAAGGGCACAGCGCTCAAGGCAGACCTTCTTTACTATTGAAACTCACCTCTTCTTTGGTTTAAAGAAGACGTCAGGGAATGGTTTTGGCTTAAGGTTTACAGATTATCTGAAAGCAATTGTTTTGGGGGTTCTTCCAACCTCATGGTTCCAGGAACTCTGGATTCCATGAAAATTTGAAAGTCTGATATGCACTTACTCCCTTCTAAAAGCACTTCTTGGTCACTAATGCAATAGCCAGAGTACATGAGCACCCCTAGTGCTCCCTCCAGCTAGGATGCCATCTTGAAAGGTGGCCACAGGGGATTCATGGTGGAAGCAGTTCTGTGAAGGAGTTAAGAACCAGGCTTTGGGATCAGAACTGGGGTCAGGTCCTGAGGGGCCCACCCAACATTGGACAGGTTCCTTGGCCTCCCTGAGCTTCAGCTTCCTTGCCTGTGAAACAGGCATGGGAGAAGAATTAAGTCAACAGTGCTCTCAAGGGCTGAGAAGGTTCCAGGCTTGGAGGAAGTGCCTGGGTAGGCATAGAGGTGGTGCTGGTATGATAAAAGCACTTAGGGAGGCTCCTGCCTCCCGTCAGTAGACTGAAGCTCCTCTGTCCAGAATCTCCTAGGGTTCATGTTCCTTTGCTTTTGAATAATGTCCTCTGCATGGGTGGGGGAGACTCTAAGGAAAGAGGAGGTGTCTGAGGAGCAAGTGAAATGGATCATCTCAACCTGAAGAATCAAAACGTAATAGTCAGAGAGGTACTCAGAAGGGTTGCTGAGAAGGGCCTGAGATGTCAGGGGCTATGTTGGAAGGCCTGGCCCTGAAGTATGGGAGAGCTTGACCAAGCTATAGTTGGGGAGACAATCCAGGTTGGATGTGGTCATCAAGCCCCAGTGGTAGCAATAGCACCATATTTATGGGGGAGCTGGGACCGGAGGAAGGAGGCAGGAGGAGTAGGAAGAGTCTGTTGTTCTTTTAAATTAAAAATAAGTTCCAGAGGCAGGGCCAAGATGCAGCACTAGAAACACATCTCCTTGATTCCCTCTGAGCACTAAGGCCTGAAATGATAATTGAGCTGAGCAGCATGGACATCCTGGGAGCCCCAGGATCTGGCACTGGGTTGTCAGATTGGACTAAGTGCCAGTGAGGGGGAAACTACCTCTCACAAAGACAAGGCAGTGGCACGCTGAGCATTGCTCCTGCTGACTCACTGTTTGGGACAACTGTAGGTATTGACACCTTCTTTGTCACCCAGGAGGCAGGGACCGGGCGTGAATCAGCTAATACGCTGAACTTCAGTGCTTAAGTAAACAATGTACAGCGCAGCAGAGATACTGTGCATGGGACTGCCACATATGGAGAGTCCAGCTGCCAACAGAGGGCACCACTGCAACTCCACCCTCTCTTCTCTGAGCCGCGCTGCAGATTCTGCTGTCCCACGGCAGAAAGGGAAGCTTGAGGGGGCAAGACATTTTGGTGAGATGGGAGGCGATGTCACCCACCTGAAGATCTCAGCTGGGGCTAACTGCCACCCTGAGAAGCAGTGCCTGCCTCAATAGTGCTTCTCCAGCAGAAAAGCTGTGTTTAAGAAGATCATGCCTAAAGTTACCAGTGCAGCCTGGCAGATGGGAGTGGCAAATCCCTACCCCTGGCTTCTGTGAACCACATCATAACACCTGGGGATGACCTGTGAAGGCAGAGCCTGCCACAGATGAGGGCCAGACTGATTTTGACAGCTGATGGACAGCTCCTCACTCAGCAGTTAAGCACGTTTTTAAAATTAGAACACCTGGTCACCTGACCGCTGAGCTGGCCGCAGCATCTCCATCACTCTTCACTGATTCACATTATAGCATTAGCTGATGGGCCCCAGGGACTCCACAAGTTGGGTGCCATCTTTGCCTTCTGACAGGCAGAGCCAACCATCCCTGAGAGCCCAGTTGCCTTTGGTGGACACTGCATGACACCCCTTTCAGCGAATAAGCAGTTTTTAAGCTAAATACATCAATAGAGAGCCACAGTCCCAGGTGTCTAGTGGCGTGGGATCCCTCTCTCCTCCATTCCCTGAGCTACATCACAGGCATGACTGGCGCAATGACAGAGAGTTGCCACAAGTAACTTTGATGTTTAGCAGTCAGGAGATGTGGCTTGCCATCCCAGGGAGTCTACCTGGGGCCAGTCACTAGAGTACACCAGGTGGCTGGTGACCAAAACCAGTAACACCCTTACTCTCCTATTAGAATCACACTTCAGCCCCTGTTGGGGTAACACCAGAGAAACCAAACAGCTTCTTGATGGCATGAAGACAACAATCAATAGCTAACAATTTAAAGAAGCAGCCCACCGTGGCTCTGGAAAACTCCCAAAATAAAGAATCAAAACACTTCTCAGATGAAAAAGTCTTCCTGAAACTATTAGAGGTTGAGTACAAAAGAATTATCCATAGAGCTCTCCTAGAGATTAAACAAAATGCCGCAGAACAAATTCAAATTGAGTAAGCTAATTGAACTGGTGGAACATTAACAATATGAAATCCAGCAGATCAGTGATAAAATTACAGAATTAGGAAATTCAGTCCAAAGCCAAAAGAGCAGAATTCAGGAGATGGAAATCAGACTTAGTGACTTTGAGGGCAGAGCAACTGACACCAGCATTTATGAGGTGAAATCACAGAAAAGAAATAAGAAAAATGAAGATGCATTAAGAAACATGTGGGATTCTTTTAAGAGGAATAATCTATGAATAATCTGAGTTTCTGAACAGGGTGGGGCAGCTGAAAATATAGACAGAATTGTTGTAGAGTTGTTGACAGAAAAATTCTCTGAAATTATGAAAGAAGAGAACATAGATATCCAAGCTGTTTATCAAATGCCACAAAAACTAAACCCCCAAAGAAATATGCTGACATCTTATAATCAAGATTAATAAAATGAGTCATAAAGAAAGGCTCTCAAAGGCAATGAGGCTTAAAGCAAAGCTAACACACAGAGGGAAGCCCTGTAGCCTTTGGCCTGACTTCTCAGCAGAAACAATGTTGGCAAAAAGATGGTGGGATGACACAGTCAAAGCCTTGAAGCAGAAAAACTTCCAACCAAGAACTGAATATTCTGCAAAATTGTCTCTCAGATATGAAGGTGAAATTAAGATATTCACAGATGCCCAGAAGCTTAGAGACTTCGTATGAAACCAAACCAAGCTACAAGAAATATTGAAGGAAGCTCTTTGTTTAGAGAAACAAAAACATCAAGTGTATACTTAAGGAGGTAATGCAGGACACAGCATCCAGAATCCTATTCAGCTAAGGAAGTCACAAAACTCAATCAAAGCTACAATATTAAAAGAAGGGAATCAGTGATCTTAACACAAAAACTCTCACATCATCACACAAAAGAGAGGGATATATTACACTAGGTACAACCCTTTCAGATGGAGAGGAAATTAAAAAGATATACAGAAGTTAAAGTCTGATTTAAATTTAGAATATTATGGGAGATCATAAGAGTAGACATATAGCAAAATAGCAAAGTGACATATCAAAACAAGAAACACAGTACAGGAGTCTCAACAAACACACAACTAACACTGAAAAAGATGAAAAGTCAACCCATAAAAAAGAATGACCCATGACAAAATGTTAAGAGCAACAAAGAGAACACCAACAAAACTAAAGACATCAAAATGATGGCACTAAACACATATCTATCAATAATTACACTGAATGTAAATGGACTGAATAGCCCGATAAAGAGAAAACAAGCGAGATCCTGGATTAAAAGACACAATCTGTCTATATGCTGCTTCCAAGAAACATACCTTAGACTCAAAGATATAAACAAACTGAAAATCAAAGGATGGAACAGTATATACCAAGCTAACAACATACAAAGAAGAGCAGGCATGGTAACACTAATCTCAGATAAAACAGACTTTAATACAAAATCCACCATTGTGGACAAGGATGGTTGCCATTTATTGCTCAACGTTTCCATACATAAGCAGGACATAACAGTATTAAATACTTATGCACCCAATACTAGAGCATCTAAATACATCAAACAAACACTGACACTGAAAAATGAGATAGATCACTCCACAATAATAGATGGAGACTTCAACACTCCGCTCAGTAAAGGACAGATCATCCAGAAAAAAAACTCAGTAACGATACAGAAGACCTTATTTTGACCATTAACCAATTAGCCCTCATCGACATATACAGAACTTTTTATTTATCAACAGACAAGTACACCCTTCTCTCCAGTGCACATGGAACATTTACCAAAATAGACCATGTGTTAGAACATAAAGCAACGTTCAACAAAATCCAAACTGCTGAATTATTGCAAAGCATCTTTTCGGACCAGAAAGTCATAAAAGTAGAAATCAATAGCAAAAAAAAAAGGTAGGTAGAAATTTGAACTCACAGAAACTGAACAATATCTTACTCAAAACACCCTGGGTTACAGAATAAATCAAGGACAAAATAAAGAAATTTATGGATTTAAATGAGAATGAAAACACATCCTACCAGAAAACCTATGGGATACAGCCAAACCAGCCCTCAGAAGTCAATTTATCTCTATAAATGCACACATCTGGAATGAAGAAAGAACCCCAAACAAAGAACCCTACAGCTTGAACAAGTAGAAAGAGAGCAGCAAAGGAACCCCTCAGGCACCAGAAGAAAACAAGTAATATAGAGCAGAACTAAATGAATTAGAGAATAGAAGAACAATTGAAAAAGTTAACAAAACTAAAAGCTGTTTTTTTGAAAAGATCAACAAAATTGATAAACCATTGGCTAAACTTACAAAAGAAAAGCAGGAGAAAAAACAAATAACCTGAATAAGAAATGAGACGGGAAATATCACAACAGACCCAACTGAAATCAAAAGTATAACAGAATATTGTGAAAGACTGTATTGTAACAGATTTGAAAACCTAGAGGAAATGGACAAAGTTCTAGATTCTTATTACCTACCAAAATTATCACAAGCAAAAGCAGAACAACTTAATAAACCCATCACAAAGGAAGAGATCGAAAAAGTCATCAAAAAACTACCAAACATAAGTCCTGGCCCAGATGGCTTCACCAGAGAATTCTCCCAAACCTTTAGAGGGGAGTTAATTCTAACACTTGTGTCTTAGGCTGGGTTTTCTAGGGAAGCAAAACCAGTCACACATGTAGGTACAAGGAAAGATTTATAATATATAGATAGATACAAATATAGGAAACAGCTCATGTAATCACAGACGCTGAATGTCCCAAGCTCTGGCCACGGAAGCTGAGGAACCCAAGGTCAGCAAGTCAGAGAGCAGAGTTCTAGATCACCAGTTGTGTAGGTCAGTGGATCACAAGCTAGTGCTGAGACGAAGCAACAGAGGCTGGCAAAACCAGGATCAGCAGGTCAGGGAGCAGGAGCGGGCAGAGGCTGGCGAACCCAAGAGGCAGGTCAGGGAGCAGGACTCTCAAGTGCAAACTGTAAGGACTGATGAGTCCAACAGCTGCTAGCTCAATTCCCGAAACCAGACGCTGGAAGCAGACCATGTGAGCGACCAGCCGCCATAGTGAAAGGTCGCGAGATGAGAGCCGAGGGGCAGGGAGCCACTACAAACCCCGCCCTGCCACTTAATACAGCAGCCAAATATGTAGTAGCCAAGTTGACATAATCCTGACCACCACAGTCCACCCCTTGTCAACTTGGCATCTGCACACATCTCACCTTACCATGCACAGTCTCTGAAGGAGTACAGTTACAAAGTCATACTTATGTCAACATGATATAACTAACACATGTACAACTGAAAATGCATTAACCCATTTACATCTTATGTTTCATAAGTAAGCAAAATATCCAATACACACATACAAAGCAGGAATATTCTTAACAATTACAGTCCTCGTTTCTGCAACTGGTCGCGGGGCCGTAACTGATATTTAGAACTACTTTCTTCTACAACCCATTCTGTATTCCCTTTGCCCTCAGCAAGCACCTCAGCTGGTTGTGGTTCCTTGCCTGGTGAGGTGACCCAAACCTTCATTCCTGAAAGGTCTGGGCTATTATCACTCATTTGGGAGTTGGGTTGCTGTAGTTTTCCATTGACCTTAATCACAGGACATGGTAGTACTAGGAGACGTCCTAAGGGATCTCCTGCATTCCAAACATACTCTTCTTTACTTCCGTTATGTAATGTCAATCCAATTTCATCTTCATAGTCAGGATCAATCACACTGGCCAGTATTGTAACTCCCTTCTTTGTCTGTTGATCCAGAGGTACAAGGAGCCCAAAATGGCCTGGTGGCAATTTTAGCTTCCAGTTCAGTGGAATCGTTGATGTGTCTCCAGGTGGCGGCATTCCTCCCTTCAGAACTAAGACATTTAATCCTGCAGAACATAAAGTCATGAAGACAGGAAGCAAAAATCTTGCAAGTGGGTCACTAGGGGTAACAGTGAGTGGTGCCACTCCCATTTCCACCCCTTGATTCCTGGACCCATGAATCCTGGCGATAGGAGAAACAGCACCGTATATTGGACGCAGGTTTAGAGCAGGAGCGGGCAGAGGCTGGCGAACCCAGGATCGGCAGGTCAGGGAGCAGGACTCTCAAGTGCCGACTGTAAGGACTGATGAGTCCAACAGCTGCTAGCTCAAGTCCCGGAACCAGACGCTGGAAGCAGAGAGCAGGAGCTCCTGGCCACGTGAGCGACCAGCCGCCGTAGTGAAAGGTCACGAGATGAGAGCCGAGGGGCAGGGAGCCACCACAAACCCTGCCCTACCACTTAATACAGCAGCCAAATATGTAGTAGTTAAGTTGACATAATCCTGACCACCACAACTAGTGAGGCTATTTCACAGCACAGAGAGAGATGGAATACTCCCAAATTCACTCCATGAAGCCAGCATAACCCCGATACTAAAGCCAAGGGAAGATTCCATGAAAAAAGAAACATAAGATGTAAATGGGTTAATGCATTTTCAGTTGTACATGTGTTAGTTATATCATGTTGACGTAAGTATGACTTTGTAACTGTACTCCTTCAGAGACTGTGCATGGTAAGGTGAGACGTGTGCAGATGCCAAGTTGACAAGGGGTGGACTGTGGTGGTCAGGATTATGTCAACTTGGCTACTACACATCACTCATGAACCAATATCACTCATGAACCTAGATGCAATAATCTTCAACAAAATCCTAGGCAATAGAATTCAACAATGTGTCAAAAAAACAATTCATCATGACCAACTGGGATTCATACCAGGGATGCAAGGCTGGTTCAACATCAGAAAAACAGTTAATGTGATCCACAACATAAACAGCACAAAGGATAAGAACACCTGATTTTGTCAAGTGATGCAGAAAAGGCATTCAACAAAGTCCAACACCCATTCATGATAAAAACTCTCAGCAAAATGGGAATAGAGTGGAAATTACTCAATGCAACAAGGGCCATCTATGCAAAGCCAACCCTTACATCACCCTAAATGGAGAGAGACTGAAAGAATTCCCCTTGAGAACAGGAACTAGACAAGGATGCCCACTCTCAACACTTTTATTCAACATTGTACTAGAGGTTCTAGCCAGAGCAATTACACAAGCCAAAGAAATACAGGGCATCCACACTGGCAAAGAAGAAGTAAAAATCTCCCTATTTGCAGATGATAAGATTGTATACACAGGGAATCCTAAAGAATCCATAGGTAAACTACTGGAACTAATAGAGGAGTTCAGCAAAACATCAGGATACAAGACAAACAGAAGTAAATCAGTAGGATTCCTTTATACCAACAAAGAGATCATCAAAGAAGAAATCACCAATCAATACCATTTACTGTAGCCCCAAAGAAGCTAAAATAAGTAGGACTAAATCTAACTAGAGAAATAAAAGACCTATACTGAGAGAACTACAAGGCCCTACTGCAAGAAACCAAGAGAGACTTATGTAAATGGAGAAACGTATCCTACTCATGGATATGAAGACTTAACATTGTGAAAATGGCTGTTTTACCCAAAGCGATCTACACATACAATGCAATCCCAATACAAATTTCACTGTAATTTTTTAATGAGATGGAGAAACAAATCACCAACTTTGTTTGGAAAGAGAAGAAATTCCAGATAAGTAAAGCACTACTGAAGAAGAACACAGTCGGAGGCCTTATACTACCTGACTTTAGAACCTATTACACTGCCACAGTAGTCAAAACAGCCTTATACTGATACAAAAAGAGACATATAGATCAATGGAATAGGGTTGAGATCCCAGAGATGACACCATCCCCTGATGAGCAATTGATATTCAGCAAAGGCCCTAAGACTGCAAACTGAGGTAAAGAAACAATCTCTTTAACAAATGGTGTTGGCAAAATTGGATATTCACCTACAAAAATGCTGAAACAAGATCTGGATCTCATACCTTACATAAAAACTAACTCAAAATGAATCAAAGACGTAAGTATCAAACATGAAACAATAAAGATCATGCCACAAAAAATAGGATCAACAATTGAAGTTCTAATATATGGCTTAAACAGACTTCAAAATCTGAGAAACAAAGAGCAAACAGCAAATAAATAAATGGGAACTACTAAGAATCAAATAGTTTTGGTCATCCAAAGACTTTAATCAAAACAGTTAAAAGACCATTGATAGAATGGAAAAAAATATTGGCAACTACATGTCAGGCTGATGTCTGATCTCCATAATCTACAAGATACTGCAAAATATCAACATGAAAAAGGGAAATAACCCTATTAAGCGATGGGCAAAGGAGATGGACAGACACTTCATCAAGGGTACATCCCAGCAGCCAAAAGACACATGAGAAAATGCTCATGATCATCAGGTATCTGAGAAATCCAAATCAAAAATACAATGAGAGATTATCTCATGCCATTGGCCATAATCCCCAAAACACAAAACAACAAATGCTGGAGAAGCTGTGGAGAGATGTGAACTCTCCTACACTGCTGGTGGGATTGCAAAATGGCACAACCTCTTTGGAAAGCAATCTGGTGCGTCCTTAAAAAGTTGAGATAGATATACCATTTGATTCAGTAATCCCACTGCTCGGAATATATCCTGCAGAAACAAAGGCTGTCACATGAACAGGTACATGCACGCAAATGTTTACTGCAGCATAGCCCACAGCAGTAAAATGATAGAATCAACCTAGGTGCCCCTCAACAGATGAATGGATAAACAAACTATGGTAGATATACTCAGTGGCACAGTGTGCAATGATAAAGGACAATGATGTTTTTAGAAAGCATCTCATAACCTGGTTTCCACTGGAAGACCTTAAGCTGAATAAATTCAGCCAGAGGCAAAAGGACAAATATTGTATGAGACCCCTGCTATAAGGATTTAAAAAAGACTCTTTGATGGCCACAATAGTGGCAAGGGAGACAGAGGATTGGTCATAGATTAGATCCACCCACCTACTGCTGTCGAGTTGGTTCCAACTCATAGCAATAGTTGATAGCAATTTGGTTGGGTAAAAGCAGAGGCAGCACACAGTAGAAAGTAGATCAACTTAAGGACTTCACCATAAACTGAAAGCTCTTCTAACCTCAACCCAATGTTGCAAGCATAGAGTAGCATGGGCGGGGGTCTAGGGATCATGCTTCTGGCGGGACATTGAGGCCAATGGACAAAACTAGCCTGTTGCTAAGAGAGTCTTCTCCTCCCCATATTCGTGAGTGGTATCTGGAGTCTTAAAAGCTAGCAAGCTCCCATCTGAGGTACATCAAATGGTCCCAACTCATCCAGAACAGAAGATCACCAAAAGAAAAACAGAGATATGAGGAAAAAGGAGCTCAGGAGACAGAAAGACCCATGTGAATGGGAGTCAGTATCAACATGTGACCAGAAAAACCAGACGGTGCCCAGCCACCACCACAGACAGCCTCGATAGGGCACACAATGTTGAGTCCCTGTGGCAAGACAAGAAATAGAGGGGTGCAGCTCCAGAACTGAAAGACCGGAATTGGTCATCCAATAGCCTGTAGGGTCCCCTGGGCGTGTGGCCCTTAGACCTGCTGCTGCACCTGAACAGGAAACACTACCGAGGTCAACTCTTCGGACTAAAATGGACTGGACCTGAGGACACAGTTCGACCATATGGCGTGGTTACTTTATGGTTCTACGCACTTACAGGAGGCTGTTCTAATGATCTCTTTGTAGATGGGAAAGAAGAGAGTGGAGAGGAGGGGACAGGAACTTGTTAAAAGAATATCACAGGTACAGCATGTAAAGGAAGTGTGTACTTGTCACCGGGCAAGGAGAGCAGGAGCTGCAGGTAGACGGGCATGCAAAATTGATTTGGATTGTGTACTATCACTTAATCACAATAAAAACAAAAACAAGTTCCATACGTTGATGGGCCCCATGGAAGGCAGCCTTGGCATTGAAGACAATGGTAGTTGCTGTGAAGACAGTCTTGCTGGGGTGGTCTTATGCAGAGTGTGTCACAAAGTGTCCAGCCTAGAGCTGGAAGGGGTAAGAGGAGGAAAACCTTTCAGGGGTCCACCTAGGGTGCTCCCCAGTGACGAAGCTGGAGAGAGAGAGAAGTTTCCAGAAACAGCAGCACCTGAATCTGCCTCACACTCCTGGTCCCCTTTGCCTACGGGCGACCATGATGTGACTCTGCCTTGTCTAGCCCAGACCTCTCCCAGGGACCACCCGCCCCTCCCAGGATGGGTCTCAAGATCTAGCCTCCAGATCCCTTCAGTGGGGAGGTAAGAAACATGGCGGAAGAGCATGGCCCAAGAGCTGGGCTGGACGGGATTGTCAGCTCCACCATGCGTGGCTGCCCAGCCACGTCCCTCCTCTGTGTGCCCGTTTCTTCTCTGTCCTGCCAGTGGTATACAGGTGACCATTTCCCACTCAGTCCTGGTCATGGGGATTGAATAGATGACATGTAGAGTGCGTAAAACATTGCCTGGCACATACAAAGTGCTCAGGTAATGTGAATTCTTATCACCACCGTCCAACCTTGGCCTCACAGCCAGCCATGGGTAAAACTTGCCCTTTCTGGACTATCTCTAATACCCTAAAAACATTAGAGCCTGACTACTGATCACAGCCAGGGTTCCCATTTCCACTGGTCAAGCAGGATCGGAGAGGGGAAGGGCTTGACCAAGAACACACAGACAGTGAACATGCAGCCAAGACTTGAACAGAAGTCTAAATCTCCTGTTGCTTCCCACTTTCTCTTGCCTCCTCTTCAATGCCATTCTCTTCCCTGGGTCTGTGGACACCTTATTGGATCACTTGTCTCAGCCCACTGCACCCCAACTCCACCCTCACCTCCACTCCACATCCATCACCACCTCCACCCCGCCTCCACCCCACCCCCACCTCCACTCTGCAGCCGTCCTGGATCCTGCATCTGGCCCTGGTTCCTCTCTCAGGTTTCCACCGGCCTTGTCTCCATCGGTCTTGCAACTGGTCAGCGGGTGATGTGTCCAGCTTCCACCCGAGGAGGTGATCCCCGGCAGGGAGTTGGTATTAGTCTCCTCACCTTGGGTGGCCACCACCCTGCTGTCCTCTTGTGCCTTCTGCAGACTCCCCAAGAAAACATACCACTTCTTCAGTGCTCAGGTCTCTACACTCACCGAGAGAAAACGTGACAGCTCGTGGTCTGGCAGGACAGACAGACGAGTGGATGGATCACAGACAAACCAGTACCGGGGCAAGGACTGAGAAGGAAAGTCCCAGAAGGGTTTTAGGCAGAGAACCCTCAGGAGCCCACTGTTCTCACACCCTTAGAGTCCTGGGAGTCCTCTGTGCGAAGGGAGAAAGAAAAGGAGGAGCAGGGCTGCTTAAAGGGGAAAGCGGAAGAGAGAAGAGGCGAGGAAGAAGAGACACAAAGACAAAGCAGAAAGGAGCAGTCAAGGACAGGACAGTAAAGCGGAGACAGATGACGGGGACGGGGAGGGAAGGGACAGCCTCCGATAACAGGTGCGACACTCCTGCCTGGTTCATTGTTGTACTGGTATCTCACCCCATACTTGGCCATCCTGAGTCAGTCTCTTGGAAGGCCATGGGGTGGCTGGCCAATGGCCGTTGAGTTGACCATGACTCCTGGTGACACTGTGTGTGTCACTGTAGAACCGTGCTCCACAGGATGTCCGATGGCTGGTTCTGCAGATGTAGAACGGCAGGACTTTCCTCTGAGGTGCCTCTGGGTAGACTCGAATCCTTCACTCTCCAGACGGCAGCTGAGTGCATCCACTGTTGGACCACCCAGGGATTCACGAACTGGCTGCAGATGAGAAAAGTGACCCCAAGTTTTTGGCCAGTGTCGTGCCCAGCACAAGGAGCAAAGGAGCTGGCAGGGCTCTGTACCTACCTGGGGCTCCCCATGCAGGAGCACAGGGATGGAGAAGGGTGTTTACTCTAGATCAGAAAGGCCCAACATCCAAACCTTTGAAAGCTTCTTTTGCTGCTAATAGCATGAGTTCTTTCCCTGTCATTGCTGGTTACAAACAAATCTACAGAAGATTGTAAAGTGCTACAGGGGCTCGTCTGGTCCCTCAGGTCAGGCCTAGGGGGGCGCTTGACTGCCGCCTGCAGACTGGAGCGTTGACAGAGGGAGCCCACCCTGGTGGCCTTTTGGGCAAGGGTGGGCGAGTGAGAGGCCCCACTGGGTGGCAGGGTCCTTGGGGCTGCTTTCCAAGCCCTGCCCCTGCCTCCTTCTCATCACCCTGAAGCTTTGCTTGGGAGGCTCTTGGGTGCGGAGCGGGGGTCTGTGTTCCAGCACGTAGATCAGCAGGGACGGTAATTTCTGGGGGTCCTCACAGCCCTGACTGTCCATGAGGCAGTGCCTTCCTGCTCCGGTCTCATGTTTTGTTTATTTATCTGTTTGCTTGTGTGTCTGTTTGTTTGCTGTCTGTCCTCACCAGGCTCTCGGCTTTAGGAGGGACAAATCTGTCATGTCCACAGCCCCACAGACACAGACTGAGAGGAGTGGGGGTCCTGGAAAGGCTACCGTTCCTCTGTTCTGTGGGGATGTGTCTTTAAGGCTGTTGCTGTCCCTTCCACCCCGAGATGTGGCATTTGTGCAGAGCATGGCTATGGGCGACAGTGTGGGAGACCAGCGTGGGCGAAGGCTGGGGACAGGCAGCCAGGCGGGGGTCAGAGCTGAGTGCCCCCGCAGTCTGCAGCTCCGCCGGTGACTCACTCGGGAAGCGGCATGACTCAGCCGCTCGCCGGCTCGGACGCCACCAGCACACTGATGAGAGCGCATTACAGAAGCACTTGGGGACAGTGTGCACGCAGGTGGCCTGAGGACACCGATTCTGCACACTCACGCTGACACACACACACACCCATATCCACATCGACATTGGTACTCCTGTGCACCTTCACACATACACAGTCCATCCTTACATCCTTATAACACACGCAGGCACACAGACACATGCAGGTTATCACATTCATGTGCACATAGACACACACATGCATGCAGAGAATCCACGTACAAATAACCTCTCTCTCTCTCTCTCTCTCTCACACACACACACACACACACACACACACACGCCACTTCGCGAGGTGGGTGGATGAGTGGAGAGAGGAACAGCCTTAGAGACACAGAGACACGGGACAGAAGACAGGCAGCCTTTCCAGGACCTCCGCCCCTGTCACTCCATGGGGATATGGACACGACAGACCCATCATCACTCATGAAGCTGAGAGCCCAGTGACAAAGACACTCACAAGCGCAGGGACACAGACTTGCACATACACACTCAGAGACAGATACACCCACACTCACATAAAGCCATCCCTCCTTCCCTCTCTCCCTCCTTCCTTCCCTCCTTCTGCCTCTCTCCCTCCCCCTTCCCTCCCACCTCCCTCCCTCCATCCTACTTCTTTGTAGACCAGGCATGTGGCTTTGGACCTGGATTGTGTACTAGCCGCCCCCCTCCCGCCCCACATACCGGCCGTGTGGTGTGGACAAGTCGTTTGGCCATTCTGTCCCTTGTCTTGACATCTTGTAGCTGAGGAGTCTGTTAATACCCACCTCATAGGAGGGAACGATGTAGTCTCACAGCACTGGCTGGGACGTTGTAGACGAGATCTATGGGGTGACAGTGACCTGGGTATAGGTGGAGACAGTGGGCACAGAAAAGAAGGGAAACAGGGAGTCCTAAAGGAGCCAGGACGGGCCAGATGGGGAGGCGAGGTGGAGGGAGGGGCCTG
This sequence comes from Heterohyrax brucei, assembly GCA_028571685.1. Classification (NCBI taxonomy): domain Eukaryota; kingdom Metazoa; phylum Chordata; class Mammalia; order Hyracoidea; family Procaviidae; genus Heterohyrax; species Heterohyrax brucei. Next base: position 87,057,635 of record CM053156.1, on the reverse strand, counting down.
TCCTGCGGGCTTGAACTTGGGTGGCTGTGGACGGCGGCAACGCCCACCGAGAGCAGAAGGAGTGGGTGTGACAAGAGACAGTCCCTGGGAGGGATGGCATCCTCTAATGAGGCCTAGGTCCTGACAGTCACTGGCGGGCTTCAGGGGGTGGGGGAGTGGGTGCCATGGGGGGCACAGAAGGCCGGGTTCAGCAGCATGAGCTCCAGGGGCACTGGTCAGCAGTCCAAGACCACTTTGTAAACCTAGAAGGTGTGACGGGGTTCCTGCAGGGCTCTCAGCAGTGTCTCTGCTTCAGGAGCGGGCCTCTCTGGCCTCGCAGCACAAGCATCTCCCTCAGCAAGCAGGGGACGGCCCTGGTGAGGAGGACAGGAAGTTGGCTTGGCATACGGGATCTTCGTTTGTTGGGGCTGTTCGTGCCTGTGGATGCTGAGGGGCTGGATGGGGAGGACGGTCTCCAGGACCACCCAGAAGCAGATCAGATTGCATTGTTGGCTTTCCTAAGTGTGACGACCACCACACACACACACACACACACACACACGCAGAGTCATACATTCACTGAGCATAGTTGCTACTCACAGAAGAAAGATGGTGAGAGGAGAGAGAATGGGAGGGAAGACAACAAATAGGAGAGGAGGTGGGAAGGGATGGGGAGGGCAGGAGGTGACGACATGAGGAAGACAGGAGGGGAGGAGTGAGGAGGGGAGAGGGGAAGGGGGAGAATGAAAAGGAGAGGAAAGGGTTAGAGAGGAGACGGGATGGCAGGGGAGGGGAGATGACTGTGGGAAGGGTGGAGAGAGGGGTGGGGAGAGCAGGGATAGGGAGGGAGGGAGGCGGTGGGGAGAGGAGGGGTGAGGAGGGAGGGGAGAGGGGTTGGAGAGGAGGGGAGAGGTAGGGTGAGGAGAGGAGGGGAGAGGGGGTGAGGAGGGAAGGGACAGGACTGGGGAGGGGAGGGATGGGGAGGGATGGGGAGGACTAGGGTGGGGAGGGATGGAGGGGCAGGGAGAGGAGGGGTGGGGAGGGAGGGGAGAGGGGCGGGACGAGGAGGGAAGGAGAGGACCGCGGGAGGGAGGGGGAGGGCTAGGGGGAAGAAGAGCGGGGAGAGGAGGAGTGAGGAGGGAGGGGAGGGGTGGGGACAGAGGAGACAGAAGAGGAAAGGAGGGTAGCGGAGGAGGTGACAGGAGAGAGGAGGACAGGAGAGAAGAAGGAGAGAAGGACAGGGAAGGAAGGGGACGGGGAGGGGAGGGGGAAGGAGGGAAAGGGGTAGAGAAGGGGAGGAGAGTAGCAGAGAAGGGAGGGGAGGGGAGGGAAGCAGAGGGAAGGAGAGAGGAGGAGAGAAGGGAGGAGCTGGGGGACGTAGCCAAGCCTCAGAGCCAGCAGGCCCTCGCTGCTGGGCGCTAGCCATTCTGGGGCCCCCACAGTGCGGCTCCCCCGCTGCTCCGTGGCAGCCTCCGTGGCAGCTTCCGTGACGCCCTGGTGGGTCGTGGAGAGCAGGGCTCTTGGTGACTTTCCATCCGTAGGCCACACCTGAAGCACGCCCACAGGGCAGACGTCATTGCTCCTCCTTCCCGTGGCTGGAGGCCCGCGGGAACCTACCCATCACGGCAAACACAGAGGAGCGACGTCCCGGGGGGGTCTGCAGGAGGCAGGGACCAGGGGCTGAGCTAAGACCACCCACCCCCGGCCACGGATCATCTGTCTCGTCTTCACAGCAGGGGCTAATAAACGACAGGGATCCTTGCCAAGGTCACACAACCGTTAAGTGGCAGAGGTGGCACTGGACATACCACCTTCCAGAATGTGAGGCAGAGAGAGTGGACAGGGCTTGGGGATCCCCTGGGTGACTGTGCGAACAAGGAGAGGTGAGTTCAGTGCGTAGGCTGAGCCTGCCCGGACAGAACTTGGTTTGGGAATAGGTAGAATGTCTGTCCCTTTGATGAGAATCAGTGATGTGCTACTCTGCTTCCTCGGTCATCCAGGCAAGTAAATCAGCCCCAGCCCCTCATGCCTTGGGCCACCCCCCACCCCAGAGCTCTCCAGGCTATAGGCTATAGGGGGCTTGCTTAGTCACAGAGATACACCCATAACTATGTTCTTGAAATACTCTTGACTGAGTGCTTTGAAAGATGAAAAAGTCCTTTGATCTTATGTATGAGTGTCTTTCAGTGACCCAGCCACACTCAGAATGGGAAACTTCCATTCTGATCATCAGGAAAGGGTCAGGGAAGGAAAGGGCTAGAAATGGACAGATGTTTTGTTCCCAAGACAAACCCTAACTCCAAGCCAATCTGAAACAAGAACTAACATTAACCTTGATGTCAGCCTAACTGAAACTGAACTCTAACCCCAACCACAATTCAACCCAAACCAGCTCAACCCTAACCCCAACCCTAACTCTAAACAGAACCCTAACCCCAGCCTTACGCTAAACTTAACCAGCCCAAGTTGAACCCTCATTTAATCCGACACAGCCCTACTTGACCTAAACCCCACTCTGACCCAGGGCTAAACCCAGTCCAGCACAATTCTAAAGTGAACTCTAACCCTAACCCTAACCCTAACCCTAATGTCTTTTGAACCCCAACTCAACCTGACTCCAACTCCAAGAAGTTTTTATTGGTAACTTTTCCAAAAGGCTTGACAGGAACTAGAAAAGCAAGTCCTTGGGCTTTGAGTTAGAGCAGACAAGCACTGCTGGCCCATTTTCCAGTTGGACAGAAGGGAAGGAAGAGTCAGTGAGCCCTGCAAACCCCACCGAATGGAGACTAGGGTTATGGCCTCCCAGGACCAACACTGGACCTGCCTCCTGGCTTTTCCAGGGTGGGGCTGGAGGTGGCTGAGAGAGGGCTTCCTGGTGCCCACGCCCCTCCCACCCCCCATCCGTGGGCTCATCTCAGCCCAGACTTTCCCACAAAGCCTTCCTGGGCCCCAGGTCAGGGTGATGGAGACAGCAGCTGGTGCTGCCCGACTGGGAAAGCAGCACAATCTGAGACAAGTGTGGGGAGCCAGCAAGAGGGGTGCAGTGAGGCACAGAGAGGGAGCCTGGGGGAGAAGAGCTGGGATGTGTGAGGGAACAGAAGAACCTTTCCAGAAGGAGAGAAAATTGGGCTGTCACCAAGAAGCTATTATCCTGCTTTCTCCAATCTGTTTACTGCCCCGAGTGGGGTGCTGGGGGGGAGAGGAAGGCATCTGAATGCATACTGCCAAGCCCAGCACATCTGTCTGCTGAGAGAGGCAGAGCAGGTTTCCAGGTGTGGCCAGCAGCTGCCCGCCCCAGACCTTCCTTGGTCCGCAGCCCTTGTCTAATCTTACTGTGAAGCGCACCCAGGTACCTGGCGCTCTGAGGCCGACACCCCTCCTGTGGTGGCTGCTGGGGTGGCCAGGTAGGGGGTTGAGTGCTGGCTGGGGGCGGGGGCCCGGGCCCTGGCTGCAGAATCTGAGATGCTTGCCTTCTCTGCGGGCTGCGGGTCCAGCCTGTTGGAGTTTGCCCTCACTCCCCATCAGTCCTTTACTGCACCAAATGGCCTGCGAGCCCAGCCATGGTCAGTGTTCCTGCAAGTAGCTGCAATGAGAGGCCTGTGGGTGCTGGGGCTGGCCCGTCCTGCAGAGAGGCTGGCCTGAGAGCCTGCTCAGTCCCAAGCCAGAGGTCCACAGACGGGCCTGTAAGGCTAGGCATCTCCCGGCTCACCCTCAGCCCAGGCTGGAGCACCGGAGCGGCTCCGGAGCAGGGTTCTGCAGGTTGTGTTGCTGGGGCTCAAGTTCAAGCTCTTGCAGTTGGCAGGGAGTAGGTGAGACACGATAAGACTCGCTGGCCTTCCACTTCTCCAGCTGGAAAGCAGAGTCACTCCTGGTGGTGCACATGGGGACTGCACTCTGCTGCTATCCAAAAACCTGGAGGCTCAGCCACCCAGAGGAACCTTGGAGGAAAGGCCTGCCGATCGGTTTCCGAGAAAGCTGCCCCCGCAAACCCTGCAGAGAAGCGGAGTTGGGACTGATGGAGGAGGACTGGTGGTGGGGGCTGTGCCTGGAAAAACACTCCTACTCCCACCACTGTCTCTGCTCTGCTTCTTCTCTGCCACAAAAGCTCAAGCAAACCTCTGAGTCTTTCTGTGCCTTTGTTTTCTCATCTGCATAATCGGAACAATGTTAGTACTGACCTCACAGTGTTGTTGCCACAGTTAATGAATCAATACGTATAAAGCCTGCAGAGGTAAAGTACTTATCACTCTGGCAATGAAAATTACTGATTTTATTATTCAGTAAACTACTGACTGTTATGGTTGTTAGGGCAAGGAGACCACGTGATGGAGTGGTTAAGGCACTCAGCTGCAGACCTAAATGTCAGCGGTTTGCACCCACTAGCTGCTCTGCTGGAAGAAGACTTGGGACTTGGGATCTGCTCCCATAAACACAGGAGACCCCATGGGCCAGTTCCCCTCTGTCCTATAGGGTCATTAAACATTGGCACCAACTCAGCGGTAATGGGTTTGGTTTTTATTGTGATTAGGGGTCCCTCGGTGGCCCAGATGGTTAATTGCTTGGCTAATAACCCAGTGCTTGGCTGTTCAAGTCCACCCAGAGGCCAGGAGACAGCTTGTCACTGGTCAGGAGCCGACCACACATGGTTCCAGACTTCAGAAGCGGGACAGGCTCCAGTCAGAGAGGCGAGCTGCCCGTCTCCATCCTTCTCTGTCTGACCTCCGAAGGCAAAGGGGGCAGTTCAAGCTTGTCTAGACCACAGGGCTGGGCCAGGCCTTCCCTGGAGCCTTCCCCAGCTTCTGCCCCTGTGGGCTTCTGGCCTCCGAGATGCTCCCCTGTCCCTTGAGCTGGGACTTCTCTCAAATCCCCTTTGCATCTGTTTCCACCCCACAGATGCTTGTGAACCAACGAACAGGCCTGTGGCTGGTCCAGCCCTCAGCCCCAGCCCTCGTGGACCTGAACTTGGGGCAGTTGGTCTTCAGTCCAGAGTGGGCTCCCAAGGTGAGGTCCAGGAGAAGGGATGACTTGGTCCAAACATACCAGCCATGGGAGCACCCTGCGGAGTCACACGTCACATGTCAACAGAGGGAAGCTGGGGTCAGTCTCGAGATTCACAGTTAGTGTCTTGGCCTCCCCACCTCACTCCTCCCTGGGCTGTTACCCCAGTGCATGGCTGAAGACCCCTTTGGTGGCCTCTCTGTCCACCTGTCTCACAAACAGCACTCTTTTTACTTTTATTGTTTTGCAAGCCCCTTCAAGGCACCATTTTCTCTCTCCCTTTCTGAACATGACTTGCTGTTTTAGATGAAAATGAAGAAAGAAAGAAACCCTCTCACATTTCTGGCACAACAAAATAAACAAACCTTTTTGTTTTTTTTTTCTTACTGAAAAGTTCTAACAGAAACAGAGTGTGGTAAATATCCAGAAACCATGTAAATCATTAGCTAAAGCCTGAAAGGCAGTGAGCAAATGCTCAGGGTGGGAGAGAGGATGCATGGGTGACGACCGGAAGACTCTGTGTAAAGCCTGGAGCCCTCTGCAGGGGCCGAGACGGAGACCTCAGATGGGAGGGGGCATGCTTTCCCCAAACCCCTGAGTCTCCGGGGGCAGGAAATCCCCCCGACCCTTTGTACCCGAGCCTTCCATTTGACTGAAGGCCTGAGCCTTTGAACAAAGTAATTGCCAGGTGTGACAGTGTTTGTTGTAAGGACTTTGAAAGTATCATCACGTAAAAATCAAACACTGGAGAACGGTTTCTCTGCACAAAATTGCCCTCTCAACAGTTGAAAAGCTTATACTACCAAGATGGAAAACATCAAAATCTCCACATTTTGCAGACTTGGATGCTACCTGGGCAGATGTGGCCAAGGCTGAAAGGGGGATTTTTCCAGCAGAATGAGATGCAAGAACAGACAGAAGCCCACTGGCGTGGGTTGTTGGCTGTGATAATTACAAACACGCAGAAGACCAAACCCACTGTGGCTGAGTCGATTATGGCTCATAGCCACCCTATAGGACAGAGTAGAACTGACCCATAGAGTCTGAAAGGAGCACCTGAGGGATGGGACCTTTTGGTTAGCAGCCACAGCTCCTAATCACTATGGCACCAGGGTTTCCAACGTGCTTCGTAGTGGGTCACAAAAGTCAGCAGGTTCTCGTCCTGGAGATTTGCATCGAGTTATAAGCACAAACCACCCAGCCACTTAGGGGCCACTTACAGGGCTGGGGGAACCTCATCAAACTCCAAAAGAAGCTCTCCTTTGTGGAGAGCACAAGAGAGCCTACCTCCGTGCCTGTGCTGGTATGCACAAGGCCCAGCACACAGACGATTAATCAGGAAACAGTTACACAATAAATGTGGGAGAAAACGCTGAGCTCCCCGGCTCTGCAGCTCTTCCTATGGGTATGTATCATCCTTCAGGGACCCCTCAAAGGACACCAGCATCGAGGTGTGTTTTCCACCTCTCCCACTACACGCCCTCCATCACCACAGACCCAGCGTCTGCTCCCTGTGCTCTGTGAGGGGGGAAGACCACTCCAGGCCCTCACCTACAAATGTGACTTCCTGCGCCGGCCTGGATACACCATGTTATTGCTGGTAGGTGTTGACTCAGTTCTGACTCACAGTGACTCTGCATATAACAGAACCAAACATTGCCTGGTCCAGCACAATCCCCACAGTCACTGTTCTGCTTGATCCAATTGCCGTCACCACTGTGCCAATCCATCTCACTGAGGGTCTTCCACTTTTTCACTGACCATCAGCTCTAGTCCACCAAACACAGTGCCCCTCCCCAGGGACCAGTGCCTCGCGATAACATACCCAAAGTGTGTGAGACAAAACGTCTCCGTCTTTCCTTCTAAGGAGCATCCTGGCTGTACTGTTTCCAGGACGGGTTGGTTTGTTCTGTGGCGGTCTCTGGTGCGCTTAATATTTCCCGTCAGCATCACAATTGAGAGGCATCCATTCTTCTGGGTTCTTCCTTACTCATTCCCCAGGTTTCCACGTGCATAAGAGATGACTGAAAACACCACAGCTTGGGTCAGGTGTGCTTCAGTCCTCAAAGTGACATCTTTTTTTTTTTTTTTTAACGCTTTGAAGAAGTCTTTTGTAGAAGATTTGCCCAATGTAGCATCGCTAGATTTCTTGACTGCTGCTTCCGTGGGCGTTGATTGTGGATCCAAGTCAAAGGAAATCCTTGACAACTTCTGTCTTTTCTCTGTTTATCATGATGCTGGTTGTTGATGGTTGTGAGGATTTTTGTTTTCTTTCTTTACGTAGTCCGTCCTGAAGGCTGTGGTCTTTGACCTTCGCCAGTAAGGGCTTCAAGTCCTTTTCACTTTCAGCCATAAGGTTGCGTCATCGATGTATTACAGGTTGTTAATGAGTCTTCCTCCAATCCTGATGCCTCGTTCTTCTCCAGCTTCTCAGATGCCTGGCTCAGTGTACAGGCTGAATATGTACGGCAAAAGGACACAGCTCCGAAGCACACCTTTCCTGACTTTAAACAATGCAGTTCAAAGGGGCAACCACAGGCTCTTCACGAGCACAATTCAATGTTCTAGATTTTTCATTCTTTGCAACGTTGTCCATAATGTGATATGATTTACACAGTCAAATGCTTTTCTGTAGTCAGTAAGACACAGGTGAACATCTTCCTGGAATCCTCTGCGTTCAGCCGAGCTCCACCTAACATCAGCAGGGAAATCCCTGGTTCCGCGTCCTCTTCCGAATCAGCCCTGCATTTCCAGCTGTTCCCTGTGGATGTGTTGCTGCAAGTGCTTTGGAATGATCTTCAGCCAAATTTTACTGGTTAGCGATATTGTTCAATAATTTCTGCCTTCTGTTGGGTTACCTTTCTTTAGAATGGGTACAAACATGGATCTCCTTCAGTTGATTGCCCAGGTAGCTGGTCTTCCAAGTTTCTTCTCACAGATGAGCAAGCACTTCCGGTATTGCATCTGTTTGTTGAAACATATCAGTTGGTATTCAGTCAATTCCTTATCTATTTTATTTTTATTTTTTTAACCAATGCCTTCAGTGCAACTAAGGTCTTTTCCTTCAGTACCATCGACCAATTATTTTTGACACAGCAACTCTGTGCATATTACTTCTGTCTTCCTTTGATACTTCCTGTGTAGTTTAATACTTTCCCAGTAAAATCCTTCAGTATTGCAACTCAAGGCTTTACTTCTTTCTCCAGTTTGAAAAATTCTGAGTGTGTTATTCACTTTTGGTTCTTTATCTCTAGATTTTTGCACATTTCGTTACAATACTTTGTCTTCTCGACTCACTCTTTGATGTTTTCTGTTCAGCTCTTTGATGTTGTCATTTCTTCCGTTGGCTTTCGCTGCTTGATGCTCACGATCAAGTTTCAGAGTCTCTCTGCCATCTACTTTGGCCTTTCCTTTCTTTCCTATTTTTTCGAATGAATTTTTTCTTTCTTCACGTACAGTGTTTTTGATGTCACTCCTCGATTTAGCTGGTCTTCAGTCATTAGTGTTCAGTGTATCCGATCGATTCCTGAGAGGGTCTTTAAACTCAAGTGGGATATAACAAAGGTCGTAGGTTTGGTTCCTGTGGACTTGTTTTACTTTTCTTCAACTTGAACTTGAACTTGCGCCTCTGCAGTTGATGGTCTGTTCCACACTTGACCCCAGATCCTGTTCTGACTGACAATACTAAGCTTTTTCATCATCTCTTTCCATAGATATTGTCAGTTTGATTCCCATGTGTTCCATCTGGTGAGGTCCATGTGGATAGTCGACATTCAGGTGGTTGAAAAAAAGTATCTGCCGTGAAGAAGTTGCTGATCTTGCAAAATTTAATCTTGCTATCTCCAGCATGATTTCTATCCCAAAGGCTTACATTCCAACTATCAATCCTTCTTCATCTTCAAGTTTCCCATTCCAATCACCACTAATTACCAGTGCATCTTGACCACATGCTTGATCAGCTTCAGACCGTAAAAATTGGTGAACATCTTCCATTTCTTCATCTTTGGCCTTAGTGGTCAGTGTGTAAATTTGAAGAAGTAGTCCTATAAACTGGGCTTCCTTGCAGGTATATGGCTATTATCCTGTCACAGACAGTGTTGTGCTTCAGGACAGATCTTCAAATGCTCTTTTTGACAAAAACGTGTTGCCATTCCCCTTCATTTGGTCATTCCAGGTCTAGTAGACCTTACAATTTTCTGGTTCAAAATGGCCAGTACCGGTCTGTTTCAGCTAGCGCCTAGGACGTCAATGATTATGGGTTCCATTTCATTCTTGACAATTTCCAGTTTTTCTAGATTCGTACTTTGTACAATTGCACATTCCAATTATTAAAGGACATTTGCAGCTGTTTATTCTTATTTTGAGTCATCAGTCATCGTCGGATCTGACGCGACGGCACTCGGCTGGCTCATCAGCGAATGAAGATCTCGAAAGCTTGACTCCATCCACGTTGTTAAGGTCAACTCTGCTTTGAGGAGGCAGCTCTCGCCGGAGCACTGGGGGCCTCGTTTTCCTGCACTACATCTGACAGTATTCTGCTGTTATTCATCGAGTTTTCACCAGCTCATTCATTTCAAAAGTAGACTGCTGGGTCCTTTTCTCCCTACTCAGTCTTAGTCTGAAAGCTCAGCTGCAACCTGTCCCCCAAAGGTGACCCTGCTGGTATTTGAAAGACTGATGGCCAAGTTTCCAGTATCACAGCAACACACAAGGCAGCACAGTGTGACAAACCAACGGACAAGTGGTGGAGACACACTGCAGGAGCTTCCTGAAGTCCTGTCCATTGACTGCTGGCAAGAGAAGACATGGTCTGGGATGCTGGGCGTTCAATTCAAACCCGGAGTTGTTGCTCAGCAGGCCCAAAGTGACAGAGTGAAGCTGAAGCAGGGGACTTGGAGGGGCAGAGGAAGGAGACTGCTTCCTTCCTCACACAGAGGAGGAGGAACATGTTTAAAGCAGTGAGTGAACGCAAATCAAAACTTCAGTGTGAGAGACACATCACAGCCGCTGGAATGGCTGCAGTGGGAAAGACGGACGGTAAGAAGTGTTGGCAAGGATGTGGAGGTGTTGGAATCCTTGTGTATTGCTGATGGGGATGCAAAATGGTGCAACCACTTGGAAACAGTCACAGCATTTCCTCAAAAAGTGAGCCAAGCCAAAGTGAAGCATATTTAAAAAAATAAAATTAGGGCGGAGTCAAGCTGGTGGACTAAGCCTACGTCTCCTTCTATCCCTCTGGAAACCAAGACCTGAATTGACAATCAAACAGAGCCTTCTGATCACCTAATCAGCCTCAGGACACGGCACAGAGCTGTTAATTGGGACTTTATACCACTCAGCGAAAACCCTCCTCTCTTTCACTGACTTCCACTCCCGGCTAGCCCCGGCTCTCACGGACGGAAGGTAAATGGACCAGTTTGACTTTTTTTCCTCTGTCTCAGCCGGTGGGTAGAGTAGGGTCTTGCCTGGCAGCTGGACTCAGATGCGCTGCTGGGGGGATAGGCAGGCGAAATTCCCATATTCTGAGAGCCAGGCTCGGGACTCTGTTAATCTAGCCACTCTGAGCCTTTCGTTTTGTAGCTGCCTCAGCGGGGTTTGTGCGGAGCTCCGTGGTCAGTGTGCGGGACGCCATGTTGGTACCGAGATTTTAGCGGGACCTCGTTCTTAGCCTGGGAGCCAGTGCCTGCAAACAGGACAGTGCTTCTCCGACAGAAAAGTAGTGATTTTGCATAGTGCTGCCTACATTGGAGGCCCTGCAACAGAAGCAGAGGAATCTCTGCCTCTCGGCTCCGTTAGCCCCTCTGTCTGCTGCCTGTGTGGAGGATGCCATCTTGGATACGGTGGCCGCAGCTGGACCTAATTCTTAGCTTGGGAGCCAGAGCCTGCCCACAGGAGAGCGCTTTTCTATCACAAAACCAGTACTCGACGCAGTGTTGGCTAAGGCTAGGCCCCGTCAGCAGAGGCCACCAGGGCAGTAGCGTTGCTGTATTCTGAACTAGTTTGTTATCATCTGGGGTTGGATATAGTGGCACTTACTTTGTCAGATGAGAAGAGGGACCTCTACACCTGAAAACCTAACTGACTTGTGAACTAGTCGGATACCTTTTGCTTTACATTTGAAAACAGCCTAGAGAAACATTTGCAATCCATCCTCACAGTACCTCTTCCAGCCTCTATATACTCACATGGGACCCAAAAAGCAACAGACAATTGTGGCATACAAGCAATCACTCATGGCTTCAGAAGGCTCCCAAACAAAGCAACCAAGGAGTTTTCCAGATGAAGAAACTTTTATGAAAGCATCAGGAAGTGAATACAAATTGATTATATACAGAGCCCTTCTAGACCTTATGCAAAATGCAGCAGAACAAAACGAAAAATTAAGCAAGTTGTTCGATCTGATGGAACACCACTACTCTGAAATCCAACAGATCAAGAAGAAAATCAAAAACATAGAAACTTCCATGCAAAGCCAAGAAAACAGAATGGAACAAATGGAAAAAAGAATTTCTGACTTGGAAGACAGAGCTACTGATGCCAGCGTCTATGAGCAGAAATCAGAAAAAAGAAACAAGAAAAATGAAGAAACATTAAGAAGTATGTGGGACTCTATTAAGAGGAACAACCTTCGATTAATTGGAGTCCCTGAACAGGGTGAGACATCTGAGAACACAGAGAGTATTGTTGCTGAGCTGCTGAAAGAAAACTTCCCAGAAATCATGAAGGAAGAGAACATAGACATCTCAGATGCATATCGTACGCCACCCAATATAGATCTCAAAAGAAAGACTCCAAGACATATTATAATCAAGCTTAACAAAATGAAACACAAGCAGCAACTCTTAAAGGCAGCAAGACTCAAGGCAAAGCTAACATTCAGAGGGAAACCCTGTAGGCTCTCATCAGATTTCTCAGCAGAAACCATGCTGGCACAGAGACAGTTGCATGACACATTCAAAGTCTTGAAGGAGAAGAACTTCCAACCAAGAATTATATATCCTGCAAAACTATCTTTCAAATATGAAAATGAAATTAAGACATTCCCAGATAAACAGAAACTCAGAGACTTTGTAAAAACCAAACCCAAACTACGAGAAATACTGAAAGAAGTTCTTGGCTTTGGCTTAGAAGAACAAAACCACTAACTTTATATATTAGAACGACACACTACTCAATACTCTACTCATTTAGGGAAGGCCCCAAAGTAAATCATAGCTTTGACAAGGAAAGAAGCAATCCAGTGATCATCATGAAAACTATGGTGTCATCATAATAAAAAGAAGGATGTACTACAGTTGTTATAGTCCTTTCAGATGGAAAGGAAGATGACAAGTCTGGTGGTAATTAAAATTGGGTTTATAAATAGTTTATTAAGGGGGTTCATGGGGCAGCTGTAAAGCACAACAAAGATGTATTATACCATTTCAAGAAATCTAACACACGAGTCTCAACAACTATAAAACCAGCTCTGAAAAAGGTGAAAAATCAACTCACAAAAAACAGTGTCCCAGAACAGACTAATAAGAACAACAGAGAAAACATTAACATAAAAATAAACATATCACAACGGCAACAGTGAACACATACCTATCAATAATTACATTGAATGTGAATGGACTGAATGCTCCAGTAAAGAGACACTGAGTGTCATCTTGGATCAAAAGACACAACCCATCCATATGTTGTCTACAAGAAACTCACTTGAGACCTAAAGACAGGAACAAACTGAAAATTAAAGGATGGAAGAATATATATGAAGCTAACAATGAACAAAGAAGAGCAGGGGTGGCAATTCTAATCTCAGACAAAATCAATTTTAATGTCAAATCCACCATCGTGGACAAAGATGGACATTATTTATTGCTGAAAGGTTCAGTACACAAGCAAGACTTAACTATATTAAATATTTATGCACTTAATGTCAGAGCACTTAAATATGTCGAAGAAACACTGACTATGCTCAAAAGAGAGTTAGATGACTCCACAATAATAGTGGGAGACTTTAACACTCCACTCTCATTACTAGACGGATCATCTAGAAAAAAGCTCAGTAAAGATACAGAAGACCTGACTGACACAATTAACCAACTAAACCTCATCAATATATATAGAACTTTCCACCCATCAGCAGACAACTACACCTTCTTCTCCAGTGTACATGGAACATTCTCCAGAATTGACCACATGATAGGCCACAATGCAATGCTCAACAAAATCCATACCATTGAATTACTGCAAAGCATCTTCTCAGATCATAAAGCCATCAAAGTTGAAATCAATAGCAGAAAAAACATAGATAGAAAGTGGAACTCTTGGAAACTGAACAACATCTTCCTCAAAAAAACATGGGTTATAGAGGAAATCAAGGATGAATTAAAGAAATTGATGGATTCCAATGAGAACGAAAACACTTCCTACCAGAACCTATGGGATACAGCCAAAGCAGTGCTCAGAGGTCTGTTTATCTCCATAAATGCACACTTCTGGAAGGAAGAAAGAAACCAAATCAAGGAACTAACTCTACAACTTGAACAAGTAGAAAGAGAACAACAGAGGAACCCCTCGGGCACTGGAAGAAATGAGATCATAAAGTTAGAGCAGAGCTAAATGAATTAGAGAATAGAAAAACAATTGACAAAATTGAAAAGACCAAAAGCTGGTTTTTTGAAAAGATCAACAAAATTGATAAACCACTGGCTAAACTTACTAAAGAAAAGCAGGAAAGGAAACAAATAACCCAAATTAGAAATGAGAGGGGAGTTGTCACCACAGATGCAACAGAAATCAAAAATATCATAACAGAATACTATGAAAGACTGTACTCTAACAAATTTGAAAACCTAGGGGAAATGGACCAATTCCTTGACTCATACCACCTACCCAAATTATCACAACGTGAAGCAGAACAACTTAATAAACCCATCACAAAGGAAGAGATTGAAAAGGTCATCAAAACACTGTCAACCAAAAAAAGTCCGGGCCCAGATGGCTTCACGGCAGAATTCTACCAAGCATTTAGAGAAGAGTTATCCCCAATACTACTGAGACTATTTCACAGTATAGAAAGGGATGGAGTACTCCCAAACTCATTCTGTAAATCCGGCATAACCCTGATACCTAAGCCAGGGAAAGATCCAACAAAGACAGAGAACTACAGACCGATATCACTCATGAACCTAGATGCAAAAATCTTCAACAAAATTCTTGCCAACAGAATACAACAACATATCAAGAAAATAATCCATCATGACCAAGTGGGATTCATACCAGGGATGCAAGGCTGGTTCAACATCAGGAAAATAATTAATGTGATTAACCACATAAATAACACAAAAGACAAGGATCACCTGATTTTGTCCATTGATGCAGAAAAGGCATTTGATAAAGTCCAACACCCATTCATGCTAAAAACTCTTAGCAAAATGGGCATAGACGGCAAATTCCTCAACACAATAAGGGCCATTTATACAAAGCCAATTTTCCACATCATCCTGAATAAAGAGAGACTGAAAGACTTTCCCCTGAGATCAGCAACTACACAAGGATGCCCACTCTCACCTCTCCTATTCAACGTTGTGCTAGAAGTTCTAGCCAGAGCAATTAGACAAGACCAAGAAATAAAGGGCATCCGCATCGGCAAAGAGGAAGTTAAAATCTCCCTGTTCGCAGATGATGTGATTGTATATGCAGAGAACCCCAAGGAATCTATAAGTAAGCTACTCAAACTGATAGAAGAGTTCAACAAAGTCTCAGTATACAAGATAAACTTAAGTAAATCAGTACGATTCCTTTATACCAACAACGAGACTGTTAAGGAGGAAATTATCAAATCAATACCATTTTTTTTTACGATAGCCCCTAAGAAGATAAAGTACCTAGGAATTAATCTAACCAGAGAAACAACAGACCTTTACAAAGAGAACTACACGCCCTTACTACAAGAAACTAAGAGAGACTTAGATAACTGGAAAAACCTACCCTGCTCATGGATAGGAAGACTTAACATTGTGAAAATGTCTATTTTACCCAAAGCAATTTATTTATATAATGCAATCCCAATACAAGTTCCAACATCATTTTTTAATGAGATGGAGAAACAAATCACCAATTTTGTTAGGAAAGGGAAGAAGCCCTGGATAAGTAAGGTACTACTAAAGAAGAAGAACACACTGGGAGGCCTCTCATTACCCAACCTGAGAACATACTACACTGCCACAGTGGTCAAAACAGCCTGGTACTGGTACAACAACAGACAGATCGATCAATGGGACAGAATTGAGACCCCAGAGATGACACCATCTGCCTATGATCAGTTGATATTCGACAAAGGCCCTAAGACATTAAAATGGGGTAAAAACAGTATCTTCAACAAATGGTGCTGGCAAAATTGGTTATCCATCTGCAATAAACTGAATCAAGATCCATATCTTACACCTTATACAAAAACCAACTCCAACTGGATAAAAGACCTAAATATCAAACCTAAAACGATACAGCTCATCCAAGAAAAGGTAGGAACAACAATGGAAGTTTTAATACGCAATGAGGACAGACTCCAAAATCTGTCAAAGAAACCTCAATCAATAGAAGAGAAAATAGATAAATGGGAACTATTAAGAATCAAACACTTTTGCTCATCCAAAGACTTTATTAATAGAATCAAAAGAACACCCACAGAATGGGAAAAAATATTTGGCAATTCTATGTCAGACTGACGCCTGATCTCCATAATCTATAAGATACTACAAAATATCAATAAGAAGAAGATAAACCACCCAATTAAGCGATGGGCAAAGGAGATGGACAGACACTTCACTAAAGAGGAGATCCAGGCAGCCAAAAAACACATGCGGACATGTTCACGATCTTGAGTTATTAAAGAAATTCAAATCAAGACAACAGTGAGATACCATCTCACCCCAACAAGATTGGCCATGATCCAGAAAACACAAAATAACAAATGCTGGAGAGGTTGCGGAGAAAGCGGAACCCTCCTACACTGTTGGTGGGGTTGCAAAATGGTCCAGCCTCTTTGGAAGGCAATCTGGCGCTTCCTTAAAAAAATGGATATCGATATACCATTTGACCCAGTAATTCCACTACTTGGAATATATCCTACAGAACCAAGGCCTTTCACACCAACGGACACATGCACCAGAATGTTTATCACAGCACAGTCCACAATAGCAAAACGATGGAATCAACCCAGATGCCCAACAATAGGAGAATGGATAGGTAAACTATGGTACACATACTCAATGGAGCACTACGCAATGATAAAGAGTAACGATGATTCCGGGAAACATCTCCTAACCTGGTTTCAACTGGAAGACTTTATGTTGAGTGAAAGTAGTCAGCGACAAAAGGACAAATACTGTATGAGACCTCTACGATAAGATCTCAAAAACACTTATGTATAGAAGAAAAGACTCTTTGACAGCTGCAAGGGAGGGGAGGGAGGGAGGGGGAGGGGGGGAGGGCTTAGATTAGATAGTTACTAGAAATCTAGTTGGGAGAAAGCGGTGATAGCACACATTAGAAACAAGAACAACATTAAGTGGACTTCAGCATAACTTGAGTACTCCTTCCATCTTAACTCAGTACTGCAAGGATAGAGTAGCTGGGACGGGGGCGGGGGACCATGCTTTTAGGTGAATTCCAGGCCAATTGGCACAACTATCATTTTGCTAAGAGAGCTCTCTGCACCCCACATTGGTGAGTGGCATCTGGGGTCTTATAAGCTGCCGGGCTGCCATCCGAGGACACAGCAAATGGTCCCAACTCAGCAGGAACGGATGTTCACCGAGGACCAAAATGACATGCGGTAAAGACAACCGAGAAGACAGAGAGACCCACAAGAGTGGGTGCCTACATGGACTTGGGACCGGAAGAACCGGATGGTGCCCGGCCACCACCAGTGATAGCCATGACGGAGCTCACAGAGAGGAGCCTCACTGGCAACACAAGAGTAAAAAGGGGTGCATCATGAGATCTTCACTAAAAGACCTCAATCTCCACTAAAAGTCCAGCAGTTTTTGCGTTCCTCTGAGAGCATGGCCCCCGGCCCTGATGCTGCCCTTTCCCATAAATTATAACAAAGGTCCACTCTTTGGACAGGAATGGATTGGACTTGGCAATGCAGATCGACCATATATTGGAAGCACTTTATGGTTCTATACATCTATAGGATATCATCTTGCTGACCTCTGGCTGGAGGAAGGGGAGTGGAGAGGAGGGGAAAGGAGATTGTTGGGAGGATGAGACATGTATGGAGCAGAGAGGAATAGTGTGCAGTCACCGGGCAGGGAGAGCAGTGGAAGCTGCATATAGGTGGGCATGTAAATTTATACGTGAATGCACATTTTCATTCAGTCATGTTAAATAAAAATTTAAAAAAAATTAGCTCCTTGTCACTGAGTTTATGAGGGCTCACAGCAACTCTATAGGACAAATTACAATGGCCCCATAGAGTTTCCAAGGAGCTTCTGGTGGATTCAAACAGCCGAACTCTTGGTTAGCAGCCATAGCACTTAACCACTGCACCACCTGAGTTTCCTGAGTTACCATACAACTCAGCAGTTCTCTCTCTCTTTCCCTCTCTCTCTCTTTCTTTCTTTTTTTTTCTGTCTCTCTTTCTTTCTGTCTTTCTTCCTTCCTTTCTGTTCTTTCTTTCAATTGTGATTAAATGAAAGCACACAATCCAAATCAATCCTGCATGCCTCCTACCTGCAGCTCCCTCTGCTCTCCTCACCCAGTAACAGCTCACTCCTCCTTTCTATTCTATACTTCTAGTATCCTCTTAACAGCAACCCAGCAATTCTTTGGTACATACCCAAGAGAAATAAAAACATTATATCGACACAAACACTTACACGTGATTGTCTATAGAACCATTACTCACAATGGCCCCAAAGTGAGAACAGCTCAAATGTCCATCACCCAATGAAAGGGTAACAAAATGCAGCACACCTGTGCAATGAAGCGATACACACTGTAACATGGATGGACCTTGAAGATGTTCTGCTAGTCAAAAAAAGTCATGCAATACATCATGTGTTGTATGACTCAATACACATGAAATGTACAGAACACACAAATCTACAGAAGCAGAAAGTAGACAAGTGGTTAATGATTTGGACCCACCCACCAGTGCCACAGAAGAAAGTCCTGGTGGTCTTCCATGAAGATGACAGCCAGGAGATCTGTAGATCAGTGCTACCCTGCAGCAATAGTGTTACTTTGTAACAATAGTGATGCTCTGTAACCATAGTGACACTGTTTGGCAATAGTGATGCTCTGTAACAGTAGTGACACTCTGTGACAATAGTCACACTCTGTAACAATAGTGATGCTCTGTAACAATAATGATACTCTGTAACAATAGTGATGCTGTGTAGCAGTAGTGATGCTCTGTAACCATAGTGATGCTCTGTAACAATAGTCACACTCTGCAACAATAATGATGCTCTGTAGCAATAGTGATGCTGTGTAGCAGTAGTGATGTTCTGTAACCATAGTGACACTGTGTAGCAATAATGATGCTCTGTAACCATAGTGATACTCTGTAACCATAGTGATGCTCTGTAACCATAGTGACGCTTTGTAACAATAGTCACACACTGTAACAATAGTCACACTCTGCAACAATAATGATGCTCTGTAACAATAGTCACACTCTGTAACAATAGTGATACCATGTAACACACAGAGTCACTGCCACTGGGAATAGACTGGATGCCCTGGCTAAAGGTAATGGGGACTGACGGACAGTAGGTACAGGGCTTCTTTGAGGGGATGAGAACATTCTAAAATTGAAGTCGGCTCATTGTTAACTGGTGGCTACGTGTTTTCAATTCAGCTGTGTTGTAGCATGCATCACTTTCGTTTTGCTTTTTGGCTGACTACTACTCCCTCGCATGGAGGCACCACATTTTGTTTATCTATGTATTTGTGGATGGAAACTGGATTTGTTTCTACCTTTCGAATACTGTGGACAGCACTGCCGTGAACACCGGTGTCGTGTATCTGCGTGCAGCCCTGTTTTCAAGCCTGTGGGTCTGTACCACGGGGAGCCCACTTGCTGGGTTATGTGGTAACTCTGTATCTAATTTGCTGAGGAACCCACAGAGCTGTCCTACTCTTTTTCCTCCCCCCTGCTCTCTGCCTGATTCATTCCTGCCCAGTCTTCCTCTGTGCTCAGAAAGGCCTGTCCTAACCCCTAGACTATCTGACCCTTAGCACACTGTACTTTTTTATAGCATGGAGCGGAGCCCCAGAGGGCCTGGTTCCTGTCTCTCCGTAAGACTAGGAGTTGGAGAACCTCTGCTAGACCCCTGCACCCAGCATTCAGGAAACAATCACTGAAAGACTGAGGGCCTCCACTCATACCAGCCATAGGCAGTACCAAAAGGGCTTATGTATGGCAGTCACAGAGTCCTCCCTGGAGGAGGTGGCTGCCGCAGCCTGGGTGGGCTGAGGCTCAGTCTCAGGGCCATTCTCAGCTGCTGTTGCCCAGCTTCACATCCGGACCCCAGACAAATCGTACGGGGCAGACATGCTGAGCTATCTCCTCAGACTGTTGACATTTCCGACTGCCGGGGCTGGCACAGCCTCTGGCCACTGTGTCCTGAGAGAGCTGTCTCGCCATCCCTTCACCCGCCTACCTCAGCAGGGCAATTCTGGAAAAACAAATTCCTGCTCGCCTGGGACTGGCCACCCAGGCCCAGGGGCACACCATCCAATCGGAGGACATCGATGTCCAGAGGTCTGCGGCGTAATTGGCAGGAGGTGGCCATCACCATGTCAGAGGACAAGCCCATGGGCGCCTGTGTACCTGAAGCCCGGGCTTGATTTAATTTTGTCCTTTTCAATTAAAATCAGCCCCTCACCGCCCTTTAGCAGGGACAGGCTGGCGTGCAGCAGAGTCATCCCGGGACAGCGGTCTCCCTGGTCCTTCTCTGCCTGCGCGTCCACCCTCCTCTTGAGAGCAGGTGGGTGTCCACCAGGAAGCACCCACCTGCCCTTCTCCTTGTTTCTCTCTTATGTCTCCACTTAATTTGCTCTCCTAGGAAACGAGGGCAGAAGGGGAAGGAAGTGCTGGGACATAATTGGTGTGTCCTTTTCACTGATCTGAAACTCTGAGAGGCTCAGCCTTCCTCACGGGGTCTCGTGTTAAAGTCCTAGGAGAGCAGTGAACAATCCCTCTCATCCCCACCTCCTAGCACCTACACCCCGCTTCAAGGCAAGAAGGAAAAAGATTTCCTCCATCAGCTCCAGTTCCCACAGTGATATCATGTAAGTTTCTAAAACAACACACACACTTACCTTAGCAGATGGAAAGCACCATGGAAAGCATCAGCGTTATGGACACAGCTGAGTGACTTAGGAGACAGGTGCCCACCCCAAGGAAGCGGGGAACGTGGCATTATTACAAGAGCTCGTCTATTCACCCGCCTTCAGGACAAACACCCCCAGGCATCAGGACGCCCCTCTGCTCCCAGGCCTTCTCTGTGGACACTTTCCCTTGTCAGTTGTTTAATCTGCAGATGTAAGAGTGGGGCGGGGGGGAGTGCCCTCTGCCTGGCATGGGTGGGGGCTTGAGGTGGCATCCTCTGCCGCTCTGCATAGTAGCGGCTTGGGGCAGGTCCTGCCACCACTGCTGAGCTGGGAACCGAGGCACAGATAGGCCTTGGGGAGCTGAAGTGGACGGCTAGCTAACCATCTATTGGCTCAAACCAAACCAAACCACTGCCATGGAGCCACCCTGCAGGACACAGCAGAGCTGCCCCAGGGTTTCCAAGGTATTCTGGGTAGATTTGAACTGCTGATCTTTTGGTTAGTAGCTGTGGGTCTTAACCATTGTGCCACCAGACTCCATCTAATCATTGGAGGAAAGAAAAAAGGGAAGGAGGGAAGAAGTAAAGGAGAGAGAGAAGAAGAGTGGGAGGGAGGAAGGAAGGAAGGGGAAGGAGGGAAGAGGGAAGAGAGGGAGGGAAGGAGGGGAGGAAAGGAAGAAGGAGGGAGGGAGGGAAGGAAGAAACCTTTACTCCTGAGCCACCTGGTGTGTCAAGCAAAGAAGGGAAGTAGCAAGAAGCCCTCGGGGAAACGGCAAACACTCTGCAGTGCAACTAGGGTTCAAATTCTGGGGCTGCCACTTCCAATCGTGAGCTCTCCTGAGCTCCCCTAACCTTGGGAGCTGGTGTCCTGAGTCTGGACTTCTAACCCCCTGGACTGTGAGCCAATTTCTGTCTGTCAAAGATGTCTGCGTGTGGTGTTTCTGTTACAGCAGCGCCAGGTGACTGGGACACCGGTTCTCTCCCCCGGTACCACCTCCTCAGGGTGCCTTCCTGGAAGCCCATCTCTCTGCACACTTTGCCTCCCTTGCCATCTGGGTAGCACCATGCTGATGTCCGCTGCCGGCGCTGCTGATGCATACAGCCGGGGGGAGGTCTGAGCATCCTCCCGTTGAGGACAGGGGCCATGCGGGCTGTTTCCGTGGTCCCAGCTTCCACACTGGCTGGGGTTCCATTGGCACGTGTCACACAAGTGGATGAGCATGGCCACCATGTGAGCTCAGCCTTCCTCCTGCCCTTGAGGAAGGCCTACAGAGAAATCCCAGGTGGCTCCCGTTCAGAGGGCACAGGAAGACAGCGGGCGCACATCAGCCTCTCTCGGGGGTCCTGCTTCCGCCTGCTGGTGGCAGGCTCCTGAGAAGTCCAGCAGCTCCAAGGGGCTTGGCAGCTACAATGCCGCCGAGAGAGGCCTTAATGGGAGGGGCGGGACTCACGAGGAGCTAGAGAAGGAGGAGGGGGTCAGAGAACCAGGCCTGCTGGCAGTTAGCGACCCTATCATCCAAAAGGGCCTTGTTAAATCTGGAGCCATGATTTCTGTTGTGAATTCCGTTGTTCATCCAACTCCTCCAGGGCCTGGGTGGGTCGTCACTTCGGGTACCCATCCCCTGAGTAGTGCTTCGCTGACTCCTGCCTACCCTTCAATCCTCTGAAGACCTGTTTGACTCCCCAGGGTCCCTCACAGCCACAAGCACAAGCCAAGGGGAGCAGATGCAGGATGCCAATCTGATAGAGAGTCACATTTGTCTCTTCAAATGCTTAAAAAGGATTGGGGTTTATACATCAGTCTCTAAGAATTTGGATAATGTGAGTCTTTCCCAAGAGATTGACAAAATTCTAGACAACTGTGAGAGCTTCCTTTCTGTGCCTGAAAAGATACTATCTTTCTCAGAGGCTCTCTGTGGGTGGCCATCCGCCATGGCCACCCCCTCATGATTTCAAAGACCAAGCTTTGGGCTGCTTTTCAAAGAGATTTCTGCATTTCTCTTTAACTATGATATTGGCATGATGTTAAGAGTTTGCAAAGCACTTTCATTCATGGTTCTGCAGGTTCCCCCTAGATCAGAGCTGGCAACCCCACTGGTGGGTATGACATTTATACTGGGAGCACGGTCTGACATTCTTATCAGGGAACTCAGAATCTCCTGGCTGTCCACAGAAGGGGCCATGATGAAGGATGGCAGAAGCAAAATGCAGGGTTTGGCACGGAGTTCTCAAGCCAGGACTGCTGTCAGCCACTGCCCGCTTCCATCCAGCCCTGTGCTTTCCTATATGTGTGCGTTTTAACACTAAGTGGGCATCTCAGATCCAGGCTCATGTCTTCTGGGTTTTCCTCCACCGAGGCCCTTGGAAGCCCCTGCCTGAAGCAAACAGGGAGCAGAAACTTGAGGGCTGGAAGCAGCCAGACGCAGAGCTTGCTGCAGAAGTCAGAGCATCTTTTTCTTGGCCCTATCCTCTGCCCTCGTGACCTCCCTGCATCCTCATGGCCCGAGACTTGAGTTGGAAGCAGGATGGAGCAGGGAGGCAGTGGCAGGAGGAGGCCCTGTCATCTTCCTGGTGGTCACAGGATCCAGGGTGCTGGGCTAGCAGTGTGCCCACTGGGCCTGAAGCACAGGGTCAAACATTCCAGCCAATGGACAGCTCTCTCTGGGTGGAGCCGGCGATGGCTGTGTGGCCTGAGGGCCGTGGGCCAGGAGCCCAGAAGGCTGGAGCAGGTTCCAGGGCCGCTGCAGCCCAAGGGCAGGAGGCGGCCAGAGGGCAGGCAGGGAAGCTGAGGAGTGTTCTCTCTCAGCATCAGCCGGCCTCGCAAAGGCCGCAGAGAATACTTGACCACAGACTGGCAGGAGCCACGCAGCCATGGCCTCCAGTCCTCCCCGCCTCTGACTTGGACTCTCTTGCCTTCTTTGGAAGATTCCAGAATAAAAGGAGACCAAGGCAAAACAGAGTTCAGTGCAGACTTCTGCAGTGTCTGTCCACCGCCTCCTGCCATCAGTGAACCTATTGGAGGCCGCACAGTGTGAGGCGCTGGGGTCCTAATAAGGACATAGAGGTGGCCTTTGGCCTCATGGAGAGCCTGGTCTTGTGGGAGGGACACGGGAGTCAAACACTTGCTCCACCGTGACGCAGCAGTTCACTGAAGCTAGGTGCTGGTGACTGTTGTGTAGACAGGGGACAGGCCTAGTCTGAAGCTCAAGGAGAGGTGAGCCGTGATCTGAAGGATGAAGATGAGGAGGGAAGGATGCTTTAGGCAGACAAGGAAACAGTATGTGCAAAGGCCCTGAGGCAGGAGGAAGCATAGACAGAGAAGATGGTGCATTGTGACCTGTTTTTAAAGTCCTTCTGGGGTTGTCCTAGAGGACAGCAGAGGGATCCTAGAGGAAACAGTGGTTCTGAGGTACAGGGTGCGGCCAGCACTGTCCCCAACCTGAACCCACACACGGTCACCGACCCAGTTCCTTCACAGATTCTGTTTTCATCAAGGTGTCTGCGGCAGCCTCGGGAAGTGGGATCGCCACGGGCATGAACTGAAGGTGGGAGAGGGTCTCAGAGCCTGTCCCCTGGGGAAGCAGGACTGAAACCCGGGTCAGATGATGCCAGTGTCCCTGCTTTCCTTCCCATGAAACCAGGGTGGCGCCACGGTTCACCCTGATCACACCCTGGCCATGCTGGATTTGGGGTGCCCATGGCTCCTGGGTGCACTCTCAATTCTTTCAAAGCACCAAGGTGGGAGCTGGCCACTCCATTCCCTTCACAAGCCTCATGCCCCAACACAAGCTGCAGGGCAAAGCTCCCCCTCTCTTCTAAGACAAAGGCCTGCTACTCACCTTTCTGAGCTGGTTGTCCCTGGGCTGCCCCTGCCACCAGAGGAAGCAGCTGGACCCTGGCTCCCTGGCTGTTCCTGACTCTTGTTGTCACACCCCTGGCTTTACTTGGGACCTGGTGGCCCGCGCATCTGCCATGTGATGGAGGTTGGATTGTCCTGGTGACAGCAGCACTGTCTAGAGGCCATCAGTGTCCTGATCCTGACTGCTACCAAATCCTGAGCACCTGGTGGGATTGGAGGGCCTGCACCCTACACTAACCTGTCACCACTACGGCTGCTGCCTGGCCTCACCTTCCTGAACCTCAGGGTCTCCTCCTGCAAAATGGGACCCCTGGAGGACACTTACTAGGGTGGCTCGTCGGATCCAACTCGATGGCACTTGGCTTGGCTTGGCTCCCCACAGCCGTTCAGGCCACACGCCACCTGACTCCTTGTGCACTTGGGCCAGCCTGGGTGGGCTGCAGGTGCGAACACCTAGCGCCTACAGAGGGCTCGGGACAACACCAGACCTGGGAATCCGGCTGCTGGCACTGGCATTTGGCATTGACTAGGGTGGGAACCCCGGTGGCGTAGTGGTTAAGTGCTGCATCTGCTGACCAAGAGATTAGCAGTTCAGATCCACCAGGTGCTCTTCGGAGTCTCCAAGGGGCAGTTCTATCTGGTCCTGTGGGGTTGCTGTGAGTGAGAACCTACTTGATAGCAGTGGGTTTGGGTTTGGGTTTGGGTTTGGGAGGCTTCGTCCTGTCAACCGTCTTGGGTTATAGATAGGGAAACCATGGCCCTGAGAGGGGCCAGAGCCAGGGCAGGCAAGATGGCGAGGGGTCAGAAGGTACTTGACAGCGGTGGATCTGTTGGAGGTGGCCTGGGGGTTAAGTACTGTGTCTACCCACTGAGAGGCTGGCAACTGGAATCTACTATTGCTCCTTGGAGCCCCTGGGGGGCGGCTCCACCGTGTCCTATGGGGTCGCTATGAGTCAGCATCAGCTCGATAGCGGTGGGTTAGTCATCACCATGTTCTGGGGGAGGAGCCCTGGTGGTGCAGTGGTTTAGCACTTGACAGCTAACAGAAAGGCTATGGGTTCAAAACCACCCAGCGGCTCTGAGAAGAAAAGCCTGGCAACCCTCTGCCATGAAGGTGGCAGCCCAGAGACCCCAGGGTGGCTCTGTTGCCACACAGGGTGGCTCGGGGTCAGAGGCAACTGGACGGCATCCCACAGCAACACAGAGAGCTCCAGGTGTCACATGCAGTGCCTCCCATGTGTGGCTTCAACTCATCCTCGGCTGCCCAGAAGTGCTCTGTGGTCATTGGTCTGCAAAAATACTCAGGGGTAGAGAGATACCAGGATCTGAACCCAGGACTGCCTGACTCCAGACTCCAGGGCTTACAATCGGGCCATCACGCTGTCCCTCCCCGATGTTACCACCCCAAGCACCCCGCCCCAACCCAGAGTCAAGGAAGGCCAGGGAGACTCTGAGTTAACAGTGAGACCCCAGGAAACCTGCTCTTTGTTCACCCCCAGTTCCTGACCTTGGCCCACAAGAGACCCTGCATACTTCTCCAGGGTGGAGAAGGATCTGTGAATCACAATGTCCAAGAAATGAGCTGAGTCTGCTTCTCAGATAAACATGGAATACTTTCAGTGCGAGGAGGCCCCAGAAATTTCAGGGGACATGTGTCCACAGAGAGATTACTGTTGCTGATTGCCTTACGTCGGTTTCGGCTGGTAGAGAGCCTAAGTGACGTGACCATAGGTTTTCCTAGGCCACGGTCTTGACCACAGCAGGTCAGCAGGTCTTTCTGACACGGAGCAGCTGGGTGGGTTTGGACTGCCGACCTTTTGGTTAGCAGCTGAACACTTGACCATCACAACAGAATGAAAGGCCATGCAATTCAGAGGCCCCCTCACCTTCATTGCTAAGAGATGAGTTGTTTGTCCAAAAATCGGGTTTAGCTGAGTGTCCCGCACTGATCCTGCCCGACCTGTCCCCAGCAGCGCAGGTCCCAAGAACCTTCCCAGTGACCCTACAGGAGCGAATCAGGATGGTCCGCAGGGCACTCCTGAGGCTGCGTGCTGACCCTGCTCCAGCTCTCCTGGACTGAGTTTCCACTGCATAGGGAACACAGAGGAGGCCTCTCTGTCTCAGGAAACTTGAGTTCCAGTTTCACAGGTCGGGAGACTGAGGTCCAGAGAAGGCACACATAGCAGAAGACCCCCAAGAGATGCTGGCAGGGGAGGCCTAGAGCCCAATGGACCCCCGGTGGTGCTCAGTCCTGGGCGGCCTTCCCGGTAGGTATGGCTATCTGGGCTCAAACTCAAACATTTGGCATATCCTGAGGGGGAAACAGCCTGCCCTGCCCCTCTGGCACTGCTTCCCACCCACCGGGCCAGATGGCCAGGCCCAGCCGGGCGGGGGGCCGAGTCAGAGCCCCTGAGAGATGCCTTCGCAGGGGCTCTGTTTCCACTCCAGCCTCAGAAGTTGGCCACATTTCTGGGAAGGGTGCAACACACAGACAGGCAACACCGGGCAGCCCTCTGGCTGTTCCATTTCAAAGGAGCCCAAGCTTTAGAAAGAATCTAATTAGGCATCTCCTCACAGGCTTATCTTGCATGAAATGTGATTGCTGGTGAAACCTGACCATGGCCCTGCCGGTCAGTGGTTCCCCTGGGCCTCGGATGGGGGCTGTGGAGATACTGAGGCCTCTCTACAGCAACACTAGAGCCTGGGAGCTGGGCCTCCTCCCATCTCGCACCCCCACTGGTGTGCAGGGAGTTTTAAGGAGCTGACCAGGAGCCCAGGTGGTACAGTGGTTAAGCTCTTGGCTGCTAACTGAAAGACAGGTGATGCAAACCTACAGCTGTTCTGTAGGCGAAAGGTCTGGCCGTCTGGTCCCATAAAGATTATAGCCAAGGAAAACACAGGACAGTTCTACAGTGGTTCATTGGAATTGACTTAGTGGCAGTGGGTTTAAGGAGCTGACTGTCTTCCCCCAGGTAAGAGCCCAACAGCCTTGGGTCTGAATCCTCTTTCTCGTCTGTGTGGCTCTGAGCAAGTCCTATCAGGTCTCTGGGCCACCATAAAACCCGTAATGTGGAAAAAAACCGTTATTTCCTGCGGGGACTGTGATAGGATTTCACAAAACGTGCTGTGCGCCTGGGACCCCAGACACTGTCAGGATTTGTTCCCTGTCCTTTCAGTGTGTGTCTTGTGTCCACCTCTGCCCTCCTGTCGACAGCTCCATGAGAACAGGAAGCACCAGCCCCATGAGTGAGACATCTTGGAACCAGATCCTGCTGGTTCCTGGTGTCATTTGCCAGTGTTGGTGACCCTGGCTGTCACCCAGACTGCAGTCTTGGGAGAGACACCCCAGCCAGAACCACCAGCTAAAATGCTTGTGAATTTCTGACCTGCAGAAACCGAGATGAGTGTTTATCCTTGGGATTCAGGAGACACCTGGCCTCCTCTAACTTAATGAGGAAGGAGAATTAGCATCAACTGCCCAAGGCTGATTCTTACCAGGCTGACTCCACCCAGTAACTTTTTTTTTTTTTTTAAACAATTCTGACATCCACCATCCCTCTCATGGCACTCTCTACTCAGCTGGGTTCGGTAATTTGTGGTAATAGCCATACAAAACTCATGGACAATACTCACGATTACAAGGTTGGTTAGGTTCATTGCTTATAGGGATGGTGGAGTCTGTTCCAAGTATAGTAACCATATATGCAACAGAAATGCTGCCCAGTCCTTTGGCATCCACACAATCGTTCCTGTGTGGGAGCCCATTGCCGGAGCCTCTGTTTCAGTCCATCTCATGGAGTGCCTTCCTCTCTGCCAAGGGAAGTCCCTAGTTAGACTGCTCTGAGTACACTTCCTCCATCAGGACAGCTTCCTGTCAGCCATGCCTGCAGGCATGCCTCTGTTCACTTGGCCTCTGCCCTGCTTGCCAAGTGTTAGAAAACTCTTTTAACTCTGCCAGTAAGTGCCAAGAGGCACCCTACTCTGCTAATAAGCCGTGGCCTGCAGGTGCTCAGCTCTCTCACTCCATGAATTAATTGGTGAGCCTAATCCACTGCCTTTTGCCAGCTCTCAGCTTTCTTGCTCTGTAAGCTGGGAATCCCACTGTGCTGTCTCCTGCGGATCTCCTCGTCCTGCTGTCTCGGCTGCTGCTGCTTCTCTGTGGTAGCTTCTCACCATCAATGGCCTTGAAATTCTCTCTGCCTCCTGGATCTAGGAGGTTCTCAGCACAGGGACGCTGGGACCAGAGGACACACTCCACTCCTGGCTCTTTTTCCTTGGTGGGGGTGAATCCTCCCTTTCCACCTTTGGGTTGCTCATCACAAGATGGAAAAAATGACCAATCCCCTCATTAGAATGATCCTTAGAACCAAGGATGCGGAGACTTCATCATAGATGCTTTGGACATGTTATCACTGGGGACCAGTCCCTGGAGAAGGGCATCATGCTTGGCAAAGTACACAGTGAGTGAAAATGAGGAAGACTCACAACAAGACAGATAGACACAACAGCTACAACAGTGGATCTGAACACAGCAACGATGGTGGAAATGACCTGGGACTGGGCAGTGTCTCGTTCTGTTGTTCAGGGGTCATTACAAAGCACAACCAGCTCAATGTCACCTAACAAGACCAACAAGATGGCTAGAATAAAAAAGTCAAATCTAATACATGAGGATCTAAAACTTTCCATTAGGATGAACCTCTCTCTCTTTGCCCAGGGCTTCCCCCTGTCCTCTCCACACTGCACCCAAGTACAGAGGCTGACACATCCCCTGGGCAGGAAGGAGGACCCCCGGTGTTCCCTGAGCCACCCTCCCAGACTTAGACAGGGAACAATTTAACAAATGGGGACAGAGTGAACGATCTGCCGGCTCCCCGAAGCTGGGAATTTAGGAACATGCCTTCCTTGCAGACACACACATGCAGCTGTCAGCCCACTCCCTTTCTCAGGACCCGTAGCCAGTCACCTCTGCCCATCGAAGACTGTAAGGGGAGAGCCTGCACCACACACTTGATGACCGACTACTTGTATACCTGAGCTGAGCATGTGCAAGAAAAGTAAACGGACTCCTGGGCTCGCATGCCTAGTAATGGCTCTACTCCCTGGTGACAGGATGTTACAGCCTCAAAGGCAGCAATGATCAAACTAATTTGCATGACCAGCCTATTTTGGCATTTCGAAAGAAAACAGAACAAGAAGCTAAAATATCAAACAAAAATAAATACAACTTACTAATGGCTCAGGCACCAACAGTCAATATCAAATCACTAGCAGAGGACAACCACAATGGCTTCAAACAGCTCCCAAAACAGAGAATCAAGAAATTGTCCAGATGAAGAGAACTTCCTGGAATTGTCAGAGATAGAATGCGAAAGATTACTATTAAAAATAATTAAAAGGTCAGGAAAAACACAACAGAGCATAATGACAAATTGAACAAGAAACCATAGAGAGACAACAATCAGAAATTCAGAAGAATAACAAAATTACAGAATTAAACAACTCAAAAGAAAATCAAAGAAGCAAAATTGAAGCAATGGAATGTAGAATTACTGAGATTGAAGATACAGCAATTAACACCAACATATTTGAAGAAGAGAAATTAGATAGCCAAGCCAAGTGCCGTCGAGTCGATAAGGGGATCTTAAAAAATGAAGAAACATTAAGAATCATGTGTGACTTTATCAAGAGGCATAAGCTATGAGCCACCAAAGTACCAGAATGGGGAGACAACAGAAAATACAGAGAGAATTGTTGACAAAAAACTTCCCTGGTATCATGAATGATGAGAAGATATCTATCCAAGATGCTCACCAAACTCCACACAAGGTAGATCCCAAGAAAAGATACCAAGATATGTTATAACTAAACTTAACTCAACTGCTACCAGTTGGTAAATGGTCCATCCATACAATGGAATATTATTTGGCCATAAAAAGAAATGAAATTCTGATCCATGCTACAATGTGGATGAACATGGAAAGCATTACACTAAGTGAAAGAAAGTAGACACAAAAGCTACTACGTGCTGTACAATTTCCTTCATGAGTTAGTTTTTGTGTATGGTGTGAGATATGCACCTTGTTTCATGTTTTTTTACAGGTGGGCAACCAGTTTTGCAAGCATCATTTGTTCAAAAAACTGTCTTTCCCCGTTTGATGGACTTTGGACCTTTGCCAAAGGTGAACTGACTATGTTGTTATTATTAGGTGCTGTAGAGTTGTTTTTGATCAATAGTGACCTTATAAGCAACCCTATAGGACACAATGAAATTACCCCATAGAGTTTCTGAGGAGCTGCTAGTAGATTTTGGTTAGCAGCTGAGCTCTTATGCACATGGGGATGAATTTGCATCTGGGTTTTTTACTTTGTTCCATTGGTCTATCTGTTGGTGTACCAAAATATCGAGCTGTTCTGACTATTGTGGCTCTATGGTAGCTTCTGAGATCATATAGGGTGAAGCCTTCTATTTCATTCTTTTTCTTCAGTAATGGTTTGCTTACCTAGGGCCTCTGCTTTCTACATAAAGCTGGTGATTCATTTTTCCATCTTGTTAAAGAATGCTTTTGGTATTTGGATTGTGTTATACCTGTAGTTCACTTCCAGTGAGATTGATATTTTCCCAGTGTTGAGTCTTCATGTCCGTGAGCATGGTATGTTTCCCAATTTATGACACTTTAATTTCTTGCAATCATGTTTTGTAGTTTTCTTTGTATAGGTCTTTTATGTTCCTGATTAAATTAATTCCTAAGTAGTTTATCTTTTTAGGGACTATTATAAATGGTATTGTTTTCCCGATTTCCCTTTTGAAGTTCTCTTGTAGGGTGTAAGATATTTGTATGCTGATCCTGCACCCTATTACCCTGATGAATCTTTCTACTAGAGCCAGTGGTTTTCAGGGTGAATTTTGGACTAGCCCTTGGGCTCTGCACCAATATTCAGGTGTAATCTTACAGGTCCTCCCGGAAGGGCCTGCTCCTCCGACCTCAGAACTCGGGGATCCTGCCTTTTCTAGACAGCCACCGCAATGACCCCCAGGAAAACATAAAGTAGCTAGCTGTTGGGTGACAACTAGAGAATCAGGTGTTTTATCTCCATGACAAGAAGAAACCAGGGGCTTCTGGAAGATGCTGGAGACCCATCAGCTCTTTGAGGGGGAAAATGAAATTGTCACTACTACTCAGTTCCTGCTAATCATTGAAAGGAAGAACAGACAAAGCAGGGGTTCTCAAGGCTAGGTCTCCCCACCCCTCATCAGCAGCATCAGCATTCCTGGGCGCTTATTAGAATCCAAGTTCTTAGGCCCCACGCAGGTACAGAACCAGAATCTTAGAATGTGGGCGTGTGGCAGCCATCTATGTTTTAAGAGGTCCCAGGTCTGTGATGCCTGCTCAAGTGTGGAAACTACAAATGTCCCTGGGTGGCACAAATAGTTTGCTCTGTCTTCTAACCAAACCCACCAAGTGGCACTGTGGAAAACGACATCCCAGCCAACAAGCCTGTGGCATTCCATTGCAACACACCAGGTCACCGTGAAATAAAATGGACCCAGTGGCTGCCAACACCTTGATTTTGGACTTCTGGTCACCAGAACTGGAAGGGAATAAATTTCCATTGTTTGAAGCCTCCACATTTGTGTTAACTTGTTAAGGTAGCCCCAAAATACCAGAGGAGAAGACAAGAAGGGGTCATGACATTACAGAGCTTATATCCTGGTGAAGAAGACAGATGATGACAGGCTGTAATAATAGATGATCTATTGGTAGATAGTGTCATGGATCAAATTATGCCTCCCCAAAATATGTGTAAACTTGGCTAGGCTATGATTCTCAGTATTGTATGGTTGTCCCACATTTTGTGATCTGATGTAATTATCTTTCATTTTGTGATGCATTATAAAACCTAACTTCTATAAGCTAATGAGGTAGGATTATTACAGGATGTTTCTTGAGTCACAGCCTGTCAAGTCACATCCTTACGTAAGTCGCATCCTTGCTTAGGACATGTCTTTTATCTTACAAGAGCTAAAAGTAGGGAGAAGTGAGCAGACAGGAGAATGACCTCACTACAATCAAGGAAGAAGACCCAGGAGCAGAGTGCATGCTTTGGACCTGTGGTCCTTGTACTGAGAAACTCCTAGACCCAGGAGAAGATTGATGTCAAGACACATGGAGATCTCCAAGAAACATGGGGTCCATAGATGTTGAAAGGAGGCAAGGACCTGCCCCTAGAACTGACAGAGAGAGAAAGCCTCCCCGTAGAGCTGGCGCCCAGAACTCGGACTTCTCCTAAACTCTGCAAGAATAAGCTTCTCTTTGTTAAAGCCGTCCACTTGTGGTATTTCTGTAATAGCAGCATTAGATGACTCAAACAGGTAGATAGCTAGAGACGATGAGTAGATACGGGATAGACAGGCAGATGACCTATGGATAGACAGCTTATCAATGATGGATAGCTGATAGGTAAATAGAAGACAGGCTCACAGATAGACAGGTGAGTAGGTGGGTACAGAGAGAGAGAAATGACTGACAGGTAAACGGATGACAAATGACAGGTAAGTGGGTACATAGATAGCATTTTTTAAGGCAAATAATGTGACTTCTATGTTTGCCTGCTGATTTTTTTATAGCAACATGTAAACCATTTAGTGTAGTGGCTTACGAAAACCCCTGAGGGAGGGGTGGTTGGTCAACAGACTCATATTATTCACATAAGAATGCAGTAGATAGATGGACAGACAAACGCTGCTGACAGGATTCAACTCCATGGGGATTGTTGGACTGCGTGCCTCACTGGCTCTTGGCTGGAAACATCGGTTCTTGGTGGCCTGGGTCTCTCCACACAGCGGCTGATAGTATGGCGTCCTGCTTCCCAGAGTCAGCCCAAAGAGCCAGAGACAACAGGGAAGTCGCCGCCTTCGAGCCCCAATCTTGGAAGTGGCCTCCTGCCACTTTTGCTTTTTTTGTTCCAAGCAGGTCACTAGGTTTCTACCCACACCAAGGGGAGGGACTTGTAGAAGGCATGAGCAGCAGGAGATTGGAGTATCTGGGCATTGTTTCAGAGCTGTCCAGCACCCTGGGGGAAACCCAAAGCTTTCATTTAGGGCAAGACAAGTGTCAGATGCCTCTGAGCCGTCAGTCAAGACTGGAACATGGCTGGACGGTAGACAGGGAGCTGAAACGTGAGGGAATATTCAATGGGAAAATGAGGAGGTGGGTGGGGGTACCGGTGGGCTGATGGACAGACGGTCCACTGCTGAAGGTTGGTCCTGCCCAAATCGCTTTTTAAAAAAACCCATAAAGGGAGGCTCGTTCAGAACTCTTAAGTAACCCTTACTCTGGGACAGGGCCTCCCGATCCTCCCACGTCTCTGGGGACCAGTTCCTGGGACCATGAGCTCAGAGTTGGTTTTCTGCCTGTCCAAATGGACGTGTGGGCTTCCATCTGGCTATGGAAACCTGTCAGCCTGCTGGGCCCCGTGGAGGGAACCCCTGCTGCCTGGGAACGCTGCTGATAGATGATGCGATCCCAGTTGCCAAGCCGTCATCTCCAGGCCAACAGGCCTGAGTTATGACACGAGCGTTAGAAACCAGTGGAAACTTGGAGGTCACCCATGAAGCTGGCCTGGCGTTTGTTTCCTATCTGCAGCCTCGTTCCTCAGCTGCGCCGTACACTTAATCCAACGTGAAGTATTGCGTATTAAACATCCCCCTGATCAGAGCCTGCTCATTTGCAGATGATCGCTGGCACCCAGCAGGGCAGCCTTGATCCCCCTGGGTGGGTGCGGACGTGTGCGTTTGTTCAGCCCCTTCCTGCTCTGCACTGTCTTCCCACAGAGGCCTGTGCTGGGATGCCGGCTAGCGTGAGGGTGGTGGTGCATGAAGCGTGCCCAGCGCTCTGCACTACCCTGCGAGCTGGCCCACCGAGCTGGGGCCAGGGGGCTCTGAGATTGGAGATAATTGGTGTGACCAGGGCAGAGCAGAGGGTTCTGCAGATTAACCGGGCTACTGGGAATGTAGACTGTGAGCTTCCAAAGCAGCCTCCCAAACTTAAGGCTATTAAGTTATTACAGCTGATTACATTCCAAGGGGCCTTGGCTGGCAGGCCTCTAGTTGGCAGGGATGCTGATTTTATGGGAACTGGGTTGGAATGAGGAGGCTGAGATCACCAAGCAGAGGCAGCCCCACCCGACAAAGACACCCGGGTGAGGGACCGGAATTATTATTCTGACACCGTGGCAGTTGCAGCTACAATCCCTGGCACTCTGTTGCTCCCAGCGGCCCTTCGGCACAGCTGACCCCGGGTTCTTCAAGGACTGCCTCCGTTCTCAGCGCGGGGGAGGCCCAGAGGAGGGTCAGGGGGCCGCTGAGGACGAGAAGGCTCTGCCGGTGTGGGCTGGCGAAGGCAGCCTGCTCTGCACTCCAATCCTTCTTGCATCTGGAAAGACGAGTTGAGACCTGAGCTGGCAAAGGGCCTCCCAGGGAGCGGGCGGCAGCCAGCCTCGGTCCAGGAGGGAAGTTGTCTGGTTGCCCAGTGGGGGACAGACAGCACAGCAGTCCTGCTGCCCCAAATGTCCATGCAGAAGGAGTTGAGATGCTTGGTCTGTGTGGCAAACCTACTGTTTTTATTTAGATTGAATGTTTGGGGTGTGCTCCTGGTGTCTCTGGGCCCTGGTGGCACCATGGGGAGGAGCTCAGCTGTTGACCAGGAAAGCCGGCCGTTCGAATCCTCTGTCCTGTAGGGTCACCAGGAGCCAGAACCAGCTCGACGACAGTGGGTTTCAGAGTGTTTCAGACTGTGGGTCTGGCTACTATGACAGGAGTCCCTGATGGGGCAAAGAGTGTCCCCTCTTGGCTGCTCACCAGAAGGTGACAGGTTTGCAGTCACCCAGAGGCACTTGGAAGAAAGCCCTGGTGACCTACTTCTGAAGGATCAGCCCCAACAGCCCCGTGGGGCCCAGCTCTGCTACAACACACCTGGGGTTGCCCTGAGTCACAGGCGATGCAATCGAAGCTTGTAAACCTGGAAGTTCATGTCTCTCCCTTACATGTCTAGGTTCACAGCCTGGAGCTGGTAGGCAGCTCCGCAATCAGGCACCCACATCCCTTCTACCTCCTGTCTGTGTGGTCTCTCATCACAGCTTCCATTTTCAAGACCCGAGGCGGCTGCTCCAGTTCCTGCCATTACATCTGTGTTCCTGGGAGCAGAAAGAATGAAAAGGCAAAGACGGGCCTGCTCCTTCTCTTGCAGAGCCTGATTTGGAAACGGCTCATAGCACTTCCACTCCCATCCCGTTAGCTGAAATGGTCACAGCTAGCTGCAAGGGTGATTGGGAAATGTGGTCTTTATGTTGGGTGACTACGTGGCCAGCTAAAAACCTACTAATATGGAAGACGACCATGGTCAGCTGTGCCCAGGAGTGTGATAATGGAAGAAGGAGAGCCAAAGCCCACATTCCCAGCTGCTCTTGCATGTAACAGCAGACTGACCCTTTCCTTTTCTCCCTACATTCAAAATATTATGCAAAACCCACGTCCTCCAGGCAGGCTTCCAGCATTGGTTACTCTGGCTCCCTTCACCCTACCAGCCAGCCCTGAAGACTTTAGAACAGGGCATATCTGTCAAGCTTGTTCTAGTGTCCTTAATAGACTTGTTTCCTGAGCTCACGGTCCCCTGTCCCCTTCAGTGTGTACCCAAGCCATAGACCACAGTTCCACAGCAGTATACCCAGGCAGGAACACTGAGGGCTGTGTGCTTTAGTCTTTTCTTTTTTTTTATAAGAAAGCACCCTCTACTGTCTCAGTTGAGGTTTCCTGGTGGTGCAGTGGTTGACCCCTCAGCTGAGAACGTCAAGTTCAGCAGTTCAAACCCATCAGGCAGCCCTCAGGAGAAAGAGGTGTCAGTTTGCTTCCTTAAAGAGGACAGCTTGGAAGCCCTATGGGGGCAGTTCTCCTCTGTCCTGTGGGGCCCTGGTAAGTCAGAAGCGACTCGATGGCAACAGGTCTGGTTCTGCTTTAGTTGTCTTGTTTCTCTGTTCTTATCGTCTTGGCATCCAGAGCTCTGGAGGGTGGAACTTGTCTTGCTCACTGGGGTATCCCAGGGCCCACACGGTCCGGCACTCAGAGGCACTCAGTGGGTACTTGTTAAAGGAACAAAGACCGCCTTGGAGAATGATACTGGTAATAACAATAGAAGAAGCCCGGGAGGTGCGCCAGTTAAGCAATCAAGGGCTCCCCAGAACGCTGGCAGTCGGGACGCCCCTCCCCGGCAGCTCCACGGGAGAAAGACTTGGCCACCTGCTCCCGCACGGGCTGCAGCCTCGGAACCCCTGTGCGGTTCTCTGTCACGTGGGGTCACTCTGAGTGGATCATCGACTCTGGTGCCCAACAGCAATGACAACAGCAGTGATAATTATAACCGTTATGCCCGCTGTGTATAGGGTGCTGAGGTGAGCTGAACTGGGGTTAGCAATGACCATCAGACAGGCACTCAGCACCCTTGTTCCACAAATGGCCAGACGGTTATCGTTGGCAGCTTTGCAGCCAGACGGTCCCTGTCACAATTGCCTGACTCTGTCACTGCAGCAGCCACAGGCGACACACAAATAGATGGGCATCACTCTGTCCCAATAAACCTTTATTTGCAAAAGCAGGTGCTGACCAGATTTGGCCCTCGGGCCACAGCTTGCCAGGGCCTGATCTAAGACAAACAAGGACACGCCGGCCCGGGGACAGAGAAGACGTGCAAGCATCTCATAGAGCTGAGATGTGAGGATGGCAGGCTGTGCAGGGGAGAAGGTTCCAAAAAACCCCATGTCCAGCCTGAACTGGTCCCTGTGGGGTACATGCCTGACTTGGCCCTCCTGCTCCGTAAAGCTTCCTCTCCACCCACAGGAAAGGGACTCCCCAGAGCTGAGGTCACACAACACAGTGTGGCCCTCTGACCACAGCTGGTTGGGAGGGGGTGGATGCCTGACCCACGGTAGCATTTGGAATTGGGACACAGACTTAAGAGTTGAATTGTGTCTCCCGGTAAGTAAACACTGTAAATCCTGACCTCTCTGCCTGTGGTTGTAACCCTGCTTAGGAACAGAGTTTGTTTGTTGTGTTAGGGAGACAGCATTGGGGCCAGGTGTGTCCTGAGTCCATCTCTCTGAGATAGAAAAGAATTAGACCGGCAAGGGGGCTGGCTGAGCTGGAGGAAGAGACCGGCTGACCCTAGGGAGGTCTCAAGAGACCAGGAAAGAGGAGCTGAAGAAACCAGGGCCTTCCACCAGAGGCCGTGCAGAAGGAGAGCCTCCCCTGGCCCCGGTGCTCAGAGTCGGGACTCTTCTGTTCTCCTGCGCCACAATGAAAGGGCTCTGCTGGTTAAAGCTGCCCACTGGTGGTGGTCCTGGCACAGCAGCACCAGGTGACTGAGACACAGACTCCCTGGTCCATCTGAAATCGTGCACGCATGGACTTGGGAGCTGGGGGCTCAGCTGACAGCAGGGAGGGCCCAGAGTGGCCACTGCATGCACAGGGCCCTGAGACTGCCTGTCCCTTGGCCTGGCCACACCATGGATCATGCACGCGCCATCACAGGGCACGGGGCCACACCCTGTGTCCTTCCCTAAACCTGCCTCCATGTCCCCTGAATCACCCAAGGATTTTCATAATGTCCCACCTTCTTTGGTGGGGACACCTTCTGGGAGATGGCCACCTCACAGACCCCATCCTCCTTCAAGGGGTCCCTGTCTTGCTTTGCTAAGGGTGCATTTTCCCAGTGGAGCTCAGGACAGAACGGAGCTCAGTGAAGAATGTGGAATACTTGAAATTTCCACTCACGCGCTCCTGGAAAAAACACATTAACCTTTAAGAAGGGAATAATGGCTTCGTTTTCAAGTGACCTTATGGATTAACCCTCGCCAAGCACTTTCTTAGAGGGGGGAGCCGTGGCCCATGGCAGGGACCCAGTGGGGGCGAAGAAAAAATACCACCCAGCCACATCAGTTTGCCAGCACTGGAGAAGGGCAGTGGGTTGTTGACTGACAGAACTTATTCTCGCTCCCCAGCAAAGATGACAGTCCTCAGCCTGGATGACACCCAGGAGTTTCTGAGCCGGAAGAGTGTCCCCATGAGGACGGTATCAAGACGCTCCTTCTGGTCTCTGGGTGACAAGCCTGGGGCTCCGGCTTCTGTTGCATCTCTTTCTGTCAGACAAGATGGAGTTTCCTTCTTGTGCACAGGTATTCCTGCACAGGTGCCACGAACAGTGAACACCTGGCTGCTAAACAAAAGGTTAGACTTGCAAGCACACCCAGATGCACCTCGGAGGAAAGGCCTGGTGACCCACTTTTGGAAATCCAGTCATCAGGGTAACTTTGTGTTGTGTGGGTGGCATCCCTTTCCTGTGGGTGGAGAGGAAGCTTTACGGAGCAGGAGGGCCAAGTCAGGGATGTACCCCACAGGGATCAGTTCAGGCTGGACATGGGGTTTTCTGGAACCTTCTCCCCTGCACAGCCTGCTATCCTTGCATCTCAGCTCTACGAGATGCTTGCACATCTTCTCTGTCCCCAGGCCAGCGTGTTCTTGTTTGTCTTAGATCAGGGGCTGGCAAGCTGTGGCCCAAGGACCAAATCTGGCCAGCACCTGCTTTGGCCAATATAGGTTGAATGGGCCTGAGTGGTACCCACCTGCTTGTGTGTCATCTATAGCAGCTCTGGAGCTTCAGCTTCAGGGATATATTTCATACAAAAAAGCCAGTGGTGCTCAGGTCTTCTGTGACACGTGGAGTCACTGTCTCAGAATCCACTTCACAGTAACTGGTTTTCTTCTCTGCACCTCCTTCAAAAGATCCTTTCAGCCCATCTATTCAGCAGAACACAGTTCTTGAAAAACAGATTCTATGGCCAATATATATTGGAAACTGAATACTGTGCCCTTTGGGGGAACCCAGAAAGCATGCTGGCAGAATCAAGGCCTTTGGAAACCTGCTGGAATTTGTTGGTCAACAGCCTTTTCTAAATGCTGCAAGCCACTCCACGTGCCCCTTTTAAAAGGTGTCTGGAGAAGACCTATGGCTGCGTGACACCTAAGCAGAGGACCAGGCTTTAGAAAACACTGACTGTCAGGGACACATTCTTCAGGATCACCAGAGACGCAGAGAGGACCACTTGACCATCTGTTTGTCCTGCACATCCGCCTTTACCTGGCTGTCACGTCCGCTTCCGGCCATGTGCTCTAGGTCAGAGAGGTCCCTGAGGCCCAGTCCTGCCCAGCATATACCTCTGCCTTTGCCAAGCTTTCCAGAGGGCAGAAAAGGTGAGCAGTGCCTATGGGCTCCAAGAACAGGAGAGACACTGTCCCCTAACATCAGCAGTCCACCTTCCAGAGGTGGTTTTTGGGAATCTTTATGGGGAAAGGCAATTTCATAAGCCTTCCAAAAGGTGTCAACACTTGGGAACTCTGCAAGCAGCTTCCAGGAGAGGGCTGGAAGGATGGAGTAAGAGCTCTACGAGGGAGTCAGGTGCAGGGTTGACACCGGCCCTGTCTCACAGCTAAGCTTTGGCCAAGAGCCTGCTGTGAGACAGGCATTGTGTAACAGCTCCCTCATTCACTCAACAAACATCCAAAAGGGCCTCCCATGAGCGAGGCCTGTGCTAAGAGTTCTCTCATTCACTCAGCAAACATCTAGACAGGCCTCCCATGAACCAAGCACTGTGCTGAGAACTGTGTGCACCCATCTCCCTTATTCACTCAGAAAACATCTAGAAGGTACCTACCATAATCCAAGGACCCCTGGTGCAGGGGACACCATGGGGTACCTGGCCTGGCTTATGCTGGGCAAGCTTGAGGAGATACAGCTTCCCCCACTAACTCACCAGGAGGCCTGACAGCAACCGAATGTGAGGTTCAGAGGCTGGCTCAATCCCAGAACTGGAAAAAGACAGAGCCGAGAGTCCTGCCCTGTCCTCTTGGCTCTCATGCCCATGCTCTCTCCCTGGAACCAGTGGGCAAATGGACAAGGGATCTGAAATCCAACTACTCCCATTAGGAAGTCGGTGACATGCCCACAGGAAAGTGGAGTTGGCAGACAAGCAAGCTAACGACTTTTGACAGAATCAGAGGTCAAAGATAGGGCACTCCAAGAGGGCAGAGGGTACCATAGTGATGTGGGCTCTTGCGACAGCACAGTCCACTCCCCCTCACCCATGGGGCCACCTAATCCCACCCTGGCCACCCCTTCCCAGCTGGCTGACCGCTGATGAGCACGGGCCCTGTCTCCAGCCCCATGGTCCCCACCACCTTGCGGAGAAAAGCTCTGAGCCTCTCTGGGTGAGACCTCTGCTGCTGGTGGGTTTCCCTCCCTCCCTCCTAGGAAAGTGGCGGTGCCTTTGTTGGGCTGCACGTGGGAAGCTGGAAGACGGCTGGGGGCTAGGTTCCCACCCCTGCTGGCAGCTGGCTGGTGGTGAGAACAGCTGAGCGGAAAAGAAGGAGCAGTGCAGGTGGTCACCTGAGGGGAACCCCAGTCCCCCTGCTCACCTATGTTGGCTGCAGTCCATGTCCCCACGCCCCCCCATGTCCACCAGCACCCCAAATGAGTGTGAAAACCCATCCCGTAGCTTCCCCATCGGGCTGTCGTCTCCGCAGATGGAGTGGATGTTTGCTCCCACGGGCTGCCGTCACTCATCTGTAGCTCCAAACTTAGTAGCTTAACGTAACACTGATTTATCATCTTGCGGTTCTGGAGTCAGAAGTCCGGAATGGGTCTCCTGGGTTTGAAGCAGGCCACAGGTGGTGCGGATGGTTCAGTGCTCAGCCACTAACCAGAAGTGGGAGGTCTTGGTTCCCCCCGAGGTGCCTGGGGAGAAAGGCCTAGCCATCCACTTTAGGACTTTGGGAGCCCGGGGAGCACTGCTACACCCAGACATACAGGGGGTCGCCACGAGTTGGGGCCCACTGGGAGGAAGCTGAGAGTGGGCTAAAGCCCAGGGACCAGCAGGGCTGGTTCCTTCTAGAGGCTTGAGAAGAGAGTCTGCTCCCTGGCCTTTTCTTTCCAGAGGCCACCCACCATCCCTGGCTTGTGACCCCGAGTCCCTCTGACCTCCGCTTCCATCACTATGTCACCTGACGCTCCTGCCTCCTCTCATAGAGACCCTGGAGGTGACACTGGGCCCATCCGGCTAATCTAGTTTCGCCTCCCATCTCCAGTTGCTTAATGACTTCCACAAAGTCCCTTCTGCCACATCAGGGAGCCTGGGCACAGCTTCCGGGGACTAGGACGCAGATGTCATTAGCGGGGTTGTTATTCTACCTACTGCAGAGTCTGCGCCTCGGCCCCGCTGTCTGGACTTGTCCGGCGTCTCACTTACTGTCACGGCCGGCTCTCAGCCCAGCCTGCTGCAGAGGCAGGTGTTGCTCCTGTCTCACACCTGAGGGCACTCAGGGAGCGGGGTGGCAGTACTCAAGCAGCCCTGCTGGGGTCCGAGCCTCAGCCACTTTGATTAGGAGCCTTCATTCTTAACCTGTGCGTGAGCCCTGCACGGTGACCAGAAGCGGCTGCCTGGGTGTAGGTTTGCCCACCCAGGTGTGGAGTGGCGCTAGGTTTGTTTGACCAGAAGCTGTGAGAGTGATGAGGTGACCTCTCGTTCATCTACCCGTCTGCCTTCCCACTCACCCACCCACCCTCACGTGCAGCCGTCCATCTACCCTCCCACCCATCCTTCCACCCATCCACAAGATGGCCCACCACTCATCCATCCCTCCACCCATCTACCCACTCACATACCCACCCACCCTCTTATCCGCCCTTCCACCCACCCATCTACTCACCCATCCATCCACCCATCGTTCCACCCATCCACCCACTCACCCACCCACCCACCCATTCTTCTACCCCTCCACCCACCCACCCACCCACCGACCCATCCTTCCACCCACCCTTCCATCCACCTATCCATTCACCCATCCACCTGTCCAACCACACAGCAGCCACACTTGCTTCCCTCCCTCCCTCTCTCCTTTCTTCCATCTATTCTGGAAGCTGTGAGAACAAGGAGGTTACTACCCAATCCTCCCCCCTTCCTCCCTTCCTCCCTCCATCCATTCATCCATTCATCCATCCATCCATCCATCTATTCCACACCTATTTATTGAATGCCTTCTAGATACTAGGCACTGTACCAGGGCATGGTTAGGTTTATAAGTCAGGCTGTAACAGTGGAAAGGAGCGGGGAGGAGCACGTTTATTTAGGGCTTACGGAGCACTCTGCACCGAGGCCTCTGAGACACTGTCTCCTACAAGCATCCCATTTGACAGTGGAGAGCAAGCCATTGTTCTTCCCAGTGACAGTGACTGCATCAGCCCAGGCACCTGGAACCTTGTGTTGGCACACACAGGGACAGCTGTTATGTTACCTCAGCAGAGCAGCTCCTGTCTCCCCATCAGAACTTCCGGGGGTCCCCGGCAGATGCTGGATGCTGCAGGTGGCCCTGAAGGTCATTTCTCCCTCTCTGCGGCCTCCAGCTGCGTAAACACTCGCCACCTAAAGACCAATCGATTCTTGTCCACAACCCTTTGCCTAGCAACCCGGGCAGAATGGATCTGCAGGCCGCCATGCTAATTCACAGCCACATCAGAAACCTGCTTTTCCCTCATCCTCGTGGTCTGGGTCAGCATCTTCTGAGACGCAGCACCCCCTTGGCCCCTGAGACTCAGACCTGCCTGGTTTTTCTTTCTCTGCCAGCACTATGGGGGAGAAACTCAGGCTGGTTCTCTCCAAGGTGATGCTGCCAGATGAAGGTGCTTGTCCTCAAGACCAGGGACCAGTTTTCATCCACATGGTCCCCAGCAGATGCTTCTCGCCTGCTGGCTCTGTATCAACACTTTCAGACTTTGGGGCTCTGGAGCGCCAAGCCGGACAATCTCTGGCAGTCCAAAGAACATGCAGATGCCAATCTCCTAGTACCCTAAAGCCTATGATTGGGCCCAGGGGTTCAGGGCTCAGGCAAGGCCCAGCCATACTCAACCTGCTGCCTGCCAGCTGTGTGCTCAGCTCTCCTGCCTGATCCTCCATGAGATATGTGGGTGTTGCCATCAGCTTCCAGGTATGCCCCTGCAGTTCAGAGAAGTCAAATCACCTGCCCGAGGCCCCACAGCTAGGAAGATTCCAATCCAGGCTTCAGCCGGGACTGCGGATTCCAGAAGGACCCTAACCATGAGGCAACACTGCCTGCAGGCTCCAGCAAAGCTCAAGAAGTGAGACTTGTGTCTGTTCACAGACCAGGGTGAAACAAGTGGAGATTGGGACAGAGGGGGCACATGCCCATCAAGACTTCGGAAAGCTCCAGTAAAGGGTGGGAGAAGACCCTCTAGGCAAAACTGAAGGATCAGGGGCTACAATACTGGCCACAGGTCACAGCTGCAAGGGCACCAGTGACAGATGAGAACGACCACCTTCACTGAGAGTGTCCCTGTGTCCAGCCCTGTGCCATCCAGGGCCCTCCCCTACCGTCTGTGCAGGAGCTCTGTTTTTATATCCATTTTCTCTCACACAACTCATGGGAGAAATGACCCACAGAGGTCACTTCTGATGTATGAAAGTGACCTTCTATCATTAAGAACCATCAGACATGCTGATA
The DNA here is from genome assembly GCA_028571685.1 of Heterohyrax brucei. NCBI lineage: Eukaryota > Metazoa > Chordata > Mammalia > Hyracoidea > Procaviidae > Heterohyrax > Heterohyrax brucei. Next base: position 87,013,843 of record CM053156.1, on the reverse strand, counting down.
AAAAAAAATACAAAAACCGTCTTCTGAGGGGCTTTATTTGACACAGTGCTTCCTGGTCCCAGAATCAGTTCCAAAGAACTCTGTTTTAGTCAGCTAGTGCCGTTCTAACAGAGATACCATAAGTGGATGGTTTTAACAAAGAAAAGTTTACTCTTTCATAGTCCAGGAGGCTACAAGTTTGAATTCAGGGTGTCCACTCCAGAGGAAGGCTTTCCCCCTGTTGGCTCTGGAGGAAAGTCCTTGTGTTGCATCAGTCTTTGTCCAGGGAGCATCTTGCGGAAGTAACCTCAGGTCTGAAGGATGTGCTGTTCTCCTGGTGCTGCTTTCTTGATGGTGTGAGTTTCCCACTTCTCAGTCTGCTTCCCTTTCCTTTTATCTCTTCCAGGATGAAAGGATTAAGGGTAGTGCAAGCCACACTCCAGGGAAACTCCCTTTTACAGTGGAGCAGGGAAGTGATCTTATGAAGGGATTTACAGTCCCACCCTAATCCTCTAGCATACAGCATAGGAAAATCACAAAATGGAAGACAGTCATAAAACGCCGGGAATCATGGCCCAGCCACACAGCTACACACATTTCTGGGGAGACACTGTTAAATCCATGACACTCCACCCTTTGGTCCCCCCCAAATTGCATCTTTAAAACATGTAACACATTCATCCCATCATAGCAAAAGTCCTAACAGAAGCATTGCCATCCCATATGATAGAAGTCTTAAAGAAATTCCAAGTCTAAAATTGCTTTACATCTGTGAAACCTGGAATATAAGCTGTCTGCTTCCGAGGGTATGATAGTAGAATAGGCACAAGTTAGATATTCCATTAGAAATGGGAGACATTGCAGGAAAGAAGGCATTAACAGGCAACAAGCAAGTCTTCAAAACCCATTAACCCCCAAAGCTTTGAAAATAATCTTCAGCTCTCTGAGACATTTTACAGAGTAGCTTTGCCCTCCAGAGTGTAGCTGTTGTCCACACTCTCTGGATTCTGAGTGCAGACTCCTGGCCCTGCGTTACAGCTCTGCCTTCTAGGCCCACTTGGACAACAACTCTGCCCCCTCAGCTTTAGGTGTACCCTAAGCCCAGCTGAGGGGCAATTCCACCCTTACAAACACAGAAAGCCCTGGCTGCACCCTTTCAAACCCCCAAGGTCATGGCCATCCTTTTGAGACTGAGGCATCTCAGCTTCTCTTGCTCTTTATCTCTTCAGCTTCTGCTTCCTATGGCCCCATGGCCTGGGCCTCAGGCCTGCATCTGCCCTGCTGGGGCAAGCACTCCAGAACTCTGTAGCTCCACAGATTCAAGCGCCTGGAGGCACCCCACTCTGCCAGGTAGCCTACCACACACAGGCACTCAGCTGTCTCCCTCTGTGGGTCAGCAAGCCTAGCTCCATTGATTCAAGTGCCTGGAGGCACCCCACTCCTCCAGGAAACCTCTGTGCACAGGCTTTCAGCTTCCTTGCTCTGTGAGTCAGCTCCAGCACTGCTTTGCACTGGTCTGGTTCTGCTGCTGTTTTTGCTTCTGCTGCTGGTCCTCTGCTATTTGTTTCCTACCATCTGCACCTTCATTGGTGCTAATGGTTCTCCTCAGTTCCTTCAGAGTTTTCTATTCACTCGCAGTTTTAAAACTGCCTCCACATTGTAGGTATTTGTTAGAGCAACACCCCACTCCCTTGGCACCAAATTCTGTTTTAGTCATCTAGAGCTGCCCTAACAGAAACACCAGGAGTAGATGGCTTTAACAAAGGAAAGTTTATTCTTTCACAGTCCAGTAGGCTACAAGTCCAAATTCAAGGGGTCCATTCTAGGGGAAGTTTTTCCCCTTGTCAGCACTGGAGAAAAGTCTTTGTGTTGCATCAGTCTTCGTCCAGGGGGCATCTGGGTGCAGGAACTTCAGGTCTGCAGGACAACTTTTTCTCCTGGGGCTGCTTTCTTGATGGTGTGAGGTTCCCAATTCTCTGTTTGTTTCTCTTTCCTTTTATGTCTTGTAGGATAAAAGGATAAAGGGTGGTTCAAGCCACACTCCAGGGAAACTCCCTTTGCCATGGAGCAGGGAGGTGACCTTATGAAGGGATTTACAGTTACACTCTGATCTCCTAACATACAACATAGGAAAATCACAAAATGGAGGCCAAGCCAAGTACCATCAATCATAAAATACCGGGAATCACGGCTATACGCATTTTTGGGAGGATACTGTTCAATCTATGGCAAACTCGTCATGGAGTCTTCCCAAGGCCCATGAACCAGGGCTTCAAACTGGTTTGACCGGGTTTGAAGCCAAGAATTTGCATTTCTAACAAGTCCTGGTGGAAGGGGAGGCAACAAACCCTAATCAAACCAAACCCACTGCTGTCGACACAATACTGACTCATAGCAGCCCTACAGGGCAGAGTAGAAATGTCCCATGGTCTCCAAGGAGTGCCTGGTGGATTTGAACTGCTGACCTTCTGATTAGTAGCTGTAACACTTAACTACTGTGCCACCAGGGTTTCCACTAGGAAAGCAATGATTCTCGAAATTTATCATACCTAAGAATCACCTAGGAACTTGGTCAACTGTTGATTCTGACTCAGTTCACCTAGGGTGGAAATGCACATTCTCAGCAGGGGTCCAAACTGCAGCAAACCAGCTCAAAGCTCTGCCCAAAGCAGAGGTTCATAGCACCATTGTTTATAACCATGGAACATTGGAAATACCCAATCGTCCAGAAGAAAGTAGGTTCAACAAATGGCAGTCCACTTATGCAAGGTAAAAGTGGGCAGGTGATCAAAGCAGTGGACTCTGACGCCCACATTCCTTGACACAGAATAGGGGGTGTATGTCACAGCATAAGTAGGAGGCAGCAAGTCACAGAGAAGTCTGTGCAGAGGGACTGTGTTTGTGTATGTATATACAATATTCTGCAGCTATTTACTGAGTCTTTGGTGTGTCTCAGGCATGCTGGGAATCAGTAAGGAGTACAACCTGCCCTCTTGGGGTTTACATTAACATGGGGAGATTTCATACAGGAGACTGATCTCTCTGAGAGCTGGAGAGAGGGGTCTTAGCAGGGCAGGCTCTGATATGTTGTTGCTGTTGTTGTGGACTCGATGGCACTGGGTTTGGTCTTTCGGTTTTTGGTCTTGGTCCAGACTTACTTGGCCCTGGAGCTGCCTTTTCTGCTCCACATCTATCAGCCACCCTTCAGGACAAGTGTCCCAGAGTGCAGACACTCAGGTCTGCCCACACCGTCACAGCCTGCCCTGGAACATTTTTCAGCTTGTCAGCTCATGCTAATACTGTCTGCTCCCAAGCAAGGTCCCTGAGGGCAGCCGCGATGACCTACTCTTTCTCTTCCCTGTCCTCCAGGCCTGGCATCCCCACAGGGGAGGAGCAAAACAAATCTGGCTGTCCCACCAACAAGTCAACTCGCCCTTTCCGTAAGCTGCCTAGTTCTATCGCTGGCTTGGGGCGGGTAGGAGTGGAGAGCTGTTCTTCCCTCAGAAAATGTGAAACGTATGTATATTTAATAAAGTACAACGCTTTCTGTACAAGTGGAGCATAAACTTATGACGTCAATGGAGCCACCGGCTGACTGAGCTGTGGACAGGGCCACCGGCTGCTGGCCAGGGAGCTGAGCACCCACGACATGCTGGGCCAGCATGACAAGGATGACTGGCTGGGTCAACAGGTGGGGGAGGCCAGGCACCAAGGGCTGGGAGGGGGAGAGAGGGAGGGAGGGAGAGAGGGAGGGAGGGATGGATGGGTGGATGGATGGGTGGGTGGGTGGATGGGTGGATGGGTGGATGGATGGATGAATGGATGGATGGATTATAGACGGATGGATAGGAGGATAATGGATGGATTATGGATAGATGGGATGGATGGATTATGGATGGTGGATGATGGGTGTGGGTGGGTGGATGGACGGATGGATTGCACATTCTGTGACTTTGTCTTCATTAAATGATATGTGCATTTGGGTGAGTCCAGAGATGGAGGAGTAGAAACCGTAAAGATGATCTTCACCAGTGTGTGTGTTTCCCCAAAAGCAGAAACACAAAGCCTTTTCCAAGATTGGAGTGAGTTCTCACAATGCAGGAGACAGTATTCCCTATACTTTAGATGTATCATGTTAACTCAGATCACCACCCTGACAACCCTCTCAAGCTGATACTATTATTGTACTTACTTCACTGACAAGAAAACCGAGGCCTGGGGTAGATGAATGTCTCTGTCACCAGAGGTCACACAGCCCAGGACCGGCCAGCAGGGATGGGAAACCAGGGGCACTTCACTGGATGCCTGCAGTCATAAACCCCTGGCTCCACCCCAGACTGCATCCCCTCCAGAGGACAGCACTCCCAGGGGTGCCCCCACCACACCTCCTCCTGTCCCAGCACCTGCAGGCACTTGGCAACCATTCATATCTCAGGAACCAGAAGTGAAATCTTTCACTCGGCTTCAGGATCTGTGCAAGGCAGGTAGTACCCTGGAGCTCACCGAGACATGGGCCACAGACCTGACACCACTTCTCCCGGATTTTACTTTTAAGACTTGGTTTGCGGACAGCATGTGGTGCCCTGGAACTGTGAGGCCGACAGGTTTGTAAAACAGGAAAACAAAGACCGGCCAGCCCGGGACAACCTCAACGTGGAAAAAATGGCTTCCCCAGAGGGGGTTCCAGACACATGGGTCATGTAACTTTCTGTGTGTGTCATGGTTCTTCTGGTGCCTGCCCCGGGTTCCAGCTCCCTGACACAGAGCCCTAAGGGCTAAGCCCCCTCCCAGCAGCTCCTCCCCTCCAAGGGGGTAATGAGGAAAATGTCAGCAGAAGCGATTGCCAGGAGCCCTACAGAGAGACTGCCCTATTGAGTTTTTTAAATTAAATCTATTTATAATTTATACCCTGCCTGCTTCCAAAAAGGATTTGAGGTGGTTTACGATAAACGACACATAAAATGGAAAGGCTGTTAACTAGTAAAAGAAAAATCAGGGCAAGCACGTGGGGTTGGCAAGAAGGAGATCTCCCGGAGACCTGGGCTTAGGGCAGTGCGAACGGAACAGACCTTCTCACCTGCTCCCTGAGTCCTGGCAGCGGAGGGAGAAAGTGGAGCTGTCACCCCAGGCCACATGACTCTCCTGCCTCATAAGAGGAAAGGGCTGCTGTCCCCATGGCTCCAAGCAGGTGTACAAGGGGAGCTGGGAGGGGTCTGCAGCTGCTTCCCAAAACTTTCTACTCTCAGAACTCTTCTTTCGGGCAAACTCACCCTGTGCTCCTGGCACTGGCTGCCACCAGCCTCTCCTCCTCCCTCTCTGTACCACCTGCCAGCCTCCGGTTGCCCCTGGCAGGGGATACTGGGTTCAGCACACATGCCTGCCCAATACCTGGCCCCCTTCCTGTCTAACACCACCCCACTGATACCATAGACAACTCCCCTTACTGGTTCTCAGTACATGCTCTTTGGATCAGACTCATCCCCTGACCCCTGACTCTAAGGGTGGGTTTCTGACCAAGATGGCCCAAGCCAGGTCCAGCCTGGGACTCTTACTGAAAGTTTTACAACAGATGCTCTCTCACTGGGACTGCGGAGCTTGGGAGTATAAGCACAGAGTTGCTGTGGTCATCTCTGCCTTCGCTTGGGAAGGAGCTATCCAAGAGTGAGGCTGATGCAGAAGAAAGCAGAACAGAGAGATGGTGGGTCAAGAGGTTGTCCAAATCCTGCTGAACTCATTTGAGCACCTGGATCCAGCTGTTTCTGAAGCTGGATTGGCTTTTCTTTTACAAGAATTTACAGTGGCCCTTTTTATAGCTCACACTTACTTGAGTTAGGTTCAGTTTCCTTGTAAATAAAAGTAGCCTGGCTCCTCGCACAATGCATGTGCAGAGAACTCTGAGGGCTGTCCACCTTGGGTCCCACCACCCACTTGGCTTTATCTAAGTGTCCCTGTGGCTGTGACCGTTCTCTTCCTCCCCCTTACTTCTGACTCTCATTGCCACTCACTGACCCCGAGCTGTTCCACTTTGGAGCCCCAACTCCCATCTCTCTTGCCTCCTTCTCTACCAGCTCTGTCTTCCTCTTGCTTCCCCTGACTCTGGAGCCCTCCACTTTCTCCCACTCCTTCAGCTCCCTCTAGGCCTCACTTCTGCCCCATTCCAAGAGAGACCCCATGAAAATCACCCGGGAAGTAACGGCAGAGACCTTGTGTGTTTGATGCATGTTCCCTCAGGTCCTCAGGACAAGACCACTTCAGTGCTACCCTTTCCTCGCAGGTGAGGATACTGAGGCTCAGAGGGCTTAGGGAAGCGCTCTGAGGCTGGCAAGCTGGGGTCAGAACACAATGGTCCAGCTCCTGGGTGAACTTTGCCCTTTGCACCCCCATCTTCCCCTTCTCTCCTGCAAGACTGCAATGCTGAAATGCCGTATGCTCTGCTTCCCCACCTTCTGTGCTCTGGGGGCTGTGGACCCCAAGGGAAGGCCAGTGCGCCTCTATTTCTAATGTACAGACTGACACCTGTCTCTCCCACCCCTCTGGCCTCCTCTGACCTCATCCTTTGAGAACACTGAAGATCTTGCTATGTCCTCCCTGTCCCTTTGTTCCCGCAGTTACCCCCTTCTAGAAGCTTCTGTCCTTCCTTCCAACCTGAGCTGACTGTTAGACCTCTTGGCCTACAAATGATGGTGCTGAGGTGGCAGCACTGTGCACCCATGAGGTGGCATAAATAGTCAATTGTCATCATCTTATCATCTCCGAGTGAGCGAGGGGGTAGACAGCACACCCCTGTGTTTCTAGGATGACACATCCTGCTAGCCTTGACAGGGCAGGGTGGCCATACCTATGAAAGTCGTAAGTCTGGATGTGCATCAGTCTAGCAGGTCTGTGACCACCCTGCAGAAACAGTCACAGGACAGGAGCACACAAAGAAACAGGGATGTCACTGTCCACACAGCATGATTTCAGATGGCAAAAACCACAACTTACAAAATACATTCTCATGACACACAACCCACAATACTATGCAGCCAGTAAGAAGAGCACAGGAGGCTTCAAAATGCTGAACAGAATTCCCATAGGACACAGCCATTCTGCACCAAAGGGTCGGCCCAAAAGAATGGAGAACAGGTGTTCACAGAAAAACTTAAACACCAGTGTTCATAGTAGCATTATTTACAATCACCAAAAGGTAGAAACAACCCAAATGTCCACCAGCTGATGAAAGGGCAAACAGAACGTGGCATGTCCGTAGGAACTCTAGTGACACATTGTTTAAGCCTTTGGCTGCAAACCAAGAGTTCACCTATTCTAAGCCACCAGCTGCTTCATGGGAGAAAAAGGTCACAGTTGGCTTCCACAAAGGTCACAGACTTGGGGGGTGGAGTCAAGATGGTGCACTAAATGCACGTCTCCCTAAATCCCTCTGGAAACCAATACCTGAAATGATAATTAAATGGAGCCTTCTAGACACCTAGTGAGCCCTGGGATGTGGCATAGAGCTGTTAATTTGGACTTCATAGCACTGAACACAAAACCTCCTCTCTTTCTCTGATCCCACTCTTGACAACCACAGGCTTGCACAGACTGAAGGTAACTCACCATTTCAATTTTTTGTTCCTCTGTCTTGGCTGGCAAGCAGAGACTTGTCTAGCTGCTAGTCTTGGACGCACTGCTGGTGGGACCAGCAAGCATAATTGCCAGGTTCTGAGAGCCTGGCTTTGGACTTTATACACCTCGGCTCCTCTGGCCTATCGGGAAACGGAGGATCCCAAGCAGAGGCCCTGGCTGGACTTGGTTCTTAGGCTGGGAGGTGGCTCCTGCCTGAGGGAGAGTGCTTTTCTAGCAGGGAGGCAGTGTTTCGCACAGTATCACCTGGGGCTGGAGCCCAGCGACGGAGGCTGCAGACTCTGGGCATTTCGGCACTCTTGGCCTCTCTTTCCACTGGGAGCCTGGTCCCAGCCAACTGACAAGCTTGTGTGGGTGCCATCATGTTTTGCTGGGAAGTGGGGTCATCCATATGGAAGCCTCAGCTGGAGCTAATTCCTGGGCTGGGAGGCAGTCCCTATCCAGAAGAGACTGCTTTTCCAACAGAAGAGCAGAATTCTATACAGTATTGCCTACAGCTGGGGCCCAACAGCAGAGGCCAGCAGGCCGGTAGCCTCTCTGTATTTTGAGCTGGTTTATAATGTCTGGTGTTCAATACAGAGGTGCTTACTTTGCCAGCTGGGAAGAGGGACATAGATACCTGAAAACCTGACTGACTTTGGAAGTTGTCAAATACTTTTTACTTCTCATTTTAAGACAGCCTAGAGAAACAACTGTGGTCCATCTTCACAGCATCTCTCCCAGCCTCTATTGACCCACATGAAGCCCCAAAAGCAACAAACTTTGGAGAAGACAGTAACCCAGAAGTCACCCATGGCATCAGAATGCCCCCAAAAGAAACCACCTCAGAACTTCCCAGATGAAGTTTTTCTGAAACTATCAAAAGGTGAATACAAAAGGATTATATACAGAGCCCTCCTAGACTTCATACAAAATGCAGCAGAGCAAAACAAAAAACTAAGGAAGCTGTTCAATCTGATGGAACATCAGTACTCTGAAATCCAACAGATCAAGAACAAAATCAAAGACATAGAAACTTCAATTCAAAGCCAATAAAACAGAATGGAACAAATGGAAAAGAGAATTTCTGATTTGGAAGACAGAGCTGCTGACTCCAGCATCTATGAGGAGAAATCAGAAAGCAAAAACAAGAAAAGTGAACAAACATTGGGAAGCATGTGGTACTCTGTTAAGAAGAACAATCTATGATTAATTGGAGTTCTTGAACAGGGTGAGACACCTGAGAACACAAAGAGTATTGTTGCTGAGCTGCTGAAAGAAAACTTTCCACAAACTATGAAAGAAGAGAATATAGATATCCATCTTAGGCTGAGTTTTCTAGGGAAGCAAAACTAGTAACATGTGTAGGTACAAGGAAAGATTTACAGTATAGATAGATAGATAGATATAGATATAGGAAACAGCTCACGCAATCACAGAAGCTGAATGTCCCAAGTTCTGGCACAAGCCTCACATGGCCATGGAAGCTGAAGAGCCCAAAGTCAGCAGGTCAGAGACCAGAGTTCTAGATCAGTGATTGTATAGGTTGGCGGATCCCAAGCTGGTGGCGAGGCAGAGCGGCAGAGGCTGGCGAACCCAGGATTGACAGGTCAGGGAGCAGGACTCTCAAGTGTCTACTGCAAGGACTGATGAATCCAACAGCTGCTAGTTCAAATCCAGGAACCAGATGCTGGAAGAAGAGAGCAGGAGCTCCTGGCTATGTGAGCAGACCAGCAGTAGTAGTGGAAGGTCGAGAGATGAGAGCTGAGGTGTGGGGAGCCACCACAAACCCTGCCTTATCACTTAATACAGCAGCCAAATATGGAGTAGCCAAGCTGACATAATCCTGACCACCACAATATCCAAGATACGTATCAAACACCACTCAATATAGATCTCAGTAGAAAGACTCCAAGACATATTACAATCAAGCTCAACAAAATGAAACATAAGCAGAAACTCTTAAAGGCAGCAAGGCTCAAAACAAAGCTAATGTTCAGAGGGAAACCCTGTAGGCTTTTGTCGGATTTATCAACAGAAACGATGCTGGCATGGAGACAGTGGCATGACACATTCAAAGCTTTGAAGGAGAAGAACTTCCAACCAAGAATTACATATCCTGCAAAACTATCTTTCAGATATGAAAATGAAATTAAGACATTCATAGATAAACAGAAACTCAGAGACTTTATAAAAAGCAAACCAAAGCTACAAGAAATACTGAAAGAATCTCTTGGCTTGGAAGAACAAAACCGATAACTTTGTATTTTAGAAGGACACATTATCCAGAATACTACTCAGTTAGAGAAGGCTCCAAACACAAACAAAGCTATAACAGTGAAAGAAATGATCTAGTGATCATATCATGTAAGACGTATTAAAATTAAAGATATATTAAAAAGAGGGATGTTCTACAGTTGTTATAGTCATTCCAGATGAAGATGAAGTTAACAAGAGTGGTGTCAATCAATATTGGGTTTATATATCATTTATTAATTGGGATCATGGGGCTGCCATAAAGTACAATAAAGAAGCAACATGCCATCTCAAGAAATGTGATACAAGAGCCTAAACAACCACAAAACCAACCCTGAAAAAGGTGAAAAATCAACTCACAAAGAAGAAGGTCTCAGAACAGATTAATAAGAACAACAGAGAAAACATCAACACAAAAATAAACAAATCACAGTGGCAGCACTGAACATATACCTGAATGCTCCAGTAAAGAGACATCAAGTGACATCTTGGATCAAAAGACATGACCCATCTATATGTTGCCTACAAGAAGCTCACCTTAGACTTAAAGACAAGAACAAACTGAGAATCAAAGGATGGAAGAATATATATCAAGCTAACAATGGACAAAGAAGAGCAGGTGTGGCAATTCTAATCTCAGGTAAAATCGATTTTAATGTAAGATCCACCATCGTGGACAAGGATGGACACTATTTATTGTTGAAAGGTTCAATACACAAGCAGGACTTAATAATATTAAATATTTATGCATCTAATATTAGAGCACCTAAATACATTGAAGAAACACTGACTACACTCAAAAAAGGAGATAGACTACTCCACAATAATAGTAGGAGACTTCAACACTCCTCTCTCAGTACTGGACAGATCATCTAGAAAAAAGCTCAATAAAGACCCAGAAGACCTTATTGCCACAATTAACCAACTAGACCTTATCGACGTATACAGAACTTTCTATTCATCAGCAGACAGCTACACCTTCTTCTCCAGTGCAGATGGAACATTCTCCAGAATTGACCATGTCTTAGGACATAAAGCAATTTTCAACAAAATCCACACGTTGAATTAATGCAAAGCATCTTCTCAGATCATAAAGCCATAAAAGTCAAAATCAATAGCAGAAAAAAAACATAGAAAGTGGAACTGATGGAAACTGAACAACACCTTGCTCAAAAAAACATGGGTTATAGAAGAAATCAAGAATGAAATTAGGAAATTTATAGATTCCAATGAGAACAGAAACACTTCCTACCAGAACCTGTGGGATACAGCCAAAGCAGTGCTCAGAGGTCAGTTTATCTCCATAAATGCACACATCTGGAAGGAAGACAGAAACCAAATCAAAAAACTGACCCTACAGCTTGAACAAGTAGAGAGAGAACAACAGAGGAACCCCTCAGGCACTAGAAGAAAACATCATAAAGATCAGAGCAGAACTAAATGAATTAGAGAATAGAAGAACAATTGAAACAATAGAAAAGACCAAAAGCTGGGTTTTTTTGAAAAGGTCAACAAAATTGACAAACCACTGGCTAAACTTACCAAAGAAAAGCAGGAAAGGAAACAAATAACCCAAATAGGAAATGAGAGAGGAATTGTCACAACAGATCTAGCAGAAATAAAAAATATCATAGTTGAATACTGTGAAAGACTGTATTCTAACAAATTAAAAAACCTAGAGGAAATGGACAAATTCTTTGATTCACATCACCTACCAAAATTTACAAAGAGAACTACAAACAAAGTGACGCAGAACAACCTAATAACTCCATCACAACGGAAGAGATTGAAAAAGTCATCAAAAAACTGCCAACCAAAAAAAGCCCGGGCCCAGGTGGCTTCACTGCAGAATTCTACCAAGCTTTTAGAGAAGAGTTGTCTCCAATATTACTGAGACTATTTCACAGTATAGAAAGGACAGAATACTCCCAAATTCATTCTATGAAGCCAGCATAACCCTGAAACTGGGAAAAGACCCAACAAAAAAGGAGAACTAGAGACCAATATCACTCATGAATCTAGATGCAAAAATCTTCAACAAAATTCTTGCCAACAGAATACAACATATCAAAAAAATTCATACCAAGGATGCAAAGCTGGTTCAACATCAGAAAACAATTAACATGATCAACCACATAAATACCACAAAACACAAGAATCACCTGATGTTCTCTATTGATGCAGAAAAGGCATTTGATAAAGTCCAACACCCATTCATGCTAAAAAATCTCAGCAAAATAGGAATAGATGGAAAATTCCTCAATGCAATAAGGGCCATTTATACAAAGCCAACTGCCTACATCATCCTAAACGGGGAGAGACTGAAACAGTTTCCTTTGAGAACAGGAACTAGACAAAGATGCCCACTCTCACCTCTCCTACTCAACACTGTACTAGCCAGAGCAATTAGACAAGATCAAGAAATAAAGGGCATCTGCATCAGCAAGGAGGAACTAAAAATTTCCCTATTTGCAGATGATATGATTGTATATGCAGAGAATCCCAAAGAATCCATAAGGAAACTATTCAGACTGATACAGGAGTTCGGCGAAGTCTCAGGATACAAGATAAACATAAGTAAATCAGCAGGATTCCTTTATACCAATAACGAGATTGTTAACGAAGAAATCACCGAGTCAATATAATTTACTATAGCCCCTAAGAAGATAAAGTATCTAGGAATAAATCTAATCAGAGAAATAACAGACCTTACAAAGAGAACTACAAGACCTTACTACAAGAAACTAAGAGAGAGTTACATAAGTGGAGAAACCTACTCTGCTCGTGGATAGGAAGACTTAACATTGTGAAAATGTCTATTTTGCGTAAAGCAATCTACTTATATAATGCAATCCCAGTACAAGTTCCAATGACATTTTTTAATGAGATGAAGGAACAAATTACCAACCTTGTCTGGAAAAGGAAGCCCTGGATAAGTAAAGCATTGCTAAAGAAGAAGAACACACTGGAAGACCTCTCGTTACCTGACCTTAGAACCTATTACACTGGCACAGTAGTCAAAACAGCCTAGTACTCGTACAAAAAGAGGCAGATAGATCAGTGGAACAGAATCGAGACCCCAGAGATGATATCTGGGGTGATATCAGATGATAACTGTTCATCTGCCTATGAACAGCTGATATTCGACAAAGGCCCTAAGACATTAAACTGGAGTAAAAACAATCCCTTCAACAAATGGTGCTGGCAAAATTGGATATCCATCTGCAGTAAATTAAAACAAGACCTATATCTTGCACCTTATACAAAACCCAACTCAAACTAGATCCAAAAGCCAAGTGCCGTCGAGTCAGATCCAATTCATGGCGAACCTAGGGGCCAGGGTAGAACCTAAACATCAAATCTAAAACGATAAAGCTCATCCAAGAAAAAGTAGGAACAACAATGGAAGGTTTAATACACAACGTAGACAGACTTCAAAATCTGTCAAAGAAACCACAAACAACAGTAGACAAAATAGATAAATGGGAACTACTACTAATAGAATTAAAAGGGCACCTACAGAATGGGGAAAAATAGAAATACTATGTCAGACCGACACCTGATCACGATAATCTATAAGGTACTACAAAATATCAGTAAGGAAAAGATAAATCATCCAATGAAGTGATGGACAAAGGATATGGACAGACACTTCTCTAACGAGGGGATCCAGGCAGCCAAAAAACACATGTGGACATGCTCACGATCACTAGCTATTAAAGAAATTCAAATCCAAAAGACAATGAGATACCATCTCACCCCAATAAGGTTGGCCATGATCCAAAAAATGCAAAACACTAAATGCTGGAGAGGCTTTGGGGAGATTGGAACTCTCCTACACTGCTGGTGGGATTGCAAAATGGTGCAACCTCTTTGGAAAGCAATCTAGTGCTACTTTAAAATCATGGTATAGATATACCACTTGACCCAGTAATTCCACTGCTTGGAATATATCCTACAGAGTCAAGGCCTTTCACACCAACTGATAAATGCACACAAATGTTCATCGCAGCACAGTCCACAGTACCAGAAAGATGGAATCAACCCAGGTGCCCAACAACAGAAGAATGGATAGGTAAACTGTGGTATATATACTCAATGGAACACTATGCAACAATAAAGAACAATGATGATTTCAGGAAACATCTTATAACCTGGTTTCAACTGAAGGATGTTACGTTGAGTGAAAGCAGTCAGTGACAGAAGAACAAATATTGTATGAGACCCTACGATAAGAACTTAAAATCAGACTCATGCATAGAAGATAAGACTCTCTGATGGCTGCAAGGGTGGGGAGGGCTGGAGGGTGAGGTGGGGAAGGTTTAGATTAGACAGTTGTTAGAAATTTGGTTGGGTGAAATTAGTCACAGCACACATTAGTAAGAAAATCAATATCAATGGGATTTCAACACAACTAGCGTACTCCTTCCATCTTAACCCAATATTGCAAGGACAGAGCAGCTGGGGTTGGGGGCCAGGGACTGTGCTCTCAGGGGAAATTGAGGCCAATTGGCACAGCTAGCATTTTGCTAATGAGGACTCTCTGCATCCCACATTGGTGAGTGGTATCTGGAGTCTTTAAAGCTGCCAAGCTGCCATCTGAGGGTACAGCAAATTGTCCCAACTTAGAAGGAATGGATGATCACTGAGGTCCATAACGACATGGGAGAAAGAGGATCCAGAAGACAGAGAGAACCACATGAGTGGATGTCTACATCGACTTGTAACCAGAAGAACCAGAGGGTGCCCAGCCACCACCAGTGATAGCCACAATGGAGCTCACAAAGTTGAGTCTCACTGGCAACACAAGTATAAATAGGGGTGCACCCTGAAATCTCCACTAAAAGGCCACAATTGATGATCCAGGGACTTTGGGGTTTCCTGGGAGCATGGCCCCTGGCCCTGATGCTGCCCTGTCCGTAAATCATAATGAAGATCAACTTTTCGGACAGCGATGGATTGGACTTGGTGACACAGAGTGACCATATTGTGTGAGCACTTTATGGTTCTAGGCATCTATAGGAGGTAGTCCTGTTGACCTCATATTGGAGGAAGGGGAATGGGTGGAGAGGAGAAGATAGGAGACCACTGGGAAGATAAGACATGTATGGAGCAGAGAGGAAGAGTGTGCTGTCACCATGCAGGGAGAGCAGTGGAAGCTGCATACCCGTCAGCATGCAAATTTATACAGGAATGTACATTTTCATTCAATCATCATCATCATAATAATAAAAAAGGTCACAGCCTTGAAAACTCTCTTGGGCAGTTCTACTCTGTCTTCGGGGGAGAGTCCCTGTGAACTGGAATAGACTTGATGGCAATGGGTTTAGTTTTACAGGGTTCGATACGTCCATACAATGGATAGTTATCCAGCCATAAAAGAACGTGAAGCAGTGACACATACAACAATCACACTATAACAAAGATGAAAGTCAGTGTTATGCTGAGCAAAAGAAACCAGACACCCAATGCCATATATTACATGATTTCATCTCAGGAAAGTCCCCAAATAAGCAAATCTCTGCAGACAAATTAGACTAGAGGTTTCTAGGGCCAGGAAACGAGAAGTTACTGCTTAATGGGTAGAGGTTTTCCATTTGGGTGATGAAAACATTGGCTAGTGGAGATGGCCATACGACGTTGTGAATGTCACTAAATGCTACTGAATTGTGCTCTTTGAAACGGTGAAAATGGTAAATGTCTATGTTGTATGTATTTTACCACGATGATAAAGAACAGAATGTTAAAATCAGAATGCTTTATTTGAAAAAGAAAGAATAATGTTGAGGCTTTGAAGATGTATCCACCAGTGGAAAAGGCAAGCTGCAGAAAATGTGTGCTAGGGTCCTTTTGTGTAAGGACTCTTGGGTACGTAAATGCAAAGTCTTCACACGCACTGGCCATAGTATCTCTGGGGAGGGGGTGGAGGCAAAGAGGAGTGAATGGGAGCATTCACTCCAAATAATTTTTTATGTGATTTAGGACAAGCTTGCCCCTTGTATCACTTATACGTACGTTGTTTTGCTCGTGTCAGCTTTGGCCACCTTTCCTTTACTTTCCTGTGGAAAATCCCTCCTCTAGGAATCATTTAACCCACAGCCATCGAGAAAATCCTGACTCCTAGTGACCCCATAGGACAGAGTAGAGCTGCCCCATGGGGTCTGCAAGGCCGTACCCTTCATGGAAGCCAACTGCCCCATCCTTCTCCCTGGGGCAGCCAGTGATTTAGAGCTGCAAACCAGTTAGCAGCTGCTGGGTGCTTAGCTCCCCAGGGTATCATTTAAGCTCTTAAAAGCAAGCCAAAAATCAGAACCAAACACTTTGTTGCTCAGTAACCTCCAACTGATGGTGATCCTGTGTGGTTCAGAGTAGAGCTGTGTTCCATAGGGTTTTCAATGAATGATTTTTCAGAAGGTTTCTGATGGATTCTGGCGGATTCAAACCTCACCTTGCAGTTAGCACTTGTCTTAGTTATCTTGTACTGCTCCAACAGAAAATACCACGAGTGGAAGGTTTCACGAAGAGAAGCTTTACTGACGCAGTCTGGTGAGCCACAAATCCATTTATGAATTGTAAGTCCATTCAGTATGAGAAATCATCACAGTCTGGTAGGCTGAGTCTAAATACAGTGAGAGCATCTCAGCACAGGAACCTCAGGTCTAAAGGACGTGCTCTGCTCTTGGTTCTTCTCTCTTGATGGTATGAGGTTCCCAACTTCCTCACCACACTTCCCTCCCTTATAACCACCAGGTTGTAGCTTGAGTCCTGCCTCACTAACACAACTGCTTCCCGTTCTCCATCACCAATCTCACAGAGGCAGGATTCACAGCACGGGGCAGGAAGGGCACCATTTTGGGACTCATGCCAGCCAAGAGCCGTCAAAATCAACACATACATTTTTGGGGGGACACAATTTGATCCATGACAGCACCCAAGCTCATTAACCCTTTGTACCAACAAGGGACTCCTATACTGTGCTTAAAAAAAAAAAAAAGAGGTGCCATGAAGTTCATTGCAACTCAGAGGGACCCTGTAGGACAGAGTAAAACTGGCCCCATAGGGCTTCCAAGGGTGTCCTCTTTGTGGGATGGCCACATCTCCCTCACTTGGAGCAGCTGGCAGATCGGAACCATCAACATTTTGGTTACCAGCCAAGCACTTAGTCACTGCGCCACCAGGGCTCTTCCTGTGTACCATATACACACATCTATGACAAATTTTAGAGCACGCCGCAGAATGCCTATTCAAGTTAGTTCATGCCGTTCACACCTAGAGGCTCCCTTTTCATCCCTGGCATCGCCCCACCCCCTCAAGTCAGGCCTTGTCCTTTCAACTCACACCCTTTAACAAGCCTTTGCTAAGGCTGATTCTAGGCCAGCCTGGGCTGAGGGGGTCCCAGACTCCAGAAAACTCCCAGCCTTGCAGGGAGACCAGTGCACAAAGAGGTCATTCCCTCCAGTGTGTGGCAGGCAGCAATACAAACACCTTTTGTGTGGGCTGCTTTTAGACAGGCCACTGAAGCTGTATGGATAGAAGATTCTGGAAGAAGAGTCCCTAGGCACCCTGAAGCTATCACTGTCAACGATTACCTGCGAGACCGGTTAGAACCAGAATCGAAGCCAGATCCCAGATCTGCTGAATCAGTCTCTAGCTTGGGGGTCCCCCACCGAGGAGAACCTGGGAACCCAGGCCCTGGCTCCAGCATCAGCTATCTCCTCTTGCGCCCCATGGCCTCATTCTCAGGGCTCCACGGGAGACCGTTGTCCTGGTCACCCCCGAGGCCCTGGGGTGACAGTAACACTCCTCATTGACTTTCCAGGAACCACAGAGACCCCTGGAAAATACGAACACCCAAAGTTGGGAAGCTACTGAGGTGCCTGCGCAGCAAAGGCAGACGGTGCTTTCTGGCAAAGATCAATAACTCATAGCTGGAAATGATTTGGGTTTGGGAAGTGAGTGTGAGGTTGGATCTGAGCTGCCAATTAGGGGGAGACCCGGCCGCTACTGGCAGGTCTGCTTGCTTAAGGGGATGGGTGGCTGATGGGAGCAACGAGCCTTTTATGCGCCAACCTGTGCCCTCACGGCCTCTTCCCTGGTCCATTTAGCAGCCTAAATCAAGACATCTCGGGCCGTAGCAGCCGCTCAGTGTTCATGTGTTGGGCCGCCTTCCGCTCGCCTTGTAATCTAAATCTAATTTATTGGCCCGGGGATGTGGGGAGCAGCCAACTCGCGGTGCCAGCGTGCAGTGGGGAATATAATATACAGCGTTTCAGTGTAATAAGGCTCTTTATAGAAGGCATTAAGGAGGGTCTGGCGCCCAGTGTAGGCAAAGCCGGTGATTAAGTCCTGCCTGGAAAATACCTACATTCCAGGCTTTGGAACCCTCTGTGGGACAGAAAGGAGCTGCTGAGCCCCGTCGTCTCACGTGGGTGTTCCACCTGGGTGGTTTATAAGATCAGATGTAGTTGTCCTCCTTGAAGGAGGGAGCATGTTTTATGGGCACTGTCACAGGTCTGGCTGGGATGGCAGGTGTCCCATAATCTCCTGTGGAGTTAATCTGGAAGCCATGGGAATGAAGTTAGTGTCAGGACTTAGAGGCTTGCTTCCTCATCTAGAGGTCGTCTGCCGCCGAGGCCAGTTAAGGACAATGGCACTCAGACCAACGGACACTTGGGGCATGGTTGGGGGCAGAGCTCACAGTTGAGCTCCAGCCCCTTGCTGGGTCACCTCTCCAGCAGCTGAAAGTTCAACCAGCCTGGCACAGAGCAGCCACTCAGCCCAGTGCTCTCACTGTCTCAGTCCCCAGACAGCAACAACCAGGGGTGACCTCCAGCCATAGGCAAGCATTGCTGGTCCTGCATAGTTTTTTGTTTTTTATTCCCCAGATTCGAAGCCACTGCGAAAATGTCAAATCAGGAGAGATCTCATCAAGAAAGCAAAAAATCCCAATTTCCCGTTTCTACAGAAAGGCTGGTAGTTCTGGCCACTTTCTACCCAAGTGCGAGCTCTGGCTCTCCCACTCCACATTTGTCATTTTGGCACACACCTGTCCAGCTCCCCTCATTCGTGACTCCTGCCGGGTCCCTTAGGTGCCAGAGGTTGTAAGACAGAGGTCACCAGGCTGCAGAAAATTTCACTGGCTCAAGCTGCACGCTTGGCATGCCCCGTGGCTTTGCATTAGAACTCTGGTCCCCTCTCCCTAACTGCTGCCCCCAAACTAGTGGAAACTGGCGGGAACTGGTTTAGGCGCAGTGTTGATATTCAGGATAATCTTTTACAACTCGTACACAGTAGCTCTCTGCCTCTGGGTGGAGTTGAATCACCGTTTTCCGAATACACGAGGCATGGCACCTGTGCTAGGTAAGACTGAGAACGTTGCTGAGGTAACTTGTGAGAACTTACTTGTAAACCCCCTAAATGTTACCTTCCTCTCACGTTGCTGAGCTGTCTTGATGGCAGCAGCCCTGACAGCTCCCTTCTCTGCCGAATGAAATGAAGTTCTCCTCCCGCTATCCCGGAGACCCTGGTGGCCTAATGGTTAAGCGCTACCTCTGCTGACCGGAAAAGGTCGGCAGTTTGAATCCTCCAGGCGGTCCTCAGAAACACTATGGAGCAGGTCTACTCTGTCCTGTAGGGTCCCCATGAGTCAGAATCGACTTGATGGCAGTGGGTTTGGTTTGGGGGTCTTTTGTTTACTGGCTGAGAAGAGCCGTACTGAGTAGAATCTGGGGTTTCCACCTGGTGGCAGCTGCAGTCTCTCAGCTAGAGGCCACCTCTCCAGCCACACGGGCTTCCCCCACAGCCATTCTCTCTGGGCTCTCGTCCTTGCTCCATGCCCTTATCCTTCAGCTCAGGGATGGGAACAGCTGCCCACGTCCCTAATCCTGGGTGCTGCGCCAGGCCCAGGTGTGAGGTCTGCCTCCTGCCCACCCCTGCGCGCAGTTGGAGTGACTTTATCAGGTCTCAGTCTACCCAGCCTCCACCCGGATGGTGGCACAGCCCTCAACTGTGTGGGCATGGTGAACAGTAGATGCCCAGCACACACGGCGCTGGAGGGACGCTGGACTACAGCCCTGGGTCCCCCGGGCCGTTCCCTGAGGCTTGTTTTGGTTAACAGGTCAGCCCTGGACGCAGGTTGAACAAGAGTTGTCTGGACCTGTACCCCCGATGGGTTGTGACAGGATGGCGGTGATCCGCAGGGCTTTCCCCTGGGCTGATATTTGGAAGTAGGTCACCAGCCTGTCTTCCCGGCCCGTCCGAGTCTGGGGGCCCTGCTGGAGCCTGCACAGCACCACAGCAACCCGCGCAACACGTCAACCGCCACAGCTGGCAAGTGGTGGCCGTGCGTGCGGCACACTGGCTGCCATGCAAGGTGGGGTCTCCCGCGTGGAGAGCGAGGATTCCACCACTGCCCGCCACTGTCCCACCACTGCCCACCAAAGCCCCATCACTGCCCGCCACTGTCCACCACTGCCCGCCACTGTCCGCTCTGTGACTTCTCAGAAAAGACTGTTATCCACTTGATCTGCACCCCCAAAGCTCACTAGCTGCCCCTACACAGCAGAAACCGCCCCCAGCCCTGTCGGCGTCCTCTTCCCTGTCTCTCCCTCTCTCCATGCCTCCTCCCACCTAGGCAGGAGGCAGCCCCGCCCCCTCCGCCACAGCCCCGCCCATCCGCCGCAGCCCCGCCCCCTCCGCCGCAGCCCCGCCCCCTCCGCCGCAGCCCCGCCCATCTTCCCTGCCTCTACGTTTTCAGCTCACGTCTGAATCTTGGCTCTGAGAGGGTGAGGGTACCTCTCGGCTCGTCTGTAACCATCCTAGTTTGTGTCTCTTGGGCTAGCATCGTTGTTAATAGCTCCCCCCGCACCCTCAAAGGTGTCCCAGTTCAGACATAAATTCTACGATTTCTTTCCTAACATACCGCCTCCACGGTGAAACCCTCCCCAAGCTGAAACACCCTCCCTATGCAGGTTCTCTGGAGTCCTTCTCAGTCACAGCAGGCTGCTCATTTCCCTCAGGGGGCTTCTTACTTTGGAATTTACTGATATGTTTGAGGATATGGAATCTTTTTTGTTCTCTGCTTCCACTAGGACCAATACAGTGCTTAGGACCTAGTAATCACTAAATACCTACGTGGTGAATGGACGGATAAATGATGGAAGAGACAAATGAAGGGAAGGATGGAAGGTGAGAGACAGGGAGGGCGGCAGGGAGGGCGGCAGGGAAGGAGGCAGGGAAGGATGAATGCATGGATGGTGGAAAGATAACAGGATGAATGTTTGTTAGGCGGGATGGTGAGAGGGATAGTGGGATGCATGGATGGATGGATGGATGGATGGATGGATGGAATGGATCAATGGATTGATGGAGAGAGGGATGGATACAAGGATAAATGGGTGAATAAATTTTAGGGGACAAGATAGGAAGCTACCACAGTCTTCCAAGTGAGGTCCTAGTTGGAGATGAAGACGGAGAGAAGCAGATGACATTGGGGGATGCAAACTTGCATATTCTGGGGTGAGGAAGAGAGGAACTTGGATTTCCTATTTGGGCCCCTGGCTTGAGTCCTCATTCCCTAAGCATCCTACACAAAAGGCAAAGTCCTCATTTCCTGAAGTAGCAACTCGTTGTCATGAAAATAGGCTCACAACAGGAACAGGGGATGATGACCCATGCCAGTGCCAGGAAGCAGGACTTCTGGGCAGGAAGAAGTGACCTTCAATCCACCCATAGGAGATCATCACAAACAGCCCTATGTGGGCTTTCCCTGGAAGTGCAAGAGCTGTGGGTGGTTGACCAAACCAAACCAGCCCTCAAGTTGATTCTGAGTCATGGTGGCCCCATGTACTAGAATTCTACATTGGCAGAGAGCCAAGCATGTAACCCATAAAAACATGGAGAATCCGGGGTGGACAGAGGACAACAGACAGCCACAAAGAAAACAGCTATGGAGTTCAAGCCCACACACTTTGCAGACCAGGGGGAACTTTCGATGAGTGAATGAACCTGTCTGAATCTCCTCTTCCTTATGGTAATAGTGACATTTGCCCTTTGGGGGAGTGGAAGATAAAGTGAGACAGTGGGCACATAGTGCTCCTAGCTTGCTAGCTTGCGAAGCAGCAACTGTTGGTTGGTAGTCTAGGTGGACTTGAAATTCATTTAATGTCCACCTAGGACATCAACAGCTCTTCTTTGGATTAACGCAGTAGCCTCCAAACTGGTTTCCTTAACATCCATCATCCGTCCGTCCGTCCATCCATCCGTCCATCCGTCCATCCATTTCATTCTCATAAGCAACCTCCAAACTGGAGTTTCTCTCTTTGTTTTACTGGTGAGAAAACTTAAGCTCAGAGCACCTAAGTATCTCTCAGTCTAGTTCACAAGGTCAGTAGAACTGCAAGTCCTAGGCAGACAGGTGGATTTCCTCGCCCCCACAAAGGGCCAGATGGTCTGTTGTGATGACTTGACCCTGTCGATACAGTATGAAAGCAGCCATGTGTGATACAGACAGGTGAAGCTGTGTTCTAATAAAACTTTATCGACACAAACAAATTCGGCGCATGGGCCAGAGTTTGCCAACTCTTGTTCTAAAATTGGAAACCGTGATGGTGTAGTGGTTTAATACTACTTCTGCTGACCCAAAGGTCGGCAGTTTGAATCCACCAGGTGCTCTTTGGAAGCTCTATGAGGCAGTTACACTCGGTCCTTTAGGGTCTGTATGAGTTGGAGTAGATTCGATGGCACCGGGTTATTCTACAGAGAACTAAAATTCTGTAGGGGTACATTTGACCTCCACTGTCACTCATCAGATTGTACAAGAGTCAGAGAGGGGAGTTTTCGAAGTCCAAAAGTTGGTTCTGGTATTTTCCATGAAAAGATGTGTATCAAGCCTCTCCCTGGTGTTTGTCTGCAGGAAGATAGTCAGGTGGATGTTCTGACTCAGTGTTGTTGTTAGGTGCCGTTGAGTCAGCTCTGACTCATAATGGTCTTGTAATAATGGAGCAAAATGATGCCTTGTGTGGCACTATCCTCAACGTCGCAGGTGTTTAAACCCATTGTGGCAGCCACTTATCCATCCATCTCACTGAGAGTCCTTCCTTCACTGGCCCTCAACTTCACAGGTACAGTGGCCTTCTCTAAGGATTGGCACCTCCTGATAATAGGTCCAGAGTAAGCTTGATGACATCTTTCCACTCTAACTTCTAAAGATCTTTCTGGCTCTGTTTCTTCCAAGGCAGACGTGCTCACTCTTCCGGCAGTCCACCGTGTCTACAACATTCTTCACCAACTCCATCGGTCAGACGTGTCAAGTCTTCCTCGGTCTTCCTTTTCTACTGCCCAGCCTTTGAGTGCCTATGAAATGACTGAAGAAACCATCACTTGGGGCAGGGGCACCTCGGTTATCAAAGTGACATCCTTGCTTTTTAGGACTTTGAGGTGTTTCTTTTGTGACAAACTTGCACAGTGCAATACTCTGGTTGCTTGACTGACACTTTCATGGGAGTTCATTATTGATCCAAGTAAAATGAATTCTTGACAATTTCAGTATTTTCTCCTGGTGTGGTGATGTTACTTGTTGGTGTAGTCATGGGGATTTGGTTTTATGCTGAGATGTAATAAGGCTTTCGTCATTTCCTCTTTCAGCATCTTCTGGGAAAAACAAAGCAGTCCTTCTGTGCTGGTGAAGGGAGAAGTGGCACTGAGGCGGGAGAGACAGCTCTTCTCAAGGTGTCTCTGTCCACCACTGTCTTGGAGGCGCACTACTACTGGGCTCACGCTCACCTTCTGAAGACGCATGATTTCCAGTTGAAGGAAAATTTATATGTGTTCTTTCAATGGGCATGTGGCTTCTGGACAACCACATGGAGACATCTTAGAAATATTTTCCAGAGGGCAGGAGCTGGGGGGCGGGTGGTGCACTGAGGCCACTGTATGACTAAATTCCAGGTCTCAGTACATTTTCCACCGAGCTGGTGGCATCCAAAATCATCGCTGAGTAGGTGGCAGCAGGGAATGTGACTGGGGAGGATGGGGGAGGCTGGGTTCGGGCGCCGTCAGCACACATGTGACAGAACTGTAAGTGTCTAACGTTACTGTGTCATTTCACTCACACGTGTGCTTCAGAATGTGCATGACCGCTGTGAACCCAGGGGCTGCCGCAGAGCAGGGCAGCGAGCGCTCGCAGGCGCTCCAAGGAAATCATGCAAAGTAAGCGCAACAGTCAAGCAGGATCAGCATCCCACCCCCTGTTCAAAAACGGAAAAAGGAATGCACTCTCAAAGGCAAGCCCCCCAAATGAGCTTGTTGGGGCTCACAGGGGCTCAGGGCTCCTTGCTTGTGTTCACTGAGGGTGTCCAGGGAGGAAAAGCTGTGACCTTGATGAGAACGAGACACCTGGCGCCAGAGAGCAGCCAGGCCCTGTCACATGGCCTTGCAGGGAGCACCTCGGGCCTTACTCCTTCCTACAGTCTGGGTGGGGAGGGAGGAATCACAGCAGTTTTGTTATTTCCCTATTTATGATTTTTGCACAAATTTACATTATCTGAAATAAATAAAGATGTCCCTGAGTGGCACTGGTGTCATAGTAGTTAACTGTCACAGCTGCCAACCCAAAGGTTGGCAGTTCCAATTCGCCAGGCACTCCCTGGAAACTCTAAGGGAGTGTTCCACTCTGTCCTATAGGGTCACAATGAGTTGGAGTAGACTTGACGGCAGTGCACTTGGTTTTTGGGGTGGCACCCTCCTGCTTGTTGACAGCTTGGTGGTTCAAATCCACACAAACCCCCCAGGGCTTGCCATCTGGCAATCTGCTGCCCGAAGGTCACAGCCTGGAAACCTCTACTCTGCACACCTGCGGTGGCCGTGCGCCAAAGCTGACTGGACAGCAACCACTGTAGCGAAGACCGATGAAGAGTTCCTGTCCCCTCAGCCAATGACATCGCTGTGGGTCACAGCCAGTGTGCATGGGATCCCCGTGAGACAGTCCTCAGCACAGCAGGTCACAGCACTGACATCCCCAAGATGCTGTGTTTCACAGACTACTTGATTTCTGCCCTTAGAAGTTGTTCTTGAGTTTAAGTTATTTTCATGCTTGGACCAGTTGCTGATGAAATATGTGTCTGAATGAGTTCTGGCTGTCAAGTCACCTCGTCCTTCAAACTCTGTGGGCCCTGGCTTGAGACCAGAGCCATCGAATTCTGCAAGATTCACTGTCCTCTTGAAGGTGCGTTTTTTGTTTTTAAAAAAACAGAATAACAAACAGAAAAAAAACTCGATATGCTGGAATGTACCGCAGGAAACTCAAAACTGTGAACCTTAAAATGGTAGGTATTTTTTAGGACAGTGTTTACAAAAGCCCCCTGGCTCACTGCCTGTTGCAAGGCATTGGAGGTGCACGTACAGGCCTGGATACTGGCCGCTATGGAAAGTTGGCAATGATGGCCTCCTGGATTCAGCGCGTCTTGGAGGACTTGGAAGTAGTTTGTTTACTTTCTCCCAGGAGAGTTTCTGCTTCTGACACCAGTGAGAGGAACTAAAAACAGCCAAGTCACTTCTCCCAAAGTATCTGAGAACCCCGTCTCCAAGGTCATTTGTACGCTTTCCCCTGTCTTTCTGAGTTCATTTTTCTTCTTTTACCAAATCAGGAAAACAGACAAGCTGTATTTCCCAGTGTTCAGAACTGGGGTAGGTGGCAGGAGTGTGTGTGTGTGCACCTAGAAAATCTGGGGTGAAAAAGCCCCAAAGACACTGAGAAGTGAATCTCCGAAGAAGCTGGGGAATAGCCATGTAAAGAGAGACCCTGAGCAAACGTCTGTCATTTCAACCTCTTTGAGGTTTTTTTCCCATCGACCTTCGCTCAAAGAACAAACATCTTCAAAGTCTTGGTTCAGAATTCATATTCTTCAGCCAGGACAGAAATGCAAGGCCCATCTGCAAGCGATTGATCAAGTCTGGCGTCCTGCTTGCTGCTCCTCAAGCCAAGCTGGGCTGGAGAGTGTGTTCTGCAAGCTGCTGACCGCTGGGGTCTCGCACGTTCTGCTCTGTTTCTCTGGATTGTCGAGGGGGAAGGCAGGGGCCTGAGAAAGGCCTCCTGCCCATGGGGCTCCCTCCAACGATGCTCTGACACATGCCTGCTTTCTCTCCTTCCCCCAGGGCCCAACTATCTGCCTTTGGCTGATTACCATTCCATTTCTGAATGCAATCGGCAGGGATTTAGATTGCAGAATTCCAGATGTTGATATTTGTGTTATTGGATCATAATTACATTTCAAAATAAAGCCTGCTGTGGAAAAACAGCCAGGAGCATTCCTGGGAAGGCAGGCTCATTGTCCCTTGCCTGCCTCCTCCTCTGGGATCCTCTCTCCCTGGTCCTTGGGTGATTTATGATTCTGGTCATGCCATTGGGACACAGCCCAGTCTCTTTGTGCAAGTCACCAGGTCAGTGCTGACTTGACCCACTTCCTTGGGTCAGATGTTGCCCTCAGGCTCCGCAGGGAAAGTCCAGGGAAGTTAGTGGACACCAACACAGAGCGTCAGTGGGCTACCCCAGAGTGGGGGATGTGGGGGTGGGCCTGTGGGTGACCTGGTTTCTCCCTGAGGAGCTTGTTTTAGTTAGCTATGGCTGCTCTAACAGAAATACCACAGAGTGTGTGGCTTTCACAAAGGAAGGTTCATTCTTACACAGTCCGGTAGGCTACAAGTCCAAATTCAGGATGTCCACTCCTGGGGAAGGCTTTACCCTTGGTTGGCTCTGGAAGACAGTCCAGTATTGCATCAGTCTTTGTCCAGGGAGCATCCTGGCTCAGGAACCTCAAGTCCAAGGATGTGCTCTTCTCCTGGTGCTGCTTTCTTGATGGTGTGAGGTTCCCACTTCCCTTTCCTTTTATCAGTCTGCTTCCTTTTCCTTTTATCTCTTGTAGGATGAAAGGATTAAGGGTGGGACAAGCCATACTCCAGGGAAACACCCTTTAAGGTGGAGTAGGGAGGTGATCCTAAACCTTTAACACACAGGATAGGAAAATCGCAAAACGGAAGTAAGGCAACTTGGTTACAAATTTGCCAGCTTGCCAGGGAGGACCCCGAGCTGGGCTGGCCACTGTTCCCACACCTACACTGTCTCTCTGTCCCTTCTCCAACCCCCTCGGGCACAGGTGGGCGGGCCTGCGTGCGTTCCATGGAAGGCTGAGGAGGCCTTGGTGTGACAATCTGCAGCTCTGTATTCATCTTTTGGAAAGCCTTCGCTTTGGGGGGAGACTAGAAGGTGGCTTAGCCAAGTTCTTCAAAATGTTTCTCTTTGCAGAGCATTGAGTGAAATTTCAAGGGGAATACTTCATAGCCCAAGTATGTTTTCCTTTGGGCAAGAAACCACAACTGAATGGACACCCCCTCCCAGCCCTCTCTGCCTTCCAGCCAAAACCTTCCTGTATTTTACAGAGAAACAGAAAAGCAGTGGTGTTTTGCTGGCGTGGAGGCAGGGTCCCTCCTGGAGGGCAGCATGAGCGACCAATGAGTTTTGTGAACCTGGAGGAAGACTTGGTTTGGCCAGAGTGAGGGCCTGAAGGGACTTCTCTGTGCTTACGGCTGGACCTGTCACTGAGGGGGCCCTGCTGCCCACAGCGCCCCATGCTCCACCAGCTGGGTGGGTAGGGAGGGGGCACCCCTGGGCTGCGCAAAGGGGCAGTGATGCAGCAGACAGTGGGGCCAGCCCTAGTTTCTGGTAGATCACCATTTTCTCTAAAGTCCCTCTCCCCACCCCAAAAAAAGAAACAAAAGAGGGGAGAGGGCAGGACCCGGGAAATGAGCATTGGTGAGAAACGGAACTGGTGGGCACAACGACACTCAGATCAGGTGGATTCACAAGTTAGTTTCACCAACTGAAGAAAAACGCAGAAAGAGAGTTCACTTGCTGGGGTGTACAAAGACCTGCCCCCAGGGAGAAAGGTGCTGCGGTCTGCTTCTGGCCAGACCGCAGCCTTGCAAACCTGTGGGCAGTTCTGCTCTGTCCTACAGGGCCACTGGGAGCTGGGAGCTACTTGACAGTCATGGATGTGGTTTGCTTTATTTTTAGAGCCCAAGTTTTCTCTTTTTTTAATTGTGATTGAGTGAAAGTTTACAATGCAATTAAATTTGCATACCTGCCTGTCTTCAATTCCCTCTGCTCTCCTTGCCTGGTGACAGCACACTCCTCCTTTCCATTCCATACGTGTCATAACCTCTTAGCGATCTTCTGTCCCCCCCCCAACTCACCTCTCATAGGGCGCCAGGAGGACGGCACCCTTGGGTGGGCCTCCTTTGACGGGCATCCTGTTCGGTGTAGTCGTTGTCACCGTTGTGTGTTGTGGGGTCCGTTTTCGACTCACATTGACCCTGGGGGACACAGTAGTACTGTTTCATAGGGTTTTGTGGAGCTTGGTGGCTCAGTGGTTAACAGCTCAGCTGCTAGCCCAAAAGTCAGCCGTTCTCATCCACTAGCCACTCCTTGCAAAGCCTGCCTACTGCTCTGTCCTGTAGGGTCGCTGTGAGCTGGAATAGACTCAGTAGTAATGGGTGTGTACGGGTGTCAGTCTGCATGGCCCCAGACAGCTCAGGCTTTCTCCTGAAGAGTGGATGGGTGTATCGGAACCACCGCCCTCTGGGTTAGCAGGTGAGAGCTGAACTGCCGGGCCATCAGGGCTCCTTGGCAGAGCGGAGGGTCAGTGACAGTGAAGGAGACCCTCCATGAGGTGGATGGTCACAGCGGCGGCGACAGTGGGCTCAGTCACAGCAGCCATCATGAAGATGGCCCCAGAC
Organism: Heterohyrax brucei; assembly: GCA_028571685.1. Classification (NCBI taxonomy): domain Eukaryota; kingdom Metazoa; phylum Chordata; class Mammalia; order Hyracoidea; family Procaviidae; genus Heterohyrax; species Heterohyrax brucei. Next base: position 86,985,217 of record CM053156.1, on the reverse strand, counting down.
TGGGTGATGTTCTGTTCTGTTTGCATGAAGTCACTGTGAGTCAGAGACAACAGGACAGCAACTACCGATAACGGGGTGTCTGGCTTAAGCGACTGAAACACTCTCCTTGTGAAATCACAGTGCAGAAAACCTCAGGACTGTCCCCTGCTAAGCAGAGGAAGGCCCCTTGGGAGGCTAAGGAGCCTCTTCTCAGTGACCAGGACCGGGAGGGAGCAGAAGCCTTGGGCGCCACCCCCATCCAGCCCACAGAAGCCACCTGGGGTCACTCCTTCATGTCTGCCACAAGGCAGCCTCATAAGGAGGGGCAGAGACCTGGCCAAGGTCACAAAGTGAGTTCAGGAGAAATTGCCGGTGTCTGGCTTAGTCTCTAACAAGCTAAATCCTGTGAAGAAGAAGAAAGTGACTCCGGGGATTTGAACAAAGAAGCTGGGCTGTAAATCCTCTGGCCGCACAGCCGCCCAGTTGATCTCCGGAAAGTGCAGCTCAGATGTTGTGCCGGCACCAGAGGAGCGGTGCCCCTCAGGGGCATCCTGTCACCCTCCTGGTGCCCTTCAGGGGCATCCCATCACCCTCTGCATCAGGGACAGGCCCAGTCCTTCACCGCATCCACGGGGCCAGGTGGTCTGCCACCCAAGAACAGCTGGACCCCACTGCCCCGCCTCCAGCCGGTGCCTACGCCCTAGACTCCTGGCTTCACGAGGCAGCCACTCTCACCATCTCCTCCCTCGGATCCTCCCTGACCGGGCAGCAATGGTTTCCACACAGCCTCCTCCTGCCTGGCCCCAAGCAGGGTGCTGGGGACGCCCAGGTACAGAGATGGACACCATCCTTGTCCTTGTAAGGCTTTGTGTGGCTTTGTGTGGTTCAAATCACCGCAGAGATGTTCAAAGTAAGACACTAGGAAAAAAAAAAAAACCCACTACCATCGAGTCGTGTCCGACTCATAGCAACCCTAAAGATCAGAGCAGAACCGCCCCACAGAGTTTTGAACTGCAGATCTTTTGGTGATCAGACAGAGCACTTAAGTCGCTAGAAATGACCCCTGCATAAAGGACAGGGATTAAGCAGGGAGGGGGTTCTAGAAGAGGAGGACCTGTGAGATATCTCCAACAGAGAGACCTCTGGAGATACAGGGTGACCAGAGCCTGAGGCCCAAGAAGGAGGCCCTGGTGTGGGGACCCTCGAGGCCTATCACAGAGTGTCAGGGATCGCAGTCCTGAGCTGAACACTCAGGAGCCCAGATGGTCTCGCTTCACACACCTGAGAGTCAGCACTCGAGTCAGGTTGTTAACAGCACTTGTCACTGCAGGTCACTGTGACCAGGGCAGGTGCCTGCCACAACCTAGACTTGCTCCCTTCAGACCTCCCCAGCCCAAATAGTGGCTGCTGGGAAAACTGAGGGCCAAAGAAGCTCAGAAACTTGCTCACAGTTCCAGCTCCAGTAAGCAGCATGACTTTCTCCACTGCACACCCCCACCTCCTCATCTGTGGGTACCCAGCACTCACCCCTGAGAGGATGCTCTCAATGGTGGCTGAGTCACCTCGTGCAGCTGCAACAGAAACGCCCCAAGTGGATGTCTTTAATAAAGAGAAACTTATTCTTTCAATGCCTAATAGGCTAGAAATCCAAACTCAGAGTGTCAGCTCCAGGAGAAGGCCTTGTCTCTCTGTTGGCTCTGGAGGAAAGTCCTTGTGATCAGTCTTCCCTGGGATTAAGAGCTTTTCTGCACAGGAACTTTGGGTCCAAAGGACAAGCTGTGCTCCTGGCACAGCTTTCTTGGTGGCAGGAGGTATCTGTCCCCAACCCCCCATCTCTGTTCTTACCTTGAAGATAAAAGCTGGTTCAGGTCACATCCCAGGGAAACTCCCTAAACATCGGGTCACAGAAGTGACCTTAGCAAGGGTGTTACAATCCCACCCTCATCCTCTTTAATGTAAAATTAAAGTCACAAAGTGGAGGACAACCGTTCAATACTGGAAATCAGGATCTAATAATGTTGGTAATTATTTTGGGGGACACAGTGCAATCCACAACAGTGAGTGTTCGAGGGAATGAGTGACAAGAGGTGAGTGAGTGAATAAGTGAATGAAGGAATGAGGGAGTGAATGAATGAGGGAATGAGAGAGTAAATAAATGAATGAAGGAATGAGTAAATAGGTGAGAGGGAATGAGTGAGTGACAGAATGAGTGAGAGTGAATAAGAGAGTGAATGAGTGGCTGCATGAACGGATATGTGGGTGAATGAATGAATGAGAGAGTGAATATGTAGTGAATATGTGAGCAGATGAATGAGTGAATGACAGAACTAGTGAATGAATGGAGTGAGTGAGTGAGTGAGCAAGTGACCAAGCATCATGGATTGAACTGTGTCCCCCCAAAAATACGTGTAGCCATGTGGCTGGGCCATGATTCCCAATATTTTATGATTGTCCCCCGTTTGGTGATTTTCCAATGCTGTATGCTAGAGGATTGGGGTGGGACTGTAAATCTCTTCATAAGTTCGCCTCCCTGCTCCACCGTAAAGGGGAGTTTCTCCGGAGTGTGGCTTGCACCACCCTTTATCCTTTCCTCCTACAAGAGATAAAAGGAAAGGGAAGAAAGCAGAGAACTGGGAACCTCACACCATCAAGAAAGCAGCACCGGAAGAAGAGCACTTCAGACCTGAGGTTCCTGTGCCAAGGTACCCCCTGGACGAAGATTGATCTAATACTGAACTTTCCTCCAGAGCTGTCAAGGGGGAGAGCCTTCTCCTGGAGCGGACACTTGAATTTGGACTTGTAGCCTACCAGACTGCATAAGAATAACCTTTCCTTTGTTAAAGCCATCCACTCTGTGGTCCTTCTCTTAGAGCGGGGCCAGATGACTAAAACAGCAAGCAACCATGAAGATGTCCCTGCTGCCCTGGGTGAGGCTGGGTCCACTCTCCAAGGGATTGAGCATGGAGACTGAACGTCCTGGACTGACAGACAGACACGCAGGCTCTTCAGGGGGAGGCTCAGGAGATGCCCTCAGGGACCGGCCATCAGGGAGAGGCTGTCGGGCTCTCCAGGATACAAACGGGGAGCTGACTCCCGTCCTTACAGGGTGTGTGTGGGTCAGCAGGGCAGTGCTGCTTGGAGGAGATGGGCTCGCTGACGGCAGTGTGTCCAGACGCGGGGGGTGGGGCAGAAGGTCACGGGAACTTGGTTCCTTTTTTCCCCAGTATTTTTTCTTTCTGTTTCTCTTTTTACAGTTTCCATGGCTATTCTGTAACTAAGTGCTCTTTCTGCATTTTCCAATATGCTATTAATTCCATCCAGTAAATTTAATTTTTTAAATATTTTTTTCACCACTAGAAATTTCCATTTTTTCTTTTTTAGTTCTTAAATTTCCCTCCTATGTTCATGTTTCTTTTTTAACAATTAAATACACATTTAATAGCAGTCTTAATGTGCCTGCTTGCCAATTTCCATCACCCTGGTCATTTATGGAACATGTCTACTGGTTGAGTTTCTTCAGGTGATGGGTGACATTTCTTCCTTCTTCAGATATCTAGTAATTTTTTATTGGATGCAAGACATTACCAATATGGCACTTTGACTGCCTAGATTTTATCTTCCTTTCAAGAGTGCTGGGCTTTCTTTTGGTTGGGTGATAACGAAATAAAGACTGTTTTGGACAAAACATTTTCAGATAAACTGAACTTGTCCCTCAATGTCATCCTTTCAAGGCTTCTTTTTCAGTTTTGTTAAGGCGTGTCTAATATGGCTTTAAGGAACTCTGATGGTTCAGTGGTTAAGCACTTGGCTGCTCACCCAAAGGTCAGGAATTGGAACTCACCCAGCAGCTCTGCAGGAGGAAAGACCCAGTGATCTACTCCTGGAAAAATCACAGCCTGGGTGGTGGGAATGCAAAATGGCACAACCTCTTTGGAAAGCAATTTGGCACTTTCTTAAAAAGCTAGCAATAGAAATACTATATGATCCAGCAACCCCACTGCTTGGAACATATCCTACAGAAACAAAGGCTGTCACATGAACGCATACATGCACACGAATGTTTGTTGCAGCACTGACTACAACAGCAAAAAAGATAGAATCAACCCAGGCATTCATAACAGATGAATAGATCAATAATCTACGGTACATATACACAATGGAACAGTATGCAATGATAAAGAACAATGATGATTTTAGGAGGCATCTCATAACCTGGTTTCGATTGGAAAGACATTATACTGAGTGAAATCAGTCAGCCGCAAAAGGACAAATATTGTAGGAAATGCCTCCTGTAAGGACTTAGAAACAGACTTCTGTACAGAAGACAAGACTCTTTGATGGTTACCGGGCTGGGGGTTGGGGGAAGGGATGTACATAAATCAGATAGTTGATAGGAATTTGGTCAGGTGAAGAGAGGGACAGCACGTGGTAGAGGACAGATCAGCGTAACTGGACAACATCATAACCTGAAAGGTTCTCTAATTCAACCCAACATTCCAAAGAGTAGAGTAGCAGGGGCAGAGGTCTGAGGACTATGTTTTCAGGGGACATCAAGGTCAATTGGCATAACTAGCCTTTTGCTAATAGAGTCTTCTGCACCCCATGTTGGTGAGTGGTGTCTGGATTCTTAAAAGCTACCAAGCTGCCATCTGAGGTCACCAATTCGTCCCAACTCATTTGGAACAGGTGATGACCAAGAACATCAAAGACACAAGGAAAAATGAGTCCAGGAGACAGAGGGACCCATATGGGTGGAACAACACATCAGCAGGAGACAAGAAGAACCAGACGGTGCCCAGCTACCACCAAAGACAGCTGTAATGGGGGTCACAATGCAGGGTCCCTGATGGGGCACAAACAAGAGGTATGCAGTTCAAGAACTCTATTAAAAGACCAGAACTGATGATCTGACAGCCAGGAGGGTCTCCTGAGAACATGGTCCCCAGACTTGCTGCCAGCCCTGACCTAAAACCAGTCCTGAGGTCAACTCTTCAGACAAGAAGGGACTGGACTGGGAGACATAATGTAAACACGTGGAGTATATACTTTATGGTTTTATCCATTTATAGCAGTCTGTCCTACTGGCTTCTTTCTAGACAGGAGAGGAGAGGATGGAAAGGAGGGGGCAGGTGTTTGTTGGGAGAATTCTAGAAGCAGAGTGAAAGGGAGGAGGGTGCTGTCTCAGGGTGGGGAGAGCAGATGGAGCTTCAGACAGACGGTCACGCACAATTGGACTGTATACTTCCACTTAATTTTAAAAAAAGAGAGAGAGAGAGAGAGAGAAAGAAAATACCATGGCTTAGATCAGATGCCTCTTCATCCACCAAAAAACAAAAAACAACAGTTACAGCCTAGGAAATGCCATGGGGCAGTTCGACTTTGTCCCATTGGGTCACCATGAGTAGAAAATCCACTCAATGGCACCCGACACAAACAACACTGCCTTTAGGAATAGGTTAGTCCCCTTACTAAGGGATAGCCCTTCTGGTTTCTCTAGTGAAGGACTCTTCACTCCAGCTGGTCTGAACGGGAATGCCTCCGCATTCTGAAAACTGGGCTGCCCACAGCTCTGGGCTCACTATTTGCAGGGCTTCCTGAAGTTTCCCCTACACACACTCATTTTTGTGTTTAGCTGATTTTCAGAAGTATGTAAATTTCTAGAGTTCTTGGAAACCCTGGTGGTACAGTGGTTAGTACTATAGTTGCTAACCAAAAGGTCTGCAGTTGGAATCCGTCAGGTCTCCGTGCAAGCTCTGTGGGGCAGTTCTGCAGGATCACTAAGTCGGAATCAACTCCATAACAATGGGTTTGGTTTCTTTTGTTTCTTTGGCAGAATTCTGCGCCCTCAATTCTAGCCTCCCTGGCCTTCTCCAGTCCCCCTCTGTGTCTCCTCGGCTTATCAAGACTGCTATGTTCTGAAAGTTCTCTCTGCCCCCCAGAACTGAAGTGGCTCCGGGAAGACATCGGGTGATTGTGGTGCTTCCCTTGTTTGTTTCCTTCTCTCGGGGATCACCGTCCTAAATCACCTGTTGTTCAGTTTTTGAAAACAACAGTTTCATATATTTTGTCCAGTTTTCTGGTTGCTCCACTCAATTCCTGTTGCCCACTGTGGCCAGAAGTAGAGGCCAGTCTTCGACCACTTTAAATCACAGCACGCCACTCACTGGCTGAAGATGCTCCACCGTTCTTAGCAGGAGAACCCCACTGTCTTGCGTGCCATCCTTCCTGAGCTGGCCCCTACCACTCTCCACTCTCGTCCTCCCTTCCAGTCCCTTTCCGCGGACTTTGCTGATGCTGTTCCCTCTGGTCGGAACACTCTTCCTCCTCTCCCTGCCTAGCCAGCACTTGCTCTTGGGTGCCTCCTTAGGGAAGCCTTGGCAAGCTTCATTAGCGTCCCCATTGTACCCGCCCCCATTGTACCCGCCCCCTAACCCCTTGTCCCTCTCCTCTGAAGAACGTAACACACGTTATTCATTGTCTTAGCCGTCTAGTGCTACCTTAAGAGAAGTGCCACAGGTGGATGGCTTTAAAAAGAGAAATTTAATGTGTCACAGTCCAGTAAGCTAACAGTTCTAATTCAGGGTGTCAGCTCCAGGGGAAGGCTTTCTCTGCTGGCACCGGAGGAAGGCCCTTGTGGTCAGTCTTCCGCTGGACCAGAAGCTTCTGAGACACAGGGACCCTGGTCCTTTCCAAAGGACAAGCTCAGCTCCCAGCACTGCTTCTTGGTGGTATGAGGTCCCCAAAGTCTCTATCAGCTCCTCTCCTTTATATTTCAAGAGACCACCTCAAGGCACAAAACAAACACCGTTGAATCTGGCTCTAGCAACACAGCAGAGCCAATCTACCCTCATTAACATCTTAGAGGCAGGAGTTCCAGCATGGAGAAACGTCATACAATACCAGGAATTATGGCCCAGCCAGACTGCTACAGAATTTTGGGGGACGCAATTCAATCCGTGACAGTTATCTTAACCAGATGACGGCCTCTCCCATGGCAAAGTGCTCAGTAAGGATTAACTGAAGAAGGGGCCTCCACCCTGCCCTTCTCTCCTCTGCCGTTATTGTAATTCAGACCGTTCCCATCTTTCCCCGCAGCCCGCAAGTTCTCCTAACTGATCACCAAGACACAGCATTGTCATTTCCCTTCTGTTCTCCACACTGCAGCCAGGACTAGCCTTCAAAAACACAGGCCCACCACATCGTCTGCCCACCTGAAGCTCCGTGGGACCTCCTGTCACCTACTGAAGAAAATACAGAATAGTTGAGCTTCACCCCTGTTTTGTGCTGAGTCCTCTGGAGAAGCCAAACCAGTGAAGTCTGAAAATACAGAGAGAGATTTCTGTCAAGGAGACAGCTCACGTAGTTGTGGAGGCTGGAAAGTCCCAAGTCCCCAGGTCCGGCTGGAGGCTTCTCTTAACCGGCATGGCTGCAGGGGCTGACAAACCTGAGACGGGCAGGTCTGACAGCAGGCTCCTGGCTTACAGGCTGCAGGAGGCTGAGGATCCCCAGATCAGCAGGTCAGCTGCTCTCTCCAGTCCCGGGAGCTGGAGGTCAGACAAGTAGGAGTCAGCCACAGGATCCAGAGCGAGGAAAAGCCAGTGGGCTTTGTTAGAAAATTCACCTCTACTGGTTGCAGGCTACACCACCAAAGAAAAGCCTCTCATCTGATTGACTGCTCACAAGAGATCTGGTCATGGTGATTACTTCGTATCAGATCTCGTTATGGAGATGAGAACATCATTACATATCTACCCAACTACATTACAACTGCCAAAGCACTGAGGGCCGTGTGGCCCAGGCAGGTGATGCAGAACTGTAGCAGTCACAACCATCTCACATCCCGACAGCCTCTCCACACCCCTTCCTTACACCCAGTCACACGCTTAGTGTCAAACAACTCAGTCCTTGGACAGTCGCGTGACTGCAGCCCACCACACCTGGGTCCAGTGTCCAGCTTGTCTCCCCTGCATAACAAATGTCAGATGTGTCCCTAATGGGGTGGCACCCATGCTGGCCTCTGCAGACCACTGCTGTTTGCATCAGAAGGGGCCAGAGTGAATCACAGAACACGTGAAGATGCGCATATGGGAAGATGCAGCGAGGACACCAACAGATTCCAGGATGTCCCAGCTGCCCCAGGCCTCTCCACCGGCACCCCCCCACCCTGAGGTGTTCCCCATCTCTGGAGACACCTCCCATCAGCAGACTTCCTACACGCTGTGGTGGGCCCCCGCGGTCAGCATCGGTGACTTGCCTCACCAGAGAATTCTGACCCTCAAACCTGGCATGCGGGCTTGGGACACAGCCTTGTTAACCAGCTTCTTGTGATTCTCATGTAGCCTGAAGCGAGAAAACGATAGTTCTCTCTGGCTTCCAGTCTCCACTCTCTGGTCCTTCCACCTCTCTTGGCCTCAGTGTCTCTATCTGTACACTGGGACTGTACCTCCCTTGGAGGACATAAGGAGTGGAGCCTGGTGCCTGGCAGGTTTCCATCCATACAGGTCCCTCTCTCCCCCTTGGTTTTAATTCTGTCTAATGTACACACAGCCCAGGCAGCCATCAGTCATCCCTTCCCTTTTGGGGGCTCATGGGATCCTCCTTACCAGGCCCTGGGAGGCAGTAGACAGCCCTTGCTGTGCAAACACTGGGATATTCCGTGGGTTAAGTAAGCGCAGCTTGCTTTGTACGAGCCATGCCACAGCTTAGGGGAGCTGGGTCACTCAGCTGCTTTCTAGGAATGCTGCAGGTGGGACTACCTAGGGTTGGGGTGGGGCACCAGGCTAGGGAGGTGCTGGGATGTTGGAGTGGGGCATTTGGAACATAGCAGCAGGGGAGGGGGCTTCCAAGGACAGAAACCCCTCCTCTGGTGCTCTGTTGCTGTTCAACTGGTTTGCAAAAACCTGTCCAGTAAAATAAATACGACCCGAGGCAGGGTCGACCTCCTCAGCCCTGGAGAAGGTTCCAGACGACCACACAGGTCCCTGACAAATGGAATTTCCCCTGCTCCTGAGGAAGCCAAGTGCAGATTTGAATGTGAGAAAACCGACTGCCACCATGGTCCCTTCAAAACCTCAGCCACTGCCCCCCCAGGAAAGGCCACGGTGGCTGTGAAGGAGCCACAAAAATGCTGTTTCCTGGGCAGGAGAGCTGTAAGCCGCATGGCTGACAGTGATGCGGGAGACCCAGAAGCCACCGGGGCAGGTGGCTAACCTAGCGAGGTGAGACCCTTCTGAAATTCAAATACAATAATTCCCTACCTCCCCGAGGCTGAGCTGAAGGGGCATGACGGGGCTGTGTGGGTCTCTGCCATGGCTTTTCATGCTTCCTATGACCACGGAGGGCGGGCAGGGCTTATGACAGAGACCGGCCCAGAGGTGGGCTTCACTGGAGCAGCACAGCCATAACTGGGGTCCGAGTCTTCCCTCTCTGCCTCTCACTTTGGATAAACTCCTTGCTGGGGACACCAGAATGATGGCCTGTCTTGTGAAAGGCACCAGGACTGTAATGAGCCACCCAAGACCATAAGTCAACATTTATCTGCAGGGAGCCACACTCAGCACGTCCAGAACAGGTGACTTTTCCAGATGAGAAGGGCCTTGAAGATTTCCTAGTCCAGTGCCTTGCAGCCTCCTGCCGCCAAGCATCACTTTTGTTCTCCTCCAGCCAGACCTCATGTTTTCAAAGATTGTGTTGACCAAACTGCCTTCGTTAGGTAATAATTAATTTGTTTCCCAATTGTTTAATTAATCAAAGACATAAATAACTGCCAACCTGAGGTTTTAATCAGTATGAGGAGGAGAGAGGGCCAGAATGCTGACACTTATTAAGCACCTGCCACGTACCAGTCGCCGGCCAGAAACCCTGCCATCTTTCATCCTGTCCTCACACAACCTTTTGAGTGGGGGTGCAGAGGGCCCCAGGGGCCCAGCTCCCTGTGCAAGGTCACACAAGCAGCCCGGTACCGGGTCTTCCTGAGGCCAAGTGCCCACTCTTCCTACTTCCTGACTACCGCTTTAGCTCCCATCGACCTGAGGTGAGTAATTCCAAATCAAGGCAAAGAAAGGCATTTTAATCAGACCAGAGCCCTGACAGAGCCTCTTGAGCTGGGTCAAGACTCTTTCCACTTCAGGTGGTAGAAGCCGGATACAAACTGGCTCAGAAAAAAACCAAGGTGGAGGGATTGGCTGGCTCCCACAGAATCCAAGGTGAGCAAACTTCAGGCATGGTTGGATCCAGGAGACTAAACAAAGCCATGCTTTCTCCCCACCACCCGCTCTGGCCATTTCTTGACTCCAGTTGGTTCTGCTTTTCTTCGCACATTCTCGTTTTCTTCTGCCCCAGACACACCTCCTGATGGCCAGGCTTAGATACGCAACTGTCTCCTTGGGGTCTCACAGGTAGATGGAACTCCACCTGGCCAAGGTAGTACCCTTTGATTCCTCTGCTCCTAGCTCTGCGCCTCCTCACCTTCACCCCAGCCCAGGAAATGGGGATGCTATCCATGTAACTGATCCAGCTCTGTTTGGAGGGTCCCTTTGTCCACTTTCTCCCATGCCCACGTCCACTCCATCACCAGATCCATGTCTGTAACAGACCTCCCGATGCCCCTCTTCCCTGCGGTCCCGACACCACCACCAGTCCTGTTCCCAAGTGCCTTCGCTGGTGCCTCAGGGTCGGCCCCAGCCCCTCGCTGGTCTCTCAGCAATCACTCCTGCCCCCGACACCCACTATGAACTGGGTGAAACAGTCTAGTAATAGCGTCAGCCTGTCTAACTTCAAGCGGATAATGCGAATCAAGATCAACCCCAAGGCGGATCCCAGCAAGGTCCAGGTCCGACAGACCTCCACTCCCCAGCTTTTTACCCATCCTGACACCAGCAGGGCCTCCCACGGCACTTTCTGCTTGTCTTCTAGGTTCAGTGATCCAATGATCACACAGAATTCACAGACCATACTTACAGTTAAGCAGTTTATTAAGAAACGAGGTACAACTCGAAACCAAGATCAGGGTCAGGGTCAGGGTCAAGGTCAGGGTCAGGGAGCATGCAGGTAAATTCTCCCTTCTTCAGGGCAGGACAGCTCTCTCAAGTCCTCTCCACTGTGCAGGCCTCCTCTCAGCCCCCTTGGGACAGGCTACTTCTGCCTCTCTCATCTGTTGACACTGGCTCAGCTGCTGGGCCCCTTCTGAGCCTGTTGCTGCTAGCTCTGCCACTGTGCCCCTTCTGGTCCTGTCACTGCCAACGCTGCCTCTGGCTGCTTCCAAGCCTGTCACCGTGGGCTCGGCTGCTGAGCCTCCACCAGGCCTGTCACTCTCTACAGGGTTATAGCCCTTGACCCATGTTATAGTTCTTTTATGAGGTTCCTTACCTTGTCTCTGTCTTCTTTCTTCTCCTTTGTTTCGCCTTCCCTCCCTTCCTTCCTTCCTCCTTTCTCTTTCTCTTTCTCTCCCACCCTCCGTCCCCTCCCCTGCCTCCTTCCTTCCTTCTTTCCATCCTTTCCTTCTCTCTCTCCCTCCCTCCTTTCCTTTCTTCCCTTCTTTCTTCCTCTTTTTCTGCTTCTTTCTGTCTCCCTACAACTTCTGTGGTGCTGCTTGCTTAATTGCTTGTCAATTTCAAGGCATGACATGCCCACTAGGTCCATGAACTGACCAATCTCCTATTGGCAGGCCACAGACACTTCATTTGCACAGAGGGCACAACTCACCTCATTTGCATGGTCTGTTGACCAATTCCTGCAGGGCAAGCTGCAGCTCCGAACTAGGGAAAAGCATCAAATCATAGGTTGTTTCCAACACCATTCCCACCTTAATCGTTGGACTTTAGCCACACTGACATTTCTGTCTCTTGGAATGCTTTAGTTCACACTGGCCTCGGGGCCTTTGCATGTGCTATTCTTGCTGCCTGGAAAGCTCTTTCTCTCGCTCCGCTTTTGGCTGGCCCTTTCCTGTCATTCAAGTCTTACCTCCCCACCCTGTCTGAACCTGTTCTTTCTGAAGTTCACTCCATTGATTTCTCTCCTGTAGTGACTACCGTGTCTACGTCTCCTCCTTAGTTCTGTGGTTGCTGGTGGTCTGTCTTCACCACTAGAATGTAATCCCCAGGAGACAGGATGCCTGGCTGTCTGATCAACCTCTCCAGCCCTCATTCAGGCCCCAGCTTTGTCTCTGACCTCCACGGGTATGTTGGCTGTTGAGAGAACGCATCCATCTGGAAAACAGATGATTTCTCTGCAGAGTTCTCAGGAGTTCATCTCCCTCTCTGCTGCCCTGTGGTAGAATGGTCTGGTGAACCTCCATCTGAGGGCCCAGAGGAAAGCTGCAAACGCTGGCACTGGCCCATTCCCACCTCAGTGCAGCTGAGGGGGCCTCAAGTGGTCATGGGGTACCCATTAGCATGGGAGCCTTGCCTGGCAGGAGCGTGAAGACAAACACTTCAGCCTTGGACTCTAAATGGAACTAAATGTTTTCAAAGCCAGCTCCCCGGGAAAGGCATGCCGACTGAAGCATTAGGCCTCATTAGAGAGGTTTCTGCTTTGCCAGAACAGCCAGCCGGCCGGTAGCTCTTTATCAACTCTGCAGTCACGACTCAGCTAAGAGCAAATTCTAGGAAAATGGAAAAGCAGAGATGGGATCTGTCAGGCTAGAATAGGGCCCCTCAGCCTTCTCTCCTTGCCACCTGGGCCTCAGCTTCAATCTCTCCATAATCAAATTCTTCCTTCAAACTAAAAATGCCACCTCCTCCAGAAAGCCCACAAGAATTCACCAAAGGAGAAGAGCTATGTCCCTTTCTGAGTTTCTGGCACTTTGTTTCCCCGAGGACACACGTCCATTCCACCTAGATGCTTGGTGGTTTGTACAGGGAGGTAGTCCTTAGAACAGAAGCTCCCTGGGAACGTCTTGGATCTACCAAGGTCCTGGTATCACTCCCAGAACGTGGAAAGCTGCATCTGGTTGATGTTGGTTGGTCAGGTGGCTGCTTGTTTGGATGTACACATGATGGTTCTATGTACATGGATGAGTGAGGGGATGGACAGAGAGACAGATGGGTGAGTGAGCGAATGGACCTATAGATAATGGGTGTAGAGTAGACAGATAATGGATGGATGGATGGATGGATGGATGGATGGATGGATGGATGGATGGATGGATGGATGGATGGATGGATGGATGGATGGATGGATGGATGGATGGATGGATATGGACGGGTGGATCGATGGACGGACGGACGGACGGACGGACGGGCGGACGGGTGGACGGGTGGGTGGGTGGACGGGTGGATGGGTGGACGGGTGGATGGGTGGATGGGTGGGTGCGTGGATGGGTGGGTGGGTGGATGGATGGGTGGGTGGGTGGGTGGGTGGGTGGGTGGGTGGGTGGATGGGTGGGTGGGTGGGTGGGTGGGTGGGTGGGTGGATGGGTGGATGGGTGGATGGGTGGATGGATGGGTGGATGGAAGGCTAGATAATGGACATGTAGATGGAAGAATGTATGACTAAATGGATGACTGGTTGGACAGATAAGGGATGGATAGATGGATAGGTAATGGATGGGTGGGTGGATGGATGGATGATGGGTAGGTAAATGGATGGATGGATGGAAGAATGAATGGATGGACAGATAAGGAGAATGCATAATGGATGGGTAGATGGGTGGGTGGACAGGGAGCTGCAGTGAGTAGATGGGTGAATTGGTGAATAGATAATGGATGGCTGGATAGGTGGATGAGTGGACGGGTGACAGATATGTTGAATGGACAGATGGCTGGCTGAATGAATGACTGGATGGATAGTTCCTCGCTGCCATTTTTTAAAGTTATTCCTGGTGACAACGGTGGTAAAAAGGATGATAATGTCAGATTATAGCAGTGTCTCCCCAGTCTCAGGTCCATAAGGTATAGCTCCAAATGAGTGTTCCCATCTCAGTCACTTTGAGAAGCACTGCATGCTGCAAGTCTCCCGAGGGATCCTGTTAGCATGTTAATGACCCTGATAAGTCCCATGTCAAGGGGGCCTGTTTAGCTCCACACACTTTGTTAAATGTTGGCTCACAGCTTTCATGTCGGACCAATCAGAGCATCCCTCTGTCCGAGATGTTTTAAGGCAGTTAATGCTTCACACAGGTGAAAGAGACAGACAACGGCTCGAAGCTCTGAGTTGGGCAGCAGAGGGTCTCCTCTGTGGAGCATGGGGATGGGGACTTGGTGGGAGGGCAGTGGCTCTTGATAGCCTTCCTCTCCCCGCACCCAGGCTATTAGCGAGGGTTTTTGTCTTGCTTTCCTGAGCTCTCATGACCCAAAACTGAGTCATCCCACTTCATCTTCCCTTTGTTACATTGGCAAGTGTTCAGATGGTTTTAGCTGTCGCTATGATACAACACTGCAAAGATAAAATACTGTCTATTCTCTCCGGAACAAGAGGTCGTGAGGAATCGGATCACTTTTCCTAAAGAAATAATCTTATATTTCAAACTAAAGACTCTCCAACCTCTTCAGTGCCTACTGTGCACAACTTAAGATGCCAAAGGCTTAGAAACTGCAGGAGAATCTGTCTGTCCTATCCCCACATCCACAAAAAGTGGAGGCAAGCTATAGAGACCCTCTAGGGCAGGGGCTGGGAGGGAGCACTAACTGAGCCCCTCCGCAGGGAGGTGAACCTATCCTTCTCATTCTTCCCATCCCCTTCTGCAGGGTCCTGCCCCCTGTTGCACTCTCTCCAGCCACAGCTCTAAACTGCCCCAGGGGTCTTCAGACGCACCATTCTTTCCGTCTGGGATCCCTCCCTCCCCAGCCAGAGTGGCTCTCTGACGACTCTTACATCTCTTCAAGCATTCCCTCTGAGGCAAGATCTGCCCCAAGCACCCTAACCACCACATCTACTTCTTTCCATCTTCCATGGCATTTATTCCCACTTGGAGGAACCCCTGATGGTGCAATGTTTACGTGCTGGGCTGCTAACTAAAAGGTGAGTGATTTGAACCCATGTAGCTCCTCCCCAGGAGAAAGATGCTGGAATCTGCTCTCATAAAGATTACAGCCCAGAAAGCCTAGGGGCAATTCTAACCTGTCACATGGGGTCCCCGTGAGTCAGAATCAACTCAGCAGCTCCCAACAACAACATTCCAACTTGAATCTCCCATGTCTCTTTGTCTACTGCTTTTCCCTGGCAAGCTACTCTCCTGGTATGGCTGGACCTGTATCTAGCGTCTTCCCTACTGTCTCTTCTGTTTCTGACACTGTGCTTGGCATATGGTGGGTGTTGAAAAAAGATCTGCTGAACTAGTAGCACCACCAAGGACTAGTTTCAGGCATAATGGAAGGGCAATGTTTTAGGGATAGCACTTCCCAAACAACAGAAGATGAAGGAGAGTCAGGCAAAGAAGGAGGGAATTAAATACATGGCTAATTACCTCCAAGAACAACTATTTCCTTTGCCATGAGACCAGAGGAACTGGATGGTGCCCAGCTACCAGTACTGAACGTTTTGATCAAAGATTCTACAGAAGGATTCTGATCAGAAGGGTGAAAAATGTAGAACAGGATTGGAAATTCTCATGGAATCCAGACTTCTGGAGCCATGGAGGCTGCCTGAACCCCCAAAAACAACTGCCCTGAGATACTCTTTAAACCAAATAATAGTTTAGCTTAATTAGTACAGAATGTCTGCCTTAAGCATAGTGCTCTTTTGAAGAATTATCTAGAAGGAATGAGCTGACAACAGGAACTTGAGAGGTCACTGCTTGGGGGCAGTGAGTTTGTGTTAATGGAGGAGGAAGAGTTCAGAAAAGAAGAGTGAGAGGGTTGTGCAGCTTGAAGGATGTCATCAGTGCTACTCAACTGTGCCTAAAGAATTGGTCTATATCCTGTTGTGTGTATTTTAAACAATAAATAAAATAAAATTAATTCTTTTTAAAATGGGGAGAAAAAGATTCTATCTGCACATTGCACCAGGTCTTCTCTTAGTGCCACTGACAGGGCCCAGTGACATTGGACTGACACTGGAGTGACAGTGTCTCTCTTCCTTCTTGCTTCTGGCTAGCCTTAGACTCGGTGGATCTCAACATTGATACTTTTTTATTGTCTATTCTGCATATATATATATCCCTTGTTATGGAAAATTACACACTAACACAGAGCTCTTCTCAATAGATACCCTTTAAAATGCCTCTGCCCTGGCCCAGACTCCTGAGGAGACTCTCCAGGACCCCCTGCAGTTACCCCAGAAAGAGAACACCCACAGCAACTATGGCCTTGGGTCTGCAGTTGTGGGTATTCCAGCCCCGGTGGCTAGGTACAGATGCCACCTCCGTGCTCCCCATCCCCCTGGCTGTGCTCCATACCAGCTGCCCACAGAGAAATATCATGCTTGGAGACTCCTGCTCTGTAATCACAGCGCTTTCCAGCAGGACCCATTTCAGAACTCTCTCTGGCTGCTTCAAGGCTTTGGGGTTCCCTGCAGCCGGTCCTTAATCGGACAATGACAGAGGGCCTCAGTCACTTGATTTCACCGGCAGAACCCTTTTCTACGCATGGCGTGGCTCTCACTCCTTAGAGGATCCATTTTATCTTCCCAAATGTTGTGGTGGGGTAGGAGGACACTTGGACCTTTAAGGCAATGACTGTTTCCCTAGACTCCAGTGAAATCCTGCCCCAGGAAAAGGCTATCTGTGCCCACTCTGCCAGATACTCCTTCAGTACTCTGTCTTCTCTCCCCCACAGCCCCTCATCTGACCCAGCTGTTCTGCAAGTCAAACTGTTTCCAGCTCTGAGCTTTTGCGCATGCTGCTTCCATTCCCGAAAGGAGCTTCCACCTTTCCCAAACTCGAATACTCCTACACAACCATCAAAACCCAACCTTATTATTCCCTCTTCCAAGACACTTTCGCTGACTGCCCCAGTGTTTGTATTTTCCTCCAGGCTTCCGTAGCCCATGTGATCAGGCCCAGGTGTCCTGGATTCTCTCTTACCACGCTGTTCTCCCGCCTCGGCAGTATGGCCGGGTCATCTTGGTGCGACCCTGAGCTGGCCCAGCACCTGGCGACTTCCAGCACCGCTTGGTCAGTAATGGGCACCACTACCTCCTGCTTCACACCTGACTCCCCACAAAGCCTTCTGTCTGACTCTTGAGGTTCATACTGGCCACCTGTGTGACTTCAGGCAAATCACTTGATTTCTTTGTCTCAAATTTCCTGCCCATTAAAAGAGGTTCTTCTGGCCTCATGGTAGATAATGCCATGTTGCCATCAAGTCAATTCAAAATCATAGCAACCCTGTAGGACAGAGCAACACAGCCACACAGATTTTCCAAGGCTGTAATAAAAAGCAAAGAGGTCACTTTGAGGATTAAGGTGCATCTGACCAAAGAAGAACCGATGCTTTTGAATTATAGCGTTGGCAAAGAATATAAAATATGTCACACACTGCCAGAAAACAAGTCTGTCTTGGAAGAACTGTAGCCAGAATGCTCCTTATAAGTGAAAATGTCGAGACTTCATCTCACATACTTTGGACATATTATCAGGAGGGACCTGTCTGTCCCTGGAGAAAGACAAATTGGTAAAGCAGAATATCAGCCCTAGAGAGGCAGACCCTCAGTATGATGGTGTGACACGGTAGCTGCAGCAAGGGGCTCACACAGAAAGACAGCTGTGAGGACCGCCCAGGACCGAGTTGTGTCTCGGTCTTTCATGCGTGCAGTCACCCCCAGCCAGAACCAAGAGACCTGATGGCCCCTGGGAATAACCACAATCTTGGCAGAAACAGACTCCTACGTCTCTGTCCCTCAGCGCTGCAGGGGTTTGAAGTTCTGGCCCTGCAGTCAGGAGCCGAGGGCTTCATCGTGGTGCCGATAGGGATCCATTTACGCAGAACACCGGGAAAGCTGTCAGCTCCCGTTTGACAGGTCATTAGGCTTGCATTTCATTTCCACCTCCTTCCTGACTCTGCTTCCTCTGTGGCTCAAAGAGAGGCGGCTCCAAAACACTGCCCTCGGGTAAGCCCAGAAACAGCACCGACTGGCCAGTAGAGACCAGGGCCACATGCTGCCTCCCAAGACCGGCGAGAAAGGAACACGGGAGCACTGCTACCTTCTAATAAGGGATCAAACACTGAGCCGGGCACCATGGTCATCATCTCTGCCCTTCCTCTCTTCCTGGTACCTGTGTCACAGAGATGGAGCTCGGAAAAGGTCCACCAAGAAAGCAGCAGTCCCAGTGCCCGAGGGCTGCGGGGGTCTGGAGGGGAGCTGGCCTCCGACCAGCCTTGCTGGTGTAGGGCGCAGTCCCGGTGCTACGTCACCACTCTGTCAGGATGCAATCGATTGCTCAGCAAAGCCTGCAGCACACAAACCACAGCAACCGATTCCGGAAAGGTTAGCCACCGGCCCACCTCCCGCGACACTCTAGGCTGCCTCCTTTACAGACACTTCATTCATGGACACGCTGTGCCCCCCTTGGTGACTTCACCCGTGGGGGTGGCTTTTCTGAGCCCCTCTCCCAGGTGCCCGGGAGGGGTCCTCGGGCTCCTGCACATATTACCATCGCTGTATTCTGTGGGTGGCAGTGCCCGGGGCTCGGACACCACCTTCACAGCTTCTCCAGATCCCTTGTTGTTCTTAAAAGCAAAACCAAAAAACATTGCTTTCCAGTTGATTCCAAGTCATAGTGACCCTGTAGGACAGAGCAGAACTGCCCCATAGGGTTTCCGAGGAGTGTCCGGTAGATTTGAACTACCCACCTGCTGATTGGCAGCCATGGCTCTTAGCCACCATGCCACCAGGACTTCCTTGTTGTTAGGGGTCATCAAGTTGATTTCGCACTTATAACAACCCCACATGACAGAGCAGAACTGGACAATAGTCTTCACGGGAACAGAGGGCCAGCTCTTTCTCCTGTGGAGTCACTGGGTGGGATAGAATTGCCAACCTTTGGATTAGCAGTTGAGTATTTAACTGTTGAGCCACGAGGGCTCCCTCAAAACTGCTCAGGAGAGTCACATGGAGAAGTCTGGGTCTGGATGAGCTCCCTTTCTTGTTCCCCGAGAGTGTGTGTATAAACATTAGGGCTTCCTTGCTTAGGGGGTACTGAGCTGCTGCAAATGGAGGTGAGGACTTGCAGAAATGGGTAGTGGTGATGGCCACACAGCGTGATGAGTGTCACCAGGGACATCGAACTGTCATGTGAAAATGTGGCACTTGCAGTTTGTAGTGACAGTCATGCAACATGCTGAATGTACGTGATATCAACGTACTTGACACCAAAAAGCCTGGTACTGTAGTTGGTTAAGTGCTACACCTGCTAAGGAGAAGGTCAGCAGTTCAAATCTGCCAGAAGCTCCTTGGAAACTCTATGGGACAGTTCTACTCTGTCATACAGGGTCACTATGAGTCAGAAACAACTCGACAGCACTGTTTTTTTGTTTTGTTTTATATGTGTATATTTATTTATAACAACAAAAAAAATACTAAAGGGAAACATTGAATTTAAAAAAAAAATTTCTGTGGCCAACGTGGAATGCTTCCTTGAGCCCCGCTGAGCCTCAGTCTCCTCATCTGTTAAATGGAGCCATGGTTATCTGCTTCACACAGCAGGTATCAGCTACTGTAACTAATGCCTATCTGAAAGCCCGATAAATAGGAGTAAGTTGTGTTACTGCTGCTGTCAAGACAAATACAAATAGATGCATCACCTGGAATGAGAGGCAAGTCCTGGAGGGTCAACAATCATTTTATTTTGATGGATGGACAGCAACAGGATTCAGTTACTGCCATGATCTTACTAGAGGTAGGATAGCGACAGTGGAGCTAAAGAAGTAGTTCCCTCCAGGGGGTAGTTTCCTCAGCTAGACCCACCAACACTGCAGTGGGATTTCATGCAAGTAAAGTCCTAGCAAGGAGGCCTGGTTGCAAAGTGGCTACACACTTGGGAAGACTAGTGGTTTGAACACACTGGCCACTGCAAGGGAGAAAGACATGGCAGTCAGCTTCCACAAAGATCACAGCCTGGGAAGCTCTATGGGGCAGTTTTATAAAGACTCTATAGGGTTCCTGTAGGGTCTTTTCTGTAGGGTCACTTTGAGTTGGAATTAAGTTCTTGGTGGTGGTGGTGGTATTGGTGGTTAATGTCTTAGGAGGCACTGTAGACCACCTCCACAGAGCTCCCCTAAGCTGGAGGATGTTCACCCAACTTAATGGTAAGGAATCTCAGCATCAGAAACAGCCAGAAACAAGAAAGAATGAAGTATGGACAAGCTCTGTAACTCAGATGAACCTTGAAAACATTATGCAAAGTGAAAGAAGCCAGATAAGGAAGACCAGAGGGTGTATGTTTCCATTTCTATGAAATATCCAGAGAAGGCAAGTCTAGAGACAGAAAACGGATTCGTGGCTGCCAAGCACGGGGCGGGGGGCGGGGGGGGCAGGGAAGAGAGACAAAATGCAAGCCTGAGCTGCTGGGTTTCTTCCCGAGGTGGTGGAAACGCCCTTGAGTTAACAGGAAACGGTTACACTAATAACCTGTGAAGTCGCTGAAACCGTTGCCTTGTGTGATGCGAGTGGGGAGACCCCCTGGCCTGCGGGTCCGATCTCAATCTGGCGAATGAAGGGAAGACAGGGTGAAGCCTTCGCTCAGGGGCACACAGCCTGGGAGGCTGTGGGAGAGGAGCAGACCCAGGTCCGTCATTGTCACGTGCCGCTGAGTTGATCTCAAGTCATGGGACCCCCTGTGACAGAGTGGGCCTGCCCACAGGGTTTTCTTGGCTGTGATATATACACGCATCCCTGTGGGGCACTAGGTGAGACAGAACCTTTCAGCTAGCAGCCAAGCTCGTACATAACCACTGTGCCATCAGGCCTCCTGCCAGATCTATTGACCTCCCAGGTCCAACGTTGCTATGCCACTGCCCTTGCCTGCTGGCCCTGCTCCTCACAAGCACCCCTTGGGTCTCTGCACTTGGATGGTGCCTACTCTGAGGCAGAGCCCACCGTGGGCCAAAAGCCAGCCCAGTGCCTCTCCCTCCAGTCTGTGGCTGTGACTTGCCAATGGATGGCACTTTCTGGAAGCTCCCCAGCTCCACACGCCCCTCCAGATGTGATCTGGTGCAGACGATTATAAACAAACAGTTACAGACTGCCCTGTCTGGGTGAGCCATTTCCCGAGATCATACGAACTTGCTTTTAAGTAGCAGCTTTTCACAGATTGGTTGCTATGAGGCACTTTATTAAAAACCACCCATTTGCAGCTAAAATCCAGCTCTGACCAAATCCAATTTTCATATCTACTGCTTTTTTAGACATAATGATGAGGACATCATTTCTGTTTCTATGGGGAAGAATGGATTCAAAGAGCTGTTTTTCTGTGTATTTGCTGGCTCTTAATAGACAGGTGGGCAGGCGGCTGCCCGCCATGGCCCTGGAGACCTTCAATAGAGACCAGATATTTATGCTTTGTTAGTGGGTACAGACATCCCCAGCAACGTTGATTAACGCTTGGGCCACATCCCATCAAGGTCGGGGGCTTGTGCCCCCCCAGCGTGGGGCCATTAGCTTCTCTTAGAGGTAAAGTTTCTGTTCCATTGTGTAGACGTCAGCCCACACACCCACTAACCTCCCTCTTGCTAATACTTATTATGGACCAGACTACCAGTTGAACGAGGTACATTGGGTGGGCGGAAAATGCCTGCCACTGTCCCTTTCCACCAAGGAGGAAACAAAAAACATGCTCTTCCCTTAATGGGCCCTCCATAAGGTCTTTGCATCACAGACTCTTTTTAGAAGCACGTGTACAGACCGTATGCATGTGGCAGAAACAGGTAGAGACGGCGAGTCGACCCACACACAGCTGGCAGCTTGACTCGGTTATTTTCTAGCTGGGTGATGGTGGCCGAGGCTTTCTGTATCTCTGTTTCCTCCTTGTCACATGCAAGCAGAGAAGAACCTTCTTCAGAGGGTCTTGAGAGGACTAACTGTGCAGCTCTTGGCACAGAATAACTGTCCGATACACAGGCATCGGGAAGACAGTGCGGGCCTCCTGGGTGCTGTAATGAAGGACCACATGTGGGGGCACCTAGAAGAACAGACACGTACTGTTTCAGAGTTCTGGAGGCTGGGTGTCTGGAGTCAGGGCATTGGCCGTGTTGGGTCCTTCTGAGACTCTGAAGGGGCATCTGCTCTGGGCCTGTCTTTGGGCCTCTGGTAACAATGGTGATCCTTGGCGTTCTTGCCTTATAGTTGTATTGTTGCAATCTGTGCCTTTAGCTTCATGGGGATGTCTTCTCTGCTTTTGTCTGTCTCTTGTCTTCTGTAAGGACACCACTCGTATCCAGCCAGGAATCACCCTACTCAATGTGATCTCGTGTCAGTGTAACTGGTGACATCTTCCAAACAAGATCACATGACAAGACTAGGTGTTTGGTTAGGCCATGGTCTCCAATACGTTATGGCTGTCCTCCAATTTACGACTTTTCCTATGCTATGTTTAAAGAGGATTAGGGTGGGACCATCAATCCCTTCCTAATGTCTCCTCCCTGCTCCACCATAAAGGGAGTTTCCCCAGAGTGTGGCTTGCACCATCCTTTATCTTTTCATCCTTCAAGAGATAGAAGGAAAGAGAAGCAAACAGAAAATTGGAAACCTCACACCATCAAGAAAGCAGCACCAGGAGAAGAGTGTGTCCTGCAGACCTAAAGTTCCTGCACCAAGATGCTCCCTGACCAAACACTGATGCAACACAAGGACCTTCCTCCAGAGATGACAGAGGGAAAGCCCTCCCCTGGAGCGGACACTCTGAATTCAGGCTTGTAGCCTACCAGAGCGTGTAAGAATAAACCTTCCTTTGTTAAAGCCATCCACTTATGCTATCTCTGTTAGAGCAGCACTCAGAGAATAAAACACCTACTGTGTGCCGAGCTTTGTGAGGAAATTTAAATGAACAGGACACAGGCCATGGCAGGGATGTTCACGTGTTCTTGTTAGGTAACCAGACGGAAACAGACCAGAAAGTGAAGACAGTTCTTAAATAACGCTGTGGTCCTGAAGACATACAGAGGAAATCTTCTCTGTGTTTGCAGGAGGAAGGATGGAAAACTCCACCGAAGAGTGGACCCCCAGAGCAAGGGTTTAAAACACAAAGAGGAGTTTGCCATGGGGACCAAATTAAAGACCCACATGGCTGAGTCTATTTTGACTCACATCAGCTTTGTAGGACAGAGGGCAGCTGCCCCCTGGGCTTCCTGAGGAGGGGCTGGGAGAATTGAACTGCTGAGCTTTCGGTTAGTGGCAGAAGTCTTAACCAACGTGCCAGCAGTGCTCTCCCATGGGGACAGGAGTAGGGAATGGAGCACCCCAGAAGTTGAGTCCAAAGGGAAGCAGAGGTAGTGGTTCTGCAGCTTGGACGACAGATGACAGCTGGCATTAGAAACTCAGACCACGGCTGCTCGGGCAGAGGTGGCTCTGAAGCAGCATTCCCTCCCTCCATGTGGGAGACCTGGGTTCGGTTCCCGTTCAAGGATTCCAGGTGCCGCCGCCGCCCACGTGTCAGTGGGGATTTGAGTGTTGCTGTGATGCCCCGCAAGTGGACTTTCCGAAGTAAGACAGACTAGAAAGAAATGCCTGGTGATCCACTTCCAAAAAATAAGTCCACAAAAGCCCAGGGGATGGCAACAGTCTGATCCCACTGCGCACGAGGTCCCACGAGTCAGACACGGACTCGGCATCCGGTGGCAGCACCAACAGCCGTGGTCCATGCAGCCAGGAGAGGGGCGGAGTGAGGAGGGACTCCACCGTACCCCTGGGGAGCACCACCCATCAAGATGGCAGCTGGGAGAGAGCTAAGCGAGGTGAGCAGATGTGAAGCGCATCAGGAGGGGTCTTGAGGAGGGTAGGATCACGGAAGGCAGAGCTGGAGGCGCAGCCCTGCAGCCCCGGGGGGCTTCTCCCGCGGTCCCCACTGCTGCATCTGCCTTCATCCCTCGGGGCTCTCGAAAGGCTAGGGGCCTTGACCTCTTGCTGCAGGGAGCCCTATGGCTCTCTGTACCCCCATCACGTCACCCCAGCAGCAGCATACTGACCATTCCCAGTGACCTTTTCCCACACCAGAGTTCATTCCAAGAGTGGTTTCTGGACTTCAGCCCCTTGGGGAGAAACAGCTCGCCACTGGAAAAATAAATAAAAACACTCAGCCACCGGCCGAAATGAGGTTCTTCTCACTGTCAGTGACTTCAAAGTCAAGACGAAAGGCTCATCTTAAGACTTACAGGCCCCACGTGGATGGCTCCTGGTGGGAGCTTGACTCTACGGCATTAACAGTAGTCACGATTCCAGGCTCAGATCTGAGAAACAGCCCTCCCCAGAGATACGACGCACACCAGCGCCTCTGGCAGATGAAGCCACTGGAATGCGGTTACATGTCCACCTCCCCGTTTCGTGCATGGACAGCGGTTGGCCAGGGCAGCGCATGCGGAACGATGCTTGGGACGGTAATGCCGGAAGCAAATGGGCTTCTCGGAGCAGAGGAGCTCCAGACCCCTTGATGCTCCCGGAGCTCGGTTCCTCTTGGTATTTATATCATCTCGGTGGGGTGAGGGGCCAGCTGAGAAGCTTCCGGGGGGTAATGGGCCTTTTGGAAGCCTGGAGATGGCCGAATGGACGGGGGAAAGACCCCCCAGTTGTCTGTTTCCACCCTGCAGCTGAGCTACTCAGCTTGCAGATCACTTTGGAGTTAAAAACACAGCCACCTTCCGATGAGCTGAGGTTCAGCTTCTGGTGTGAAACTTCTCAGACAGTTTTAGTCCCTGGTTAGCTCCCCATTTATTCTCCAGTCTCTCCTCGGAGGAGTGCTGGGCCAATACTGATTGGGGAGCTTAGTGTTAGGGTGGCGTGTTGCCGGAGGGAGAGACAGTAGCAGAACTGGCTCACCGTTTCAATGCACTGGCCATACCTGCTGATCAGGTGGGAACAACTATTAAAATTAACTCGCTGTGGCTCCTGAACGCCTTCCTCTCCCTCTCTCTCCCTCCTTTCGGGCCACTCAGCTTTCCCAGGAAATGATTAATAAGATGTTTCATTTAAGTACCCCCCGCAATCTAGCCAGCCGAGCAGGGGCAGGAGGACCCGGTCGGACGCAGGAAGGCTTGAAATTAACAGACTGTCATAGAAAGTACGAGATTCATTTCATTTTCTTTTCTTATCTTATGCTCTCTTTTCTGTCTTTCCCTGTGTAAAGGGAGGAGATTAATTAATTCTGGAACGATCTTTTTGTTGACAGTTTTATATTAGGTTTGACTACTTAATAGAAATCTGAACTAGGCAGAAGCGTGAGGTAGAAACTGCGTCCTGGAGGGATGAGGGGGGCAATCATCTCGGAGGGGAGGGGTTGGGCTCACGGCTACTGCCAACAGCAGGCGAGCTACAGGCGGCATTCATTCATTCCCTGATTCATTCATTCCGCACCTGCAGGGAGCCTTGGGGCGCAGGGAGGGGACGTCTGCCTTGAGAGAGGCTTCGGGCTGCATCTGGTGATGTTTTTAGGGTGATTTGGAGCCGATTTGAAATTCAATTCAATTCAGTAAATATTTATTGAGCAGCGACCATATGTTCAACACCATCTAGGCTGTGTGGGGAATAACAAAAGGCAGTGAGACTCTGTGCCTGTCACCAAGGGTCTGCTGTCTAATTGAGGGGCTGAGCCACACGCACAATACCAGGCAATTATGGTAATAACACGCGTTTCAATACTGGCTCCCGTTTTCCCATATTTTTTTCCTGTCACAACAACTCAGGGAGGGGGCAGGGCAGGGATGGTGAGTCTCAGTTTGCAAATGAGGGAGCCCACGCTGGGCTCAGGCTGAGGAGGCTGGCCCCAAATCACCCAGCCATAAGTGACAGTGGCCAGATGCCAGCCAGGGTTGCTTGATGCCCCCTCGGTGGTGTGTTTCCACTAACCAGGTGCATTGATTAAATACCAAACCGGGGGAGGGGGGGTGGCAGTGGAGAGGAAGCCAGCCTCATTCAAGAGATGGGCTTGCAGGGGGCTTTGGGGAGACCTGGGTGAAAGGGACAGGTGGGGTACATTCTGCTTTTAAATCCTGCCCCAGCATCCCACCAAGGAGCCCTGACGGTGATGTTGAAGGATGATCCCCCCTCCTCATTAGCACCCCACAGCTCTAGGAATCTGAAGGGACACACCGAGGTCAGACTCAGGAGGACAGAGAGGAAGGGGAGGGGGCTGGCGGATGGGAAGAGGAAAACGAACAGCACGACTGGTGCTTCTTCCCCGCGTGGGGTACAGCTGCAGTTTCTTTATTAAGACCCTCCGGTTTTACTTGAAAGGTTCTCAGCCCATATGATTTCTACAAGACAGCCCTGTGACACCCCTGCCACCACCTTCTGGGCCCAGTGGACAGGGGGCAGGGTTAAAAGCCCTGTGTTGACAGGTGCTGTCAACTTGGCTCCAACCTATAAGGACCCTGTATGTACAAGAAACCTTGGTGGTGCGGTGGTTAAGTACTCTGTCTGCTTCCCGAAAGGTCAGCAGTTTGAATCTACCAGGCGCTCCTTGGAAACGCTATGGGGCAGTTCTACTCTGTCTTATAGGGTCACTATGAACAGGAATCAACACGATGGCAGTGGACTTTTGGTGGGGGGTGGAGGGGGGGTGTGTACAGGAGAACAGAACAATGCCTGGTCCTGCGTCGTTCTTACCACTGTTGCTATCTGAGCCCCTGTCTGTAGCCACTGGGTCAACTGATCCTGCTGAGGGTCTTCTCATTCTTACTGACCCTCTTCTTTATCGAGCGTGATGTCCTGCTCCAGGGACTGGTCCCTCCTGATGCCCCATCCAAACTATGTGAGACAAAGTCTCACCATCCTCACTTCTAAAGGGCCTTGCAGCTGTTCTGTCTCCAGGGACGCTAGGCAGCCTGAGTCAGCTCTGACAGCATGCAGACTGCGACCCTGCCCTCGGGGCAAGCAGAGCTCACAGGTGGCAAGTCAGCAGGGCATAACGACGCGGACACCTAGGTCTCAGGAGAGCCCACGAGGTCCTTGCACGCTCCGGCCACTCAACGAGGACAGGTGACTGCGTGCCACGTGAATGCCTGGGTGGCCTGCAAGTCCCAAGAGTGCCTTCCATCACTGTCTCTGCCCTGCCGTCCTTCTGCCTGGATTCCTGGTTAGGACAGATGACATCATTCCTACTCAAGCCCATTAACCACCCGGATCGATGGCAAGAAATAAAGTTGGGATTTTTCAAATATCTTCACAGCAGACAGCCCCAGGAAACTAATTGCAGGCTAAAATATGACAAGATTCCTAATCAAATATAATTAAAGAAGCATTAAGAGAGAGACTAACACTCTCCACCTCCACAGTGCACAGCTATTTGTCAGAATAAAAAACTGGAACTGTCACTTTCTGGAAAAAAACCACAAAAGCCATACAGCCCAACCCTGGTGACCAAGCTGGGGACACTGACTGCAGAGAGGCTGAGAACTCAGCCAGGGAGGCTGGACAGACAGCACAAGCTTAGTGAGCAGAGCAGCTCCCCAGATGAACACTCCTGTTAGAGACCTGCTGTCTGCATCTAAGGACCCCTCGCCAGCTGTGTGACCTCAGACAAATCACTTAGCCTCTCTGTGCTTCTGTTCTTTCTCTGGACAGGTGCACAGAAATACAATGCAAGCCACGTTTGCCTTTTCTTCTGTTCTTTAACCAAAACCAAAGCCAAATCCATTGCTGTTGAGTCAACTGGGACTCAAGGCAGTTCTCTGGAACACAGTAGAAGTGCCACGTAGGATTTCTAAGGCTCCCCCTGTTACGGAACCAGACTGCCAAGTCCAACCCCTAGGGAGAGTCTGCTGGGTTTAAATCACCCATCGTCGAGTTAGCAGCCGAGCGCTTTAACCACTGCACCACTGGCGCTCCTTTCCCGGAATAGCTACGTTAAAAAAAAAAAGAAAAGAAAAGGAATACAGCTTTAGAAATGCATTTTAGTGTAACCCAGTACGTTAATTCTTTGGCTGTTAACCTGAGGGTTGGTGGTCTGAGCCCACAAGCTGTCCCTTGGGAGAAAGATGTGGCCATCGGCTCTCATAAAGGTGACAGTCTTGGAAACTCTATGGAGTGGCTGTACTCAGTCCTGCAGGGTCACTGGGGTACAGAATTGATTCAACACCACCCAACAACAAAGCGTCCAAAATATTACCCTCCCAACATGTAACTGACAAAAAAATTATTAATGAATGTGCTTTTTACACATGTCGTCCCACCTGCCTCCACTGGAACCCACCCACTCACGTAACCAGGAGCCAGATGTGGCTACTGTCTGCGGCAGCAGAGGTCCAGAAGATGGAACAGAAGAAGAGAATCCAAAATAGTACCGTGAGTTTTAAAATAAGTAAGATGTGAAAAGCATGGAGAAGTACCCCTGTGTGCCATTAAAAAAAAAAACAAAACATTGCCTGTGAGTCAATTCTGACTCACACAGCAGGGCAGAACTGCCCCACTGGGTTTCCACGCGAAGTGGCCAGGGGATTTGAACTGTGTCTGGTCAGCAACCGGGCGCCTAATGACAGTGCCACTAGCTGAGACTATGATTGGAAAGCCAGTGTCCAAATAACTAATTAAGAAAGAAGAAAGATGACCGATGACCCAAGGCTCCTATTTATACAACTTTCTCCTTCAAATCCCTTCCAGAAAAACCACCATGGGCAGAGCAACTTGGGGATATTTTTCTGTCTCGGTGTAGCAGCTGCAAACAAGTGGTGGCCTTCCAGAGCCCTGAAAGCCATCGGTGGATCCCAAGATTAAAATTCAAGTACAGCCAAATTCTGTGATAAACGGTGTCTGTCCACCTGGGGTCTAGGAGCCAGGCAGACGTAATCCCCTCTCTCAGGCACACAGCCCTGAGAGCCCCGTGTCACTCCGTGTCCCCAAGCCCTTAAATCAGCTGTGATGGTAGGGCCTGACATTGCAGTTACTGTGTGGCTTTCCTGTCCCTCTGCAGTCCTCTCTAAATTTTGTGGCCATCACTCCCTAAGACTTCCTTTTACCCGGCAATCCAAATAAAAACAGTACAGTTGATCACGCAGCCATCAATAGTGTCAGCCCTAAAGCCACTTGTGCACACCTTGAATTGCGCTGTCCCTTTTTATATCTTTAAATATTACCCTAAGCAGCAGGGACACAGCTCCCTGTCTTTGACAGAAAGGACGTCATTCCCTTGCTGAGCTCCTCGTGTCTGAAAGCAATAGGGGACACAACTCTCTCACTGTGGATAATGGTGGGGTCTCTTTTTACAAAAAAGAAAATGAAAAGACCAAGTTCAGCGATAACTCATCAGAAAATGCCGGCGGACCCTGCAATTATGCTTCCTGCGCCGCTGTCGCCTGGGGCAGCAGACTGCCCGTCCCGTCGGCAGTTTCACCATGATTAAAGCATTGGGCTGATCAGAAAGCTGACATCCCATCAATTAACCAAAGGATAGGGAATGAATGGTCTTGTTTGGTGTTTGCAGACTGCACACGTGGGTCTCCAGATACAACAGGTTAGTTCTGACCACTACATCGATGAAGAAGGAGCAAGCTGAGAGGGACACCAAGACAGAGCTGAGTCTTCCCCACCTCAGGGAAGACCTCTGCCAGCCAGGCAACAGCTCAGCAGCTTCTAGAACCTTCTTCCAGCAGCAGAGACCAGAGCAAGGCACCCTCCCAGCAATTTATGGGCAGCGTCTTCTGGCGTCTAAGCAAGTACGTGCAAGGTGGAGAGAAATTATTGGCTCCAAAATTCTACAGGAGAGGTGCAAAATCAAAATTAATAAATGCTTCATTAAATACCTGCCAAATGCAGCCACGCAGCCTCCTGGCCGATTGTTTGATGCAGTATTCATGGTGCAGTAATCATAAAAACTTCATTATGTTTGAGAAAACAGGAACGAGAATTCCAAAGGCTGCCCACTGGTGGGGGGAAATCACAGGTAATTGCAACTTTGACAGATGATCCGCTGCTAGATAATTTAAGAAGCAAAATCATTAAAACCCTTTCAAGTATTTTTCCTGCAAATAAATTACCGTTCAAGTAAAGTGTGAGTGTGTTTTGATTTGTTGGCTATGATATGGAGTGAGGTCCAAGGATGGGAGAGTGCCTGAAGCCTCCTTGTTCCTTGCCATGGAGTCATCGTTACAACAGGAAGCATCGCCCAGCTGTGTGCTGTCCCCATGGTTGTTCGTGGTCCACTGTTGTCACTATGGTGCAACCCCACCTCCTGGAGGGTCCTCCTTGTTTTCCCTGATCTACCCTCAAACATGATGTCCTTTTCAAGTGCGTGGTCTTTCCTGACATCATGTGAATCTAAGTTTGCCTGTGGTAAACGCTGGCCGTGGTCGGGCCCCTGGCTTCCCTCACCTGAGCTGGCAGGTCAGCCTGCTGTATGACTGTGTGCCTCACAGTCTGTTCTGAATCACACAAAGACTTCAGGACAGAGCAGAACTGGCCTGCAGCTTTTCCAGGCTGTCATCTCCCAAGGTGGCACGGTGGTTAAGCACTAGGGCTGTTTGCCAAAAGGTCAGCAGTTCAAATCCACCAAGTGCGCTTCAGAAACTCTATGGGACAGTTCTACTCTGCCCGGTAGGGTCACTGTGAATCCAAACTGCCCCGACGACAGTGGGATTTTAATCTCTAAGGGAGCAGACCACTGCATCTCTCTCCCCGGGAATCACTGGGTGTGTTCAAACCAATAACCGTTCCCGGAGCTGCTGAGAGATGAACCGTTATGCCACCAGGGCGCCTCTGGTACCCCGAGGCACCTGAGAGAAAGGGACATCGGGGTCTCAGCTTCCAGAGTAAACAGTCCAGGCCCGTGAAGGGTTTGGTGGCTGCCACCTTTGGCATTTGGGTTGTGCACCCGAGCCCATTTCGCACCCACCCACTCCTCCAGAAATATGCTCCCATTCCTACAGTGTCTGCCTCTTGGGGACTGGAACCAAGGGTGTGCCACGGTAATCACACACTCACTGAGGCCGCCAGACCTCCCAAAGCTCCCACTCTCTCAGCCTCCATCTGTCAGAGTCCACTGACCCCCAACAGACACCAAGGAACCCCAAGGTCGGCTTTGAGACAGCTTCAGGAGTTATGAGAACAACAGTTCTAACTCTTAATTTGTGGCCACTTTGCCACTAGGGGACATTTGACAGTGTCTGGAGAGAGAATCTGGAGCCCTAGTGGTGTGGTGGTAAAGAGCTACAGCGTGCTAGGGCTGCTCACTAGCAAGGTCGGCAGTTCAAATCCACCAGCTGCTCCTTGGAAACTCTATGGGGCGGCTCCACTCTGTCCTAGAGGGCTGCTGGGAGTCAGAACTGGCTCAGTAACAATGTGTTTGGTTTGGTTTGGGGAGAGTTACTTGAGTGTCATGAGCAGGGGTAGGAGACTACTACTGTATCTACTAAGCAGAGACCAGGGCTGCTGCTGCTGCTGAAGACCCTACAAGGACAGGATGCCCCCCCATGACACAGAATGAAACAGCCCCCAATGTCAGCAGGGCCAAGCTTGAGGAGGCCCACCCCAGGGAGTGCCCCAGGCCGAGGCTGCACATCTCTTGCAGGTCTTGTTGCAGCCTGTCTAGGGCTCCAGGAGGCAGGACAACTGACCAATTCACTGCGGCAAGGAATATCCCCAGTCCCCACTCAGGCAGACGCTGTGTGAGGTCTCACAGGCTGTGGACAGCTCCCCGCCTTGGCAGCACTTGTGACTGGGCATGCTTTTGATGCAGTCAGTCCCTACGTGAGGTCACCAATCACCAGCTTTTCGAGAAGAAAGAATCCTCCACCCCAAAGCCACAAATTAAGGAGGCAGCCTGTTGGGGTTCTCTCAGAAAGCCCTCCCGACCTCCCCCAATGTGTTCTCTGCCACTCGTTCTCCCCCGAGGGCTCCATCCCTTCCTTCAGCTCGATTTCCCTTTTAGGGAAAGTCGATTCTGCCTGTGGGGTGCTTGCCAATTATTCTTTCACATAAAATAACATTAAAATCAACCGAACCAAACCCACTGCCATCGAGTCGATTCCGACTCACAGACAGCCTGATGGTGCAGTGGTTAAGTGCTACGGCTGCTAACCAAGAGGTCGGCAGTTCAAATCTGCCACACACTCCTTGGAAACTCTAGAGCAGTTCTGTCCTGTCCTGTAGGGTCGCTGTGAGTCAGAAAACAGCATCTGAAGAGATTACTCAGAGCTCAGCATTGAAACGGGGTGAAGACTCATCTCACTGTGACCCTATGTTTTCCACGGTGATTGTCTGGGATGAAGGGTGATGCTGGGCTGGGTGGTGTGGGTTCAGAACAGCCCTGAGACCTGAACCCCACTCCCCAGGGGGAGACCGCGACAGCTCCCCGGGTTTTGGGATTACATGGAGAATGCCAATTCGGAGCTGGATGCCTCACAGTGGAAAAAGCAATAACAGCCCTGCTCATCATCGACTCCGTGATCAGATATCATTTGGGGCCCATTTGTCGAATTGCCTCTTTGTTAGCTCCAGTATGAGATCAGCACTCGGAAAGGCAGTGACTAATTCCTGTGTTCCCGTGAGTAGGAGAGATAGTAATGCTATTTTCTAGGAGATGAGATGGAAGCAGAAAGGTTAGGTGAGGTTTGCCCTGCTCCCCAGGGGAACTAGTCTCCAGGTGAAAATCAGAACCCCAACGTTGCAGGTACCAACCAAGAGATAAAACCTGCATCCGTGTGATGAATTACACATTCAAACAAAACCCTGCAGCCCTGAAATGAGAATAAGGATGGAAAGTGGGCAGGGGGAAGGTCCCCTCTGGAGAGAGGACAAGTGAGGAGAAGGCCCCTATCCTGGGCACCCAGAGAACACGGAGCCCATCCCCTCAGAGCAGAAACTCCTCCACCCCACTCTCCAGCTATGTCCCGATTCTGAGCCCCTTCCTTGCAAACAGAGCCCCTGGGTGGTCTACGGTCATCACTGGGCTAGTGGGCAAAAGGCTGGAGTTCAAGTGCATTAAGAGACACCCCAGAAGAAAGGTCTGATGATTGACTTTTTAAAAACACAGCCAATGAAAATGCTATGAAGCACATTCCAACTCTGACACCCGTGGGGTCGTCATGAGTAAGCATTAACCCAACAGCCACTGTTCGGGGCTTTTTGTGTTACTGCCTTGCAGATGGAGGATCTGAGCAGCCTCTTTAGAAGCAAGGCCAGTAGCCAACTCCAGGGCTCCGCACTCAGCTGCAGGGGGCATCAAAGGCCCCCCGAGAGGTGATGATTGCTTGTGGGGAGTGGGGTTCTAAAACATGAACCGTTGCTTCCTTTCAAAACTTTTCAAGAAATATGACACAATTATCCTCCCTCTTCCCTCACTTAAAAGCTGAACTGAAATTAATTTTTTTTTAAATGAGCCAGTTATAAAAAGACTGTAATGCATTGCCCTTGGGTAATTCCATTTTGATTAAAGACAGGGGCTATTGGCAGAACGGATGGCCGCTGAGCTTGCCGTGGAAGCGGAGAGTGTCAGGTGTTTGTTGGGACAGAGACGTGAGTCAGGTCTGGGGTGGCTTTGCCAGGCAGGGAGTGAACATCTTGTCGGGGGTGAGTTCTTTTGTAAGAAAAAGGGGCAGATCACACAGAACTGGGATAAGCAGGGGATAGGTCCCAAGGATTAGGGCCAGGAAAGTGTACAGCTCAGCTGGAGTCTCTGGCTAGAAGGAAGTTACTCATTCTCCTAGTAACCCTGTTGATATTGGGTCGATTCCAATCCACAATGACCCTATAGGACAGAGTACAACTACCTGTAGCATTTCCAAGAAGGTTTTTTTTTCTTTCTTTTTTAAAATAATCCAGGATGATCCCTTCATCCCCAAATCCTTAACTGAATTTTACCTACAAGAAACCTTTTCCCACATAACGTCACGTTGACAGGTTCCAGGGATTGGGGCGTGGACTTACATTTGGGGGGACCACCATTCAACCCACCTCAATAAGCAAACCCGCTTATTTACGTATTATCTTTCGAACTGCTTTCATCCTCTGCAATGGCAGAGCTGAGAATTGCTGGGACACCGTCTGTCACATGAAGCTGAAAGTATTTCCATCTGACCCTTTAAGAGGAGACTTGGTGGCCCTGTGGTTTGGGGCTCGAGCTGGCAGCTGAGCTCAGCTGGTCGAACCCACCAGCCACTCCTTGGCAACCTGATGGGGCAGCTCTGCTCTGTCCTCTGGGACAGCTGTGAGTCAGAATCCACACAGCCACACTGGCTTTCGTATTTTTCAGTTTGGACCCTTTAAGACAAGATTTGTACACCTGAGTTTAACAACCCAGAGCATGAAAATAGTGTTCCTTATTTTGAAACATATGTATCTTCTTTAAAAAAGAAACCACTGCATCAAGTCGGTTCCCACCTCTACTGACCACCTAGGACAAAGAAGAACTGCCCTATAGAATTTCCAAGGAGCACCTGGTGGATTTGTACTGCCAACCTTTTGGTTAGCAGCCATAGCACTTAACCACTGTGCCACCAGGGTTTCCATGTATCTTATTTGCAAGTACTAACTGAAGAACAAAACTGAGACAACTCCACAGGAGCCAGAGTATGACCTTGAGTACAGCGCATCTCAATTTAGTGATCGTCTCAAGAAAACATTCCACACACTGAACATTAACGGCCAAAGACCAAAAGAGCTGTTGGATGACCTCACACATGATGAAAGAAAAAGGTCATTAAAAAGATAGGAAAGAAAGAAAAACCAAAATGTATGTCTCCATATCGTTGTCGAATGTCGAGAAAATAAAGCAAAGGGGAAAAAAAGGACGAAGTCAAAGAGCGGAAGAGAAGATTACAAAAGGTGGCCAGAGAAGACAGAGTGTGTGGTGAAACGCGCAGTGGAGGTAGAAGCCAGGGGAACAACACCCTTGGCATTTCTCAGCTTGAAAGAAGCAAAGAAAAAATTCAAGTCTCAAGTGGGAATACTGAGGGACTGTATGCCAAAATACCGAAAAACACAGGCCAAGCGAAGCCAAGAGCCATAGAGTCGGAGCCGACTCATAGCGACCCACAGGAAACATCAAAAACAGATGGAAGGAATACACAACATCATTGTACCCAAAAGGAAGAATTGGTCAGTGTTCAACAATTCCAGGAGGTAGCATATGGTCAAGAATCCAGAGTACTGAAAGAAGAAGTCCAAGCCGAAGTGAAAGCATCGGTGAAAAACCAGGCTTCAAGAACAGACAAAACGTGAAGTGAGACGTTTCAACCAACGGATGCAATGCTGGAAGGTGTTACTGACATGTCCCAAGACAGCAACCTGGCCAGCGGACTCCCAGAGGTCCGTGTCTGTCCCCTGTCACTGTGTTTGAGGCCGTTGCGGCTGCCACAGTGTCAGTCCATCTCTTTGTGGCTCTTCTTCTTCTGTGCTAGTCCTCTGTTTGACTAACGGTGGTGTCCTTTTCCAGGACTGCGCCCTCCTGACAATACCAGGTCCAAAACTTAAGTCTGCAGACAAGGGCTATCTACCTTATTGCTGAATATCACTATGGTCACCTTCCAAGTCCTTCCCTAGGGAAGCTTTGCACTGACACCAGCGCCTAGTCCACCCTTCCGAGCAATTTTGGAACTCTTTCTGGAATGGCCATTGCACACGGTGGCAAGGTGGCAGGTTCACGAACTTAGTTGGCTAGTTGTCTGTGGGGGAGGTTTCAGCCAGTAAACAAATCACTGTATGGGAACACCCTCGCTACTCCCCTGATCTGTCCCCCAAGGACTCTTTTCTTTACCCACAGATAAAGGAAATCTTGAACGGAAGACATTTAATTGAAATTTAGGACATCAAGGGTGATATGACAAGAGCTCTGATGGCCATTCTAGAAAAAGAGTTCCAAAATTGCTTTGAAGGGCAGGCTAGGCACTGGTGTCAGTGCAAAGCTTCCCAGGGGGAGTCCTTGGGAGGTGACCATAGTGATATTCAGCAATGAGGTGTGGAGCACTTTTTCTAGGACGAGTTCACGAACTTAATTGTCAGACCTGTATGTCCGAAGTATACTCTCCTATGTCCGAAACATACTCTCATATGCCTCTCAGCATTCTCACCATCCTTACTTCTAAGAAACATTCTTCTAAGACAAATGCCTTTGCTCTTCCGGCAGTCCATGAAGCAGAATAGTACTCGTAGGCAATTACATACTTAACTGGTTGAAGAGAAACGAAATATAAATATAGTCCAAAATCAAGTAAAAATCCTGTAACTGTAAATTTGAAATGAAAATATTCGTGTGAACATCCACGATGCTGTTTTTCTCTTTCGATAAGAACAAAACTATTTCCTAGCTCTTTTCACAGCGACAGCCTGGAGACAGTGATGGGTCCTGCAGCACTTACCGTCCAGACCACCCAGACCGCCCAGACTGTGGTCTCCAAATTAAAGGGCCAGGGGTTCCTGCAGAAATCGTGTCACTGTCACTGCTTTACACAGGGGTGGAACCCAGGGCATCTCTAGGTCACTGAGGAATACTGCCCTTCCTCAAATGCTAAAGCGAGGTGGAGCTGGGTGACACCCCAGGGACTCCAGGGGCTGAAGAAGAGAAGTCACTGGAGAGGGTGGCCCTGCAGGAGGCTGGAGAACTAAGAAGACAGGCCACTTTGAGGACTTCCAAAGACTTTGAACTTTAAAGAGTAACAAGCCCTGAGGAGTGACCTGATCAGATTTCTCTTTTGAACAGATTCACTTGGATAACGGAACCACATACACACAACAAAGGAGTCACATGCCAGGTATATAAAGAGCTACATGTCAAAGAGAAGACATGAGAAATCTAATACAAAATGGGCAAAAGTCTTGAACAGGCACTTCCCAGAGAAATATCCAAATGGCCAAAAAGCACGTGAAAGAGGTCCCACCCAATAAACCCCCATGGTTGCTGAGAAGCACCCTCTGTGTAACACAGTGGAACGTTGCCCGCCCTGTGTGAGCCTGGAGGTGTAATCACTGTGCCAGCCCACCTCACTGGAGGTCTCTGTCTTCTTTGCCAACCCTGTGTTATACCAGGCATTGATGTCCTTCTCCAGACACTGCTCCTTTCTCATGAGTCCAAAGTAAGCCAGACAAAGTCTTACCACCCTCCCTCCCACGGCGTCTCACCCCCTCCCTCCCACACAGCGTCTCACCCCCTCCCTCCCACAGCGTCTCACTGCCTCCCACCCACAGAGCATCTCACCACCCTCTCTCCCACAACATCTCATCCTCTCTATCCCACAGCATCTCACCACCCTCCCTCCCACGGCGTCTCACCCCCTCCCTCCCACAGCGTCTCACCCCCTCCCTCCCACGGCGTCTCACCCCCTCCCACCCACAGAGCATCTCACCACCCTCTCTCCCACAGCATCTCATCC
Source organism: Heterohyrax brucei (assembly GCA_028571685.1). Classification (NCBI taxonomy): domain Eukaryota; kingdom Metazoa; phylum Chordata; class Mammalia; order Hyracoidea; family Procaviidae; genus Heterohyrax; species Heterohyrax brucei. The sequence continues at coordinate 86,947,859 of CM053156.1, read as the reverse complement.
TCTCTCTTCCACAGCATCTCACCACCCTCCCTCCCACAGAGCATCTCACCCCCTCCCTCTCAAGGCGTCTCACCCCTTCCCTCCCACAGAGCATCTCACCACCCATTCTCCCACAGCATCTCACCACCCTCCCTCCCACAGAGCATCTGACCCCCTCCCTCCCACAGAGCATCTGACCACCCTCTCTCCCACAGCATCTCATCCTCTCTCTCCCACAGCATCTCACCACCCTCCCTCCCGTGGAGCAGTTCACCATCCCCCCCAAGGAGCACTCTGGCTGTGCTTCTTCCCAGATTTGTTCGTTGTTCTGGCATCCATGGTCTATTCAATATTCTTTGCCAATACCATAGTTCAAATGTGTCAATACTTCTTTGATTTTCCTATTCTCTGGTTCAGCTTTCACATGCATATGAGGCAATTGAAAAGATCATGGCTGGGGTCAGGCACATCTTAGTCATCTAAGATCCATTTTTACTTTTTAAGATTTTAAAGAAAAATGAAAATTGAAAGCTCAATCAGATACTCTACGTGCCGGAAAATGGCAAAATAAGTAAAGAAAAAAATAAAACAAATCAAAAAGCTCGTGACAATGGCAAGTAGCACAAGGAGTTAGAATGCTCAAACTGTCACACGCTGCTGGTACGTTGGGTCATAGCCACGAAAATACATATACTGCATAACACAGAAATTTAACTTTGTCCAACAGAAAGCTACATACATATGTTCTATACAAGAATTTTCACAAAGGTGGAACAACTCAAAGATCCATCAGCAGGAAAATGGATACATTATAACTGCATATTAGTAAACAGAATACCACCTAGCAAAGGCAATGAAAGAACCACTGTTGTTTTAGGTGGTGTTGAGTCAGTTCTGCCTCATAACAACCCCATATACAAAGAACGAAATGTTGTCTAGTTCTGTGCTGCCCTAACAAATCGTTGCTCTGATTCAGCTCCTTGTTGCAGCCACTGCGTCCCTCCATCTCACTAGGATCTTCTTCTTTTTCGCTGACCCTCTGCTTTACCCAGCATGATGTCCTTCTTTGGGGTCTGGTTCCTCCTGAGAACATGACCAAAAGATGAGAGACAAAATCTCACCACCCTCGCTTCTAAGGCACATTCTGGCTACACTTCTTCCAAGGCAGATTTGTACGTTTTTCGGGACATCCATATATGAGGTCTGACAATGAAGTTCATGAACTTAATTATTCTGAGTGCAACATACCTCACCGCTGAAGGTCACTACGGTCACCTTTGAAGGACTCCCCTGGGGAAGCTATGTACTGATGCCAGCACCTAGCCCACCCTTCAAAGCAATTTTGGAAGTCTTTCTAGAATGGCCGTTGTGCACGGTCCCAAGTTTGTGAACCTAATTGTCTGGTTGTCTGTGAAGGAGGTTTTAGCCAGCAAACAAAGAACTATATTAGAATACCCTCCCTTCTGACCCAAGCTGCCCTCCAATTACTTTTTCTTTACCCAAAGATAAAGGAAATACTGAAAGGAAGATATTTTGATGATGTTCAGGACATCAAGGGTAACATGACAAGAGCTCCAATGGCCATTCCAGAAAAAGAGTTCCGAAACTGCTTTGAAGGGTGGGCTAGGTGCTGGCATCAGTGCATAGCTCCCCAAGGGAGGACTTGGAAGGTGACCATAGTGATATTCAGCAGTGAGATAAGTAGCACTTTTTCAAGGGTGGGTTCACAAACTTGATTGTTCATCTTTGTGTTCATTGTTCTTTGCCAACAGCAGAATCCAAAGGCGTTAGTTCTTGGGTCTTCCTAGCACGTAGTCCAGCTCACACATGCACATGGGGCAACGAAAAATCCTTGGGTCTAGTGCACCTTAAGTGATATCCTCCCTTTTGAACACTTTAAAGAGGTCTTTGCAGCAGCTTTTCTCACTGCAAGGTGTGTTTTGATTTCTTGACTGCTGCTTCCATGGCATTGATTATAGATCCAGGTGAAACAAAATCCTTGACAACGGTAATCTCTTCTCTGTTTATCGTCATGCTGCTTATTGGTCTAGGTGTGAGGCTTTATGTTTTATGTTGGTGTGTAATCTACAACAAAGACTGTCACCTTTGATCTTTACCAGTAAGTACTTCAAGTTCTCTTCACTGTCAGCAAGTACGGTTATGTCATCTGTGTATTACAAGTTGTCAAAAAGTCTTCCTTCAATTTTGATGCTTCCTTCTTCTTCATATAGTCCAGCTTCTCAGATTAGTTGCTCAACAGACAGATTAAATAAGTATGATGAAAGGATTCAACCTTGATGGACACCGTTCCTGATTTAAAGCCACCCAGTGTTCCCTTGTTCTGTTTAAACGACTGCCTCTTGGTTTATCTACTAGGTCATCATGAGCACATTTACCTGTTCTAGAGTCCCTATTGTTCACAATTTTATCCATAACTTGTTGTGACCCATATAATTGAATGCCTTTGTATAGTCGTGAAAAACAGGTAAACATCTTCCCGGTATTCTCTGCTTTCAGCCAGGATCTATCTGACATCAATAATGATATCCTTTGTACTATGTCCTCTTCTGAATCCAATTTGAATTTCCAGTAATTCCCTGATGATGTACTGCTAAAACCATTTCTTTGAATTGTCTTCATCAAAATTTACTTGTGTGTGATATTAATGGCATTGTTCTTCAGTGTCCATGTTCAGTCAGCTCCCCTTTCTCTGCAACGAGCACCATTGTGAGTGCCTTCCAGTCAGCTGACCAGGCAGCCACAGACAACCACGGCCACAGACAACAGAATGGTGGCATCTCATAAAGACATGCTAAGAGAAAGGATCCAGATACAGAAGAATATGATCTAAATTATTAGATTTAAACGAAGTTTACAATCAGGCAAAACAAAACGATAGGGTTTGATGTCCAGGCAGTGATTCCCTCTGGGGAGAAGAAGGAGACATTCCCGAGCCAGCTGAAGGGGTGACGTCTTGACCTGGGTCGTAGTTCCAGAGGTCCACTGTGCCACCATTCTTTGTACTGAAGTTTGTGTTGGATACTTTCCGTACGATGCTGCATTTCAACGTGGGGGCAAAAATGATTTTGCTGTCTGAGTCACCTGATGTTGCTATAACAGATACCACAAGTGGATGGCTTTAGCAAAGAGAAGTTTAATTTTATTCAGTCTAGTAGGCTTGGAGCCTGAATGCAGGGTGTTCACTCCAGGGGAAGGCTTCCTCTGCTGCCCCTGGAGGAAGTCCCTTGGATTGGAAGCTTCTGAGGCCCAGTGAGCCTAGGCCTTTCAGAGGGACACAGCTCCTTGCACTGCTTCTCAGTGGTACCAAACCCACTGCTATAGAGTCCATGCCAACTCATAGGTCCCTAAATCTCTCAGCAAGCTTCTTTCCTTTATATCGCAAGAGATTGCTTCAAGGCACAAAACAATGTTACACATTGAGGCCTTCCACACCAACACTGCTGCTGCCTCATTAACATCACAGAGGCAGTATTTACAACAGGGAGGGACATCACACAATCGCAGAAATCTTGTCCCAGCCAAATTGCTACACACATTTTTGGTGGACACAATTCAATCCAAGACAGCTGTTAGGCGATGATCTGGTAGGGACGGGGCATGGCTGAGACTGGAATCTGTTACACTGTCTGGTGAGAGGTGAAGACATCACGAACCAGAGTGGTAAGAGGGGCAGATGTAAAGGTCTCTGGAAATGATTTAGCATGGACTGGACCAGGCGTGGGGTCAGAGGAGAAGTCAAGTGTGACACCCAGGGTGTACGTGGGAAACAACTTTATCCATACCATCTTGGACGAGGTTCTCACCTGTACCTTACCTGGAGCCAAGGCTCTACAAGCTCATATTGGCTGGTGTTAGGGACTGAATTGTGTGTCCTCAACATATGTGTTGGAAGCATGGCCCCTGGCCCTGATGCTGCCCCTGTCCATAAACCATAATGAAGGTCAACTTTTCAGACAGCAAAGGATTGGACTTGGCGATGCAGAATGACTGTATCTTGGGGGAATTTTATGGTTCTATGTGTCTATGGGATGTCATCCTGCTGATCTCTTGCTGGAGGAAGGGGAGTGGGTGAAGAGGAGGGGATAGGAGACTGTTGGGAGGATAAGACATGTATGGAGCAGAGAAGAGGGGTGTGCTGCCTCCGGATGGGGAGAGCAGTGGGAGCTGCATATAGGTGAGCAAGCAAATTTATATGGGAATGTGCATTTTCATTCAATCATCATCATCATCATAATAATAATAAAAGAAAAACAAAATGTGTTGGGACCCTAACTTCTACGCTTGTGGGTGTTATCTCATATGGGAATGGGGTTTTCTTTGTTATGTTAATGAGGACTTATTAGGTCAGGCTGCATGCTTTACACCTATTACTCTTGAGGTCTAAAAAGAGGCAGATACCTGTCATGTGCATGTCTCTAAGGAACACCGAGAAGAACGCTAGAGGAGCAAAGACCCTTCCTAAATGGTGAGAAAATAGGTTTCTGTTTGTTAAAGCCTCCCCTTGTGAAATTGCTGGTACAGCAGCACTGGGTAACTGGAGCAGTGACATCCATTGACAGCTCCTGTAGCCTGTATGGTCTGCACCTGTCAGGTCCTTCTCCCAGAGACGCTCCCCTGTAGCCCGCCCCCTCAACCATCAACAGCCTCTCCCAATGTTGTCCGTAAACTCCATTCACCGTTCAATTCTCAGCTCCAAAAGTACATCCGAAGGAAATCTCCCCAAAGACTCTGATGAGTCCCCATTAGAAGCTCTCATATGCACAATGTGGACTCCTTCAATTTTGCAACTCAAGGCTTGAATTTTTTTCTTTAGTTCTTTCACCCTGAGAAACCCCAAGTATCTCCTTCTCTTCTGGTTCTGCATATAAGGACTGCCAATTAAGTTCACAAGCTCATCTTAGAAAAAGTGCTACATACTCATTGCTGAATATCGCTATGGTCACCTTCCAAGTACTACCTTTGGGAAGCTATGAACCAACGCCAGAACCTAGTCTACCTTTGGAAGCAATTTTGGAACTTTCTGGAACAGCCATCAGAGACGTCGTTGTATTACCCTTGATGTCCTGAATGTCATCAAATGCCTTTCTCATCCTGAACGTCATCCAAATGTCTTCCTTTCAATATTTCCTTTATCTTTGGGTAAAGAAAAAGTCATTGGGGGCCCATATCAGGAAGTAGAGAGGGTGTTCCAACACAGTTATTTGTTTAGTGGCTGACAACTCTCTCACAGACAACTATACAGTTAAGTTTGCAAACTTGCCACCTTGCCACCATGCTCAATGGCCATTCCAGGGATAGCTTTCTATAGCTTGTCCAAGGTCCTTGTCTTAGTAATCTAGTGTCACTATAATGGAAATACCACAATGGTGGCTTTAACAAGCGGAAACTTATTTTCTCACAGTTAGAAGAGTGGAAGTCAGAATTCAGGTACTGGCTCTAGGGGAACGTTCTCTCTCTCTCTCTGTCAGCTAGCTCTGGAAGAAGGTCCTTGTCTCTTCTGAGCTTCTGCTCCTAGGTCATCTTCATGTAACATAGCATCTCTCTTTTCCCAATGCTGCAGGCTTAATTGCTTGTTTAATCTCTTTTGTATCTCAAAAGAAAGTGATTAAAACATACCTTACACTAATGCTGTCTTATTAACATAACAAAGGAAACCCATTCCCAAATGAAAGTTTAATTACAGGAATCTCATTGGCATCAAATCAATTCCAACTCTTAGCAATCCTGTAGGACAGAGTATAACTGCTCTATAGGGTTTAAAAGACTGTAAATCTTTATGGAAGCAGACTGCTACAACTTCATCCCACAGTGTGAATGGTGGGTTTGAATTTCAGATCTTTTAGTTAGCAGCTGAGTGCTTTAACCAGTGCACCAGCAGGCACAGGGGTGGGGATTTACAGCACGTGTTTTGAGGGCACACAACTCAATCCTAAGTAGTCACACTATGTGGGTTGGAGTAGGATTTGAGCCCAGGCTTCAAGTTGAGCTTGAATCCTTACCCACCAGAATCTTCTGTAATGAAACCTTCTTCCCTCCCTTCCCCCACTCTTCTTGACTACACAGAGGTATACCCACCAGGTAACTGGGCAGGTGTCAGGAGAAGAGATAAAATTCTCCATCCAAAAGTGGAAATCGAGCTAGAAATTCCTGCTGCAGTTGGACATGGATTGAGTTGGGTCAAGGGTGGCAATCAGTAAGATTAATAAAGCATCAGCTGAGCTTTTATTCCACCCGTTGTGATGGATGAGACCTTTGAAGTAACTACTGGAGCCCTTACATAAGCATCCAAGAAAGACCCATGGACACACTCATGGGAAGGATCTCCTCCCAGCCCCCATGAGTGCTGGAGCTGACTTGCTTCAAACCCAGATCAAAGAACCTGCTGGAGATAGTGTTTCAGAATCTTGTATAAATCAGCCCGACAAACTTTGACCTTGACAACTACTGATGTGCCTCCATTTGGAGGCAACTTGTTAGAAACATGTCATGCAGCTGTAAGAATCCAGTGGCTCCTTGGGAAAGAAGCATTGACCAGCATTTATCACTCGCCTCCCGACGGCACCATAACTATTTCTGAAGCCATAATTGAAAGAGCCCAAGGTCCACTTTTCACGCATCCTTCAACCTTTCACAACAGGCTCTAGTGGTCATTTTTAACACTAATGTCTTCCTATGTTTGCAGAGTTTTCAGGCACAGTCACTGTCTTGTTTCAACTTCATAACAATGTCACAGGTGAGTGAGAGCAGCGAAGAAGTCTGCCATCCTGTCAATGAGAAATGATGACCAGGGAAACAAAGTCTCTCACTCAATGTCATACAGGCACATGCCTGACAAAGGTAGGAGTAAGATGTCGGCCACCCAACCCCCTCCTTCTTATTGGATCAGTGTTTACTGACTGCTTCTCTCTGCCAAGAATTGGGATGGATACGTTCCCTCTCTCTCTCTGTTTAACTATTCCCCGATCTATACATCTTTTGCCTTGGAATATGCTTCAGTGGTGGGAGCACAAGCAGATCACAGGCTAAAGAATTTCACTGGAGGCACATACACACATACACACACACTATCCCCACCAGCCAGAGTCCAAGAGACTTGTGAATCATGAAGAAGAAGAAAAAAAGCCAACTCTCTACTCAGCCATGTGTCTCTAAGACTACTTTTCATATTGCCAAAACACAGTCTGCAGATCTATATACACTAATATCCCTTTACTGAGCAGTTAACCCGAGCTAAGCCTTCTGCCAAGCACTTTTTGTGTAACATGTCTTTTAATCCTCGGGGAGCCGATAATACGCGGTCTCCGTTGCACACATCGGGAAACAGAAACTGAGACTCAAAGAGGTCAAGTCCTTTCTCCAAGGTCACACAGACAGCACTTGATGGACCACTGATTCCAAAGCCCTCATCCCTACCCTAATGCCTCCCCCAGTCACGCCTTCACCTATCACCTACCTGCTTGCCGTTTCCCTGGTGCCCGGGCTGCCATTTACTTCACACCATTTAATGTGTTATTCAAAGGACACATCGCTTCTACTGGACTAACTTTCTTTTCAAAAGAAATGGGACTCTCTGTAAAGTTGGAAAAAGCGTTGGTACCATCCTGGCCACAACAGCGGCAGAACAAACTGGATGCATTGGGATTTTTCAAGGTATCTTTCCTCCCATGGAGAGCTGAGGATGCAGGGCAGCTGACACAACTGACAACGGAGGAAAGAAAGGTGCCACCAAGGAGAGACAGGACTGGAGCTCGTGGTGACCAGGGAAAAGCCTTCACACTGGCTGGTAGAAAAAATTTAACTGGAGTTCAAGTGTGGGAGAGCCAGGCAACATGAAACTTATAGGAGTCATAGAAACACAGGGAATTCACTCTACAAATGTGTGTCCACAGTTTCAGTCAGTGCTCTAAAACAGGTAGGAAGAAGCAAGAAGAGAACTGAAGGCCTGAAGGAACATCAGTGGCCATAAGAAAAGCAGATGACCCCACATAGGATGACTATAGCAGCAATGAAACCTAAACTCAGTAAAGCTACCGAATAGATTCACTTAATCTCCCTGTACTAGAAACAACAAAAAGCAACTCTTATCAAGAGACAAGATAGGCAGCAGAATCAGACTCAGAAATGATACCAAAAAAAAAAAAAAAAAAAAAAACAACCTCATGGCAGCCATATCGATCATAGCAGAACTGCCCCACAGGGTTTCCAAGAAGTGGTTGGTAGATTTGAACTGCTGACCTTTGGGGTAGCAGTCAAGCTCTTAACCACTGTGCCACTAAGACTCCAGACATGACACAGATATTCTAATTATGAGATGGGAGTCTAAAATAATTAGATCTGTCATCCTTTCCAGGTTCCTTCTAGATCGAAGGATTAAACTCTTGAAAGAAGGACACTAAAACTTGTAACACTTAAGGTGCTGGTGAAAACCATTGAAGCCAGACAAAGGAAGGAAACGATGTTCCTTTATTCAAAGGGAGAAGCTTGATGGTGAGCAGGAATAAATCCTGAGCCCAGACTCCCAGCTGGGGACTAGACAATGTTGTACAGTGCCTAGCTAAGACTCACGCAAAATCCTAACAACAGAAAACAGTCCCCACCTATCACTAGTGGGCTATCAACCAGGGACTAGCAAGTAGCAGTGGTCTCTGAAAAGGTGCAAGAGTGGAAAGATACCATCACTGCAGTGAAGTGCAAAGGGAAGACTTAAAGGTGAAAGTCGATCAAACACTGAGAAAAATCTTCTAACGGCTCCCAAGCTAAATGCAAACCAACGTGAGAGGGCTTTGAAGCTGATATTGCACAGAAGGTTACTGTAGCAACAAAGAAACCCCCCCCCCAACTCAGCAGAACTACTGAACAGATTTGCTTAACGTCCCTATACTAGAAACAGGAAAAAGCAGCTAAGCACCTCACTATCAGGAGACAAAATAATCAACAGAACCAGACTCAGAATTGATACAAAATTGATACATAGTAGAACTCCCCCATAGAGTGTCCAAGAAGCAATTGGTAGATTCCAATCGCCAACCTTTTGGGTAGCAGCGAGCTCTTAACCAGTGTGCCACCAGGGCTCCAGACTTGATGCAAATGTTCTAATTACCAGATTGGAGTCTAAAATAATTAGTGTCATCGCACTGAAAGCTCTAGTGGAAAAGGGGTACACTGTGAACTATCACATGGGTAATTTTAGTAAAAAAGTGGAAAAAACTGAATGGAAATTCCAGAAATAAAAACCATAGAAACAGCAGTAAACTATGACTTTGATAAATTCATTGGTAAACGTTAACACAGGTAAGGAAAGAATTCGTTAACCTGAGCATGCTGTTGTTTGTTCAGTGCCATCCCATCGGCTGTGCCTCACAGCGACCCAATGCACAACAGAATGAAACGCTGCCAGGTCTTATATCGTCCTTACAATCCTTGCTACATTTGGGCCCATGTCACAGCCTCTGCAATCCATCTCACTGAGGACCTTCCTCTTTTTCGCACTCTACCAAGCATGACGTCTTTCTCCAGGGACTGATCCCTCTTGAAAACATGTCCAAAGTACATAAGATGAAGTCTCGCAATCTTTGCTTCTAAGGAACATTCTGGCAATACTTCTCCCAAGACAGATTTGTTTGTTTTTCTGGAAGTTCGTGGTATATTTGGTATTCTTGGCCAACACCACAACTCAAAGGCATCCCTTCCTCTTCAGTCTTCCTTATTCCCTGGCCCACTTTTGTACACATATCAGCTGACTGAAAATACATGGAGTGGTCAGGCACATCTTAGTCCTCAAAGTGACATCTTTGCTCTTTAATATGTTAAAGAGGCCCTTTGCAGCAGATTTGCCCAATGCAATATGTCTTTTCATGTTTTGGTTGCTGTTTTTCGATGGGCATTGATTACGGATTCAAGTAAAACAAAATGCTTGACAATATCACCGTTTTAGCCATGTATCACGATATTGCTTGTTGGTCCAGCTGTGAGGATTTTTGTTTTCGTTATGCTGAGGTGCAATCCACACACTTCATCAGTAGGTGCTTCTAGTCCTCTTCACTTTCAGCCAGCAAGACTGTGTATATCTCCAGTTGTTAAGGAGTTGTCCTCCAATCCTGAGGCCATCTTCTTCTTCATATAGTTCAGCTTCCTCAGACACTTTGCTCAGCATACAGATTGAGTAAGCATGGTGAGAAGATACAACCGTCGTGCACAGCCTTTCTGACTTTAAACCAGGAAATATCCCTTTCTTCTGTCCCAGTGACTGCCTCTTGGTCTACATACAGCTTCTGCACGAGCACAATTAAGTGTTGTGGAAATTCCCTTCTTTATAATGTTATCCATGATTTGTTATGATCCACACAGTCCAATGCCTTTGCATCGTCCATAAAACTCAGCTTTTCAGTCAAGATCCATCGGCCATCAGCAGGAACATCCCTCATCCCACACCCTCTCCTGTATCAAGCTTAACTTTGCATCAGTACTTGGATGATGTGCTGCTACAACCCATTTTGCAGGATCTTCAGCAAAATTTCACTGGCACGTGATAGTGATGACGTCGTTCAATAATTTCCACACTCCGTTGGATCGCTTTTCTTTGCAATGTGAACAAATCTGATTTTCTCCCAGCCAGCTAGTCATGCGGCTGTCTTCTAAGGTTCTTGGCAGAGATGAGTGACACTTCCGACATCGCTTCTATTTGTTAACGCATCTCAATAGGCGTTTGTAGTTCCTGGAACGTTGCTTTCGCCAACGTCTTCAGCTCAGTTTGGACCGTCTTCCTTCAGTACCATCAGTCTGTGATCATATGCCGGCTCTTGAGATGTTTCTTCACCAATTGTTTTTGGTACAGTGACTCTGTGTATTCCTTTCATCTCCTTTTGGCACTTCCTATGTTCTTTAATGTTTTCACACACACACACGCACACACACACACACACACACACACACACACACATACATACATAGACATATAGAAACCCTGGGAGCTAGTGGTTAAGAGCTGTGACTACTAACCAAAAGATCAGCAGTTTGAATCCACCAGAGTTTCCTTGGAAACTCTGTAGGGCAGTTCTATCCTGTCTTATAGGGTCAGTATGAATCATAATTGATTTAATGGCATCAGGGGTTTTGTTTGTTTGTTTACTATATATAGACATATATACACTGCAGTATAAAATCAAACCAAGCCAAACCCATTGTCAGTGAGTTGATTTGGACTATAGCAAGCCTATAGGGCAGAGTAGAACTGCTCCATAGAGTTTCCAAGGAAAGCCTCGTGGGTTTGAACTGACAACCTCTTGGTCAGCAGACATAGCATTTAATCACTACACCACCAGGGTTTCCATGGTGCGATATGGAACCCTTCAGTTTTGCAACTCGAGGCTTGAATGTTTTTCTTCAGTTCGTTTACCTTGAGAAATGCCAAACATGTCCTTCTCTTGTAGTTTCCTGACTCCAGGTATTTGTATATTTCATTATAGTCTTTCTCTTCTCAAGTCGTCCTTTGAAATCTGTTCAGCTCTTTCATGTCACTGTTTCTTTCTTTCTTTTTTAGACTTTTTTTTACTTTCAAGTTTCAAAGTCTTTTCTGAGATCCATTTTGGTTTTCTTTCTTTCTTGTCTTCTTAATGACATTTTGCGTTTTTTATGATAAGGTCTAGGATATCATCCTACGACTCTTTTGGTCTTTGGTCATTGGTGTGCAACACACCAAATCTATTCTAAAATAACCTCTAAGCTCAGGTGGGATATACTGAAAGGTGTTCTTTGAGTGTCTTGGACTTGTCTTCATTTTGTTCAGCTTCACCGTGAACTTGCACGTGAGCGATTGATAGTCTGTTCTGCAGTCAGCCCCTGGTCTCCCTGACTGATGACACCAAGCTTCTTCGTCTTCTGCTTCGATTTGATTACTGGGTATTCCAGCCAGTGAAGCCTGTATGTATTAGGGAAAAAAGAAAAAAGACTAAGTCCTTTTCTGTCCAATTGATTCAGACTCAGAGCAATCTTATAGACAGAGAGAACTGTTCCATAGCGTTTCCAAAGATGAAAACCTTTAAACTGCCATGTCTTTCTCCATGGAGCTGCCGGTGACTTTGTACTGTTGACCTTTTAGATAGCCACTGAGCATTTAACCACTGCACCACCAGGGCTCTCCAGGTGTGTAGTTGTTGTTAATGTTGTTGAAAAACTGTATTTTTGATGAATATGTTGTTGGTCTTACAAAATTCTATCATGTAATCTTCTATGTCATTCCCATAACCTAGGCCATATGTTCTGACTAACGCTCCTTCTTCCGTGTTTCCAACTTTTGCATTCCCATCACCAGTAACTATCAGTGCATCATGACTGCATGCTTAATCAGTTTCAGACTGCAAAAGTTAGTAAAAAACCAATCTTTAATTTCTTGGCAATAATGGTTAATGTATAAACATAATGACGTATGGATGCTATCCTATCATTAACATTGTTGTATTTCTATGTCCTAGCAATGAACAAAAGAAAATTGAATTTTTTAGGTAGCGCTTACAACAGCACCAAAATAAATGAAATCATTACAAAACATGTGCAAACTATACATGCTGAAAACCAAGAAGAAAACAGTGGTGAAGAAAACAAAAGAACTAAATAAACAGAGAGATGCGTCACGCTGACGGATGGGAAAATCCAACACTGGTAAGATGGTTTATCTCAGTTACCTAGTGACAGCACTGAGTTCTTGGGTTAGTGCTGCTATAACAGAAATATAGCAAGGGAATGGTTTTAACAAAGGGAAATTTAATCTCTCACAGTTTTTAGGAAGAGAGACATCCAAATTCAGGATGCCAGCTCAAGGGAAGACTTTCTGTTGATCCTGGGGAAAGTCCTTGTCATCAGTCTTTCCCCTGGTCTAGGAGCTTGTCAGGACAGGAACCTTAGGTCCAAAAGTTGAGTTCTGTTCTCAGTGCTATTTTCTTGGTGATAGAGGTCCGTTGATCTCTCTGCTCACTTCTGTCTTCTACATCTCAAAAGAGATAGACTCAAGATACAGCCTAATCTGATGCATTGAATTCTGCCTTGTCAACATAATTGCCTCTAACTCTGCCTCATTAAAATCAACAAGTAGGAAAATCGCGTTGGTGACAAAATGATAGACAACCACGGGACGGGACACTGGAAATAGTGGCCTGGCCAAGCTGACTCATGTTTTTGGTAGACATCATTTAATAACATGCTAATTCTTCCCAAATTTATCTGTACAGTCAACACAATTCCAATAAAAAATTCCAGCCAGTTTTTTTTTTTTAAATCAACAAGCTTGCTCTAAAATTTATATGAAAGCTCAAGGAATCTAGGAGAGCCAAAACGATTTTGAAAAAGAAGAATAAACTTGGAGGCCTCACACAGCGTGGTTTCCAGCATTATGATAAAACTGAAATAGTCACGACATGTAGATTAATGGGACAGAACAGAAAGTTCAGAAGTAGACCTACGCATGAAGTGTCACATGACTTCTGACAAAGCAGTGAAGTCAATTAAATGGAGAAAGAATTGCTTTTTCAATAACTGGTGATAGAACAATTGGATACATGTGTCTCACACACACACATACGAGTGTTAATTCGAATTTCATAACATATTTAAATATTAGTTCAAAATAGATCACGGACCTCAATGTAAAACCCAAAACTATAAAACTTTTAGGAGAAAATCTTTGCAATCTTGGAACAGTCAAATATTTTTTAGATACGGCACCTCAAGTACACTTCATAAAAGAAAAAATAATCAATAAATTGTACTTCATCAAAATTCAGATTTTATGCTCTTCAAAAGACATCATTAAGAGAATTAATAGGGAAGCCACATACAGGGAGAAAATATTTGCAAATCACATATCTGGTAAAAGACTCACATTCAGAATAGATAAAGAGCACTCAGAGCTCAATTATTAATCTGAATTTAAAAATGGGCCAAAGATTTGAACAGAGATATCACCAAGGAAAACATACAGATTGCAAACAAGCTCATGAACAGATGTCCAGTATCATTAATCATCCCAGAAATGCAAACCAAATGATGACAAGACACCCCTACACCCATTAGACTGGTTACAGAAAACACACACACACACAACTTAAAACACACCACATCACCAAGTGCTAGGGAGGATGTGGAGCAACTGGAACTCTCCTACACTGATGAGGGAATTGAAAACTAGTACACTCACTCTGGAAAACAGCCTGGAAGTTTCTCACCATGTCATGCATCCACTTACCATACAACCCAGCGATCCCACCTAAAGGCATTTAGCCAAGAGAAATGGAAGCTTGTGTTCACACAAAAATCTGTGCATGGCTGTTCACGGTGGTTGTGTTTCTAATTGCCAAAGCTGGAAACCACCCAAATGTCCTTCAACAAATTGAAGTCTGTCCTGACAATGGGATATAACTTATCAACAAAAAAAGAACAAACCTCTGATACACACACTATATGGATGAATCTCAAGGCTGCAGACTGCATGACTCCAACCGCAGGCAAGGCTGGGAAAGGCAAGACTCTAGAGACAAAAAAAGATTATCAGTCAGCAGGGCAGTGATGGGAAAGAAGTTGTCTAGCAAGGAATAAAGGGAGAGTTTCGGAGGTGAGGGGATGATTTTATATCTTGTTGTGCTGGTATTGATACAACTATCTGCATTTATCAGACTTACAGGACTATCCACTAAAAAAAGATTTGATTTTACCAAACGGCAACAATTACTCTAAAGCAAAGTTGAGATGATGAGGGGGAAGGGAAATCAGAGTACTGGAGACAGGACCGTCAGAAAGCAGTTAAAAAGAAGGCTGACACACTGTGAAAGATGCAGCTAATGTCAGCTGCAAACTTGTGTAGAAATTGTCAAAGCGAACCCTAATGAACACAACAGAGACTCCTTGATGGAGCAGGAGAAAAATAGGATGCAGAGCTCAAATTCTGGTAAAAAGATGTGACTTGATAGTCTGACGGAGACTGGAGAGACTCGGAAAGACAGGGCCCCTGGGCTCTGTTCATCCAGAACTGAAACTGCTCCCAAAGCCAACTCATCAGACGAAGGCTAGACTGGACTGTAAGACACAAAATGATGTGCGTGAAAAGCATGCTTCTTGGCTCCAGTCGATGCTTGAGACTAAATGGGCAGCTCCTGTCTGGAGGTGAGATGAGAAGGCAGAGGGGATAGCAGCTGGTTGAGTAGATGTGGGAAACATGGGGTAGACAGGAGGAGTGAGTTGTCACATTGTAGGGACAGCAACTAGGGTCACATAACAATGTATGGGTAAGTTTTTGTATAAGAAACTGACTTGGATTGTAAATTTTCACTTAAAGCACAATTACAAAAGATGAAAACTTAATTTGCTGTGTAAAGTTTCACCAAAAACACAATAAACATAGTATTTATTATCAAGAAATAATAATAAATAAATAAAATAAAAAAGGTTTGGTTTTACTATATACAATTTACGCTTTAATAAAAAATAGAAAGAAAGAAAAAAGAGAAACAGCGTCTCTCCTGGCACATAGAAGATCACTACAAAATGAGAGCAGGGGGAGGGGAAAACATTGGAAGGAAACAAGACCCACACCTCCCACCATGCACAAAAACTAACTCAAATTGGATCATAGACCTAAATATAAAATTTTAAATGACAAAGATCATGAGAAAAAAAAAGAAACAACATTAGAAGCCGTACTACACGGCATAAACAGAATACAAAAAGTTACTAATAGTGCGTGAATAGCTGAAGAGAAAATAGGTAACAGGGAGCTCCTAAGAGTGAAACACTTACACTTGTCTGAAGACGTCCCCAAACAAGTAAAAATACAACCTACAGACTGGGAAAGACATGTGGGCTAAGACAAATCCAATCAGCATGTAATCTCTAAAATCTACAAGATACCGCAAACCCTTATAAGAAAAAGATAAATAACCCAATTAAAAAAATGGGCAAAGGAGATGAACAAGCACTTCCCCAAAGAAGACATCCAGGTGGTGAGCAGGTACATGAGAAAACACTCACGATCATTAGCCATTAAAGAAATGCAGGTGCAAAGGACAAGGAGATATGATCTCACCCCAACAACGCTCGCATTAATCCAAAAAACACACAAAAAAATTGTTGGAGAGGCTATGTAGAGACTGGGACACTTATACATGACTGGTAAGAATAAAAAAATCATACAACTACTTTGGAAACTGATTTTGCACTTCATTAAGAAGCTAGAAATAGAAGTAGCATACAACCCATCAATCCCACTCTTAGGAATATGTCCTAGAGAAATTCAGAGCTGTTGTACGAATAGGCATGTGCATACCAGTGTCCACTGCAGCATTGCCTGCAATAGTGAAAAGACGGAGTCAACCCAGATGTCCATCAATGGATGCATGGATAAACAAATTATGTTATATTCACACAGTGGGATACTTACTATACAATGATCAACAGCAATGATGAATACATGATTTCTCATAATATGGAGGCATCTGGAAAGCCTTACACTGAATGAAATTAACCCAAAAAAAAAAACCCCACAAAAAACTCAAACCCGCTGCCATTAAGGTGATTCCAACTCATAGCAACCCTATAGACAGAGTAGAAACTGCCCCTATGGGTTCCAAGGAACATCTAGCTGATTTGAATTGCCAGACTTTTGGTTAACAGATGTAGCACTGTGCCTCTAAGGTTTGAAATTTGTCAGTTGCAAAAGAATAAATATTGTAAGACCACTATTACAAGAACTCAGCCAAGCCAGCCAAGTGCCATCGAGTTGGATCCAACTCATGGCGACCCTAGGGTCAGGGTAGAACTGACCCAAGAACTCAAGAAAAGGTTTAAGTCTAGAAGAAAACATTGTTTGATACAGACGAGTGCAAGGAAGGAGGGAGAGGAGTTGTCACTAACTAGACAGTAGACAGGAATCGTCTTTGGGGAAGGGCAGCACAACACACAGTACAGGAGAAGTCAACACAAATGGACACCACAAAAGATAAGTAAGAAGTTTCCAGAATACAACTAGATACTTGGAGGGATAGAGCAGCAGGGTCAGGTTTCTGGGGAACATGGTTTCAGGGGACATCCGGGTCGACTGGCATAACAAAGTTTGTTAAGAAAATGTTACGCAACCCACTTTGGTGAGTGGTATCTGGGATCTTAAAAGCCAGCCAGCAGCTATCTAGGATGTCTACAACTCACACTCCTCCTTTCCACCCCAAATCTCCCGTGTCCGCTCAGTCAGCTCCTGTCTCTCCCCACCTTCTCATCTCACCTCTGAGCAGGAGCGGTGCACCTGGCCTCGTGTACCTACTGGAACTAAGTGGCGCTCTCTTCACCAGAATCCTTTTGTGTCTTGTGGTCGAGTCTCATCCTTTTCTGAAGAGCTGACTTTGGGGCTGGTTTTTGTTCTGGGTTAACAGAGAGTCCAGGGGCCAGGTCTTCTGGGCCCCCTCCAGGTTCAGCCAGATCATGAAGTCGGGTCTTTTTATGTGAATTTGAGGTCCACAGCACATTTCTCTCCTGCTCCATCAGGGGCTCACTGTCGTGTTCCCTGTCAGGCTGGTCACTGATGGGAAGGAAGAACCGTCTCGTCTGGTTGCAGGCTGATAGAGTCTCTGGTTTATACGCCCTCTCTGTGTCTCGGGCTAAGAGTTTCCCCAGGTCGTTGGTGTTCTTCTTGATGCTCTTTTGCCCCAGGTAGATTGGGACCAATTGGTGCAACTTAGATGGCTGCTAACTAGCTTTTAGAGCCTTAGCTGCTGAGGCTGTAATCACCATGGGAGCCAATTACAGGTCTTCTCTCCCATGAAGTTGTAGATTGGATTGGAACCACCAATCTTTCAGTTAGTAGCCAAGCACGTAACCGTTGTACCACCAGGTTCTTTACCAGAAGCCTAGCTTGTCCTACAAGGAGCTCTGAAAGCCTGTTCTTCCATCCTTCTCTTGGTGTCTTTCTGTCTCAGCCAATGGCAGTTCCCATTCTCTAGCTTCTTCTCTCAGAACCAGGGCAAGATCCCACCAACAGACGAGTGGTCCCCACTGGGGTCTCACCCCGCGGCGTGAAGAATAAAACAGGAAGTTGGGACACCTGCTGTGGCGTGGGCGCACCTTGACAGCATGATGTTAACCGACAGGAGTCAGACACAAAAGGCCGCGTCGCATGACCCCACTCATGTGAAAGCTCTAGAATAGACAAGTGAGGACACCAAAGCTGAGATTAGTGGTTACTAGGGGTGGGGAGAAGTTCTGGTGATATGGTGGTCAGGTGCTTGGTGGCCAGCTGAAAGGTCAGCATCCATCCAGAAGCTTCTCGAGAGAAAAGACCTGGCATCTACTTTACATCAAGATTATGGCCTAGGAATCGCTGTGGGGCATTCTGAGGCTGTTCCAAACCTAGATGGACTGGGTAGCGGCAAATTTTCACCAAGGGTGGTGAAAGGGGGAAAGGAGATACTGTTTTAGGGGTATTTGATTGGCTCCCCTTCAGGTCCCAAGGACCACTGGGTCATTTCCTTGAGAGGGCTCTCCTGTGGGTCTTCTGAATCCACAGCTTCCTTCTGTTCCCTGGAACAGGGGTAAACGTCTGCAGGGATGCCCCCAAAGCTAGCAGCTATTGGCCAGCTTCCCTCCAAAACCAGACCTCCCATTCTGGCCTCGTCACCCCAGCAGCCCTTTCTGCTCCCCTTCAGCTATGGCCCACAGACCTCCTGCAAGAAATAAGGTGGCAAGGGGAGTGGACAGAACCCATCCCTCATCCGGTCCTACATCACCCACGGACCCCGTCCACTCCCCATCTCCTACTCCATCCCAGCAGACCCTGGTGAGAAGAGCAAGGACTGGTAGCAGGGAGAGCTCCATCGAGACGCTGACCTTTGGTGGGATATCTGGTTTTATTTTGCTAAAATTGTTTGCTAAAACTCAGAGCATGTTTCTTAATTTCCTGGAGCTTTGGGAAAACAGGCCAGGAAAACAAATAGCCTCGGATTCATTTTTCTCTCCGCCTCCTCCAAATGAAAGGGAAAAGTGAATTAAAGCTGCTGGCTGATAAGAATGAGTAGTTTAAATCAAAGCCCTGCTTCTCCCTGCGGTGAGAAGTGACAGTGAGGCTCCCAGGGGTCGGGGGAGACAACACCTTCCCACAGGTTAAAATGAGAACATGCCTCTGCCAGGCCCCTGACTGCCAAGGTCTGTTGTCTGGAGGCCTGGTGGGAAGCCCATTGGGACGGGTC
Source organism: Heterohyrax brucei (assembly GCA_028571685.1). NCBI lineage: Eukaryota > Metazoa > Chordata > Mammalia > Hyracoidea > Procaviidae > Heterohyrax > Heterohyrax brucei. The sequence continues at coordinate 86,928,642 of CM053156.1, read as the reverse complement.
AGTGGGAAGACGGGAATGATACCTTGTTAGGGGGCTTTGTAATCCTCCTCCCACCCCCATATTGCATTTTCCTTGGCCCTGAAGAGTTGGCACATTGTGCTGCACAGTCTAGGAACTGTGTTTTTAAGTTCTTGGGAGTCAATGATACAAGGTTTATAAACAGGCCCAGATCTGTTTAAAAAGGATAAGCCCCAGCTAAACATATAAATAACACGCCACCACCCTTTATCATACGAACCCCACCAAAGAGCCAGTGCACGCCCAGGAATGTGGACGCAGCTCCTGTTGTTACCTCGCCTGTTAAATACAGGGGAAAGGCAACACCTTCGCACTTTGGGCCCCGTTTAAGCTATCAGGGAACAGATTAAACCGAATTAATGCTGTGAACCCTGAAGCTGCCAGCCCACACCTGGCACAGCTGTGATTTCAGAAAGTCTGGGCGGATACTACCCCGCCCCCCTCCATGTACCCTCCCCAATGCTGGGACCCTGGGCGCCCAAATGTGTGACTCATAGTCTGGATCAAGAGATAAGCCCCCGTCCCCCGGGAGCAGAACCTGGCTGCTGGTCTGAAGCAGAAGCCATGCAAAGGTCCCTGGCTGGCACTCCGGAAATTACCAAGGGTTCAAGGGCTGCAAGGCGAGACGCTAAGTTGTTTCTGGCAAGTTGGAAAGGGCCGATCAATTATTCATGCAGCCGGGTAAACAGGGATTTTATCTGGTAGCGTGAATCAAGAGATAAAAATTCCATTTCAGGAGGGGGAGAGACTGAAGCTTGAATGTTAATTGCAGAGCAGGAGAAAAGGGGGCCGAAGGGAAAAGCAAGCGAGACCGGCCTGCGGGGCGGGGTACAGTGCTGCTGCCCCCACTCTCTGAGACCCCATACTAGGCAGACAGCCGGGAGGGAAGAGAGAGGGCTGTCTGCTCACCTTGACTTTGCTAATCGGGTTCTGAGCCTGCAGGAAACCCACTGCTTGATGGCTGCAGAGGGTGGGGGGCTCCTGGAGAAGGTTTGCAAAGCCCCGGACACTACCACCTTGGAGGGATTGCTATTTCAAATCAATCTGCTGCCTTCAAACTGGAATCCAACACAGGGAGAGTTCATAAGCAGCTGCCTAACATGTCAAGAGGCTCAAAAAAACAAACAAAAAAGGTAAATCCAGCCTGCAGAACATTTTGGCCAAAGGAAGAGTCAGACTCAGTGTTTCAGCCCTCCTGCTCCCCACCCCCACACACCGTGGCCTGCCACCTGACGGCTCCTTAAAAGCTTGGAAATTAATGCAGAAGATGAAATTGGGGAATTAGCAATTATTTAGATACTCACATTATTAAATTTAACTGTAGAGTTGGGGGGGGAAAACCCATAAGTGGCAGAAAAAAATCGTCCATCCAAATATTAGCAGTGGTTGCCCTGGGCGACAGCTCAAGGCATGACTTTCATTTTTCTTATTTCTACTTTGTCTGTATTTTCCAAACCATATATTGAAAGCATTGTTAATTTCATGATGGGAGAGAAATAATAAACTTGGTGCTTTTTAAATACCATGTTAGAAGCAGTTGATTTCTATAATGAAGGGGTAGCAATTATAAATAAATAATAGTTAAAAAATTCCTATTTCTGAAGCCACACGTATCTCTCAATTTCTTTTTTTTTCCTTCCTCCAGCAAAAGTCCCTCGCCCAGGAGAATGCGTCACAACGAGCTGGCCTTTTCCTGTCATCCAGTTGGTGAGTCATGGGTGGCTAATGAGCATGGGAGCCATGGAAGTCGTGTCTTGCCCCGTCAGGAAGGGACAGAGAAGCCTGAAAGGAAGGACAGAGGAGCCAGGCTCTCCTGGCTCAGCAGCCAGGATCTTGGCCGTTCCCCTCCCCTCTCTGGGCCTCAGTTTCCCTGTATCCAGGAAAACGATGTCATTGGTTTTCTCTCTCTCTGGCTGGCCCTATGTTTTGTTTCTCAGATGCAGAAAGTTGTGTTTGTTACTGGAGAAAGCCCTGTCACAAATTTGTGCTGCCTGTCACTATGAAGCGAAGCCCAGTCACAGACTTGTACGGCCTGTCACTACGAAGGTGGTACGCAGAGACAGGGACTGAAACTTTGAGCACCGGCAATCTGAGAAGACGGTGTGTTAGTACCCTGGAAACCGTCTGAACACCTCCGCTCTGCCCAGCTGGTTTCATAGCAGGGTTTAGGGGAAGAAGGATGAAATGGGTCCCAGGGGTGAGGGGATGATGTGTCATCTCCAGGTCTGCTGTGATGATGGTCTGGGCAGTGCGCTGCAGACTGGCCTCACCGTGTCTGGTCATCAGTCAAAAAGAATAGCTTTTGGGCCCAGGAAAACAATCTCAAAATCTTTATGAGCAGTTACGTTTTTTTCTACAGCTACTGACCCTATCCAATACAGTCCACCCCAGTTGACAGACACCTGCGGTTGTGCCGTTTTCCTGTGCTCACACAGCACCGGGAGCTGCTCACGGGGAAGGAGGCGAGCTCAGCCAGCCTCCCGCCTTTCTCACCTCCCCTCTCTTCTCCTCCGAGGAACTGCTGGCAGAGTGAACCAGATGACCACTGGGGCCCTCCTGTCCCAACCTGTTGCTGTACTGACCCAATATGGGGCTATGGGCATGCTAGAATCAGATGTCTTTTAACAGTCCCCTCTGAAAAAGGGGAATGGCCACCGTGTTACCTAGCACCCACAACCGACTAGGCCTCGAGCCAAGAGCCTGACCGGCCTACCTCTCTGTGGCTAGGGGCTGCATGTAGAACTGACTAGAACCCTGCCCAGTCCTGCACCCGTCTCACAGTCACTATGTCTGTGCCCACGGTGCAGCCACTGTGTCCACCCATCTTGTGGAGGGCTCCCCTAAAAACCTTCAAGCCAGGGTTCCACGAGGATTCTTGTCAGCCAAGATCCTTACGTCTGCCCCATGGCCAAAGCCTTCTCTCCTTGATACTGACCTCAGTAGTCTCTCAGATGAAACAGAAAGAACCAGCCCGTTCTTTCTGCATCTCTCCAGTCTCTGGTGGCATCTCAGTCAGTTCCATGAGCAGAGGGGATTGCCTGCTGCCCCGCGGATGAAGCTACTGACACTCAGACCAGGCGACTCACCTAACCACCTCACAGCCGGCCCCTATATGCCCAGTACTGGATTAACCCCTCCACTGCCTTCTCTCTCTCCTATCACACAGCCTAACGGAGTCCAAGACAGGGACGAGGGCAGATGGAGGTAGTTCCCCAGAGTGGGGCAGGCAGATGAGAAGCCACTTGGGATCCTGGCAGCAGGGCTAAAACGCCCTACAGTCCAGGCAATGGCCCCATCCTGTCTCCCCAGCCGAAGAGCTGCAAGGTTTTCCCACCCCCTCCAGGGCTTCGCAGGAAGACCCATGCTGTACCTGCCCGCCTCTTGGGATGCTGACTTCCTCCTCAAGGTAGCTCAAGTCATTCACCACATTTTACAGATGTGGATACTGAGACTCAGCCTGAGATGCAGCACAGGCCATAGGGCGAGGCAGGGCTCAATAGTGAAGGGAGCCCCCATCTGCACAATCTTCAGCTTTGCGCCCCGGGTGCCTCGCTCACTCCCCTCGCCCCGGCCCTGGTCAGTAGAACTATAACCTGAGGTCAGGTTTCTGGTGAACTCAGTGCTCATTTTGGGTGGGTTCATTGATTCATTCATTCACTCCACGTACATAAGCCGAGTCTCTGCTGTGTGGGTTAAGTGCTCACGCAAAGGTCCCCCTGGTGCCGTCGAGTCATGAGTTACCCAAAGGTCAGCAGTTGAAATCCACCAGGTGCTCCTTGGAAACTCTATAGGGCAATTCTGCTCTGACCTCTAGGGTCACTCGCTGTGAGTGGGACTCTTCTTGATGACAGTGGGTTATTGAGTAAAAGCCATGTGCCAGGCACAGGAAGTGGAGCAGTGGACAAGATGCCATTGTGGGCGTCACCAGAAGGAGACAACAAGTGTCCAGTCACACAGATGCCTGTCTGTTACCCAACAACCAAGTGCATCTAAGAAAGGAACTGACTGGACCTCTCTGAGCCTCAGTTTTACCATCTGTAGCAAGAAGGTTGTGTGAGGATGTGGTCAGTTGCAGGGCCTGGCCACATACATGTTCCACAGGCAGAACCAGTCACCAAGAGGGGCTGCTGCTGCTGTGCTCCAGCTCCCTTCACCCTGGGCACCCCACCCACCTCTCCCAGCCCAGAAAGTCTGTCTGGGCATTGATTTGGTCTTCAGATATCCCAGCTCTGTCACCAAGGCCCTTGATCCAGCATCTGATAACAAGCCGAGGAAGCTGACTATTTAACAGCCAGAGCCTGTGGCCAACTGGTCTTTCAGTAGTGCTGTTAACAGGAAACAGTCTGGGGAGGTAGGTGTTGGGCGAGGGGTGGAGGGCAAGGTCACCTTCCGTGATGCTTTGCTGTCAACCCACCCCAAACTTCAGTTAGGGGGCATGGTGAGATGGGTGATAAACTCAGAGCATGAAAGACTGGCTCGTCTCTCTCCCACACAGTCATCCGGACGCCTCCAGCCACCCGAGAGAGGGACTCTGGGGTCAGCAGCCCAGAAAAGCCAGCTCAGGAGGTCTCAAACATGTTCACATCCATGAGCACAGCTGCTGGCGGGTGAGGAGTCGGAGCTTGAGAATTCATTGGCTTTTCCCCGAAACCACCTCCCAATTCAGGCTATCTCAGCTGTGTTCCATGGTCGTGCTGTGTGTCTGAAGGCACCGCCCTTCCTCCAGCAAAGCACAAGGTCTGGACAACATCACTTTTCTCAGTTAAGAATAAATATGTGTTTGAAGCCAATAATCAAGCTTTAGCTTCGGTTCTTTCTTCCTCTTTCACTGGATCTCCTAGTAACTTGAGGACAGTCTTGTTCAAACACTATTTGTCCATTTTCCTTCTTTCCTTTTTTTGGAGTAAAATCTGTATAGTCCTGGGAGAGGTGATGCACCTGTGACAGGTAGCCCACCTGGCTTGAACCAGGGGCCTCGTAAGCGCTACCTGACTTCTCCCTTCCAGCAGCAATCTCATCACTATCGCGAGGCTGGGACGGGCACGGGTCCCACTTGAAAGACACAGTCTCAACAGCAGGGCTTAGCTCAGACTTGGAAGGCACTTAGGAAAGATACTTTCCCATCATCAACTTAAGCTTGTGCAGTGAAAGGGTGTTATTACAAATAAGGCTTTTTCATTTGGGATCTTTGGGCTCAGAGCAGAGCCCACAGCAAGGGGAGGTGGGGCTCCCCTTGTAGGGGACACAGCATCATGGTCATGAGTAGGAATTCGGGTGTCCAGCCACCTTCCAGATGGTGGCCTGGGGATAGTGGGCCACCACCCCATTCTGCAAGTCAGGGCTAACTGTTACTCCTCCTCCTCACTGGGGTGTCTGGCTAGAAAGCAGATGCAGATAAAGCTGTCAGCCCAGCACAGGAGAGACCCCACGCCGTCAATAGCTGCCAGCACTTGCCAATACTGTGACTGATGAGTAAGCTCAAGAGTTTGTGGGAAAGTGTCAATCTCTAATCACAGCACAGTGAGTTCCAGAAGTACCAGACAAGGACCCCGCCTGCCACAGCCATGTGCTTCTCCCTTCCCACTCCAAACTAGCCATATGCCAACCACCTCCAGTGGCCAGGGACCTCTAGGTGCCCACACTGAGCAAAGCAGAGGCTGAAGAAGTTAGAGACGGAGCAGCATGTGGCTTCTAGACTCTCCATAATTATAAATTTTGCAAATGTAAAGACACATCATTGCCACCAGTAGTGACCATTATGCAATCACAAATAATCACCCTGTGCAACTCTTCTCTCCCCCAGAGGAGCTGTTGCTTTCAGGGAACACAATGTGCAGTGAGTGCCATTGTCTGCCTGGGCAAACGCAATGACTTCCGTCTCAGCCAGGCCACCTCGGGTCTCATGTCTCTCTCAGTAAGTCACAGAGACTCAGAAAACTGCTATTTTCAGGGACGACATTGATGGCTTGTTCACATTTCCCTTTGTGTAGCATCTGACTGGGGCTTCTCCGCTGTTTTTGTCCTTCCCTGGTGCCTCTGCGGAAGAGGAGAGTTATGGCCAGCCAGGACTCCTGGGTCAGGTGTATCCGAAGGGCTCCCTTGGCTTCTGGGCACCTCACTCAAGTTTTTGTTGAAGAATTAAAAGGTGAGGTGGTGTCCTCAATGCCAAGAAGTGGGACAGATGAATCTATGAAACCCTTCTGAGGGCACGGACCTGCCCTGGGTCCCCCAAACCCTCCCCACCAGGGACAGTCTCTGTCCATCTCTCCCCAGCCTCCCCTTGTCCTGACCCTTCCCTTCCTCCTTCTCTTCTCCCTCCCCCTCCCTCCTCTCCCTCTCTCTCTCTCCCTATCTCTTCTCCTTTAGTCTTCGTCTTTGCCGTCCTCTCTCTTTCTGCTTTCTTCCTTTCCTTTCTCTCTCTCCCTTGTCCACTCCTGGTTCTTTCTTGCTCCTCTGTCCCTGTCTCTTTTTCTGCCGTTTTTCTCTCTCCTTTTCCTCTCCCTGCTGCTCTTTCTCTCTCCCTTTCCTCACTCTCCTCTGCATTTGCCCTTCCTTTTCTCCTTCCCCTCCATCCTCCCCCTTTTCTCTTTCCTTGTCCTCTTTCCTCTCTTTTTTCTTCTTTCGCTCCCCTTCTTCATCCCCTTCCTTCTCCCCTTTCGCTCTCTGTTTCATCCATGTGCCAACACACCGAATGGGCATCACGGCCCACCGGTGCCCAGCAGCAGCCCCCAGCCAGGTGGACCTCAGTGCTTCTGTTGATCTACCCATGAGAATGTAACCACAGGGTTACATTTTTCCAGTCCCATGAAGCTTTCTGTCTCCATTCTTAAATCCAGTACAAGGGAGTCCCCTTCCCAGGTGCCACTTCTTTCAGCAAGGTTTGTCCGCCACCCAAGGACCCCCAAGGGGAGGCCCAGGACCTGGGATGGTAGCCTGGGGTGGTAGCCTGGGTCCTGTTTTGGCAGCTGCTGTTTGTCCTTCTCCTCCCCTTCCTGTTTATCTTCCTCGTTTTCCCAGCTGCCTTGGCTCTGAGTGGCCACCCTGAACTTATTCACTCAGATGAAGGTGCAGAAGGAGGAGTTGGGGAGCCGAAACCCCGCTCTGGTCGCTGCCCCACACTGATGGCCTCTACTCGCCTGGCTCAGGGCACCGCTGACCTCCCAGGCCTCATGCCCGCATCGGCCGCCCACCCTCTGTTCTTGTGCTCCAAGTTGATGCGACTTTTCCAAAAGTATCTGGGAGGCCTGCATAAAGATTTCGGGGGGTCTCGGGCCCAGCGAGGACAAAGAAGAGTTCTCCCGCTCCCTTGCCCTTTTGGGGAATCGCCTGGATAGAGCTGCGCTCTGCCTCTATAGGCGCACCGCTTTGCCTCAGTCAGGACCTAACTTTGGAGACTGCCTCCTTGCCCACTGCGAAGACTTGGGAGGAGGCGAGGACCAGGGGAGGGAGGGAGGCAGCTGGGGGGTCGAAACGGCTGGGGAGCCGCGCCAGAGGGCTGTGAGTGCCGCGCGGGTGTGCGCGCACCGCCGCGGGCTGTCTCCACCTCTTCTGGCAGTTTGGACCTATGAGTGCGCAGCTCCACTTTCAACTATTACCGGCCCGGGCGATTAAGCGCGTGTGAGCGCTGAGAGGGGAACAAGACCCTGGCAACTTCTTCCCGGGACTCCTGCCCGGCGCCACCCGCTGTCGCCCGAGACCTGCCCCGGAGCCCGGCGGCCCCCAGGCCATCCTGCCAGCCCCGACGGGATGCCCGCGGCCATGCTCCCCTACGCGTGCGCCCTGGTGCTTTGGGGAGGTAGGTGCCACCCTTCCCTGCCAGCTGACCGGCTGAGGGCCTCCAAGGACCCTTGGGCTCCAGAACCTCACCGGTTGCTCTGGGCGGCGTCGCGGAGTCCTGCACTCCCTTCTCTAGCCTCTCCTGCTTGCCACCTGCAGCGCCCGCTGGGGCCTCTGCTGCCCTGAGCGCTGCCAGTCCCCTGTCCCAAGAATAGCACGCCTCTCCAGCACCGCCTACTTCCGAGCCTGCCCTCCAGGTGAGCATGAGAAGCCACTATGTCCCAGCTTAGGATTCTGGGGCCTCCAAGAAGGTGCAGTAGGATTCCAGGCCCACTGAGGCCTCACCTGGCCAGGCACCACAGCACATGGCTCAGACCAGGGCTGCTGGGTTGGGGTTGACCCCCATCTCCTGGCTCTGTGGGTGTTCAGGGCCAGAGGTCCAACGTTAGAGCTGGCGGAGAGATTAGAGACAGGCACAGTGACCCTGTGCCAAGGTTGGTGCCCAGCAGCCTGGGCGGAGGAGGGAACAGGCAACCCAAGCCCCCAGGTAGCAGACAAGGCTCTTTCCAGGGCTCACTGCTCTGCCACCACCCTTATAAATGTGGCTGCCCACCATGTGTCATGACTGGGCTCAGACACAGTTGGTAACAGGATCGTGACAACCTGGGTGGACAGCATGGGCCCAGCCCCAGCTCATGCCCAAGTGCCCTACCTGCCTGGAGGGTGAAGATGCTGGTCTGTGGTCAGGCCACCTGGCTCAGGTCAAGCCAAGCCACCCCTTTTTAGCCTCAATTAGAGTATCTGTCAAATGGGCTCACAGACTGCCCAATGGCCCCCAGTTGGATATCACAGGACCACAAAGCCCTGCACAAAGGTGTATGTGCCCCACAGGGCACACTCACCAGCGGGCAAAACCCAAGTCTCCCTCCAGCAGCTGTCCAATCAGTCTTTTCTTCCCAAGCCAACATTTCTAAGCAAGCTATTTTGAGAAGCCACGGCAGAGGCTGGATGGAGGGTCCGAGGGCGGGCAGGTGAGCACAGGGAGCCCACCCTGCATCGCCAGCACAGTGTGTGCATGGGGCAGCCTGCCTCCCAGGGCTGGAAACAAGAGGTCACCCCACTGTTCTGGCCGCGGCGTCCTCCGTCCTTGCAGGAATGAGCCAGGACAGCCAGTCAGACAAGGCTGGAGAGGGGTGGGGGGGATGGGGTGGCCAAGAGAAGTGGTGAGTGTCCTGTTATGCCCCACCTCCTCCCAAGCTGCTCCATCCAGCAGAAATGGGACCTTGTCAGCAGCAGAGACTGGTGCCCCCAAAGCCACAGCCCTGGTCACAGCGTGGGAACTGCTGTCTTTGGCAGGCTCCAGGCTCCACACCGCACCAATGCAAGCACTGGCAGTGAGCTCCGCGGTCTGCTCTTGGGGAGTCCTGCTGCTTCTCTCCTGGTGACCTTTGGCCCCACGGGCCAGACAGGTTCCCCAGAACGGAAGCCAGAAGCGCCTGACTGGGCAGAGACGAGTGGAGGGGCCGCTCCAGACTCGGCTGGCCAGCAGGGGCGACAACTCTATGCGGGCTGCCTCAGCCTCCCCGCCCAGAGCCAGGCGCATTTCCCACTTAACGCTTTCTCTAAAAGTTTATTCCCCCACCGACTGCACCACCAGATAACCAGAACCTTTGGCTGGAGTGAAAGGAAACAGGACCCGTTCAGGCACCTGGGCTGAGGCTCTGTCTCCAGGTTCTGGGTTTGTGTAGACGTCACAGGAAGCCCTCACCATGAGCAAGTGGATGCAGAGCGGGTACACACACAGGCACACACTCTGAAACTCACACGTATAGGTGCACGTGCACACACACACACACACATCAGGTTTTTCAACCTCAGCACTATCAACCTTGTGGTCCACATAATTCTCTATTGGGGGGCTACTGGAGGCCAAGAGCATTCACCAGTCGTGACAATTGCCTGCCAACCCCGTCCAGTGTCCGTGGTGGGACAGAATCACTCCTGGTGAAGAACCACGCATGCACACAGATCAAACTCAACTGGTGGTTGTCTAGACAGATGTTTGCCAGAGATCCATAGGGTGGGTAGATTCTGGTACTACTCTTCTGAGTAATTGGGACACCAAAGGTACGGCTCCCAAACCACACTGACCCTGCTGCTGTCAAATTGGGTCCGACTCATAGAGACCCTAGAGGTCAGAGTAGAACTGCCCATAGTTTCCAAGGAGAGCCTGGTGGATTTGAACTGCTATTAAGCCACTATGTCACCAGGGTTTCCCGAGATACTGTTAAGGCCCAAGAAAAAAAATAGCCCGGCATAGGTACTTTCACCTCTGGGCCATGAATTCCCCATTTGCTGTCCCCCCTCATAAGGTCTGGAGGTAGGCCGGGGAGCAGCACAGTTCCCCAGTGGGAGCAGACCTCTCCTTCAGACCCTGGCATGCCGGGTGCCAGGAAGCCGGCTTACTGCCTTCCAGCTTGGAGTCTCCCCACAGCAATTTCTGGCTTCCAAAAATGTCCTTAGTCAACAGTTTATGCTTGAGGGGAAAAATGAGAAACCATGGTTTCTTTTTTTCACCCCTTGTTTGTACCCCCCCCCCAATTTCAGCCCTGCTTTTATCTTTAGCCATATACTTTGAGATGGCAAGTGATCGTTTAGAGACAGATTAAGCGGAACAAAATTACAGGCCGTTCCATAATAAATCAGTTGCTGATTTGGGGTTCCATTTCAAAACGTAGAAGAACAGAGAAGAAGATGAGCTGAAATACCCTCCTTCCAAAGGCACGTGTCCATAGAGGCTGGGACAGAATCATTGGCAGGGCTCTCTGCTTGTGGCCAGCTGTTCCACGTAGCTTCAAACTGAGGCTGTAATCTCTAAATTCAAAATGGCCATCTCAAGGGGAAGGAGGCAGCATCCTTGACTTGCAAACTCTCTGGACGACAAACCGGTTAGAAGCTGCAGGAAGGGATACCTGTACGATGTGCTGAAGTTAAGGAGTGCTGGCTGTTTGCTGGTTAAGCACTCAGCTGCCCCAAGGTCAGGAGTGTAAACCCTCACTCCAAGGGAGAAACAGGTGGCCGTCTGCTTCTGTACGGGTTTACAGCATGGGAAACCCTATGGGGTCGTTCTAATCTATAGGGTCTCCGTAAGTCAGCCACTACATCATCAGGGTTTCCAAGGAGAGTTAATTCCTCCACCTTCCTGGAGTTCTTTGCCCCCTCTAGCAGCTAGTGGAGGGCAATGAAATCAATCCTAAACTTCAGTTTCCCTATCTGTCCATTGAGATGATGACAGCACCCACTGCGGGGGTCCAGACAGAATTCTGGGAGACCAGGCATGGACACACAGGCCCAGTCCAGCCAAACCAAGAGGTTTTCAAGGAGCACCCTGGCTGTACTTCATCCAAGACAGACATGTTCATTCTTTCGGCATCTGTAGTATATTCAATATTCTTCTCCCACACCACAATTCCAAGGTGTCACTTCTTCTTTGGTCTCCCCTGTTCATTGTCCAGCTTTTGCATACCTAGGATGCAACTGAAAATACCACGGCTTGGGTCAGGCACGCCTTAGTCTTCAAGGTGACATCTTTAGTTTTCAATACTTTAAAGAGGTCCTTTGCAGCAAATTTTCCCAGTGCAACGCACCTTTTAACTTCTTGACTACTGCTTCCATGGATGTTGATTATGGACTCAAGTAAAACTAAATCCTTGACAAAGTCAATCTTTTCTCCATTTATCATGATGCTGATTATTAGTCCAGTTGTGAGGATTTTTCTTTTTGATGGAGTTTAAAATATTCCTCTTTTATTAATTTATTTATTGTGATTGAGTGTAAGTGTACGATCCAGTTTAAATTTGCACGCCCACCTATGTGCAGCTCCTGCTGTTCTCTCCTTGCCTGGTGACAGCACAATCCTCCTTTCTGTTCTGTACGTGGTCCAAAGGCCTCGGGGCTCCCCTAGGAGCGTGACCCTCTAGACCTGATGCTGCCCTTGTTCATAAATCATTACTGAGGTCAATGCCTTGGACAGGAGTAGATTGGACTCGGCAACACAGAGTGACCGCATCGTGTGTGCACTTTATGTCTCTATGCATCTATAGCATGTCGTCCTACTGGCCTCTTTCTAGAGGGGAGTGGAGAGAATGGAGAAGAGGGGACAGGAGGCTGTTAAAAGCACGTGACGTATAGAACAGGATTTTTGTTTGGCTGTTGGGGTGCAGTCCGTATTGAAGGCTGTGGTCCTTGATTTTCATCAGTTGGTGTTTCAAACCCTCTTTACTTCCAACAAGTGAGGTGCTGGCATCTGGGTGACACAGGCTATCAGTGAGGTGTCCCTCAATCCTGGTGCCTTGTTCCCTTCATAGAACCCAGCTTCTTGCATTATTTGCTCGGCATACAGATTGAAAAGGTATGGTGAAAGGATACAACCCTGATGCACACCTTTCTTGACTTTAAACCAAGCAGTGTCCCCGTGTTCTGTTCACATGACTGCCTCTTGATCCATAGAGAGATTCCTTAAAAGAACATTTAGGTGCTCTGGAATTGCCGTTCTCTGCAATGTTAGCCATAATTTAGTATGATCCACACAGTCGAATGCCCTTGTGTTGTATTGTCAATGAAACACAGGCGAACACCTTTCTGGTAGTCTCTGCTTCCGACCAAGTTCCATCTGACTTCAACAGTGTTGCCCCTGGTTCCATGTCCTCTTCTGAATCCATGTTGAATTTCTGGCAGTTTCTTGTGAACGATCCTCACTTTTGAACGATCCTGAGCAGAATTTTACTTGTGTGTAATATTAATGATGTTGTTCGGTAATTTCCGCATTCAGTTGGATCACCTTTCTTTGGAATGGGCATAAATATGGACTGTCTTCCAATCTGTTGGCCAGGTAGCTGTCCTCCAAATGTCTTGGCATAGACGTGTGACCACTTCCAGTGCTGCATCTGTTTGTTGAAACATCTCAGTTGACATTCCATCAATTCCTAGAGCCTGGCTTTTGGCCAGTGCCTTCAGCTCAGCTTCAAGTACTTCCTTCTGTAGTGCTGGTTCCTGATCATGCGCTGCCTCTTCAGGTGGCTGAACATCGACCAGTTCTTTCTGGTGTAACAACTCTGTGTATTCCTTCCGTCTTCTTTTGATGCTCCCCGAGTCATTTAATATTTTCACTGTACAATCCTTCACTACTGTAATTCAAGGCTTGACTTTTTTCTTCAGTTCTTTCAGCTTGAGAAATGCAGAATGTGTTCTTCCCTTCTGGTTTTCCATTTCCAGATCTGTGCACATGTCATCATAATACTTTGTCTTGCCAAGCTGCCCTTTGAAATCTTCCATCTGGATCTTTTACTTCACCATTTCTCCCTTTTGCTTTAGCTGCTTGACGTTCAAAAGCATGTATCAGAGTCTCTGATATCCAGTTTGGTCTTTTCTTTCTTTCCTGTTTTTTTTAATGATCTCTTGCTTTCTTAGTTGATGATGTCTTTGATGTCATTCCACAGTTTGTCTGCTCTTCAATCATTAGTGGTCAACACATCAAATCTGTTCTTGAGATGGTCTTTAAACTCAGGAGGGATACACTCAAAGTCATACTTTGGGTCTCGTGGACTTGTTCTAATTTTCTTCAGTTGCAATTTGAATTTGCATGTGAGCAGTTGGTGATCTGTGCCACAGTCAGCACCTGGTCTTTTTCTGACTGCTGATACGGACCTTTCCCATCTCCTTTTGCCATAGACATAATTGATTTGGTTCTGGTGATTCCATCTGGTGAGGTCCATGGGTACAGTTGCCGTTGGTGTTGGTTAAAAAAGGTATTTGCAATGAAGAAGTCATTTAGTCTTTCAAAATTTTATCATGCAATCTCTGGCATTATTTCTATGGTATAATGACTCTGTGTATTCCTTACATCTTCTTTTGATGTTCCAAGCCTGTATTTTCCAACTACCTTTCCTTCTTTGTTTCCAACTTCGGCATTTCAGTCACCAGTAATTATCAGTGCATCCTGATTGCATGTTTGATCAATTTCAGACTGAAGAAGCTGGTGAAAATCTTCAGTCTCCTCATCTTTGGCCTTAGTGGTTGGTGCATAAATTTAAATAATAGTTGTATTAACTGGCCTTCTTTGTAGGCATGTGGATATTATCTGTTGATTGCGCCATATGCATCTTCTGTGACTGCAGAGACCTTCTCTAGCACTCTCCACCCTTCCTCCTGAGCGCTGGCCAGAAGTGCCCTTCACCTGCACAATTCTACCAACAGTCTGGTCAAGGCAACTGAGGCTTTTACCATTAGGTACATGAAAACTCTTCCAACTTCTATCAATTAGCCAGTTCTCAAATTGCTTGCACATCTTAGGTGTCTGTTAGAATAGCACCCCACTCTTCTGGTACCAAATTCTACCTTAGTTATCTAGTGCTGCTGTAACAAAAATATCACAAATGGGTGGCTTTAAGCAAATAGAAATTTATTTCCTCGCAGCTTAAACCAAAAAAACAGAAAAAAAAAAAAAACCTGTTGTCATAGAGTCAATTCCAACTCATGGCAATGCTAAGATGGAGTAGACCTGCCCCATAAAGTATCCACCTGGTGGATTCAAACTGCTGGCCATTTGGTTAACAGCTGCAGCATTTAACCACGGCACCGCCAGAGTTTCTTCCCACAGTTTAAAAGCCTGGTGCCCTCAAAGTTGATTCTCACTCGTAACAACCCTGTGGGCAGAACTGCCCCAACTGCTGACCTTTTGGTTAGCGGATGTAGCACTTAACCACTATGCCACCAGGGTTTCCTCTCATGGTTTAGGAGACTAGAAATCCAAATTCAAGGTGCTGGCTCTAGGGGAGGGCTTTCTCTCTACCGGCTCTGGAAAAAGGTCTGTATCTCTTCAGCTTCTGCTTCCTAGTTCCTTGGAGAGCTCTGTGTGTCTTGGCATCTCTGTTACCTCTTCTGTCCCCTGATGATTTGTTTAATCTCTTTTACATCTCAAAAGAGATTGATTGACTCAAGATACACTCTACACTAATCCTGCCTCATTAACATAACAAATACAACCCATTCCCAAATAGGATTACAATAACCACAGGCAGAGAGATCAGGATTTATAGCACACATTTAGGGGTGACACAATTTAATCTGTAACTCCAGACAAGTCCTCTCACCTCCACCTGCGACCTGAATCTGGGCTAAGCAAACAGGAAGCTTGCTCCTCACAGGAGTTGGAATCTTTTTTTTTCTTTGAGACATATTTGCTGTCTTTTTAAGTGAGCTAATAGGAAACCGTGGTGGTGTAGTGGTTAATGACAATGTCTGCTAACTGAAAGGTTAGCAGTTCAAATACACCAGGAAACTCTATGGAACAGTTTTATTCTGATCTGTAGGGTCGTCATGAGTCAGAACTGACTGCACGGCAGTGGGTTTAGTTGGTTTTAATAGGAGATTCATGTGCACTCATGGAAATTAATAGAAAGATCCCTTTTACATTTTCCCCAATTACTCCCACTTTAGCATCCTATAAAACCATTGCAGAGCATCACAACCAAGATCTTGGCATTGATACAGTCTACCAGTTCTGTTCAGATGCGTGTATGTGTGTGTGTGCATGTGCGTGTGAAGTTGTATACAGTGTTATCACCTGAATAGTTTGATATATTTATGACCACAGTCAAGATACTCAATGGTTCTAACCAAAATGACCCTCGTGCTGCCCTTTCATAACCACCCCACCTTGCTCCTATACCACCCCTCTAGGCCTCTGTAACCCCTGGCAACAACTAATTAGTCCTTCTTTTTAAAAAGTTTATCATTTCAAAAATGTTACATATGCTGCAATATGTGGCTAATTGCCTCCATAAAAACTGCCACCTTTGCCATGAGACCAGAAGAACTGGATGGTGCCCGGTTACCAGTACAGAATATTTTGCCAAAGAGTCTATAGGTGCATCTTGGTCAAAAGAGGGGAAATGCAGAACAGAATTTCAAAGTCTCATGGAATCCAAATTTTCTGGAGCCCAAGGAGCTAGGTGAACCCCAAGAACTATTGGTCTACGATAATCTTTAAATAGTAAACCAAAAACATCCCCTGAAGTCTTCTTCAAATCAAACCATATTTAGCTTAACTAGTAAAAAATGTTGCCTAGAGCACTGTGGTGTTTAAAAAACTATCTCTGTGGGATCAAACAGACAACAGCAACTAAAAAGTTTAGATAGAAAGAAACCTTAGGGGGCAGTGAGTTCATGCTGACGGGGGGGGAGAGCAACTCAGAAAAGGAGGGTGAGGACAGCTGTGTGACTTGAAGAACATCATTAGCGTCACTGCATTGTACACACAGAAACAATTGAAGTGCTCTATGTTTTTCTGTATATAGTCTCAACAACACCAAAATAAAATTTTTTTAAATGTTACGTGTGTGAAATCACACAGTGTATGGAACTTTGGAGACTGGCTTTTCTCATTCAGCTGTAATGCCCAAGAGATGCGTGCGTGTGGCTGTGTGTATCCTCTAGACTGTGTTTCATGGTGTGGGTGCTGTGTGCAGGAGCCAGGCAGTGGGGCAGCATTTATGCCCCTGGGGGCTCCTGGAGGAACTGTTGAGACATTCTGGTATGTTAGTTACTTACAGTTTCTAGTTCTAGTTAGAAACTACTAACTAGCTAACTGGATGCCCGGAACATCTGGGCTGAGGAGTACTCTGGTTCTGTCCAGGAACCCCTGTTTGCCCATCGGAGTCAAACAGGGCTTTCTGTCCTTTGCAACCTAGGGACGTAATCACCGTGCCTATAACGCCCCTTCCTCATGGGCTAAGCAATGCCCATGCTGTAAGCCCCTTCTTTTAGCCATTCCCAGAACTCAGTGTCCTTTATAAAGCCTCCAGAAAAAAGAAAGGAAAGCAGTTGCTCACAACCGACCCCGGACTTTCCAGAAAGTGTGTGTCTTTATGGGTAGCATAAAGACCTGCTGTATTTAGCTTGGAATGACTAGTGTCTAGAGTCAAACAAAATTACTCAGCCTTTGAAACGTATGATTAAAGTTGCTTTAACATGTGTTTTTGGTGTGGGATATGGTTTCTAGATACTTTGAAACCTAAGTCTACAGCCTGGCGCATCAGCTTTAACCCAGTTCTGACAGATTCCAGTTTCCTTAGCAGCAGCCCACAGGTACTGATATGAAAACCAACTGATCAGGGAGTGACAGTGCTGGGCTTTTTCAACCAGCAGTGTCTAGATTTAGGGTCCCCCCCCGCCCCATCTTACCATACTGCTGCATTTTGCTTGCCTCTTGAAGGAGGTCAGTTGAAAGTCACCATTGGAATCTCAGTGAACGTGATAACACTGGGTTGAGTGACCAGCTACATTTTGCCTGAGAGCCTTCCCCACAGTGTTCAGGAGCTGGAAATGCCTGCAGAGGGGGCATTTCTGTCTCTAGGGTGACCAGCAGGCCTGAAAATTCAGAGTTCTTGGAATACATGGGGAGTAGTGACAGTTCAGTGCTAGAATTCTCACCTCCCATGTGGGAGATCCCAGTTAATTCCTGGCCACTATATGGCAGGCACAGCCGCCACTGGTGTCTCAAGGGAGGCTTGTGTGTTGCTGTGATGCTGAACGGGTTTCAGCGGACCTTCCGGGCCACAATGGACTCACTTCCAAACTAAGAAAGGCCTAGTTTGGAAAACCAGTCACTGGAAGCCCTACAGATGACAACAGTCTGATCACACCATGCAGGGTGTCACTACAAGCTGGGCACTGACTCCAGAGCAGCTGGTAACCATGGGCTGCATGTAGACAACTAAGTGCAATCCTGTACAGTCTTCAGGGTAGAGATGTAAGATGATTAGAGAGGAAAGAGAGGTTAAATAGTTAGATAGAGAAAAGAAGTTGGGACCCCAGCCTCCAGAAGCCTGGAAAGTCTTCACCAAAGACAGGAAACCTTTCTACTGTCACATATAAGCTATGAGAACTAAGTTCACGCACTTGCCACTATGTACTTACGTTGGCAGCACTGTACAAACAACTCAGTAAGGTTTCATAACCTTAGTACATCAACGTCTCACAGTTGTGTTTGTGTTGATGTGTGGTGGAGCCTTGCTGAGTGGCGTTCGTTGTTGTTATGGTGTGTTTTTATGTGTCGTCACAAGAATGCCGGAGCTTGAATTACAGCAGTGAACAGACATTCAATTTCTTGTTAAACTTGGCAAGAGTGGAAGTGAAATCAGGGAAATGTCAGTCCAAGTTTATGGGGATAATGCCATGAAGAAAACGGCAGGGTACAAATGGATCAAGTGTTTCTCTGTGGGGAGAGAAGGCACCACTGATGAATGAAGGGCCACCAGTAACAAGCAGAAATGACAGACACTTTGCAAAAATTCATCGAATTGTATGCCAAAATCATCAGCTGACTGTGAGAATCATAGAAGACCAAGTAAACATCAATAGAGAAACAGTTAGGGAAATGTTAACTGAAAATCTTGGCATGAGAAAGGTGTGTGCAAAAATGGTCCCAAAGGCACTCACCAATGAGCAAAAGCAAAGGACAGTTGAAGTTTGTCAAGATTTTTTGGAGAGGTAAGACGGTGTTTGGGGCAATGTCATCACTGGAGATGAAACACAGATGTACCAATATGACCCTGAAACAAAATGTCAAAATGTACAACAAAAGTCAGCCAATTCTCCACAACTAAAATGTTCCATCAGTCCAACTCAAGAGTCACAACGATGTTGATAACCTTTTTTGATATCAGATGGACTGTTCATTGTGAATTTATACTAACTGGACAAACAGCTAACCAAGTTTACTATCTGGAAGTGCCGAAAATGCTGTGTGAAAAAGTTAGACGGAAACGACCTGAACCTTTCACCAACAACTCATGGCTCTTGCATCACCATGATGCACCAGCTCACACGGCAATGTCTGTGAGGGAGTTTTGAGCCAATAAACAACAGCTGTGTTGGAACACCCTGCCCACTCACCTGATCTGATCTCTAATGACTTTTTTTCTTCACTTGAAAATAAAGGAAATATTGAAAGGAAGATATTTTGATGATGTTCAGGCAATCAAAGATAGTACGGTGACAGCTCTGGTGGTCATTCCAGGAAAAGAGTTTCAAAATTGCTTTGAAATGTGGACTAGGCAGTGGCATCAGTACACAACTTCCCAAAGGGAGTACTTCAAAGGTGGCCATAGTGATGTTCAGCAATGAAATACGGGGCACTTTTTCTAGGATGAGCTTGCTAACTTAATCGTCGGCCCTCACGTTCATCCCCTGGGCACATGTATGGCCTCTTAGTCCAGGGCTGCTGGACCGCTTGAATGAAATGGCCCCTTTTTACAGAGATAAGTTGCTTAGAAAGTTGTTGCCTTTTTTTTTATCTTGTGTAAATACGAAAGCAGACTTCTTTCTCTCTCTACTTCAAATCCTAATTTAGGTGAGTTTAAGTGAATGAGCTTGTGTTTACAGGCTTTTTGCATAACTTCACATAACTCAGAGGGCATTCAGTGGACGCCTGCTAAAAGTCAGGTGCTGTTTTCTACACAGGGACACAGCAGTGGACAGAAGAGGCAGGGGGCTCCCATTCTAGTTGGAAGTGGGACCAACAGCCAATAACAAAATAAACAGGCAATGGCAAGTGGTGATAGTGGGCAGTGATGGGAGGCAGGGCTATCCTGCAGTGACAAAAGGGTTCCTCTCTGAGGACTGGCACTGGAGCTGCCTCCTCTGAGGCAGGAAGGACCCAGATGAGGATCTGGGTGGGCGGGAATCTAAGGAGGCGTAGTGGGTGCGGAGGGGCTGAGACTGAAGGAGCTTGGTCTGCTGAGCAGTTGGAAGGAAAGCCAGGGTGCCGGCTCTGGGGTCCACAAGACTGCGCTCAGAGGCCAGTCAGGGATGGGGTTGTGAATGAGATTGTAGCTTCCAAGATTTGGTGAAGCCAGTGGCAGGTTTTCAGATTCTCAGGGTGGGTAGAGAATGAGTGGCTGAAAGGCAGAGGTGGAGGCTGGGCTGCATGTCAGTGAGGGGAGAGAGAGGTGAACTATCCCACCCATTCCCAGATATGGGTGGGAGCAGAGCAGCCAAGCTTGGCTGAGGGATTAGATGAGAGATAAATACAGAGAGGATCAAGGAGGCCTCCCAGATGAAAGGGCTTGGATGATGACGGGATGCAAGAGTCCGGGAGACAGTAGATGAAGACCGGGGTTGCCAGGCTCGCATGCACTGCTGGGCAGGTTGTGCACTGCACAAGGTGAATCCCATCTGTGCTCCACATGCCCAGTCCAGGTCACTCACAGCCCAGAACAGACTGAACACGACCCACGAAACACCCTTGCCAAAGCTGGAGCCATAAAGGGAGGGGGTGACGGGGGAGGTAACCTGTAGCGACACAATGCAGTGAATGGCCAGGTGGACCCGTTTTGTTAACCCCCACGGTGGAACACCGTGGTGGAGGTGGGGTGGTTACGTGCCATGAAGTCCACTCCAACTTGTAGTGGCTCTGTTCTGGGGACGGGTGGGGGCCGCAGTTGAAGGAGATGAACACCATGTGGTGATTTTTGGTGAGGTTCACAATGAAGTCATTTTTTTTTGTTACCTGCAAGCTTTATTTTGCAGTGAAACAGAATTCTTTAAACCTTGGGTGTGAGGCGGAAACACTGGGTCACAGCAGCCTGATCTGTGCCCCAGTTAACTGAGTCAGGCGAGGTCACAAGGCGCTAGCGGGCTCTGCAGCCTGACACAGACCAGTCACCCGGGTGGGCACTGGCCAGTGACGAGGCTCCAGGAAAGGCTCATAGAGGCCAGCGGGTGTGTGCGAGCTGCCAACAGACTCAGCCAGCCCAGAGCAGTGGCCAGGGGCTGGGAAGGGCTCCTGTAGCTGGTGGCTGGCATGGAGTGGCTGGCTTCCCTGAGTTATCAAAGACAAGGGGCTTCTGCCTGAGGGAAGAGGTGCCACGGCCTGGAAGCACTGCTGATGGAGAGCCTGTGGGCCAAGACACTGAGGCAATCGGGACGGGCAGCGTGGACTCAGCCAGTCCGAGGCCCAGACAGACCTGGTGGCCAGGGCAGATGGCCTGCCAGTGGCCTTCTTCTACAGCTGGCTCAGTCCCTCCAGGTCACGTGCGTGTCCCCACACCCCCACCCGGACGAGCAGTGCATGGCCTGCTTTCCTGGGGGCACCAAGGATGTGAGCAGAATCCTCTTCTTTGCCTTCAGGGGATGAGGTCCTGTGAACTCGCCGGAACCGTGGTCACTGTTGCTGTCCTTAAGACTGCTGTCCCTGTTGGTGTCATTGTGGGCATTGTCACGATTGTGGCCATCGGGTGCTGTTGAGCCGATTTCGACTCACAGCAACCCCACGGGACAGAGGTGCACTGCCCCCGCCCGCCGGTGGTTTGTCAGGCTGTTGTCCTGCTGGTGGCCGGTGTCCCCATCTCTCCCTAGCCAAGCAGCTGTGGGTTCAAGCCACTAGCCTTTGGCTCCTCAGCTGAGTGCTTAGCTGTTGCGCCACCAGGGAATCTTGAAGTGGCATTCCAGCCTCCCTCAACAGGCCCCCCAATTACTGAAGGCGTTCATTTCAGAGGCAAAAATTTCCAGTCTGCCACAACCGGCACCTGATTATCATGCTGCCTCCGCGAACAAATTTCATTCGCGAGCGAGGCACTTTTGAAGCTGGTTTACAAGGTCTCTGCTTGGCTGCCCTCCGAGCTACTGAACTGGAAAATGTGGTTTGTATTGTAAGGCTGCTTAATAATTTTTTTTTTTTTTGCTGGAAACAAGAGACTTTTCCATTGCAAATGAGGCAAAGGACACTGTGCTTAGCACAAAGAACGCCTCCGTCTATTCCGAAACATAATTTTCATTAGGCAGTGTTTTCTCCAAAACAAGGATTTAAATTTTATTTTAAAACCAGTTTGTGTCTCCCTGTGCCTCCACCAAGCACATATGTTTATGTGTGTGCCTCTACTGAAAAAAATAATAAAAGGAAAAGTCTGGAAAGGTACACTGATGGTCCTGGGGGGCCCTGCTAGGAAGGGGAGCAGGGGGAGGGGGTTGCTGAGGGCCACTGGGATCCACCTGTATTTTGTTGTGTTTGTTTTGTTTTGAATATTGAGAACATGAGAGTAGACAGTCCCTGGATAGCTGCTGAGCGAAAGGCTGGAGATTGAAGTCCACCCAGAATCCTTAAAAGAAAGGCCTGGCAATCTCCTTCCAGAAAGACAACTTTGGAAACACTGTGGATCAGGGTTGCACCCTGACACGCCAGGGCTCACTGGGAGCTGGGGCTGACCGCACGGCACTTGGCATTGGTGCCACCTTCTCATCTCACTGGCCACTTCTGGCAAGCCTGGTGCGTTAGAGGGGACCCTGGTTAGTCCACACTGGATTAACCCTATGTCCTTGGTACTGCCTGGCAGGTCTCCCGTGCCCCTAAGAGCCTCCAGACCCCTAACCCCTCCCAAAAGTTTCCCAGCTCCCCTCCCATCCTGCCTCCTCCTCCACAGGGACCCTCCTTCCCCTCAGGAGCTGGGCCCACCACCCTCTCCTGCTCCCTTCCCTACAATGGTGGGGTGCCAGCTCCAGGTTGGGCCCACCCAGCTCTCCCCGCTTATGTGCAGTCTTGCCCCTGTACCCTGGCTGTTCCTTGACCTCTTCTCAAGCCACAGCCCCGTAAGTCAGCACCATCCAGAGGAATGCAGCAAACCTGTGAGAGCCAGACCTCAACAAACTGCCCTGTTTTTCTGGATCTTGAAGTTTCCTGCCTTTGACAGAGTGCAGTCATTACTTGGCTACTGCTCGTGTTAGTGGAAAATATTTGCGTCTTCCTTCTCTGACAAGTTTCCACCTTACGCAGGTTCTGGCTTTCACGGGTTAACAATTCCAGCTATCTATGTAATTGAAAATTTTCCGGTGGCTGCCTTCTTAAAAAAGGAAAAAAGAAAGAGGTGAAATTATCTTAAAGAGACAATGGAAAAGCTCGCGATCATCAGTCAGAACAAGACCAGGTGCCTACTGCAGCACAGACCACCAACTGCTCATCGGGAAGTTCCAACCGAACCTGAAGAAAATTAGAACAAGTCCGTGAGAGTCAAAGTACCGCTTTCAGTACACTCCTCCTGAGTTTCGAGGCCATTTCGGGAACAGACTTGATGCCGTGAAACCTAATGACAGAAGACCGGATGAGTTGTAGAATGACATCAAAGATATCACCTGTGAAGAAAGCAAGAGGTCATTAAGATACAGGAAAGAAAGAAAAGGCCGAACTGGCTGTCAGAAGAGACACTGAAACTTGCTCTTCAACATGAGGTAGCTAAAGCTAAAGGAAGAAATGACGAAGTAGAAGAATAGAACAGAAGATTTCAAAAGGCTGCTCAGAAGACCAACTAAAGTATTATAATGACATGTGCAAAGAGCTGGAGGTAGAAAAACATATTTTGCATTTCTCCTGCTGAAAGAAGTGAGTAAAAATATTCAAGCCTGGGGTTGTGATAGTGACGGATTCTATGGGAAAAATATTCAATGACTCAGGAAGCATCAAAAGAAGATGGAAAGAATACACAGACTCATTACACCAGAAAGAACTGGTTGACACCTGATCTTTCCTGCCTGGACACCCAGGTGACCTCCTGAAGAGTCTTCCTGCCCTGCCACACCACTGTCCACCCTACAGCCTCGTGGTCCCCCAGCTGTGTCTGCCTTTAACACCCTCCAAGGTCTTCTGGGGAAATCCTGGTGACAGTGGTTACGAGGTGCTTCTTGGAAATCTTTGGGCTGCTCTACTCCGTCCTATGGGGTAACTGTGAGTTGGAATCGACTTGATGGCTGCAGGTAGGGGCTTCCAGCCCGAGCCTCCAGGACTGTCCCAGCCATAGCCCCCCGGTCTGTTTCTCCCTTGCCCCCATTGTGTATGTCCAGCCTCATCAGCTTCCTAACTTTCCTCAAACGTGCCCAGCTGGACCCCTCCTCAGGGCCTTTGCACATATCATGCCCTCAGTCCTGAAAGGCCCCACCTGAGCTGTCCCCTGGATCACTTCCCCTAAGCCCTCCAACACCAGGCAGACCTCCTTCTTTGCTGCCCCTTCTCAGAGGGACCTGTTGTTTGTAAGTGTCTGTGTTGGTCAGTATATTCCCACCCACGAGATGGTTTGAACTGTCTGTCTCCCTGATTGGGTCACAGGGACCAGGCTTCCTGCTGCTCCCAGCCCAGAACATGCCTGCGAGCAGTGGTGAGCACCCACCTCACACCCTCTGCCTCAGCAGGATTTATCTGAGGTCCCTCCCGGACAGGACCTGCACCTTCCTGGCACAATGGCCCCCCGTCACCTCCTTTGTGTCTCCTATGCCTGACCCAGGCCTGGCTTGGGTTATTGCTAAATAAAAGCCAGTAACTGCACACACTAAAATTTCCATGTAGAGCCAACCTGAACTCATGAACCTTGAGGCAGCGGGACTCAACAAAATGCCTCTTGTCTTCTCCTGGTCATAACAGTGGTTGTAAAGCGGGCATGTCGCTCCAGCCCCTAGTATGCCAGCCCCCTGCACGGCTGTCTGCCGCTGTCTGGCACCTGGTGCTCTTTGGCAGCATGGGACACGAGAGACGGGGCTGTATGAGCCCAGGACAGAGTCAGGGAGCAGACGTGCAGAGGGTGGGGTTCAGGGCTGCAGGCCCTGTGGTGGCTGAGGACTTCAGGGTTGCTGGGACCATAGCCAAGGGCCATGTCATTGCCAGTATGACAAGGCCAAGCACTTCTTGTTCTGTGTTGCAGCTGGAATCATGAACATGGGGTGAGCTTCTCCTATGGGTCAGACACTGCACAAAGAGACGTCACCTGTCGTTGCTATCCTGTGACAGGTGTCCAAGGCAATGGTGTATGCCACAGATACTTCCCCCTAATCTGCAGCTTTTTTTTTTCTTTAAAATTGTTTGTTCTGTTACTGTCTGAGGAACAGAAATTCATAAATGTCATGTTGTCCTGTTGGTCAGCTTGTCTCTCAGTTAGAGCACCTTTGGGGTCTTGTTTAAGAACTCCTCCACCGTCAGGAAGTCATCCCATGGCTCTTCTGCCTTTTCTTCTGAAAACCTATAGCCTTCTTCCTTTCACACTCAAGTCTTGAATCCACTGGAGTTGGGTTTAGGGTGCTGTGAGGAAAGGATGCAAAGGTCGTTTTCTTTCCCACATGGGTCCTTGTCCTGTCCCTGTGAGCAGCACTTGTGCCCCACAGGAAGCTTCTCAACTGCGTGCGTCCTCTGAGCTGTCTGCTCTGTTCTTGTGGTCTATTCGTTTATCTTTTGACAGAAAATAAGTTTGCAATTACTCTTTCAGTAAATTTTGATCTCTAGTAGGACCCTTCCCTGTAGCTTGTTTTTTTTCAAGAGTCTCCTGCTATTCCTGACTCCTTTGCTTCTTCATGTAAATTTTACCGACATCCTGTAAGATTCTAAAAAATTAGAATTATCTATTGGTATTTTGGAAACCCTGGTGGCGTAGTGGTTAAGCTGGTAACCCAAAAGTCGGCAGTTCAAGTCTACCAGGCACTCCTTGGAAACTCTAGGAAGCAGTTCCGCACTGTGTTGTAGGGTCATTATGAGTCAGAATAGACTCGATAGTAGTGGGTTTGGTGTGGGTTTGGGTTATGGGTATTTTGACTGAAATTGATTGTATTTGTGGATCAGTTTTGAGAGACGAGACATCTTTTGATATTTCCTATCTGAGTATGTATTTTGTTTTAGCTGTATCAACTTTACTGTCTTTTAAATCTCTTAGTTTAGGGTAACTTGCTACACTGTTGGTGGTTGTTGGTTGCTGTTGGTCACAACTCATGGCGACCGTGTGTTTGCAGAGCAGAAGCTCTCCATCAGATTATCAAGGCTGGAGTCTTTCAGAAGGAGACTGCCAGGCCTGACTTTCAGGGTACCTCTGAGTGGGTTCAAACTGGCAACCTCTCAGCAGTCAAGCATTGAACATTTTGTGAAAACCAAGAAACTATTTCTCCACTGTCTTTTAATAAAATGTTATGTTCTCCATTTAATCAAGTTTTCTGTTCTCCAAACATGACTTTGGTACCTTTTATACTATTTCTTTCTAAGTACCTTATACTTTTAATGCAGTGGAAAATAGTAACTGATTGTTTTTTTCCCCTCAGTTATTTGTGACTGGTAAAAAATGCAATTGATTTTTGTACATTGATTACTTGCATCCAGCTGTCTTGCTAAGCAGTCTTATTTTTCTAACAAATTATGAATTCTTCTCAGTTCTCTTTTGTTTTTTAGTTTCTTTCTTTTTGGTAAAAAAAAAAAAAAAAGAGAGAGAGAGAGAGAGAGAAACTATATTCTGTCACATTCCAAGGCATTAGCTCTCAGGGAACACGCTCTGTTTGTGTCAGTTAGGAGGAAGATTCTCATGTTGCATCAGTCTTTCTCTGGTCTGAGGGCATCTCAGTGAAGGAACCTCAGGTCGGAAGGACATGCTCTGCTCTCAGTGCTGTTTTCTCGGTGCTATGAGGTGGTTGGCTCAGCTTTCTTCCCTTTCCTTTCATGTCTTGTAGGATAAAAGGTGACATAAGGCACACTACAGGGAAACTCCATGTAGATTAGAGCAGGGAGGGGACCTTAGGTAAGGGTGTTACAGTCCCACCCTAATCATCTTTTTTTTAAAAAAAAAAAATTTATTGTGCTTTAACTGAAGGTTTACAGTGCAAGACAATTTGCCACATTAAAACCCGGCACGCACACCTCTATGCAGCTGTAGCTGCTCTCCTCACTCTGTGACAGCAGTCTTCCTCTCCACCCTGAACTTCCCGTAGTCATTTAACCAACTCCTCTCTCCTCCTCTCTACCACCCACCACCTCTAGAGCAGAGCAGTTCTGACAGCCCTGTGTATATCTTTAAGCCAAGAAGCACACACTACATCCTAGAGCACACCAGCATCACTCTGCGTATTATAGTCCAGTCCACTCTTTCTGGACAGTTGGCTTCAGTACTGGTTTCAGCAGCAGGCTAGCAGCGAGTCCAGGGGCCATGGTCTCAGGGACCCCTCCAAGATGTCAGAACATCAGGTCTGGTCTTTTAATAGAGTTCTAGATCTGCACCCTCAGTTTTCTCTCACTGTGTCAAGGACTCTACTTTATGTTCCCTGTTGCGGTAGTCATTGGTGATGGCCAGGCACCATCTAGTTTTTCTGGTCTCATGCTGATGTAGTCTCCCAACACATGGCCCCTTCTCTCTGCTGGGCTCATGATTTCCTCATGTCTTTGATGTCCTTCGTCCTCCTCTGTGCCAGGTGGATTGAGACCAACTGATGCTACTTAGATAGCAACTTGCTAGCTTTTAAGACACTGGATGCCACTTGCCAAAATGAGATGCAGAAATTTTTCTTTAAAAAAAACTTAGTTATGCCAATTGACCTAGATGTTCCCTGAAACCATGGCCCCCAGACCCCTATCCCTGCTACTCTGACCTTTGAAATGTTGGGTTTTATTTGGAAAATCGCTTATCTTTTGGCGTAGCCCAGCAGTGTTAATCTCCCTTATACTGCGTGCTGTCGCTCCCTTCACTTAACCCAATTCCTGTCTACAATCTAACCTATGAGTACCTCTCCCCTTCTTTACCTCCCTGGTAACCATCAAAGACGATTTTCTTCTATACTTAAACCTTTTCTTGAGTCCTTTTAATAGTTGATCTCATATGATGCTTGTCCTTTTATGACTACTTTCACTCAGCATAACGTCTTCCGGAGAACTCCAAGTTATCAGATGTTTCCCAAGATCACCATTGTTCTTTATCATTGAGTAGTGTTCCTGTATGTGAATATACCATAGTTTCTTAACCATTCGGTTCTTGATTGGCACCTAGGTTGATTCCATCTTCTTGTTACTGTGGAGAGTGATGTAATAAACACTGACATGCATGTATCTATTTGTGTGACAGCCCTTATTTCTCTAGGATGTATTCCAAGAAACTGGATTGCTGGATAGTGTGGTTTTTCTACTTCTAGCTTTCTAAGAAATCACCAAATTAATTTCCAATGTGGTTGTACCGTTTTACACTCCCACCAGTTGTGTAAAAGAGTTCCAGTCTCTCTACAAGCTCTCCAACATTTATTGTTTTGTGTTTCTTGGATTATTGCCAGCCTTTTGGGGGTGAGATGGTATCTCGTAGTTTTGATCTGAATTTCTCTAATGGCTGATGAGCATGAGCATTTCCTCATTTATCTTTTAGCTGCTTGGATGTCTTCTTTGGTGAAGTGTCTCGTCATATCTTTGTCCATTTTTTAATTGGGTTATTTGTCTTATTCTTGTTGAGCTTTTGCAGTACCTTGTAGTTAATGGAGGTTAGACACAGATCAGATTCATGGTTGTCAAAATTTTTTTCCCAGTCTGCAGGTACTCTTTTTACTCTTTTGGTGATGTCTTTGGATTAAACTGTTTGATTTTTTAGGAGTTCCTATTTGTCTATTTTCTCTTCTGGTGTTTGTGTATTGTTGGCAGTATCTTGTACTCTGTTTATGCTGTGTATTAAGGCTGACAGCATTGTCTATTTTTTTCTTCCATGATATTTAACATTTCGGATTTTGTATTTAGATCTTTGATTTAGTTTTTGTACATGTTATGTGGTGTAAGAGATGAGTCTTGTTTTTGTTGAGGAGACTGTTTTTTCCCCCAGTCCATGGACTTTGGGCTTTCATCAAGTATCGGCTATTAATAGGTAGATGATGTTATATGTGGAATGTCTATTCTGTTCCATTGCTCTATATACCTGTTTTTGCTGTTTTGACTACCACAGCAGTGAAATAAGTTCTAAAGTCAGATAATGTGAGACCTTGCACTTTGTTCTTCTTCAGTAGTGCTTTACTTCCCTTTCCATATGAAGTTGGTGACTTGTTTCACCATGTCATGAAAAAGTGACACTGGAATTTGTATTCAGATTACATCATGTCTATAGATCACTTTAGGTAGAATAGATATTTTCATGATGTTAAGTCTTCCTTCCCATGAGCGAGACAGGTTTCTCCATTTATGTAGGTCTCTTTTGGTTTCTTGAAGTAGAGTCTTGTAATTTTCTTTGTGTAGGTCTTTTACATCTCTGGTTAGATTGATTCCTAAGTATTTTATCTTCCTGGGGACTATTGTAAATGGTATTGATGTGATGATTTCCCCTTTAATGGTTTCTTTGTTGGTGCAAAGGAATCCAACTGATTTATATATGTTAATCTTATATCTTGATACTTAGCTGAACTCTTCTATTAGTGCCAGTGGTTTGTGGATTCTTTAAGGTTTTCTGTGTAATAAGATCATAGCATCTGTGCATAGAGATACTTTTACTTCTTCTTTACCAATTTGGATGCCCTTTGTTTATTTATGTTGTCTAATTGCTCTGGCTAGAACCCCCAGCACAGTGTTGAATGAAAGTGGTGACAATGAGCATCCTTGTTGGTCCACATTCTCAGGGGGAATTCTTTCAGACTCTCTCCATTTAGGATGATGTTGGCTGTTGGCTTTGCATAGATGCCCCTTATTATGTTGAGGACTTTCCTTCTATTCCTATTTTGCTCAGCATTTTTAACATGAATGCGTTTTGAATTTTGTCAAATACCTTTTCTGCATCAGTTGATAAAATGAAGTGATTCTTACCTTTTGTTTTATTTATGCGGTTGACTACATTAATTGTTTGTCTAATTGGCTGGCACAATGGTGAACCATCCCTGCATCCCTGGTAGGAATCCACTTGGGCATGGTGAGTTACTTTTTTGATATGTTGTTGAATTCTACTGGCTGGAATTTTGTTGAGGGTTTTGCATCTAAATTCATGAGAGATATTGGTCTTTAATTTTCCTTTTTTGTGCTATCTTTACCCAGTTTTGGTATCAGGGTTATCCTAGATTAATAGTAAGAATTTGGGAATATTCCATCCTTTTCTATGCTCTGAAATACCTTTAGTAACAGTAGTGTTAACTCTTCTCTTAAAGTTTGGTAGCATTCTCCAGTGAAGCTGTCTGGGGCCAGCACTTTTTTTGGCTGGCAGTTTTTAAATTACTTTTTCAATCTCTTGTGAGGTGTTTATTAAGTTGTTCTATTTCTTTTTGTGTTAGTTTTGGTAGGTAGTAGATTTCTATAAATTTCTCCATCCCTTCTAGGTTTTCAAATCTATTAGAATACTTTTTTTTTTTTTTTTAAATAGTATTCTGTTATGATTGTTTTAATTTCAGTTAGGTCTGTTGTGATGTCATCCATCTCATTTGTTATCTGAATTATTTGCTTTCTCTCCTGTTTTTCTTTTGTCAGTTTGGCCAGTGGTTTGTTGATTTCATTGATCTCTTTTTTAAAAAGCAGCTTTTGATCTTACTCAGTTGATTTTCCATTTTCTCATTTAGGTATGCTCTAATTTTTATTATTTGATTTCTTCTGGCATTTGAGGTGTTCTTTTGTTGCTCTTTCTACTTGTTTGAATTGTAGGGTTAATTGTTTGATTTGGGCCTTTCTTTTTGGATGTGTGCGTTTACTGAGAAAAATTGGCCTCTAAGCACTGCTTTTGTCCTCTTCCATACATTCTGGTTGCATGTGTTTTCATTCTCATTTGATTCTATGAATTTCTTTACTCTGTCCTTGATTTCTTCTACAACCCAGAAATCTTTGAGCAAAGTGTTACTCAGTTTCCATGTGTTTGCTTTTTTGTCCTTGCTTCTTCTGCTATTGATTTTGACTTTTATAGATTTATGGACTGAAAAGACACCTTGTAGTAAATTTATTTTGGTCCTCAGGATTTTGTTAAGACTTGCTTTACGGCATAATATGTGCTGTACTCTGGGAAATGTTCCATGTGCATTAGAAAATAAGGTATACTTGTGTGTTGTTGGGTGGGGTTTTCTATATATGTTTATGGGGTTAAGTTGGTTGATTGTGGCTTTCGGATCTTCTGTGTCTTTATTGAACTTCATTCTGGATGTTCTGTCCATCAACATAAGTGATGTGTTGAAGTCTCCTGCTGTTATTGTGGAGCTATCTCACTTTTCAATGTTGTTAGAGTTCATCTGATGTATGTAGAAGCTCTGTTGTTGGGTGCATAGATATTTAATATGGTTATATCCTCCTGATGTATTGACACTTTAAGCAATATATAGTGACCTTCCTTGTCCACTGGTGGTGGATTTTACTTTCAAGTCTATTGTATCTGAAGTTAATATTGCCACTCCTGTTCTTTTGTGAATGTTGTTAGATTGGTATATATTTTTCCAACCTTTGAGTTTCAGTTTGTTTGTATCTTTAAGGTGTGTTGCTTGTAAGCAGTATATAGACAAATTATGTTCTTTTTTAATTCATTCTGCTACTCTTTGTTTCTTTATTGGTGTGTTTAACCCATTAACATTCAATGTAATTTTTGATAGGTATGAATTTAGTGCTGTCATTTTGGTGCCTTTTGTGTGTGTTGTTGACAGTTTCTTTGTTCCACTTAATTTTCTGTACTGATAATTTTTCGTTGTGCATTTTCTTTTCATTGCTGTTGGTTTTATATTTGCTGAGACTTCTTGATTTTGTTTCTTGTTTTGATGTGTAAGAGTATTAATTTCCTTTGCCCCAAAGCCAAGCCAAGTGCTGTCAAGTCAGATCCAACTCATGGCAACTCTGTTACTTTAATATTTACCCCTAATGTTCTCAGTTTAAACTAGCCTTTAATTTCTTTGTGTCACCTGGACTTCCTCTCCATCTAAAAGAGCTATGAATATATTAATTTGTCCTTCTTTTTGTATAATGCTGTCACTGTTTACATACTGAGATCTCAGCTTCCCTATTTTTAGTGTTTTAGTTTTGATTTATTTTGGGGTTTCCCTATCCGTGTTGATATTTGTATGCTCTGTCCTGCATTGTATCCTTGAGTATTTATCTGATATTATTGATTTCCTAGTTGAAGATCTTCCTTCAGTGTTTCTTGTAATTTCTGGTTTGGTCTTTGTAAATTCTCTTAACTTCAGTTTATCTGGGAATGTCCTAATTTCTCCATCATATTTGAGAGACAGTTTTACAGGATATATAATTCTTGGTTGGCAGGGTTTTTTTCCTTCAAGGTTTTATATATATATGTCATCCCATTACCTTATTGCCAGGATGGTTTCTGCTGAGTTGTCTGAGCTCAGTCTTAATGACTCTTCAAGCCTAGCTTGCCTTTAATAGCCTCTCTTTAACTTTAGTTTTATTCAGTTTGATTAGTATATGTCTTAGTGTCTTCTTTTAGGATTTATCTTATGTGGAGTTCAATGAGCATCTTGGATAGATACCTTCTCTTCTTTTATGATGCCATGTAAGTTTTCCTTCAACATGTCTTCAACAATTCTGTCTGTATTTTTTGTTATTGCCCCTGTCCTGGTACTCCAGTCATTCATAAATTATTCCTCTTCATAGAGTACCACATAACTCTTAGTGATTCTTCATTTTTATAAATTCTTTTATCTGATTTTTCTTCATATATGCTGGTGTCAGTTGTTTTATCTGCAGTCTCACTAAGTCTGCATTCCTTGCCTCAATCCTGCTCCTTTAACTTTGTGTTGAATTATCTGATTCTATAATTTTATTGTTAATCTGACAAATTTCAGGTTGCTGTTGCTCAAGTATTCCTTGCAACTTGTTTAATTTTTCATTATGCTCTGCTGCACTTTGACCAATCTCCTTCTTGATGTCTTGAAGAGCTCTAAACATTAATCTTTTGTATGCTACCTCCAATAATTTCAGGAAGTCTTCTTTGTTAGGAAAATTTTTTTATTCTTTGTTTTGGGAGTTTTCTGAAGCCATGGTTCTCTGCTTCTTTAAATGATTGGAAATTGATTGTTGTCACCAAGCCATCAGAAATGTGTTGTGATTTGTTTGGTTATTGTGTTCTGAGGGGTGTGTGTGTGTGTGTGTGTATACACACTGAGAATGGTGTGGGGAGTTGCTGGCTCAGGGGGTCTGGCAGAACATTTTTTCTTTCCCTTTCTTTGCCTCTCCAAGTCCAAGAGAATAGCTCAGATCACTTGTATAAGATGTCTCATTTCTGGCCCAGGTAGTGCATCAGAGTTTAGCTCCTGGTGCAGAGCAAAGAAGGTAGGGGGAGGTACTGGGGAAAGGAAGGGACATCAGCACATAGGAAAGATTTAAATCTGCAAGAGTTTGCAAGCGCTTAGCTTATGATGCTCAGGTGAAAGTCCTCTGCAGTTCTGTAGGTGCAACCATCAGAAGCCCAGCTTCCCTGCTGAGAAATACATGCTCCAATCAGAGTGCTGCTGCTCTGTTTGGCCACATGTCACCATGCAGTGGCGCTGCTTGGCTGGGAGAAGTGGGTCCCTCTGCAGGGTTCAGATTTAGGTCTGGCCCAAGTAGTTGTTTCTGGTCCTGCTCTCCTCTCCCTGTCACCTAAGCTGATCTCTTAGCTTTCCTCCTGATGTTCAGCACTCCTAGAATGTCCCATATAATCTGTTCAGTTGTTTTTCTGGTCCTTTTTTTCTCTCTCTCTCAGTAGGGGAATCCTGATCAAAAGGGGAAAATGCAGAATAGAATTCCAAATTTTCATGGAATCCACTGTGCTCTTTTAAGATCCATCCAGATGGTATCAAATTGGTAACAACAACTTCAAACATTAGCTAGGAAGCTTAGAGGGTAGTAAGTTTATGTGAATGAGTGAAGAACAATTTAGAAAAGGAAATGAGAAGAGTTGTAAAGCAAGAAGAGGCTTGTCCATGTCACTGAATTGTACATGGAGAAACTGTTGGTACACTGCTGTGTATACTCTCAACAATAAAAACAACAAATAAAAAACAAAAAAATTCATGATCTTCCTCTTGCAAGTGTTCTTTATAATCCTGGGGTGGTGGTGTCTAGTAATATGTTCACGTGGTTACAATTTTTTGAAAACATAATTTAACATTAATCAGTGTAGAAATAGTCACCTCCCTGTATCAACATGTGACCAGAAGAACCAGATGATTCCCAGCCACAATCAATGACAGCCATGATGGGGCTCACAATGTTTTATCCCAGTGGCAACACGAGAAAAAAAAGGGGTCCACCCTAAGAACTTCTCTAAAAGACCACAACTGATGGTCTGAAGGTCTGGGAGTTCCCCTGGTCTAGGAGCATGGCCCCTATACCTGATGCTGCCTCTGATCATAGATCATTAGTGAGTTCAACTCTTTGGATAGGAATGGATTGGACTCAGGGACAGAGAGTGACCATATCATGTGTATACTTTATAGTTCTATGCATCTGTAAGATGTTGCCTTACTGGCCTCTTACTAGAGGGGAGTGGAGAGGAGAGGACAGGAGATTGTTAAGAGGATATGACATGTATGGAATGGAAAGGAGGAGTGTGCCGTCACTGGGCAAGGAGAGCAGAGGAAGCTGCAGATAGGTGGGCATGCCAGTTTGAATAGTATTGTAAACTGTCACTCAATAACAATAGAAAAAGAAAAAAGAAATAGTCACCTCCCACTCTTGCTGCTTCTTCCCACCTAGACTCTCAGCACTTTTCTCTTCTACTATAAGGTATTGGAAGGTCTTAGCTTCCTAGTGCTGCTGTAACAGAAACACCACGGACAGTGGCTTTAAAGAATGGAAATATATTTTCTCACTGTTCTCAAGGCTGAAATTCCAAACCAAGGTCCCAGCCATAAGTCTCCCTTCTTCATAAGTGGTCTTGGGCCCTCTTTGGTTACTTAGCTTATAAAGGATCCTCATCTGACATTTGTCTTCTTTTTTTCTGCAAACACACCTGTGTCTAATCTGCTCTTTTTATAATTCATTAGTGTTAGGTTTATACTGGTGTGGACAAGGAGAGGCAAGGTTTGAGATGCACAGAGCCAGAAGCCAGTCTGTGGTGAATTGTCTCAGATCTTATAACCCCTGGAGGAAGGAAACTTGACAGAGACTTTCTAAAATTTGACAACGATTTGGAAAATATACGACATTATGAGCTATGGAGCTGAAACTTTTCTAAATTATCAATTACAAGCAGTATTCCCAGTGACATTATGAGTTATGGAGCTGAAACTTTTCTAAATTATCAATTACAAACAGTATTCCCAGTCAGCCAAGGTAAAAGAAAGACTAAATTACCTTTCTACTCTTGCTATAGAAAATGAAAATACAAAATCTCTGTGATATGAAGAGGCAATCAAAGACTATTCAACCAAACAAGAACTAGGGGAGAAAAAAAACTATTATAGAAGTTTCAAGCAGTTGATTAATAAGAATAGGATTCTATTTTTTCCGGATTTTGTTGTTTCTAGTATTTGTTAGCTTTATAAAAATTTTGACAGCACTTGGCTATAAAAATTTGAACTTGTGAATTTTTCTCATTCAAAATAAATATTCTTTTTGTGTCAATTTCTTGTTTATAATTTTTAATTATTGTTCTTAAAAAGTCTCACCCGCCACCTGAATTGAATAAATGACACACTCTGCAAAACCTGAGTCCACCCTTTATAATACAGGATTCATAGAATGACCAAGGGGTGCTCCCTCTTTTTCTGCCTTCTGGAAGAATTTATGTAAAATTGAAATGATCTTTTTCTTGAAAGTTTGGTAGAATTCATCTATAAAAAGACATTCCACTCTTTTCTTGTTTTGTTTTAATGGGGAGATTTTAAATTACTGCTCTATTTATTTAACTGATATAGAACTATTCAGGTTCATGTGTGTGTGTGTGTGTGTGTGTAGATGTGTGTATACAAGGTCTGACAATTAAGTCCTTGATCTTAACTGTTCTAAGTGCTGCATACCTTACTGCTAAATATCACTACAGTTACCTTAGAAGTACTCCCCTTGGAAAGCTATGCACTGACACCAGTGCCTAGTCCACCCTTCAAAGCAATATTGAAACTCTTTCTGGAAGGAATGGCCATTGCATACAGTGGCAAGGTGGTGAGTTCATGAACTTACTTAACTGTATAGTTGTCTGTGAGGGACTTTTTAGCCAGTAAATGAATAACTGTATTGGAACACCTTCCCAACTCACCTGCTGCTCCCCAATGACTTTTTTTTTTTAACCAGAGATAAAGGATATATTGAAAGGAAGGCATTTTGATGACATTCAGGACATCAGGGTAATATGACAACAGTTCTGATGGCCATTCCAGGAAGAGTTCCGAAATTGCTTTGAAGGGTGGAGTAAGTGCTGGTATGCATGCATAGCTTCCTAAGAAGAATACTCTGAAGGTGACCATAATGATATTCAGCAATGAGGTATGCAGTACTTTTTCTAGGATGGATTCACAAAGTTAATTGTCAGACCTCATAAATATAAATATAGGTGTACATGTAAGTATGCACACACACACACAAATTTGTTGTTAGGTGCTGTCAAGTTGATTCTGACTCATAAAGACACCAGGTGACAGAGTAGAACTGCCCCCATGGGGTTTTCTAGGCAGTAATCTTTGCAGGAGCAGGTCACCAGGTCTTTCTCCCATGGAATGGCTGCGTGGGTTTGAACTACTAACCTTTTGGTTAGCAGCTGAGCACTTAAACAGTGTGCTTAGTTAACTTCATAAACTTCTTTTTAAGAAAAAAATCTGTTGGCTCTGTAGTTATGGCTCCTTTTCATTCCCAATATTATTCATTTCTTTTCTTTTTCCCCCTCCTTCTTTCCTTTTTCTTTCTTTGATCAGTCTTTTTAGCAGCTTTGGAGGTGCAATCATTAAGTGTTTGGGTGCTAACCGGAAGGCAGGGTTTTAAACCAGGGAAAAAGACCTGGCAATCCATAAAAATTACAACCCTGGAAATCCTATGGGGCAGTTCTACGCTGTCCTACTCTGCTCTACTCCATCAGTGCTTCAGGGCCAGCATGAGTTAGAACTGGTTCCATGACAACAGGTACAGTGGCTTATCTATTTTATTAAGAGTTTCAGAGAACCAGCCTGGACCTTGTTGATCATCTCTTTCCTAGCTTTGTTTTCTATTTTATTAACTTCTTTTTACTATCTCTTTCTATTTTATTTGGATTTACTATATTTTTTCTTTTTTAAATGTCTTACGCTGCATGATTATCATTAATTTTCATACTTTATTCCTTTAAATATAAGTTTATAATTCTATAAAATTACCTCACAATGTTGCTTTCCCTGTACTTCACAAGTTTTGATAAGTACTGTCTTCATGTTTGCCTTGTTCTAAGTTCTGTTTTTAAATTTTTATTTTGATTTATTTTTATGTATGGGCACTTTAGAAATGACTTCTTAATTTCCAAATAGAGTTAATTAAAAATGTTTATTACTGGTTTTTAATTTAGTTGCATTGTGGTGGGAAAACATGGTCTGTATGATGCCAATTTAAGGAATTTGTTGAGACTTAATTCATAGCAGACAAATCTGTCTCAGAAGAAGTATAACAAAAAGGCACCTTAGAAGTGAAGCTGACGAGATGAGACTTCCTTTTACATACTTTGGACATGTCAGTCCCTGGAGAAGGACATCATGCCTGGTTGAGTAGAAGGCCTGCAAAAAAGAGGGAAGAGCCTCAAGGAGATAGACTGACACAGTGGCCGCAACAATGGGCTGCAGTATAGCAAGATGGTGAGGATGGCACAAGACTGTCAGTGCTTCATTCTGTTGTACACAGGGTCTCCATGAGTCAGAATAGGCTGGATGACACCTAACAAAAACAATTCATGGCCTAATATGGGCTTAGTTATTGTAAATACTCAAATTTTGCTTCAAAAGAATTTGCATTCTCAAGTTGTTGGGCACGGTAATACATGTGTGTTCTGTTTATGTGACACTATAGATTATAGACCATTATCATTTCATTCAGTATTTTTTTTAATTGAGATTATACAATCTCATAAAAATTTGCATACCCGCCAATGAGCAGCTCCCACTGCTCTCCCTGCCGGTGACAGCACACTCCTCTTCTCCGTTCTGTGTATGTCATATCCTCCTAACAATCTCTTAACCCCTCCCCCTCCACCCTGTCCCCTGTATCCAGTGAGTGGTCAGCTGGATGATATACTATAGATGCATAGAACCATAAAGTGTACACATGACATGGTTGCTCTGTGTCACCAAGTCCAATCCATTTCTACACGAAGAGTTGACCTCCATTATGATTTATGGACAGGGGCAGCATCAGGGCCAAGGGCCATGCACCCCCTGGACCATCAATTGTGGTCTTTTAGTGGAGATCTCAGGGTGCACCCCTTTTTATTTTGTTGTTGCCTGTGAGACTCAACTTTGTGAGCCCCATCACAGCTATCACTGGTGGTGGCTGGGCACCATCCAGTTCTTCTGGTCACACATCTATGTAGTCACCTGCTCATGTGGATCTCTCTGTCTTCTGGGTTTTCTCTGCCCCATGTCATTTTGGTCATTGGAGATCATCTATTCCTGCTGAGTTGGGGCCGTTTAGTGTACCTCAGATGGCAGCTTAGCAGCTTTTAAGACCCCAGATGCCACTCACCAATCTGAGTTGCTGAAGACTCTTTTAGCAAAACACTAGTTGTGCTAGTTGGCTTTGATTTCCCCTGAGAGCATGGTCCCTGGCCACCTGCCCCAGCTACTCCATCTTTGCAATATTGGGTTACAATGGAAACAGTAATCATGCTATGTTGAAGTCCAGTTAAAATTGATCTTCTGTCTAATGTGTGCTCTCACTGATTTCACCCAACTGAATTTCTATCAACTATCAAATCTATACTCTACCTTCTCACTCCCTCCCTCTCACCCTTGCAGCCATCAAAGAGTCTTTTCTTCTTTGCATGAGTCTGTTTTTAAGTTCTTCAAAAAGGTCTCATACAATATTTGTCCTTTGGTCACTGACTACTTTGACTCAATGTATTGTCCTCCAATTGAAACCAGGTTGTAAGTTGTTTCTTAAAATCATCATTGTTCTTTATCATTGCGTAGTGTTCCACTGAGTATATATACCATAGTTTACCTATCCATTCCTCTGTTATTGGACATCTGGGTTGACTCCATCTTTTTGCTATTATGGACTGTGCTGTGATAAACATTTGTGTGCATGTATCAATTGGTGTGAATGGCCTTGATTCTGCAGGATATATTCCAAGTAGTGGAATTACTGGGTCAAATGCTATATCTATTTCCATATTTTTAAGGAAGTGCCAGATTACTTTCCAAAGAGGCTGCACCATTTTGCAATCCCACCAGCAGTATAGAAGAGTTCCAATTTCTCCACTCATTCAGTATTTTTTTAGTTTGTAACGTCTTGCAATTCTTTGCGTATTTTGCCTTCTTAAAAAACAGACTGTCTTTCTGGTAGGTTTTCTTTCTTCCAAATTCCTTTGTGTAGAAGGTCATTTAGTATAGTAGTAAACATTCTCAAATTTGTTTATCCTTTGTTTCACTCTTGTTCTTGAAATGTTATTTTGCTGGGTACACAAATCTAGGCTGATAGTTATTTGTTCTTTTCGTTTCTGATTTTCTGAAGTTTCAAGTGCTGATTTCTTTCATTATTCTGTTTACTATGCACTGTACTTCCTGGTGTAGGTGGGTCACTATCAGTTTATCAGTTCTGGAAAATTATTAGGATTTTTTTTCTTCATCTATTGCTTCTCCTCCATCCTTTATTTTTTCCTTTCTGGATGATATTAATTAAACATTTTCATTATAGCACCTGCATTTCTTATCTTCTTTTACTTAATCATCAGCCCCCTTTTTCCTTTCCTGAATTTTGGTTATTTCTTTACATCAATTTTCCAGTTCACTAATTCTCTTTTCACCCGTATCTAAGATGCTCCCTGATCCAGTCACTAAGTTTTTGTCTGAAGAATT
This sequence comes from Heterohyrax brucei, assembly GCA_028571685.1. Lineage (NCBI taxonomy): Eukaryota > Metazoa > Chordata > Mammalia > Hyracoidea > Procaviidae > Heterohyrax > Heterohyrax brucei. The sequence continues at coordinate 86,889,120 of CM053156.1, read as the reverse complement.
ATGTTTTCTACTTCTTAAAGTTCTGTCTGATTCTTTTGCACATCAGTTCGGTCATTTTTGTAGGATCACATTATTTGTTCACTTTTAAAAATTATACTTTTCATTAAGCATTTCACACAAAATTTTCTGTGTTCTTTGATAGATAACTCTAGCATCTGGTATATGGAATGTAAATTTTTTGTTTATTGTAACTTGTATCCCATAAAGGATGAATTATATGTGTGTCTGGTAATTTTTAATTGGCAACTCAACGTTTGTTGGTTCTTAATGTATGGGATAATGCTTCCCTCAATAAATAATTCACATTTGCTTCTTCCAGGATCCAAAGGGCACCATCAGTGCTCTAGCTGCTGAATCCTTCCAGCTTCGTGTCACAAGCAATGCTTATATTGTCATTTGCCCTGAGGTGGGATTCCACCAAAGGCTATTCAGTTCACTAGAGGGGTTAAGGAATTCAGAGGCTTCTTACACTTTCCCAAGAGTGTAATTTACATCCAACCTAGTTGTGCACAGGGCAGGGAGTGTCCCTTGGGATATTTGGATAGCCATATCACAAAAGCAGGGGGCTGACTTCTATTTCCTGCTCCATGGACAGTGGATTACAGGGGTGAGTGGGTGCTGATGAATGAAAGAAGGGCGACCTTCTGTCTTTCATGTGGGAAATACTGGCAGCATGAGCCAGAGAGGTAGCAGTGGACATGAAAAGATGTGTCTGCATCCAAGTGAACTGAGTATCTCTTTCTCCGTGGTGCCTCTCTATTCATTTGTAGGCAGAAAAATATGTGACTAACTATAAATTTTCATTACCTCATAATTTCTCTCCCATTGTTCACACATTAAACTTGTAGAAAATGAAAAGTCTGGTGACATCCATTGTGGCCAAAGGGGTAAGGGCACCGCTGCTCTTACCTGTTGATGGAGGGTAAATCCAAACATTTCTGGAGGAAAATGTAGTTAAATCTGTCAGCATCTTAAAAGCACATGCCTTAAGGGCACATCCAATTTCTTGGCTGGGAATTTCTCTCTGGACACACTCACAAAATTTCTGCCAAGATACATTTAAGAGAATGTTCAGCCACCGTGTGAGCCCAGAACCAGATGGTGCCAGTGATCACCGTTGACCAGTCTGACCAGGACCTCAACATATGGTCCCAAGAACAAAGTTCAAATTCACAAAAAGAGACCAGCCCTACTGGTCTGAAAGAGACTGGAGAAACCTCCAAGACAATGGCCCTTGGGCACCCTGCTAACTCCGACCTGAAGCCACTCCCGAAGTCCACCTCTCAGCCAAGGACTGGACAGGCCTATAAAACAAACAACACAGACAGAGGGTATGTTTCTTTGTTCCATCAAGTAAGGGGACCAAGTGGGCAGCACCTGTCCAAAAGCCAAGAAGGAAGGAAGGGACCGGAAAACTGAAAGAATGGACACTGACAACCCAGAGTGGGAAGGGAAATGGGGAGAGTGCTGACACATGGCAGGGACTACAACCAATGTCACAGAGTAACTTGTGTATAAAGTTTTGAGTGAAAAATTAATTTGCACTGTAAACTTTCACCTAAAGCACAATGAATTTTTGGAAATGAATATTCAATGTATTTTGTTTATAATCTTTTGGGCGGGGGAACAACCTAAATAACCATCAGTAAGGGGCTGATTAGCCAGATCAAGATCTATCCATATCATGGAAGACTGTATTGCCTTTTCCGTGAACTGCTAAATCTGAAATAGAAAGATATCCCTAATGCTTTAAGTGCCAAAAGAACAGTGCAGAGTGATGTGTATAGAAAGATTGCATCTGTACAAAATTTTAAATGGTCGAACAAAAAGCATATGTGTTTGTGCCCAGGGCTCTGCCTGAAACTATCTTCTGGAAGGAGGCACAAGGCACTGTCACCGTGACCTTTCTGTAGAGGAAGGAACCAGGGTGGGAAGAGGTTTCCATGTTTCATTTTTTATACATTTTGAAAATTCCCCTGCAAGCCACAGATTGATTTTGTTTGAATGTTTTTATGGGATGTTCCTTGATTAGGGTGGCCGCTTGATTCAGTTATTACCACGCCTGCTTCAGCTCCCCCCGCTCCTTGGCCCTCCCTTGCAGATTACAAACACACACTAGGCCCTTGAGCTTTAAGAAATAGGCTTCTCTCAAAAACTCCCCAAATCTATTACTAAGTTGTTGTTGTTGGTGGTGGTGGGTGTTATTCAGTCAGTTTGCAATCCCAGCCACCACATGTGCAACAGGACGAAACACTGCCCGGCTCTGCACCACCTCATGGTCATCGTTGGCCTCTGGCCCCCTGTTGTCGCTGCTGTGTCAGTCCGTCTCGCCAAGGGTCTTCTCTTTTGGCTGACTGTTTTAGTCAGCTAGGGCTGCTCTAACAGAAATACCACAGAGTGGATGGCTTTAACAAAGAAAGATTTATCCTTACACAGTCTAGTAGGTTGCAAGTCCATATTCAGGGTGTCCGCTCCAGGGAAAGACTTTCCCCTTGTCGGCTCTGGAGGAAAGTCCGGTATTGCATCAGTCTTGCGTCCTCACGCAAGAACCTCTGGTCTGAAGGACGCACTCTGCTCCCGGTGCTGCTTGCTTGATGGTAGCAAGGTTCTCAAATTGTCCTTTGTCTCTTTTTCCTTTTATACCTTGCAAGCTAAAAGCATTAAGGGTGGGGCAAGCCATACTCCAGGGAAACTCCCCCTACAGCAGGAATTCACGGCCCCACCCTAACCTTTAACATACAGGTTAGCAAAACCACACAATGGAGGACAGTCCCAAGATACTGGGAACCATATCCCAGCCACGTGGCTGCACACATTTTTGGGGGGACACAATTCCAACCATGACACTGACCCTCTACTTTACCGAGCATGAGCCCACTGTTGTTGCCACTGTGTCAGTCCATCTCGTTGAGGGTCTTCTTTCTCGGCTGAGCCTCTACTTTACCAAGTGGACATCCTTCTGCCGGGACTGGTGTCTCCTGATAACATGTTCAAAACATATGAGATATGGTCTCATCATCCTTGCTTCTATGGAGTTTTCTGGTTGGACTTCTTCCAAGAAGGATTTGTTCATTCTTTTGGAAGCCCGTAGCATACTCAATATTTTTCACCTGCACCCATAATTCAACTGCATCAATTCCTCTTTGTCTTCCTTATTCATGTCCACCTTTTGCATGCATACGAGGCAACTGAGTTAGGTACACCTCAGTCCTCAAAATGACATCTTTGCTTTTTAATACTTTAAATAGGTCTTTTGCAACACATTTGCCCAATGCGAGACCTTGTCTGATTTCTTGACTGCTGTTTCCATGGGTGTTGATTGGGGATCCGATGAAATGTAAAATGAAACCTTTGATAGCCTCAGTATGTTCTCTGACTGCTAAGTTAAAAAAGACAGACTTTAAGTTATTTGTATGGATGACTCCACTGTAAAAAATAAAATGTGTACATATATAGGTTTGTGTGAAAGAAAAGGTGGCTAGAAAGATGGATTATTTTATTCAACAAAATTGTATTGCATGCCCACCCTAGGACCAGGCACTGTGGAAGAGACAGACATTCAGAGTGGACAGAGTCCCTCCTAGTATCCCAGAATCCAGGATCTAGAGGAAAATCTATTTCAGAGGTTAGTGGAGATGGGCCAGCTGATGAGGGGTGAGCTTCCATGTCACTCTCCTGCTTTCCTGTATTTTCTAACTTATTTTTTACACCATGTGTGATGTAAGAACTTATATCAAAGTAATCATCAAGCTATCAAAAACCAATCTTGCACATCACTCTGGTTTGTCTCTCTTCTCTATCCACAGCCAAACTCTTAGACTTACTGATGCAATATTTGGGGCACAGTGATACTCAGAATTTATTCATTGTGTATCTGAAAATCAGATGGAACTGGCACCCCGTGTTTCATCTGTAACCTCCTAAGGATGAGGTGGTGCATGGCTGCTAACTCAGAGCTTAGTGGTTGAAACCCACCCAGCAGCTCTGTGGGAGAAAGACCTGGTAATCTGTTCACATAAAGGTGATAGTCGAGGGAACTCCACAAGACAGTTCTACTATGTCCCATGGGGTTCCTATGAGTCAGAACTCACTCAGTGGCACCTAACAACCACCTTGAAATAAAGACATGGTGGTCTGTATTTTATCAGCAACCCTACTTACACAACAACTTGTTCCCAATGTGCCTGTGCTTCTGAGAGTGCCCTCCTCCATCGGTCTTGGGATTCTGCACCTGCACGCATCTCCACCCTCTGTCCTTGCCCACCTGTGAGTACTGGCCCATCACTTGGCCCCAAATATTGCATCAGGAAGGCTAAGAATTTGGCTGTGGACAGAGAAGAGAAGCAAACCAGAGGGATGTGGCCAATCACTTGGCTGTAGACTGGGACCGTCCCAGCTGCGTGCGAGGTCCACAGTTCCCAGACCAGTTCCTCCAGTGCCAACAGCCCCATTCTCCTCTCAGAAACCAGCATCACCATCTGTACACCACCCAGGCTGCAAACCACCCCTTCCCTGCCTCTGCCCCAGCTGGCTTTCCAGCCCCTGCAGCTGCCCTCAGTGCCCCCACCCAGCTTCACCTCCTCTCTCGGCCCTTTAAAGTGGTCTCTAACTCATCCCTCCATGCCACTCTGATTCTCCTGCCTCCCCCACCCCAACACACCCAAACTCTACCATCCTGGGCATAAGCCCATGGGGCCCTCTGGCCTTGGTCCCCAACTACCACCATGGCCATCTGGCCACATCTAAGTGCTCCTGTCCCATGATTGACATGATGCTTCTCTCTAAATCAACTATTTTCACTTAGTTTAATTGTTTTTTTTAAGTATCACTCTATACATTAGCTTCATTCTAACTGCATCTGAGACTCAATGCGTCAGTGGTCAGATTAAACCGGACACGTGACATTGCAAGAATAAAATGTCCATCATGCAACCGCTGAGCTCAGAGAACACAGCACTGCTTCACAAGTGCCACCTAGTCTCGTCTCCACCCCCGCGGCTCCTTCTGCCTGGAGGACCCTCCAGACCACTGAAGTGCTTCACAGGCTTCTGGTGCTCCTGGCTCTGCGCCTCTCCATTGCCCCCCATGACAAGCCACCCCCCCGACTTACACTGTCTCAGAGGCTAATTACAGCCCTTCGACTGCTTCACACGTCCCTGCTGTGTTCACAGCCTCTGCTGGAGCACCCATTACCGCTCTCACCATCTGCCTCTCAAGGAGCACATGGACAGACAGTCCCACCTGGCCCCGCTTCTCCTTCAGCACCCTGGGCTAGCATCCCCAGAATCCTCCAGTGCTCAATGGCTTCAACCCCGAATCTCAGATCCTGAGCCCTGGAAGACGCATCTTGGCAACTTGTGTCCTGACCACTGTAGGTACACAGTGAATGCTGAGTGGATACTGAGGGCTGTAGGTGTGGGGGGAAAGCACCTGGGTTTACCCCAGACCTGGACTGCGGTTTGGTCCTTCACACCTACTGGGTGTGTGCCTGAAGCAAGACACTGTAACCAGTCACCATTGAGTCATTGCATAGCGACTCCCTCTGCACTGGAGTAAAAGGACTGTGTTCTACAGGTTTTGTAGGGGTTGATTTTTCAGAAGGAGATGGAAGCCCTCTCTTCCTAGGTGGGCTTGAACCTCTAACCTTTTGATTAGCGGCCAAGCGTTTTCAGCTTTTACACCATGAAGCTCTTTTTCTGAGCTTCTGTTCCCTCATCCACAAGAAGGAGGAAACCATACTAGCTACCACCAAAGGTCTGTTGGGAGGACTGAGCAAAGAGACTCACTTGGGCTTTGCAAACTCAAGAGCTTCATAGAAGTGCGCGGTTTGTAATTGAAATTGTAACGATGAGGTCCAATGATGCATTTGCTGTGGTCATTCAACGAACATGGCTATTGTTCCTCTGTGGGCTGCGCTCGCTCTTGCAATGATAATGACATGACCAGTCCCAGGCCACGAGGGAAGCCAAGAATTACAAACTTGTTTATTGACCATTTAGGAAGCCAACACATTTCCCTCACCTCAACCTTGTCTGGGACGCTTAAGCCAATATTTGCGTCTTCGGATTCTATTTGTATGGTAATTTAAAAGTAGCGTTTGGACCTACAGCCCACCGTTCTCCTGAAACTCTGAAAACACATTAATTTTCTAGATGGCAAAATAATGTCATAATTAAATATTACCATTTCTCTTAAAATCTGGTAAGTCCTAACAAAACGAGCTTTCTGAACCACGATGTAGGTTTTCCCAGTGAAATTACTCTCAAGGGAAATTCCTTATTTTGAATGTATGAAAGAGACCATGAACTTAATCTCAACACGATGCAAGAAAAATTGATTTGTCAAGTTACAATAATTTTCCTGCATTTGAAAAAATCTCAGTGCCTCCTGTTGCGCTGACCCAAAGGCCCCCCATCTATGTCTTTAGGGAGAGCCTGGAAGGTGGAGATTGTCCTGTTTTCCTTGTTTGAGAAGTCACCCAGGCGCTCTTTTGTGTGCTTCCAATCCGAGTCATTGTTATGCGTCGCAAACTTCGAAAAGAAGGGCTGGGTGACACCATTACTCTTACCCTTCCGTCCCCAAATATCTTCTCCGTATAAGTAGAAACAAAGATCTCCCCCGTGGAAGAGAAGCGCAGGCCGATAGATGGGTCCTCTTCACCCAAGAGAAGGTTGCGAGACGTAGATCACCTCCGTGGACCTTAGCGCGGAGGCCGGGTCGGGAGCAGACGGTGCCAGGTTTCACCTGAACCTCCCAGTGGCCCCAACCAAAGCTCAAGAGGGCCCCCTTGTGGAGACTCCCCAGAACAGCCCAGCCAGTGGTGTACTTCCCCCAACGTTGGGGGTACTCCCGGTGACCCTTCACATCTCCAGGTAATTCTCAAACTCAAAGGCACTCCACAAAGACCACCAGACTGTTGAAATCCGAACTACATCAGTGAGATGGAAAGGTTCTTGGCCCTTCGGGCAAGACCTGGTGGAGAATGAGTTCCCAAGGACCCAAGAAGAGTCAACTCCTTCCAGGTGTCACTCTCTCTCAAGCTGTCTTTTCTGTAGGGAGTCTCTACCGCGATTATAGAAACATTCTTTCTTACCGAGTGTGTCAACACCCTGGGATTATCTCACCAAATGCTTCTTCTATAGAACAACGAACCCTTCAGTCTTCTGCCAAAAGAACTAAGAAGGACTCAATTCAATGGGCAGCTTCCAGACACATGTTCTGTTTAGCAAATACCAACTTTATACTAATGCCCTGCAGGGCAGGCTCCAAAGGTTGCATGAGAATCAGATACGTTCAGAACCCCTGACAGAGCTCACGCTCCCACAGTTCGGGCCACATGTGTCGTGAGATGTCACCATCGGTGAAGAGCTTTGCCCAAAGTTGGGGTAAATTGTGAGTACCTAAGGACTAACATGTAGATATTGAAGACAATGGACAAAACTTTTTCTCCGAGACACTAGAGCATCTGAGTGAAACTAGGAAGAACCCAGTCATCCTAATGGCTTGGTGATTTGAGAACAGCTGGGACTTCGGTTGGAATGTTTCATTTTTCATCTGGGTAGAAGTCCTAGCCAGAGCAAGAAATACTTTGCATTGTCAAGGAAGTCCCAAGAGAGAGTGTGAATGTACACAGTTTTTGCTCTGGAACATTCTAAAATAAGAAAACACTGGCTGAAGAGCCAAACTTGGTGGGCCAGGTCTTATCTTTCCAAGACCCTCTCTTCTTTCCCATTCTGTGAGCCAGATGCTTCTTCCCCTCACAGGAAACACTCATCAGAGCCTGCCTGGGGCTGTCCACAGTGGCCACCCATCTGTCCATGAGAAAATGTTCTTCACTTTATCCTCAGACTTGTGTGCATACATGTGTGAAACAATCTCTTCCAGGTGGCACCTACTGAGGCCCACCTTCTCTGTGATTCCTTGGTCCTTCTCAACCTGGGGGACAGTGACATACAGAGCATACCCATGCTAGTGTTTCAACATGCCGGTGTCAGAGTCTGAATACTCAGCTGCTTCTCACTGTCAGAATCTGCTTCTCTGCATACCTAGTTCCCACAGAACTTCTCAGGGCCACTTCCAACTCTCCAACCTCACCAAGCTCCGGAAGACACACGAAGGCCGATGGAGCGGAGATGCTGACGGAAATGCAGAACATGGCCATCTTTTCCTGTGGCCGATGGGTGCCGTCCGCTCCATCTCGGCTCACAGCAACTCCACGTGACAGAGCACAACTACCCCACCGAGTTTCCTAGGCTGCAGTCTTTACAGGGGCAGGTGGACAGGTCTTTGCCCAGCAGAGCTGCTGGGTGGGCTGTCTTTCAGTTAGCAGCCAAATGCTTGACTGTTGGACCATGAGGACTCTGTGTACTTTATCCAGGGTATGCCATTTGGGGAGACCATGAAACCCTAAGACTGTTCAGTGAGCTCACTGGAGAAATTTAATTGTGGCTAAATGAGGCTCAGTTGGGACCTGAGCCAGGCCAGCCACTTGCCTCCAGAGGGGCTGCGTGAGCTCCCAGAAGTCCCCGGTTGGTCTTCTGGTTCCTGGGAGCCACTAGCACGGTCTTGTCACGCCAATCTGTGAGTCCCTGGAAGAGCCGAATGGACTCTGAGTGCTGGCCGAGGAGAGACTTCATTGGAAAGTGCATCGTTTGCTGTAGCAAGGCCTTTGGTGGCAGCTGTCACCCCAACAGTTGGCTAGCAATGACCTGGGTGCAGATTGCCACATGCCAGACACATGGGCCTTTGCAGCAAGCCAGCTGCCTCTCATCAGGAGGGGTTATTTTTTGTGTAAGGGGGATCCATTGCTAAAATTCTTCCTTAAGATGTGTGTAAGCTCCCAAGTCCAAACATTCTAGGCAAATTACCTCCAGGTGAAGGACTTGAAGAAAACGAGAAACTTTCAGACTTCTTTATTTATTTACTTATTCCTTTTTAAACAAGAGAATATTTCTCTTAAAGGGAATCTTACTCCAAATCCCAGTATATAAACAGGAGTAGGGACCAGCCCTGCAGCCCTGTCACCGGGTCTGCCTCTCTGTCCTTCAAATACCTAGAGGTCTTCAGAAACCAGCTTGAAATTTCTTGATACAACAAGAAGTGACATACACACTAAGTTCTTGAGCACATGCCATGCTACCTGACATGGCAGCCATTGGCCACATGTGGCCAGGGAGCTTCTGGTATGTGGCGGGACCAAACTGAGATACAACCCACACACCAGGTTTGAAGGCTTAGTATGATCAAAGTAAAGTACCTAATTAATCATTTTGATATTTATCACATGTCAAAATATAATATCGGGGGCTAGATAAAATGTATTACTAGATTTAATTTCATCTGTCTCTTCTTACTTTCCACCACCAGTCTGCAGATTGTTGTATTGTTGTGGCTTGCCTGTTGCTGTGATGCTGGAAGCTAGACCATCAGTGTTTCAAACACCAGCACAGTTAGCCATGGAGGGGAGATGTCAGGAGAGCCTCCAGACTAAGACAGACTAGAAACAAAAGGACGTATGGATCTACCGTTGCTAGGTGCCACCAGTGCAGTCCAACTGTGGCGACCCTGTGTTCAACAGAACTGAACCCTGCCCGGTCCTGTGACGCCCTCACAGTCTTTGCTGTGTTTGAGCCCACTGTCGGCCTACTTCGCTGAGGTTCTTCCTCTTTGTCACTGACCCTCTACTTGATCCTCATGTTGCTCTCCAGGAACTGGTCCCTGCTGGTAACATGGCAAAAGCACATGAGACGAAGTCTCCCTCTCCTCACTTCTAAGGCACATGCTGGCTGCACTTCTTCCAAGATGCTGTTGTCAGGTGCCGTCAAGTTTGTTCCGCCTCATGGCGAGCCTGTGCACAACAGAGCGAAACACTGCCTGGTCCTATGCTGTGTCCACAATCAGTCTTATGCTGAAGCCCATTGTTGCGGCCACTGTGCCAACCCATCTCATTGAGGGTCTTCCTCTTTTTCGCTGACCCTCCACTCTACCGAATATGATGTCCTTCTCCAGGGATTGATCCCTCCTGACAATGTGTCCAAAGCATGTGAAACACAGTCTTGCCATCTTTGCTTCCAAGGAGCACTCTGTTTGTACTTCTTCAAGAAGTTCTTTTGGCGGTCCATGGTACATTCAGCCTTCTTCTCCAGCACAACAACCCAAAGGCATCAGTCAGTTCTTCTGTCTTCCTTATTCATTGTCCAGCTTTCACATGTATACGATGCAATTGAAAATACCATGGCTTGGGTCAGGCACACCTTAGTCTTCAAGGTGACATCTTTACTTTCTAGCATCTTAAAGAGGTTCTTTGCAGCACATTTTCCCAGTGCAATGTGTCTTTTGATTTTTTGACTGCTGCTTCCATGGATGTTGATTGTGGAAGCAAGGAAAATGAAATCTTTGATAACTTCAATCCTTTCTCCATTTATCATGATGTTGCTTACTGGTCTAGTTATGAGGATTTTTGTTTTCTTGATGCTGGAGTGCAGTCCATGCTGAAGGCTGTGGTCCTTGATCTTCATCAGTGCTCCAAATCGTCTTCCAGCAAGTAGGGGTTTGTCATCTGCATAACACAGGTTGTTAATGAGTCTTCCTGCAATCCTGATGCCTCATTCTTCTTCATATAATTCAGCTTTTCAGATTATATGCTCGGCATGCAGACTGAAAAGGTACAATGAAAGAATACAACCTTGATGCACACCTTTCCTGACTTTAAGCCATGCAGTGTCCACATATTCTGTTTGCACAACTGCCTCTTGATCCATGTATAGATTCCTCATGAGCACAATTAAGTGTTCCGGAATTTCCATTCTCTGCAGTGTTAGTCATAACTTGTCATGATCCACACAGCCGAATGCCTTAGCATAGTCAATAAAACGTAGGTAAACATCTTTCTGTTATTCCCTGCTTTCAGCCAAGATCCACGTGGCCTCGGCAATGATATCCCTGGTTCCATGTCCTCTTCTGAATCCAGCTGGATTTTCTGGCAGTTCCCTGTCAGTATAATATTGCAGTTGCTTCTGAATGATCTTTAACAAAATTTTACTTGCACGTGATGTTAATGATATTGTTTGATAATTTCCTCATTCAGCTGGATCACCTTCCTTGGTAATAGGCATAAATATGGGTCTTTTCCAGCCAGGTGGCCAGGTAACTGTCCTCTAAATGTCTTGGCATAGACGAGTCAGACTTCCTGGACTGCATTCATTTGTTGAAACATCTCAACTGATGTTCCCCCAGTTCCTGAAGGCTTGTTTTCTGCCCAGGCCTTCAGTGCAGCTTTGACTTCTTCCTTTAGTACCATCGGTTCCTGATTATATACTACCTCTTCAAACGGCTGAACACCAACAAGTTCTTTCTGGTTAACGACTCTGTGTATTCCTTCCATTTTCTTTGGATGCTCCCTCAGTTATTTAGCATTTTCCCAGTAGAATCCTTTATTAATGTAACTCGGGGCTTGAATTTTTCTCTTCAGTTCTTTCAGCTTAAGAAATGCAGAGTGAGTTCTTCCCTGTTGGTTTTCTATTTCCAGCTCTTTACACATGTCATTATACTACTTTACTTTTTCTTTTCGAGCCACCCTTTGAAATCTTCTGTTCAGCTCTTCTATGCCACTATGCCTCCTTTTGCTTTAGCTGATCGACACATAAGAGTAAGTTTCAGACATCTGACATGTCGATCTTTTCTTTCTTTCCTGTCTTTCTAATGACCTCTTGCTCTCTTCATGGATGATGTCTTTGATGTCATTCCACCACTCCTCTGGTGTTGGGTCATTAGTGTTCAATACATCAACTCTGTTCTCTAAACTCAGGTGGGATATACTCAAAGGCATACTTTGGCTCTCGTGGACTTATTCTAATTGTCTTCAGTTTCAGTTTGACCTTGCATATGAGCAATTGATGATCTGTGCTACAATCAGAACTTGTCCTTGTTCTGACTACTGATATGAGCTTTTCCGCTGTCTTTTTCCACAGATGTAATCGGGTTGGCCCCTGTGTATTCCATCTGGTGAGGTCCATGTGTACAGTCACCGTTTGTGTTGCTGAAAAAAGGTATTTGCAATGAAGAAGTCATTGGTCTTGCAAAATTCTGTCATGCAATCTCCAGCATCATTTCTATCATCAAGGCTGTATTTTCCAGTTACAAATCCTTCTTCTTTGTTTCCAACTTTCGCATTCAAATCACCAGTAATTATCAATACACCTTGATTACATGTTCTATCAATTTTGGACTGCAGAAGCTGGTAAAAATCTTCAATCTCTTCATCTTTGGCCTTAGCGGTTGGTATGTAAATTTGAATAATAGTCATATTAACTTGCCCTTCTTGTAGATGTATGGATATTATCCTATCCTTGGCAGCACTGTACTCCAGGACAGATCCCAAAATGTTCTTTTTGATGATAAATGCAACACTATTCCTCTTCAAGTTTTCATTCCTGGCAGTAATAGACCATATCATTGTCTGATGCAAAATGGCCATGACTGGTCCATTTCAGCTCACTAACGCCTAGGACATCAGTGCGTATCCATTCACTTTCATTTTTGATGATTTCCAGTTTTCCTAGATTCACACTTTGTGCATTCCATGTTCCAATTATTGATGGATGTTTCCAGCTGTTTCTTCTCACTTTGAGTCATGCCACATGAGCAAATGCAAGTTCCGTAGGCTTTCCTCGATCCACCTCATTAAGGTTGACTCCATATTGAAGAGGCAGCAATCTTCCCCAGTAGTCTTTAGGGTGACTTCCAACCTGGGGGGCTCATTTTCTGCTCTATATCTGAGAAGAAAACCCTGGTGTTATAGTGGTTAAGGGCTATGTCTGCTAACCAAAAGACTGGTAGTTCAAATCCATCAGGTGCTTCTTAGAAACTCTATGGGGCATTTCTACTCTGACTTATAGGGTTGCTGTGAATCGGAACTGACTCAATGATTGTGGGTTTGGTTTAATTTTATATCTGACAACGTTCTACTGCTATTCATGAGGTTTTTACTGGCTACTTCTTTTCAGAAATAGACTGACAGGTTCACCTTCCTAGTCTGTTTTAGTCTAGAAGCTCAGCTGAAACCTGTCCACCGTGGATGACCCTGCTTAATACCAGTGGCATCACTTCCAGTATCACAGCAACACACAAGTCCTCACAGTACAACAAACTGACAGACAAGTTGGGGTCTTTCAAGATAGGTTTGTTTATTCTTCTGGCAATCCATTGCATATTCAGTATTCTTCACCAGCACCATAATTCAAAGGCATCAATCCTTCTTTGGTCTTTCCTATTCATTGTCCAGCTTTCATATGCATTTGAGAAGACTGCAAATACCATGGCCTGGGTCAGTTGGCACCTTAGTCCTCAAAGTGACATCTTTACTTTTTCACACTTTAAAGAGATTTTTTTGAAGTAGCTTTGCCTGGTTCAATGAGTCATTTGATTTCTTGACTGCTGCTTCCATGAGTATTGATCACTGATCCAAGTAAAATTAAATCCTTGACAATTTCTATCTTTTCTGCGTTTATCATGATGTTGCCTGTTGATCCAGTTGTGAGGATTTTTGTTTTCTTTATGTTGAGGTGTAATCCATACTGAAGGCTGTAGTCTTTGGTCTTCTTCATTAAGTGCCTCAAGTCCTCTTCACTTTCAGCAAGTAAGGTTGTTAATGAGTCTTCCTCTAATCCTAATGACCCTTTTTTCTTCATGTAGTCCAGCTGCTCATTATACATATTGAATAAGTATGGTGAAAAGATACAACCCTGATATACATGTGGTATTCCCTTATTTTGTTCCAATGACTGCCTCTCAATTGATATACAGGATCCTACTCATGAGCACAATTAAGCGTTCTGCAATTCCCATTCTTCACTATATTACCCATAGTTTGCTATGAGCCACACATGTGAATGCTTTTGCACAGTCAATAAAACACAGTCAGCATCTTTCTGATATTCTCTGTTCTTAGCCAAGATATCAGCAATGATATCACTGGTTCCATATCCTCTTCTGAGTTTCTTCTTGAGTTTCTGATGGTTCCTTGTCTATGTAATGATCCAACAATTTTCGAATGATCTTCAGCAAAATTTTACTTGTGTGTGATATTAATGATATTGTTCAATAATTTCCACAAACTATTGGATCATCTTTCTTTGGAATCGCCACAAATATGGATCTCTTCTAGTCGGTTGGTAGGGTAGCTGTCTTCCAGATTCCTTGGCATACATGAGTGAATGTTTCCAGCATTGCATGTGTTTGTTGAAACATCTTAGTTGATACTCTGTCAGTTCCCAGACCCTTGTTTTCCAACAATGCCTTTGCTGCAGCCTGGACCTCTTCCTTCACTACCGGTAGTTCTTGATCTTATGTTGCCTCCTGAAATGGCTGAACATCAACCAGTTCTTTCTGGTGCTTCTACTATCTTTCGATGCTTCCTGTGTTGCTCCACATTTTGTCCGTGTTGTTGTTAGTTGCCATGGAGTTAGTTCCAATTCACAGCAACCCTATGCACACCAGTACAAAACACTACCCAGTCACACCCCATCCTCACAATTGGTGCTAGGCTTGAGCCCACTGTTGCAGCTACTGTGTCAATCCATCTCTTTAAGTGTCTTCCTCTTTTTTGCTGATCTTCTACTGTGTGAAGCATGATATCCTTCTCCAGGGACTGGTCTCTCCTGATAGCGTGTCCAAAACTGGTGAGACAAAGTCTCATTGTCATTGCTTCTAAGGAGCATCTGGTTGTACTTCTTCCAAAAGAGGTTTATTCATTCTTTGGCGGTTCATGGTGTATTCAGTATTCTTCACCAACACCGCAATTCAAAGGGGTTAATTCTTCTTTTATTTTTCTTATTTGTAGTCCAGCTTTTGAATGCATGTGAGGCTATCAAAAACACCATGACTTGGGTCATGTGCATCTTAATCCTCAGGGTGACATCTTTGCTTTTCAAAACTTTAAAGAGGTCTTTAGCAGCCAATTTGTCCATAGAATCCTTCAACATTTCAACTTGAGGCTTGAATTTTTTCTTTAGTTCTTTCAGCTTGAGAAATATGAATATGTTCTTGCCTTTTGGTTTTCTATCTCCAGGTCTTTGTGTATTTCATTATAATGCCGTACTTTGTCTTTTCAATCTGCCTTTTGAAATCATCTGTGCATCTCTTACCACATCGTTTCCTCCTTTCACTTCAGCTACTCTGCATTGAGAATCAAGTTTCAGAGTCTTTTCTGATGTCTATTCTGTTCTTTTCTTTCTTTCCTGTCTTTTAAATGACTTTTTGTTTTCTCCTTGTATGATGTCATTGATGTCATCCCACAACTTGTCTCATCGTCTACTTCTGACTTATTTCACTCAGCATTATTTTTGAGGTTCATCCCTCTTGTACCATGTATCAGAGCTTCATTTCTCTTTACAGCTGAGTGATATTGTACTGTATAGATACATCACATTTTGTTTATCCGTTCTCCTACTGAGAGACATTTAGGGGTTTTTCCCACCTTTCAGTTATTGTGAATATTGCCACAGTGAACATTAGTGTACAAGTATCTTTTTGCATTCCTACTTTCACTTATTGGGTTTCCACATCTGTAAAATGGGGATGATAATAGCCCTTTTCCCACTGGGTATGAGGGGATAAAATAAGATCACACCTTTTGGTCTTCCCATGTGGGCCCATCTGTTGTGAGCTGATGGGTTGGTAGATCTTCTTAGTCTTCTTTTCTTCCTCCTTCTTTCCCTTGTTCCCTCCCAGGAGGCAGTGTGTGCCTAATGTGGTGATGGTGGTGGTGTTAGGTGCCTCTGAGTCAATTTCTGACACACAGTGACAGAGGAGAGATGTGTCATATGGTTTTCTAGGCTCTAATCCCTATCAAAGCAGATCATCAGGTCTTTCTTCCTCAGAGCCACGGGGTGGATTCAAACTGCCAACCTCTTGGATAGCATCTGAGTGCTTAACTGTTGCACCACCAGGGCTCCTAATGTGATACTACTACTGAGGATTTTTCTTGAGAAATAACCTCTCTTTATTTTGTCTGTGAAGATACCCCAACCAGGCAGGGCTGCCCCAAAACCAGAAGGCTCCTCACACCTTCCCTCACTAAACTCTGCAGCAGCCTTTGGGAGGTAGAGCTTCTCATCTGCATCTTCCAGACTAGATGCCAAGGGCTTACAGTGGGAGGAGTTGGGGGCTAAGACTGCCCTCCGCCAGGTTCCTCCTCTGATCTTGCTAGTCTCACTGCTCCTGCGGCCACCACACCCCAGAACAAGGCATGCCCCTATGGAGTTCACAGATGGGGTCTGGGGAGGGGGGCTGTGGCAGATGCTCCAGTTCACCTGCCCAGTCTACCCTGGAGGTCTGTACACTCGTGCCAGTGCTTCACCCTTGAAGCATGAATGCACCCGCTGCTTGGCTGCATGCAGGCAATAAGCTCAGCAGGGCTTGAGGGGCAAAAGGTAGTCTCTCCCCACCAGGATGTGTGCAGCTGCTAAGTTCAGACTCTAGAGGATGCCAGTGAAGGATGGAGACCTGCCTGCTCCCCTACTTCCCCTTCTCCCTTCCATCAAAACCTGACTCTATTAGCCACACACATGTTGGGAATCTCCAGCCAAGTTTCAGCGGGGGAAATCCTGACGGGTGGAAAAGTGTCCACAAGGAACTCATACACTGCTCTCAGTAAATGTAGTAGCTATAAATAGTATTTATTAAGCACTCATTATGTGTATTAAGGCCTTGTTCTAAGCACTTTCTATTCTTAACAACAACAAATCTTTACTGAGCAACTACCAGCAACTGTGCTGGGTACCAGTGAACCTACATGGAATGGGCCTTGTCCTCAAGGAAATGGCTAACAAATGGGAGAGACAGTTGGAAGGAAGGAAGAAAACAGAAAGGAAGGAAGAAATGAAAGAGGAAGACAGGAAGGAAATATACACCATCAATGAAAATTAACTCAAAATGGATCAAGAACCTAAATGTAAGAATTAAAGCCCTAAAACTCTTAGGAAAAAGCAGAGATAAGGCTTCAGTATCTTGTTTGTCTTTTTTAAACAACAGATTCTCAGATATGACACCAAAAACGCAAGCAACAAAAGACAAAATACATAAATTGAACTTTATTAAAATTGAAAGCTTTTATGCATCAAAGAACTTTAACAATGAGATGAGGAGACAAACTAGACATTGGGAAAAAAGTTTCAAGGAACTCTACATCCACTGAGACTTTAGTAACCAGATTATAAGAACCCCTCCAACTCGATGGCACTTGGCTTGGCATAACTTGACAACAGGAAGACAAACAACCTTGATCACAAAAATTAGGGAAAGGGATTGAATAAACATTTCAGCAATGATATACAAATGCCCAACTAGCACATGAAAAGATGCTCAACACCATTAGCCATTTAGATAAATGTGAATCAAAACTTCAGTGAGATACTAGTTCACCTCCACTAGGGTGGTTATAATGAAAAAAAGCAGGAGGAGGAGAAGAAGAAAAGAGCAAAACAGGTGTTGGTGAGGATGTGGAAAGCTGGAACCTTCCTCCCTTGCTGGTGGGATTGTAAATGGTACAACCACTGTGAAAACAGTTTGACGGTTCCTCAGAGAGTTAAATATGGAACTACCATATGACTCAGCAATTCCACTCCTAGATATATACCCCCTCAAAAAAAAATGAAAGCAAGAATGCAAATACTTGTACTCCAGTGTTCATTGCTGTACTATTCATAACTAAAGGGTTGAAAAACCTAAATATTCATCAATAGATGAATGGGTAAAGAAAATGGGGAATATCCATACAGTGCAATATTACTCAGCCATAAAGAGAAATGAAGCTCTGATACATGCTACAGCATGGATGAACTTTGAGAACATTTTTCTGAGTGAAATTAGTCAGTCACCAGAGGACAAATAATATATGGTTCTAATCATATGAAATGTCTAGAACAAGCACGTGGAGAGAGGGAGGAGAAGAAAGAGAATGATTTTTCAGAGGGCCTTGAATTCTGTTAAGAGTGATAGAAAAATCTGGAAAATAGTGATAATGCTTGCATAATATGATGAATGTAATTAATGTTACTGAATTACACACACAAAAAAAACATGTTAAAGGGTGGAGCTAGCAAGGTAAACTAGTTTGACGCATCCTATCTTCTCTCTAACAACAAAGACCCAGGAAAACAGCCTAATGAATTGTGTAGAGCATTCTAAGAGCCATGAACATTAGGAGGGAAGCAGAGAAAATGAACTGGGTGACAGGGACAGGGGAGTAGGTCCAGCAGTACACAGACAGGCAAAGCTGGACTAGTGAAATCCACAACCCTCAGGAGGACCCCCTGCTGCCTGCATGGTGAACAAAGCTGTGTGCAGAGAACATCTTTCTCAGTGGAAAAGCCAAGCTTCAAGCAGTTATACCTACAGAATTGTGGAACTCACCCAACTGAACATTAAAAGATTAAGTTCTTTCATACATGTGGGTCAAAAGTTTTCTTTGGGATACAAGGTCTCTCCCTTTTCCCAGTGCTCTACCCTCCCTTCTCTGCACTAAATCTGGCAATAAATTCTGGTGCTCTATCTGGGCTGAAAGTGGAAGCCCTTGTGTGCACCCTGAGCTATTCTCCTGGACTTGGAGAGAGAATAATTTACCAAGTGGGGGGGGGTCTCCCAAAGCTCCTGAGCCAGGAACTCTGGGCAGGAAAAGGTCCTTTCCCTAGGTGCAGGGCTGTGGACCCCTTCTCTTTCTCAGCACAGCCCCCTACCTTTCTCAATACATGTGCAACCAGCAACCTGAGTCCATAACAAACACCATTCCCTAGCAGGCACTACACACTTGGGGGCTGGCTAACTGGGTTCCCAGGCTGAATACACACTAGAAAAGTGAACTGACACCTGAGCTTATGTGCCTAGCAACTGCTCTAACCACCTGGTAACAGGGTGTTGGAATTTCTACACCTCCAATAATTGAATTAGCTCACACAACCAGCCTATTTGGACATTTAAGTACTAAATTACATATATGTGCATGTATATATGTAAGAACAAATAAACAAACATAAATAAATTATATTTAAAAACTTTCTAGAATTGAGACCCCAGAGATGACACCATCTGCCTATGAACAGTTGATATTCGACAAAGGCCCTAAGACATTAAACTGGGGTAAAAACAGTCTCTTCAACAAATGGTGCTGGCTAAATTGGTTATCCATCTGCAATAAACTGAATCAAGATCCATATCTTACACCTTATATAGAAACCAACTCCAACTGGATAAAAGACCTAAATATCAAACCTAAAACGATAAAGCTCATCCAAGAAAAGGTAGGAACAACAATGGAAGTTTTAATACACAATGAGGACAGACTCCAAAATCTGTCAAAGAAACCTCAATCAATAGAAGAGAAAATAGATAAATGGGAACTATTAAGAATCAAACACTTTTGCTCATCCAAAGACTTTATTAATAGAATTAAAAGAACACCCACAGAATGGGAAAAAATATTTGGCAACTCTATGTCAGACTGACGCCTGATCTCCATAATCTATAAGATACTACAAAATATCAATAAGAAGAAGATAAACCATCCAGTTAAGCGATAGGCAAAGGAGATGGACAGACACTTCACTAAAGAGGAGATCCAGGCAGCCAAAAAACACATGCAGACATGTTCACGATCTTGAGTTATTAAAGAAATTCAAATCAAGACAACAATGAGATACCATCTCACCCCAACAAGATTGGCCATGATCCAGAAAACACAAAACAACAAATGCTGGAGAGGCTGTGGAGAAAGTGGAACCCTCCTATACTGTTGGTGGGGTTGCAAAACAGTCCAGCCTCTTTGGAAGGCAATCTGGCACTTCCTTAAAAAAATGGATATCGATATACCATTTGACCCAGTAATTCCACTACTTGGAATATATCCTACAGAATCAAGGCCTTTCACACCAACGGACACATGTACCAGAATGTTTATCGCAGCACAGTCCACAATAGCAAAAAGATGGAATCAACCCAGATGCCCAACAATAGAAAAATGGATAGGTAAACTATGGTACATATACTCAATGGAGCACTACGCAATGATAAAGAATAACGATGATTCCAGGAAACATCTCCTAACCCGGTTTCAACTGGAAGACATTATGTTGAGTGAAAGTAGTCAGCGACAAAAGGACAAATACTGTATGAGACCTCTATGATAAGATCTCAAAAACAGACTTGTGTATAGAAGAAAAGACTCTTTGACAGCTGCAAGGGAGGGGAGGGAGGGAGGATGAGGAGGTGAGGGTTTAGTTTAGATAGTTACTAGAAATCTAGTTGGGAGAAAGTGATGATAGCACACATTAGAAGCAAGAACAACATCAAGTGGACTTCAGCATAACTTGAGTACTCCTTCCATCTTAACTCAATACTGCAAGGATAGAGTAGCTGGGACGGGGGCGGGGGACCATGCTTTTAGGCGAACTCCAGGCCAATTGGCACAACTAGCATTTTGCTAAGAGAGCTCTCTGCACCCCACATTGGTGAATGGCGTCTGGGGTCTTAAAAGCTGCCAAGCTGCCATCTGAGGACACAGCAAATGGTCCCAACTCAGCAGGAACGGATGCTCACTGAGGACCAAAATGACATGTGGTAAAGACAACCGAGAAGACAGAGAGACCCACAAGAGTGGGTGCCTACATCGACTTGGGACCGGAAGAACCAGATGGTGCCCAGCCACCACCAGCGATAGCCACGATGGAGCTCACAGAGAGGAGTCTCACTGGCAACACAAGAATAAAAAGAGGTGCATCATGAGATCTCCACTAAAAGACCTCTATTGATGGTCCAGCGGTTTTGGGGTTCCTCTGAGAGCATGGCCCCCGGCCCTGATGCTGCCCTTTCCCATAAATTATAACAAAGGTCCACTCTTTGGACAGGAATGGATTGGACTTGGCAATGCAGAGTGACCATATATGGGAAGCACTCTATGGTTCTATACATCTACAGGATATCATCTTGCTGACCTCTGGCTGGAGGAAGGGGAGTGGACGGAGAGGAGGGGAAAGGAGGCTGTTGGGAGGATGAGACATGTATGGAGCAGAGAGGAATAGTGTGCAGTCACTGGACAGGGAGAGTACTGGAAGCTGTATGTAGGTGGGCATGTGAATTTATATGTGAATGTACATTTTCACTCAGTTATGTTAAATAAAATAAAAATTAAAAAAAAACTTTCTAATGGCTCAGAGACAACAGTCAATTTCAAGTCATTTAAAGGAGACCATAATACCTTCAGAAAACTCCAAAAAAAAAAAAAGAATAAAAAGATTTTCCCAATGAAAAAGACTTCCTGCAATTATCAGAGGTAAAATACAAAATATTAATGTTTAGAGCTCTTCAGGACATCAGGAAGGATACTGAGCAAATTACAGCAGAGCATAATAAAGAATTAAACAGGCAGCAAGAAATACCTGAGCAACACTGATCTGAAATTCAGCAGATTAATAGTAAAATTACAGAATTAGACAATTCAATAGAAATTCAAAGGAGTAAGACTGAGGCAATGGAATGCAGAATTAGTGAGACTGAAGAAAAAAAAAAACTGGTGCCAAGATATTTGAGGAAAAATCAGATGAAAGAATTTTTAAAAAATGAAGAATTACTAAGAGTTATGTAGGATTTATCAAGAGGAATAATTTGTAAATTATTGGAGTTCCAGAGTAGGGGGATAACAGAAAATGCAGAGAGAATTGTTGAAGAAATATTGGCAGAAAACTTTCATGACATCATGAAAGAAGAAAAGATACATCTCTTCTCTTCCTCATTGAACTCCACATAAAGTCGATCCCCAAAGAAAGACACCAAGACATACACTGATCAAAGTTACCAAAACTAAAGATAAGCAGAGTCTATTAAAGGCAGCTGGGTTAAACCAAAAATATTCTATGGGATAGGAA
Organism: Heterohyrax brucei; assembly: GCA_028571685.1. Lineage (NCBI taxonomy): Eukaryota > Metazoa > Chordata > Mammalia > Hyracoidea > Procaviidae > Heterohyrax > Heterohyrax brucei. The sequence continues at coordinate 86,867,206 of CM053156.1, read as the reverse complement.
GCAATAAGACTAAGCTTGGGCTAGTCAGCAGAAACCCTACTGACAAGAAGGCAATGGGATGACATATATAAAACCCTGAAGGAAAAACTTGCCAGCCAAGAATGATATATTCTGCAAAACTGTCTCTCAAATATGATGGCAAAATTGGGACATTTCCAGATAAACAGAAGTTTTCAGAATTTGCAAAAACCAAACCAAAATTATAAGAAACACTGAAGGAAGATCTTCAGTTAGAAAATCAGCAACATCAGGTACATACTCAGGGGTACAAAACAAGACAGAGCATTCAGATATCAACACAATAGGTAAGCCACAAAAATAAATCACAACTATAACACTAAAATATGAAACAGAGCTGTCAGTATGTAAAAAATGACAAAATTTAATCAAAAAAAGGACAAAACAATGTATTCACTGATCTTTCATATGGAAAAGAAGTCAAGGCATGATAAAGTAAACACTGGTTTAAACTTAGAGCATTAGGAGTAAATAGTAAGGTAACCACAAAGGAAACTGATGATCCTACACATTAAAATAAGAAACAAAATCAAGAAGTATCAGCATATGTAAAACCAACAACAATGAAAAAGATGAAAAGAAAACCTATACAGAAAAATGACTCAGTAGAGAAAATTAAGTAGAATAAAAAAATTGTCACCAACATACAAAAGCCAGCTAAGTGCCTTCAAGCCTCATGCAAAAAAGACACCAAAATGACAGCACTAAATTCATACCTATGAATAATTACATTAAATGTAAATGAGTTAAATGCACCAATAAAGTGACAAAGAATAGCAAAACTGATTAAAAAACACAGCCCATCTATATGCTGTCTACAAGAGAGACACCTTAAACTTAAAGGTACAAACAAACTGAAACTCGAATGATGGAAAAATATATATGAAGCAAAAAATGTTCAAAAAACAGTGGCAATGTTAATTTCAAATAAAAGACACATTAATTTAAAATCCACCCCAGTGGACAAGGAGGGTCACTATATGCTGATTAAAGATTCAATGTATTGGGAGGACACAGCCTTATTAAGTATTTATGCACCTAGTGGCAGTCCTTCTAAGTACATCAGATGAACTCGAAGAGCACTGAAAAGAGAAATAGCTCCACAATACTACTAGGAGATATCAACACAGCACTTTTGGTGATGGAGAGAACATCCAGAAAGAAACTCAGTAAAGATACAGAAGATCTAAATTACATAATCAACCAACTGGACCACATAGCAGTATACAGAACACTCTACCCAAAAGGAGACAAATATACCTTCTTTTTTAAAATTTATTGTGATTGAGTGAAGGTGTACAATCCAATATAAATTTGCATGCCCGCCTATGTGCAGCTCCCACTGCTCTCCCCACCCAGTGACAGCACACTCCTCCTATCCATTCTATACATGTCATATCCTCCTAACAATCTCCTGTCCCCTCCTCTCCACCCACTGCCCTCCCGTAAGAGGCCAGCAGAATGACATCCTATAGATGCATGGAACTGTAAAGTGCACACACGGTATGGTCACTCTGTGTCACTGAGTCCAATCCATTACTGTCCGAAGAGTCGACCTCAGTAAAGATTTATGGATGGGACAGCATCAGGACATGCTCCCAGGGGAACCCAAGGCCCCTGGATCATCAGTTGTGGTCTCTTAGTGGAGTTCTCAGGGTACACCATTTTTTATTCTCTTGTTGCCAGTGAGACTCAACTTTATGAGCCCCATCACAGCTATCACTGGTGGTGGCCGGGCACCATCTGGTTCCTCTGGTCACATGTCAGTGTAGTCACCCACTTATGTGGGTTCTCTTTCCCCCATGTTGGTTTGGTTCTTGGTAGTAGTCTGTTCCTGCTGAGCTGGGACCATTTGGTGTGCCTCAGATGGCAGCTTGCTAGGTTTTAAGACCCCAGACACCACTCACCAATACGGCGTGCAGAAGACTCTCTTAGCAATACACTAGTTATGCCAATTGGCCTCGATGTCCTCTGATAGCATGGTCCCTGGATTCCCTCCCCTGGTATTCTGTCCTTGCAATATTGGGTTAAGATTGGAGGAGTATTCATGCTATGTTGAAGTCCAGTCAAATTGATCTTCTTTCTAATGTGGGCTGTCACTGATTTCACCCAACCAAATTTCTATCAACTATCTAATCTACAACCAGCCCTCTCTCTCTCTCCCTCCCCTCCCTTGCAGGTGTCAAAGAGTCTTTTCTTCTATACATGAGTCTGTTTTTAAGTTCTTATCGTAGGGGTCTCATACAATGTTTACACTTTCCCCACTGACTACATTCACTCAACATAATATCTTTCAATTGAAACCAGCTTACAAGATGCTTCCTAAAATCATCATTGTTCTTTATCATTGCATAGTGTTCTAATGAGTATATATACCATAGTTTATCTATTCATCTGTTGTTGGGTATCTGGGTTGATTCCAACTTTTTGCTATTGTGGACTGTGCTGCAATAAACATTTGTGTTTATGTATCTGTCAGTGTGAATGCCCTTGATTCTGTAGGATATATTCCAAGCAGTGGAATTACTGGGTCAAACGGCATATCTATTTCCATCTTCTTAAGGAAGCACCTGATTGGTTTCCAAAGAGGTTGTACCATTTTCAAATCCCAACAACAGTGTATGTATCTTCTTTTCCAATACATGTGGATCATTCTCCATAAGCCAAGTGCCGTCGAGTCAGATCTGACTCATTCTCCATAACAGACCACATATTAGGCCATAAAGCAAGCCTTAACAAAATTCAAAACACTGAAATAATGCCAAGCATCCTTTCAGACTCTAAAGCCATAAAAGTCATGATCAATAGCAGAAGAAGCAAGGAAAAAAATCCACATATGGAGACTGAACAATGCTTGCCCCAAAACTTCTGGCTTACAGAAGAAACCAAGGGTGTGATAAAGAAATTTATAGACTCAAATGAGAATGAAAACAAATCTTACCAGAACCTATGGGACATAGCAAAATTAGTGCTCCAAGGTCAGTCTGTCTCAATAAATGTACATATCCAAAAAGAAGAAAGAGCCCAAATTGAAGAATTAACCCTTCAGTTCAAACAAGTAGAAAGAGAGTAGCAAAAGAACACTTCAGGCACCAAAAAGAAAGCAAATAATAAAAATTAGACCAAAAATTGGTTCTTTGATCTTTTGAAAAGATCAGCAAAATGATACACCATTGGCCAGCTTGACAAAGAAAAACAGGAGCAGAAGCAAATAACTCAAATAAGAGATGAAATGGGCGATATCACAACAGACCCAACTGAAATGGAAGAAAAAAATCATAACAGAATATTATGAAAAATTGTACTCTAATAAACTTGAAAACATAGAGGAAATGGACAAATTTACAGAAACACACCACCTACCAAACTACACAAACAAAAGTAGAACAGCTTAATAAATCTATCAAAGAAGAAGAAACTGAAAAAGCAATTTAAAAAAATCCCAACCAAGAAAAGTCCTGGCCAGACAGCTTCACTGGAGAATTCTATCAGACGTATAGAGAAGAGTTAATACTACTATTGCCAAAGATATTTCACAGCATAGAAAAGAATGGAATACTCCCAAATTCATACTATGAAGCCAACATAACCCTGATACCAAAACGAGCTAAAGACAGCGCATAAAAGGAAAATTACAGACCAGTATCTCTGATGAACTTAGATGCAAAAATCCTCAACAAACTTCTAGCCAAATAGAACCCAACAACATATTAAAAAAATAACTTGCTGTAACCAAGTGGGACTCATACCAGCGATGCGGGGATGGTTCTTCATTAGGCAAACAATTGATGTAGTCAACCACATAAATAAAACACTTGATTTTTATCAACTGATGCAGAAAAGGCATTTGACCAAGTCCCACATCCATTCATATTAAAGACTCTCAGTGGAATAAGGGGTATCTATGCAAATCTAACAGCCAGCATCATCCTAAATGGAGACAGTCTGAAAGAATTCCCCTTGAAAACAGGAACCATATAAGGATATCCATTGTCACCACTTTTATTCAACACTGTGCTGGAGGTTCTAGCCAAGAAGAATCAGACAACATAAACAGAGATCATCCAAATTGGCAAGGAAGAAGTAAAAATATCTTTATGAGCAGATGATATGAACTTATACACAGAAACTCCTAAAGAATCCACAAAAAAATTACTGGAACTAATAGAAGAGTTCAACAAAGTATCAGAAAATAAGATAAACATATATAAATAAGTTGAATTCCTTTACAACAAAAAGAGACCATAAAAGAGGAAATCACCAAATCAATACCTATAATAGCTGCCAATAAGATAACATACCTAGGAATATATCTAACTAGAGACAGAAAAGCCCTACACAAAGAAAATTATAAGACTCTACTGCAAGAAACCAAAATAGACCTACATAAATGGAGAAACGTACCTTGCTCATAGATAGGAAGACTTAACATCATGAAAATGTCTATTCAACCCAAAGTGATCTGTACATAAAATGAACTCTCAATACAAATTCCAATGGAACTTTTTAATGAGAGGGGAAAACAAATCACCAACTTCATAAGGAAAAGGAAGTCATGGTTAAGTAAAACATTACTGAAGAGGAATAAAACAGGAGATCTCACACTACCTGACTTCAGAACCCTTTAACTGCCTTGTTGTTAAAACAGCCTGGAACCAGTACAAAAACAGATATAATGAGAAATGAGAATGAAACAGAATTGAGAATCCAGATATAACATCATCCACCCATAAGCAGCTGATATTTGACAAATGTCAAATGTCTGTAAACTAGGGAAAATAGTCTGTTCAACAAATGGTGCTGGCATAACTAGACACCTGCCTGCAAAAAAAAACATATTTCACACAATGCACAAAAACTAATTCAAAATGGATCAAAGGCCTAAATATAAAATCTAGAACAATAAAGATAATGGAAGAAAAAATAGGGACAATGCTGGGAGCCCTAACACACAGCATAAGCAGACTACAAAATATTACTAACAATGCACAAACACCAGAAGAGAACACAGATAACCGGGAACTCCTCAAAAATCAAAACTTTCATCTAAAGGCTTCATCAAAAGAGTAAATTTACAAGCTGTCTACACACTGGGAAAGAATTTTTGGCCACCAAGTATCTGATTGGCATCTAATCTTCATAATCTACAAGGTACTGCAAAACCTCAACAAGGAAAAAAATAATAATAACCTAATTTAAAAATGGACAAAGGATATGAACAGGCACTTCACCAAAGAAGACATCCAGGATGCTAACAGATATGTGAGGAAATGCTCACGATCATTAGCTGTTAGAGAAATCCAAAGCAAAACTACAGTGAGATACCATCTTGCCCCAACAAGGATGGCATTAATCCAGAAAATACAAAATAATAAATGTTGGAGAGGTTCTGGGTGAGATGCACTGCCAGCAGGAATGTAAAATGGTGCAACCACTTTTGAAATCAATTTGGCTCTTCCTTAAAAAGGTAGAAATAAGATACCACAGGATCCAGCAATCACACTTCTTGGAATATAGCCTAGACAAGTAAGGGCTGTCACATGAATAGATACATGCACACCAATGTTTATTGCAGCACTGTCCACAACAGCAAAAGGATGGAAACAACCTAGGTGCCTATCAACAGATGAATGGATAAACAAACTACGGTAAATTCACACAATGAAATGCTATGCAGCGGTAAAGAACAATGACGATCTTGGAAAACATCTCGTAACACGAATCATTTGGAAGACATTAAGTTGAATGAAATCCGTCAGCTGCAAAAGGGCAAATATTGTATGGGACCACTATTATAAGGACTCAAGAAAATGTTTAAGCACAGAAGAAAATAATCTTTGATGTTTACAGGGGAGGGGAGGGAGTGAGAGGGGTATTCATAGATTAGATAGCAGACAGGAAGTAGATTAGGTGAAGGGAACAGCAGCACATGGTAGAAGGGAGATTAACACTGCTGGACTACACCAAAAGCTCAGAGGTTTCTTAAGTACAACCCAACTTTTCAGAGGACAGAGCAGCAGAGGCAGAGGTCTGGAGACCATGATTTCAGGGGACATCTTGGTCAACTGGCATAACTAAATTTGCCTCCCACTTTGGTGAGTGGCATCTGGAGTCTAAAAAGATAGCAAGCTACCATCTAAGTAGCACCAACTGGTTCCCAGTCCACCTGAAACAGGAGGACAAAGGACATCAAAGACTTGGGAAAAGAGGAGACTAGGAGACAGAAGAGGTGTTATGATTGGAAGACTCCATCAGCATGAGATCAGAGGAACTAGACGGTGCCCAGCCAGAACTGATGACTGCTCTGACAGGGAACGCAATGTACAGTCCCTGACATAGCAAGAGAACAGTAGGGGTGCAGAACTAGAACTCTGTTAAAACACCAGACGTGATAGTCTGACAGACTGAAGGGCCCCTGAAGACATGGTCCCCGGACTCTCTGTTAGCCCAGAGTTGAAACCAGTCCAGAAGCCAACTCTTCAGGCAAAGATTGGACTGGACTACAAGACATAGAGGGATGCTGGCAAAAAGTGTGCTTCTTGGCTTAAATAGATACGTGAGGGCAAGCAGTTCCAGTCCAGGGGCAAGATGAGAGGGTGGAGGGGGACAGGCACTGGTTGAATGGATACAGAAAGTACAGGGTGGAAAAGACGTCACAAGGTAGGGAGAGCAACTAGAGTTTCATAAAAGTGAGCGTGCAGGGTTTTATATGGCGAACTGATTTTGATTGTGAACTTTCACTTAAAGCACAATAAAATATATATTTTTAAATTATATTGGCAAAAACATAAATTAAAAAATATTTTCACATTAAAAAAAGTCAAAATGGCAAACATTTTGTTATATATATTTTTACTACAATAGAAAAAAAAGAAAACAGTTGAGCCTAGAGGTGGTCACACGCTGGTAGGCTCAAGCACACTTATCATTCAGATCTTTGTTTCTAAACACCGTTCTTCAGTAAAAATGAACCAGCACTCCTTAGAGAAGTGAGTGTTTCCAGGGCTGGTGCAGGAAAATCATGAGGTGAACATAGAACACCTTATGATGCTAGAAAATCAGAAGATACTTAAAAAAGTGATGATGCCATGTAATAAGGAAATGAACTCCAGTGGCCAACTTGGGGAAAATTAGAGCAACATAATAAATAATGCTGTTGTCAGGTGCTGTTGGGTAGGTTCCTACTCATGGTGACAACTGAAAAACACCCTGCCTGACTCTGCTCCATCTTCACGATCGTCGTTAGGCTTGAGCCCGTTGTGGGAGCCACTCTGTCAATCCATCTCACTGAGGGTCTTCCTCTTTTTTGTTGACCCTCTACTTTACCAAGCATGAAATGCTTCTCCAGGGATGGATCACCCTTTCAGAATATGTACAAAGTGTGTGAGATGTAGTCTGGCCATTCTTGCTTCTAAGGAACATTCTGGCTGTATTTTTCCCAAGACAGATTTGTTCATTCCTTCGGCACTCCACGGGTATATTCAACATTCTTTGCCAACACAATAATTCAAAGGAGTCAGTTCTTCCTTGGTATTCCTTTTTCCTTGTCCAGTTTCCACATGCATACGAGACGATTTAAAACTCCATGGCTTGCATCAGATGGACCTTGGTCTTTAAGGTGACTTCTTTGCTTTTCAGCGCTTTCAAGAGGTCTTTTGCAGCAGATTTTCCCAATGTAATGTGTCTTTGAATTTGTGACTGCTGTTTCCATGGCTGTTGCTTATGGGTCCAGGTAAAATGAAGTCCTCGACAACTTCAATCGTTTCTCCTTCTATCATGATGTTGCTTATTGGTTCAGTTGCGAGGAGTTTCATCTTTTTAGTGTTGAGATGCAATCCATACTGAAGGCTGTGGTTCTTGATCTTCATCAGTAAATGCTTTCAAGTCCTCTTCACTTTCAACAACCAAGGTTGTGTGATCTGCATAAGGCAAGTTGTTAATTATTCTTCCTCTAGTGCTGATGATGCCTTCTGTTCGTTCTTTTACTTCACCATTTCTTCCTTTTCCTTCAGCTATTCAACATTCAAGAGCAAGTCTGAGTCTCTTCTGACATCCAGTTTCGGTCTTTTCTTTCTCGCCTGCCTTTTAATGACCTTTTGCTTTCCTCAAGTATGATGTCTTTGATGTCATTCCATAACTTGTCTGGTCTTCAGTCAGAGTTCAGTGCCTGAAATCTATTCTAGAGTTGGTCTCTAAACTCAAGTGAGATATACCTCAGGTCTTTCGCTTCATCATTTCTTCCATTTGCTTTAGCTACTCAATGTTCAAGATCAAATTTCAGAGTTTCTTCGGACATCCATTTTGTTCTTTCTTTCCCGTCTTTATAAATGACCTTGTGTTCTCTTCATATATGATGTCCTCGTTATCCCCCCACAACTTGTCTGATCTTCAGTCGGTGTTTAATGTGTCAGATCCGTTCTTGAGATGGTCTCTAAATTAAGGTGGTACAAACTCAAGGTTGTATTTTGGCTCTTGTGGACTTGTTTTAATTTTCTTCCATTTCAGCTTGAACTTGCTTACGAACAACTGATGACCTGTTCTTCAGTCAGCCTCCTGGCCTTGTTTTGAGCGGAGGTACTAAGCTTGCCCATTACCCCTGCCTATTACCACAGAAGTAGTCCATTGGATGCCTGTATGTGCCATCCTGGAGCCTCACGTGTACAGTCACAGTTTGGTAAAAAGGTATTTGCAATGAAGAAGCTGCTGGTTTTGCAAAATTCTATCATGTGATCTCTGACATTGTTTCTATCACCAAGGCCATATTTTCAAACCATCAATCCTTCTCAATTCCCAGCTTTCACATCTCAGTCACTAATAACTATCAATGTGTTCTGACTGTGTGTTTGATCAGTTTGAGACTGCAGAAGTTAGTAAAAATTTTCAATTTGATTAACAGTAGTATTAACACGTCCTCTTCATAGATGTATGAATATTATCCTATCACTGACAGCATTATAATTCAGGGTAGATCTTGAAGTGTTCTTTTTGATGACAAACGCAATACCATTGCTTTTCAAGATGCCATTCCTGGAATAGCTGGCCATGTGATTGTCTAATTCAAACTGGCCAGTATCAGTCCATTTCAGCTCACTAATTCCTAGGGTATCAATGTTTATGCTTTCCATCTCATTTTTTATAATTTCCAATTTTCCTAGATGCTCACTTCATACACTCCACAGTCCTATTATTAATGGAAGCCAAGCCAGCAGCTGACACTGCCCACCAGGGGTGACCCTGCTGGAATTTGAATACTGGTCACATAGCTTCCAGCATCAGAGCAACCCACAAACCCCCACAGCCTGACGATCTGACAGATGCATGGGAGTAAAATAATGATAGTCATGGATTATAATGGGAGCTCATATCAAGATAAATAACAATTGCATAAGCAGATAAATGGTGAGAAGGGATAGCTCTCGCTACAGCGCAATTCCAGTTAATAAATGCAAAATGAATCACGGAAGTAGAAAGATGCCATTAGGAAGACACTACAGTGAGCTATGCTGCAAAAAGGAGGTGTCAGTGGTCGTCAACGGAGGCTAAAATGAGTGACGGGACATGCAATGAAAAACAGGATATTTGCATCGTCCTTAGCTATATCCCATAAGATGGTTATCGATGACCAAGGAAGTCACCCATGAACACTGGTGAAACCCGCAGACACCTCTTTCAACAGGTGGTCAAATCTAACATCACCAGTAATGAGACAAGGTGACATTATGGACCTCCTGATACAACAGATTGAGGAAGGCCCTTCATCCCTCTGTGGTGTTCCTGCCAGACACACATAAGCTGAATTTTTGTCGTGAACAGAAATCACACAAATCCAAACTGAGGAACATATGATAGAACAGGAGCCCTGCTGGCCAAGAGGTTACAGACTTGGCTGCCAACCAAAAGGTCAACAGTTCGAATCCAGCAACCACTCCCTGGAAGCCCCACAGAGCAGTTGTCCTCTGTCCCTTGAGTGGAATCACTGGGAATCAGCATGGACTCAGGGGCAACCAGTAGCCAGTCTGACAGAACAGCCAGTACTCTTCACAAAAAAGGCATCTTGGCAGTGTAACAGACAGGACTGGACCAAATGGAAAATCAGAAATCTGGTAAATAATTGGTAGACGTGCTGAGTGCCTTGCGGAACAGAATAGAGAAGGCAGAGGGGCCTCGCTGGGCATCCAGCCTGCCGGGCAGGGTCGTTTATGCTGAAGCTTCAATGAAGGGTGAGTGTGGAGCCGCAGGAAGGAGGTGCCAGGCTGAGGAACGGCACATGCAATGGCCCTGAGGCCCATCTCTAGGCGCGCACGGGACACAAGGAGGGATGGATCTCACTGATGAAGACAGAGAGACAAGCAAACAGCTGATTTTGAGGGAAAGCAAGTAAAAAGCTTGGCACTCAGTCGGTGTTTGTGGGACCCCGGCGGCCTAGGGACTGAGAGCTCAGCCGCTAACCCAAGGGCAGTGGTTCAAGTGCACTAGCCACCCCTTGGAAGCCTCACGAGACTGTCCTACTCTGTCCTGCAGGGTCACTGTGCGTCAGAATCCACGGCTGCGGTGTTGCTGGGTGAGAGAAGGAATGAATGAAGAAGGGCGGGTTGCTGGTGGGGCCTGGGCTTCGGGTGGCCACTGGGCTAGGCCATAGGCTACGGGCTAAAATGTGTGCCCTGGAAAGATACATTCAAGTCCTAATTCCCTGTACCCAGGAATGCAGTTCCTTGCATTTTTTTAAATTCTGCTTTAGATGAAAAGTTTACAGCTCGAGTGAATTTCTCATACAAAATTTTATACACATGCTTTTATGAGACCCTAGTTGCAATCCCTAAAAATGTGACAGCACACTCCCTCTGTCCACCCTGAGTGTCATATGTTCGTTCAATCCATTCTTGTGCCTTTCTGCGTTCTAACTCGTCTCCAGGCAGGGGCTGCCCATTTAGTCTGTGTTTCTGCTTCAACTGAGAAGCAGGCTCTTCACCAGCAGTTCAGTCCCATCTTTGTCTGAAGAGTCAGCTTCAGGTATGGTTTCAGTTCTGGAGTAACACAGATTCTGGGGACCATGTCTTCTGGGGTTTCTCTAGTCTCACTCAGACTGTTAAGCCTGATTGTCTACACGAATTTGAGCTCTGAATCACTCTTCTCTTTCCTGCTCTGTCCGGGACTCTGTTTTTCGGTTGTTGTCAGGGAGGTCGCTGTTGGCAGTCAGGCACCATCTAGTGCTTCTGATCTCAAGCCGATGGAGCCTCTGGTACGTGTGACCTTCTCTGCAGATGTGATCAGTTGATGATGAGCTCATGCTGGATTAGGGTGGGCCCTGAATTCAGTAACTGCTGCCTTTACAAGAGAAAGAAGAGGGAGATTTGGACCCAGAAACAGAGACTCAGAGGAGACCCAGACAGGGAAGAAGGCCATTCAACACTGGAAGCAAAAACTGAAACAATGAAGCTACAAGCCAAGGAGTGCCAAGCATTGCTCCCTGTCACCAGACGCCAGAAAGAGGCAGGCAGGCCTCTCCTCTGGAGACTGCAGAGGGCATAAGGCCCTGTTCACAGACTGACCTTGGGCTTCCAGCCTCCAGACGGGGGGAAATACTCTGTGTGCTAAGCCTCCCAGGGGGTCCTTGTGGGGTTTTTTGTTGTAGTGATTCTAGGAGACAAACATTGTTTCCTTTTGCATTCTTGAGGCAAAGTGTCTGTAGGACTCCCTCCTCAGACTGCTCACTAAGTGTTAGTCCTGACACATTCACCTGGTGAATCCTGTTTACTTAAAATATTAATATTTTAAGATCAAGTTCAGATTAACCCTTCCCTGTAATCCCTGAGCTTTTAAAACTCAGTCTCGTCCTGAGCCATTGGACTGTGAAATCACAAGCTGACTCCGACAACCATGACCGCTTTTTAACACCCTCTGAGATCAGTGTGACTGGACAAGGGACAAAAAAAGGCAGAAGAACTGATGCCTCTGAGTCGTGGTGTTGGAGAAGAACATTGACCGTCCCGTGGACCACCAAAAGAACCAACAGATCTGTTCTGGAAGAAGTGCAACCAGAGTGCTCCTTGGCAACAGAGATATGGAAATGTTGTCAGGAGGGGTCAGTCCCTGGAGAAGGACATCCTGCTTGGTAGAGTGGAGGGTCAGCGAAAAAGAGGAAGACCCTCGATGACATGGATTGACACAGAGGCCCCCACAATGGGCTTAAGTTTAAAAACAACTGTGGACATGGGACAAGACTGGGCCGTGTTTGGTTCTGTTGTGCACGGGGTCGCTATGAATCGGAACCGACTCAGCGGCACCAAACAACAGCAACAGCAAGATCAGTGCGGAAACCCTGGTGCCCCAGCGGTTAAGCCATCCCAGAGGTCGGCAGTTCAGGTCCACCCAGTGCTCTTTGGGAACTCTACAGGGCATCTCTACTCTGTTCTTAGGGTCACTGTGAGTCGGAATCAACTCAGTGGCAGTGGATTTGGTTTTTGGTTTTGTAAGATCAGTGCAGAACCACTGAAATCAGAGACACTTGTGCCTAAAATCACCTCACTCATCTCCACTTTCCGGAACCTCAGGACGAGCCAGTTAGGAAACAGAAAAACAGTGCTTTCATGAAAGGTAACTAGAGACTTGATTTTTTTGTCCCTTACTCTGGCTAGGAACCCCAAAACCCGTTTCCACCCTCCTCTCCTGTCTTCGTGCTCTTGGGAGGGAACACACTCAGATCATGGGCCTGGGTGTAAAACCTCGCTTAGCCTCCATTTTTCATCTGTAAAATGGGATGAGTACATCTACCTAAGAGAAACGTTGTGAAAAGCAGACATTAATTTTTACATGAAATACCAGACTAAGAAAGTCCAGAGGTACCGACGAAGGTAGCTCAGTGTTTGCCTAGGGACAGAAGGGCGCAGGCGACTGGTGATGGGCCTGGGCTGCTTCTGCATGTGACAAAAACGTTCTGGAACTAGAAGGCAGTGGTGGCCGCACAACCCTGTGAGTGTACTAAATGCCACTCAACTTATACTTTCAAAGGGTTAAAACATGTATTTTTTAAATTTCACTTACTCTGTTGGCGGTGGTGGTGAGACCACACACTGATCTAACCGTTTCTACGCGTACAGTTCGGGGGGGCAGCAAGCCCGCCCTTCCAGCTTCGTGACTGCACTCCCTCCCCTTTTTGAGCTGCTCCTCCCCCGCTGACGTGAACTCGCTGCCCCCCAAGGTTCTCATCTACGTAGCTGGCCTTTCCAGTGGCTGTGGCCACTTTGATTCCATACAGACAGATCCAAAAAGGTCACAGTGCTCAAGGCCGACTTTTTCACTCACAAAGCTAAACTGTTGCTTGGTTTTAAGAGGCAGAATGGGATTTTTGATTTAAGGTTTAAAGAGTATCTCAGGGCAGTCATTTCTGGGTATGTGCTTTTTTATTGTCACAAGAAATAAAATCGATCAGGAGCATCTGACTCCGGCCGTGCCCCACTGTCTCTCTGACCTTTTGTTTCCTCATCTGCAAAATGGGGGCATCAGCAGAACGTGCCCTGTGGCTGGTCGTGCAGACTGGGCCCGTCAATCGTGGGGCTTGCCAGGCACAGTGGCCGGCAGCAGACCATCCATGGAGGCCCTATGGGTGCCTGGAGGACTGACCGCCACAAGGCAGCAGGGCAGTTAACGCATGCGCTGGGGCTGGGCACTGATGGACGCTTCGTAAGGTGGCCTTGGCCATGTACCTGGCATGCAGGAGGGACTCAGTAAGCGTCCAGCACCCCAAAGGAAGGTTCCATGCAGCCCTGTCCTGGTACTCTGAGTCACCATCGCACAGCAGGCTGAAGCAGGTTGTATCTGAAGCCTCATCAGCGTGGGCTGAGAAACTGGGTGCTCTAGATTTAATTCTGCAGGTAATTTGAACAATTTGATCTAGTTTCCAATGTTCTTGCTCGTATGAGTGCAAAAGCAGCATAATTTTTAATTAGTGGGTAAACAGTAAATAATGATAGCAATAAGCAGATGCCACTGTTAATTTAAAAAGTCCATGGCTGATAAAAATCCACTTGACCCATGCATTTAGCTTCCACTGTCAGGGAAACCCTGGCTGCACAGTGGTTAGTGCTGTGTCTGCTGACCAAGAGGTTGGTAGTTCATGGCTGCCAGGTGTCCCTTGTAAACTCTATGGGGCAGTTCTACTCTGTCCTATAGGCCGGCTATGAGTCGGGCCCAACTCAACGGCCCTGGGTTTGTTTTGCTTTGTGTTTTTGGTCAGGCCCTGTCTGACAAATCGCACAACTGAGCCCGCAGTCCCATCTGCTCTCTGCTTGTGTTGCTCCAGTGAAGACTTGGCTGCAGTGGGCTGGGAGCACAAAACCGGGAAAAGAAAGGAGAACTGAAGGCAGCCTCGTGCGCTCTGAGAAAATTTCATGGAGTTGTTTATAATTACTTCATTTCATTTCTACAACCTTGAAGTTGTAATGATGCGGACAACCAAGAAGCCCAGTGAGGTGAGGCTTCAGCCTCTGCTTCAGAGTTGCTGGTGTGCGCATGTCCAGAATGCCGAGGGTTGTCAGCACCTCTTATCACCTCCTGACTTCAGTACATCCTAATTTCTCATGAAAAAACAAGGCAAACTAGAACCCTGTTAGCAGAACATCCTACCTGTGGACACAGGACAGAGCACTGGGGGATTGTCCAGCCTTAGTGTCTTCAGAAGGAGCATCGGGGGAAAGGCTTCCTTTCCTTGGGACAGGAAACCTTTCCTCTAGAAACTGGACTTGGTCGGAACAACGCCTGTATCATCCTGGGGGCCTGGTCACTAGGCTGCTGCGCTGTGGCAGCTGGCCTTTCACAGCAGGCCGAGAACTCTGAGCCCCGCTCTCCCTCCGCCTCTTCTGTTCCCCAGGTCAGCACTTGTGGACAGGTGCCGTGACCAATGGTGACGCTGGCAATCAGCCTGCAGAACTGCACTGAGGGACACTGTGCTGTCACAGGTTGACTGCAGACGCACCGGCATCCGAAGTGTCAGAGCTGATACGCTTACTCCAGGCTCAGGACCCCCAGGCTGGGGGCAGTGGGAGCCGTGTTGGGACCCTGGCCTAACTGTGAAGCTCACCCAACTACAGTCCAAGACATTCTGCATAGATCCCTGTAAATTGAGGTGTGCCCCCGTGAATGCAGGGCCACCACAAGCTTCTCTCTTTCAAGATTCTTGTGGGTATTTTATTCCCCATGCAGAGTGACCCTGGGAGCCCAGGCAGTGGCCCAAGTGCCCACCAACATCACCAGCCAGAGGAAACCCAGCTGGGTTGGGTTTATTAACACTTCTTCTCTCTGGCAACTGAAGCTAACGAATCAGTTGTAGACAAGCCAGGAATATAGTCGGGGCCCAGGGCCACAGTGGCACTTTTATTCATTCATCCTTCCTTCCACCCACTCATTTAGCCATCCATCCATCCACGTGTCCATTCATCTGCATCGCTCCATCCATCTTTCCACCCATCCATTCACCCACACCCATCCGTCCACCCCCACTGACCCATCCATCCATCCATCCACCCATCCATCCATCATCCATCCATCCACCCATCCATCCATCATCCATCCATCCACCCACCCATCCATCCGTCATGCATCCATCCATCCACCCACCCACCCATCCATCCATCCATCCATCATCCATCCATCATCCATCCATCCATCCATCCACCCACCCACCCACCCATCCATCCATTCATCCATCCATCCATCCATTCACTCATGCACCCAGTGACTCATTCAGTATATGTCTAGTGTGCGCCCAGCAACCCACCAAGTCTCTCAGTAAGCGCCTTTCACACAAGCTGAAGATTCAGTTAAGCAGTCAGGAGTCAGGCTCCAGAGTCTTGGCTCAATCTCACTTGGCAGCATGCACCCCTGTGCTACCTCAGTCCATCCCCCTTGTCCATTTTCTGTCTGTAAGATGAAGATGGAAATCCTGGTTGTGTAGAGATTAATAACTGTAGAGGTTAAGATTAAGATATCAGCATCCATCTCCCAGGACTTTTACAAAACCACATGAGATACAGTACCACATGAGATACAGTACCACATGAGATACAGTACAACATGAAATACAGTGCATGAGACAGTACAACATGAGACACAGTACAACACAAGACACAGGACAACATCAGACACAGTACATGAGACACAGTGCACGAGATACTATATTACATGAGACACAGTACATGAGAGATAACATAAAAATAGATAAATGAGAATTAATAAGAATCAAACACTTCTGCTCTTCCAAAGACTTCATCAAAAGAATTATAAGACCACCTACAGAATGGGAAAAAATATTTGGCAAATCTATGTCAGACCAATGCCTGATCTCCATAATCTACAAGGTACTACAAAATACCAATAAGAAAAAGACAAATCATCCAATTAAGTGATCGGCAAAGGAGATGGACAGACACTTCTCCAAAGAGGAGATACAGGCAGCCAAAAAACAAATGTGGACATGTTCACGTTCATTAATTATTAAAGAAATTCAAATCAAAACGACAATGAGATACCATCTCACCCCAACAAGATTGGTCATGATCCAAAAAAAAAAAAACAAAACACTAAATGTTGGAGAGGCTGTGGAGAGATTGGAACTCTCCTATACTGCTGGTGGGATTGCAGAATGGTGCAGCCTCTTTGGAAAGCAATCTGGCGTTACCTTACAATAATGGATATAGATACACCATTTGACCTAGTAATTTCTCTGCTTGGAATATATCCTACAGAACCAAGGCCATTCACACCAACTGATACACGCACATGAATGTTCACTGCAGCACAGTCCATGATAGCAAAAAGATGGAATCAAGCCAGATGCCCAACAACAGAAGAATGGATGGGTAAACGCTGGTAGATGTACTCAGTGGAGTACTATGCAATGATAAAGAGCAACGATGATAGCAGGAAATTTCTCTCAATTTGGTCTCAACTGGAGGACATTATGTTGAGTGAAACTAGTCAGCGACAGAAGGACAATTATTATATGAGACCCCTGCGATAAAAACTGAAAAACAGACTCATACAGAAAAGACTCTTTGACAGCTACAAGGGTGGAGAGGATGGGATGGTGGGAGGGCGAGGGCTGAGGGTTTAGATTAGACAGTTGTTAGAAATTTAGTTGTGTGAAATTGACGACAATACACATTAGTAAGAAGATCAATATTAATGGCACTTTAACACAACGTGTGTACTCCTCCCATCTTAACCCAATATTGTAAATGCAGAGTATGTACACTTTCATTTTTTACTTCATTAAAAAAAAAAAAAGCCTGAAGTCAACACTCAGTTAACAGGAACCACTGGTCAGCATCACTTCTGTTGTCTCCTGTGGTCAGCAGGAACCCCAAGAGTCTCAGCTTCATCCCCCTGTCACCCAGGAAGTGAGGACTCCCAGACCTCCCGTGCTGGGCCTCCTGTCCTGAGCCTGGAAGGTAGGGTGTGGACACACCGACGGAAGGGGCAGAATATTTCACTCTCTCACTCTCCAGCCCGGACCCAACACTTTCAAGGTCCAGGTGGAGGCGGCAGCACCCCGGCCCCCGGCCCGCCCTCTGAGACTCTGCCCTCTGTCCCACTTCAGCTCAAGCCAGGGGAAGGCTGTGCCAGAGGACCTGGCGGGGGTGGGGGCCCTGGGCCCCAGGCCGGCTCCCCAAGCCAGCCCACAGCTGTGACCCTTGAACTCCGTGAGCACACAGCTTCCCCAGCATCCGCCATCTGCACGGCCTCAAGCCTGCACCTCTAAGTGGAGATGACATTTGGGGGCGTTGCTGCTCTTCAGCAGCTGCAGGTCTTGGCGTGCACCTCAGAGTGCTCACAGAAGAGGTCATGAATGTCCCACACCCTGGCTTGGCAGAGTACAGCTGGGGTCACTCGTGAGGATGTGAAGTCCCAGCACCGCCCTGTGGCTTGAGTCCATCCTACCCCCACCTTCCTCTTGGGGGCCCTGATCATCCCTAAAATAAGGAGGCAAGCCACCGAGAAGGGTGGTCCCCTCTGCTAGTCTGGGTACCACCCCGAGCATCCGCTGGCCGTGCCCTCTCAGCATTGTGCATCACTGAGCATCTCCTGGTGCTGCACTGCTCTGGGCGCCCCTTACACAGAGGATGACAGGCACAGGCAGCCTTGAGGTGGGGCTCTGGCCTCCAGGGTGAATGGCTGGTCTGCCCTGCTCCAGCCCAGAGGTTCAAACAGAAACAGGGGCTGCCCAGGTGGGAAGGGGCCCTGCTCCGAGAAAGGGTCAGAGTCCACGGCCTCATCTCTTCGGCCTGTGTCTAAAGGGCACACACCTAGGCCTGTAGGGTCCCTTTGGCCTCCACTGGTGGTGCCGAGCCCAGCGGGCGAGTCTGTTAAGGTTCAAGCACCTGGGTCTCTGGCTCACAAGTTCTTTGCAGTCTAATTTCCAGGGGGCTTCCTGTCCCGGGAATCAGCATGCGCTCTGCTGTCCCTAGGCAGCCCAGAGTGGGGCAATCTAGGAACCCATCAGGGGCTGGATGAGAAAGGCATTCTCAGCTTCCCACCTGGGACCTGGAGCTGAGGGACAGAGCCTTGTGGTCCAGGCAGACTTGGGAGGGTGGGCAGGGTAGGCAGCTCTGGGAACATAGCAGGATGGCTAATCCAGGTCTGACTGCTTTGCAGTCTGCACAGCAGAGGCAGCGGCAGGAAGAGGCCACCTGCGCTGGGAGCCCCGCTGTCAGCAGCCCCCACCTGTTGGAGCACAAGTCACCACACTGCTGCCCCCACGCCTTGATGGGCCGTGGGTCTCCACTGGGTAAGATCCCACAGTCATCCCGACCATGGGCTGCTGAGCTGAGAGGGCTCACCCACCCCAAGTCCACACCTCTAAAATGGGCCAGTTCATCCCATTGTGCACGGCGTCTACTTTGTGCCAAGCATGTGGCTTTGCTTGCCTCCCCTCCCCAGAGGCTGCCTTGGGAGACCAAGGCTGGGCTAGTAGGTGCACTGGCCTTATCAAGCACTTACTATACAAATACAATGTACAAACACTTATCAAGCACCCACTGCATGAGCACTTATTGGGCACCTACTATGAATTAGATGTCAGGGATCAGCACAGTTACCCAGAAATAAGTAATATAAATTTGTTGTGGCTGTTAGCTGCTGTGCCGACTCACAGAGACCCTACACGCAACAGAACTAAGCACTACCCAGTCCTGCCCCATGTCCACAATCATTGTGAAGTCTGAGCTCATTGCTGCAGCCACTGTGCCCATCCATCTCATCAAGGGTTTTCCTCTTTTTCGATGACCCTCCTCTCTACCAAGCATGATGTCCTTCTCCAGAGACTGATCTCTCCTGACAGCATGTCCAAAGTATGTAAGATGTAGTCTCACCATCCTTGCTTCTCAAGAGCACTCTGGGTTTATGTGAGAT
Source organism: Heterohyrax brucei (assembly GCA_028571685.1). NCBI lineage: Eukaryota > Metazoa > Chordata > Mammalia > Hyracoidea > Procaviidae > Heterohyrax > Heterohyrax brucei. The sequence goes on along the minus strand of CM053156.1, from coordinate 86,847,784 downwards.
GGTGCTTAATTTTGCAATGAAGGAAATAAAGCCTAGGCCATGATAGTGAGTTATCAGGGAGGTTCTTTAAAGACAGTGGTCAGGGAAGGCTTCCTAAGTTGGTGACATTTGGAAAAGAGCTGAAAGAAGAGGAACCAGTGATCCCGAGAGCCAGAGGAGGAGTCGGGCAGAGGGAGCAGCTGGTGCAAAGGCCCTGAGGCAGGAAGTGGCAGATTCAGGAGAGGACCAGGTGTCCACTCTCATCTAATTCTCTATCCTCCCAGAACCGCCTCTACCCCCACCAACAGCCGAAACCAGTCTGTGTCCTCATTTGTAGAGCAGAAACCCCCATCAGCCCAAACTTCCGTCCCAGGCTTCCGTCCCAGGCTTCCTCACACAGCCCTTGCTCTCCCTGCTCCCTAGTCCCCCCCTGCTGGTTCTGCTCACAGGCAGGGATGTACTCTCCACACCCTTGTCCTCCATGTACCTCTGAGCTCAGGGAGGAACTGCCTGCCAAACATCTGGTTGCACTTGGGGTGAAGGAGACATCAAAAAGCCTCTGGGCATGCTCCCAGGCTCTGAGGGCTGCACACAGCCCACCCTGACTCCTTGGGCCACTGGCCAGGGTCTCTTGGAGGCTGAACTGGGTTGCGGGGGTTATGGGGAAGCACTGGTTGCAGGCTGCAATGTGAGGCCCCTCCTGCCCCAAGACAGCAGCCTTCCAGAGCAGTTCTTGGAAAAGTCCCCTCCCTCGTCTTCACACGAGCTCTGCTGTATCCTGGAAGGAGTGCAGATAAGGGACCAGAGGCTGAGATACTAAGAGTCCACTTACTTTCTCTAGGTGGCATCTGAGAAGTGGGCCAGGGCAGAGCTGTGGCATGCAGGGTACCCCTCACCATGCTTGACGACTGCCTGTACTGTTATTGGAAACCCTGATGTCCCAGTGGTTAAATGTTACAGCTGCTAATCAAAAGGTCTGCTGTTCAAGTCTACCAGGCACTCCTTGGAAACTCCATGAGGCAGTTCTGCTCTGTCCTATATAGTTGGAATCAACTCAAAGTCAGTGGATGGTCTTTGTACTGTTATTAGGAGTCCCTGAGGACCCTGATAGCACAGTGGTTAAGTGCTACAGCTGCTGATCAGAAGGTCGGCAGTTCAAATCCATCCACTGCTCCTTGGAAACTCTACCAGGCAGCTCTCATTCATCCCACAGGGTCACTATGAGATGGAAGTGATGTGACAGCAATGGCTTTGGCTTTTTGTCTTTTTTGGTGGTACAAATGACAAAGCTGTTGGGCTGCTAACCAAAAGGTTGGAGGTTTTAGCCCACCCAGGGATGTCTCAGAAGAAAGCCCTGCTCTGAGACGCCTGGGGTCACCGCGGGTAAGGGCGGTCTCCACGGCAGCTAGTCCTAGCCCCATTACTGACTTTGGGTTTTTCCTTGAACCAACATGCTTTCATTGACTGAAACATGTTTATTTAGGTTTGTACCTCAACATCGGCAGACATTTATGGTATGACATAATTGTTATTAAAGGAAGCTTAGTGCCACCCCGGAAATGGATAGCAGTGTCACCAGCCTTAAAGAGGAGGTAACTGCAGGAAAAAAACACAGTGAAAACAAAACAACACGTTAAATCCCCACTAGACCGATGCCTGGGGAAGGCTCTGAGCTGCTGTTGCAGGGAGACAGGTTAGAGCCGTTACAGACGCACTCACTCTGCAGTGAGACCTGCTCCTTAACATAATCAGACACGCTGAGGGATGGAAAGGCGATTGTTTTCTTTCGGTGTGGCAGCGTTTTTCCTCAGCTACAGTAACATTGCGTGGAAAACATCAAGATAGTAATAGCACAGGCATTTCCTGGTAAGAGTAACACCACCTGCTCGCTCTTCTCACCACCTAGCCTCTCTGAGTCCACCTGGGGAAGTCCCAGAGGCTCCCCTGCCCAGTCCAGGTGGGACAGTGAGTGCAAGAACCACTGAGCTTCCCTTCTTCCACTCCGCACCCTGGAGACGTCTGCATCATCTGCAGACTAGAGCCTATGGGCCAAGCTTGCCCACTGGCTGTTTTTGTCAATAAAGTTTTATTAGAACCCTAAACACTCACTCATTTACATACCATCCACAGCTGCTCTAGCAGTGTAGTGAGAGCTGGGTAGGTGGAAGAAAGGCTCCTCGGCCTGCAAAGTTGAGCATATTTATTATCTGACACTGTACAGTGAGTGTACAGAAACCTAGTTTAGGTCAACAGATTCTGTCACGGACATGAATAAACCCTGGTCAAGAAAAGATCTCCCACTGGTGAGGGCGGGAGACTGGATACAAGCAGCCATCGTGTACCATCCATCATCCATCCATCCATCATGCACCATTCATTCATTCAGCAAGTATCTAGGAGGGTCCAGTGTGGACTAAGCTGTGACAGGTGCCAGGTATTCAAGGGGGAAACAGGCCTCTCCTCCCGTAGCGGAAAGCCACTACAGTTGAGCAGATCTCTGCTCACAGCTGCTCTCCAAATGGCTGCACAGGAACCCTGTTCATTAGCACCTCTCAGGTGCCCCCACTGCACTCGATGTTTTCCTGACCCACTATGTCACCTCTGTGTCAAAGAGGAGAAAGCCAAGAGCTTGGGCATTTCTCCAGCTCATGTTCCCAAGAGAAGGACCGATGGGATCTGAACCCATGTCCTCTGACTACAAAGTCTATGCAACCTTTGAGCCAAAAGTGTTCTGGAAGGGCTCATGGGGACCCATGCCCCAGGAAAGATGTTGGGTGAATGGAAGGGAAGGAGAAGTTCTGTTGAGACCACAGCCTCCCAGCTGGGGCTACTGAGACCCCTTAGGGAAACTGAGGCTGGAGGAGTCACCCTTTAGCTGAGGCTGGAACCAAGAGCTACGGGGAGCGGGGGCCACAGTGTGGCTAGGGACAGGGGCTTCTGCCGCAGGTTCGCATCCGTCTGCCAACTCTTCTCTCGCCCCCTGGCAGCTGTGAGGTGCGCCCCGGACCTGAGTTCCTCACCCGCTCGTACACCTTCTACCCCAACCGCTTCTTCCGCGCCTACCAGTTCTACTACGGGGACCCCTCCTGCCGGAAGCCGGCACACTCGCTGCTCATCAAAGGCAAGGTGCGGCTGCGCCAGGCTTCCTGGGTGACCCGGGGCGCTACCGAGGCCGACTACCACCTGCACAAGGTGGGTATCGTCTTCCACAGCCGCAGCGCGGTGCGCACCATTGCGGGGCGCCTGGGCCAGAGCCCCATCAGCCAAGCCTGCACCCAACGGCTGCCTCTGGCCCGCGCCTGGCTGCCCGGGGCCATGTATGAGCTGCTGGGCGCCCGGGCCGAGCAGGACTGTGCGGAGGCGCTGGGCTTCACCATGCACGAACTCAGCTTGTTCCGCGTGCAGCGCCACCTCCAGCCGCAGCCTGGCGCCCCGCCTCGCCTGGTGGAGGAGTTGTACCTGGGAGACATCCACACCGACTCCGCGGAAAGGCGGCACTACCGACCCACCGGCTACCAGCGACCACTGCAGAGTGCCCTGGTGAGTCTGAGGCCTGGGGAACCGACCTTGAGCCACGAGGCTCAGCAAGCCTGCTTGGTGACCACTCCCTTACCTCATATCACAGCCCCTCCCACTCTAGCCTGCCTGCCACAGGACCTTGGCACATGCTGGTCCCAGATATCTCCAAGGTCTTTACAGGGCTTTTTCCATAAGACAGTCTAGCCCTCCCATGCTTGCCTCTCGGCAGCCCACACCCTTCTGACATGGTCCTCGTGGGCCCTGCAGGGTCTCATTCTCGCTCTTGCTGGGCACATGAGCTTGGGCAGGCCCCCTTCCTTGAGGTCGAATCCCCATACTCCTCTATCTGTGGTCTTCCTGCACTTAACACTCCTGCAGGTTGCTGTTTGTCTCCTAGTTTCTCGCCTTCTCCCTTTAGAACTAGACTGGGAGGGGTTTCGGGGAGGGACTGACAGCTTGCCCAGGCTCCGGCACTCGGCTGATGCCAGTAAATGTCGCAGAATGAATTAGGGAGGCAGCAAGCAGCTTCCCTCCGGGGAGCCGCTGGTGGATCATTCCCCGCCTCGCCACATCCTCAGTGAGGCACAGAAACTGGGTCCCTACCAGGAGCCAGGGGCCCCTCAGTACTCCTGTGCAGAGTGGCGCCTCTCAAACTGTCACACAGACAACGCCTGGGCACCTCTGTTAGCGACCATGGTCAGAGTCAGCGGACTCTAACCGGCTCCCACGCGGGGCTGCTGGCCGATGGGCTGCGCTGGTCACCAGGGCCCTGATCCAAAGAGAACTGCCCTGTCTTTGGGGGGCGGGGGAGGGTTCCAGCCCATCCCCCAGAATGAGTTTCGCTCCACCCAGTTTGCCTGTATTTTAAGTTACTGTGTTGCAAACATACTCTCCTAACCCAGGAGCCACCTAGTCACTTGGTTTTGCCCAGTGAACAAACATCCGGAAAGACACTGAGCTTTCTTGCTGGCAGTGTGGGGCTGACGCAGCCTGCAGACCCCACCTCAGAAGAGTGTTTACAAAGCAGAAAAGACACTGGATTTCCCCAAAAGCCGAGACCGCATAATTTGTAGGTTCCATACGGATTCTTGATTCGATAAAATTTATTTGTCATCTCCAAAGCCATTTTCTCTTAACTTCCGCCGCCATTTGCGAGCATGCGCACTGCGGTGAAAAATTTGAGTTACCCGCACGCACGTTCCCTCTGACGTCAAACAAGGCGACGTGTGCTGCCTTGGTTCAGCTCTTGTACTGTCAGGTGGCATTCTCGAGGTCTGCTTGGTGCCTTCAGTTTTACGTGCTGGTTGATTTCCCCGTTTATAACGGCCCCCAAGCTTAGTACTGAAGTGCTGCCTAGTGTTCCTAAGCGTAAGAAGGCCGTGAGGTGCCTTACAGAGAGAAGCTTTCTCGATGTGAGAAACGGTGCTGTCAGCCCATGTGTTCAGTGTTAATGAACCAATAATCTTAAATTAAAAGTTATGTTAAACAAGAGATCTTTAAACAGAAGCACACAAGAACAATACATTGATTAGTATTGGGACCAGAGCCTTGCAGGAACCGAACCCAGTGTTTCTCCAATGAGGAATGGCTTTGTATTCACTGATTCAGTGTTCACAGCAGCTTTATGGAACACGCTTACCGTGAATAATGACAACGGACTGGATATTGAAATAGCTACCCAAATCTTGAAAGGTTAAGTTTGGAATCTACGAATACATGTCTTCCTTAATTTCCATCAGACGTAGTACTGATGAGTTTACACAAGGTTTTGAGTATCTGTGACACTGTCAACGTGATCTAAGATATCTGGCTTCCATTGGGGACAGAGTCAGAGGTTCTGTTGACGCTACTGGGGGCTGCTGCCCAAGTTCACAGTAAGAGGAAATACTAGCTTTTATTAGTGAGAAAGGTTAGTGAAAAAGAAACCCGGGTTGAGACACCAAGTTAAAAACCTCTACACTCTGCACCCAATGAATATATGTCTTAAGAACACAGAGATGGATGGATGGATGGATCAATAGATCGATCGATGGATGAGAGATAGGTGAGGCAGGAAGGAAGGGAAAGGGGAAAAAGGAGGGATGGATGAATGAATGTATAGTTGGATGATTAATGTATGCTTGGATGGATGGATGGACAGATAGTTGGATGGGTGGTTGTTGGAGGGCTGGGGTGTTGGATGAATATGTGAGTTTAGGCCTCTCTGTCAAGTATTATTCCAACTCTAATGCAACCCTCACCTCACTGAGTTTGTACTGTCTACTGCGTAGACACTTGTGGGAAACAACCACCTGTCAAAGGCCCCAGGGGACAGCAATGAGGACGAGAGTCCATGCCTGCCCATTTGCTCTTGCCCTCTGCCTCCTGCCGTCTGGTCTTCCCTTAAACCCAGGGTTGGGGGTGCACAGAAGGAGAAAAACAAGAAGTTCTTCTCCTCAGAAAATCAGCCCCACAGTGCTTTTTGTGACCTCAAAGTGGTTCCCTTTTTTGGCAAGCGATGTTCTAGGTGAGTCCTTGCCTGGCATTATCTTGTTGAGAAAGAGAAGCTACCAGGCAATACAGCCCCCCTGAGATGTTGGGGGGAGTCCATGGGGCACACCAACTTCATGGGAGGGCTTGGGGGCCACCAGTGTCCCTGCCCTGCCTGCCGTGGTCAGCCTGAGTGGCCATCCGACCCAAAATGTGACTGAGAAGCAAAACATGCGGGAATGTATGCAAACACAAACAGCGCCAGATGTGCAGCCATTAAATTAAACATCTGCTCACCAGCGGCCCTCCCCCTGGGAAAAAGAGAAAGGGAAGAAGATAATTTCAATGAAGGAAAGGCTGCCGAGAAATCTCAAGCAACAAATTAGTCGTTACCTTCTGCTCTCTGGGGCCCCAGCAGCGCCCACAACCTGAAACAGATGGCAAACACCAGAATTTTTAGAAGTTAATTTAAAACCAATTTGATCCCCAAATTCACTGCCCGAATAGAGAATCCTAATCAATCAGCTGATGCTGGACCAAAATCATCCGAGCCTGGTATCGCCTCAGGGGTTAATTAGAGCCCCTTATGTGCTGCTTGAGAAATAGCTGCGTAACAAGCTTAAACCAGTCCAGTTTGGCTTCTGCACGAGTGTGACTTCTGCTGCCAGGGACCTTGGTTATAACACATGTGACTCCGGGGCTCAGCAGAAAGCTTCTGGGAGGGTCTGAAAGATGACCGCCTTCTTTCACCCCCATTGAAAACACCAGAGAAGAGAATGCCTCTGGCCTCTCTTCCCTCCCTCTTCTCCCCTCTGTTCTCTCCCTTCCTCAGAAACTTCCAGATTCTCCATTTGTTTCTGCTCTGCAGAAAACTGCTTGCCCTAAATTACTGACCGTTGTTGTAAGGTGCTGTCCATTTGATTTGGACTCATGGCAATCCCATGGGACAGACTTGCACTTCCCCAACCCCCTGTGAGATGTCCTCTTCCCGGGATCAGATCACCAGGTCTTTCTCCCATAGAGCTGCTGGGTAGAGTAGGGCTGCCAGCCTTTCAGTTAGCAGCTGCATACTTAACCATTGTGCCACCGGGCTCCTAATTACCTGCTGCCATTACCAAATGTCCTAGCTGCAGAAGAGAGAGAGCTCTTTTTCTCAGGGAAAGGCAGCCCATGGGCTTATTTATGTAACACATTATAGGTTGTCAATATGCATTAGTGTAACTACAGTCTGAATGTAGCTTAAAATGCCTAAATTAGTACAGACCCTTATCAGCCTGTGTGCCCATTAGCAGCCCTCCGGCAGAGACAGCACGTGGCTGTTCACTAGCATTTCCAAGTGCCTTCGTGCCCTTGCAGTCATAATCCCCCGAACCACGTATCATATTATTGCCTCTATTATGGAAATCAAGGAAAGGTTAGGTTCATCATAGGAATAAAGAACAAGCACTTTATAATGTGGCAATCCAGAAAAAAAATGTTTTTTTCCCAATCATGAACTAATTTCTTTCTGAACCAGAACTCCCGACAGCTCTTGTTTGGCATGAAACTCCCTCAGCAGCATCTGTGGAAATCTTTTATTTTTTACAAGAAAGAAAAGGCTGGAGCTGGTTTCCCAGCTGGACCCTCAAAATGACCTCTTCTTCTCACCTGTGCCTGCTTGCATTCCTGGCCCTGCCTTTCCTCCTAGAAGGCAAGAGCAGGAATGGGCACCAGCTCCCGCTTCAGCCTCAGTTGGACAAGTGACTGTCCCAAAGACAACACTGTGGACTGAATTCTGGGCAGCTACTCCCTGAAAAAAAAAAAAAAAAGGAGATATCTGTATCGGGTTCCTTTTTGGCCACTTCTGAGCTTTTTGAATCCAAAACGACTCCCCTGCAGTTTGGTCAGCATCTGTTTCCTGTGGTACTGTAAGCCCAGCTCATGAGAATTGGTGAAACAGGGGTGACTGTGAACAAGGTCAAAAGCAAAACAAAAGCAGTTCACAGCCCAGGGTGACCGAGAGCTTCACCCTGTGTCCCCTGTTGTAGATAACACTGTTGTAGATAACACTGGAGTGAACGTCTTGGTGCCACAGCTCTTTAAAATGTAGCTGGCTCCTTAGCATGTACTCTAAGCAGTGGGGTTCAAAGGTCATGAATATTTTGATGACTTTGGTCCTTGCTGCCACATCTGCTTTCCAAGGGGGTAGAGGGAATGATGCTCACATTTCAACATGAAATTTTGGAAGACTGAAACCGCCCCCTTGTGAAAAGTCAACGTGCGAGAGCACCCTTCTACACACCAAAGTTGCCGAGAAGCGCCCAGGTCTACCAGAATCTAGAGGAGACACGGAAGGACCATCCCTGGAGGTGACACAGAGAGAACAAAGCCCAGCTTGTTCCCTGAATTCAAAGTGCTCACCTCAGGAGCTGTGAAAAAATGTATTTCTGCCCTAGAAGATTAGGGGGCTTTTCTGGCAGAATTTCTGTAATGACCTCCTAGTGCTGTCTCACCTTAATACTCAGGACTTGTGAACATGCTGAGGTTTCGCTCTCGTAACTATGATATATCTTGAGCACAGTTGGTTTAAGAGAGATTATCCTGGAGCATTTGGACCATGTAACCAGATGAGCCTTTTAAAGAAGACAGCTTTCACAGGTTGGTAGTGGAAGAAGCAGAAGGGAGATAGTTGAAACTTTGGGGAGATTCAGTAGAATGTTTTAGGTTTGAAGCTGGAGGGGCCACATGGGGAAGAGTGCAAGCAGCCTTAAGGAATTGACCAAAGGTCCTGGCAGACAGTCAGTGGGAAAATGGGGACTTGGTCCTCTGCCAATGAGAAACTGAGTTCAACAATTCCATCCAACAGTCTCAGTGAACCCAGAGGTCAGTGTCTCTCCAAGACTTCCATGTCAGAGCTCAGCCTGCCCAACACCTTAATGTCAACCTTGTGATGCCCTGAAAAGAGAAGCCAGCCACACTGGCCCTACCAGCAACACTGTACCAGGACTGTGACCTACAGAACTGTAAGCTAATTCATCGATGTTTTGTTTTAAGTTGCTGAGTTTGTGGTAATTTACTACACAGCAGAAGAAAGCTGATAGATTTTTTCTTGGTGGGTCTCTTAATGGGTGTCTAGCCTGTACTAAGAGGTCTGCACATGGAAAGACATTCCCCCCCCCCCCCCGTGATGGGTCATATATAGAGTCTCCTCCACATGTGATTTAGATATCTTAGTTTTGAATGTTTTGAGCTGATACAAGTTTGGACTTAGAGATGATGGTGAAATCGTTTAGGACTTTCGAGGTGTGATTTGAGGAGCCAGAGTGTCAGATGGGTCCTGCCTAAAAACAGAGAATACCAGAGAGAGGTTTAACTATGCTTTGTTGACTATGCAAAGGCTGTGTGGATCGTAACAAACTGTGTATATATGACAGGGCAGAAAACAGAAGTCCCAGAACACTTCACTGCGCTCATGGGAAACCTGTATATAGACCAACAGGCAGCCATTCAGATAGACTAAGGGGACACCATGTGATTTAAAATCAGGACAGGTGTGCTTCAACGTTGAATTCTGGTTTAGTCATCCAGTGCTGCTCTAACAGAAATACCATAAAGTGGCTGGCTTTAACAAAATGAAGTTTATTCTTACACAGTCCAGTAGGCTACCAGTCCAAATTCAGGATGTCCGCTCTAGGGGAAGGTTCCCGCTTGTTGCCTCTGGAGGAAAGTCATTGTATTGTATCCATCTTTGTCCAGGGAGCATCTTGGCGCAGGAACCTCGGGTCTGAAGGACGCACTCTTCTCCTGGTGCTGCTTTATGATGGTGGGAGGTTCTCCATTCTCTGCTTGCTTCCCTTCCCTTTTAAGTCTTGTAGGATGAAAGGATAAAGGGTGGTACAAGCCACACTCTGGAGAAACTCCCTTTACAGTGGAGCAGTGAGGTGATCCCTTGAAGGGATTTACAGCCTCACCCTAATTCTCTAGCAGACAGCACAGGAAAACCACAGAATGGAGGACAATCATAAAATACCAGGAGTCATGGCCGAGCCACATGGCTACACACATTTCTGGGGGGGCACAGTTCAATCTATGATGTATCCTTTCATCTCAGTCTGTATGCTGAGCAAATAATCTGAGAAGCTGGACACAGCCCCAGGATTGGAGAAAACTCACCTAACAACCTGTGTTATACAGATGACACAACTTTGCTTCCTGAGAGTGAAGAGGACTTGATGCACTAACTGATAAACAACAGAGAGTACAGCCTTCAGTATAGATTACACCTCAACAACAAAAGACAACGAAGATTCTCACAACTGGATTGATAAGCAACATCATGATAAACAGAGACAAGACTGACATTGTCAAGGATTTCATTTTACTGGGGTCCACACTCAATGTCCATGGAAGCAGCAGTCAAGAAATCAAATAACATATTGTGTGGGCAAATCTGCTTCAAAAGACCTCTTTCAAGTGTCAAAAAATGTCACTTTGAGTACTAAGGTGTGCCTGACACAAGCCATGGTATTTGCAGTCACTTTATGTGCATGCAAAAACTAGACATTGAATAAAGAAGACTGAAGAAGAATTGATGCCTTTCAATTATGATGTTGGTGAAGAATGTTGAAATATACTATGGACTCCCAGAAGAACAAATAGCTCTGTTTTGGAAGAAGTACAGCAAGAATGTTCCTTGCAAGCGAGAATGGCTAGACTGCATCTGATGTACTTTGGACATGTTACCAAGAGAGTCCATTCCCGGAAGAAGGCCATCACGCTTGGTAGAGTAGAGGGTCAGTGAAAAAGAGGAAGATCTTAAAGGAGATGAATTGACACCGTGGCTGCAACCGTGCACACAAACACCGTGACAGTTGTGAGGCTGGTGTGGGACCAGACTGTTTGGTCCTGCTGTACACGGGGTTGCTGGGAGTCAGAACCAACTCAGTGGTACCCAACAACAGTAACACCACCAGGAACTAGGAGAGAGGCAGGGAGTGAATTCTCCCCCTAGAGCCTCCAATGGGAGTCAACCTCATCGACACCTTGATTCCAGACTCAGAAATGAAGGGAAAAGTCCAACAAAGGAAAACAAAGACCAAACACAAGAATGACACGATGGATTTCTAAGCTGATGGTGAAGGGAAATCTCATTATGACCACTGTGGACTACTGAACTGATCGGGACTTCCAGGACACCACTGCATTGAAGGGAGGATGGACAGCATGGTTCTCATTTTCCTTATTTTAATGAGCACGCTTTTTAGAAAACAGTTTACTGTTAAGAAACAGACTTTCTGTGAATGTTTGGTCTATAATTTAGGAAGACTCTTTAGATCCTTTAAATTTGTACATTGACCAAATGTTTTTGTTAGTGTTCCTTTTCAATAAAATTACTTTAGATTTCTTTTTTTAAAAAAGCAAAAAAAAACCTTCCACCCTCTCCCCGTTGCCATGAGACCCGGTGAATTTGCATGATGCCCAGCTATGACTACTAATGTTTTGATCAAAGATTCTCTACAAGAATCCTGATCAAAAGGGGGAAATTAGAGCAGAAATACATATTTTCAAGGAATCCAGACTTTCTGGGACCATGGGGGCTGGAAACTCACAAAACTGTTGCTCTGAAATAATCTTAAAACTTTAAACGAAAGTATCCCCTGAAGTCTACTCCAAACCAAACAACAGTTAACAAGTAAAGAATGTCTGCCTTGAGCGTTGTGTTCTTTTCAGATCTACTGATGTGGGATCTAATTGAAAACCGCAACTTGAAAGACGAGAGAAAGGAAACTTAGGGGGCAACGAGTCAATGTTAATTGGGGAGGAGCAACACAAAAAAAGAGCGTGAGAATTATTGCACAGCTTGCGAGATGTAATCAATGTCACTGAATTATACATGTTCAAATTGTAAAATTGGTGTATAATCTCCTGTGCATATTCTCAATAACAACAACAAAGAAATCAAATTATTTTAAAAAAAGAAAGGACCCCAGAGACTGCTTTATGTGGGTTGATCAGAAAAGGGCTTTCTATGGCCTCTCCCTAACTTGAGACTTAAAAAGAGAAGAAAGAGCCAGCCATGTACTATTTTAGGGAGAGAACATTCCAGGTGGAGAAGACAGCTTGTGCAAAGGCCCGGAGGAGGGAAGGAGCAAAGAAGCCCAAGTGGCTGGAGGGAGGGAGGGGGCAGTGGTTGGTGGTGTGATAGGCCCGCCCCAGAGGACCTTTGCAGCTGGATACAGAGCTACAGTTCTCCACCTTGGGAAATCACCTCCTTTCTGTTGATCTTTTGACAGCACCATGCTCGGCCCTGTCCAGCCTGTGGCCTTGTGTCCCACGCTGATGAGCACCACCCACCCGTCCTGCCCCCCCAGGTGGCCCTGGGCCTGCATCTACATGGCCGCTGGGTCAGCTCTGGCTGCGAGGCACGGCCCGCTGTGCTCTTCCTCACCCGACTCTTCACCTTCCATGGGCACAATCGCTCCTGGGAGGGCCGCTACCACCACTTCTTGGACCCAGCCTGCCAGCAGCCCACCTTCACTGTGTATGCTGCTGGCCACTACACCAAGGGCACACCATCCACCAAGGTCCATGGTGGCACTGAGCTTGTGTTTGAGGTCACACGGGCCCACGTGACCCCCATGGACCAGGTCACCACAGCCATGCTCAACTTGTCAAAGCCGGGAAGCTGTGGGGGGCCAGGAGCCTGGTCCATGGGGACTGAGCGGGATGTCACAGCCACCAACGGGTGCATGCCACTGGGCATCAGGCTCCCCCATGTGGAGTATGAACTTTTCAAGATGGAGCAAGACCCCCATGGCCAAATCCTGCTCTTTATCGGGCAACGGCCCACTGATGGGTCAAGTCCTGACACCCCCGCGAAACGTCCCACATCCTTCCAAGCTCCACTGGTCCTATGTGACAAGATGGCCCAGGACTTCCACAGACTCCTGCACCACAGAGCTTTGCTGGGAAACTGCCCCAGCAGCAGGGGTCCCTTTCCTGCTGTAGCCCCTCTCCCTTTTCTACTCCTTGTCCTAGAATTGGCCTTCCTTGGGTGGCTTTGAGATTGGTCTTTAATGTCAAGAATGGCTTCTTGGGACACCCCTCTAGCTCTAGAGTAACTGAGGGCTATGACCGTGCCTCAAAACATGAGTGTGGCTAGATTTTCCTATTGTAAATAACACCAGAATGAACATCTTTGTGTTACAGCTCTTCCAAGCTATCGAGGACTTCCTCTTGAACACAGAGCTCCTCAAATCATCTGTGTGAAGGACCTGTTGGTTTCTTTCCTATCTGTTATGAATGAGTACACAGCCTCAAGGCTTGTAAACTTAGCTAATGAGTTTAACAGCCCCAGGAAAGTCTATACCCAGCTCAGGGACACACACCTGCTGATCTCACACTTCAGTGTGGTGCAAAGGCCCCAAAGGAGTGCCACCAAGATTCCCAAACACTCACTCCTGTGTGTTTCTCGTGGTGGGTAGTTTGCAGCCCAGCACCAGCCAGCAGACCCCACAGCCTCCCGGCCCCCTTCCTCACTCATGCCCTTGGACTTCTCTGAAATGAGGTGAGAGGACAGCCACACTCTGCTATTTCTGTGAGTTGTTTCAAGATTCTTAACTGAATTCAGCAACACAAACGCAAGCTGGGGACATGAATTAAAGATGCCGCTTCAGGCTTTTTGTACTTGTCAAAAGGGCTCCTCTGTTTGCGGCCTCTTGGCTTTCCTGATCTGATGACTGGCATCTGCCAGCATCTCCTGTGCTTCTGCGGCCCAGACCCTGGGCTTTCACCACGTGGGCCTGTGCATCAGCCTTCCTGGAGGCCTTCAGAAGACGAGGTCTCCCTGGGTACTAGGCCTCTCATGCAGGGGCTGGCTGCTAAGCTGAGTCTTCGGAGGAAAGTGGTGCCGCCAGCCTTTGAAGAGTAATTAATACTAATGACAGAAGTGACGCTAACATGCCCAGCAATTACCCTGCACAGACGTCCACAGTTCCCAAGATTCCCTCTGCTCAGCGGGAGGGGAGGAGGAGCCTTCCTGCAGAGGGATGAGGGTCCCTGGGCTCCAAGGCAACACAGCACGGGGACGAGGGCCAGACCAGGCCTTTCATTGCCATGCTGATGGGTTGGGGTCCCACTCTGCATGGAGCAGCTGTCACCAGGGCTGGACGGGCCACAGCTCTCCAGGTCCCTGTCTATGCCCTAGGGTCTTAGCTACACACTGCAGATTCACTGGTGTGCTGGTGGGCTCAAGGGTTTCGGGGACTCTGTGTCATGACCAGTCCCTCCCTTCTGCCTTCCCATCTGTGCCTCTTATCACAGATCTTGAACCACAGTCCTCTCCAAAGCTAATGACACTTTCCAAGGAAGTCCTGTCCTCTGCCAGATTGTGTGGGGTTCAATCAGCCCGGTGAAATTGCCCTAACTTATCTGCCCATTCTCATTAGGAAAAAAAAAAAGAAAAGCACAAAGTTAATATTTTCTCAGATAGCTATCAATGTTCCCAGCAGAGCTTGGAACCAATTCAGTCATGGCTGATGAAGCAAAACTGGAACAGACCCGAATTTTTAAAATTTTGGTGATCTGTAATGATAACCAGAATGAGAAGAATTATGAGCTGAAGCTCTGGAATGAGAGACTCAAAAGAGGCGCAGTGAGCCTGATGGTGAGACGAGATTATCGCCAGGACAGAGGACAGCAACACACATTCAAAGTAGTATGGTCTTCTGCCGCACTACTTGAACCAAAAGATCAACAGTTCGAATCCACCAGATGTTCCTTGGAAGCTCTGGGAGGCAGTTCTATTTATCCTGTAGGGTTGCCATGAGTTGGAATGAACTTAACAGCAATAGGTTTGCTTTTGGGGGAGGGGACAAAATCTGATGGGCAAGAGATGTGGTTGCTATGCAACATGTATGCTGCCCTTGTTTTTTAAGAAGGAGACTAAATTTCCAGCAAGGTTCACTTAGACCTGTAATTTTTCTTGTTCTGCTTATGGTTTTGGTCTACCCAGATTCTGAACATTTCTGTCTGTTCCAGTGTCCTTTACTTGTCCGTGACTGAACCAGGAAGAAGCAGCTGCAAGCCCTGATTCCTGCCACAGTAGCCAAAGTAGAAGAAATCACAGAATTATTTACCATTTTGAATGGAAGTGTGGTGGAGAGAGTTCCCGGTGAAGTCGAGAGGGGGTGTCAAGAACATGGCCATGACTGAGCAAGTCTTTTATTGAGGCTTCAGGCAAACACACCACCATTTATCATCAAATATGAATCTTTTAATAAAATTAAACATTCTATGAAATGTTCCTGCAGGTTATTAAAGTCAGCCACAGGGATATGGTTCTGAAGCAGTGGAGCATCGTGAAGACCCTGTGGCAAAGTGGACAACGCTGGTGGTAGTGACGCCAGCTCCCCTGCTGTACCTCTTCAGGCCACCGCCCAGCCCTCCTCCTAACTCTCAAAGGGCTTCTGTGCAGTGAGAGTGAAGTCCCACTCAGGCTACCGTGGGTGGCAAGACCCCACAGGCCAACCACCGCCTGCGTCTCCACCCCTACCCAGCATGCCCTGGGCACACTGGCCTTCTCTCTGCTTCTTGATCTTCAGGCATGGTTCCCGCCTCTGGGCCTTTGCACCTCCTGGTGCTTCTGCCTCGCACACTCTTCCCCAATCTTCAGAGGCTTGGTTCTTTCATTCAAGACCCAGGTCAAATGTCATTTTCTCAGGGAGGCCCATCTTAATCATACCAAAAGATCAGCCCCCGGTCCCTCCCATCACTCTCCATCTTGTTGTCATCTTTTGTTCTTTATAGTGAGTCTATCTCGCTGTCAAGGAGGCCTGGCAGTGCAATGGTTAGATGCTCAGCTGCTCGCCAGAAGGTCAGTGGTTCAAACCCACCAGCAGCTCTGCAGGAGAAAGACCTGGTGATCTGCTCCCATAAAGACTGCAGCATCGGAAACTCCATGGGGCCGCTCCACTCTGTCCTCTAGGGTCTGAACGTTGGAAACAAATTGATGACAGGGGTTTGTTTTGTTTTTCTAAACTGCTGTCAGGAGGTGACCTTGTTTGCTTATCCTCTGCCTGCTCCTCTAGAATGCAGGTTTCAAGTTTCCCACACCAAGATGTGGTAGAGCCTGGGTACACACCTGGGGACTAGGCAGACAGCCAGGAGCCCACGAGGACCCAGAGCAGAATCAGTAACCACGTCATGGCCCTGTACCAGCCCCACGCATGCACCCATGAGCCCCCTGGAAGTGTGGAATTCATGAACCATCTCTGGGGAAAGCAGCTTAGGAGTGCTGTATGCGCTTAGGCAGAGGGAAGGTTCCAGGCTCCCAGCTGTCTGTCTGTCCTTCCACCCATTGGACGTAAAGTGCAGAGAGGAAAAGAGGAAGACTGAAGGAAAGGCAGAGGCCCCCGTTTTCACAGGCAGCAAGGCCAGGGCTCCCCTCCCTCTGGGCTGGAGTGAGGGGCTCCGCACAGGGCTGAGGAGCAGCAGACGCTGCTGGAGCAATGGGGGTGGGGCCCCAGAGCCAGCTGACTCTTCCTCCACCTCCACCTAAAAGCCCAAACAGCTTTAATCAAAAGAGGGGAGAGCGAAGCCCACACAGATCTCATTCTAATCAAAACAAAACAAAATTAATGTTCTCCATTGTGTGTTCAGTCACGGTTAAAAGGAAACCAAAACAAAACCACAAACCCATGCAGCTGATCATTTCATAGCACAAGCTCCCAGGAGATTAAATGAGCTGTTTGGTTTGGTTTTTTGTTTTTTTGTTTTGTTTTGTTTTAATAAAAAGTTTAAATTGTACAGAGTTCTCAGAGTTCCATTAACTAACAGATGCTGCTTATCAAAAGAAGTTATTTCTTCACTTTTTTTTTCCCCACCCCTGGGCAAACGTGCTTCATCTCCCTGTGGAGCTGCTGGGCTGAGAGACTGCATCTCAGCCTATGACGTGCACTCTGCAGACGCTGGCCAGCCTGCAGGTCCCTCTCCCGGGAGCTGGTGACTCAGGCGCGGGGGAGCAGAGCTCTGTGACACAGACTGCGGAATCTCATTAGGGCCGGGGCCCTGGGCTGCCTCACCATCGTTAATGTCACAGACGGGGGCCGAAGGGGGGCTGCTTCCACTTAGAGGCAGCTCAACTCAGGCAGTAGTGTGGGAGCTGTCGTTCCTTCTTGATGGCCTTTAGTGACAGAGAGCAGGTCCCATCTTGCACACATCATCATACTAAGTGGAGGTGAGGACAGCATAAACTACCTGTCAGTATTTCTGAGAAGTGACCTTGTAAGCATCCAGCCAGACCCTCCAACACCGTGTCTGCTGCCATCTGCCACCCCAGCCTCAGCCCCCAGCCTCTTTGCTCTCCTTACATCACACTCAACTTGGTACCTCTGCATGGAATGTCCCTCCCTCAGTCTGTCCATCACTGATTCTCAGCCATTAATCATCCCCTGACGATCCCCAGCCACCACAAAAGAAAGCATCCTCACCCCTCTCTGCTTCTTCCATCTCAGTACCTGTTTTTATTTTCACCCCAGTGTTTAGAAGTATCTAGAAACATCCTATGGGCTTGCTTCCTTGCTTGTTGCCCATCTCTGTCCTCTACATGAGTTCCTTGGCAGCAAGGTCTGTCTGTCTGCCTTGTTCCCCACCTGGACCTCACTGTATAGAGCATCAGCACCAAGTACCCAGAGGAGCTCAGTAAATCTAGTTCCATGCATCAATTTTCTGAGCCCTGGTAGGAGACCCTGAATTCCAGCATGGAGATAACAATTACATCATCTAAATACAAACTTGGACTTTTGATGTTGCTGCTTTGTTTTTCTTAATAAGGTGGACAGAGCTGGGACCTTCAAGATGCCTGTCTCTAGTACAGCATTTGGGACAGCTGGTGTCCCAGAACAGGGGCACAAAGCCTGGCACGGGGTCCCCTGACAGCCCCTCTCAACTCTTTCAAGCCTACAGAGATCAAGGAGACTGTGAGATGCTCGGCCTCACCCAGTTACCAAGGCTTTCCATCCTGAGTTTTGGAGCCTTTCTGGCTTCAGTTTTTTACTAGTAAAAGGAGCTTAAGCCTGGTGATTCCCAGAGTCATCCTTCTTCAACACTTGGAAGGACCACAACTAGTAAGCAGTTCAAAAGGAATTGGTGATGCCCTCCAAGAGGAACGTCTTGAAGTCTATAAATGGTCAGTGAAGATGAGTCTCCTTCCAGGGATGCACTACGTACTCCAGAGGAGTTTTTAGTAACAAACTACTCTCCTATATCTGGTGCTTTTTAATCCCTCAGAATGAGAAAGCTTTTACAAACTGAGGCTGGCATTGTATCTATTAAAATCAACTGCATCCATTTAATCAAACTGAAGTGCATGTGCTGAGCATCCACCATGCCTGGGCACCAGGCTAGGTGCCTTGGCGGGAAGACCTGCTGTGCTCAGGCTTATGCTTCTACCTGGGCTCCCTTCTGAAGCCCCCCAAAATTATGGGAAAGGACAAAGAGGCTCATGATCATGTGAATCAATAGAAAAGGAGAGGAGACCACAGCAAACAACAGATCACAGCAGACAATTTTCGTGATGGGCAAATTATAACTGACTGCAGATGGCAAGGAGCCGGAAGCAAGGTGCTGGTGGGTTGGTTGAGGGCTTATTCCACAGAGTGCTTCCTGACCAAAGGCCAAGGAACTGGTGTCCCCATTTCCCTCAAAAGGCAGAGGAGTGGTGGTACTAAGAACAGAGGACCAGAAAGAAGTCTATAAAAGGAAGAGTTATACCCCTAGACCTTCTCCCTAATCTCTACGAAAGACCAAAGGTCAACAAGAAGATCTTTAGGCTAGGGGACAGCCCAGCACAAGGTCTCATACTAAAAATACAGGCAATAAATAAAATTCTCACACTGAACAGTAAGGTTGTCCAGCCTCTTCCCTATTCAGCTGTTAGTGAGCTGGTGGCCTAGCTAATATTGCTGGGAAAGACCCTGGAAGAGTCCCCTCTGGAGCAATGAGCTCAAGCTGAACCAGCTACAGGTACTGACAGCTAGGAATTCCCTGAGGAGGCTGTTAGGTCCCTACCCAGTAAGCTGTCATAGAAACCCACCATTCAACAAATCCCCCCAACACATACAGGTTCCCATCAGCTTTCTAGTGTTTCATTCACAAATACATGAGGATAGCTAAGGATCACCAGACATTTGAAGTAAGGCTCCAATATGTCAGAGACCAAAATTAGCCCCAAATGACTAGTAGATGTAGATGACACAAGGGACAGAACACTCCCACCAAAATATAATTAGTATCCTTAGTGAAAACAAAACATAACACATCTAAAAATGAAGTTTCTATAAACAAATAATATTAAAGAAAGAATTATTGGAAATTATAAGTATGATAGCAGAAAATAACCAAAAGAATGTTGGAAACTAATGTTGATGAAATTTCCCAGGAATTAGAATTAAAAAAAGAAATTTCTCAGGAATTAAAATGGCATCAGACTTCTTAAGAGCAACACTGGAAGTTGGAAATCAATGGAATATTGCTTTAAAAAATCCTCAGAATGATTTCCAACTTGGGCTTTTATACCCAGCACAACTATCAATCAAATGTGAGGCTAGCATGGAACAACCTCAGCTGTGTTGAGGTTTCTGGAAACTTCTCTCCCACATTCCCCTTAGAATCCTTCTAAAACATGTGCTCCTGAAAGTGAAGACATAAAACAAGAGAGAGGAAGACAGAGATCCAGAAAACAGGAGATCCAACCAAGAAGAGAACAAAAGGATGCCCAAGATGAGAGTGAGTGAAGGGTTGTTCTGGGCTGCAAGCTGTGCAGCAAGTACAGAGAACAATCAGCCCTGAGAAAAGCAAGAGAATGGAAAGCCCCAGGAGTGACATCTCTTAGAAAAATATAAATACCATAGATTACCTGGTGTGTGAATGCTCGGAGATGTACAGAGTTTGTGAGAGTTTGGGGCTGAAACAATACACAGGAAACTAAGGGCAAATGAAGAGTTACATATAGAAAGGAAATGTATTCATACAACATGGCTGGTAAGGCACAGCTGTGGATAATATTTTAGTAGTCTTAATAATGTACAAGAATACTGATTTAACCAAACATAACTCTGTGAGAGGAAAGGAAGAGTAGTTATGTGCTTGGGATAGGGATGGGGAGAAAGGTTAAAAGCACTTTATCATGTTCCTCCTTAAGAGGAAGTCAATAAATAACATCTACAAGTGAAAAATCAAGGAAGAGTAGTGGAACTCTGTTACGTGAAGGTCTTGAGGGCCGAACCAGAAAAAAAACAGCTCAAAGTGTTAAAACAGCTGCTTCTGGGAAGTGGAAGTTCAGGGTAACAGGAATCTGCTGGTTTTCACCATAAGGCCTGTTAGAATGGCTGTTCATCCTATATAAATAAAATGTTCTGATTAAAAATTAATTAATTAATTAAAAACACCACCACAGGCCTGATGAACTGCCTCCTAATTGCTTTCCATGTAGTAAAGGGTAGACTATGGTTAGAAGGTTTGGAATGCTTTGGATGAAGGGCTACCAGGCAGGGACAGCTCAACAGAGCAGGCCATCACAGCTCTGGGAGGAGGTGGCAGTTGAGGGTCTGCACAAAGTGGGTCCCCTCTGCAATGTCTGAGTTTATGGGAAACACAGGGGCAAATGCCCAAAATGTGACAAAGCCTGGGTCACGGCCAGTGGGCTACCCAGGCCTTCCTCACATGTCACCTGGTGAATATTCCTGGACATTTCATCCTGACCACTGAAAAATCGTTTCTGTATTTTGAAACCCCTTTGGGATGGGCACTGTGACTACAGGGAAGAGGTAAAAATATCAGAGTAGATTCTGAATTGACTTTAAAATGCCTTCTTCCTCTCCCACTCCCAAAAAAGTCTTCTTCCCATATGCATTTTTAAACATTTTTGAAGTAGAATAAAGTGTATATTTTTCAAAAAGCACCTAACACTGACTTTGTTTTTTGTCAAATCTTTAGTGTTTCTGTTGCTCTTGGAAGTGATTTTAGTGGCCAAAATAACTAAAAAAACGGAAACCGAAAACAGAAGTTCTTAAAGAAAAAAAGGGAGAAAGTGTAGGCTTGAAAAGCCATTCTGAACGGTATTTTCCGTTTCTAATTGGGTGTATCCCCTGCGCCACGGTTTCTGGCACCCTCTTGTGTGGCACTAACAAAACACAGTGGTAGATAAGTATGCTGACTTCTTCAGAAAGCCTCCTTTTGTTCCTTCTAGAAGTCTCCCCTCTTTTGTGGCTTGAGTTTTAAGCCTTTAAAGACCACTACCATTTCCTAGTCCCTCTTCTACAAGACCTGGGGTGCTAAGATGTTGTCTTGACGAAACCGTGGAGTCGTGTGTGTCCTCTGTGAAACCCTGTGGTCCGAAGGAGCCCTGGGATACAAGAGTGACAGATGTACATTTAGCCACTGTGGCAGAGAGGTTGCTAGAAAAGCCTGAGGATACAAGTTCTATCGGATTGGCCATAAAGAGTTTCTTGTGTCCCCCCGCCCAGCCTGCTTCTATATGCTTTGTCACAACTAATTGTCCTGTAAGCAAAATAATGTAGATTCCTCTTTCCATCCCCATAATTGTGGGTGTTTTAAAACAGGCTCTTAGTAAATGGCTTCTGGTTAGAATTCATCGAGTGCTCCTTGGAAACCCTGTGGGACTGTTCTACTGTCCTATAGGGTTGCTTTAGGTCAGAACACACTCAGAGGCAGTGGGTTTGGTTTCGTTTCTTTTTTATCTTGATTTTGGCTGTTCAGTCAGCAGCCTGTGTGCCTGCTAAGCCTTTGTTTCCTTTATTCACTTCACCCTGGATACTTAGGAAGGTTTCCAGATAGCCTTCACACATGAGAAGAAACCAGCTCAGCCTCACGCGGGAATGACACACTCAAACACGGACGCCATGTTCAACTTTCAGATGCACCAGGATTGAGACGAGCCTGGTGGCCTAGTAAGAGCTCAACTGGTCACCAAAAGGGTGGCAGTCAAATCCACCAGGGGATCCTTGGAAACTCTATAGGGCAGTTCTTTGTCTTTTAGGTTCATTAGGCATTGGCGTCCACATCAGCGGCAATGGGTGTTTCTGCAGGAACCAGATTAGAAACCAAACACGTCTCAACAGAGGGCTGATTGCAGAAGCATGAGCACATCACCCGGAGAAAACGACGGGGCCGTGAAGAAGACAGAGAGCAGCACTGCACGTGCGGACGGGAAACAGTCTCCGAGATGCAGCCCAACCTCAGAAGGACCACACTCATGCCAGGGCACACTGCATGTGTCCAAAAAGACCCATGTGTGCACAGCGGATACAAGTTGCCAACAAGACATGGAGAATGCAGGTTGTTTCTGGAGGGTGCCAGAACACTGCTGAAGAGTGGACAGGGTGAGACTTTGTCTCTTGTGCGTTGGACACGTGATCAGGAGAGACCAGTCCCTGGAGAAAGGTATCACGCTCGGGAAAGCAGAGGGTCAACAGCAAAGAAGAAGACGTTCCCCAGCAAGATGGACTAACAAGGCAGCCGCCACAGTGGGCTAAGACACACCTCCAACTGTGAGGGTGGCATAAGACCAGGCAGGGTTTTCTTCCATCACACGCAGGGTGGGCACTGACTCAGTGGCACCTGATGACCATCAAGGGAAGCAAGATGCTTTCGGGGGAGGAGGAAAACTGCCTTTGCAGCTTGTAGCCTTTGGTTTTGTGCAAACTTTTACCAGTTGCAAGCGTTACGTTTCCAAAAGAAGTTAAAGCAAATTCCTGAGTGTGTTAACACGTGATGGTAAGATGAAGACCTATCAACCATTGCTCAGAGACAGAAGGCACCCACCTTTCAGAGCTGGACCTCATTCACACTGGAGTGTCCTTGCGCACCACCGGGAAAACGCTACCATACAAACCCGGACCCTGTACTTAAGTTCTCTGGGCAACAGTTTTCCTCATCTGCAAATCAAGGATGTGAACCCACATCATCTCTGAAGTCTGCTTTCTGACTCAAAATACCAATGGTTTTCATTTAAACCAACTTCATGCACCTCAGGAGCAGTGAAAGAGTAGACAGACAGGGTCTGAGGCATTTTCTAAGCCATCTCCAAATGCTCTTTCAGTCACCTACTCAAAATAATACGGAAGCATCCTTTAAACACATCCTGAGCACAGAACTGATGCAACACTATCTGGAGACAGTGAGGACAAAGGTTTCTGCCTCAGCAGGGCAGGCTTTGCCAGGCTGATGGGAACGTGGGACAACAGGCTGTGAGTGGCTCTTTCAATCTGGATGCTACAGAAGTACCTCTACTTCCCCCCAGGAAATGTAAAGCCAGCAGTAAAGGCTGGACTGACGAGGCATCAGAGGACCAGAATGTACAACGGAAAAGAGTCCTTTCCTGCACCAAGTTTGTCAATGAACTCCACATCCAAACAGTCAATACAGCTTAAAATACATAAAGGAAAAATTATGCAAATGAAAGCGTTCTAATCCATTTCTTAAAATGTTTAATTCCCAACACGTTAACATATGCTGCAGTCAGAATAAAAACACACATCACTAACTGCACAGATCTTTTCTCAAGATGGGGAGAAAAATATAAATCAGCACAGGAAAGGCAGGCATCGCAGGACGGATTTCTTGACCCAGCGAGGAGAGGAGGGGAAGGTACCATTTCAACAGACCGCTTTGGCTTTCTGATAGGAGGTTCTAAATGGTAGCAGTTTATAGATTGTTTTTTAAAAGGAAATGCCAGCAAGAGAAATGAGAACTAAATGGACTGAGCATTTTTCTCTGTAGACGTAAACTTGAGAATCAGCTTATTTAGGCAGCTGGTAGAAGAAACACAGCTCACAACCGAATCACCCCCCTGAACTGCTCAGCCCCCAGGCAGTGTCTAGCCTGCAGAAGGTGCTTCCCACCCCTTTGCTGAGTGAGGGGATACTGGAAGTGAATAGTCATTCCAGTACAAACGGCCTCAGCATTATAGGCCATCAAGTCTTACCTTTGGGTCTAAGTAAAAGATGCACAGAACTTAATTTTTCTTCTTTTTTTCTTAAATGACTGCAGTCTTGGGGAGGGGGGACACCCTGGTGGCACAGTGGTTAAGAACTTGGCTGCTGACCAGAAGGTCATCAGTTCAAATCCACCAGGTGCTCCTGGGAGATGCTATTGGGCAATTGTACTCTGTCCTATAGGGTAACTAGGAGTTGGAATCGACTCGACGGCAGCAGGTTTGGCTTGTGGTAGAGGGTGAGAGCTGACTTCAGTTTACTCGCAAGGCATAAAAGAGACGGGAATGCGGGCTTCCAGCTGGTAAAAAAAAACAGACCTTTCTGAACACCACAGAAAGCCGCATGAAACAAGCAGACCCACTGGTCACTTTCGGAAATCATCGAAGGACTTATTCTTCACACTGAGCTTTAACGAGATGGTGCTAAGAGATCTGCCCTGTCTGCCCGAGCAGGTATTTCTGAAGGTAACCTGCTTTACCCTGGTGAGGCACCACTTTGGGGGCCGGGAGGTGGGTGCAGAATTCTTGAGGAGCAACCCCTCACCCCCGACTCCCGGCAGCAGCTGCAGCGGGGCTCCAGGCCACGGTGCTGACAGCCAGCGTCCCAGCTGCACCCCTATCCATTACATGATTAAATATGTACCCGCCCCTCACTACAATAAAGTCAGTATAATAGACACTGTCACACAATCAATGTTTCCTGGTTTAAAAATAAACATTAGCATTTATCTAGCAGTGGAAAACTCTCATCCCAGGGAACTGTTTCATTCAACCAACATCTTTTAATCAAAGCCATCTATAACGTGGCAACATTCCAGGATATCATAATTGCAAGTATTTATGGCGAGGGAGGTAATGGCTGTATTTTGCCACTGGTTCTTTCTTCCTTTTCTACAGATTTGATGCAGACATTTTATAATGAATTAATCCCATTAAGAAAAAAAAACCTGGTGTAATTATATGAATTGAGACAACCTCTCATCTACCTCCATTGGTTTCCCTTGTAACTATGACACACAGCTGTTTATGTGGGCTTTGTCTTTTAAATTTTTAAACACACCTGTGATGAAAATAAATTAAAGCTATGCCTGTTTTCTTTTCTTTTCTCTTTTTAATGATTTTGTTGAGAACACACTCAGCAAAATAGATACCAATTCAGCTGCTTCTACATGTGCCTCTCAGCCTCGTTGGTGGCACTCCCTGCAGTGCGGGACCCCTCTCATCTGCCACGCTCGGGTCGTGCCTTCCTCATTACCACAAAGCCCCTGCCCCACGGGCTCCCTGCCTACCTGTCTAGTTGCTGTTACCCATCTGCTGCCACGCAGACAGATCTTAAAAGGGTGCAAAGCTCAAGGCAGCCGTTCTCTGCTGGTTATGCTAAGCTCGTTGGGTCTTCAGTCTTCAGAAGGCTTCAGGGAATACCACTGGTTACAGGTTTGAAGATTATCTCAGGGCAGTGATTTCAGGGGGTCACTGAGCCTCAACAGCTCTACTCTTAGGCATCCTAACTACTGTTAAGAACACCCCATTGAGGGAGGTCTGGGTGGTCGCACAGGGTGGGCGACCTGCTGCCCCTAACTCATGCTGTTGGGGGCCCGTGCATGTGCTAAGTACAGGAGCCTCGCATGCTAAGCAGGCCACGAGGTGCAATTTGGGCGCGGGAGTGAAAGGCTTGGTGAGTCTTGCTGCAGATCATTTTCCAGCCCCCCCCCCCCCCCAGTTCACTGTCAGGTGCTGCTGCTGAGTGGGGTCGTCTGGGACGGGCTCCCTTCCCTGACTTCCCAGGGAAGCGCAGCGCTAACTCAGAGCAAGACCTGAGCCACCAGCCGGTCAGTTGTTTGCACAGCTCCGCAGGCCACCTGTGGAACGCCCACGTTAATGAACTGCTCTCGCTTCCCACTCCACGAGCAGGTTGTGGAAAGCCTCTCCTAAAGCAGTCTCTGCACCACCTGGCTGAGAACAACGGACAGTCCTCTCCCTGAAGCCCCCGTGTTTACTCCCCAGCAGCACCAAGCAGAGAGCTGCAGGCCGTGAGGGAACGGAACCCAGCTTTCTCCACCCTGGCTACAGCATGGTCGTGCCGCTTCACAGGAAAAAAAAATCTGAGCAAGAGTTCCACGGCCATCTGTCCGGTCATCAAGTCATTGAGAAAGGTGCCAGCATCTCATGCTGTGGGCACCACGGCCAGGCCCACTGTCCCCTTGGTATTCAGAGTTCCAGTGCTGCCTCAGTGGTCTAGACGGTCACAGGAGGCCTCCTTGGATACCTCGCTCTGGAGAAAGGTTTACCCAGTTGCTCAGTTTAAGCTGCAGCAGACTGATTTCCTCAGGGGCCACACAGCCCTCGTCCCCTGAGCTGTGCTGTCATGAGACAGCAATCAAACACATGGGGGGTGGGGTAGGAGGCCGTCCCGAAACACATTGCTCCAAAAGGTTTCTAGCTAAGCAGCTCTGTCTGAGGATGGTAAAAAAAAAAGCTTTTTCCAAATCCCGCTAGGCCCTGGGAACCCCAAATTCAGGGGGCCTCATATTTGAGAATTGTCTTGGCCTCACCAAAGAGTTAGTGTTGGCCTTGTCAGATGCATACCCCAGGAACCAGGGTCATGTAGGGGACTTTTCTAGACCCAATTCCATTTCTGTCGATCTCTGAAAGCACACACTTCAACAGAAAACATGGCCCCCAACTTAACTATCACCAGTCTCCTTAGGGTGGCGATTTTCCGTTAATTCTATAATTCCACTTGGTCCTCCAGCCCCACCAGACAGGCTCATCAGGAAGAAAGAGACCAGGAGGCCCATCCCAGATCAAGGTCCTATACCTGACGCCCTTACGTGAACTGCCATCTCCAGCAGGAGAAGGCACTGGCCTCTTCACCTGAGAAGGTAGATGGGCCTCGGGCTGCAGAGTCACCTTGGACACTTGACTTTGACGCTCCTGCAACATCTCTCTTACTTTTTTAATTGTGAACCAAGACTTGCACAAACCGCCATCAGAGACTTGTCACTGGGCCAGTTCACTAGGGAAGGAACTGGAATGACACATGGCGTTGGGATTTGGCACGGAGTCTGTTTGCAAACAGAAAGACATGTGTTTGAAAAATACAGGCGCTGTTTGAAAAACGCCAAGCTATTTACATATGGTAGGCTTGCGAGACAGACACCCACGGCAGCTTGTTCTCCAGGTAATCTGAGAGGCCAGTGGGCTCCGAGCTATCACTGCATTCGGTATATGGGATGCCGCCTGCAAGGCCCCCACCAGCAGCTGACGATAGCATTTCTGCTGCTGGGATTTGTTTGAAAGCGTTTAGGTTTCACGGATCACTGGTGGTTTTTCATTTCTCCCTCTCCTGAGTTATGCAGGTAGGAGCCATCTCTCTCGGCGCGAACTGTCCACTGGTAAAAATCAATTTTGATTTTATCAGTTATTTATTACTTCTGGTGCCAGCAGTTTAGAATACTGGAGAAGGGAGACATGCAAACCAGAAGAAAAAAAATAAAGCTGGGTCCTCAGGCCTAAAACTCACAGACCAGCCGTCTTTAGGGGACATTTTGTGTTGTGCCAAGGGAGCTTAAATGATCTATTTAAAAATTCAGTCAACCCAAATCTAGAGAACTGTTACTGCTTGCATCTCACAGGTCTTTGCTAGCTCTGGGACTTTCTTGGAAGTGTCCGGAGGCCAGGAGCCAAGAGGGTACAGGACAGAGCTTCTGGCTGCAGCCCCTCACGCACATGCTTTTCTTTGCACACTCACACACGTACACACTGGCCTTTGCAGGTCTTTGGCCTCCCTTTCTGGGCCAGCTCATCCCCCACTGCTTGTGGTCCACCTCTTGACCTTACTCATTCTTCGTTCTTGCCATGACTATGACACCCCAAACCTGCCAGGGGCCCTTCAAGCGTCCCTGAAGGTCAGCGGCGTCTGTTCCAAACCCTCTTCTTGGCGCTCCCTTTACCGAGTGACACAGCTCCCAAAAGCACCACCCTTACAAGGCCATCATCCTCAGAGAACCTGGGGTGCCTGCACCTTCCCTCTCCTGCTGGTCCAACGCCCCCCAGACCGAGACCTGCTCCCTACGCCCTAACCTTCAGGAGTTTTGAGAGGGTTACTTAGAAGGAAACAGCAATTTGGGTGCATTATCTTCTGGGAGGTCGACTGGCTTCTGTGGACAAGATCTTAGCAGGATACAGCCCGGCCCTTGGCACATATATTGTCCGTGCAGCCACGCTTGTCTGCTAGGTAATTTGAAAGGGGATTTGGAGCTCAGTGGTTGAGCCAGAGACCAGGGGGCCCACGACAGCTTAGAATAGTTCCCATCTGGCCCTGGAAGCAAGTTTGCTGCCCCTACTTGAGCACAACAGGAGTATACTACACCCTACACCCCATGTGGAGTGTGGAGGCCCTTCTAAGCTGCCTCCTCCTAAGACTGGGCTTCTAGAAGCTGTAAAAGGCTGAACAGCTTCTGTGATAGGGCAGGACCAGGCCCACACCCAAAACTGAAGGGGAAGACACGTGTCCTGCCACCTCCTTGCTGAGTACCTGATGCCACCTGGAGAAGATCCTGGCCGTCCAACAGGCTCGCTGCCATCTGTGTGGCAGGTGTCCTGTGGTGAACTGTGGTCCACTGTGTTTACAACAGGTCCCTGGGATTCAGAGAAAACCTCTTTTACGAAGACGGGAAGTTTACGTACTGGACTGACAGCAGGCTTCCACCCGTGTCTTCAGGCCCCTACCCCCCAGCAGCAGAGCCAGCGCCCAGGCCCGCTCAACCCCCAAAGGCTCAGAGGCCAACTCCTGTGGAGAGTTCCCAAGAACTGTCTTCCCTTGGAAGGATCTGGACTGCCACAGCAGGCACCCCTTCCACGCGTCTCCTCAGCACTAAGGGGGTTCCTCTCATGGAGGGGTGGGCGGTGAAGGGCCTGAGGGGGCAGTGAGCATGGCCACAGTCAGCTCTGTGTGTGTGTGTGTGTGTGTGTCTGTTTAGGTAAGTCACTTGATACATGTCTTGACAGGACCTGTTTCTAAATCAACTCTCCAACGGCAAACTTATGACGACAGAATGTTAATCCCCCAACAGAGCATACGTGACAAAAGAAACAAAAGAACTCTTGATTTTGGGGCTTTATTTTAATAGTTTTTCTTTTTAAGATGCTACATAATCAAACAGAATTGGATTGGTCTTTCACGGCATAAACTTAATTCACAGTCCAAGTGTCCCCTGCAGCCAGACGGACTCCCTCCCGAGCCTCTCCTGGGCCCCCCCACCCTGCAGGCTGGCTCCCCCCTCTCCACACACCCCTGCAGCCTGGCTCCCTCTGCACTGGCTCCAGGCCAGGGCCACTGTGCGGACGGTCAGGCCAGACCCGGGCGAGTGCTGAAGTGCGGGTGGCCGGGAGGGCTGGAAAGGTTCTCTTCTCCCCAGGGCGGGGTGAGGTGCGGCTGGCTATCACCACGCAGACCATCCCTTCACAACAGCCGTTACTTACTTACACGGAAAAATACTTTTAACAGCTGGTTTTCCAATACCTGGATGTGTCCCACCTTCACGTGTGGGCAGTGCCCATGAACCTCAGGGCAGGAGCTGCGGCTCCAGCAGCAGAGTAAGCTGAACCCACCCGGGGTAGGCGGCACAGTGAATTCAGGCCACAGCACTCATCATGATCTCGTGACAACAGGAAAACATGAGATGAAACACATTACATAAGTTAAATATGCATTAAACATCTCTGGACAGCAGTTCCCTTTAACGACAGGAACCAAGAGTGAGTGGGCTCGGTCACCTAGAGAGCAGAGCGCTGGCATGCCGCCCGCGCGGGTCGCTCAGTCGGTACACACCGCCCGCGCACACACCTGCCGTCACCACGCAGCTCTGGCTCCCTCCTCCATCAGCCCTACCGGACGGGGGCAGTGGGACAGACGGGCAGCCAGGTGGGACGCTCAGGAGTGAGCACGCAGAGCGGTGCGCTATCGATGGAGGCGACCGCACTCCCCACGGTGGGCTCCCACACCCTCAAGGCCAGCATCCACCGGCCGGCAGGGAAGCATGTCTTATCTGAAGAGAGGTAAGCGAGCCACACGTTCCTGGGCCTATAAATAGGTTAACACGACACTGACAAGATGCCACTGTGGCGGGAATCAGTTTCCCTCACCATTTCATCAAGATCATTCTTTCCCCAAGTCATTTACTATACATTTTAACTTTCTAAAAGCTTGTTATATTGTGTTATACTTGTGTGTGTGTGCGCGCACGTGCGTGGGCACGCACAGGGCGGGTAATTAAAGGCAAGACCTGTGAGATGTCATCATACATTAATTTCTCTTTACACATGGTTATGATAAAGTTAAACCCCTTGATACAGCAGCTCCTGCAATCCACCCAGCCACCCCACGGCGGCCTACAAGGCGATCTTCCCGACGATGACGCCCACGATGAAGAAGAGGACGATGAGCGCGAGCAGCCGGCTGCTAAGGCCCTCCTCCCTCCCCGCCACGGCCAGCACAGATACAGGGCTGTTGCTCGGAGCCGTCTTCCTCGCCCGGAGGCCGTCTTCTTCCTGTGGGAGCAAGGACACAGCTCAGTCCCAGGCTCCAGGGTGGGGGTCCAGCCTGGCGGGACCCATTTCTGCTAGGGACACAGATTGCATGACAGGCCAACTTCCTCGCTGTGCTAACTAGGACCCTGAAACCTGATGGGGAGCAGGGGCGGGGAGGCTAGATTAAGCCACCAAGAATGCTGTTGCCAACGCCCTCTTCTCTGTGTCATGCTGACAGACACACTGCTCACCTCTCTCAAATGGCCACCTAACCCTGGCACCGGGGTCCCATCAGCCAGGCCCTCTGCACCTTCGGCCCTCCACCCGGCTACCTTCACCACACTCCAATTCTCTGTCCCTCCTGCAAT
This sequence comes from Heterohyrax brucei, assembly GCA_028571685.1. Classification (NCBI taxonomy): domain Eukaryota; kingdom Metazoa; phylum Chordata; class Mammalia; order Hyracoidea; family Procaviidae; genus Heterohyrax; species Heterohyrax brucei. The sequence goes on along the minus strand of CM053156.1, from coordinate 86,816,926 downwards.
CTCCTTATTCAAGCCACCAAGTTTTTAAATGAAAGGTACTTCCCAAGGCACAAGTACAAAAATCAGAAGAACCAGGTGTGAGACCCACAAGCCTTCTAACACTGAGCTCTGCACACAGCCTGCCCCACGGCAGTCACGCACGGCCTGCAGGACAGGGTGCGCTCCGTCTGTGGTGTTAAAATGGGACGCAGTTTGACGTGCCCAGCTAACGTGTGGGCTTCCCACCAAAAAAGCGACTTTTATTTTCACATTTACAAAGATCCTTGACCACATTTTATTTGCCCAGCTACAGAGACAGGGGAGGCCTGGTGGCACACGGGGTAGGAGCTTGGCTGCTAACCAAAACGTCAGCAGTTCAAATCTACCAACTGGCCCCTGGAAACTCTATGAGGCAGGTCTACTTTGTCCTGCAGGGTCACTGAAAGTCATAATCAACTTGATGACAGTGGCAACAGAGACAGGTACAGAATAAACACGCATCTCCTTTCCCCTCCACCAACTGTCTTAATGACCACAAGCTGCTGGGCAGGGCTGATGAAGCCACTCCGAGGCCTGACCATGACAGTGCTCAGACCACCTGAGAGGACGACCCAGAGCCCAGATCCTTCCCCCGGGCCCTTCTGTCCTGGCCCCACCTTCCTAGCCAGATCCCTGCCAAGTGCCCATCAACTCAGCCCCAGGCCGCACCCCACCCGTCCTCCTCTTGCTCCACAGTCCATGCCCCTCCCCGCAGGCCTCCAGACCCTTGAGACCAGCCCACCAAGCCAAAGCAGCGTCCTCTGCAGAGTGGTCCGCAGGAGCCTCTGTGAGACCACTGCCACTCTGGGTTGTGATGACTTGATCCCTATTTCTCTGCTACCCATCAACAGGGAGCTTAAGCACAGGCTGCTTGTGACTGATGGCTGCGGGCACACAGAAGACCCTCAGGAACGTGTCACTGATCAAAAAATGGACTGACACCAAACAGGAAATCAGTATTTGGCAGGAGTAAGACTCTCCTCATGTCAAGACCGGTCTGATCATATTTTAAGATATTCTGCTCAGGGGGCATGGCTGATGGCTGCAGACTGAGACATAACTGCTGTTATTCAATTAACTTAAAAATAGGCACAGCAGAGTGTAGCATTTATTTTGCCAGGTTTATACAGAAGTTATTTCTACCTACTTATCACTCTAAACAGCAAAGAAATCTGTTTCTGCAAAGAAATACAAAGAGATGCTTTAGGTCTAGCTGAGAGTTTTAGCCAAAAAGTTAAGTGTCAACCGAGTAACTTATCCACAGCTACTGAGTAAGGCAAATCAAGACAACTGTGGAGGAAGGGGACAGTGCCACCTCCCGGTGCTGCCAGGGCCCCTCTGCCTGCCGCACGGTCAGCATCACAGGGCAGGAGTCCGGGGGACTGGCCAATGCTCGTCCCTGGGCCCAGCTAGTTACTGAGCGGGAACCTGTTATGTTGCTTGGGTGGCCCGATCAAGACTCAAGGAACAGACGGGCCCAGACCGGAAGTGGTACCAGAAATGCGGGAGAAAGGTTTTCTTCAAGCTCTTACAGCGGGAAGGGGCCTCAGCGATGGCAGGGGACGGGAGGGCTGCAACCGGGATACGTCTGATTGTGGAGTCTTCCCTCACCCCACAGACCTCCAAAGCCACCAACGACCCCCACAGCAGCCCTGCCAGCAGGCTCCCCGGCCCACGCCACAAGCCGGGCTTGGGTTTCTCGTTCTGTGATTCCAGTGTCTTGCTGCTTGACAGCCTCCTAGCGCTGCCTCCTCACACCTCACGGGCTGTCGGGAGGCTCCGGCCCAGACAGACCCTCCTAACCGCAGACTCACCCCAGCTGGCGGGGATGCTGTAGGTTTGGGAACATATTTCAAATCCCTACTGCTGCTTGATTTTTAGTCTCAAAATTCATTTTCAACTGACACTAATGGACAGTGAAAAGGGACTCCAGTTTAAACAGCTGAAGACTCTGGCTCGAGGACACTGCTTTGACCTCTGGAGGGCCCAAGAACCCTCTGGAGGGCCCCATAACGGCAACAGACATTTCTCCCCAAGGAACAAATGCTCCAACACCAAAAACACCCACAGCTGCAGGTGCTCACGGGCTCCCTCAGGATCTGCTTCTCTACAGTTGGCTGGAAGGTGAGATGTCACCTTCAGGGACATGCCCCGGCCCCCACAATTCCATTCTCTGTAGCTGACTGGAGGTGATGTCACCTTCAGGGTCACACCCCGGCCCTCACAATTCCATTCTCTGTGGCTGACCAGAGGTGACGTGACCTTCACGGCCTGCTCCCCAGGATTCCATACTCCGCAGCTGACCACAGCTGACACATCACTTCCACGGGACCTGCCGCCCCCTGGATCCCACTCCCGGTGGGTGACCAGCAGGTAACACGTTACCTTGAAGTGCCTGTTCTCCTCCCGCAGCCTCTGGACCTCGCCCTGCAGCCGCCTGCACTCCTCCATCACTCTCCTCACTTCGGCCTCGCCCACAGAGGCACTCAGAGGCTTGGACACTGTGGGCGCTTCTGTCTCTGAGGTGGTGGTGGGTATTATTTTATTTATTTCTACATCATGCTGTTCAGAAATAAACGAAAGCGCAAGCGTCACGAGCTATGTAATAAAGGAAGTTTTTATGCAATGTAAAGCAGCTCCCAGCAACACCTAACGTGGCGGCAGTGTTTCGTACACATCTTTTCAAAACAGACAGCTTTCTCTTGCTCACCTATCGCAGCTGGGCCCCAGAAATCACGGATGAGGGCAAGTCACACAGTTGGGCTGAGCCCGCACCTTCACAGCACCATGGGCCCTGCACACTGCCCACAGACCGTGCGGGCTCCAGCATCTCCAGCCACCAGTGACGGCCACCATGAAGGCCTGAACATCACCAGCGCTGACTGGGCGGGGGGGCAGGGATAAAGGACAGACAGGCTCAGAGCGCGTGCGTCTGTGCGTGCGCGCATGTGTGTGTGGGTGCGTGAGAGAGAGAGAGAGAGAGACAAAGGGCATAGGGCATGAAGGGGTGAAGGAGGACATAAATCATGGGGGTTGTCACCTGAGGGGTTCTTGACTCTGCCAGGCCACAAAGTGGCATCACCCTAGAGCTGGACCAGAATGCAAGCTCTCAACTTCCAACAGGGCTGGTGTGCAGTGCAGGAGGAGAAGCGACCACTGTTGCACTCACAGAACTCAGGTGGTGACACCAGTTACTGGGCAGTCACTGCTAAGAAGTTCTGATGCAAGTCAACAGACTTCTTGGAGATGGTCAGAAACGCTCACTACTTTCAGGGGCACAGGGACCCCATCTCCAGCTGTAAGGGCTGGGGCCTGCATCCTTCCAAATTCTTCCGAGTTCTTTGAAATTTTAATACAACCTAAGCGGATGTGACCAGACTGCTGGTGGCATTCCAGCTTTTTCTAAGAAAGAGTGGCACCTTGCAGGAGGACGCTTCTCCCCCCTCAGCAGAACACAGGTCTTCAATCCTTCTCAGCTGGGGGTGGGAGCTGTGGGGTAGGTCAGGGAGCTAGCTTGGTCCCCAGGGGTGTGATGCCAGGGTCTGGAGTCCTTTCGGGCAGCTCCACCTTGGAGGAAGGGGTGCTGTTGGCCTCTGGAGGGTGGAGGCCAGGGATGCTCTGAACAGTCTGTGATGCCAGGATGCTTCCCCAGCAGAGAGGGACCCCCTCCCCAGTGTCAGTGCGGCTCCGGCGGAGAGGCCCTGGCCCAGCAGGCTCTGGCTGAGGAGGCAAGTGGGAAGGGGTGGGAAGGGGTGGGGGGGGCCCTGCATGGCAGGGATGGGTAGGAGTGTGGAGGGGAGGGGCTGGCAGCACAGACTGTGAGACAGCAGACCCTGCGCCTTTGCCCGGAAACCCTGGAGGCACTGCAGTCACGGGCCACGGCTGCTAACCAAAAAGTCGACCATTCACATCCACCAGCTGAGAAACCTTGAGGAGCGGCAGTTCTACCTGGCCCCTCAGGGTCCCTGTGAGTCAGCCTGGTTGTGGCTACTTAAAGCGCTCCCTGCCAGCCTGTCACCCAGCAACACCATCGAGGCCTGAGAGCCCTGGCTGAGGCTCCCCGGGCACGGGGCCCGGCCCAGGGGCTCTGTGATTTCTAACCTCTCAACGGGCTGTCCTTCTCTGGGGAGGCTTCCACAGGCTGCACAAGCCTTCCAAACCTTGGTTTCACAAGGGCCCACTTATTTGTTGACTTCAGCTTATTTTTTATTTCCGACATCAGAGGAAGGAAAATAATTTGTCAACTTAAATCTGGGTTTTTTGGGAGATGGTATGCAAATAAGCATCAGCTTGCAACATTCAATTACTGTTAACTAGAAACATACTTACTGGTTTATCATTTTCTGCTGGCAATTCAAACACACATCTAAGCTTTGAATCCATAAGGTCTTCTGGTTTTGCCTCCTTCCACTAAAACAATTTAAATTTAATAATCAGGATATTATAAAGCTTCTGGAAGAATAATTTTCTTCCTATAACTGACAATTTTAGAAAAATACTCTTAATGAGAAAGCCCTGATGTATATCAAATACAGAACTTAAGTCTGCTGAGATTTTATTATTTTTAACATGACAAGATTAAATAACTAGCTTTTCTGAATATTTATGACTCCTCACACACCCAAAGTCTTGCCACCTGACTCCTCAAAGTCACCCACGCTCTTAAAGCCAGTCACCTGTGGGGAGCACGTGGGACAGAGAAGACCACCGAGAGAAAGCTTTTGAGAGGGTCTGATGGCCAGCAGTCACCTGGCTTGCCCTAAGGAAGCAGTCCTGCCTGCCACACTCCCTCCTAGAAGGTTAAAGACACAGTCCTGGGAAAGGGGTTCAGCAGCGGGTCTTGCCACAGTGGCCTGTGTGATGGACCTCTGGCCCACAGGCTACAACCCTCCCTCTGGTGTGTGAGTGTGAGATCCTCCCAACTGACCCCAGGCTCTGGGACTAGGCATGCCTGGAGCATGCCTCCATGAGCAGCAGATAGAAGCCCAGGGTGCTCCAAGGATCAGCAGTGTCCCCTGTTGTACACAGGTCACCACGAGTCTCAGGCAACTCCACCACACCAAACAACAAGAACTGAGAAACCGAACAAGAGCAAGGTCAGAGTCTAGAGGAGGGGAGCCTCCCTGCTCCCTGCTCCCCCAAACCAGGCAGCAGACAGCTGGAGCAGCACAGGCACGAGAGCCCAGGACGGACACCATCTGACATGCCCGTGGCTCTGGCAACATGTCCCAGTGACAGAGCACGCTGCCGGACCAATGACATTGTAGAGCATGTCATCGCCTGGGGAAGAGTCCCAGGCTCCAGGAGGAAACGTCACCAACAACATTGTAGTGTGGTCCTCTGCACACCTGCAGGATCGCCTATGTGTCTGTGTGTGACAAAGGGCATTGGGTAAGGACCACCCACGGATGGCAAAGCCACCCGGAGAGCTGCACAGTGGTGGTCCTCAGAGGTCCATTCAATCAGTGTCCAAGGTCACTTATTAGCCACAGAAGGACGCGCACTGGGACACGGAGAGTCATGCTCTGACCCTGTGATGAACTGTGGTGTCACCAGCAGAAGAGGGAGAGCCAGGCATCGAATGCCACTGATGCAGCCAGAAGGACATGACATCCATCAACTACAAATATTCTCACCAAAAAAGATTTAACTGGAACCCGCTCAGGAGGAAGCAGACACAATCAGCATGTGGGAAATCCTACAGGTCAACCGGCCTGGACCGAGAATGTCAAAGCCATAACAGAACAAGGAGGGCTGGGGTGGCAGCCTGAAGCCACTGGGACCATCTGAGTGAGGATCTTCACATTCATCAAGGTGGCTAAGGTCATGTCCGTTCTTCTCAGCCATGCTGGCAGCACTGACAGTCTTTAAGAGGATGTCCTCGTTTGAAGATCTCAGAGAGGAAGTGTCAGGAAGTCTACCACTTACTTCCAAATGGTGCAGCAGAAAGGACAATTTACGACAGAAACGAAGCAAATACGGCAAAATGCTAACCATTGGTGGGTCTAGCAAAGGTTATACAAGGGGCTGCTCTGTTCACTGTTTTACTTAATGCAGCTTTAAGTATCACAAGAAAAACACTTTCAAATAAAAAAAAGCAGACAGCTCGTGGCACTGTGGTTACAGCCAGCATCTAGGTGTCACAGCGGCTAAGCACTGGGCTGAGACCAAGGCGACGGCCAAACCCACCAGCTGCTCTGGGACCCTGCGGGCGGTTCTACTCTGGCCTGCAGGGTCACTGAGGGTTGGGACAGACCCAGTGGCAGTGGGTTCACCCATTTATGTATTTCCAAAGTTTCGGTCCTGAAGACAGTTTATTTCTTTATGTGCACACTGTGAACAATGACAACAAAACCTTGAAAGATTGTAAAAATAATGGTACAATAAGGAGAGCAAAGCGTTCACTGAGCACCTACCATATCCAGCCCCTGGCTTAGCACAGTCTTTGAAACAAAGCGAACCGATGTGTGCAGGTGTTTCCCACACATGGCACAAGGGACTCCTCATATCACGCCCAGGTAATGAGAAGCCTCAAGCGAGATCAGGAAGCTGCCGAGGCCACCACACTGCTGTCAGAGACGAGAGGAGGTCCCATTCACCTGGGTCTTGTCACCATCCCACACAACAAAAGCCAACCAGCACACACTCATGGACAGTTTGTATTCTGTGTTGGCCATAAGTTTCCTTGACAATACAAAATAAGAGGAGGTGACACAGCACCTTCCAGGAAACAGAGTCCTGACTGCCTCCACCACCCTGCTACAACAAGGAAGAGGCCTACTGTCCCTGAGTGCCCTCAATCCAGAATCGTCCAGGCTAGCCTTCATTTTCCACCCAAAGCGAAACGTGAAGACAGCCAGTTAAGCTTTCCTAAGGACAGCAAAAAGGACAGTGTGGTGGCCCTGGGGTATACCCTGTGGAGAGTGTGGAGAGAATACTCCAGTGCAGCAGGAAGACACTCCTGGGTGCCTTCGGTCTACTGGGTGAATTCCTACTTACAAGTTCCTCCCCACGGAAAAGTCAGTATCATCACTTACTTATTTTACAAAACCCAGGTGTCCTATTTTTTACCAGAAACAGAAACAGACTTAAACAAGCCTATGGCGAGCGACAGAAAGCAGAACGGGATGTGGGAAAAGAAGAGTGTGGCAGACACTTGCCAGAGGGGCTCTTGAGTCTGTCTAGCTTTAGGGGGACGGAAGACCAGTAAGACCATGAGAAGCACTCCCCTCTTCCGGGGTGCAGGGAAGGGTGGGGTGGAGAGAGTTGCGAAAGCACTCAACCTACAATCCATAGGGGCAGAGAGCTGCTGCTAAGAAAACTGAGATGATAAAACTCAACAAAGAATCATAGTCTACAAAGTTACATAAAAGGTTAAAATTATTCAACAGAGTCTTAGAAAAACCCAAAAGGTAGTCAAAGTACTAAATTCCTAGAAGCCCTCTTCCCCCTTTGCATGACTGTGACATGTTTTTTCAATGCATGCACCCACAATTCCATAGGGAGCCAAGTTTTCTTTTCTTTCCTTTTCTAACTACTGAAAAAGAGAAGAAGCATTCAGTACTTACTACGGCTTCCATGTCAGAGGTGTCAGCTGGTGCAAACATAGACTGAACCATGAACTTGTGTTTACTTTTCTCATTGGGATCGTAATCGAAAGGCTGCAACATCACTGAGAAAGAAAATACTTCATTAGGGGGGTCAGAGCTGGTCACCTCGTCCTCTCCTGGGCCTCCCAGCACCCCTTGTGAGGTGAGCAGGGCCAGACCACCAGCAGCTTCTGCAGCCACAGATCACACATCTGAGGCCGACGAGGGTGGAGGGATGTGCATGAGGCTGATCACGGGTAACACCACAGCCTCCTGTCCGGACAGCTCAGAGGGGCCACTGGCACCTGCCGCGGGCCCCACGGGACAGGCAGACGGGGTGGGAATACCACACCCTGGCTTTGCTTGGGACAACATACCAGAATGATCTCTTGGGAAACTAAAGCAGAATCACACCACACAGCTGCAGAACTATTGTGGGTCTTCTCTGCTCCACATTCCATAGACAACTGAGGGAATGTTTAAAAGCCGCAGTTCTGCCAACAACACTGGAACAGGTTCACAGCTGACACACTGGCAGCTCACACACCCCTTCGTTCCTACAAACCTAGGACACTCTCACAAGACCCTCCTGGGATGAGAGGCGGCACTTGCAGTCCCAAGGGAGGTACCTTCCTGCCTGCTGGCTGCCCTCATCCACAGCACAGGACAGACTAGGCTCTGCCCCACTCCATGATGGCCACTCAGAAAGAGGTAATTTGCTGCGAGGTGCTGGTTGAACCACACACTGAGTTCTGTTCCCCGGGCAAACCCTGGCACACAGGAAAGCTGCCCGAGGCCCTGGCTGCAGGAGCGCTGCCCACAGTGCACCCAGGTCCCAGAGCCAGCTCTTCCTCTCAGCCCGCATTCCTCACACCATCTTACACTACATGCACTTAAATGGGACAGCATTTTGGTATCAAAAGGAAGCTACAGGAGGCAGGGCCAAGAAGGCAGACTACACACACGTCTCCTCAATTGCATCTGAGAACTAAGGCCTGTACTGATACCTGAACAGAGCCCTCTGGACACCCAGGGAACCCTGGGATACGGCCCAGGATGACTGGATTGGACTACACGCCACTAAATGGGAAACTACCTCTCTCTAACACAAGGTAGCACAGGCTGAGCCCCGCTCCTGCTGACTCGCTGTCTGGGAGGACTGCAGGTACTGACACCTTCTTTGTTATCTGGGAGGCGGGGACGGGGCATGAGCCAACTCATATGCTGAACTGCAGTGCTAAACTCAACAGTGTGTATGTACCACAGCAGAGAGACAGTGTGTGGGCTGCCACGTTTGAGAGCCTGGCTGATAACTGAGGGCACCAATGCCCCCCACCCTCTCTTTTCTGAGCTGTGTCACTGACCCTGCTGTTCTGCGGCAGGAAGGGGCAGCTCAGCTGGGACGCCATCTTGGTCAGCTGGGAGGTACAGTCACCCAATTGGAGGTCTCAGCAGGAGGTAATTCCCAAGCTGAGAAGCAGGGCCAGTCCAGAAAGCACTTTTCCAGCAGAAAGCCTGTGTTTAGGACAGTGTTACTTTATGGGTGTGGCCTGGCTGGGATGCCAGCAAGGGCATAACCCCTCCCTACTTTGAGCTACATCACAGAATCTGGGGACAGTCGAATAGGTGTTTCCGTTGTCAGCTGGAAGGTAGGGCCTGCCACACCCAACAGCCTGACTGATTTGGGAAGCTGCTGGTCAGCTCCCAGCTTTTTAAAATATGACTGCCTGGAGAAATAATTGCGGAGTAGCCCTGTGACATCTCCTCCAGGCTTCACTAACCCACATCACAGCATCAGCTGACAGGCCCCCAGTGACTCCAGAAGCAGGGCGCCGTCTTTGCCAGTCAGGAGGTGGAGCCTGCTACCCCAGAGAGTCCACTGGGGCCAGTCACTAGAGTCCAGTGGCAGGTGGTGACCAATTCCTCTTTCAGAACTATGTCTGAGCTCCTGATGAGGTGCCATCAGAGAAACTGAACAGCTTCCAGGTAGCATAAAGGCAACAAACTATCTCTAACCATTTAAAGAAGCAGTCCATTATGGCTTCAGAAAACTGTCGAAGAATCAAAAAACTTCTCAGATGAAGAAGCCTTTCTGAAATTATTGGAGATCAAGTACAAAATAATTATATAAAGAGCCCTCTTAGAGATTAAACAAAATATGGCAAGGCAAAATGAAAAATTAAGAAAGCCATCTGAACTGATGGAACATCAACGATATGAAATACAGCAGATCAATAACAAAATTACAGAATTAGATAACTCAATCCAAGGCCAAAAGAGCAGAATTGAGCAGATAGAAGTCAGAGTTATTGATCGTGAGGACAGAGCAACTGACATCAGCATATATGAGGAGAAATCACAGAGAAAAAAAAAGAAGCATTAAGAAAAATGTAGGACTCTATTAAGAGGAATAATCTATCAATAATTGGAGTTTCTGAACAGAAAGGGATAGCTGAAAACACAGAGTATTGTTGTTGAGTTGCTGACAAAAAACCTCCCTAAAATAATGAACAAAAAATACACTTCCAACGGCACTTGGCTTGGCAAGATGTGTATGGAACACCACAAGAAACAGACCCCAAAACAAAGACATCAAGACATACTATAATCAAGCTTAATAAAATGAAACATAAACAGAGGCTCTTAAAGGCAACGAGGCACAAAGCAAAGCTAACATTCAGAGGGAAGCCTGGCAGGCTTTCATCTGACTTCTCAGCAGAAACGATGTTGGCACAGAGGCAGTGGAATAACAGTCAAAGCCTTGAAGGAGAAAAACCTCCAACCAAGAATTATATATCTTGCAAAACCATCTCTCAAATATGAGGATGAAATTAAGGCATTAGCAGATAAACAGAAGCCTAGACACTTTGTAAACACCAAATCAAAACTACAAGAAATACTGAAAGGTGTTTGCTTAGAAAAACAAAACCATGAAGTGTACATTTAAAGAGGCAATGCATGACACAGCACCTAGAATCCTGCTCGGTTATGAAAGTCACAAAACTCTATCAAACCTACAATATAATGGAACCTGTGATCATATCACAAAAACTAAGACACTATCACACTAAAAAGAGGGATATACTATAGTAGTTATAGTCCTTTTAGATGGAGAAGAAGTTAAAAAAAGATATGCAGAAGTTAACATTGGGTTTAAACTTAGAACATTAAGGGGCACATATGGGTAGCTGCAAAGCATAACAACAACTCAACACATCAAAACAAGAAGTGTAATACGGAGTCTCAACAAACACCAAACCAACACTGAAAAAGATGAAAGGTCAACCCATAAAGAAGAATGACCCAGAACACAATAGTAAGAGCAACACAGAATACATGAACACAAAAATACATACATGAAAATGACAGCACTAAACAAATACCTATCAATAATTATACTGAATGTAAACAGACGGAATGCTCCAATAAAGAGACAGTGAGTGACATCCTGGATTGAAAGGCACAACTTGTCTAGACATTGCTTACAAGAAACATCCCTTAGATTCAAAGATACAAACAAATTGAAAATTAAAGAACGGAAATAATGTATACCAAACTAATAACATACAAAGAAGAGCAGGTGTGGAAATATTAATCTGAGATAAAATACATTTTACTATAAAAGCCACCATTGTGGACAAGGATGGTCACTATTTGTTGCTGAAAGGTTCAATACACAAACAGTAATGGACAAATCACCCAGAAAAAAGCTCAGTAAAGACACAGATGTTATTCCGATAATTAATCAACAAGACCTCATCAACATATACAGAACTTTTTAACCATCAACAGATGAGTATACCTTTTTCTGCAATGCACATGGAACATTTACCAGAATAGACTATGTGTTAGAACATAAAGCAAGTTTCAACAAAATCCAAACCACTGAATTACTGCAAAAACATCTCCTCAGACCACAAAAAGTCATAAAAAGTGAAATCAATAGCAGAAAAAACATAGGCATAAATTTGAACTCATGGAAACTGAACAACATCTTGCTCAAAATGCCATGTGTTATCAAAGAAGTCAAGGGCAAAATAAAGAAATTTATGGAATCAAATGAGAATGAAAATACCTCCTACCAAATCCACCAGCCAAAGCAGTGCTCTAAGGTCAATTTATCTCTATAAATGCACACATCCAGAAGGAAGAAAGGACCTAAACCAAAGAATTAACCCTACAGCTTGAACAAGTAGAAATAGAGCAACAAAGGAACCCCTCTGGCACTAGAAGATAACATAATAAAGTTTAGAGCAGAACTAAATGAACTAGAGAATAGAAGAACAATTGAAAAAACTAACAAAGCCAGAAGCTGGTTTTCTGAAAAGATCAACAAAATTGATAAACCATTGGCTAAACTTACAAAAGAAAAACAGGAAACAAATAACCTGAATATGACACGAGATAGGAGATGTCACAACAGACCCAATGGAAATCAAAAGTATCATAATAGAATACTATGATAGACTGTACTCTAACATGTTTGAAAACCTAGTGGAAATGGACAAATTTCTACATTCATATCACCTACCAAAATTACTACAAGAAGAAGTAGAATAATTTAATAAACCCATCACAAAGAAAGACATTGAAAACATCATAAAAAAACTACCAACCAAAAACAACTATGGCCCAGATGGCTTCACTACAGAATTCTACCAAACTTCTAGAGAAGAGTTAACTCCAACACTACTGCTGCTATTATACAGCATAGAAAGGGATGGAATACTCCCAAATTAATGCTATGAAGCCAGCATAACCTTGATACCAAAGCCAGGGAAAGATGCCACAAAAAAACAAAATTACAGACCAATATCACTCATGAACCTAGATGCAAAAATCCAACAAAATCTATGTCAACAGAATTCAATAACATATTAAACAAAAAAAACATCATGACGAAGTTGGATTCATACCAGGGATGCAAGACTGGTTCAACATCAGAAAAACACTCAATGTGATCAACCACATAAATAACACAAAAGATAAGAATCACCTAATTTTGTCAATTGATGCAGAAAAGGCATTTGACAAAGTCTAACACCTATTCATGCTAAAAACTTTGAGAAAAGTAAGAACAGAGAGGAAATTCCTCAATGCAATTAGTGGCATCTATGCAAAGCCAACTGCCTTCATCGTCCTGAATGGTGAAAAGACTAAAAGAATTCCCCTTGAGAATGGGAACTAGACAAGGATGCTCACTCTAACCACTTCTATTCAACATTCTACTACAAGTTCTTGCCACAGCAACTAGACAATAGAAAGAAATAAAGGGTATCTGCATCAGCAAAGAAGTAAAAATCTCCCTATTTGCAGATGATATGACTGTATACACAGAGAATCCTAAAGAATCCCTAAGTAAACTAGTTGAATTAATTGAAGAGTTCAGCAAAGTATTAGGATGCAAGATAAACATAAGTAAATCAGTAGGATTCCTTTACACCAACAAAGAGATCATCAAAGAAAAAAATCACTAAATCAATACCAGTAACTACAGCCCCCAAGAAGATAAAATACCTAGGAATAAATCTAACTAGAGAAATAAGAGACTCATACAAAGAGAACTACAAGACTTTACCAAAAGAAACCAAAACAGACTTACATAAATGGAGAAACCTACCCTGCTCATGGTAGGAAGACTAAACACTGTGAAAATGTCTGTTTTACCTAAAGCAATCTACACATGCAGTGCAATCCCAATACAAATTCCAGTGACATTTTTTAAAGAGATGGAGAAACAAGTCACCAACTTTGTTTGGAAAGAGAAGAAACCCCAGAAGAAGAGGAACACAATGGGAGAAGACTCACACTACCTGACTTTAGAAACTATTACACTGCCACAGTAGTCAAAACAGTCCAGTACTGGTACAGAAAGAGACATACAGACCAATGGAACAGAGTTGAGACCCCAGTGATGCCATCACCCTCTGATGCACAGCTGATATTCAACAAAGGCCCTAAGATTGTAAACTGGGACAAAAACAGTCACTTTATCAAATGGTGCTGGCAAAACCAGATATCCATCTGCAAAAATCTGAAACAAGACCCATATCTCACACCTTATACAAAAACTAACTCAAATTGGATAAAAGACCTAAATATCAAACCTAAAATGATAAAGATTATGCACGGAAAAACAGGGTCAACAATGGAAGCTTTAATACACAGCTTAGACAGACCTCAAAATCTGACACACAAAGCATGATCAATAGAAAATAGATAAATGGGAATTACTTAGAATCAAATACTTTTGCTCATCCACAGACTTTATCAAAAGAACTAAAAGACCACCTACAGTATGGGAAAAAAATATTTGGCAACTATATGTAAGACCAACATCTGATCTCTATAATCTGCAAGGTTCTGCAAAATGTCAACAATGAAAAGGTAAATAACCCAATTAAGCAATGGACAAAGGAGATGGACAGACACTTTACCAAAGAGGACATACAGGAAGCCAAAAGACACATGGAGAAATGCTCACGATTATTAGCTATTAGAGAAATCCAAATCAAAACTGCAACGAGATACCATCTCACCCCAACAAGGTTGGCCATGACCCAAAAAACACAAAACAACAAATGTTGAAGACACTGTGGAGAGATGGGAACTCTCTTACACTGCTGGTGGGATTGCAAAATGGTACGTCTTTAAAAAGCAATTTTGTATCTCCTTAAAAAGCTGCAAATAGATACACCATTTGATCCAGTAATCCCACTGCTCAGAATATATATATACAAAATATATAATAATATATTATATAATATATATCATATATATATTATATATATATACTAATATATAATATATATGCAAAATCAAAAGCAGTCACATGAACAGATACTCACACACAGATGTTTATTTCAGCACAGTCCACAATGGCTAGAAGACGGAATCAACCCAGATGCCCAACAACAGATGAATGGATAAATGAACTATGGTACATATATACTCAACAGAACTCTACACAATGGTAAAGAACAATGATTTTAGGAAGCACCTCATAACCTGGTTTCAGACAGAAGACATTATGCTGAGTGAAATCAGTCAGTGGCAAAAGGACAAATATTGTATGAGACCCCCACGATATGGACTTAAAAACAGACTTAAGAACACAAGAAGACTCTGACAGCTGCAAGGGTGGGAAGGGAGGGAGAGGGCTGGTCACAGATTAGACAGTTGATACAAATTTGGTTGGGTGACAGAAGTGCTAGCACACAGTAGAAAGAAGATCAACTTAACTGGACTTCAGCACAATCTGAAAATTCTCTTAATCTTAACCTAATATTGCAAGGATAGAGTAGCAGAGGTAGGGGTCTGGGGACCATGCTCTCAGAGGACATCGAGGCCAACTGGCATGACCAGCCTATTGCTAAGTCTTCTGCTCCCCATATTGGCAAGTAGCTCCTGGGGTCTTAAAAGCTAGCAAGCTGCCATCTGAGGTACACCAAAGGGTCTCAACTCATCCAAAACAGATGATCACCAAGAACAAAAAAGACATGAGGAACAGAGCCCAGGAGACAGAAGGACCCAACTGAATGGGTGACTGTATCAACAAGTGATCACAAGAATCAGATGGTGCCCGGTCACCACCAAAGACAGCTGTGATGGGGCACACAATGTTGAGTTCCAGTGGTAAAATGAGAAAAAGAGGGGTGTACCTTAAGAAGTCTACTAAAAGACCACAACTGATGGTCTGGGTGGTCTGGGGGTTTCTCTAGGAGCACGGGCCCTAGCTCTGCTGCTGCCATTGACCAGAAAACATTACTGAGGTCAACTCTTCTGAAAGGAATGGACTGGACTCGAGGACACAATGTGACCATATGGTGACTATACTTTATGGTTCTATGCATCTATAGGATGCTGTCCTCCTGGCCTCTTACTAGAAGAGAAGAGAGTGGAGAGGAGGGGACAGGAGATTGTTAAGAGGATATGACATACAGAGCACAAAGGAGGAGTGGGCTGTCACTGGGCAAGGAGAGCCAAAGGAGTTGCAGATAAGCGGGCACACAAATTTAAGTTGGATTGTGGACTTTCACTTAATCACAATATGGAAAAACAAAAAAGAAAATCCAGTGCAGAAAGATTCACCAAGCTCCCTGCAGAAAGATTCACCAAGCTCCCTGAGGTCACAGCACAGGTCACAGCCAGGACTCAGTGCCAGACTGCGAGACACTGACCATCGGCACAGCCTCCCCTGTCCCTCGCTGCTCTCCTGGCAGCACAGTGGCCCCTCAGTCCTCACACGCTGTCACTGCCGACAGTAGGGGCAGATGCCCTCGGCCCTCTCTGGAGAGGAAGAACTGAGAGTTCAGTAAAGGGAAGTGATTTCTGGCTGAGGTCACAAGGTTGGGGGCAGCAATGGTGCCACATGCAGAGCAAGATTCACAGCACGCACCTCAGACCTGCCGACACACAGTCCCACAGAACCAACAGTGGTGGTCAGCAGAAGCCAAGGTCCCCCGTCCAACCTGAGGACACGGAAAGCGGTGAAAGACCACCTGTGAATCCAGTTAAAGGCTTTGGTGAGCTTTGGTCCTCCCAGCCGTCCAACAGTTGTAGTGTACCTGGCCGCCCAAGAGCTCTGTTTGGTGCACATGGCTGCCCAAGAGCTCTGCTGCCCACACCCCATCCAAGGGTTGAGCTGCAGGTGATCTTACTAAGGGACATTTTCAGTAAGGTCTGAAAATGTTCATGGCATGACAGAAAGCAAACATTTATTAAACTTGGGACTTACATACACAAAAACCACACCACCAAGTTTACCTACCAAGCACAATCACTAAACTAACCATGTTCAGCCTGAGCACCCAAAATCCAAATTCTGACCAGCAAAGTCGACCTTAATAGTGAGGATGGAATCAAGCTTTCAGGACCTGCATTTGCTGGTGTGGCACAACTCAACACAAGAACAGGCTGCAAACATCCATTAATAATCAAAACATGGAATGCACAAAGTCTGAACCTAGAAAATCAGAAATCATCAAAAATGAAAGAGAATGCATAAATACTGATATTCTCAGTATTAGTGAGATGAACTAGGCTAGTATTGGCCACTGGGAATCAGATTATCATACGGTCTGCCACACTGGGAGTGACACCTGGAAGGGAAATGACACAGTGTTCACTGTCAAAGAAGACATGTCAAGCATTATACTCAGGTACAACACTGTCAGTGATACAACATTCACACTCCTACAAGGAAGATCAGTTACTATGAATGTTATTCAAACTTACACACCAATCACTAAGGCCAAAGATGAAGAAACTGAAGATTTTTACCAGCTTCTGCAGTCTGAAATTGATCAAACATGCAATCAGGATGCATTGAAAATTACCAGTGACTGGAATGACAAAACCAGAAACAAGGAAAAATGGTTAGTACTTGGAGAATATGGCTTTGGTAATAAAATGAGTACGGAAGAGAATTCTGGAAGACCAACGACCTTTTCACTGCAAATATCTTTTCCCATGAACATAAACAACGGCTATACACATGGACCTCACTAGACAGAACACAGAGGAATCACATCAACCACAGCTACGTCTGTGGAAAAAGATGACGGAGCAGCTCAGCGTCACCAGTCAGAACAAGACCAGGTGGTAAATGCGGCACAGAACATCGACTGCTCCTGCACAAGTTCAAACTGAAACTGAAGAAAATGCCAACAGGTCCGTGACAGTCCACAGACAACGCTGAGTGTACCCCACTTGAACTTGGAGATCATCTCAAGAACAAATTTGATGCTCTGAACACTGATGACTAGACATGCTGTGGACAGACATCAGGAACATCACACTGGAAGAAAGCATTAAAAAGTCAGCAAAGGAAAGAGACCAAGATGGATGTCAGAAGAGACCGAAACTTGCTGGTAAATGTCAAACAGCTAAAGCAAAAGGAAGAAATGATGAAGAAGAAGAAACAAACAGAAGATTTCAAAGGGCAGCATAAGGAGACAAAGTAATATAATGGCATGTGCAAACAGCTGAAGATAAAAAGCTGAAAGGGACGAACATGCTTGGCATTTCTCAAGCTGAAAGAATGGAGGAAAAAGTCAAGTCCTGAGTTGCAATACTAAAGGATTTTGTGGGCAAAACATTAACCATCGACGCCACAACTGCCACGCCACTGCAGTTGACACAATTCTGACTCACAGCCACCCTATTGGTCAATCAGCGTAGAACTGCCCCGCAGTTCCCAAGGAGGGCCTGGCAGATCTGAACTGCCGATTTTTTCATTAGTATATGTAGCACTTAACCACTCCGCCACTGAGGTTTCCTAAAGATGTAGTGCTGTAAACATTCGTTTACGAAAAGATATCTGGAAGATAGCTACCTGGCTGACCCACTGTAACAGTTCCATATTTACGCCTATTTCAAAGAAAGGTGATCCCACCCAATGCAGAGATTATCAATCAAAATCATTCATATCACACACAAGTAAAATTCTGCCAAAGATCATTGCAACACAGCTGCAGCAGTACATCAACAGGGACCCACGAGAATCTCAAGTTGGATTCAGAAAGAGGATGAGGAACAAGGGATATCACTGCAGATGTCAGATGGCTCCTGGCTGAAAGTAGAGAATACCAGACAGATGTTTACACCTGTGTTTCACTGACCATGCAAAGGCATTCGACTGTGTGGATCCTAACAAATTATGGATGACACTGCAGAGGACCGCAATTCCAGAACACTTAACTGTGCTCACAAAGAATCTGTACTTAGACCAAGAGGCAGTTGTTCCAACAGAATGAGGGGATATCGCGTGGTTCACTGTCAGGAAAGGCCGGTGTATCCTTTCGCCATACTTTTTCAATCTGTATGCAGAGCAAATAATCCAAGAAGCTGGACTATGTAAGAATGGGGCATCAGGGTTGGAGGAAGACTCGTTAACAGTCTGAGAAATGGAAATAACATAACTTTGCTTGCTGATACTGAGAAGGGCTTGAAGCACTTACTGATGAAGATCAAAGCCTTCTGTGTGGATTACATCTCAACATAAAACAAAAATCCTCACAACCAGTCCAATAAGCAAAATCATGATAAACAGAGAAAACATCGAAGTTGTCAAAGAGTTTACTTGGATCCTCCATCAACACCAATGGAAGCGGCAGTCAAAAAATCAAAAACGCGTTGCATTGGCAAATCTACAAAAGACCTCTTTAAAATGTTCAAAAACAAAGACGTTGTCTTGAGGATTAAGCTGCACCGGACGCAAGCCAAGATATTTTCGATGGCTCACATGCACGTGAAAGTTGGGCACCGAATGCCTCAGGCAGGCCAAAGAAGAATGGATGCCTCTCAATCACGGTGCTGGTGAAGAATACGGAATGCACCAGGGCTGCTAAAAATGAACAAACATGTCTTGGAAGGAATATAAAGCCAGACTGTTCCATAGAAGCAAGTATGGCAAGACTACATTTCACAGACTGTGGCCACGTTATCAGAAGGGATATTCCCTGGAGAAAGACAGCGTGCTCAGTAAGGTACAGGTCTGCGAAAGAGACGCTGACCCTGAAGGCGATGGACTGACACGGGGCACAGCACGGGGCTCAGGCACAGGGCCGGCGGTGCTTTGTCCCGTGGGGCGCAGGGCGGCAGGGCTGGGGCGGACTCTGCAGCGCCTGACGGCGACAGCAGAGGGAAAGAAGTGCACCTCGCGGCACTGCTGAGGGCCACACACGCGACCATGGAGCCCGGGCAGGGGGCAGTTAGGGCCCAGAGGCCACCCAGAGGGTCAGCAGTTACATCCACCAGCTGCTCCTCTGACACTCCACCGGACAGCTGCACTCTGTCCTAAGGGTCACTATGAGTCAAATCATTGGCAATGGGTTTGGGTTTTTTGGTTAGTGCTGCTGTGTCTTAGGTATCACAGAAGGTACCCTGGTGCTGGCTCCCATTCACTCCTCACTACAATCCACCCAAGTCCCATGTCGCCATGACACAGGTGCAAGACAAGGTTTTAGTGAAGCTAGGTGGTCCCACTTGGGACCGTGGCCAGCAGAGCGGACAACGGACCGAGGCTCATAGCTGGCCTGGAGGCCAGGCTTCACACTAGTAACCAGGTTCTGTAAGGGCCTTCCACAAACCCCAAAGATGCCCCCTTCAGGTAGCCGTGACAACAAAGGTCACACTGAAGAGTTAGGTGCCTTCTCCCTGGGCTGATCTTTGCACAGACAGGACAAAAGTCACACGGTGGCAGTGCTCGACCCCTGGCACAGATCAAAACAGTGGCACCAAACAGTGCTGGGCACCACTGTGTTCACCACCACACATTCAATTAAAAAAACAAAAACAAAACAGCAGCCAATTTCACTCAAGAACTTCCTTGATGAAGCAACAGAATGATTAATTTTACTAAATGTGAACTCTGAGGACAGATCTCTCTGGCGCTCGGTGATCAACGGGAGCACATGCGTGGCGCCTGGCGGGCACCTGGGGAAAGCACTCCTGCAGCTGCTGGGCTCTGAAAGGAGCTGGGCACTTTCCAATGGGACACGAGGCTTCCTCGAAAGAGCACTGGACGGACACACAGTGCTTGTTCAGTCTGGGGGCACGGCAAACGTCTCCTCAAAAATGAACCAAGTGAGCCTGTCACTTCGGGGAAAAGGGCTGGCAGTGTTGTTGTCAGAGACAAAAGCCAGGCTTTCAAGCAGAAATTAGAATTTGAGGGAACATATCTCCCACCAACAACTTGCTGCTTTCCCAAACACTTGAAGACTTTTCTAAGAGACCAGCACGAGTGACAAATGTGTCCATGCTGTGTCACACCATGTGGCAACCCTGGGGAGATCTGTGTAAGCTGGTGAACACACAGTTTCTGAGGGACCCAGGCCTGAAACCAGAAAATCATGCAGCGGTGAAAACTTCAAGTGCCATATAGACCAATGTATTTAACTAAACAAAGCCTCCAATGTACCAACCTTCTAGGAAATTACTCCTTGCCAAGTTTTGGTGCAGTATCAAAGAATGATGTCCATAATTATTGAAAAGGCTATTAAATAATACCCTTCCCTTTTCCAACTACAGTATCTGTCATGACAGCAGTTTTTCTTAACATATTTTCATCAGAACAACACATCAGAGAAAATGCAAAAGCAGATAGGTGAATTCAGGCCTGTTATCTACTAAGTCACAAGTACATTAGAGAGCTGCAAAACATGTCAGACAACGCCAGTCTTCTCACTAATTTTCTTTTTGAAACAGCTATTTCTCATTAAAAATGTTATTTGTGCTAACATGTGATTGATATATTATTGTTATTGTTAAATTTTCAGACTTTCTCACATTAAAGTCTAATGAATATAGATGCAACTCACAAAATTCTTCAGGTCTTCAATTTTTAAGAGCATGACAGGGTCCTGAGACAGAAAGTTTGGTCCCCTCCAGGAGGAAAAGGATCTGGTTTCACCATTCCAGTGCAGGCGATGGCCACTTAGTGGGGTACCCTAGCAGGAGAACTCATGTTCTGCCATTACAGCACGCACCTGGGCCTGGGTGGAGACAGGCCCGCACACACGTGCACACACGTGCACATGCACACATCTATGCAGGAAGGCTGGATTCCCTGCATTCCTATCACCAAACGACCTTGGCAACTGCTTGTTCCATCCCCAGAGATGGGCCTGGTCTGCTACCCTTGGCCTCACAGACATCACCAGGGTGACTTTGACCGAACACGCCCTACACCACCAGGTACACGTGGAAGAACCACAAGGCGGTGTCACTTGTCCAGGAAGGGTGGGAACCACC
Source organism: Heterohyrax brucei (assembly GCA_028571685.1). Classification (NCBI taxonomy): domain Eukaryota; kingdom Metazoa; phylum Chordata; class Mammalia; order Hyracoidea; family Procaviidae; genus Heterohyrax; species Heterohyrax brucei. The sequence goes on along the minus strand of CM053156.1, from coordinate 86,795,564 downwards.
CTGCTCGGCGGCCTGGGGCAGTGGTACAGAGCACACAGCAAGGAGGTGAAGGAGACACAGTGGAGGCAGCCCGGATGGCAACCCCCTCCCCTGCTATACACAGGACCGTGACGTGGATGTATCAACGCCCGGCTGCCACTTACAAGCTGTGAACGGTGAACGGAAAGCACAGGCTGCAGATGAATTTCCAGAAGCTGGGGGGTCCCTGAGGTGGGCACTCAGCCTCCACCCACTGCAGCAACTCCCCTGGCGCCTAGAGCAGGGTGTCAGGAAAGGTGTTCGCCCCCAGCTGCTGGCTGTCCTCTGCTTTGCGGCTCCAAAGTCAGCACGCTAGGGTGAGGCGGTCCCCCCTCCCCACAGCAGCTGTGACACTCAAGCCCTGGGTCTCCACATCCTGGCTAACTCAGCCCCGAAGTCACCATCAGAAGGCTGCCTTTCTCAGCCCCTGTCATCTTCTACAAGTCAAAATCAACTCGAAGGCAACGGGTTTGGATTTGGGGTTGTTTTTTCAGCATCTTCTCATGTTGAATTCAATTTGCTACACCCTATTAGCTGAAACTTCATGAGACCAAGACAGAATTAATGTTGTTAATTGTTTGTCCTTTCAGCTCCATACATGCAAATTGTGGCAGAAATTACATACTTTTTTCCATGACAGGCTATAAACGAGCTTCCCATTAACGTAATTTATTTTACTTGAATACCAGAGACACTGATGATAAAATCCTCTTAAGTGAACCATCTATCCTACTTTGAAAATTCGTCTACTGATACCACAGACACCAGTTGCCAGGAGATGGGCTGGAGCAAGGGTCACTGCTCCCGCTGCTCCCGGCATGCTCCATGCTGGAACACAGAGTCTGCTGGACACGGGTGGGGGTGCTTCTTATGAGAGGGGTCTGGGGCCAAAACCTCAGATCACTATGATCAGACTTCTCTTCAAATGAGCAGAAAGGCAGAAGATATGCTACTTCACACAAACACCACCCACCCCCAGAGGTGACAACCTGATGAAATACAGCATGAAAGCTTCTTCCAAGAATCGCAGCAAGTCCCAGGTCACGTCTAACTGCATCATGATGACTGCACATGAAATGCACGCATCTAACGAGCACCACGGCACACACCTGCTTCCTTACCGGGAGCTGCGCCTTCCCACGCCTTGCCTGGTCTGCAGCAACTCCCTCAGCTCAGGCCCCAACGATGTCCACCCAGGCACCTCCCAGTGAGATCTTCCCACATCCTCCAGTCTCTCTCTCACCCGAACTGTCTTTCAGGACCCCCAGAAGGGGAAAAAAAACCACTGCCATCAGCGGATTCTAACTCACAGCGACCCTACGGACAGAGCAGGAACCCCGACAGTGTGTCCACGGGGCGCCAGGTGCATACAGCCTCTACAAACTTAATCTCCCAGACATCCCACTTGCCATCACACTACTGCTGAGACAAAAATGCTCCCACACAAGAAAGCCACCACCACCACCACCATTTTCCCAGGTACAGACACGGAACTCAGCTTTCCCTCATGCTAGGATCCCGCAGGTCTCCCCCTCCCCTGGGGTCCAGAGCGCACACTGGCTGCCACGTGGCCTGTCCCATGCCCCTCCCGCCAAGTGACGCTCTCTGGTCATTGCCAGAGTCCCCCCTAACCACATTCCTTTTGATGTTTTCCTCCTCGCTCAGAGCTCCACAGGCCGTCCCCACTCTGTATTATTAGGGCTTAACCCCAAACAGGGCTCTAAGCAGGGCTCCTGAGGCTTCTGCAAGTCCCAGAATCATCCACAGGGCTTCCTATAACAGACTGTTGGACCCCAAGCCTGGAGCCTCCAATTGCCAGGTCTCAGGTGGGACTGAGAACCTACACTTCTAACCTGTTCCCACGTGCAGCTGCCAGGCTGGACGGCACCTGGAGGACCAGTGCTGAAACCCACCTCTTAAGCAGACGCTCTGGCCTACTGCCCCTTGGGGACATCTGGGCAGCTCCTGTCGGATGCTTGATTTCCACCACCTTACGTGATCAGCACACACTGCTGACACTGCGTCCTCAAGCTCCTTGCCCATCCCTCTTCCTGCCTTTCTCCTTTTCTCCCCAGTTAGGTGGAGACCACCTGCCAGGTACGAGTGTGTTTTTTTCACTTGTTGACTGATTTGTGCATTCTTCCCTCCCAACATTAAAAAAACAGTTGCCGGTCATGTCTGCTCATAGCAACCCCATGAGACAGAGGAGAACCACTCCACAGGATTTCTGAGACCTAAATCCTCACAGAGAAGACTGCTGTACCTCTCTCTGGAGTAGTGGCTGGTGCATTTGAAATGCCAGGCTGTCAGGTAGCAGCCCAGTGCTGAACTACTGCATAGCCAGGGCTCTTTTTAACGTTCAGAGCATTCCTGTATCATGTTTCCTCTGGAAACCTCTTTGGGGTGGCCCTAGAGAGGAAAGATCTTCCTTTAACTCTCTACCAGCTGTCTCCTCTCCTGTCCCACTCACTATCCTGCCCCCCACATGGTTAAGAGAAAGGCTTTCATCCTCTCCTCACCCTAGTCTCCTCTTGAGATCTCTCTTTCCTTTTAATATACCTTTAAGATCAAAAGGTGGTTCTCAACCAAGCTGCACTTACAGTGAAATAACTCATTTCTTCACTTTCTGTAACTGATTAAAAATACTCCTATAAATGCCAACCAAAGGTCCCAGTCAGCTTATGAGAGGTAGAGACACCATAATTGGGCAATGGGATTCCAGCTTAAATGAGACAAGTCTAGCTTTTTATTCTTAGACTGTGAACCCTTTTCATAATTAAGCTTATTACTTCCTGCAGGGTTCTCAAAACCTGGACACATCACTAATTTCCTGGGCCACTGTCTACTCGGGGGCCCAGGGCTGAGCTGTGAATCTATCAGGTCACTAACTCTATCTAAAAGTGAGTGTCAGTGAGCAGGCAGCTGTCTCGTGCTCTCTGTGTCTGAGATGACAGCCTCCTTGCAGTCAGCTTGGCTGACATGTTCCGGGGGAGCACAGATGTGGCACCACGTGGCACATTCTCCAGCCCCTGGGAGGGCAGAGGGTGGGACATTCACTCAAAGCAAACAACGGGGCTCACAGACCCTTACTGTATAAAGAGTTTTTAATATAAATCTTAAAACAAACCCCAAAACCCACACACTCCCCTGCTTAATAATGCAATCCAACTTCACCTTCCCTGATGACTCTGGTGTCGTGATTATGAGCACTGGTTGAACACGAGGCATACAGGCCCTGTCCCCCAAGACCAGCCACCTGGACAGCCTGCTGTCCTTCCAGCACTCTCCTCCACCTGCCTTCTGGGCGGTGCTACCCAGTCCATCCTTCCCTACCAGGTTCGAGGCCGTCACCCCTGCTGTTTCCAAGGTGGTGACCTCTCCTAGACCCTTCCCATCCCCCTGCTCTCTGAAAGGAAACCAGAACAGTGCCAGCGCTGTGCCGACCACAGGCCGAGCGCGGGACCGCAGACCAGAGCATGCCCCGAGCCGGATATCCGTCCTCCGGGAGCCGGAAGGAGCACGGAGGAAACTATCTGTGCTGCTCTGCCAACGCGGGCTTCATTTTTACCTCCAACCTGAGCTGGAGCAAGGCGGGCAGTCTTTCGCTGAGCGAGGTGTGCTGTACGCCTTTGGTAAGCCCGCGTGACCACGGTCACTGAAAACGCAAGAACACATCGTGTACCCTCTTAACAAGGAGAACAGAGGAGCCTTCTTAAGAATCCTAAAAGCTACGGTAAACTTTCAATAAACTTGCCAGGACAATTAAAGTCAATTTTGGTTGGTAAGATCCTTGTTTGGTTTGTTTTAAAACCAAAGTCTCTTCTGGTAAAAAAAGATCTTTTATGTGTACACATGTGAGTTGGTCTTATTCCAGAGTACTAGACCTGGTTCATGAAAATCACTGACGACATGGTTCTGTTGATGAGAAACACCACCGAAGTGACTGGTCCGACGAAGGACACCACTGCGGGAAGCCAAGGGCCCCAGACACAGCCTCCACTGTCAGCACCCGAGGGAACCCTGGTGGCGCGGCGGCAAAGTGCTCTACCTGCTACCCAAAAGGTCAGCCATTCAAATCCACTAGGTGCTCCTCGGAAACCCTACGGGGCAGTTCTCCTCTGTCCTACAGGGTAGCTATGAGCCAGAACTGACCACCCTCAGCAAGGGGTCTGGTTTGTTTTATCAGACCCCCAGCACGTGATTCTCTGTCTAGGGACCAGCACTTCTCTCTCTGAGCTCATCACCTAAAGCCTCAGCAGCCCCCAGGGCAGCAAGGGCTCCACTGAACAGAGTCCACACAATCTTACAGTGGTTAATCAGCAGTCACAGTAGTATCTGACCACGTTTAACTGACCAACATTCCCATCCGAGGAGCAGAACGGGGCTGAGAGTCCTGTGTCCCTGGGATTTTAATAAAGAACCTATGCTTTCAACTGAAACAGGTGCTGAGAAGGGCTGTATGCCAGTAATGAACACAGCTCCTTAATGCTTTCATTTCAATTTAAAATACAGATTCAGACAGTAGATTTGTGTTTGTTTTTAATCCACTTTCGATTCCCAGGGTACAGGTAGTAAACTGTATCTGCACGGAAACACTGCCACCTTGATGGCTCTGCCTGATACCTCCCCTTCCTCGCACACAGAGCTTCTGCATTTCCAACTGCCTAGTACATGGGCAACCCATGGGCATAACTGAACTGCAAATGGAAGCGTGCTTGCTACTTTAGTGAAATTAGAATTCAGTGAAGGTTATAAAAATATTAAACTTAATATCATATTACAGGAAGCGTAAGTATTTTTGATGGGCCCATAATTTTACCACTTCACCTGCTGCATCCGCTGGCAAACATGGTGTAGAATATTAATGGAAAACTCCCTCATTATTAAACTGCAGTATTAAAAAAAAAATTCAGCCACTAACAACTTACCACAAAGACATTTTCAAAATTATCTACCTTAAAGATATTTTCCCACCATCCAGTTCAGAAAACAGATTTAATTTTGTAGAGTTAGAACAAATGGGGAGACCCCCCACTGCTGCCAACAATTCATTAATTCAAAAAGTTCTATTTTACTTGCATTTAAAATCTCAGGGGGAGAAAAATTCAATCTCCTCTTCTCCAATCTCCATTTAAGTGTTCCTATTTTGCTGGGGTCCAGATTTGAATAATTCAAAACCATCTCTAGTAGACAGTGTGTATCAAGGATCAAGAGGCCCAAACCATAGCATTCTGGGCCAAGGCAGGAATCACAGAGCACCCCGCACCCGCATCACCACTGTGCTGCTTCACCCATGGGTACGTACCCCAGAAAGGGCTGCTAGAGGAATGACGTTAAGACAAGCACCCACGTGAAGGACAAAGAAAGGGACTCAAATCTCGGGCACTAACGAGCACAGTCCAAGGCACCCCTTGGACAAAGACCGGGTGCCCCAATCTGCTCACACAGAGGCTCAGGCGATGCCTGCGTCAGACCCCGGCTGTATCACCTCGGCTTCGGAGAGGGAGCTGTTGTTTTTCCACAGCGCACTGAGTGGTTTGGTGTCCCCTGAAGACTGTGACAGGACCGGGCAGGAGCCTGTCCTTCGGGAGCCTGATGTAAGGTCCCTTGAATGTTAGCTTAACCTGAAAGCTGAGAAGAGCCTCGTGGGGTGTCTGAAGGACAGGCAACAGCTGGAAAACCAGACTCCCTGCGTCACGACCCAGACTTATGTGCCTTCAGAACCTCAGTCCCTCCGGCCAGCTCCGGGGGCAGACACCACTCACCACTCTCCCGGTCTTTCTCTAGAGGGACAATATGGCCTTCCCCAAGAGCTAGCACACCCCGGGACTTTCCAGAAACAGCGGAGGAAGCACGGGCCAGCTGAGTCCTTTTCCGGCCGGCTGGGACATCCTGTGGGGTCGGCAGCAAGGCCAGCCGCATTTTAAGCTGATTCGATGGCCACCTTTTTACAGACACTACATGAAAATTGACTACAGGCTCTTTGCCATAAAACAAATGCATATGATAAAACAAGTGGAAGCCAGAGGCATGGAAAGAAGGAAAAATGGTAACATGAGTTTCTTTATAAAATTAGAAAAGATTCATAAATGAATAAACCGTATGGTATTATTTCATTTCTATAAAGGCAATTCAAATATTATACAATCCTTCAACAAAAACAAAAATAATGCCAAGACACCTGTGCACCCATGGTGCCAGCAGCCCCAGCAACTGGGCGGCCTCTGTGAGGAGGGGATGCTTCCCTACCCCACCTGACAAATGACACAATCACCACCCAGGGAGGCCGGCAGTCTGCCGGAGATCAGCCGGCAGGTGAAGTACCAAGCTGGGCCTGCTGCTCAGGGTTCCTGAGGTCAGGAGGAGACCAGCCCCTGGATAAGCTATTCTGCCAGTGCTGGTGGCCTCCTGCTCCTCAAGGACAGTTCTGCCTCCAAGGGAACCTGCGTTTACTCACCCACGTACCGCCACAGAGCAGCAAGAAAGCAGCCCTGGGAGACGGCAGTGCTCTGACCCCAGCTGCTGGTCAATAAATGACGTGGTGGCCTCTTGGGCACACACACCTGCAGCAACCGATGCCAGCCTTTGCCAGCTTGTGAGCCATCCCAGAGTTGCAGGGACATCTGGCTCCCTGCAAGTTCACCTGGGCCACCGAGATCAGCAGATACCAAGTGACAACCAAGGGGCGCTTTCCCCTGAGTAAACACTCCTGTCCTGTCCAGGAGGAAGGCTACGAACACAGACATATTCCATTAGGCAACTGTTCTTCTCCCCAGACACATGACATTTTCAGACAGGACTTCACGTTTTACCTTCCTTTGTAAGTTGGGCCACCCATAACCCTGCTGAGGCAGTTTAATGTCACTCGATCAGGAGCAGCAGGAGCCCTGGCGGTGCAGCAGTTAAGCACTCAGCTGCTGACCAAGAGGCTGATGGTGCAAATCCACCAGCCACCCCTCTGAAACCCCGGGGCAGCTCTACGCTACCCGACAGGGTCGCCATCAGTCAGGATCAGCTTGACGGCAATCGGTTTTCTCATTGGACTGGGAACCAAGACACTCCAAATAAGCAACACTGCCACTGACCAACCACGTCACCTGGGCAAGTCACGACCACTCTCTGTGCCTGAGTTTCCTATCTGCAAACAGAGGGGTACAAGTACCTTGGTCTTCTCTATGAAGATTTTCACAAACCAACACAAAAGCCCAGAGTGAGTTAGGGAAGGGGAGGGAACGTTTTCTCCAGAAAACACACATGCATGTATGGTTATATTTAATTCTGGAAAGCACACCTACCTGGTATCACTGCCTACTGAGACGTTTCTATTCAAAAAGCCACACTGCCTTCCCTCACATCTGCTGTGAAGTAATTGGTAATTTTCATCTACTGACAATCTTGCTCAAATTTAATATGAGAAGGAAATCAAGAGGAAAAAAGAAGCAGATAAAAGAGATGAATAAAAGGCTTTGGCTGTCCTCAATTTAAACAGCAAACCTTCAACCACCAGCACCCAGCTGATAAGGAGATGCCCACCTGGGCCTCTCCTTGCTCCAGCTTCAGGGGTGTCGGAGGCCAACGGAGGAGTCACACCTGGGCTCTGTCACTTGCTGGATTCCTGGCCCCACAGGCACCTGCCTCCTTAGTAACACAGAGGGGACACAGCGTCCATCCCAGGGGAGGAGGGTGAAAGGGCACCATGCGTGCGGTGTCCAGCACAGAGAAGACCCTCGGCCAGCACGGGCCCCGCCCCCCGAGCTCCTCTCGGACGCTCTGAGTCACAGGGAGCCAGCGTGGGCCCTTCAAGGAGAGCTGGGCAGAGGCAGGCAACGCAAGTCTGCGGAAACGGCCAGATAATGAAACACCTATTTTTTCAGAGCAGTGAATCATTTTCTTCTAGGCGTCAAATGAATAGCCATGAATAGCCAAATGTACCACAATCAAAACCTATCACAGAAAAAAAACAGGTAGGCACTGCTTCAAATCAAGAGTAGCTTCTAACGATGCAGAAAGCCTTGGTGACACTGAGTGACCCGGATTTAAAGGAGAAACGCGCCCCCCGAGCACATCCGGAACCACACACGGTGCTCTTGCTTCCTGAAGTCCTAATGAGCTCAAAGTTGAGTCCATTTCTAAAATACAGTTAAACTCCAACCCACTACTTAGATCTCCTTAATTCTAAAATCCAATTCACAATCTGGGCACTTTCCCAGCATCTTTTCCAGAGTTGAATTTTGCAAAACATTCGCAGTCTCAGACAGAATGGGGAAAGAAGCATCAGACACACATAGAACCTACACCACTGAACACGTCCCAGCTCCTCAGCCCTCACCTCCCCAAGCCTTTCACACACAGTAAAGCCCAGTCCCCAATCACTGGAAGCGACACGAGCTTAGTGTCCAAAATCATTTAGCTTAAAGAGGAAAATAACTCCATTCAGCTTTCTCCCACAAAGTAAAATTAAGTTTCTTTAGCCTTTTTTTTATTTATTGCCAAAGGGCAAATTTAATTTCAAGGGAGTGAAAACCAAACTCATTCGGAAGTCAAGTCTGAAGCTACCCTTGTAATTCTGCTCCAACTGCACGCACACATGGCTGGAAACAGTAACCCAAAGAGACACTAACCCTAGACAAACAAAGGGGAGCAGGACCCACGAAGCTCTGTATCCAGGGCTAGGAGGCTGGGGTGGGGATGCTGTATCAAGGGCTAGGAGGTTGGGGTGGGGAAGCCCACGTCTTCTTCCACTACATTGCATGCACAAGCTTTCAGAAAACCTGCTGGTTCTAGAGGGCCTTCTCGAACCCACCCAGCTGGCCTCCAGGCCCAGGACTTACCAGACACATTAATGGACGCCCCGGCATCAATGACCCCACTGTTGGGTCTCACACAGTACCTACGTGGTGCCGTGGTCTTCACTTTAAAACATACATTTCGATCTGTCGGGTTGCCAAGCTTTAGGTTGGTGGTGACAACATCAGTGAAGGGACCTGCAGAATGAGACGAAGACTGATTAGGGATCTCGTGAGGCAACTTTACAAGATGAGTTCATTTCCACCAGGGGGTTGGGAGGGTGAGGAATATGGTCAAGAGTCAAGGCCAGGATCTATCTCAGTGACACGTCAGTGGACAGGCGAGAAGATGAGGTGAGTGCAGGCACAGGAACGGCAGGTACTCATACCTTCTCCGTGCATCACCAACTCCACCAACACTGTCACTCAGCGGATGAGAAAACCGAGGCCCAGGCAAGACTAGCTGCTTGCCCAAGTCTTCACTACTGGTCAGTAGTAGGTAGGATTTGAAGCTGGGTAGACTGAATCCAAGGTCAGTTCCAAACAACACTAAATACTGACACTTCTATACTGGCCAGAGGACCTCAAACGGGTACAAGGACTAGACCTGGGCCATAAAAAGATGATCCACTATGGGAGGTGCCGACAGTGGGAGATAACAGACTGTCATGATCAAGTCTCTAAGGCCAGAACCCCCAACAATGTAGTATAGCCGCCAGAAAAGTGGATCCCACAGGAGGCTACTAGCAAGACGCTCCAAGTCCTGCCCAGCAGCCCAGACCCCAAAAATCATCTTTGGTTTCACCACAGGAGACAACAGAAAGACTGAAACAAAGCTCAGGACCCTTAGAGTACTTTTTGTTACTATTTATTTTCAGTTTTATTAGGATTCTTTAATTAAAGCGTAACACACGCTTCTTAAAACAAACCAAACAATAAAAGATGTATTTAAAAAAAGTTAATAATCTTCCCCTTTTCTGTGTCATAACTAACATTAACAATCAAACCAAATCAGGGAAGGAATATCGTAATTGCTGTCTATGAGTCATACACCTGGAAAAAGCTGCACCAGTGTAAACACTGTGTTACAGACACTACCTACAACAATGACCAAGAGAAACGTGCTGCAGAGGCTACTTGCGTACCACCCAAAACCTCCTGGGATTTGGTTTCCTGGTTTGGAAGTTAAGGGTCACAGTTTCCTGGGACATCACAGTTTCCTGGGACATCCCAGTCCACAGGCCTAATAACATATATAGTGCTTCTGTTGGACCCCCTAACCCACCACAGAGGGCCAGGGGTCTTAGAGCGTGCAAGGAATCATTCAAGGCACAACAACTGGTTTCTACTCACTGGGAAAAAAGAGGATGAAAGACACTCAGGAAAAGGATGAGGAAACGGTTAAGTGCTCCAGGAACAACAGACTCCTCCGATTCCACAAAAGAATCTTTGATCAAAAGGATGACTACATGGAAAAGAATTGCAACTTTTCATGGAACCCAGATTTCCTGGAGCTATGAAAGTTGCATAAACCCCTAAAACAGCTACCCTTAAACCAAAAATAACCCCTAAAGTCACTTAAGACCAAACAACAGTTTGTTCTTGTTGCTTTTTGGTGCTGTCAAGTTGGTTCCAATTCACAGAGACCCTGTGCACCACAGAACAAAACACAGCCTGGCCCCACACCATACCCACAATCATTTTTATGCTTAAGCCCATCGTTGCAGCTATTGTGTCAACTCACCTTGTTGAGGGTCTTCCTGTTCTACTGACCCTCCACTCTACCAAGCATGACGTCCTTCTCCAAAGACTGATACCTCCTGAAACATGTCCAAAGTATGTGACAATTAGTCTAACTATCTTTGCTTCCAAAGAGCAGTCTAGTTGTGCTTCTTCCAGAATAGATCTGTTTGTGCTTTTGGCGGTCCATGGTACATTCAATATTCTTCTCCAGCACCACAATTCAAAGGCATCAACTCTTCTTCTGTCTTCCTTATTCATTGTCCAGCTTTCTCGGCATATGCTGTCACTGAGAAAACCATGGCTTGGGTCAGATGCATGTTAGTCTTCAAGATGACATCTTTACTTTTCAAGACTTTAAAAAAGTCCTTTTTAGCAGATTTTCCCAGTAAAAAAAAGCATCTTTTGATTTCTTGACTACTGCTTCCACGGGTGTTTACTGTGGAACCAAGTAAAATGAAATCCATGACAATCTCATTCTTTTCTCCACTTATGATGCCATTGTTTACTGGTCCACTTGTAAGGATTTTTGTTTTCTTGATGTTGAGTTACAATCCGTACTGAAGGCTGTAAGGTCTTTGGGCTTCATCACGGTTTCAAATCCTTTTTACTTTCAGCAAGCAAGGTTGTGTCGTCTGCATAACACAGGTTGTTAATGAGTCTTCCTCCAATCCTGACACCTCATTCTTCTTCATATAGTCCAGCTTCGCAGCACAATTGCTCAGCATACAGAATGAAAAGGTTTGCTGAAAGGAGACAACCCCGATGCACACCTTTCCTGCCTTTTAACTAGACAGTGTCCCCTTGTTCTGTTTGCATGACTGCCTTTTGATCCATACACAGATTCCTCCTGAACATAAGTGTTTTAGAAATCCCATTCTTTGTAATGTTATCCATAATTTATCTCAACTAAAATTAAAAATGCCTTAATAGGAGTGTGCAGTCATGGGTGGTGGGGGAAACAGTTACAGTTACGTAGTGTGTACATGCAGAGTTTTATATGGCAAGCTGATATGGATTGCAACTTTTCACTTAAATCACAGTATATTTTTTTTCTTTATCATGATTGAATGAAAATGTACATTTCCATATAAATTGCATGCCCACCTATATGCAGCTCCCACTGTTCTCCCTGCCCAGTGACAGCACACTCTTCCTCTCTACACCATACATGTCTTATCCTCCCAACAATCTCCTATCCCCTTCTCTCCACCTACTCCCCTGCCTCCAGTAAGAGGTCATCAGGATGACACCCTATAGAGGCACAGAACCATAAAGTGCACACATGATACGGTCACTTGATGTCATCATGTCCAATCCATTCCTGTCTGAGAGTTGACCTCCATATGATTTATGGGCAGGGGCAGCATCAGGGCCAGGGACCACTGCTCCCAGGGGAATGCTGAGGCCCATGGACCAGCAACTGTGGTCTTTTAATGGAGCTCTCAGAGTGCACCCCTTTTTATTTTTGTGTGGCCAGTCAGACTCAACTTTGTGAGCTCCATCACGGCTATGACTGGTCGTGACACGGCACCGTCCAGTTCTTCTAGTCACAAGTTGATGTAGTCATCCACTCAAGTGGGTCTCTCTGTCTTCTGGGTTCTCTTTCCCCCATGTCATTTTGGTCCTTGGTGATCATCCGTTTGTGCTAAGTTGGGACCATTTGCTGTACCCTCAGATGGCAGCTTCACAGTTTTTAAGACCTCAGATGCCACTAACCAATGTGGGGCACAGAGGGCTCTCTTAGCAAAACACAGGTTGTGCCAGTTGGCCTGGGTTCCCCCTGAGAGCATAGTCCCCGGGCCCCCGCCCCAGCTACTCTGTCCTTATAATATTGGATTAAGATGGGAGGAGCAATCATGTTATGCTGAAGTCCGTTTAATATTGATCTTCTTTCTAATGTGTGTTGTTCCAGATTTCACCCAACCAAGTTTCTATCAACTATCCAGTGTAAACCCTCCCCTCATTGCCCTCCCTCCCTCCCCACCCGTGCAGCCATCCAAGAGTCTTTTCTTCTATGCATCAGTCTGTTTTTAAGTTCTTATCGTAGGGGTCTCATACACTATTTGTCCTTTTGTTGCTGACTACTTTCACTCAACGTAATGTCCTCCAATTGAAACCAGGTTATGAGATGTTTCCTAAAATCATCACTGTTCTTTACCATTGCATAGTATTCCATTGAGTATATATACCATAGTTTACGTATTCATTCCTCTGTTGTTGGGCATCTGGGTTGATTTCATCCTTTTGCTATTGTTGGCTGTGCTGCCATAAGCATTTGTGTGCATGTATCAGCTGGTGTGAATGTCCTTGATTCTGTAAGATATATTCCGAGCAGTGGAATTACTTGGTCAAATGGTATAACTAGATCCAACTTTTTAAGGAAGCACCAGATTGCTTTCCAAAGAGGTTGTACCATTTTGCAATCGCACCAACAGTGTAGGAGAGTTCCAATTTCTCCACAACCTCTCCAACATTTGTTGTTTCGTGTTTTTTGGACCATGGCCAACTTTGTTAGGGTGAGATGGTATCTCATTGTAGTTTTGATTTGAATTTCTTTAGTAGCTAATGATCATGAGCATGTCTGCATGTGTTTTTTGGCTGCCTGGATCTCCTCTTCAGTGAAATGCCTGCCTGTCTCCTTTTTTTGCACTTGGCTTGGCTATTGATATCTTGTAGTACCTTATAGATCATGGAGATAAGGTGTCGGTCTCACATATAGTTAACAGATATTATTTCTCTATGTGGCCTTTTAATTCTATTAAACGGATGAGCAAAAGTGTTTGATTCTTATGGTTTCCATTTATCTATTTTCTGTTGTTCGTGATTTATTTAACAGATTTTCAAGTCTAAGTTCTGTATTAAAACTTCCATTGTTGTTCCTACTTTTTCTTGGATGAGCTTTATCATTTCAGATTTGATATTTAGGTCTTTTATCCAGTTTGAGCTGGTTTTTGTATAAGACGTAAGACATGGGTCTTGTTTCAATCTTTAGCAGATGAATATGCAATTTTGCCAGCACCATTTGTTGGAGAGATTGTTTCTTCCCCAGTTTAATGTCTTAGGGCCTTTGTTGTATATCAGCTGTTCATAGGAAGATGGTGTCATCTCTGGGGTCTCAATTCTGTTTCATTGATCTATCTGTCTCTTTTTGTACCAGTACCAGGCTGTTTTGACTGCTGTGGCTGTGTAATAGGTTCTGAAGTTGGGTAGTGAGAGGCCTCCCAGTGTGTTCTTCTTCAGTAGTGCTTTACTTATCCAGGGCTTCTTTCCATTCCAAAGTCAGCAATTTGTTTCTAGTTAAAAAATGTCACTGGAATTTGTATTGGGATTCCATTATATAAATAGATTGCTTCACTATGTTAAGTCTTCCTATCCATGAGCAGGGTAGGTTTCTCCATTTATGTAAGTCTCTCTTAGTTTCTTGTAGCAAGGACCTGTAGCTCTCTTTGTAAAGGTCTGTTATTTCTCCGGTTAGATTTATTCCCAGGTACTTTATCTTCTTAGGGGCTATAGTAAATGGTATTGATTTGGTGATTTCTTCCTTAATAATCTTGTTGTTGGTGTAAAGGAATCCTACTGATTTACTTACGTTTATCTTGTATCCTTAGATTTTGTTGAACTCTTCTATCAGTTGGAGTAGTTATTAATGGATTCTTTAGGATTCTCTGCATATACAAGCACATCATCTGCAAACAGGGAGATTTTTACTTCTTCTTTGCCAATGCAGATGCCCTTTATTTCTTGGTCTGGTCTAACTGCTCTGGCTATAACTTCTAGTACGATGCTGAATAGAAGAGATGAGAGTGGGGATCTTTGTCTAATTCCTGTTCTGAAAGGAAACTGTTTCAGTCTCTCTCCATTCAGGATGCTGTAGGCAGTTGGCTTTGTATAAATGGCCCTTAATGTATTGAGGAATTTGCCATCTATTCCTATTTTGCTGAGAGTTTTTAGCATGAATGGGTGTTGGACTTTATCAATTGCCTTTTCTGTATCAATAGACAACATCAAGTGATTCTTGTCTTTTGTGTTATTTATGTGGTTGATCACATTAATTGTTTTTCTGATGTTGAACCAGCCTTCTATCTCTGGTATGAACGCAACTTGGTCATGATGGATTATTTTTTCGATATGTTATTGCATTCTACTGGCATAAATTTTATTGAAGATTTTTGCATCTAGATTCATGAGTGGTATCAGTCTGCAGTTCTCCTTTTTTGCTGGGTCTTTCCCTGGCTTTGGTATCAGGGTTATGCTGGCTTCACAGAATCAATTTTGGAGCATTCCATCCCCTTCTATACTGTGAAATAGTCTCAGTAGTACTGGAGATAAACTCTTCTCTGAAAGCTTGGTAGAATTTTGCGGTGAAGCCACCTGGGCCTGGGCTTGGTTTCATTGGTAGTTTTTTGATGACTTTTTCAAATTCTTCCTCTGTGATGGGTTTATTAAGTTGTTCTGCTTTGCCCTGTCATAATTTTGGTAGATGATACGAATCAAGGAATTTGTCCATTTCCTCGAGGTTTTCAAATTAGAGTACACTTCTTTCAGAGCATTCTGTTATGATATTTTTGATTTCTGCTGGATCTGTTGTAACAACTCCCTCTCATTTCCTATTTTGGTTATTCATTTCCTTTTCTGTTCTTCTATAGAAGTCAATTTTGCTGATCTTTTCAAAAAGCCAGCTTTTGGTCTTTTAAACTTTTTCAATTGTTATTCTATTCTCTAATTCATTTAGTTCTGCTCTGATCTTTATGATCTGTTTTCTTCTGGTGCCTGAGGGGTCTCTCTATTGATCTCTCTCTGCTTGTTCAAGCTGTAGGGTTAGTTTTTTTATTTGGTTTCTTTCTTCCTCCCAGATGTGTGCATTTATGGAGATAAACTGACCTCTGAGCACTGCTCTGGCTGTATCCCATTGGTTCTGGTAGGAAGTGTTTTTGTTCTCATTAGAATCCATAAATTTCTTTATTTCATCCTTGATTTCTTCTATAACCCATGGCTTTTTGAGCAAGATGTTGTTCAGTTTCCATGAGTTCCACTTTCTGTGTTTTCTCTGCTACTGATTTAGACTTTTATGGCTATGATCTGAGAAAATGCTTTGCATTAACCTAATGGTATGGATTTTGTTGAGACTTCATGTCCTAACACATGGTCCACTGTGGAGAATGTTCCACGTACACTGGAAAAGGTGTAGTTGTCTGCTGATGGATAAAAAGTTCTGTATGCGTCGATGAAGTCTAATTGGTTAATTGTGGCAATAAAGTCTTCTGGGTCTTTACTGAGGTTTTTTCTAGATGATCCATCCAATACTGAGAGTAGAGTGTTGAAGTCTCCCACTACTATTATGGAGTGATCTACCTCCTTTTCGAGTGTAGTCAGTGTTTCTTTGACGTATTTAGGCGCTCTAATGTTAGAAGCACAGATATTTAATACTGTTAAGTCCTGCTTGTGTACTGAACCTTTCAGCAATAGTGTCCCTCCTTGTCCACGATGGTGGATTTTACATTGAAATCTATTTTATCTGAGATTAGAATTGCCACATCTGCTCTTCTTTGTTCACTGTTAATTTGATACAAATTCTTCCATCCTTTAATTTTCAGTTTGTTCATATCTTTAAGCCTAAGGTGAGTTTCTTGTAGGCAACATATGGACGGGCCATGTCTTTTGATCCAAGATGTCACTCAATGTCTCTTTACTGGAGTGTTCAGTCCATTCACATTCAATGTGATTACTGATAGGTATGTGTTCAGTGCTGCCACTGTGATATGCTAATGTTTGTGTTGATGTTTTCTCTGTTGTTCTTATTAACCTGTTTTGGGACATTCTTCTTTGTGAGTTGATTTTTCACCTTTTTCAGGGTTGGTTTTGTGGTTGTTGAGATTCCTGTACTACATTTCTTGATATAGTATGTTGCATCTTTATTGTGCTTTATGGCTGCCTTATGATCCTGCTTCATAATCTATGTATAAAGCTAATTTTAATTACTACCAGTCTTGTCAACTTCCTCTCCAGCTGGAAGGACTGTAACAACTGTAGTACATCTCTCTTTTTAATATGATGACATCATAATTTTCATCATATGATCACTGGATCATTTCTTTCACTATTATAGCTTTGACTGAGTTTGGAGCCTTCCCTAACTGACTAGTATTAAGGGTGACGTGTCCTTCTAAAATATAAAGTTAGTGGTTTTGTTCTTCTAAGCCAAGAGAGTCTTCCAATATTTCTTGCAGCTGTGGTTTGGCTGTTACAAAGTCTCTGAGTTTCTGTTTATCTGCAAATGCCTTAATTTCATTTTCATATTTGAAAGATAGTTCTGCAGGCTATATAATTCTTGGTTGGAAGTTCTTCTCCTTCAAGGCTTTGAATGTGTCATGCCACTGTCTCTGTGCCAGCATGGTTTCTGCTGAGAAATCTGATGAAAGCCTACAGGATTTCCTTCTGAATGTTAGCTTTGCTTTGAGTCTTGCTTCCTTTAAGAGTTGCTGCTTATGTTTCATTTCCTTAAGCTTGATTACAATATGTCTTGGAGTCTTCCTTTTGAGACCTACATTGAATGGTGTTCAATATGCATCCTGGATATCTATATTCTCTTCTTTCATAATTTCTGGGAAGTTTTCTGTCAGCTGTTCAGCCACAATACTCTTTGTGTTCTCAGGTGTCTCACCCTAACCAGGAACTCCAAACAATCATAGATTATTTCTCTCAATAGAGTCCTACATGCTTCTTAATGCTTCTTCATTTTTCTGTTTCCTTTTTCTGGTTTCTCCTCATAGATGCTGGAGACAGTACCTCTGTCTTCCAAGTCAGAAATACTCTTTTCCATTTGTTCCATCCTGTTTCCTTGGCTTTGGGTTGAAGTTTCTATGTCTTTGGTTTTGTTCTTGATTTGCTGTTATTTCTGAGTACTGGTGTTCCATAAGATTGAACAGCTTGCTTAATTTTTCAGTTTGCTCTGCTGTGTTATTTCTAAGGTCTAGGAGGTCCCTCTATACAATCCTTTTGTATTCACCTTCTGATAGTTTCAGAAAAGCTTCTTTGTCTAGGAAGTTCTGAGGTGGTTTCTTTTGGGGGCCTTCTGATGCCATCGGTGATTTCCTGTCCATGGTTTTCTCCAGAGTTTGTTGCTTTTGGGGCTTCATGTGGGTAAACAGATGCTGGGAGAGATGTTGTGAGGCTGGACCACAGTTGTTTCTCTAGGCTGTCTTAAAATGAGAAGTAAAAAGTATCTGACAACTTCCACGTTCAGTCAGGTTTTCACGTGTATAGGTCCCCTCTTCCCAGCTGGCAAAGTAAGCACCTCTATATTGAACCCCAGATGTTATAAACTAGCTCAAAATGCAGAAAGGCTACTGCCCTGCTGGCCTCTGCTGTTGAGCCCCAGCTGTAGGCGATACTGTGTAGAATTCCGCTTTTCTGCCAGAAAAGTCCTCTCTTCTGGGCAGGCATTGCCTCCCAGCCCAGGAATTAGGGCCAGCTGAGGCTTCTGTATGAGTATGCCTACATCCCAGCAGAACAAGGTGGCATCCCTCAGAAACTCACCACCTGGCTGGGACCAGGCTAGTGGCAGATAGAGAGATCAAAAGCACCAAGATGCCCAGAGTCCACAGCCTCCACTGCCAGGCCCCAGCCTCAGACAAAACACTGCCTCTCTGCAGGAAAAGCACTTTTTCCACTGCAGGCACCGCCTTCCAGCCTAGGAGCCAAGTCCAGCCAGGGACTCCACCTGGGCATCACCATCTCCCAATGGATCAAGATGGCGTCCCACACAAGCTTGCCAATGCATCCATATGGCTACCACATGGCGGAGATAGAAAGATAGGCCAAAGGAGCCAAGATGCACAGAGTTCAAACCGAGCTCTCAGAACACAAACTGTGCTTGCTGATCTCACTGGCAGTGGGTCCAATACCAGCAGCTAGTCAAGTCCCAGCTCCGCCCCCCAGCCAATACAAAGAAAAAAAATCAAAATGGTAGGTTACCTTCAGTCCAGGCAAGCCCATGCTCACTGAGCACAGGCTCAGTCAGAGAGGAGGTTTTGCATTCAGTAGTATGAAGTCCAAATTAACAGCCCTATGCCACGTCCTAGGGCTCACTAGGTGTCCAGAAGGATCCGTTTAATTATCAATTCAGGTCTTGGTTTCCACAGGGATTTAGGGAGATGTCTGTTTAGTCTGCCATCTTGACTCCGCCCCCACAATATATTTGTTTTTTATGTCTTCCTTTAGTATTATGCTCTTCTAAAAATTACCTATGTGAGATCTAACATACTAGCAACCTGAAATATTAGGTATGAATCTTAGGGAGTAGTTACAATTAGGGGCAATGGAAACCTTAGTGGTGTCGTGGTTAAGTGCTATGTCTGCTAACTAAAAGGTTGGCAGCTCAAATTCACAATGTGCTCCTTGGAACCTCTATGGGGCAGCTCTACTGTGACTAGGGGTCCCTGTGAGCTGGAATAGACTGGATGACAGTGGTTTTGTTTTAGATGGCAGTGAATTTATGTAATGGGAGAGGAACAACTCAGAAAAGGAGAGTGAGAATGGTTGCACAATTTGAAGAACCTAATCAAGGTCACTAAGCAGTACATGTACAAACTGACGAACTGGTGTATGCCTGGCTGTGTATATTCTCAGCAACTACCACTCATCTGTCAGTTTGTCATACTGTGTTGACGTGCTGCTGAAAGCTCTGCCACCAGCATTATAAATACCAGCACGGTCAACCCATGGTGGACAGGTTTCAGTGGAGTTTCCAGACTAAGACTTGGATGACGGACCTGGAAATCTACTTCTTAAGAAAAAATTAAATAAAATAAATGAATGAAGACCTTATGAGTAGCAGTGGAATGTGGCATGATATAGTGCTGGACAATGAGCCCCTTTGGTTGGAAGGTACACAAAACAGGACTGGGTAAAAAAAAAAATATGACGGCAGAAGAGCTGATTCTTCAAAGTTGACCTTAATGAAATGGACAGAGTTAAGCTTCCAGGGCCTTCATCTGCTGACAGGGCACAGCTCAGACTGAGAACAAACAGCTATAACTAAACATTAATACTCAGAAAGTGGGATGTACCAAGTACAGATCTCAGAAAATTGGAAGTCATCAAAAATGAAACGAACCACATAAAGACAGACAAGCTACGCACTAGTGAGGTGAAATGGACTGGGACTAGCCATTCTGAATCATATGGTCAACTACATCATGAATGATAACTTGAAGACATATGGTATTGCATTTATCATAAAAAAATATTTCAATATCTACCTTGATGTACAATGCTGTCAGTGATAGAGTAACATTCATATGCCTACAGGGAAGACCAGTGAAAACTATTATTCAAATTTATGCCTAACCACTGAAGCCAAAGATCAAGGAACTCAAGATTTATACCAACTTCTACAGCCTGAAAGTGATCAAACATGCTATCAAGATGCATTAGTAGCTACCTGTGACTGCAATGTGAAAGCTAGAAACAAGGAAAGAGGACCACTAAAAGGAAAACATAACCTTGTGATAGAATGGTGCCAGAGATCACAAGACAGAATTCCTCAAGACCAACGGCTTATTCATTGCAAATATCCTTTTTCAAAAAATACAATGGCTAGACCTCACTGGGTGGATTACAAATGAATAAAAATAACTGTACCTGTGCAAACGTATGAAAAGCAAAGCTCAGTATCACCAGTACGGCAAGGCCACTGCACAGCAGACCATCAACTACTCATATGTAAGTTCAAGATGAAGCTAAGGAAAACAAATCCATGAGAGCTAACATACACCCTGGAATACATCCCACCTGAACTTGAAGACCACCTCAAAAACAGATTTGATGCACTGAACACTAATGACCAAAGACCCAATGAGTTGTGGGATGACATCAAGGACATTGTCCATGAAGAAACCAAAAGATCACTAAAAAGACAGGAAAGAAAGAAACCTCCCCCAAAAAATATCAGAGAAGACTGAAACTTGCTCCTGAATGTAGAGTAGCTAAAGTCACTGCATAAAATAATGAAGTAAAAGAACTAATGGAAGATTTCAAATGGTAGCTTGAGCAAACAAAGTAAAGTATTATAATGACATGTGCAAAGAGCTAGAATTTGAAAACAAAAATGAAGCTTGCTATTTCTCAAGGTAAAAGGAGGAGCTGTAAGATGATATAAAAACCCATTGCTCTTGAGTATATTCTGACTCATGGAGAACCTACAGCACAGAGCAGAACTAATCCATAGGGTCTCCAAGGAGTAGCTCGTGTATTCAGACTGTCAACCTTTTGATTACCAGCTGAAGCACTTAACCACTGGACCATCAGGGACCCAAGACGATATAAAGGACACCATAAAAATTATTGGCTAGATACAAGACACGTGTTAACTTTGGTGAAGGGAAAGGCAATACACAACATGGGAGAAATCACCATAACAAGACCACGGCACAGGAAGACTGACAGGAAAACAAGAATAAAGGGCAATGCAGGTATTTATGAGACAGAATTGACTTGATGCAGTGGGTTTGATTTCGTTTTCTGGAGTTAGTTACTGTATCACAGACAATCCTGCAACAAGAGAATTAACAGACAAAAATTTACAAATTAATATATAGATAGATATGTATGCTAAAGAGGTGTGAGACGGTGTAATGAGTCAGTGTAACCTGGAGATAGAAGTTTGCTTGTGGTTACTTCCACACACATAATTAAAGATGTCATGCTTATATTAACATAGACAACGAAGCATACATAAAGTGCAGCCATGGACACTTCTTATACATAACCAAACACCTCACAAGAAAATTTCTAGGCTAGGAGGCAAAGGACCACAGACTTCTGGGACATCTACAACAACTGGTACAGCACAGTATATACAGAAAGACAAAGATCTACATCCTACATTTTTTTTTACTGTGATTAAGTACACAATCCAAATCAATTTTGCGTGCCTACCTACCTGCAGTTCCTTCTGCTCTCCTCACACAGTGACAGCATAATCCTTTTCACTCTACACTTCTAGTATCCTCTTAACAAGTATCTGTCTCCTCCTCTCCACCCTCTTCTCTCCCATCTAGAAAGAAATCAGTAGGAGAGCCTCCTATAAATGTACAGAACCATAAAGTACATACACCATATGGTCACACTGTGTCCCTGAGTCCAGGACATTCTTGTCTAAGAACTGGCTTCAGTACTGGTTTCAGTAGTGCTTTCCAGTCAGGGGCAGAGCAGGTCTAGGGATCATGTTCCCAGAGGACCCACCAAGCTGTCACACCATCAATTCTGATCTTTACAAGTTCTTGAGCTGCACCTCTTTTTTTATGTTGCTTCAGGAATTCTACATTGTGTCCCCCATTGTGGTCATCTTTTATGGTGACCAGGAACCATCTGGTTCTTCTGGTCTCACGTTGATACAGTCTCCCATTCACATGTATCCACCTGTCTCCTGGGATCATTTTTCCTTATGTCTTTGTTGCTCTTGGTCACCATCTGTTCCAGATGAATTGGGACCATCTGGTGTACCTCAGATGGCAGCTTGCTGGCTTTTAAGACCCCAGATGCCATTAACCAATATGGAGTGCAAAAGATTCTCTGAAAACACGTGCCCTGAAAACATGATCCCCGACCCATGTCCCTGCTATTGTAGTCTTTAACATATTGGGTTGAGTTTAGAAACCCTTGAAGTTTATGGTGTAGTCCAGTTATGTTGATCTGCTCTCCACTGTGTGCTGTCATTGCTTTCACCTAAGCAAATCCCAGCTGACTATCTAATTTATAACCAACCCTCTCCCTCCCTCCCCACCCTTGTAGCTGTCAGAGAGTGTTTTCCTCTCTAAATAAGTCTAACTCCTTGTAGCAGAGGTCTCATGCAATATTAGTCCTTTTGCCATTGATTCCAATGAGTCCTCCTCCAATCCTGATGCCTCATTCTTCTTCATATAGTCGAGCTTCTCAGATTATGTGCTTGGCATACAGATTGAAAATGTATGGCGAAAGGATACAACCCTGACACACACCTTTCTTGACTTTAAACCAGGCAGTGTCTCTTTGTTCCGTTTGGATGACTGCCTCTCAGTCCACATACAGATTCCTTGCTAAGCCAAGCCAAGCGCCATCGAGTCCTTAACAGCACAATTAAGTGTTCTGGAATTTTCTTTTTTTTAATTATGATTGAATGAAAATGTACATTCCCATATAAGTTTGCTTGCCCACCTATATGCAGCTCCCACTGCTCTCCCTGTCCAGTGACAGCACACTCTTCCTCTCTGCTCCATACATGTCATATCCTCCCAACAATCTCCTATCCCCTCCTCTCCACTCACTCCCCTTCCTCCAGTAAGAGGCCATCAGGACAACATCCTACAGATGCAAAGAACCAAAAAGTGCTCACACAATATCGTCACTCTGTATCGCCAAGTTAAAGCCATTCCTGTCCAATGCGTTGACCTCCATTATGATTTATGGACAGAGGCAGCATCAATGCCAGGGGCCAGAGGAACTCCAAGGCCCCTGGACCATCAATGGCAGTCTTTTAATGGAGATCTCGGGGTGCCCCCCTTTTATTCTTGTGTTGCCAGTGAGATTCAACTTTGTGAGCTCCATCACGGCTACCCCTGGTGGTGGCTGGGCACCATCCAGTTCTTCCGGCCACATGTTGATGTCATTGCCTGCTCACGTGGGTCTGTCTTCTCGGTTTTCTTTCCCGCAGGTCGTTTTGGTCTTTGGTGATCACCCGTTCCTGCTAAGTTGGGACCATCTGCTGTACTCTCAGATGGCAGCCTGGCAACTTTTAAGACCCCAGACGCCACTCTACCAATGTGGGGTGTGGAGGGCTCTCTTAGCAAAATGCTAGTGCACCAACTGGCCTCAATTTCCCTTGAGAGTATGATCTCTAGCCCCCTGCCCCAGCTACTCTGTCCTTGTAAGATGGAAGCAGTAATCATGCTATGTTGACGTCCAGTTAATACTAACCTTCTTTCTAATGTGTGCTGTCCCAGATTTCACCCAACCAAGTTTCTGTCAACTATTTAATCTAAACCCTCTCCCTCTCGCCCTCCGTTCCTCCCCACCCTTGCTTGCCCAAGACAGGTGTCTTGCAGCCGTCAAAGAATCTTTTCTTCTATGCATGAGTCTTTTTGTAAGTTCTTATCATAGGGATCTCACACAATATTTGTCCTTTTGTCACAGACTACTTTCACTCAACTAATGTCCTCCAACTGAAACCAGGTTATGTTTCTTAAAATCATCATTGTTCTTTATTGTTACACAGTGTGGAATTTTTGTTTTACACCATGTTAGTCGTAATTTGTTATGATCCACACAGTCAAAAGCCTCTGCATAGTCAATAAGCAGGTAAAAATCTTGACAGTTTTCTCTGCTTTCAGCCAAGATCCATCTGACATCAGCAATGATATTCCTGGTTCCATGCCCTCTTCTGAATCCAGCTTGAATTTCTGGCAGTTTCTTGTCAATATACTGTTGCAGGTGCTTTTCAATGATCTTGAGCAAGATTTCAAAATCTTGTTGGATAATTTCTGGATTTGGTTGAATCATCTTTGTTTGGAATGGGCATAAATGTGGATCTCCTCCAGTTAGCTGGCCAAGTAGCTGTCCTGCAAATGTCTTAGCATAGATGAGTGAGTACTTCCAGCACTGCATCGGTTGACTGAAATACCTCAACTGATAACTTCATCAATTCCTGAAGCCTTGTTTTTTGCCAATGTCTTCAACGCAGCTTCAACTTCTTCCTTCAGTGCCACCAGTTCCTGATCATATGATACTTCTTCAAATGGCTGAACATCAGTGTTTTAATCTGCTAGGGCTGCTCTAACGGAAATACCACACAGTGGATGGCCTTAACAAAGGAAAGTTTATTCTTACACAGTCCAGTAGGCTGCAAGTCCAAATTCAGGATGTCTGCTCCAGGGGAGGGCTTTCCCTGTTGTTGGCTCTGGAGGAAAGTCCAGTATTGCATCAGTCTTTGTCCAGGGAGTGTCTTGGCGCAGGAACCTCAGGTCTGAAGAATGCACTCTTCTCCTGGTGCTGCTTGGTTGATGGTGTGAGGTTCCCAATTCTCTGCCTGTTTCCCTTTCCTTTTATCTCTTGCAGGATGAAAGGGTTAAGGGCGGTGCACGCCACACTTCAGGGAAACTCTGTTTATAGTGGAGCAGGGAGGTGATCTTCTCAAGGGATTTACAGTCGCACCCTAATATGTTTATACACAGCACAGCAAAATCACAAAATGGAGGACAATCATAGAATACAGGGAATCACAGCCCAGCCACAGGGCTACACCTATTTTGGGGGGGACACAATTCGATCCATGACATCCAGTTAGTTCCTTCTGGTACAAATACTCTGTTCATTCCTTCCATCTTCTTTTGACGCTCCCTGAGCCATTTAATATTTTCCCTGTAGAATCCTTCACTATTCCAACTCAAGCCTTGAATTTTTTCTTCAGTTCTTTCAGCTTGAGAAATGCAGAATGTGTTCTTCCCTTCTGGTTTTCCATTTCCAGCTCTTTACACATCATTATAATACTTTATTCTGTCTTCCTGAGCTACTCTTTGAAATCCAGCGCTTAGGTCTTTCATTTCGCTATTCCTTCCTTTTGCTTTAGCTGCTTGACATTCAAGAGCAAGTTTCAGAGCCTCTTCTGACACCCCATTGGTCTTTCCTTCCTGTCTTTTTAATGACCTCTTGTTTTCTTCATGGATCATGTCTCCAAGGTTGTTCTCCACAATTCATCTAGTCTTCAGTCATTAGCAGTCAACGTATCAAATCTATTCTTGAGATGGTCTTTAAACTCAGGAGGGCTATACTGACAGTCATACTCTGGCTTGTGGACTTGTTTCAATTTTCTTCAGTTTCATTCTGAATTTGTAGACGAGTAATTGATCATCTGTGCCACAGTCAGCACCTGGTCTTCTTCTGGCTGCTTATAAGGAGCTTTTCCATTGTCTTTTCCCACAGATGTAGTCAATTTGGTTCCTATGTATTCCACCTGATTAGGTCCATGTATACAGTCATCATTTGTGTTGTTTAAAAAAGCTATTTGCAATGAAGAAGTCATTAGTCTTGCAAAATTCTATCATGTGATCTCTGGCATCAGTTCTATCACCAAGGCCATATTTTCCAGCTACCGATCCTTCTTCTTTGTTTCCAACTTTGGCATTCCAGTCACCAGTAATTATCAATGCATCCCGACTGCATGTTTGATCAATTTGAGATTGCAGAAGCTGTTAAAAATCTTCAGTCTCTTCACCTTTGGCCTTAATGCTTGGCACGTAAATTTAAATAATAGTCACATTAACTGGCCTTCCTTGTAGGCATGTGGATATTGTCCTATCACTGACAGCACTGTACTTCAGGATAGATCTTGAAACATTCGTTTTGATGATGAACACAACATTGTTCCTCTTCAAGTTTTCATCCCAGCACAGTAACCTACACAACTGTAGGACTCAAAATGGCCAATACCAGTCTACTTCTGCTCACTAAAACTTGGGATATCAAGGTTTATGCATTCCATTTCATTCTGGATGATTTCCAATTTTCCTACATTCACACTTCATACATTCCATGTCCTAATTATTAATGGATTTTCGTAGCTGTTCCTTCTCATCTTGAGTCATACCATATAAATGAACAAAGATTTCAAAAGCTTTTTACTCCATCCACATCATTAAGGTCCACCCTACTTTGAGGAGGCAGCTCTTTCCCAGTAATCTTCTAAGCACCTTCTAACCTGGGGGGGGGGGGGTCATTTTCCAACACTATATGTGACAGTGTTCCACTGTTACTCATAAGGTTTTCCATAGCTAATTGTTATCAGAAGTACACTTCTGAGCCTTTCTTCCTAGTCTGTCTTAGTCTGGAAGCTCAGCTTGAACCTGTTTAGCATGGGTGACCCCGCTGGT
Source organism: Heterohyrax brucei (assembly GCA_028571685.1). Lineage (NCBI taxonomy): Eukaryota > Metazoa > Chordata > Mammalia > Hyracoidea > Procaviidae > Heterohyrax > Heterohyrax brucei. The sequence continues at coordinate 86,769,115 of CM053156.1, read as the reverse complement.
ACCTAAATAACAGTGGCACAGCTTCCAGCAACACAGCAACAAGCAGGCCTCCACTGACAGAAAAGTCAGTTTCAGTTTTCATGTTTAGTCTTTGATCCATCCTGAGTTAGTTTTCATGTATGGTGTGAGATATGGGGCTTGTTTCAGTTTTTTGCAGATGGGTATCCAATTTTTCCAACATTATTTGTTAAAGAGACTGTTGTTACCCCAGTTTACTGCCTTTGGGCCTTTGTCAAATATCAATTGTTCATAAGAGGACTGTGATATTTCTGGGGTCTCAATGCTGTTCCATTGGTCTATATATCTCCTTTCATACCAGTAACAGGCTGTTTTGACTACTGTGGCAGTGTAACAGGTTCTAAGGTCGGGTAGTGTGAGGTCTCCCACTGTGTTCCCTCTTCCTTCAGTAGTGCTTTACTCATCCAGGGTTTCTTCCCTTTCAAAACAAAGCTGGTGATTTGGTTCTCCATCTCATTAAAAAATGACATTTGAATTTGTATTGCGATTCCTTTGTATATGTAGATTGTGTTGGGTAAAATAGACATTTTCACAATGTTAAGTCTCCCTATCCACGAGCAAGGTAGGTTTCTCCACTTATGTAAATCTCTTTTGGTTTCTTCCAGTAAAGTCTTGTAATTTCCTCTGTATAGGACTCATTTCACTAGTTACATTTATTCATAGGCATTTTATCTTCTTGGGGGCTATGGTAAATGGTATTGATTTGATGATTTCCTCTTTGATAATTTCTTTGTTGCTGCAAAGGAACTCTACTGACTTACTTACATTTATCTCGTATACTGATACACTGCTTAACTCTTCTATTAGTTCCAGTAGTTATTCACAGATTCTTTAGGGTTCTCTGTGTACATAATCATATCATCCGCAGATACAGAGATTTTTATATTTTCATGGCTTGCCAATGCAGATGCCCTTTATTTCTTTGTCTTGTCTAACTGCTCTGGCTACAACCTCTAGCACAAAGGTGAATTGAAGTGGTGACAGTGGGCATCCTTATCTAGCTCTTGTTTTCAAGGGGAATTCTTTCAGTCTCTCTCCATTCAGGATGATGTAGGCAGTTGACTTTGCTTAGATGCTCCTTATTGCATTGAGGAATTTCCCTTCTATTCCTATGTTCCCACAATTTTATTATGATTGAATAATGTACACTCCCATATAAATTTGCATGCCCACCTATATGCAGCTCCCACTGCTCTCCCTGCCTGGTGACAGCACACTCTTCCTTTCTGCTCCATACATGTCTTATCCTCCCAACAATCTCCTATCCTCTCCTCTCCATTCACTCCCCCACCTCCAGTAAGAGGTCAGCAGGACGACATCCTACAGATGCATAGAACCATAAAATGCACACATGATATGGTCACTGCATTGCCAAGTCCAATCCATTCCTGTCCCAAGAGTTGACCTCTGTCATGGATTGAATTCTGTCCCCCCAAAAATATGTGTAGCCACGTGGCTGTGCCATGATTCCCAGTATCTTGTAACTGTCCTCCATTTTGTGGTTTTCCTATGCTGTATGTTAAAGGACTAGGGTAGGGCTGTAAATCCCTTCATAGGATCACCTCCCTGCTCCACTGTAAAGGGAATTTCCCTGTAGTATGGCTTGCCCCACCCTTAATCCTTTCAGCCTGCAAGAGACAAAAGGAAAGGGAGACAGGCTGAGAATTGGAAAACTTGCACGATTAAGAAAGCTGCACCGGGAAAACAGTGCGTCCTTCAGACCTGAGGTTCCTGCGTCAAGATGCTCCCTGGACAAAGACTGATGCAATACCGGACTTTCCTCCAGAGCCGACAAGGGGGAAAGCCTTCCCCTGTAGCGGACACCCTGAACATGGACTTGCAGCCTACCAGACTATGTAAGAATAAATCTTCCTTTGTTAAAGCCATCTACTCTGTGGTATTTCTGTTAGAGCAGAGTAGCCCTAGCTGACTAAAACAACCTCCATTATGATTTATGTGCAGGTGCAGCATCAGGGCCAGCAGCCAAGCTCCCAGGGGAACTTGGAGGCCCCTGGACCATCCATTGCTATCTTTTAGTTTTTCCTGCAAATTTTTAACATGAATGGGTTTTGGACTTTGTCAAATGCCTTGTCTGCATCAACTGACAAAATCAGATGATTCTTAACCTTTGCATTATTTATGTGGTTCATCACATTAATTATTTTTCTGATGCTACACCAGCCTTGCATCCCTGGTATGAACTCAACTTGGTCATGATGAATTATTTTTTTGATATGTTGTTGAATTCTGTTGGCTATGATTTTATTGAAGATTTTTGCATCTAGGTTCATGAGTGATATTGGTCTGCAGTTTTTTTTGTGGGATGTTTCCCCGGCTTTGATATCAGGGATATGCTGGTTTCACAGAAGGAATTTAACAGTATTCCATCCCTTTCTATGCTGTGAGATAGGCTAAGTAGTAATGGAGTTAACACTTCTCTAAAAGTTTGGTAGTATTTTCCTGTCAAGCCATCTGGGCCAGGATACTTTGTGGTTGGTAGTGCACCACTTTTTCAATCTCTTCTTTTGTGACGGGCTTATTAAGGTGTTCTACTTCTTCTTGTGGTAATTTCAGTAGGTGATGCAACTCTATCAATTTATCCATTTCCTCTAGGTTTTCAAATCCGTAGAGAGTACAGTTTTTCATAGCATTGTGTTATGATACTTTTGATTTCAGTTGGGTGTGTTATGACATCTCTTGTCTCATTTTTTATTTGGGTTATTTGTTTCCTCTCTTGTTTTTCTTTCATAAGTTTACCCGACAGTTTATCAATTTTGTTGACCTTTAAAAAAAAAAAAAAACAGCTTTAGGTTTTGTTAATTCTTTCAATTGGTTTCTGTTCTCTAGTTCATTTAGTTCTGCTGTAATCTTTATTATCTGTTTTCTTCTGGTACCCAAGGGGTTCTTCCATTGCTCTTTTTCTGCTTGTTCAAGTTGTAGGGTTAATTCCTTGGTTTAGGCCCTTTCTCCACTCCAGATGTGCACATTTATAGAGATAAACGGACACTGGTTTTACTGTATCCCATAGGTTCTTGTAGGATGTGTTTTCATTCTCGTTTGGGTCCATAAATTTCTTCATTGTGTCCTTGATTTCTTCCATAATCCAGGGGTTTTGGAGCAAGATATTGTTCAGTTTCCATCAGTTCAAATTTCTACCTATGTTTTTTCTGCTATTGATTTCAACTTTTACGGTTTCATGACCTGAGAAGATGCTTTGTAACAATTCAGTGGTTTGGATTTTGTTGAGATTTGTTTTATGACCTAATACCTAGTCCATTCTGGAGAATGTTAATAAGGTCTAGCTGGCTGATTGTCACAGTAAGATCTTCTGTATCTTTACTGAGCTTTTTTCTAGATCATCTGCCCATTACTGAAAGTGAAGCATTGAAGTCTCCTGCTATTATTGTGGAGTGATCTATCTCATTTTTTAACATTGTGAGTGTTTGATGTACTTAGATGCTCTAATATTGGTGCATCAATATTTAATACTGTTATATCTTGCTTATGTACTGAAACTTTCAGAAATAAATAGTGACCATCCTTGTCCACGATGGTGGATATTACATTAAAATCTATTTTACTGAGATCAGTATTGCTACTCTGCACTTCTTTGTATGTTGTTAGTTTGGTATATATTTTTCCACCCTTTGATTTTCAGTTTGCTCATACCTTTAAGGTGTGTTTCTTGTAAGCAACATATAGATGGATCATATTTCTTGATCTAAGCTGTTATTCTCTGCCTCTTTAATGGAGCGTTCAATCCATTTACATTCAGTGTAATTACTGATAGACATATAGTTTAGTGCTGCCACTTTGGTGTCTTTCTCTTTGTATTGTTTTCTTTGTTCCTCTTAATATTCTGTTCTGGGTCATTTTTCTTTACTGGCTTACTTTTCATCTTTATCAGTGTTGGTTTTGTGTTTGCTGAGACTTCTATATTTTCTTGTTTTGATGTGTCACATTGTTAGTCTGCTTTGCAGCTACCCCTTTGATCCTCCTTCATGTTCTAAGTTTATACCAATCTTTAACTTCTATAGCCAAGTGCCGTCGAGTCGGATCCAACTCATGGCGAACTTCTATATATCACCTTAATTTCCTCTCCATCTGAAAGAACTACATCTACTGTAATATATCCTTCTTTATAGTGTGGCGATGTCATAATTTTCATGTTAAGATCACTGGTTCCCTACTTTTACTATTTTAGCTTTTATTGAACTTTGTGACTTCCCTAACTGAATAGGACTCTGGATGTTGTGTCCTGCATTGCATCCTTAAGTATACATCTGATTTTATTGTTTTTCTAAACAAAGATCTTTCAGTGTTTCCTGTAGTTTGGGTTTGGTTTTTGCAAAGTCTCTAAGCTTCTGTTTATCTGTGATTGTCTTGACTGTACCATCAAATCCAGACACAATTTTGCAGGATATATAATTCTTAGTTGGAAATTTTCCTGCTTCAAGGCTTTGTACATGTTATTATCTCACTGCCTTCTTGCCAACATGGTTTCTGCCAAGTCAGAGGACAGCTGACAGGGCTTCCTTTTGTACATTAGTTTTGCTTTAAGCCTAGATGCCTTTAAGAGCCTCTCTTAATGTTTCATTTTATTAAGTGTGGTTATGATATATATTGGTGTCTTTCCTTTGGGGTCTGGTTTTCATGGTGCTCGATAAGCATCTTGACTATCTATGTTCTCTTTTTTCATGATTTCAGGGTTGTTTTCTGTCAGCAACTCTGCAACAATTCTCTCTGTATTTTATGCTGTACTTCCCTGCTCAGGAACTCCAGTTATTTGTAGATTAGTCCTTTCAATAAAGTCCCATATGCTTCTCAATGCTTCTTCATTTTTCTTCTTTTATCTGATTTCTCCTCATAAATGCTGGTGTCATTTGCTTTATCTTCAAGTTCACTAATTCTTTATTCCATTTCCTCAATCCTGTGCTTCTGGCTTTGCAGTGAATTGTCTAATTCAGTAATTTTATTATTGATCTGCTGGATTTCAGATCATTGATGTTCTTGCAATTCATACAGCTTAACTTTTCATTTTGTTCTGCTGCATTTTGTGTATTATGTGGACGAGCTCTATACATAATTCTTTTGTATTCTATCTCTTATAATTTCAGAAAGGCTTCTTCACCTGGGAAGATTTTTGATTCCTTATTTGGGGAGCTTTCCAGAGCCATGGTGGTCTGCTTCTTTAAATGGTTAGATATTGACTGCTGTCTTCATGGCATCAAGAAACTTCAGTTACTCCAATGTTAAGATCAACAGGAGCTGTGCTGTAGTTCTAAGAAGGAAGTGGGTAAGGGCACTGCCAGATCTGGTTCCCAGCCACCACTGCATTCTCTAGGTGCAGCTGACTTATGTATAGCTTTTCTGGCAATAAAGACACTGTCAAGCTCTGCAGTCCTGCTCGGCTTAACAGATTCCCCCAACTGGGCCCTCAGAGTTGGCAGGTGCCATCTCCTGGGTGTTAAAGGTGGCAAGCTACTTGTGCCAACTGTCTGCCATCATGTCAGTCAAGACTATGGTGTAGCTCAGGGAAGGGAGAAGGATGCCACCACACTCAAATGCCAGGGACTGCTGCATTCTCTAGATGCATTTGTCATAAAAACTGCTTTTCTGTTCAGAGGAGTGCTGTCCAGCACCCACTGAAAGGAGCCGGGCCGTCAAAGGTGGCAGGCCCCACCTCCTGGCTGGCAAAGATGGCACTCTACTTATGGAGTTTCCAGCGGCTTGTCAGCCAACGCTGTGATGCAGCTCAATGACGGGTGGTGGACATAGCACCACTACACTGAGGTGCCAGTCACTGCTGTGCTCTCTAGCTGCTCTTAACAGAAAAGCTGCCTTTCCGCTGAGAGAGACATAGACCAGCAGCAGTGGAAAGCAGCGGGGACCTCAGGGGTGGCAGGCCCCATCTCCTGGCTGACAGAGACTGTACCTTGTAGGCTGTCCCAAGATGGCATGACATGGCTCAAGGAGGGGAGGAGTTAGGGCACTGCTGTACTCAGCCACCAGCCCTGACTATGATCCCCGCCAGCTCCCACTATGATCCCCACCAGCTCCCACTATAATCCCTAGGTATCCTTGCCTTAAAAACAGGTTTTCTGCTGTAAGAAGCACTATCCAGACAGGCACTGTTGCTCAGCATGGGAATTAGCCCCAGCTGAGACCTCAGGCATGGCTAGCTCTGCCTCTCAGCTGACCAAGATGGTGTCCCATCTGAGCCACACGCCCTGCACTGAGTCAGCAGTATCTATGGCACAGCCCAGAGAAGACAGGGGAGAGGGTCCCTGGCACTCTCAGTCACCAGCCGCAGCCATGTTCTCTAGATGTGGCTGTCCCAAGCACAGTCTCTGCTGCGGGATACGGCACGGCAGTTCAGCGTAGTCACCAACTCGTGCCAGGCTCAGGCTCAGCAGTCCCAGTCCCAGCCTCTCAGTTAACAAAGAAGGCGTCCATACCTGTAATCCTCTCAAACAACGTGCCAACAGAAGCAGGACTCACTGCTTTGCTGCCTCACCTCTGACAGAGGTAGTTTCCCCTTTCCTGTTGCCCAGTCTAATCTCACAACCCTACACCAGATCTTGGGTCTCAAAGAATGTCCACACTGCTCTGTTCAATTATTTTTCTAGGCCTTAGTTCTCAGAAGCAATCAAGGAGATGTGTGTCTAGTCTGCCATTTTGATCCCTCTACATTTTACCTTGATGAGTAGCATCTAAGGTCTTAAAAGGTTGTGTGCAGCCACCTAAGATAAAATTTATGACCTGTACCCATTTGGAGCAAAGGAGAGTAAAGAAATACAAAGATTCAAGACAGGAATTAGTCCAAAGGACTAACAGGCCACACAAACCACAGCCTACACAACCACTACCAACAGAACAGGAGAAAAACATAGAACAAAGATTCAAATTCACAAAAAGACCAGAATTAATGGTCTGACAAGGACTGGCGAAACCTCCGAGACTATGATCTGAAAGCAACCTTCTGACCTGTAACTGAAGCCATTCCTAGAGACTCTATCAGCCAAATAATAGACAGACTCATAAAATAATTAACACCCAAGAGGAAAATGTTTTTAACAACAATCAATTATATGAGATCGAAGGAGAAACATTTTCCCACAAGGAAAAGCCAGAAGGCAGGAAGGATTAGAAAAGCAACAGAAAAAGAAATGAGGAATCCTAGGCAGAAATGGGGAGAGTGCTGATACCTTGCAGGGAATGCAACCACTGTCGTGAAACACTCTATGTACAAACTACTGAATGCGAAACTAGTTGGCTCTGTAAACTTTCATATAAAGCACAATAAAAACCAAACAAGTCAAAGATGAGAATGTAAGGAAGCAGGGGAACTAGATTAATATAAACAGAACAAACAGCATGCAATGACAGTGTTCATACACTGTAAAGAATGCAATCAGTGTCACTGAACAATTTGAATGGAAATTGTACAATGAGAACTTAAACTGCAGTGTAAATTTTCATTGAAAATATACTATTAGTTCAATAAGAAAAAAAAGAAGACCAAAATGGAAGAGACTCTGAAATCTGTTCTTGAACACAACAGCTAAGGAGAAAAGAAGAAATGAAGAAATACTGAACAGAAGATTTCAAAGAGTGGTGCAAGAAGACATTACTACGAAATGTGCAAAAATCTGGAGTTAGAAAACCACAAGGGAAGCATACATTTAGAATTTTCCAAGCAGAAAGAATTGGAGAAAAAAACTGAAGCCTTGAGTTGCAATGTGGATGCATTCCACAGGCAAAACATTGAACACAGGAAGCACCAAAAAAAAGATTGAAGAAATATACACCGTCACTGTATGAAAAAGAACTGGATGATGTTCAACCATTTCAGGAGGTAGCATATGTTCAAGAACCAATGGTAATGAAGTAAGAAGTCCAAGATGCACTGAAGGCACTGGCGAAAAACAAGGCTCCAAGAACTAACAGAAGACCAACTGAAATATTTCACCACAAACTGCAGTGCTGGAAATGCTCATTTACCTGCGTCAAAAACAACTGGATGAAATCCATATTTGTGCCCACTCCAAAGGAAAGTAATCCAACAGAATGTGGAAATTATCAAACAACATCACTAATATCACACCCAAGTAGAATCTTGCTAATTCAAAAACAGTTATAGTACACTGACAAGGAACTGGCAGAAACTCAAGCCAGACTCAGAAGAGAAGGTAGACGTCAGATGGATTCTGGCTAGAAGTTGAGAATACCAGAAAGATGTTTACCAGTGTTTTAGTGACTGTGCAAAAACATTTGACTGTGTGGACCCTAACAAATTATGGATAACACTGAGAAGAACAAGAATTCCACAGCACTTAGTAGTACCCATGGGGAACCTGTACATAGACCAAGAGACAGTTGTTCAAACAGAACAAGATGATATCCACTGTGGCTTAAAATCAGGAAAGGTGTGCACTAGGGCTGTACCCTTCCCCATACTTATTCAGTGGCTATGCTGAGGACACAAGCCAAGAAGCTAGACTATATGTAGAAGAACAAAGCATCCGGATTGGAAGAAGACTCATTAACAACTTGTAATACATAGATGACACAACACTGCTTGCCGAAAATGAAGAGGACTTGAAGCACTCAGTGATGAAGATCAAAGGCTATACAGCCTTCAGTATGGATTACGTCTCAACATAAAGAAAATCAAATTCACAACTAGACAAATAAGTAACATCATAATAAATGTTGAAAAGATTATTGCTGTTGAAGATTTCATTTTATTTAGAGCCACAATCAACACATGTGGAAACAACATCAAGAAATCAAATGACATATAGTATTGGACAAATCTATTCCAAAAGACCTCTTTGGAGCATTCAAGAGCAATGACACCACTTTGAGGACTGAAGTGCACCTGACCTAGCCAAGCCAAGTGCCGTCGAGTCGGATCCGACTCATGGCGCCTGACCTAAGCCATGGTATTTTCAACCATTTTATGTGCATTTGAGAGCTGGACAACAAATAAGGAAGACTCAAGAAGAACTGACAGCTTTGAATTATGGTGTTATTGAAGAACACTGAATATACCATGGACTGTCAAGAGAACAAACAAATCTGTCTTGGAAGAAGTACAGCCAGAAGGAATGTTCCTTAGAAGCAAAGATGGCGAGACTTTGTCTTACATACTATGGACATGTTCTCAGGAGGGACTAGTCCTTCACATGCTTGGTAAAGTAGAAGGTGAGTGAAAAAGACCCTCAACAAAATGGACTGACACAATGACTGTAACAACAGGCTCAAACACAGCACAGCAATGATCACAAGGCTGGCACAGGACCGTTCTGTCTGGCACAGTGTCTCTGTGAGTCAGACCCAAGTATATGGGAGGGAGTTCTTTCTGTATCAGCTATACTTACTAAACAACACATACACACCTGGGGGCTGACGTCACACTATTCCCATCACCTGTACTTACAGAAACAGTACATACATGGCAACAGGATCACACTATACATTTTACCTGGAGACTTGCTGTTTTCATTTGCCAGTCTGCCAGAGACCCTGACCACAGGTTTACTGAGGAGATGACTGGGAGGAGGTGTAGGAAGGGCTGAGCTAGAAGTCTTCTAGGTCTTTTTCAACCCATTTTCTAGTGTTTACACTTAGCAAATAAGAATCAGTCCTACCTGGTGACTTCTCTGGACAAGCTCTTTACTGTCTCTGCATGTACAGGAGGGAGGAGACGAGGGTGGCGAGGTGGGTACGAACTCATGTTCACAAAGTTAGAAACAGCACTTGCCTCATCTGGCTCCAGCCTAACAGAGACACTTATGTTACTGCTCTGAAAAATTCTCAACGAGACTCTGCACCTGAGGACACAGGTGGCACCTCATCCCTGTCTGTACCCCAGCACCGAGCCTGGATTTAGCACAGACAGGCCTCAGGAGGTCTGGACCCCAAGGAGGAAGCCACTCAGTGCACTGACTCTGGCCAAACTGAAATAACAGGCTAGTTTCTCTCCTCCAGAGGTGCTCAAGGTATGAAAAATAAATAAATCTGATACGTGCTTAACTGAAATATAAATTAAAAAATCAATAACAGAGGAAAGAAAGAATGGCAACCAGTCCTCCTACAAGGCTCACGTGGAAACTGCAAACATGTCTGAGTGTAGCTGAAGTGCACAACAACAGAGGGACAACTGGAGAATTAAACCAATTTGCATTTGCTTTTGCACAATTCAGTCTGCAGGAAAATACTGGGTGAACACCAAACATTGTACCCGCTGAACTTGGTAAGTGCTATCAAGTCGGCTCACACTCACAACGATCCTACAACATAAGAGAACACTGCCCAGTCTTGTGCCATCCTAACAACTGTGATGTGTGAGCCCACTGTTCCAGCCACTGTCAATCCATTCTACTGAGTGTCTTCACTTTTTTGCTGACTGTCTACTTTACGACGCATGATAACCTTACAAGAACCGGACCCTCCAGTTAATATGGCCAAAGTACTTGTGACAAAGTCTCATGATTCTCATTTTCAAGGAGTATTCTAGCTGTGTTTCTTCCAAGACAGACCAATTTGTTCTTCTGGCAGTCTATAATATATTCAATATTCTTCACCAACACCACAATTCAAACACATCAATTTTTTGGTCTTCCTTATCCACTGGCCAGCTTTACATGTACATGAGGTGACTGAAAAGACCATGGCTTGGGTCAGGCACACCTTAATGTTCAAATTGACATCTTCACTTTTAAACACTTTAAATATGTTTTTTGCAGTCAACATGCCCGATGCAGTGCATCATTTGCTTTACTGATTGGTGCTTCTCTGAGCACCAACTGTGGGTCCAAATAAAACAAAATCCTTACTTCAATCTTTTCTCCATTTATCATGATGTTGCTTATTGCTATCATGACTTCTCCATTTATCATGATGTTGCTATCATTCGTGAAGATTTTTGTTTTCTTTGTGTTGAGGTGTAATTCATACTGAAGGCTATGGCCTCTGATCTTAGTAAGTGCTTCAAGTCCTCTTCACTTTTAGCAAGTGAGGCTGTGTTTCTGCAAAACACAGGTTGTTAATGAGTCTTCCTCCAATCCTGATGCCTCATTCTTCTTCATGAAGGTTTTTCCAACCCTGTGCTCAGCATACAGGCTAAGAATGGTGAAACGTACAACCCTGATGAACACCTTTCCTGACTTTAAACCACACAGTGTCCCCCTGTTGGTTCGAATGACTGGCTCACGATCTATGTACAAATTCTGTAAGAGCACCATCAGGTGTTCTGGAATTCCTATTCTCTGTAATGTTAGCCATAATCTGTTATGATCCACACAATAAAATGCCTTTGCATAGTAAATAAAGCTCAGGCAAACATCTTTCTGGTATTCTCTGCTTTTAGCCATGATCTATGCGACATCAGCAATGACAGCCCTCATTCCATGTCCTCTGCTCAGTTCAGCTTGAATTTCTGGCAGTTCTCTGTCAATATACTGCTGCAGTTGCTTCTCCATGATCTTCAGCAAGATATGACTTCCATGTGATACTAATATTAATTTCTGCATTATGCTGGATCACCTTTGGAATAAGCATAAATATGGCTCTATTACAGTCAGTTGGCCAGGTAGCTGTCTTCCACATTTTTTGGCATAGACAAACGAGAACTTTTAGCATTACATCTGTTTGCTGAAAACTGGTGAATGGTATTCCATCAATTCCTGAAGCTTTGTTTTCTGCCAATGCCTTCAACGCTGATCTGACTTGATTCCTGATCAGAAGCTGCCTCTTGAATGGTTAGGTACTTCAACAAAAGCAGGTTTTTTTGTTTGGTATCACAACTGTGTATTTATCTTCTTTTGATGCTTCCTGCATCGTTTAAATTTTCCTCACAGAATCTTTCAATACTGTAACTTGATGGTTGAATTTCTTTTCTTTAGTTCTTTCAACTTGAGAAATGCCAAGAGCGTTCTTCCCTTTTGGTTTGCTAACTCCAGGTCTTTGCCCACATCATTACAACACTTCATTTTGCCTTCCCGAGCCATCCTTTGCAATCGTCTATTCAACTTTTCTACTTTATCCCCTCTTCAGTTTGACGAACAAGTGCAAGTTTCAGAGACTCTTCTCAGATCCATTTTGCTCTTTACTTTGTTTCCTGTGTTTTTAACAATACTCTTGATGTCATTCCACTAACGGTCTTGGCCATTACTGTTCAACACGTCAAATCTCCTCCTGAGGTGGTTTCTAAATTCAGATGGAATATGCCCAAGGTCATGCTTTTCTTTTTACATCTCTGTCATTCTCTTTGCCCCCGTGCATCTGTCAGTTCGTCATGCTGTGCACATCTGTGTGTTGCTGTGCTGCCAGAGGTTATACTATTAGTACCGGAACACCAGTAGGGCCACATGTAGTGGCCAGGTTTCAGCTGAGCTTCAGCTTCAGTTTCTCTGTCTTTGGCCTTAGTGGTTGCTGTATAAATTTCAGTAACAGTCATATTAACTAGTTTTCCTTGTAGACACACGGTTATTATCCTATCACTGACAGAATGATGGTGTTGTTGTTAGCTGCCATCAACTCAGTTCCAACTCATAACAGTTTCATCCACAACAGAACGAAACACTGCCCAGTCTTGTGCCATGTCCACAATTATTTTTACTCTTAAGCCCATTGTTAGAGCCACTCTATCAGTGCATCTTGTCGAAGGTCTTCCTCTTTTTTGCGGACTTTCCAATCTACCAAGCATATGTCCTTCTCTGGGGACTGATTCTTCCTGACAACACGTCCAAAGTATGTAAGACACAGTCTCACCATCTTTGCTTCCAAGGAGCACTCTGGTTTTACTTCTTCCAGAACATATGTTTGTTCTTTTGGCGGTTCAACGTACATTCAACATTCTTTTCCAGTACCGCAATTCAAACACATCAATTCTTTTGTCTTCTTTATTCATTGTCCAGCTTTTGCATGCATACGATGCAACTGAAAATACCATGGCTTGGGTTAGGCACACTTTAGTCTTCAAGGTGACATCTTTACTTTTCAATACTTTAAGGAGATCCTCTGCAGCAGATTTTCCCAATGCATCTTTTGATTTCTTGATTGCTGTTTCCATGGGCATTGATTGTGGGCCCAAGTAAAATGAAATCCTTGACAACCTCAATCCTTTCTCCCTTTATGATGATGTTGCTTACTGGCCCAGTTGTTGAGGTGTAATCCATATTGAAGGTGTCCTCCTTGATCTTCACCAGTGTTTCAAATCTTCTTCACTGCCAGCAAGGTGGTGCCGTCTGCATAACGCAGGCTGTTAATGAATCATCCTCCAACCCTGATGCCTCGTCCTCGTATAATCCAGTTTCTCAGTTTATCTGCTTAGCATACAGACTGAAAAGTTACAGTGAAAGGATACAACCCTGACGCACACTTTTCGTGACCTTAAACCAGGCAGTGTCCTCTTGTTCCGTTTGCATGATTGTCTCTTGACCCATACACAGATTCCTTAAAAGCACAATTAAGTGTTCTGGAATACTCATTCTCCACAATGTTAGCCATAATTTGTTATGATCACATAGTCTAATGCCTTTGCATAGTCAATGAAACATAGGTATACATCTTTCCGGTATTCTCTGCTTTCAGCCAAGATCCATCTGATACCAGGAATGATATCCCTGGTTTCAAGTCCTCTTCTGAATCTAGCTTGAATTTCTGGAAGCTCCTTGTGAATATACTGCTGCAGAGGCTTCTGGATGATCTTGAGCAAAAATTTACTTGTGTGTGGTATTAATGATATTGTTTGGTAATTGCTGTATTCGGTTGGATCGCCTTTCTTTGGAAAGGGCATAAATATGGATCTCTTCCAGTCAGTTGGCCAGGTAGCTGTCCTCCAAATTTCTTGGCATAGATTAGCAAGCACTTCCAGCACTGCAACTGTTAGTTGAAATATCTCAACTGATATTCCATCAATTCCTGAATCCTTGTTTTTCGCCAAAGCCTTCAATGCAGCTTCAGCTTCTTCCCTCAGTACCATCAGTTCCTGATCATATGCTGCTTCTTCAGACGGCTGAACACTACCCAGTTCTTTCTGCTACAGTGACTCTGTGTATTCCTTCCATCTTCATTTGATACTCCCTGAGTCATTTAATATTTTACCTACGGGGACAGCATGACACATCAGGCTAAATCTTGCAATGTTCTTTTTGACAATGAAGGCACTGTTATTCCTCTTCAGGTTGTTATTCTGGGCATAGCGGACCATACGACCCTCTGATTCAAAATGGCTAATGCTAGTCTACTTCAGCTCACTAATGCCTGGTATGCCCTAGACTAAGACAGAGTAGGAAGAAGAAGCCAGCAGTCTACTTCTGAAAAGAATTAGCCAGTTGAAACCTTATGAACAGCAGCAGAGCACTGTCAGACCCAGTGTCAGAGAAGGAGCCCCTAGGGTTGGAAGGCACTGAAGAAGATGACTGGGGAAGAGCCGCCTCCTCAAAGCAGAGCGAACCTTGATGATGTGGGTGGAGTCAAGATTTCCGAACCTTCATTTGGTGATATGCCACGACTCAAAATGAAGGAGGAAAAAAGAAAAAGCCGCAAATGTCCACTAATCATTAGAACAAGAAATGTATGAAGTGTGAATCTAGGAAAATCAGTTGTGAAAACTGAATAGAACACATAAACACTGGCATACCGGGCCTCAGTGAGCTGAAGTAGGCTGGTACTGGCCACTCTGAATCAGACGATCACATGGTCTGCTACGCCCAGAATAAGAACCTGAAGAGGAACAGCACTGCATTCATCATCAAAAAGCACATTTCAAGATTGAGCCTGTTGGGTCATGCTGTTGGTGACAGGGAAAACCAGTTAATATGACTATTACAGTCACACACCAACCACTAAGGCCAAAGACAAAGAAACTGAAGGCTTTTTTCAACTTCTGCAGTCTGAAGTTGACTGAACATGCAGCTCAGGATGCACTGATAATTACTTGTAATTGGAACTCAAAAGTTGTAAGCAAAGACGAAGGATTAGTAGTTGGAAAAACCAGCCTTGGTGATAGAAGTGATGCCAAAAATCACACTGTATGAGACGACTAAAAATACCACAGCTCAGGTCAGGCACACCATAGTCCTCAAAGTGACACCATTGCTTTCAGACACTCTAAACAGGTCTTTTGCAGCAGATTCACCTAATGCAATAAATCCTCTGATTTCCTGACCGCCACTTCCCCAGCGTTGACGGTGGAGTCAAGTGAAATGAAACCCTTGACAACGTCAATCTTTTCCCCTTTATCAAGATGTTACCTATCAGTCCAGTTGTGACGATTTTTATTTTCTTTATGTGGAGATGTAATCCATACTGAACGTTGTAGTTATTTATCTTCATCAGTAAGTACTTCCAGTCCTCTTCACTTTCAGGAAGTAAGGTTGGATTATCTGCAGATCACAGTTTTCATGAGTGTTACTCCAATTCTGATGCCCCATTCTTCTTCATACAGTCCAACTTCTCAAATTATTTGCTCAGTATATAAACTGAATGCGTATAGCAAAATGATCAGCTCCAACACAAACCTTTGCATTTTAAACCACGTAATTATTCCTTTCCTCTGTCTGAATGACTGTTTCTTGGTCTTGGTATAGGTTCTGCATGAGCACAATAACGTCTTCCAGAATTCCTACTCTCAGCAGTGTGAACACACACCTCAAACACCCACTAGGAACCTCAGCTGACTGCCTGCTCTACAAGCCACGCCCATCTGTAGGACGTGTCCCAACTTTCTGCAGGATTTCAAGTAGCCAGCTGCCACCACTTCACAGTAATGCCCTGGCTGCAACCTTTCCAAGGCTGCCCAACTCCACATGCAAACTGCAGGTCTTCTTCACAATGAAGTGCCACAGTCACTGTCATATTTTTGTGTTTTTTAATCATCTAACATGTGTAAAACTGTGCTACTGTTTTTATTAGGTTTCTGTCTCTGTAGTTCTTAGGCTGTGCAAACAGTCTGCGCTCAGCTCTTGACTGAAAAACTGCAAGTGTCAGTCCATGCAGGGGTGGCTCAGAAGAAAGCCCAGCAATCTCCTTCCAAAAAACTAGCTGGTGACAATCCTGTGGACCACGATTCTATTCTGACACATGCAGGGTCACCATGGCTGTGAACTGACTGCACAGCAACTGCTATCCATTATCTTCCCATGTGTCGCTAACACACTGAGTGTCGTGCACCTAATCCCATTTCCCCCACGACCCCGTGGTTTTCATTATGCAGTTCCGCACGGTGACGATCTTTATGAACACACACACCCCATCTGAGCAGACAGGACTGGGCTACTACGCCATCTCATGTCTGGAGGCTCTCATCAACAGGCACTGACACTTTCAAGAGTGAAATGCCTGAAGAGAATGCCTCCATCTTGTCACTTGTCATGGACTGAATTGTGCTGCCCAAAAAACGTGTGCAGCAATTTAGTTAGGTCATGATTCCCAGTACTGCACGAGGTCCTCCAGGTTGTATATTCTGCCTCAGTGATGTTAATAAGGGTTGATGGGCAGCTGTTGTGTTAGGAAGGCAGCACTCAAAGTGTAAGACTGCTTTGTGCCTGGAGGCAGTTCTCTTGAACTACAAAGAAGCTGGCAGAGAGGTCTGGGGACCTCACAACCACCAAGAAGCAGTGCAGGGAGTACAGCACGTCCTTTGGAGAGGACTAGGGTCCCTGTGTCTCAGAAGCTTCCAGTCCAGGGAAAGACTAATGACAAGTTCAGAGGCAGCAGAGAAAGCCTTCCCTGATTTGGGACTTTCAGCCTACCAGACTGTGACATCCACTCGTGGCATTTCTGTTAAAGCAGTGCTAGATGACTACATCACCACCGTTCCAGCAAGCCCTGTCTGTGGTCCTCTGGGAGTGACACAGGAAGCCACTGGAAGGAAGCCTTCCCAAGGGCCTCCAGACGCCATTGCAGCCAGAGGCAGAGAAACGCAGTGTCCCTGGGCTCTGTCTACCGGCCATCACAAACAATACTCCTTCAACATGTTACTTCACTCACTGAAATTCAACAGCTTACATAGGAGGGCAGGGACCCCAGGGACCAAGAGGGTTTCCAGTCACCCAGGAGAAAGAGCCAGCTGCTGATGAAGCTCCACCTGTTTGGGCACCCAGGGAGAAAGAGGACACCCGGTGCTGAGGCAGTGCCCCGGGGATTAGGACGGCAGGATCCGACTCGACAGCACTTGGCTTTGGCTGTGCCTACCCGTCCCCATTTGCCACACCAGCAGTCAGCCGCTAGCGAGGCCACGGGAGTCAAATCTCTGAGGCCGGCTCTCAGCTCGCTGACGGTGGGGAATGACCTCAGCAAAAGCGCGAGGGAAAGCACAGCGCCGCAGCTCCGAGCGCCCGGGGCCAGAGCCCTGAAACAGGCAGGCGCCGGCGTCCACGACAGCACACACCCCGACACGGGCACGAGAAACCACCGAGGACATACATTCCCCGGTCCTACACAACATGCCTGTCACAAGAACTGTGTGTAAACACAGCCCTGACTCAGGTAGCCCCACAATATTGAGGGCGGGGAAGAAAGTGGACAGAAATGTGTACCTGCACAAAGAGACACCGGAAAACGGATGAACTTTCCAGATGAAAGGCCAGAGGGGAAAAATACTCAGAGTTTGAAAGTGAGTCATAAGCTCTCAGCGGCTTCAAAACTTTCCAATACAAGCTTGAAGTGATTACTTTCAATGTAATTCTGCCTCAAGAGTATGGAAACCTCTTCAAATCAGAATGCCGAGAATTCATAATGGTTCCAAAAACCATGTATTTGTCTAAGATGGTTAGAAGTACAGACAGAAGAGAAAAGAGAGGCCGACAAGGTTCCGCCCTGATGAAATCAAGACTACTTAACTCGTCTCCAACTCAGTTTCTAGTGCCTCTTCCTCCCCTCGCTCCCCTAACGAAGCCGAGGGGCAAAGGGGGTACGAGTGGAAGTACCTGTTTATCCCCTACACTGACCTGTTCGTCCGGCGCTCCACAGGAAGATACCCAACAGAACTGTAAACGCCAGGCTGCTGGCGGAAATTTCCTCCACGGTGACCTATTACACCGCAATCCGAATGGTGTTTCAGTTGACATGAGTCACAGAAAACGCAGTCTCAATGATCAAAAGAAGTATTTATAATAAAAAGCAGGATAAAGTACACAGGCCAGCCAGATGCCTACACCCCCAAGACTGAAGCCTGGGTCTTTAAGTCTTAGAACTTTCCTAAAAGGGTTCACATAGGTTTTATTAGTTTAAAAACAACAACAGCAAACACCTGGTCAGAGCTAGACTGAAAATACACACAGGTGAACAACATCACTGGTAAAGAGCAGAGTCTCATGGGTACAAATCACTGTATTTTCAAAAACAGGTCGACTTTTCTCTCCAGACCTAGGCAATTAGCTTTAAGAATTTTACTAAAGATAAATTCTATCTGATTTGAGTACTTACAGGAGACAGATCATGTTAGTGTTCTCCTTGTCCTTGCATTAAAGAATTAGAACACACAGAAACCTCAATAAAAACGACACAAAGGCCGCTGAGCATCAGATTTTTACTCTTCACTTTTCTTTCATAAAACTGCAATTTCCACTAGGATGCCATGTAGAAAGGGGACTTTCCTAGACCAACACACGTATTTATCACCAACAGATTTAAACAGTGCTTACACGGTACAGAATCAATCCTACAAATGAAATCTCTCCTGAAAGCTCGTTGTGTTTTGCTTTGAACGGACTAAGCAAGAGACATGGTTGGTCTCCGCGGAGCCACAGCCACACTCCCCCGTTGCCGCCCAATCTTCGGCCCTCACTGCAGACACGGGCCACACAAAAGCTAGGAAGTAAACACCTGAAACGTGGAACTGGGAGTCAGACGAGAAAATGAGGTGGCGTGAACTGGGGAAAAAACCAGCCTTGAGGATGTTCTTCCTTTGAACACTCGGGGCAGTGTTTCTGTGCACTGAACCTCATCTAACACCCTCTGCGTTCCCTTCCCATCTGCAATGCAGCTCCCCAGGAGACGGCACTTCTTGTTTACCTTCTCACGGCAGACTCCAGGAATACAAGGCCCTCTCCTTTCCTGCTCCCTACCAGTCCCTGGCACCTGAGGAACGTAGGGATCCAGAGCCGACTCCACCAACAGTGTGGCCTGCTGGCTGACCTGTCCCCACCCGCCTCCCAGGTCTCACCCTCAGCCGAGTTCTGTTTGCCCCTTTCCTGTCTCCCCAGCTACAGTAAACTTCCACCGGACAGGAGGCTGGGTCTGTCCTCTCCACCACTGAGTCCCGAGCCTAGAACACAGTCTGAGGGCCATCCACGTGTACCCAGCGAGGAAGCACCAGCCTTCTTCAGAGGTCACAGGTCTGAACCCACCTTCTCCACAGTCCAGGAGTGAACTCATGCAGAACGGGTGCTGTTCACACACTGAAAGGGTAAAAGGGCTAATAATGCTTATTTATGCCAAGAATACCTTCATCACTTCTCTCTGATAATTTTCTACGTTGTCCCTTGAAAAATGACAGAAAGAGATTTCCACTAAAAGACCTCAATTGATGATCCGGCAGTTTCGGGGTTCCCCTGAGAGCATAGCCCCCAGCCCTGATGCTGCCCTTACCCATAAATTATAACAAAGGTCCACTCTTTGGACAGGAATGAATTGGACTTGGCAATGCAGAGTGACCATGTATTGGATGCACTTTATGGGTCTATACATCTATAGGACATCATCCTGCTGACCGCCGGCTGGAGGAAGGGGAGTGGGTGGAGAGGAGGGGAAAGGGGACTGTTGGGAGGATGAGACATGTATGGGGCAGAGAGGAATAGTGTGCTGTCACCGGGCAGGGAGAGCAGTGGGAGCTGCATATAGGTGGGCATGTAAATTTATATGGGAACGTACATTTTCACTCAGTCATGTTAAATAAATTTTTTTAAAAAATGACAGAAAAACACCACAGTAACAGGCATTCAGAGCCAGTGAGTTTTTAAATCAGCATGAATTCCAGAGTAAGAGCACTGGGAGTAGTTGTTTTTTTTTTTAAATCTATCTTCCTGATTGAATTGTTAGCTCACTCATTAAATCAATGCTTGGGAAACAAAAATAAAACTCTGCAACCAATGTGTTTTTAATGGCAGGCATTGTATTCCAATATTTCAGCAGAAAGCTTAATTGAATAGCTCTTATTCTGAAATAACCTTACCAGTAGACACACAACTCTCCTGAAGAAATCTTAGAATGCAAAATGGTCTAAATTAATAAAGTGACCTCCCTGATATCCTGGGGAAACAGCCAGCTGCTGAGAACCATCACACCCATTGTAACGGCGAGAGACACCAACAGCAAGGACACTCACTGTTGCTACCATTGCATGGACACCAGTGCCAGTGTGATCAACACAAACCATGCCAGTTTTGCAGGCTACTTGCTCAGGGCACTGGTTCCCTGACTGCCCCAGAGCAGGAAAAATGACAACCCAGCTGCCGCCAGCTCCACTGACGGGAAGCCAGACCACGAAGCTCTCACTGTGGTATAAGAATTCAACAGACGCAAGCACCTGGGGAGCCCCACGATCAAACTCCAGAAAGCTACCTGAAAAAGATCGAAGGCTGGACAGGGACAGCTGACAACACAGAAAGATGATCTGGATACGAGACTGGTACACAGAACACATGAAGAGCGCTACTGAGGAGGGAGAACTACACAACGGTTTAAAAGAATGAACTATTTCAACAGCAGCCAGCCAAGCCAAGTGCCATCGAGTCGGATATGACTGCCATGAGTTTCAACAGCAGACAGGTTTCAAAAATACATGAGGTGACAGGCAGCGTGATCCTGTCCAGCGATGCAGCAACCAAGAGAGCAACTTCAGAGGACAGGCCTCCAGGGTGCAAGGGCCAGGGACAGGCCTCCAGGGTGGGACGGAGGGGACAGGCCTCCAGGGTGCGAGGGCGGGGACAGGCCTCCAGGGTTGGATGGAGGGGACAGGCCTCCAGGGTGGGATGGAGGGGACAGGCCTCCAGGGTGCGAGGGAGGGTAGCAGAGATGGAACCAAGAACCATCTTCAAATGATTAGTGAGGTTTTATTTTTTTTATTAAAGAAAGATTTAAAATCTATTACATTATTAGTATTTATTCTGTATTTGGCTACCTATTGTACTATCTGTACTTTTCTGTATTTCAATTTTTCCATAAAGAAAGTTCTCAGTAGTTACATAAGATCCAGACAATGTTCTTTTAGGGTCATTTTTTTCTTGTCCAGAATGCCTTGTATAAACAAAAATACCAAAATCTTGAACAACAATTCCACAGAGTTGTTGAAAACCAATATTCCTACATTAACAGCCATTCTGTGTAACTTATAAACATGAAGGCTCACATTTAAAACATGTTTAGTGGAGTAGTCGTCTCATTAACTCAAGACAAACACTCACACCTGCAATTCTGACAAAAGCTGTTACATGGACTTAGAACACCAGAAGCCTTCATCCACCGAGGAGATAACTGCAGTACTATGACTACTTTCCTTCAATGCACTACATAGATATGTGTATCTTAATAAATAGAAAAAGCTGAAAGTTTCACATAAGAGCTTCATACGTTCTATCTATACTCAGGACTAAGATGGAGTTTAATGTACAGATGGCTGATATCTTAAGGCAACAGGATCAGTTCTAAAAGGATCTGAGACAATTTAATAAACAAAATTTCCAATTGTACCCTACTGTAATAATCCTTACTGTATTGACTATGAATATCTAGTAATGTTTCTCTACTTAAAATCCCAACTTCTTGATTACAGTGACCACAACAAAGAAAAGGTGCGTGGTATTCCACGGCCCCACTCAGTGGCAAAGAGGGAGTGGCAGAACCTGCCTGATTCAGTTTTTCAACAAGGCGGGTGAAGCCATTCAGCCCGGGGTGTGCATGAGGGAAGAGCCCGAGGTCCCCATGTGTCGTGGCTGCAGGTGCTTACACTGCCCCTGTGTTGAATCTGTAGCGGAAACGACAGCATCTCCCACAAAATCCCCAGATCCCAGTCCATGTGGGACATGCAGGGGAGGCTGGAGCATGCCCCTTTGAGAATTCCTCTGGTCCAACCTGAGTTTTCCAGTTCTGGACACCGAGAAGTGGCAGTACGTGGTTTCTCAGTTAGTGTGTCACCTGGTCCGGTTTCCTTTCCCACAAAGAGCCTAAGTGGCTGTACAGATGAAAAGCAATTATCTACCAGGTCAGCAGCTTTGAGACAAATCCAACAAGAGGCCAGGGGAAAGAAGGCGACGAGACTGGGATGAAAAATGCCTCCCAGTTTCCCCTTGCTCAGCCTCTGCACCCCACACTCACCCTTCACTTTTCGCTCAAACGCCCTGCCTTTCGGCAAAGGTACCTCATCTCTCCAGTTAGAAGACATGCTTCCTTCCCTACCAGGCTCCAACAACAAGCTGACAGCTGCCACCCCTCTGGCGGCAGGTTGAGCCTCCTGCCTGAGCTCCGACCCAGCTACCTCCTGAACTCCTCCACCGCAGCTCTAATGGGCATCTCGGATTTATCTGTCATCATGTCCGGATGGAACTCTTGGTTACCACTCTTCCTCCTACAAACAAACGCTGCTTGCCAAGTGGTTCCCGCTTAAGTAAAAGAAACCACCATTCACCCAGCTGCTTGGGTCACAAGCCCCTTCGAATCCCTTTCACGTCTCACTCCCACTTCGGACTCCACGTTAGTCCACCAGCAGTTCTGTCAGCTCAAAACCGACTTGGAATAAAGTGACTTTCCCCACCTCCACCACCACAGCCCGCCACAGGGGCCCCGTCACCAGCACCCCACACTCCACGTTCGGGAAGCAGGCTTCCACCTGCCGACCCGACCTCCACCCTCATCTCCCCAGCCTGCCCCTGCCCTGTCAGCCGAACAGGCATTTGGAAACAGATGCCTGCTCAAAACCCTCTGTGGCTTCCCGTCTCCACCACCACGAAACCCAGAGTCCTTCCCGTGGCCCGCCTGCCGCTCTCCTCTAAGTCTCCGCCACCTGCCCCTCAGCCAGCTGGCTGCAGGCCAGTGACCCGCAGCTCCTCCAGAACACCAACTCCCCAAGACCCAGGGCTGCCGCTGTCCTTCCTCTCCACAAAGCTCCTCCTTCCAGTAGTTACAGGGCTCCCATTTCTTTTATACAGTCTCTATTCAAATATCATCATCTTGGGGACATGGTCTTCCGGAACCACAACATTTAAAACAGAACTCACTCCCAAACCCCTTTATCCTGCGGTTTGGCCCCCCCCGACCCCCCCGACCCATTTAGCAGCTACCACTAACCGCCCCACCACATATCTGCCTGTTTCTGTCGTACTGTGGTGGGGTGCACGTTGCCGTGATGCTGGAAGCTGCGCCACCAGTATTTCAAACAGGATCACCAACTGTGGCCAGACGTCAGCAGAGTCGCCAGTCTGTAACAGAGCAGGAAGGCATACCTGGAGGTCTACTTATGAAAAAACTGGCCAGTGACACCTCACGAAGATGAGCCCTAGGCTGGAAGGTGCTCAAAGGCCATCTGGGAAGGGCTGCCTCCTCCGTCAAAGCAGAGCTGCCTGACCTTAATGGCACGGGGTAGAGGCAAGCTTTCAGGTCCTTCACCTGCTGCTGATGGGGCACAACTCAAAAAGAGAAGAAATAGCTGCAAACACGCACTAATAATCGGAACGTGGAATCTATGAAGTCCGAAGCTACAAAAATCGGAAGGTGTCAAAAATGAAACGGAACGCACCAAGTCTGCCTTAGTAGGCACCAGTGGGTTGCAGCCCTTTTTAATTGCCCAGCCACGTGGTCTACTGCGCTGGGAATGACAACCTGAAGAGGAATGGCGCTGTGTTCACTGTCAAAAAGGACATGTTGAGATTTATTCTGAAGCACAGTGCTGTCACAGACAGGATAATGTTCACATACCTAGAAGGAAAATCAGTTAATATGACTACTATTCAAACTTACATACCAATCACTAAGGCCAACCACGAAAAAATTTAAGATTTTTATCAACTTCCGCAGTCTGAAATTGATGGAACAGGCACTGATAATTACTGACAATTCAAATGCAAAAGCTGGCAACAAAAGATTCTTTAACTGAAAACTGACCTTGGTGATAGGAACGTGGGAGATTGCATGGTGGAGTTTTACACGACCAACAACTTACTCAATGCAAATTATCTTTTCAACAACATAAATGGTTACTACACTCATGAAACTCTTCGGACCTTGCCAGCTGTAATACAAAGGAATCAAATCAACTGCATTTGTGGAAAGAGACAATGGAAAAGCTCAGTATCATCAGTCAGAATAAGGCTAAGGGTTGACTGAGGAACAGACTATCAATTGCTCATATCAAGTTCAAGAGGAAGCTGAAGAAAATTAGAACAAGTCCATGAGAGCCAAAGTACAGCCTTGAGTATGTCCCATCTGAATTTAGAAACCATCTCAAGAATACATTTGATGCACTGAAACCCTAATGACCACAGAACAGACCAAGCTGTGGGATGGTATCGAGGACACCGTCCACGAAGAAAGCAAGTGGTCATTAAACAGACAGGAAAGAAAGAAAAGACTAAAATGGATGTCAGAAAGGACTGTAACGCTACTCTTAAACATGCAGCAGCTAAAGCAAAGGGAAGAAATGATGAAGTCAGAGACCAAAAAAGATTTCAAAGGGTAGCTCAAGAAGACAAAAGAAAGTATTATATTATAATGGAATGTGCAAAAAAATCTGAAGTTAGAAAACCAAAAGGGAAGAACAAACTGAAGGAACTTAAGATGAAAGGAATATACTAAATCACTACACCAAAAAGAACTGGTAGACCATTTCAGATGGCAGTGTATGATCAAGAGCCCCTGGTTCTGAAAGAAGAGGTCCAAGCTACACTACAGGTACCGGCAAAAAAAAAAGGCTCCAGGAATCGACAGAATACCAAATAAGACGGTGTGCAACAGAAGTGCTCAGTCATCTATGACAAGAAATTTGGAAGGCAGCTACTTGGGCAATAGACTGGAAGAGATCCATTATTTGTACCGATCCCAAAGAAAGGTAACCAAACAGAATGTAGCAAAAATAAGTAAACAAAACAAAATCATTAATAGCACACACAACTGAAATTTTCTTGAACATCATTCAAAAGTGATTGCAGTAGTGAGTACATCAACAAGGAATTGCCACCAGAAATTCAAGCTAGATTTAGAAGGGGTTGAGGGTTATCAGATGGATCCTGGCTGAAAGCAGAGAAAACCAGGAAGGTATTTCCCTGTACTTTATTTTCTAAGCGAAGGCGTCACATGTGTGGATCATAACAAATTACGGCCAATACTGCAAAGAATGAAAATTCCAGAACACCAAATTGAACTTAGATCGGGAGGCAGTTATTCAAACAGAACAAGGGGATACTGTGTGGTTTAAAGTCAGAGAGAGTGCGGCACAGTTGTACTCTTTAACCACACTTGGGCTGCGTGCCAAGCAAACAATGTGAGAAGGCAGACTCAGCGAAGAAGGACGGGGAGTCTAGACCGGAGGAAGACCCCCCGACAGCCTGAGACACGCAGACGACACAACCCTGGCTTGCTGGATGTGCAGAGGACTAGAAATGCTGATGAAGATTAAAGACAGTGGCCTTCAGTACAGACTACATCTCAACACAAAGAAAACCAAAACTCTCAGGACTGGACCAATAAACAACATTATGATAAACAGAGAAAAGATTTCACTGGACTTGGATCCACAGTCTACATGAACAGAAGCAGCAGTCAAGAAATCAAGCAAAGCACAACGCTGGGTAACAGTGCTGCAGACGACTACTTCAGAGTACGTAACAGCAAAAATATCATTTTAAGGACTAGGCTGTGCCTGAACAAAGTCATATTTTCAATCGCCTCACATGAAAGCCGGACAATGAATACAGAAGACCAAAAACCAACTGATTTCTTTAAATTATGGTATTGGTAAAGGACACTGGATATGCTGTGGACTGCCCGAAGAAGAAACAAATCTGTCAGGGAAATACAGCCAGAAAGCTTACTAGAAGCAAGGATGGCAAGACGTCATCTCACATACTTTGGATGCATTATCTGAAGGGACCAGTCCTCAGAGAAAGACTACACCTGGCAAAGCAGAGGGTCAGCAAAATACATTCAGAGCCCCAAAGAGGCAGACAGACCTAGTGGCTGCAACAGCAGGCTCAGCACAGCGGCTAGGAGTCTGGCAGAGGACCAGGCAGTGTTTTCTTCTGTTGTACGCAGGGAAGCTCTGAGCTGGAATCAAATCAAACAAACTGACCATTACCTGACACCAAATTATTTTTCATTTGATTTAGTCTTCATGTTCCTCAGGAGTAAATCAGCTCCACAAAGGCAATGATTCTGTGAATTTCTCCACCTCTCCTGGACTCCAAGGAACAGTGCGTGGCACACTGTAGGCAGCCAGTAAGGAGTAAGTGAAAGTGTGATCCAGACACTGTATCAGGTACTCGAGCTAAAGAGATGAATGGACGTTGCTGCTTCCGCTAGAGACACTGGAAAGATTAACATACGTGCTCTGACAATTAAGTTCACAAACTCCCTAGAAAAAGTGCTACATACCTCATTGCTGAATATCACTACAGTCACCTTTGAAGTACTCCCCTCGGGAAGCTATGCACCAACGTCAACACCTAGCCCACCCTTCAAAGCCATTTTGGAACTCTTTTTCTGGAATGGTCATCAGAGCTGTGATCATGTTACCCCTTACGTCCCGAATGCCATCAAAGTGTCTTCCTTTCAATATTTCCTTACCTATGGGTAAATGAACAAGAGAAAACAGAAGAAGAATTGATGCCTTTGAATTGTGGTGTTGGAGAAGAATGCTGAATGTATCACAGACCACCAAAGAACAAACAGATCTGTTCTGGAAGAAGTACAACCAGAGTGCTCCTTGGAAGCAAAGATGGCAAGACTATGTCTTACATACCTTGGACACATTATCAAGAAGGACCAGTCCCTGGAGAAGGACATCATGCTTGGTAGAGTGCAGGGTCAGTCAAAAAGAGGAAGACCCTCAATGAGATGGACTGACACAGTAGTCGCAACAATGGGCTTAAGCATAAAAATAATTGTGGGCATGATGCAAGACTGGGCAATGTTTTGTTCTGTTGTTTACAGGGTTGCTATGAGTCAGAACCCACTTGACAGCACCTAAGAACAACACGGGTAAAGAACAGTCATTCAGGGCCAGGTTAGGAGAGTAGGGAGGGTGTTACAATACAGTTATTTACTGGCTGAAAACTCCCTCACAGACAACTTTAGAGCTAAATTTGCAAACCTGCTACCATGCACAATGGAATTCCAGAAAGAGTTCCAAAATTGCTCTGCGGGATGGACTAAGTGTTGCTGTTGGTGCATAGCTTCCCAAGGGGAGTACTTCGAGGGAGACCATAGTGATAATCAGCAATGAGGTATGCAGCACTTAGAATAATCAAGTTCACGGACTTAATTGTGGGACCGCATACTAAAAGAAGCATTGCAGGCCTCCACTCAGAATTCATGAGAATCTCTGGAGGATGCTGGTTCGTAGTTACCAGTGTCGGGTCTCGTCTGTGCACTGTACAGGTGCTAACTCATTTAATCATCTTAGCGGACCCCATGAGAAGAAGGCACAGAAAGGGTAAGTAAATTATCCAAGGTCATGTAGCTTTTAGGTAGAAGACCAGAAGTGAAATTCAGGTAGTCTCTGTGAAGGCATGCTTAGCTGCTAGACTGTCGACCCTCTTTCACTGCACTGAAGACTGGATTAAAGGCAATGTATACAGTGTTAGGTAAACACAGAAGACAGTGAGGCAGGAGGGCAGAGAGGGACACATGGAGGGAAAGTCTGGAATGTGAACAGCCAACAAAGGAACAGGCCTTCTGAGCACAGCCCCAGGAGGGCCGGGTGTGTGAGAGGCCAGAAGTTAGACACCCCAGCGCGGCAGAGAAGAGGCGGCACGAGGGACTGGAATGAAGGCACTGCTGAAGGACTCAGGGTGGCCCGACTGATGCCGGGCTAAGAGTTTTGGACGTGAGCCTGTGAGATGCAGGAGCCACTGAAAGTTTTAAGAGTAACGTTTCAAGGGTGAGGGGAGCAGGGAGAAAAATTAGAGAGTAGGGACAGGGCGCTCTTACAACAATCCTGACTGGGGAGGGTTAACACTCAGACTATGATCATGGGGATAAAAAAGCAAAGGGACACAAGAGATGTTCTGACTCGAGAGCTGTGAGAAACGTGAGAGACATGAGTGAAAGATGAGTCTGCAATCTGTGGCCTGCCTACGTGGGTACCAGGACCGCTCCTCAGCATGGCAGACACAGTCCGTAACATGCTCAATGCAAGGCACTTTCATGACAGCCAGGGAGGCAGGGATGCCCGGTAGGAGACAGCCTCGACAGCAACCGGACGGCCTGGAGATGCACATTTAGAAGTCCTCTGTGCTGGAGAAGGCATTACTAACAAGATACCATGCAGACAACAGTTATGTGGAGGACACCGGGACCCAGAGCGCTGGGAATATCAACCTCCCGTTAAAGAGGCGAGGAGTTCACCAGAAATGTCCAAGACAAATGACCAGAGAGAACCCCAGTAAACTGAAAAGAGTTTCATGTAGGGTAAGACCCAAGAACCAAAGAGAAAGGGAAGATGTAAAGTGGTAATTGAGATTCCTTGCTTCCAAGAAGGCAGTCCTGATGGAAGATGGGTACAACGCGTTGAATCACTTTCACATGGCCTTACTTGCCAGTCTTGCTACTACAAAATGATTGGGTGTGACTCTACGGATGAAGCGTTTGTGGCCTACCAAGCACACTGGACAGCATTGCTAATAATGCAAATAAGATACGTGACACTGTTGCAGAGGTGGGACAACGCAAGTAAGTTTTCTGAAACTCTTACAAGGAGTTGGTCAGTTGTGCTATCCCACTAGGCAGGAAGGGAGGAGCTCACCCCCGGCAGGAAACAAACGCAAGGACTGGAGTGCATCCCTTGGGCCTGGAATCCCTGGGCTGAAAACCTCCTACACCGCAAGGACAGAGAGCTACAACACCGGAGACGGCACAAGGTGGAGAGGAACAGCAGCCGACCAACACCTACAGCAACACCAGGACAGCAATGCAAGACGGCTGCAGGCGTTTCCACGCGCACCAGGCGAGGCAGCCACTGCAGGCGTGCCAACCCACAGCGAAGCGCTGGGGACCTTCAGGCAGGACATTTGCTGATAGCCTGGAGTGCCTCCCAGCACGCAGGGGAGAGCTGAAGGGGCTTTGTCACACGGGCCTCAAGAGAGCACAGGTCAGGCCGAGGGTTGAGAGATGGGCCGACCTGAGGCGGCCACGGGGAGCTGCGAGAGCCATCCCACGTGGAAGAGGGCGACCTTGCCTGCACGCTTTGTGATCCTATCCAAAGTTCTAGTGTGTGGAATCTGATCCCAAGCTGTCACCTGTGACTTCCCTGACAAACCCCATAATCGCATGTACTGTCTGGGAGTTCTGTAAGAAGCCAGAAGTAGAGTGCCGTGGAATGGATGGCTGGAGCCTGAATAGGTCAAACCAAGACAGGAAGGTAAGCCTGACCTCCACCTCATGGGAATCAGCCTTTAGCTGAGGATGGTGGTGATTCTCTCTCCTTCCCCTGGAGAAGTAAGAGAAGAAGGTCTTCTTTACAGCTGGGTATTTGCTTAAGAAAAGGAAGATCCAGAGAAGAGGTTTCCTTTCAGGAATGGGAAAACATAAGGAGGTCTGCAAGCTCTAGGAAGAAATCAAGTAGAAGAGAAATTTGAGACACTGAATAACGGAGCAAGATACCAAGTGGAACCAGACAGAGACATAAGTCAGTGAGGTAGCATTAACCTTCAGAAGTGGCAGGACACGGAGGTGAATACTTAGATTTGTAGAAGAGTCACCAGCATTTGGCAAAGTTGTCACTATTTTCTGCATGAAGTGACCACGTCTACACCTCTCTGCAGCACCCACAGGCTCGCTGCCAGCTTCCCTGCTTTCTCAGGATCCCTCTCACCCCTTGTCCCCCGTCCTAGCCTCAGCCTCAGAAACCATGACCTGCCAGAGAACCTGGGATCCAGCTGACAGACCCAGGGCAAACAACCAGAGCACTTGGGATGGACAGGGAAGGCAGTCAAGTCACCAAATGCACTCAGTGTGTTTGCTGAGTGTGGGAGCCCAGGGGCAAGACACAAGAGGAAATAAAGAGCATCAGGACAGGGGCCTCTAGTAGCCGAGGCCTGTGCAGCAGGGAATGGGTGACGTCTCAGGGCCAGAGAGGGCCACAGGATAGAGGGCAAGCGGGAGGAAAGCTGATGGTGGCGAGCCACCGGGCCGAGCAGGACCAATTTTTAGACACTGAAGTGGGAAGAAGAGAGAGAACTCAACACAAGGGCAGTGAGGAGGCTAGGACAGTCATCCTGGAGTGCAGTGGAGCGGCAGGCAGAAGTGGGGGCCTCTGGGTACCATCCATGAGATCCCTGCAGGAAGAGACGTGTGCAGGAGGAAAGGGAAGGGTGAGGAGTCCAGCCCAGGGCACACCGCACCTGAGGGACCTGCAGCCTCGGAGACAGGTAGATCAGGCCTGGGATCATTGTGAGAAGCCATGGGCAGTGGTGGAGGAGCTCCTCCAGGGAAAAGGAGGGGGAGGGAGGAAAGGGAGAGAGGTAGACCCAGACAGAGAAGAAGGGAGAGACACCAGAGGCGAGAAGGAGACCCTGCAACCCGAGCGTCGGCAAAGACCTCACTGAGGAGTGGGCTGAGGTGGCCACCTGGGTGTGGTAGAAAGCCAGGAGGGATGAGGGCCGTCAATGGCGAATGTGAAGCAGCAGGGATGCCAAGAGGTGTCAAGAGCTACAAGAAACACCCCACACAGGGAAAAGAATGCAACCACAGAGACGGAGAAGGCGTTGGACACTCACGCTCCCATGACCACAGGGGTGAGAGGGTAGTGAGACAAGGGCGATTTCAACTACTCCTTCCAGAAGCCTGCTACAACAAAGACAGTCAAGGGGACAGATGAGGAAGGCAGATGTGATGGAGAAGGCAGCTTTTCCTGCTTAGAGGTGGAAGAGCCAACACCCAGGTGTTTACTGGAGATGACTAACTGTCCAGCGCTGGCCGGGTGCAAGGTATACGAAGAAAGAAAAACCACCTTGCTTTGAAGGGGAAAAATCACAAAGGCTTCCACTCAAGCAAACAAACAAAGCAAGGAGGTCAAGACAAGGTGATCGCTATTCCCTGCCCTTTCTCAGCTGACCTCTCACTTCTGCCACTCAAAGCAACGTGAGAGACTCCACAGGAAAGCCTGGGTCCCCTGCCCCTAGATCACAACAAAGGGTCTGAACATGTGCACCTGCGGGTTCCTGAAGGCGTCACCTATGGCTTTCCTTCATCCAGTGAAGAAAGCTGTGTCCAACTTTGAAAAGGTCAAAAGGCACCAATTCAGACTCCCAGGACAGTCCATCAGGAAATATTTTTGCACCAACAAATCAATCTACCAACACTGGTTTGTCAGCAAATCCCTCTCCTGATTCTTGCACACACTTCTGTAAGGAGTCACAGCAGGGCAGTGGTCATGCACTCAGCTGCTAACCAAGAAATCGGTGGTTGGAACCCACTAGCTGTTCTGGAGGAGGAAGAGGTGGCACTCTGCTTCATCAAGATGACAGCCTCAGAAACGCTGTATGACAGCCTTGGAAACACTACTGCGTAGTCCTGCTTCAGACTACAGCAGTCACTGGGAGTCAATACACCCGACAGCAACGCGTTTGCTATGCTTCTCTTTCAACGATCACACCAAAGGCTGAAAAGGTGAGGGAGCCCGGCGGTGTATTGCTTCTCTGTGGCACTATACGGAGAACACGATGAAAAGAACATTCACTCAGTCACTACAGGGAACTACTCAAGAACCAGAGACCTACAGAAGGTGACATCCAAGCAGGGGGACGAAGCAAGCAGTGGATAAAATGTGCGGAAAGGAAGGAGAAATGTAAGACACCGCACGGTCAGGGGCAGGCGGAGAACTGGGTCAGACGCTCGCTCAGGAAAGGTCAGCAGGAGTAGGGCGCTTTCAAAGTACAACAAGAGGACTCATGGATGAAATACTCGAGAATTCATTAGGACCAAGCACTGGTTGGTGCTGGGGGACACACAGGCCCAGGTTTCTACCCTCAGTGGGGCTTTCCATCTTTCTGCTTCAGCTAAAATAAACTGGAATCTCCTGCTCACAAGGTGAAAGCTGTAACAACACCATGTCCTGAGTGGACAGCAAGCTCGGGTGGCTGGTGGCTCCAGCAGCAGAAGGGCCAGCAGCCAGGCCTGCCTCAGTCAGCAGAGCACACATGGTCCAGGTGCTCAAAGACCTGGGCACAAACCAATTCTGTCCAACACCGGGCTTTGGCGTTCTATCTTCAAGACGGAAAGGAGGACACTGTCGACTTCTCAGGTGGGCTGTGTTCGTTTCCTGTGGCACTTCATGTTAAGTGATGTGACTGAGGGCTGAAATAAGCACCCTGTGACCTCAGAAGGCAACGTCTGTGAGAAGACATCCAGGAAATAAAGAGCAGGCAACGGGGTGGTGCAAGGGAGGGAGAAAATCATACTAACACGTGAACAACGCACCAAAGAGACATGTAACCAAGCCGGGACTCAAGTTCTTAGGGGAAGAAACAGAACACGGAGACTCAGTAGAAAGGGTTTCCAAGTCAGCCCATCACCATAACACCTCAGAGCACCTCAGTGCTGTCCCTAGGAGGTGCTGTAAGACAGAATGGAATAGCTTTCCTTCCCTTAACCTCTCCCGTCTTTTCCCATCCCTTCTAATCTCACTGTCCCACATCCAATACTCCTCTCATCTTTCTAACTACACAGAGCATAAGGAAACAGAAGGCCTTCCCAGTCAGCCACACTCCCACACATCTTCTGAAGGAAGAAATATAGCCAGGACACCGATCACAAGGAGCACGGTCTCTGCAGTTGGACAGATCCTGGTCAAATCCCAGCTCCACCTCTAAGTCAGGTTCATAACAAACCTAGAAACCTGAGGCATGCACCTGAGAATCACAACAGTGCCTACTTTCTAGGCACGCTGCAAGGACAAAATCAGTGAGCACCTACAAAAATGCCCAGCACACAGCAAGCACGCCAAGTCACAATCTCAAATGCCACCTTTCCTGTGAAATCCAAAGTCCAAAGGAGAATTAACACAGCTTTTTCTAAACTTCCAATGGAGGACAGCCTAGAAGTGTCCCCATGACCCCTCCTTGCCCTCCTACCACCTAGAGGCTGGACACTTCCCTGTCAGTGTCTGAGCCAACCCAGGACCTGGTGCCTAGGAACCGTGCAATGCGCTGGGCTGGAACGAGCGCCAAAGCAGTCATGCTGCACCCCACCGGTCAGGACGGAGTCATCTGTCCATCAAGAAAGCCTCCAAGGATGAATGTGGAAAAGGAAGAAACCAGACCATCCTGTTCTGGACAATGACATAGTACGGACATGGTCACTACTTCCACGTGTCTCTAAACCCTGTCTGACCTTACTCAGAAGCTTGGAAAGTCTCCATTTCAGGTGATGAGTTCCCAAAGTATACCTCATACAGAATAAAATGACACTTTTTGTTATTTACCTTAAGTTTAACTCTTTCAACATCTAAGGAGTCTCTAGTTCTATGTTCTTGCTGCTGTTAGGAGCCTAGCAGTGCTGCAGTTGGCTGATAACCCAACGGCTGGCCGTTCAAATCCACTCCAGACACTCTACAGCCCTGGAAACTAGGGGGCAACTCTACTCTGAGCTGGCACTGACTCAGTGGCAACGGGCTGGGGCTGGTGATCGAGGCTGCCGCCAAGTCAGCCCGCAACTCATGACAAGCCCATACACAACAGACCCACACGCGGCTGGGTTCTACGGCCAGGCCATCGTGATCCATCGGGTCTGTACTGGCTGATGCTCAGAAGTAAATCACCAAGCCTCTCTTCTTAGTCTGTCTGAGTCTGGAAACTGAAACCTGTGCAGCATCACAGCGACACAGGAACCTCCAATGACAGGCAACAGTGCTGGTGTGCACATGGTGTTTTAGCCAGGGACTGAATCTAGGCTGCCCATCTAGAAGGCAAGAACCCAACCACGGCACGACGACTGCCCGTATTCGCTTCGTGGGCTGTCATGAGCACTCAGGACAGATGACTTGGTAGCTACACTTGTGAAGCTTAAGGCAGCACCTCAAACAGTCATTTGTTTTAGAGATTCCTCTTAATAATCACCCTTTAGAAGGTCCCTAATTCCTACTTCACGAACCTACAAACTGTGACATCACTATCATGTGAGTTTCAGTCTACTTTCTAAACACCAGTCGAATTTCAAATTACTCAAAAGTCCACTAATGTTTTCTAAATACGCAGGACCACGAAACACCAAAATCTAATATAAGAAAATAGAATATACACAAGGAAAATTAAAAGCATGCTTCTGAGTTAGCAATCTCAAAACTTTTTTTAAGTATTGTAAAAAATTCCATCTAAAAAAATTTCACAAAAATTCTTTAAATTTTTTTTATTGTGATTAAGTGAAACTATAAAATTCAAATCAATATTGCATGCCCACCTATCTGTAGCTCCATCTGCTCTCCTCACCCAGCAACAGCACATTCCTCCTTTTCACTCTACATTTCTAGTATCCTCTTAATGAGCATCTGTCCCTTCCTCTTCACCCTCTTCTTTCTCTAGAAAGAACTAGTGAGTATATAAAACCATAAAGTATACACACCACATGCTGACACTGTGTCCCTGAGTCCAGTCCATTCCTGTATGAAGAGCTGACCTCAGTACTGGTTTCCAGTCACAGCCAGCAGCAGGTCTGGGGCCGTGTTCCTGGAGGACCCTCCAGGCTGTCAAAACATCAATTCTGGTCTTTTAGTAGAGTTCTTGAACTGCACACCTCTTTTTCTCATGTTGCCTCAGGGACTCAACACAGTGTCCCTCATCACAGCTGCCTTTGGTGGTGGCTGGGCACCACTTGGTTCTTCCTGTCTCATATTGGTACAGTCTCCCATTCATATGGGTCCTTCTGTCTCCTGGGCTCATTGTCACTTCTGCCTTTGATGTTCTTGGTCATGATCCATTCCAGAAAGGATGGGACCATTTGGTGTACC
Organism: Heterohyrax brucei; assembly: GCA_028571685.1. Taxonomy (NCBI): domain Eukaryota; kingdom Metazoa; phylum Chordata; class Mammalia; order Hyracoidea; family Procaviidae; genus Heterohyrax; species Heterohyrax brucei. The sequence continues at coordinate 86,733,933 of CM053156.1, read as the reverse complement.
TCAGACAGCACTTTGCTAGCTTTTAAGACCCCAGACGCCACTCACCAATGTGGTGTGCAGAAGACTCTCTTAGCAAAAGGATGCTTACGCCAACTGACCTCCATGTCCCCTGAAAACATGGTCCACAGCCCCCCGTCCCTGTTACTCTATCCTTAGAAATACTGAGTTTAGAAACCTGTTCAGTTTATGGTGTAATCCAGTTATGCTGATCTGCTCTCTACCGCGTGCTGTCACTGCTTTCACCTAACCAAATACCAATTGACTATTTAATCTGTGAACAATCCTCTCCCTCCGTCCCCACCTTTGTAGCTGTCAGTCTTTTCTTCTGTACATAATAAGTCCCTTTATAAGTTATTACAGCAGAGGTCTCATGAAATACTTGCCTTTTTGTAGCTGACTTCACTCAGCCATTACGTCTTCTAGTTGAAACCAGGTTATGAGATGCTTCCTAAAATCATCATTGTTCTTTACCATTGCACAGTGTTCCACTGTGTGTATGTACTACAGTTTGTTTATCCACTCATCTGTTGTTGGGCACCTAGATTGAGTCCGCTTTTTTACTATTATGGACAACTCTGCAATAAACATTTGCATGTACATATCTGTTTGTGTGACAGCCTTTATTTCTGCAGGACATATTCTGAGCAACGACACTGAAGAATCATAAGGTATTTCTATTTCTAGCTTTTTGAAGCACCAAATTGCTTTCCAAAGAAGTTGTACCATTCTCCATTCCCATGAGCAGTGTAGAAGGGTTTCAGTCTCACTGCAGCCTCTCCAACATTTGTCGTTTTGTGTTTTTTGGATTACTGCTAACCTTGTTGGGGTAAGATGGCATCTCACTGTAGCTTTCATTTGGACTTTTCTTACAGCTAATGCTCATGAGCATTTCCTCAAGTGTCTTTTGGCTGCCTGGATATCTTCTTTGGCAAAATGTTTGCCCATCTCCTTTGCCCAATGCTCAATTGGGTTATTTACCTTTTTCGATATTTTGCAGTACCTTGTAGATAATGGAAATCAGATGTCAATCTGATGCATAGTTACCAGATGTTGTTCTCATTCTGTAGGTGGTCTTTTAACTTCCTTGATAAAGTCTTTGGATGAGCATAACTGTTTAATTTTTAGTAGTTTCTATTTTTCTATTTATCCATTATCTCTTCTGTTGTTCATGTACTGTAGTCAGATTTTGCACTCTGTGTAAGCCGTGTATCAGAACTTTTCACTGTTGTCCCTATTTTTTCATGCATGATCTTTGTTGTTTTAGATTTGATCTTTAGGTCTGTGATCCATTTTCAGTTAGTTTTTGTGCATGGTGTGAGATATGGGTCTTGTTTCAGTTTTCTGCAAGCCAAGCCAAAGCCAAGTAAAAGCAATATGTAATTCAGCTAACATCACTTGTTAAAGAGACTGTTTTCACCCCAGTTCACAACATTTGCACCTTTGTCGAATATCAACTATTCATAGGAGGATGGTGATATTTCTGGGTTCTCTATTCTGCTCCACTGGTCTGTACCAGTACCAAGCTGTTTTGACTACCATGGCAATGTAGCAGTTTCTAAGGTCGGATAGTGTGAAGTCTCCCACTGTGTTCCTCTTCTTCAGTAGTGCTTTACTTATCCAGGGTTTCTTCCCTTCCCAAACAAAGCTGGTGATCTGTTTCTCCATCTCATTAAAAAATGACATTGGAATTTGCATTGCGACTGCACAGGACATGTAGATTGCTTTGGGTAAAATAGACATTTTCAGAATGTTAAGTCTTCTTATCCATGAGCAAAGCAAGTTTCTCCACTTAAGTCATCTCTTTTGGATACTTGCAGCAAGGTCTTGTAATTTTCTCTGTATAGGTAGCTCTCTTAAACTTCTCTGGTTAGATTTATTCCTAGATATTTCGTCTTCTTGGGGGCTATAGTAAATGGTATTGATTTGATGATTTTCTCTTTGATGATCTCTTTGTTGCTGTAAAGGAATCCAATAATTTATATACATTTATCTTACACCCTGATACTCTGCTGAACTCTTGTATCAGTCCCAGTAGTTTATTTATGGATTCTTTAGGGTCGTCTGTACATATGATCATATCATCTGCAGAGAGATTTTTACTTCGTCTTTACCTATGCAGCTGCCCTTTATTTCTTTGCCTTGTCTAACTGCTCTGGATAGAACCTCCAGCACAATGTTGAATAGAAGTGATGACAGTAGGCATCCTTGTGTAGTTCCTGTTCTCAGGGGGAATTCTTTCAGTCTCTCTCCATTCGGGATGATGTAGGCAGCTGGCTTTGCTTAGGTGCCTCTTACTGCACTGACAAATTTCCCTTCTCTTCCTATTCTCCTGAGAGCTTTTAACATGAATGGGTACTAGACTTTGTCAAAAGCCTTTCTGCCTCAATTGACAAAATCAGGTGATTCTTATCCTTTGTGTTATTTAAGTGGTTGAGCACATTAATTGTTTTTCTGATGTTGAACTAGTCCTATATCCCTGGTATGAACCCAACTTGGTCATGGTGAACTGTTTTTTCTTGATATGTTGTTGAATTCTATTGGCTAGGATTTTGTTGAAGATTTTTGCATCTAGGTTATGAGTGCTATTGGTCTGTAATTTTTTGGGGGGGAGGGACCTTTCTCTGGCTTTGGTATCAGGGTGATGCTGGCTTCACAGAATGAATTTGGGAATATTCTGTTCTTTTCTATGCTGTGAAATAGCCTCAATAGTATTATAATTAACTCCTCTCAAAAAGTTTGGCAGAATTCTCCAGTGAGGCCGTCTGGGCCACAACGTTTTTTGGTTGGTAGTTTCTTTACCGCTTTCTCAATCTTCTTTTGTGATGAGTTTACTAAGTTCTTCTACTTTTCCTTGTGACAATTTTGGTAGGTGATGTGAATCTAGAAATTTGTCCATTTCCTCTAGATTTCCAACTCTGTTCAAGTACAGTCTTTCTTAGTATTCTGTTATGATACTTTTGATTTCAGTTAGGTCTGCTGTGACATCTCCCATCTTATATCTTATTCAGGTTATCTCTTTCCTCTCCTGTTTTTCTTTTGTAAGTTTAGCTAATAGTTTATCAATTCTGTATTGTTAATTCTTTCAATTGTTTATCTATTCTCTAATTCATTTAGTTCTGCTCTAATCTTTATTACCAGCTTTCTTCAGATGCCTGCGGGGTTCTTTTGCTGCTCTCTTTCTGCTCTGTTCACACTATCGGGTTAATTCCTTGGTTTGGGGCCTTTGTTCATTCTAGATGTGTGTATTTATACAGATAAACTGACCTCTGAGCATTGGTTTTGCTGTATCCCACAGGTTCTGGTAAGATGTCTTTTCATTCTCATTTGATGCCATGAATTTCTTTATTGTATGTTTGAATTCTTCTGTAAGCCATGAATTTTTGAGCAAGATGTTGTTGAGTTTCCATGAGTTCAAATTTCTACCTGTGTTTTTTCTGCTATTGATTTCAACTTTTACGGCTTTATGGTCTGAGAAGACGTTTTCCAATAATTCAGTGGTCTGGATTTTGTTGAGACTTGCTATGTGACCTAATACATGGTCTATTCTGGACAATGTTACATGTGCATTGGAAAAGAAGGTGTATTTCTCTGTTATTGGGTAAAAAGTACTATAAATGTCGATGAGGTCTAGTTGGTTGATTGTCACAGTAAGATCTTCTGTATCTTTACTGAGCTGTTTTCTGGATGATCCATCCATTACTGCAAGTGGAGTGTTTAAGTCTCCTATTATTACCTATTATTACTGTGGAGTGATCTATCTTAGTTTTCAATGTTGCTAGAGTTTGTCTGATGTATTTAGATGCTCTAGTACTACTGGGTGCATAAATATTTAATATTATTATATTCTGCTCCTGTATTGAAACTTTCAGCAGTAGTGACCATCCTTGTCCATGATGGTACAGTTTACATTAAAATCTACTTTACCTTAGATTAGTATTGCCATTCTTGATCTTCTCTGCCTATTGTTAGCTTGGAATATATTTTTCTATCTTTTGATTTTCAATTTTTCCTATCTTTGAGCCTAAGGTGTATTTCTTGGAAGCAACATATACATGGATCATGTTTTTTGATCCAAGTTGTTACTCTCTTCCTCCTTATGGGAGCATTCAATCCATTTATATTCAGTACAGTTACTGACAGGTATGTGTTCATGGCTGTCATTTTGCTGCCTTCACTTTAGTGTTGCTGATGTTTTCTTTGTCCCTCTAATACACTGTTCTGGGTCGTTTTTCTACGTGGGTATACTTTTCATCCTTTTCCACACTGGTTTTTTGTCTGTCAAGACTTATGTATTTTGTTTCTTGTTTTGACATGTAGCATTATTAGCTTGCTTTGCAGCTACCCCTTTGGTCTGCCTTCATGTTCTAAGTTTAAAACAATCTTTAAATTCTGTATATCTCCGTAACTCCCTCTCCATCTGAAAAGGTTATAACTACTGTAATATACCCTCTTTATAGTGTGATGATTTCATAGTTTTCATGTTAAGATCACTGGTTCCCTACTTCTACCATTTTAGCTTTGATTGAGCTTTGTGACTTCCCTAACTGAATACAAATCTGGGTGCTGTGTCCTGCATTGCATCCTTAAGCATACATCTGATGTTACTGTTTTTCCAAACACAGATCTTCTTCCAGTATTCCCTGTAGTTTGGGTTTGGTTTTTGCAAAGATTCTAAGCTTCTGTTTATCTGTGAATGTCTTGATTTCACCATCAAATCTAAGAGACAATTTTGCACCATATATGATACTTGCTGTCGTTGTTAGGTGCCATCAAGTTGGTTCCAACTGACAGCAACCCTATGAACAACAGAACAAAACACTGTCCAGTCTTGCACCATGCTCACAATCGTTTTTATGCTTAAGCCCATTGATGCGGCCACTGTGTCAATCCATTTCATTGAGGGTCTTCCTCTTTTTCACTCACCCTCCACTCTACCAAGCATGATGTCCTTCTCCAGGGACTGATCTTTCCTGACAACATGTCCAAAATATGTAAGACGCGGTCTTGCATCTTTGCTTCCAAGGAGCACTCTGGTTATATTCAGAACAGATCTGTTGGTTATTTTGGCAGATCATGGTACTTTCAACATTTTTCTCCACCACCACAGTTCAAAGGCATCAATTCTTCTGTCTTCTTTGTTCACTGTCCAGCTTTCACATACATACGATGTGACTGAAAATACCATGGCTTGGGTCAGGTGCACTTTAGCCTTCAAGATGACATCCTTACTTATGAATACTTTAAAGAGATCCTTTGCAGCAGATTTTCCCAGTGCAGTGTGCCTTCTGATTTCTTGACTGCTGCTTCCATACACGTTGATTGTGAAGCCAAGTAAAATCAAATCCTTGATGAGCTCAATCTTTTCTCCATTTATGATAACGTAGCCTATCGGCCCAGCTGTGAGGATTTTTGTTTTCCTGATTTTGAGGTGCAATCCATACCAGAGGCTGTGGTCTTTGATCTTCATCAGTGTCTAAACCTTCTCCATTTCCAGCACGTACAGTGGTGTCGTCTGCATAACACTAGCTGTTATTCACTCATCCTCCAATCCTGACGCCTTGTTCTTCTTCGCAGAATCCAGCTTCGTGGATTATTTGCTTGGCATACAGAGTAAAAAGGTATGGGGAAAGTATACAGCCCTGACGCACACCTTTCCTAACTTTAAACCATGCAGTTCCCCCTTCTTCTGTGCACATGACTACCTTTTCATTTATATACAGATTCTTTCAGAGTACAATTAGGTGTTCTGGAATTCCCATTCTCCACAACATTAGCCGTAATTCAGTATGATCCACGCAGCTGAATGCTTTGCATAGTCAATGAAACACAAGTAAACATCTTGCTGGTATTCTCTGCTTTCAGTCAAGATCCATTTGACATCAGCGATGACACCCCTGTTTCCACATCCTCTTCTAAATCCAGCTTGAATTTCTTGCGGTTCCTTGTCATATACTGTCATAGTCACTTCTGAATATCTTGAGCAAAATTCTACTTGCATGTGGCATCAACGACATTGTTAGATAATTTCCACATTCAGATGGATCACCTTTCTTTGGAATGGGCATAAATATGGATCTCTTCCAGTCAGGTGGCCAGCTGGCTGTCCTCAGTTGGAAGTTCTCCTTCAAGGCTCTGTATGTGTCATCCCATTATCTTACTGTCAACATGGTTCCTGCCAATAAGTCAGAGGAGAGCCCACAAGGCTTCTGTTTTAGTTAGCTAGTGCTGCTCTAACAGAAATACCACAGAGTGGACAGCTTTAACAAAGGAAGGGTTATTCTTACACAGCCCAGTAGGCTACAAGTCCAAATTCAGGATGTCTACTCCAGGGGAAGGTCTCCCCCCTTGTCAGCTCTGCAGGAAAGTCCAGTATTGTATCATTGTCCAGGGAGTACCTTCGCACAGGAACCTCAGGTCTGAAGGACGTGATCTTCTCCCAGTGCTGTTTTCTTGGTGGTGTGAGGTTCACAATTCTCTGCCTGCTTCTCTTTCCTTTTATCTCTTGCAAGATGAAAGCATTAAGTGTGGGGCAAGCCACACTCCAGGTACACTCCCTTTACAGTGGAGCAGGGTGGTGATCTTCTGAAAGGATTTACAGTCCCACCCTAATCCTTTAACATATAGCACAGCAAAATCAGAAAGAGGAGGACAATCATAGAACACAGGGAATAACAGCCCAGCCACATGGCTGGCTACACCTATTTTGGGGGGAATACAATTTGATCCATGACAGCTTCCCTTTGTATATTAGTATTGCTTTAAGCCCAGATGCCTTAAAGAGCTTCTTTTTATGTTTCATTTTATTAAACTTGGTTCTGATATGTACTGGTGTCAGATCCGACTCGACAGCACTTGGCTGGCTTGGGTGTTGTCTTTCTTTTGGGGTCTGGTTTTTGTGGTATTCAATAAGCATCTTGAATGTCTGTGTTTTCTTCTTTCATGATGTGAGGGAAGTTTTGTGTCAGCAAATCTTCAATGATTCTCTCTGTATTTTCTGCTATCTTTCCCTGTTCAGATACGCCAATTATTCATACATTATTCTTCTTGACACAATCCCACAGGCTTCTTAATGTTTATTCATTTTTTCTTGTTGCTTTTATCTGATTTCCTCTCATAAATGCTGGTGTCTGTTTCTTTACCATCAGTCTCACTAATTCTGCATTCTATTTCCTCAGCCCTACTCTTTTTGGCTTTGTATTCAATTGTCTAACTCTGTAATTTTATTACTTATCTGGATTTCTCATTGTTGATGTTCTAGCATTTCATATAGCTTACTGAATTTTTCATTTTGTTCTGCTGCACTTTGTTTAATCTCTAGAAGGGCTCTATACATAATTACTTTGTATTCTACCTCCAATAATTTCAGAAAAGCTTCTTCACCTGGGAAATTTTTTGATTCTTTATTTTGGGAATTTTATGGAGCCATGGTGGTCTGCTTCTTTAAATGGCTAGATACTGTTGTCTTCATGCCGTCAAAAAGCTGTTCTGTTTCTCTGATGTCACAATAATGGGAGCTGTGGCATAGCTCTAAGAAGGAAGTAAGGGCACTGCTAGATTTTGTCATCATTTGCTGCTGCAGTCTTTAGGTGCAGAAGACTTACATACACGCTCTCTGGCAATACAGATGCTTTCAAGCCCTACAATGCTGGTCGAATTGGTGGCTGGCTCCCGCTCGGCCCTCAGGGGTAGGAGACCCTGCCTCCTAGCTGATAAAAGTGGCAAGCAACTTGTGCCAACTCTCCAGCATCATGCCATTTGAGACTATGGGTAGCTCAGGGAAGGTAGGAGAATGATGCCACCACACTCAGCCACCAGGGACTGCCATGTTCTCTAGATGTGCTTATCTTAAAAACTGCTTTTCTGCTGAGGGTGCTGTTCAATGGCAGCTGAAAGCAGTTGGGCCATCAGGGGTGGCAGGCCCCGCCTCCTGGCTGGCAAAGATGGCACCCTACTTGTGGAGTCTCTGGAGGGCCATCAGCAGATGCTACAACATGGCTAAGTGAAGGCTGGTGGAAATAATGCTGCCACACTCAGCCAGCAGTCCCCACTGCTGTTCTGTAGCTTCTTTTATCTTAAAAGCTGCTTTTCTGCTGAGAGAGGCATTAACCAGCCACAGGTGACAGAAGCCAGGGCTTCAAGGGTCGCAGGCCCTGCCTCCTGGCTGACAAAGACGGTGCTTTACTTACATACTCTCTTGTGGGCTGTCCACAGTCACAGTGACAAGGCTCAAAGGAGGGAGGGATTAGGACACCACTGTACTCAGAGATGCCACTATGTTCTCTAGCTATGACTGTCTTAAAAACACCTTTTCTACTGGGAGAAGCACTAACCAGCCAGGCAGTGTTGCCCAGTATGGGAAGTAGCCCCAGCTGGGCCCTCAGGCATGGCTGACTTTGCTTCTCAGCTGACCAAAGTGGCATCCCATTTCAGCCACTTCTCCTTGAGCCACCTCAGCAGTATCTACAACACAGTGCAGAGAAGAGAGAAGGGAAGGGTACTGTCGACCTCAGTTGTTAGCTACTGCTGGGTTCACTAGATGTGGCTGTCTCAAGCAAAGTCTCTCTGCTGTGGGATACACTGTTTACTTACACCCTACGATTCAGCAACATAGCCAGTCCATGCCTGGCTCTCAGGTTTGGCAGTCCCAATTTCGGCATCCTCATAAATGAATCAGGAATCTGTACCTGTAATTCTCTGAGCCAGTGTGCCAGCAGAAGCAGGACTCAATGCATTACTGTCTCACCTCCAACAGAGGTAGTTTCCCCCTTCCTGTAGCTCAGTCCAATCTCACAACCCTATACCTGATCTTGGGTTCCCAGAATGTTCACATTGCTCTACTCCATTATTTTTCTAGGCCCTAGCTTTTAGAGGCAATTGAGGAGATGTTTGTCTAGTCTGCTCTCTTGGCCCCACATTCAGACAAGATTCTAAACATTTTTTATTGTGATTGCGTTTACAATCCAAGTCAATTTTCCATATTAAAACCAAAGAATCCACCTCTCTGCAACTCCATTTGCCCTCTAAAAAGAAACCAGCAGGACAGTCTCATATACATATTAAACATAAAGCACACACACCACGTGCATCACTCTGTGTCCCCAAGTCCAGTCCACTGTTTGTCTGAAGAGCTGACTTCAGTATTGGTTTCAGCTGTGGGCTAGCTGCAAGTCTAGGGGCCATGTTCTTAGGGGACCCTCCAGGTCACTGGACCATCAAGTCTGGTCTTTTAACAGAGATCTTGACCTGCACAATTCTTTTTCTTGTGCTGTGTCAGGGACTCTACACTGTCTCCCCCATCAGGGCTCTCTCTGGTGGTGGCCAGGCACCATCTAGTTCTTCTGGTGTCATGCTGATGTAGTCTCCCGATCATACAGGTCCTTCTGTCTCCTGGGCTTATTTTTCCTCATGTCTTTCATGTTCTTGGTTGTCATCTCTTCCATGTGAGCTGGGACCAACTGATGTTCCTCAGATGGTAGTTTGCTGGCTTCTAAGACCCCAGACACCACTGGCCAATACAGGATACAGTAGACTCTCTTAGCAAAAGACTAGTTATGGCAACTGACCTTGACATCCCCTGAAAACATGGTCCACAGACCCCTGTCCCTACTGCTCTATCCTTTGACATGTTGAGTTGAACTTAGAGAATCTTTTAGCTTACGGTGTAGTCCAGTTATGCTGACCTGCCTTGCATCACATGCTGTCACTCCTTTCATCTAACCAAATTCCTATGAGCTATTTAATCAATGAATAACCCTCTCCCTCCCAAACCTTATAGCCATCAAAGAGTTTTCATCTGTTCATAAGTCCTTTATGAAATCCTTACTGTAATGGTCTCATACAACATTTGTCCTTTCAAAGCTGACTGATTTCACTCAGTATAATCTCTTCCAGTTGATTCCAGGTTACAAGTAGTTTCAAAAATCAACACTGTTACTATCGTTGCATAGTGCTTCCCTGTGTATGTGTACAATGGTTTGTTTACCCATTCACCTGCTGATGGGCACCTAGGTTGATTCCATCTGTTTGCTATTGTGGAACAGTGCTACAGTAAACATTCATGTGCATGTATCTGTTTGTTTGACAGCCCTATTTCTGTAGGGTAAATTCCAACCAGTGGGATTGCAGGATCATATGGTATTTCTATTTCTAGCTTTTTAAGGAAGTTCCAAATTGCTTTCCAAAGAGGTTGTACCATTTTACATTCCCACGAACAGTGCAGAAGAGTTCCAATCTCTCCAAAGCTTCTCCAGCATTCGCTGTTTTCTGCCAACCTTGCTGGGGTGAGATTGTATCTTACTGTAATTTTGATTTGGACTTCTCGGACTAATGGTTGTGACCATGTCCTCATGTGTCTTTTGGCTGCCTGGATATCTTATTGTGAGAAAGGTGGGTCCACATCCTTCGCCCACTGTTTCATTGGGCTATTTGCTTTTCCTCCTTGATGTTTGGCAGGATCTTGCAGATTAAGGAAATTAGACCTCAATCAGATACACTGTTGCCAATTTTTTTCTCTAGTCTGTAGGCAATCTTTTCACTCTCTTGATAAAGTCTTTGGATGAGCAGAAGTGTTTAATTTTTAGTAATTCCCATGTATCTATTTTCTCTTCTGCTATTCACGCATTGTTAGTAAAATCCTGTAGTCTGTTTGAGCCATACATTACAGCTTCTAGTGTTGTCCCTATTTTTTCTTCCATAATTTTTATTATTTTAGATCTGATATTTAGTTCTTTGATGCATTTTTAGTTTTTGAAATTTTACAAAAAGTAATTCTTAATTGGTGGTTCTTAAGAAATTATTCTGACAGCTATCAACATTTCTGTCATGGTTATACATTCCTTGCCTCCTTCCCCCAAGGATGAACTCTTCATGAGTTAACTTAGAAGACCAGCGAGTTGACAGCAATGTGCTACGAAGATAGGATGCTCCGTGTTAAAAAACCTTGGTTTCAAATCCCCATGCCACTATATACTACTGTGGCCACATGAGGCAAGCGGCCTAACTACTAAGTAAGCCACTTCCTAGGACTTCCATGAAGAGTAAACAATGATATAATGCACCGAGGACACCAATCTCCAGCACAGCACTTCTAGAGATGTTCATTTCTAGAGATGTTCTTTCCCCTTTTTTGGACCCTTAGACTGTGAAATATGTGAAGGCGCCTGCCTCTATGGCCCCTACTTTGTGCTCCAGACTTGACCCAGCAGAGTGGGGGCAGAGGGAGACCCAGCACATCCAGCCCCTGCTAATGTGCTCCCTGGGTTCTGTTTTCTGCTCCCCTCCATTCTCTCAGCACCCAAGGAATCTGAAGTCTTCAAAGACAACCTGAGGAATGTGAAGTCTTCAAAAAGAACCCAGTGCCGTCAAGTAGGATCCAACTCATGGCAACCCTAGAGGCTTCAAAGACAACCCAAAAAATCTAGTCTACAAAGGCACCAAGGAATCTAGAGTCTTCAAAGACAACCCAAGGAAACTGCAGTCCTGAAGATTCTACACCTCACCACAAGTAATTCAAACCTAAGGAAACAATGCAGGGGGACATTTCATTACCTTAAAGCACAAACTAAAAGACCCAGCAACAGAGAGAAATGTGTATTGTCTCAGTGTATCCCTCCTCAAAGATATTTTTTAACCTAAACCTCTTCCCAGAAAGGTTAAGCTTGAAGAGCACTGCTGAAATGCCAGCTATGGGGGATACAAACATGTCATAGCTATTGGTAAGTATGTGTAGCCACCATCCCCACATGAGCAGGTGAACACGTGCTCACATATGCATGCGTGTGTACATGCGTGCATGCATGCATGCACACATACACACACACACACACATACACCAGTGCTCTGAACCATAACAGAACCAAAACCCAAAACTGAAAAACACTGCATTTTTTTGCCAGAGCGAAACCAAAATCTAAAGTTTTTCTGATCCCAAATCAAAAAAGAAAACCATTGTTTTTTTCACTCTGCTATTTTCAGTTCAACGATTTCCTTTTTAATTGCACTTCAGGTGGAAGTTTACAGACCAAATGAGTTTCTCCCTCAAAAATGTATACACAGATTCTTTGAGACATCAGCTGCAATACCTGCAATGTGTCAGCACTCCTCTCCTTTCCACCCAAGGTCCCCGTGTCCCTTCATCCAATTTTCCTTTCTCATCCTGCCTTCTCAGCTTTTGCTTGGGGCAGGTGTTGCCCTTTGGTGTCTTAACTGATCTGAGCATCATGTTTCTCCTGTGTGTTACTGTTTGTCTTATGAAACCAAAAAACATCCCAAACTCAACCACCATCGAGTCAATTCCAACCCACAGTGACCCTACAGGACAGAGAACTGTCCCACAGAGTTTCCAAGGAGCACATGGTGGATTTGAACTGCTAACCTTTCAGTTGGTAGCATTAGCACTTAACCACTATGCCACCAGGGTTTGTTTTCTCAAGTTGTCTAATCTTGGGCTGAAAAGTGAGCTCTGGGAGAGGCTTCAGTTCTGAGTTAGAAGGGTATCCAGGGGCCACCGTCTCTATTTTTAGTAGTAAGCAAGACCACTGGACCATCTATGTTTGATTTGCACCTGGCACCCATTATAGCACATGGCTGCTAAGGGCACAGTTTACATTCTGGCAAGCAACATCGCAGTCACAGCTGTAGATGACAACTGCTGTCACATAAGATGATTCACAGCTCAGGAGGTCACCATTCTTCCTCTGTGCTTGACCTCTCTCACAGTAACGTGAGCTGTGTCTCCCAAGGACCTTAGAAATGCTCAGTTACTGAGAACACTTGTAGTCATAAGTCTAAAAGAGTTGGTTAAACTACATCAAGTTCTGAACTGAGTTTCTTTCATGTGAAGGGAAGTTTGTCAAGTGAGCATAGACATCTTAAATACATTATTCACACTTTTAAATGTGATATTTAATTTCAATAAACAAAAATAGCATTTAGTTTTTGATGATTCCATTTTTGGATTCAATCACAATTTGAATGTAGCACCATACATTTCAAGTTGAAGTCAAAGAAAATTAGAACAATTTCACAAGAGCTACAGTAGAGCCTTGAATCTATCCCACCTGAATTTAGAGACCCTAGAACAATCCCTAGAACAGATTGGACACACTACACACTCATGCGTGAAGATCAGACACGCTGTAGAATGACATCAACGACATCTTATGTGAAGAAAACAAGAGGTCACTAAAAAGACAAGAAAGGAAAGACCAACATGGAAATCAGAAGAGACTCTGAAAGCTGTTCTTGAGCACAATAACTGAAGTGAAAGGAAGAAATGATGAAGTTAAAGAGCTGAACACAAGATCTCCAAGGGCAGCTCAAGACAAAAGAAAGTATCATAATGACATGTGCAAACAAAGACCTTGTGTTAGAAAACCAAAAGCAAAATACACTTTGTGTTTCTCAGTCTGAAAGAACTGAAGAAAAAATTCCATCCCTGAGTTGCAACACTAAAGATTCCACAGGGAAAACAGTAAACAATGCAGGAAGCATCAAAAGACCAACAGAAGGAATAATACACACAGTCACTGTACCAAAAAGAACTGGAAGACCTTCAACCGTCTCAGGAGGCAGCATACGATCAAGAACCTGTGCTACTGAGGGAAGAGGTCCAAGTACACTGAAAGCATGAGTGAAAAACATGGCTCCAGGAACTAATGGAACACCAACTGAGATGTTTCAACAAACAGATGCAGCACTGGAAGTACTCACTTGTCTATGACATGAAGTTTGGAAGACAGCTACATGGTCGACCGAACGGAAGAGATCCATACTTGTACCCACTCCAAAGAAAAGTGATCCAACAGAACAGGGAAATGATCAAACAATATCACTAACATTACAGACAAGTAGAATTCTGCCACAGGTCATTGAAAAGCAGCTGCAGCAGTACATCAACAGGGAAGTGCCAGAAATTCCAGTGGAATTCTGAAAACATGGAACCAGAGATCACTGCTGATGTCCAATGAATCTTGGCTGAAAGCAGACAGTACCAGAAAGATGTTTACCTGTGTTTTATCTACTATGCAAAGGCACTCGACTGCGTGGATCATAACAAATTATGAATAACACTGTGAAGGAGAATTCCAGACCATTTAATTGAGCTCATCAGGAACCTGTATATATATACATATATACACATATATATATGCATATATACCAAGAGGCATTCATTCAGACCAAACAAGGAGATACCGCATGATTTAAAATAAGCAAGTTGTGTGTCACAGTTGTATTCTTTCACCATATGTAATCAATCTATATGAGGAACCAATAATCCAAGAAGCTGAACTACATGAAGAACGGGTCATCAGGATTGGAGAAAGACTCATTAGCAACCTTACGATACGCAGATGACAGACCCTTGCTTGCTGAAAGTGCTGACTTGAAGCACTTACTGACAAAGATCAAAGACCACAGCCTTCAGTATGGATGATATGTCAACATAAAGAAAACGAAAAATCCTCCCACTGAAGCAATAAGCAACATCACGATAAATGAAGAAAAGGCTGACATTCTCAAAGATTTCATTTCACTTAGATCCACGATCAAGACCTACAGAAGCAGCACTCAAGAAATGCAACACAATGTACCCAAACCAAACCCACTGCTAGCAAGTTGATACTGACTCCTAGCAACTCTACAGGACAGAGGAGAACTGCCACAGAGTTTCCAAGGAGCAGCTGGTGGATCTGAACTACCAAGCTTTTGGTTAGCAGCCATAACACACAGCCACTATAATCACCAGGGTTTCTATAATATAGTAATATACTGCTATAAAATATGCCTCAATATTACTATCATTTCTTGTCCTTTGATTTCTTCCATGAGACAACCCAGAGAAAATCCCTGTTGAGAATTTTTCAAGTAACGCTGAAAATAAAAGTATGTACAAAATGCCTAACATAGACATGGTTTGAGATCACACAGTGAATGTAGAAAGATGCCTGAAATGTCACCACACGGGTCACTACAATGTCACCACACAGGTGACTACAATGTCACCATAAGGGTGACAACAATGCAGTAAAAAGCAAGAAAAAGATTGAAGAAAGTGTTGCAAGGGTTCTGAATAAGCAATAAAATATATTAGATGAGTCTGCCATTCCAGAAGACCGAAATTAGATAAACAACTGTCACTGCACGTGTTGAGTCAGCTACTGTTAACATTTGTTTATTTGAGTGAACTGAATATTCAAGATTCCATAAAACTGTACACTCAATTATTGTTTCAATTGGTCAAGATTTTTCAATTAACTCAGAGAATATTAGGGAAGTGATCTTAATTTGTCCTTAAAACTTTTCTCCAAAATCAGTAGTAATCTGAAAACACAAATATTCCCTTGGAAGGCGGATGCCACCAGCAGGCTGAGCTGGTCAATTCTAGGAATTCACGCTCAGTTCCCCCACTTGGCTATCAGTCTGTCATACTGTGTGGGCTTGCGTGTCACTATGATGCTGGAAGCTATGCCACCAGCATTCAGATACCAGCAGGGTCACCCATGGTAGACAGGTGTGAGCTACGCTTCCAGACTGAGACAGATTATGAAGGAGGATCCAGCAGTCTACTTCTGAAAAGAGTTACCCCGGGAAAACCTTATGAATAGTAGATGAACACTGTCTCAGATATGGTGCTAGAAAATGGGTCCCCAATTGGAAGGCACTCAAAAGATGACTGGCAGAGGAGCTGCCTCCTCAAAGCAGAGTCAGCCTTAATGGCTTGGATGGAGTAAAGCTTTCAGGACCTTCATTTGCTGATGTGACATGACTCAAATGAGAAGAAACAACTGCAAACATCCATTAATAACTTGAATGTGGGAAGTATGAAATCTAGGAAAACTGGAAATTGTAAAAAATGAAATACAATCCATAAACATCAATATCCTATGCATCAGTGAGCTGAAATGGACAGGTATTGGCCACTTTTTTCGCCAGGAACGAAAACTTGAAGAGGAATGGTGTTGCATTCATAATCAAAAAGAATGCTTGCAGATCTGTCCTGAAGTACAATGCGTCAGTGGCAGGATAATATTCATATGCCTACAAGGAAAGCCAGTTAATACGACTATTATTCAAATGTACACACCAACCACTAAAGCCAAAGATGAAGAAACTAAAGACTTTTAACAGCTTTTGCAGTCCAAAATTGAGTAAACACGCAATCAGGATGCACTGATAATTACTGGTGCTTGGAACGCAGAAGTTGGAAACAAAGGATCGGTAGCTGGAAAATACGGCCTTGGTGATAGAAATGATGCTGGAGATGGCATGACAGAACTTTACAACACCAACAACTTCTTTGTTGCAGATACCTTTTTTCACCAATATAAACGGCAACTATACACATGAACCTCACCCAGTGGAACACACAGTAATCAAACAGACTGTATCTGCAGAATGAGAAGACGGAAAAGCTCAACATCATCAGTCAGAACAAGACCTGGTGCTGACGGCAGAAGAGAGGATCCTCCGCTCTTAGGAAACTTCATACTGAAACTGAAAAAATTAGAACAAGTCTAAGAGAGCCAAAGTACAACCGTGAATATATCCCACCTGAGTTTACAGAGCATGCAAGAACGGATCTCATGCGCTGAACTCTAACAAATGAAAATGAGGAGCTGTGGAGCGACATCAAAGACATCAGACATGAAGAAAGCCAGAGGTCGTTAAAAACACAGGGAAGAAAAGACCAAAGTGGATGTCAGAACAGACTCTGAAACCTGCTTTTGAATATTGAGTAGCTAAAGCAAAAGGAAGAAATGATGAAACAGAAAAACTGAAGATTTCAAAGGCATGCTCGAGAGGATCAAGTATTACAATGACATGAGCAAAGAGCTGGAGACAGAAAACCAAAATGGAAGAATATGCTTTGCGTTTCTCTAGCCAAAAAAACTGAAGGAAAAATTGAAGACTTGACTTGCAATAGCAATTCTACAGGGAAGATATTAAACAACTCAAGAAGCATGAAAAGATGATGGAAGGAATACAGTCATTATACCAGAAAGAACTGGTTCAATCATTTCAAGAAGTAGTATATAGAATGTCAACTGTTATGTTTCAACAAACAAATGCAGTGCTAGAAGTGCTCACTCATGTATGCCAAGAAATTTGGAAGACAGCTACCTGGCCAACTCACTGGAAAAGACCCATATTTATGCCTAGTCCAAGAAAAGTAATCCAACTGAATGCAGAAATTATCCAACAGTGTCATTACTACCACACACAAGTGAAATTTTGCTAAAGATCATTCAAATCCAACCGCAGCACCATATTGACAGGGAACTACCAGAAATTCAAGACAGATTTAGAAGAGGATGTGGAATCAGGGGTATCACTGTTGACATCAGATGGATCTTGGCTGAAAGCAGAGAATACCAGGAAGACGTTTACCTGTGTTTCACTGATTATGCAAATGCATTCGACTGTGTGGATCATACCAAATTATAGATAGTATTACAAGCAACGGGAATTCCAGAACACTTAACTGTGTTCACAAGGAATCTGTACATGGCTCAAGAAGTAGTCATGCCAACAGAACATGGGGACACTGCACGGTTTAAAATCAGCAAAGGTGTGTGTCAATGTTACATCCTTTCACCACACCTTCTCAAGCCATATGCTGAGCAAATAATCCAAGAAGCTGGAATATGTGAAGAATGAAGCATCAGGATTGAAAGAATACTTATTAATAACCTGTATTACACAGATAATACAACTTTGCTTGCTGAAAGTGAAAAGCACTGGGAATACCCACTGGTGAAGATCAAAGACCACTGCCTTCATGATGGGTTGCACCTCAACATCAAGAAAACAAAAATCCTCACAACTGTATCAATAAGCAAAATCATGACAAATGGAAAGGAATGAAGTTGTCAAGGATTTAATTTTACTTGGTTCCACAATCAACACCCATGGAAGCTGCAGTCAAGAAATCAAAATGCATTGCACTGGGAAAATCTGCTGCAGAAGACCTCTTCACAGTGTTGAAAAGTAAAGGCATCCCCTTGAAAGCTAAAGTGCACCTGACCTAAGCCACGGTATTATCAATCACATCATGTGCATGCAAAAGCTGGACAATGAATAAGGAAGACAGGAGAATTGATGCCTTTGACTTGTGGTATTGGAGAAGAATACTGAATGTACCACAGATCGCCAAAAGAACAAACAGATCTCTTCTGGAAGAAGTACAACCAGAGTGCTCCTCAGAAGCAAATACGGCAAGACTGTATCTTACAAACTTTAAACATGCTAGGAGAGATCAGTCTTTGGAGAAGAACATTATGCTTGGTACAGGGTCAGCAAAAAAAGGAAGCCCTTCAAGGAGACAGAGTGACACAGTGGCTGCAACAATGAGTTTACCCATAAGAACAACTGTGGGCATAGCACAGGATCAGGGAGTGTTTCATTCTGTTGTTCACAGGGACGCTGTGAGCTAGAACTCACTCAATGACACCTACCAACAACCATGCTCAGCTGCACAAGATGGGAAGGTACATTTGTTGACACTGGGAATGAAATAATTAAAAGAATGACACACAGGTCTGTACATAAAAAACTCACTGCATCAAATTTCAGAGAAGTAAAACACTAACTTACAACAGATTTACTCTGTAGCCAGGAATAAAGATTCCAATATGATTAAACTTGTTCATTTGTTCAGGAATGATAGTAAAATGGAGTAAAAAACATCAGGGAAAAAGTACAATTCTGCAGACTCCTCACCAAGCCCTCTAACTCGCTGAGGTGAACTACTGCTGAGTGCGGAGAACCGCATTAGGTTAAAACAGAGGATGACAACCATCAGGTACACCACGCACACTTCAATCAGTTATGAAAGACAGAATAAAGGATGCAGAACTGGAAGAATTTTTAGGGGCACGCTAACACTTCATATTTGACACTGTGTGTCAAATTTTCAGAAAATAGTTTAAGGAAGCTGGTACGGGATTGCTTAACAACGTAGACCAGTATATACACCACCTCAGAAACTTCCAGATCCATGGTTGCGTGGTGGTTCAATTGCGATCAATTGCTAACCAAAAGGGCTCTGGTTCAAAACATATGTCCAATTATTTCTGAAAACTTTTAAAGATTATGGTATGACTCAAAGTGAACAATTAACCATGATGATGTTTTCAGGATGTGGGTGGAAGGTAAGCTAAAATTAAGAACTCTTATGTCTGGAACCCTGGTGGAGCAGTGGGTAAGAGCTGTGGATGCTGACCAAGAGGTCAGCAGTTTGAATCCACCAGCTGCTCCTCAGAGACTTTATATGGGGCACTTCTGTTCTGTCTTACTGGGTTGCTACAAATTGGAATCAACTCGATAGCCTAGGGTATTTTTCTTTTGTTTTGGCTTTTTTAAAATAATACATTTGGAAACACACTGATTGAAAAACTCAACGTCAAGCAAAAGGTCATCACTGAAAATTACAGCATATTAGTAGTAGTTTACCTAGATCCTTGTTATGAAATTCTAGCTTTCAACTCAAAGTGAAGGCCATGTTACATTTAAAAAGCATTTGAAAAATGAGAGGAAATCAGAAAACGAGTAATACTGAAAGTGTAACAAAGAAAAGCAATTCAAAAAATACTCGTTTCAAATGTTGTTGATGAGATGGAATTGTTTCTCCAAACGAAAGACAAAAGCTAGAGATCACATGACTGTACTGTTACTGCTAACTCTAGACAAACAAGCTTTGATAATGTACAAAGACTGGAGAGGGGTAAAAAAGTGTTCTTTAGTTTGGAGACTAAAACGGTTCACAACGTCCCCAGTGACAAAACTGCCATGATAGTGTTGGGAGCACTAGCGCCTCACGTCATTGCTGAAAGCACGTTCTCAGGTTTGAGATTCATCTTGCACGACAACAGAGACAGCATCAGTGAAAAAAATGTCAGGGGATATTCATATAACTAGGTATAATTACGGTTTATTGCAAAGATGTTTTCTAAATGAACTATGTAACTGTGTAAGAATTAAAACTATATTTGCAATAAAACATTTATTTTTACATGGTATAGTAATTCTTCAGCTTAGAAGTTGGGTGAATTTTAAGTAATAAATGCTTTGATGCACTGTGCCTTTTTGTATTGATATATTCGTTATAACAGTACACTTTGTATTGCTAGCATTTCATGACTACAATTCTTATCAATTCTATGTGACTATTGTGAGTAATCAAATGTCACCTACATCAAAACTAAGTTTTCAGTGTATTTTAGAGTACTGAGAATTTGCCACTAAAAAAGCATTTTGAATCTCCAATTTAACACTTATACTGTATATTAGGAGTGTTTTCATCACAATACATTTTATTGTGCTTTAAGTGAAGGTTTACAATGCAAATTAATTTCTCATTAAAGAATTAATACACATATTGTTTTGCTCACAGGTTGCCGACCAGAAAACATATCAATATTCTCCCCTTCTCAATGCTGGGTTCCTTATTTCCATTCGTCCAGCTTTCCTGTCTTCTGGTCCTTGCTCCTGGGCTGGTATACCCACTTTGTCTTCTAGACATGGTTGAGCTACGTGTATTATTGCTTGTTTTATCAGCCTGTATAATCTTTGGCTGAAGGGTGAACTTTAGGACTGACTAACAGTGTCTGGGGTCCACGTTCTCACGGATTCTCCTGTATCTGACAGATCAGAAAGTCTGATCTGGTCATTTCTTTCTTCCTGTTTTTTTTTTTTTTAAGAATGCACAGTTGTGTTTATTTTTTAGTAGTTTATTTTAAGCTTACAAACAACTAAAACTTTCAGATTTTGTTTAGCATAAAGCCTAAGTCACAGCTACTAAATCCAGTACTTGCAAAATTCACTTATTTAACCCAAATAAAGGGTTTTTCATTTATTTAAGGTTGATTTGCTTATTATTTATCACAGTAAATGAATAAAATTTCTAACATCTATCAATTATCTCATCTATGATAAACCCTTACCCCCTGCCCTAGTAGCCAATAGTTATTTCTTCTGAAGATAATTTTATTTTTAAGTCCTTAGGACAGGAGTCTCATACAATATTTGCCCTTTTGATACTAACTGATTTCACTCAGCATCATAGTATCTTCCAACTGAAACCAGGTTATGAGACATTTTTTAAAATCTACATTGTTTTTTTATCATAGCATAGTGTTCCACTAAGTATATGTACCATAGTTTGTTTCTCCATTCATCTGTTATTGGACATCTGTGTTGAGTTCATCTTTTAGCTATTGTGGACTGTGCTGCAATAAATATTCATGTACATTTGTCTGTTCGTGTGTCAGCCTTTGTTTCTGAAGGATAAATTTCAAGCAGTGGAATTATAGGATCAAATGGTATATCTATTTCCAGCATTTTAAGAAAGTGCCAGATTGCTTTCCAAATAGGTTGTTCCAACTTGCAGTCCTACCAGCAGTGTAGGAGAGTTCCAATCTCTCCACAGCCTCTCCAGCATTTGTTGTTTTGTGTTTTTTGAATCATGACCAACCTTGCTGGGGTGAGATGATATCTCATTGTAGTTTTGATTTGGATTTCTCAGATAGCTAATGATTGTGAGCATATTCTGATATGTCTTTTGGCTCCCTGGATGTCCTCTCTAGTGAAGGGTCTGCCCATCTCCTTGCCCATCGCTTAATTGGCTTATTTACCTTTTCCTTGTTGATATTTTACACAACCTTGCAGATTATGGAGATCAGATGACAGTCCAACAAGTAGCTGCCAAATATTTTTTTGCCATTCTGTATGTGGTCTTTTAACTCTTTTGATAAAGTCCTTGGATGAAGGAAAGTGTTTGATTCTTACTAGTTCCCATTATCTATTTTCTCTTCTGCTAATCATGCTTGCTTTGTTAGATTTTGAAATCTAAGCTGTGTATTAGAACATCCATCATTGAGCCTAATTTTTCTTGCATGATTTTTATTGTTTTAGGTTTGATATTTAGGTCCTTAATCCATTCTGAGTTAGCTTTTTTGTTAAGGTGTGAGATATGGGTCTTGTTTCAGTTTTTTGCAGATGGATATCCAATTTTGCCAGCACCATTTGTTAAAGAGACTGTTTTTACCTTGGTTTACAATCCTAGGTCCTTTGTCGAATATCAGCTGTTCATAGGGATGGTGGCATCTCTGGGGTCTCCACTCTGTTGCATTGGTCTGTATGTCTCCTTCTGTACCAGTACTGGGCTATTTTGACTACTGTGGCAGTGTAATAGGTTCTAAGGTCGGGTAGTGTGAGGCCTCCCATTGTGTTCCTCTTCTTCAGGATTCTTTTAATAAGCCAGAGTTTCTTCCCTTTCCAGACAAAGCTGGTGATACATTTATCCATCTCATTAAAAAGTGACACTGGAATTTGTATTGGGAGTGCACTGTGTATCGCTTTAGGTAAAACAGACATCTATTAGCACAGTAGGTTTCTCCAATCTTGTAAGTCTTTTTCAGTTTCTTGCAGTAAGGCCTTGTAGTTCTCTCTGTATAGGCCTTTTATTTCTCCAGTTAGATTTATTCCTAGATATTTTATCTTCTTGGGGGCTATAGTAAATGGTATTGATTTGCTGATTTCTTCTTTGATGAACTCTTTGTTGGTATAAAGGAATCCGACTGATTTGCTTATTTATCTTGTATCCTGATATTTTGCTGAACTCCTCTATTAGTTCTAGTAGTTTACTTATGGATTCTTTTGGATTCTTTGTATATACAATGATATCACCTACAAATAGGGAGATTTTTACTTCTTCATTGACAACGCAGATTCCTTTTATTTCCTTGTCTAATTGCTATGGCTAGAACTTCTAGCACAATGTTTAACAGAAGTGGTGAGAGTGGGCATCCTTGGCTAGTTCCCATCCTCAAGGGCACTTCTTTCAGTCTTTCACCATTCAGGACGATGAAGGCAGTTGGCTTTGCACAGATGCCACTAATTGCACTGAGGCATTTCCCCTCTATTCCTATTTTTCTGAGAGTTTTTAGCATGAAGGGGTGTTGGACTTTGTCAAATGCCTTTCTGCATCAATTGACAAAATCAGGTGATTCTCACTTTTTGTGTTATTTATGTGGTTGATTACATTAATTGTTTTTTCTGATGTTGAAGCAGCCTTGCATCTCTGTAATGAAACCAACTTGATCATGATGAATTTTTTTTTTCAATATGCTGTTGAATTCTATTGGCTAGGATTTAGTTGAAGATTTTTGCATCTAGATTCATGATTGATAGTGGTCTGTTATTTTCTTTCTTTGTGGGATCTTTCCCTGGCTTTGATATCAGGCTTACGCTGGCTTCATAGAATGAATTTGGGAGTATTCCATCCCTTTCTATAGTGGGAAATAGCCTCAGCAGTATCAGAGTTAATTCTTCTCTAAAAGTTTGACAGAATTCTCCAGTGAAGCTATCTGGGCCAAGACTTTTTTTGGTTGGCAGATTTTTGATGACCTTTTCAATCTCTTCCTTTGTGATAGGTTTATTAAGTTGATTTACTTCTCCTTGTGATAATCTTGGTTGGTGACATGAATCTAGAAATTGGTCCATTTTCTTTAGGTTTTCAAACCTGTTAAGAGTACTGCCTCTCACAGTATTCTGTTACGATGTTTTTGATTTCAGCTAGGTCTGTTGTAACATCTCCCATCTCATTTCTTAATCGGGTTATTTGTATGTTCTGCTGGTTTTACTTTATACTCAGCCAATGGTTTTTCTATTTTGTTGATCTTTTCAAAGGACCAGCTTTTGGTTTTGTTAATTTTTTCAACTGTTCTTCTATTCTCTAATTCACTTAGTTCTGCTCTAAGCTTTATGATCTGTTTTCTTCTGGAGCCTGAGAGGTTCCTCTGTTACTCTCTTTCCATTTGTTCAAGCTGTAGGGTTAATTCTTTAATTTGGGTCCTTTCTTCTTTCCAGTGTGTGCAGTTACAGAGACAAACTGACCTCTGACCACCACTTTTGGTGTATCCCATAGGTTCTGGTAGGATGTGTTTTCATTCTCATTTGATTCCATACATTTCTTTTTTTGTCCTTGATTTCTGCTATAACCCAAGGCTTTTGGAGCCAAGTGTTGTTCAGTTTCCATAAGTTTGAATTTCTACCTATGATTTTTCTATTGATTTCAACTTTTATGGCTCTGCGGTTCAAGAAGACACTTTGCAGTAAATCGATGGTTTGAACTTTGTAGAGAATTGCTTTATGACCGAACACATGGTCTATTCTGGAGAATGTTCCATGTGCATTGGAGAAGAAGGTGTACCTATCCATTGATGGGTGAAAAGATCTCGGTATGTCAATAAGATCAAGTTGGTTGATGGGTGCCATAAGATCTTCTGTCTTTACTGAGCTTTTTTCTGGATGATCTATCCACAACCAAAAGGGGAGTGCTTAAGTCTCCAACTATTATTGTGGAACGATCTATCTCATTTTTCAGAGTTGTCAGTGTTTGTTCAATGTATTGGGTGCATAAATATTTAATATTGCTAAGTCCTGCTTGAGTATTGAAAATTTCAGCAATAAATAGTAGCCATTCTTGTCTAAGACAGTGGATTGTACATTAAAATCTATTTTATCAAAGATTAGCATTACCATACCTGCTCTTCTTTTTATGTTGTTAGCTTGGAATCTATTATTCCACCCTTTAATTTTCAGTTTGTTCATATCTTTGAGTCTAAGGCATGTTTCTTGTAAGCAACATACAGACGGGTCATGTCTTTTGATCCAGGATGTCACTCTCTGTCTCTTAACTGGAGCATTCAGACTATTTACATTCAGCATAATTATTGGCACGTATGTGTTTAGTGCCATCATTTTGATGTAGCTATTTTTATGTTGATGTTTTCTATATTGCTCTTAATGTTCTGTTCTGGGTCATTCTTCTTTATGGGTTGACTTTTCAGTGTTGGTTTTGTGTTGGTTGAGACTCCTGTATTGCATTTCTTGTTTTGATATGTTGCATTGTTATTTGGCTTTGCAGCTACACCTATGATCCCCCTTAACATACTAAGAGTAAACCCAATTTCCATTTCTGCATAACTTTTTAACTTCCTCTCCATCTGACAAGACTACAACTATTGTAGCACATCCCTCTTTTCTGTGTGATGGTGTCACACCTTTCATGATATGATCAATGATTCCCATCTTTTAATACTGCAGCTTTGATTAAGTTTTGTGACTTCCCTAACTGAGTAGGAGTCTGGATGCTGTGTCCTGCACTGTTACCTTCAATATACATTTATTCACTTAGTTTTTCTAAGCAAAGAGCTCCTTTCAGTATTTCATGTACTTTTCATTTAATTTTTACAAAATCTCTAAGCTTCTCTATCTGAGAATGTCTTAATTTCACCATCATATCTGATAGACAATTTTGCAGGATATGTAATTCCTGGTTGGAAGCTTTTCATTGTATTTAAGTGAAAGCTTACAATCTGTCAGTTTCTCCTACAAAAATTTCCGAACACTTGGCTATATGACTCTAGCTGCTCTCCCTACATTGTGACAGCACACCCTCACTTCCACCCCACACTTCCCATATCCATGTGACCAGGTCCTGTCCCCCTCTGACTTCTCATCTCATGTCCAGACAGGAGCTGCCCTGTTAGTCTCTTGTATCTATCGAAGCCAAGAAACACACCGTTCACCAATTATCACTCCATGTCATACATACCAGTTCACTTTTCATCTAAGGAGCTGGACTGTGGAATGGCATCAGTTTGGAGCTAACAAAGAGTGTGGGAGCCACGTCTTCCAGTCTTCAAGTCTAGCCTTTTTACTTGAGTTTGAGTTCTGCACCCCACATTTCTCCTACTCCATCACAGACTCTTTGTTGAGGTTCCTGCAAGGGCAATCTTTGGCGATGGCTAAGTACCATCTAGCTCTTCAGGTCTCATGCCGATGTGGTCTCTGATTTATGTGGCTCTTTCAAGTCTGGTCTTTTTTCAAGTTAGAGTTTTGTTCTACATTCTTTTCCAGCTGTGTCAATGACCCTCTATCATGATCCCTAAAAGAGCAGTCAGTGGTGGTACCTGGATACCATCAGGTTGTGCCGGACTCAGTGTGGTGGAGGTTGTGGCAGTTGTGGTCCATTACTCCTCTGGACAAATTTTTCCCTCATGTCTTTGAATTTCTTCTTCTCCCTTGCTCCAAACAGAATGGGGCCAGGAGACATATCTTAGGTGGCTGCTCACAAGGTTTTAAGACCTCAGACACTACTTACCAAAGTGGGAAGGAGAACATTTGCTTATAAACTCTGTTACACCAACTGAGTTAGAATGTTCCTGGAGATGATGGTATCTAGCCCTCAGCCCAATAACTCAATCCCTTTGGGAGTCTGGATATATCTGTCAGGCTTCCATGACTTTGCCTTGGTCAGCCTGTGCTAGGTTACCCAGTATTCACGATACTATTTTTAAAGTGACTCAGTGTCACAGTGAATTCTATTAAAAAAAAAAAAAAGACTTAAAAAAGTAACATTTTACATTGCAGGTTTTTTTGTATTTAACTGTTTTGAGACTGGATTAAAACTGAACACCATTGTCACTTGTGACTTAATTATTAATGAATGTATAGAAAGAGATAATTTAATATTGCAACTTTCAAACCTAGTTACAAAATCTTTAGGGTGAAAATTCAAGTCCACATAAAAATGCCATATTATTTTTAATAGAAGGGGCCAATGTGGTCACCATATTTTCTCAGATAAAACTGCTCCAGGTTATATCTATTTGCAAAGTAGAAATTTGATACAGGAGTTGTGAACTGGTGCAGTCATGGTCAATGAAGTGAAAGAAACAGAACAGAGTTTTTAAAATGTTGGTGAACTGTAATAACTGGAAGGGAAAAAAATTACCATTCAAAGCCCTGGCAGACAGGCAGGCAGACAGACAGACACTGTCACAGACACACCCCCAAATCCTGATGGAGGTGACTACCTGACAACAGAGCAAGAGAAACACTATCCTTCTAATCAAAAGTTGGTAATCACCCTTCTGTAAGGACCAAGAGAAACGCTAGCGAAGTATTTCCATAGCTCTACAGTTCTGTGCAATTCATGCTTTAAAGTTATCAAAAGAAAGCATTTCAAGATGTTCTCTCAGAACTGGGCCATTTTCTCATGCCCCTCTTCCCCACCCTTTCAAGGGGGGTAAAAAACCCTGAAGTACAGTAAGGCATTGTGTCTACACATCAACAGCTTCTGTTAAAACAATGTAGTTAACATTCTGAAGAATCAATATTCCAGAAATACTATTTTGCCATACTGGCATTTTAAAAAATATTCTCCTAAAATGACTGTCAAGCTTGGTAACTTTGTTTCCATACCCTACCGCTGTCAAGTCAACTCCAACTCATAGTGACCCTACAGGACACAGCAGAACTGCCCCACACAGTTTCCAAGGAGCCATAACACAGCTCCTTAAACAACTTCTGTTTTAGGAAAGCCAGCAGCCCAAGTCTGTCAGGTAAAAACTTCGAACAGGACACGACCCCACTAAGCAGAGGCCAAAGCCACCCTGGGTAGGCTACGCAGCTGATGGCCCGAAAGGGACTGAAAACGAGAGAAAATGAAGCCGCCAGCTTGGAGACCGTTAAGGTAGCTTTGTCTGTAACACAATCCTGCAGCAAAATAGCTGCACAGAAGGCTTTTATTTTACTAAAGACACTGTGGCAACCTTGTCTTGACTAATGGAGCCCGGCACTCTTTATGCTCATCTGCCTTGCCATCTTGCTGAAAGCTGGGCTCATTTGTCCCAAATCACTGTCATCCTTTGGATGGCAAATTTTTCAAGCACAAATTGATGACCTGCGAGGCTATGTTGGCAATAACTCCTTACATAAAAATTCAAGTTCTGTCCTCTAAAAATTGAGCTTAGGGGCAGCATTTGAGTGATGGCAAAGATAATTCCCTCCCCTGACCCCTCAACCACTTAGCAGTAATATGGCGGGGTCCAAGTTCTCAGTAATTTGCCATCAGCATTTAAAAGGAAGATGCTGCATAATTCAAGCAAATAAAATATAGTGTTAATAATGTCTAAGAGTGCATCTCCTTAATAAGCAACAATTCAGACTAATTATTTTAATAAATCCACACTTAGACGAAAAGCTCCCAGGTAATTAAGATAACTGTGATACATGTTACAACCATACACACTGAGGAAATATCACCACTTCCCACATAGAACACGTGGCTACCAACTATCCATGTTTCTTCCCTACAGAGTTAACTGTGACGAAATGAACAAATGGATAAAAGAGTTCGTATTTTTCTCCCAGCAATAAGCACTCAGAAGTAAATACTACAATCTGTGAAGATTCAAGTTTGACTCAAGCTTAGTAAGTTTAATGCCACTTGCTTTGATGAGCAAGCTGCTTAATAATTAAATGACAATCATCTATTCAAGACAGAATTAAACCACTATCATAAAGAATCTGAAGTAACCCGCTGACATCTGTTGTGCTGTGAAACAGTCTGCTCTATGTGATCATGAAATATTAAGGAAATCAGTGCTATACCACAGCTGAAGAGTTAATGCTATACTTACCATCTGAAAGATAATTACTGCATTGTACTGACTATATCCACAGGATTTTATACGTTTTAACTTGCTAAACAATCTTAAATTACACATCAATTTGAGAAGTGAGGTAGTGACTCTAAGCATGCTTTCCTTACACAAAAGACAGTGTCACCAGTGAATCTACCATCTATTTTGCTCCAGTTCCCTTCTTCTCCCTAAAGTGGTGACCAACAGAGACTTGAGACATCTTGAAGGCCAATGGACATCTCAGAATAAAGCAAAGGTAAACAGGTCCACGGGGGGCTTAAACCTTAACTAATCAGCTCGGGAAGATGGTCAGCAGACCACCTAATGTGACAAGGGGGTGTGCTGGGCTGTCAAGAAGGATGAAGTCTTGGGCAATGACCAGAAAAATTACAGGGCATACTATTTACCAGAGACAGGATCGATCTGATGGAGGAAGAGAGGAGAAGAAAAATAAGAAGAGATACAAATGCCCTGGAAGTGACTCATTCAGAAAGCTGGACAACAAGGGAGCCCTCAGAGGGAGGAAATGGCAAACGCTGGGCCTGGCAAGAACTGAAATCAACAGAAAGAGGTGATGTAGAAGGCACCCAATCTACAAGTTTTCAAAGATCTTTAATGCTCAGACAGTCCTCTTGGTCTGAGAGAGCTTCTCATGTTGCTGACTTCTTAAAACTCTCATGAAAATCAACCTCAAATCTAGGCAAATCCCACTGTGTCATCTTCTTTGAACGTTACCAGTCTTTCTCCTTTTGATATTTAGCACTTGTGATGGTTAAGACTGCCAGCTTGGCCAGGCCATGATGCTCAGTGTTTTGGCAGCTGTACAATGTTGTGACCACTTCCCTGTTGAAATCTGATGTGGGATCACCACCATCTTGGAATCTGCTCAGTGGCACAGGTGATGCTCACTGCCCCCTCCGCCTTCATCTGTCCGCCATCCTGACCTACCTCCTTCCTGCTTGCCTTGCCCAGGTTTTCTGCTTCTTCAGAATCTAGCAGCTATCTCTTTAGTCTTCTGACCTCCAGTTCTTGCGACTCAAGCTAGAAGCTTCCTGTCGATATTGGGATTTGGCGATCTTCACAGCCTGTTCGCAAGGGTCCTGCTGCCCAACCTGCCAATCCTGGGCTTGCCAGCCCCTGAAGCTATCTGAATCAGGAGAAACCTTAGGTCTTGCCTACCAGCTTGGGATACACTGACTTCCACAGTCTGAGAGGAGCAGCCTGGCTCTCTCACCTGCAGATCTTGGGTTTGCTAGCTTCTGCAGCTGTGTGAATTGGGACAGTCCTCTTCCAAAGACTATGGACATTCTAGATTCTACAAGCCCATGAGCTGTTTCCTGGATGCAAAGCTTGCTCTCTACATATTTATCTGCTTCACTGGTTCTGGAAACCCTGGTGGGATAATGGCTAAGTGCTATGACTGCTAATCAAAGGCTAGCAGTTCCAATCCACCAGGAGTTCCTTAGAAACTCTATGGGACAGACAGTTCTCCTCTGTCCTACAGCGGCACTACGAGTCAGAATCGACTTGACAGCAGTAGGTTTTTTGTTTCACTGATTTTACTTCGCTAGGGAACCCAGCCTAAGCCAGCACTCTCCACTGTAGTATCTTCCGTAAGACTGAAAAAGGTCACACAAATCTGTGTTTCCTTGTCTTTTATAATGCTTCAGTTTAACAGAGCCACACAAAATTCCTGAGATTAAAAACAATCCAACGATACACAATCCCATGCCATCAGCTTAGCTTGCACTTAAAAGATAATTAATGTTTTCCCTTTAGGTGACACATGTTTTAATTGCAACTTTCCTACACACAAAGTCAGCTTAGATATTTGATCTTTCTTAAAAGTAAACCACCAGAAGTCAAAGGCGTCATCCTGTGTTAATCAGAAGAGGCCAATGAAATGGGCCAGTCTTCATCCTGAAATAAATTCTCTCTATCCAACACTCCAGAGCACTGAATTTCTATTTGTAATGTCATTGTCTTGGTGTTCACCTTTAAAAAACAAAACAAAAGCCACTTTATAATATGGTTTACACATGACTGCATATTCCTCTTTTGAAACTGTGAGCCAACGGTCGCCAACAATTTAACAGCAGGTCTTCTCTTGGCCTGCTTCTCTAAGAAAAACATCCAATAAACTTGGTCATCACTGCTTTGGACGATTCAGGGCCAGGTAGACCCCTCTTCTCAGCCACACCTTTCAGGTACAAAGGAGCTGAAGTGATAAAACCAGCTGCCTACATATAACCATCAGTATCTGTATTCACATAGCACTGAACAGTCCTAGGAAATCCTGGTGGCACAGTGGTTAAGGGTGACATCTGCTAAATGAAAGCTCAGTGGTTGAAATGCGCCAGGTGCTCCTTGGAAACTTTATGGGGCAGTTCTACTCTGTTCTGTACCATTGCCGTGAGTTGGAATCAACTCAGCAGTAGTTTTTTTAATTTGCATAGTCATAATACTCCTGAAGAGCTGAAGTCACGAAACCAGTTGTCTAAATACAACCACCAGTATCTGTATTTACAAAGCTCTGAACAGTCATGATACCACTGAAAGGCTCAAGTCATGAAACCTGCAGTCTAGACACAACCCTCCGTATCTCTGCTTACAAAGCATGGACCAGCTGTATTACCACTAAAAAGTGGACGTTACCATACCAGTTGTCTACACAATTTTTGTAAGTACAATTTCTGTATTTATCAAGCCTTCAGCAGCCACGGATCACTGTTTCTGAACAACAGAGCTTCCTGTAGAAAGCAAGCAGGACATGGGCATAATCTCCGGCGAATGAAGGAATTTGCGATACTGGACAGTCAGGTGGGTCTGCCCAAGGCCACACGTCTTTAAGTGGAAAATGCTCGTTCCAGGTCTTTAAGTGGAAGACCTGGAACCAGCATTTTCTCAAATCAGGGCCTCTGTCCTTAACACCCCCGTTGGAGCAGTGTTGGTACCGGCGGTGGCCTGGAACTGTGAAGGGTCAATCCAGGGAGGACTGCCTGATGAGGAGCCTGAGAGGTTAACATGGACACTGCTGGGTCTGACACCTTTCTACTCTCGAGCCTCATCTGCACTTGGCCCTGAACCTCCAGCAAATGTTCTCTACAGCTGTCATCTTGAACTACCAGCAGCGTCCAGAAAGGGCCAGTCATCCCAGCCTTTGCACCTTGTACAGAGAATTCTCTCCCCCTCGAATGGTCCCCACTCATTTCTTATTTTAACCTACTTTCATTTGACCTTTATAATTCAGCTCAAATGACACCTCTTCTAGGAGTTGACCTCCTTATCCGATTGCTCAGCTGCCCCCTTCCCTAAACTTAAGTACTGGCATGGGAGCTAGGGGCCAGTGCAGAAGTATAGCTCATGTGACTTGGCTTCACCTGACACACAGTAACCAAAAACCAAACTCAGTGCCATCGAGCCCATTCCAATTCACAGTAACCCTATAGGACAGAGCAGAACTGTCGCAGGTAGTTTCCATGGCGCATCTGGCAGATTCAAACCACCAACCTTTTGGTTAGCAGTCACAGCACTTAACCACTACATCACTAAGGTTTCCTGACACACAGCAGGCACTCAGTAAATGTTTGCAGACTCAATGAACGCATCAAGTTACATGAGTAACTGAGTTAGGATTCCCAGGCAGAGAGCTTCAGACAACTCAGTGGAAACCCACATTCACTCAGAGATCAGGATTCCTTCCCCAGCCTGGCTCCTCCAGGAGAAGACCATGAGAACATCATGGAAACGAGAGAACCGTCACAGAATCAAGATCCACGTCAGGTTTTTGTATTTCGTTTTCGTGTTTTCATCTTAATTGGAAAAACTTCAGTTCCATTTGGCATCATTTCAGATTGTGCACCTAGGAGGTAAAATGGAGCATTTCCCAGGTGTCACACAGCATACTGGTTCAAAGTGCAGACTTTCAAGCCTAGGTTCAAATGTACTACTTGCCAACTGGATAACTCTGTGTAAGTCACTCTCCACTGCTTCCAAACAGTGCATGTTCACTAGGTGCCTCTGGCCAGCATTCACTCCAAAAATACTCATCAAACACCTTCTGTGGGCCAGGTGCTGGGGATACAGTGGGGCCTCGCAGTCCGATCTAAAGTGTACCTCCACCAGGTCACCCTGTTTCATCTTCTTCACAGCATTTAACATTATCTGCAATGATCCCCTGAGTTTGTTCGATGGAGTGTTAGTCTCACCTCATTAGAAGGTAAGCTCTCTGAGAGCAGGGACCTTGTCAGTCTTCTTTATCGCTGTTTCTCTATGCCAAGTATGTGCCCCTCACACGGTTAAACACTCAACACATGCAGAAAGAAGTAATGAGAAACTCACACAATGCTTCTGTTGTCTCCGACTGAGAAAAGAGTTAAGAAACAGAAAAGTACAAGTGATCAAGGTGGGAGATGCACCTGGGGACCGAGGCCCTGGCTTGCCGCAAACACACTGGCTGCTCAGCTCCAGCTCGACAACTCTCGGAGAAATCAGACACTGCCACGCTGGTATCCCCCAGCTGCAGGACATGACTGAGCAAGAAGGCACTACACGGAAAGTTGGGTCACGTCCCATCAACTCTTGTGGAAGTTCTTCTCATTCATTTGCTCCACATGGAGTGGCCCCTATCAAGTGCACAGCCTAATGACAAGTCCTGTCCCCATGGTGCTTCCCTTCTAGCACGGAAGCAGGTTAGTCAGCGGGCAGTTTGCACTGCTGACAAGTGCCCCGCAGACTACAGAACAGAGGGCTGTAGCAGAGCATGACTTGTGTCCACCGGGTCACCGGGTGGTGACTTCTGAGCTGAGACCTGGGGAGGTCAACTTTGTGAAGAGCAGCCGGTGCTGACACTCCAGAGCAGAAGACCACAAACTAGACACTAACAGTGACAATGACAACTGTGACAAGTGCCCTGAAAGGCAAGGCGACCCGGGACTCTGGGGGCAGCAGAGTAGCTTGGGCCCCCGCAAGCGGCCTCTCTGGCCCAGGCAGCTTCTGATAGCTGTAGGGGTGCAGAGCCGGCGCCGGCCGATGCCACCTGGCACCGAGCCTGTCCCCAGAACTCGGGTGGGGCCGCGCGGCCCACGCGGGGCGCCGGCCGGGCCTGGCCAGAACATGGCGGCCCGGGCCGGGGGCCTCCGCGGCTTACCTCGGAATTTGAGCTCGTGCTGCGGCTCGAGGCTGAGGACCTGCTCCACCTTCGCCATGTTCCTCGGTGGGGCGGCACCTTCGGCGGAGAGACCCCTGAGAAGTCACCTGAGGCGGGAAGCGTTAATGCTACGCCCCCTTTAAATCTAAAAAAAAAAAAAAAGGGCCAGCGGGGCTCGGGCGGGGGTCGCGGTGGGGCGCGTGGGGGCGGGGGCGGACGGCGAGGTGAAGGCGCAGGGGCGGAGGGCGAGGGCGAGGCCGCGGTGCCCGGCGAGCTCGCGGCACGCACGCACGCACGCAGCGGCGCACGCAGCGACGCACGCACGCGGCGGGAAGCGGCGACCTGCGCCGGTTCCAGGGGTGGGAGAGGAGGCAGCGCGCGGAGCCCTTCCCTAGCGCAGTGCGCAGGCGCATAGAGGGCGGGGCAACCAGGCTGCAGGGGGCGGGGCTTCGCTCAGCTCTGGAGGCGGGGCCGCCCTGGGCTGCCCAGAAAAGAAGATAGTCTCAGTGAAGAGTATTCATTTATTAAGGGCCTTTTGGGGGCCAGCCGTTGCGTTAAGTGCTCTATCCATAATCATAATTAATAACAATAAACTCCACTTTTCCCTTGCCTATTTAGTGTCAGGCACTGTTAAAGGCTTTGAGCAATAATGAAAGTGCTGTTTATTCATCTTATAAACAAGATGATTATGAGTGAATGACATGTGCTAGACGCTGCAGAGTATCGTAACTGATAATTATAAGTATAACAAACGACCAATTATTGCTTGCTTATTTTGTGCCAGACACTCAGCTGAATGTTTTCAGTAGTAACAACAGCCGCTATAATAAATAAAAGCTAGTTTGTGCTGAATGTTTACCGGGTCACAAGCACTGTGCTGAACCTTTGCTAATAGATGCTGCTTGTTTATCCAGGAAATATTTAGAGATACGAAGGTCAGGAAATTTGGCATAGTTCCTACTCTCTTCTTAGTGCAGCCTAGTGCAGTGACACTCGTTGATTAAATCACCATACACATAAATACTGGTTTAAAAATTGCTGGGATCAGCTCAATCCCCAAACGAAACATTGTGCACCATCATTGCCATCTAACACTTATTTTATTTTATTATAGAATGTTTGGTACATAAAATGTGCATTCTTAATACTCTCCCACATATAAATCAAAAGTCTGGTATGGCTGCGAACCAGAAAGTTGGCAGTTCGAATTCTCCAGGGGCTCCTTGGAAACTCTAAGGAGCAGTTCTACTCTGTCCTACAGGATGGCGGTGAGTTGGAATCAACTAGATGGCAGTGGGCTTTTTAATACCTACATATTCAGAAGACCTGGTGGTCTACTTTTGAAAAACCAGCCACTGAGAAACTAGGACACACAACTCTGCTCTGACACACATGGGTCACTGTGAGTCACAGACAATTCATGGCAAGTGGTATCTAGTATACAGACATGTAACTGAAACAACAGTTGAACCTACACAGCAGGTATGTGGGGGTTCTTTGTACTATGCTTCCTATTTTTCCATATACTTGAAATGTTCCCTAGTAACAAAGTTGTTTTTTAAAGATTATCTTTTAACTAGAGTTCTTAGTCCATTTGTCCTTATTGTATTTACCGAACTGTCTGAATTTATTTCTTACTTTATGCTTCCAATTTATTTCTTCTTTTTCCTCTTCTTTCTTGCTTTTTTAAAATACTTACTCTACTAGTCTTCCTTTTAGGCACACTGTTTCTATTGTTTTAATGATTACCATCTTATTCACTGCTCCCAAGTCGATTCTGACTCATAGAGACCCTATAGGACAGAGCAGAACTGCCCCTTAGGTTTTCCAAGGGATGGATGGTGGATTCGAACTGCTGACCTTTTGGTTAGCAAACATAGCCTTTAACCACTGTACCACTAGGGTCCCTTACCTGTCTTATGAAAGTCTAATTTTAATAAATGCCTTGTTCCTTAAAAATATAATGACCTTAGAACATTTTAACTGGAACCACACCTCCTCTAACTTATATGTCTTAGCTGTAGTGTATTTTAGGTTTAATCTTTTCCTTTATAAACCCATGAGACATTATTAAATCACTGTGTACAGTCAATGTTAGTTTAGATTAACTGTGGTTACACAGTTACCATTCTCTTTGCTTATCTTCTAATAGCTCAGCACTTATTACAGGGATCACTTTCTTAGTTCCTGAGGTATATCCTTTAAACTTTATTTCTGTGAAGGGTTGTTTGTTCTTCTGAAACTGTCTTTGTTTGGCCCTTGCTCTCAGAAGATGTTTCAGCCAGCTTGCTCAGCACACTGAAGACAGTATCCACTGTTGTCCAGTTTCCATGGTGAGGAGTTAGATGTCAGAGTTATCATCATTCCTCTGAAGATTGTCCACATTTTCTCCCCTCCAGTTTAATGTTCTGTAGTTTCACCAGCCAAGCCAAGTTTCACCAAAAGACACCTTTTTATTTATCTTGTCTTGAATTCTTTAGGATTCCTAAATTTGTTGATTGGTATCATCCATCAGTTCTGAAAAATTCTTAGACAACTTTCCTTTTAAAATTAGCTCAGCCCCTACACCAAATTGTCCAAACTCAGCTAGAACAGATGAGCACCAAGGACAACAACAACACGGGGGAAAGAGAACCCAGAAGACAGAAAGACCCATGTGAGTGCGTGACTACATCAACACGTGACCAAAAGAACCAGATGGAGCTCGGCCACCACCAATGACAGCCGTGATGGGGCTCGCAATGTTGAGTCCCAGTAGCAACACGAGAAAAAGCAGGAGTGCACCCTGAGAACCCCACTAAAAGACTGCAGCTGATAGTCTGAAAGCCTGGGGGTTCCCCTGGGAGCATGGCCTCCAGACCTGATGCTGCCCCTGATCATAAACCATTATTGAGATCAACTCTTCAAAGAGGAATGGACTGGACTTGGGGACACAGAATGACCATATCGTGTGTGCACTTTGTGGTTCTGTGCATCTAGAGGATGTCGTCGGACTGGCCTCTTACTAGAGAAAAGTGGAGAGGGTGGAGAGGAGGGGACAGGAGATTGTTAAGAGGATACGACATGTATAGAACAGAAAGGAGGAGTGTGTGTCACTGGGCAAAGAGAGAGAAGGAGTTGCAGGCAGATAAGCGTGGTAATTTAAACTGGATTGTACACTTTTACTGAATCATAATAATAATTAAAAAAAAAAAGATTACCTGAGTCCCTTTCTGTCACTCTCTTCTTCAGGAACTCTGATTAGAGGCTTACTAGATCAGTGTTTTCCAAACTGTAATTTGTTCCCCAACATTTGGTGATAGCATTACCAGGGTGTCCCTTATAACTGGGAAAGAAAACATTGGAATGTGTTGCATTATTGCACGGTAACTTTGTATCACTGTATTTACTAGCATAACTATAACTCTATAGGAAAAGTCTGGTGGCCCAGTGGGTTAAGTGCTGCTTCTGCCAACCAAGAGGTGGACAGTTCAGATCTGCCAGGCACTCCTTGGAAACTCTAAGGGGCAATTCTGCTCTGACCTCTAGTATGGCTCTGAGTCAAACCTGACTTGATGGCAGCGAGTTTTGGAGTTTTACAATTATATAGATGTCTTTATGGTGCGTCACAAGCAAAAGGCATTTCTTACTGTAGTTTGTAGTAATAAATGAATGATTTATAAAGAAATCAGGACAAAGTGGTTCCTATCGGGTGGTGGTTAAAGATATCCCAAATACCCAGTTTTTCCAAATTGCTGTAACACTTAGTCACACCTAACACCAACTACTACCCTCCTCTCCAGTATTCTTCGTAACTCACTGTAGTGTCATACAGAATTCTTAAGCCATATCAAGGAAATGACTCACACAGTTGTGGAAACTGATAAGTCCTAAATCTGTGGGTCACAGGTAGACATTTCCAGACTCATGTGACCATATGGGCTGATGAACCCAAATCAGTGGGCCAGACAACAAGCTGCTGGACTGAATCATGTCTCCCCCAAATATGTGTCAACTTGGCTAGGCTATGATTGCTAGTACTGTGTGATTGTGCACCATTTTGTGATCTGATGTAATTATCCTATTGTTGCAAATGTTAACCCCTGTGGTGTTAATTAGGCAGGTTTCAATCTAGAAGGTTAAGTTGTATCTTGAGTCAATCTCTTTTGAGCATAAAAGAGAGAAGACAGAGAGCAGAGGGGCCCCATACTACCAATAAAGAAGTGCCAGGAGAAGAGCACATCCTCTGAACCCAAGGTCGCTGTGCTGAGAAGCTCCCAGACCAGAAGAAGACTGATGACGAGGACCATTCCCCAGAACTTACGGAGAGAGAGAGCATTCCCCTGGAGCCGGTACCCTGAATCTGGACTTTCTGGCCTCCTTGACCACGAGAGTAAGCTTCTGTTTGTGGAGGCCATTCACTTGTGATATTTCTGCTATAGCAGCACAAGATGACTAAGACACTGGGGAAGCTGGCAAATCAGGTCAGATGACAGGCTGCTGGCCCACGGCCCTGTGGAAGCCGTGAACCCTAGGGTCAGCAGGTCAGACAGCAGGCTGCTAGCTCAGGGTCTAAGTACCAGAGTCAGACAATGATGAGCTAGATCCAGGATGCAGATGGAGAGAGAGAGAGCCCTGCCAGAGCACTTAGGTACATACACTACGTGCCGGCCACACCCCAAGGAGGGGCGCCATCTGAGTAAGGGCGGGACTTGAGTCATGTCTTCCTGCACTGCTGTGACTCAAGATAGATTGCATACAAATCTTGCCTAGTTAATATATAGTAGTTAGGATTTACAAGTGCAAAAGGGATGATAATTACATCAGATTACAAAATGGAGGACAGCCACGTTTTACCGGGGATCACGATGTAGCCAAGCTGACGTACAACACTGACCACCACGTCTGTTGGGGCTCCATACGCCTTCTTTGCATGGTCCCACCCGATCACCGTCTGGGAGTTGTAACGACGGTGGCTGAACCCAAGCCAAACCCACTGCTGTCGAGTCGATTCTAACTTATAAGGACACTATAGGAGAGAGTAGAACTGCTGCACAGAGTTTCCAAGAGGAGCCTGGTGGATTTGAACTGCCAGTCTTCTAATTAGCAGGAGTAGGACTGAACCACTGGGCCACCAGGGTTAGAAGGGCCAGATTTTTGAGCTCTCATCTCCATGTCCCACATTCTGGAGATGTCTCAAGATCTCTCTCAGTCACTGGATCTTTTGGCTGAGAAACTATTCCAGAAGATTTTCATTTCAATGGCTATATTTTTTAAATTTGTGTGCCCTATCTTGTTCTTTCACAACTGTGAGTGTGCTCGCTTTGATAGGTTTTTAAACATTGATTCTAGGCCTTGCCCACTGCTTGTTTTCCACAGTCCCTTGGCACTGCATTCAGGTGGCAGGGTGTGACTAAATCAGTCCCAGACTGCTGTCAGACCCGACAGCAGCCAGGTCATCTGTGGAAGGAGAAGTCCACGTTGTCGATCCTGTGTACTGTCCACACCTGCCACCACAGTCCCTTTGTGAATATGCCATCAAGTAAGCAATGGCATAGCTGCAAAAAATGACTGAGTGACATCCAAGGGTGTGTCGCCTTGATCACTTGATTGTTAGGACATCTCCATGGCATTCAGATGGGACACAAACATCTCTTAACGGGGCCCATCCTCTGCAGTACCCACCTATCGCCTCCTCAGAACTCCTCTCACCTGTCAGCTGGTTCTGCGCTCTCTGTTCCTGGCCAGCCAGCCAAGATAGCGCTCACCCGCCAGGCCTTAGTACTGATTTCTGTTACCAGTCATCTCTCAGGCAAAGCAGACAACGGAAGGTACTGGCTGAGGTTCTGGTGAGTGTATGAATTCTATTTCTACTGCAATCCTGCAGCTCCCCTGTTATAGGTAGAACTGAGTCTTCTCAAAAGATGTGTTCAAGTCTTAACCCTTGGCACCTGTGAACCTGACCTTCTTCAGATAACAGGTCTTTGTAAATATATGAGTAAAACTGAGGCCACCCTGGAGTAGGGTGGGTACTCAACCGTATGACTGACGTCCTTAGACAAAGAAGGCAGACACACTCACGCAGAGAAAAGAAAATCACACAGTGACAAAGACAGAGACTGGAGCACGAGCAAGCCAAGGGACCCCCAGGAGCTAGAAGAGGGAAGGAAGGTACGCCCCGTAGAGCCTTCAGAGAGAACACAGGCCTGCTGACCCTTTGATACTGGACTTCTACCCTCCAGAAGGAGGCCTGTTGTGCAGTGGTTAAGAGCCCAGGCTGCTAACCAAGAGATTGGCTGTTCAAATCCACCAGCCACTCCTTGGAAACCCTATGGGGCAGTTCTGTCCTGTCCCTTAGGTCACTATGAGTTGGAATCCACACAATGGCAATGGACTTGGTTTAGCTTCTGGAATTATGAAAGAATAACTTTTCGCTTAGTTTTAAATGAGCAGCCCCCAGTTGTCTGTCAGGGGAGGCTGGCTTGTTGCTGTGATGCTGGAATCAATGCTACTGGCATTTAGGTACCAGCAGGGTCCCCCACGGTGGACAGGTTTCAGCTGAGCTTCCAGACTAAGACAGACTGTGAAGAAGGACCCGGCAGTCTACTTCTGAAAAGAATTAGTCAGGGAAAACTGTATGACTAGCAGGGGCCCTGTCAGATAGAGTGCCAGAAAACGAGCTGTCTGAGAAGAGGGACAGCCAAAATGAGTGCTCCTTGGAAGCAAAGATGGCAAGACTGCGTCTGACATACTTTGGACATGTTTTCAGGAGGGATCAGTCCCTGGAGAAGGACATCATGCTCGGTAGAGGGCATGGTCAACAAAAAAGAGGAAGACCCTCGATGGGATGGACTGACACAGTGGCTGCAACAGTGGGCTGAAGCATGGAAATGATTGTGGACGTGGTGCAAGACCAGGCAGTGATTCATCCTGTGCACAGGGCCACTGTGATTCGGAACCGACGCAATGGCACCTGGCAACAACAACAACAAGTCATCCTGTTTGCAATACTTTGTTAGTTCTGGAAAAATAAGACCCCACCCAATTAACTTGGGGGTGATTTTTAGCAAGGCTGAAAACCGACAGCTACAAGAAATGAGCCTCCGTAGAAGCTCTCTGGTTCTCTGCTGCTGCAGCTGCAAGCTTGAAGACCTGAACGTGTGCTGTCCCTTCGGTGACTGCTTCAGTGACTGCAGGAGTGGCTATCCCAGCCCATGGTCCTCGTGGCCACCGCTGCTGCCATAAGGGCAGCAACTGCTTGACTGTCCAAGTACTGATACTGCCACATGGCACAGGTGGCCTCTATACAGAGGTATATGATAAACCAGCTCTGTGAAGAAAAACAGCTCTGATTTGTAGGCTTTTTTTTTTTGGTGCGGTTATGACCACCACGACTGATTATAAGCTACCAAGGGAATGTCACTGAACACAGAGATAAGGAGAAGTGCACAACTGACTCTGAGGAGCCAGTTCAAGTCCACCAAGTCAACACTGCTTGTTTCCCGTAGTCCCTTGGCACTGCATTCAGGTGGGAGGATGTGTCTAAATCCATCCCAGAATCTTCTCTCTCTCTTTTCTTTTGTAGTAAAAAAATACATACACAGAGTCCCTCCTTGAGAATCTGTTTCTTTGCACCAGTCTCAGTACCAAGTATTGTATCAGTCAGGGTCTAGGCAGGAAAGCAGAAATTACACCAATTATTTGAACAGAGATAATATTCTATTTGCTGAAAATACATACAGCAACACACACACTGGCTCAGCCATTTCTGCACGTGTGACGGGCATCACCAATGACATCGGTGACATTCTTCCCGCTGTGTCACCATTCTGTCTCCACCACACTGTTTCACTGCCATGTTTGCCCTCTGTGCCCCTGAAAGTTCTCGTCTGTGCTTTGGAGGCGCTGCTGTCTACTGGACCACAAATGGCTAATTCTTTAAAAGAGAAAAACACTGCAGGTCGACGTTCTTTATCAATTGAGCTGAACAGTTGTTTTGTTTGTGGATGACTCCAGGGGATAGTTTTAGTTCAAGGTTTAGAGATTATTTGAAAACAACAGATACGGATCCAACTAAGCCTGGTTTCCACAGGAATTTGATGCTCTGTTGTACATTTTTTAACAGAGATAACTTTTTTTATAGTTCTGTGTTACTGTGTTTTGGGTGATGGCTTACATAGCAGTTTAGCTACAGTTAACCTTAATTTCCATTCAACAATTTCTACAGCAGTTGTTAGGTGACACCGGGTGCATTCTCCACAATGTGTGAACCTTCTCATGATTTCTGTTCTCTTTGCTCCGTTGCCATTCGGCTAGCTTCCCTCCCCTCTTACTGTCTCATCTTTGTTTTAACATAACTGTTGTTGACTCTTTGGTCTCATCTAGGTGAGTTTTTAAAAAGCACAGTACTTACAGGTGATATTCATTTCTTTTTTTTTAGACAACTTGCTATACAGTTATAAGAACCTCAGGGGTTAGTTGCATTCAGTTCAAGGATTGAGAAGTATCTCAGGGCAACACACTTGGAGAGTCGTCCAGTCTCAAGCAATTTGCTAGGGTCGCCATGAGTCGGATCCAATTTGACAACACTTGGCTTGGCATTTTTGTTTACTTGAATTTTTTGGAACATGAGCTACTGTTCCACATGTCCCCCCATTCTATCAGGGTCCACTTGTTGTGGCCCTAATTAGGATGTTTGCTGCTGGTAGCTGGGCACCACCTAGTTCATCTGGTGTCAGCGTAGATGAGGCCATGGGTCATGTGGACTTCGTCCTAACAGAGAAAATTTAATAGACAGAAATTAGTTAAGCAGTTAACAGATAACTGCGGAAGCAGAAGGGGAAGACACTGTGGTGTCATAAAAGTAGTAACCGCGCAGGGGCGGTGCTGGGGGCCAGCAGACCTCTCAGAGGAGGGCCTCGTGGGGCTGAGTCACAGTCCTCTGGGGAGAGGGGCTGACTGGCCTGTGTAGGGGCCTCTGAGGGCATTCCATGAGGTGGTTTCTGAGCTTCTGAGGTTGGGGAAGGGGGGAGACCAGAACCACCTCCTCTGCCGTTGTACGGGGAGGGCTGTTGTTGAGGTGACTGACAGAACAGGAAGCACGGTAAGGAGCTACTCTATCCTCCCCTCCGGCTCGCTGGTCTTGTCAAGCGTCCCTATCAAGGGAACCTCCTGGGAAACCCGCTGCCTGAGGAGAAATGAGGCGTAAAGTCTCAGTGGCACAGAGCAGTGTGTGGGAAGATTGGTTTCCGGCTGAGAGACAACAGCTCCAGAACTTTCATGCACTTTTATTCCTTTAAATGTATTACACATGCTTGTTTTGTAGTATCTGACATGTGGGCAGTGTTGTTGCCGTGGTCTCTGCTGGCTCCTTCTCAGGATGTGTTTCCTTGTGTGTTTTATGATCTTTCACCTTCTCTGTGGAAATCCTTTGAGGCCTGGTATTCTAGTAATCTATTACCATGTGAGCAATTGTTCCTGATGTCAGAGGGACATTGGCTGAAAGCAGAGAATACCAAAAAGATGTTTACCTACATTTTATTGACTATGCAAAGGCATTCGGCTGTGTGGATCATAAAAAATTGTAGGTAACTTTGCGGAGAACGGGAATTCCAGGTCACCTAATTGTGCTCGTGAGGAATCTGTATGTGGATCAAGAAGCAGTCATTATAACAGAACAAGGGGACACTGCCTGGTTTAAAGTCAGGAAAGGGTCAGGGTTGTATCCTT
Organism: Heterohyrax brucei; assembly: GCA_028571685.1. NCBI lineage: Eukaryota > Metazoa > Chordata > Mammalia > Hyracoidea > Procaviidae > Heterohyrax > Heterohyrax brucei. The sequence goes on along the minus strand of CM053156.1, from coordinate 86,690,583 downwards.
TCACCATACCTATTCAATCTGTATGCTGATCAAATAATCTGAGAAGCCGGACTATATGAAGAAGATCAGGGCACCTGGATTGGAGGAAGACTCATTAACAACCTGCAATATGCAGACGGCACAACCTTCAGTGCTGAAAGTGAGCAGGACTGGAAGCACTTACTGCTGAAGTTCGAAGGCTACAGTCTTCAGTGTGGATTACACCTAAACATACAGAAGATAAAAACCCTCAAAACTGGACCGATAACATCACGATAAGTGGAGTGATCAAGGATTTCATTTTACTGGCATCCACAGTCAACGTCCATAGAAGCAGCAGTCAAGAAATCAGATGGTGCGTCACACTGCACAAATTTTTTGAAAAAGACTTCTTTAAAGTGTTGGAAAGCAAAGATGTCACCTGAAAGAAGCCATGTGTTTTCTATTGCCTCATACGTATGCAAAAGCCAGATGATGAATAAGGAAGAACAGAGAAGAACCAATGCCTTTGAGTTGTAGTGTTGGCATAGAGTATTGAATACATCACCAATGGCCCAAAGAAGGAACAAATCTGTTTCAGAAGGAGCACAACCAGAAACTTCCATGGAAGCAAGGAAGGCAAGACTATGTCTCACATACTTGGGATATGCTGTCAGGAACGATCTGTCCCTGGAGAAGGATGTCATGGTTGGCAAAGCTGAGGGTCAGCAAGACAAGGAAGGTCCTCTCCAAGATGGACTAGCCAGTGGTGGCAACGATGGGCTCAAGCTTGACCACAGTCGTGAGGGTGGCACAGGACCAGGCAGGGTGTCTTTCTGTTGTCCACAGCATCACAATGAGTAGGAATCAACTGGATGCCACTGAACAACAGCAGCCACCGTAAAACTTAGAAGAGTCAGACGAACAATCATTTCTCATTGTTATCTCTTGTATGTTTGGGTGTTGACTGGGCTCAGCTGGGCGGTTATCAGTCAGGGTCTCTCAGACGGGTATAGTCAAAGGTGGCTGGGAATGGAGTCACCAGAGGGATGTCTTATGCCCACAGTGGGTCCCTGGCGTTGGAGAACCAGTGAGTCGGGGGCTGGAACATCTGGGGCAGGTGGTCACGTCTCTTTCAGGCTGTTTATTCCTAGGCTTTAAGTCTTCAGGTAGCAGGACTTCCTATGTGGCAGCTCTGGCTTCTAAGCCCAATCTGGAAACAGAGAGCCTGAGAGTGTGTGGTGAAATGCGTTCGTTATTTTGGCCTTTTGCCTGAGTTCTCTGGAAAAAGCTAGAGAGATTTTTACCCTAAGCCTTTGCCCTAGTTTTCTAACCCAGACGGTTTCTTACTTTTGTCCAGGTTGACTTGCATTTCCTGATCTGTAAATAATTGAGGTTCTATACTTTCTTGTGATTGGTAAGTATCCTGCAGGGATTGATTAATAGACTATCAAAACAAAGCATCTGTGGCCTACCAAGGGGAACTGGTCAGTGTGTGGCCCTGGTAGGTGTGCCATTCCTTGAAATTGACCAAGAGTTGGCTTGCACAGACAGCCAGTCCCACAGAAGCCGGCCAACAGCAGGCAAGAGAGGCAAGAAGAGAGAAAAAGCTAAGAGAGAGAAAAGGCAGAAACCCAAACCCAAACCTACTGCTGTCCAGTGAGCGACTCTCCTAAACAGCTATGACATGGGTCAGAGGATTAACACTGAAGGCAGGGAGAGGCCTGGAAGCGGCCCTGGGGCCGAGTCGGTGGTGATGACAGAAACCTGCTGCGACAAATGCAGCTCCGAGAGCCGTACTAAGTGGCGTCAGTGAATACAGGCTGCGGCAGGTTAGCAGTGGAGAGGCCAATGGCGGGCAGACAGGAGGCAAAAGAAGAAGGGCCTGTCCTCAGGAGGCCAAGAGAAGCTGTGTCCCAGGGTGGGGAGGGGGCCGGGCAAGAGGAGCGAGCCTGTCTTGACAGGGCCCAGAGGAGGCTGGTATGGCCTGCTGGGGTCATTCACTGGCAGAGGGCATGGCCTGCTTACCTGCAAGGCCTAAAGGAGCTGGAAGAGGTGTCCTGCACAGAAGAAGGGAGAGTGTATTTTCTGCTTTGGAGGAGGCTTCCAGACTTTGCTAGAGGCTTCCCTCATTCTGATATGATCCCGCATTGCAGCATATTAATCCTGACCCAGAGTTGTATAGTTGTGAGTTTTGTAGCCATTATGCCAGATTATCAAACCCAGCAGAGAAGTAGAGAGTGCTGTGGGAGGGGTGGCTGGTGCCAGAATCAGTGGAAGGTTGGAGGGTAGGTATGTCTGACTACCACCCGACAGGAATCAGGATTGGGCAGAATTGATTCAAATTACACCCGCTGAAGTTAGACAGGTTCTGATGTCAAATCCAAAATCACTGCCGCTGAGTCAACTCTGACTCACAGCAGCGCTACGGGAGAGAGGAGAGCTGCCTCGCAGGGTTTTCCGAGTGCCTGGTAGATTCCAACTGTTGATCTTCTGGTTAGCAGCTGTAAACTCCTATTAATTATTTTCTGTCCAGCATCATTTCTACTGTAGGCTCTTCTTTGAGGCCGTCACAGAGGCCTGTGTAGGTCAAAGTGCAAGAGGTAGAGACTACCTTGTACCAGGTGGCACAGTGCTAGAGGAGTATAGCCAAGCTGAGTGCCATCGAGTCGGATCCAGCTCATGGCGAGAAGAGTATGGGGAACAGAAAACCCTGTTGCAGCGTTGTGGGGTCTGTCACACCTGGCTGAAGGTGACTCTTCTACCTTTGCTTCTCCCCGGTGAGGGGTTCTGGGCACTGACCAGAGTAACTTAACAATCCTTAGTTTAAGGTTACCTGGGTAGCAGGAATTCGAGCTGCAAACCTACGGGGAAATGGCCTCCCTTGTACTCCGCCTCACCGAGTACTTACACCCAACAATTTTCCTTTGGGGACGGGGCAGCATTGCTGGCCCACTGTACATTGAAGGATCAGCTAGATTTCCCTGTGTGAGTGGCCCTGACCTTCATCTTCTGCCCTCCGATACCCAACTGAGGAAAGCAAAAGTCTTGTCCACAAAGATCTCACCGCTTGATCTCCCCAGGGCTTGAAGTACAGAAGAGAAGTTGAGAGAAGAAAAGATGAAAGAAGGAATGAATGAACGCCATTGCCCTGCAAGGCATGTGAAGAGCAAAGTGCCATGGACTGAGCTGCATTCCTCTCAAAAAATCTGTGTAGCAATTTAGTGAGGCCGTGATTCCTGGTGTTGTGTGATGTCCTCTGTGTCATGAACCTGGCCTCTATGATGTTAACGGCGGAGGATGGGCGGCAGTTCCGCTGGTGAGGCAGGACTCAATGTGTAAGACTGTTTTGTGCCTTGAGGCAGTCTGTTGAGATATTAAGAAGCCAGCAGAGAGATTTGGGGACCTCATGCCATGAAGAAGCTGTGCCGGAAGCTGAGCAAGCCCTTTGGAATGGACCCAGGGTCCCTGCACCTCGGAAGCTTCTAGTCCAGGGCAAGACTGACAACAAGGACCTTTCTCTAGACCCAGCCAAGAAAGCCTTCCCACAGAGCTTTGCCCTGAATTTGGAGTTTTAGCCTACTAGGCTGTGATAAAACAAAATTTCTCTTTTCAAAGCCATCCCCTGTGGTATTCTGCTAAAGCAGCACTAGGTGAGTGATCCAAAGAGTCAACAGAGGGGTGACATTTCAAAAGCCACTTCCTCCCAGAGCAGACAGCTCAGCACTGCCAGACAGTGAAGTCACAGCACCTAATGAACCCCACACTCTGCAGAAAGGGGTACAGATGTGGGGTCCAACCCTTGCCCAAACAGAAGGAGGTTCCTCCAGCCTGGGTCAAGACGACAGGGACCTACCTTCTCTGTTAAGGATCTCGCTGACCTAGGTAGGTGTTAGGAGGTTTTGGGGGGCAGTAGGAGAAGAATGATCCTGTCACCTGCTCCCTCAGCAGGAGTCTTTCTCCACCAACCCAGACGCCCTCGGGTCTTCACTCCCATCTTTTGGTTAGACTTCCTCAGGCCCATTAGCATGTCTGTTCCTGGTGAACTACCAGGGGCTGGATTCCTGGTCCCCACCTCAGCACCTGGCACCCAAATTAAAGCAAACAAACGAAAAACAGCTGCTGCCATCTAGTTGATTCTGACTCATAGTGTCCCTATGGGATAGAGCAGAACTGCCTACAGAGAGTCTCCGAGGAGCACCTGCTGGGTTTGAACAGCTGACAGTCTCGTTAGCAGCCACAGCACTTAACCATTAGACCACCCGGCTTTCCAAGCACTGCTTAGGTGCCAGGAGACCCTGGTGGGGAAGTAGTTAAGTGCTACGGCTGCTCACTGAAAGGCTGAAGTTTCGAATCCACCAGGCGCTCCTTGGACACTCTGTGGGGACAGGCCTACTCTGCCCTACAGGGGTACTATGAGTCAGGATGTTTTTTTCTTCTTTTTGTTTAGAAGCAGTGCTCAATAAATGTTTCATGAGGGAACAAAATAATGTAATTAAGAATTTGAGGGGGTAGGGTGGGGGAAGAGATTCTTTCTCATCCTTAGGACTTGTCCCCAAGCACCCAGAAGGCCACATTTGCATACAAATAATTGATATTCTAATTACAAATCATTGGTATTGATTTATTAAGCAGATCCCCTAAGGATCTCTGGGAGATAATTAGATTCCGCTGCTCCGGAGGGCAAGGACAGCGTATTTACCTCATTGTTCCCTCGCGGCAGCGTGAGGCAAAGGGCTGTACCATAAATGTTTGATGAGGCCTTGAGTGAGAACGGTCTTAATTGTGGGGAGAGTTTACGGGGTCCCGGCAGATAATCTCCAATGCATCGGCAGGGGCAGGGATGACGCACCTGTGCGCGTGTGGAGACCCTTCTTCACCCCAGGTCCTGGTGACCTTCCATCCCATAAACGTCACCCGTGGAGCAGACATCCACGGAGGGACACTGACCAAGCCCTAGGGCCTGAGATACAGAAGACAGCAGCCTCTCTTGTCTGGTCTGGAGACAAAGCAAAGCAGGACAGTCTCAAGCGGCCTCGCCAGAGATGGACCACCCCTCACCATCTCTACCTGCCCCTCCCCAAGCCACTTCAGACAAATAAAAATAATTCACAGACAATGATTTTGCAAACGCTAAGTAAAAGCTTGAATAGAAGACTTGACTGCACTGATGTGCCACAGCTGTGCTTGCTCTGTCAGGGAGCTCACGGTCCCCCACTGTCTTTCTGAGGGGTCTGCCACCCACAAAGTCCTTCTAGAATAGAAATTAGGTGGCGTCCACTGGCGATTCCTTCAGAGGAGAGGAAGTCCCTGCTGCCGGACCTTGGGAGCAAAAGTGGGACGGCCAAGCAGGGGAGGACCAGGGAGGGGAAGAGGCAGGGAAGAGGAGTAGTGGGGCAGGGGGGGGCAGAGAGGGAGAAAGGGAGGGTGACAGCTAGTGAAGAAGGGAGCGAGGAAGGTGCAGGAGGGGTCAGCAAAGGCGGAGGAGGGGGGCGAGAGGGGACGGACAGGTTGGGGGCATGGAGGGAGGGAGGAGGGAAGGAGGAGCAGTGGGGCAGGGCAGGGACCAGCAAAGGAGGGAGGGCGGCAGGGCAAGGTGGCAGCCGAGGGGGGCGGAGGGGAGGAAAAGGAGGGGCAGGCAGGCTGTGCCCCTGCATTTCCAGGGAGTTGGGCTTCTCCATTTCCATTTTTCTGCCTCTACTCCCAGGAAAGCTTGGGGCCATCGATTCTCAAGCTTCTATCTTGACTTTGCTTCTGGAGCTAGGGGAAAAATACAAACTAGCTGTTAAAATATGTAAAGTAAATGCAGTGTTTTCATGAAATCCAAATTGCGGCTGCCGGCTCTGTCTTTTGACGCTGGGGAAAAGGAAGCCACGCTTTGGCTGCTACCCCCATCTAGGGCACTGGAAGTACGGGGACCAGGTGGGGCGCTGCCTGCCTGAGCCACAGTGTGACCTTAGCCCCTCAGTGGCTTGGTGATTCACCAGGTGTGTGACTTGGGCAAGAGCTGCTTATGCGCCGTCTGTGTGCTCCAGGTGAAACCCTGGGAACGCACAGGTTGTCGGACCCCTTGGGTTCATCACTAGTGCAGTGAGCAAGACGGCATGGGGTGGGGTCAGTCACAGGGTGTCAGAAAGCACTTGGGACAGGATGTGGGCTGCAGTAGGTGACCCAGGGGAGGGTTAAGGACAAGGAGCTTTGCTGTGGATCACGTACTGTAATGACATGGAGAACCTCTACGACTGGGTGCATAGGGAGACTGGAGGGAAGGTCAGTCAGTCTGTCCCACTGTAGGGGTGACTTGCATGTTGCTATGCCACCAGAAGCTGTGCCACCAGCATTTCAATTACCAGTAGGGTCACTTGTGCTGGACAGTTTTCAGCCGAGCCTCCAGACTGAGACTGGAAAGGTCTGAAGATCTACTGGTCCGATCCTGTGGTTCGCGGGATCAGAACGAGTCAGAGCAGATGCGACAGAGCTAACTCAGCCACAAGGGCCAGCAGAGCGAGCTAAAGTTGTCATCAGAACCACAGCTGTCCGTCTGGTTGGCCAAGAGAGGTCACGTTCGGTCCTTTGTGGGGGTGCGGACAATGTTCTTGTTTTTGTCTGGGCTCAGGATGTGCCTGTGGAGTGCTCTTGTTTGTATCTGGATTTACGCCAGTCAGAGTGAGGGGCCCTTTGATGTGGATGTCCTGTGGCTTTGGTCCTGAGCAAACGGAGAGAGAACACACCAAGTCCCTGCTGATGGCACCAGGCCAGCTCCTGAGTGTCAGGGGCTGCTTCCGTCTGTGTCGCTGTCTGGGCCTTCATCTCCTTATCTGTAAGATGGGCCTAATAAGCATTTGTACATCTAGAGTTTGGGGAGCATTCAGTGGATAAATGCTAGTTTCCGGCACTGTGGGCCTGGAGTGTGGAGAGCCCTCAATAACATACTAGTTCATGCAGTCTCACTACCTTACCAGAGAGGCCTGAAGGTGGCCCCCAGCTACAAGAGGTGATCTCTGTTGTTAGTGGTGCTCAAGTTGACCTGATTCATGGCAATTCCCAGCCAACACACCTCATGGGCAGCTACCGCCTGTTGGTGGTGGGCTGCGTGTCATCCCGATGTCACTCGGTCTTCAGCGGCGCTTCCAGACTAAGACAAACTAGAACAAAGGCCTGGTCATTTGTCCTAGAAACCCACCCCTACTGTCTCTGAGTTGATTCCAATTCATAGTGACCCTATAGGACAGAGTAGAACTGCTCCATGGAATTTCCAATGAGGGAGGGCCTGGTGGATTCGAACTGGCCACCTTTTGGTTAGCAGCTATAGCTCTTAACCACTGCGCCACCCGGGCTTCTATAAACAGCCTATAAACAGAGTTCTATAAACAGCCAATGAAAACCCTGTGGGTTACAACGTTCTGATACTCGATTGAAGGTGGGGACAGCACAGGGCTGGGCAGCGTTTGTCCCATAGCCCATGGGGTTACCGTCACCTGAGGGCTGACTTGACTGTAGCCAACAGGAATAAAACCAAACCCATGGCCGTCAAGTCAATCCTGACTCATAGCAGCCCAACAGGGCAGAGCCGAACCGACCCACAGAGGTGCCAAGGAGTGCCTGGTGGACTCCAGCTACCGACCTTTCGGTTAGTAGCCGCCATAGCACTTAACCATTACACCACCAGGGTTTCCACAACAAGAACTGAAAATGGAAATTGTCGTGAATGCCTTCTGTTATTTCCTGCTGCGGAAGAGGTCTCACAAAGATCTCCCACCCCTCCCCAACTTCCAATCAGCTTCCTCCTGCAGCCAGATCCATTTGTGCTGCGAGGGTACCCGGAGTGCCACAACCCGACCCACAGTCAACGTGACTGTCCCTGGAACGACCCCACGTGACGGAGCAAACCCGCCCTCCAGGGACCCCACGTGACCGAGCAGGACCGCCCCCCAGGCACCACACGTGACCGAGCAGGACCGCCCTGCAGCGTTTTCCAGGCTGTGATCTTCCCAGGAGCAAACCCCAGGTTTGTGTTCATGGAGACGTAGGCTGGGGTTGAATTACCAGCCCTGTAGTTACTCGCTGAGTGTTTAACCACATACCCGTGTTGGTGTTTTCCCTTTTTTGTTTTTGTTTTTTTTAAAAATCATTATAAAAATATAAAGACAAGCTTTGTGTACTTTTTTTAAGGCTGTGATACAGAAACCAGAACACTTGGGTGGTGCAGAAGGCTAAGTACTGGCTACTAACCAAAAGGCTGGTGGTTCAGACATACCCAAAGAGACCTGAGAAAACAAGCTGGCCACCTGTTTCTGAAAGACGACAGCCACTGAAACTCCTATCTAGCACATTTCTCTTCTGACACACACGAGGTTGCCAGGAGTCTGAATCCACTGGATGGCAACCAGTTCACGTAGAAACAATACAGAAGTCCTCAACAAGCCACATGGAAATAAAAAGGAAGCTCTCAGTGCTGTGGCTTTGTAACACACAGCCATGTGGTGGGACCAACAGTGGACTTCATATGTTTGTTATGGATGTGGTGAATGATACTGATTTATATACCTTGCCTGCTTGCAATTATTAGCTCATGACAGTTGTTGTTGCTACAGGTAGCTACCTAAAATCTGCATCATTACCACTTAGCAAGTAAAATCACAGGAGTTCATCAAGGAAGTAGTCCAAGTTTAACCACATTCACTAACTCGGACGAGCATGAAGGGATGTCTTCAGGCTGGCCTTGGAGTGCCCTTTAAAAAATAAGTCCTGATCCCCTCAGACCAGAAGAACTAGATGGTGCCCAGCCATCACAACTGACCGTTCCCATCAAGATGACAAGAGGCAGGTCCTGATGTAATGGCAGAAAAATGTTAAAACAGAATTAAAAGTCTTAAAAAGTCCAGACTTACTGGACTCCCCTTGACTACTGCTCTGAGACACTCCATACACCTCAGAGGAAGCTGAAGCTATCCTCTGAGACCACCTTTTAGTGACATAACAGATTGGCTCATAAAATAAAGATTGGTACCTGTGAGTACTGCACTCCTTTAAAAAGTCATCTCTATGAGATCAGATGGTCGACAATCACTCTGAAGCAAACACGAAAAGCTAAGGAGGCAGAGAAACTAGATTGCTAGGAACAGAGCAAATAGAATGAGAATGGTGACAAATTGTTGAAAGTGTCACCGATGTCACTGAACAATTTCTGCAGAAATTGTTCAATGTGAACCCAGTTTGCTTGGTAAACTTTCACCAAAAACACAGTAAAATATTATTATTAGTAGTATTTTTTAAAAGGACTCCATTTTAAAGGCAATCCCAAGTAAGTACTATTTTATCCCACTTATTGAAATGTTCACAATTCCTTGATTACTTAAACGGGCACAGAAACCCCGGTGGCATAACGGTCAAGTGCTATGGCAGCCGGCCAGGTCAGCAGTTCAGATGTGCCAGGTGCTCCTTGGAAACTCTCTGGGGCAGTTCTACTCTGTTCTAGAGGGTCACTGTGAGTCAGAATGGACTTGATGGTGGCGGTGGGTTTAGTGTTGGGTAAATGGGCCAGCACTGAATCCAGTCCATGCCACAGAGCAGACAGGCAGGGGGCTTCCTCCCTCGAGGTGGCCGTGGCTTTCAGGAGAGAATCCGATGCACATGATACCTGCCACCGTTGTAGTGGTTCCCATTCCTGAGGATGCCGTGCCCACGGCAGAACTGTCCCACAGGGTTTCTGCTCATCTTTTACGGAAGCCGTTCACCAGTCCTTTCTTCCTTGGCCCTTCTGGGTGAATGTGAACTGTCAATCTCCTGGAGAGTGGCTGAGAACAAACCATCTGTGCCCTTAGGGACCTCAATGCACACAATAACCATCTTCAGATACTTTCTCTAAGCAAGCTGATGTCCGCTCCCCTCCCACAAGGTTGTAAACAGGTGCCTTATAAAAGCGGTACCTTATAAAAGCTGTCCCTTAGACACCCACACCCCTGTCTCGTGTTACATCCTGAAAGAGATTTGTCTGGGGAGAAGAAATTTAAGAATCAGCAGCCCTGGTGGTACAGTGATGAAGTGCTCGGCTGCTAACTGAAAGGTCAGCCGTTCAAACCTACCAGCTGCTCCAAGGCAGAAAGATGTGGCAGTCTGCTTCTGTAAAGATTTACAGCCTGGTCAGCTTTACGGGACAGTTCTACTCTGTTCTATAGGAAGAGTTTGATTTGTTTTTTTAAATTTAAGAACAAAGAGTGGTGGTGGTCGTGCAGAGGTTAGGTGCCCAGCTCCTAACTGAAAGGTTGTATGCTTCAGCTCGTCCCGTAGCTCTGCAGGGGAGAAGGCCCGGCCACCCACTCCCATAAGCATTACCACCCAGGGAGCCTGTCACATGGGGTTGCTAAGCATCAGAATCGACTCTATGGTACCCACCAATTTAAGAACAAGGAAAAGAAACCCACAGCCTCCCACTTTCTTACTATGGGATCAACTCCTTGCTGTTGGGTCGATTCCGACTCATGAGGACCCTGCAAGACAGAGCAGAACATTCCCATAATGTTTCCAAGGAATGCCTGGAGGATTCAAACCTTGGGATTATCACCTTGAAATAGACAAATTTAAGCAAAACAGTCTCAGTGAGTCATTTTATAATTCGGTGCCCCAAGTTGGAAACCCAAACTGGCTCAACAGCCGTCTACCCTGTTGGTGAAGAGCAAGCTGTGTGTGTTGTAGCCAGTGTCTGCTTTCCTCTCTAAACTGTGATGTGTTCTCATTTACATGCAAAGACATGACTGTCACCAGTCACCCGGACAGCTTACTGAAATTCTAATGCTGCTGACGGTGTAGTGCCAGGCACAGGTTCTGGGCCCTAATACTGCACAACAACCTCAAATTTACATTCACGACCTCACTGCTTTTTCCTTAAAAATGATTCTTTCCTAACGGAGTGGAGTCCCTACGCTATCTAATCTGCAGAGATTTGACACAGCAGGGGCCTGGATGGACACCCCACACTGAGGATTAACAAAAAGCAGCTGGATCCCCTGTTCTTCAGCGTTTCCCTACTTCCACACTAGCAGCTGAGGGTACACAAATTGTCAAGTGTATTCCCTGAAAGGTGACCTCTGGATTCCTACAGGGTTTCTTGGAAAATGCTGAAAGGTTATGTTGAAACTAAAATCTAAACAAGGAAAATCATAATAAGCTGATTCATTTTGACAACTTGTCAGCTGTAAAAAAATGATCTTTTTCCCCCTCTGACAAGCTCTGCCAGTGATCCCTCTAAAAGAGTGAGAAGAAACGTGGTAACCCAATGCCAGAGGCAGGTGGTTCGAACCCACTCAGAGGTATTTTAGGAGGCAGGCCTGGCAATCTGCTCCCCAAAGGCCACAGTCTTGAAAACCCTATGGGACAGTTCTACTGTGTACATAGGGGGTTGCCAAGAGTCAGAATCTGCTGGAGGCCAACTAACACCATCAAACCTAATTGTCTCAGTGAGTAAGTCCTAGGAGGCTTCGATGTCTGGCTTCCCAACCAACACTGACACGGTCAATGGAGAAGCTTGCTGCAGGCCAGTATCAAGCCAAACAACTAAGACTCGCAAAGGTGCTCGTTACGTAATGTTCTCCAGTTGACCACCTCAGTGGAAATCTATGTGATGCTAATGAGAGGAAAATCTTCCATGAACTTGGAAGTGGTTTCAAAACCTGGATCTATAATTTAGTTCGAGGCTTGAAGGCAAGCAGCCAGTTGCTTGTGGAAAAACGAAGCAAAGCTGTTCCGTGTATGCATGTGAGATACCCGTCTGTTCTGAGAGTGTACTGATTCATTTCTTCCTTTCTGGCACAGAGTCCTGTTCTTTATCTTGGCATCTATGAATGAGACTGGCTTTCTCAATAGCACTGTTTTGACAGGATATGGGCTGTTATCCTCTTAAGAACAGCAACAGAAAAAAAAAATCCGCCTTTTGCCATCGTGTCAACTCCAACACATAGCGACCCTATAGGACAGAGTGGAACAGCCCCACTGAATTTCTACCGAGCGCCTGGTGAATTCAAGCTGTCGACATTTTGGTCAGCAGGTGTAGCCCTTACCCACTATGTCCTCAGGGTTTCTTCTCTCTTCTTCAACACAGCTTTATTTGTACCTCTTCTTTCTTCTACGGGGACATAGGGTGGCTTAAAAAGATACTTCAAATAAAGTATGAAACAAAAACTAGTGCCACTGCTGTCATGGTGGTTTGACTCCGGCAGCCCAGTGGGTCACCTGATAGGATCACCCCAGAGGGCTTCATTTTTATTGTTGTTAAGAGCAGGCACAGCTGAACATATACGATTTCAACGATTTCTACGTGCCCATCCAGTGACACTGATTCCGCTCTTCAGGTGGTGCTGCCCTTCTCTCCTGCCTTGGCTGTGTTGTTCTCCCACCCCTAAGAAAAAACACTTGTCCCCACGCTTCCTGTCTCGCGTTTGAGAAACGCTGTTGTCAGTTTTATCCCATACAGATTGTTCTTCGAAGACCACAATACTCAAGGCAGACATTCTTTTCTTTTTTTAAATTGTGCTTTAAGTGAAATTTACCGCTATTGTGTTGTGACATTAGCCGCAGCCCCACAGTGCGATAGCCCATCCCTCATTTCCACCCAGGTTTCTTCTGCCAATGTCTGTTGCTTCCTGTGGGCTCATCCTGGCTCTAGACAGAAGCTGCCCATTTGGTCTCGTATTTGACTGAACTCAGAAACACATTCCTTGTATTATTTTTTTGTTTTATAGTTCTGTCTAATCTTTTTTTCTGGATAGTTGGCCTTCTGGAATGGTTTCAGTTCTGGGTTGATAGAGCATCCCAGGGCTACGGTTTCAGGGGTTCCTTCAGTCTGTCAGATGATGAAGTCTGGTCTTTTCATGTGAACCTGAGTTCTGCTCTACACTTTCTCCAGCTCTGTCTGGGACTCTCTGCTGTTTCTGTCGGAGTGCTTACTGGTAGTGGCCAGCCACCATCTAGTTCTTCTGGTCTCAGGTGGTAGAGTCTCTGGTTTATGTGGTCCTTTAGTCTCTTGGGCTAGTATTTTCCTTGTGTCTTAGGTTTTCTCCCTTCTCCTTTGCTCCAAGTGGGACGGGACCAGTAGATACAACTTAGATGGCCACTGGAACACTTTTAAGAGCCCAGATGACACTCACCAAAGTGGGATGTATAACATTTTCTTAATAAACTGTTATGCCAGTTGACCCAGATGTCTACTGAAACCATGGTCCCCAGACCCCAACTTGAGCAACTCAGTCCCTCACAGTGTTTGGATGTGTCCAGGAAACCTCTTGGTGTTTGCTTTGGTCTAGCAGTGCTGACTTCCTCCGTGTGGTGTGCCATCGTTTCCATCACCAAAATTGATTCTTGTCTACTGTCTAGTTCCCCCACCCTCCCAACCTAGTAACCACCAAAGAAAACTTACTGTGTTTAATTTTTTTCTTTAGTTATAGCAGTGGTCTCGTAGGTTATTTGTCCTTTTGTGACTCATTTCACTCACCATAAGCCTCCGGATTCATTTATTTATGCTGTGAGATATGTCACGGATTCATCATTGTTCTTGACTGCTGCGTAGTATGACACTGTGTGTATGTACCACACTCAGCTTATCTGTTCATCAGCTGAGGGACACCCTGGTTGTTTCCGTCTTTTGCTGCTGTAAACAATGACGCAGTAATCACGGGTATGCATACGTCTGTGTGACAGCCCTGATTTCTCTAATGGTACATTCCTGGAAGTGGGATTCCTGGATTGTATGGCATCTCTACTTCTAGCTCCTTAAGGATGCAGAACATTTCTTAAAAACAAACTTAGTTATGCCAATTGACCTAGATATTCCCCAAAAGCATGGTCCCCAGAACCCCATCCCTGCTACTCTGACCTTCAAAATGTTGGGTTGTATTTAGGTAAGCTCTTAGTTCTTCGTATTGTCCAGCAGTGTTGAGTTCCCATTTACTGTAAACTGTCACTTCCTTCATTTGACCTAATTCTTGTCTACTATTTAATCTAGGAATACCTGTCTCCTCCTTCCACTCCCTGGTAACCACCAAAAATTTATTTTCTTCTGTGCTTACCTCTGCTCCTTTTTAAATTGGTCTCTTTGTCTTTCTGTTGTTGAGATGTCGCAGTATCTTGCAGATTTCCTAGACTAGACCTGTATCTGATAATGTTGCAGCCAATTTTTTTCCCCCTAGGCCGTAGTTTCTCTTTCAGTGAAGTCTTTGGATCAACGTTAAGTATTTGATTTTTAGGAACTCCCAGGTATCTAGTTTCCCTTCCAGCGTTAGTGAATTGTTAGGGTTTGTAGGCTACATGTGAGGCCTGACAATTAGGTTCAGGAACTCACCCTAGAAAAAGAAAAGTGCTACATACCTCATCGCTGAGTATCACTATGGTCACATTCCAAGTACTCCCCTAGGGAAGCTACACACCAACGCCAGTGCCTAGTCCATCCTTTCAATCTTAAAACTTTTTTTTTTTTGGAATGGCCATCAGAGCTGTCATTGCATTACTGTTGATGTCCTGAATGTCATCAAAATGTCTTCCTTTCAGTATTTCCTTTATCTTTGGGTAAAGAAAAATATCAGTGGGGGCCAGATCAGGTGAGCAGGGAGGGTGTTCTAATACAGTTATTTGTTTACTGGCTAAGAACTCCCTCACACACAGTGGCATGTGAGCTGGTGCACTGTTGTGAAGACCCATGAGTTATTGGTGAAAAGTTCAGATAGTGTTTATTTTCTTCAAGCAGCCTTTCAGCAACTCCAAATAGTAAACTTGGTTAACTGCTTGTCCAGTGGGTACAAATTCATGATGAACAACCCCTCTGATATCAAAAGGTTAGCAACATTGTTTTGATTTGAACTGATGGAATTTTTTGGTTGTGGAGCACTGGCTAACTTCGTGCACTTTCATGCTTTGTTTCAGTGCTCGCCTTGGTACACCCATGTTTCATCACCAGTGATAACACAGCCCCAAACATGCTCTTAGCTCTCCAAAGGGTCTTTACAAACAGTGACTCTCCTTTGGTTTTATTCATTGTGAGCTCCTTTGGGGCCATTTTTGCATGTATCCTTCTCATGCCGAGATTTTCAGTTACGATTTTTCCTGTTTATCAGTGTTTACTTGGTCTGCTGTGCTTCTCACAGTCAGATGATGATTTTGACACACAATTTGATGAATTTTTGCAATGTTTTCATCAGTTCTGCTCATTACTGGCTGCACTGACCTCTCTTCAAAGTGCACAGTGGAAGTCAGCCAGTGCTCCATGACCAAAAAACCTCATCAGTTCAAATCAAGAGTCAAAACAATGTTGCTAACCTTTTGATATCAGAGAGGTTGTTCATCATGAATTTGTACCCACTGGACAGTTAACCAAGTTTACTGTTTGGAGGTGCTTTCTCTCCTCTCAAAAAAATGTTTAATCCATTTGTACACTGTAGTTTTCTTCATGGCGTGGTGCCCATAAACTTGGACTAACATGTCCCTGATTTTACTTTTATTCTTGCTAGGCTTAACAAGAAATTTAATGTTTGTTCATTGCTGTAATTCAAGCTCCAACATTCTTGCGATGGCCCACAAAACCACACAATAATGAATGCCACTCATCAAGACACGGCCACACGTTGACACAAATACAGCTGTGAGATGCGGATACACCAAGGTTATGAAACCTTACCAAGTTGTTGGTACAGTGCTGCCAGCATAAGTGCATGGTGGCAAGTTCACGGACTTGTCAGGTCTCATATGTCATGTATCAGGGTTTTTAGGATTGTCTGTATTTTTGTTTCCATGATCTTTTAGATTTTATATTTAGATCTTTGATAAATTTTGATTTAGTATTTGCATATGTGTGAAGTATGGGCCCTGTTCCTCTCTTTTGCTGATAGCTACTCGTTATGCCAACATAATTTGTTAAAGAAATTCTGCTTTCCTCATTTAACAGACTTTGGACCTTTGTCAAATATCAGTTGCTCGTAGGTGAGTGGATTTATGTCTGGGTTCTCAATTCTGCTCCACTGGTCTGTGTATCCATTATTGTACCAGTATCAGGTTGTTTTGACTACAATGGTGGTATAAGAAGTTCTAAAATCAGGTAGTGTAAGGCCTCTCATATTGTTTTTCTTTTTTAGTGGTGTTAGTGTTGGATTTACTTATCTGTGGCCTCTTCCCTTTCCATATGAAGTTGGTGCTTTTCCCCCCTCCATCTCATTAAAAAATGCTGTTGGAATTTGGATTGGGATTGCATTGTATCTGTAGATTGGTTTGGGTGGAACTGGTATTTTCATAATGTTGAAATCTTCCTCTCCATGAGCATGGTTTTTCCACCTACATAGATCTCTTTTGGTTTCCTGCATCAGTGTTCTGCAGTTTTCTTTGTATAGGTCTTTTTCTGTCTCTGGTTAGATTTACTTCTAAGTACTTTATCTTCTTGGGGGCTGTTGTATATGGTATTCATTTGGTGATTTCCTTTGTGCATTCTCTGTTGGTGTAGAGGAAGCCAACCGATTTTTATGTTTTTCATGTATCCTGATAACTGCTGAAATCTCCTATTAGTTATCGTAGTTTTATTGCACATTCTTTGAGGTTTTCTGTGTAAGGCAGGCACTCTTTACTAGTCAAACTATTTCTTGGTTTTAAAGAAAAGCTTTAGGGGGTATTTTGGTTTCAGGTTTCAAGATTATCTCAGGACAACGGTTTCATGGCCTCATCTAGCCTCCATGACTCCAGAGTCTGGATTCCATGAGAAATTGAAATTCTGAGCTGTATGTTCTTTTTGATCAGGATTCGTCTACAAAATCTTTTGTCAAAATGTTCAATAATGGTAGCCTGGCACCATCCCCATTCCTTTGGTCTCACAGCAAAGGAGGCAGTGGTTTTTGGAGGCAATTAGCTACACACTGTTTCGTGCTCCTATCCCTGACTCTTTTTCCTATTATTACAGGTGAAAAGAGACCAAATGTTGTGCCTTGGATGGCCACCTACAAGCTTTGGAGACCCTAGGCACACACTGAACTAAGAAGTAGAACAGAAGCACTGAACATACAATCAGCCAATTAACTGGGATATCCTACAAAACCATAACTCTAAACCTCCAAACTAACAAACCAAATCCCAGCAGGTGTTTGGTTGTACCTAAGCAGCCTCAGCAGTGACTTTCTGTCATGGTAGTGAATACATGACACAACTTTTTCCAGTTTTTAATAGTTGTATAATTTATTGACAGCAATTATATTGGCTATGCAACCCCTTTTTATTCAGTGTGAATTTTCCATAACCATAAACAGAACCTCAGTACTCCAGAAGCAATAATCCCTTTTCTCCTTCCCTTCATGCCTCGTAACCACTCAGCTTTGTTCTTTATACACTTGGCTGTTTTAGTCTTTTTATGTGAGGTCATACAGTATTTGTCCTCTTGTCACTAACTTATTTCATTCAGCATAATGTCTTCAAGCTTCCTTTTTCTTACTGGCTGAGTAGTATTCTATTGTATGCATGGCACCACATTTCATTTACCCATTCATCTGTTCACGGGCATTTAGGGTGTTTCCAACTTTTGGCTATTGTGAATAGTGCTGCAATGAACATTCATGTGCCAGTGTGTCTCACTCTCTGCTTTCAAGCCTTTTGGGAATGTAAGTGGAATTGCTGGGTCATATAGTTCAACTTTTCGATGACTTACAGGGTTTTCTTGGTTGCAGTCTTTACACAGCAGTGGTTAAGACCTCAGGTGCTAACCAAAAAGTCAGTAATTTGAATCTACCCACCACTCTTTAGAACCTCTATGGGGCAGTTGTCTTCTGTCCTAGAGGGTTGCTATGAGTCTGAATTTGTTTCTAGGTTTTGTTTCTATTAGTGTAATTCAGCCTTTTTGTTGGCTTACTATCTACCTACCTACCTGTTTTAGGATGATATATACCTAAATTCATTTTCTAAATTGTATTGTCTATTCTGGGAATTGCCTTTTCATGTAATGGGCTCTCATCTTCCTTTTTGAGTGCTGTTCTTTGCTTTGTAGTCGCTTTTTATAGACTATGGACAGTAATCTGCTCTACTCTGTATGTGGCAAACACTCCCTCCTGTTTCACACCTTTTAACTATGGTCTTACGTTGATTTGCTCTAACCTTTTAAATTTTATCAGGTAGCCAAATATGCCAATTTCTTCCTGTATGAATTCTAAACCTACTCTCAATGCAGTAGCTAGAGTGAGCCTTTCAAAACATCAGGGCCCATTCAGTAGAAGTCCAGATCCTTAAGTAGTGGTAGACTCTCCCGTTTGGAGTTCATTTTCATGGGGACCTCACTGACACCTCTTTCTCACAGGGACCTCACTGGGTTCTCCCCTTGCTGGGAGCTCCCTCTCATGGGGATCTCCCTGTTACTAGGACCTTGCTCTCATTGGGAATCACTGAGCATTTGCTTTCATTGGGGTCCTACTGACACCTGTGCTCAGTGGGAGCACACTGGTTTTGGCACCCTGAAAAAGCTGGCTTTCTTGTATCACTGGGAGGACTCAAGAGATTTGTCTACTCTTGGAGTCCAGGGCACATCACACAGGTACCCTCCTGCATGAAGCGGAGACTGTTTTGAAGCAATCAGAGAATCTCATGCCTCCCTGTGGTCCCAGCCCTCTTCTGCAGGACCACCAGCTCTTCCCCCCACCCCCCACATCCCCAGTGTTAAAGACTGCACTCAGAAAGCACACTCTCCTCCCTTTCCATCAGTCTGTGAAGAACTGTGAGAGTAGATCTGTGGTCCTTTCTGTTATTCTCTCTCGTTTTCCCTTCCTCCTTCACCACTGGTTTCTACTTGTTCCTGCCACAGGCTTGACCACAGCTCCCATGGACCTGCCTGAAACACGGCTGTGGTCCACGGCACAGCCGCCTTGTTCTCTCAGAAGGCTTGCCGTTCCAGTGCACTGTGACACTTGGAGTCTCAAGCAGCCGCTACCTCTGATTCCTGTACGCCACGGATGCCACTACGGGATTCCAGAGCTAAGTCAACACTAGGATAAAAATGCTGGCAACCTTTGGTGAAATTCCCCAAATAATGGGTGATGACTGAGGTTTTCTTCCTTGCTGCTCCTTTCTGATGGTGGAAGCAGCAGTCTCTTGAGGTGGTCACTGGTGTCACTGTTCCCCATCTTAATGGTACCAAGAAGAAGGTTATGGGTTGAACTGTGTCAACTCGGCTATGTCATGATTCCCAGTATTGACTGCCTGCCATTTTGTCAAATGATGTAATTTTCCTAGGTGTTCTAAATCTTAATCTCTGTTAATGAGGCAGGACCAGAGAGAGTTATGTTAATAAGGCAGGAGACCATCTACACAATTAGAGAAAGGAGACACATGGGGCCCTGACACCACCAAGAAAACAATGCTGGGAGCACAGCGTGTCCTCTGGACCCAAAGGTCCTTGTGATGAGAAGCTCCTAGTCCAGGGTTAAGAATGATGACAAGGACCTTCCTCCAGGGCCAACAGAGAAAGCAAGCCTTCCTCAGGCACTGATGCCCTGAATTTGAACTTCAAAGCCTTCTAGACAGTGATAGAATCAACTTCTGTTTGTTGAAGCCACCCACCCACTTGTGGTATTTCTGCTGCAGCAGCACAACAGACTAGGACAAGGGAGGGTCAGCCGAGTGAGCACAAGGGGCAAGACGTTTGGGAGGCTGGTCCGGCCAACACTAACACCAGGCTACTCGCCAAGATCTTTAGCCAGCAAAGCTCTGGTACTTACGTCTTCAAAGCTCATTTTAAAATGGCTTCAAAATACTTGGCTAAGGAAAACGTGATCAAGAACATCACAAAGAGAAACAATTTGAGAGGCCAAACCAGGTATTTGTAAACATAGCATTTTATTAATAAAAGGTTTACACCCCTTCTTACAGTCCCACAAATTCTGTAGTGACTTTTGCATGTTATACTCTATAAAAGTTTATTATAGAATATTCAGGCTAAAACAATATAAAGTATGTCAAAACAACCCTCATTTGCAAACTATATAATGAGCATGAGTATAAAAAGAAAAATCTTACAAAAATCAAAAGGTCTTGTTTTCTTCAGTCAGCATCTTAAGAACAATACAGGTATCATATGATTCACAGAGACTTAGGTCCAGCCCAAGGTTAAGACTGCAAAAATAACGTCTTCAAACATCCACAGAAGCTGGGCAGACTGTCACTGCAGTGTTTCATCACGGGTCATCAGGCGATGTGTCATGCAGCAAAGCCACGGCTACAAACTGGGCTGTTTATGGTGCTACAAAGCAGCCAAAACTAAGCAACTTAAATTTTTATTTTTTCATAATAGACGCTATTATCAAAAGGCACAAATGTCTTAACTCCTTGCATCAGGTCTTGAGAAGGCATGGGAAGTAAGAACTGCTGGTACGACGGCTGGGTTTTTAACGTCTAGCGCATCTCCGTGGTGGTTTCCCTCTAAGACTTGTGATTCGGACTTTTACCCACAGTAACAAATGCTCTATTATATACTAAGGGAAGTTATGACACATCAACAGTCAAAAACCATTCTGTCAATCAGGCATGTTACCACTGTAACCTTGTGGTGCTTTTCCCCCTCCGGAACTACGGGACCGCCTCCCTTCAAGGTGGTCTTTCTGCTTTCTGAAGCTGCTTGTGTGTCCTGACTCCCCAGCTAGGTGCGGTCGGCAAACCCTATGGCAGGGACACATGTAAGGCAGCACGGGAAGGAGGTCAAGGGCTGGCTCCACGCATCCTGAAGGGAGAGGAAATGTGTCCATGTGAATGGGAGGGAAAATGCAGTAAGGCAAGAAGTCGGCTTCGCTCACCGAGGAGGCAAGACATCAGTTCTTGAGGTCAGAAGACTGATGGACCACTATGTAAGTGACTCAACGCAAACGATGGAAAGACCAAGCCCGGTGAGAGCGCAGAAAGATGTTCCAGGGCGACACAGCTCTGCCTACACCAGCAGCATGCCAACTACCACCGACCAGAGGCCCTGACTACTCGGCCGCTGCTACCTGTCCCTCTTTGTGCTGACAGGCCCAGAGAAAAATTGGAAACCTTCCCTCTGTCTGTGGGATGACCCACAGTCAGAAGGGCTGTAAATTATATAATAACTTCCTATGCAAGATAAGCTAAGGTAAGCAAATAGCAGAGCTGCTTGCAACATTTCCTAGCGGGTAAAACTGGCTGTTCAAGTATAAACTTCATTACAAATTAATAATGGACAAATGATACCAGGATTAAAGCCCATGGGACAAGCGGACAAGGCTGCGGGTGGAGAGGGCTGACAAGGCTCTGATGTCAGAGTAGGGGGCAGGGCTGCCTGCAGGGTCGCTCCTGTCAGCCAGATGCCTCACTGCAGCTGGGTGGCCAGTGGGCTGGGCTAGGACTCCCCTTGGGGGAGGTACAAGGCATGCCCACTGTGACACAGCATGGCAGAAGATGCTGTCAGTTTCTTGAAAATTCTAGCTCCTAGTGAAGACGATCAGCCCTGTGCGTAAAGTGCTACCTGAAAGGCAATTCTCCCCAGAGTCCTGCATGAGGTGTTGTGATTTACCAGAAGACGGTAAATCTCCCCTCGGGCCAGAGAAGTGGCACTGCCGAGAGGGGGCTGCTCGGTTGGCTGTGTGACTCAGTGATGCCCTACAGCCTGCGGTCAAAACTGCCAGCAGAGACCCCGTCACAGGCAATCAGAGCTCTCCTAGGACCGCCCACTAATCGGCTGACAGAACTTGGCACTTGGGTTCCTGTTTGTGGAAAGCTACCCAGAATTCTGTTTGTTCTAATTATGAAGTATTTTCATAGGGTGCTAGGCACCATACAGATCTAAAAATAAATTAAAATGCTTTTTTGTCACCTTTGTCAGAAACCATGGTTTAATTTCAGCATCTGTTGATGGCATAGTCTAATCTTCCTACTACCCAAAATGTACCCCAAGAAGAAGAAACAGAAGGTTTCAGACTTTTCTTTTCAATAAACTTCCAGATTCTTTTTTGGAAGCCCATACTAGTCTATCATGTTTCTAACGGATTACATTCTGAAAGGAAAGCACAGATCATCAGTGATTCCTGAGAGGACACTGTCTTGCTCCTGTCAGCAAGGAAAAGCCTGGACACTGACAGAGGCCCGCAAGGCCTGGGCGTGCTGTCGCCCACCGCATCACGCCCAGCGAAGCTTCATCACTGTGGGCTTCTCTCTCTCATTCTCTGACATTAAAAAAAGGGAGGCTCCTGAAAAATGGATCTTTTCGCACATCTGGGTAACTTTTAGGTTTTCATTTCTACATAAAAAAAATGCCCCAGAATTCCACTAATGTTTCTTGTAAATCAGATCATCAAATGGCCCGAAAGGCCGAACCAGCAACTCCACTGTTCAGAAAAATGGGCAGGGGAGGCTTCATGAAGTCCAGGGCTACTTCTCCACCTATTTCTAAATTACACAGGATGTTTATCTCCTGGATGACTGTGTTACTTTGACTAATTTTTGTTGCTTAATCACAGTACCCAGCCTATGGCATTGAGAAAATCTAAACATTACTTTGAATTGTCTGTTTTATGGTGAATACAGCTAACTGAAGGCAGGTAACAGAGAACTCCTGGAAGGGGCCTTCCACGTCTTTTAAAGACTAGCAAGCGTTAAGAGGCAGGCTCGCCTGCAGTCCAGCAGTAAGCAGAGTCACGTCCTAGTCCCTCTAAAGCACACCTACGTCACTGCACGCGTACCAGGCTCACACACTCGAGCTCAGCACCATCATCTCCCTTTCCCTATGCTGCTCAGTGCCCGCTGAATACCTTCTGCTCATCGCTACCCCATGTGACTGATGGGCTCCATGGGCTTTCCTGGGCCACATTCCTCAGGGGAAAGGTCACGGGCTCTTTCTCCCGTGGAGCCGCCGGGTAGGTTTGAACCACCGACCTTTTAGCTATGGGCCGAGTGCCTTCACTGACGCACGTCCAGGGCGCTCGGACCTTCCGTTCTGGGGCTAAGCCCTTTCGTACGGGGCGCATGTATACCGCCCAGCAGGTCTGGAGAAGAGCGAAAGCCTGGGTCAGTGGGCAGCCAGTCCCCTCAGGTGCTCACAGGCAGGTGCCTGGATGGGTCAGCGGCAAGGAAGCTGCAGTACCTTATCTCCAGAAGACAGGGCTCAGCATACCACTCACACAGGCTCCCTCAAAGGCGCCCGGATGCTGAGGAGGCTCATCTGTTAGCCAGCTGCCATACTGGGTGCCCCCACTTCAGTCTGAGAGCCCACAGTCAGGTTCTCGTGTGTTCTGAAGAAGCGAGGGGAAAAATGCTATCTAGACTCTATGATCACTTCTTTCACGTCTCCTGCTCAGAACAGACGGCCACGGGTGAACGCCTCCCCCAGCCTGCAGATCGCGGGGTGCGGAAACACCTGAGTCCCACCTGTGGCTGGACGGCCCAGTCAGATGCGAAGCAAAAAGACACTGAGGGCCTGCTCTGCCCTCTCCAGAGCGGTCATGGCACCATCCCCTCCTACTGCCGGGCCTCCTCAGACCGCCCTCGCCACCTTACCCTCCTTGAGAACAGAAAAGACAGAAGCAGAGAGACTCATGACTACTACTGAAATTCAATGTGGTTTTCTTTCTTTTTATGTGTTTAAAAATAAGAAGAACCAACAAAGAAGAACAGCAGCCTGTATGGTGATGACGACACCTCTGACAGACAAGGGTTGGTCCCGGGACACGGCTGCTGCCAGAGAAGGGTGCACACAGTGGGGAGTCATGTTGCACAAGGTCCTCAATGGGTAACAAGGAAGCAGATGATTTTAAAAAGATCCAAGTCTCCAGTACAGACACGTGGAATGTGTCCTGCTGTGGGGAGAGACGCAGGTGACACAGTTCCATTTGCAGACAGAAGGCTGGCAATAGGGACTTCACCCCAGTCACCGTGTGGAGAGAGTGTAAAATGAAGGGCACTTAATCATACTCCTATTTTCTGTTCTTTAACTCACCAAATTATAGTTAATTAGTTAACACATCATCAGAAAACACTTGGGTAGAGGAGAGTTCTGGAAGCTGACGGGTTCTGGGATTAGACACTTACAAAGAGCTTATTCCAATTTCTCTGAAAGGAATCAATACACACTTGTGGCCAATTAATGATTTTTCTCTTCTTTTCCGTCCCAGAAGTTTTATTAAAAATGGCCTGACCTCACAAGGGAACCAAAAGACGATTTTTTAAAACATATGTTTTTAAAAGTTATTCCTTTTGAAATCTAGCTTTCTCTTATGATAAAAAAGTAATAATATGGAAAAACAGGAAATGTGTACAAGATCATGGCTTCGTCAAGTTAATAATCCAAAGTGTGTTCAAAATAAAACCCTGCTTCTGACTTGAATATTCATCTTTGTATTTTAGATGCAAACAATAAATGAAAACATTTTTGGCTGTGTTTCCAGTGAGTATGGGATCATGGGGCTGAGACAGCAATACTGGTTGTCAGGCACTGAGAAACCGACCCGAGAAGCTGAGCCACGTCCACTCTCCACACTGCTGACAAAGGTGGGGAGGCGAGAGAGGCCCCAAAACAGGTGAGACAGGGAGGTGTGGTGCACACTATCAGGCGTGCAGGCTGCTCAAGAAACCCTCGGCCATGATAGGACAGCAGCCCCACAGTCCAGGGCAGCTGTGTGATGTCCTGAGAAGGACGCAGTGGCCGTGGGCTCAGATCTGTCCGTGCTGGGCAAGACGGAGTGGGACCACTACAGCACAACAGGCGGGGGGCAGGCGCCTCCCAGGGGGGAAGAGTTCGGCTGCACCTCGTCCATTCCTATCAACCAGACACCTAGAGGTCAGCATCGTCAATGAGTCTGGGGAAAAAAGCGATGGTCACAGGCTGACGCCACCTTTTGGTAAGCAAAGACAGACTGGGTTGCACAAGCATCCCTCTACAGCGCCCCTATGTCTGTGCTTCACTGGGTGGTGACGGAGTCCGAGCAGCGGGAGTGCTGGGGACATACCGGCTGGTAGTGGTCCCCCTGGCATCTCCTATGATGAGAGACAGTCAAACCCCTCAGGTGCAAAGAACCTCAGAATCATCTCTTCTCCCTCAAGCTTGCTCACCGACCAGAAGGGTGGAAACAAGACACCAGGGGCAACGGAGCCCACATGCACTTGAAACACAGCCACAGTGGAACGCTCACTACCTACGTTCTTCATGATTTCAGTAAGAGAGCAGAAGGGCTCAAGTACTTGAGACATACAACAGCGAAACGGGAGTTTATTTTATGAGAGTTCTAATTTTCCCATTAAAATCTATCCCTATCAAGTGGGGGGCCTGAAGAATAACACTTATTTGTAAAAGTTTTGACTGTTCAGTTTAAGGATAGCTTTGAAAACACAATTTAGTTTGAAATTCAAGCTGTTTCATTTCCTATTTAATCTTGTAAATTTCCTTCCCTTATAATACTCTGATTGGAAGGGTGCCAAATTAGACCAGGAACAAATTTTCACCAACTTCACTTCAGGGCTTTATTTTTAGATTATATTAAAAACCTCATTAGGCTCCCTGAGGGAAACAAGTGTTAACCATGAACAGTCAGGAGAAAATAAAGGAAACTGAAAGGTAAGCTCAACTGGTCACAAGAAAGACCCCCTAACAGCAGCTGGACTGAGGGCTCTGCGAGAGAGAAAAGAAAACTTAGGACTGAGAGCAGGAAAACGGACTTGAGCAGGAAGCTTCATCTTTTACCCCAGGGCTAGCGAGGGCAGGTCAGGCTTGTCTTTAGTGTGACCTGCAGATCAGAGCTGGAGGGAAGCTGGGAACTCTCCAAGGAGGGTCAGCCAAAGGCTGCAAGTGGCCGCACACCAAGATGGAGCAGTGTCTGCGGAGACAGGTGGGCACACGGAGACGGGGCGCGAGGCCGCAGGGAGAGCAGAATTCACGAACGTATTTACACGATTTATAATACTTTAAGCACTGGTCTCATAAATATAGACTACAACTTTACATATACTTGGCAACAGATAATTGCTTTTCCCCACGGAGACATCTGGGTTAAATAAAAACGGACAGGATTTACAATGCTTCCTTTTCTCTCTCCCCTTTTGTTTAAAACCAAACAAACAGAAAAGCCTCCACTGTCAGTCAGAGCACAGGAAACCCAGTTTCTCCCAGGCAGGTTCTCGGCCGCCACCACGGTGATCCCTTAAGAAGGTGCCAACAATGTCAGGTGGCACATGTGTGCCCAGGCTGAGTGCAAATCCAGGGTCAGCGGCGTGGCTGGCACTATGGAGGTTCAGTTACTGTCTGCGTCGCTGGCTAATATCGTCAATGAAAAGTGCACTAGAGATGGCAGGGGGTGAGATCTTTTCCACTAGTCCTAGAAATGACCCACTTTAGCTTTTCAAAAAGTCATTGCCATCCCTCTCTTTCCTCTACAGCCACGTTTTAAACAGCAGAACTTCATAAAACAGGGGCAATGGGAAACCAAGGAAATGATCATCTCTACAAGGTCTTTTTTTCCCCTCAAGAACCACGAAAGTGCTAATTTTCCCTTTACAAATGGTACATAAAATCTTGATTACAAAACTACACAACAATTTAATCCTGTCATCCAAACGGCGACACGTCCCTTTTCAGCAAGGCCAAAGACTAGTGACGTAGTCCTTCTGGACGCCAGAGGCTCTTTATATAACAGAAGTCCATAGACTGAAACATCACTGGGGCAGTCATCGAGAGAACAGAACCGGTCCGTTTCTGCGAATCCTTTTTACACGAAGACGACCCAGGACTGGCCAGGCAAAAACCTGTGGCAGGGCCCCCACCCTCCTACTAAGGACCGCCCACTTCACCATCAAGTCTGAGGGCTGAGGCTTGGTCAGCAGCAGCTGCGCCTGGGCTCGGACGGCTGCCGGCGGAGCTTGAAGCCCTTACCGCCGGATGGCGGGCTGGTGTCAGTGGACGGAATTCTTCGACCTAGACCAAGGTGAGACAGGGAAGGGAGTGAATTTTAACTTTGCAAATCTGTTCAATCTCAGACATAACAATTTTGTGCATACAATTCAACACGTTTCATTTAAAAAAAAATAAACTTTTTACTTTGGAGTAAGTTTTAGATGTACAGGAAAGTTGCAAAGATAATACAGAGAGTTCCTGCGTACTCCTGACCCAGTTCTCCCTAGTGTTAACATCGTATATTGCCATGGTCAGCTGTTCAAATGGAGAACTGAACCTTGGCACATAACTAGTATCTACGTTCTGGACTTCATTTGACATCTAAGTTTCTCCATCAATATCTAGTTTCTCCTTCAGGATGATATGGCATTTAATACAAAGATTTTAATAAAACACTTGAGTTTGAACAGTGCACACATATACATGTTAAAAACAAATCCAACTGCCTTCTCTGCTGAGACTAGAAGAACTGGATGGTGCCAGCTACCATTACTGAATGTTAAGTTCACAGAATCCACAGAAGAATTTTTGATCAAAAAGGAGACAACGCAAAACAGAATTTCAAATTCTCATGGAATCCAGACCTTCTAGAGCCAGGAAGACAAGGACGAACCCTGGAAACTTCTGCCCTGAAACTGTATTTTAAATCTTCAACCACAAATACCCTTGAAGTCTTCTTTGCACCAAACAAGAGTTTAGCTGAACTGGTCAACACTGTCTGCCTTGAGCTCTGTACTCTTTGAAGATCTCTAGGGGATCAAAGAGGTAGCAACAGTTTCAACGGATGGACGAAATTTAGGGGACAGCAAGCTTTCTGTTGATGAGGAGGACCAATTTGGAAATGAAGGGTAAGAAATGGTTATACAACTTGAAGAATGTCCCCAGTGTCACTGTACTGTACATGCAGAAATGCAGAATTGGAACATGTCTGGCTATGTGTATTCTCAGTAACAAAAAGAAACAAACACCAAACTGAAGGTGCAGATGCCTGTCTGTGTCACCGGCAGCCACCGGGGCCCACCTCCTAGGCAGCCTTCTTGAGAAGCACGCAGAGACACACACGTGCGCACACACGTGCCCACCACTTCTGAAGCTCAGACAGGAGCAAACTGACGGCCTGTTCTCTGCTGCCCTGTCTGCATGGAGTGACTCTCGGGCTGGTCCCCCGGAAGCGCATGGAAAGCCACCCCTTTCCCTGCAGTAGCTCGCCAGCGCTGCACCGGGTAGTGCCCCATCATCCAGTCACCCCTTCCCTGACCGACGGGCAGTCAGCTTGTCTCCGATACCTGGATGCTGTCAGCAATGACGCCCACCCTGGTGGTCCCGGATGTCCGTCTCCATGAACTGGCAGGGCACATGCGTGCGCTCCGTGAGCACAGCAGAGAGGCTGGTCAGCAACGCTCCTCTGGAGTGTTTCTCTGACTCTGACAGTATGCCCCCACGGTCTGTTCAGCACAGCCACTGGAAGCAGGAGCAATTTAAATTGGACAGACACTGCCCAATGGCCCCCCGAAGAGGCTGAGCCATTTTCTTCTCTGACCAACAGTGGATGAGAATGCACAGGCCTTACCGGAGGCCTCTCACTGTATCTCTCTTCTTCAGGAGTGCTGTACTCATCTGGGGCTTCATCCCTTTCCAAACAAAGTCAATTTCAAAGGTACCTCCCATCACCTATCCACCAATGTGGCTGATGACTCAGGAAGTGCTTCACCTGAAAGACTCGCTGACGCCTGCTACTTCCTGATCCACTCCAACATCTGTGACACTGAAACCAGCCAGGGCACTGGGGCCACCACTGCACACTTATTTGGGAGACTGGTTCCCTTGTGTCGACCACATGCTCACTCTTGGAGGTGACATCTAGCCTCACCATCCCTGCGTTTTCAGTCCCTACCGAGCAGAGCACCCAGCACTGAAGTATTTCATAAACATTTCATGACACGACACAGGCATCTATGAAGCCTCCAAGACTGGGATGGCATCTTGGCAAATGCTCAGGCCCTTGCCCTCACCCCGAGTGCTCGGAAAATTCTGGCGGGGGGTGCAAAGCTTGGTTTCTACAGAGTCCAGAAACCCGCCCCCCAAGAGGTCCTGGAAATGCCTTTCCAGTGCTGAGATGCTGCTGTGAATGATTACAAGTGAGTTTAAAAGCCTCCTTGAAGCTTTCTTCTCATGACAAATTTCTTTTTCTATCATGATTAAGTGAAAGTGTACACACCAAATCAATCTTACATGCCCGCCTATCTACAGCCCCATCTGCTCTCCTAACCCGGTGACAATACACTCTTTCTTTTCACTCTTTACTTCTGGGATCTTTTTAACAAACACCTGTCTCCTCCACTCCACCCTCTCCTCTCCTGTCTAGAAAGAAACCAGTAAGACTGTCTCCTACAAATGTATAAAACCATGAAGTACACACACCACATGCTCACAGTGTCCCCGAGACCAGTCCATTCTTGTCTGAAGAGCTGACCTCAGTACTGGTTTCCAGTTAGTGCCAGCAGCATGTCTAGTAGCCATGTTCCCAGAGACCCTCCAGGCAGTCAGACCATCGGTTCTCGTCTTTTAGTAGTGTTCTAGAACTGCACATCTTATACTGTCCTGTTACCTCAAGGACTCTACATTGTGTCCCCCATCATAGCTGCCTTTGGTGGTGGCTGGGCACCATCTGGTTCTTCTGGTCTTATGCTGATGCAGTCTTCCATTCATCTGCGTCGTTCTGTCTCCCAGGCTCACTTTTCCTCAAGTCTCTGATGTTTTTGGTTGTCTTCTCTTACAGGTGGGTTGGGGCTTGGGACCATTGGGGCTTGGGACCACAGATGGTGGCTTGCTAGCTTTTAAGACCCCAGATGTCACTCACTAATATGGCGTGCAGAAGACTCTCTTAGCAAAGTACTAGTTATGCCAGTTGACCTCAATGTCCTCTGAAAACATGGTCCCCAGACTCCTGTTCCTGCTACTCTATCCTTTGAAATGTTGGGTTGAATTTAGAAATCTTTCAGTTTATGGCGTAGTCCAGTTATGCTGATCTGCCCTCTACCGTGTGCTGTCACTCCCTTCACCTAACGAAATTTCTATCGACTATCTGATCTATGTTGGATCCGACTTGATGGCACTTGGCTGGCCTGGCACCCTTTCCCTCCTTCCCCACTCTTGTAGCCATCAAAAAGTCTGTTTTTCTATACAGAAGTCCATTTTTAAGTCATTATAGCAGACGTCTCATACAACATCTGTCCTTTTGCAGTTGCCTGATTTCACTCAACATGTCTTCTAGTTGAAAGCAGGTTATGAGATGCTTCCTAAAATCATCATTGTTCTTTATCATTGCATAGTGTTCCACTGTGTAATGTGTACCATAGATTGTTCATCCATTTATCGGTTGATGGGTACCTAGGTTGATTCCATCTTTTTGCTATTGTGGACTGTGCTACAATAAACATTTGTGTGCTGGTATCTATCTGTTCGTGTGACCATCTATTTCTGTAGGATAGATTCCAAGCAGTGGGATTGCTGGATCATATGATATTTCTATGCTTTTAAGACAGCACCAAATTGCTTTCCAAAGAGGTTGTACCATTTTGCATTCTCACCAGCAGTGTAGGAGAGTTCTAGTCTCTCAATAGCCTCTCCAGCATTTGCTCTTTTGTGTTTCTTGCCTTACTGCCAACCTTGGTGGGGTGAGATGGTATCTCATTGTAGTTCTGATTTGGATTTCTCTAATAGCTAACGATTGTAAGCATTTTCTCAAGTGTTTTTCGGCTGCCTGGATGTCCTCTTTGGTGAAGTGTCTGTCTATCTCCTTTGCCCATCGTTTAACTGGGTTCTTTGTCTTCTTCTTGTTGATAGTTTGCAGTACCTTGTAGATTATGGAAATCAGATGTTGGTCTGACATACAGTTGCCAAATATTTTTTCCCATTCTGTAGGTAGTCTTTTAACCGTCATGATAGGGTCTTTGGATAAGCACAAGTGTTTGATTTTTAGTAGTTCCATTTATCTCTTTTCTGCTGTTTGTGCATTGTCAGATTTTGCAGTCTGTCTAGGCTGTGTATTAGAACTACCATTGTTGCCTATCTTTTCTTGCATGATCCTTATTGTTTTAAGTTTGCTATTTAGATCTTCAATCCATTTTGAGTTACTTTTTGTGTAAGGTGTGAGATATGGGTCGTATTTCAGTTTTTTTGCACAGGGATATCCAATTTTGCCAACACCATTTGTTAAGAGACTGTTTTTACCTCAGTTTACCACCTTCGTGCCTTTGTTGAATATCAACTGTTCACAGAAGGATGGCGCTATTTCTGGATTCTCTGTTCTGCTGCATTGGTCTATATGTCTGTTTATGTACCAGCACCAAGACTGTTTTGACTACTGTGGCAGTGTAGTAGGTTCTAAGGTCGGGTAGTGTGAGTTCTCCCACTGTGTTCCTCTTCTTCAGTAGTGCTTTACTTATCTGGGGTTTCTTCCCTTTTCAAACAAAATTGGTGATTTGTTTCTCCATCTCATTAAAAAATGACACGGGAATCTGTAGTGGGATTGCACTGTATATGTAGACCACTTTGGGTAGAACAGACATTTTCACAACATTAAGTCTTCCTATCCATCAGCAGGGTACACTTCTCCACTTACATGAGTCTCTCTTGGTTTCTGGCAGTACGGTCTTGTCACTGTCTCTGTACAGGTCTCTTACTGCTATTGTTAGATTGATTCCCAGGTAGTTTATCTTCTTGGGGGCTCTGTATTAAATGGTATTGATGTGATGATTTCCTCTTGGATGATCTCTTTGTTGGTGTAAGGGAATCCTACTAATTTACTTAGGTTTACTTTGTATCCTGATACTTTGCTGAACTCTATTAGTTCCAGTAGTTTACTTATGGATTCTTTAAGGTTCTCTGTGTACACGATCATATCATCTGCAAATAGGGAGGTTTTTATTCCTTTGTTGATTAGATACCCTTTATTTCTTTGTCTTGTCTCACTGTTCGGGCAGTGA
Source organism: Heterohyrax brucei (assembly GCA_028571685.1). Lineage (NCBI taxonomy): Eukaryota > Metazoa > Chordata > Mammalia > Hyracoidea > Procaviidae > Heterohyrax > Heterohyrax brucei. Next base: position 86,658,747 of record CM053156.1, on the reverse strand, counting down.
GTACAATGTTGAAAAGAAGTGGTAACAGTGGGTATCCTTGTCTAGCTCCCACTGTTAAGGGGAATTATTTCAGTCTCCATTCAGGATGATGTAGGTGGTTGGCTTTGCACAGATGCCCCTTATTGTGTTGAGGAATTACCCTTCTATTTCTATTTTGCTAGAGTTTTTAGCATGAATGGGTGTTGGACTTTGTCAAATACCTTTTCTCCATCAACTGATCAGGTGGTTCTCATGCTTCATGTTATTTATGTGGTTGATCACATTGTTTTTCTGATGCTGAACCAGTCCTGCATCCCTGGTATGCATCCAACTTGGTCATGATGAATTATTCTTTTTTGGTATGTTGTTTAATTCTATTGGTTAGGATTCTGTTGAAGATTTTTGCATCTAGGTTCATGAGTGATACCAGTCTGTAATTTTCTTTGTTTGTGGGATCTTTCTCTGGCTTTGGCATCAGGGTTACACTGGCTTCGTAACATTAATTTAGAAGTATTCTGTCCATTTGTGTGTTGTGAAAGTTTCAGTAGCATTGGCATTAACTCTTCTCTAAAAGTTTGGTAGAATTCTCTGGTGAAGCTGTCTGGGTTAGGACTTTTTTTTGGCTGCTAGTTTTTTGATTACTTTTTCAATCTTTTGTCATGGGTTTACTAAGTTGTTCTACTTCTCCTTGTGATGATTCTGGTAGGTGATATGAATCTAGAAATTTGCCCATTTCCTCTAGGTTTTTAAATCTGTTACAGTGCAGTGTTTCTTAGTATTCTGTTACAATACTTCTGATTTTGGTTGTGTCTGTTGTGACATCTCCATCTCACTTATTTTGGTTGTTTTCTCTCCTGTTTTTCTTTTGTGAGTTTAGCCAATGGTTTATTCATTTTGTTGATCTTTTCAAAAAAACAGCTTTTGGTTTTGTTAATTCTTTTAACTGTTTTTCGACTCTCTGAGTTGTTTGGTTCTGTGCTAATTATTATTATCTGTTTTCTTCTGGTGCCCGAGAGGTTCTTTTTTCACTTTTTCAAGTTGTAAGGTTAATTCTTTGGTTTGGACCCTTTCGTCATTCTGGATGGATGCATTTACAGATAAATTAACCTGTGAGCACTGCTTCTGCTGTATCCTGTAGGTTCTGGTAGCATGTGTTTTCATTCTCATCTGATTCCATGAATTTCTTTATTGAATTCTTGATTTCTTCTATAACCCACGAATTTTTGAGCAAGGTGCTGTTGAGTTTCTATTAGATCAAATTTCTACCCATTTTTTCTGCTACTGATTTCAACTTCTACAGCTGTATGGTCTGAGAAGATACTCTGCAATATTTCAATGTTTTGTACTTTGCTGACATTTGGCTTATGGCCTAACATGTGGTGTATTCTGGAGAATGTTCCATGTGCACTGGAGAAAACGGTGTACATCTCTGTTGTTGGACAGAAGTTCTGAATATGTCAATGAGACTGAGTTGGTTGATAAGATCTTCTGTATCTTTACTAAGCTTTTTTCTGGATGATCTGTCCATTACTGAAAGTGGAGTGCAGAAGTCTACTGTTACTGTGATCTCCCTCTCAGTTTTGAATGTTCTCAGCATTCATCTGGTGTATTTAGATACTCAGATACTGGATGCATAAATATTTAAACTTGTTATATCCTCCTTATATATTAAAACTTTAAGCAAAAAACTGTGACCATCCTTGTCCATGATGGTGAATTTTACTTTAATATCTATTTTCACCGAGATGAATATTGCCACTCCTGTTCTTCTTTGCCTATTGTTAGCTCAGTATATATTTTTCCATCCTTTGATTTTCAGTTTGTTCATATCCTTGAGTCTACGGTGTGTTCTTGTAAGCAGCATATAGATGGATTATCTTCTGATCCAACCTGTTATTCTCTGTCTCTTTATTGGTGCATTCAAACACTTACTGACAGATACATATTTAGTGCTGTCATTTTGGTGCCTTATTTTTGTGTTGACATTTTCTCTGTTTCAATTAATATTCTGCTCTGGGTCATTTTCCCTTATGGGTTTTCTCTTCTTCCTTTTCAATGTTGGTTTTTCATTACAAATTTCTTAATACCTGGATACTGAAAATACAGCTTGCACTGTTAGATTTAAAAAAGTTGGGACCTAAAACTTTGAGGACAAAGAAGAAGAGAACATCTTCATGACCTGGGAAGAGACAATAATTTCTTCAACAGGAAGCAAATATGCTAACCTCAAATGCAACAGGGACGAATGGGGCTCTATTAAGATGCAGAAACTTCAGTTTATCACAGGAACTGATTATAAACTGAAAGTCAAGTCATGGAGTAGAAGATGTTTCCAGTCCATACAATACACATTTTTTAGGGACTTGCATCTAAAAAAAATACAAAGAACTAGAAAACACTAAGAAAAAGGCATATAACCCAATAAGAAAACAGCATGTAAGAGGCACTTCACAAAGGAGACTATCCAAGTACTATATAAAGGAAACTCAGTGCACAGAAAGACACTCCACCTTAGGGACTGTCCTGGATGCAGCCATCCAGAGCCAGTACTCCTCCCCCCAGAGATGGGGGGTGCCAGCATTCACTGGGGCGAGGGGAACTGTTGGGACCACTGTGAAAACTGTCTGGGGACAAACCTGTATATGACTGTCTATAACAAAAATGCATTCGTATCTTCACCAACAGATACGAGCCAGAAACGTTCAGGTTAGTACTATGTGTAACAGATCCAAGCTAGAACAACCACCCAAAGCTTACCCATAGCAGAGTGTATTAATACATTCTGGATACTGTCCCCCTGTTCCTTAGGGGGGGTGTGTCTGTCTGTCTCGTAAACACTCACACTCTATAGCAGTTAAGAGCAAGGCATCTACAGTGTGTGCAGAGGTACGAACCTCACAAACGTCAGGTACTATGAAAGCAGCCAGCCACTAAAGCTAAACACAGCTGTTTTTTAAAAATACAGAGAACCAAAACAGGCAAAATGAATCTGCAGGGTGAGCAGGCAGGACAGCAGTGACCCTTGATGGGGCATGAGGCCCTAAGGCGACCCTGAGGGCAAGATTACAGGCATGCAGTCAGGTGTGCGGACTCACTGAGGGAGCTGTTCTTGGTCTGCACACTTCTTTCCGCCGGTGCATCCCACTGCGGTGACAGTGAGCATGGTGGACACGTGCCCATGCACCTGACCCACCCAGTGACTGTCAACTGGACTCATGTCTCTCTATACTGTTCTCATCTCCACTGAGAGATAGTCTGTATTTTTCAGTTACAACAGACACATACTACCTAGTTTCCAGGAGAAGTTTCACTGTGGTATGCTCATTGCCTTCCTGCTTTTCATACAGCTGTTGCAAAGATCACCTTTTTTTAATCAAATACCGACACCACACCCTTGGGTACTGTAACTTGAACTGTGATCAGTTCCCACCTAGCCTGCACACGTAGCCTTTCAGGAATGCATCTGGCTAACTCCTATTTTACCATCTAGCAGACAGTAAGTATCATGACTTTCTAATACTGAAATGAAGGAGTCAGACCAGAGGTGGCAAAGCCACAGCCCACTGGCCATATACGACCAGCAGACGGGCTTGACATGCCTGCAGATGACTCAGAGAGGACGGGAGCTGGTGCTGCATCGATACAACAGGACAATGTTACACAAACATCCGGATACGTGGTTTCTCTGAACAAACGAACCAGAAACATGAAAATAAAACAATACCAACCAAGCACCAACCCCAGCAACTAGACACCAGAAACACATGTGCCAATAGGGCCTTGACTGGCTGGCAATAGGCGTGTACCTGCAAGCCTCCAGGTCCCCATTGCCATCATCCGATTCTTAGGCCCAGGGCTCACATGAAGCCAACTCTGCCCAGGGCCCACTGCCTGTCCTGTGGGCATGGTGCCCATGCCCTCATGTCTATGTGGTGGCCCACAGCCCTCTGGCCACAGTGATCTCTGCTCTCAACCAAATGGTGCATGGCAATGAGCAAGGCCACCTGCCGGGCCAGCACCTCCCTTCCCACAGCGGAGCCTGATGTCTGGTCACCAAACCCCGAGACCCTACATGGCCTGCTCTGTTATATCTCAGTGCCACAGACAGACACTATGCCAGAGCGCACTCTTCGTCTTATCCTTGATGGATTTCTTCAGAGCTCTCCGTAGCATCTGAAATGACCCCCGTCACTGCCGAGTCCCCTGTCTGTCCCTTCAGTCGGGGGTGTGCCCCAGAGGGCCAGATCACATTTACCTGGTTCCTGGCTGTCTCCCCTGAGCCTGGAACCAATCCCAACAAGCGATGGGAGGAACTGGAAAGAAATGAGGATCTTAAAGGCACACAGTGGCCTCTCTCCTACCAGTGTCACTCTCTCTCCTAACATGCCAGTTTGAAAGGGACAGGCAAGTGGGAAAGGAGGTCTGAGCTTTCAGCTCGCCTTGTATCGCCATTTGAGGTGTTCCTTACAGTGGACCTCACAGCTGCACGTCACCGCTCTTTATTTTGTTCATTTTCCGTGATGCTGGACAATGAATCAAAGCACATTTGAAGGGAGAAAGAGGGAGACAGAAGTTTCTGTGACCCCAAGGCCACAGGTATTAGTTATTGCGTTGCCATCGTCTTTACAGAAGGGCTATGCTGCCAGCCAGGAGCTCGCCAGCAATCACACCATGAAAGACAAGTGGCCATGATGCTAAGCTCTCAGGTCCCGCACCAGTGCAGACAGTATGAGACTAGCTTCCTCCAAGGGAGGTGAGAATTCTAGTCAGTAGGACAGTGGCTCTGCAGAGGAAAGCCACTAGGAAGAGATACTCACTAATTTCTATAAAGAGTTCATTGATGTTTATCGCATTCTTCGCACTGGTCTCTACGAAGACAGCGTGGATGGAGTCGGCGTAGTCCTTGGCATCTCTCTCCATCACTTCTCTGGAAGGTAACAACTGCCAATCAGAGACTCGACCTGTCGACATTTGGGGGTTACCCCCACCCACCTAGGAACAAGTTGGATTTACAACGGGTGGCAAGGAGGCCAGCCCAGTCCCACCGCCTCCACAGTTGATCTATGACAGTTGGCAGTACCAGCGAGGGGGCAGCACACAAAAAGGAAGTGGAAGGGTTTTCCTTCCCTCCAAAATGATTCTCTCTCCCTTCATCCAAGTCAGCACCTGTCTACTATCTGGTTAGTGCTCCCCGACGCCCATGCCACCCTTGGGAATCACCCAAGACTGTCTCCGGCCCTGGGAACACCTTCCCTAGGCAGAGTGCAATCAGCCTCCTGTCCTCTGCGTTCGTCCGGGTTGTGCAGTTTCCTCCAGAATTAAGCCGTCACTTTGGGAACCATGTAGGGATCCAGGGAAACTGCCCAGAAATGTCCCTTCCCCATTTATGCAGCCTATGTCACGGGGCCTGGGGTGACAGCATCTTGACAGCACCCAGCATTCAGAGCCCGGCATCAGAACAAACCACTCGCCTCTCTGCAGACTTGGGGGCATCAGCCCCAAGGGTCTGAAATCTTCCTTTCAGTTTGAGGCTTCAGGACTTGAATCACATAACAAAGCAGAAGTTTTCAATGTCAGAGGTCAATAAAAGCAAGATGCTTGTACCCAGTACTCCCCAGGGAGAGAGGGAACACCTAAGCGGCAGAGTGGCCTGTGCTAAGACCGCACCTGACATCGATCAGGTCACATTTGTTTCCTGCGATGGCGACCACGATGTTGGGTGGGCCGTGCTGCCGCAGCTCCTTTACCCAGTTCTTTAGGGTGGAAAATGTCTCCTGGAACACAAGGGAGAGGGTAGTGCAGACATCAGCAGCAGGCAAGGGCTTCCACAACAGCCTCGAGAAAATGGCAGGGCCTTACTTCTTTCGTGATGTCATAGACGATTATAGCTGCTGCTGAGCCTCGGTAATACATTGGCGCTAAGGCACGAAACTGCAGAAGACAAGGGGAAAGAATAAACAACACAATCAGGACGAATGGTTCAGTGTGTTTCCCACTAGACTCTGAAGCCCATTATCCCTGAACAAAAAGGTAATGTTTCTCTTAATCCAAAGAAGATGACATGATGCCTTCAAGCCAACAAACTAGTAATTACCAACGGCGAAACCTTTTAGTGTAACACTGAGCTGTCTCTCACAAGGAGTTTAGAATACAGCTTTAGAGGAATTAAATATGGTGCTATAAACAACTGCTTCAACTAAAAAGGCTTTTTAATTGAACTCGATGTTATAATTCCCCAATTCATTTGTTCAACAGTCCTTTCACTTTGGCTCCCCAGCCATCACTGAGATTGAGATAAGGCTGCAAGCACGGTTCCAAGGGTGCGGCTGCACCTGGGTGTCGGCAGGAGCAGCTGGGGGTCTCAGTGCTGACTGCGCTACAGAAAGGAGCACACACCCGCACCTAGCACCTGGAAAGCTCCTGGAACAGGGCAATTCCCCAAAAGCCGGGTAGGTGGGTCACTCCGTCTGTATGACTGAACTCTGCTCACACAGCTCCCTAATGATCAGTCAGTCCCCTCTGCCCCTGACCCCCGCCCTACCCCAACACAGAGAAAAAGGGGGGACGAGAAGGAAAGGGCGTAGAAGGAACCCCTTCAGCAGCGCGGGTGGTTCAGCAGGCTGTTGCTCTCTAGACGACAGTGTGCGATGGAAGCAGGAAGCAGCCTCAGTTCCTGGGCACCTATCGCAGTGGGAACCTCGCACCCATCAAAGGTGAAGCCAACGTTTAAAGGGGAAGACTACCTCACCCAGCCTGAAAGCGACTCCTACGTATCTGAGACACCCTGTACTCTCACCCTGATCTCAGTTCCTGGGGCCTGAGCTTCAGACTGAGCTGAACCGTCACGCAGGAGAGCGTGCAGTCCCAGCACAGCTAGGGTTCTTCTCATCCAGTGAGCGCAACCTTGTAGCTTTTAGCCTTCCTGTTAATCTGAGATTTACAAAGGACAGGGAAATGACTGTAAGTGCCATGACGGAAAGTGGCATAGTGTTACCTCAACACTTGACCTCAGGGTTTAGCTCTGTACATAGGACACTGAGGTATTATTCATTGTACATTTGGTGAAGAAGTGGTTAACCGTGTCAGCATGGGTGATGTCTGTCTGGACCTCAGAATTGCACACATCTTAATAGGATCCATGAGAAAAACCCCTACTTTGGAGGTGAAAGCTTCCAGCTTCCACTAACACGATGTTAGGGTTTAGAGAGGAGAAAACAAAAACACGAACTGTAAGCAAGACAAAGCACTCCAGAACAGGAAACTATCTCATTAGGAGAAAAAGACTGAACATGCTTGACCAGCAGCTTCCACTAGCTGGGCAGGAGACGATCCAACAGGCATACACAGAGCTTGGGTGTGAGAAGTCGTTGTGCACACAACTACACTGGCAATGGCCTTTATATGGTCTTGGATTTTTTTTTTTTGAACATTCAAAAACTTCTAAGATGAAATTCACAGAGAAGCATGGAAGGCTTCAGTCTACAACATGACACGGTGACACACGTACACCTGTGCCCATCAACCACCCCACCAGGAGGGGAATCCCACTTGGCTCGCGTGGTACACGACACCAATGCGGCAGTTGAGGTTCCTGTGCCAGACACTCCCACCTCACGTGGGCGGCACTGTCATACACCAGGTTAGCTCTGAGTACAGTACTTACTGCCAAGTCTACTGAAGTTAATAACCATAACAGCCTTCTTTTGCTTTCCATTTGCTTTGAGTATGTCTCCACTCTCGTATTTTTCATCTCTATTTTTAGATATATGGTGGTCCTCTTACAGCCAGCAGAGCTGGGTCTTGCTTTTTGACCCATCTGACCATTTCTGCCTCCTTAGTGGGATACCCATCTCCTTTACAGTCAGGGTCGTCGTCAGTTGGGTGCACATGCTTAGGTCTGCCCCTTTGCTGTCTGCTTCAAGGTATTTTTTTATATCTTTTTAAAATCTTCCTTTCTTCTCCTGTATGAACTCAACATTGTTTAGCGTTCATTTTCCTCTACTGGGTTTTTAGCTCTCCCTTTTAGCACAGCTTTTCCGGTGGTGGTCCTTGTTTGCCCAGATGCATCTGAATCGGCCTCCTTAGACTTTGAAGGGCACAACGTCCTGTAAATACAACAACTCTGCCAGCACTGAGTACCGTCCTTCGTACGATCGTTGTCACATGTTTTAAACCACGTCCCAAACCCCAAACCCACCGCCAGCGAGCTGACGCCAATGCACAGCGACCCCAGAGAGTTCGTCACCCAATGTGAAAGTCTTTGTACGAGCTGTCTTTCAAACGAGGAGGAGAAAGACCAGCTTTTGATATTTACTATTTGCAGTGCTTACTACCCGTTCCCATGGATCTGAGTCACATCTGCTGCTGTCCCCTCCAGAGCCCTAGTGGTGCTATGGCCAAGCACTGGCCCACCAGCCAAAAGGCCAGCAGCTTAGGTCCCTATGAAGGCAGTTCTGCTCTGCCCTGTCGGATTGCTACAAGTCAAAACAGACTGGACAGCAGCAAGTTTGGTTTGGATTTCTGTTCACTTTCTTTCTACCCGGAAATCTTTCTTTGCTGTTCTTGCAACGTGGGGATGGCTACTGCTAAATCCCTCAGCTTCTTGTTTTCTGAAAAGGTCACTGCATCAAGCTCACTGTCTTTTGACCTTTGTTGTTTCCGCGAGAACTCAGCTTTTATTCACACTGTTGTTTCCCTGTGTGTCTTCTGCCTCTGACTGCTTCCAGTATTTGCTCTTTGTCTTTGACAAGTCTGACTACGATATACCTAGATGAGAGTCTGTATTTTCTTTTGCCTGAGTTTGCAAATTGCTGCTTCACCGAATTTGAGTAAATGTCAGTCAGTATTTCTTGAAATACCTTTCTTTCTGCCCTTTTTCCTTCATGATGCCTAGGTCTCCAGTTGCGTGTTAGGCTCTGTGAATTTGCACCTATGACATGAGAGCTCTGTTCATATTTTCCACCGTTTTTTCCTTCTGTGTTCTTCTGCCTGTTTGTGTGTTCTGTCAGATACCTAGTGAAACCCCCACCTTAGATACTGCAGCTGCGTTATTTCCACTTGGTTTCTCACTGGTTCCCACTCCCCTGCCTGATTTTCCATCTGGTCGTCCATTCGCACTGCTTTTCCTTCAAATTTCTGAACACATTTACAGTTTCCTCTTTAAATCCTCTGGAATCTGTTAATTCCAAGAGCTGAGTCACTTGAGGGTGTGTTTCTCTTCACTGGTTCTCACTGCCCAAGCTCTACACGTGTAGTGATTCTGACTGCAGACTGGCTATTAGGGATGACACACTGTTGACTCGGTTTCTCATATCTTCTCTGAAAACAGTTACATCACTCACCAATCACCCTGAAGAGTGGTTTTACCCATTTTTAGGGGTTGTCCTTAGTCCTAGGACATGGTCTCTCCTCCTAAGGCACAGCCCTTTTAAGGTTTTAATGGATGCCCAAGGTGACTCAATCCTCCAACATGACAGGATTCTCACTCCTGACTCTAGTCCACCTGTAGCGGGCAGCTGTTGCTTCCTGTTGGGTTTCTTAACATCTGCACTCCTGCCCATCCCCTCTATGTGCAGCCCAGGAGTCAACCAAAGCCTCGCAGGGCATGGAGAGCTTCTGGAGTCTTTCCTCCCTCCTTCCTTGGGTTTGCACCAAATTCTGCCCTCAAAGACCTCCAGCTAGTAAGACAGGCCTTCTTCTTACATTCCAATGGCCTCAGCCACATATACACAAAGTCTGACAATTAAGTCCATGAACATAACCGTTCTAAGGGCTACATACCTCACTGCTGAATATCACTAAGGTCGCCTTCAAAGTACTCCCCTTGGGAAGTTATGCACCAATGTCAGTGTCTAGTCCACCCTTCAAAGCAGTTTTGGGACTCTTTCTGGAATGCCAATTGCACATGGTGGCAAGTCTGTAAACTTAACTGTATAGTTGTCTGTGAGGGGGTTTTCAGCCACTAAACAACTAACTGTATTGGGAACACCCTCCCTATGCACCTGAGCTGGCCCCCACTGACTTTTTCCTTTACCCAAAGATAAAGGAAATACTGAAAGGAAGACACTTGGATGACATTCAGGACATCAAGGGCAATATGATGACAGCTCTGATGGCCATTCCAGAAAATGAGTTCCAAAACTGCCTCCAAGGGTGGACTACACACTGGCGGTGGTGCACCGCTTCCCAAAGGGAGTCCTTTGAAGGTGCCCATAGTGATCCTCGGCAGTGAGGTCTGTAGCACCTTCTCTAGGATGAGTTCGTGAATACAACTGGCAGTTCTTGTGTGCTGGCGTGCACCCACCGAGGAGAGCTGTGCCACTGTGGGTCTCGCCCAGAGTAACTCCTTTCTTTAGTCCCTGACTACACCTACTATTCAGTGGTCCTTCAAATAGTGTTCTCATATTTTAGTGACTTTCTGTCTGTCGACTGTGGGTGGGCTAGTTTGTTACTAGCTAGTGCCATTTCTGGCATGGGAACTACACTGTCCTTGGTATTCTGGCCTCTATGGAGACAGCTGTTAGGAGAAACCCCATTAAGACTCAGGGACAGGTATCTGTGAGGAGAAGATGAGGTGTCTGTAAGACTGTGCTTACACAAAGCCTTCTTGTAGATCACCACACACCTGTCAGCAGTACTTAAGTTGCACTCTGCTGCACTGATGGGTGCTTCTTTACGCACGGTGCTGTACCTGGTTCGATGCTACTGCCAGAGGTCTTTGTAGTGTCGGACAGTCGGTGATGGAAAAGAGCACATACAGTGAATCTGTTTATGACAGCAACAGGGACCAAAAGGTGTAACGCAGGCTTTGAGATAATAGACATAAAATTACGAAAACATTTCATGTTGTCTGGTATTTGAGAGACAGAAAAAAAAAAACAATGTAGGTTAATAACTGCAACCAGGAGCTAGCACTGGGACTGAGCAGCAAGTCACCACCGACTGGCACTTTGGCTGTGACCCTCCTGATGGAGCTGGATGCCAGCAATGTGCCATCTTCCATCTCAGGTTTGATTTGCATAGTCCTATCAGAAAAAGGCTCACTGTTACACAAGTCCATGAGGGCTCCATCAATTTTTCTTAGGTATCTCTTCCCCTTTGATATGCAAATCTTCCTCTTCTGAAGCACTTATGCCATCCTTCTGAAGACAATACAATCCTTACCATCAAAGGCTTCACAGAACATTCGAGAAGTTCTTCAAAATCATTTTCATTGACTTAATGACTTCACTTGGCAATCAACTGTTACCAGACCATCAGGAAGATGATCTCCTGTCGAAACTCCACGTAGCAACAGAGGCTTGGGTGAAATGAGGAGGATGCTGAAGAAAAAGTTGACAAAAAAGGGTCTTCATTTTGCCATGACTTTTGGCTCCATAAGAAATCTCTTGCCTACAAGAGGTCTGAATGACAAACATGCAAATACCAGAAAACTGTAGCATGCAATACTCACGTGGCATCAGTCTGTGGAGGATCTGTACCTCTGCCAAAGAAGTTAACGAATCCCCTGGCATAATACTGCATGCCAGTGGTTGGGAGCACAGACACGAAGGCAAGAGAACCTGCCCTCTAAGGGCTCACAGTCTAATGGGAGACAGACAATAAGCAAACAGGTGACAATCTAGTGAACGAAGACAAAGCCTGTTCAGGGTCCAAAGGGCCATCCACTCACTGATTTTGTCCTACCAAAGTGAGCAACATCTCTACACCAGGTGCTGTGCTAGGCCACGGTGACACAGGTGTGAATATGACAGATGTGGCCTCAGTCTCCAAGTTTACCATCTGGTAGGAGACTACTGACACACAGAGAGGCAGGTGGACAGCTAACGTAACCGGCAGCAAGTGTCCACACAGAAGTACAAGCTCAGGGTCACGAAGGAGAATGTACCGGGAGGTATGCTTTAGATACCATGAGCTGTGTCAACTCGGAGACAGCAGCCCTTCCGGAGCCAGCTGGCAGGCTGCAGGTGGAGGGACCGGTGCTCCTGAGAGGCAACACCACATGCGAAGGGCTGGCAGGAGAGGCTTTGGGTTCCTGGGGAACTGGCTGGGGGCTGGGGGCCCAGCATCTGCAGGTCAGAGGGTGACGGTGCAGGAGGCCACTGAGGGGATAGCCTTTGATACCACTGCTCAGAGCAGGGTCCCTCCCAGGCCAAGGGGATCCCAAGTACATGGGTGTGAGGGTGAGAAAACATACAGCTGGCTTGAGGAACTATCAGCAGGTTAGTGTAACAGGACAAACCGGCGCCAGGGGGTACAACCCGGGAGGCTGGCCAACGCTGGCACACTCAGGGCCTTGAAGGCTGTACCCAAGACACACTAGTGGTCCCTGAACCAGAACCAGGTCACAGCTGTGTCCTCTGTGGCCACTGTGACCTTTCAAACACTCTGAGATTAGCTGTCAGACTTAAAATGAAGAGTACTCACTGAGACCCAGTCCTTGAGATTTTACTGAGCACTGGGGTCTGGCAGCCCCGGTTGTGCTCTTGTCCAACAAGAGGCTGCAGTGAGTGCTCCCCAGCTAGTGTTCCCGCCCCAGCCTCGCCCTGCCAGCCCCTGCCCCGGGCCTCCGGGCAGCTCTCCTCAAGCCCAGGCACCTCCCCTGCAGAGCCCCGTGCTAACGCTGCTGCTCTGGGGAAGGAGGGCAGATGTGCATCTTAGAACAGCGGGTCCTGTTTCAGAGTCACTCACAAGTGGGGACACCAGAGGCTGGCCACCAGTTAAGTACCAAACCTAACAGGCTCCTGCGGCTCCGCCTGCAGCAGGGAGAGGCACACACCCTGTGTCGTCACTCTTCTTTCATGTGCCCGAAAAAAAGTGTCACACATCGCCATGTATCTCAGTGAACGGCGCCCTGTCAGAGGGTAGTGGCATCTCTCACAGCACACTTCTTCACGATGTGGGCGCTGGTAGCCTCGGCCACTGTCTGCGAGGGCTGCTGTGGCCTTCTGCTGCTCTATGGGGGAGGGGTGCTGTGACCTCATCCACTAGGTGTGAGGGGCGTCGAAGCCGCATCTTCTACGTGCATGGGGTGTCGCGGTCACCTTCTCTGTGCGTCAGGGGTGCTGCAGCTTCATCAGCTGTGGGGTAAGGGGGGACTGAAACTGGGGATTTGGTGGAGGGTACGAGACCAGAAAATACCTTCTGGGCTAACAGGGCAGGCCTCAGGGTGGCAGTTACAGATACACTGAGGGCGACCCTGCGGGAAGCGGTCCTTCTGAAGGACCACGAGTGATGACCAGCAGGGTCTAGCTGTCCCCCACACTCCACCTCACAGGCACATCCCCATCCAAGGAGAGGGCAGTGGGTAAAGGTAGGCTGGTGCATCTCAGAAGAGCAACAAGACCTGGGGCATGATATCACAGAATGGGTGGCGGAGGACACAGCACACAGAGCAAGTCAGAGACGGCTTGTCTGCACAGACGACGTGCTGGCTGTGTCTCAGGCACGGTGCCATACGGCTGGCTCTGTTTCCCTCCACTTGTCTGCAATGATTCTTGTTGGATTTCATGACTCACCCAGCATCTAGGTTGTCTCAGATGAGGCTGTGACGACAATTTTCCTCATTACTTCGGGTCTACTTCTAAGAGCAAAGACAGCCCACGCAGCCATCAGATGTTCTGCCTGACAGCACTGCTTCAGGATAAAATTAAACAGCAGCAGAACAATGGGGTGGGCTAAGAGTCCTCAGCAGGGGAGTCGTACCCAGTGTCCAGAGGGAAGGAGGCAGCACGCACATGCTTGTCCCCTGTTCTCCTCTCCTCCCATGTGGGGACATCACCAGATCCTGTGGTACACTGTGCTCGTTGCAGGTTCCAGCCCTTCTCTAGATAAGCATCCCAGATGACTGTATCCTGGGCATCTGTGGGCACCTGCTGCGGGGCGCTGTGTCAGCTCATCCATTTCACTCAAACCTCAGACTTCACCTGTGGTCAAGTTTCCTCTACAGCTTTTAAAAGGTAGCTGTAAATGAGATGCACCTAATTCTCCTTCTCTACTACTAACTCTTGGCCACCCAGACTACAGGATGGGCCTGCATCCCACACCGTGCTGAGCGAGGCTGCACCAGGCCTGGTGGCCAGCACTCCCTCTAAGACACCAAGGCGGGTAAAAACGAGGTGCCCAGGAGCACTTTCTCCGCCAGCAGATCTCGGGTCTCTAGCTGAAAACACAAAGGCTGGCCTACGCAAGTGGAAACACACGTGTCTGGCACCTATGACAGGTGTGCGTAACGGGAAGATGACGGGGACACTGACATCTCAGCTGGAGCCTTTATCGGGGGCCTCAGAAAAACAGGTAGTAAATTAAACAGCAACTTACTCGTTCTTGTCCAGCCGTATCCCAGATTAGGAATTTATGTAGCTCATTTTGGTACTGGACAGTCTTGGTCATAAAAGATGCCCTATAAAGAAAGACCTAAATGATCAGAACACAGGATTTACGGCAGGCATCCGGCCCCAGCCAGAACCATCCCGCGGACACCAGTTCCACATGTGTCCCGACTCTGCTCCTCTCCTGAAGGCTGCTGGGACACTCTGCTGCTGCCCAGGGGTCCAGGTCAGGGCAGCAGCCACACCCACCCAACACCAAGACAGAGGAATGTGTTGGCTCTGAAGGCCTGAGTGCCACACCTCGGGAACTCAGGGACAGGGTGTTCTGGGTACTGAGTCTTTATCCTACCCTGTGAAACACACACACACTCCCAACACTGCTGGGCCGATTCCGACTCACAGTAACCCTACAGGACACAGCAGAGCTGGCCTGGAGTGTTCCCAAGGCTGTCATCTTTACAGGGGTGGATGGTTACGTCCTCCAGTGGAGCGGCTGGTAGGTTGGCAGCTACCAGGGCTCCTCTTTGTAAAACACAGAAGCTGTTATTTAAGATGTCACCATGGGGAAAGTTTCCAAACAAGCTGTGTGTGCACTGCTGAACATCATTAGGCCATCTGTGTCTGTCACCGCCCCCTCCCCAGCCACGCTTCTACATAAACAGCCGAATGGCAGCCAGTGTCAGCCTGTCTAAACAAGGAGGAGGGAGACAGCAGCCAGACGGCGACAGCCACACCAAGGTGAGCTGCTGCTGTGCCGGCTTCCGCTTCTGGTCTTTGTGTAGGGAAAAGGCTCTCAGTGGTGACCCCCAGAAGACCAGGGGCCTCCCCAGGGCCAGGGTGGGGCGAAGGTAAGGTGTGGACAGGGAAAGGGTGATGGCACATTGCTTGCACACTGGTCCCGTGGATGGAACTGCTCAGTGTCCAAGGTGCCTGGGAGGCGGCGTTGCTATGATTCTTTCAGGTCCCACACTTTCGGGAGATGCCCCAGGGAGCCCCTCATCTCGCCTGCTAAGCAGCTCTGCTGGCCCAGAACGCACACCTGGACAGCCCAGGGGCCTCGGCACGGGCCCCGATGGCCTGGCTTGGGGCCGGCCCAGCTGGAGCAGTACCTTCTACTCTCCACCCAGCCTGCTGAGCAGGCTCCTGGGAGGTCCTCTGCCTGAGTCCCCTCAGTGCACTCCAGTCTGTCTCACAGAGCTTGGGGGAGACCACGCCTCCTTCCCACTGGCAAATGAGCCCTCCGGGGCCAAGGCCAACCTGTGCTCTCGGAACCGTGCCTCATCACTCCATTAAGGGCCCAGAACCCAATGGCTAGGTCACTTTCAGACATCCTGAATGCCTGAAATGCTTTTGTTGAAATTCAAGTAACAGAAACATAGTCTTCAGTGAAGTGTATGCTAAAATCAATCAAATCACGTTTTGATGAGTCACTGAACTTAGCCAACTATCAAAATCCTACGTTTTGAAAACTTAAACTGTGAGACAATGAATTCTGGGGGCTCTGACACAAACCTCTAAACCGGTGACTATGATGGGGAAGGGAAGGTGAGTTAAGAGGCAGGATGGCGTCTACCAGACGGGCAACGCTTACTGAGAACGTATTTACGAGAAGCTACCTCTCGGTGCCTGCAGGAAGATGCTACGTGCCCAGAAGGTGCACAGTAAGCAGTTATCCCATCAACAACTCCTGGCAACTCACCTCTAGGATTCAATCACGAAGGGCAACATGACCTCTCACTGAAAAGACCTCAGCATTCCAAAAACACTGCTGATGGTGAGGCCTAAATGGGAAGGTGCTTGCGAGAGTGCTCCGTAAATTGTAAAGTACCATACCTCTACAAGGTGTTATTGTTTAAAGGCAGCTCTGGGAAATGTTTTAGCTTAGACTTTGCAATTAGCCCTAAAAGCTTGCAACTCAACTCTCCATCAATTATGGCTGTGCTGTTACACTGAAGAGTGACATCAGACATGGAACAGAAGCCTATTAACACAGCCAACGCATCCAACATGTCTGTTCTGGCTGCTTCTAGGACAAGAAAAGGCATTTGCTTCAAGTACATAAAAAGCAGGGGAAGGCATATACAACAAATAAAGGAAACGTTGTGTCAGACGATTAGAACTCTTCAGTTCAGCCCACTGTTTCCCCCTCACTGAAAGCCAAGATCCAACACTCAGTCAGGAGAAACAGAAACAAAACAGTTGCTGCAATACATTGACATGTTCTTCGAGGATGAAACCGGCTTCCTGTCTCTGACCCTTCACTCACCCTTCCACCTTCCCACCTCACTGCTATCACGTATCTTCCTACTTACACTGAGGTCCTCCAGTGCCCTAAGCCCTCTGTGATGGTCTGTATCTGTCATCTAGTGCTGCTGTAACAGAAGTACCATAAGGGGATGGCTTTAAATAGAGAAATGATACTTTGTCACAGTCTAGGAGTCAGGGTGCCCGCTCCGAGGGAAGGCTTTCTCTGCCGGCTCTGGAGGACGCTCCTTGCTGTCAGTCTTCCCCAGATCAGGAGCTCCTGAGGCGCAGGGGCCCACGGTCCTTTCTAAAGGACACGCTCAGCTCCCAGCACTGCTTCTCAGTTGCTACGAGGTCCCCGATTCTCAGCTTGCCTCTCGTGCCGTTATACCGCAAGACGCTGCCCAAGGCCCTATATAATCCCCCTCACTGGGTCCTGCCCCACCAACACAACTGCCACCTGCCTTCCCTCATTAACATCATGAGGTAGGGTTTACAACACAAAGGAACATCACACACAATACCAGGAATCGTGGCCTGGCCAAATCAATGCTCTCACTTTTAGGATGACACAATTAAATCCACGACAAGGTCCATGTTTTCATCTGTCTTCTTACCCCTTTCATCACCAGCATTACTGACCCCGTAAGCAGTTTGTTAGGAATGTTGCTTGTCCACCGGTCTCAGCTACTCAGAAAAGACCCAAGTCACCCTTGGACCTGCTTCCCATACCCAATGGTGGGGTGGCTACCCTGCTGGAAGCAAGTCACGAAGCTGTGTGGTGTAAAGACACTGCCTACCCTTGCCTGGGCTGGGCACTGAGGCCTTCTCCCATTCCACACAGCAATGATTCCATATTCTCACCACCCCTTTTCCAGTTCCCTACCACTTCCTGCTACCCTCCTTTTGAGGGCCAATAGCTGGTTTCATTCAGAGAAAACAGAGGTTATAAGCTCTCAGTTTCTCAACATACTTCCTATACCAATCCTACCCATTGGAGTGTCTCAGTCATCCAGTGCTGCTATAACAATAATACCACAGGTGGATGGCTTTAACACAGAACTTTACTCTCTCCCAGTTTAGTATGCTACAAGTCTACATTCAAGGTATCACCTCCAGGGGAAGACTTTCTCTCTCTCTCAGTTCTGGAGGAAGGTCCTTGTGATGCATCAGTATTCCCTTGGTCTCGGAGCTTCCCGGAGCAGGAACCTCAGTCCAAAGGATGTGCTCTGCTCCTGGGGCCGCTTTCTGGGTGGGATGAGGTCCAACTTTCTGCTTAGTTCCTTTTCATCTCTTAAGAGCTAGAAGGTGGTACAAGATACACCCCCGGATGTGACTTAAGTAACCCTGTGACAGTCCCACCCTAATCCTCTCTGACATACTCTGATCCTGACCTATTAACCACAGGCACAGATTAGGATTTACAACATACACGAAAATCACAATCACAAAATAGAGAACCATGACGCAATGCAGGGAATCATGGCCCAGCCAAATTGCTACACACATTTTGGGGGACATAATTCAATCCATGACAAGAGAGTAAACAGATTTCTGTTCATGATGGTCATGATTCCATGCATCAACTTCAGCGGAGTCACAGATGTCTTCTCTTTGGCTCACTTGTCACTGCCGCCCTGGCTGATGACCACAGCACCTACACCGGGGTCGCTGTAGTAGGCAAACGGATCTCCCCCCTTCCCAATTCCCTCCAGTTGCTCCTGTTTCGGCCTCCACACCTGCTGCTCCTCTTTCCTGGATGCTTTTCTGCCAGCTCTCCTTGGCCAGATGCTCCTCCTTTCTCAGGTCTCAGCTCAAATGTCAACGGTCATAGGTGCCGGGGCTGTGCACCCAAGCCAGGCTGCCCAAGCTCATCCCAGACATTACCTTGCTCTGGTTGTCAGAGTCTGTCCCACAATTCCCGGCTAGCTTATCTGGGGCTCATTGCTTCAGCGTGTGACTCCACTAGCAGCAATGTGAGCTCCGCCAGGGCAGGGACCTTGCTGGACTCTAACAGGATAGTTCCTTCTCCTCTCAGCTCCCTGTAGCCTACAGCTCCTAGAAAACACCAACCAGGCTGATACCAAGCGACTTTGCTTTCTATTATTTCAACAGTTCCAGGGTGTCTTGGACAAGTGCCTCCTGAAGCATGAAGAGCAACTATGGAGTGCAGGTCCAGAGAGCTCAGGTGAGACAACACCCTGGTCCTCTACCTACAGCCGGGTGTATAGCCTCTAGGGTGTGAGGGATTCAGTTCAACTAGCGCAGGGCTGACTATGCCCCCGGAAGGTCCTTCCTGGCCTCTCCTACTTGGCTACCAGCTCCAGTACTCTCTTCTCCTCCAGCCAAAAGGCAACAGGAAAATTCCAGAAGTTAGTGAAGGTCCCTGTGCTTATCCATTACTCAGAAGTCTGCCAAGAAGTCTCTGGCACTTTTCTTTTGGGGGGACTCTTTATGCAGCCAACCAACATGTTGAATCCTGCCCCCTCCCGGCTGGCCGTGGTGAGATGACCACTAGCTCCATTCTCCCATCTTCTCCCCTGGGCTTTCTAATGTGTCTTCATAGCAACAAGCATCTTGGGTGATTTTTGAGAGACTGTGACAGCATGCTGCCTGTGAGAACCATTTCCTCCTCCTCAGCATTTGGGTTCCAATTGTTCTCTGCAGAGAAGGCCTGGAGTCCAGGTTTGACTGGACTGGACTGGACTAGAGGTGCCCAATGTCTTTCTCTGATGGTGTCCAGCCTCTAAGGAGATCTGGGCTAGTCCTGCTGCAGGCCCCTGTTAACAACCAACAATCCCCTCCTGTAGCTCCTGGGTCTTCCCTGCTAGGGACAGTACATTTTCGAATCTGACTGACTTCGTTTTACACAAGCTAGATAACCTCATCACCATCTCCAACTTTGCTTGGCAGAGGCAGGACTCATAGTCATTATCCAACCTCCCTGTCCCTCATGCTGAGTTCTCAGTCACAGTATATTATGTCTGCCTTCCACACAACAAAAACTGATCCGTAACTACTGTTTGTCCTTTGTTGCTGGCATCCAATTTTGCAGTAGAGCTGTCTGATTCTTCATTTTGTATTTCATCTATACTTGAACCTCAACCCTGACATATACTCATAAATTGGACCCTAATCTTAAAGGGGGACTACTATAATTTTTCCTCCCCCTTGTCACTCCAACTCTAGGATTACCCTTTTCATGTTCAAGTTAAATGATGGGGTGGGTGTGATAACTTCAGTATCTCGCTTTCTGAAAACCAGGCAATGGCTTCCTGCCATCCACATGATACATTTTTATTTCCAGCCTGCCATTTACTTGTCTGATAACCTTATTTTTCACTGCTAAACCATCTCTCTTCACTCTGCCTAGGCAGATCTTATTACCTCTTTAATCTAAAATCCCTACTAGCATTATTTCCTAAAGCTAGAAAGCCTTTCATATATGTCTCCATTTTTCATGACATTCTAAAAATATGACTTTGACGCACAGCAAGCAGTCACGATCTTCGGGTCGAATACGTGTCCCCAATGAAAATACTTGCCCACAAGGTGTGTTAAAATTTTCCTTTAACTGCAGTATACTTGTTAGTTTTCCTGGAATATAGGTTCACTCTGAAGGCTTATTCCAGTACCCCTCTTGACTGCACACTCTTTCCTTTGGTGGGCACAGGGGATGCTTTCATTCTTGTAATGATTTCACACCTATTTGAGGATGAACAACTCAGTTCTTTCTAACCTTAATGAAAGAGTTGAACTTCTAAGAACCTGCTGCTGTGGAGTTGATTCCTACTCACAGAGGTTCTGTATACCAGAGTAAAATTGCCTTATAAGGTTTCCTGTGCTGTAACCTTTACGGAGCAGACTGCCATATCCTTCTCCTGCAGAGCTGGCTGGTGAGTCTGAACCACCAACCTTTAGGATGGCCGCTGAGCACTTAACCACTGTGCCACTAGGCCTCACTTAACTTGTTATTGTTGTTAGGTGCCATCGAGTTGGTTCAGACCCTGCGTACAACAGACAGAAAACTGTCCAGTTCTCCATCATCCGTGCAGCTGTTATATGCTAGAACCCACTGTTGCTACCTGTCATGGTTTGAATTGTGTCCCCCCAAAAATGTGTGCAGCCATGTGGCTGGGATATGGTTCCCAGTATCTTGGGACTGTCCTCCATTGTGTGGTTTTGCTAACCTGTATGTTAAAGGATTAGGGTGGGGCTGTGAATTCCTGCTGTGGGGGTAGTTTCCCTGGAGTATGGCTTGCCCCACACTTAATGCTTTTAGCTTGCAAGGAATAAAAGGAAAAAGAACCAAGGACAATTTGAGAATCTCGCTACCATCAAGCAAGCAGCACCGGGAGCAGAGCGCGTCGTTCAGACCAGAGGTTCTTGCGTTAGGACGCTCCCTGGATAATGACTGATGCAATACCGGACTTTCCTCCAGAGCCGTCAAGGGGAAAGTCTTTCCCTGGAGCGGACACCCTGAATATGGACTTGCAACCTACCGGACTGTGTAAGAATAAATCTTTCTTTCTTAAAGCCATCCACTCTGTGGTATTTCTGTTAGAGCAGCCCTAGCTGACTAAAACACTGCCACTGGGTCAGCCCGCCTCACTGAAGCTCTGCCTCTCTCTCAATGACCCCTTACTTGGCCAAGCATGACATCCTTCTCTGGGAACCGATCCCTCCAATAGCACACCTGAAGTACTGGAGATGAAGTCTTGTCATCTTCACTTCCAAGAAACACTCTGGGAGTACCTCTTCCAGGACAGGTTGCTTTTTCTTGTGGCAGTCCATGGTAGGACATTCAGTGTTGTTTGCCAACACCATTATTCAAAGTGATGAATTTTCATACATTTTCCTTATTCATTGTCCAGCTTTAACACACACAGGAGGTGACTGATAATATATCAGCTTGAATAAGGTGCACCTTAGTCCTCCACGTGACATCTTTGCTTTTCAATACTTGAAACACGTCTTCTGCAGCAGATGGGTCCCGTGCAGTATGTCATGTGATTTCTTGACTACTGCTCTTCTGGTTGCTGTGTGCAGATCAAAGTAAAAGGAAATCCCTAGTAACTTAAACCTTCTCTCTGTTTATCATGATGCTGCTTATTTGTCCAGTTGTAAAGATTTTTGTTTTCTTTACACTGAGGTGCAATTCAGACTGATGGCTGTAGTCTTTGATCTTCAACAGTAAGTGCTTTAAGTTCTCTTAACTTGCAGCAAGCAGGGGCACGTTGTCTGCATATCTGACGCTGTTAATTAGGCTTGCTCCAATCCTGGTGCTGCATTCTTCCTGTAGTCTAAGGATTATTTGCTCAGCATACAGATTGAATAGGTATGGTTAAAGGACACAATCCTGACACACACTTTTTCTAATTTTATATCACAAAGTACCCCCTTGTTCAAGTGTCTGAATGACTGTCTCTTGGATTATGAAAAGGTTCTTTATGAGTTCTACTCAGTGTTCTAGAATTTTCATTCTTCGTGAAGTTATCCATAAATTGTTATGACCCACGGTCAGATACCTTCACATAATCAATAAGAAACAGGAAAAGATCTTTCTGGTACTTCTTGTTTGCAGCCAAGAACTATCTGACATTAATGATGATATCCCTTGTCTCATGTCATCTTATGAATCCAGCTTGAATTTCTGGCATTCCCTGTTGATGTGCTGCTACAATTATCTTCGGATAATCTTCAGCAACATTTTACTTGCATGTAACGTTAATGACGCTGTTTGAGAATGTCCTTTCTTTGGAATGGGCACCAAGACCCTCGAAGCCCCGACGGGTGGGCAGTCCTACTCTGCCCTACAGGACAACTTTTAAGTCAGAATTAATCTGGTGACAGGAGACTGGGTTTTGGTTTTACAGCAAGTTCTCCGGGGTTGCTGTGAGGCAGAACAGACATGGCAACAGACTTTGTCCCCTCAGTGCACTGACCAAGTAGCGGTTTTCCAAATTTTTTTTTGCATAGATGAGGGCCCCCAGTGCCATATCTATTTGTTGAAACACCTCAACTGGCAATTCGTCAATTCTTACAGACTTGTTTTTATCAACATCTTCAGTGCTGCTTGGACGTCTTTTCTTGAACATCATCAGTTCTTGCTTACATGAGGATTGCCAATTAAGCTCGTGAGCTCATCCTAGAAAAAATGTCATAGACCTCACTGCTGAGTATCACTAGGGTCACCTTCAAAGTACTCCCTTTGGGAAGCTACGTAGCAATGCCAGCACCTAGTGTACCCTTCAAAGCCATTTTGAGACTCTTTTTCTGGAACAGCCATCAGAGCTGTTGTTGTATTACCCTTGACGTCCTTAATGTCATCAAAATGTCTTGTGTTCTCTCTGGGCAACAAAAAAAGTCACTGGTGGCCAGATCAGGTGAGTAGGGAGGGTGTTCTAATACAGTTACTTGTTTACTGGTTAAAAGTTTCCGCACAGACAACTGGACAATTAAGTTTGTCAATTTCCCACTGTGCCACAGTGCACAATGGCCATTCCAGAAAGAATGCCAAAATTACTCTGAAGGGTGCAGTAGGCACCGGCGTTGGTGAACAGCTTTCCAAGGGGAGGACTTCAAAGGCAACACTAGTGATATTCAGCAATGAGGTACGTAGCACCTACAACTAAGTTTGCAGACTTAGTTGTCAGACCTTGTATGCTGCCTTGTGAAATGGCTGACCAATGACACATTCTTTTTGATAAACTGACTCTGTGTATTCCTTCCATCTACTTTTGATGTTTCCTGGGTTGTTCAATATTTTGCCCATAGAATCCTTCAGTGTTGTAATCCAAGGCTTGAATTTTTTTCTTCAGCTCTTTCAGCTTCAGAAACTGAGCATGTTCTTCCCTTTTGTTTTTCTATCTTCAGCTCTTTGCAATCTTTTCTCTTTTCAAGCTGCACTTTGAAATCTTCTGTTCAGCTCTTTTATTTCATTATTTCTTCCATCCATTTAGCTACTCTAAGTTCAAGACCAAGTTTCAGAGTCTTTTCTGGTATCCATTTTGGTCTTTTTTCTTGTCTTTTTAATGAACTTTTGCTTTCTTTGTGTATGATACCCTTGATGTCTCCTGTAACTGGTCTGGTGGTCTGTGATTATTAGTGATCAATAATTAGATCCATCCTTGAGATAGTCTCCCCATTCAGGTAGGATATACTCAAGGTTGTACTTTGGTTCTTGTGAACCTGTTTAAATGTTTTTCAGCTTCACCTTTAGCTTGCTTATGGGCAATTGAAGGCCTCTTCTACATTCAGTCCTTAGCTTTGCTCTGGCTGGTGATACTCAGCTTTTCCATCTTCTTCACAAATATAGCTCATTCTAGTCCTGCATTCCACCTGGCAGGGTCCATGTGTACAGCTGCTTTTCTGTTGATGAAAAAAGGTATCTGCAATGTGTCAAGTCTTTGGTCTTGCCAAATTCTATCATGTGATCACTGGTGTTGTTTCTATCACCAAGCCTGTATTTTCTAACTACTGATTCTTCTTTAGCTTTCACATTCCAAGCACTAGTAATTAACAATGAATCCCGACTGCATGTTTGATCAATGTTAGACTGATGAAGTTCATAAAAAATTTTGAATTCCACATCCTGGATCAAAAGACATCACCCATCCATACGCTGTCTATAAGAAACTCACTTGAGACTTAAAGATAGGAACAAACTGAAAATCAAAGGATGGAAGAATACATACCAAGCTAACAATGAACAGAAGAGCAGGTGTGGCAATTCTAATTTCAGACAAAATCAATTTTAATGTAAAATCCACCATGGTGGACAAAGATTTATTGCTGAAAGGTTCAGTACACAAGCAAGACTTAACTATATTAAATATTTATGCACCCATTATCAGAGCACCTAAATATGTCGAAGAAACACTGACTACACTCAAAAGAGAGTGAGATCACTCCACAATAATAGCAGGAGACTTCAACACTGCACTCTCAATATTGGACAGATCATCTAGAAAAAAGCTCAATAAAGATACAGAAGACCTTATTGCCACAATTAACAAACTAAACCTCATCGATGTATACAGAACTTTCTACCCACCAGTGGACAACTACATCTTCTTCTCCAGTGCACACAGAACATTCTCCAGAATGGACCATGTGTAAGGACATAATGCAATTCTCAACAAAATCCATACCACTGAATTACTGCAAAGCATCTTCTCAGATCATAAAGCCATAAAAGTCGAAACCAATAGCAGAAAAAACAGATAGAAAGTGGAACGCTTGGAAACTGAGCAACATCTTGCTCAAAAAGCCATGGGTTATAGAAGGAATCAAGGATGAAATAAAGAAATTCATGGATTCCAATGAGAATGAAAACACTTCCTACCAGAACCTATGGGATACAGCCAAAGCAGTGCTCAGAGGTCTGCTTATCTCCATAAATTCACACATCTGGAAGGAAGAAAGAGATCAAATTAAGAAACTAACCCTACAGCTTGAACAAGTAGAGAGATAACAACAGAGGAATCCCTCAGGCACCAGAAGAAAACAGATCATAAAGATTAGAGCAGAACTAAATGAATTCGAGAATAGAAAAACAATTAAAAAATTTGAGAAGACCAAAAGCTGTATTTTTGAAAAGAGCAACTAAATTGTCAAACCACTGGGTAAACTGACTAAAGAAAAACAGGAAAGGAAACAAATAACCTGAATAAGAAATGAGAGGGGAGTTGTCACAACAGATCCAACAGAAATCAAAAATATCATAACAAAATACTATGAAGGAAAGACTGTACTCTAACAAATTTGAAAACCTACAGGAAATGGACAAATTCCTTGATTCATAATATCTACCCAAATTGTCATAAGGTGAAGCCGAACAACTTAAATCCATCACAAAGGAGCCAGCCAGCCAAGTGCCGTCAAGTCGGATCACAAAGGAAGAGATTGAAAAAGTCATCAGAAAACCGCCAACCCAAAAACGCCCGGGCCCAGATGGCTTCACTGCAGAATTCTACCAAGCTTTTAGAGAACAGTTATCTCCAATACTACTGAGACTATTTCACAGTATAGAAAGGGATGGGGTACTCCCAAACTCATTCTATGAAGCCAGCATAACCCTGATACCAAAGCCAGGGAAAGACCCAACAAAAAAGGAGAACTACAGACTGATATCATTCATGAATCTAGATGCAAAAATTTTCAACAAAATTCAAATACAACAACATATCAAAAAAACAATCCACCACGACCAAGTTGGATTCATACCAGGGATGCAAGGCTGGTTCAACATTAGAAAAACAATTAATGTGATTAACCACATAAATATCACAAAAGACAAGAATCACCAGATTTTATCCATTGATGTAGAAAAGGCATTTGATAAAGCCCAACACCCATTCATGCTAAAAACTCTTAGCAAAATAGGATAGACAGAAAATTTCTCAATGCAATAAGGGCCATTAATACAAAGCCAACTGCCTATGTCATCCTGAGTGGAGAGAGACTGAAAGAGTTTCTCTTGAGAACAGGAACTAGACAAGGATGCCCACTCTCACCTCTCCTATTCAGCATTGTACTAGATGTTTTAGCTAGAGCAATTAGACAAGACCAAGAAATAAAGGGCATCTGCATTGGCAAAGAAGAAGTCAAAATCTCCCAATTTGCTGATGATATGATTGTACATGCAGAGAATTCTAAAGAATCTGTAAGTAAAGTACTCAAACTGATAGAAGAGTTCAACAAAGTCTCAGGATACAAGATAACCATAAGTAAATCAGTAGGATTCCTTTATACCAACAACGAGACTGTTAATGAAGAAACTATCAAATCAATACCATTTACTATAGCCCATAAGAAGATAAAGTACCTAGGAATTAATCTAACCAGAAAAATAACAGACCTTTACAAATAGAACTACAAGCCCTTACTACAAGAAACTGTAAGAGACTTAGATAAATGGAGAAACCTACCACGCTCATGGGCAGGAGAACTTAACAGTGTGAAAATGTCTATTTTACCCAAAGCAATCTACTCATATAATGCAACCCGAATACAAGTTCCAGCATCATTTTTTAATGAGATGAAGAAACAAATCACCAAATTTTTTTGGAAAGGGAAGAAGCCCTGGATAAGTAAGGTACTACTAAAGAAGAAGAACACACTGGGAGGCCTCTCATTACCCGACTTTAGAACCTATTACACTGCCACAGTAGTCAAAACAGCCTGGTACTGGTACAAGAACAGATTGATCAATGGAACAGAACTGAGACCCCAGAGATGACACCATCTGCCTATGAACAGCTGATCCTCGACAAAGGCCCTAAGACATTAAACTGGGGTAAAAACAACATCTTCAACAAATGGTGCTGGCAAAATTGGATATCCATCTGCAAAAAACTGAAACACGATCCACATCTTACACCTTATACAAAAACCAACTCAAACTAGATAAAAGACCTAAATACCAAATCTAAAATGATAAAGCTCATCCCAGAAAAAGTAGGAACAACAATGGAAGTTTTAATACACAACGTAGACAGATTTTAAAATCTGTCAAACAAACCACAATCAACAGAAGAGAAAATAGATAAATGAGAACTATTAAGAATCAAACACTTCCGCTCACCCAAAGACTTTACTAACAGAATTAAAAGGCCACCTACAGACTGGGAAAAAATATTTGGCAACTCTATGTCAGACTGACACCTGATCTCCATAATCTATACAGTACTACAAATATCAATAAGAAGATAAATCATCCAATTAAGCGATGGGCAAAGGAGATGGACAGACATTTCTCTAAAGAGGAGATCCAGGCAGCCAAAAAACACATACGGACATGTTCACTATCTTTAGTTATTACAGAAATTCAAATCAAAACTACGATGAGATACCGTCTCACTCCAACAAGGTTGGCCATGATCCGAAAAACTCAAAACAACAAATGCTGGAGAGGCTGTGGAGAAAGTGGAACTCTTCACACTGTTGGTTGGGTTGTAAAATGGTCCAGCCTCCTTGGAAGGCAATATGGCACTTCCTTAAAAAAATGAATATAGATATACTATTTGACCCAGTAATTCCACTACCTGGAATATATCCTACATAATCAAGGCCATTCACACCAATGGATACATGCACAAGAATGTTTATTGCAGCACAATCCACAATAGCAAAAAGATGGAATCAACCCAGATGCCCAACAACAGGGGAACAGATAGGTAAGCTATCCATTGGAGGACTATGCAATGATAAAGAACAATGATGATTCCAGGAAATATCTCATAACCTGGTTTCAATTGAAGACATCATGTTGCGTGAAAGTAGTCAGTGACAAAAGGACAAATATTGTATGAGACCCCTATGATAAGAACTCAAAAACAGACTTATGGATAGAAGACTCTTTGATGGCTGCCAAGGGAAGAGAGAGAGGGAGGGCAGGGGGGGCGGGTTTAGATTAGATAGCTGATAGAAATCTGGTTGGGTGAAATCTGTGACAGCACACATTAGAAACAAGAACAATATTAAGTGGACTTCAACATGACTTGAGTACTCCTTCCATCTTAACCCAATATTGCAAGGACAGAGTAGCTGGGGCTGGGGGCCTGGGACTATGCTCTTAGGCGAAATCGAGGCCAATCAGCACAACCAGCGTTTTGCTAAGAGGGCTCTCTGTACCCCACATTGGTGAGTGGCATCTGGGGTCTTAAAAGCTGACAAACTGCCATCTGAGAGCTGAGAGCACAGCAAATAGTCCCAACTCAGCAGAAATGGATGATCACTGAGGACCAAAATGATATGATGGAAAGACAACCCTAGAAGACAGAGAGACCCATCTGAGTGGGTGTCCACACTGACTCGGGACTGGAAGAACCGGATGGTACCTGGCCACCACCAGTGATAGCTGTGATGGAGCTCACAAGTTGAGTCTCCCTGGCAGCACAAGAATAAAAAGGGGTGCACCCTGAGATCTCCACTAAAAGACCACAATTGATAGTCCAGTGGCTTTGAGGTTCCCCTGGGAGCATGGCTCCTGGCCGTGATGCTGCTCTTGCCCATAAATCATAATGAAGGTCCACTCTTTGGACAGGAATGGATTGGATTTGGCGATGCAGAGTGAACATATATTGGATGCACTGTATGGTTCTGTGCATCTCTAGGATTATCACTCTGCTGACCTTTGGCTGGAGGAAGGGGAGTGGGTGGAGAGGAGGGGAAAGGAGACTGTTGGGAAGACGAGACATGTATGGAGTGGAGAGGAATAGTGTGCTGTCACCAGGCAGGGAGAGTAGTGGAAGCTGCATATAGGTGGGTATGCAAATTTATATGGGAATGTACATTTTCACTCAATCATATTAAAATTTTTTTTTCTTTTTATTTCCTCATCTTTGGTATCAGTGGTTGGTGTTTAATTCTGATTAACAGTCATATTAACTGGTCTGCTTTGTGGTGTAGTTGTCAGGTACCGCTGAGTCAATTCCAACTCACAGCGATCCTATGCACAACCAAACGAAACATTGCCTGGTCCTGTGCCATGCTTCACAATCATTATTATACTTAAGCCCATTGCTGCAGCCATGCTGTCAATCTACCTTGTTGAGGGTCTTCCTCTTTTTTGCTAACCTTCCACTCTATCAAGCATGATATCCTTCTCCAGGGACTGAACCCTTCTGGCAACACATCCAAAGTATGTGAGATGCAGTCTTGTCATCTTTGCTTCCAATGAGTACTGTGGTTGTACTTCTTCTAGATGAGATCTGTTTACTCTTTTGGCAGTCCATAGTACATTCAATATTCTTCTCCAACACAATTCAGATGCATCAATTCTTCTTCTGTCTTCCTCATTCACTGTCCAGCTTTCACACGTATACGATGTGAATGAAAACACCATGGCTTCAGTCAGGTGCACCTTAGTCTTCAAGGTGACATTTTTACTTTTCAATACTTTCAAGAGGTCCTTTGTAGCATGTCTTCCTCGTAGGCATAGAGATATTATCCTATCACTGTGTTGCACTTCAGGACCGAGCCTGACGTGTTCTTTTTGATGATGAGTGCAATGCCACTCCTCTTGCATAGTAGACCATGTGACTGATTTCAAAATGGCCACAACTAGTCCACTTCAGCTCACTAATGCCTAGGATATTTATGTTTATGCATTCCATTTCATTTCTGACAGTTTCCAATTTTTCTAGATCCATATTCCCACAATCCATGTCTAGATTATTAATGGGATATCTGTACCTGTTTCTTCTCATTCTGAGTCATGCCACACCAGTAAATGAAGGTCCCAAATGCTTGACTCCATTCACACCATTAAGGCTGATTCTACTTTGAGGAGGCAACTCTTCCTCAGTCATATATTGAGTGCCTTCCAACGTGAGGAGCTCATCTTTTGGTACTATAGAAGATAATGTTCTGCTGCTGTTCATGTTTTTTTAATTGGCTGATTTTTCTCAGAGGTAGATCACCAGGTCCTTCTTAGTCTGGAAGCTCAGATGAAGCCTGTCTGCCATGCTGACCCTGTTAGTATTTGAAATACTGTCTGCAAAGCCTACAGGAAACATGAGAAGCACCACAGTATGACAATCTGATAGATTTCCTGCTTCCAGTCATGGTTGTTTCTGTTAGAGCAGTGCCAGGTGACTAAAACAGAATTAGGTATTGTGAGAGTAGGGTGCTGCTCTAACAAATATCCAAAATGTAGAAGTGATTTTGAAAATGCAAATGGATAGATGACTCAGAAGAAACCAAGAACTGTTAACACTGAAGAAGGTGCAGCTGGTGAGAGACAACAGCAGAGGATCAGCAGCAGCAGCAATGGACAGGCAGAAGCAGAACCAGAACAGTGTAAGACAGCTCTCGAGCTGACCCACGGGGCGAGAGAGCTGACAGCCTGTGCACAGAGGTTTCCTGGTGGACTGAGGTGCCTCTGGACAACTGAATCAGTGGAGCTGGGCTTGCTGACCCACAGAGCAAGAGAGCAGAATGCCTGTGTGCATGAGGCTACCTGGTAGAGTGGAGTGCCTCTGGGAACTTGAACTGGTAGGGCTACAGAGCTTTGGAATACTTGCCCCAGTGGGGCAGATGCAGATCTGAGGCTGGGCCATGAAGCCATTGGACATAGAAGTTGAAGAGATGGAGAACATGGGAATCTAAAGTGCCTCAGTCTCCAAGGAATGGCCATGACTTCTTGGGTGTGAAAGAGTGGAGTCACAGCCCCCAATGTTTCTAACTGTGGAGTTGTCACTCATGTGGAGTTGGAAAATGGTGTGTCTGAAGCCAAGGGAGCAAGAGTTGCTGTCCCAGTGGGCCTGGAAGACAGAGCTGTAGAACAGGGCTGGGGGCTTCCACTCAGAATCTGGAGTGTGGCTGACAGCTAGAGTCTTTGGATCAGGCCCATTGTGTAAAATGTCTCAGAAAATGGAAGCTTATTTTCAAAGCTTTGAGGGCTAATGTAATGTGTTCTGCTAACTTGCTTGTTGCCTGTTTTGTCTTTCATCCATTTGTAACGAAAATGTCTAACTTGAGACTGCCTCTTCTGCCACTGTATTTTGGAAGCAGACAACTTGTATACTAGATTTTACAGCAGAGGAGAAATTTCTGAATGTTGGACTTGGACATTTGCTTTGATATGTATGTATGTTTTACATGTTACAAAGATGTGATTTTTTTAGGAAACAAAGGGTGGAAGATGTCATAGACAGAACTGTGTTCCCCTCAAAATCTGTAGCAATTTGGATAGCGATAATTCCTGGTATTGTGTGATGTTCTTCCATGTTGGAATTGCTGCTTGTATGATGTGAATGAGTGTAGATGGGTGCTACTGTGTTGATGGGACAAGATTCAATGTGTTTCTTTTATGACTACAGGTGGTCTCTTGAGGTATAAAAGAGAGAAGCTAGCAGAGATATTTTTGGGGATCTTATACCATCAAGGAAGAAAACAGTGATGGGAGCTGAGCATGTCCCTTGGAAAGGACCAGGGTGTCTGTGCCTACGAAGCTTCCAGCCTAGGGGAAGATTGACAACAATAATCTTCTTCCAGTGCCAGCAGATAAAGCCTTCTGTTAGAGCTGACACCTTCAATTTGGACTTTTAGTTTATTGGACTACAACAAATAAAATTTCTCCTTTTAAAGCCATTCACTTGTGGCATTTTCTATTAAAGTAGCACTAGATAACTAAAATACCTATCCTATAACTTCTCAACAATTCTAATTATCATGCAAGCAACAACTAGATCTCCAGATTGTATAAATCAATGAAAACACCATCAAGTACACCAAAACTGAGAACTGAAAAGACCAAGGTACCTGAAATTTAACAATTCCATCGACGGAGATTCTAAGGTGCCCCAAGAGAGTTTGGAATCAGGCTGCAGGCTTGACAGGTGGTCCAAGGAGACGAGATAGGGCATGTCTATCTTCTGCTATAGACTGGCTTCAAGTCAGCTGTCCCACACGGTTGGACTGGGGATGAGTGCAGTTAGGTGGCTGACCAAGGGATTGTTGGCAGGGACAGCTGGCAAGGTATTAAGGAGTGTCTTTGCTATATAAGGCCCATGTCCTGGGTGCCCCCAAAGCCAGTGTTCCGCTGTCATCTTTCTGCCATATCTATGTTCCATCTAGATCATGAGCTACTTAATGTTCTAAAAAACTGCCCTCCCTGGCCCTTTTTAAAAACTTAGCCTCGTCTAAGCAATTATATTGGCCAAATTAAAAACTCGCAGGCTTCATGGATGAGTTTTATTTTTCCTAACAAAATATACGGTATCTAGTAATGTACACTAAGAAACGTTCATCTGTGTGCTACCCAGTCATCTCATATGATATGTCTGGAAAATGCAGGGAAACCTGAAGGGGACCCACGCATGGTGGGAAGGAAGGTACGATGTGATCAGACCTGTGTTTGGCCATGAATTCTGACAGCAGGTTACAGATTTTGGGGTCTCTTCACCAGACACCAGGCCCTTAATAACTTACTGATGAAGGGATGGGTCTCCAGTTTCAGGATCCTACAGGTCAGACACAGAGATAGATATGTGGCCCCATACAAACGGAACACTAAAAAGACACTGGGCACACAGACAAGACAGAGGGAACTGGATGGGAAAGGGCAACAAGAGGCCGCGGAAGAAAGATGGCACAGAGTAGGGGGGCAGGAAGGGGCAGGTTTAAGACCGACATTCCAGTCACACAGTATCACGGAGGATGTGGGGAAGAAATGTCCTGAGCAAGTCTAAGGCAGACTCTTACTGCCGTTAGGCACCTGTCATGGATTGAACTGTGTCCTCCAAAAAACCTGTGTGGCAATTTGGCTAGGCCATGATTCTTGGTATTATGTGATCTTTCTACTTCATAAACCTTGCCTCCATGATGTTAATGATGAGGAGCTGTGTTGGCGAGGCTGGGTTCAATGTGTAGGATTGTACTGTGCCTTGAGACAACCTCTTGGGATATAAATGGAGGCAAGCAGAGTTAGGGATCTCATACCATCATGAAGGAAGCAGTGCCAGGAGCAGACTCTTGCTTTGGAAAGGATCTGGGGTCCCTGTGCCTCAGAAGCTCCCAGCCCAGCAGAAGACTGACGACAAGAACCTTCCTCCACAGCTAACAAAGCAAGCCTTCTTCTGGAGCTAACACCCTGAATTTGGACTTGTAGCCTACTAGACTGTGACAGAATAGAACTTTCCTTTTAAAAGTCATCTATCTGTGGTATTTCTGTTATGGCAGCACTAGGTGACCATGAGAGTACCACCGCGTCACTTCCAACTTACAGCAATCCCATGTGCTAAAGAATGAAATACTGCCCGGTCCGTGTCAGCCTCACGATTGTCACGCTTGAATCCACTGTTGCAGCCACCACGTCAATGCGTCCTGCTGTGGGTCTTCCTCTTTTTTACTGACCTCTGCTTTACCAGCGTGATGCCCTTCTCCAGGGACTGGTCTTTCCTGACAACATGTCCAAAGTATGTGAGACGTAGTCTTGCCATCTTCACTTCTAAGAAGTACCCCAGTTGTATTTCTACGACAGATTGTTCATTGTTCTGGCAGTTGGCATGGTATACTTAACATTCTTTGCCAACATCGCACTACAAAGTGTCAGTTCTTCTTTGGTCTTCTACATTCACTGTTCAGTTTTCACATACATATGAGGTGACTGAAAACACCATGTCTTGGGTCACATGCACCTTAGTCTTCCATGTGACATCTCTGCTTTTCAACCCTTTAAAGAGGTCTTTTGCAGAAGACATGCCCAATGCAATGTGCCTTTTTATTCATTGGCAGCTGCTTCCACGGGTGCTGACTGGATCCAAGTAAAATGAAATCCTTGACAACTTCATTCTTTCCTCCACCTATGAGTGCTGTTTATTAGTCTACTTGTGAGGACTTTTGTGTCTTTATGTTGAGGTGAGATCCGTATCAAACGCTGTGGTCTCTGATCTTCATCAATAAGTGCTTCTGGTCCTCTTTGCTTTCAGCAGGGAAGCTTGTATCATTTGAGTAGTGTAGGTTGTTAATGAGACTTCTTCCAATCCTGATACCCCCTTCTTCTTTCTACAATCCAGCTTGTCAGTTTATTTGCTCAGTATACAGACTGAGTAAATATGGTGAAGGGATACACCCCTGATGCATACCGTTCCTGACCTTAAACCACGCAATACCCGCTTGTTCTGTTAAAATTGCTCTCTTGATCTACATACAGGTTCCTCAGGAGCACACTTAAGTGTTCTGAAGTCCCATTCTTCAATGTCACCCATACTGTGTTATGTTCTGTATACAGCTGAATGGCTCTAGGCAGTCAATAAAGCACAGGTCCACATCTTTCTGGTATTCTTTACGTTCAGCCATGACCCTTCTGGTACCAGCAATGATATTCCTGGTTCCACATTCTCTTCTCAATCTGGGTTGAATTTCTGGCAGTTCCCTGTTGATATACTGTTGCTGCTAGTTTTGAATAATCTTTAGCAAAACTTTATTTGCATGTGATATTAATGATACTGATCTATAACTTCTGCAGTTGGCTGGACCCTTCCAGCTGGTTGGCCAGGTGGCTGCCTTTCCAATCTCTCGGCACAGACGAGTGAGCACTTCCTGTGTGGCACTCCTTTGCTGAAATAGTTCTCCATTTCCAACTTTTGCATTCCAGTCACCAGTAACTACCAAGGCATCCTGACTGCATATCTTACCAATCTCAGACTACAGAGGTTGGTAAAAATCTTCAATTTCTACTTCTTGGGCCTTAGTGGTTAGTGCATATATTTGAATAATTGGTACTAACTGGTCTTCCTTACAGATGTATGGATATTATCCTATCACCAAAAGCACTGTACTTCAGGGTGCACCTTCCAATGTTCTTTTTCATGATGAATGTGATGCCATTTCCCTTTAAGCTGTACTTACTGACATAATAGACCATATGGCTGTCTGAGTCAAAACGTCCAAAACAAACCCATTTTGGCTCACTAATGCCTAGGATATTGATGTTTATGCATTCCATTTCATTTTTGACAACTTCCAATTTTCCCAGATTCATACTTTGCACATTCCGCACATAGATGATTAATGGACATCTGCAGCTGTTTCTGCTCATTTTGAGTTGAGCCACATCAGCAAACGAAGACCCCTGAAGCCTGAGTCCATCCTTGTCATTAGCACTGACTTTACTCTGAGGATGGTGGCTCTTCTCCGGTCATGCATTATTTTCCAGATTGCAGGGTTTATCTTCTGGCACTGTGTTAGACAACGTTTGGCTGCTATTCATAAGGTTTTCACTTGCTAATTCTTTTCAGAAGTAGAGCACAGGTCCTTCTTCCTAGCCTGTTTCGGTCTGGATGCTCACCTGAAACCTGTCTACCATGGGTGACCCTGCTGGTGTCTGACTGATAGCACAGCTTCTGGCATCAGAGCCACATGCAACCCCTCACAACATACCAAAACAACACACATGTTGGGGAGGCTCCCAGCAGCTCAAGCTATTTTGGTCATTTTCAAATTCATATGGTTCAATAACCAAAATAAGTGAAAGAGGTATACCCAGATGTCTCCCCCTCCCCCCTTCTTATGACCTCCTGGTTCTCCTCCTTGGAAAGTGATCTTCTCAATTTCTCAATTTCTCAGATGTCCTTTCAGAGATACTAGGAATTTACACGGGTAAAACTACATCTCACTTCCCCTGCCTCCCCCTTGCTTTACTGCCCACTGATAGTAGCCTGTGTGACTTTCAGTCCACACCACAGCTAGGAGATCATTTGGTTTCTGCTAGCAAGTTTTCTCAAGTTAGCCTTTTCCCTTTGCTCTTGAATAAACAGCAGGCAAAGTAGAAAGAAGAAATGTTGAAATGAAAGAGATGAACAGAAGATTTCAATGGCTGACTCAAGAAGATAAAGTATTACAATGAAATGTGCAAAGACCTAGAGTTAGGAAACTAAAAGCAAAGAACACACTCGACATTTCTGAAGCGGAAAGAACTGAAGAGAAAACTCAAGGCTTGAGTTGCAACAGTGAAGGATTCTACAAGCAAAGTATTGAAAACAGCAGGAAACATCAAAAGAAGATGGAAAGAATACACAGTTACTGTATCAAAAAGAAATGGGTGATATTCAGCCATTCAAGAGGCAGCATATGATCAACACCTGACAGCCCCGGAGGGAGGATTCCAAGCTGCAGCGAAGGCACTGGTGAGAAGAAGCTGCCACGACACACAGACTACCAGCTGAGATGGGCCCACAAACTGACGCAGCACCGGAAGAGCTTCCAGGTCTGCTCCAAGAATCTGGAGGACAGGTACCTGGATAACCAACTGTGCCTCTTCCAAAGACAGGTGATCTAAGAGAACATGCAAACTATCTAACAATATCATTAATATCAAACACAAGCAAGATTTTGCTGAAGATCATTCAAAAACAGTTACAGCAGCATGTGGATGGCAAGAAATTCAACTCAGATTCAGAAGGGTACATGGAACAAGGGATAGTACTGCTGAGGAATCTTGGCTGAAAGCAGAGAATACCAGAAAGATGTTTATCTGTGTTTTATTAAGAAAAGGCACTTGGCTGTGTACATCATAACAAATGGATATGCATAGCATAGCAAAAAATGGGAATTCCAAAACATTGCACTGTGTTCATGTGGAACCTGTAGCTAGACGAAGAGACAGTCACTCAAACAGAACAAGTGAATATTCTGTGATTTAAAATTAGGCAAAGTGCATCAGGATTGTATCTTTTCATTATACTTAATCTATATGGTGAACAAATGATGAGGAACTGGACTACCTGGAAAAAAAATGCAGTCTCAGGATTGGAGGATGACTCAGTGATAACCCATGGCACGCAGATGGCACGTCTTGCTTGCTGCAATTGAAGAGGACTTGAAGCACTTACTGATGGAGACCAAAGACTACAGCCTTCCAGTATGGATTACACTTCAACATAAAGAAAACAAAAAACCTCGCAACTGGACCAATAAGCAACATCATGATAAACAGAGAAAAGACTGAACTTCTCAGGGATTTCCGTTTATTTAGAGCCACAAGCAACACCCATGAAGCAGCAATCAAGAAATCAAACAAGGCACTGCTTGGGGCAAACGTGCTGCCAAAGACCTCCTTCAAGAGCTGAAAGTCAAAGGCGTCACCCTGAGGACTAACGCGTGCCTGGCGCAGGCCATGGTGTTTTCAACCGCCTCCTATGCACGTGAAAGCTGGACATGACCGCAGACTCTGAGATGGACAAACAAGTATGTTGTGACAGAAGTACGAGGGGTATTCACTCACCAAATAGTAGAGCCGTTAGAAGAAGGAAGGGAAAACACGTGATAGACAAGTTAACACAACTGGCCTAAGCCAAAAACTCAGAAGTTTCCTAAATATAACCGAATACTTCAAAGACAGAGAAGCAGGGCAGAGGTCTGGGGATCATGGTTTCTGGGAACATCTAGGTCAACTGACATAACAAAGTTTCTTATGGAAATGTTCAGCATTTCCCACGGTAGTGAATGGCATCTGGGTCTTCAAAGCTAGCACACAGCCATCTAAGTAGCACCAACTGTTCCCAACCCACTGGGGGCAGAAGGCAGTGAAGGACACCAAAGACATGAGGAAAATATGCCAAGAGACAGAAAGGGCCACACATGAGGTCTGGCAATCAAGGCCGCAAACTGAATTGTTCTAAGTACTACAAGCCTCACTGCTGAATGTCACTACAGTCGCCTTTGAAGGACTCCCCTTGGGAAGATATGCACTGACACTAGTGCCTAGGTTCACACTTCAAAGCAATTTTGGAATTCTTCCTGGAATGGCCATTGCACATGGCGGCACAGTGGCAAGTTTGAGAACTTAACTGCGTAGCTGTCTGTGAGGGAGTTTTATAACTGTAATGGAACACCCTTCCTACTCACCTGATCTGGTCCCCAGTGACTTTTTTCTTTACTCAAAGATAAAGGAAATATTGAAAAGAAAACATCTGGATGGCATTCAGGACATCAAGGGTAACATGATGACAGCACTAGTGGCCATTCCAGAGAGTTCCAAAATCACTTTGAAGGTTGCACTAGGTGCTGGTATTGTGCACAGCTGCCCAAGGGGATTACTTCAAAGGTGACCACAGTGGTATTCAGCAGTGAGGTATGTAGCACTTTTTCCAGGATGAGTTTGCAAACTTAACTGACAGTCCTTGTCACCCAGTGACTACATCAGCACAAGACCAGAAGAACTAGATGGCATCCAGCCACCATCAATGACTGCCTGACAGGGAATACAACAGAGTCCCTGATGAAGTGGGAGAAAAAACTGGGATGCATAATTTGAACCTTATTAAAAAGACCAGACTTGATGGTTTGAAAAACTGGCGAGTTTTCAGAATACATGGCCCCTAAACTCTGCTAGCCCAGAACTAAAATCATTCCTGAAGCCAATTCTTCAAAGACTGGACTGGACCATAAGACATAAAATGGTACTGGTGGAAAGTATGCTTCTTTGCTTCAGTAGATGCATGAGACTAACTAGGCAGCTCCTGTCCAGAGATGAGATGAGAGGACAGGAGCTAGCTGAACAGGCAAGGGAAATACAGAGTGGAAAGGAGGAATGTGCTGTCACAGGGTGGGGACAGCTAGAGCTACACAGCAACGTAAGTTTTTGTCTGACAAAGTAGCTTGGACTACAGACTCTGATTTAAATCACAATATATATATTTTAAAAAAAAAACACAGCCAGAATGTTCCTCAGAAGCAAGGATGAAAAGACTTCATCTCATATACTTTGGTCATGTCCTAAGGAAGGATCAGTCCCTAAAGAAGGCTGTCATGCCGGGTAAAGCAGAGGTCAGAAAAAGGACAACTCTCAATGGGATGGACTGACACAGTGGTTGTGACAGTGAGCTCAAACATAAAACAATTCAGAGAACGGTGCAGGACAAAGAAGTGTTACATTCTGTTGTACACAAGGTCACTGTATGTTGGAATCACTCAATGGCGCTGATATTTTTTTTAGACATAACATCATTATTGCATATTTAACAGACTATAGCACAGAGTAAACACAACTTTTATATGCACAAGGAAATCAGAAACATTTGTGTGACTCACTTTATTACAGTGGTCTGGAACTGAACCACAGTATCACTGAGGTACAACTGTATGTAGAGCAAAGGTTCACGAGTTTTCTGTGAAGGATCAGCTGGTTTGTGGGCCATACTGTGCCTGTCACTACCACCGTACTCTGCTACTGAAAGGATGAAAGTAGCTGTAGGTATGGAAATGACGGACAGAAAAAATAGGACTTGGCTCACTGCTTTTGGTGGGCTGACCCAGAGCTAAAACCTCCAATTAGCTATACAACTTTAATGAGCACTTTCTGGAATGCAATACAAAAACAAAGGAAAACACAACAACACATACAAGCAGACAAGTCAACGTGACCAACAGTGAAGATAAGAGAGACCATGAGGAGAAAAACAGCTGATCCAGAAAATTGGCTTCTCAGAGCCAGCCATTATTTATGG
The DNA here is from genome assembly GCA_028571685.1 of Heterohyrax brucei. Taxonomy (NCBI): domain Eukaryota; kingdom Metazoa; phylum Chordata; class Mammalia; order Hyracoidea; family Procaviidae; genus Heterohyrax; species Heterohyrax brucei. The sequence goes on along the minus strand of CM053156.1, from coordinate 86,619,236 downwards.
TTTGTTTTTAATTTTTTTCACGAAAAAATTTACATGAACACAGAAGCACGTACACGATGAAATAGATACCCATGAATTCATCACCCAACATTACTTCTTGCTTCATTCTTATTATGAAAAGTAGACTTCAAAACAGCTGTGCCCAGTAGGTTAAGAAAATAAAAAGCAAGATGGTCAATCTCAGCAGAGAAAAGGAAACTATGACCAAACCAGCCAGATATTTTACAACACGGAAATACAGTGACAGAAGAGAAGAACTGAATGAACTGGTTTCAAATCCAATTCAACTCAGCAGTAAAGACGGTAAGGGAGGCGGATGACAGATCACAGGAGGTACTCAGAATGACGCACAGAGAAAAAAAGAAATGGGTGAAAAATACAGAGAAGTGTCTAAGAGATGAACAAAAGGAAATGAGAAATATAAAGTACATGTGTGTACTTACAGCGTGAGAATGCCAGGAGAGGAAATGGTGGAAAAACAGTGTTGAAAAGATAATGGTTGAAAATTTTCTGACCTTGAAAGATATCAAACCACAGGTTCAGCAAATACTATGAACCCAAGCAAGATAACACAGTGCAAATCTCACCTAGGCACCATCAAGTGAAACTGCTGAAAGCTAAAGGAAAAAAATCTTGAAGGCAGTCACAGGAAAAATAATAATAAGACACATTACTACCCAGGGAGCAACAAGACGACCAGTAGGTAACTCATAAAAACAGGGAGAGCCCTAAGATGACTGCGTAAATACTTTCAAAGGAATGAAAGTCAGAAACTGTTAACCAATATTTTTAAATCCAATGTAAACACACCACAAACATGAATGGTATGCTAAAATGACCAACATGTGCTGGTAAACACATGGAATACAGGAACCTTTGGGACACTGCTGGTGGGTGAAAACAGAAAAGAGAGAGCAGTCATCAGAAAGTTTAACGAGCTCCTAAGCCTGCTGTGGTGGTTGGTCACCCTCCAAACAGCCCCAGTGACTCTCTGGTGGGCTTGGTGGTGTAACCCACAAGATGTTACGGGAACGACTGTCCACGGCATCTAAGGCGAGACCACAAGGCTCCGTGGCTTCCACCTTGGGCTCTCCTGGGTCACTCAGGGGAAAGATGGCCGCCATGAGTGAGAAAGCGCAAGCTGTCCCATAAAGGCCTGTAAGGCAAGAGCCCGCATCACCCGGCCAAGCTGTCCCTGAATTCCTGACCACAGCGGCAGTGTGAGACAAGAAACGCTGGTTGTTGTTCTAGGCTGCTGCATTCCAGGGTGACCTGTTACACAGGAGAGAGAACCCACATGCCTGCTGTCTACTGCTAGGGGTCGTGGCATCGGTTCCCACTTGCCAGCAGGGGCCAGCCCATGGACAACATGGGGACACACTGCCTGGTCCTATGCCATCCTCACAGTCACTGCCATGTCTGAATCCATGACCCCAGTCACTGTGTCAGTCCATCTTCTTAAGGGTCTTCCTTTTTATTGCTGGCCCTCTAATTTAAGAAGCATGATGTCCTTCTCCAGGGACTAGTCCCTCCTGTAACATATCCAAAGTATATGAGACTAAGCGTAGAACACAAATAGAAAACCCACCCTTAGGTTGCCATACTCAAGAGGAACAGGTATTATGTTCACCAAAATAACTGCACATACAAGGTCACAGCTGCTGGATCCAACACAGAACTACTCCAATGTCCGTCACCGGGATGCTGGAGAAACAACCTGCACACACACCTATGAGAATGCTACTTAGCAATAAAAAGGAACAAACTAGTGGGACAGACGAAGCTACATGAACAACCCTCAGACACAGCACGTGGAGCCCAAGAAGGCAGTCCACAGGGCACGCGTTGCAGGAGGCTCCAGTCACACGACGTGACAAGGCACGTACCGAACCTAGTGACAGAAGTCGGCATGGTGGCTGCTCAGCGAGGGGAGGCTACTGCCCAGAAGGGCCTTCCGGAGGCCAGGGCTGTGCTCAGGGCTGTGGTGGCACTGCGGGTAGTGTGTGCTCAACAGTCACCACACTGCTGTGGTGGAAGAAACACCGTCACCAACACATTATACGATAAAGCAAACCACACCCCGAAACAAAATGGTGTTGCCTGGAATAAAGGAAAATGACACCAGCCAGCCAGGGGAGGGGCAGGAGCGCACGGCGGTGGACAGAGTACACCCATGGACGCGTCCCCGGGGACGTGGGTGCAGAAAGGCACACCATCCACTGCCCAGGAGGTCTCGGATGGAGAACAGAAACACATTCTAAGAGCAGAAAAGGCAGGACACAGCTAGAGAATTTTAAAACCCTCATATTGTTGGAAAGAGGTGAAAGTGACCATTTATACTAGATTTAAGTTACGGATGTAGACAGAATAATAAAAGAGGTATAATTACCAAGATAAGATTCAGGCTACCACTGTGTCTAAAAACAGAGGAGGAGGTTCTGAGGGGTAGGCACGACAGAGGGTTGCTGCAAGTCTGTACACCAACTCCCCATGAATCCATGCCTGACTCAGCCCTGCCCATGTCTCAAAAAGCTGCTGCCAACCACAGGGAAGAAAGAGTTTAGGAGTCTGAATCCTGACAAGTGGCAGTGGCTCAGTGAACACCTTGGGTAAATACCTACAAGGTCATACCTACCTAGTCCCCAGACTAAGACAAGGTGCCCAGACTTAAGAGTTTGCCACAGGGCTAACGGCAACATCCAACGTCCTACCTAGCAACGCCTAACACCAAGCTTTCACAAGTTCATGGTAATACACTTGCAATCTAACTTTGTTAAAACAAAACTCTGCACACTTCAGCAAGAGACAGACTTAAATTCTCTAAAACATATCACCTGCTATGTCCAGTATGAAATAAAAAAATGACTAAACACGCCAAGCAATGGAGTGCAAGGTCAAAAGGAAGAACAGCACACAGCAACAAATCCCAAGACAACTCAGATGAGAGACCAGCAGAAACAGACCGCAAAGGAGCCTTTATACCATGGAGTCCGTGAGTGGCGCAATAGTTACTGTGTCTGGCTGGGTGGGACCTGAGGACAGGGGGGTTCGGGGCTACACAGAGGCATCCCAAAAGAAGCACCTGGCAATCTGCTTCCAAGAGACCAGTTCAATGAACCCAGTGTGTACTGCACACCTGCAGGGTCATGTCTGGTGGACAGGGTTCAGTGCTGCTTCCACACTAACATTAGGCAAAAGGATCTAGTAGTCCACTGCAAAAAAAACTGGACAGTGAAAAACTTATGAACAACAGAGGTACATCAACTGACAAAGAGCAGAAGATGAGCCTCAAGCTGGAAGGTCCTCAAACGATGACTGGGGAAGAGTTGCCTCCACAAAACATGATTATCTCACTAATAAGGATGGAGTCCAGCTTTTGGAAAGTTCATCTGTCTACGTAGCACTACTCAAAATGAGAAGAAACAGCTGCAAACGTCTATAAACAATCAAAACATGGGGTACAGGAAGTACTAATCTAGGAAAACTGGAAGTCGTCAAAAATGAAAAGAAACGAGAGCAACATCTGAGCTCACATTAGTGAGCTCAAAGGGACTGATCCTGGCCATTCTGAATCTGATAATCATATGGTCTACTATGCCAGAAACGACAGATTGAGGAGGAATGGTGTCACCTTCATCACCAAAAAGAACATCTCAAGATCTACTTGAAGTACAGTGCTGTTGATGATGGATAATATTCATATACATAAAAGGAAGACCAGTTAATACAGCTATTATTCGAATTTATACAATGATGAGGACACTGGAGATTTTTTACTAACTTCTGCAGTCTGAAACAGGCCAAATACGCAATCGGGATGCAGTGATGATTACTGGTAATTACTGGTGGAATGCAAAAGTTGGAAACAAAGAAGGATCTGCAGTTGGAAACAACGGCTTTGATAATAATACTGATGCCAGAGACTGCATGACAGAACTCTGTAACACCAATGACTTAGTCACTGCAAAAATACCTTTTCTCGGCAACATAAACAGTGACCACACACATACACCTTGCATGATGGAAAAGAGGGATGAAACTGACATCTGTTGCAAGAGATGCTGGAAAAACCCAGTATTACCAGTCAAAACAAGGCAAGGGGCTGACTGTAAAACCGATCATCAATTGCTCACATGCAAGTTCACACTGAAGCCGAGGAAAATTAAGTACAAGCCTGTCATCTTTGAGTCAATTCCAACTCATAGTGACCCTATAAGACTGAGTAAAACTGCGCTGTAGGGTTTCCAAGGAGTGGCTGGGAGATACAAACTACTGACCTTTGGTTAGCAGCCCAACTCTTAATCGCTGCGCCACCAAGGGTTCTATGTCCAGAGAACCAAAATACAACTTTCAGTATATCCCACCTGAATTTGGAGACCATTTCAAAAATAGATTTGACTCACCGAAAACTAATGACTGAAGACCAGATAAGTTGCAGAATGACATCAAGGATATCATATGTGAAGAAATCAAAAGGTCATTAAAAATACAGAACAAAGACCAAAATGTATGTCAGAAGAGACTCTGAAGCTTGCTCCTCAACATACAATAGCTAAAAAAAATGAGTAAAATGATAAAAGCATTGAACAGAAGATTTTAAAGAGAAGCTCAAGAAGACAAAGTGTTATAACAAAAATGTGCAAAAACCTGGAGTTAGCAAACAAAAAGATTAGAACATACTACACATTTCTCAAGCTGAAAGAACTGAAGAAAAAATTCAAGCCTTGAGCTGCAACAGCGAAGGATTCTATGAAAAAAAAGTATTAAATGACACAGGAAATTTCAAAGGAAGATGGAAGGAATACAGGGTCAGTACACCAAAAATAACTGGTCGATGTTCAACCATTTCGGGAGGTAGCATATGATTAGGATTATACTGAAGGAAGAAGTCCAAGCTGCACTGAAGAAATGCAAAATCAAGGCTTCAGAAACTGAAGGAATACCAACTGAGAACGTTCCCACAAATGGCTGCAGTCCTGGAGGTATTCACTCATCCATGGCAAGAAACATGGAAGACAGCTCCCTGGCCAAACAACTAGAAGAGATCTATATATATGCCTATTTTCAAGAAAGGCGATCCAAGTGAATATGGAAATTATCAGGCAATACCATTATCACATGCAAGTAAAATTTTGATTAAGATCATTCAAAAGCAGCCACAGCCATATATTACAGGGACCTGACAGAAACTCAAAACGGATTCAGAAGAGGATGTGGAACCAGGGATATCACTGTTAATGTCAGATGCATCTTGGATGAAAGCAGGGAATACTTGAAAGAAGTTTACCTACATTTTACTGACTATGAAAGGAATTTGCCTGTGTGGATCCTAACAAACTATGGATAACACTGCATAGAACGGAAATCCAGAACACTTAATTGTGCTTTTTATGGAATCTGTACATAAACTGAAGTGTAACTGTTCAAACAGAACCAAGGGAAATCGCATGGTTTACAATCAGGAAAGGTGTGCATCAGGATTGTATCTTTTTACCATACCTACTCAGTGTGTATGACGATTAAGTAATGAGAGAAGCTGGACTAGATGGAAAAAGGGCTGGGCATCAGGACCGCAAGAAGACTTAATAACAACTAAGCAGATAACACAACTTTGCTTGCTGAAAGTGAAGAGGACTGGAAGTACCTACTGACGCAGATTGAAGGCCACAGCCTTCAGTATGGATTGCACCTCAACAGCAAAAATCCTCACAACTGGACCAACAAGCACCATCAAAATAAATGAAGAAAACGTACTGACATTGTCAAGGATTTTATTTACCTGGATCTACAACCAATGCCCATAAAAGCAGCAGTTAAGAAATCAAATGATGTACCACACTGAGCAAAACTGCTGCATGAGGCCTCTGTATAAAGTGTTAAAAAACAAAGGTGCACTTGAAGGCTAAAGCGCACCTGACTGAAGCCGTGACATTGTCACCCGCCTCACTTGTTAAGTGAAAGCCGGACCATGAGTAAGGAGGACACAGAACTTAGGCCCTGGCCTTACGGTGCTGGCAGAGAACAGTGACTGTTCCATGGCCTGTACAACGAACAACTCTGTCCTGGAAGAAGTTCAGCCAGAGTGCTCCTTGGACACAAAGATGGTCCCACTTCTCACGTACGCTGGACATGTTATCGGGAGTGGTATCTAGAGAAGGACACCGTGCTTGGCAGAGTAGCATGTCAGCCAAAAAGAAGATTACCGCTGAAGAGATGGATCGACACACTGGCTACAAAGATGAGCTCAAACTTAGCGAGGGTGGTACAACCGGACAGGGTTTTACTCGGTTGTACACAGGGCTGCTATGAACTGACGACGCAATGGCACCTAGCAACAACAAGAGCAACAGCAGCTCTGAATACATAAGATTCTACCAGAAGTTCCTTAGGCTGAAAGGAAACGACAACAGATGAGAGCCCAATTTCACAGCAAGGAAAACACAGCAGTGGACATGGTAAAAATACGCGCAAAATGAAATGAAATGATTTCTGCTTCTCCTCTGTTCTTTCTGCCCTGCACAGTTACTAAGTCTAAAACCAAAATCACCACTAAGCATTTGCAGCATGGAAGGTATTCACGTGCGTGGGAGGTACAGGGGTTGGAAGGCTAGCATGGAAAGCCACGGTGGGCCGAGAGAGGTTGGCAGAGCTGGAGCAAAGTAAACAGCGCCTCTTCGGGGCAAGTAAGGTGGTCGGGTGTGGGCTGCAGAGCTGTGCAAGATGAAGAGGGAATCAACAACTATCACTGCTGCTGTTAGTCGCATCAAATTGTGTAATTTTTTTGTGTTAAAGTCAGTTGTCTTTTAAAGAAATTAGGAAGAGTGTTTTAGAATGAGATAACTACCATCTTTTAAAAACAATTTATGGAAACATTGCAAACACAACACAAAACATTTCTTTTTCCTGAACCATTTTTAGTTGACAAAATGATGTCTCATCACCCCTGCATGGTCACATGCATTTCCTACAGGCCAAGGACACTGTTCTGCGTAAGCAGAATTAAGATCTGCAGAATTTTTCACAAAGGCATCAAGGCTATTCAACGGGCAAAGGAAAGTCTCTGGGCAAATGACGCTGGCACAACTGGATAAACACCTGGGCAAACAATGAACCTTGACTTCTACCTTACACCACACAGAAAAATTAATTTGAGATGGACCAAACAAATAAATGTAAAGGTAATGCTATGAAGACCTTATAACAAAGCACAGAACATTCTTTGAGAACTTAGGGAAAGGCAGAGATTTCTTAAAGAGGACAAAAGAAGCAATGAACAAATGAAACAGAAACTGACAAGATGGATTTCATTAAATTGAAACTCCTCTTCATTGAAAGACATCATTAAGAAAATGAAAAGAGAAGTCACAGGCTAAGAGAAAATATTCACGACATACATATCTGAAAAAGGACTTACAGCTGGAATACATAAATAATTTCTACAAATCAGTAAGAAACGACAAAAAAAAAAGGTTAAAACCAGCCAACTTGAACAGTGACTTCATAAAAGATGAACCGCAGATAAGAGCATGCAAAGAAGCTTAACATTATTAGTCATCTGGAAAATGCAAATGAAAAACAATGAGACATTATTCACATCCACTAGAAGGACTAGCATTAGAAAGATGTGTGTGGTGAGGGCAGTAGAATAACTAGAACTACTTTCACGGCCAGAGGGTTGGAGAAGGACACAATCGCTTCATGTAAAGTGTCTGGCCAATTCTTCTTGAGTTACATATGCACGTTCCCCCTTGAACGAGCAATTCCACTCAGTTATCTACCCAAAGAAAAGGAAAACATACATCCACAAAATGAGCTGTAAAAGAATTCCACAGTGTCTTCATTCATAGCAGCCAAATACTGGAAATAACTCAGATGTCCACAGCCAGGAAAACAGACAAACAAACTGTGGCATAATCATTTAAGACAGCATTCCTTAGCTATTAAAAAAAGAAGAAGAAAAACCTAGAACACACGCCAACAACATGGCTGAATCTCTACAATATTACCCTGCTTTGCAGTATATACAGGAGGATATACTGTATTATTCCATTTACATGAAACCCAAGAATAGACAAATTAATCTATAGTAACTGAAATCACAACAGCGATGGTTTGTGCAGAGCAGGAATTCACACAAGCAGGACACCAGGGAATTTTCTGAGGTGATGGAAATGTCTAGATCTTGATTAGGGTGGTGGTTATACAAAGTACACTTTGCGAAAACCAAATTATAAACTGCTTACAAGACATTCAGCTTCAATAAAAAGATACAAAAAGGTTAAAAATGAGAGAATGGGAAAAGATATGCTGTGCAAATAATACGACCAAAGGAAACTATGCTATTACACTGATAATAGACAAATTAAACTTGAAGGCAAAAAGCATTCCCAGAGATAAAGAATACATTTCAAAGTGTTATAAGGTTTATCGGCAAGATATAACCTTCTAAATTCATAAGGTTTCTAGTACAGCTGCTGAATATTAAAGTAAAATTGACAGAATTAAAAAGGGAAGGCAAATACACGATCACAGTCAGAGATTTTAATCTGCTTCCCTTTGTAACTGATGCATTCAGGTAGACCAAAAAAATCAGCAAGGATAACAGAAAATTGAACAACAAAATCAATAAATTTAGCCTAATACCATTCACAGAACATGCCACCTAACAGTTGCAGAGTGTACGGTATTTCAAATACACATGAAACATTCACCAAAATTGACCATATCCTTAGCCACAGAGCAATTTCACATCAGATTTTAAAGGACTTTAAACCCTGTAAAACATCTTTTCCCATTTCAATATAAATATGCTAGAAATCATCAACAAAAAGATGACTATAAAATTTCCCATATGTTTGGAAACTTAGAAACACACATCTGAGTGACATCCTGATTATAAAGAGTAATCATATCAGGAATTATATCTATTAATCATAATAGACCATGAAAAGGCATTCAACTGTGGGTATCCTACCAAATGATGGACAACACCGCTGAGAACGGGAATCCCAGAGCACTGCTCATTAAGGAACCTGCACAAAACCAAGAAGCAGGCACTCCAACAGAACAAGAGGGTAGGTACTGTGGGGTTTAAAGTCAGGAAAGTTGTATGTCAGGGCTGCATCCTTTCACTGTACCTGTTTAATCTGTAGGCTGAGCAAATAATCCGAGAAGCCGGACTATATGCAGAAGAAGGGGACATGAGGATTCGAGGAAGACTCATTACAATCCATGATATGCAGGTAACATAATTTTGCTTGCTGAAAGCCAGAAGGACCTGAAGCATTTATTGATGAAGATCAAACACTACAGCCCTTCAGGATGGATTACACCTTAACATAAAACAAAAATCCTCACAAGTGGACCAATAAGCAGTATCACGGTGAATGGAGAAAAAGACTGAAGTTGTCAAGGATCTCAGTGTACCTGGATCCACAATCAATGCCCACGGAAGCAGCGGTTGAGAAATCAAACAACGCAGACACGGGGAAATCTGCCGCAGAAGACCTCCTTGATGTGCTAAGAAGCAAAAATGTCACTTTGAGGACTAAGGTGCACCTAATCCACAATGTTGCGTTTTCCATTACCTACTATGCAAGCAAATACCAGACAATGAATAAGGAAGACTAAAGAAGAATTGCTGCCTCTGAATTACGGTGTTGGTGCAGAACACTGAATTGGCCATGGACCACCCGGACATCTGCCTTGGAACAACTACAGGCAGATGCTCCTTTGACTCGAGGATGGTGACTCTGTCTCTTACACTTCAGACATGTTAGGAGAAGGAGCCTGGAGAAGGACATCATGCTTGTGAAAGTAGAGAGGCAGCGAAAAAGAGGAAGCCTCTCAATGAAATGGGACGACACAGTGTCTGCAACAAGGTGCTCAAGCACAGCACGGACTGTAAGGATAGGGCGAGAGAGGGCGGTGTTTCATTCTGTTGTAGACACGGTCACTGTAATGAAATTACATTATATATAAACTTACTGGATCCAGCAAAAGCCATAGTGAAGGTCACAAAACATAAGAAGGACTAAAAATAAATACTACACGTATCTTAAGAACTTAGAAAAAGAACGGCACATTGAACCTAATGAAGAAAGAATAAAAATGAAAAAGAACAGAAATTAATGCAAGGGAAAATAAAACACCATGGAATTGATCCAAGGCAAAAATAATGTAAGTAAAATTAGAAATGAAAAAGGATGGAAGTACAGAATCTTCATAAATTTATGCCAATAAATTTGAAACTTTGTATGAAAGAATAAAAATCCCTTGAGAAAACACACAAGCATGCACACGCACACACACACCCACACCCACACACCCTGAAACCCTATCAAAACTAATAGAAGAAATAAAAAATTTGAAGATGAATCACTTATAACTACAAAAGAAACTGGCTCCATCATTCAATACCAGTAACAAGGAAAACCCGGAGCCCAGATGGCATCATCAGTGAAATTTACTAAGCATTTAAGGAGGCAATAAGAGCCATTTTACACAAACTGTTCCAGAGAAGAGGCTCCCAACCCATTCTATGAAGCAAGCATAACCTTGATACCAAACCGGACATAAACATGACAAGGAGGAGGATTAAATGACATTCTTATTAACAAATGTACACAAAACCCCTAAACGTAATAACAAACAAACCTCAGTAATAGGTAAAGAGTATCGCATCACATTAAGAATATAAAAAAGACTAATTATATGATCATCCCAATAGATGAATACAAATCTTTCGATCGAATTATTAATGGAGAAAAAAAATATTCTCAGCAAATGACAGAAGAATGGCATTCCTGTAATGTGATAAGGACACTATGTACAAAAGACTGCAGACATTTATTGATAATACAGGTAAAGCTTTCCTGCTGAAATCAAGTACGAGTCCCCAGTTGCTGCTCTAACAGGGAACAAACACAACGCAAAGTCCCTGACACGGCAAGAGAAAAATGGGTGTGCAGAACTAGGACTCTATTAAAAGACAACATGTGATAGTCTGTCAGAGTGGAGGGTCCCCTAAGGACATGGCCCCGGACTCTCTGTTAGCCCAGAGCTGAAACCAGTACTGGAGCCAACTCTTCAGACAGAGATTGGACTGGACTAGAAGACACAGAGTGCTGCTGGTGAAGCATACGCTCCTTGGCTTAACTACGCACCTGAGACTGTCTGAGCAGCTCCTGCTCCGAGCTGAGACAGACGAGTGGAGGGGACAGGAGTTCGCAAAATGGATGCGGGAAGTAGACAATGGAGAGGAGCAGTGTGCTGTGGGGGGGGAGGGGCAGTTAGATAGCACAGTGGAGTGTGTTTGAGGTTTTATATGGCCAAGTGATTGGGACTGTAAACTTACTTAAAGCACAATGTTTAAAAAAAAAATCAGCTAAAATATTTGCTGGAGCCTCACTGGAAAGGACTACAGGAGTTTTAATCCTGCTGCTAAACTACACAAAGTTAAGATCTGGCTTCACCTCCCCAATTAAACAAGACTGTGGCTCCTACCTGGCGTTGTCCACCCAACTAAAAGACTCACACCACAATTTCGCTGCTTCTGAGGACAGAACCAGACCACTGGGAAAGAAGCGCACGGCTCCATCCAAGATCACAGAACCAGACTTGATGCTGCCAACCGAAGGTTCTGAACTGAGCCGGATCATCTCTGCTTTCCTACTGAACCTCATCACCCTTCATCAAATGGATGTTCTTCCCTAGTAAGTTACGTGGTACGGAAAGTCCTAAAGCAGCTGCTCTTTGTTAGATCCTTGTAACTTCTGAAATGTCATTGTGTCATCGTTTTGTCAGCTGGAATTTACAAGTTGGTAATCTGCCACCTGGAGGAAAACATCATTTCTATTCAGCATTGTACTGGAGGTCTCACTCAACCCAATAAAACAAAAGCAAAAAAACAAAAAACAACAAAGGATTGTTACTAAAAACACTGGAGGCCCTGAAGTACTCAATCACCAGTGGAAACTTGGCTGTGGGAACTCAGACAGAGGCTCCTTGGAAGGCAGGCCTGGAAAGCTGCTTAAAAACACCAAAGAGCACTTAGTTTGGTCTACTCCGCACATACGGTGCTGCCGTTGAGTCACAACAGACTCCACAGCAGCCACCACCACCACCACCATATGGCTGATTCCCAGGTAACAGAAAAATGTATAGACAAAACTGAAGAAAATCCACACGCATACACTGCAAGAACTAGTGAATCAATTCAGCAGGGTCACTGGATGTAAGCTCAATTAAAAAACAAAAAAATTGCATTTATTTATACCAGAAAGAAATGAAAAGGTCAAAACAGCACTATTTATCAAATTAACAGCATAAAGTAGCATTAAAATCATGAAATTCCTTGGAATAAATCTAACAAGATGAGTAAGACCACTACCCAGAGAAGCAGAAAAGAAATCACAGAAATGAAAGAAGCCTAATAATGAGGGGATAATCCATGTTCACAGATTAGAAAATTCAGTATTATAAAGGGGTGACTCCTCTCTAAACCAATCTGCAAAGCCAATGCAACCCCAATCAAAACCACACTATGGCCACAGACAGAAATCAAGTCAAGTAACCTATACATGCAATCATGTAGGAAAAAAACTAAAAAAAATTATCTCAGTGAAAGAAGCCAGACACAAAGTCCAGGCTGCACAGTTCCCAGGTGCCTATCCAGGATAGCAAATCAGCAGAGACAGGGAGCAGGTTGATGGGTGCCAGGGGCTGGTGGGGGGAGCAGGGGAAGTAACTGCTCAATGGGAGTTGCTGTTGCATGTTAGTCTGGCTGATTTTCAACTCCTAGTGACCCCAAGTGACAGAGGACAAATCCCTCATAGAGTTGTCTCCGCTGTAATCCTGATGGAACTAGCCCTAGTGAGGCAGTGGTTAAGAGCTCAGGCGCTAACTGAAGGTCAGTGGTTAGGGCCCACCAGCCGCTTCACGGGAGAAGGCGTGGCAGTCTGCTTCCACGAAGACCATAGCCTTGGAAGGTCCATCAGACAGTGCTCTTCTCTACTACAGGGTCACTATGAGTAGGAACTGACTTAGTGGGCAAAGGGTCCAGTTTTCATAATCTTTATGGCCACAGATGCCCAGGTCTTTTCTCTGGCAGAGCTGCTGGGTGGGTTTCATATCTTTTGGTTTGCAGTGAACACTTGAGCCTCTGTACCACTGGGGCTCCTGCTTAATGGGTAATGGGTATTATTTTAGGGTGATGAAAATGTTTTGGAATTTGACAGATGAAGTAGTTGTATAACACTGTGAATGGACTGAATGCCAGAGCTGTTGTTCATGTTCAAAGTTAACTTTATGTGAATTTCACCTCAATAAAAAACATACCGGGGATTAGTGTGTTTAATTGTATGTGTGGAAACAGATGATTCTTAATGCTTATATGGAAATGCAACAGGCCAAGAACAGTCACGGCATTCTGAAAGAAACTCACCAAAGGCTCATGCCACTGGACATGAGGACTTATTCTGAAGACAAACAAATGAAGAAACTGACACCGTCACAACACAGAGAAAAAAAGACTAATAGTCTCTTCAAGAGCAATGGCTATGTAAAGAACAAAACAGTGTATACTGTGGAGGATACACCACACCGACTTACAACAAATGCCAACAGCAGTATCAAAGACAGGAAAAGGAAACGCATGTATCCTCCTGGAATGTTCCTGCAGTCTCTATGAAGTCGTGTACTATTTAAAGTTAGGCCGGTCACGGAAGTAATACTGCAAACCCTAGTGTCTTTGCTACCTAGTGCTGCTGTCACAGAAATACCACCACTGGGTGGCTTCAATAAACAGGTATTTACTCTCAGGAGGCTATCCATGTCCAAACACAGGGTGCCAGTTCTAGCGAAAGGATTTTTCTCTGTGGTCCCTTGAGGAAGGTCCTTGTCTCTTTGAGCTTTTGCTCCTGGTCAGTCTTCAAGCACCCTGGCATCTCTTTCTACCATCCCTGCTTTCCTGCTCACTTGCTTGTTTCATCTTTTATATCTCAAAAGAGACTGACTCAAGACATACCCTATACTACTATGCCTCGTTAATATAACAAAGAAAACCCATTTCCAAAGGCGCTTATAACCACAGGTATAGGAATTAGGATTCATAGCACACATTTTTGGAAACTGAATACAATCCATAACACCTGGGGTGGTTGTTGTTAGGTGTCATCGAGTTGCTACCGACTCATGACAACCATATGCACAACAGAATGAAACACTGCCTGGTCTTGTGCCACGTCCGGCAAGTTTCTATGCTTAAGCCCATCGCTGCAGCCACTGTGGCAATCCATTCATTGAAGGTCATTGTCTTTTTCGCTGACCCTCCACCCTACCAAGCATGATGTCCTTCTCCAGGGACTGACCCCTCCTGACAACATATCCAAAGTATGTATGACACAGTCTCACCATCTTTGCTTCCAAGGAGCACTCTCGTTGTACTTCTCCTAGAACAGATCTGTTTGTTCTTTTGGTGGTACATTCAACATTCTTCTCCAACACCACACTCTGAAGGCATCAATCCTATCTTCCTTATTCACTGTCTAGCTTTTGCATACCTATGATGCGACTGAAAATACCATGGCTTGGGTCAGGCACACCCTAATCGTTGAGGTGACCACCTTTTCAATACTTTAAGAAAGTCCTTTGTAGCAGATCTTCCCAATGCAATGGGCCTTTTGATTTCTCAACTGCTGCTACTGTGGGCGTTGATTGTGGAATCAAGTAAAACGAAATCCTTGACAACTTCAATCCTTTCTCCCTTTGTTACAATGTTGGTTACTGGTCCAGCTGTGAGGATTTATTTTTGTTTCTTGATGTTGAGGTGCAATCCCTACTGAAGGCTGTGGTCTTTGAACTTCATTAGTGTTTCAAATACTCTTCACCTTTAGCAGGTAAGGTTGTGTTATCTGCACAACATAGGTTGCCTCTTGATCCGTGTACTGATTCCTTAAAAGCACAAGAGTGTTCTGGAATTCTCATTCTCTGTAATGTTAGCCATAATTTGTTACGACCCACATAGTCAAATGCCTTCATGCAGTCAACGAAACACAGGTAAACATCTCTCTGGTATTCTCTTCTTTCAGCCAAGATCCATCTGATATAAGCAATGATATTCCTGGTTCCACATCCTCTACTGAATTCAGCTTGAATTTCTGGCAGTTCTTGTCAATATACTGTTGCAGCCACTTTTAAAGATCCTAAGCAAAACTGTACTTGCATGTGATATTTATAACATTTTCAGTAATTTCCACATTCGGCTGGACCACCTTTCTTAGGAATAGGCATAAAAATGGATCTCTTCCAGTCTGTTGGCTCAGGTGGCTGTCTTCTAAGTCAGCACTTACAGCACTGCATGTTTGTTGAAACATCTCAGTTGGTATTCCATTGATTCCTGGAGCCTTGTTTTTGTCAACGCCTTCAACGCAGCTTCAATTTCTTCCTTCAGTACCATCAGTTCCTGATCATACGCTGCCTCTTCAAACAGCTGAACACTGACCAGTTCTTTCTGGTATAATGACTCTGTATTCCTTCCATCTTCTTTTGATGTTTCCTGAGTCATTTAACATCTTCCCTGTAGAACGCTTCACTATTGGAACTTGAGGCTTCAATTTTTACTTCAGTTCTTTCAGCTTGAGAAATGCAGAACATGTTCTTCCCTTTTGGTTTTCGGTATTTAGCTCTTTGCATATGTCATTATAATAATCTGTCTTCGTAAGTAATCTGTCTTCGTAAGCTGTCCTTTAAAATCTTCAGTTCTTTTACTTCATCATTCCATTTTTTTGGCTTTAGCTGCTCAACGTTGGAGAGTTAAGTTTCGGAGTCTCTCCTGACATCCACTTCCGTCTCTCTTTCTTGTCTTTTTAATGAACTGTTGCTTTCTTCATGGATGATGTCTCTGGAGTCATTCCATAATTCATACACTCTTTGGTCACTAGTGTTCAACACATCAAATCTGTTCTTGACATGGTCTCCAAACTCAGGTGAGATACACTTGAGATCATATCCTGGCTCTTGCAGACTTCTAATTTTCTTCAGTTTCAATGTGAACTTGCATGTGAGCTGCTGATGGCCTGTGCTGCAGTCAGCACTTGGTCTTGTTCTGACTGCTGATACGGAGCTTTCCCACCACCTTCTTCCACAGATGTAGTCTATTTGATTCCTATGCCATCTGCTGAGGTCCATGTGTGCAGCTGCCATCTGTGTTAGTTAAAAAATGTATTTGCAATGAAGAAGTCATTAGTCTTGCAAAATTCTATCATGAAATCTCAGGCATCATTTCTATCACCAATGTCACATTTTCCAACTACTGATCCTTCTTCTTTGTTTCCAACATTTGCATTCCAGTCACCAGTAATTATCAATGTATCTTGACTGCATGTTCGATCAATCTCAGACTGCAGAAGCTGGTAAAAATCTCCCATGTCTTCTTCTTTGGCCTAGTGGTTGGTGCATACATTTGAACAGTTGTATTCACTGGCCTTCCCTGTAAGCATACGGATATTGGTCTATCATTGACAGCCTTGTGCTTCAGGACAGATCTGGAAATGTTCTTTTCGATAATGAATGCAACACCATCCCTCTTCAGGTTTTTGTTCTCGGCCTAGTAGACCACACAACTGCTGGATTCAAAATGACCAATACTGGTCCATTTCAGCTCACTAACACCTAGGACATTGATGTTTATGCCTTGCTTTGCATTGCATTGCATTCCTAATGATTTCCAATTTTCCTAGATTCATATTTTGTACATTACATGTTCTGATTATTAATGGATGTTTGCAGCTGTTTCCTCTCATTTTGAGTTAAGCCACATCAGCAAATGAAGGTCTCAACAGGCTTTACAACATCCGTATCATGAAGGCTGACTCTGCTTGCAGAAGGCAGCTCTTCCCCAGTTATCTTCTTCAGTGCCTTCCATCCTGGGGGCTCCTTCTCCGGCACCGTATTTGACAATGTTCTGCTGCTATTCATAAGGTTTCCCCTGGCTAGTTCTTTTCAGAAGTAGACTGTCAGGTCCTTCTTCCCAGACTGTGTTGGTCTGGATGCTCAGCTGAAGCCTGTCGACCATGGGTGACCCTGCTGGTATCTAAATACCAGTGGCATAGCTTCCAGCATCACAGAAACATGCAAGCTCCCACAGCAGGACAAACTGACAGGCAAGTGAGGGAACACCTGAGGTTTATCTACTGAAATAACAGAAAAAAGTAGAGCTACCAAGTCAATACCCAAAGCAATCCAACCAGTGACAAGTTGACTCCAACTCACAGTAACCACGAAGGATGAAGCAGAGCTGCTCCACAGGGTTTCAGAGGTTATGAATCATTATGGAAGCAGACGGCTGCATCTTTCTCCCACAGGCAGAGTGGCTGGTGGGCTCAAACTGCAGACCTCCCAGCTAGCAGCTGAGTGCTGTAACTACTGTACACTAGGGCCCGTAACAAGGTAATGGTGGTGATAAAACAGAATCATTAACATGGGACACATTTAAAAAAGCAAGATAGTAGATCTAGATACAAACATAGATAATTATAATTAAAAAAAAATGATTTGAACCAGTGCTGTATGCAGAATGTTCTGGAACGGAGACTGAGATGTGGTGAGTGGATATAGGAAGTGAATTTTAAATTACAACAAGTTATGTGTGGGTAGCAGCAACTGTACTGAATAGCACAGCTCTAAACACTACAGTTAAAAGGCAGAGACTGTCCAATTAAACTGAAAAGCTATCTATAAGAAACTCATTTTAAAATAGAGATATAAATATATTAAACATAAATGGATGGAAAAAGATATGCCAACACTAAGCAATAGAAAGGTGGGAAAACCTCTATTAACATCAGACAAAACGAAGAATTTGGAAGCAGGGCTGTTGCCATAAAGAGACATGATACATTTCATGTTGTAAAGGGGTCCCATGATTAAGAAAACACAGAAATGTCACATGTACTTACACATCTAATAACAGAGCTTCTAAACTGACAAAGAAAAAGCTGCTGCAACTGGAGAGACAGACAGACAGATCCTTAATCAGGACTGGATTTCAAACATTTCTCACACTGCAACTAACAGAAAAGCAGAGAGGGTACAGAAGACATGACCAGGCTATCAAACAAGTTGACTTATTTAAGTTTCTATAACACTCCTTGCAAACGTGTCAGAACATGCAGTCTTTTCAAGCACACACAGGACATTCACAAAGACAGACCATCTTCTGAGCCACAAAGCAGACGTCAAAAGTAAAAGGTTCGAAATAATACTCATCATATTCTCTACCATGGGCTTAAACCAGCATTCAGTGATAGAAAAATCCATGGAAAATCTGCAAATAACTGAAAATCAGCAAGCATACTTCCAAACAGCCAACAGGTCAAGACAGAATCCACGAGACATAATTAGAAATACTCTGAACAAAATGAAAATGAAAACACAATATAAAAAAATTTCTGTAGGATTTATCTAAACCAGTAGTTACAGGAAATTTAGAGTTCTAGATGCTTTTACACCCCCATGCCCCCACCCTTACTCCGAACACCCCATACTTGGATGTATATTTAAGGAGAGTCTTAAATCAGTGATCCAAGTTTCCACTTTAAGAAGCGATCACAAATTAAACTAAGCAAAAGGAAGGAAATAACAAAAGTAAAACAAAAATCAATAAAAAGCAAGTATCAATGACACCAAAGACTGCTTCTTGAAAAGAGCAGTGAAACAGAAAAATTTCTATTCTGACATAGCAAGAGAAAGAAAAAAAACACAAATTACTGACATCAAGAATGCAAAATCCTACCCACTAAAAGGTTTACAAGGAACATTATGAACAATTTCCTGCTAATACAAATTAAAAAATACAGATACAATGGGCAACTTCCTCAAAAGACATAAACTACCAAAGCTTCCTCAAGAAAAAATACATACCTAAAGTAGCTAAAAATTATTCCACAAGGAAAACTCCTCACTCAGATGTCTTCATCTATAAAATTTATCTAACACTTAAGAGGAAATACTACCTATTCTATCTAAACTATTTCTAAAGAAAACGAAGACAAAACACTTCCTAATCCACTTTATGAGGCCAGCATTACCTGGACACCAAACTAGATAAAGAAAATACAGAAAATGACAGACTAACCTGCCTCAAGAATATGGAGGCAGAAATCTTCACGGTGATTTCAGTAATCAAATCCAGCAACGTATGAAAAAGACAACATGCGATGACCAAGTGAAGATTATCCTAGGAATGCAAGATTCGTTTAATATTTTAAGAGACTAAAAAAGATAGGCCTGTGAATAACTCAGATGATGGAAAAAAAACACTTCACAAAATTCGTCACACTCTGCACATCCTCATTTGTAACCCTCGCCGGTCAGGGTCGGTCGGATCTCACTGCTCAGCACAGCAGTGATGGCTCTAGCTGGTGGACAAGGGAAGTCAGAGACAGATGGAGTAGGCAGCTTGGAAAGAAAGAAGCAAGATGACTATTCGCAGATGACAGGATTGCGTACACATGAAAAGTTCAAGGGATCAACAAAAAACTACGAGGACTAAATGCATTTAGCAGAGAGACACAGGATAGAAGAGTCAATACGTAAAAATCAACCTTATGTTTATGAACTAGTAACAAATAACTGAAAAGAAAAATAGTTTGCAACAACCTGAAACATCAGAAAATACTTTGGGATAAATTTAACAAAATATACACAAAGTCTGTACAGTAAAAAACAAAAAAGTTTTGCTGACATAAATCAAAGAAACTAAACTAGGAGAAAGATGTACTGAGTTCGTGGATCAGAAGGCTCAGTACTGTGAAAGTGCCAATTCTCTCCATTGATCTACTACAGAGTCAGTGTGTTACCAGTCAAAAACGCAATTGGCTGTTTTTCAGACACTGGGCAATGTGGTTCTAAAATCTGGACTTAAGACGAGCTGTTGCTGGTGTTGCCAGGTGGCGTCATATCGGTTCCAACTCACAGTGACCCTACGCTCAACAGAAGCAAACACTTGCCCAGTCCTGCACCAAAACTGTTGTGCTTAAGCCCAGTGCTGCACCCACTGTGTGAACCCACCTTGTAGAGGGTCTTCCCCTTTTTCACAGACCCTCTCCTTTACCAAGCATGGTATCCTTCTCCAGGGACTGATCCCTTCCACCATGTCCAAAGGATGTAAGACACAGTCTTGCCATCTTTGCTTCCAAGGAGCACTCTGGCTGGACTTCTTTCAGAACAGATCTGTTTGCTCTTTTAGCGGTCCGTGGTACACTCAGTATTCGTCTCCAACACCACAGTTCCAAGGCATTCGTTCTTCTTCTGTCTTTCTCATTCACTGTCCAGCTTTCCCACACACATGATGCTATTAAAAATAGCACAACCTGTGTCCGACACACTTTAGTCCTCAAGATGACATCTTTCCTTTTCAACATTATAAAGAGGCTTTTGTGGCAGACTTTCCTAAGGCAATGTTTCTTTCGATTTCTTGGCTGTCGCTTTCTTGGGCATCGATGTGAAATCCTGAAAAACTCAACTCTTTCTCCGTTTATCATGACGTTGCTTATTGGTCCACTTGTGAGGATTTCTGTTTTCTTGATGCTTAGGTACAATCCACATTGAAAGCTGTGGTCTTTGATCTTCAGCAGGAAGTTTTCCCAATCCTTTTCGCTTTCAGCAAGCAAGGTTGTGTCATATGCATAATTCATACCATTAATGAGTCTTCTTCCAATCTTGATGCCTTGTTCTTCTTTATATAGTCCATCTTTTCCAATTCTTTTCTTGGCATACAGACTGAAAAGGTATGGTGAAAGGATACGACCCTGATGCACAACTTCCCTGACTGTAAATCATGCAATGTTCTCTTGTTCTGTATGAATAACTGCACTGCATCTTGATCCATGTACATATTCCTCATGAGCACAACTAAGTGTTCTGGAATTACCATTCTCCACAACTTGTTGTAATCCACATAGTCAAATGTCCTTGTAAAATGAACACAAATGAACATCTTTCTGGTATTCTTTGCTCTTAGCCAAAATCAACAAAACACAAACATCTTTCTGGTATTCTCCGCTTTCAGTCAATATACATCTGACATCAGAAATGATATCCCTAGTTCCATGTCCTCTTCTGAATCCAGCTTGAATTTCTGGCAGTTCCCTGTAAATATACTGCTGCAGTTGCTTTTGAATGATCTTGAGCAAAATTTTACTGGAGTGTGATATTAATGATACTGTTTGATAATTTCCACATTCGGTTGGATCACTTTTCTTGGAAACAGGCATAAATATGGATCTCTTCCAGTCGGTTGGCCAGGTACCTGTCTTTCAAATTTCTTGGCAGAGATGAGTGAGCACTTCCAGTGCTGCATTCATTTCTTGAAATACCTCATTCACCCTCTATCAATTCTTGGAGCCTTGTTCTTTGCCCATACCTTCAGTGCAGCTTTGACTTCTTCCTTTAGTATCACTGGTACCTGACCACATACCACCTCTTGAAAAGGCTGAATGTCCATCAATTCCTTCTAGTATAATGACTGAATTCTTTCCACTTCTTTAATGCTTCCCGAGTTGTTTAGCATTTTCCCTGTAGAATCCTTTACTATTACAGTTCGAGGCTTGAATTTTTTCTTCAGTTTTCTCAGCTTAAGAAACTCAGAGCATGTTCTTCCTTTTTGGTACTCTACCTCTAGCTCATTACACATGTCATTATAGTACTTCATTTTGTCTTCCTGAGCTGCCCCCTGAAATGTTCAGTTCTTTTACTTCATTATTTCTTCCTTTTGCTTTAGTTATTTGATGTCAAATGGCAAGTTTCAAAGTCTCTTCTGATATCCAATTTGGTCTTTTCTTTCCTGTCTTTTAATGATCTCTTGCTTTCCTCAGGTCTGATGTCTTTGATGTCATTCCAGAACCCGTCAGGTCTTTAGTCATTAATGTTCAACACATCAAATGTATTCTTGAGATGGTCTCTAAGCTCAGGCGGGATATATTCAAGGACATACTTTGGCTCTTGTGGACTTATTCAACTTTTTTCAGTTGATGGTCTGTGCCACAGTCAGGACCTGGTCTTGTTCTGCCTAACGATACTGAGCTTTTTCATACTGTCTCTTTCCACAAATGCAGTCGATTTGATTCCTGTGTATTCTGTCTGGTGAGGTCCACATATATAGTCATTGTTCACGTTGGTGAAAAAAGGTATTGGCAGGAGATGGACAAACACTTCTCTGAAGAGAAGATCCAGACAGCCAAAAAACACAAGCAGACATGTTCACGCTCATGAATTATTAAAGAAATTCAAATCAAAACGACAATGAGATTCCCTCTCACCCTAACAAGATTGGCCATGATCCAAAAAACGCAAAACAATAAATGTTGGAGAGGCTGTGAAGAGACTGGAACTCTCCTTCACTGTTGGTGGGATTGCAGAATGGTGCACCTCTTTGGAAAGCAATTTGGCGTTCCCTTAAAATAATGGATATAAATATACCTTTTGACCCAGTAATTCCTCTGCTTGGAATATATCCTACAAAATCAAGGCCATACACACCAACTGATAACGCGCACATGAATGTTCACTGCAGCACAGTCCATGATAGCAAAAAGTTGGAATCAACCCAGATGCCCAACAACAGGAGAATGGATGGGTAAACTTTGGTATATATACTCCACGGAGTACTATACACTGGTAAAGAACAATGATGATAGCAGGAAACATCTCTCAATTTGGTCTCAACTGGATGACACTATATTGAGTGAAACTAGTCAGTGACAGAAGGACAATTATTATATGAGACCCCTACGATAAAAACTTAAAAGCACACTCATACATAATAGAATAGACTATTTGATGGCTACAAGGGTGGGGAGGTGGGAGGGCGGGAAGGCAAGGGGCAAGGGTTTAGATTAGATAATTGTTAGAAATTTGGTAGGGTGAAATTGGTGACAATACACATTAGTAAGAAGATCAATATTAATGGGACTTTGACACAACTTCTGTACTCCTCCTCTCTTAACCCAATATTGTAAGCACAGAGTATGTATATTTTTATTTTTTTATTTAATAAAAAAGAAAAAGAAGAAAAAAAAAGGTATTGGCAATGAAGAAGTTGTTGGCCTTGTAAAATTCTATCATGCGATCCCCAGCACATTTCTGTCACCATGGCTGTATTTTCCAACTGCTGATCTTTCGTCTTTGTTTCTAACTTTTCCATACCAATTACTAGTAGCTATCAATGCATCCTGATTGCATGTTCGATTAATTTTGGACTGCATAAGCTGGTAAAAATCTTCAATTTCTTCATCTTTGGCCTTAGTGCTTGGTTTGTAAATTTGAATGATTGTCATATTAACTGGCCTTCCTTGTAGGCACATGGGTATTATCCTATCACTGACAGCACTGTACTTTAGGACAGATCTTGAAATGTCGTTTTTCATGATGAATGCACCACCATACCTCTTCCTGACACAGCAGACCATACGACTGTCATATTCAAAAAGGCCAATACTGGTCAATTTCAGCTCACTAACGCCTAGGATAGTGATGTCTGTGCATCCTGTTTCATTTATGACAATTTCCAATTTTCCTAGATTTATACTTTGTATGTTCCATGTTCCAATTATCGATGGATGACTGCAGCTGTTTCTTCTCATTTTGAGTTCTGCCACATCAGCAGATGAAGGTCCTGAAAGCTTGACATTTAGGTCGATTGTACTTTGAGGCGGCAGCTCTTCCCCAGTCATCTTAGAGTGTCTTCCAACCTGGGTGGATTATCTTCCATCACTGTATCTGACAATGTTCTGCTGCTATTCGTAAGGTTTTCAGTGGTTAATTCTTTTCACAAGTGGACTGTCAGATACTTCTTCCTAGTCTGTCTCGGTCTGGATGCTCAGCTGAAACTTGTCCGCCACAGGTGACCCTGCTGGTATCTGAATACTGGTGGCATAGCTTCCGGCATCACAGTAACACACGAGTTCCCACAGTATGACAAACTGACAGGCAAACTGAGGAGGAGTTAAGAGTAGCCAAAATAAATTATTAAAAAGGATTCAATCCACAGTACCTGATTTTAAGTCAGTACTGTACTGGCATTAAGTATACATAAATAGGCTGATGGAATAAAGAATCCAGAAATAAACCCACATATACATATTGATCAATTTGACAAAGGTGCCAAGGTAATTTAATGGGTGAAAGGAAAGAGTTTTCAACAAGTGTTGCTGGAACTACTGGATTGACATACGGAAAAATAACCCTTGACCCTTATCTCACATCATTCATGAAAACTAGCAGAAACTGATCACAGATCAAAATTTAAACCATAACACATTATAAAAATTCCAGAGGACAACACAGGAGAATACCTGTTTGACTCTGGTACACAGGACACAAAAAGTATGAACCGTACCAAGAATTGCCACATTGAACTTTTACCAAAATTAAAAACAACTACTCTCCAAGATACTGAGAAACGGAAAGCCTACAGAGTGGGAAAAAAGATACAAAGAGAATCCAATTAAAAATGGGTGAATGATCTGAATAAACAATTTACAAAAGAAGATATAAGAACAGCCAGTAAGAGCAACCAAATCACTGAGCTGATTCCAGCTCATAGAGATCCTACACAAACGGTCAACAAGCATATGAAAAGATGATCAACATCTCCAGTCATTACATCATTACCACCAGAGTGAATTCCAACTCACAGTGACCCTACAGCACAGAGTAGAACAGCCCCACAAAGTTTCCAAGGAGCATCTGGTCAGTGGATTCAAACTGTCAGCCTTTTGTTTAGCAGCTGTGGCTCTTAACCTCTATCATCAGGGTTTCCCATAAATCATTAAACTTACTGTTGCCTGAATTCATTCCAGCTCATAGTGACCCTACAAGACAGAGCAGGACTGGCCAAGTGATTTTTCAAGGAGCACCTGGTGGATTCAAACTGCCAGTCTTCTGGTTAGCAGCCACAGCTCCTAACCACTATACCACCACGTTTTCCACAGTCAGTAGAGAAATGCAAATAAAATCTAGATGGATACCAGTAGAATAGCTAAAATGAAAAAGACTAATTAACAGAAAAGTATTGGCAAGGAAATGGAGCAATTCCAACTTTTACATATTGCTGGAGGAAATGAAAACTGGTGTAACCACTTGAGAAAATAGTCTGACAGTGGCTTACACAACACCTTTACCACATGACCTAGCAATTCTACTTCTAACTATGTACTCAAAAGAAAGTAGGATGTCCACACAAAGATACACATATGAATGTTCATAGAAACTTTATTTATAACAGAAAAAATCTGTGAAAAACCCAAATGTTCATCACATAAAGAATGAACAAACTGTGTTGTATCTCATACAACACAGTACTACTTCGTAATAAAAAGAAATGAATGGCTAACATGTGCAATAACACTGATGAATTTCAAAATGTATTACTCTCACATAAAAAAAGTACATATATAAACGGTAGTCCCAATTACATGAAAGTCTAGAAAGGATGAGTGTCATCAATAGTGAGAGAAAGTTTATCTGGTTGTCTAAAACAGACTAACGCAGTTGCAGTGATGGAAATCGTAATCATGGTAGTGGTTTTACAGACGCATAAATTTGTCAAAATTCATCAAAATACACACTAAAAATCAGTGCAGTTTATTGCATATAAACTATAATAAATATCTGTGAACAGAATCTCATAAATACGGCTGCTCAAGTTATGACAGTGATGGCCCTGAAAAAAACTGGCACCAGGACTATTGCATATCCTGAGGGAGTAAGAGAAAAACTCAAAAGAGAAGCTTAATCTCTGCCTTACAACTGCCTTAGAAAACTATTTCAGGTGTATTTTGCATCTGAAACTGAAAAGCAAAACAATTTTCTTTAACAGGAGAGCATTTTTACGATCTTAGTAAGTTTCTGAAACTAAAACTAAAAAACCCTAACCACAAAGGAAACAGCAAACTGAAGCCACTATTGTCACCTCAGTTCAGACTCGGAGTGACCCCACAGGGCAGAACCAAACTGCCCCACAGGGTTGCCAAGGAGCGTCTGATGGATTCAAACTGCTGACCTACTGGGTTGCCACTGAGCTCTAAATCTCTGTGTTACCAGGGTTCAAAAAGACATAACTCCGTTCACTAAGAGACATCTTTAGAGAACCAAAAGGCTAGTGGGAGAAACTCCCAATACACAGAACCAACAAATGGCGAGTATTCCGATTGTATAAAGACCATGTACAAACCATTAAGAAAAAGAGCAAGATTCCTCAACAGGCACTTTATAAAAGTAGATACCCAAATGGCCAATGAACACAAGAAAAAGTGTTCAGTAACTGTAGTCATAAGGGAAGTGTAAATTAAAACTAGAATGAGCTACAAAGGCATTCCTTCTAAAAGATTAAATCAAGGATTGCTAATCCTAAGTGCTGTCAAAGATACGAAGCAGCTGACATTCTCACAAGCTGCCGGTGGGAGCTAAGCTGGCACACCGGCAGATGCTTTCTATCAGGGTTGACGGTGCACGCTTCCTCTGACCCAGCAGCTCCACCATCAACTACATACATCTCCTAAAGAAATCCACACATAATAGGCTCCAAAGACAAGGACAATAATGTCTACAGCAAAATCAGCTACAGTAACTCCAGACTGGAACCTACCAAAATGTCCAGTGGTAGACAGATGACAAAACAGTAGCACACCCATGCAATGCGACAGTCACTACACAGCACTGGGAGCAAGCCCACGTGACAAAAATGTCACAACGTCTGAATGAAAGAAGTCAACACGAAACAGTATGTACTGTCTAATTTCATTAACACGATGTTAAAAAAAAGTAGAAAATGAATGTTTTAGGTTTATTAAAAAATAACAACTTCTGAGAGCATTCATCAGGTCTAGCTCCTTTCTGAGTTAATTTTTCCCTATTTGAACTCAATTTTCCCAAAGATCCTAGGAGCTGCATGCGATTCCACGGCAACCAGCTTAGTTCTCTTTCATTTCCTGTTTTTCGGTCATTAGATGCACCAGGTCTTTCTGAAGTGTTTTACTGACCACAGATACAAAAAGTTTGAATTCAGCTAAGAATAACATGGATGCCTTACATTTCAGTTTGGGTTTTGAGAACACAGAAGGCTTTTACTTAAGCTGTTTTTAAATCTATTGTTCTTACTGTTATTACCACCTCTAAAGAACAGCCTCGTTTTTAATGTTCCCAAAGGAACAAAAAACTAATTTGCTCAAGGCCACACAACAACTAAGGTAATGTGCCGGGGTGTGACTGCAGGTGGCCTGGCTGGAGAGCCCGCCTCCTGACTCTCACCCGTGGACCCTTGACAGACCCTTGTTGGAAAGACAACGGGGGGCAGATGTGCAAAGGGAGGTGTCGGGGAGAAGTGGCTGAATCTCCATCTTCCCAAGAACGCAGTCAGTGTCTCCAGTGGCGGCGGTGGGGGGCGGGGAGGAGTGGGGCCCTATGGTGCTACAGTGAAGTCCTCTGCTGCTAACCCAAAGGTCAGCGGTTTGAAGCTACCCAGAGGCTTTGTCCCTTAGAGAAGTTATGGGGCAGCTCTACTCCGTCTCACAGGGTCATTACAGGTTGCTGGTACCTGACACAGGGGTTCATAGAAATGGAATTGTGTAGTGAAATAGTAGGGGATGAAAGTAAAATCAAGAATTAGCATGATGTGTTGTTAGGAAAAAAAGTGGAGGAAAGATGAGAAAAAAACAGCTGAATGCCACGGCAACAGTGACTGCCTGCTGAGATAGACAGGCCAAGTAGACCAAGGGACGGCTATACTTCAAATCCCTGGGGCACTATTTAGTGTTATAAAAGCTACACCTACAAGTTACTCTGATGAAAATTTAAAGTTTTCTTTTTTTCCCCCCTAAAAGACCTAAATATATTTTTTAAAAAGTATAATGGTGACCATTTACTGAGCCCCAGTGGTCCAGGAACGATGGTAAGCATTCTGTACTTGATCTCAGCCACAAGGCTGAGAAGTCCTGTGCTAAGCATTTTAAATGGATTATCTCATGGAATTTCCTAATTGCCCAAAGCAGACCCTATCATTATCCTGACAAGATTCCGGTGATGAGGATGCAGACTGAAGAGGGTTAAAACGCCCAGGGTGAAACAGCCAGCCTACCTCCAGCATCTTGGTTGTCACCACCACAGGGAAGGGCACGAAGGATGGAGGGATGCTCAGGGTGTGTCCTGACTGGGGCGGAGCAGCAGCCCCGACTCACTGCTGACTGCAGGATGCCCGGGCCGCTTGCTGGTTGGGTAACACAAGGACAGTCAGAGCTTTTCTCCACAACAGGCTCTCTACAGAAACAGGAGCAGGGACTCATGCCCCTGAGGGGAAGTCCTGGTCAACTAGACAGGTGAGTCCCCAGGTGTCTGCGGCACTGAGGGGTGCAGGCCCTGGAGAGAGCGGAGTCTACAGGTCAGGCACCGAGAAGAGACTCCGGCACTCCCGGTGTGGACACAGCCACATGCAAGCAGTGACATCAGCTGAGGGGTTCCAGCTCTGCCCAGGCCCAGCTCTTTCCTTCCACAGGACATAGCTGGGCTGTCGGAGGAGAGTACGCATGTGGGAGGATGGAAGGATTTAGGGCAGGGAGGGGCAGACACCTGCACGGGGCTAGGTCCAAATCCTATGTCGGCAACGGACCCAAGGAGAAAGCTGCAGAAGCAGGCTGTGAGTCTGCCTTACCCCTGTGGGGCTGAGCTGAGGGAGACTGACAACAGGGAAGGTAGGTGGCATTCCCAAAATAAGCGAGGAGAGCTACCAGAAGGGGACAGAGAGACTGTCGTGTACACAAGAAGGGAACCAGGGGTGAAGCCACCGGTATGTCCTGTAGAAGTGATGACAGATCTGGAGCTGATCCCCAGGCCCACGTGGCTGTGGCCTGGTCCCTGCTGCCTCTTGGGCCAGGCAGCAACACCTGCCCTCGGGCTCTCTGCTCTCCAGCCACACTGCTGTCCCGCCAGGACCACCGCTCCTCTCCTCTCCTCACACCCCCGCACCATCCCCATCTAGGTCGCCTCCTTCTTTTTGCACCATTAGCGTTGCTGTTGTTATTCAGAGCACACACAGGACAACACACACCAGTGCAAGTTTCTAGGTGTACGCCATTCTGCCGCCTTTCTGAGCTGCCGCTCCCCTACCGACAGAAACCCACCGCCTTCCTACGCTCCCACCGCATTTCCTGGGGCGCTGCGTTCGCCCTTCACGGCTGGGTACCCAGGCTGTTCCCACCTCTCAGCTATGGCCAACAGCGCTGCCATCGACACCGGTGTCTTAACCCCAGCCTTCCCATCTTTGGGGTGCACTCCTAAAAGGAGAACTGCTGGCTGAGAAACTGCCACATGGCCTGCTGGCATTCTTTAAACATTATAGAAAAAAAAAAAAGTCACTTGGATGAAGGTTTACAGAACAACTTTCTCACTAAACAATTTCTTAAAACTTTGTAAAAATAAAACTTCTAATAAATGTTTACTAAACTTTTCATCCACTTGTCTTTTGAATGTTTACAGGTCAGTGCCTCTAAGCACCTGAAACCCTCACCGCTCCCTCTGAGCCCTGGCCAGGCCACTCTCACACACTGTGACATCGCTCCTTTAGAGCACATAACACACGCCCCCACTGCCTCAGAGTCCATTTCAAACCACAGCGACCCTATAGAACTGAGGAGAGCTATTCCACCGAGTTTCCTAAGAGTGCCTGGTGGATTCAAACTACTGACTTTTTATCAAGCAGCTGGAGCTCTCAACCACTATGCTACCAGGGTTTCTGCACATAATACAGTCAATTAAATAACTCCCTGTATGTTAGTTATGCGGTACCTCTCTCTCTTTCTCGTTGGTAAAGTCCATGGGGCAGGGGCAGTGTCTGGCTAACTCAGAGATTCACCAACTTTTTCTGATAAAAGCCAGAGTAAGTATTTTTGGCTTGGCGAGCCACACAATCCCAATCACAACTACTCAGCTCTGCCAAGGCAGCCTGAAACAGCCTTCTCAACAAGATGTAGTGAATGGGTACGACTCTGTTCAGATAAAACTTTATTTACAAGAACAGGCAGCTGCGACTTTGTTCAAATAAAACTTTCTTTACAAGAACAAGTGGCAGGCCAAAAGGTCCGACTTTTTGGACTACTCATGGAAGTCATTAGCACCCAGTCTAGCACCTGGCATACAGCAGGCACTCAAAAAAGGAACAAAGCTAACAAATGCCATGGAGGATGGCAATCAGATGGAAACAGGAACCCTGGGAAGATGGTTTCAGTGGAACAGTGGGGGCCGGACAGAGATGGCAGTGGATGGAGGCGTGAGGAAAAGCTGAGGAAGTAGGGACCTCTCTTTCCAGAGTTCCACAGTTCACAGGGCAGGGCCAGGGAGCAGTCTCGCTGCTGTCATGAGGGGCAGACCAGGAGCACGGATGTGGGTCACGGTAAGATGGCAGGGCTGGGGTACGTAAAGGAGCCACTAATGGAGACTGCGAGGCACCGCCTGCAGAGCTCAAGGCTGCGCCTGCGGCGGGGAGCAGGTCTGGGAGGAGGACGCCGCCTTCCACTGTTAAGGAAAGAAGAGAAGGAAAGGCGGCTGCGTGCCACTGAGCTGATCCCCGCTCAGAAGACACGGCAGAATCGCCCAAGAGGTTTCCCAGGTTGTCACCTTTTACAGGAGCAGACCGCCAGCTCTTTCCTTCTAGGGAGCCGCTGGGTCGGGCTGAATTGTCCAGCAGCTGGTTAGCAGCCAAATGCTTAACCAGTGTACCACCAGCGCTCCTCCAGGGAAAGACGGAAGGAAGGGAATGGAAGCCTTATACCCCACCCTGTGAAACGTGCAGCAAGTCCACGGGGTGAAGAGAGTGGGGCCAAGACAGTTCTGGAAAAAGACATGAGGCATGTTGGGAGGGTGGGTAACCCAGGAGCAGTGGCAGCCCAGGCCAGGGCCACAGGCCTCCCCAGGCACACGAGAGAACACTTCTAACTGAGGTGACATCTAGGTGTTGTATGGGTGCTGCACCTCCAGGTCTGACTCAGTGTCAAGTATGACACCTCCTGAGTCACCGACACTACCTACTGTCCCTTCCTACTGCTTCCCTTTCCATGCAGGAAGCAACAGGCAGGCCCTAAGGAGGATGAGGCCACGACTAAAACACGTGGGCACACCCAGTTCTTTCTTGAAGGACACCCATGTCTTCAGACACAGAAGAGATCCACAGGGTTTCACAAAGGAGGCACCAGAAACATCTAGCGCATAACTGTTGACAAAACCAAACCCAACCCACTGCCACTGAGTCAATTCCAACTCATAGCAACCCTAAGTGACAATGGGAGCTTATAATTCCTCAAGGGACATCTCTCTCAGTTTCCCTCATACACTGTAAAATACAAGTTCTCTGCTATTTCTCTGACAGGCAGGCGATCTCACCGAGTACAAAGGCACACTTCACCCACATGATTGATAACATGGAATCACTGACACGAAGGAAAACCTGTGAGTGGAAGTTTGACAATAAAAATAATTACAGCAGCTGCTTGGCCTTACAGGCTTAACACATATTTGAAAATTGTAAGACACAGCCCTGCATACAAAACTAAACCAACGGAGTCAATTTCAATTCACAGTGACCCAGCAGGACAGAAGAGAACTGCTTCATGGGAGTTCCAAGGAGCAAGCGGATGGGTCTGAACTGCGGACCTTCTGGTTAGCAGCTGAGCTCTTAATCAGTGCAGACGCAAGACCCAGGAAAGGGATTTGGCATAGAAATGCTTAAATACCTGGACAAGTTTTCTCAGAGTCAAAAGTCTGAGAACGAGTCAATTTCACTTATCCAAAAAGCCAGAGACCTGGGAAAAAAACCTTACATTTCAACATTAATTTATTAATTCATCATTATGATCACTGCTGGAATGTGAAAAAACAGTCTGGACCGCATTCTACTTTTCAGGAAGGACAAGAACCATCTAAGACTCTTTTAGTTGATGTGCGTGAAAGAAGAGTATCTGGACTTGCTTTCTTCTATCTCACTGTATAGTATAATTGCTGCTGGTGTTTAGACTCAACAATAACTTACTATTACATTCACTAATAAGTAAAACCGTGAATTCATATTTTCATTTTGGCATTTTTCTCTTTTCACAAGTCAAAAGTACATTTCCTGAAGGAGAGCAAAGCTTACTGTGTTCTTCCAAAGCCTTCCTGAGTAGACACAAATCCATGTCTCAGAACTCACTGAAGATGACATACATCTGTGTCTCAGAAGTCACTGAGAGTCAGATGTCAACGCCCACACCTAGGTGACCTTTTCAATCGGAAGGACTCTCAAAGTAACTTTGGAAATGCATTAAATGAACTTAATTTCTTACCCTATAGTTGGATTGATGTTCGGATCAAAACTGTCTTCCACGAATCGCCACACGATGCTTGATTTACCCACACCTGTATCCTGAAAGAGAATGAGACAGCCCAATGAGAGGTCTACCTGCTGGCAGAAAACGAAAGCTGTCTGTGGTCTAAATGCTGGTGGTGCAGTGGTTAGCTGCTATGGCTGCTAAGCAGAAAGCCAGCAGTTCAAATGTGACAAGCGCTCCTTGGAAACCCCACGGGGCAGTTCTACTCTGTCTGTACAGTTAATGGGAGTCAGAAAGACTGATGGCAGTGGATTTTTTGGGATCGGTAGCTTAAGTTGAGGACTTCAGAAAAATTACCTCAAACATGAAAATTCAAAGAAGTTCAAGGGTATAAAGGCAGCTGGCATAAAAACTCAGCAGTTGTTGCCTGTTAGTTGCAGCCGCGTGCATTCTGATCCTCGGCCACTCCAGGTACCCAGAGGAGAACTGCTCAGGGTTGTGGCCTTTTGGAAAGCAGACCCATCTGGATTACTGGTAGAGTCCTTAAGTTTTAAAAAGACATGAGGACCTTCAGAAGACCCCAAGTTTCTGGTTAGTGTGAAAGCTGACAAAGCCACCAGAGTTTTGACATGAATATACAAATTATGAACTCTTGAAATACTTCTGAGCAATCCCTGATCAATTCTGGCCTCACCCTATTAGGGGGTGATGGAGGAAGCCCCAAAACCTAGCTGGAATCCTTTTGAAGCTTTCAGGCAGCACTTTGCAAAACAGCACCAACCTGAAAAAGAACGCTCTGAAACGGCAGGTGCCCTGACAATACAGGAAGCTATGACTTCCAACTAGTCTGGGGTTTGTGACACGCAAGTTAAGTTTCATAACTTGAGCCACACACCTGTAGCGCTCCCGACTCCAGGAAAAGTCACACCTTGAGAGAGAACTCTGCAAGAAGCGACAGGGGCATGTTACAGGTTCAAAGCCAACAAACAGACTGAAAAGAGACTAACGTGCTTCCTAAAACCTAAAGACCTGTTAACTGCTTTTACTTTGAAAGACTTGGCTAAGCCCCAACTAGCACCTTCGAAAAGTTGTCTGAGAACCTACTTCACAGCAACTTTCCATCTAAGTGCAATGCAGAGGGTCGGGGGGATCCAAACACGTTGGGGGCTGAAAGAGTCAGGGTTCAGGGACTGTGGAAGGCCTCCCTCCCGAGACTCCAGGAAGGGAGCAGGGAAAGGACCCTCCTGCCTAACGACCCACTGGAGGATACAGCAAGGTGGGCGGAACGGCCCTAGGGCGCGAGAGAGGTCTACCGGACAGGCAGGCGGTACCCCTGAGAAACACCGGGGTCGGCGGGGTGCAGCGGGCGTGGGGATACCGCGCTCCGCCTGGGTCCGCACCCGGCCGGCCTGCTGCCCCCGCGGCCCTCCCGGCCCGGCTCCACTCACCCCCAGAAGACACACTTTGAGCTCCCTCAGCGCCATGGCCCGGGAGCCAGGGACGCGGGCCCGCCGCCGCCCTAAGTTGAGGAGGGAGAGGCCAGGCCCAGCCCCGGCGTGCCCGGCGCCGCCGCCGCAGGGCCCAGCCCCGGCCGCGGGCGTGCAGAGGCGACGACTGGGGCCCGTTCGCTGGCCCTCCGTTCGACTCGCCGGCCGCCAGCCGCGCGGGGTCCGCTTCAGCACCCGGGACCGTGCCGCGGCCTCCGAGGCGCCAACGCCGCCGCCATCTTGGGACGCCGGCCGGGTCACATGACCTCCCCGCCCACCTCGGAAGCCACCTTCCCCGCGAGGGAGGGGCCCGGCCTGAGCGGAAAAGCCGGCTCTCCCGGAGGCTCGGGCTCTGGGGCGGGGCCGCCGGCGCGGGGCGGGGCCCGGAGCACGAGGCCCCGCCTTGTCCCCGCCCCCTCGGCCCAGGGCCCGGCCCCCGGAGCGCCGGACACGCCTCCAGGCTTATCCCAAGATGGCGGGTGAGTGGGGCCGGGCTCCGGGGGTGCCGGGGCAGCTCCCCCTCCCCCTCCCGAGACCACCCGGCGAGGTCCGGGGAGCCCCCTGCCTGTCCGACCCGCCTGCCGCAGCCCCTTTGTAACCACTTATGTGTGTCTTGGTTTTCAGAGATCCCCTTATACTTTGTGGACTTGCAGGATGACTTAGACGATTGTAAGTAACAGTTGGGGCTCCCCCGCCCCTCCCTGGGTCGTCCCCTCTCTCAGAAGTCGGGGTGTATGGACTGTGAGGGGTGGCTACAGACGAGGCGCTCCAGGTTGGTCAGCACGGCGGGACCCCCGGCAGCCCTCCTCCTCGTGTGGTGGTGGTCCCTCACTCTGGGGAACCGAGGGTGGGCTGAGGAAGGGTGCACTCTCCTCTGGGGCGAAGGACTTTCGGTTGTTGTTGAGAGGCTTTTGACTTCCTGTCACTTTCTTGCTCTTCCTGCTTTCCGCGCCCCTCCAGCTGCCCCGTGGCGGGCGGGATGGGGCTACTCCGGGGTCCCAGTGGATTGAAGAGGGCGCTGGGCTGCGCGACCTGGGTGTGCTGACTTCCGCCCCAGGGCCTCGCCTCCCCCCACCCCCGGCGCTTCTCGGTGCCCCGGAGTTGGAGAGGTGCGGGCGTCCTGGTGCCCCGCCACAGAGTTGCAGACTTCTCAAGTGTCCTGGCCACGAGCGCCGCTCCTTCTCTCATCCCGCGCAGTTCATTGGCGCCCGCGTTTCATCCGTAGGTTTCTTTTCCCGTGGCTCCTCCTGCCCTCTCATTTTTTCAGTAAGTTTAAGGGCTGATGTCATTCTGGAAATGCAAGTTCCCATTGTGTTGAAAGAAGCATTTCCTTTTCACTCAATAATTAAGTTTCTTGAGCACGGACTTGTGGGTTAGGCTACATCCTGGGTGCTGGACACACAGAGAAGAACCAGGAGGACTGCTTGCCCTCAAGGCGCTCCCAGACCGGGGGACCAGGGGTGGGTGATGGGGGGGGAAGACTCCTAAACGGAAAATTACTAAATCCTGGGACTTCCTACCTACCGGGTGTAGGCTACTTTCTTCCTTTTCTTCCATCTGCACATTTCCTTTTCAATAAGAGTTGGTGTTGACTGGAAGCTTACCTTAGGCCACGCACACTGTTCAACCCTTTACATACACTCTCTCTCTTAAAGGAGGCCACTTTGCTAAACCTTCCTATGGCATCTGATGAGGCACACAAGCTGGTCATTAGAGCAAAGTTCTGGGGTTCGATGGCTGAGGGTGAAGTCTCATGCTGCTATTGACTCGCTGTGTGTTCCTGGGCAAGTGGGTTTACTACTCTGCGCCTCATCTGTAAAGTGGGTGTAATGACCGGCTCACCTCTGAAGGCTTCTGTGAGGTTAAATGAATAAAACTTTGGCAGGAAGCCTTGTACGAAATAAATATTCGGTAAGTACTGGCTACCATTATTGTCGTTAATGGTCCATTAGTGGTGCGGTGGTCATGAGCTTGCCTGCCCTCCGAGAGATCAGCAGTTTCACTATACCAGCTGTACCTTAGAAACCCTGTGCAACAGTCCTCTGTGCTGTAGGTCGCTGTGAGTTGGAATCAACACTTCCAGGTTGAGGTGATCATTAACATTAACTGAACACAGTAGGAGCCCTGGGGGCCCAGTGGGAAAGGGACCAGAGTTTGGTGGTTCTAACCCACCAGTTGCTCCGGTAGAAAGATGTGGAAGTTGGTTGCTCTAAACATGACAGCCTTAGAAACCCAGTGGGATAATCTTGCTGTCTCCTGGAGGGTCTCTGAGTTGGAACTGACTTGAGGGCAGTTGGTTCGGTTTTGTGGAGCCAGGGACAGTGGACGCCCCTCTGTTTACAGAGCTGACAGTTCAGCCAGTGGCTGCCCTTGAAGAAGGAGGAACGCTGCATTGCGGCTGACAGACAGCCCTGGGCTGCCGTCATTGTGGCTTCATGTTTGATTGGCGGCCTGGCAGGAAAAACCCATTTCTGGCTGTTGTGGTCATCTAACAAATCACCCCGAAACTCAGTGGCTTAAAACCACCACGGCATTTTATTATCCCTTAAAATTCTGTGGATTGACTAGGTGGTGCTTCTGCTTTGTGGGGTCTCAGCCGGGACTCTGGGAAGGCCGGCAGGTCCAAACGGCCTCGCCCGCTGTCCTTCAGGTTGCTTGTCCTCAGCCCTCCTCCACGTGCCGTATCTACTGGGCTAGATCAGGCTTCTTGCAGCGTGGTGTCCTGAGAGCAATCGGACCTGTCTCCTGGTCTGGTTGTACTTAGATGCAAAGAGGAAGTAAAAGATTACATAGGAAAATACAGACAAATGTTCTGTATCTGAAACTTGTAATAAAGAAGGCTTGAAATCCTCTTTAGAGGGACTGGAGATTTGCCCTGCCAAAGGAAGGAAACCACCATTAGGGTTCTACACGTGGCTGTATGTTGGGTTGGGCTACTTTAGAAGCCTGTTGGGGACCTCCTGTTCTGGGCAGAGATGGGTGCTACAAGGGAGGAGGCAGGTCTGCGCCTTACAGTTTGATGATGGAGTTGATCTAATACCCGCAGTAGGATTCCTTCTCTCCACTACTTAAGCTGCCGCTCTGGGTTCCACCGTTTCAAAAAATAAACCGGTTGCCTGGACTCTGTTGTGACTCCCGGTGACTCGGTGTGTTGCAGGGCGGTACTGTACCGTAGTATTGTCAAGGCCATGACCTGGCAGCAGATCACAGGCCTTCCTTAGGTCTGGCCCTTCTGCCTTACCGGATGGCATTCGAGAGGCCTTGTGATGCATGACTGACAGCCAGAACCGGGAAGTCTCGTTGCTCACATGCTGTTTTCTGAGGCAGATGACTGGACCTACTCGGTTTAATTTTTTTTTTGGCTGGAAAGGGCAGAGTTGCAGAAGCTGCCCTATGGCTGGTGTGAGGGTTTGGCGAGATAATCCACGTGAGCCATTTAACCCAGGTGTAGCGTAGTGTTACACCCAGTGGCTGTATCATCGCCATCCTTGTCACTGTTGCTAGGCTTTTGTTGTTGTTGAAGATATAGCTAGCTGTATAGCAGTTCAGCCGTGTATGCTTGTGCATCTCAGCGACACTGATGGCAGTCTTCAAATTGACCAGCCATTCTCACTTTTCTCTTCCGGGCTGTGACTTGCTCATTAACGTGGACACGTTTCCCCCAAGTTGCCTGTGTTTCAAGTTGCTGTTACCAGTTGGATTCCATGCTGGTATTGAAAAAGAGCTTTGTGCTTCAGGCCAACCTTCGCGGCTGCTGTTGCGAGGTGCCATCCAGTCAGCCCTGAGGCACAGAGGCCCTGCGCACAGTAGGGCAGAACGCCGCCCCCATCCTGCATGGCCTCACAGCCGTTGTGATGCTGGCGCCCAGTGTTGCGGCCACTGTAAAAAACAGTCAGCTCCTTGGGAGTTAAGCTAAATTATTGGTTGGTGTTAAGAAGACTGTATTTAGAAGACTCATATTTTTGGTTTCAGTTTAAAGATGATCTCAGGGCAGTAGTTTCAGGGCTTCATCCAGTACTGCTAGGCTTTCACATAAGCATTTCCAGTCGACTGTTAATAACTGCTATTCTGTGAGATAGGCGGAATTATTCCTATCTCACAGAGGATAAAGCTGAGACTCAGGAAGGGAAGGTAGCCTCCCCAGTGTGGCACAGCTCTGGCCAATGACAGAATTGGCCCTCCAACTCTGGTCCTTCTGTCTGTTGATCTTTTTGTTAGATAACCCTAGCCTAGTGACAGGGACCTGGGTGTCAGTGCAGGTCACTGTATGCCCTTCTTGTTTTTTTTTTTAATCTAATTGACAAGGTGATATCAGCATTTAGACTGTAAGTCCCTCTGGGCTGGAATGCAAACCAGGCTTCTTATAGCCAAAGGTCTTGCATGACCCAAGAGTTCAATTAATCTGTGTTACTATTAACAAGAATGGATTACGTGGCTTGTCTGATTGACTTTGTGATTTGTGATTAGATGTGGCTGACTGCAGAAAGCAGCCACGATGAATGGGTGTCTTGTTTTTTAAATCATTTAGAGTCTTCAGGCCATCACAGCACAGAAAAGATTAATTTTAGGGAATTGGCTTGCTGAAATAATCTAAATCCCTTCTCTGAGAGCAAAAAGCGTCTGGGATGGCTTAGCATATCGGTCCTGGTGTTGGAGCACACATAGTAGATGGAGCCCTTTAGGTCTACTACTAGGGGCTTATGGGCCTCTGAATGGCTGAGTTTAGAGCATATGGAGACCTCAGAAGTAAAATTGTTGGTAAGGTAATTGAATTGTAGTGTTGGTCAAGAATATGAAATACACCACGGACTGACAGAAGAATGAACCAGTCTGTCTTAGAAGTAGAACCAGAATGCTCCTTAGAGCTAGGGTGTTGAGACTTTGTCTCCTGTGCTTCACACATGTGACCAGGAAGGACCGTTCCCTGGAGAAGGACATCCTGTTTGGTCAAGTGGAGAGTCGATGAAAAAGAAGACCCTCGAGGAGACAGACGGGCTCAGTGGCCGTGACAGTGAGCTCCAACAGCAGTAGCTGTGAGGTTGACACAGGACGTGGCAGCGTTTTGTTCTCTTGCACCCAAGTTTGCTGTGAATTGAAACCGACTTGATGGCACCTAATGGTGACAACACCAAGCGTTACTTGGCCAATTGAAATTCAAATGTGTGCTGGTGATGGATGAGAAAAATGATATGTCTTGATGGAGAAAAAGGGACTTAAGAGAACTGTCAACAGAATACCACGTGAGCTCATATGTGAATCCTGAGGGGAATAAAGCAGCTATAAAAAGACATTATTGAGGCGTTTGGGGAAAAGCGAACTCAGCCTGGGTATTAGGTGCTATTAAAAATTAATTTTGTTGGATGTGATGATGCTGTCATGGTTTTGTTCCAAGGAAAAGGTCATTATCTGTTAGAAATGCCAGCAGAAGCATTTAGGGGTCAAATGACTCGATGGGTGAGCTCTGCTTCCAGATACTGCTGCAGATAGCAGGCAAACTGGGCAAGACGGACAGACAGAAAAGGGGGGAGCGGAGGGCTGGTAGGCGCGGGGCAGTAGTGTAGTCTTTGCCCTAGTTTTCTGTGTGTTTGAAAGTTTCCATAAGAAAAAGATTTTTTTTTTTTTAAATGAGCTGCAAGCTTCTACATGATCAGACATGTATAGGAACACCCACAGGCTGGGTTTCAGTCCTAATGTCTGCTGCAAAGTTATTGTAAGCTGTGTTTACTTTTAAGGGACTGACTCAAAGACTATACTGATACTGGGAGACAGTGTCCTTCTTTTTGCATAATTTATTTTTAAGAGCCATTTAGGGAAGAACTTGGAAGAGCGTGTACTTTTATCAATACAAAAAAACCCCGAAACTCACTGCTTTCAAGTCAGTTCCAACTCATTGCAATGCTACAGAACAGAGTAGAACTCTACCCCGTAGAGTTTCCATGGAGCACCTTCTGGATTTGAACTGCTGGCCTTTTGGTTAGCAGCTATAGCACTTAACCACTTAACTACTACACCACCGGGGTTTCCAGTGAGAAAAGCTAAACCCTGAAGTCAGCCTCATTGCTCCCCTTTACCACCCACTGCTGTCAAGTTGCTTCCGAGTCATAGCAACCCTATAAAAAAAGAAAAAACAACCCAGTGCCATCAAGTTGATGCTGACTCATAGTGACCATATGGGATAGAGTAGAACTGCCCTATAGAGTTTCCAAGGAGTGCTGGTGGATTTGAAGTGCCAGTCTTTGGTTTGCAGCTGTAGCTCTTAACCAGTATGCCACCGGGGTTTCCATAGGACGGAGTAAAACTGCCCCGTAGGGTTTCTGGGGCTATAATCTTTACAAAGGCAGACTAGCGAGGCTTTCTCCCACGGAGTGTCTGGTGGGTTTGAACTGCCTGCCTGTTAGTTAGCAGCTGAGCAGTTAACTACTGCAGCACCAGGGCCCCAGTGACAAAGGCTCGGTACCACCAAGTGATGTCCAGATGTTTGTAGGAAGCAAGACGAGATCAGCTGGTGGACACAGAGGCTCCTGGAATTTCAGTGCCGGAAAGAGCAGTGTCTGTTCATGCTTGCGTGAAAGAACTTCTCTAGGACACAAAAGAATCCCATCTCACTTGCCCACTTTTTGCCAGGTTTGTAAAAACTGTCTTGCTCAGGTACCACTACCTAGCTATGTGCCTGAAAGCTGAGAAATGTCATTTCTTTGAGCCCTAAACTGAGTCATTAGACTTTTTCCTCCGAATTATAAACTTGGATCCCATTGATGGTCAGTGCTTTAAAGTATAAACCTCCCTATGAAGTGAAATGCTTTGAATAGAAACTAGATGAATGTTCTAATACCTGTGAAATGCAGCAAAACCCAGAAGTCAGCCAGTTGACATGGTGTCTCTTGCGACTCCTAACAATGCCATGCGTGTCAGAGTAGAACTGGGCTCCGGTGGGTTTTTGATGGCTGACTGTTCAGAAGTCGATTGCCAGGGCTTTGTTCTGAGATGACCTCTGGGTGGACTTGAACCTCCAACCTTTTGGGAGCAGCTGAGCACATTAACTGATTGCACCACTCAGGGATTCCCCAGATGTCAAACTCTTCTCTGAATCAAAGTAGCCGATTTTATTTTAGGGCCAGACGGTCTCAATTGAAACTCCTTAGCTCAACTCAGTTACCTAGTGCTAGTATAGCAGAAACACCATCAGTGTGTGGCTTTAAGAAAGAGAAGTTGATTCTTCCGCAATCTGAATTCAGGGTGCCAGCTCCAGGGGATGCTTTCTGTCTCCGTCAGCTCTCGGGGAAGGTCCTTGTCGTCAGTCTTCCCCAGTCAAGGAGTTTCTCAGCGCAGTGTCCCCATGTCCAAAGGGTGTGCTGTGCCTTCATGGTAGCGTGAGGTCCCGTGTGTCCACTCGCTTCTCTCATACGTGTCTCAGGAAGAGACTGATTTCTGACATAACCTAGTGGTGTGCGTTGAGTCCCGTCTCATTAACATAACTGCTGATCACCGCACTTCTTAACATCTCAGAGGAAGGGTTTGCAACACAGGAAGAGCCCATCGGATCACAGAACGGTGGGAAGTCCCAGTACGGGGAATCACGGCCTACCCAGGTAGAAACACACCTGGAGAGGCACGGTTCAATCCACAGCGTACTGTGGAAGTGTCCGTGGGCAGTCGGTGAGGGAAATGGGTGTGGCTGTGTTCCCGTGAGACTGGACTCACAAAGAGAGGCAGCGTGACTAGGTTAGTCTGAGTTTAGGTTAGCCAAGCCAGGCCCACGTGGTGGAGTTCACACTGGGCCTAGTGGGAGCATCCGGGCTGTGTGCTAAGACAGCCTCTGCTCAGCCTCACTGTCTCGTTCTTCCTGTCTGTCGGGGATCAAAATGTGCATTATTTCCTCCCAGAGGGGTGGATGTGGCAGGGAACATAGGAGTCAGCGTGGTGGGGCCCAAGCAAGTATGTTTCCCTTGGATACGGTAGTGCGTTCACCACTGTTGCTCTGTGTTTTCCATTTCCTGTGAGGCAGGCGGATGAACACCAGAAATTGTTAAAAAAAAAAAAAAATTGGAAATGACTGTCTTTATCTTAAATTTAGGTCTTCTAAACAGAAATTTTGCAACAAAACTCACTGAGTGAAAGAAAAGTTTTGGACTTTAGTCTCAACCCTGCTGGGAAAAAAAAATCACAAGTGAGTCCAAGTGGTTGGTTTCCGTGACTAGAAAGTCATTTGTCCAGGTAACAGATATTTGTCCAGCTCCTTCGAGATGCCAGCCCCGCACCAGGTGCTGGGAGAGCAGGGTGAAGAAGAACGTCAGCCGGTCAGGGCCCCAACAGAAGTGTGGACACAGAGCTGGGGTGCTCAGAAGACATGGCAGCTCAGTCAGCCGGGGGTCAGAAGAGCAGGCCGCTGTGCAGGGTCAGGCCACAGGCTCTGTGCTCTGCTTGTGTGCACACAGCGCTGTGGGAGAGCCTAGTCTGGTGAGGAGCTGGGGAGCTGGGAGGAAGGGCAAACGGAGCAGGAAGTGTGTATGGGGTGAGAGAGTTGGAGCCTGTCTGTGAAGGACGGGCTTCACTCAGCCAGGGGCTGGAGTTTAATCTGAGAGGCAGCAGGGTGTCCTGATATATTTTGCTGAGACTTGGGAAAGCAGTTGAGGTTGTGATACAAAATCAGAAACCCAAAGCCATTGCCAGTCAACTCATAGTGCCTTTGTAGGACCAAGTAAGATGCCCCAGAGGGGTCCAAGGCCGAAATCTTTAAGTGGCTGCACGTCTCTATCCCACAAAGTGGCTGCACGTTTCTATCCCATGAAGTGGCTGCAGGGTTCTAACTGCTGATCTTTCTTGGCCGTCAAGTGCT
The DNA here is from genome assembly GCA_028571685.1 of Heterohyrax brucei. Taxonomy (NCBI): domain Eukaryota; kingdom Metazoa; phylum Chordata; class Mammalia; order Hyracoidea; family Procaviidae; genus Heterohyrax; species Heterohyrax brucei. The sequence goes on along the minus strand of CM053156.1, from coordinate 86,576,562 downwards.
TTAACCTTTGCATCACCAGGTCTTCTCGTAGTGCACAAGCTGCCATGAATCAAGGACTTCTACAAGGGGGTCACTGTAAGTCAGAGTTGACAGCAGCTAACAGGGACAAAAGTGTGCCAGGCTTGTTCTGTGTGCTCCTGGTATGGAAATCCTACAGTGAGGCTGGTGCGTTTAACCCCGTCTGCCAGCTCAGCCAGGCTCACAGAGGCCGCAGGGAGGCTAAGTGACTTGCCTGGAAGAGCACAGCCGTAAGTGGCAGAGGTGGGGTTAAAACCAGCAGTCTGGCTGCAGCCCTTGGACTCTCAGCCACCACCCTTCCAAGGATGCACCATTCATTCAGTAAGGACTGACGCCCAGTGTGTCTCTGGGACTGCACTGGGTATAACAAGCACAGAGGGGAAGAATCACCCAGTTTCTGCTTTCATGGAGCTTTCATTCAGTGGGGAGGCAGATTTAAATGAAGAAACATAAATGAAAGCAGTGATTGGAGGTGGTGGGTGCTATGAAGGATACGTGACAGGACCCAAACAGAAATCAACCTGAACCTCTTGCTTTCCAGTCAGTTCTGACCCACAGCAACCCTATGGGACAGAGTAAAACTGCCCCATAAGGTTTCCAAGGAGCAACTGGTGGATTTGAACTGGTGAATTTTGGGTTAGCAGCCACAGCTTGCTGTAACTGTTAACCACCACAACAAGTGTCAGCATGGTGTCAGATGGTGGTACTGCGTGGCGCTGGGTGGCCAGAGAAGACTTCTCGGAAGTCTAAGATGTGAGTTCAGCTGAAGAACAAGATGGAGCAAGTTCTGTGAAGAGCCAGAGGAACTCTCCTCGGTGACAGCAGGGCTGTGCTTCGGAGTCAGGAGTGAGCTCGTCCTCGTCCAGGACTTTCTAGAAAGCGGGCCTGGAAGGCAGTGAGTGAGGAACACTGGAGGTGAGCGGAGTCGTGGAGCCGCTGGGTGCTTGGCCATTAGCCCGCCTTGAGGAAGCATCATTGTCTTCTGAGAGTTGCAGAAAGCTGCTGGAGAACCTTAACCGGTGGGTGACAGGGCTGTGGTCTGTTTTTTAAAAGGGCTGAGTGCTGGAGAAACAGTCCGGAGCTGGGACCCCACCTCGTTCAGAGGTCCAGGTGAGGGTAGTGGCTGGGAGTAAGAGCAGGGGGTGAAGTTGGTGGATGTGTTTGATGATTGGGAGAGCGTCACCCCAGAGGCGAGACCTGTCTGCTCCCCCAGCACCCAGGCTGGGCTGGTGCTCCTTGCACACCTCGCATCGAACCGTGGCAGCTGTTAACACGGCTCGGCCGTTGGCTGTTACTTGGCTACCAGGCTGGCTCGTACCCACCTGTGGATTGCTGAGGCCTATTACAGTGGCAGATGACAGGACAGAACAGAAAGCAGAACATTTTGGGGGGATAGGGTAGAGTGTGGAGTTAATGTTTTCCATTGAGATAGTGACTTTAGAGGTGCCTGCAGGAGATCCTGGTGTCCAGAGTGCCATTGACAGGCACCCTTGTTGGGTTCTGGAGCACAGTCAGGACTGCAGATTAGATCTGAGAGTCACCGGTGGCCTATGACAGGAGTACTGGGTGAAGTGAACAGTTAGTGCTCGACACTGTGGCTGAGACACTGGTAGTGGAACCCACCTAGGGGCATTTAGGTGAGGCGTGGCAGTTGTGCGCTGCACACAGTAGAGCACCACAAGTTGGAATGGACTAGAGGCAACAGCAGCAGCGATCTGTGGTAGCGGGAGCTCTTGGGGTGGATGAGAGCCTCAAGGTGGGTGCTGCAGGAGGAGGTCATGGTGGGATCCCTGGGTGCAGGCAGCTAGCTGCTAGTAGTTGTCTTCAGAAGAATCAGCTCCCTGGAGGTCAAAAACCAGAAGCCCTTGAAGCCAAGGTTTTTGTAGGGTGACCATCAGGTACACAGTGACCATAGGTGTCAGTTGCCACAGAGGGGTGTGGTAAGAAGAGGCAGAAGACAGGCCAGGCGGTTTGGCGGGCGGGAGGTCATCGGCACCTCCAATGGGAAATCTGAAGCCCCTGAGCCACATAGGATGATGGTGGAGGCGGCGGAGCAGGAAGGTCTGCGTCCCAGTCAGCGCCTCTGGCTTCCAGGCGCTGACAGGACATTGGGGACTTGAGGGCAGTGGTCACTCCCTTTGGGGCTCAGAGCCTAGCAAGAAGAAGAAACTGGAGGGGCTAAGAATGATTGCTTATCTTCTTGAATGGAAAAGCCCAGGACACACATGTATTATTTATATCTACTCTGAAAACCTTAAGGAAAGAAGAATTTGTGTGACCCAGCAATTCCGTTTCTGGTTTTGTGCCCTACAGAAATGAGAACGTATGTGGTACTGCTGTCTTACAGAACCTACCTGACTGTCCATCCTGAGTGCAGTGGCTAATTAATTGTGGGCACTGTGGAAAACTGCGTAAGAATGAGTGACATACAGCTCAGCGATACAGTGACTGTCATAGAGCAATGAGCCCAAGGAACCGGGGGCCAAAGACATGGTATACTGTGGGATTCTGCTTTTGTAAAGTCCAAAGTCTAGGCCACTGGACTGCAGGAAAGCACGTCCCTGGTGTTTTGTGGTGGGAGGACAGTAGGTGGAAGGGAATGTGAGGGGTTTTTGGATAGCTGAGTGATGGCAACCCCGATTTCTTGATCTAGGTGCTGGTTACCCAGGTACGTTCCTCTAGCAAAAATTCATCACGTGGTATACTTATTTTGGTGTACTTCTCTGGGGTGAGGGGGAACCCTGGTGGCATAGTGGTTAAGAACTGCTAACCGAAGGGTTACCAGTCTGTGTATGCTTGCATTCCTTGGAAACTCTGGGGGCAGTTCCACTGTGTCCTGTAGGCTCAACAAGAGTTGGAATTGATGTGATGGCAATGAACTTCTTTCTTTCTTTCCCTGTATGTGTATATTGGAAACCCTGGTGGCACAGTGGTTAAGTGCTACAAACAACTCTTACCCAGAGATTGGCAGTTCAGATCCACTGGATACTCTTTGGAAACTCTATGGAGCGGTTCTGCTCTGTCCTATAAGGTTGCCATAGGTCGAAATTGACTTGACAGCAGTGGGTGTATGTCTATTAAACTTCAACTTAAAAGAAGGATTTGGGACAATGCAAAAGATGAAGAACTGATGATTAAAATCAAGGCCAAGGGGAGACCCTAGCTGTGGGCAAGGTGAAGGCATTGGAGGCCAGCCGTGGGGGAGATGAGATTGGGGGTGGGGTGGGCTGTAGAGACCTGTAGGTGTTTGCTTCTTTCTAGAAGGAGGCAGGTGACCTTCCTGGCTGCTCGGTCCAGGTGGCCAGTAGGGAAATGACTTGGTTTTGGTCAGTTGCTTGACGTTTCAAGTGTTTTGAACACTGGAAAAATACAAGTCTACATGCACACAGCCTCAAGCCAAAGATTGCTTTGCTTTTGCAACTTTTCGTCTTTTTAAATTTCTCAAGACTAACAGAAGTCCTTGCGTTTTTAAGTAATACTGTTCTGCTCTTTAATACTGTGTCAGTTGGTCCCCCATCTTCCCCAAGCTTGTCCCCCAGTGAATCAGCAGAAGGCTCTTGGGTCGTGTGCCGTCAGAGCTGAACATATGCACTACTTTGAGCCTCAACTGTCTGGTAAGCCAAGCGAATGTTTGTCGTTGACTGTCAGTGTAGAAGTCAGAGTCGTAGATGATGACAGGTGTTGGAAGCAGGGCTTAAAGCCACAAATCAAAGCAGAGTTTCCTTGTGTGCAGGATGGAGAAGGGACGGCTGCTCCTGAGTTCAGCTGGCCTTCTTGGCTGGCCATTGCGTCCTGCCAGTCACGACCGCCCATGGCCCTCAAAGGTTTGCGATATAAAGTGTGCTGCTCTGGACTGACCTGCTCACTTGAGTCCTCATAAATCAGTGGGGCCTTGTTAGAGAATGATGTTCAGAGGGCGTCTGCCTGTACGACTTGCCTTTGAAATTAAGTCAACAAGAAGCTGCAGTGTGTGGATACCCATTTCCCCCTAAAGCCAGTGAAGACTTGAGGGTGTGCTGTATCTTTTATACAGGTCAGGCCTGGCTGACTAGCTATTAGAATAATGCCGATTTAGGAATCCTCGTTCATAATTTTAAGTCCCTCAGTAAGAAGGAACAAAACTGCATTTTAGGCCTTACAGGAATAAACAAAACAAAGCGTAAACCAAGCCCCTGCCATCAGGTTGACTGATTCCTAGTGACCCTACAGGACAGAGTAGAATTGCCCTATAGAGTTTCTAAGGCTGTGATCTTGATGCAAGTGGAACGTCATGTCTCTCTTCCTCAGCAGGGCTGGGGGCTAGAACCACCCACCTTTGGTTAGCAACAGAGTGCTTCACTGCTGTGCCACCAAGGTTTCTTATTATGGGAAAAAACTAAACCCAGCCCAGTGCATTGCCATCACGTTGACTCTGACTTGTAGTGACCTCATAAGACAGAGTAGAACTGCCCCATAGGGTTTCCCAAGAGTGTGGCTGGTGGATTTGAACTGCTGACTTTTTGGTTAACAGTTGAGAACTTAACCGCTGCACCCTATCATTTAATTCTTTAGGCTCATTGAAGAGTTAGCTGTTATTCACAAAAACAGTGGCTGGTGCAAAGCTGTAAAAAATTATTAATTATGTAAGTTCTACATTAATACTTCCTCCTTTTTTTTTTTTTAATTGTTTTGTTTTTGAAGTACAGATTTTACAAATAAGGCTAAACTCCTTTTTGGTCCCCATCACCAGCCTTGTGAGATTTTGAGATGGACGTAAAGGACCACATCTACCATGCTCTCCCATCCAGTGTCCCCTTGCACTGTGTCAGAGATAGGATAATGGATTGTAGGGATAATTGGCCTGGCCCAGGCCAGCATATCTCATGTAGAATTATGGTGACAGGATGACGTGTCAGATGGAGAATCATAAATACCGGGAATGCCCGAGAATGGGCTCTTGATGGAAATGCTGCCCTAGTGTGCAGCCTCCTTCTCCGACTCTGCCGTGTCTGGGCCAATAGGCAGCTCATTGTGCGTGTTTTGTTGTGTTTATTTTTTCCTCACTTTTCCACTTAAAACTAGTTCTGGTGTGGCCGCTCGGTCAGGGCCTGGTGACTTTGTGAGCCAGTCAAAGGCAGCAGGCACCAACTAACCTCATCTGCAGAGGCCTTGCCTTCCTCTGGGCTTGTCCTTTTTCCCCGTCCCAGATCCTTGCGCTTCCAGGTAGTGAACTCCTACTCAGTCTTCAAAACCCAACTCACATATCACCCTGCTCTGAACTCATCTGTCCTTTCTCAAACACAGTGTTGTTTTCTTCTGGCTTGTTTCTACCTGGACCCTGTGGCTCTTGCCCTGGTGATGTCGGTTGTTAAAGTAGATGACTGTTTTAGTCAGCTAGTGCTGCTCTAACAGAAATACCTCCAAGTGGATGCCTTTAACAAAAACATTTATTCTTACACAGTCCAGTAGGCTACAAGTCCACTCCAGGGGAAAGTGTCCGCTCCAGGGGAAGGCTTTCCCTCTGTCGGCTGTAGAGAAAGATCCTTGTGATACATCCGTCATTGGTTAGGGAGCATCTTGGCAAAGGAACCTCAGATTTGAAGGATGCGCTCTACTCCTTAGTGCTGCTTTCTTGGTGGTGTGAGGTTCCCAGCTCTCTGCTTGCTTCCCTTTCCTTTTATCTTACAAGAGATAAAAGGATAAAGAGTGGGGCAAGCCACACTCCAGGGAAACTCACTTTACAGTGGAGCAGGGAGGTGACCTTAGGGAGGGATTTACAGTTGCACCCTAATCCTCTTTAACATATAGCATGGCAAAATCACAAATGGAGGACCATCGTACAGTGTTGGGAATCATGGCCCAGCCACATGGCTGTACACATTTTGGGGGGATGCAGTTCAGTCCATGACAGCTGTCATTCCTTTGGGAACTTCTAGAGTCTAGACAGCATGTCCTCCTCATCTCTAGTTCGCAGACACTTGGTTGACTGTTGAGTTGTGGGGACCCTTGTTGCCTAAGGAGCCCCTGCAGAGCAATGGTGAAGAGCTCAGCTCCCAGCCAGCAGGGAGGCACCTTGAACCTCCCAGCTGCTCTGCGGGAGAAGGCTGTGGCCGTCTGATTCTGGACAGGCTACAGCCTTGGGAACCCTATGGGTGCTCTGTCTTACAGGGTCCCTGTGAGTTTGTGGAGGCAGTTAGCACACACTTCCTATCGTCCACTGCTCCAGGTGAATAGAGACCAGCTGTGCCTTGGCTGGCTGCTTGTAAGCTTTTAAGACCCCAGATACCACACAATGAACCAGGAGATAGAGAAGAAACACTAGAGATGTTATTAGGTCAGTTAACTGGGATGTCCCATGAAACCATGACCCTAAACCCCCAAGTAAGCAAATCCCATGAGGTGTTTGGCTGTACATATGTAGCCACAGTGGCTATTCTTTTGTTATTGCTGGAAATATGTCTGTTACACATCTTTTGCCAGTTCACCTTTTTACAGGCATGCAGTTTAATGACAGCAATTACAATAATCAGCTGTGCAACCCTCTCCTTAATGTGATTTTTCCATCCCTGCTAAATGCCCTTTTCCTCCTCCCTCCCACCCCGGGTAACCACTGATTTATTCTCTAGACATTTACCCTTTCTTGTCTTTTTATTAAGCTGTGGTGGTACACTGGTGAAGCACTCAGCTGCTAACTGAAAAATCAGTGCTTTGAATCCATTAGCCACTCCTGGGAAGAGAGATGTGGCAGTCTACTTCTGTCAAGATTGACAGCCTTGAAAGCTCCATGGGATAGGTCTGCTCTGTCCTGTAGGGTCGCTAGGAGTCTATGCCAGTGGGTGTGGAGTTTGTCTTTTTCTCTAAGGGAGATTGTATTTGTCCTTCTGTGGTTGGCTTGTTTTCCTCAGCATGACGTCTCAAGCTCCATCCATGCGGTGGCATGTGTCCGACTTCAGTTCGCTCACGGGCCGAGTGTGTTGGTGTGTACATACCACATTTTGTTCAGTCAGTTGTCTGTTTGCTGACGGACGTGTCCGGCGTTGTGCCCTTGGGCCGTTGTGCACAGTGCTGCTGTGAACGCTGGCCTGCCGGTCTCTCGTTACGTTGTGCGTGCACGTCTTTTGTGTGTGGACTTGGGCGTGGAGTACTGGGTCATACCGCGGCGCCAGCTTTAGTCTTCGGGGGAACTGCCTGGCCTGCACAGCAGTCGAAGCGTCCTGCATTCCCACCAGGAGTCGATAAAGGCCCTCGTTTCCTTGTACCCTTGCTAACACTTGTGTGTTTTAATTTTAGCCATCTTAGTGGGAGTGAAGTGACACTGGGGTTTTCATTTGTGTCTCTTTTATGGCTGTTGACACTGTCTTTTCATGCGTTTGGTGACCATTTGAATGTCCTCTATGGTGAAAGGTCTGTGCAAGACCTTTGCCTATTTTATAAATGGATGCTTTTTCTTTTCGTTGTTAAGTTGTTAAAATTTTCTATATATTTTTGGGTTATTAGTTTCTCATCAGATATGTGCTTCCTGAAGATAGTATGCCGGCTAGTAGCTTCTCTTTTCACTTTTTTGGTAAACTGTTTTGATGAACAAAAGGTGGTAATTTGTGTGCTGTCCCATTATTTACTTTGTCGTCTGCTGTTCGTGCTTTTGCTGTTCTGCTAGATCAGCCACCGTTGAAAACGAGACCTGACATTTCTCCCCGGCTGGTTGTTCTAAGCATTTTATAGTTTCAGTTTCCAGGTGTAAGATCTTAATCTATTTCCAGTTTGCTTTCGCATGTGGGGAGAGGCATGCAAACAGTTTCATTTTCTGCATATAAAAATCCAATTTTCCCAGTAATATTTATTGAAGAGACTCTTCTTCCCCCCTCAAATGGGCTTAGCACCCTTGTCAAAAATCAGTTGACCAGTGAGAGAGATATGTGGGTTTATTTCTGGAGCCTCAGTTCTATCCCATTGGTCTCTGTGTATGTTGTTATACCAGTATCAGGATGTTTTGATTACTGTAGCTGTAAGGGTTCATCTTTTCTGTTAAAGAAATGAGGAGGTAAAAGATTCGAACAGAAGATTTCAAGGGATGGCTGGGGAAGACAGAGTGTTATACTGAAATGTACGGTGACGTGGGGTTAGAAAACCAAAAGGGAAGAGCATGCGTGGCGTTGGTTGAGGTGAAAGAATTGAAAACTCAAGCCTCCAGTTGCAATATTAAAGAATTCCAGAGGAAAAAATATTAAACAATGCAGGAAGCATTAAAGAAGGTAGAAGGAACCTGCAGAGTCACTGAGCTGAAAAGAATTGGTCAACGTCCAGCCCTTTCAGGAGACAGCATATGATCAAGTACTGGTATTGAATGAAAAAGTCCCAGCTGTGCTGTCCCAGGTGCTGATGAAAAACAAGACTTCAGGAATTGACAGAGTACTAATTGGGAGGTTCCAGCAGATGGATGCAGCTCTGGAAGGGCTCATTTGTCTATGCCAAGAAATTTGGGGGACAACTGCCTGACCAACCGACTCTCAGAGATCCATATTTGTGCCCATTCCAAAGAAAGGTGATCCAGCAGGATGCAGAAGTTATTGAACAGTATTCGTTACTATGACATGCAAGTAAAATTTTGCTGAAGATCATTCAAAAGTGGTTGCAGCAGCAGAGCTACTTGAAATTCAAACTGGATTCAGTAGAGGACGTGAAATGATTTCAGATGAATCTTGGCTGAAAGCAGAGAATATCAGAAAGATGTTTACCTGTGTTTTATTGACTATACAAAGGCATTCAGCTGTGTGGATCATAACCAAATTATGGATACCATTGCAGAGAGTGTGAATTTCAGAATGCTAGACTGTGCTCATGCAGGAGCTGTACACAGCACAAGGGAGTGTTGCATGGTTTAAAACTAGGAAAGATTCCCAGCAGGGTTGCATCCTTTCACTGTACTTACTCTGTATGTTGAGCACAAGTAATCAGAGAAGCTGGACTACCTGAAGAAGAACGCAGCATCGGAATTGGAAGAAGATTCATTAACAGACTGTGTTATGCAGACACAGCCTTTTTTTCTGTAAAGTGAAGACGGGAAGCACTTACTGATGAAGATCCAAGACTACAGCCTGTAGTACAGATAACAGCTTAACTTAAAACAAAAAATGCTCTAACTCACCAATTAGCGACATCATTTTAAAATGCTTTTTCTGCAGATACCTGGTTAGATTTATTCCTGCGTGTTTCCTTCTGTCATTTGCCTACTGTAAATGGTATTGTTCCCCTAATTTTCTTTTCAGATTTCTCATTGCTGTTGTACAGAAACCCAGCTGATTTTTGTTTGTTGACCTTGTATCCTGTGACTTTGCTCAATTCCTCTATTAGCCCTAGGAGTTTTTCTGGTAGACTCTGGGATTTTCTCTGCAGAGGTAGTTTTAAAGTTTATCAAGACTTACTTTGTGATTTGGTATATGGTCTGTTCTGGAGAACGACAAGTGCACGGAAGTAGAACATATATTGTGGTATTTTAGGTGGGGTGTTCTGTTCAGTCTAGTTGGCGTGTCACGTCGTTCAAGCCTTTTGTTTTCTTGTTGATCCCTTCTAGATGTTGTGTCCGGTATTAATAGTACAGAAGTCTCCAACTATTATTGTTGTATTATTTCACCAATTCTGTCAGTGTTTGTGTTACATGTTAAGGTGCTCTGATGTTAAGTGCATGTATATTGGTGAGTGTTAAATCTTGATTGACTCATTCATCACTATATAGTATCCGTACTTATCCCTTCTGGCAGATTTTGTCTTAAAGTCTGTTTTATCTGATACTAAGATTGCCACCCAGCTCTCTTTTGGTTATTACCTTCATAGAATTTTTTTTTCATCCTTTCACTTTCAAACTATTTGTGTTTCCTGTGTTTAAGATATTTCTCTTATAAATAGCACGTGGTTGAGTCATGATTTTCTTTCTTTTTTTTTTAGAGTTTTTGTTGTGACTAAGTGGAAGTTTACAGTCCAAGTCAATTTGCTGTATAAAACCCTGCCTTGATGCAGCTCTGTCTCCTCACTCTGTGACAGCACACTCATCTCCACTCTTCTAGTATCCTTTCAATTGACGCTTGTCCCCTCCTGTGCAACCTCTCCTCTCCCCTCTAAAGAGAAACCAGTTGGACAGCCTCATGTATCTGTTAAACCATAAAGTACACACTCCACCTGCATCCCTCTGTGTCCCTTAGTCCACTCCAATCTTTGTCTGAAGTGTTGCTTCAGTAATGGTCTCAGCTACAGGCTAGCAGCAAGTCCAGGTCCGTGTTCTGAGGGGACCAGGCTGTCAGACCATCAAGTCTGGTCTTTTAATAGAGTTCTTGATCTGCACACCCCTTTTCTCGTGCCGCAACAGAGACTTTGCATTGTACCCCTATCATGGTTGTCCTTCTGGCCGCATGCTGGTACCGTCTCCCAGTCACGTGGACCTTTCTGTCTCCTAGGCTCCTGTTTTCCACATGTCTTTGATATTTTGGGTTTTTGTCTGCTCCAGGTGGTTTGAAACCAACTGATATTCCTTAGATGGCAGCTTGCTGGCTTTTGAGACCCTGGATGCCACTCACCAATATGGGATGCAGAACAATTTCTTAGAAAAAAACTACATAGGCCAATTGGGTTTTTTTACTTTGTTTTTAAATCTGTTCTGCCCCTTTCTGCCTTTTGATTGGAGCATGTAGTTCATGGACGTTCACTGTCGCTACTGATATGAGATGACTTCTCCTATTTTGGTGTTTCTTTGTGTGTCTTAAGCCTTTTTTCTTTTTGTCTTTTATTATAGCTTGCTTTTGTGTTCTGTTGGTTTATTGCATGAGCCTTTTTGGTTCTCTTGTGTGTATTTCCTTTGTGTGTATTTTTATACATTTTCTCAGTGGCCACCATGAATGTCACGCTTGCCAGCTCGTGTTTATAACATTCTGCGTAAGTTGGTGCCAACTGTCTTTTGCTAACCCACAAGAAATTTTGTATCTGTACCTCTTCTCCTCTTTTGTTGTTGTCACTGAAATTACATCTTTATATTTCATGTGTCCTGTGGCATAATTTTATCCTTTTATATAATCTGTTATTTAAAACCTTGAGGGACAAAACACTCAGAATTATCAAGCATGAATAGCTTATTAGTAGCTCTTAAACTTGTCCATGGAGCCCTGGTGGTGCAGTGGTTAAGAGCTCCGGCTGCTAACCAAAAGGTCAGCAGTTTGAAACCATCAGCCACTCCTTGGAAACACTATGGGGCAGTTCTACTCTGTCCTGTAGGGTTGCTGTGAGTTGGAATGGACGTGATCGCATTGAATTTGGTTTGGTTTGTTTATGCCTGTCTGTGTATTTCCATTTATTAGATTTTTTTTAATGTAAAACTTTGAATTACTTTCTAGTATCTTCTCCGTTCTGCCTACAGAGCTCCCATTATTATTTTTTGTAGAGCCGGTTGGTGGTGTGCTCCTGTATGGGAATGGTTTAAATTCACTCCTGTTTTTGAAAGGAAGCTTCGCAGGGTATAGAATTCCTGATGGACAGTTTCTTTTCATTTAACAATTTACATATATCATTCCATTGCCTTCTGGCTTCAGGGAGGTCTCTGTTGCTGTCAGAGCCCACCCTGCAATTGGTTGGCTGTGTGTGTCGCTTCTATTCAGGGCGACTGCATGCTAGCACTGAGCAGCCTTAGTCGAAAGTCCTCAGTACTGACTGGGGCAGCGGGGAGCAGACAGACCCCAACTGCTCTCCTGAGAAGCCTGTCTTACAGTTTCAGAGACCTGAGCAATGGGTGCACAACTGAGTGTAGGAGACTGCATCTTCCTTGTGTGTGTGCACGCAGGTGAGTGTATGTCTGTGGTTGCTGCGGTTGTAAAATTACATGTAACCCACTTGCGATTTCATTCTTTTCTCTGGTGTAGAACTTAGCAGTATCAGTTACGTTAGTCAAGTTGTGTAACCATTGCTTGTAGGGACACCAGTTTTCTACATCTGCTATATTTTCGGCTTGAAAGTACATTTGTCTGACATTATACTTAAAATATTAATTCATACTTAGTCTGTTTTAAGACAGACTGATGTAAAAAGCATTGATAAATAGACAAATAAGCTAGGACCCATAGTGTGTTTTCACTAGCGTACCCTCACCCCATTTATTTTACGCCTTGGCCTGGCGTACATGATGACGATACAGTGTTCGTTGTTTTTGGTCGACAACCCTTGATGACTAGTTACTGTGTTGTTGTTGTTGCCGTTCAGTTGTCTGGGACTCACAGAGTCCTGCGCACGGTAGGTGAAACCTGGTCCAGTCTTGTGCCATCTCTTTGATCTTGGGTGTGTTTGAGCCCTCTGTTGCAGCTCTTAGGTTAGTCCACCTCATGGCATATTTCTCTCCTTTTCCGTGACCTCCTGCTTTAGCAAACATGATGTTCTTCTCCTAGGGTTTGGTTTTTGCTGCTGATGTATCCAGAGGAAGCAAGACAAAGAGCCTCTGTCCTTACTTCTGAGGTTCTGTTTCTTCTAAGACTGATTTGTTCATTCTTCTGATAGTCCGTGGAATATCTAGTATTCAATGTTAGTTAGCATACCAAAAAATCTACTTTTTTTGAGACTGTACCAACTCATAATGACCCTAGAGGATCAATGCCATATAGGGTTTCCAAGTCTATATGTGAGGACTGCCAGTTATGTTCGTGAACGCATCTTAGAAAAAGCGCTTCATGTGCCCATTGCTGAATATCACGACGGTCACCTGCCAAGTACTCTCCTTGGGAAGCTGTGCGTCAATGCCGGTGCCTAGTGCACCTTTCCAGGCAGTTTTGGAACTCTTGTTCTGGAATGGCCATCAGAGCTGTTGTTCTGAATGTCGTCCAGATGTCTTCCTTTCAATATTTCCTTTATCTTCAGATAAAGAAAAAAAATTATTGGGGGCTGGATCAGGTGAGCAGGAAGGGTCTTCCAATACAGTTACTTGTTTACTGGCTAAAAACTCTCTTGCAGACAACTAGATAGACATGGGATACTTCCTGGTCCCCTGCTGATCTCTATATGGGGTTCATGAACTTGGCCAGCATGCCGCCATGCACAATGGCCATTCCAGAAAGAATTCCACAGCTGTTTTGATGGGTGGACTAGGAATTGGCATTGGTGCATGGCTTCCCAAGGGGAGTACTTGGAAGGCGACCGCAGTGATATTCAGCAGTGACATATGCAGCATTTAGAGCAATTAAGTTTGTGGACTTAATTGTTGGGTGTTGTTTTTGTGAAAGCAGACTGCCAGCGTTATTATCCCACAGAGTGGCTGGTGCGTTCAAACAGTGGCTGCTGACGTTGCAGTGAGCAACTGCAGATGATTTGTCACATTGGGCCAGGTAGCCTGCAGTGTTCCGTGGGAACTTGCCGGTGAATGGAATGTGTGGCAGTGGACGTGGCCACTACTGACAAGTTTCATCAAAGCAGAGCTAACACAAGTAGTCAGGCCTCTGCCATGTTGGTTTATTTTGTATTTCAAATTGAGTCAAGAGGGTTGCAAGATATGTGACACCACTTTCTTAAGAAAGCTTTGCTTTTCTGCATTATGTTAAGCATTCGTGAATGGAGCAGGTAGTTTTGCACTGTAAGACAGTGCAGGAAGAAAATTGTGAGCCAGGGATTATGTGTGCTGCAGTATGCTTCATTTCAAATCCGAATTCTTAAAGCGGCAGATGTTTCTAGGTGGCCTGGACTTGCTGGGGTGTAGAGCTGACTGCCCATGACGTCATCGCATAGACCCCTGTCTGTTAATCCATCACTACTGTCGGAGAAGGACCGTAGGGGGTCAGCTTTACCCCACTAAAGGACTTCTTACAGCTGAGGAGGCGAGAAGTCTGAATTCAGGGTGCCAGTGTTAGGGGAAGGCTCTCCGTTGCTGTCAGCTCTGGGGAAGGTCGCTGTCCACTCAGCCTCCACTTCCCGGTCCCCTGCTGATCTCCATGTGACAGGGTGAATCCACCTCACCTGTCTCTGCTTCATCAGTTGGTTGTGTAGTCTCCAGTAATCTCAACAGAGATGATTAAAGACACAGTCTACCCTAATACTGCCTTGTTAACATAACAAAGAAAACTCATTTTCAGATGGGGTTATAACCACAAGTGTAGGGATGAGGGATGACCCCACCTATGTTGGGAGGACACAACTCAATCCATAACAGCCACCGTCGTGTGCACTGTGTTCAGACAACGTGGCCTCTTAGCAGCAACTAGAAGTGGAGATTGTAGACAGGTGTTCAAAAATGTGGCCTTGTGGGCACTGGTTATTTGATGGGCCATTCCCTCTGTCAGGGGACAGTGCAGGCGAGCGCAACACGTTCGTTCATTCATTCATTCATTCGTTTAGCAACTCTTTGTGAGTGCCTGCTGGGTACCAGGAGTCCCTGGGTGCTGCAGTGGTTAGCATGCTCACTGACTACCTGAATGGAGGGTCGAGTCCACCCAGAGGTGCCTTGCAAGAACAGCCTGGTAATCTGCTTCAGAAAAAGGGCTGTCAGAAACCCAACCGAGCACTGTTCTGCTCTGACACTCGCAGGCCACCTGCTGTGAGTTGAAACCTATTCTGTGGCAATTGGATTTTTTACTATGTGCCAGACATAACAGGGGGCCACTCCGACTCTGGCTGTTGCTTGCTGGGGAGGCCTGGCATTAAACAGTAAACATCGAAAGAAATGATTTGTGCACCAGAGGTGGTGTGTCTCAGGGAGAATGAAAAGTGTATTGGGGAGGCCAGGCGGGGGCTTGCAGTGTCAGAAGAAGGTGGACAGGGGAGCACCTCTTGAAAAGGTGAGGGTTGAGAAAAAATTCAGAGATGAGCTGGAAGTCATCGGCAAGTACATCCCCAGGAGGTGAGTTCCCGGCCAGGGAACTGCTGCTGCAGAGGCTCTTAGCTGGAGAAGTGAGCTAGTGTTTGGAGACTGGCATGGAGTTATTTGTGGCCAGACACAGTGAAAGAGGAAGGGGTGGCTGGAGGTGAGATCGGGGGTCAGGGCAGGCCAGCCATGTGGGGCTTCTCAGCGGCAGCCCATCCACAGGTGCTGCTCGGGCCGACACACCGGTGGCACACCTCTCTTTACCCTCACTTGCAACCAGGTGATTTGGGCCCCCAGGGGACATCTGGTATTCTAGACATTTTTGATGGTCACAGCTTGGGGAGATGCTGGCCTGGCCATCTAGTGGGCAGAGGCCGGGGAGGCTGCTGAAATCTCACGATGGGCATGCAGCTTCCACAGTTACCCCACCCGGCACGGCAGTAGCACTGCAGTGGAGAAACTGCTCTGTTTACGCAGCTCATCGGCTGTTGATTGATTTCACCTGTCTTTGAAAGCTTCATAAAGAGCAAACGCTAAAATGTCGTGAGAAGAGGATATTAATCACCATAGATGGACAGAATGCGTGCACAAGGGACACTGACGCTCATGGTGGGGATTTTCATTCCCATGGAGGGAAGGTCCCCTGCCTTGCCTACACGCACCTTCAGGTTACCTGACACTCTTACAGAGCAAGTCCAGAAATCGAAGAGCATTTACAGGTCAACAGTAATCATTTCGTTGATAATCTCATTCACTGGATTTAGAATTGCCTAGGTTTGACCACTGGTGTGATGGTTAAGTGTTACATCTGCTAACCAGGAGGTCGGCAATTCAGACCCACCAGGGGCTCTTCGAAAACTATGGGGCAGTTCTGCTCTGATTTCTGGGGCCACTGTGCATCAGAATCAGGTCAGTGGCCCTGGGTTTTAACTTTGGGGCCAGAATGTTGACCTTCATGAGGAAAAATGTTTACCTGTGTAAACACGATTTTCAGTCCTTGGAAGCAAGACACTAGTGTTTGCATCTGACTGTGACTTTGTGTTTTAGTAGGAGTGTTCTCCGTGGGATGAGCCTAGCCAGTGTTTTTCAGAAATCAGTCATTCACGTGTTGCTTTTCCTATTTTTACTTCAGTATTCCACTAGTATTTTTCTTTATATTAAATAACAAAACCAAACCCACTGCCACCGAGTCGATTCTGAGTCTTAGTGACCCTATAGACAGAGTAGAACTTAGACAGAGTAGAACTGCCTGATAGAGTTTCCAGGGAGTGTCTGGGGATTTGAACTGCCTTCCTTCTAGTTAGCAGCCCTAGAACTTAACCACTAATGCCATCAGTGTTTCCTGTATCAAATAACTTATTTAAACACATTCTGGAAAACTTGTTGCTCTAAATTACACTTAAGAAAAATATCACACACATGAGTGGGTGCCTACATCGACTTGGGACCAGAAGAACCGGATGGTGCCCGGCCACCACCAGTGATAGCCATGATGGAGCTCACTAAGTTGAGTCTCACTGGCAACACAAGAATAAAAAGGGGTGCATCCTGAGATCTCCACGAAAAGACCTCAATTGATGGTCCAATGGTTTTGGGGTTCCCCTGGGAGCATAGTCCCTGGCCCTGATGTTGCCCTTGCCCATAAATCATAATGAAGGTCCACTCTTCGGACAGGAATGGATTGGACTTGGTGATGCAGAGTGACCATATATTGGATGCACTTTATGGTTCTGTACATCTATAGGATATCATCCTGCTGACCTCTGGCTGGAGGAAGGGGAGTGGGTGGAGAGGAGGGGAAAGGGGACTGTTGGGAGGATGAGACATGTATGGAGCAGAGAGGAATAGTGTGCTGTCACCGGGCAGGGAGAGCAGTGGAAGCTGCATATAGGTGGGCATGTAAATTTGTACAGGAATGTACATTTTCACTCAGTCGTACTAAATTAAAAAGAAAAAAAGAAATACTAAATTCTGGGTAAAAACAGTTACCTGTGAAAGGTTCTGATCCTAAGATCTGAACTGTACTCACCAGGCAGGCCAACCAGGGTTGGGGAAACGTTCAAGATGCCCAGGCCCAAAGGGAAGCATTTGATTTAGTGATAGACCCGAGATGGGAATACCTTTCTCACTGTGAGATCTAGGGATATTTAATGTATCTCATCACATGTGAGGAGCCCTGGTGGCGCAGTGGTTAAAGTGCATGGCTGCTAAGAAAAAGGTCAGTAGTTGAGACCCACCAGCCATTCTGGGTGACAAAGGTGTGACAGTCTGTGTCTATTGTAAGGATCACATCCTCGGAAACTCTATGGGGCAGTCTGCTTCATCCTTGAGGGTCTCTGTGAGTTGGAACTGTCTCGGATGGCAGTGGGTTTTGGGGTTTGAGTTCATGTGTCATATGCAGGATATGGTGCCATGAGCTGCCGGCACTCAGAAACCTTGGTGACCAGGCTGTGCTTTTGCACCATGACTCATTGGGACATGGGACCAGCTGGTGACATCATGAAGCTAGTTCTCTTGGGTTTTGATGGGCTATCCACAGTCTGTTCATGCAGAACTCTCCCAGGAAGATAATCAGTCTAGTTCTTCTTCTGTACAGGACTGAAATTGTAATTCTACTCCTGAAAAAACGAAACAAACATCCCTTTAAATTCAGGTTTCTTAATGTTCCAGATGGACTTTTACCCATCTGTCCTCTCTGTGCCTTCCTGCGCCCTTAGTGTGTCAGTAAGATGTACCTACATGTGTTCTTAGGGTAATTGAGTAATGTTGACGACTGTCACTGATTATATTATTTTAGCACTTACATGATGTTGTAGATTTTCTCCTTTTTGAACCTAAGATGTCATATTTTTTGCAAGCAGAAGTGAATTGTTTAATGGCTTCGGTTGCTTGGTAACTCATGTTTTAAGGACAGCTCCAAGTGGCTTCAGGTTCAGTGCTGTGCCGAAGGCTTGTTTTTGTGGGAACTAGCTTTTCTCAGCTTTCCCAGGGCCTCTTCGGCCCTCCTGAGTGAGTCCTGCTGATCGGAGCAGGGGGAGGCTGATGATTTCTGCAGAAACCCATCTTTAGGAAATGCTTCCTGTGTGCCGGGTCTCCTGTGACATGGTCTGACCTTGACAGGGCCTCCAGGTCCAACAGAGAGTGCAGAAACTGTGTATTTGGACCCCTCTCAAACACTAGTGGCTGTGGTTGCCCTGAACCCTGAAGCAACCCCACTGCCATCGAGTCAATTCCAGCTCACAGTGACCGTACAGGACAGGATAGAACTGCTCCTTAGAGTGTCTGAGGAGTGCCTAGCAGATTTGAACTGCTGACCTCTTGGTTAGCAGGGCATAGCCCTTAACCACTATGCCACCAGGGTTTCTGAACCCTGGAAACAGAAACATTAATAATGTTAGTAGTATAATGTGATAGAACAACACCAGAGTGCTTAGGGGTGCTGAACACTGTGTTTCTGTCTCTGTAGGGTTGCTACGAGTCAAAATCAACTCTGTGGTAGTGGGTTTGGTTTTGGTTTTGGTTTTGTTTTTCCTGTGTCATTGAATCTGCACTACAACACCTATCTCAGGAAGACACTGCTGTACCTGTTTTAAGTTCAGGAAGCAGCCAAGGGATAACATAAATGACACAAGCATACACGACTAATAAGAGGCAGAGCTTGATTTCAGAATCAGGTGTTCTGATTCAGGGCACGATGCTCTTCATTGATTACACAATTATGCTTCTAACATCTTTGAAGTGGGAGATGTGGGACTGAATCTTTAATTTTTCTTCTTCTTTTTTTTTTTTAAATGTTATTCTTTTTATGCAACCAGATGTGTGTTTGCATTTAACTCTTCATTCAGGATTTGTATTCGAATTGATTCATTTTTTTGTTTTCAGTTCTGGAAAATTGTTTGCCTCTTATTTCCCTTTATATTCCCTCTTCCCCGTTTTCACTAATTCTTTCTGGAATTCCTGTGGGACTCATATGAAGCTTTAGCGTCCTGTTCTTTGTGTGTCTTAATCACTGCTTGTGTTTTCCATCGCTCTTACTCTGTGGCATCCTGAGTGATTGTCATGTCAGTTCAGTCTTCCAGCTCACTAACTCTCTCTTGAGCTCTATCTAAACTGCTATTTAAATCAGCTACTGAGTGCTTAGTTACATTATCTCAGTGATGCATTTCTACTTGGTTCTTTTTTACATCTGGCTGTTCTTCTTTTATTATGATGCCTGATTTTTTTTTTTTTTTAATCTCTGAGTCGGATCTGACTCGATGGCGCTTGGCTTGGCTTGGCTTGGCTAGTCATTTTAACTGTAGTTATTTGGTAGTCTGTTTTAGATGTTTCTAATCTTGGGTTGCAAATTCTGTTGTTTGTTGTGTCTGCTGACTGTTCCTCATGAGAGTTTGTCATCAGGAATAGTGTGGGATTCTTTTACTGCCAGTTTATGCTCAGCAGGAGTAGCCTTATGAAGTTCCATCTGTTTGGGATTATGAAAGTGTTCCTTTAGAAACACTGCACACATTTTTTGGGGGGGGGTAACATAATTCAATCCACAACAAGAAATCAGAATGTCAATTTATCACTTTACAATGATATGAGTGTTTACCTAGGAGGCTAAGAGAGTCAGGTTGATAGGTGAGTAGCCTCCCTCTGGACAAAGTCTAGAAAGAGTGAGAACTTTACAGAGCTTTTGCAGCACTCAGCAAACCACAGCCATGCTCTCAAGGTGATGCCCACCCAAAGCTGCCCTGTAGGACAGAGTAGGGCTGCTCCCTTTGGTTTCTAAAGGGTGCCTGGTGGGTGCCAGCTGCTGACCTTTTGGTTAGCAGCTGTAGCTCTTTACCACTGTGTCCCCAGGGTTTCCTTTTCAACACTCATCAGGGGTGTAAATAGGGCCTACTGACAAATAGAAAATAGTTGGGCAGTTTTTTAAAATCTATGCTCGTATACCTTTAAAATGAAGTGAAAGTATCCCTGAAGACTGTGACTCCCTGTGGTCTTATTTTCTATAAGCACTGAACAGTCTCTGGATTTTAATTGGGACTTTGAAGGATATTGTTAAGATCACGTTGTCTTAGATCATAAATATAGAATCAGAGCAAAGGGAGTTAGCTGTTGTTAAGAGTTAATGTCACTCCCAGCCATGCCAGCAACTTGCAAGTAGATGGGCTAGTCACTCTAGCCTCTATAAGATCAGGCTTAGGAAGAAAAGAAGGAGGGACAGATTTTGTGCCTTCTGCTCATCTTTGTGTGTATGTTGGTTTTAAATCACCTTTATTGAAGGGTTATTTCCATACAAGTGGAAGTCACCGATTTTAATTGTATGATTAGATGAGTTTTAAGAAGGAGTCTCTCACCACAGCCACACAGCCAGTGTTAAGGTCTGAAATGTTCCCAGCATCCCCAGATGTCCCCTTGTGCCCACTGGCCATTCCCTGTCTCCACCCCTGGTTTCAGGCCACCACAGATGGGCATTATGTGCTCTGTTTTTGTCTTTCATGGAATTTCATGGAAGTAGAGTCAGTAAGTCTTAGCATAATGCTTTGAGATCTATCTCTGCAGTTGTATACGGTAGTAGTTCATTTCTTTTTCTTCTTTTGAATGATACTGTGTTTTGGGTGAAGGTTTACGCAGTGCTCTAGATTCCCATTCAACAGCTTCTACACAAGTTGTTCAGTGACATTTGTTACGTTCTTCACAGTGTATGAGAAGTCTGATTACATTTCCGTTCTGATGGTTCATTTCCATCATCTAGTCTGCCCTCCCCTTACCGTCTTGTCTCTGTTACAAAGCAGCTGTTGACCATTTGGTGTGATGTAGGTGACTTTTTAAAAACAGCGTAGTTCTTACGAGTGACATTCATTATTTTGTGAGCCAGTCTCCAAAAGTACTTAGCATCAGGATGGCGTCAGTGGTTGGTTTGGGTACAAAGCCTGAAGAGTATCTCAGGACAGTAATTTTGGGGAATCTTCCAGTCTCAACCAGTTTGGTAGGTCTGGGTTTTTTATTTTTAGGAATTTGAGGCCCTGTTTCACATTTTTCTTCTGTCCTGTCAGGGTCCCTTTGTCACAGCGCTGACTAGAGCAGTTCAGGAACGTTTGCTGAGCACTGTCCAGTTCCTTTGACCTCATGGTAGGTGAGATCATGGTTTGTATCAGCTCTTTGTCCTGTAGATTAGCTGCTGCTCTGAGTTAGTTCATTCGTTCTTGTGTTGGAGAAAAATATACGAAAATTTGTTTATCTCCTTTTCGGTTGAAAGTTTTTGTTATTTTCAGCTTTTGGCTAAGAAAGCTGCCACAAACATGCAAGTGCACATCTTTGAGTGAGCGTCTGTGCTCATCTCTCTTGAGTGTTTACCTGGGGGTGCGTTGCTGGGTCATGTAGTAAGTGGGTGTTTAACTTCTGAAGAAACTGCCAAACTGTTGTAATGGTTGCACCATTTTACATTCCCACCAGCAAGTATGAGGGTTCTGTTTTCTTTGCGTCCTCACCACTGGTGGTTTTTCTTTTTTTCTTTAATTATAGCTGTACTGATGGCCACATATTGTTGTTTCATTGTGGTTTCAATGGATGTTTCTCAGTTATTAATGATGTTGAATATCTATTCCTGTGTTTCACTGTCGTTTGTGTGTCTCCTTTGGTGAAATGTCTATTAAGATCTTTCACTAATAAAATAGTTTATAAAGAAAATATTCTGCGTCCTACTTTGGTGAGTAGTGTCGGGGGTTTTAAAAGTTGGTAAGTGGCCATCTGAGATTCTCCACTTGTCTCACCCTCTTGGGAGCAAAGGGGGATGAAGAAAACCAAAGACACAAGTGAAATATTAATCTGAAGTACTATGGTCACCTTTGAGGTGTCCCCTTTGGGAAGCTATGCACCAATGCCAATGCCTAGTCTATCGTTCAAAGCCATTTTGGAACTCTTTCGAGAATGACCGTCAGAGCTGTCATCGTATTACCCTTGATGTCCTGAATGTCATCCGAATGTCTTCCTTTCATTATTTCCTTTATTTTCGGGTAAATAAGAAAGTCATTGGGGGCCAGCTCAGGTGCATAGGGAGGGTGTTCCCATACAGTGACTTGTTCGCTGGCTGAACACTCCCTCACAGACAACTGGACAGTTAAGTTCACAAACTTCCCGCGCTGCCGCTGTGCACAGTGGCTGCTCCAGAAAGAGTTCCCAAGTGGCCCAGAAGGGTGGACTGGGCACTGGTGTTGCTGCATAGCTTCCCGAGGGGACTGCTTCAAAGGTGACTGTAGTGACATTCAGCAGCGAGGTATGGAGCACTTAGAACATCACAGACTTAGTTGTCGGACCTCCCTCTTCTAGGCCTATGAGCGTGTTTCGGTTCCGGAAGTATCAGGACCACTCCTTTAACCCTCACACCTGGTCGGCTCTGGGCTGAGTCAGTGGATACTCAGTGACTTTTGTGGGGTGCAGGTGGCAGGGCCCCTCCTGGGCCTGAAGTGCCCTGAGAGTCACTCCTACCAATACCTGTGGCCATGGGGCTCCGTTAGGCCCAGCTTGGGCCCATTTTTCCAAGCTTGGGTGGGTCCCACAGAGAAACGATGTATTTGTGCCATGTGTGTTTTTTCTATATATAGAATTCTTCTTTCAAATTCTGAGTGGCTTTTTAAAAAAAATTTCAAAATGTTTTATTGTCTTTAATGAAAGATTACAGTCCAAGTCAGTCTGTCACACACAAGCTTGCAGACACTGCTTTGTCACCTTAGCTGCTCTCCCCACCCTGTGACAGCACACCCCTCCTTTCCAGCCTGTGTTTCCTATGTCCCTTCAGCCAGCTCCTGTCCCCCTGCCCTTTCATGTCGCTGACACTTGGTCTCGTGTGTCTGCTTTATGTGTACCATCCAATCTAGTCTCTGTGTGAAGAGTTGGCTGCAGAAATGGTTTCTCTGTGGGACTATCTAGTGTGGTCTTTTTAGTAGGGTTTGAGTTCTGCACCCCGCTTTTCTCCTGCTTCATGGGGTACTCTTTGTTGTGTTCCCTAACGGGGCAGTTACTGGTGTTGGTCAGGCACCGTCTAGTTTTTCTGGTCACTTGCTGGTATGGTCTCTGGATTATGTGGCCCTTTCTGTCTCTTGGGCTCATATGTTGCTCGTGTGTTTGATGTCCTTCATTGTACTCCAGGCTGGTAGGGACTCACTGATGCTTCTTAGATGGCCGCTCACTCGCTTTTAAGACCCAGATGCCTAAGTGGCTGTCACACAGCGTAAGTTTTCAGTAAGCTCTAATTACTGGCCTAACAGAATTCACTGAGGAACAGCTGTGGTTGAGTTTCCAAGACAGTAGGCCCCTAGACAGACACTGGTGGTGTGTGTGACAGTTCAGCTTTCAGCCACTAACCAAAAGGTTAGCAGTTCACATTTAACCCGTGGTCTTAGAAATCACAACCGAGGAAGCCTTCGGGCGCAGTTCTGCTCTGTCATGTGGGGTTGCCGTGAATGGAACTGACTCATAGCACCAGCAGCAACAGCAGACACAGGTTTGTTGTCCCCTGACTGAACCTCGGGGCCCTGGCAGTGCAGTGGTTCCAAGCTTGACTGCTGACCAAAAGTTTGGTCATTCGAATCTGCCAGCCACTCCTTGGGAACCCATGGGGCAGTTCTCCTCTGTCCTGCGTGGTCTCTGTGAGCTGGAGGCCACTGGATGGCACCGGGGATGGAAAATGGAATCTTGGAACCTTGGCGGCACAGTGGTCAGCTGCCATGAACTGTCGGCTGTCCTCGGCAGAGTTCTGCTCCGTCTTGTGGGGCCACCACGAGTCAGAATCTACTTGATGGCAGCTTTGTTTTTAAATGTAAACTTGCCAGTTATTGCCCAGTTGTCCCTGGTCTGCATATCTCCTGGAATTGGAGGGACCTGTTCGACCTCCACATGGACACGTCTGGTTGGCAGTGGCGGGGCCAGATGGGAAGTGATGTCACGGGATAGATGATGTCACACGAGTATGTTAGCATGAGCCATGATGTGGAGCAGGCTGGCAGATTCTGGCTAATGGGGCCACCCTTTTTCTCTCCCATTGGCTGTTTCAGCCCATTGGAGGGGAGCTGTATGGTGATTGTTTCTCAGAGGGGAGCGTCTTGTGTGTGTGCCTCTGGGCCCCAGAGGGAGGAGTGGCTGCCAGGCAGGTTGCTGAGAGGTAACATCCCCTGTGACAGAGAAACAGCATTAGCAGACGAGGGTCCCTTCTTTTGTGAAGACCCTGCTCCTTCCTGTCCCTCTCTTGGCCCCTGTGACTGCCCTCTGCATTTGGGTTCATTCTCAAGGTTCGCCCTCAGAAGGCTTCTGTTAAAGGCCCCACAGACAGACAGTGGGCAGCTAGGTCACAGCTCCCTGAGCACGACTTTTCTCAACTAATGTGCACTTGCATGTGTGTTTTCTTGCTCTTTCTCTTTAGATGGGTTTGAAGACTACTACGGTCCAGACTGCGATGGCATGAAGGTGACCGCCTTCTTGGACATCCCAGGCCAGGACAGCCTGCCTCCACTCACTCGCCTGGAAAAGTATGCCTTCAGCGACAACATCTTCAACCGGTAAGCGCCCGAGCTGTGCACGCGGTCTTGGCCCTTGGATGGCTTTGACTTGTGCGATGCTGGACAGCCACTTCTGTGTGGTGGCTTTGAGGGGACTTGGGTGTAAAGATGGACGTGGACCGTCTCCAGGATGCAGACCCCAGTTGGTTAGGTGTTTCTGTGGTTTCTGTCACTGTTTCACTGAGCAGCTGGGAAGCCAGGAAGGAGACATTGCTGCAAGTTCACAGTGTTTAAGTCGTGATGCCTGATGGCTGGGCTTCTTGCACACACAAATGCGCCGGTTACCGAGGTGCCCTGAGCAACGCTGGTTGGAAGCCCGCTGGGCTCACTGTGTGTCTTCACTGCTGTGCTGTCGGGACCTCTCTGGCCACTGACCCACCCTCTCGTGTTGTCACCCCTTCTGGTGCTGCAGGGTTCCACTTCTGGCTCCCGCTGGGGCTCTTCTCCCAGCAGGTGCTCCTGACTCGTTCGTCGTGAAGACAGCACAAGCTAGGGCAGCCTGTTCAGTTTAGGGCCTGCCTGGACGCACCGGAGCCTGGCAGCATTTCTTCTGCTCCTGTCTCTGAGGGACGGGACCTCTCTTCTAATCTGGCCCCCTGGCTGGCCCGCCACCCTCCCCTGACACCTCCCCTCCGTCAGGTGTGACTTCTGTCACCTGAACCTTCCTTTCCCCTGGTCCACATGCTCTTTCCCTGCACATGTCGACACGTGCCCAGTTCTCGTTGGGTACAGTCTTCTGAGCGTCTCAGTGTCCTTCTTGTCCTTCTCTCTCGTCTCCCCTGGTCTCTGCTGTCCCTGTAAAGACCAGTCATCCTCACAGACCCTCCCCTCCCCTTCCCTTCCCGTCACTTGCTGTGTGCCGTTGAGTCAATTCCAGCTCACCACCTGTGCCTGGTGTAGGCTTAAGCTCTTCATATCTGTTGACTCAGAGACAGCTCTCAGCAGTGTTAATGGGTGAGTCAACTTGTTATCCCCATTTTACAGATAGGAAAATGGAGGCACACTGAATGGTGTCTTTGGTGAACAGTTCTTAATTTAAATGTAGTTCGCTGTCACTTTCTTTCCTTTTGTGATTAGAGCTTTATATGTCCCCTGTATGAAATGTGTACCTCCCGGAAGACCCACAAGATACCGTCTTACATTCTGTTGTTTTCCCTCTCCCATTTAGATCTACAGCACTCCTGGAATTGCGTATGTTGTTTGTGTACGTTGTAATGTAGGGGTCCAGCTTTGTTTATTTCCATGTGATGTACAGTTGACTCAGCCCATGTCTTATTTTCTGTTCTGCAGTGTCCCTTTTTCCTAACTCAGGAGTCCATGTATATGTGGCCTATTTCTAGACATTCCAGTCTGTTCCTTCGATCTTTCTGTCGTTGTCCGGTACCATCACCGTTGTCACCATCACTCTGCCTGTGTGATCGGAAGTCTTGGTATCGAGTGGAGCAGGCCCACCCGCTGTGTTCTTCTTCAGACTTGTCTGGTTGGTCTTGGCCCTCTGCCATTCCAAATACGTTTTAGCATCAGGTCATCGATTTCTAGAAAAATCCTAAGTGAGTATGTGTGTGTATGAAAGGGTGTATGTACATGTGTATGGTGTGTATGTACATGAAGACAGCCTCTGTTAAGAAACGTCTGTCTGCTCTCCATGGCATTCTGCGCTGTGCCTGTCCCTGACTGTGACAGCCACATTTTTCTAACGCGGTACTTGTCTAGTGGTGTCTTTAAAAATAGCGGCTACGTGGTGTTCCAGTTTATAGCTGTACCCTTGTTTATCTCACTGTTCTTCTGTTGCCAGCCATTTAGGTTGTTTTTAGTTCTTTGCTTATATTGGAAGGCTAACAGCTGACCTGGCAGAGGAGTCACCATGGGCCAGGTCCTGTGCTGGGAACTTTATGGGCATTGTCTCACTAGCCCTCGGAACACCGCTCCGAGGAAGACCCCATTGCTCTCTAGGGGACTTCTCCCTCGTTGTATCCCATCAGCATAGCTGACAGGAAGAAGTGTCGAATGATGCTTCTGAACTCTGCTCATCTCTTAGCCCTGTGATCTTTCAGGTCATTCAGATATGAAGAGCTGGTTTTTCCAAATGGTACTGCACCAGTGTGTAGCTTGCTCCTGTTCTGTATTCACCGTGTCAATTTGCTCCAGCTCCAGGGCACCTCTCTTATCCTTCCCTTTCTGTTCTCAAGAGGGCTGGTCCTCTGTGACCACTGGAGGCTGGATACCGATTTGTCTGTCCATTTTATCGCCCTAGAAACAGATTGGACATCTTGGTTGCCTGATTTCCCCTGGGAGGCTGACATGAATGTGGCCCAGTAAAATGCAATCAGTGACTTTCTGTATGGTTAGTGACATTCCCAAACCTCCTGCTGCCGGATTTGGACCTTTCATCCCAAGGGTGGTATTCGTCTCTCTCTGTACAGGTTTGAATTGATGGATTTCTTGCCAGAGTGTTCCGGGCCAAAGGCTACCTCTTTGAAACCCACATGTCTGGTGTTCTTTTCCTGCAGCCAGGGTGGGTTTTTGACTGCAGCTAATTCTCCTGATATGCAGCCAGAAATGATGTGCATTGCTCCTGGCTTGCTAGTTGCTACGAGGGGCATAGAGAGACAGGCAAGGGCTGCTTCCCCTTGGGTAAAGTAACCTCTGGGGGGCTGTAATTCCTCTTCTTGCACACTGACTTCTCCAGGCCACCGTAGGCTACTGCTGATCACATTGACTTTTCCTTGTCAGTGTCCCTTTTTGTTCTTTTTTAAATAGCTTTATTGAGGTATATTTTAAATAAAATTTACCTGTCTTGATGCCCATCTTGAGTGTACAGTTGGATGGATTTTGATCAAAGTATACAGTTGGACAGCCACCACCACAACCAGGCTTTGAGCTTTACCATCCCCCCGTGGGTCTCCCTGTGTGTCCCTTTGCTGTCACTCCCTGTCCGATGGCCCAGTCCCAGGCAGCCACTGCTTCTGGATGAGGAGGTTTTACCTTTTGTAGAATTACACGTAAATGGAATCCTATGGTATGTATTCTCTCACTTCTGGCTCCTTTAATTAGCAAACCACATTTGAGACTCATCACTGTTACCGTGAGCAGTTTGTTACTTTTTATGGCTAAGCAGTGTTCTGTCTCGTGGACAGGTTCCACTTTGCTCATCCATTCGTCAGTTAGGAATGTTGGAGTTCTCCATTGTGTGGCTCTCTGAATAGTGTCTCTCTACAGTGTACATACAGATCTTGGTGTGGAGCTATACTTTCTTTTCTTTGGGGTACGCACGGTAGAGGGGAATTTCTGGGCAAATGATAAGCACATATTTAGCTTTTTGAGAAACCTCCAAACTGGCTTAACACTGACGATGCTAACCTAGATCACTGGGTTAAAGTAGTATCTGTCTGGCTTGTTGTGATTTGCATTTTCCTAAAGTCCAGGTGGCATGGTGGTTAAGGACTCAGCTGCCAACCAAAATGTTGGCAGTTCAAATTCATCAGCCACTCCCCCAAAACCCTATGGGACTGTTCACCTGTGTTCTATGGGGTTGCTGTGAAACATTGGGTTGGGTTTTAAAGGTATGGACTACCACTCATCTCTCAGTGTGTCATGCTGTGGTGGCTTGCATGTTGCTGTGATGTTGGAAGTTATGCCACCAGTATTTTAAATACCAGCAGTGTTGCCCTTGGTGGGAAGGTTTCTGCGAAGCTTCTGACCAAGACAGACTAGGAAGAAGGACCTCATGGTCTGTATCTGAAAAATTTGCTGGGAAAGACCTACGGAACAGCAGCAGAATGTTGCCTGATACAGTGGTGGAGGGTGAACCGCTCAAGTTGTAAGGCACTCAGAATACGACTGCGGAGGAGCTGCTCCTTCTCCAAGTAGACCTGAATGGTACAGACAGGGTCTAACTTTGGGGACTGGCCTTTGCTGAAGTGACACAGTTCCAAATGACAAGAAACAGCTGCAGACATCCACTCGTAATTGTAACATGAGATGTAAATGGGAATCTAGGAAGATTGGAAGTCGTCACAAATGAAATGAAACATAAAGATCAATGTCTGAGGCATTAGTGAGCAGAGATGGACAAGAAGTGGCCAGTTTGAATCGGACAGTCACGTGGTGTGCTGTGCTGGTAATGTCACACTGAAGAGGAATGGCCTGCACTCATTGTCAGAAAAAGCGCGTCAGGATCGGCACTGAGGTACGATGCTGCTGGTCCCAGGATGGCATTCATAGTCAGCAAGGAGAGCCAGTGCTGCGACCATGTGTTCAGACTGCTGCAGCGATCACGAAGGCTGGCGATGAAGAAACAGGATTTTTACCAGCTTCTGCCGCCTGAAATTGGTCACCCATGCAGTCCAGATACATTGATCATTACTGGTGATTGGAATGCGGAAGTGAAAAATAAAGAAGAAAAACCAGTAGTTGGGACATGTGGCCTTGGTGATTGGAATGACACCAGACACCACATGATAGCTTCTTGCAAGACCAGTGGCTGACTTCCTCATTGCAAATAACTCTTTTCATCAACTTAAACAGTGACTGAATATGTGGACCTCACCAGATGGCTTATGCAGGAATCAAATTGACTCCATCTGTGGAAAGAGAGGGTAGAGAATCTCCACCAGTCCTAACAAGTTCGGGTGCCAGCTGCTGAGCAGACCAGTAGTTACCCACACGTAAGCTGAAGTTGAAGTCCATAAGAGCCAAAATAGGACCTTCAGCATATCCCAACTGAACTTAGAGACCGTCTTGAGGATAGATACGACACACTGAGCGCTCATAACTGAAGAGCCAGACAGGTTGTGGAGTGACATCAAAGACCCAATATGGGAAGAAAGCAAGAGGTCATTGAAGAGACAGGAAAGAAAGAAGAGACCAAAAGAGATTTCAGAAGGAATTCTTGAAACTTGCTGTTGAGCACAGAGTGGGTAAAGTGAAGGGAGGAAATGATGAAGTAAAAAAGGTCAACAGAAGATTTCAAAGGGTGGCTAAAGAAGGCACAGTAGAATATTTTAATAACATATGCAGAGACCTGGAATTAGAAAACCAGGAGAAGATAAGCTTGGCGTTTTCTAAACAGAAAGAACTGAAGGAAAAAAAATTCAAGCCTGAAGTTGCAGAATTGTTATGGGCAAAACGGAGCCCTGGTGACTTGTGGTTAGGAGCTCAGCTGCTAACCAAGAGGTCAGCATGTCAAACCCCCCAGCTGCTCCGGGGAAACCGTGTGAGGCCGTTCCGTGCTGCCCTGTAGGGTCACCAAGCGTTGGAATTGACTTGACGGCACGTAACAACAACACAACGTGGGCGAAATCTTGGACAATTCAGGAAGCATCACGAGCAGATGGATTGCACAGAGTCACTCTAACAAAAAGAACTAGTTGACTTTGAGCCATTTCAGGAGGTAGCATATGATCAAGAACTGTCTGAGGGAAGAAGTTCAAGTTGCACTGGAGGCACTAGCAAAAAACAAGTCTCCAGGAATCAGCAGAATACCAGTTGAGATGTTTGAACAAATGGAAGCAACACGAGAGGAGCTCAGTCATCTATGTCAGAAAACTTAGAAGACAGCTTCCTGGCCAGCTGACAGGAAGAGATCCATGACTGTGCCCAGTCCAAAGACAGGTGATCCACCAGAATGTGGAAATTATTGAACATCATCGTTAGTATCACACACCAGTACGATTTTGCTGAAAATCATTAAGAAGCAGTTACAGGAGTTCGGGGGGATACTGCGTGATCAGGAAAGGTGGGTATTAGGGTTGTATATTTCACCATGCTTAGTCAGTCTGTGTGTTGACCAAGTAAACCAGACTCAGGGCAGTGGCTCCAGGGAAGATTTTCTCTGTTGACTCTGGAGAAAGGTTCCTTACATCAGTCCTTCCCTGGTCAAGGAGCTTCTCAGTGCAGTGACCCTGGGTCCAAAGGATATGCATTCCTGCTGTTCATTCTTGGTGAGATAAGGTGTCCCCATATCTTTCTGCTTACTTCTCTCTTTTAACAGAGATTGGCCTAAGGTACTATCTTGTAAGGCTGATCAATATAACTGCCACTAATCCATCTCATTACATCATAGTTACAGGATTTATAACACAGAGAAATGACATCAGATGATGAAGTGGTAAATAGTCATACAGTACTGGGAATCATGACCTAGCCAAGTTGACAGATATTTTGGGAAGACATAATTCAATCTATGATAGTCCGTTTAAAACTTCAAACTTTAAAACAGCAGTCATCTAGAGCTGCAGATATCACAATACCTTACTCCTAGTGCGGAGATGCCAGGAAAAAAAAAGGCAAAACTGAAACAGAGTTGAATTTTTACAGTTTGGGGTCAACTGGAATGGTAACTGGAATGGAACAATTATGGATTGAAGCCGTGGAATGGGAGACTCAGAAAAGACAGAGTGAGCCCTTTCGGGAGCCTGATCCATGAGATTGGCTGACTGGCAGCACTGTTGAGAGTGACACTTAGTGAGGGTGGCATGGTTGGCCACTGTCTTTGAGCAGGTCATTGTTGTATTTAACTCTTTAAAATCCAGCAGGCAAGAGATTTGGTTGCTATGCAGTGTGTACACTGCCCTTGTTTTGTAAGAGGAAGAATAGGTTTCTAGTAGGGCTTTGACTCATAATTTTTCCCTTTCAGATTATTGTTCTGCTTCACTCAAGTTTTTAAAAGTTCGAGTATGTTCCAGTTTCCCTTCCTTGGGAAGGGACTCAAACTGACTTTTGTGTACTTGTACTTGGAAGTCTACTGAGTTTTCTTTTATGAATTTTGAAGCTTTATTTATTAAGTACGTAAACATTTAGGATTATCATATCTTCTTGATGAATTTACTCCTTTATCATTGACCTTATTTATTCCTGGTGATAAATTAATGGAATATCAATTGAGATATTTCAACAAACAGATCAGATGCAAGGCTGGAAGTGCTCACATGTCTATGTCACAAAAATGGGAGGGCAGCCACCTAGCCAACTGACTGGAAGAGGTATGTATTTATGCCTATTTCAAAGAAAGATGATCCAACCTAATGCAGAAATTATTGAACAATATATTAATATCGCATGCTAGTAAAATCTTGCTAAAGTTTATTCAAAAGCGACTGCGACAGCATATTGACAGGGAACTTCCAGAAATTCAAGCCCGATTCAAAAGAGGGCAGGGGACCAGGGATATCATTGCTGATGTCAGAAGGATCTTGCCTGAAAGTAGGGAATACCAGAAAGATGTTGAGTTGTGTTTCATTGACTATGCAAAGGCGTTTGACTGTGTGGATCATAACAAATTATGGGGAACACTGCAGAGAATGGGAATTCCAGAACACTTCATTGTGCTCGTGAGGAACCTATATATGGATCAAGTGATAGTTGTACAGCTAGAACAAGGGGACATTGTGTGGGTTAAAGTCAGGAAAGGTGTGTGTCAGGTTGTATCCTTTCACCATACCTTTTCAATCTGTATGCTGAGCAAATAGTCCGTGAAGGTAGACTATGAAGAAGAACGAGGCATCAGGATTGGAAGAAGGCTTATTAACAACCTGCGTCATACAGATTACACAACCCTGCTTGCTCAAAGTGAAGAGTATTTGAAACACTTACTGATGAAGATCTAAAACCACAGCCTTCAGTATAGATTCACCTCAACATCAAGAAAACAAAAATCCTCCCAACTGGACCGTTAAGCAACATCATGATAAATGAAGAAAGGATTGAGGTTGTCAAGGATTTCATTTTACTTGGTTCCACAATCAATGCGCACAGAAGCAGCAGTCAAGAAATCAAAAGATGCATTGCAGTGGGAAAATCTGCTGCAGGGGACCTCTTTAAAGTGTTAAAAAGTAGTGATGTCACCTTGAAGACTAAGGTGTGCCTGACCTGAGCCATGGTATTTTCAGTAGCATTACATGCATGTGAAAGCTGAGCAATGGATGAGGAAGACAGTAAGAATTGATGCCTTTGAATTGTGGTGTTGGAGAAGAATATTGAATGTACCATGAAATCCAAAAAGAACAAGCAGATCTGTTCTGGAAGAAGTACAACCAGAGTGCTCCTTGGAAGCAAAGATAGCAAGCCTGTGTCTCACATACTTTGGACATGTTGTCAGGAGGGGTCAGTACCTGGAGAAGGACGTCATGGTAGAATGGAGGGTCAGCAAAAAAGAGGAGGACCTTTGAGGAGATGGACTGACACAGTGGCTGCAGCAGTGGGCTGAAGCATAAAAATGATTGTGAGACTGGAGATGAACAGAGTGAGACTAGAGATGAACAAACTTTTAAACAGTACCTGGTGTTGTCTGATGAGAAGCTGTTTGCTGGAGCCAAGGTAAGTGGGTGAGGAGGGCCAGACCTTGGTCAGAAGGTCATACAAAGTTCCAGACAAAAGGGGAACCGTACTGTCACAGGGAGAGAGGGGACAGCTGGAATAGAGCAGTGGTGAAAGTTCTGGGTGTTATATGACAACATGCTATAGGTTGTAAAATTGTTCTCAATTCACAATAAAATATATTTAAAAAATAACAAAAACACAAACAATTGTGGAGAGGGCACAGGCACGGGCAGTGTTTCGTTCTGTTGTGCATAGGGTCAGCATGAGTCAGAACCAACCCTACATACAGCACCTAACAACAGCAACAACTGGTGATATTCTTTGCTCTGAAATTTAATTTGATACTAATGTAACCACTCCAGTTTTCTTTTGACTAATGTTAGCATACTATATATTTTTCTATTCTTTTGCTTTTAACTTGTTTGCATGTTTGTATTGAAAATGTGTTTCTTCTAAGCAGCATATACTTGGGCCTTGCTTTTTTTTAGCCTTCTGACCATCTCTGCTTTTTAATGGGAATGTTTAGGCCATTCAGATTTAATGTGATTATTCAAAGATTTACATTTAAGTTTACCATCTTGCTGTTTGTTTTCTACTTGTCATATCTCTTTTATTACCGTATTACTCTTTGCCTGTTGAATTAACTGATTTTTTTTTTATGAATTTATCTTCTTTATTAGCACGTTCCTCAAACCCACCCTCCTGTTATTTTAGTGGCTGTCTTAGAGTGCACAGTATACTTACCACATTCTACGTTCAAGTGATATTTTATGACTTTGCATATAGTGTAAGAGCCTTACCGTAATACACCTCCATTTCACCTCTTCTAGTCTTGATGCTGCTTTGTTATGCATTTTACTTACACGTATGTTACATGCACATACATGTTATACGCAGTGTACAAAATAGTACGGTGTAGTTATTTTGTTTAATTATTTTTTGAAGGGGTGTCAGTAAGAGGATAGAAGTCTTCTGGGTTGGCCTGGGCGCTGACTGTTCCCGGTGTTGTGCAGTCCCTTGCATAGATCCAGGTTCTACCGGTAGTCATTTCATTTCTGCCCGAAGGACTTCTTTGATCATTTCTTGTAATGCAGGTCTGGGATGGTGAACATTGTGTGTCAGCATGGAGAGAACCCAGACTAAGACAAAGTCTGGTGGTAATTAATTCTTTAAATGTTTGTATGTCTAAAAAGATCTTTGTTTGGCGTTCTTTTCTGGTTTCCTGTCTTTGGGCGGGCCAGCCCACAGTTCACCATGGCCTTCCGAGCCTGTGAGTCTGTTCTTAGGGAAAGCTCCACATCTTCCGGGTGCCACCTCCACTGATCACTCACTCTCAGGGTTGAAGTCTCTCCTTAGGAGGTCTGCGGTTGGCACATGGGACGTGGTCACTTGGTCCTGCAATGACAGCCACATTTTCTTCCCTGTCGGGAATGTCCAGAGAGGCTTCCCTTTTGCTGTTGCCATGTCATCATGTGGCGGACTGGCCCTGCCTTCGTCCTGCTGAGTGTAGGCCTGCCCCTCGGCCCCTCAGCCCCAGACTGGCTGGCTGTCGTCTGCATTTGCTGCAGGACCTGGAGCCCAGAGGGGCTTCTCTTTCCTCTCAGTGACCCCCACCGCCTCCCCATGACCAGGTCTGCCTGTGGCGTGGGATGTGGTCTCCCAGCTCCTCCTTTCTCTTAAACTAAGCAGTGTACATGTTGCCATCGGTACAGGAAGATGAGAAAACACAGATGAGAAGTGTGAGGAAATGCCTGAACTTTAAAACACTCCCTCATGATGCTCACAGTTCGTATTTCCTCATTCACTCACTGAGTGGGTCACTGGGGGCCTGTGGGTCTCCTCCTTCTGCACTTATTGGGTGCTTAACCCCCAAGTGCCTCTGCCCTGTGACCTCTCGTCTAAATCGTTCTAGGCTGAAGAACTGGTCAGAAAGGACATAAAGCTGTCATTGTGTGTGAACGGTTTTGACTCCAACGGCAGTCAGACTGGAGGATGTGGTGTCCCTTTCCTCTAGGGTTTTGACCCCCTCTGGAATGGCCATTCTGGGGAAGTTCTTGGTTTGCTGTCTTCTCTCTGTAAGCACAGGTGGATGACTGGCTTTAGGGTTGCGTTCTCTGCTTGTAGCACAATGTCGCCCAAATAACTGCATGGATCATTTCTTGTCTCTACAGTCAAATTATTGCCAGAGGACTGCTCACCATCTTCCGGGATTTCAGTAGCAATGAAGAAGACTTCTTAACGGTAATGGAGATTGTGGTCAGACTATCAGAAGATGCAGGTTCGTATAATGTAATGACTTAATTTAATTTTTTGCTAGTGTATTTCCAAGAAGTTATACACAACAAATGGTAGCTAATTTTTAAAAACCTGTTAATCGATAAGTCTTCAGCACTGTCTAACAATGAGTGGGCTTGCCATGACAAGTGAGCCTCTTACTTGAATGTGACTCAAATTGCCCGTAGTTGTAGGAAATTAGAATGACTAATGGCCATGAGTGCGATTGGTTTGGCAGCTGGGCCTTTCCTACTTCGTAGTCTGGTCAGGGCGCTGGTTCCTGCCGTGGCTGTTGTTAAGTGCCATCGAATCCGTCCCCACTCATAGCAACCCCACGTACGACGGAGCGAGACACTGCCTGGTCCTGCTCGTCCTCCCAGTTGCTGTGTCTGAGCCCCTGGTTGCAGCCACTGTGTCATTCCGTCTCATCGAGGCCTCTTTCTCTTTTTCACTGACCCTCTGTCTTCCCAAGCTTAATGGCCTTAGCTGGTTGCTAAGAAATATCAAATCAAAAGAAGCCCCTTGGATTAGAACAATCTGAGTCATTAATTTCCCTCACCTATGACCTTCGTCAGTTAGTATTGATTTTTCTTCCTCTGTCTGCCTCTCCGTGATTGCTGTTCTGGAGGACAAGCACGTCGCCATGCGGCAGACATGGGGACCTTGGCCCCCCAATCCATGCCCCGTACAGATGAGTAAGATGAGTGGGTGGTGGCGTTGCCAGTGCTGACGGCTGCTGTGACGTTCTCTTTGCGTCCCTAATGCAGGGTGAAGAGCTTCAGGACGTGGCCGCAGTCTTTAGCCAGCTTTAAAATGTGATCCTTTTAGCTGAAAATAGAAAACTAAGTCTCTCTTCTCTATATCACCTGCGTCCATTTAAAATATTCATATGAATGTGACACAAGACTTTTAAAAAGGCCCACGTGGATATTTTGAGTCTTTACATGGACTCTCTTTGTAAATGAGTCCCCATTTTACGGTGCTGCAGCGACTACATGTTTGTGTGAAATTTAATGTGGTGTATGGGTGCCAGAGCTGCTCTTTTGTTTAATCCTTTGCCTCAGAAATAATTGGGATGCATGGATTGTGGGGCAATGCATTTATGAAAGAATTATTTATAATGTATATGTTCTGGCTGGAATTTAAATAAGTCCAACCCATAGGTCTGGCATATAGGCCATTAGCTGTGACGGCTCCTGGAGGCGGGCCCAGAGTGCAGACCTCTTCTCCCTCCTCGGCTTATGTGTTTCTTGTTATGATGGAGCTGCCGCTCTCTCCTCTCTCTGTGTTCATACTGCCATGCAGCTTATTAGCTTTCTCAGCCTGTCTGTAGTATAAATACTCCGAATGGGACATGATTTTTAAACTGAATTTGCCTAATTTTCTTGATGAAGTATTTTGTGAGATAAGCTAGAAACTATCAGTGTAGACTCTGTGAGATGCCTGGCTTCCTCATAATACATTTCCCTTTTATTTTTCACTGCCACAGAGCCTACCGTGCGGACCGAGCTGATGGAGCAGATTCCTCCCATTGCCACGTTTTTACAAGAAAACAGATCCAATTTCCCGGTGGTGCTCTCTGAATGTCTCATACCTATCGTAGTGAGGTACCTCACAGACCCCAGCAATCAGGTTTGGAAACTTGTGGCCTTCAGATCTCTGGCAAATGCTCTTGAGTCTTGTTTCAGCTGATGCACCTAATTCAGAAAGCAGCTTCTTTAGAGGGTTGTGTGTTGGCAGAACAGCAGGTCTGCACCCACACCCTCTCC
The DNA here is from genome assembly GCA_028571685.1 of Heterohyrax brucei. Lineage (NCBI taxonomy): Eukaryota > Metazoa > Chordata > Mammalia > Hyracoidea > Procaviidae > Heterohyrax > Heterohyrax brucei. The sequence continues at coordinate 86,539,846 of CM053156.1, read as the reverse complement.
CATGTAGGGAAGGAGCACTCATCCTGGTCAATCCCATGTTTGAAACTTTTATGATGGCAGTTTTCAAACACACACAGAAGGAGAGAAAATAGTGACATGAACGCCTGGGCGTCCCACACCGGGCTTCAGCCCTCATCAGGTTGGTCTCCTGCCCCGATCGGCTCAGGCTGGGTGGAGGCCAGTCCCAGGCAGCGTCCTGTTGACTACAGAAACCTCAGTATTGCTCTCTGAGAAATAAAGGCTCTTTTTAAAAAGCACAATAATGGTACTGTTGTCATGCCTGCTGACGTCAGCAGTAGGTCCTGAAGTTTTGTCTAGTATTTAATCTGTGTTCTTGCTTTCTCAAAAATGTGTTTTTTTGCACCTAGGTTGTTGGAATCAGAATCCAAACAGGGACCATATGTTGCATTGTATTGCTGTGTCTCTTGAGTCTCTTCTCATTTAGGAGAGTTCTTCCCCTTCCTCCCGCTTGCGGTTTACTTCTTGAAAAAGCAGGTCATTCGTCCTGTGAAATTTTCTCTGTTTAGAATCTGGTCAGTGGGATCCACATGGTGCTGTCACCAATGTTGCTGTGGCCCTAGTATTTCCTGCAGCAAAACTTAGGGCTGTCAAGTCCCTTCTGACTCATAGTGACCCCAGGTGACCGAGGAGAACTGCCCCATCAGGGTTCCTAGGATGTAATCTTTAGGGGCACAGACCACAACACCTTTCTCCCTGGAGCAGCCGCTTCATGCCCCTAGCCCTTCAGTGAGCATCTGAGCGCTAAACCGCTGAGCCACCAGGGCTCCCATATCCGGTACACTGGAAGTTAAGTCTGGAGGCTTAACCTGATTCAGGTGATTGGCTTTAACAAGAATACGAAGAGGGTGGTGGGACTCTGATGGCGCAGTGATGAAACATTTTGCTAACCTCTGCAAACTGGCAGTTCAAATCCACCAGCTGCTCCATGGAAACCACGTGGGGCCGTTGTCCTCTGCCTTCTAGGGTTGCTGTGAGGCAGACTTGAGTGTGCCACAGCAGCGGGTTTGGGTTGTGTGTCCCTGTTGCATCAAATCCGGAAGCAGCAAGACTGGGGATGCTGTCTTGTGTCGGGCTGAGTCTGGCCATTGGATTCAGGTGACCCTTTCGTTATAAAGTCCTGTCAGCTGCTCAGCTGTTGATGTGAGCAGCCACTGATGATCTTTCCTAGGGCCAGCATTTCACTAAAACATGTTGCTGTCGAGTCAATTCTGACTCATAGGGACCCTACAGGACAGAGTAGAACTGCTCTTCAGTGAGGGCAGTTTCCATACGGTTTCCAAGGAGCACCCGGTGGATTCAAACTGCTGACCTTTTGCTGAGCAGACATAGGACATAACCACTGCACCACCAGATTTCCCAGTGTCCCATTAGAGACTGTAAAATTGTGATAATTGAATTCCATTAGACCTTCCAAAGTTAATAACTGAAATTCTTCTGTAAATAACTACCACCGCTTCTGTCAACTGTCTGGTAACCCCAAAATCCTATGAAAAACAGGATAAACACTTAATTCTTTTCCTTTGTTTACCAGCTTCTAGAATCATTCATTGGAATTCTGATGTTACCAGTTAAGTTTTTAGAAGTTGTTTGTTTTGAGTATTAGTCTTAATTCCTAAATTTTAACCTACTTGCCACCTGTAGCTCCTTGTAGTCCCTTTTCTTTTGGATGGTCAGGTGGTTTCAGCTTTGGCTGGAGCGAGCCCTGCAGAAGTGGGTGCCGCACTCTTCTCAGCATGACCTAATAGACTTTGATACCTTGCCTCCATCGGGAACCAGCCATTGTCCAGGAGCCTGGCTCCTTCTTCAGGGAAATGACCTGAGAGACAAGAGTGGAGGTGGTGGGGTGTTCACTCTGGCAAGGTTCGCTGCTCTTGTGACAGAGCACTTTGTTTGTTTGAAAAGTCACAATTCCTCTTGAGTTTAAGTTGGTATTTCCAATTCAAATTTGGGATTGTAAAGCTTTTACTTCGCTTTTTTTAGTTTGTATTTCTATCCTTTTTTATGACAAAATTTTGCTGCTTAATTACATTAACGTGTGTGTGTATGTGAGATCTGCCAATTAAGTTTCCAAACTCATTGCTGAATATCACTATGGTCACGTTTAAAGGACTCCCTTTGGGAAGGTAGGCACTGACGCCAGTGCCTAGTCTACCCTTCAAAGAAGTTTTGGAATTCCTTTTGTGGAATGGCTGTCAGAGCTGTCATCTTATTGCCCTTGATGCCCTAAATGTCATTCACATGTCTTCCTTTCAATCTTTCCTTTATCTTCAGATAAAGAAAAAAGTCACTGGGGGCCAGATCAGGTGAGTAGGGAGGGTGTTCTAATGCAGTTGCTTGTTTATTGGCTAAAAACTTCTTCACAGACAACTACACAGTTAAGTTGGCCAACTTGTCACCTTGCCACTGAGCATAACAGCCATTCCAGAAAGAGTTCCAAAATTTTCTGAAGGGTAGACTAGGAACTGGCATCAGCACATAGCTCCCAAGAGGAGTATCTTGAAGGTGACTATAGTGACATTCAGCAGTGAGGTGTGTAGCGCTTAGAACAGTCAAGTTTGCAGACTTAATTGTTGGACTTTGTGCATGTCCACCCACTAATCCGCCCCTCTGCCTACCCATCCATCTATCCATACACCTACCCACGCATACTCTCACCCACTCAGTCATGCACTCACCCATCTACGCATCCAGCTATCTGCTTGCCCACCACCCACCCGCCATCCATCATCCATCCATCCATCCACCCACCCACCCACCCACCCATCTGTCCATCCATCATCCATCCCCCAACCCACCCACCCACCCATCCATTCATCTATCCTTTTCAAAATAAAACTACCAGTAGTGTGAAGACCTTGTTTCTAACAGTGTGATGGGACCACTGATGACATTCTACCTGCATTGTCACAGCATTGTGGGGCATAGCCTTTTAGGATGTCTCAGTAGTACTTTGGAAAGGCCCAGTCACGTTCGTGTTGCTGTGATTTCAGGGCTTCTGCCCTGCCCACCCTCTACCAGCCTGTCCGGTCTTCCCCCTATAGATTAACTTTTCTTTATTAAGGTTTGGTTTTATTTTTATCCTTAAAAAGAAGGCACAAGCACTCTAAGCAAGTATGTATGTGCCTTGTGTTCTTAGCATGCGTTGACTGTCCTGCGTCATGAGACAGCCCTCCTCACCTTTGTGCCCTGCCTTACTTTTCTCGCTGCCTGGTGTGGCCTGGAGACCAGCTGTGGAGTGTGGGGGTGGTACTCCGTCATCTCCACTGTGTGGGGCCCTGTTGGGGTACATGGCAGGTCAGTGATGGTCACTGGGCTATTTCTTGTCTTGTGCCACTCTGAAAACACTGCAGCCTCTCACCTCGTCACCTTGTAGCCTTTCTGTGCCAGGTGGTCATTCTGACCCTTTAATGATGGAGCTCACCCCATGTCCCAGACAGGGTATTTGGGGGCTGGGCTTCCACAGAGAGGAAAGGCATCCGGAAATTTGATGGCCTGCTGTCTTTTTGTTGTTGTTTTCCAGAAATTCTAAAACTTTGGCGTGTATTGCTCTGTTTTGCCAATTGTTCTTAAAAGAGCAAGCACTGGTAACTGTTTAACAGTGACGGGGTTAAAGGAGTCCTCGTCTCTGACCGTCAGGGCCCTGATGCCTTTCACCTTTTTCCTCACCAGGGGCCACCACAGGGCCCGTCACCCTGCAGTGCAGCTTCTTTCCTGTTCTTCTGTCCAGACAGTTGGAGTCCCTGGCCTGCACCTGGCCTGGTGCTTGGTGCTCAGCCTGGGGGTAGAGAGGTGAGCAGGACCAGTGTGCCCTGCGACAGCCGTGCTGTGCCTGCAGCCTTCTCCTGGGCCCCTTCCCTGCTGTCAGCTGGGCTGATGCACACGTTTCTTCTGTTCCACGTTCCTGCGGGGGCAGGGAGGCCAGGGGTCCACAGCACCCTTCCGTTGGCTTTTCCGTCTCCTTTGGAGAAACCATTTAAAATAGGATTCTCCCTGGGTCTGAGGACCTGACCTTTTCGTGGCCATTGTCCTCTGTTGTTGCCGTGTATTCTGTCTCTGAGGGCTAGAGGCAGGGACTGCAGGCTGGACCCGTCTGGTTTGCTGAGGACAAGGCAGGCTCCCCACCGTCCGCTGAGCTGCTTCTGCACCTCTGAGTACCCACCCTGGTGGCCGTTCGTGGCCCCACGCCCACCGTGTCTCTGGAGTGGCCTTATTAGCCGTACCCTCAGACCCCCGGAGGTGGCTTCTGGACTCTGTCGTCCTCCTGTCCTTATTTCCTATTCCCTGTGAGTTGCCCTCTCAGTCCCCCACCTTTCAGGGTCGTCTCTGCTGGTCTCCGTTTTCGGTCTCTGTCAGGGTCACTCCCCGGGGCCCTGCACCTGCTGCGTCCCTGGGGCGGGGCCTCCTGCGTTGATTGGGGCGGTGCTGTGCCCCTGAGGGCGGGGCCTCCTGCGTTGATTGGTGCGGCGCTGCGTCCCTGGGGCGGGGCCTCCTGCGTTGATTGGTGCGGCACTGCGTCCCTGGGGCGGGGCCTCCTGCGTTGATTGGGGCGGTGCTGCGTCCCTGGGGGCGGGGCCTCCTGCGTTGATTGGGGCGGTGCTGCGTCCCTAGGGGCGGGGCCTCCTGCGTTGATTGGGGCGGTGCTGCGTCCCTGGGGGCGGGGTCTGCTACAGTGATGACTGCTGTGGCAGACGTAACGGATTCACATGGCGGTGGGACCCGCAGGCTGCGTGACAGTCCTTCTCCTTGCCCCTCATCTGCCACTTTGCACATCACCCTTAGCCGCTCCCTGAGACCTTTGCCACTGTCATCAGGCCTCCCCCTCACTTGCCTCGCTCTAAGCAGGTGACCTTGCCTTTTACTTCACGGAGAAGACAGGTACCTTGAGTCTCCACCGTGACCTTGGTGAGCAGAACCATGTGCTGGTCCCTGCAGTCCCCAGAGCCACAGCTGCGAGCCATCGTGACACTGCCTTCTGGTACCCCTCCATCCACTTAGAACCAGCACCTGTCCCCCCACCTCCGTGATGAGTCCCCGACTGCCGAGCCTACCCCTCCTCTCCGTTCCTATCGTCGGGAAACACAGCTGTTTCCCAGACTTCCCAGACTCCCGAGGGCCCTCAGGTGTGACCCCGCTCCTCCACGAGGCTGCCCACCCCCAGTCCGGCTCTCCACACTTTGGTGCTAAACTGCCCAGGCCCAGAGTGTGGCCCTGAAAGTGTCCTGCAGGTACCAAGGAGCAGGACATGCAGTTCAGCAGAGGTGCACACTGCCCTGCACTGGGTCTCAGGCCAACCTGTGCTTCTCTGTCCAATTTCAGTGGCCCACACGAGGTCTGTCCTTTGGAAAGGCCTCCAGTATTACTACGGTGACTGCCACCACTGTTAGCAGCATCTGCTTGTTGACTCGGAGGAAGGCATCTGCCCCAGGGCAGCTGGATTGGCACGCCCACTCTTCCTGAGCCCCTTAGGAGATGTGAGCATGCTGGTGCACTCGTTGTTTAGGGATGAGGAGAGTAGGGCCGGGTGGAGTGGCACCTGAGAAGTCTGCCCTGCCTTGGGAAGGCTGCCCGTGGCCTGTTGGGCATCAGCGAGTCTCTGCCTGTTTTTGAAGCAGTGGTTTGTCTCCCATTTGAGACTGCAAGCTGCCGGTGGTAGCAGCTGGGTCTCCTTTCCTTCCGTGACCTAGGTAGGGCTGGCTGCTGGTTGATTTGGGGGTTCAGATTCATAGGATGGACACAGCCATTGTGACGGTGCTCTTTGAGTGGTACCTGACCGCATATGCTCTGCTGTCCCACCTCTTTTCAGGTCAGGTGCCTCTGTGTCCACCTTTGATCCCGTCTCCTCACCTGCTGGGGTCCTGGTCTCTCATGGCTTTTCTCTTTTGAGCCATGTCCTGCCTGAGCCCTTCACCCACCCTCACCTGGCTTGGACCCTGGGCTCATGCCGCCCCCCAACAAGCCGCAGCTCACTGACCTGTGGCTGACACTCCAGGAAGCCAGCTAGGGGGAATCTCGCCAAAGGCTGTCTGCTCAGCGTGAAATCCACTGCCTTTCTCATTCTTTTCAGTAGTCTCAATTTTTAAAATAGTATGAAACATTTTAATAACACAGAAGAGGCCCGTCAGATAAACATCCAGTGTCTTGCCCGTAGTCGGCAAATGTTAACAGTTTGTGGTTTTGCTTTAGCCCTCCTCATGTTGTGTTTGGGTTATAGATAGGATAGAACTGCATTCGTCCCCCTTGTCCATCCCTTTTCTCATCTCTCCTTCGGAAGCCCTGCCCTGAGCTTGTCAGGCCTCCCGTCCGGCCTGCCGTCGCCTTCACAGCAGTGTGCGAGTGCCATCGGTCTTACCGGGACCGGCATCGCCTTCCCGTCCAGGCATGCTGCCCTCCGTCCTCATGGTTTAGCTCCATCCCATGGATTGGCTGGCTCCTGCGTGTGCGTTGGGACTCTTTGGGGTGCCACCTCTCTTTCTTTTTGTCCCCCCATAGCTTATCTATTCAGCAACTCTTCTTTTCCTTGGCTTGATCTGTCTATGCCATTTGTCCCTGCTGTTTGTGGCTTTTGGGAAGACATTTCAGTGGGTGCCCACTAGGCACTTCCTTTTACTCTTCCCTAGACAATGGGATGTAAAGGTGACAGGGACACATCCTGTGTCCTTCATCGGGCTTACTGTCGGGCAGATCTGAGCTGGGGTCCTGTGGTATGTCCAGCCCCTGTCTGCTGACAGTGATGGTTCAGTCACAGAAGTGCCGGCATCCCTCAGGGGCTCACCCCTGTTCTGCAGGAGTGCCAGCTTCCCTCAGGGGCTTACCCCTGTTCTGAATTATTTTTGTATGTTGGGTCATTTTTGTCCCCACAACTACCCTTTCAGTGAAAAAAAGCAAACCCCTTGCCGTGGAGTTGATTCTGACTCATAGTAACCCTACAGGACAGAAGAGATCTGCTCCGTAGGGTTTCAAGGGAGCACCTGGTGGATTTCCACTGCTGACCTTTTGGGTAGCCACCTTAGCTGTTAGCCTCTAGGCCACCAGACCTTCCTACCCTTTGAGTTAGGTGCTGTGACTTCACAGATGAGGAAAACACTCCTGGTCCAAAGGGGGGTTGTTTGTGGAACAGGAATTTTAAATGCTCAGGAGCCATGGAGGCTAGATGAACCCCCAAGACTACTGGCCTGAGATAAGGTAATCTTTAAACCCAGAATATCGCTGGAAGTCTTAATTAGCTTGATTAGTAAAGAATGTCTGCCTGGAGCATTGTGCTTTCTTAGAAACTAACTATTTCTTAGAAAACGCCATCAGCTGGGCCAGGCCTGGTCCCCCTCCCCTGCCCCGGCTGACCTACGTGTCCATCTTCCATCCTCCCCAGTCATGCTGAGCGCCGCTGCCTGATCACCTTTCTGAAGGGTCGTTCCCTTCCTGTCACCTGGCTGGAAGCTTTCATAGTTGGCCTTCCCGGCATCAGTCTTGGGGGCACCAGCATGCACCTGCTGCCTCCTCAGTTGTCTGTGGCTCTGTCTGCACACCACTGGGTCCTGCTGGTATTCCTGCCATCACATGAGGTGGCTCAGGTGTCTCCGTAAGGTGACATCTCATGGGCTTCCATCATTCCCAGAATGTCTGTTGGTGCTCCTCTTGGTGGCTCTTTGTCCCACGGCCTTCTGTCACACCTGAGATAGTGCACATTCAGGTGTCGTGGGCCGTGGTGTCCCGGGTAGAAGGGGAATGGCGTGGTGTTTTCCAGTCTCTGTACATGCTGAGACGTCACTTGTTCTGCAGACACTAATTGGAGGCCAGATTTATGCATGAGGCTGCCGGGGTGAGCTGGAGAGGAAGCCAGACCCGTGTCACCTCTGGGCTTCACTCTGCGGCGGGGAGTCGTGGCAGTTGAGTGGTCCCACAGGACAAGGAACGTCTGTGTGCATAATATACGGATGTATACCAGCATGCACCCAGAGACACGAGTGTGTACATTTCCTAACATACGCACTCACAGACACATCCATGTGTAGGTGTCTGGGATAAGAGTCGTGAAGGGCCCATGCAGGGTGCTGTTGGAGCTAGAACGGGGACCTAACCAGAGGGGTGGACGGTCCAGGGAAGGAAGGGACAGGAAGGGACGCTTCTCCTGAGAGCGAGAGAAAGAAAAGGAGTCAGTGAGGCAGTGGAACAACGCGTCTCGGGCCGAAGAGCAGCCTGGGCACAGCCTTGGCACAAGGCAGGAGGACTGGCCAAGGGGAGCAGCCTGGTCCTGGCAGACCGCACGGGGAGCTTGGGAGGGTCGGCTGGGCACTGTCTGCCCGGGAGCCTGGTTTGGACTCCGAGAGTGGCTCTCCCTGGTTTGTGCTTCATCTTTGCCCTGGATTTCTCTTCCAGGTTAGGAAGTGCAGTCAGGAAGTGCTCCTCCTGCTTCTGGAACAGAACCTCCTTCTCCAGCACGACGTTGAGAACAAGGTGTGTCCGATCCTGCTGGACCTCTCCGCTCCCGACAGTGACGACGAATACAAGGTGGAAGCCGTGAATGTGAGTCTGTCCGGGGCCGGCTCCCGACACCTTCATGAGACTTGCCTGCAGATGGCTGTGTCTCGGGTGGTGGTCAGTGCTGTTCCCCCAGCAAGGCAGAGAAGGCTCCCAGCTCGACTCAGGCTCTGCTTGGCAGTGATTGCCCTCATGTCACTGGTGGTTTGGGCAGGGACGATAGTACAGTGTGGGGGTGGTAGGGGCAGCTGGCCCAGGGAGCTGAGCTGGGAGCTGCGGCCCAGTTGGCCGTGAGCCTTGTCTCCCAGAGTCAGGGACCCAGCGTGCTGTGTGAGATGCCTCTAGAAGCCCACGGAGCCCGTACTGGCCTTTCTGTGCCAGGTTTCACAGACCCCTAGTTAGTTTTCTGCCCCTTGTTTCTATGACTTGAGGCAAGGCCTTGCATCACTAGGCTTGCTTTGGCTGTGTCTCCTCCATTGACCTGAGTGTAGACGACACTGTCCAGCCCAACCTTCCTGTTTGTGTTACGGCAGTAAGGAGTTCCAGAAGGATTCTGACATGTTAGGGAGACTCTGAAAGGGTTTAAAACCCATAAGCCTTCATTGTGAGTAGAGATATGGAAGGATATGGTTTTCTAGGCTAGAAAAGACTAGTGTAGGCAAGTTCCTGTTTCAGAGTACAGCAGCATTACTCACCACAGAGTGAAAAAATTGTGTTATGGCATCAGAACATTTGGCAATTACTCTTCATTTATGTAAAAGTTTTCCTCAACTGTGCGTTAAAAGGTCTGGCTTTTTAAACTAATTTAATTTTTTGCATATTCCATGTGCTTATAAGATGAATCAGATTGAAGAATAATTGATTATTAAAATTCAAATTCTCCAGGGTTCTTTTATAAATTTCAAGTTTCCCTACAAGAAATTAAATTTATTTTGCAGACTGAACTTGGGTAATATCATTTAGTTGGGGGTTTTGGCAGTTTATCAGTGAACTTTGCCAACTGCATCCTCTGTTTTCTTTGGAAGTTGGTCACGAACTGACAACCCAGTACCTTCTCCCTGGAGACTGATAGCACCGTGAAGAATAATGCTAACGATGTGTTGGCTTCATTTTTATTTTATTTGATTTTGTTTCCAGACACTCCATTCTTGTCAGCACCATTCTTCTTCTTTGTTTTTTTTTTGGTAGAAATATTTGGAAAATATAAGAAGCCTTCAAAATGCTATCTTCACAAATCACTTGAAGAGCAAATTAGTTCAAATTAGTTCACATAAATTGCATTTTTCATTCTGACTGAGTTGCTGGTATCATTACTTGATTGTGTAAGCTTTCATGTGACTGCAGAGAACCAGAGCAGTCCCCGGGCCCTCCCCAGGCCCTCCCTGGGCCCTCCAGACCCCTGTGTTCTCTGGGTATCTTTGAAGGTACCCTCTTTCTATCCCCATGAAGCTGTGAGGAGATCAGTATTGGGGTGTCTGGTCTGGCCCATGCCTGCTCTAATCTGACTCAGAAGTCTTCTGCCCTCCTTTCTCCCTAGGAGCCTAGAGGCCAAGAGGCCACGGAGGTGACATCCCTGGAAGCCTACAGGCCAAGGGAACATTGGGGGGACGTTCTTCCAGTATTGTGGAACTATTTTATAAAAATGGAGTTGTCTTCTTTTCAGCAGGGTATTGGGACTGTAGGTAGAGAGTGGATTTTTGTATCTGAGGATGAGAAGGCCGTCTGTCCTTGCTGGAAGGTGCTCCAGAGGCGAGGGATCTGGTGTCATGGACCGGAGAGCGATAGTGCAGCTGTTTCAGGCTCTCGTGTGTCTGTCAGCAGCTGGTCCAGGGAGCTGCCAGCTTGAAGTGTCACTGTGGGTGCCTTTGCCCCGCTTCTGGTTCATAGCAACCCTGTAGACACGGAGACGAGAAGCTGCCCAGGCCTGTGCCCTGTCCTCATGGTCACTGCTGTGCCTGACCCCTGGGTGCAGCCGCTGTCACTCCGTCTCCGTGAGGGTCTTTCTCATTTTCTCTGACTCTCTCCCAGGTGTGGTGCTCTCCTCCGGGGACTAGTCCCCACTGATAGCATGTCCAAAGCACATAAGATGAAGTCTCACTGGCCTTGCTTCTAAGGAGCGTTCTGTCTGGCCTTCCGAGACAGATTTGCTTGCTCCTCTGGCAGTCCGTGGCACGCTCTGTGTTCTTCGCCAACACTGTGATTTACAGGCCTCAGCTGTTGCTCGGTCTTCTTTATTCATTGTCCACCTCTCGCATGCAGATGAGGCAATTGAAGATACTGTGGTTTGGGGTCAGGCGAACCTTAGTACTAGCCCGAAGTGACAGTTTTGCTTTCAAATGACATCGAGAGAGGTCTCTTGCAGCAGATTGGCCCAATGCAGTGTATCATTGGATTTCTTGGCTGCTGTTTCCTGGGGAGTTGATTGTGGATCCAGGTAAATGAAATTGTCGGAAACGTCAGTCTTTGCTCCGTCTCTCGTGATGTTCCGTCCTGGTCCAGTTGTGAGGAGTTTTGTTTTCTCTGTGGCGAGGTGTAGTCCGTACTGAAGGCTGTGGTCTTTGATCTCCGTCAGTAAGTACTCCAGTGTCGTTAGTGAGAGAAGAGGCCAGGTGGGCTGGTCCCTGGTGCTCTTTGCACCCGGCTGGCTCTCTCTGCAGCCACTTGCTGTGAGTTGCGCCACATCGGTGTGTTCCTAAACTGCCACACCCCAGCCGTGCCACTGTGACAGCACTGTTTCTCGTCTGGGAGGATCTGCAGGCCCACAGGGGCAGGATGTGTGCCTGTTCCTTCAGCTTGCACTCTCAGAAGACGTTACCATTGGTGGGTTCGGACACTGGCATCTCCGGTGGCCATGTGATGGGGAGACTTGCCCAGTGGGCCCTGACGCGCCCAGTGAGCCCTGAGTGCTTTACAGGGAGTCGAGCAGCCCAGCTGACAGAGGGGGGTTGTGGGGGTGTGCATCCTAACCCCGACCAACAGTTTGCATTTCCACTCCAGATAGAAAACACCCAAACTCACTGCTGTTGAGTTGATTCCAACTCAGAGCAACCCTATAAGACAGAGTAAAACTGTCCCATGGAGTTTCCAAAGGGCAGTAGAGTCAAACAGCTCACCTCTTGATGAGCAGCCATAGAACTTAACTACTGCGCCACCAGGGTTTCTACCCAGGATAGATTGAACCAAAACCTGTGCTTGAACAAGACCCCCAGGTGACTCTCCCAGGGAGTAAGTGTGAGAACCACTGCCCTCCTGCTGGTTCGCAGAAGGGTTCCTAACCAGCCAGTGCTAGCATCCCCCGGGAACCGGTTAGACATGCAGACTCTCAGCAGGGATTCGAACCCAGAAGCAACTGGTTTGAGGACCCGCTCGCTACCTGGGTGAGGGCTGGCTGTGCCCACCTCCTGTGCAGAGTCAGCACCTCGATTTGTGCCTGACTTCGTTCATTGAGCAGTTGTTGTGAAGTTCTGTCTGTGTGTGTGTGTTTCTTTCTCAGGAAGGTGACTTGCCTGTTCACGGGGTCACACGGCCTTCACACCATTGGCCCCCACTGCAGTGCCAGGCCCCAGGTCAGTCCTCAGCAAACATTAGCTGTGGTGTAAATGGACTGGGGGGACCTGGGAGAGCTGTATCTTGTGATTATATCCAGACAGGATAAACAAGCCACCAGAGGCCAGTTGTAAGCCCCCTCGCTGGCACGGAGGCCGTTAGCCTCCTGAGGTGGTGACTCATTGCCAGAAGCCTGTTTCTCTCACCCAGCACGTTTTCACTTTCAGGCTTCCATGTTTTCTGTTCTCATTCTGATTTTTAAGCTCATTTTTAATTGTGCATTTATTTAAGAAGACCGTCGTTTGGTTATGGTTATGTACTGTGAGAAATAGTTGGCCCCAAGCGACTCAGTGATGATCGTCATCGGTACAAGTGGTTCCCAGGGCCACGGCAATGTTATTTCTTGTCATTTGGCAGGTGCACTGTTAATGATTCTAGATTTGATTTACACTGTGTGGTAATAAGGTCATGGGGGTGTGGCAGGTGAGAGGATGGATGGAAACACTGGGAACTTCCAGTTGCCTGTTACCCTGGCTACGGGAGCTCCCCCATCCTCGTTTATTGTGGCTGTCACTTGGTACACCTCTGCCTAGGATTGGACCAGAAGTCAGGGTTCCATCATCTCTGACGAGGCAGCCTTTGCCAGGCTCTGCCCTGGGCACTGTTCCCCCATCCCTGACTTTCTTTCCCCCTTTTCTGCTTGTCTGCAGTTCCCGGTTGTAAAGTGGATGGATTATGGACCCAGGTGCTTTTGTGCAGTGAGAAGGCAGTGCAGCCTGGTGGGAAGGGCACAGAAGGTGGGAAGGGCCTGGATCTTCCTGCCCTCCTTCCCGCTCCTTCTTTTCCTTTTTCCTTCCTTCTCTGCCTCCCTTCCTCTTTCTTTGTTCTTAGAGAGAGGAGGAGTGGAAGAATTCAGTATAAATTTCAGGGGTTAACTTTTTGTTTTGCCTTAACTTCATACTTACAGGTAAGTTGCTAGAATAGTCAAATGACCTCTTGTAAATCCTTGACCCAACCTTTCCACTTGTTTACACTTGGCTTTATTTCTCTTATCTTCTGTCTACACACAGACACGCACGCACACACATGCACGTGCTCACCACATATTTTTTCCTGAACTGTTGCGAGTAAGCGGAAAGTGCTGTGATTCTTTATCCCCCAAAACTTCCCGTGTATATTTCCTAAAGGAAATTCTGTCTCACACAACCGCAGCACGGCAGTCGACATCAGGAAAGGGAGCACTTAACACAGGACTGGTGTCTCATCCCCAGTCTGTACTCGACTGCCGTCAGTTGTCCCTGTGATGCGTTTGACAGCCATCCGGGATTCATCCTGAGGTGAGGCGCTGAGTTCGGACGTCTGTCGCTTCCGTCTCCTGACACCTGGAATAAGCTGACTTCCAGAATCTTGCTCTGAACTCGAACATGAACGTTTTCTAGGAGCCCAGGCTGTCTGTCTGCAGAATGTCTCCTGGTGTGGGCTTGTCTGATGTTCCCTCCTGGTTGGATTCAGCCTCTGTGTCCCTGACAGGAGCACCCCAGAAGTATCTATCTGTGTGCTCAGCGCGTCTCGTCAGGCATCATGAGAATTCAGTTGGCCCCAGTTTGGGAGATGCTCGCTTTGATGGCTTGGCTCCCCAGTGTGCCATTACTGTTTCTGCCCCTAGACGTGGCAGGGGGGAGTTCCTCAGGGGCCGTGTGAGCGTACTGCTCTCCACCAGACTTTCCCCTGCTGCTTTCAACATCCCCTGATGATTCTAGTTGGCATTCTGCTGTGCAGAGGAGTGCTGCTGTCTCCGTTATATGCTAGCATTTTATCTAGGATTTTTACATCTATATTCAAGGGCTCTATTGTAGGCAATTTTCTTTTCTATTATGTCTTTGTCGGGATTTGGAATCAGGGCTCTACTGGCCACAAGAGATGAGCTGGGAAATAGTCCCTCTGTTCTATTTTCTGGAAGATTTTAAGATTGCTGTTATTTTTCCCTTAAATGTTTGTTAGAATTTACCAGTAGAACCTCTGGTCCTAGAGTTTTCTTTGTGAGATGGCTTTTGATAGCAGATTTAATTCAGATACGGGGCTATTCAGATTTGTTATTTGGTCTGTGTCCTTTTGGTGCAGGCATGGTTTTTTGGGGAATTTATTAATTTCATCCGGGTTGTCCAATTGATTGAGATAAAGTTGTTGGTAATATTCCCTTATCGTCCTTTGCATGTCGCAGCGTCTGCAGTGGAGCCCTTCTTCTTCCACGTATTGGCGATTCGTGCTTTCTGTGTCATGATGGCTCTCACGAGGGGCTTGTCAATTTTATTAATGTCTTCAGAGAACCCATCTTTGACTTGGCGGCTTTTCTCCTATTTTGTTTCCTTTTTGATTGATTTGTACTCTGTTATTTCCTGCCTTCTACTTACTTGAGTCCAGTTTGCCGGTATATTTCTAGCATCACAGGGTAGGAACTGGTCATTTCAGGCTTGCCTTCTTTTCCTGAGTTACAAGCATGAAACCTTACAAGCATTTGTAAAGGAAGCACAGCAGGGCACATCTGACCCCCTAGCTTCCCAAGGGGGCAGGAGAGTCAGGATCAGTGGTCCAAGGCGTGTCTCCTGTGAGACAGAGGTCAGACAGCCCTCTCGCTTGTGCCATCCTCACCAGTTCTGACACTGGCTGTCCCTGCCATGGCACTAGACTTCTCTGCTGAGTTTGAGAATTCATTGCAGTGACCAGACAGAACTCACAGACAGTGCTCACTTGTATGGGCTTATCAGGGCAGTAACAGGTGACAGCTGGGGACCACTAGCACACACAATATAGTTCTTGCATCAGGGTGGCCTCTTCCCAGCTGGGCCACAGACCGGCCTCCCCTGGCCCTTGGCTCTGCCCTGCTTGGCGTGTGTTATGAAGTTCTTTTAGTTCTTCCAGTAGGTTCCGCAAGGTACCCCACTCCAGCTCCTTGGATCAGCAAACTGTGCTCCATCAGTGCCTAGAAGCATTCTGGCTTGCTGTCTGTGGTGTTAACTGCTCTCTATCTCCCAGGTCTGGGAGGGTTTCAGTGCAGAAGTCCCGGGTCCACAGGTTGCACTACACTTCTGGCTCTTCCTCCTTGCCGGGGGTGAGACCTTCCTTCTGCTCTGGAATTGGTTTCTTTGATGAAATAGCAGATGGCAAAACTGACCCATCCCTTTGGTGTCCATGATTAGCTTATCTGCCAGTCCTTCCCCGTCACTGGGGTGGGAGTTACCACCCAGACCACAGTGGGAAAACCCCACAGAAGGGGCCTATTACATTGCAGCATTGAAAGCTGAGGACTTCAGTGTCACGTCCTCATGATGTATCCTCCAGGAGTTGTGCTCATGAGGAAACGTCACAGAGACCAAGTGGCAGTTGTTCAGACAGAACAAGGGTGTCCCGCGTGGTTTAAAGTCAGCAGAGATGGATGTCAGACTTACCTGTTTTCACAATATTTACTCAGTCTGTATGATGAGCAAATAATCCAAGATGGAGCATCAGGATGGGAGGAAGACTCGCTGACAATACAGCCTTGCTTACCGGAAGTGAAGAGGCCTTGAAGCAGTACACTGCCTTCAGTGTGGATTGCATGTCAACATAAAATAAAAATCCTCACAAATGGACCAGTAAGCAGCATCGTGACAAATGGAGAAAAGATTGAAGTTGTCAAAGATTGTATTTGATTTGGATCCGCAAACAAAGCCTGTGGAAGCAGCAGTCTAGAAATAAATTGATGCGTGACATTGGGCAGATCTGCTGCAAAAGACCTCTTTAGAGTGTTAAAAAGCAAAGGTGTCACTTTGAGTACTCAGGTATAGCCGCACAGCCAAGCTGTGCTGTTTTCAGTCACCCCATATGGGAAAGCTGGGCAGTGAATGAGGACGACCAGAGGAAAATTGATGCCTTAGAATTATGGTGTTGATGAAGAATATTAAACATTCCATGGACTATTAGAAGGACAGATAAATCAGTCTTGAACAAAGTGCAGCCAGAATACTCCCTAGAAATAAAGATAGCAAGACTTCATCTCACATCCTTCAGGCATGTTATCAGAAAGGACCAGTCTCTGGAGAAGGAGGACTTCATGCTTGGTAGAGGTCACCGAAAAAGAGGGTCACCTGCTGTGACAAAGTGGCTACAGCAGTGGCCTCAAGCACAAGGACCCTGAGGACAGTACGGGACCGAGCAGCGTTTCCTTCTGTTGGACACAGGGTCACTGAGTCGGAACTGACTGGATGGCATGTAGCACCAGTAACGTGTTGGATTCACCCTTCTTTGGTTAAGAAATATCTTCTGTTACCTGTCATAGTAGTTATGAATATACTGATGTCTACTTTAATGTTACTGCAACCACTGGGGCATTCTGATATGCTCACTGTTTGTTTGGTGTACCCATCTGTGTCCCTTACTTTCAACCCGTGTTTCTCAAAGGAGTTTTGCTGATGCCGCCACGTGTGTGGGTCTTGCTTTTGTATCTAGACTGACAGCTTCTGCCTTTTAACTGAGTGCGTGGCCTATTTACATCGAATGTGATCATTGATCAGCTTGGATCTACTCCTGCAGTTTGGTGGTTTGTTTCCCATTGCTCTCTTCTGCTTTTGTTCCTCAGTTCCTTTTTTCCTGCCTTCTTTGGAGGATTTCTCAGTTTTTAGCTATATGGACTTATTTTTGTTGTTGTTTCGGTATTCACTCTAGGGATCATACAAGGCATCTTTGACTTCCCAGGATTTATTTAGAGTCAGCATGGTACCACTCTGTGTCACACAGGTGTCCCTGGTAACGGTGTAAGGCCCTACACCCCCTCTCATCTTTTGTGCCTTTGTTTTCCTATATATATTACATTATGAACTTCACATTCTTTTTAATTTTCGCTTTAAACAGCTACATAAGTTTTGAAGAAATGGAGAGAAGACAAACCATAACCTTTTATATCCATATCCTTTTTTTCACCACATTTTTTCTCTGGATCCGAGTTACTGTCCAGTATGATTTTTTCATTGGTATTTTCTTGAGCATTTTATATTAGGTCTTTTATTGATGAAGTGTCTGTTTTTGTTTATCTGAAAATATTTTTATTTTGCTTTCAGTTTTGAACAATAACTTGGACAAGTTTTGTTTATTTCAGCACTTTGAAGACGCCTTCCCATTGTTTCCTGGCCTCCTTTGTTTGTTTCAAGAAGTTAACTGTTACTTTTCTTGTTCTCCTATATCTAGGTCTCGTTTTTCCTCTAACTGCTTTCAAGACTGTTCACTCTCTCTTTAGTTTTCAGCAGAGTCAGTATTTCTCCTGCTTTGAGTATATGGAGCTTCTGGGATTTATGCATTGATGATACCCTTCCCCTAATTTGGGAGGTTCTGGGCATCTGTTCCTTCCGATACTCTTTTCTGTGCCATTCTCTCTGTCTTCTCTCCAGCTGGGACTTTGATTAAGTGTTCAATTAAGTGTTGAGGCACTTGGTATTATCCCACAAGTCTTTGAGGGAGTTTAATTTTCATTAATCATTTCTCTCTCTGATACTCAGATTTGATAATTTTTAAATTCAGTCACCCTTTTATCATCTTCAATCAGCTGCCCAACCCAGAAAATTTTTATTTCAGTTATTATACTTTCTGGCTCTAGAGTTTCCATTGTCAGCCTTCTTTTTTAAGGTCTGTATCTCTTGGAAACCGTGACTGTATAGTGGTTAGCGCTACATCTACTAACCAAAAGGTCGGCAGTTCAAATCCACCAAGTGCTCCTTGGGAACTCTGTGGGGCAGTTCTACTCTGTCTAGAGGGTCTCTATGAGTCAGAATTGACTCGATGACATTGGGATGATGATGATTTCTCTGTTAAGATTTGCTATCTGTTCTTTATGACTATGTTTTCCTTTTTATCCTGAACATACTTACATTAGCTCCCTTAGAAGCCTTGTTTAGTATAAGTTACATCTGATTCATCTTGATTTCTACTGAGTGCTTTTTTCTTTACTGTGAGTCATTTCTTCCTGTTGATACATGTGTAATGATTTTTAACTGGCTACTGTACAGTTACAGATGACACATCGTGGAGACTCTGGATTCTGCTGTGTTTCTCTAAGGTGGTTTTTGGCCTTGGCTGGTCTCTGACTGTGGTCTCTTGACTAGCTCCTCTGTGGAGAGCAGAAGCTGAAGTCTGCTGAGTTTGTGTATCTTCTAGCTGCTCCTTTTCGCAGGGTCCTTGGAGGTATCATCCACGCATGCATCATTTAGCAGTTAGCCAAAGATTTAAGCAGATTTTATGTACCGATTCTGGGTCTCACTTCCAGATCTCTCCCATTTCAGCTCATCTTTGATGTTTCCGCCTTTTGATTGCTCCCCAGTGTCTTCAGTTGGTTGTTTTTTATGTTTAGTCAAGGTTCTTTATTTGTTATCTGCAGGTGGGTTAGAGTGACCAAGCTACTGTGCAGTTTCCAGAAGTCTTGCTTCTTTTTTATAGTACCCATTTCTTTGATGAGATTCTTCATCTGTTCATTCATTGTGGCTCTGTTTTCATTTTAGTCCTGGAGTACATTTATAGTTTCTGCTTTAAAGTCGTTTTGAAGTGCGTTGATTCTAAAACCTGAGTCTTCCATTGGTTGGTTTCTCTTGATTATATTTTTCTTGACTGTGGGTCATGTTTCTCTATTTCTTCTCAAGTGTTTGGATTTTTAATTGTCTGATCTTGTTGATAACACGTTGTAGAAACTCTGGACTCTGTTAGTTTCTCTTGAAGAGAGTTCGTTTTCATTCTTGCCAGCAGTTAACCTGGCCAGGTTCGACCTTCAGACTGTGTCACCCTGCAGTGGGTAGCGGTGGGAACTCTGCAGTTCTTTCAGCCTTTCAGCTGTGGCTTCTCTCAGTGAGTTCCACCCTTACCCTCCAGCCTTCCTTGCTGCTTAAACTCTCTCTCTGACTTCTCAAGCATGTTAAATTGTACCTTTTGCTTGAGTTCTAGCTTCACTGTGTAATCATGCAGAATGGGAAGTGGCCTCAGGCAAAAAAAATCCCAGCGTAGATGCAAATTTTACCTTCCTTTCAAGGAGGACCTCCTTCCTTTAGTTTCTGCTTGCTTGAAGTCCTCTCCACGATTGCTACTCTGTGCTCTCCAGTCTGCTGATTCATAATGACCATCTAGGGCAGAGTAGAACGGCCCCCTAGGATTGTTAGTGGATTTGAACTGCTGACCTTTGGGTTAGCAGTCCCACTCTTACCACAGTACCACCAGGGCCCCAGACCCCTCTCTGCTGCCTGCAAGTCATTGTTTAGACTTCATCCATGTGTGTAGTTGGTGTTTGTTTAAGGGTTGCCCCAAACCCCCTTCTCTGAGCTGGTTGCGTGTCCCGGCTCAGCAATGTTTGTCTCTGGTCACATTCCTCCACCTCCTTGAGCCTTAGATTCCTCATCTGGAAAACCAGGACAGTTACTAACCATGTGTAAGGTTCTTGGGAAGGTTACATCAGCTGATGCCTGTCAGGTTTTCGGCTCCGTGCTGGGCCCACAACGGGTACCTGGCAAGCAGTGACTCGAGCAAGGAAACCACCATCTGAGTAAGAGCTGAGACATAGTCGGCCTTGCTGCAGAAGAAGGTGCTCTGTGTTTGTACTTATGTGTTTGGACGATATGTTGAATGTTTACTGTTACTCATGTTATGTGTTATGTATACATATTACACCTTAGTATATATATACCTTATGTACATATCATACCTTAATATATACATTATACTGTGTTACATGTTAGAGAGAGAGAGAAGGTACCATATTTGCGTTCCCCAAGACCCCCAGGCTTCCCAGTGACCCCCGTTCCCTTGTTGTTCCAGATCATCTGTAAAATGGCCACAACCCTGAGCCAGGGCGCCGTGGCCCGCCTGCTGCTGCCCCGCTTCTGCGAGCTGTGTGGTGATGGGAAGCTCTTTCAAGTTCGGAAGGTTGGAACATGCAGCTTTGAAACCATTCAGTTAAAAAAAATTTAGAAATGGCTTCCTCGCAAGTTTTTGGACCTCCCCAGTAGGAGTATCTGGAGGGAAGACTGGAGCGACAGACGTGGCCTAGGCGAACGCTGTCACAACACTACCTGCTGAGTATCGCCCGCTGGTCCCTGTGCCAGGGAAGCCAGAGACCAGGAGGGAGGGCTCGGCAGAGCCGGCCTGTTGCTTGGGGGCCCAGGTGGACGAGTCTCGGCTGGCTTGTTGTCAGCTGCCTTTTCACCTGACCTTCGTTAGCGGGGTGGTGTGCCCTAGGGTCCTCTGTTACAGTCTTTGCCGTCCCACCCTTTGGGTCACTGGCCCCTGGGATCGAGTCCTTCCTCCTCTGGGAGGCCAGGCCGTCTCGCCCTTAACCAGCTCATTCGCCCTTAGCCGGCTCATCCTCAGCGCGCTGCATGCGGCCCAGCCGGCCGGCTCCTCCCTGATGTCTCTCTCATCGTGACTCACTGGCAAGCTGAGTGATCACGTCTATTGCCCAGAGAACATTAAGGCCTCTTTTGCCCTGTTGCTAACTAAATGCATTATGTATCAAGATCAATTTGGGGCGAGGAAGCTCTTAAATCTGGTTCCCCTCTTAGAAGCCTCCTGTTTGTGATGCAGGGAGGCTCCTGGTGCGGGGGCCGCGGGGGTGGCAGGCACGGCCAGTGCTCGTTAGTGGCCGGCGGCTGGTTGGTGGCGGAGGGCCGCATGCTGCTTGCTCATTAGTTCTCCCAATTTGTTAAGACAGGAAGACAGCCAAGACTAATGGATATGTCTTTTGCCTTTTTAAGGTGTGTGCTACAAATTTTGGTGATATTTGTCATGCTGTTGGACAAGAAGCCACTGAGAAGTTTTTGGTACGTGAAGTTCTGTGAGTTCCAGCTCTGACTCACCTCTCAGCACACTGCAGGATCCATCGTCCAGTTTTGCCTCTGGGTTCCTCTTGCTTTGGGATGTCAGCTCAGTTTTGCATTCCTCATGTTCAAATCCTCTGAGTCCTGATGTTAACGTTTTTCATAAGGCAGCGGGTCTGCAGAGGGGAAGGTCTGGCCATTGCCCCCCACTGGTCACTCCCCTGTGTCTCTTTTCACAGTCAAGTCACACCCCGCCAAACCCCTCTCAACTTCTGTTTCTGGAACACGGCTCCACCACCTCACTCCTCGGCTCGAACACTTTTAGGATTTTTCCTCAGTCTGTAGGTTCAAGTCCAGACCCTTAGTAGGAATTCAGCTGCCTTCTCAGTGCCTTTCCCTGCCCCGCCTCCAGTCGCACCTTCATCGGCTCCAAGCCCTGTCTGGTCCAGTCTCACCTCGGGCTGGCATGGCCCTTCTGAAAGGGCCGGGTCCACTGCTCTAGATTCTCCCTCAGTGGGTCAGGGGTTGGCTAGGCATCTTATTTCTAGTAAGTCCCTCCTGATTTAGATGAATCAGTCCTGTAGCCCCCTCTAGTAACCCCGCTCGTTCCTGTCCTCTCCCTCGGACAGACTGCTGCGACCCGGCGGGACCCTCCAACATGTCAAACCCAGACTGAGTGTGCCTGTGCCCACTGCACCAGGGAGAATTCCTTGCTGTCTCTTTAGTCTTCCTGTGGCCATTGCCCCATGTCCCTGAGTGTCCCTAATCACATGTCATTGCAGGCTTGCCAACTTGTGGTCTCATTCAGGACAGGACCCCATTGCTTCTGTCTTTGGGTCC
Source organism: Heterohyrax brucei (assembly GCA_028571685.1). Taxonomy (NCBI): domain Eukaryota; kingdom Metazoa; phylum Chordata; class Mammalia; order Hyracoidea; family Procaviidae; genus Heterohyrax; species Heterohyrax brucei. Next base: position 86,518,142 of record CM053156.1, on the reverse strand, counting down.
CCAGGGCCCAGCCCAGTCCTAGAGGGCTGCATAAGTGTTTTTCACTTTTATTTGAGTGGATGTACTATACTTGTTGGTTGGAAGTTAAGCTGAGAAAGTGTAATCTTCAAATTGATTGTCAAGGTGGTGTTCAAAAGCTCGTTTTATTTTAAATATAAGCCATCTCAGTCTAGTCCTAACCCAAGAATTTTTTTTAATTGTGATTAAGTGAAAGTATGCAATCCAAATAAATTTTGCATGCCTGCCTGTCCGCAGGTCCGTCTGTTCTCACCTGGTGGCAGCACATTCCTCCTTTTCACTTTCTATTTCTGGCATCCCCTTAATGAGCACCTGTCCCCTCCTCTCCACCATCTTCTCTCCCATCTAGAAACAAACCAGAGGACAACCTCCCATAAACGTATAGAACCAAGAAGTGCACACACCATATATGGTCACATTGTGTCCCCAAGTCCAGTCCGTTCTTGTCTGAAGAGTTGGCCTCAGTACTGGTTTCCAATCAGGGCCAGCAGGAGGTCTAGGGGCCATGTTCCCAGGGGATGCTCCAGGCTGTTAGACCATCACTTCTGGTCTTTTAGTAGAGCCAAGAGTAATTTTTAACAGGCTGTCACTGTGGATATTAGGTGTGTGCTGGCTTCTGGAGAATGAAGAGCAGCAGTGGCCAGCTTTCCACGACAACATAGTATTTCCACGGCTGAAGCATCTCACTCTGCTTACTTTATGTTAGGGTGTTAGAAACAAAACTTTTATTGAAGGATAAATTTTAGATGGGGATACAGGCATGACTTGCAGACAGATATATGATGAACTCATGGCAGCAAAGATGTTTTTTCTGTCATTGGTCGGAGAGAACCCTTAAGGTGTCACAGCTGTTTTCCTGGGGAAGTGAGTGGACGGCACATTGACAGTCGGGCAAAGGACCTGGAGCACAGTGTGCGTTTCTGTGGAAAGGGCTCGTCTGCGTCACTGACAGTCTCTGACAGCTGGCTGCTGTCACTGCAGAGCAGTGAAATACTCTTCGTCAGAGACAGTGATGCCCTCCATGGGCAAGCTAGTGCCGACCCCCGCTGAATAGGACAGTCTTCCTCAGTTTCTCTCTGCATTCCACCCAACAGTGGTCAGTCATTCTGTCTTTTTTCGGGGATGGGCAGAGGATTCTCTGTTGTTCTGTTAAATTTAGCCAAGTTAATTAGTAAAATTATTTTAAAGTAAAGGAAATGTTTCTCCTGCATACCCTGATTTCTGTTTGTTTCCAATGATTCCTTCTAGACCATTCTGTTCCCTTTTCTTTGTCATGATTTTGTGGGTATGCCCTGATACCATCACACAGACCCTGCCTTTCCTCAGGGTAACCGGTTTTGAGTAGCACTAATTTTTTTTTTTACAACACTTGACTGTGTTTTTGGAGAAGGCATACGTATCACTTCAGGTTCCTGTCCAACACCTTCTACACAGACTGTTGATTGGCATTGGTTGCCTTGTTAAATACATGTGAGCATATCCTCACTGTTTCCATTCCGGTGGTACTATTCCCCTTCATCTAGTTTTCCTGCTCTCTTCTCATTTTTGTTTTAACGGAAGTTTTGACAGTGTGGTCTCATATAGATGATTTTTCAAGGGCACACAGCACCACAGGTGATGCTCCTCATTTGATGAGCCAGCCTGTCAGCTCTAAGACCATCTCAGGTAAGTTTTGGTTCAAGGTTTAAACAGTATCTTAGGTCAATAGTCTCAGAGAGTCCTCAAGTCTCAGCTTGTCCAGTAAGTCTGAAATGTTTAAGAATTTAAGTTCTGTTCCATGTTTTTCTCTGGTTCTGTCTGCATCCATCTACCATGGCTTTGGTCTTAAGTAAAAACAAAAGCAGAGCCCCTGCTGCTGAGTCACTGACGGCTAGTGACCCCATAGGACAGAGTAGAACTGCCCCGTAGAGTTTGCGTGGAGAGCTTGGCAGGTCTAAACTGCTGGCCTCTGGATGAGCAGACACAGCACTTGACCACCGTGCCACCACTTAACCACTATGCACTGTTTTATTTGCTTTGGTAGATCCCCAAGTTTTTTGAGCTCTGCTCAGATAATGTTTGGGGGATGCGAAAAGCCTGCGCAGAGTGCTTCATGGCCGTGTCCTGCGCCACGTCACCTGAGGTCCGCAGGGCCAAGCTCTCGCCACTGTTCATCAGGCTCATCAGTGACCCCTGTCGATGGGTAAGTCAGCACTGGGCTCTGTCTGCTGCACCTGGGAGGCCATGGCGTACAACCGGACTTCTCCCCGGGTGCCTGCTGTGGGGGCACGCAGTGACACGCTGGCGTTGTACCTGTGAGCCCACACCAAGCTCGCAGGCCTCACTGACCTTCTGCCTGCGTGCCCACCAGCTAGGCGCATGCAGTCTTAGATTGGCACCATCACAGTAAGATTAACCCCTCATTGTCAAGTCCGCTCTGACTCATAGCAGCCCTACAGCCCAGAGTTGAACTAGCTGTAATCTTAATCAGTCACATTGCTGCATCTTTTCCTAAAGAGGGGCTGGTGTGTTCAGACTACTGACCTTCCTGTTAGCCGCTGAGACTTTAATGACTCTGCCACTATGGCTCCTTCCGGTGTAAAACAAAGCCATACCTGTGGCTGTCAAGTCGATTCCGACTCACAGTGACCCTACAGGACAGAGGAGAACTGCCCTGTGGGGTGTCCAGGGCTGTCCTCTGCAGAGATGGACTACCACAGCTTTGTGTTTCAGAGTGGCTGCTGGGTTTGAACTGCCAGCCTTCTGGTTAGAAGCTGGGGACTGTAACCACTGTGATCCAGGGCTCCTGGTATAGGGTTATGGTCCCTACAAATCTCTAAGGCTTTGGTGGATGTTAAGAAAGCACCATGGAGCCTCATGTTACTGGTGTGTGGATCTCATGGGAGTCAGGTTTGAGGAGGAGAGCACCACGGCTGTGAGCTGGTGCCTTCTCTGTTATGCCCTGGAGCTTGCCTTGTGATGGTTGGTAAGGGCTATTCAGGTACCTCATCAAGTCCAGGGACACAGAGTGGGACCAAATGCTTCCTTGTTTTCTGTTGAGTTCAGGACACGACTTAGGAGGTAGGAGATCGCGCTTAGGCGTCCCTTTCTGGCCACTGCTGTGGTCACTGCTGCTTGCTCTGGTTTCAGGTCCGCCAGGCCGCCTTCCAGTCCCTCGGTCCCTTCATTTCCACCTTTGCGAACCCCTCCCGGGCTGGCCTGTATATGCGAGAAGATGGGAGCCTGAGCATCCGACCCCCAGCCCAGGACCGAGACGCCAGTCAGCCCTGCCCAGGTGGCTGTGTGACCCCTTCCTCAGCCTGGTAAGCTCACACTCAGGTAGTCACCTGGACCCCGTGTCGCCTCATACATCCACCTCGACCACCGTGTCACCTCACACAGCCACCTAGCACTCTAGCAATGATCTTGTCTTGAGTTTTAGTGACAGTGACCTTCTGGGCAAGATGGAATATTAGAGCTTTAATTATGTAAAGAAGTAGAAAGTAATTGCAATAATGATTCTGAGACATGACTACCAGGTTATAAATAATGAAGCTACTGTGTCTCCTAAATTTAGATAAAATATTCATTGAGAGTAGTGATTAAATAACCTGTAAAGAAAATTTTCTCTTACTTTTTGATTAATGAAGTTCTTTTGATAATTTACATCAGGAAAGATGGCAAGTCTCCCAGATGTACTTTTGTGACATGGGATATTGCACCCACGTGTCAGTGGCAGTCCTGACCCACCACTAGCACGTCCCACAGCGTGCTTCTTGTGTAGTGACTGATGTGGGCATCTTTGTATTTTCCCTCGGGGGATGATGAGTGTGTGACAAGCCCAGCCAGGGGGCTTCAGGGTGCCCTTTCTTTGCTGCTCTTGGACAGGCGAGGAGCAGCAGGTAGTGTGGCACTTCAGGTGGTACAGACCCTCCTGAGAGGAGTCCGCCGTCCTCCCCCGCCCACCAGCAGAATGTGCTGAGCTCCTGTGGTGTGTCAGGCCGACAAGCCACATTCCCTCTATCACAGCTTCTCACGTGGGCACCTTTCCTTTTCGGATGCCTGTCCCCGGCAGATGCTGTGGCAGGCAGGAAACCCCGCATCTGGGGGCATGTCTGCAGGAGATGGGGCTCCTGTTCCCCTGAGTGACGGCGCAGTGGAGGGAACGGCTGAGCCTCCGCATGGCACCTTTGGTGTACACAGTCTCCTGGGGGGTAGGGGGCACTGATAGGAAGCACAAGGAGACGCGAGGTGGGCTGGGCGGCTGGGTGGAGGAGGAGGTAGACCCCGTGTCCTTCCCAGGATGCTCCCCGGGCATCACACAGTGCTCAAATTCTGCCTCCCCTCATCCAACCTAGTTCAGGACCACCTGCACAGAGAAGGCTGGAAGCACCACTGCAGGGGACGTCAGCGCAACCCAGCCACCCCTCTCCCAGCCCCGTGGGAGACCCACCAGGAGTCTCCACCGTGGCTGCAGATGGGTTGGTCAGGCTTTCCTCAGGGCCCAGCACCTTGCTGAAGCCTTCTGACATGGGCGACCACCTGGCCACCAGCCTCCCTGGCCGAGACTCATCAGCTTGCCTAGGCAGCCCCGAGGACAGATTCCGTGACCTCCTGTACTGGCGCACCCCGCTCCCTGACGTTAGCAAGGACGTGGAGCTGCTCGTGGGTGAGGCTGGGCAGCAGGGAGGCATTGGTGGTGGCCCCAAGATGGTCCCCGACAGCTGCACACCCAGGAGCGACATTCAGAAAGTCCTTGACAGCCTGCAGGAGCACCTGAGAGACGACCCTGATGCCCAAGGCAAGCATTATCCTTTGTAACAAAGAGTGAGTGGGTGAGTGTGCGCTGGGCACAGCCTGCTGCCACTCCTGCTGGCTCGGTCATGCATGTGGGTCACTGTACATGTGTGCCACTGTGGCTGTCTCAGAGAGGAGGCACCTGTTCACTCTCACCACGCCCAGGACCAGAGGTCTTCATAGGGACCTGTGTTAGGAGCAGGCCTCTGTGTCTGCCCTCGTGCCCACGGGCAGAAGTGGGGTCCCCAGCATCTGTGCCACTGAGGATGTGTCTCTCCCTGTGTTACCACATCCTCTGTCATTGGGAACAGCAGGGGTGAGGCTCCTTCTGGACCCTGTGAGCTCAGCCTGTAGCTCAGCTTTAAGGCTGTGGTCATAGTACAGAAGAAGAAGTGCAGCTTTTCTCCTTTGGGGTGTTTTTCATTTTCTGAGTAGTGCCCCCGCCGAGCATCTAATCCATGTCCAGCGCCCACAGCCCCTCTCTTTCTCTAAGCGTCACTGCGTTTGTATTCTTCCTGAGTCTGACCAAAGGGAAAAACAGCATGCACAGCTGTTGCTGGGCAGAGACCTGTCAAGCTTTGGGGATGGAGATGTGAAAATCCAGCTCACCGTCTCATTAGTCTTTGCCGTTAATTTATAAAGGAAATTAGGTCCATGTTTGCTGAAGGAGTGAGTGCCCATAACATGCTGCTTCTAGGAGCTACAGACGGAGATCTGGTTCAGGGAAACCTATCCCTAGAATGTACGGAGCCCCGAGACCATCCTGGGCATTGGTGCTGGGGGCTGAGCCCACAAACCCAGGGAGGCATGAGTGCCCGGAGAGATGGGCAGGACTGTGACAGAGGTGGCTGTGACATTGCTCTGGAGGCTCAGGGCAGCAACCTTTGGTCCCTGGGAGCAGGGGGTAGGGACGTCTGGGAGCAGACTTCACAGAATGGTGACATTTGATATGGCTTAGATGATGACTGAGAGCTCACTGGCTAGGGACTTGTGACATTCACAGGGTTCTGTCTGTTCCCTCATATACTTATGAGTAAAATATGGCATGTGTGTGCACAGAGTAGTTTTTGTAAGAAAGGATCCATAGATTTCATCAGAGCTCTGAGATCTATGACCCCAGAAGATTCAGAAATAAATGACTCAGAAGGTATCTGCAAGTAGGCTGTGGCTAGAACTGTCCCCTGGGCCACTGGGGGGGTGTGCTGCCCCAAGGTGGGGCTCCCCTGGGTCCTGGGGGAGTCAGCTAGAGGCGGTGACTATCTTCACAGATGCGGGGGCCTACTGCATGTAACCAGCAGGGAGCAGAATGTGGGGACTGCGGTGCAGGTGTGTGTGTGCACCTGTGTGTGCGTTGGGAGGGTGGAAGTGTAGAAACATCCAGTTGATTGTTCTGGAAAGGTGTGTGGCACGCATGACCCTTGCTCTTCAGAGGGGTCCTCAAATGGCTATGCTGTGCCTGAGAAGACGGCATCGCCTGCGGGGCTAAGCGAGCAGGGTCATGACGTCGGTGCAGAAATGGATGTGTACCTCAGGAGTGTGCACGTGTACGTGTGTGTGTGTGTGTGTGTGTGTGTGTGTGTGTGTTCACGGCACCTGCACGTGTACTGTAGGTGCATGTGTGGGTAGTGGAGAAGGCAGCCATCCTCCCTTGTAAATGGGGAGCAGGGTGCCCCCTCCCTGAGTCCTGGACCTCCACAAGATGTGATGGTTGGGAACGTGATGTTTCTGTGTGGAAGGGGACATGAGCGGGGACAGGAGCAGGCCCAGGCTCCCCTAACTGAGGCCTCCGAGCAGAGCTGCGGCACTCTGTGCTGGGTGTCTGGCTGCAGCAGTTGACGCTAATAACCGGGAGCGGCCCTCCTTGCTCGGGGCTTGTCTGGCAGCGCCCGAGCACGGCCTCGCTGCCCTCTCCAGCCCGGGTGCAGGCGCGGGGCCGTCGGGGGCAGGCCTGCGCAGCGTGGCCGCGTCGGCCTTGCGCTGTTTGGAAGAAAGACTTCTCTGAAGTGAGCCTTCCAGCCACATAAAGTTATTAAAATTCTGGAAACTTCCCTCCCTCCAGCTCAGGTTCAGGTCCTGTCAGCTGCACTGAGAGCCGCACAGCTTGACTCTGCCGACGAGTCCAAGAGCCAGCCGACAGGAGACCTGAAGGAGGTGTCCTCTGCAGATCCCTGTGGCGCCTCTGGAAATCAGGTGGCGCTGCCCGCCTCCTGCCTTCAGGACGCACTCACTGTGGCCAGGATATTACAGAGCACAGTGAGTGTCCGGCCTGTCCCTCCGCCACCGAAGATGTGCCAGAAATCACCAAGCTGTCCTGGCTTTTATTAACACACCCTGCCAGAGATGATAAATGGCAAATTTAATTTTATTCTTAAGGTCATGTTTTGGGTAACTAGACAACCAATCAATCAGGTGATTGATAACCCTGATTTTCTTCCACAAAAACAAGGGTGGGGACACCCCAAAGTGCCTTCCCTCTCCTCGGAAGGCTTGGGAGCTGGCTGTGGGGTGGGGGGGGACGAGCTTTGGGAGCGCTGTCTCAGTGCTGACAGGCGCCTTCACCTCCGTGCTGTGGTGGGCTGAATTGGTGCAGCTGGGGAAGTCGAGGCTCCCGGAGGCAGCCCAGTGGACCACCTGACTTCGTGGAGGTCTCACCCATGACTGCCCTGGTAGCAGTGCCACATGTCTCCTGTCAGGGCAGAGGGGCTGAAACCCCGGCAGTGACAACCACCCAGCCCAGCCTCTCTGTTCACAGCCTGGAGCTGGGCCCTGGGAGATTGGGCACTGGGCGAGGGGAGCCTCAGAGCCTTCCAGTCCCCTCAGAAGCTCCTGGTCACCCTCGTGGCCGGAGGGTCCTGTGCCTTCCTGGCCCCTGTGAACCTTGTCCTTGGCCTCTGTGAGCTGTGGCCTTTCACAGGCAGGGAAAGTGGGGGTTCAGGTGAAAACAAAAGACAGCCCACTGCTGTCAAATCCGACTCCTAGCGACAGAGTGGAACTGTCCCAGAGGGCCCTCAAGGCTGTCACCTGTGCAGCAGCGTACCACCACACCTTTCTCCTGCAGCGCGCCTGGTGGGTTCACACAGCCAACCTTTTGGTTAGCACCTGGGCGCTCAACTGCCGCACCACCAGGGCTCCTTTGACGAAGAGTAATTGGGGTGGCAGCTGTGATCTCAATGCCCCCACTTCCTGGGCCCCTCACCTCACTGTGTGCCACAAGGGATGATGTCTTTCAGCTCACAAGTGTCCGGGCCCCAAACCCAACAGTTGATCCATGCAGAGTTTACCGTTTATTGTAGTGACTGGACTGACTTGTCGCCGTCCCTGCACTCTAAACAAAAGAAATATTTAAAAAGCCCAAATGTAAAATATTCAGGAATTCATTAAGATTGTCTTTGACTAGTAAGAAATGTGGTAACATCCTTTTGGGCTTGTTTGAAAAAAACAGGCAAGAGAACTCCTGTTGCTGTCCTTGTGACCAAGAATGGGAGTGTCCCCATGCGAGGCCGAAAGATGAGGGTCGTTGGCCATGGTGGGGGCTGTGGTGTACACGTAAGATTCTTGATCAGAAACACATGGGCAGAGAGAGAGCCAAGTCCATGGGGCTGTTCCTCTGAGTTTTCAGTCTTAAAGGATGGGCTCAGTTGGGCCTTGGTGTCATGGCGCAGGAAATCTGGACTCCTGCGTGGGCCTGTGTGCCACCAAGGCTCCAGTGGGGACAGTCATGATGCTCTTGGGTGAGAAGGAAGGGACAGGAAGCAAGAAAACAAGCTTAGACACTAAGGACTCGGGAGACAGGAGGAAAGGAGAGGTCAGCAGGGCCAGCACTGGTCAGCTCTATGTTGACAGCGCCCACCCTGCCCTCGGCTACCTCTGGTGTGTTGGCTTCATCGTCAATGCCCATAGGAAGGAAAGGGACCATTTCTTCCCATTTGTCTCTGAAGAACAAGGAAGACCTGGGCCAGAAACCCTTGGCAGCCCTCTCCCAGGCCCCTTTCTGGTACATTGTCCCCATCAGTGGCCGCAGGCACTCATGGAGTTAGCAGGGCATGCTGGGTAGAGAACGCGCCCCCGTCAGGTGGGTGAGTCATGGCCTGGGGTCAGGATTTAGAGCCGGGAGGCGAGGTGTGAGGGAGGTGTTGCTGTGGAGATTTACTGGGGAAGTGAACTCACGAGAACTTTGGGTGTTGGCTGACTGGTAGTGGCTTACGTAGGCCTTAAGTCAGGTCTCAGAATAAGCACTCTACATAAAAGTGACATGAAGTCTTTGGGGTAGAGTTAATCCCTAAATGGGGTAGCAGTGGGCTCCAGTGGCAGAGTTGATGAATGTGGGGGAAGTTACTAACTGGGAGGAGCTGGGGTCTTAGGGCCTCAGACCAGCATCCTCCACGCCATCACATGCTCTGTTGGAGAAACAGGCCACCTTAGTGAGGTCCGTGGGAACAGAAGGCTCTGGGCTCTGGGCAGAGGGGGCGCCTATCGGGGTGTTTGTCAACTTTCCTGGATCATACACTGAGCTGATTTGTCAGAACCTAATAAGGTGGTAGACAGTATGACATTTCAGGTGCACGTAGGAAACCCATGTTACGGCTTAAGGAGAAGGTCAGGTCCATGCCAGTTAGTGTCGATTGCCCGTGTGCCAGCATCGAACATTCCCACTCGTTTTAAGTGTTTACCTAACACAGAGGTTCCTCAGCATACACTAGGAGTGTTTGTACACATGGAGGTTGACAGCTTTTTCACGTAAATACTGACCAGCCACGTCTTTCCACTCCAGTGGGCTTTTCCTGCTGCGTGCCCCCTCCCTGGCCCAGCACAGCTGCCACCTGTGGTCCACAGGAAGGCTGGAGTGGCCTGCTCCGCCATTTCTGCAGGCCCGCTTCACCTCTCAGTGTCGTCTGTGCCGTACACACGACTGCTTCTGGGGACACCGGTTCACCCTCCAGCAACAACGCCCTAAAGCATGGTACACGCAGACCCCAGTTAACAGCCCTCACCAGCGCTGGCCTTGGTGGTTTTGTTAACGGCTTCAAGCCATCCTGAAATTAAACATCTCAGGTCTGTTCTCCTTGGCACTTAGAATGGCTGGTCCGTACGGGGTTTCAGACCACTGTGCCAGAAGGGTTTTGAGCATCTGGGAAGACACCACTGATCGCCTGCAGGAAGGCCTAATCTGGGTTTGTGAGAAGTTGTTGCTGGCATTGAAAGAGGACTCACTGCAGGGGGAGCAGCTGGGCAGCTTCCTTTTGGGGAGCAAGCTGGTAACATGCCCAATTAACCCTATAGGATCCAGAAGGAGACCGCAGTGGGACCAGTGACCCTTCGCAGGCTGAGTTGAGTTATGACCCAACCCCACGTGAAGAGAATAAATCTACATTACAGGTTTGTGAGAGTATCCTGTATGTTCCTGGAAAGAGGAGCAACTCAAAACATGTCATCTTCTAAAAGTTACGTTTAAATAGGTGATGGACCAAAAGTCTTTTTCTTCCATTGACACTAAGTATATCCCTTAGTTCAGAATTGCTGCTGTTACTGTGACTTACCGACTTACAGAAATAGTAAGTTCTAAAATGTATGTTTCAAGTCTTCTGAACAATCTAGAGTAATATTTTAACAAACCAAATATCAGTATTCCTACATTAGTACTTAGCATTGTCCGCACAAATTATTGACTGCTTTTTTATCTGGAAAGGTTGTGCCCGTGTCTTTCGTTACACCGCTGGGCCTTGTTCTGCCATGTGGCTGGTTTCCTGTCCCACGTCCATCCTCTGGAATGCTCTGAATTGTCACATCCCACTGCCCTCACAGAGACAGACATCCGTGGGGTGATGTTTTATGAAGGCTGTGTCCCATCCTTGGGAAAACACAGCGATGACTCAGTTTAGGGTCTTGGACCCCTCTGTTCTTGGGGCTGTTACAAGACAAGTGCAGACGGTGTCCAGCCTCAAGAGCTGTGTGTACTAGACTGACCAAACGTTGCTGTTGAGACTCTCCTATGTGGCATCAGACATGCTGAGTGGCTGCCACTGCTTTGAACTTCAGTCCGAGTGGAACCCCCAACCCCACATCTCCCCCCAGGGCAGTAAGAAGCTGGCCAGTCCACATGCTGTGGCTTTAGGAGGGCCTTGTTGATGACACATTTCGACTGAGTTGATTTCACCGTGAACTGCCATGTTCCTGTCCTTTGACCTTCTCTCATGCCAGCATGGTGGCTTCCTTTCTCTCCTGTTGCCCAGGACATCATCCCACAGCCCCTGCTTGACCAGTACGTGTCGATGACTGACCCAGCACGCGCCCAGACGGTGGACACCGACATAGCCAAGCACTGCGCGTACAGCCTCCCGGGGGTGGCGCTCGCCCTGGGCCGGCAGAACTGGCACTGCCTCAAGGACACCTACGAGACCCTGGCTTCGGACGTGCAGGTAACACCAGCTGCCGGGCAAGCACGCGTAGGTGGGGCAGGCCCGTGCCAGGGGAGGGAAAGGAAAGCTGCCCCTGCTCCCGGCCCTGCACTGTGCTGGCCTCGGAGCACATCCAGCCTCAGTGACCAACACCTGCCAGTGTCACTGAGCTCCAGAAAGGCCTTTTAAGGTCTCAGTAACACTGAGTGACAGTGGCTTGGTCTCTGTGACCATCTGTCTGTCTGTCTGTCTGTTGCCTGCTGACAGTGGAAGGTCCGCCGGACCCTCGCCTTCTCCATTCACGAGCTGGCCATGATTCTCGGGGACCAGCTCACGGCAGCTGACCTGGTACCCGTCTTCAATGGATTCCTGAAGGACCTGGACGAAGTGCGCATCGGGGTCCTTAAACACCTGTATGACTTTCTCAAGGTAAGAAGGAGGGGGTAGAGCCAAACCCAACCTCTTCTCTGCCCACATTTGTAAAAGCCCGGATATGCAAGGGGTGAATGGAAAGAAGAAAAGCAGTGTTTGGTGTCTTCATCCCAAATCTTAAACTCTTAGCCTTTTCCTAGTGAAGGGTGAATATTTTTGTCCTTCTTCCCAGTCTTCCTGTCTTGGAGAATTTTCACTCTGGGGAGGATGCTAGATGCTCACATACTGTGTGAAAAAGGGGAGACTGAGGCCTGGGCTGGGCTGTGGGGCCCAGCCCCAGCCGGAAGCCAATCTCAGCTCCCTGTGAAAGGCAGTTTTTTCTGCAAGGTGCTGCTGCTGCACTTCCTGCTTGTCCTCGACCCCCGCAGGAATGATGAGTTTACAGTGATCCAGAGAAACTAATCAGTTGCATCCACGCAGCCAGAGCTGCCCTTGAGGGACTTGGGGGTGTGGGCATGCTGGTCCAGGCTCCATCCCCGATGCAGAGGGTGATGGCCTTGCTGACGATCTAGGAGGCAGCTGCCACCTATGGCACAGCAGGATTTCTGGGCGGCACACTCATGCTGGTTTTATTTAGGGCGGAAATGAGGAAAGAAGGGGTCCTAGGAGCATTTAGAAATTCAGTCACCCAGGGGAGAGGTCAGAAGCTCTCGTTCCCTTGATGCTATGCTGATTCACGGCCACACTGGTGACAGACGACCAGGTCCTAGGAAATGCAGAGCTCCTGCTGGTGACCAGTGTCGAATCCGAAATGTGGGTATTTGCAGCTCTCGTGAGGGTGCACCTGGGCTTACTTACTTAAACACCTGCTTTTCAAACAGTTGCTTCATGCAGACAAGAGGAGAGAGTATCTTTATCAGCTTCCAGAATTTGTAGTGACTGAGAACAGCAGGAACTGGAGGTTTCGCTATGAACTAGCAGGGTAAGTAGCGCCTGTGTTGGGGGCAGCAGCAGGCACGTGCGATGGAGTAATTCTTCATTTGCCTGCCTGATAATTGATTTCTAACCTAGCAGTAATAGTGTTCTTTTGGACAAAGAGATTATGCCTTTATTTAGGAATAAACTGCATTCCAAACTCAAGGAACAAATAGCCACAGTCTCCAGGGAGACACTCATCTTCAGATGAAGGCAGGGCTGGAGTCATTTTGGAATCAGAGTGTTCTGCTGTTCTAGAAGGCAATTTATTTGAACCAAATAAAAGATGAATCACCTGCTCTTCAATATTTTCCTATTAATCAGAGCCCTTTTTGCCAGAGCTTTCTTCAACATTCTGAGTGCAGTCCCTGTCTGAAGGGCACAGCTTGGTCTGTGTACCTCAGCTCCTCAGGAAAATCACGCTATGGTGAGCGGTCTGAAAAGGTCTCAGCCAGCTCAGACAATTACCGGATAGAAACGTGCCCCAAGGTGGCTCCCACATCCCCATCCTTCTGTGTGTGAAGGACCCATTTAATTTCCTGGGGTGCCAGCAGAAAAGGAACTGTTCAAGGTTCCCTCACTTCCCGAAAGAGTGAGCAACATCTCTGAGCTCATTCTAACCACCGACGGGGACGAGGGGCTCTCGGGCGCGGAGGGTGTTTGTTTGTGTTGGTGGGCGGCCGTGTGGGGGTTCATCTCCGTCTCTTGCCTGCTCATTTTTCTCGTCTTGGATGACGGTCTCCCCCGCAGACATTCATCAGGCTTTCGCAGCGATTCAGGATGTGATGTGGCCGATGCCAGGGGCAAACAGAAAGATATTTTTTTTTTTTTTGTCTTTGCAATGATCTTTCATCATGATGCTTAATCTGAGAGCTCGAGGTTTTAGTCACTATGCGGTGTTGCAGCTCAGTCTTCTAGAAGGACCGAGAACAACAGGCGGGCGTTTCCACGACGCCCCGCGCCCTCTAGCGGCGGCGTGCGGGAGCGCGGCCCCGGGGGCTGCTCCTGCCGCGGGGCTGGGGTGGGGGTGGGGGTGGGGGTGCGGAGTGGGGGTGGGGGTGGGGGTGCGGAGTGGGGTGGGGGCGGGGGTGGGGTTGGGGGTGGGGTTGGGGGTGGGGGTGGGGGTGCGGAGTGGGGTGGGGGCGGGGGCGGGGGCGGGGGCGGGGGCGGGGCGGCCGCTTCTGCCTCCCAGGGGGCGCTGCTCCGGCTTCTCGGCGGCCTCTTGCTTCTCAGGGGGCTGCTGCCACCTCTGGGGTGGGCCTGCTCCTGCCACTGGGGCCACGGCGTGCGGAGGTCGTGGTTGCTGCTTCTCAGCGGCCTCCTACCTCTTCAGGGGTCTGTTCTTGCCTCTCTGGGGGCTGCTTTTTTCTCTCGGTGGCCTCTTGCCTTTCAGGGGCTTGCTCCTACCTCTGGGGCCATGGGGGGGGTGCTGCTCCTGCCTCTGGTGTGGGGTCGAGGGTAGGGGATTGTTCCTGCCTCTGGCAGGGTTGCTGTTGCCCCTCCGAGGCTGAGGGTCTGGGGGTCTGGAGCTGCTTCTCCCTCCAATGGCGGGGGTGGGAGTAGGGGTGGGGGTGGGGGCTGCTTCTCTCTCGGTGGTAGCCGGGCCACCGGCCTTATCTGTCATCTCTGCCTGGTTATTGAAGCCAGAGCTGCTGATATGAATTCCCTGTTCCCTAGCCCACGATATTGGTATCATTTTTCTGAAAACAGTGCATTTTGATACGAGAGTATTCACCGGCACTCCTGGCTTCTGGTTCTGACTTCCTCCCAATAGCTTTTTCATTTCCTTTCGTTGCCGGTGTGGAAATAATGCCCTTTATTTTCCCCTCCTCCTTCCCTGGCCCCGTGTAGCACACAGAGCTGCAGAGGTAGATGGCCTCACCCAGCTGGAGAAGGATTTTTTTTTTTTTCTTTCCTTGTCTTTTGGAGTCGAGAGCAGATGGCTCCAGTTCTCTGGCTGGACCTTGCTAGGTTCCGAGACCCCAGCATGGGGCCGTGAGCAGGCAAGCCAGAGCACAAAATGTAATTTGCAGTTTCAGCAGCGCTGAAGGTCTGTGAACAGAATCTCATCTGAGTCTTCCCTGATCAGCCTGATCTTGGGGAGCTCTGGCTTCCTGGCTATTTTTATGTTATCTGATTCTGGAAAGTTTTATGTCCTTTCAAGATGATAACCTGACATTGAAATATTAAGTCCGTCTTCATAAATTTCTCAGCCCCTGTTTTACAAACTTTAATTTGAGGGAGAAGTAAGATTTCTTGTCTCGCACATTTCTTGGCCTGTACCTTTTATGGAGCTTTCTGTATTTTTCCATGGACAATTTCACCTCTTCCGGTTTCCAGCCATTCCCAGCCTGGGTGTTTTCATCCATAAGATGAAGTGAGAATAATGGAAATGAATAAAGTGGGTTTTTTTGTTGTGGTGGTTGTTAATGGTGGCTTTGGGTTTGTTTTTTTGACAGAAGGGTTATTCTGTCTTCCATTCTAGACAGCTGACCCTGATTTTGGAACTCTACAGCCCCCGGGATGTGTTTGACTACCTGAAGCACATTGCTTTGAAGCTGTGTGCAGATCAAGTTTCTGAAGTTCGATGGATCTCCTTCAAACTAGTAAGGAATCCAGGCTTTTTTTTTTTCCTTTGCGGTTTTTTTTTTGAAATAGAAATGCGTATGTAGCCTCCATTTTAATTTCCTTATTTTTTCTGGGCTTCATCTGGTAGCTTTCTCTGGGAAACCAGCTTTTAAATTCTGAGACAAGGAGCAATATTATAGCCGTATGTGTTTGAAAAATAGCTTTTTTGTGAAGTACTATGTCCTTCAGTCATGGAAATTCTAGATAAATCATTTTAAATATGAAACTCTTTAGATGCTGGCTGTTGTGTTTCTTTTAAGTCTGGGCTGGCTTTGGTGTATAGCAAGTTTTTGTAAAGAAGCACATAGTGAACAAAGACTCCAGCATAGAGAAATTGGTTCTGTGTTTTGTGTGGTCTTACCCCAACTGAAGACAGTTGAAAAAAATCCCATTTGAAACGTTGATTTACCGAGGTACTCTGATGGTGTTAAAATGGGCAAAAAATGACATGTTCTGACAGTTGATGATGTACTGATTATGAGAGGGAACATGCTCAAAATTGGAAACCGTAAGAGTAATGATGTATTTTTCTAGTGGCAGTTCCTTCTTAAATTTCTTCTTTATGAGAGTTCTGTGCATATGAGCATATGTATGTGTCTCTGGCCATATACTGAAGCATCTTTCTTCCTCTGTGATCCAGTGATTACCGTGACAAAAATTCCTTCCTCTCATGCATATAAACTCATTTTAAAGGAGGAAGGTGCATAAAAATGTCTAGTTCCTGCAGAGTGGTGTTCGTAATTCAGACAGATGGTAGCACCTGACACTGGCTTTTCTGGCGGTTTCCACAGGCCGTGGCGATGCTGCGCAAATTCTACTCCAGCGGCGAGAGTGGGCTGGGCTTAAATTTCATCCACGAACTCATCGTCAGGTTCCGGCACTGCCCTAAGTGGGTCGGAAGACAAGCTTTCGCCATCATCTGTCAGGTCAGCAAGCCACTGGGTGAACCTCCTGCTGCGTGCTGAGGTCAGGTTCCTCAGAGAGAGAACCCCAGCCCTTGGGCACCAGCTGGGAACTGGGGACCAGTAGGCCCACCCTCCGTGTCATACTGGAGGTTGTGACCCAGCCATGAAGCTGTGAAGGGGCTGGCCAGGGTTACCCAGACAGGACTGTCCTCCATTCCAAAGCACTGATTGAGCGCCTGCTGTATGCAGACCTCCTCTGGATGCTGGAGAGTGGGAGTGGACAAGGCCCTGTTCTTCTAGCACCTTCCATCTAGGCAGAGGAGGGCCACTCCAGCACTGGGTCTCTCACTGCCCCTCATCTTGGGGTGGTGGGGGTGAAGGACGGAGCTGCGACTGCAGGCAGCAGGGACGTAACCTCTGTAAAGGTGTGGAGTGGGAGGCTTCCAGCTGGTGATTTACGGTGGTCTGTAGCTGAAGGAGAAGAGGAGCTGGTGCGGCCTCCCCAGCAACCTCCACTCTGTCTGGGCCACATGCTGTGGGGGTGGCCACCACTTCCTGAACACCTCACGTGTCTGCCAGGGATCGTGTGGCACAGAGCACCCCCGACACTGAGAGCCACCGCATGTCGGACATGGCACAGCCAGTCACCTCCACACCTGTTTTTGTCACAGGAAGCATTTGAAGCCCAGAGAGGTTAAGGAGTGTGTTCTGGGTCACACAGCAAGTGGAAAGCCACGATTCTTTTTTCTGCTAAACTGTTAAATTCGTAGCGTTTTAACTCTTTGGTATGCACATTTTCAGGCACGTGTGACTGCAGAGGGGAAGGAGGAGTGAGTCTCTGTGCAGCCGGCTTCCTGCCTGACCAGTCGTAAGGCGCTGCGTGGAGGCGCACTCACCTGACCCCAAGCCCCAAAGCCCTGGTCCCCTCCTGCCCAACCACCTCTGCGGAGGACTCGCCACCGCCCCCAGTTGGGCTGGAGGGGCATCATGGGCCGGCTGGCGGGCAGCCTGAGGCCACAGCCCTCTGGGGAGGAAAGAGCCAGAGCCCACATCGCGTGTGGAGGAAGTGCAGATGCTTGTAATTCATGTCTCTCTTCCTAAACCTGCGATGCAGAAAAGAAGCAGAAGGAGAAAAAAACCAACCAGTTATGTTTAACAAAAATGAGGTGTTTTTGGTTTGTTTTTTTTTTTTTGCTTTCACTGGTTTATCAAAAGATTTAGAAAATCTAGGGTAACACAGACAAAAGGATGTGACGTCAGCCAGGGTTACCTTCCAAGGGCTCTGTTAATTGTCATTTCAGTGCAGCCGCAGGGGGGGCCCTCACCTGACAGAAGAGGACACACACACTCCACCCTCACAGCCAAGCCTCCGACTTGACCGGGACCCCTGTGAGTGGCCGGGGCACAGTGGCCTCTGCCGCGCCTCCCATAATCCAGGCGTTGAGTGAGGGGGGACGGGACGCACCCCTGCCTGGCAGAGCCGTGCCCACGCTTTGGTGGGAACACAGGACAATGCTGACACTGGCATTGCTGTTGTGCTGCGGGCCACCTGTCAGCAACAAGGCTCACCAGACGCAGAAGCCACCCAGCTGGACTCAGCCTGCCACTGCTCTTGGCCGGGAGGCTTCTGGGTGTCACAGGCACATTGGACTAGCATTTTGTCTCCTGAAAAGCTGGGCTGTTCTCTGAGTTTGGTTTTCTGAGTTTAGGGGTCAGCATTTAATGATGTGTGAGCGGCAGCGGGCGGGTGTCGTCACAGAAGGAGAGTGAGGAACTGCTTGCTGACCGCCGGGCCCCGTGTTGCTCCCTACCTGCTCGCCATTGAGTCGATCCCCACTCAGCAACCCTGGAGGACAGAGGAGGGTGGCCACGCCGAGTTTTCGGGGCTGTTGTCTTTAGGGCGGCAGACTTGCCACACCTTTCTCCTGGGCGGGTGCTGGTCAGTTTGAACTGCAGGCCTTTATGGTGGCGGCAGGGCGCTTCACCCCCGAGGCCACCAGGTTTGGGGCGCTGGCCTGGGCCCCAGAAGCCGGCTGTCGTGGACAAACTGGCCCAGCCCTTGGAGCCCGAGTCACAGAGGTCAGGGCTTTTGCCCTCCTGCAGCTGCTCTTCATGAGTAACCCGCCATCCTCACAGGACCCATGTCGTGCAGTTGAAAAAAATGGGGCTCTGAAGGCTGACCCACTTTCCTAGGGCCACTTAGCTGCAAGTGACTGAGTCAGGCTCGGACCCAGACCTGCCTGGCTCTGAAGAGTCTGTTTTCCTGGATGCCACTGGGAGTCAACCACATGGGGCCCCGTGGCTGAAGAGGAATGGTAATAATTTGTGGACCAAGTCCAGTTGAGATTTTTAAACTCACATACACGCACACACACCCACACACATACACACACTGACACACACCCACACCAAACCCACAGATTCTCACACCCACACTCACACCCACGCACACGCACACCAAACCCACAGATACTCACACCCACACCAAACCCATAGATTCTCTTTCACACATACACACACACCCTCAGACCCACAGATTCTGAAATGATTCCTTTGGAACTGCACGGGTGTCCTTTTTTTAGAAGGAGCCCTGGTGGTGCAGTGATGAAGCACTCAGTGGCAAACCCAAAAGCTAGTGGTTGGAAACCGCCTAGTGGCTGTTTGGAGAGAGGCCTGACAGGCCTGTACAGCGCACAGCTGAGAAAACCCGGGGCCACTCTCCTGTCACCTGGGGTCACTACGAGTCAGAATCAGCCGTGGCACCGAGGCCAGTCGTGTGTGTGTGTGTGTGTGTGTGTGTGTGTCAGTGTGTGTCAGAGAGACGGTCCACTGTCTGCTCCAGCTGTGGCCTCTGGCTTTCCCCTCAGGCTGTGGTGAGTGCTGAGTGTCTCCCTGTGGGCGAGTTCGTGGAGCACCTACTTCCCAGCCTCCTGAGCCTCGCATCGGATCCGGTGCCCAATGTCCGGGTTTTGCTGGCCAAGGCTCTGAGGCAGACGCTGCTGGAGAAGGGTATGTGGGCCGCCGTCCTGAATCGACTCTTTGAACTCGACCTGTTTTTAAGGGAGCAACTGGATTTTCCCTTTCAGGGGTATTACTGCAAGTTGGCTGGGTAGTCAGTCACCCTGAAGACTACAGTGACTGTCATTTCATAGGTTAAGTTTTAGGCTTAATGACTTGTAGGAATGAAGGTGGCTTGGTTTGCATTTAATAAATATTTGCTGAAAGGCAAACTATTACAGAGTCTTCTAGAAACTGGTGAAATGGGGGTCAATTCTGAGCGACCTAAGGCGGGGTTCTGAGAAGTTGCCGTCTCTAGCCTGAGCTACTGTTAGTGTTGAATGGTGATGGTTTGTGGTCAGCAGAAAGCACCTACAGCCCAGCTCAGCCAGGTATTTTCAATCTGACCAGGACTTAGTGTAAGGTTGGCTTCCTGTGACTAGTTCATTCCCACACCACGTGGGTAGGAAAACACCTTAAACCCACCCTGCAGAAACACCCTGCCTGTAGCCCGCTCTTCTGAGGCGCCACGTATTGCCAGTTCTTTTGTATTATAGGGGAGAAAACACAATACTAAGTGTTTTTAGGGACTGTAGTTTCTAAAGATGTGCATACTTGTTCTTGGGAGTCCATCTTTAAAGTTTGAGAAACATGCTTGAATGAAAACAGTTTTCTCATTTTCGAGGACTTCAGGCATGTCCTGGCTCAGTCAACAGTGACTGCTTGCCCTGAGATGTGGTCTCGAGAACAAAGCCAGAGTATGAAGTTTCAGAACACAGTTCATGGCACATGTGCCTCAGACTTGTGTTTCCTCTTCAGCCTATTTCAGAAATGCTGGTCACCCTCATCTTGAAGTCGTCGAAGAGACCGTCTTAGCGCTGCAGTTGGACCGGGACCAAGACGTCGTCTTTTTTGCCACCTTGGCACCAAAGCGGAGGGATGTCCTAGGCACCACTGTGCTAGAAGAACAGGATTAGCTGCTCTGGTCCATGGCCATCTGGTCACTTCACGCGGGGCACCTGGGCTTGTCATAACTTGGGGGAAACAAAGTGTTGTACCTGCTGAGAGACAGTGGATTTCTTCCACTTTGGTAACAAGCATTGACATGTTGTCCCCTTTTCCCCCGTCCGCAGCCCCAGGGGTGCCTGGGTTTCTGGGCCTGTTCTGGGACCTCTTTCCGGAAGGCCTGCTCTGTGACAGCCTGGGAAGAGGCTGTGAACCCGTGGTGATGGAGGGCGTGGGGGCCACAGGTCATCAGATGGTCAGCTAGCGACTGCCTTCCTCTGTGACGTGCCCATTTATCTGAAGCCCTCCCCTACAATAAAGTAGTTTATTATGAGCTTTAAAATCTGTCACTGACGTCCATATTTGGCTTCCCTATGAAATGTGGTTTATGGTGTTGTGTTTTATCTTGAACTGAAATACTGTATGTATGTAAATAATGACAGGAAGAAGTATATTAATGTAATATTAGCCTCCTATCAGTGAACACAACAAATACATCATTTAAATTTATGCTCCACTTGGAGTTGCTGTAAATATAGCCCAATTTGTTTACTTTGAAAAATGTGATGTTTTAAAAAAATCTCCTGAAGCACAATTTACGGCAGCCTTTCTGATACTGTACTTTGATTACAAACTGGACTTGGAACATTTCCTCAAGCACGTGCGCATTTTAGGGGTGGGCTGCGTGACTCTTGTGCTGTCTCCTGAGAGGGGTTTAGTCCTTCAAGGGTCTCCTCTGTTCTGTGGAAGAATTGTCATTAAGAGAGACGGTGAGCAGATGAAATGCACGGGTGCTTCCCTTTTGGCCCCGGCTTTGCAGTCCTCACAGACTTAGGAAAGCACGGATCTCCCCAACCCGGGCACTGGTCTCCCGGACAGCAGTGGGTTTAGGTGTTTAGTTAGGAAACTCTTCCAGTTCACATAGTTCATGCTTGTAAATTTGAGACTGAGAGAAAGATGCTCTAGAATTGAAACAGGCTTGTCATTAGTCGGATCCAACTCAACGGCACTTGGCTGGCTTTGTCATTAATGAGCACATTCAGAGTCTACAGACATGTGAATTCCTGCATGCATGTGTGCTCATGTTAGTTTTCTCTGTTTCTGTGTTCTCAAAGGTGGGGGGAAGAAAGGGGGCAGAGAAATATCCATTTGGGGCTCAGGAGGTGGCTACAGAGGGAGTAGAAGCTGTCCATTTTGCCCTTTTTTTTTAACCCTTATTTATTATTTTTATAATATTTTGAAGCTATATACCGACAAGATGTTATGTCCTCTCCCCTAAATTCCATCTAGCCAGCCAAGCAGCAGATTCTTAAAAAAGAAAGATACTAGACCACACTGAAGGAAATAAGGCCCCTGGGTGAGAATTTCAAGTTGTAGCCCCACTTCACAAGGAGTGAGTTCATAAATCTGTTTTTAAAAAAAAAAAAAACAACTCCATCTTGTATTCATTATTTGCCTGATGTGAATGTAGACGGAGATACTTTGGTAAAAAGCAATTTTGTTTTTCATTGTCTAGGAATTGAGATTGTAATGTTAGAGCCTGTTGATCTAGCAATAAACAGAATTATTCAACTGGCATCTTGTATTCTGTGCGATAAGGGGAAGAATTAATTTCACTCTGTGTTGTGCTGTGTGCAGAATTTGTACCCTGATTCACAACAAGCGAATAAAAGAGTGTAGGCAAAAACAAGACTCTTTGGTAAATGACCCCAAATTCCAGTTTATAGGTTAGCATTATTCTATGAACTCAGTATGAATACCTCCACGGTATAAAGATTTTTTATGACTAATTCTTCTGCAGCAAAGTCTTTTTTTCATACTTACATTTTATTCTTTCCTATGGCAACAGATTCTTTCAGCGTTTGGTCTGCCCAGCCCCACGCCCATGAAATGTCTTTCGCGTAGGGTTTCAGCATCTGCCTGTGCGCTGTGGTCCCACTGGCGGAAGCGACCTGTTTGCTGGGACTCTTGTCCTGTGAGTGGCAGAAGGGAGAAGTCCAGATGCGTATTTCACGCACAGAGCTCCTGGAAAAGTGTCTTCCTCATGGGCCAGTCTCTCCCCAAGGGACATTGCCCCCTTTTCAGGGTTTTCGTGAGCACCTTGTTCACTCCCAACATTCCAGCACAGTTTCAAAGGTTCTGGGGTCTGACACGGTTCTCTGTTTGGGTGTGAAAATGTATCTCTCCGCCTTGGTGCAGCCCCTGGGCGGGGGCTTTACTGTCAATCTGGGGCCCAGTCTGCTGGAGCGAGGTTCCTTTCTGCAGTGCTTGTGTTTTTCATTCATGCTAGCGATTTTTAAGCATGACCCAAGACTGCACTGGACACCTCTCCGGGACCTGTGTGTGATGATGATTTAGGCTTGCTTTGCACAAAATTCCTCTAGGTAGTTTCTCCGAATTAGCAAGACCGTTTTAAACAGAAAAGGTAACATTTTTGCAACAGCAGCAGGAGTTGTCCGTCTGTTTTCCTGTTTCAGAGAAACTGACCCTGGAAGCCGGGCGGCAGCGGTGAGCAGGGGTCGGGGACAGGGAATTTGGGCGTACCCTCACAGGGGCGCCGCTGGAGCCAGGCCGACCCGGGGCGTCAGAGCGAGGCCTCTCAGGCGACCGTATCTGTGTTGATCTCGGTAAATGCCCCGGTTGGTTTATGAGGCACCCATGCCCTCTGCCTTTATTTCCAGCACTGGCTCCGGGGTCCACGGGTAGCTGCCCCCAGGTTCGTTCACTGCTGGGCCGCCCTGGGGGCGCGCTGGCGCCGGGGCGCTGGGCGCGGAGGCGCTGCTGGGCCTGGAAAGCCGTCTGTCCTTCTGCGCATGTGGCTCGCGGGCCTCCCCGAGCCCCCCGGCGGGTGGCCGGCCTGGTGGGGGGGGTGGCCGGTGATGACGTGTGGCCACCTCACAGTGCCCAGGCTGACGCCAGGCTGCGGGGACACGCGGGGCGGCAGGACGCGGGCGGCGGAGGTCAGGCGACGCCACATGGGCTTTGTCGCCTTTCCACCTGGGGCCCCACAGCCCCTGGCCCAGGCCCTCGGCACGCAGCTCACCCGCAGCCCGCAGGCCACAAGTCGGTCGCCCAGCCGGGCCCCCGACGCCTTCACTATGCGGGTGCGGCTGGAGGACACCGGGGAGATGTTCCGCGTGGCCAACTGCCGCAGCGACATGACGGTGCGGGAGCTCAAGGAGGAGCTGGACCTTATGGTCGGCATCCCTTCCAACCTCCAGCGGCTCCAGTACCTGGACCAAGGTGGCTCCTGCCCGGCCCCTGTGCTGCCACAGCCCTCCCGCTACCCAAGGGCCACCCAGCCCAGATCCAAACCGGAAACCCCCAGGGGACACTGCCGCCCCAAGGACTCCCAAACCCCTGAAGTCAGGACTCAGATCTTAGAACTGAAGGGTGCCTTCCCCTCAAAGCCCCAGATCCCTTGGTCTTGTGGGGACAGCCCAGTCCTCACAAACCTGGTTCAGGTTAGATCTCATATCTAAAGGCAAACCCTACCCACAGCAGATCCTAAGCGACCAAAGTAATCCAACCTCAGGACAGGCTGTCTCCCTCAGAGCTGTCCAGCCTGAGAAAACCCCAAAGACAGTCAGCCACAGCTGAACTCTAGAGCCCAGGAGCCACAGTAGGACCCCCCTTCCCTAGATCCCATGTGCCCCATGTCTTTTAGGGACCCCATATCCACGCTGGCTTGTAATGCCTGAAATAAAGCCTATCCCTAGAAGGCCCCTGAAAGCTGGAGCAAACTTGCCAGCCAGGACCCCAAAATCAAACTTCAGACTCCCAAAATGTGCATTGGGTACCTGACGGTCCCAGCTCCCCCAGCCGGCTGTCTCTACACAAGGACGCTAGGGCCTTCCTCAGCATCCCAAACCTGACAGCCGACCCACCTGCCCTAGACTGAACCCCACATCTCTCAGCTTCCAGCTGACCATGACTCCTTCTGAACCCCAAGTCCTCCTGCACCTTTGGCACACAAGGCTGCCAAAGCCTGAAGCAAACTTGTACCTCAGGACCCCCAAACCCACAACATACCTGTGTGCCCCAGACTGAACCCCAAATCTGCAGGATGACTTGTTCTGAACCCCAAACCCTTCAGAAAATTTACTCGATGCCAATGCTGATATCCTCCCGCATCCAGAGACTGACTGTATGGATATTAGCACCCCGAGTCCTCCAGCAGCTGAGCCCACCCAGGGGCATCAGAGCCTAGCTCAGGACCTGAGATCTCTACACAGACCCTGCCAACGCTGGGATCTCAGATCTCCATGCTCCCCGTCACCACAACAGGACCTGGATCCCAGAGCCAGCTCTGCTCACAGCACGGCCCTAAATTCCAGGGCAGACATTTGTGCCCAATTCTGGGCCCCTAGCCTAGCTATTCGGGTACCAGAACTACGTCAGCCCACTCCATCCACATAAGGATGCCACCATCCAGAATGAACCTCGCCCACATCTGGGCCCCCAAACTCAAAGCCAACTCTTCCCACATCTATGAGGCAGTCCCACAAGGTCACCAGGATGACCCAGAACCCCAACCCCAAAGCAAAGGGCCTTTGCAAGGACTCCAAATCCTGGGACAAACCCTGCCCACATCAATACTCCAAAATACAAGTTGAACCTACCCATATCTAAATTCTATTCCCCCACATAAACCCTGTCTACATCAGCTCCCCAAAGTTACAGCTACCTGCATTCAAATGAGGAAGCCAGGAGTCAAGCCTCACCCATGTGAGAACCCCCACAAACTCAAAGCAACCTGCTCATATTTGAAACTCAAACTCGCTAAACAACCTTGTCCACACCTGTACCCCAAATTCCAAAGCAAAGCCTGATTATATCAGGACCCCAAATCTCATAGAAAATCCTGTCACTATCAGGACCCCCAAATCCTGGAGCAAACTTGCACTAGTCTTGCCCCCTGGTTGTCACACTACGTCTATATTGGAAACCTGAATCCCCAAACCAGCCTTTCCTACAAAAGAACTCCAAGTTCCAGAATAAACACTTCCTATTCCAGTACCCCCAAACCCAAAGCAAACCTTGCTTTCATCAGAACCCCTAATCCAGAGCAAACTCTGCCCTTGTCAGGACCCCAAATCTCAAAACCCTGTCCATGTCTGAACTTCAGATACGAACACTGACCCAACTGGTATTACAGCCCAGGTCACCAGCCATGTTCTTGTTCTCATTAGGTGCTCAGAGAAAGCCCAGCTGGCATCAGAACCCAGCGCCCATGGCCAAGGCAGGACCCTGAAGCTCCCTTCCAGACAAAGTAGTTGCCCAGCAGGGGTCAAGCACCCTAGAGCCCCCTCACCATCAGTCTCCTTCCCTAACCTGAGGACCATGGCTGTCCCTGTCCCCATCAGGGGGCCATCATCTCCCCACCCACTTGAAATCAATGCAAAACACTGCAGGAAAATGAAGATTAAAAAAAAAAAAAAAATCCCTGGGCTGTGGCAGAAAGTCACGAACTGATGCTGCAGAGACTAGAGCGTGCTGCAGGGGCCAGGAGGTGACGGAGACAGTCGGAGGTCCGAGAGCCACTGTCTCCACACCCTGCCCTCACCGGGGCTGCCTCTTGGGGCTCAGTGTCCCAGAACGTGCAGCCGAACCCTGTCTCTGGTCCCCCCAGAGATAGGAATGACTTGGGAAACACTAACCAGCTTCTTGAGGGCCAAAATACCTTCCCTTGTTCTCTTTGAAATAGGCTAAGTATTTTAAATGACACACTTTTTTCCTATGAGTATTTGAAAGATCCACTGAGGCATTTCTGAGGCTTCATTTGGAAAAAACTTACTGTATACGGAGCCTGGACCGTATGTAACCTGTTCAACGTGAGTTACTGAAGGACTTAGTGAGAGTTCCAAAAGGAGTAATTTTGAAAATTAAGCATCTGAACTGCACATGTTTGGCACCCCTTCTGCTAATTTACTTACAGGGATGAGCTGTGCTGAGCCATAAATTCAGTAAAACTAGGAGGGAGCGAAGGAGATGTGGTCACTTAACAGAAGTGTCAGTCCTGCCACGCAACGCGCACTTAGCAACCGCACGAAGGTTGACGCTCCTCTGCCGTTGCCATGCTTACTGCTGATGGTGAATGAGAAAAGGTGCTACGACTGTGTTAAGACAAGTTTAGGCTACTGCCTCTCACTAATGGGCTACCGTGCCCTCTACCCTTGCCCCTCTCAAGGTTTCCAGGACGATCAAGTGGTTTCATGTGGGTGAAAATCTCAAGACCGATAGATCTAACTGGGCTAGCAGATTCCTAGATGAGGGTCAACCTTGCACGTCTCTTGCAAGCACTAATAATTTATTTAGCTGGTGATAATTAGTGTTTGTTTAAGCCGAAGGCAGTTACTGCCTGCCTGTGCAAAGGGAATGCTCTCTGATTTCTATAAGGAATAATTCTTGCATTTCTCAGGGAAACGTGGCTGTACTCGGTATTTTCAAAGTGGTTAGGAAGTGAAGTTGTCTCAGACCGACAATGACTGACCATCCTTCATGTTAGAACCATGGATCTGAGTGTATAAGTTAGCATCCCCCCCGTCTACATCCACCCTCTGTGAGCTCTGGTCACCCAGTGGTGCCAACCAAGAGCCAAGCGTGAAAAGAGAGGGGTGCTGGAGAGAAACAGGTCTGGGTGCTACCCCAACTTACACCAGCCATGAGAGCTACATCCTAGCCATGAGAGCTTCAGTGTATCAGCAAATGGAGATACCAACCTATCTTTTAGTGTTGTCATGAGGATTAAAGAATGTAGATAAAGTACTTAGTAGGTGGCACTGAAGTACCTAGCATAGGCCCTAAAGTACTCAGCACAAGTACTAAAGTACTTAGCACAAGTATCAAAGTGCTTAGCACGAGTACTAAAGGTACTTAGCACAAAGTAATCATTCTATTATGAAACTAAGAAATGTATAAATTTTTTCCATGCACTCAGAATATATGATTATTCAACCTGGGCAAAGCCGAAACTTGATCTTTGTGGCGTTGCTCATGAAAAAGGCCAGTTACACCATTATTCTCAAGTGAGATTATAGGTGGACATGTCAGATGGTGTGTATTGAAAGTAGATAGAAATCTGCTTCCTTGAAGGGTTCTGTAATTCCCTCCAACTGATTCTGACAGTCTTCCCACGGAGTCTAACCTTTGTGAAGAAGGTTATGCCACAGGCCACAGGAGCTTGAGCACCCCCAGTTCCAGTGACAGCGAAGGTCAGCATTTGGCTCCTCCTGTCGCCATGGGCTCTCAGTGTCTGCAGGCCTTCTCACTGGCCGTGACTGGGAGACGGTACCTGCTTCCAGTAGGTAGAGACCCGGGATGCTGTTACACGTTGGCAGTGCACAGGACAGTGCCCTCCCCAGCAAGGAACTACCCGTCCTCGAATGCCAACAGTGCCAAGGTTGGGAGACCGCAACATAGGCTGTGATTTGGAAGAGCTCTCAGATTCATGTGCCTGTTAGCCTCTTAGCCAGCTAGTGACCGCGTTAGTACTTTGAGTCAGTCTATGAGGACTGCCAATTAAGTCTGTGAACTCATCCTAGAAAAAGTGCTCCAGACCTCACTGCTGAATATCACCACAGCCACCTTTGAAGTGCACCCCTTGGGAAGCTATGTACTGACACCAGTGTCTAGTCCACCCTTCAAAGCACTTTTGGAACTCCTTTTCTGGAATGGCCATCAGAGCTGTCGTGATTATTACCCTTGATGCCCTGAATGTCATCCAAATGTCTTCCTTTCAACATTTCCTTTATCTTTGGGTAAAGAGAAAAGTCACTGGGGGCCAGATAAGTTGAGTGGGGAGGATGTTGCAATACAGTGATTTGTTTGATGGCTAAAAACTCCCTCACAGACAACCATACAATGAAGTTCACGAACTTGCCACCATGCCACCGAGCACCAAGGCCATTCCAGACAGAGAGTTCCAAAATTGCTTTGAAGGGTGGACTAGGAACTGGTGTCAGTGCCTAGCTTCCCAGGGGGAGTGCTTTGAAGGTGACCGTAGTGATATTCAGCAAAAAAGATGTAGCACTTAGAGCAATGAAGTTTGCGGACGTAATTGTCAGACCTCAATAATATAACTAGGGTATGATCATGGCGTTATACCTGTGATACACAGTTACCGCAGGTGTAACTAGTTCTTCTTGAAGAGTCGGCCTCATCCAGTGACTTTCCTGACTCCTGCAGTTTTTTCACTCGAAGACAAGTCATAATTACAGACATTCCAAAACCTTGGCTTTAGTTTCCATTGTGGTTGTTCAGCTTCCCCTTGAGCGGAGTCAAATTAATTTCCTATAAAGCATTAACGACCACAGACTTACAAGGAATCATCAGATGCGTTGGCAGTCATGGTTCTGAAACGACTGTTGTCCTTCCCGAGATCAGGTACTCTCTTAACTAGTGTGAGAGTTTAATCTTTAATCGCTGCCCCCCCAACATTTTTTTTTTTAAAGAAAAAATTCTTCCCTGTAGGAGTTTTGATGGATGAGTCTACATTAAAGTTCCATGATGTTGTTCCTGGTGGAATTATTTCATTACTTATCTGGCATTATGACGGATGGACGGATCTGGTTCTGGCAGCCGTGGAAGGAGACGCCAATAAGGTATTTTCATACTTCTGTGAATGGGGATTATGCTTTACGAACCAGTTTAAATTGTGGAGAAACACCACGTGATCTTTCACATGACTCGCTGAGCAAATTAAAAAAAAAAAAACAAGTTTCAGAGTTGAGGGAAAGAGAGCTAATAAGGTTTCAGGATCAAATCCTGTGTCAAGTGTTTTCCATTTGCTGGGTAAGTTTCTGTTTCCACTGTGTGGGCTTCTTCCGGATTTGTAACTCACCCCAAAGGAAACTGGAAGGGCACTTTCTATTTGTATGTATGTTTTGTAGAGCTGAAAATCCAGTGTAACACTTAGGGAGGCAAATGCAAATTACTTGGAAATGGCCTGGTCCCAAGCTGGGCGGCTGCCGATAGGGGGCTGGGAGCCCTGGAGAGAGGGAAATCACAGGTAAAGAGGCAGCAGGCATTTCCAGGCGTCGTGCTTGGTTCTCAGATGGGCTCAGGGAATGAGGGTGGGGTGGGGGGTGGAGGTGGGTGGCTGGCGAGGAGAAGAAAACCCTGAGTGTTGACCCAACAGTGAGGACGACTTACTTCCATGAGATGTCATAAATGTTACAGGACAACTTTCTTTAAGGTTTAGACAAAAAAGTATCATGTCGTAGAGAAGAGGAGACTGAGTCTACATCCAGCTGGGAAGGCTGGGTACCGGAGGGGTGTTGGGTTAGGTCGGGGAAGGGCGGGAGGGTGGGCCACAGAGGAGCGAGGCTGGGACTGCAGCAGCCCCTCTGCTGGTGTGAGCAGGAAGGACGGAAGGAAGAGCGGGCCCCCTCAGCTCTCTGCACCCTCTTTCCGTCTCGCCCCCTCTGTCTCTCCTTTGCAGCCTCCCCCATCTCCTCCCACCAGTGGTTGAGTCCGTAGGTCAGAAGTGTCATCTTCCTTGTCTCTGTTCTATTCCTGCTGCCCGTGTACCTGGCGCCAACATCTGGCCCCGAATACTTCCTTGAGAGAACCCATGGTCTTCCTTCCTTGGTCAAAGATGATTACCTTACGGGGCTGTTATTCATCTGTGAGTGGGGCTTCCAGCGCTCCAGCAGCAGAACAGAGACACTGGGCACAAAAACAGAACAGAAGGTCAGAATCCACCAAGCCTCCAAATAATTTTGCTTCCCCCTGGGGAGGCCGTGTTGCCTAGACTGGAGGCTGGTGTCTTCCTTAATGGCCAGATCACCTTCCTCTGGACATCCAGAAAAGCAATTTTCTGTCTTCAAAACAAGGATAGGAGGAGCTTCCCGCCTCCCAAGGCTGATGGGAGGTAAATTGGCGTTTTCTGAACACGCACAGAGTGTTCAGCAACATGCTCCCCAACTCCTCCAGGGTATTTTCTAGCCTTTGACTAAGGGCTTGCACCTGTCTGGTCCCATCAGGGGTCTTAGTTTGGTGTTTGAATGAACCATCTCCGAAGAAGGCGCCATCATCCATCTAGCAAAATCCTTCTCTACTTCTCCAGAGAAACCTGAACTCAGGATAGGATAATCCGTTTGTCTTCCCCAGCTGTCGAGTCTAGGCGTTACCGAGGATTCTTTATACCGAACTGCAAATTCGGCGCATTTCACAGGCAAGCGGTGGAAGAAGTGGACATCGCAGAGAGCCTTCGTGGCACTGTATATCACGTCACACAGAGGCCACCTCAACGCTGTACGGTACCTTCTAGAACATGGTAATTCTGATAGAAAGCTTAGCACTATCAAGGGTTGGGGTCTGTTGGGACAGGGAGAAAACTGTGGTTCTTCTGCCTGGTCTCTTCAGCAGTAACCTTCTGCCCCACTCCTTGTCAGTCGCCAATCCTGGTCTCCACTGGGCATTCCTGGCTTGGGCACATTTCTTAGGATGTACTGAATAAAGGCTGTGCCCCCTCTCTTAGCCAGGTGTCAACAGAGATGGAAGTCTCAGGACAATAAGATACAGGGCACGTGTCTCGGGTGTTTCTGACCCATCACTCTGTGAAGAATGTTCCCTGCTGCCTGCGTTCTTCCCGGCTGTCCCTGGAGCTGAGACCCTGCGGTAGTCCCACAGGTCTTTACCCCACAGCAGCATGGCTCTGTTGGCGCTAGCAGGCTGGCCAGTCTCCCTTCTCTAAACATTGATTTACTCTCCTCTGGAGACGTCCAGTCCAAAAGCTCTTCTTGCACCTCCTCCTCCAAAGGGCACATTTCTCTGTCTCTTCAGAAAGTCTTCAACAGCGTCATTTCCAAATTAAGGGAACTGGCCTGAGAAATTCCGCAGAAGTGCGGCTGGCGCACTTGAGTCTCGGTTAGAGGCAGACCTCCTCAGAGCGGTGGTCAGGAGTTGCAGACCGCCCAACCACTTGCTTCTCCGGAAGAAGGAAGAACATGTTAACTGATGTCCGGCCTCTGGTTTGGGGCTCAGGGGGCTTTACCCAGGGGTCTCCCGTCTCACCTTGCCTGTCAGTTAGACCCTCTTCTTTCCCACTTGTGTGTGGCCTTGACCCAGCCTCCTCTACTCAGCTGTCCTGACCACAGTGGGAAGACCCCCATGCAGAGGATGGCTGGGCAGGAGGCGGGACTGTGCTTGGGATGCCGTGACGTCTACGTTGGTTAAAGGTGGCTCCAGCTGTACCCTTTTTCTTTCTTCCTGCTGTGCCAACCTGCACTTCCCTCATTGGCAGTTGAAATATGAGCTTTCTGTGGCCCGGCAGTCCCCTAAGCTCATAAAAAGTCATATTTATCCTGATGAGCTGTGACATCTTTTGAAAGCACCCGTTAAAAAATTACAGCTGGCTTTGCAAAATTTTCTGTCCTCGGCAGATGGCCTGCTGAGCAGATGCGCCATGGCCGTCACTGGGGTTACGGGGAACAATTTAAAACTTTCACCTCACCCACTAGCCATAGCTCATAAAAACTGCTTTCAGAAATGTCAGCTGGATTTTGTTGAATTGCCTTGTTCTTTGTGTCATGATATTTGTTACCCAGAATTTGATCAAATCCAACAAGTCTGTATTGGCCCACCTGTCATTAGCCCGTCCACCGACAGCGGCGGTGAGGAATGCCGGCGAGTGTGATCTGACCCAGAGTCACCTACCCGTTCTCTGTCACTTCCCAAGCGCTGTCTTTTTCCAAGCTTTGCACTACATGCTGGGAACAAGACCAGCCAGGATCAAAACAAGTGTGGTTTCTGCCCACCTGGAGCTGTTGGGCACCCAGCAAGTTAGGACAGACACTTCCATGGTCTTTTGTGTCCACGGTGCTCTGAAGGAAACGGAGGATCTGCCGAGCACAGACAGGGGGGCAGAATTCATGGCAGTTTTCTTGAGGAGGTGAATGAAATTTAAAGAAGGTACCTGTCAGCCTGGAAAATGAGAGGAGAGAGTTGGCAGGGGTGGCTAGCGGAGGGCACAGCACGTGTACAGTCCCTGGGGAACCGTGTGTTGAAGGACAGGGAGAAGCATGGTGGCAGAGGGGGCGTGGGTGGGTGAGGCTGCAGCTGTAAGGGGTTGCAGGGTGACACGGAGTCAGGGTGAACCTGGGCTGTTACCCCAGGGCCTGTGGGAAGTTGGTGAGGGGATCTAAGCAGATGGGTGTGGGCATTTTAGCCTCTCCCGTGATTCTTGGCATAGCTGGGCACTGTTGGCATGGAGAGGGCTCCAACTCGTGGGAACCCTGGAGAGCAGAGTGCACCACACCGTAGGGTTTCCGAGGCTATAAATCTGTATGGAAGCCGACCGCTACATCTTTCCCCAAAAGTGGATGGTGGGTTTGGACCACTGAGTCAGCAGCTGGGTGTCTAGCTGCTGTGCTATTAGGAAGGGGACAATGGCTCCTATTTACTTTTTTTTTTTTTTGTGGTAAATGTAGTGACACAGTAGGTTAAGTGCTACGTCTGCTGACCGGAAAGTTGACGGTTCAAATCCGCCGGGCAGTTCTTGGAAGCTCTGTGGGGCAGTTCTACTCTGTCCTGTAGGGTCACTATCAGTCAGAATTGACTTGACAGCAACAGCGTTTTCCCTTTAAGGGTAGTGAGCACATACGTAACAAGATGTTTGACGTTGTCGGAATCGCTCATAGCTCTCAGGGGCATGAACGGTGTTTATCACCTCATTCAGCTGTCACCGTCTTTGTCCCCAGATCATGCCATCCCCCTTAACCTCAGCTCAGGGTTCCTGGTAGGGACAAGCTTTGGATCCTCCCTAGAGTTCCCTGCCCACCCTCAGTCCCCCAGTCTTCCCTCCCTCAAGGTCCGTCCCATGGCCAGGTGGGCCCACTTTCAGATGGCTCTCTTGTCTTCCAGGAGCCAACTGTCTGAGCACGTCCCCCGTGGGCAGGACGCCCCTGCACGTGGCAGCAGCCATGGGCCGGGTGGACTGCATCAGCCTCCTGTTTGACTTCGGAGCCTCCATCAACGCCCGGGATGCCAAGGGCGAGACCCCCATCTCCGTCGCCCGGCGCCTCAACCGCAAGCAGAGCGAGAGGCGCATGTTCCTCATTCACTGGGTGGCCAAGTCGGGAGCCAAGGCCCTGCTGGACAGCACCCTGACAACAGGGCCCCGGGGATCCAAGTCCGCAGCAGCCTCCAAGAAGCCCCGGCCCTAGTCCCCACTGGGCGTGTCGTTGCGTCAGCCTCGACTGGGGGAGCATCTCAGGGTTCGACGCCGCGGCGGTACTCGGTCATCAGCACAACAGGAAAACATGGCAATTAATCTGTACCAGGTACAGAATGATCTGTTCTGTTTGCAAATCACTCCAGGAAGGCGCTGATGGAGCGGGTCAGCCTGCGGTCATTTGGTAATCCATTAGGGGCTGCGCTGGCCGCGACGCTGGCCCTTCAGTCTCAGCTATTTCTGTGTGGTATCCAGGAGCACTGTTTGGGGTGATGGGAACCAATTACCTCCGTTCCCTTCTGGAGGTGTCTAATGCATCAGGATAATACGAGTCATAAGAGGAATGATAACAGCACCATTGTTAGTGGACAAAACAAGAGCCGGTGAGGTCAGCAGGTCTGCTGCTGCGTGGGCTTGCGTGTCTGTTTGTAAAATGAGATGAGATGCTCCTACAGCTAATGATGTTCCAGAAGTCTCCGGGAGCCCTCCCTGAGGGTCTGCCTCTTGGGTTTGGGGGCAGAAATGAAGCTGGCAGTGGGGGTGGTGGAGAGTGGGGGGATTCTGCTTCTCCGAACACACTCTGCGAAAAGGGCACTTATTATTGAAAGGTGGCTGGTTCGAATCCACAAGCTGCTCCAAGGGAGAAAGATGTGGCTTTCTGCACTTGCAGCCTAGGAGACACTAAGGGGGCCCTTCTACCCTGCCCTAGAAGGTCGCTGTAAATCAGAATCAACTTGAAGGCAGTGGACATGCATTCCAGTGGCTCTGAGCTGCATGGGTATGTCTGGGGAGTCCTGCCTGCCCAGTGGGGGATGAAGTGGGCTGGGCGCAGGGATGAGAGGGAAGGGTGAAGACTGGAGCAAACTGACGGACTTGCTCTTGTCTGACAAGCCTGCTAGATCTCTCCAGAACCAGCAACCTGGCTTTGTATACGATCACTCCTGGCATTTCAACCTGGGCTGGAATTTCTGATGACCTGGTATGAAGCAGCATGAGCAGCACAGAGCAGGCTCACGGGGTAGCCTGTCCTTTGTCACAGTTACATGTGTCTCACTGTGAAACGTGGTGGTTGCCGCTGGTTACCACCGGGTCAGTCCCAACTCCCAGTGACCCCGTGTGTGCAGAGGGCTCCCCAGGGCTCTCAACACTGGGACTATTCAGAAGCAGATCACCAGGCCTTACTTCTGAGGTGCCTTTGGGTCAGGAGTCCAATGGTTAGCCATCTGTGCTCCCAGGGACTCCTGGGAGAAGTGCTGGAGACCACTGAAGAGTCACTGGACCATTGCAGGGCTCAGCCTAGCCATGGGTATCGTCCATCCAAAGGACACTGATGCTTCTTTAAAGCCTTAAATCCTAACCCAAGGACCAGAAGCAGAATAGGCAGCCACGGCTTCTAAAAGATGGCTGAAACCCTGGTGGGTGGTGGGTAAGTGTGACATCGGCTAACCAAAAGGTCAGCAGTTCCAGTCCACCAGGTGCTCCCTGGAAACTCTACGGGGCAGTTCTACTCTGACCTCTAGAGTCACCATGAGTCAGCATCGACTCGATGGCCCTGGGTTTGGTTTCTTTCCAGGTTCACAGTGATGAAGAAGGGGCCATCACCAAGCCATCTTCTGTCTTCTTCGTGTCCCAATACCTGGGTTATCTTTTAGACTTATCTGGTCACATTTCCTGCTGTCAAAGCGACTGAGATCTGGGTTGATGGTGTGGTTTGGCACTCCATAGACATGATCATATGCGGCTCAGCAATCTGTTTGACAAATCAAGAGTCGATGAAAAAATAGCTCAGCATTAACTGCATCCAAACTGGGACCTGTGTCTGGCAGACATTCTCCAAAGTCGGTAGGCAGCTATTCAATTACCCCATCCAGCGGGTCAATTCATTTAGCTAATAAGGCATGCTGGAAGTGGTGCTGGGGACTCTTTTTAACTTAACTAGTGGCATTGCTCAAAATCACATGCTTGCCAGGAGCTTTGCTGTGCTGTCTTTGTGGCTAGGCGAGCCAACTGCCTGACACCTGTCCCCAAAATCTGGGGGACAAGCACTGTATTTTGTGGTGCCCCCAATTCAATTAAACACTTGGCCAGACATCTGGGAAGTTTCAGAACTGTCTGTGGTGGCATTTGGCCATGTGGTTGGGTGATGTGAGCACTCTGGTGGGTTCTGGACACTCTCGATTGCAGACAGCTGTCTGCTAACACCATTCTATTGCATTAAAACAAAGTTGCATCACACACTAAATAAAACACAGCCTTAAGCATAGAGGAGTTGACTGGTAACTGGCTGTGACATGTGACATGAACATTTTGTATTTCCTTAAACGTTTTATGGACCTTGAAGGGTTTTTTTCCATACTTTGGAGCCAACAGGAAAGACGTTACAGAGGGGAAGGCCTGTCTCACACAACTGTGAAGACCCCTGACCACCTCACTGAGCCGGGGCACTGGCCAGGGGCTTTTCATGGTGAAGCATTTCTGGCCTGACCTCTCTGTGGAAGGGGTGAGCTTCCTACTGGGCTGTAATGTTGTTACCAGGAGGAAACCCCAAGTCCTTGACTTGTATTGGCCAATAAACAAGAGATGAAGCTGGGAGAACAGGAAGGTCACCTTGATTTTGTTGTACCAGGAAGTGGAGTCAGTCAGAGCCACTGCTGCCGAGACAGCTCACTCACTACCGGCAGGTAGCAGGTTACTCCTGTGGGAGTTTACATGTAGGCAGTTCTAACAGGCTGCTCAGCAACGCTCTTTATCATACTCGGCAGGTGCAGTGGGGTTGACACAGGACCTTCCAGCAAAGGCAGGGTTCACATGCAAAGCTGAGGGGGCATGGGACAGCCTAGGGCTGCAGGGGAGGAAGCTGGATAAAGGGCACAGCATCGTGGGGCTCCTGTCTCTTGTGAGGCTGGCCTCTCCACCACCAGAACAGAAGAGCTCGCTGTCCAGAGGTGGAGGTTCAAGTGTAGGGTCAGGGTAGACCTCAGCATGAATCCTGTGCTCTGCCTGTGGCCCTGAATGAGCTCCCTGATGCTCTGAGCCACATCTCTGTGGAAAAGATGCTGGCCCATCATGGCACCTAGTGCCCACAGTAGTTGGGGGCTGGCGGGCAGGAAGTGCTCATGGTATCCCAGCCACTGTTGTCTGAGACTTTGATGGGAACTCTGATTGAAGACATGGGTGGAATTGCTAACGTTTGAGGGCAACGGGAGATGAGAAACTTCTAGTGCCTTCTATGGCATTATGGATCGAATTGTGTTCCCACCCTGCCCCCGACCCAAAATGTGTATCGACTTGCCTAGGCCGTGATTCCCAGTGTCGTGTGGTTGCCTACCGCTTTGTGACCTGATGTGATCATCCTGTTTGCTGTAAATCTTACTCCCTATGGTGTTAATGAGGCAGGATTCAGTCTACGGGATTAGGTTATGTCTCGAGTGGATCTGTTTCCAGATACAGATGAGAGAACCAAGCAGAGAAGACAGGGACCTGCTGCTGCCACCACAGTGGAGCCCTGGTGACATACTAGTTAAGAACTACAACTGCTAACCAAGAAGTGAGCAGTTCAAATCCACCAGGTGCTCCTTGGAAACTCTACTGGGCAGTTCTACTCTGTCCTATAGGGTTTCTATGTGGAATTGACTTGATGGCAACAGGCTTTTTTGTTTGTTTTTTTGGTACCACTAAGAAAGCAGAGCCAGAAGCAGAGTGTGAGACCCAGGGTCCCTTCACTGAGAAGCTCCTAGACCAGGGGAAGACTGATGACAGGATCTTCTCCAGGCCTGACACAGAGAGGAGGCTTTCCCCTGGAACTGGCACACTGAATTTGGACTTCTAGCCTTCTAGACTGTGAGGCAGTAAGTTTCTCCTTGTTCCATCTAGTTGTGGTATTTCTGCTACGGCAGCACTAAGTAATGGAGACACCTGGGTTCTCAGTTCTGATCACCAGGAACCCATGACAACCTAAATCTCTGAGCTCAGCGTCCCCAGTGAAAATGCCACTGTGTGTCCTGCGACTTCTTAAAGGCCACAAAAAAGACAGTTTCTTAGAACTGCCTCATCACTGTCAGGGCCATTGATGGCTAGGCTACTGAGGGAACCTTCTATCAGCCTGAAAATCAGGCCAGAAAACAGTTGGCCCCACTGGAGAGACAGACACGCCCACTTGAAGCACATGGTGACAACCACTTTGGTGGCCTTCTTTCCATTTTGCTTTGGCTGCCAGGAAGCTCAGAGCGAAGGTCAGCAGATACCTAACCCACCACTAACCCACCAACTTGTGTCCCCCTTTACCTTGTCTTCTCCCCTGAAAGAGCCATGGTCCATCTCTTCTAAACACCAGCGGTCCTATGTGCCTGCTTTACTGAGAGTGATCTCAGGTTCTTTCTGGGAGTGATGGCGTCTGCAGAGACAAGAGTAACGCCAGTGTGGGCTTTCAAGGGTGACTTGAACTTGAGTGGCCACTGACACGGAAAGTGACTTGTTTTTCCAAACTCTCCCAGACGTTTTGACTAAAGAAGAAAGTCTCTCTTTGGAGGTGGTTGCTTTAACCCCCTCCCCACACTTGCCCACCGCCTTTTTATAAATACAGAGAGCAAGCCTTCAAAGGCAAGGGGCTTTGCTAGGGTTTAATAACACTGTCTTGTTCTTAGTGCTTTATCTAGCCAGAATCCTATTCCTTTCCCCACTCTGCACTGGTCCTGTGGCCCTGGGACAAACTGTCAACTCCCAGAAGCCTCAGTTTCCCTGCCTGTCACCCAGTTCCCGTCTGTCTCCTGGTTGGATGTGATATGAAAGAACAAATGTGCACGTGCTGCAAACATGGGGGATCCTGTCAACATGATCACGCCATGCAGCGGGAGTAGCCCACCAGGTTCTAAGAACTCTCTCCCATCTCTGGTGCATGACATCGGGCCGGGGGCTTCATCTCCTGGAACCTCAGTTTCCTCATCTGGAACACTTAGGGAATAGAGCCTGCCCTGTGACATGTCTGGAGGGCTGGGATGCCCGGCACGGAGGCCGAGGCTGGACAAACAGCAGCTGTTGTTATAATGGTTGTTACCACCACTTAATTTGCTGAAAATGTTTATGCACTGGGAATTGATCCACTCCCAGATTCCAAACAGCCTCATCCATTTTCAGCAAGCTGCACAGAATAAGAGTCTCCATCCAGAACTAATAACTCCCAAAGAGGGAGATAAATAATATTCCTTAAACTTGCTGATTTGGGTGTTACGCAGAGGACTTCCTCCCCAACTTGCTCTGAACTGAAAACTCCAGACCAGCTCTGCCGAGAGAAAAACAACCCTGCTCAGAGAGAGGAAAATTCCAGTTGCTGGGCTCTGCTCCCGCAGTGCCACACTGCCCACGGAAGCTGCCAGCAGAGGGCACAGAAAGCCATTAACATTTAGACAAACGCCACTGTTTGTGTTCCTTGGAAATGTCATGGCTGCGGCAGTCCCTGCCACAAAAAAGACGCCAGAGCTGAGCTCAGTGCCTGTGTGTGTGTGAGCCCCCCAAAACTGCCTGCAAAATGTGGGGAGGGGCACAAGTGTGAATTTGGGGGGCAACAGTTGTAGCTGTCAGCACACCCTGCAAGGGTCTGTGGACCCCTCCCCAACTTCCTCCACTCTCAGAAACCTGACATGTCACAGGGGGCTCAGCTACGCTTGACGTCACAGCACCAACACAAGACATCAATAAAGCTGTCCCCTTAGCTGTGCGGTGGGGGTGTGTTTTCTGTTTGTAACTGGAAAAATGATCAGCACTGAGGACTGCTGGTGCTGTGACGCATTTGTTATTTCTGGTGTGTGCCAGCGTGTGTGTTTGTGTGTGTGTGTGTGTGTATCTGGGACCCGGGTCTCACAGCCTGCACAGGGGACCCCACAGGAGAAGAATCTGACAATATAGACTCAAAACGCCCATCAGCCACCCCAGTCTGGTAAAATCCATCCTATAGAGACAAAGCCCCAGTGCCTCACGAGGGATCTAAATGCACAGTAATGACCACTGTTTATAGTGCAAATGCCAGAAACACCCCAAATGCCCACCAGCAGGCACAGTGGCAGCTGGCTGTGTGGGGAGCCCTCAGGGTGGCCTGGAGGGTGGTCTGCAATGTGCTGTTTAAATGAAAATCAACAGGCTACCCAGGATAAACAAAAATGAAGACAGAAGATAATCAAGTCTTATGTAAGATGATGGAAGATGAAATTTCATCCACGTGTACCTCAACTTACTTGAACATAAAGGATGACGTCACGGGCATGTCCCACCATAGCACTGCTTACTGTAGGGCCATGGGCAGACTCTATATAGGACCCAGTCATTACAATCAGCTGTCTTACTTTTGTAATGCAAAACAAAAAATCCAGTATAAAAAGGAAAAGCAGAGAGAAGGAAATACAGCCCAAGCTGTCTGAAGTCTAAGGAGAAGTGTGTGTGTGTGTGTGCATACAAAGTCTGACAATTAAATCCACGAACTTCATTGTTCTAAGTGCTACAGACCTTATCACTGAATGTCACCACAATCGCCTTTGAAGTGCCATTCATGCTGGAGCCCTGGCAGCTGACTGAGAGCTAGGGCCGTTCACCCAACTGTCAGCAGTTTGAGTCCACCGGCCGTCCCACGGGATCCCTGTTGGACAGTTCTGTGTCCTCTAGGTCACAGTGGGTCAGAACCAACTCCACAGCAAGGGGTTTGGGTTTTTTGTCTCATATATAAAAGGTGAAAAAACCAACCAACCAGAAAAACCCAGAACCATTATTTGCCAGCCAAGTCAGTGCCGGCTCCCGGGCCCCTCATGTGCATCAGAGCAGAGCGCAGCTTCGGGGGGTTTCCACGCCTGTGACTTTCGGGAAGCAGACTGCCAGTCCTTTCTGCTGAGGTGCCTCTGGGCCGACAAACCCCAGCTCGCAGCCAAGCACTTGGACTTTTGCGCCACCTGGTGGCTGCTCGGGAAAAAAAAAATCGCAGCTCTTGTTTACTGTTCCTTCGGATTCTAGAAACCGTGGTGGCTTAGTGATGAAGTTCTACCTCTGCTAAGCACAAGGCTGGCAGTTCAAATCCAGCAGGCGCTCCTTGGAGACTCCGCGGGGGCAGTGCTACTCTGTCTTGTGGGGTCACTGTGCAATGACTGCACGGCAATGGGTTTGGCTGTTTGGCTTAGATTTTTAGCCTTTAGCTCAATCTCCCCAACGATGCCAGAAGTCAGAGATTTCACAGGGGGCTTGTTTAACACAGATTGCTGAGCCCCACTTCCAGAGTTTCTGGGTTTAGTGGACTTGGGGAAGAAGAGCCCCAGACTCTGAATTCCTAACAGAGGACCTGGAATGCTGATGCTGAGTCCCAGGAAGCCAGCTCTAACCCACACTCATTCTCATGGAGGAAAACAGGCTCAGAGAAGCTCAGCTACTTGCCCAGTGTCACACAGCATGTAGGAGGCAAAGTGAGGATGCCCCAACCTGAAGCTGTGGTTTTC
Source organism: Heterohyrax brucei (assembly GCA_028571685.1). Lineage (NCBI taxonomy): Eukaryota > Metazoa > Chordata > Mammalia > Hyracoidea > Procaviidae > Heterohyrax > Heterohyrax brucei. The sequence continues at coordinate 86,477,425 of CM053156.1, read as the reverse complement.
AACAGGTGTGGGGCAGCACTGAACTTCTCAGATCCCAGGAGCCCCCTTGCCCTGGGGGCAATTCAGCCCCCATACCATCTTGGGGACTCCATCCTGGTTATATTTAAGTTCCCCCATATACCCCTTGTAACAAGCAGAAGTTACTGGCATATCTCACATCTCACAGCACTACTTAAAGATTAAACTAGGGGACCCGGGAGCCCCCAGCCAGAGCAGGGCAGGACAAGTACATGTGTGGGCATCCCAGGCAGCGCAAAGAGGGCAGACAGACAGTAGAACCCCATGGACACCTCCTCCTCGGCAGCCGAACCGAAGCCCCGGAGACCTTCAGGACGGATCCCGGAAGATCCCGGCCATTATCTTCAGCGCTCAGCCTGTGGCGCAGCAAGAAATTCCAACACCGCTTTCTCGGGGCTCAGCCGCTTCTCTTCTAGGCGGCCGCCAGGGGCGCTGTTGGGCCTTCGGGCCGCGGCCGGCCGCCAGGTGGCGCAGTGAGACCACAGATGGGTGCCAGCGCCTCGAATCCAAATTGCGCACTTGAATTATTTTCGTTAACCGTATCGTCTTCTTTTAGACCAAGAAACCCAGAGATTTCCCACTCTTCACGCTATTATGGTGTTTGAATCTGTGTTAAACAACAACAAAAGAAACATTCGCCAGTGCAGTCAGTTTGAACTCAGAGCAGCCATACAGGACAAACTAGAACTGCCTCATGGAGTTTACGGGGAGTGCCCGCCTGGGGCATTCGAACCCCCGATCTTTTGCTAGCGGCCGTAGCTCTTAACCATTAGGCTATCAGAATTTCCAAGCTTCGTTTCTCCATCTCTTTAAAAAATGCCATTGAAATTGGTATTGGAATTGCACTATTATGTATAGATCCCTTTGGGTAGAATAGACATTTTCACAGTGTTAAGTCTTCCTATCCATGAGCAAGGCAGGTTTCTCCATTTAACGTCTCCTTTAGTGTCTTGTGGCAGCGTCTTGTCATTTTCTTTGTCTTGGTCTTTTATATCTCTGGATGGATTTGTTCTTAGGTGTTTTATCATTTGGGGGGCTGTAGTAAACAATAATGATTTTGAGATTTCCTCTTTGAAGGGTTTCCAGTGTTTGTATAGTGTGGAATATGTATTTTTGATATGTAACTTTATATGTGAAGACGGCAGGACTCTGTCTTGTGTACTTCGGACCTGTTATCAGGATGAACTGAATTTCTGGAGAAAGACCTCATGCTTGGTCAACTATAGGGTCAGCCAAAAAGAAGAAGACCCTCAGGGCGGTGGACTGACGCAGTGGCCGCACCTATGGGGACGGACACAGCAACGATCGTGAGGGCAGTGCGGGACCCGGCTGCACTTCCTTCTGCTGTATAAGGATCACTATGGGCTGCAGTCGACACCATAGCACCCAATAACAACTCAAATTGTGATCTGCTCAGTTGCCTCATATGTGTGCAAAAACCGGGGAGCCAAAAAAGGAAACAGAAGTAGGACCGGTGTGTGGAACTGGGGTGCTGGTGAGTATACTGGGGTGACCCCAGGAAGGAGCCAGTCCATCTCAGAAGTGATGTACCTGTGAGACTTCAACTCCCTTACCTGAGACACATCCTTTAGGAAGGACAAATGCCTAGAAAAGGACATCATGGTTGACAAAGCCCAGAGTCAGTGAAAACGATGCTCCTTCCTCTGACAAGAAGCAAGTCCATACCCTGCCTGACAATGTGGGGACTGGATTCTGGGCAGACAGACGGACAAATACCCCAGAAATGCCGTGAGGGGTCTCACACACTAGCTCAGCACCTGCCTTTATTGTGCTCTTCCAGGCAAAAACGGCCGAGGTGGTGCAGCGGGTGAGCGCTTAGCTGCTCACTGGGAGGTCACCGGCTTGGTCCCACTAGCCTCCCCTTGGGAGGAAGATGTGGCAGTCTGCTTCCAGGAAGATGACAGCCTTGGAGACCCCGTGGAAAGTTCCCCTCTGTCTGGAGCCCGGGTGGCACCGTGGGTAGGAGCTCTGCTACTGTCCCCAGAAGCTCAGGTCCAGCAGTTCTCCCTGTGGGTAGTTCCACTGTGTCCTGCAGGGTCACTGCGAGTCAGAACTGGCTTGATGACACAACAGGGGGCTAGAAAGGCCTCCAGACCCTGGGCTACTTGTCCTGGCACTGCCAGGAAGTAGTTTTCTCATTTGTTTTCTCCCCAGTGGCCTGTATCCTGGGGGTGCAGTGGTTAAGGGCCGTATCTGCTCACCGAAAGGTCAGCAGTTCAGATCCTCCAGATGCTTCTTGGAGACACTATAGGTTAGTCCTACTCTGCTCTGTGGGCTCACTGTAAGAATCGATTTAACAGTGGCGGTGGTGGTGGCAGCCTTGTGCCAACCCTTGCTGGTGTACCTCCTTGTCCTGGGCAGATGCCAGACTTTATTTTTATTTTTTACCATTTTCAGGTGTTAGTAAACAGTTGTCTTTTTTGGATCTTAAAAAGTACCCCCCCCCCAATAAAAAGAGAAAAGAAAAGAAAAAAGAAAACAAATCCCAGCTTATCACTGTGAATGGGTCTTGTTGTTGCAGAGCGCAGCAGCCTGTGGGGCCTTCTCAGCGACCGCCTTCACAGCTTTGCCAGCCTTCAGGCAAACAGTGGAGCACACACAGTTTGTGACATCCGCCAATCAGATCTGTTGCCATCCAGTCAACCATGACTCACGGTGACCCTGTAGGATGGGGTCCAGCTGCCCCCCACGCTTCCCAAGGCCGTCATCTTGACAGAAGCAGCAGACTGGCGTGCCTTTCTCCTGGGGAGTGGCTGGTGGGTGCAGACTGCCGACCTTTCGGTTAGCAAGTGAGTGCTTTAACTACCAGCACTCCTCAGAACCATCCAGCAAAACTGAAGAAACCAGCCTCCTTGCTGCTGAGTCAATTCCAACTCACAGCGACCACACAGGACGTGGTAGAACTGCCCCAGAAGGTTTCCAAGGGGCAGCTGGTGGATTCAAACTGCCTAACCACTTGACCACCAGGCTCCTCAATGCCACTCACAGCTGGGTCCAAATAAGCACAGCTCCCTCTTTCCAACTGATGCCAACCCCCACCCTAGCTCAGCTGGTCCAGGCTTGGGGAGGGCTGTGAAGTGGGGCAGGGTGCCACCCTCTCCACCTGCCCAGCTGTCACTGCTGACCTCTGGGGTCCTGCTTGTCCTCAGTCCATCCAGTCACCCAGTCTCTGTGTACTGCGCAGGGGATCCCCATAGACAGGCAGGATTTGGGGATGCAGGCAGTTTCGGTGGGTGTTGGGGACAGTCCTCATTAAGGAGGCTGAGAGCAGGGGACAAAGCTGAAGTAGTGGAGTTCAGGCGTGGACAGCATCTCCAAGATGTTCATCTGGGTGGGACCACAGAGCCAAGGGAGACAATCAGCTGAAAGGTAACCCGCAAGAGAGCCAGGTTCTGTCTTGATGGGAAGAGTCCAGTGCAGAGGATCCTGAGGGTGCTCCAGGGAAGGCTGTCAGAAAGGGAAGCCTTCCAGAAAGACCCACAGAAGGGTTGGGGGCTGCCTTTGGTGGATTTGTGTTTACCAGGCTCTTCTGTAAGGAGCCCTTGGTGGTGAAAGGGTTAATCACTGAGCTGCTGATCGAGAAGTGGGGGTTCTAACCTCCCCCCAGCGGCTTAGCTGTTGACGGAGAGGGAGAGGAGAGATCGTTCTAACCCCCCACCCCAGTGGCTCCGTGGGAGAAAGATGTGGCCGTCAGCTTCCGTACAGATTACAAACCCTATGGGATCGTTCTCCTCTGCCCTATAGGGTCACTGTGAGTCAGAGCTCACTCAATGTACACAACAGTAAGGGGTGTCTGGGAAGAGGGGTGGCCTCTGTCTGACCTCTGGCTTTGATCCACAGAGATGGCTGCTAAATCATTCTGGGTGACGTCTGAAAGGTCCTGCTTGGTGGCACTCTCTCAACCACTTCATGTCTGTTCTCAGGACCCAGGTTGCTCCTGGAAGGCCATCTGGGGGCCCAGGAAATGGCACAGCTACCCCCTTCCCTCCTGGGTCACCCATGGATGACCCCTTCCATACTGGGCCTCGGCATGCCTTCGTCACACTGACCCCAGCCACAGCCATGTCCTCTTGGGGTCGTTTTCCACAGGCTGCTCCTGGGAAACAAGACCCAGACACAGCCTACCTCCTCCCAGAGCCCACCTTGTAGGCTCCACAGTCACCAAGCCTGTCTACTCCTTTCTTCATTTTTAAATCAGGATTTTGGTGGGCTTTTAATTTTTTTTGTTATTATGTTTCATTTTGGTGAAGTAGTGGGTCAGCAACAAAGAGGAAGACCCTTTGGGAGACAGACTGAGGCCGTGGCCGCAGTGAGGGCCTGAAGCATAAAAAGCCTTTGTGGGCACCGCGCAGGACCGGGCAGTGTGCGGTTCTGACGTGCAGGGGTCACTGTGAGTCGGAACTGACTCTACGGTATCTAACAAAGACAACAACATTTTTTGTTTACATTTTCCACTTGTATTTTCAGTGAAAGTTTACAAGACAAATTAGTTTCTCATCCAAATTTTTGTACACCAATTGTTTTCAGACACTGACTGCAGTCCCCACACTGCGTCTGCACACTCCTCTCTCCTCCATCCTGGCTTCCCTGTGTCCATTCATCTACTTTTCCTGTCCCTTCCTGCCACTGGTCATTGTGTTTGGGGAGGTGTGGCCCGTTTGGTCTTGTACACTTGATTGAACTAAGCTGCACGCTCCTTCCCTGAGTTTGTGTTTGTTTTGTAGACCTCTCATCTTGGGCTGAAAGGCAGACTGTGGGAGCGGATGCGTTTCCGAGTTCGCAAGGTGTCCAAGGGCCACAGTCTGGGGGTGCCTCCAGTCACTGCTAGGCCAGTAAGTCTGGTCTTCTTTTGTGTCCACTCTGTTGTCAGGTCCACTTCTCCTCCCGTCTCTCCTTGGCCACCAGCTCATGTGGAAAAACTGGACCCAGCTGTGATGGGAAGAAGCTTCATCTCGCTTTCTTTCTTCCCACTTACCAGTGTCTCTGTGCTCTCAACAGTGCCATCGGTTACATTCCTCACATCACGTCTGTGTTCTCATGACCTCTACCCATCTCACTTTGTCTGTTAACTGTCACCCTTTGTGTCCCCTGGAGGTTACAGTTGTTGTCAGTTTCATCACATGCAGAGAATTCTCAGAAAAGCCCAGATATCCATTACCAATGCAGCTACATCATTTGGTTTACAGATGATTTGGGGGGTAGTTTTGGCTCAAGGCTTCCAGATGGCAATTCACTTGGGATTCCCTCAGTCTCAATGAATCCAGTCAAGGTTGTTTCCACAAGACTTTGACTTTCTGTTCCACAATTCCCTCCTTTTGATCAGGATCAGCCTGCTGGGTCCTTGGTCAATACATTCAGTAGCAGTAGCCAGGCGCCATCCCATTCTCCTGGTCTCATGGAAAAGGAGGAAGCGGTTCACAGAAGGGATCAGACCCACAGTCCATTTCCTTCTCAGAGTCCTGGACCTCCTTATCCCAAGACTTTTTTTCTTGAGCAGACGTATTCTCAGCTCTCTCATGGGATCAGAATTCTTGCCTCTCCTCCAGGCTTTTGTAGTCCCAAAGCTGAGAATGGACGTCCGTTTTGCTTTGTTCTGGGAGCATCGTTCCTTCTTTGAGACAGTGGTGCCAAATGCTTGGCCTCCACACTAGCAAAAAGGTGAGATGGGAGGAAGAGTGGGACAAGGGTTGCAGTCCTTTGGCACAAATTTAACTTTAACTTGGAGCCTCATCTCTGTGGGCTTTGGTCAGCCTTAGGGCCTCTGCCCCTCTGGGGATGGACTCAGAGTCACTGGTCACGTGTTTAGACACCTGTGGTGCTGATATGATTTCACGTGATCTGGTGGCACTGGGATGTATGTACTTACTTATTTGTGCACATAACACAACCTGCCTTCAGAGAGCAAAGAGGACTTGAAGCCTTGACTGACAAAAAACAAAGCCAGGAACCTTCAGTATGAATTGTACCCCAACATAAAGAAAGCAAAAATCCGCACAGTGGGACCCACAGGGAACATCATGATCAGGCAGAAAAGACTCAGATGGCCAAGGACTTCTTTCTACTTGAATCCACAAAAAACGCTCAGAAAGCAGCAGCCGAGAAGCCAGATGGCATGCTGCGTTGGGCAAACCCACTGCCAGAGACCTCTCGACAGTGTTAAAAAGCACAGACGTCACTCTGGGGACTCAGGGGCACCTGACCCAAGCCGTGGTGGTTTCGGACACCTCATACACGGGTGAAAGCTAGGCAGTGAACAGTAAGACTGAAGAATTAATGCCTTTGAAGGATGGTGTTGGTGAAGAGCGTGGGTGGACCGTGGGCCGCCAGGAGAACTAGGAAACCCGTCGGGAGCAGCACAGCCGGGACGTTTCTCAGAAACGAAGATGGCAAGACCATGTCTTCCATAACCTGGACAGGTTCTCAGCAAGGACCAGTCCCTGGAGAAGGACCTCGTGCTTGGTAAAGTAGAGGGTCAGTGAAGGAGAGGAAGACCCTCGAGGAGATGGATTGACACCGTGGCTGCAGCAGTGGGCTCCTGAGGGAAATGACCGTGAGGATGGCCCAGGGTGATGTTCCATTGCACATCTGGTCACCGTGAGTTGGAACCAACTTGATGGCACCTAACCACACAATACCAATACCACTCCCCGTCATCTCTGTCAGCCTCTTCTGTCACCTATTTTTATGACTCACTTGGTCTCTGAAGGCATTTAGTACGAGCAGAATGGTTTTGGCTTTTGAAAAGTTGTGAAGTTTCCTTCCTGACTAGGGACATTTCCAAGGGGCCCTAATGGGAGGGGGATGTGACACCCCTGGAGTCACCAAGCCATTTAATATTTTAGTGACGGCTCCTGCCAAGAGCTGCTGGTGATTTATGTTGAGAAAGGCTATAGAGTGAGCAGAGCGTCCTCCAGGAAGTTTAGATTTAGACCCAAAGGATACAATTGTATTGAACTCTTGCCAAAGTGAGTTCAAGAGCGATGGCCTCAGCCTCCTATATTCAGCTGGAGACCCCGTGACCCTCCTCTTGGAAGCAAAGTAAAATCTCTCTGGCATCTTTTCCTATTATTATTATTATTTATTTAAGTAAAAGCTTAGCTAAATCCTTGGGAACAAGAAATCTCAACATCCTGTTTTTATATGTCGAGAGTGAAAGATAAGGCTCTAATTTAGATCCTGACCTCTGGGCTGTAAGACACAATTCACACAGGGCACGTGCAGCTTCCTCTTCCCAGACCCTACTCTGCCCAGAGGAACGCCAGCCCCTCATAGTTTGCGTAGCTATTCTATCCCTGGGAACCCTGAGGTCAAGATTGGCCCAGGGCAGGCTGGGGGTAAGGGCTGCAGGCCCCTCTGGGGAGGCAGTGGGTGCCTTTGGTACCCAGAGGCCCAGGTAGGTCTTCACATGGTGTTTGGTTGTTGAGGCTGGTTCCCTCTGCGTCGACGGAGACCTATCCATTTTCGGGAGGTGGGGTAGGGTGCACTGAGGCACAGGAGCAGAATCTCAACTCACCCCAGGAGTGTCTGCATGCGTAAATCAGATGCCGCTGTGGCTGAATCCCACCAGCATTGATTGAATTGAGCCCCAGTAAGAACCTGGGTGGATAAATCAGCTGGGAATTAAGGCAAGCACAGAGCATGCTGGTTACAGAAAACATTTAAGTGGACTGCATGGACTGCCACTGAAGCCTAATTTCACCACGGCACCAGTTTACAGATGACGAGAAGCAGTGGTAGAAGCTGGCCACTGGAGCGGCCGGAGGTGTTCTAAGTTATCTGGTGGAGGCGATCAGGGCTGATTAGTGCCCTGGCCAAGTTCACCACCAAGCAACATTAGGGAATGAGGTAGGGACCTCAAAGTCACCAGCAGCTCTGGCCCCAAATCATTCAGAATACCGACCACAGACTGCCCAGGACCTGCCCCCCCACCCCCCCCACCGTGCACCCTGTTCCACCTCAGAATGGCACCAACACTCAACTGTTCGGAAGGACAACTTTCATGCTCTCAGGCCTCCCAACATCCAAGCACCTCCAGGGCCGGTCCTAAACCTTCCCATCTTTCCCACCCCTGTGGTCTCTCAACAGCTCTTCAGGGCACACTAGGTGTCTCCTCAGAGCTACTCGTGCTCCACCCAGCAGTCAGAGTTGTTTTTCCAAAGGAAAAAAAAAGGCAATCGTGCCATTCCTTTGATAAAACTCTCAACGGCTCCCCGTTGCTCTTCGGATAATGTCACGGCTCCCTGTAGAAGGCCGCCGGGCCTACTGATTCCTTGGCTGTCCTCACTCGGGCCCGTCCTTTTCTCCTGGATGCAGGTTCCCAGCCTTGGCTGATTTCCTTCCTGTGTTAAACCCTTTGCAACTGCTGTTCACTCTGCCGGTGTGCACGTCCCACCTCTCTTGCCTGGTGGCCACGTCCTTGTCCTCTCCATCACATTTCTGCAGCTGTTCCCCACGTTTGCCCTCAGAGTTCCTTGGACGGCTCCTTATCTGAGCTGTAATCAACTGGCTGTATGCTGCAGCTATTGTTTCATGTCGGCTTCCTTCATAGGGGACACCACGGACTGAATCGTGTCCCAGGAAAATGTGCGTTAGGGTCCTGGCCCCTGAACCTGTGGCTGTTGGCCTGTTTGAAAATTGGGTTTTCTTTGGTTGTGTTAATAAGGCCATATCAGTGTAGGGTCGACTCTAAACTAACCACTTCCAAGTTACTGAGAGATAAAAACTGGACAAACGGAAACAGGGAAGCTGGGGTGGAGGAAGAGAAAGTGTTGACACATCACAGGGGTGGCAAACAATGTCACAACACATCTCACATGCTGTTTAATGAGAAACTAAGCTGATCTGCAAACTTGCAACTAAACCATAATGAAACAAGAACAGTAAGAGACCAGAACAGACACAAAGTCACACACACGTGGAGATAGACTGATGGCATGTGATAACTAACTGTTCACAAGGTGAGGTACTCCCAGGAACCAAGGAACGCCTGAACTAGAACCTGAAGTTTAACAAGATCCCTAGGTGATTTTTCTTTTTTGAATTCAGTAGGTCTGATTCATAGTCTTTTTTTAATAAGAAATCACTAGACTTTAGATGAACATTTACAGAGCAAACTAGCTTTTCATTGAAACAATTAACGCACGTACCAACAAAGAACCAAGGACAGCCTTGGTCTACCAACAAGGAACCAAGGAATTCCTGGGCCTGCCAACAAGGAGCCAAGGAACTCCCTGGGTTTCTAACAAGGAACCAAGGAATGAATGAGGCTACCAGAGGGGTACCAAGGAATGCCTGGGGCTACCAGCAAGGAACCAAGGAATGCCTGGGGCTACCTGCAAGGAACCAAGGAACACCTGGGGCTACAAACAAGGAACTAAGGAACACCTGGGGCTGCCAGCAAGGAACCAAGGAATGCCTGGGGCTACCTGCAAGGAACCAAGGAACACCTGGGGCTACAAACAAGGAACTAAGGAACATTTGGGGCTACCAGCAAGAAACCAAGGAAAGCCTGGGGCTACCAGCAAGGAAGGAATCCGTGTAGCTGAGATGTCTGTTGGTTCAGACTTGCAGCCTCTAGACTGTCGTCTTTAAAGCTACCCACCTGTGTCTGCACTAACAGCAGTAGCAGCTCACTCGGATAAGTGTGCCTCTTGAGAAAAAGGGACAAGTCTCCTCTAGTTCAATGATGTGTCTTCCTGTGGAGCATCTAAAATGCAGAACCTCAGAAGCCCCATGCTGGTGAACGAAGTCAATTGCAGAGACCACCTAGTCTATGATTCCATTTACATGTAGTGTCCAGAAAAGGCAAATCCACAGATAGATGTGATTGCTGGGGTATGGCCATGGGCAATGACTGTTGATGGGTGTGGAATTTCTTTATGGGGTGATGAAAATGCTCCTGTGTAACTCTGTGCAGCCCCTCCCACTAAAGAAGACTGTGTGTTTCCTGGCCCCTAGACTTTGCATTCAGCCACATGGCTTACTGCCGCAGAAGAGGTGGTGGCCTACTCTGAATCCAGGCCATGAGAGGCTCTCTTGTCTTCACTCATTGTCCTTGTGTTTGTGTTGCTGCTGAGAAGACCATGCCTTGGCCATTCTGGAGGTACAGGGGGAGGGCAAGGGGACATGAGGAGTGACCTGAGACATGAGCTGACCCTGAACCCGCTGTTGTCGAGTCGGGTTTACCTCCTGGCAACTCCATATACAAGGGTGCATTAGCTAGTAAGCATGGGCTTCCTTGCACTTACTTACTGACCTATAGTGCGCAGTTTCACATGGCTTTCAAGAACAGTTGAATTGGGGTGCTACAGATCAGTAAGTAAGCACAAATAAGTCTGTGCGTACCTCGCTTGTGGGGTGATCTGCTTCTGTAAAGATGATTGTATCCGGGAAGTCAGGAAATTTATTGTCACTGGGAAATCCATCCCAGCGATGTGCTACCGGGTAGGACCGCTGTCATTACACAAAGGAGCCCTGGTGGTGAGATGGTTACGTGTGTGGCTGGTAACTGAAAGCCTGGGGGTCTGAATCCATCCAGAGACTCTTTGGGAGAACAAGCCCAGCCTAGAAAACCCTAAAGGTGATCCCACTGTGTCACCCGGGGTTGCTACAAGTTGAAATTGGCTCAATGAAACAAAACAACAATCTTTACAGGAGCAAATCACCAGGCTTTTCTTTCCCAAAGGGCCACCAGCTGGGTTGGAACTGCCAACTGGTAGGTTGGTAGTTGAGTGCAAACCGTTTGTGCCACCTAGGGACCTTGGCTTGACACTGCTGACCTCCAGATGCTTGAGTTGTACATGCTGATGTTCTATGGTGGTTCTTACGCACAGGGCATAACAGGGCATGTCTACCCAAGATACACTGAATCAGAGTTTAACAAGATCCCCAGGTGGTTTTGTTGTTTTGTTTTGTGTTTTTGAATTCAGTAGGTCAGATTCACAGCCTTTAAAAAAAGACATTATTGTATTTTAGATGAAGATTTACAGAGCAAACCAGTTTTTCTTTAAACAATTAATGCACAGACTGTTTTATGACACTGGCTGCCTACCCCATAACATGTCAACACTCTCCCCCTCTTGGGTTCCCTGTTAGCTGCTTTCCTGTCCCCTCCTGCCTTCTTGTCCTTGCCTCTGAGCTGGAGTGCCCCTTTAGTTTCCTTTTGTTTTAAGGTCCTGGTTAATCTTTGGCTTAAGGGTGAACCTCAAGAGAGACTTCAGTACTGAGTTAAAAGGGTGTCTGGGGGCCAGGCTCTAGAGGTTTCTCCAGTCTGGTCTGTTTTGTGTGGGTTAGAATTTTGTTCAACGTTTTTCTCCACCTCTGTCCGGGATGTTGTGCTGTGACCCCTGTCAGAACCGTTGGTGGCAGCCATCAGTCACCATCTAGTGCTGGACTCAGTCTGGCTGCAGTACTTGCAGTCTCTCAGTTGTGTGGACTCATCTTTCCCTTGTGTCTTCCTTTTTCTCCTTTCTCGTCTGTCCCAGATGGAGTGAGACCAGTGCAGCATCTTAGATGACGGCTCATGAGCATCTAAGGCCCCAGACGCCAATCCCCAGGCACCTCTGACCTGTGATAGAAGTTGAGAACTACTGCTCTGCTTGCGGTTCTTGGAACTGATCCCTACCCAGCAGCATTAGCATCACCCCAGAATTGGTTAGAAATGTAACTTCTCAGCAGGGGTTCCCACTGGAATGAACTGGTTCAAAGCCCCCGTTATGCAGCCGGAGGAACACCCAAGTTAGAGGAAACTGAGCAAAGGCAGGAGAAGTGGGTATTTCTGAGTCTCACTGGGAAGCAGTTCAGGCCCAGAGGGCTAAGCCCAGGAAGACTTCTCGGAGGAAGTGGTACATCCAAGGGCTTGGCAGATTCTGGCCAGGAGGAGGGGCAGGGTGGTACTCCAGCAGGCAGGCACTCAGGAGCACATCTGGGGCAGAGAGGGGTCCCACCCTGGCTCTCCACAGCCAGGACGAGGTTTCCTACTAGACTTGCCACTGAGGTGAGTGTCGCTGCTGCAGGCTGAGGGAAAGCAGCTTTCAGGTGGGGACCAGTTCGGTGGAATAACCAAGGCGTGGCAGGCAGATCTTGTCGCCTGGGTGCTTCTTTAAGGGGACTAACGAGCAGTTTCTACTGGCCATTATGGCAGCCGAGTGAGCGGAGAGAGAGCCGGTTCCACGGTTTAAAACCAGTCGCCACAGGCGTATCTTCCGTAGATAGGCCCCTGCCAGCGCTCTAGGGCCTGGGCCAGGAGCCGATTCCAGGCTGGCTTGTCTGGCTTGCCACTCAGAGGTGGCGTGTGGCCGTGCGGTGGGAAGCCCGATGCCGCAGGGAGGCCGGGCTGTGAATTCCCACTGCCCACTCTCGCAGGCCGGCTGTGGCCTTGGGCTGCCAGGCCCGGCTCCGCTGGCACAGTGGCTGGTCCCCAGGTCTCTGGTCGCGGCTGTTCCTGTGTCCAGGTGAGTGGGGCTCACAGCAGGAGTCTCAGGGCTGCTCTAACCCCCTCCCCTCCACCACCCAGGCCGACCTCAGCCAGGTCCCGCCCTTTCTCTTTGCTGCACCCGGTGACTGCTGGTGCTCCTGGACCCTCCTGCTCTCCCCTGGACCTGGGCTGCTCTGGGCCTCAGCAGGGCTCGATGCCTGTCCTTTTGAGGGTACACTTCTGTGTTCTGGGGGTGTGTCGCCTCTGAACTTAAGCCAGTTACTTGACATTCGGTGGACCAGATTTCACGGAGACCCCGTGTGTATCAGAGTCAAGCTGTATGTCAGAGGGCTTTAGGCGCTGACTTTTCCAGGGTAGAGGCCCAGGCCTTTCTTCCAGGGACCTCTGGGGCCCCAACCTCCAGCCTTGAGCCAGCAGCAGAGTGCCTGAGCCGTGAGCGGTGTCCCGCTCCACCCTCTTCTGCAGGTAGGAACACAGCTGCTGACGGGACCTACCTTGCACCCCTCACACCCACCACCTCCCTCACGAGGGCACAAATGGGGCCACACTGATAGTTTTCTTGTCATTGACACTCATCCTGTCCCTGCTCACCCAGGACCACAGAAAGCCACTGTCCCTTCTCCCGGATCTTTCTGGGATGGTCTGGATTGTCCCACATGAGCGCATGAGACAGTCCATCTGTTGGTCGTCACTGCCCTCTGCTGGTGTCCCTGGGCACTGCCACCTGGCACAGCCATCAGGCAGTCACATGACCAGGTTAGCCCTGGGGCTGGAGCAGGCCTAGCCTTCCTGGGACCTGTCAGAGACCAGAGGCAGGGCTGGAGGCCCCCCACCCCGAGGCTGACCCGGGAGCACGCTGCATTTGGCGTTATCTGACAGCTCTCTTGTTCTCTCTCTCTGGTCAGGCTTGGTGTTTTTCCTGGTTCATCACCAGAGCAGCCCCTGTCTACCCTCTGCTGCTCTGGGGAGGCTGAGTGCCAGGCTCTGGGCTGCAGTGGCCTTCAGTCCCATGTTGGCCTAGGGTGGCTGCTGGGGGACCTTGAGAGGAGGCGGGGGCACTGAGTATTCCATCCAGTGACTCTTCTCCCTTTAGGTAGGGAGGGCAACACCTGCTAGAAACAGTGGTTGCTGTTCCTGTCAGCTCCCAGGCCACTGAGACGACAGATGTGAGCTGTGTAGCCACACTAAGAAGTAGGGGTGGCAAGATGGCTTTTTCCCCAGCCAAGAGGAGCAGTCCAGGACCCAGGAGAAGGAGGCCCGCAAGGTCCTCTTGGACATCAAGTTCATGGAAGAGGACCTGGCTCTGTTATCCCAGGTGGGAGCCAACCAGTCATGATTAGGCTGCTCCCTCCCTCCCAGCTTTTGTTTGCGCTTTCTTTCTTCCCCCCTCCTTCCTTCCTTTCTGTTATGGGTTGAACTGTGTCCCCCCCAAAACATAAGACAAATCAGCTAGACCGTGCTGCCCAGTATTGTGTAGCTGCCCTCCATTGGGTGATCTGATGCTATTTTCTTTTGTGTTGTAAATCTTCTCCTCTATTAGGTGCTACTGGGGTAGCTATGTTAACGAGGCAGGACTCCATCTATAGGACTATGTTGTGTGTTGCGCCAACTCCTTTAGAGAAGCCAGTGGAAAGAAAAGGGACCTCGTACCGCCAAGCAAGAAGAACCAAGAGCAGAGCATGTCCTTTGGACCTGGGGTTCCTACCCTAAGAAGCTTCTTGACTAGGGAAAAATTGATGACAAGGGCCTCCCCTAGGGCCAGTAAGAGAAAAAGGCTTCCTCTGGTGCTGCTGTTGTTAGGTGCCATTGAGTCAGTTCCAATTCATAGTGACCATACTGACAACTAAATACTTACTAAATACTTACAGTGCTCCGTCCTGTGCCATCCCCACAATAATTTTTATGCTTAGGCCCATTGCTAGAGCTCTCTGGAGCTAGTGCCCTGAATTCAGACCCATAGCTTCCTAAACATTCACAGAATAAATTTTTGTTTGTTAAAAGCATCCACTTATATTCCTATTACAGCAGCACTCACACATCTTCCTTCCTTCCTTCTTTCTTCCCTCCTCTCTCCTTTCCTTCCTTTTCTTCTCTCCCCCTCCCTGTCTCCCTCTCTTCTTGCCTCCCTCCCTTCTTCCTCCTTCTTTGTCTCCCTTCCTCCCTCCCTCCCTCCCTCCTTCTTCCCCTAGAGTAGCATTGTGAGGGCTTTAGACTTCAAAGAAGAAAATCCTCCCAACAAAACCAGCAGGTTTAGGAACTATTGTTCGATAGCACAGGTCACTTTCTTGAGAACACACCCTGAGTGCCTTCTCAGGGCTGGCCCTTCTTTGTCCCCTCCCTGAAGACCCTGGTTTCTCGTCTGTGGTATTTACCACAGAGTGTTGTTGGCTAATGACCTGTGGAATAATTTGTCTGTTGTGTCCTCTGCTCACCTACCAGCATCACAAGTTAGAAACTGTCTGTCTTGTTTGAATGAAGGACAGCAGTTCTCTGTATCAGTTGGGACATTTTTGGGCATAGTTGATAGAAGCTCTAAAGAGCACATTGTTGTCTCATGAAATGGAAGAGTTCAGGAGTTCTCTGGGATCAAGTATTCCCACAACCTGAGATACCATCAATTTCATTCTCGTGCACATCTCTACCTTGCCTTTCCTTACGTGTCTGCACCGTTCTCTTGTCCTGTGAATGGGAACAAGGGCAGCAGAAAACTCTCCTATAGCTTAAGTCCCCAGAGAGAAGGAGACATTCTCTGTGAGAGCGTTAAGTTTCAGGGAAGTCCCTGATTGGCCCACATGGATTAGATGACCATCTTGGAACCAATCCCTGTGACCCAGGAGGATAGTGTTCTGATTGGCCAGCATGGCTCATGGCCCACCCCTGCAGTGCGGCAATGAGGGCTAGTGTTGTGATTGACACCTGGTGGCCAGATACTCAAGGACCACTGGAGTAGGGGAAGGGGGTTCCCTGAAGGTATTGATCAGAAAGAACGTATGTTTCTATTCATTTTTCACTTTCTTTTCCTAGATTGACCTAGTTTGAAACCAAACTTGATATGCAGCTTTTATCTAACTTAGGAAACTTTCACCACTCTTACTCTATATGAAACTCAAAACAAAAAAGAGAAATTGGTGGCATCTCCTTGCTACTGCATTTTAGCTCTTAGCTGTCCATATACTAAATGAGTAGATGTCATTAACTCAGAACAGGGTCCCCAAATGGGCTTTCTCTGCTATTAGGGTCACAGAGATTCCTGGGACACATTACCCCAAATACCAGTGGGGACAGTAAATGGACAAGATCTATGCCCATGTAAACAGGAGAATGATAAGTGAATGGCCATTAAAGTCTTATTCAAGGACTTTTTTTTCCATTAACACGGCTGAAATTATGTTGAAAGCCAAGCTGCTAACTCTGGGAGGTGAGGGAGTTTCAGGCAGCCGCTGAGTGCCAGCCTTTAGCGGGAAGTTTGTGGGAGGCTGAGGGTGGCCTTGACCTTGCCTCCTGTAGCCACCTGGAGGGGTCTTGGCCAACTCCCCCAGCTGCCACCGTGCCCTGGGGCTGCCCCTGCATGTCCTGGTCACCAGCCAGTTCCTGAGGTCCTGGAAACTTCCTTCTCTCCACGTTTGTCTAGTGTTGTCATAAAGGACGGTCTTCAGATGGAATGTCACTGCTTTGTGTCCTGGTTCTTCTGCTCCCAAGTCTGTGACACTGTCTGTATCCGACAAGCAGATGCTCCTGAATTTATCTACAACAAATACCACATACGAGGTCTGACAGTGAAGTCCACAAATTTCATTGTTCTAAGTGCTCCGGACCTCACTGCTGAATATCTCTACGGTCACCTTCCAAGTGCTCCCCTTGGGAAACTATGCATTGATGGCAGTGCCTAGTCCACCCTTCAGAGCAATTTTGGAACTCTTCCTGGAATGGCCATTGCACACGCAAGTTTGTGAACTTCACTGTATAGTTGTCTTTGAGGGAGTTTTTAGCTAGTAAACAAATAAGTGTGTTGAAATATCCTCCCTACTCACCTGCTCTGGACCCCAGTGACTTTTTTCTTTACCTAAAGATAAAGGAAATATTGAAAGGAAGACCTTCAGGACACCAAGGGTAATATGACAGCAGCTCTGGTGGTCATTCCAGAAAGAGTTCCCAAGCTGCTTTGAAGGATGAACTAGGCCCTGGTATCTGCACATAGCTTCCCAAGGGGAGTGCTTTGAAGGTGACTGTAGTGAGAGTCAGCAATGAGCCCTTTTTCTAGGATGAGTTCGTGAACTTAATTGGCAGTCCTTGTATACCTGGATATATGGGGACCCTGGCAAAGATGACACTTTGATGACCATGGTGCTCCTGGCCCAACCCAGCGTCTTCCCAGCACCTCACGTGCATGCCAAAGATAAGCAATGAAAACAGAAGATAGAAGAAAATCAGTGCATTGAACCTAGGGTGCTTATAGTAAATATTCCGTGGGCTTCTAAAGGAACAAATAAATCAGTTGTAGGAGTAGTACAACCAGAATGTCCCTTAGCAGTGAGGATGGAGAGACCTAGACTCACTTGGAGAGGCCATCCGGCAACACGAATGGCTAGAAAAGGCCACCAGGTTTGATAAAGCAGTAGGTAGGTGACAATGAGGGGAACCTCAGTAGAGCGGGTGACACAGTAGCTGCAACAGAGGCCTCAAACCTGTCAACCTGCTTGAAGACGGGCCAACATTCTGAGCAGCATTGCGTTCCGCCGCGCGTCAGGCAGCCCTGGGTTGGAGCGGACGTCAGGCTAACGACAGCAACAACAACAACATAAGGAGATTCTCCCCACTTTTCTAATAGGATCTAAAAATAAAGAAAGCATATTGGCAGAGACGTAGATGAAATAGCAAATGGCGCCTTGTGTTTATTTGGTTACACATATGTATTTGAAGTTGCGTAACATATGACCAAATGAAAAAAACAAAACCCGCTGCCGTCCAGTCAATTGTGACTCTTAGCAATTCTGTAGGACCGTGTAGACCAGCCCCAGAGGTTTCCAAGGAGTGGCTGGTGAGTTCAGACTGCAGCCTTCTAATTAGCAGTGAAGCTCCTAACCCTCGTGCCACCAAGAAACCGTACCCATTGCTGTCAAGTTGATTCGGATTCACAGAGACCCTACAGCACAGAAGAGAACTGCCCTGTAGGGTTTCCAAGGAGCACCTGGTGGGTTCCATCTACCAGCCTTTTGATTAGCAGCTGGAGTCTTAACCGGAACACCATTAGGGTGTCCGCTGTGCCGCCAGGATTGCTATAGTATCTGACATGAGGTATTAGCTTGAAAGTGTGGCTTTTCCACTGAAAACCATGAAGGAGCTCTATGTCAACTTTTCCTACAGATTTTTTCCATGGGCCTTTGTCATCATCAGGGCCTTCAAGAGTATGAGTAGTGATTTTTTTAATTGTTATTGAGTGAAAGTATACAATCCAAGCTAAATTTGCATACCTGCTTATCTACAGCTCCTTCTGCTTTCCTTGCCTGGTGACAGCACACTCCTCCTTTCTGTTCTATGCAAGTTGTATCCTCTTAAGAATCTCCTGTCCCCTCCTCTCCACCCTCTCGTCTCCCCTCTAGTAAGAGGTTGGTAGGACAGCATCCTATAGGTGCATGGAACCATGAAGTGCACACACCATATGGTCACATTGTGTCCCTGAGTCCAATCCATTTCTGTCTGAAGAGTTGACCTCAGTAATGATTTCTGGTCAGGGGCAGCAGCAGGTCTAGGGACCATGCCCCCAGGGGAACCCCCAGGCCTTCAGATCATCAATTACGGTCTTTTAGCAGAGTTCTTGAAGCACACCCCTCGTTTTGTCATGTTGCCACTGGGACTCGACACTGTATAACCTATCACAGCTGTCTTTCATGGTGGCCGGGCACCATCTGGTTCTTCTGGCCGCATGATGATACAATCACCCATTCATGTGGGTCCTTGCTTCTTCTGGGCTGTTTTTCCCTGATGTCTTGGTTGTCCCTGGTGACCATCTGCTCCGACTGAGTTGGGATGATTTGGTGTACCTCAGATGGCAGCTTGCTAGGTTTTAAGACCTCAGACACCACTCACCAATATGGGGTGCAGAAGACTCAGCACTGAGCTAGTTATGCCAATTGGCCTTGATGTCCCCTGAGAGCATTCCCCAGACCCCTGCCCCTGCTACTCTATCCCTGCAATATTGGATTAAAATTAGAAGGGTTCTTAGTTTATAACGAAATCTAGTTAAGTTGATCTTCTATCTGATGTGTGCTGTCAGTGAGTATCATCTTTTAAGAGTCTGACACCTACTCTCCCACCTGAGATGCATGAGATACAAGGGTTTTCCAAATGCCCTCTGTAAGATCGTTGCTCAACCTTGTATTATGGGCACATTTGCGTAATATTAGGACAGTTTTTGACATTAGTCCTGTAGGTGGAACATCTTCATAGGGCAACTTAATTGTATTTTAAAGTCTTCTTCATAAGCTCATTGTGTTCATTTTTTACCGTCCTGAGGATGGCACAGGTAACTTTTTTTGGACGACAGCTAACAACAACATACATTTCCTCTTGCTGCTAACAAATTACCACAAACTTCGTAACAAAACTAACACTCATTTGTTATCAATGGCAGGTAAGAAAATGGGCCCAGCCCAGTTGGATTCTCTGCTCAGGGTTACACTGCGTGAATGAAAGTGTTGGTTGTGCTGTGTTCTCATATGATGGCTTAGCTGGGGAAGGACCAAGCTCCTGGGCTCACTTGGGTGGCTGGCAAGATGTCTTTTCTTGTAGCTGCAGAATTTTCATGATAGCTTGCTTCTTCCAGGCCATCAGGGGAGGGTGGGGAAGGGAAGAGAATGTTGCTTTGAGTCTCTCATCTCTAAATCTTCTTTGAAATGTTTAACAAATTGGGTCAGGCCCAAGACGGATAAACATCTTCCTTTGTGAAACTCTTTAGGGACTTAATTACACCCCCAAAATCCTGTGTTGTGTAACCTATAGTAACCCCAGGAGTGACGGCCTAGCACTCTGGCCACGTTTTGTTGGTGAGAAGGAAGTTACACATCTTGCTCACATCCAAGAGAAGGGAAGTATCCAAAGGTGAGGGTCATGGGACTGTCTTAGACATCTGCCTCTCACGCTCTGTATAATGACAGCCAGCGACTGCCTGTGTTCTCCAGAAAATTACTGAATCGGTGATGGGCTTCTTCCCCCTTTTTCGTCGATAACACAGATAGACTTCTCCGAGTAGCATTTACTGACCGACAACTCCCGCCACCAGCGTTTTCAGATCACATGTCTTGTGGCTGAAGAATACAATTTTCTTGTTAAAAACAAAATATTCATGAGTACATCTGTGATATGAGAAATTTTGTAGAGCCCCAATAGCAGGAAATTCTCTCCTCTCTGATGGATAATTTGGGGGAAAACTTTTTTTTTTTTGCCTTATACTTAAACATACAGAGAATTCCTTGAACATCTTTTTTTGAGAATGAAATGTTTATGAAGAAGCATTTCCATCTTGGCAGTTTCTCTTTCTCAAAGTAGAAGTGGGTGGCTCGGGAGAAGAAAGGGAGTTTGTGGGGGTCTGCAAAAAAGGGGCCAGACCAGACCTGAAACCAGTACCCAAGACAATTCTTCACACAAAAACTGGAATGGACTCTGTGACATAGAGTGATAGGAGCAGCTCCTCTGTGGAAAGGAGATGGGAGGGTGGAGAGGATGGGACCAGTTGGTTGAATGAATATGGCAAGTGCAGGGTGGAAAGGAGTGTGCTGTCACAGGGTTGAGAGAGCAGCTGGAGTTGCAGAGAGGTGTGTATATGAGGTTTTATACGGCAAAATGACTTGGATTGTAAACTATCACTTAATCATAACAACAATAAAATTTAAAAAAGGAGGGGGGCTGATTCCTTCTAGCCCAGTTGAATTGTCACTGGGCCCTGGAGCCTCATAGGTGAGAAACTAGGTGCAGCTTAGCGGGACTCTCTGCTCAGGGTCTCCCAGGGTGACTAAAAGTGTCAGATTTGCTGTGTTCTCATTTGAAGGCTCAGCTAGGGAAGGAGATGCCCAAGCTCCCTCGGGTTGTTAGCAGAATTCTCAAGGTGGTAGAATTTTCATGACAGTTTGCTTTCACAAGGCCAGCAGGAGAGAGAGCGAGAGTGTTTTGGACTGAACTCTGTTCTCTTCAAATATGTGCCACCTTGGCTAGCCCATGCTTCACCGCGTTACGCAATTGTCCTCTGTTTCATTATCTGATCTGATGTAAATCCTCCCTCTCTAATGTTAATAAAGCAGAAGATCATAGAAGGTGGCCCCCCCCACACCCCAAACGGGGCCCTGGGAAGGGACACACACCCGGGGTTGTCAGAGTGTGAGGGGGACAGGGCAAGATGCCACCAGCTGAGAATCAGACAAGGTCTGCTCCCTCTTACCCTTCCCTGCAGGAGCCCAGATTGGGGGCTGGAGGGGACAGGAGCAAGCAGAGTGGACCAGGCCCTTCCCATCTACTGGGGCCCCACATCCAGCCTGCCTTGGGGACAGGGTCTACATGAGCACCCACAAAGTTCCTCCAGCAGTGACTGTGGCTCATACTGCTCAGTGAGGTGGCTGTTCAGAAACTAACAGGGCTGAGTCTCATTTTTCCATTTATACTTGAATCAAAGTAACTGATATGGTGTCAGCTATTCCCACAAAGATTGTAAGAAAAAGAGGCCATCACTCTTCCCCCCCCAAACAAACAAACCTGTTTCCCACTGAGTCGATTCTGATGCACAACATCACTACACGCAGAGTAGAACTACCCCATGGGGTCCCCAAGGGGCAGCTGTTGGATTTGAACTGCCGACCTTTTGGTTAGTGGCCAGAGTGCTTGTTCTACCTCCCCTTCCCCCAGTGGGGCAACTTCTTCTGTTATTTGTATCAGATTATTTCAGGGGTTTTCCTCTCTATGTTAAAACCAAGTGCTCACTTTGCTCTCTCTTTTTTTAAATTGTGATAAAATATGCGTAACCAAGCATTTGTCGTTTCAACCACTTTTATGTGGATAATTCAGTGACATCAGTTGTATTCACCGTATTGTACAACTGTCACCACCCATTGCTTGCATAGTTCCTGTCACCCTTCCCTCCTGTCCACCTCTGGTCCCCGCTAGCAGCCACTGGTCTCATGGGCCTGCCTCTTCTAGGAGTTTGCTTTGCCCCAGCTTGACCGGGCCGGTTCAGGCATTACCCGCCTGACTCCCTACTGATCCACACAGATTTAGCTCTCTCTCCCTTCCCTCACCTTCCTTGGACACACTCTCAGGAGACACTGGTCCCCGCAGAAGCACATCATGCTTGGGAACGTAGAGGCTCAGTGAAAAAGAACAAGACTCTCAACAGGGTGGACGGTCACAGTGACTGCAGTGATGGACTCAGACACAGCAGTGACCATGGGCCTGGTACAGGACTGGGCAGGGCTTCGTGCTGTCCTGCATGGGGTCGCTGTGGACCGGAACCAACATGACAGCACCCTACAATAACAATGCCCCCTCGCCCCCACCCCTAATTGTTGGGAGAGCAATGGTCCCTGTGTTAAGACTTAGTCAATGGTACTCGCAGCCAAGTACTGTAGTCAGATAGGAGATTTTTTTTATTTTCCTGCCAATTTTTTATTTTCACTGGGGTCAGTAAGGAAACCTTGCGGTATCGTGGCTAAGTGCAACATCCTGGATTCACCCGGAGTTCCTCAGAAACTCTCTGGGGCAGTTCTAATCTGTCTTCAGGGTAGCTATGAGTTGGAATTAACTCAGTGGCAGTCTGTTTGGTTTTGGGGTGGGTTTAGTATCTACCATTTTTCCTGTTTGCTTTGTTTTCAATGTAATTCTAACTAATTCAGTGCATTCAACAGGTTACCAGTTCTGTTTGGGTCCAGGAAAGCCGACCATGAACAGCCCCAGTGAGGAGAATGGAGGTAATGTGGCCTGCTGGGGGACTTGGGGGCAGTCAGATAATTAGCAGGCCCTTTGTCCTGGTGAGAAAAAATATGCATAAAAATATAAGTATGTATGTGAGTGTTTATGTATTCATATATCTGCATGTATAAGAGGACTGCCAGTTAAGTTCATGAACTCATCCTAGGAAAAGTGCTACATGCCTCACTGCTGAAGATCACTTCGGGCACCTTCCAAGTAACTCCCCTTGGGAAGCTATGCACCAGCACCAACACCTAGTCCACCCTTTAAAGCAATTTTGAAACTCGTTTTCTGGAATGGCCATCAGAGCTGTCATCGTATTACCCTTGATGTCCTGAATGTCATCCAAATGTCTTCCTTTCATATTTCCTTTATCTCTGGGTAAAGAAAAAAGTCACTGGGGGCCAGATCAGGTGTGTAGGTAGGGTTTTCCAATGCAGTTACTTGTTTACTGGCTAAAAGCTCCCTCATAGACAACTACACAATCAAGTTCTTGAACTTGCCGCCATGCCACTGTGTGCAATAGCCATTCCAGAAAGAGTTCCAAAATTGCTTTCAGGGGTAGACTAGGCACTGGTGTTGGTGGATAGTTTTCCAGGGGTACACTGAAGGTGACGGTAGTGACATTCGGCAGTGAGGTATGTCACACTTAGAACAATTAAGTTTGTAGACTTAATTGTTGCCGCTCATAGGTGTATATACGTGTGTGTATATGTGGGTATATGTGTATGCTTTTATGTATGAGCATATATATGTGTGTGTACGCTTGTGTATATGCATATAGACATACATATTTATATATTGTATTATATATCTATATATATCCCCTGATTTGGATAGGCCTGTCAACACTTTTCTGTGGAAATCGCCTCTGCAAAAATGACTTAGATATAATTTATATGCTCCCCTAAGTGACAATGGTTTGCACATATAATTAACAATAATGATAAATAAATACAAAACATAGGATGATATATGGGCAATTATACACAATAAAACTGGAACTGCATCTGCAGGGATCATAAACCACCCAGCCCAGGTGGGGAGCCCTGTGGGATTTGCTCCTGTCACGGGAAATCACAGGAAATGACAGCTGAGCACATGCAGTTATGACTCACCCCTTGACGGCACTTGGCTGGCTGGCTCACATTTGAGTGATGTGCGTGCCTTTGGCTGTAGGGAGCTGGGGAGGGGAGAGAACCTGTGTTATGTATTAAACTGTGTCCCCCAAATTGTGTACAGCCATTTGGCTAGGCCAGGATTTCCAGTACTGTGTGATATTCTGTATGTTGTAAATCCTGCCTCCATGATGTTCGTGAGGCAGGACTCAGTGTGTAAGATTGTATTGTGCCTTGAGGCAATCTCTTGGGATAAAATGGAAAGGGAAGCAAGAAGAGAATCGGGGACCTCATACCACCAAGGAGCAGTGCTGTGAGTAGAGTATGTCCTTTGGAAAGGACCTGGGGTCCCAGTGCCTCAGAAGCTTCCAGTCCAGAAGAAGATTGAGGACAAGGACCTTCTTCCAGAGCCAACAAAGAAAGACTTGCCCTGGAGCTGACACCTTGAATTTGGACTTTTAACCTACTGGACTCTGACAAATAAAATTTCTCTATTTTAAAGCCATCCACTTATGGTATTTCTGTTACACCAGCCCTGGATGACTAAGACAGTCAGTCACTTCTCTACCACCTTTCCTGGGTCGTCTCCCTCTTGTGAGGCACCAGGTAGAGAATGAGCCTGAAGAGAGGCTGTCAGGGGCTGGGCATGGAGCCAGGCCTGGTAGGAGCAGCATGTGAACACCAAATGCCTCATGTAGGCTTGGCCATCTTCCCATTTCACAGACCAGGCTGCCACAGCTTGGGGACACGAGGTGAGGTGTCCAAGGCCACAGAGCTGACTAGGTGTAGTTCAAATACCAGACACAGAGCATTTGCCCCATGCTCTCAGCCACCAGTATCCATGATGGCTCCATCAATGGAAATGTTAATGTGAGCTCGCATTTGTGACGTGTCCTCCTGGTGCCAGGCCTTCATGAGCTGCTTGCTCACAGGACCTGATGTGACAGACATGACCGAGATTCCTGCTGTAGAAGAGGAGAAAACAGAGGCTCAAACAGTCAAAGTGTCTTGTCCCCAGGATCACAGACAGCCAGGGTCTGGCATGGATCTGCACACAGGGTTCTCTGGCCACACAGCCTTTAACTGCAGGGTGAGGTAGGCATTTGTTTCCTGTCCCAAGGAGCCTCTGGCATGCTACGGGGCCTGTGGTGGGCTGAACAATGCCCCCTCAGTATAAAACTCAGTGCCACTGAATTGACTGTGACTCACTACAGTGCTAAGGGACAGAGTAGAACTGCCCCGTGAGGGTCCAATGCTGTCACCTTTGTAGAAGCAGAGTCCTCACGGTTCTCCCTCGGAGGGGCTGGTGGGCTCCACCCCCCAACACAGGTGGAGCCACCGTCGATACTGGAGGTGGACAATGACCTTTCATCACAGCCGCAGCTTCTCAGTCTGGCTAAACCAGGCACCCGAATGCAGTCGCTTGTGCTGAGCTCTTGGTCAGCCAGCCAAAGCCTGAGTTTCCAGTTCTTGCAAATGTGACATGTGACAATTAAGTCTGCGAATTTAACTGTTTTAAGTGCTACATAGCTTACTGCTGACTATCACTACGGTCACCCTTGAAGTACCTCCCTTGGGAAACTTTGCACCTATGCAAATGCCCAGTTCGCCCTTCAAAGCAATTTTGGAACTCTTTTACTAGAATGGCCATTACACATGATGACAAGGTGGCAAGTTCGCAAATATAATTGTATGGTTGTGGGGGAGTTTTTAGCCAGTAAACAAACAACTGTTTTGGAACACCCTTCCTGCTCATCTGATCTGCCCCTCAATGACTTTTTTCTGTATACAAAGATAAAGGAAATATTGAAAGGAAGACATTTGGATGACATTCGAGACATCAGGAGTGTTAGGACTACAGCTCTGATGGCCATTCCAGAAAGAGCGTTCCAAAATTGCTTTGAAGGGTGGACTAGGCACTGGCGTCAGTCCATAGCTTCCCAAGGGTAGCACTTGGAAGGTGATCCTAGTGATCTTCAGCAATGAGGTATGTAGCACTTTTTCTAGGATGAGTTTTCCGAACATAATTCTCAGGACGCACCTGACTTTCCCAGGAGCTGAAACGCAGCCAGTCTCCTAGAACGGGAACGCCAGCTAGCCAATCAGGATCTCAAACAGAAACATTAGTTAGCCAATCAGAATGCTACACAGAAACGTCCGCTAGCCAATCAGAAACGTCTGCTAAGGCACCGCTCTTCGGCTGCAGGAGCTGTCTGAAGTCTCAGCTGCCCTTGAGTCCGTGAACTGAACGAGCAAAGAGTGTGAGTTGACATGTAAATATAATATTGTGATTTTTCACAAGCCCCAGGGCACTCATGGTGGGCCTGTGCAAACCTCTTCCCACCTTCTCCCAAGTCTGCTTCCAGGTCCCCGGGTCCCCCATGGAGCACATGGGGGGCCACTGATCCTGTTCCCTAAGGCTGCAGTGCCAGATTGCCACAGGTTTTGCGACACATTTATTCCCGCACAGTTTTGGCGGTCAGAGATCTGAAATGGTCTTATGAACTAATGTCACCGTGTTAGCAGGGACAGCTCCTCCCGGAGGCTCGAGGGGGGAACCCATTCGTTGCCTTTTCTAGCTTCTAGAGGCTTCTGCGTTCCTTGACTTGTATAGCCTTCCTCCATCTGCAAATCTAGCAGTGGCCAGTTCAATCCAGTCCTATGATGCATCTCTCTGACCGCCTCAGTTGTTGAATCTCTCTGGTCCAGCCAGGAAAGGCTCTGGTGTGGTTAAGGACCCATGTGGTCGGACTGGGCCCAGCTAGATCATTCCAGGGTCATCCCCTATGTCAGGGTCACTCGCCTTCGTTACAGCCTTTCTGCTTCACTTCGCTGCGTCAGGTGACAAATTCATGGATCTGAGGAACAGGGCAAGGACATCCCGACAGCTGTGGCCACTGTTCTGGTCACCACTTGTCCCACTGGCAGAGCCTCAGGGTAGAGGGCAGAGGCAGGACTGGCTAAGGAGGCTGCTCTGGCCCGGTCCAGCTGCATCCTTGTCTGCTGACCCTGCTGCTACCGCTTCCTGGGTGTCTGAAACCCAGTGACACTCCAGAACAACAATTCCGGACGGGGGAGGGGGTGATTGATGAAACCCCTCACACTTGGTTAGACTGGGCATACGCTTGCTGTCGGGTGCTGCTGAGTCGATTTTGACTCATTGAGGCCCATGCAACACAGAACTAACCACCCCAAGGGTTTTTTAGGTGGTCATCTTTACCAGAGCAAATCGCCAGATCCCTCTCCTGTGGAGAGCTGATGGATTCTAACAGCCAGCCTTGAAGGTGGCAGATGAGTGCTTAACCAGTGTATCACCAGGGCTCCTTAAAGAAGTTCAAATTTCAGTCTTAACGGCCTGGACCTCGAGGTCAAGTTTCTCTCGCCTGCAACTGGGCACCTTTCCTGATTTCTCCCACTTTCTGGGCCTCTTTGTAGCTGTAAATGGGGAAAATCATGAAACCTAATGTGTGTCTGCTATAAGGAATCAGAGTTAAGCCATGGAGAGTGTTCAGCAGAGGGTCCTGCTAAGTGGAAGGTGGGTTTCCTTCCCTGGAGTGCCTCCTTACCTTGCCTGGGTGGCGTTTGCCCTAGGGAGTAAGGGATAGGACTTTGATCAGGTGGCACAAAGGGGGTATCCCGTGTTCTGGAGGGGCAGCAGCAGCAAGCCGGCTTGGAATGCTGGCTCCTACAGTACTCAGGGCCGCCAGTCCAGCAGATAAAATTACAGGTTGTCATTTTGTAAGGGTAAATCTTCAAGTCCTGCTGCAAAATCCACCACACTGTGGTCGTGGAGAGGCCCAGTTCTTGTTCTTGGGGAGAAATGGATTGGGATGGGTTCTTGTGTACACTCTTAGGAACGGTGGCAATGTTGTCATTGGAACGTGCAGTTCGCTAACCCACAGGTGTTGTCTGATTGGTAGCAGATCCAGTTATCTTAAATTTTTTTGCCTAAGCATCAAATTGTTCTCTATGTGGGATGATCACGCACATAGCAAATTTCACATAACATATGGAATGTTTGGTGAATGGAACACTTGTTTTGATAATAAACCTTAATACTTTCTATGCGTTGTAGAATTGTGTAACTTTTCATGTGTGTTTGTCAAGATCAATCTAAATACTCCGGTAAACATGGCAAGTATAGCTACATAAATATGGCCGCTGTGAGCTGTCAAAAATAGGAATCCTTATTGGAAGACCCTTTATGAAACTCAATTTAATTCAACTGGCTGTACTTATCTGGCCACCGGAACTGTACTTCCCCGGTTCCACCGGAATTCCCTTGTGTAGGACCACTGGGTTTGGCGGGAGGAGCGGAAGTCCGCTGTAGGAGCGGAAGTGCGGCTGGAGGAGCGGAAGTGCGGCAGTAGGAGCGGAAGTGTGTCCTGGCCTGATGGAGAAGATGGAGGAGTCAAGCGAAAGAAGGCAGAGGAAACGAAGGAGAGAGGAGGAGGTGAGAAGGAGGCCCCAGCACCCTGCCAGGTAGAGGAGGATTCACATTTGACCGTTCAGCGACTGGACGGCAAAGGCAAGGAAGGCTCGGGACCCGCATGTGCAGTACTTTTCTCTTTCTGCCAGAGGGCTGTGCATGGAAGCCTTCCAAGCCCCTAGTCAGGTCCTGAAATCGGTGTTGTTAAAACAAGGCGGTCATTTCCGAGGCTGTGACAAAGATGCCAACTTGAAGCTTTACCTCATGTCACCTTCCAGACAACCTGTGTGGCAGAAACGACTCTGGGCCGTTCTACATAGCAGATGAGGAAACTGAGAGTCAGAGAGGTTGGGTGACCTACGTCTAAGGCACGGTTGCTAAGAGGTGGACCACACGAAGATTCAGCCGGGTCTCCCGGGCGCAGGGCCCAAGGAGAGCAGGCACATAGGGCAGCCGGAGCTAGGGGGAGGTGGGAGGGGGCACATCAAGGCTGGACTAGGTGAGGAGAACGAGGCACTCACCTGGCACATAAAAGTTCAGGAGGTGCCCCAAATCCAGTTATAAAGAATTTTTTTAATGCAATTAGAAAAAAAAAATCATGCAAACAATAACTAAGTTGTGATGAAGCAAATACCAAAATTTCAACAGAAGACAGGATCAGTAACGGTGCCAGGCAGAGCCATGTTGGAGCCTGAGGCAGAAGAAAAGTCAGTAAAATTTCTGTATTTTGTTCATCATGTATACATTTGCGTTAATCCTGAATTCTAAAAACCTCTCGCGAAAGTATTATTTATGTTGATGTTTGAGTGTGTTATAATCCCTTAAATTTTGAGCCCCTCCTCTCCCTAGTCCCCACCGTAGGGGGCTGCTCCCAGGAAGTGACCAGCTGACAAGGGAAGGATGGATATTGATGTCTAAAGAGCCCTTTCCATCGCCCTATGCCAGAGAGTCCTCCATTAGTGCTATCTCCGCCTTTTGTCAACCCTGCCTTCTCATCAGGTGTGGCTTGGTCCTCAGTCTGACCACTGTGAGACCCTGATGCTTGCCAGATGTGGGCACTTCAGCCGCTGACCTTGGCACCAGCCCTGACGGGGACCGGTACCTCCTGCTCCTGCAACTCCACACCTGACCAGCAGGGGGCGGCGTGGATACGTGCATGTCTCCAGCTTACGAGGGCTTTTTTTTTTTTTAATACACTTAATTTTTTTTTAGAGAACCACTTCAGGTTTATAGAAAAGCTGTACAGAAAGTTTCCATCTACTCCATCTAGCCTCTGCACACACGCCTATTCTTAACGCTTTGCATTCCCCAGGTGCCTTTGTCACTGCTGATGAACTAGCAATGACAGGTTGTCAGCAGAAGTCCATCCCCACCCTCACTCCTGCTTCTGGCCCCCCATCCCGCAAGGTGATGGAGGGGACCGGCTGCTCTCCAACACCCAGCAGCTCCCTCCCTGCTTCTGGAGAGAGAAAGCAGGGAAGAGTCGCAGAGTTCTGGTATGCCTAAGAGTTCTGGTATGGGGAGCAGCATTTTTGCTTGAATTTAAGTACAAAAATAATGAAACACACACATACGCAGTATTCATTGCCTGCTAGCTATGTGTGGAGCTACACGTCTTTTCCCACTGACTAAGAGGGGGGTAACTACAGTGGTTCCGTTTGGCAGATGTGAACACCGAGGTTCAGAATGGGGGTGTTATGAATTGAATTGTGTTCCTGTCTTAACTATGTGATGTAAGTCCTACCACTAAATCTGTGGTTATACTCCCGTTTAGGAACAAATTGCCTTTGTTAAGAGGCCGTACCGGTGTAAGGTGTTCTAAGCAATCACTTGAGAAAGAACAGAGTGGATTAAGCAGAGAAGAGCAAGCGGAGACAGAGGAGGAGGTGCCATGTGACGTGGTCAGCAAGGAATATAAGGTCATAAGGGACAAGGACTTTTCTCCAGAGCTGACAGGCTTCCTCTAGATCTGGTGCCCTGAACTTGGACTTCCAGCCCTCTAACAGTGAGGACAGAGGCCTGGCGGTGCAGTGGTAAGTGTTGGCTTCCTTACAAAAAGGTTGGCAGTTCAAATCCACCAGCAACTCCTTGGAAACCCAGTGGGCAATTCCGCTCTGTCCTAGAGAGTCTCAGAATCAACTCAACAAGAGGTTGTTCGGTTTAACAGAGAATACAGGTCACCATTTGCATTTCCATCAGAGCAGCACTAGGGAGCCAGGAGGGCCTCTGGCCCAGGGTTTATGATGAGACCCCCACTCCTGCCTTCCTGGGCCCAAACCTGAGCATGCTCGCCTCTGCTCTTCTGTCTTGGCACTGGCACTGACCCACTCTGTCGGGTTTTCCCTGCTCTGAGGGGTCTGGAGAGGGAAGTGACCTGGGCAGACTGCATTTGTGTGTGTCACTGCCCCTGGACACCTGCCTGGTTTGTGGCCTGGTTTGAGGGAGAAAGAGAGAGAAGAAGAGAGAAAGGAGATGTATTTTGCAAGAAGCTGCACCCATGCAGGCCTGCCTCCCCATCTCCCTTCCTCCCCGCTCCCTGGCGGGAGCCCCTGAGGGCACAGATCGTGTGTGCGCCTCCACTCCAGGACCCAGCTCTCACTGGCGTTGGGGAGCAGACCCTTCCTCCTGGGAAATCACCGTCCAGTCACTGCGGACAGTGCGCAGGGCTGGCCCCGGGGCTGGGGAGTTCCTGTCTCCAGGCAGTCTCAGGCAGTGGGATGAACACGCAGGATAAATGCCCTGATCCCTCCCCTGCAGGCCGAATGCTCACGGATGTCTGGCCCTGCCTCCTGGCGTTTGAACCTCCATCTGTACAAAGTGCAAATAGACGAATGAGATGGAGGTTGCCAGAAGCCAGGACTCTGGTCTTTCTGGGAATGGTGGCTGGGAGGGGGCAAAGAGGCTTTGGGGAGGCCGGTCTCATCGGGTTCTGCACTGGGTGCTGGTCACATGGACGTGTTTAAACCTGTGTAGCTTCCAGCAACACACACCTCCCTGCCGCTGGCCCTGCGCTTGGCCCACAGGGTGCCACATGGCCATGGAGCTTTGGAGGTTGACGCACTCAGAGAGCATCTGTGAGGGAGATGGACTGGGTGGGGGAGAGCTGCCCTGGACCTCTGGAGTGGGGGGCTGATGGGTTACCAGGGGAGCCTCGAGCTGGGGCCAGGGCTCAGCCCCTGTGCTTTCAGGCTCTCCTTCCACAGGGGGGTGGGAGGGCGGGGCATGGCAGAGGTGGGGATGATGGGGGGTGAGGGGGTGGGAGCTAAGCACCGTGCCCAGGCTGTGGCATTGCCTGCTGCGGGCACAGGGCAGGCCTTTGCCCTGCTGCTCCAGCCCCGTCCATCATGTCTGATGCTGGACCCAGGGTCCAGGGGCCTCAAGGTGTTTCCACGGGCAAGGACTGTGCCCTGAGCGCCTCTGCTGGACAGGAAGGACTCTCCCCCTATGATGGGCAGGGGGCTGAAGATGGCTGGATGTGGGCCCCCAGGTGGGCTGTCTGTGCGTGTCTGGCTAGTGACCTTCTAGAGGAAAGGATTCAGAAGCCACTGCTGTTTGCCGAGGCCCAGTTCAGAGGCACCAGAGGGGCTCTTGTCCTCTCGTTAAATGTCAGTCCTGTTGCGTCCAGAGGTGGGGAGTCCATCACAACAACTGCCTGGAGCACACGCCCCTGAACAGCAGGAAAGCTCTCGGTGGCCACAGGACTCGTTGGACATTCATTTGTGACTTGTTTCTTTTTTTCTTTGTCCCCTTCCCAGAGGTAGCAGTTCTGGAGTCCTGTCTTGGTTGAGGTGTTTACGGTAGAATGGAGAGCCGAGCTTCCTTGGGGACAAACCCACTTTTGGTTTTTACTTTTGGAAGGAAGGTGCCTTAGAAGGGACATCGGTGATGGGGGTAGAGGGGCTCTCGAGGATGGGCAGTACCCCAGGGAGAGGCAGCATCTAGGAAGCTTCCAGGAGTTCCTGCCAGGGTGGACCCTGGACCCCAAGGCCCCATTTTTTTCCTCCAAAACCCTCTCTGCCCAACCTTGGCTACCACTCTCAGGGACTGTGAGGCTGTGTGTCACTAAGGGGCCTGGGAGTGAAGCCAGATTGTTCCATCAGCAAACTGAGAGTCTTGAATGGGGTTTGAGAAGTTTTCCTTTTCACAAAGAAGTTGCAGGAAGCACGGGCGGTCCCCTGTTGGTTGCTCACTCTCCTTGAACAGCAGCCCAAGGTCCCTGAGACCGCAGACTGGGAGCTCCGCAAGCTTCACCCTGGGCTGGGGCAGGAAATTAAACATATCCTATGGAAGTGTGCATTTATTACTTATTTTAAAGCCTTTAAAAGCCCACATTTAGAAAGTTACAGGAAAACACACACCTGTGTTCAGCTCAGTGAACTTTAGAAACTGAACATGCCCATATGACCAGCTCCGAGGTGTAGAACCAGATGAGACCAGCCTCCCCAAAGCCTCCTAGCACCCCTCTTGGCCACTGCTCCCAGAAAGACCCCCGTCCTGACTTCTGGAAGCTTCCATCTCGTTTGTCTCTTCGCACTTTCTTCCTACTGGGAGAGTCCGTTGGGTGGCAATGGCTGACAGAAGTCCTGCCACAGGATCAACATGGACAATCATGACACCATGTGGCGAAACTGGGGCTTGGGGGCCTGTGACGGCCCACGGTGGCATAATTGGACCCATATATGTACAGGTTGAGTGTTAAATTATTCTTTTACATATTGATATATTCTTGTGTATATTGAGAGACACTTTCCACTTTATAATACTTATGCACATAGATATACACACATGTGTTAAATCATTCTGTTATATATTGATATTTATGTATAGCTATACATTTTCCCAATTTCTAACACATGTGTGCATGTATGTGTACATGTATGTATGTAAGAAACTGGAAAAAATATTTTACCAATATGAATGTATACGTAAACTTATATACATGTGTATATATGTCTGTGTGTGTGGTGTGTGTTAGAAATTGGAAGCGATATGTAAAAGTATATCTCATGTACAAGAACAATCCACATTAAGGTGGTGCAGCTGAGTTGGAACCAACTTGACAACTCCTAAACAACACAGTGAACTGAAAAAAAAATCCTTTAAAAACTTGCATTCTTTCATTTTTTCTGAATTGAGATGGAACACACACAGCAAAAACGAGCCCTTCGCAGCGAGCCACCACCCCTTTCCGGTCCCAACATGTCTTCATCACCCAGAAAGAAGCCTTGCACCGTGAGGCGGTGACTTCTGTCCCTCCTACCTCCCCCCCTCCCTGCACAGGCTGACGGCCGTCCCCGGGGACCTGCTGGTGGTGGACATCTCAGGAAGGAATGCCACATACACGACCTTATGTGTCTGGCGCCTTCTGCAGGGCGGCGCGGCCCGGAGCGTCACCCCCACCGCCGCGCCCATCAGGACCTCACCGCTCCTCTGCTGGCCTCCTGGTCATTCCGGCTTCCAGTCTGTTATTTGATTTTATTTTTAAATAAAGAAACAACACATCGCTGATGAGGATGAAGAAACCTTGTCCACAGCAACGTTTCTGGATGTCAGCCCTAGGGGGAATCAGTCACGAAATCCCTCCTTCGCCGTGATTTTAAGTCGGGAGCTCGTTGGTGGCAGGAGAATCTTGGTTTCTTTGGGCTGCTAAGAAGGGTGGCCATGATAGACCCC
The DNA here is from genome assembly GCA_028571685.1 of Heterohyrax brucei. Taxonomy (NCBI): domain Eukaryota; kingdom Metazoa; phylum Chordata; class Mammalia; order Hyracoidea; family Procaviidae; genus Heterohyrax; species Heterohyrax brucei. Next base: position 86,443,779 of record CM053156.1, on the reverse strand, counting down.
ACCCCGTGGTGACCCCCAGCCAAAAGCACGCAGTGGCCGACCGTCTGGCAGGGGTGGGTGTGAGTGCTGTGGCCCCCAGCCCTCCCTGGCCTCCACCGCCTGCAGCCGCGTCCAGCCGCTGATGTTGTGACCTCCTGAGAGAGTCCCGAGTCCAGGGTCTGGCAGACCCGGCCCTGCCTGCCAACAGGTCTCTGGTGAGGTCTCAGTTTGCAGGTGAACCAAGACTGACAGACGTCACCGGGAGCTTGCTAACAGGGTCCGGCAGACCTCAGGGATGGCCATGCTCTGGGACTGCCACTCTTCACTTTCTCAGCTGCAGCGCACTTGACTAGCAGTCAGTGCTTCGGTCCCAGGGTCAGCAAACCTTTACTGTTGGGGGCAGAGGGTGAACAGTTTCAGCTTGGGGGAGCCCTCAGCTCTCTGCTGCAGCCACTCAGCTCTGCAGTCAGAGCAGGGAGACAAAACAGAAATGAGCTCGGAGCCAGGAAGCACAGTGGGTGTCCACAGCTGGGGTTATCCTTCACCCGTGAGTCCTGGGGGGCACAGCGGGTGTGAGTCCCAGCTGAGGAACACAGGGCTTGGGGCACCTGTCTTTTTCTAGAAGGCAGGAAGTAGGCTCACTGTGCTGGGAGGTGATGTCACCTCATCCCTCCAGGTGGCTTGCTGCAAAACACACTGTCCTGCAGGGTGGCTCTGAGCCACCAACAGCAGTGGATTTGGTTTGGTGTAGTTAGTGCTAGGCTGCCGATTGAAAACTTGGTGGTTTGATCCCACAGCCGCAGGGGTGAGGTTTTTGTAAACGCACAGCCTCAGAAGCCCTGTGGGGCAGTTCAATCCTGTCCTGTAGGGTTGCTGTGAGTGAGAATTGACTCAATGACAATGGGGTGCCATATAACACAACATAGTCATGGTGGTGATAGCTGGTCGTGTGTCTGGGCTCAGGGGGTTAGGATGCAGCATCTTGGGAGGATGTGTTTTTAGAATTTGGCTGACCACACCTAGAGGGCGTCTAGGCATGCCAGACGCATGTGGAGGAAGTGTGGATCCTTGAGGGACAGGGAGTTGCCTGTTACATGGTAGGCACTCAGGATATTCACATAGTGGTTTGAGCGGTGTATGGGGCCCCACAGACCAGGCTTTCAGATCTGGTCCCATGACTCAGCAGATGTGTGGCCTTGAGATGATCACCTCACCCTGTGAAGCTTCCCTCTCTCCATCTGTGACAAGAGTTTGTGCAGAGTCTGGTTTGCAGGGTGTCGCGGCAGTATCCGTTGTTGTATTGCCGTTGTGTACTGTCTGGTCAGTTCTGACTTGCAGCGATTTTGTGTGGCAGAGGAGAACTGTGCTGTCCTGATGCCAAACAGATTTCCTTGGGGTTTCCAGACCAAGACAGACGAGGAAGAAAGGCCTGGCAATCTGCTTCTGAAAAAGCAACCAATGAAAACCATGCGGATCACAGTTGTGATCACAGTTGAAGGATCATAGTTGTGATCCACAACCAATTGTGTGGATTATGCAGACCGGTCAACGTCTTGTCCCATAGTTCACAGCATCTGCATGAGTCAGTCAGGGGCCGAGTCCATGGCAGCTTGCAACATGGCTGTGAGACAAATTCGCCCCACACTCAGGGGCTCCAAACAACATTCTTTGTGATCTCACGGTGTCCGTGGGTTGGGAATCTGGGCGCACAGCTGCCCCGGGTTCTCTGGCCTGGAGTACTGCCCAGACTGCTGTCACCATGGGGCTCCCCGGAAGGCTCCGTCACCTGGCCCCCTCACGGGACTGTTGGCGCAATTCGGTCCCTCCAGAGGTGTGAGACTGAGGCCTGAGCTCTTCACCGGCAGTTGGCTGGCGGTTTCCCTCAGTTCCCAGCCTCCTGCGCTTCTCCATGAGCGTCACACAGCAGGGCAGCTGGGTTCAACAGAGCAAGAGATGGGGGGTGGGGAGAGAGAGGGAGTGACCGAGAGAGAGAATGAAAGGGAGGGAGAGAGATGGGGAGAGAACGGGAGCAGAATGAATGAGACATGGAGAGAAGGAAAACCAGCGAGAATGAGAGGGAGAGGGACAGAGGGGTGAGAGGGGTGAGAATGACAGGGCGCAGTGACAGGCTGAGAGACAGAGAGAAGGAGAGGGAGAGAGAGGAGAGGGAGAGAGAAGGAGAGGCAGAATGCGGGGAGCAAAACAGGTGCGGGGGCCGCAGTGCCTTCTGTAAGCTCATCTAGGACGCGACATCCCTTCACCCTTTGTCATATTCGGTTGGTTAAAAGTCACTAGGTGCCACCTCCACTCAAGGGGCAGAACGCGCAAGGCTGTCAGCCAGAGCGCGGGCCACAGGAGACGCCAGCTTACTACTTGAACTGTCTGTCCTGTGCTCATGGCACGCCCACCTCGGGGGTGGTGCCAAGGCCTCGGCCAATCAGTGAACCGATTCCTTTCCTCGGGCCACAGTGATTGGTTCAGGCATGGGCATGGCACTCACTCAGTCAATGAGGCACAATGAGACTCTCGCAGGGAATCCTGGGACACAGACTCTGATCGCCTTTGTTTGATCCCATGCTGAGAGAAAGGAGAGTCAGGAGCCGAGTCAGGAGCCAAGTCAGGAGCTGAGGCAGCCTTTTTGGGACCATGAGGAGTAAGCCTGTCAGCAAATGAAGTTGCAGCAGATGTTACAGTGATTCGGCACCACCTTTCCCCTGCCCACGTTCTGACCACTCCCGTACAGTCAAGGAGATAATCCAGCGACTGATTCAGGAATAGGCACACCATGCATTCTGGCCAGTGAGACTCCAGGAGGGTTTGCCCAAGTTCAGGAGAAAGCCACTCCTCCATCTCCTGGCAGAGGGAATAAGACAGCAGCCCCGATGGCTTATGGCATCCATCCTCCAGCCGTGAGGGGATCCAGCAAGTAAAGTCAGGAGCTGAGGCAGCCTTCTTGGGACCATAAGGATGCTGACTCTGGAAACTGATCAACTGAGAGAGGAAAAAAATGAACCTAGACCCTTGACGATATTAACTCACCGAACTAACCTGGAGCTCAGCCGACTCCTGTGCTTCCTCTTTATGACCGAAGCAGTGTCCTTATTGCCTAAATGACCCTGAGTGATGCTACCTGCAGCTGAAAGCAGCTAGAGGAATCCGACTGAAGGAAACCAGGGCAGAAGGATGCTGGGTCCTGGGGGTGTTGTTTGGATCCCTAATAAAGCTGTGCCTCAAGCTATCCTCGAGGTTCTCAATTACATGAGCCAGTATGTGCCCTTCACACTGGCAACTGGGGCTGCGTTTTCTGCTTCTCGCCACCAACAGTCCTGGACAGGAGTTCCCAGTAAAGGCAGATCCAAGAAAAACACCCCACAGTGTTCTCTGGGATGGCAACATGTTATGTCCAGAAACTCTGATCAATTCCCCAATCCAAAATGCTTCAACCCCCAAGAATATGATTCTTAGTTTGACACCAGAGATCATTTGGTGGCAAAACTCAAACCAAATCGATGTGTTTCTTTAGCCTTGTTATTCTGTTTAGTGTAGCTTTTCCTAAACTGTGCTACAAAAAATATTAATGGACTTAATTTTGTGTGGCGGCCCTAGAACTGGCCAGCGATTGTGTAACATACAGTGTATACACTTTGAAGGTCTAAATCCCTAAACCCATCTGGCACAAGACTTGGATAGTCAAAACCAGTGTCTGTTGTGACAATTAAACTCAGATATATTTAAACATGGAAAAACAAGAGGCGTGTGTCCCAATAGTTTTGTTTTTTAATCAACCATGTCACTTTCTTATAACTCAAACATTACAAAAACAAACAAACGAACAACAACAAAAAAAACTCAGCCACCCATTGCCTTTGAGTCGATTCTGACCCACACTGATGCTATAGGACAGAGGAGAACTGCCCCATTGTGTTTCCAAGGCTGTTTAATATTTATGGAAGCAGAGTGCCACATCTTTCTCTTGAGGAGTGGCTGGTGGGTTTGAACCACTGACCTTCTGGCTAGTAGACAAGTGCTTTAGCCACTGTGTCACCAGAGAACTAAACCCATTCCTGTAGAGCTGAATCCAACCCATAGCGACCTATAGAACAGAGTAGAACTACCCGATAGAGTTCCCAAGGAACTCCTGGTGGATTAGAACTTCAGATCTTTTGGTTAGCAGGCTTAGCACTTAACCAGTATGCCTCCAGGCAGGACGTCTTCATTCAAAGGTAGACATTTCTGATTTGTGTTGCCCTGAGATGTGCTTGTGACAGAGCCCACTTGGAAAAGGTGTCAGCCTGATGACATGGCCCATCACATCAGAGTCCATTCCCCTCCCTCAGGAGCCCACCACAAGGCCACCCAGTGATGGATCTTGATGTCGGGTGCCCAGGTTCATCAGCCTTGTCTGGACCTTGGAGATGGGGTGGTATTTTAGAGCATGTGATAACGTTTCTGAGCCCATGTGGACACCCACAGAGGATGATGCCCTTAGATTAAGTGTCAAGTTTGAGATCATCCAGGGTAATTGCTTCTCCAGTGCTGTCCATTTTGATTCTCCACTGGGGCCACTGACTGGACACTGTGCTCTATGACAAGCCCTGGAGGTTAGCCTACCCTGTTGAAGGCTGCTAAGAGGCCAGACTAGGAGTCAGGGGTGTGGGAGAGCACGGCAGTGTAACCAGATCCCCACAGAAACGGTGTCTCTAGTCCTGACATCTTTTGAATTAAAGTATCCACATGGGCCAGTGGTGAGTTCGTGGAGAAATTATTGGAGGCAAGGCAAATAAAAAACAAATCGAACAACCCACCAAGTGTGGTTCCCTGGATGCTGGCTGGCTTAAAAACGCCTACCCATCTTTGTGCTGACAAGAGCAAAACAGTAAAAAGCAAAAGCAACGATGGATGCAGTCAACTCAGAAGCATACACGACGAATGTGGAGGCTCGCTCAGCCGGAGGGGGACGGGAGGTGTGGACTCTTGGTGATCCTAACCCGCTTGGCAGCACGGCAGAAGAAAGACCTGGCCGACAGCTCCCACAAAGACGACAGCCAGGAACGCCCTGCAAAGCTGCCCTGCTTGGTCACATGGGGTGACCTTGAGTTGGAATCCTCGATGGCAAAGGGTTTGGTGCTTTGTTTTTTTTAACGAAGGTAGAAGGCAGTGTGTTTCCTCCTCTGGCACGGAGAGGTGGGACAACCTGAGAACTCACGGTCAGCACCTCTGGTCTCCCCGGCTGCTGAGCCAGCCCTGGCAGCCTAATGGCCTGGTCAGCTGCAGCCTGGCCTCGGCCAGCAAGACATCTGCTGACTAGGTTCCCTGTGAGTCAAGACTGTCCACTGACAGGCCCAGCCTGAGGACCCCGGAGTGAAAGCCGCCCACCAGGGTCTCGGAAGACTCAAACCAGCCACTGAAGAGACCCTATCTTTTCTGCTGAATGTTCTGGTGCCATGTTGCCGATGGCAGGAGGGTGACATGGGTGACGATGCCCTGATTCACCTGTGATGGAGAACTAGAACATCGAAGCAAAAGCTGGCCTTGGAAGGTCACCTCTGAGCACAGGTGCCCGCCGTCTCTGTGTAGCAGTCAGGTAGAAGCCAGACGGGAATGCCGTCCAGAGGCGGAGACACAGAACTCAGCTCTCCCGGCCTGTATGGCTGCGGGGGAGGCATCTGATTACAAGAAGGGACGCTGGTGGCTTCCAGGGGCTGTGCGGTGCCCGCAGCTGTGATTGAAATGCCAAAACATCGGGATTTAAAAGGGCCGGGTTTGGCCAAGCGTAGAGCTGTTTAGTCTACACCAGGCCAAACATCTGGGTGACGGGAAACATCTTTAGACTTGAACGGGCCACATGACCTGATCTCATCCGACACAGCCTTGGGGGGAGACCAACGAGAACCAGATTGTTGGGAGGGGTGTTTTCCGAGGAGAGACGGGGAGAGGAGGGAGTTGTGCTCAGTCCCTTGCTCCCTGTTTCCTCAGAAACCCAGGAGCTCCAGAGGAGCCTGGTGGCGCAGTGAGCACACCCTCAGCTGCCAGTCCAAGGTCAGAGGCTTGAACCCACTCAGGGGCGCTGCAGGAGACAGACCTGGTGATGTGTCCCCGTAAGAGTTACCTGTCGCCACTGTGTCACTTCTGACTCATAGTGCCACTATAGGACAGGGCAGAACCACCCCATCGGGCTTCCAAGGCTGTCACGTTTGCAGAGGCAAGTCGCCAGGTCTATTTTCCTGCAGTCCAGCCGATGGGTTCAAACCCCTGACCTTTCAGTTAGCAACAGAGTGCTTAACCACTGCACCACCAGGTCACCCTTGCAGAGATGACAGCCTTGGAAAGCTACGAGGCAGCTCTACTCCATCACATGGGGTCACTGTGAGCCGAAAATTGACTTGGTGACCCCTGACATTTCTCCATGAAATGTGTGACTGTGAGTTGGTGAGTGAGGTGTCAGCGGTGGGCAGGGTGGGATTTCAGGTGGCAGCGGCCCACGTGGATCCCTATGTGGTGCAAGGTTGGATGCGCTTAGCAGCTAACCAACAGGCTCTAGACTGGAGTCCACCTGAGGCTCCTAGGGAGAAAGGTGTGGCCATCTGCTTCGGAAAACCAGCCATTGAAAAGCCTGCAGAGCCCAGGTCTACCATGACCACTGGGGGTCATCTTGAGTCATGGTCAGTGGTAACTGAACAGTGGCCCAGGTGGCAGGTGATGCCGCTGGGTGCCAGGGTGCGGTGGAGTGCCCACGTGCAGAGGGAGGGCAGTGGCTTCTGTAGGGACAATTTCTCATGTGTACTGCATCCCTCAGGTTGTCAGCCCAGGAGCTCAGGCAGTTCCCACTCTGGGGTGCAGGTGCAGAGTCGGGAGACAGCACCATCTTGGTGGCTGGGAGGGGATTTCTGGTGTGTGGTTCCATCCTCAGTCCCTTGGGCAGCTGGCTCAGACAGTGTCCGCTGTCAGCCCCGGAGGCACGGTGGCTGGTAGCGCAAACCACTTCCTGCCATCTTTTGTAGGAAACAAAGTGCTTGAGTAAGAGGAACCTCTCCACCAGGGGTTCTGGCTCTGGAGATTCAGAAGGTTCAGAGGGAACCCTGTCCCCTGGAGTTGGTGTCCCCAAAGTCCTGGAATCCACTTAGGAGCTGGCCACGAAGTTGAGGCCAGTGTTCAGGGTTGGGGTTTGGGGTTCTCAAATGACTCTGAAGATGCTGGGGTCCTGCACCAGAAGCTCTCCATGTCCCCCCTGGCTGACACTGAATGGTGAGTAGGGACATCTCAGTGAGCAGGCCTGGGCGATGGGTTCCAGGAGCGTGCAGCCCTTCAGCCCCAGGCACACAGAGCACAGAGAGAAGCCATCCGGGAACAGCAGAGCTTGGCCAACCAAAAAGAGGAAGGAAGGCGTCTCTATGGAGGCCAGGTGCTAGTATGCGGCCTGCCCCCGGCCTGCCCCCGGCCTGCCCCCGGCCTGCCCCCGGCCTGCCCCCGGCCTGCCCCCGGCCTGCCCCCGGCCTGCCCCCGGCCTGCCCCAGGCCTGCCCCCGGCCTGCCCCAGGCCTGCCCACACAGTCTGAGAAGTCTGACTCCTCACTGCACAGAAACTAAGTACCAACTTGCTTTCACGGCTGACCATCAACTTGCCACAGTCCTGCCTTGGGGTCTAGTTCAAGGCCCTGGAGGGCTCGCTGGTTTTTCCTTCTGGCCCATTCTGGTTGGCTGGTTGCATCTTACTTGCAGAGTCGGCAGAAAAGTGTCAGGGCTAGGTGGGGACAGAAATAAAGCAAGAACCATCTGTACATGCCCTGGTGGACATGTGGTCCATGAGAGACCATCAGCCACTCTGTGTATTGGCACAGGGTGGCCGGGAGGCTGGTGGGGAGCCCCTTTGCTCTGGGACTCTAACTCAGGGCAACTGTGGCCTCATTTCTACCTTTAAAGCTGTTACCCTATTGTGAATGTCCCTGGAAAGGACAATCGAAGGGTCCCAAAGGCCTCCTTCCTCCTCAGAAGTAGGGACATTTGCTACAGAAAGTGCTGGTCAGTAGTCACCATAAACAAGGGTGGTGGCACGTGTGACTGCAAGCACGTTACAGGTCTGTTGCTGTTAGCCACTGCTGACCCGACTCTGACTCCTGGTGACCTGGGTGTGCAGGGTGGAACTGCTCCATCAGGTTTTCAAGGCTGGGACCTTTCAGAAACAGACTGCCAGGCCCATCTGACACATGCCTGACTGGGCTTGAAATGCCCACATTTTGGCTAGCACTCAGGTGCTGAGCTGTGTGCCTCCTAACAGGGCCCAGATAATTTTACATTGAATCACTGTTCAAAGTTTATTCCTATAGATTCTCATGGTATCAGAAAAAACAGAAGAAGAATCTGGCTTTGCCTTATTTCTCACGGTAATCAAGAAAGGGCGGTATCACCGAAACCTTCCATAAAGGGGGGTGCCACCACCGAAAACATCTAAGATGAGGTTGTGTTCTCTACAACAACCCACAAGCAAACATGAAGGGGAAGAGTGTCCTTGGAGGCGAGTTCTTTCTTCCCAAGGTGTGAGCCCCCAGCACCCGGTCCATGGCCCAGGGCCACCCTCAGTATATGCCCTGCTTGGGCCAGCCCAGCTCCTTGGCATAGGCCCCCTTGCAGCTCCGGATTTCATAATCATGTTCCAGGCACTTGTTGAGACCTGGCTGCCCTGACCTCCAGCCGATGAAGCCCTGGGTGGTCTCTGGGACTGGGGGAGATGGGAGGACCTGGAAGAGAAATAACGTGACTTTAGAGACAGCTGAGTCCCTGGGGCATACAGTGGTAAATGCATTCATGGGCTAACCAGAAAGTTGGAGGTTTGAGTCCATTCATATGTGCCTTGGAAGAAAGACCTGGCAATTTCCCCCTAAAAACTGAGCCATTGAGAGTCCTACAGAGCACAGTTCTACTCGGAGACACATGGGGGCAACAGGAGTCAGAGTCGACTCCATGGCTACAGGTTTAGTGACTTTGGGTCCCAGTGACACACACATACTGCAGACCCACAGGAATGAAAAACAGTGCCCAGACCAAGTGCAGTGCCATCAAATTGATTCTGACACATTGTGACCCTAGAGGTCAAGGCAGAACTGCCCATAGAGTTTCCAAGGAGCACCTGGAGGATTTGAACTGCCAGTCTTTTGGTTAGCGGATGTAGAGCTTAACTCCTACGACACAAGGGTTTCCATGACAGGCAGCAGGATCTAATTAAAACCCAAAAGGAAAGCAAGATTTTAGTGGAAACACAGAAAGAGTTGCATGTACCAGTTCTACAGACAGATGTGAAGGTTTTGGAAGACAAGGATAAATATTTAGGCAAATTCCCCCCTGGATTCAAAATAATCCTCCATTCTGCTCTTCCAGGGTCATTTAAACAGAGACAGCTGTGAGGAATACCTGCTGTAACAGAGCGGGAAGAAAGAGGATTACTTTGCTTTGGGTTGTAGGTTCACCCTCTGCTACGGTATTTTCGAGGCAGGGTGGAAAGGGAACAGTCCTGGATGGGTTGCTTGCCACTGGTGGACAGAGCCCTTTACCAGATGTTGGTGGTGAAGAGTTCAAGTTAATCTCCTTGAGACCACCTGCAAGGAAGGGCATCAGTGAATGCCAGAGAGGTCCGAGTTGTCTCGACCCAGCCACAGTGTTGAGCCCTGCTGGTGCAATGGTGGTTAAGAGCTAAGCTGCCAACCCAGAATATGGCAGATCAGCTCCACCAGCTGCTCCTGGGAAACCCTATGGGGCACTCCTGCTCTGTCCTTGAAGTTGGAATGACCACGTTTGTTTCTTCGGTTTGGTGTCAAGGTTAAGTGCTAACTGAAGGGTTGGTGTTCAAACCTACCCACCAGCCCTATGGGACAAAAGGCCTGGTGATTCAGCACCCTACAGTTTCTGAGGCACCAACCCATGTCCACAGCGGACCAGGCTCTCAGATGGGGATGCCATCTGAGTCCACACTGCTCTGGGGTATCCTGGGTGATCTTGTCTCCCAGCCCCTTCTCACTTGCCACCTGCAACCAGAGAGATCTGAAATGGGGAGTGGTCACTGCATCACAGACCTGCTCCCTGCTCTCCAGTGGTGTCCTGCTGTCTCAGATCCCAACCCCAACCCCCTGTTCTGGCTCCTTTGTCCTATGTGATCTAGCTCCTGCCCACTCCCCCATCCGGGTCCCCACTCTCCACCGTCACCCTAGCTCACTAGGCCTCAGCCAACTCACCAGCCCTTGCTGCCTGTGAATGGCGCCCACTTCACTCTTCACTCTGCCTCAGGGCTTTTGCACATGCCAGTCCTCTGCTAGGAGGGCTTTTCCAAGCACCAGCTTCTTGTGGTCCTGACCGCCATCCTTCACGATCCTCTAGCACGTCAGTGCATTTCCTTCAAGACACCTAGCGCGGTGCAGACATGTGGCCTGCGGTCTGGTATTACTCAGCACAGTTTGCCCAACCAGGCACCTGCCCCTGATAACAGCTGACCCAGTCTTTGGCACCCTTTCAGAATGTGGGGCCATGTTCTAAGTCCTCCACACCACTCCCTGATGTAGGTACATGCATTAATTCCATTGTACAAGGGTGGAAATGGGACACAGAGAGGTCAAGCAACTTGTCCATGGGCACACAGGAGGTCAGCAGCAGAGCAGGATGTGGGCCTCCTCTTCCACGCCGGAGCCCTGGGGCACCTACCCTCCGTGTTTCACTATCACCCTCATGGGTGCTGGCTGAAGGAGTGCCCCACATCCCTCCTCTCTTTACCTTTCTTCTGTCTCATTTTGCAGAGCTTAAGGCACAGACCTTTTGTGTACAGACATGCAGCCTGACATGTCCCACATCCAGGCCTGGAAAAGGGCTGGAAATTGGCCTCTGTGAGAACTGGGCCACTGTGCTCCCGCCTCTGGAAGCTGGCCTCGTCCCCCCGCGGTGGCACCATTTCCATAGGGGCTTGTTTCTTACTTATGGAAATCAGTATTTGACTAATGACTTTGCGAACCTTGATGTATTTCTCCACGGGGGTCACGGGCCGGATGCGGAAACGCTCCGGTAGCTCAATTTTGGGCCTTGGGGTCCGGGGCTCTTCTCCTTCACACTTGAGCAACTGAAACAGAATGCCCAGAGATGGAAACGTCAGGCAGAGCCATGCTAGGGTGCCACATTTCATGAAGACAACAGTAAGACTCAGGTGTGAACTGGCTGGTCTCAATGACCCTGTTAGAAAGAGGACTATCTGTCCATGCATCCACTGATCCATGTATCAATCCATTAATCCATCCATCCACTCACCCATCCACTCCCACCTACCATCCATCCATTCACTCGCTTATCCATCCATCCACCCATCCACCCACCCACCCATCCACCCATCTACCCATTACACTCACCCACCCATCACACCCATACACCCGCCCGCCCGCCCGCCCACCCGCCCGTCCGTCCGTCCGTCCATCTGTTCACCCATCCATCCATACACCAAGCTACTCACCCACCATCCCACCCATCCATCTGTCCATCTGTCAGTCCATCTATCTGTCCATCCATCAGTCTGTCCATCCATCCCTGCTGCCATCAAGTCAACCCCAACTCATGGCACTCCCCTGTGTGTCAGAGTAGAGCTGTGCCCCACAGGGTTCCCAGCGGCTGACTTCTTGGAAGCAGACCTTCAGGCCTTTCTTCCCAGGTGCCCTGGGTTGTCTCCACCCTCCAACCTGTGGCAGCAGCCAAGCGCATCCACAGTTTGTGCCACTTGGGCTCCTGGGAAGGAGCAGAGCCGGGGTTTGAACGCCAGCGTTGACAGCTAACCCCTACAACTTCAAGTTACCACTGCTGATTCACGCCCTCCAAGCAGTAATCGGAGAAAACTTGGCAGGTGGTGGACTCAGATGAGACAATGCCAGCAAGATCCAGGACCAACTAGTAAAATATCACAGGAGAACCCCCTTTTTCTTTTTATATTTTAAAGCAATTTTGAACTCTTTGAAAACTCCATCTAATTACATATAAAGAATGTTAATATAGACTCCTTTATGCAGATTATATTAATAAAGACTCATTTTATGCAAAAAATTTCCAGTTGCACAGCTCCCTAAGAAGTTCTTTAAAAAAAAAGAAAAACTCATTAAGAATGGCATAATCTCAAAACTGGTGGGGTGGGGTGAATAACTGGGTTTGTTCTGCCTCAAATCACAAACACCTTGCATTATGCGGTTCTGAGAATGGCAATCCACCCCAAAAAATGGAGCTTCCAAGAAACAGGGTTTCCCTATGTTGGGTCTTGGGAATAATTTAAAGATTACAAACCAGTAGCCCACCACCCCCCTGAAGCCCACACAAGGATTTCGTTTGTGGGTACAGTGTTCATAAATCTGAATTGCCATTTGTTATGGATTGTTTGTGTCTCCTAAAAACACTTGGGAAGGAACTCTGGTGGCACAGCGATTAAGCACTCGGCTGCTAACTGGAGGACTGGTGGTTGGAACCCGTCAGTGGCTTCAGTGGAGAGAGCCCTGGCCGTCTGCTCCCATACACATCCCAGCTCAGGAAACACTCGGGGGCAGTGCTCCTCTGCTGTACGGGGTCACCGCAGCTGGGAATCCACCAGGCAGCAGCCAGCAACCACAGCACACCTACAGGTGCGGTCTCCCTGGGGTGTAAGGTATCCCTTGTATCAGTGTGGGCTGTGCCTTACCCCAGTCGCTTCTGAGATACAGGGCTGCCAGTTAAGTTCACAAACTCATCCTAGAAAAAGTGCTACAGATCTTATTGCTGAATATCACTACAGTCACCTTCCAAGGACTTCCCCTGGGAAGCTATGCATCCATGCCAGCACCTAGTCCACCCTTCAAAGCAATTTTGGAACTCTTCCTGGAATGGCCATCAGAGCTGTCGTCGTATTACCTCTGATGTTCTGAATGTCATCCAAATGTCTTCCTTTCAGTATTTCCTTTATCTTTGGGTAAAGAAAAAGTCACTGGGGGCCAGATCAGTGAGTAGGGAAGATGTTCCAGTACAGTTGTTTGTTTACTGGCTAGAAGCTTAGTATACTCTTAAGTTTGTGAACTTGCCACTGTGCTACCACATGAAATCACCATTCCACAAAGAGTCCCAAAACTGCTTTGAAGGGTGGACGAGGCCCTGGCATTAGTGCACAGCTTCCCAAGTGGAGTACTTCCAAGGTAACCATAGTGATATTCAGCAACGAGGTATGTAGCACTTAGAACAATTAAGTTTGTGGACTTAACTGTCAGACCTCATATGAAAGAGCAGATATGATACGGCACAGCAGCAAGCCCAGACAGGGGAAGAGAGATGCCATGCCACAGGGATATTGGCAAAGAAGCAATGGAGGAACAGAAGCTGATGAGAGGCAAGGACCTGCCTCCAGAGCCAACAGAGAGAAAGGCTTCCGCTGGAGCTGGTGTCCTGCACTAGGACTTCCAGCCTCCTAAATGGTGAGAAAATAAATTGTTTGTTTAAAGCCACCTGCTGGTAGCACTTTTGTTACAGCAGCACTAAGAAACTAAGACACCACTGTAAACGCCCCACACAGAAGATGTCATCTAAACACCTGGGCTTCTGCACTCTCTTGATTGGCATCCTGCAGGGTAACTTTTCGCTAGGGCTAATGGTGACTGCCTCTTTGGACAGGGCCAGTGATCTCTGCCTGTGTGCCCAGCACTCCCTATTATTATGCCTGACCCCTTCTGCTTCTGTCACAAGTCTGGTCCCTGTATACTTCAGGGCTTGTGGTCCTTGGTTTAGGGAATGCTGAAAGTATATCACCAGTAATCCCTAACATATGCATCTGGCCTCCAAGCCCGACTAGGCTTCCAAGCAGAGCTGTAAATTGGTGGGAAATAGTTCAATCGTGGCTGATGGGATAAGCTTGGAACGGATTTGGGGAATACCTGATCTGCAGCCATATCTGGAGTGGGAAAAATTATCTGTCAAAGCCCTGGGATAGGAGACTAGAAAGAGGCACAGCGGGTCATTTCAGGAACCTGGATTATTGACAAGACTGAGGAGAACAACACCCATCCAGAGTGGCATGGAGGGCCACCATCCCTGAGCAGGGCACCACTGCTTCCGACAAACTCTGCATTATCCAACAGGCAACAGATCTGGTTGCTATGCAACCTGCACAAGGCCCTCATGTTTTAAGACAGAGATTAAGTTTCTAGCAGGGGTTAGACCTGTAACATTTCCCATTCCAGTTATGGTTCTGGTTCACCCCAAATTAAAAAATTTAGGTCCGTTACAGTGTTGTTTCCTTGGTCATGACTGAATTGGTAAGAACTGGTTTGAAGTCCTGCTTCCACGTGCCTTCTCATCTCACATGAACCTTACAACCACTCCATGAGGTGGTAGACGACTACGATTCCATTGTACAGATGGGAAATTTGAGGCTACATGGCTACAGACTCAGACAGGCCAGCTCCTCATCCTGGTGCTTCTCCTTATTAGCTATGGACTTTTGCACTTCTTTGAGTCCGGTTTGTTAATCTGTAAAATGGGCATAAAACAGCATTTGCCTCTGCACAGGATATTATTATGAGGTTTCAGTGTGATGACCTGGATGACACACTAGAACACGCCCGGCAGGTGCTGTGAGCTCAGTGACTCTGTGGGAGGAAGGTCTTTCCCGGTTTCATCTTTAGCCATCTTCACCTGCAACACTCCACAAATAGAATTTTTTTCTTGGGAGTCTCTGAGTGGCTGCACAGTGCATGTGCTCAAGTCTGCCCCGATGGGCCCCAGAAGGGAGGACTGGCAGTCGACTTCCAAAAAACCAGCCTTTGAAAACCCTGCAGAGCACAGCTCCGCTCTGACACACCGGGATCACTGTGAGTCAGAAGACCCTACAGGGCACAGTTCTACTTTGACGCACTGGGGTCACAGTGCATCAGAAGGCCCTATAGAGCACAGTTCCCACTCTGATACATCAGGGTCACTGTGAGTCAGAACCAGCTGGAGAGCATCTGGCAAAAATTTTATTCTTGAAAATTATCTACTTCGTAACTGTTTATTCTTGCAAGTAATTGATTTATAACCTCCAGGCTCATAAAAGTGTATTTACCTCCTCGAGGGGAGTGGTTAAAAACCCCCAGTTCTGGGCCCAGTTTTTCCGTGCTTCCGTTTCAGCTTTCAGGCGGCATTTCCTGAAAAAGAACATCTTTCAGTGCCTGACACAATCTGTAAAAGTTAGAGAGCAAACCCTGACAGGTACCCAGGAAAGAAGGTGCCCTTCTCTGCGCATGTGGTCTGAGTAAGGGCTTCGAGGGATGGCGCTGGCATCTGGCCCTGCCACTGAGGAACCCACATGACTGTGCAGAGACTACCATCTAATGAATGAGGGGTGTTGGCTAACTGTTTCACTGAGAACGCTCAGGGGACAGCAAGGACAGCCTGGCAAGCCCTGAGGGGACTTTTAGGTTCTAGACCTTCTTACATTTGGGACCTGGTGACTCACAGTGGCGGGCACACATGAAATCATTACTGAGATCTCTATTAAGTCTCCTTGTGCTCAAGCCCAGGGGTGGAGTAAGGGAGGGGAGGCACTCTGGCACCCCGGAGGCACACACTCAAGGTCGTGCAAGTGGCACTTGCAGGATGCTGAGATTCAGCACCTCCCTAAATCTTGGGCCCAGGTAACTTACTTGCCTCCCCTGACTCCTGGCCAGCTTTGTGTCTCACACTGAATGCATAAAGAGTCTCCGTATAAGGATGACCTGTTTTTGAAGCTCACTGCGGCCATATTTATCACATTATTTTGATTAGTCTTGCCAAATAGCCATGAAAAGTTTCACGGTTCCACAATGGTAGAAATTATTACAGTTCATTATTAACATGAATGTTCCCTTTGCCAAACATTCCATGTATTCGTTACATGAAACTTATGATGTGCATAATCGTCCCACCAAGAGAACAATTACACGTTTAATCAAAAATTCAAGACAGTAGAGTCTGTTGCCAATCAGACAACACCTGTTTGTCAATGAAACACACGTTCCAATAAAAGCATCACCACCATTCGTCAGAGAGTCCACGAGAATCCATCCCAATCAACCTCTCCCCGAACATAAGAACTTGGCCTTTCGTGGACCACAACTGGACAGATTCGGCTTTTGGACTCGAAGGCCCACCCTTGCAGAACTGTTTGTAAATCAAGAACTGAAGTCCAGTGACCACAGATTGTGCCATACGTTTCCTGGCCAGGCTCTGGAGCCGCTGGAAGACAAAAAGTTGTCTTCAGTGATGAGGTGCAGCTTTGGGTGAGCAGTTTTGTTAACAAACAAAGTCATCCATCGGGAATAATGAGAATCCAATGGAGATTCAAGACTGTCCACTTCATCCCCCAAAGTTACCATCCGGTGGATGTTGGTTCAGTGGAATCATCGGCCCTGATTTTTTCCAACATGAAGGAGGACAGGCTGTGACTGTCAATGGCAATAGATATCGGGAGATGATCACTGATTATTTTCAGCCTCATTCGGGAGATGCCATAGTGGCCATTTACCCAAAATTCTTTTCCACATATAATGTCATCAGATGTACTTCCAAATAAGAAAACAGCTGAAACTCTATCATTTACATAACTCGTTTTATTCTTGTTCAAAGAAAGGACACCCTTATTGGAAGACTCTTAACAGCCTGGAGCCGCCTGACACCGCAAACGGTGAGCAGGCCTGGATGCTGACTGTAAGGCTGGAGGGGTCCAGTCCACCCAGAACACCTTGGAAGAAAGGCCTGGCAATTGGCTTCTGAAAAATCAGCCCTGAAAACCCCGTGGAGAACAGTTCTGCTCTGAGACATGTGGGGGCTGCATTCCTTGGGGCTGGCTCCACGGCAGTGGGCTTGTACTTGTGAGCTGATTGGGCCGTGGGGAAGAGCTGGCATGTCCTGTTTTGCAAACATCTAATTAAACATCTTTTCCTTTCAGTTTTCAAGTTTCTTTTCCTGTTTTGGAATCAATATCTGCTCCTCCCCCCAACCCCCAACCTCATGTTTCTAAAAAGGTCCAGAGGCTGTTGCAAGCTCTTTAACCCAGGGCCCTGAGCAGTTTAGGAGATCTGAGTTCAATCAATGCCTAACACGAGCCATGGCTAGGAGCCACACGGAAAGGCTAAATTTTCTAGTCGCCATATTAAAAAAATAAGAAAAGTAAAAGGAAATGGGTAAATTTAATTTTAAACACGTAGGGATTTTTAAATTTTTTTTTTTTTAAAAAATATGCTGTGTATTTTACTGTCATCAAAAAAACCCCAAAAAACAAACTCAGTGCCATTGAGTCAATTCCAACTCATAGAGACGCTATAGGACAAAGTAGAACTGTCCTGTAGAGTTTCCAAGGAGCGTCTGGTGGATTCAAACTGCCAATCTTTTGGTTAACCGATGTAGCACTTAACTGCTATGTAACCAGGTACAGTCCACCTCAATTTGGTCTCACCAAGAAACAAAACAAAACAAAACAAAACAAAAACACCCAAACCTGTTACTGTTGAGTTGATTTCAATTTATAGCAACTGTATTTCAGGGACTCAGTAGACACTTTGGACTTTGGAAAGCACAGTCTCAGGTCCTAAATAGCCCTGTACACATATGAGGGGCCATCTGAATTGAGGCTTGAAGGATGAACAGAAGTTTGATAAGAGAGGGAGGGAGAAGAATTCTGGGCAGAGGGCAAAGACTGCTACAATAATATTTTCTAATGGAGGTTCTTGGATAAAGGTTTTTAAAAAAATTAGTAGTGTATATTCTATGACTAATGATCATTAGCTTTCCATTTATGAGAGTGATTTAAAAGTAAATTCATTTAAGTGAAACAAAGCCAATGTAAAGAAAAATATTAAGTGACTAATAAAAGGGTTGCCATGAGTCGGATCCGACTCGACGGCACTTGGCTTGGCTTGGCAATAAAAGTTTTATAGCCATCCAAGTGCCGTTGAAAAGTTTTATAAGGAAACGGTAAAAATCATAAAGATGGCAAATAGGATAACAGAAGTTTCCAAAACAAACAAACCAAACCCACTGCCATCGAGTGGGATCTGACTCGTAGTGACCCTAAGAGTTGGAACTGAAGTTTAGGGGCCAAATAATTATGTATTGTTGTCCCTAAACTGACCTGTTTGTATCTAAATTAGCAAACTGCTATATTAGCAGCTTGATATAGTGGTTAAAATTTCCAAGAAATAGGATAATATTATTTAGTAATCTGATAGGATGCCAATTGAAAAAATTTCATTAAAAACAATTGCTGAACACAACGAATCTTTTAGAAAATGCATCTATTTTTAAATTAAACCCTTATTAATTAAAAAAAGAGAGGAAGATTAAACTATAACCTAAAATACACAGCCATCTCTCATTTAAATGGGACAGATAATAAGAAATTTTGTTTCTCCCTTTTAATCCAGCAAAGCTTAAAAACAAGAACAATTCGTAGGCCCTCAGTAAGTAAATACTTGATTCTTGTCGCAAAGCCACAGGCCTGTTTCAGACCTGGTGGACGGCCTAGGAGAAGGGGCGAGGCTTGTCCTTCGCCAGGTGTCCCTAAGGTGGCCCCTGGCCATGCCCATGCTCTTGGTGGGGACTCGCAGGCCGCCAGGTGTGCACAGGTACAGCCGGCCCGGCCCACCTGGGGACCAAATCCCTGGTTACCAGATCTCGTCCTGAGCGACGAGGTTCATGCGCTCCGCCGCAGCAGTACTGATCGGTTTCTGGGCCATGAGACCCGGCGGCGGAGTCCACCTGGCACCGCAAACCCTGAGCTCGGCGTCTCGGGTTGCCCGGGAGACCGGTTGCCAGGCAACAGGAGACGCGGAGGCGGCGCCGCGCCCGGCGCCGACTGCGGCTGAGCTCCACGGAGGTACGTCGGTCCTGGAGTCGATACCAGCCTCTACACCGTCCGGGCCCTTCGGCCTCATCCAGGCCTGCCAGCCTGCCCTTCCTCTAGGGAAACCGTGGTGAGACCCTAAGACCCAATCCTCCTCTGGCCTTTTAAAATGTAAACGCGCAGGGGAGTTATACCTGCGGACAGACAGATCCTAGACCTACAGTTTGAAAGTGTGACAGCGCTCACCCAGATAACCACCACCTAGATTAGGGATAGTACCAGGCGCCCAGCTACCCTTTGGGTCACAGTGACTCCTCTCCGCTCCTGCGTCTGCCGACTGCCCTCGGCAGAGATTATTTGCATCACCTTTGAGCGCTGGGTACAAGGAAGGATCCATAGCAACCCCACAGGACAGAGTAGAACTGTTCCATAGAGTTTCCAAGGAGCCCCTGGTGGAATGTAACTGCCAACGTTTTGCTTAGCTGACGTAGCACTTAACCACTATGCAACCAGGGTTCCTGCCCCTAGTAACTACTAAAAACTTTGGTCTCTACCCATTTGCCTTTTCTTGTGTTTTTATGTAAGTGAGGACTTAGAGTATTTGTTCTTTGTGATTGCCGTATTTTGCTTAGTGTCGTATCTTCAAGCTCCATCCATACTGTGGTGTGTATCACACTTCAGTTCTACGGGCTGAATAGCATCACACTGTATAATGTGCACTGCATTTGGTTTATTCATTCATCTGTTTCCAACTTTGGCTGTTGCAATGAGTGCTATAGTGAACATTGGTATACAAGTCTCGTTTTGAATCTCTGCTTTCTACTTCTCTGGTCATGCACCTAGGAGTGGAATTGCTGGGTCAAATAACATCTCTGTTTTTAGTTTTTGAAGAACCATCACACTGTTTCCCGCCCAAAGGCTGTACCATTTTGGATTCCCTCCAGCAATGGACAAAGTGTTCCAGTTTCTCCACATCCTCAGCAACACATGTGATTTCTGGTTTTGTTTGTTTAGATCTTTGCTGTACTGTTGGGATCTCAGTGGTGGCTCACTGTAGTTTGCACTTAGATCTTTCTGACGGCTAACGATCTCTCTGAGCATCTTCTCATGACTTTCGGCCCGTTTGAACGTCCTCTTTGATGAAATGTCCATCCAAGCCTGTTGCTCATTGATAGTTGGGGTAATTTGCCTTTTTGTTGTTAAGTCATTAAAAGTTTATTTGTATTTTGGTTATTAGATTCTTGTCAGATAGACAGTTTCTGAGCATTTATCCCAGTTGGTATTTTGTGTTTTTGTTTTTTTGGTAAAGCATTTTGATGAACAAAAGTTTTCAACATTTTAGAAGTTCTTTTTTTTTTCTGCTTTTGCTGTTTGTGTGTTATTATTATAGTAGATAACTCATTGTTGAAAGCTAGACCTCATAATATCACCCCTACTTGTTCTTTTGAGAATTTTATGGTTTTACCTTGCAGGTTTAGGTCCCTGTTGTTTTTGTGTATGGTGTGAGGCATGGATCCTGTTTCATTTTTCTGTGTGTGGGAAATCCAGAATTTTGATCAGGATTACACTGAATTTATAGACTGTTTGGGGGTACTATTGGTATTTTCTTTTTTAACTATATTGTCTTTCAATCCATGAACATGGAATATCTTTCCTTTTATTTAAGTCTTTATTATCTTGCAGCAGTGTTTTAAGATTTTTATAAGCCCTTCACGTCTATAGTCAGATTTATTCCCAGGAATTTTGTTCTCTTAGATGCTACTCTAAATGGAATTATTGTCTTAATTTCCCTTTCATATTTCTCATTGCTGGTGTACAGAAAATCAAATGATTTTTGTTTGTTGACCTTATACCGTGCAACTTTGCTAAACTCCCATATTAGTTCTAGGAGTTTTCTTGTGGACTCTTGAGGATTTTCTACAAAATGGATTCACTTGTGTTTCCCAAAAACTATGTATAGAAATTTGGCTGGACCAGGATTTCCGGCATTGTGTGATGCTCCTCTGTGTTGTAAATGCTGCCGCTATGACGTTAATGAGGGTGAACGTCAACACTTGTGTTGATGAGGCAAGACTTAATGTGTAAGATTGTTTTGTGCCTTGAGGCAGTCTCTTGAGACATAAAGGAAAGAAGTCAGTAGAGAGAGCTGGGGGCCGCAGACCACCAGGACAGCAGCACTGGCAGTAAAGTACATCCTTCAGACCTCAGGTTCCTGCACTGAGATGCTCCCTGCCCCAAACTGATGTGACACAAAGACCTTCCTCCAGAGCCAGCAGAGAGACAGAGCCTTCCCCTGGAGGGGACACCCTGAATTTGGACTGGTAACCTACTGGACTGTGTGAGGATAAACTTTTCTTTGCTAAAGCCATCTACCTGTGGTATTGTTAGGGTCCGGATTTGACGACACGACACAGTTTCTTATTTAAAGTTAAGTTTTATTAAAAATGTGTCCAATAGGAAAAAAGGGGCTGGTGCACCAGGGACACACTCCAAACTACGCAGAGCTGGAGGTGGCCCCAAGCTTCCTTAACACCCAGAATTTAAGTGAAACTGCAAGGTAGGGAGGGGGAGCTGACCTTTGCATTGGTTGGCTGAGGTTGGCTGAGGCCCTATGGAATTTCTGCAAGTTGCAAAAGGTAGCTGTGGGTGAATGTGTCAACCACATTGGTGAATGTTTTCATCCACATGGAATTTCCGTAGGTTGTAAAATGTAATCGTTAGTGGATGTTTTACTAGGCTGTCTCCAGGGATTATTTGCAAGGCTGTCTCCAGGCCCTATCTGTTACGGTGTAATTACTCTGTGGTATTTCTTGTTATTTCCTGCTAAGTTGATTCCTGGAGACGTTTACCTGAATTTTCACTGCACCCTTCCTCAAAATAGAGTTACTTGTGTCTCATTTCAACAGTATTTCTGTTAGTGTTGCTGAACCAAAGCAAGTTCATTCTGCCTGTCACTGTAGTCAAAAATTCAGAGATGGTGAAGGGTTCAAGGAATGCTTTATTAACAGATAAGCTGGCAAACCCAGGGGAGCAGTGAGAATAGCTTCTCCAAAAAACTGCCCTGCTTGGGTTACATTTTTTAGCAGCGTTTATAGCCAGATTTCAATCTGAAGATTGTCACAGAACAATAACTGGAAGTCACAAGATTCCACTATATCTTATCGAAAAGTGTAAACTTCCCAAAATATAATTATCTCTCTGAGATCTTCGGAATAATTGACTTTCTATCCTGGAGACAGGGAGAAGAATGTGGACCAGTTTGGGGTGATAATTGGAGCAGGAGATAGAATGTAGTTTAATAACCTGAGTGACCTGCATTAGATTCTTAAGTTCACCAACATTAGAGCAGCACCAGATGACTAAAACAGACACCCAGATGTTGGGGTCCCATGTGGGTTCAGGAAACCCTGGTGGTGCAGTGGTTAAGTGCTATGACTGCTAACTGGAAGGTTAACAGTTCAAATCCATCAGGTGCTCATTGGAAACTCTATAGGGCAGTTCTATTCTGTCCTCTGGGGTTGCTATTAGTTGGAACTGACTCTATGGCAGCGGGGCTTTTTGGTGTGGGGGTTCAAATTGAGCTCTGCCATATGCCAGCTGAGGGATGGTGGCAGGTTGCTAACTTCGCTGAGCCCTGGTTTCACCGTCAGTGCTTGTGAGTAACCAAAAGCACTATTCGAGGAGTCACTGTTGACTGCCTTGACTCAGCCCCGGGAACAGATGCTGGGGGGATACTGGGGGCCAATGGAAATGGAGCTTTCAGGGGAACCGAGCTTTGCTCCTTGAGGGTGTCAGCTGTGGCTGTGGACAACTGGAAGGCAAGGATCTGCCACGGGGAGACAGGATTCCTTTTCTCTAGAGAGGTGACGGTCATCGCCTGCTTGGAGACTGTGTCTCCGTAGCCACCATAAGGCTTCACCAACCGCCGTGGAGCCCACCTAGGCAATCATCATGCCTGGATTCTTCCTCACAGCAACCCCATGAGGAGGTACTCATTTTGTGCCCACTTTGCAGATGGAAAAACTGACCGAACCAAGGAAGCAGCTTGCCCAAGATGGTGGAGCTTGTAAGTGAAAGAGAAAGTGTTTGAACCAGCCCAGCACTGACTGTCTCCCCATCAGCCATGACTATGGGGTGGGAGTTTCCTTCCTCTCTGGGGATACAACCCCGAGGAAGAGGTCAGCTGACCTTTCCGAGTCTTCCCCTCCCACCTGACTAGTGAATATGCTTTTCCTCCCCATGTGTTTCTCAAGCACCTGAAGCTTAGCTAATCGAAGCAGCAAGAAAGAGGCTGCTGGAGAAGCAACTCAGTTGAGGCTGTTTCTGGGGTAATGTCTGAACCTGCTGTGTCGCTTCTCAGCTGGCCCTAGGTAGCTGATGCTGGAAGGTCAAGGAACTGGGGGTTCCCTGAGGCATTGACCTCTCTCTCCGGGCCCCTTTAGACATTTTTGAAGACTCCCTCTCGCCTGATGGGTGGGGCGCTTGTTTTGGCCAGCTGTGAACCCACCTGCAGACTCACCCTGTGCTATCTGGGCGTGAGCTTCCAACCCTTCCTTGTCTAGCTAGGCACCAACGGCCTCCTCTTTCTTGCCCTTAAACACCTCCTCCCACGCGCACAGACAGGCGCACGCACAAAGCAGGGTGCCTGGGTGGCTGGTGCAAGTGAGCTTGGATCAGCTGCTCAGCTAAAGGCTGGTGATTTGAATTCGCCCAGTGGGGTCGTGGGAGAAGGCCCTGTCAATCCGCTTCTGTGAAGATGACAGCTGAGGAAACCCCAGCAGACAGTTGTGCTGCGTGACACACGGGATCACCATGGGTTTGAAGGGACTCAGCGCAGTGGGTACGGACACAGGATCCGACTCCAAAAATTGACTCCCTGTTCCTCTGAAATTCAGATCTCCTTGAGCACCCTGTGTTGTATCTGCCCAGCCTCCCTCCCTTGGCTCCCTGGTGGGTGTGTGTATCATACCCAGCCTCCAAAGATAGGAAACTCTGTTTCATTGTTTTTTAGCTTTGGTTATGTGTTATTTCCCCATTTCTGATGTCCTCCTCCCCTCTTCCTGGTTCTAGGGGTTGAAGTCCTCCCTCTGATATGTGAAGCAAGAATTTCTTTACTTGATGCTTTTTTGTTTGGTTTTGGAAAAAAATTGTTATTCAGCAGGGATTTTGAAAGGGGAAGAGCTGAGGGGGTAAAAAGGATGGCCAGACTCGCTGGGTGTACGTGGGAAACAAGAAAAGGCTGGCTTGTGCAAGGTTCGAGCTGTTCCAGTGTATTAGTATTTTTGGCTCTCAGCTCTCTGGGACAGTTTATTTTTCATTATGTGTTTTTTTTCTTTCCACTTTGCTGCTGCTTTATAAAACATTTCAGCAACTGGAGCCAACTGTTTCTTTTTTGTTTTTAGATTTAAACAGTTTTCTTTTTACTTTATGATGTCTTTTTCCCCCTTAACCAAAGAATGCTTTGTGCAGAGGGGCCCCTGCCAGCCAGCTCGCCTCCTCGGCAGCACGGGTGACTACTACCTCTCCCAAACAACAAAGCCACCAGCTGAAAGTGCCAATTTGCAGGGGAGGCATCTGATGGCTTCCCAAGCTTACACCGAAGGCACTCACAGGTCCCAGGCTCTCCACACACATTATGCTAAGTCACAGAAAGAGAACTCCTCCCTCACTTTGTGAATAGACCGTGCTCCACATCCCTCCAGTAACAATTAGCATGGTGCCCTGAGTCTAGCAAAAGGAAAAAAGCTGTCTCCCTCCTGCACCCCCCAGAGGCCACCCTGGTGAGCCCCCTCTCCCAGTGGCCTAATGATCAATTATGTCTCCAATTGGAGGCTCTGTGGGTGGAGAATATGCTTCCCCTCTCTCCTGTCTTCCGGCCTCCTGGGAAGTGAGAAAAAGTAGCCCTTTGGGGGGGGGGTTCAAAACAGTTGAAAGCAAGGAAACCAGGTCTTCCAACCGGTTAGTACCAGTTAGAACTTGTGCTAAGAATGTGCAGGTCTCACAGGTTTCCAGGTGGTGCTGATGCTGCTGGTTGGAGACCAGCTCTGAGCATCACTGGGAGAGAGTGCTTCTCACAGCAGATGGAACCTGAGAGTCCCCTGGGGATTTTGTTCAACTGTAGACTCTGAGTCAGTAGATCTGGGGTCAAAATGCAGATTCTCATCAGGGGTTCCAACCTGAACAAACTGCTAACTGGAATGGCTAGCTGAAAAGATGGCTTTAAACCTGCCAGCTGCTCTGCGGGAGAAAGGACCTGGCAACCCCCTCCTGTTAAGGTTGCTGTCATTGTTGCTACGCTCCATCGGTTGGTTCCAACGCACGGTGACCCCGTGCAACGGAGCAGAGCTGCCCCGCAGGGTTTCTAGGGCCTGCTGGCTCCGCGGCCAAGCAGTGGTTAGGTCCTGCCTGTGGGGTCAGTGGGTTAGGATGGACTCCGTGACCACAGCACCAACAGTGAAGATGGGAAGCGTCCAGGCAGAACGTAAGGGGGAAGAGCGCCGAGAGGGCCCGCGGAGGCGTCTCAGGCAGGAGTCGGAAACACGGTCTGCGAATGACTTGTGTTCTGCTGCTGTCTGAGCGGCTGATGCTCCAGACCCTTCAGCACTCCCGCGGAAGAGAAGACCCCGCGGTCTGCTCCGGTCCAGACCATCTCACCAGCCCGCCTAACGCTGTAACTGGAAGATCAGCCTTCGGTTCTTGTCCTCAGGGTAAGAAAGATTTCAAACAAAGAGATGTGTAGACACAACAAGCTAAGCATGTGGGGGTCATGGAAGCAAAGATGGGGAGACTGCACCTCACATCCTCTGGACACACTGTCTGAAAGGATCAGTCCCTGGAGAGGGACATCATGCTGGGTGGAGCACAGGGTCGGGGGAGAAGAGGAAGACACGCAACAAGATGGATTAACACAGCGGCTGCAATAACGGGTTTAAGCATAAAAATCCCTGCGGGCCTGGAGAGGGTCTGGCGCGGGGCTGGGCGGGGCCTGGCGCGGGCTGGGCGGGGCCTGGCGCGGGCTGGGCGGGGCCTGGCGCGGGGCTGGGTGGTGGTTTGTTCTGTCGCACAGGGTCGCTGTGACTCAGGACCAACTCAATGGCACCTGACAACGACAACCACACACTTGGCAAGGGCTGCCGAGCCTGCCTCTCAGAGAAAAGGTCTGAGAGCCCTGCTCCCTTCCTCCTTTGGGGGGTTTTAAATTTTGCTAGGCAAATGCTGGTCCTTTCTACTCGGTGGCCGAGTGCTGGTGTCCTTGCCTTCCCTGACCATCAGGCACTTTTTAAGTCTTCTGTTATGTGACTGTTGGCGGTGATTTTGTTTTTCTCTGCCCCTGGCTGCTCAGTCTCTGTATCCTCAGTATACCAGGACATTTCCATCAGTCCTTGAATGAGCCCAAATCAGATCTGGCCTGCCCTGCACACAAGAAGGACCAGCTGTAACCACTACCTGACTTCAACAGAAGTCACAGCAACAGCAAGAAGGAATCAGAAGGGAAGTCATCAGCCAGACCGTCTTTCAAAAGCAAGAGGTTGGACGAGAACCACATCACCTTCTGTTTCCTGGCCACTTTCTAGAGTTTCCTGTCCCTATTACACCTCAGTCCCTGGAAGAGGACATCATGCTTGGTCAAGTGGAGGGTCAGAGAGAAAGAGGAAGACCCTTGAAAAGATGGACTGACACAGTGGCCGCAACAATGGGCTTAAGCGTAAAAACGATGGTGGACATGGCACAAGACCAGGCAGTGTTTTGTTCTGTTGTGCACGGGGTCGCTGTGAGTCGAAGCCGCCTTGACAGCACCTGCCAACAACGACCACGGTGCATCTGTGCAGCTGCCGTTTTGCTGGCCAAATCATGCAGAATCCCTGCTTCCCCATTGCTTGGGGAACCAGATCTCAGCAGCTTCCCGGCATCTCCTTGCTCTGTGGATTGCGATATGGTTTCTTTCCCAAAGATCCGTGTCTGCATAATGGGCTAGCCGGAAGGTGCTGGAGAAGTGTTTGGTAACAATCACAACCTGGGAAGCATTGTGGTGCAGCTCCATGCTGTCGCACTTGGGGTCACTAGGATGGGGGTGCTGACTTGACAGCTACCAACAATGACTATAAATAGTATTAGCATTGCTGTTCTGTGTTTGGTCCTGAGGCTGCAGCCAAAAGGCCTCTTGATATTTATTTGGGAGCTTTGGTGGCACAGTGGTTAAGAGCTCAGCTGCTAACCGAACGGTAGGCAGTTCGAATCCACCAGCTGTTCCTTGGAAATCCAATTGGAACAGTTCTATTCTGTTTTATAGGGTCGTTGTGAGTCCGACCCGACTCTACAGCAGCGGGTTTTGTGAGTTGGAATCAACTGGACAGCACTGGCCTTGGTTGAGAAGGAATGTTTAAGAGCGTACTTCGAGCCGGCTCCCCGCGTGGTGCACAGCATGCTGATGCTCATCGTGGGTTTCCCAGGGGCCGGGTCTAGGGCTTTGGTCTTCCCTGCAGACCCAGAGTACCTGGCACACAGTAGGCCCTCCACAGACAGCTGCTTTGTTAAGCAAAGGCTGTGTTGGGGGATAGAAGCCTCACCCAGGACGTGAAGCAGACACGTGCGTGGCTAGGAAACATGGTCCCCGTCTCTGCAGCCGGGGCGGTGTTTTCACACCATGGTCGTTGAGACAAGACCCTCGGGGACGCTGCCTATTTGATCTGAAAGGCGAAATGACTGCGGATTGATCTCCTCAGCATCCTTCATGCAGGGTGTCTGGGGAGATGTCTCTTTGAGGCTTCTATTGTTCCTCTTCAGGTAAGTTCATATAAAAAGGATTTTAAATGCAAGCCTGGGGCCTGGACGAAACTCGGAGAGCGAGATGGGAGCATCTCTGGGCTCAGAGACTCCCCAGCACCGTGACTGCAGTGGAGCTGCTCAAGTGCCAGGCTGGTTAAAACGAGTTAGTAACCACCTGGGATCTGCAAAGACTCCAAGGCGCCCACAGTCAAGCCCAGCAGATGCTCACCACACCGGGCATGGCGGCCACGGGTATGTGCAGGGCCAGTGGGTGTCACAGTTCAGCTCTGGCAGCTGTGGCCAGGGCACTGGGGACATTTGCCACCAATGGAGTCCACTGACCGGAGGTGGAAAATCAATAGTAATATATGGACCAAGTTCAAGACAAAAGAACACAGCCCCCTGGCTTTGCTGGATTGAGACTTTCCCACTTTGCAGATCTGCAGTGACCTGGCACAGTGAAGTGGCGCTGTGATATGGCACGTGGTAGCCTGTAACATAGCTGTTCTTTCTGCTTCGTTTCTTACCTGAGATTTGTTGTCTGCCCTGGGCGCCTGATAACGATTCCTTGATCAGCGAAAAAGAGTCGACCACATAACTTGCTTTTAATCTCTCAGGAGAATTGTTTTATCTAATTTACAGTCATCAGGGCATGTTCTACAGGATTTTATTTTATTTCTGATCCAATACTGAAAACATTCAGTTGGTCTCTTGACTATGCTGGGCGAGCTCTTGAAGCTTGAGTTTAAGAGGATTTAGGGTGTGCAGAGAGGAGTGTAGGCATCTGATTACATTGTAAGCTTCCCCCACTTCCAGCCCACGCAGGGTGGGGGCAAGGCCACTCTTGCTCTGGAGGACAAGGCCTGGCCTGGGCTGACCCGTCAGCCTTGACCTCACCTCTTCCCTCTCTTACTGTCTCCTGGATTAACCTGTCTTCCAGCCACGCTGGCCTAGTTTCCATCTTGGAAACACTGCAGGCCAGTTCCAACCTCAGGGCCTTTGCACTTGCCCTTCCTTGTGTCTGGAGTGCTCTTTCCTTCTTTCCCTTCTCTCTGAGAATGTAACTCTGCTGTCTCTTCCTCCAGGAAGCCTTCCCAGCCCAGCCCAGATGGCGCCCCTCCCCTCCTGTGGCATTTTCCACAGGGATAATCCTGAGGTCTCTGGCTTCCCCTGCATCTGTTTGGCTCATGCCTGAACCTTCTGAGTCATCAGTCTCCAGGGGACAGCACCTGACTGGTGCCCAACAAATATCTGTTAAGCAAGTGGATGAGACAGGGGGTGAGGGAATGGATGGGGCTGGGACATGCCAAGCTGTGTTTGGGGCTGCGCTGTGTTGTCCAAAATGAGTTGTAAATCCTAATTCCTATGCTTGTGGTTATAAACCTCTTTGGAAATGGGTTGTCTCTGTTATGTCAATGAGGAAGGATTGGTATAGGATGAGTTTTTGAGTCAACCTCTTCTGAAATCGAAAAGAAACTAAGCAAGCAAGGGAGAGATGCAGAGATGGGGGAAGGGAGATGCCAAGCTGCACAAAGGTGTCCCAGGAGCAGAAGCCCAAAGAGGCACAGCCTTTCCTCCAGAGTTGACACAGACAGCCTTGGCCTGGAGATGGTGCTCCAAATTCTGACTTCTTGCCTCCTGACTGTGAGAAAGTAAATTTCTGTTTGTTAAATCCACCCCCTTCTGATATTTCTGTTGTGGCAACACTCTAGGTGACTAAGTCACTGCAGTTTGCAGCACAGATTCATGCCGGCTTGCCCTGAAGAACCAGATGACAGATGGTAATCCTGTCTGTATGTGACAGTGTTTGCAGAACTCTGGACAAAACCAGCTGTCGTCCAGTTGGTTCCAACTCATGACAACCCCATAGGTGTCAGAACAGAACTGTATTCCAGGAGCTATACTTTTTTTTTTATTGTGGTTGAGTGAAAATGGTATAGAATCTCAGTTAAATTTGCACACCCACCTAGCTGCAGTTCCCTCTGGTCCCCTTGCCTGGTGTAGCAGACTCTTCCTTTCTGTTCTGTACGTGTCATATCCTGCTAACAATGTCCTGTCCCTTCTTCACCCTCTCCTCTGCCTTCTGGTAGGAGGTCTACTTTTAAGATATATATATTTTTTGTTTGCTGCTGTTGAGAATATACACAGCAGATCATTCAGCAGCTTCTACATGTACTACTTGGTGACACTGGTGACATTCTGCAGGCTGGGCCACCGTTCTCACGCTCCTTTTTTGAATTGTTCTTCCTCCATTAACATAAATTCACTAACCCCTAAGATTCCTATCTAACCTTTCTGTTGCTGTCAGTTTGATCCCACGTCACGGAGTTGTCAGTGGATGCTGACTGCCAAGCCTTTCTTCTGAGGCGCCTGTGGGTGGACTCTGACCACCACCCTCTCGGTCACCAGGGGAGTTCATTAACCATTTCTACCACCCAGGACTCCAGCTCACAAAAAAGAGAAGCCAACCCAGACTCTGTACCTTTCTTCTTCTCTCCTTTGGGGTTTCAGGCTCCCTGCCTGCGTGCCCTGGATACCAGGAGGGGGTGCACCCTAGCTGGACTGCTGCGAGATCCCAGAGCTGCTTCCCAGCTCAGTAGGCACATGCAAGCAGAAGTTCCAGGACCCAACCTGGTGCTCCAGCCTCCTGTGGGTTTAAGTTAAACTGTTAATGTTATTTCAAAGTCTTTTTAGGGGTGGGGTGGGGAGGAGGGTATATTTTATACAGAGCATGTTTCAAATCAAAGAGAGAGCATTTTCTCCTTCTTCCCGTGAAAGGCAGGGGCCTAAGACATTCTAATGGCTTTCATATTCCTAGTTCCAAATATATTATTTCAGCACAATAGTTTCTTTGCGGGAGAATTGCTTAAATGATTCAAAATGGATTTAAAAATATATTTCAAGTTTTA
The DNA here is from genome assembly GCA_028571685.1 of Heterohyrax brucei. Classification (NCBI taxonomy): domain Eukaryota; kingdom Metazoa; phylum Chordata; class Mammalia; order Hyracoidea; family Procaviidae; genus Heterohyrax; species Heterohyrax brucei. The sequence goes on along the minus strand of CM053156.1, from coordinate 86,413,300 downwards.
ATTTTATGCGTAGAACGTTAATGAGCAGAGCGCCTTGGAGACCGCCTGTCAGTTTAATATATTCCAATATTCTCAACACAGATGTTATTCCATCTAAATCCTTTTAGAGGGAAGAAACCGGTAATTTTTTTCCTTGGGGGATGTCAGAAAATATATTATTTTTGAAATTGTAGTTTGATCCCAGAATGCTGCACCAAATTTTGTGGTGAGGGGCTGGGCTCATCAAGTCCATTGGATGTCACACCTTGAAGAAGTTAGGCAAGCCAGAGCTCCAAACTTTACTTTTTGCTGGTTTGTTTGATGCCATCCTCTTCTCTGTAGGAGGTATCTGAGTCACAGGAAAGGAAACGTGCAACAACGAAACTTCGCTGAGCAGTGTGTTGGGAAGGCTGACATTTCTGAGGGTGGCAGGAGGTCATGCATAAATACAAGGTTTGATGCGGAAACTTCTAGAAGGAGCAGCTCTCATCTTCCTGCTCAGTTTGATTGAAGATGCTGCCTTCCGTCGTCAGTGCAGCTTCAATCCGATTCTTAAACAGTTCAGACTCATTTTTAAAAAATATCTTAAATCACACTTTTATTTATTTGTGTAAACAATTTACACTTTTTGTCCACAATCCCACAGGTTTGGACAAATACCAGGCCTGACAATTAAGTCGGCAAACTCAACTGTTCTAAGCACTACAAACCTCACTGCTGAATATCGTCACTATGGTCACCTTCGAAGTCCTCCCCTTGGGAAGCTGTGCACCGATGCCAGTGCCTAGTCCACCCTTCAAAGCAATTATGGAATTCTTTCTGGTTTGGCCATTGCACACAGTGGCATGGTGGCAGATTTAAGACCTTGCTTGTCTAGTTGTCTGTGACGGACTTTTTAGCCAGTAAACGAATAACCATAGTGGAACACCCACCCTACTCACCTAATCTGGCCCCCAATGAATTTTTTCTTTGTCCAAAGATAAAGGACACATTGAAAGGAAGACATTTTGGTGACATTCAGGACATCAGGGTAATGTGACAATAGCTCTGATGGCCATTCCAGCAAAGGAGTTACAAAATTGCTTTGAAGCGTGAACTAGGCACTGGCATCAGTGCATAACTTCCCAGTGGGTGTCCTTTGAAGGGGACCATAGCTGTATTCAGCAGTGAGGTATGTAGCATTTTTTCTAGGATGGGTTTGTAAACTTAACTGACAGTCGTCATACACAGTTGTATAATCACAACCGTAATCTAGATAGGAAATATTTCTGTGATCCCCTCAAATCTCCTGCAGGATGCATTGTTTCTGTCCATACGTTTGCCAGCATTGGATTCACCTGGTTCTAAGCGTTCACCTGCGAGGAAGATGGTGCAAAGACGAATGTCTTCCTCAGGGAGGGTACCCCGTGGCTTGATCTCCTCGTCCCGTGTTAAGCCCTGGCGTGGGTTTGGACAGATCTGATCCACGTGACTGGAACTATGTGAAGCCAGGAAAAAGAACCTGTCTATCTCAGGTGCAATCGCCTGTCTGTGAAGTGGGGTGACTGTGGATTACCGGGGAGTTTTAGGGCCTTTTGCACAGTGTGGGACCTGGCCTACAGGGAGCCAGGTACCTTGAGTGCCCTGCGCTTTGTGTTCCCATGTGCTAAGCCAGCCTTTTCCTTGCCGGGCCTTCCCGGGGTTTACTCCTGCTGCAGTCTCGAGTGCAGTGAATTCAAGAAAGCCCAGCTCCACTTCTGTTTCTGCACAAGGAGAGCAAGGCTTCTTCAAGCTGGCGCCATTTTCACAGAGTTCCAGCAGGAGTGTGTCGGCTCCCGGCCAGGTCACAGAGTGTTCCCTTCAGAGTGACCCCTGCTGTGCTGTCTGACCTGAGCAGTAAGGAGAGGCTGGGTGCCAAGAGGGAGCCACTGGAGTGGGAGGCTTGGTCCTTCCCATCACCCCACAGTCCTTCCCACGTGGGGGATCCAGGGGTGCTCCCAGGGGACCAGGTTCGAGTTTGCAAGGGCCCCCTGTGTCACTTTCTGTTCAGGATGCTGGCATGTTTTGGTTCTTTGTGTTCAAAAAGGAGGCATCAAACCACCGCTCTCTGTCTTTTAAATGAAAAGAGTTTTATTTAAAAATTGTCAGAGTAATTCAACTCCAATAAAGTCATGACCTTAGAGTTCATGTGGAAGGACCAGAATTCCCAGAATAGCTTAGAAAACATGAAAAATAAAAACAGCCACGGGGACGTCCCCTTTGAGAGGCTAGAGCATGCTCGAAAAGCCTGAGGCCACTGCTGCAGAGTGGAGACCACCTCGGTGCCAACGCTGCAGGCCCGAGCAGAACTGCCTCCTAGAGTTTCCAAGGCTGCCATCTTCACAGAAACAGCTGCCACATCTGTCTCAAGAAGGACAGCCAGTGCGTCTGAACCACTAACCCCGCAGTTTGCAGCCGAATGCTCTAACCACCGGGAAACCGGGGCTCCTTGCGTGCTGCACGGCCCTATAATTCAGTCCCTGTTGCGTTGGAAAGGGACGGTCACACTAGTGGGGGATTAGTGATATGTAACTGCCTTTACGCCTCAGGAAGCAGCCTACAGCCCGTGTGGTAGTAGGGCCGGTGTGGTGGAAAGCCCCCTTTAACACGTGAACAAGACGAAAATGGATCTCTATCTTCCACCATATGCTGAAGTAAATTTTGGAAGAGCTATAGAATTGCAAGTTATGCAATCATAATAATAGTATTGCCAGAAATTTTAGAAGCTGTGCGTGTCATCTAGGGATTGGAGTTTCCTGACCAAGATGGGAAATCCAGAAGTGATAAAGAAAAGATTGTTTTGTTCCATTTTGATCATAGGGAATGGAAAAGTTTTGCAAACCCCAAATATCACCAAGTCAATAGACAAAGGATCGGTCTGGAAACAAACCGGAATATCAAACAACGGGTTAATTCTGCACAACATAAAAATCCAGATAGTCCAGATGTGTTTAAAGCAGAAAGAGAATGTTTTTCCCCTGCGCCCAAGCCTCTTCCCTAGGGGAATCGCTTTGAATGGTTTGATGAATTTCCTTCTGGAAGCTCAGACTTTTCCATCATGTGGCAAAAGGAACTCATTTTATTTTTTTATTTTTTTTTTTAATAAGCTGCAGAGATGGGAATATAGCAGAACCAACTGGATTATGTTTTTATTGACTGTACTCTTTCCTGAGCCCGTCTTTCCATCCCGTCTACCTTAGCTGGGCTGCTGTTGACTTCAGCTTTGCTTTCAAATGTATACACAGTAAAACAAAACATACATGGATTTTCAAAGGACATTTTAGATCACTGTCAACAACAGAAAGCCAGCCATGCCTGCCATATGGAGTGGACAGTCATGAAAAGACACAGAATGGACCCTCATGTTATTAAATTCCAGTTAGATGCTGTCATGGCTCTCTTTACTTAAACAGGCAGTAGCAATGTTAGAAGGTGTTGAAGGTGGGCTAGCACCCAAGGGAGAAGCTCTCAGGCTCAGTCAGAAGGACTGAGAAGGAATAGCTTTGTCAGTGTGTGTTACCAGGCTTTCTGACATTACGTATTCCTCCACGATCACCCGGCCACCTCCCCTTTAGGGTGTGGCCCGCTCTAGAAGTTGGGAGTTTGAGGGTACAAGACGGAAGGAGGCAGCAGGTTTCCTTGAAGTCTGGCCAGGTTTGAACTCAGGCTTCTGTCTTCCCAAGGCCACACTTGAGCTTCCAAATGAACTCACTTTCAGATGTGAACTTGCATGGAGGGAAAACCGGCCTCAGCCCACGACCGCTGCACTGGCCGGAGCTCCCAACGCAGCGCTTCACGACTGGAATCTATAAATGCGACATTTTGAGGTGCCCTGAAACATTTAGAGGCATCAGGCTGCAGCCGGTGACAATTAAATGCTCTTGTTCCTAACCTCCCCCCCCCTTTTTTCAGTAGAAGAGGCATGATGATTTGGGGAAGTTTCCGGAATGCTCGCCAGCGAGTGCCTGCCAGGAAAGACACCACTCATTTCTGGCGAGTCAAGAAAGGAGAATGAAGAGTCTGAACTAGAGATGTCTTTTTGCTCTTTTGTCTTCCTGTCACTGAGAGGTTTGTCTTCTTGACAAACTGAGGTAGGACGCAGCCCACCTGCGACCGACAAGAGGCTGGGAGATGCGTCTAACCACCGAGAGTTCAGAAGCTGCGGCTTTTGTGTGAATTTCGGCAACAGTCTCACTCAAGTATGCCTGTCTGAGCAGTCCCTGCCGTCGGCTGAGGGTCGAGGGCTGAGGGTGTGGTTTGTGCAGGAACGGGACATTCGAATGAACGTTCTGTCTGACAGAGCTTCAGCAAAAGAAGGCGAGACTGCAAATCACTCCTCACGGCCTGTGGCTGCCTGGGTGAACCGGTCACTCTGTTCAACGAGGGTGCACCTCGCCTAGCTCAGGGCCTGGCACAAACATCCCAGTTAAGGAAAATGCAGACGAAGGCTTACAGCCCGCCGTACACACACAGGAGACAAGTGAGTGTGTCTCAGCAGCTTACAGCCCACCGCACACACACAGGAGATGAGTGAGTGTGTCCCAGCAGCCAGCCCACTGCTGCAGGCAGAGAGCATTAGAGCGCCCATGGTCTCCAGGGGAGCGTTCACTATCGAAAAATCTCCCAGCATCGTCCAGGGCAAGTGCTCTAATTCAGTTAATTCAACCACAGCAAAGAGAGGAAAAATAAGACATTGTAGTTTGGATGTAGCGAGGACGAGGATAAGAAAAGAGTTCACTAGAGGAACAAAACTGCAGAGCCGCCTGAAGGCGATTCTTATTTTCTCAGGAGCGTGTCCCCTCCAGAGCAGTGTTCAGAGGTATCAGCAGGATGATGGGAGGGCCCGGGGGACCCCGAGTGGGGGCCAGCAAGGGGACAAAGGAGAGAAGCCAGCTGACAGGCACAGATACCCACTCCTCACTCATCTACTTGTTCTCTCATTTGCACACTCATTCACTCGTTTATTCATAAGTCACTCATTCATTTATTCACAGACTCATTCATTCACTCATTCACTCATTTATTCACACGTTCACTCGTTCACACACTCATTTATTCTCACATTTATTTGTTCATATACTCATTCATACGTTGACTTATTCATGCATTCACACATTCATTTATCCGTTCAGTCAAACATTTACTCCTTCATTTATTCACCTACTTACCGACTTACTCATTCACTCATTCAGTTTTCTCAGCAATCCTGGAAAGGTTTGATTTCATTGTGTAAAACCCTAGAAGGGGAAATTTGGAAAAAGTCTTAAAAAAATGCTTCAAAACTTCTCGAAGCCTGAATTTTTACATTAATTTCTTTTATATAAAATATAGTATTTGACACTTCCTTTCAAACATACCCGGAATTTAAAGAAGGGAGGGAGGGAGAGCGAAGAAGGGCAGAGAGAAGGAGGGAAGGAGGGAGGGGAGAAGGGAGGAAGGGAGGAGGAAAGGGAGGTGAGAGAAGGAAGGAAGGAAGGAAGGACGGACGGACTCCAGTCATGTGGGAGATGGGCCCCAGTGAGCATCTTTCCTCCTTCGGTCATGCCAGGCTTCTGAGGACTGCAGAGACAGCAGACTGGAGCCTGCGGGTGGGCCCAGCCTCAGGCTTCGTATGCTTTGCGTTGCAAACCCAAACCACAACAAAACAAAACAGTTGCGCACGTTTGAAAGCCTTAAGGAGGGTCTGCAGCTCCAACTGCTGTCAGATCACTCACGCTGGCCTCTTCCTGATGGCAGGGCAGGTTGTGGCTTCACGCAAAACCAGGCCGAATATTGGTTCCAGCTCTTAGCTGCAGCATGGTCCTAGGCACAGCCTTTGTTCATATGGTCCTCAGTGTTCTCAGCTGTGAAATGGGGATCACATCACAGAGTCTTAGCCCAAGGGGTTTTTGCAGGATCAGTGAGGTGCTGCAGAGCAAGTCTCCACTCAGGGGTGGCTCCTGGGCCATGCACTGTGTTCCTTCACTGTGACTTCCAGTAATTGATGCTAGAACTGACCTCTTGAAGGGAAGTCATTACGGGGAGGGAACGCAACGGAGACACAACCCAAAACAGGAATGCAAAAATAACCTTCAGTTTTCCATTGCAACTAATAGCACCAACAGTTTGTATTTATACTCTGCCCTGAGGGCAGTGGTGGTTCAGTGGGAGGATTTGCAGCTACGCTGGAGCCCCTTTCAAGTCCCAGCCAGCGCATCTCATGTAAACCCACCACCCCTCTGTCCGTGGAGGCTGGTGTTCTGCCATTGTGCTGGACAGGTTCCAGCAGGACGTCCAGACGAGGGTCTCTCTAGTAAGCCTTTGATTATGCAGCCCTGTGTAGACATTACACAATGTCCTGGTGGAAGAGAGAGGGAGGAAACACAGAGACAGAGGGAGGAAGACAGACAGAGAGACATAGAGACAGAGAAAGGCCTGGTGATCCACTTCTGTCAGCCTGTGCAAACACTGTGGATCCACAGCTGATCATGGGAACGGTGCCAGCCGGCGCGGTGTTTAGTGTTTCCCTCCATCGTACACGGGTGAACTGGAGGCTGACTCCACAGCAGCTAACGGCGATAACGAGTATTCTGCCTCAGTTTACAAAGTGCTGTAACCCTTCGTCTTGTTTGTTTCTATGGGCATGTATGTGTATGTGCACACATGAGCATGTATGTGGGCACACGTGCATGTATGGGCGTGTGTATGTAGGTATGGGCATGTCTGTGCAGGCAGGTGCATGTGTGTGCCAGCTCGCTTTATACTGCAGGGCACCAGGCTTGCAGAGGATAAAATACTTAGCTGAGGCTCAACAGTTCATGAAAGAAAGCTCATCTGGGATGCCAGCTCTCCTAGCTTCTTACTCCCCCCACCCCTCCCCTCCCTAGGCCACCTGTCACAACAGGGGCAGCTAGATCCCCTGAAGGTGGGGGCTCAGAGGGAGACTCCATTAATTTTAAAGAAAGTACAAGGTCCAGGCCGCCTGAGGACCTCAAGGTTCACAGATGCAGAGTTGCACCTCCGCACGCCACACCTCCAGGCAATTAGCTGGCCTAACCATCGGGGCAGATCTGCGGTGGGCTGGAGAGAGATCTTGGTCCCCACCCTGGTGGGGCTCCGCATGGTTAGAGGGAGGGAAGGGTGCAGCGACCCAGGTGAATCGGAAAGACACGAGCAGGTTTGAGAGGACAGCCAGGCAGAATCCCACAGGGAACAGGGACACAGGGGTGCAGGGCTGAGCCGGTGGTGTGGAAAGCAAAGTGGTCCCCAGGGAAGACGTGGAGCCCTCATGTGGCCTGCAGCTCCCGCAACATCTCTCTTGGCTGACGGCTGAAGAACCCTAGCAACCCTGCAAATGTGAGCACGCACCCCGGCGAGCGCAGCAGGCAACTTGGGGCGCTTGGGCTTTGTGAGACCCTAGTTAACAACAGCTCCCAGTCAAACCTGAGTGCTGAGGGGTGAAGGAAGGGCTGTATTTCTAAGCTACTTTTCCCCACTCTCTCTTTCTTGGTGCTTGGCATGTGGGGAAGGTGGGAGTGACCCTGACCTGGCAGTGTGGGAAACCAGCCGGGCTGTCAAGCAGAGCCCCCCAGTGATCCGGTTGAGCCTGGGGGAGCAGTTCCAACATATAAGGTTGATGGGGTGGAACCTTCCCTGGTTGGAATCTGCTTTTCTCTTCCTGCCAGCCGAGTGGGAGATTAACGTTGCCGCAGATTCCTGCCCACAGCTCCACGGCCTGCTCCGACCTTGTATGGGCATACCTGGGGTTGGGGCCAGGCTGCTGTGACGTGGGGACATCAGGTGGCACCCACCTGCTTGGTTGTTTTGGATATTAAAAACAAGAGTGGCTTTCATGGTGTAGGTCTGGCCTGGATTTTCAATAGATGACTACCTGTCCAAAGTGGCCTAGAATTTGATCCCATTAGGACAGGTATGAAAGCCCTAGTGGTGCAGTGGTTAAAATGCTACGGCGGCTAACTAGAAGGTCAGCAGTTCAAATCCACCAGGTGCTCTGTGGAAACTCATGGGGCTGTTCTACTCTGCATACAGGGTCTCTATAAGCTGGAATTGACTTGACCACAGTATTTTTGTTTTAGGGCAGGTCTCATCCCCATTGCACCTGAGGTGATGTACCTGTTTTGGAGGGGTGTGTGCTAAGGGGGAGGGAGTGTGTGTGAGACAGAGCTCATGCAGAAGGGGTGCTCAGGTTGTCATTAGTGGACACCAAGGCTGTGGGGTGCCTGCACAGCCTTGTGGGGTGCCCTTGGTGAAGTTGGGTAGCTACAGTGGGGCAGATACTCTGAAGCTGTATCTGCCTGCTGGTGATTGGCTACAGTGTGAACCCACCAAAGCAGTGGATGTCCCCAGGACTTGTGTCCCAGCTACACTTTGGCCAAACCAGCTGATGTCAGTTCCCGTCAATTGGCCTCTGTAGAACCCACCTGGGCTCAGTGAAGTGGGACAATGATCGTGGCTCCTTCTACTGGGCTTGAGGGGTCCTGAGGGCAAGTGACCAAAGGGCCCCCCACTGCTGTGCCTGAAACACCCCCACTGGTTGGCACGCTCCACCTTCCTCCTCCCCCCTCTCCTCTGCTGCTTCCTTTTCTCTCTCCCGTGAGTGCTGTGTAACTACCATGCAGCTGTACAGGACTGTGTCAGTCAAGACTAGCCAGGTGGACTTTGGGACGGCAGCTGTTCCTGACTTACCAGATCATGCCCTTCTGTGGGAGGGGGGCCTGTGTTCTATTCATGCAGCCATCCATTCCTTTCTCCATCTATCCAGCCACCCGTTCTAGCATCCATCCACGCATCCAGCCTCCCACCCGCCCGCCCGCCCGTCTGTCTGTCCATCCATCCATCCGACTGACCGATTGACCGACCCACCGACCGACCAACCCTTACTGATCACTTACATGCCAGACACTGAACCTGGCACTGGGAGAAATACAACCGATGTGGTTTCTGCAGGAACCTCAGTGCCTGGTACATAATAGATGTTCAGCTGATGACTGCTGAGTAAATAAATGTACATGAAAATAAATAACATGCTGCTCAGCATTCTGTTCTCTTCTGGGAGGTCTCAAAGTCCTCAAGTTAGGGCTCATGGGAGAACTTGGGAAAGGAGGGCTTCAGCATTTAGGGAGTCGTCACTAGCCCAGGTCACAGCGGCGGGACTGTGGCGCTCCCTCTCTCAGCCGACCTGCAGGTGAGGGGAGCTGTGACCGAGTTCCATGACCCAGCAAAGCCAGCAACGAGGCACTTCCCGCTCTACCCGCCCAGCTGCTGGCGTGCGGCTGAGACTGTAGGGTTTAGAACAACGAATTCCTGTCTGTCCTGGTGACAGAACAAGAAGGGGCTAGGGATTTCAGGTGCGCATGTGTGAGGGCTGAGAGTGGAGGTGGACGGGTCGCCAGGGGCGGCGAGGCACAGCAGAGATCTGTGGGAAGGGCGCATCGCTTGGGGGAAATGCATAACATCCTCGGCAATGATTAGCTAACCACGACAAGCCAGAGGAAGGGGACAGTGGGGAGGCTGTGGGCAGAGGGGCGCCTGCTGTCCTCCTGTGGTGAGCCCAGTTACATTGCCTTCAGAATAAGAAAAAGTTGGAATGTTCTCCTACTGAATACATTTTTGCTGCATGTATGTATGGCTTGCTTGTGTGTGTGCACCTACCTGTGTGAATGTGGGAACATTTCGGTGCACATGCCGCTGAGTGTCCCTGTGTGAGCACTGTGTCTGTGGAGGTCTTCATATGTGATGTGTATGTGTGTGGCAATGACTTCACGCAATGCATCTCAAGTGGCGGTAGTGTAGAGTAGTGACAGAGAGCTCAAATGGCAGACAGACCTGGGTTCAAACCCAGCTCTAACACTTACCAGTTGTGGGATCTTGGCCTACGACTTAACCCCTCTTTGCCTTAGTTTACACATCTGTGAAGTAGGTCTCACACTAGCACTAACCTCACTGAGTGCTTACAATAATGCCTGCACATAGAATAGCGATGAGCTTGGTGCTCTGACTCTCAGCCTCTTGCTTTCCCTACAGTTTCAGCTGTGTCTGCTGTGGCTTCCACATCTAGCCTCAAGGTGTGCCATGCATGCTTAATATCCTGCCGTGGGGATCCTTTGATGCTGCAGTGACTTGTGGGAGCGTGCTCATCAAGCACAGATGAGCAGTCTGAATTAACACCTCAGGGGAAACCCTCAAGCATCTGGATGATGGGAGCTGATGGATAAATAATTCTCCCAGCAGATCCTTGGGCAGACAGCTCTGGGAGTTCTTCTCTTTCAGAACCCTAAAGACATCAATCCATTGTCTTCTGATTGCTGTTGTTTCTGATCAGATGTCAGACGTAGTTCTTATCCTTGTTCCCCAACACATGAAGTATCATTTTCCTCTGATTGTTTTCAAGATTTTCTCTTTGTCTTTGATTTTCACCAGTTCAACCAGAATCTGCCTAGGTGTTTTTCTTTGTGTGCATCTCATCAAGATCATATTTTCCTCACTCCTTTCAATGTATTTATACAAACTGCTTTACTGTCTTTGTTTACTAAGTCAAACCTATGGACCATCTTGTTTTGATTTCTATTAAATCATTTTATTACTATTACTATGAATTATAACCCCCTCCTGGGGAGTAGGCTACTGGTATGAAAAAGGTGTGGGCATATTTCCCAATGATTCCTCAGCCCCTCTTCCTGCCTGGCTCACAGATGGTCTTCCTAGGATTTCCACAGTGAGAAACTGGTAGAGTTTTGAGGGATGAATTCAAGGAAAGCGTGAGACTCTCCAAGATTGCAACCCTAAGATGCGTTTCACTCTTGTATTGGGCTACACTCAACCTCCAGCACTTTGTAAGATTATCATTTGAGTGTTCCTACCGGTTCATGGCTCCAGCGGCTTCTGTTGCTGGTAAACAGATCTCAGCAATGATTCTCTGGATTTACCTGTCTCTATGTATTTTGGGGTGATAGTTTTCTCTAAAAACTAGATTCTCTGAAGAATTCAAGAAAAGTTGTCAATTTTCAGTTTGCCTAGCATTTCCATGTTGAAAGGATAGGAATGAAGATTTCCAATTTCTTTGTATATTGGAGCTGAAATAGAAAGTCCACAGTATTTTTTGTTCAGCAAGATGGTTATTGTGATGCATTCTCTTTTTTTAGTTTACAAAGGCAAACTTTAGAAAGAAGCAACAAGTAACACCTACCAGTGATGTGTCTTGCCATTAGTATCAGGGGCACCATTTATTCCCCTCATTGTAACGACACTGTGCCAGAGTGACCACCATGCTCAACTTACAGTGGAGAGATTCAAGGCTTAGCAGTGTTAGGTCACCAGATCAGAGTCAAGTAACCTATGGGTAGCTGAGCTGGGCTTCAAGCACAGCTTCCTCTGGCCCCAACAGCTGGGTCTTTTCCATGAATCCAAGTCATACCCCAGTGGAGTTTGACTGGGATGTGAGTGAACTACTAAAAATGTCCTTCTAATTGTCCTCATAGCCATTCTAGCATGTCATCCCTGGTGATTTTCAACAGCAGCTGCATGATTAGATACCAGCTTCCAAAGACATTGGTTTGAATCCCTCAAGCAGGAGTTAGCAAACTTTTTTTTTTTTTTTAACCTGGTAAGCGTTTTCAGCATTGCAAGTTATTTGTTCTCTGTCAGCTCGGCTTTGTAACTGAAAAGCACAGATCACATGTAAATCACTGGACATAGTTCTATTTCAGTAAAAACATTTATGGACACTGAAATCTGAATGCTGTAGGACTTTCACACATCACAGAGTAATATGCTGTGCTTTTGACTTTTTCTCCAACCCTTAAAAAAATGTAAAAACCATTTTTCATTCACAGCGTGGGTAAAAACACTCATCCAGCTGGATTTGACTCTCAGGTTGTAGTTTGCTGATCCTCACCCTGGAGTTACGCAGATATCTGTACCAAGTTTTGAATGAGGGCCGAGGTCTGCATTAGGAAGCGCAACACCAGCCTGGGAAGCCTCCGACGTGATTGTGGCAGAGACATGACAACGATGACAGCATTGGATGTCATGCGGCAGGCACTGAGCTAAGTCCCTGCTGTGTGTCGTCTCCCCCATTCTCACCCCTGCATGGGAAGGAGATGGTACCATCATGCTCATTTCCCAGAAGAGAAACCTGAGGCTCAGACGGTCATGTGCTTACCAAGGGTCAGGGTGGAGGTTTAGATGGTCCGACTTCATGGCTTCAACCAGTCAGCTCTACTTGGGGGGTGGGTGGTGTTGGGTTAGGAGCCCCGGTGTCACCGTGGTTAAACGCTCAGCTGATTACACACCGATCCAGGGCTAGAACCCACCAGCCACTCCGTGGGAGAAAGACGCGGCAGTCTGCTGCTTCTGCAAAGAAGACTGCCCTGAGACCCCCCGGGGTGGCTCTGCTTTGCTCTACCAGCCTCTCTGTGAGTTGGAATCAACTCAACAGCAACAGGTTGGGGGGTGGCTGGGAATTTAATTGGTCTGCGAACTCTGAAATCAGGACCAATTCTCTGTTTTATGTTGCCCAAATCAGACCAACCCAACTGCCACTAGTCAGTTACAACTTACAGTGGCCCCGTATGTGTTGCGGTAGAGCTGGGCTCCACAGGGCTTTCCATGGCTGTGGCCTTTGAAGGCACCCCATCAGGACTTACTTCTGAGGTGCCCCTGAGTGGACTCAATCTGCTGGCCTTTGGAGAGTAGCCAAAAATTGAACGGTTGTGGCCACCCACGGACTCCCTGTCATATATTTAAAGGACAGAAATTACCACTTTCCTCTGGGTTCCCAAACTGGTACACCCATGCTCTTCAGTCTTCACAGGCTCCATCTCTTCTCCAGATAATGCTGGGTTTGTGTGTGACTTGACTGTCTCGATAGCCCAGAGTGTCCTTTTTGTCTAAAGCACCTTCTCTGATCCTGCCGTGCTAGGCCTTACATGTTGGTGTGTGCTAGCCCGGTGGTCAGCTGTGGAGCCTCTGTGCGTCGCTGAATGCTTTGGCGTGATATGTCTGTGGGACAGTGAATATGCATCTTAGGCTGGGTTCTCTAGAGAAGTAAAACCCATGTGTGTGTGTGTGTGTGTGTGTATGTGTGGTGAGAGAGAGAGGTATTTATTTCAAGGAAATGGCTCATTGAGCTCTAGAGGCTGGTATCTTCCAAGTCTGGGGATCAGGCATCAGGCATCAGGCTAGAGGCATCTCCTGACTCACTAGCTGCTATGGCTGACAAACCCAAGGTTGGCAAGTCAGAGAGCAGGCTGCTGGCTCACAGGCAACAGATACTGGCAACTCCCAAGATTGCAAGGCAAGACAGCAGGCTGCTGGGACAAGTCTCAAGATTAGGAGGTCAAATGATGATGAGCTGGGTGCAGGATCCTGAGCTGGCCAAAAGCCAGCAGGCTTTACCAGAGCATCCACATGTATTGGATGCAGGCCACACCCCCAAGGAAATAGCCCTTACAACTGATTGGCTTATAACATCCAATCACATTCTGGAAGTGATTACATCATATCACAAAATGGAGGATAAGGACATCATCCCATAACTACCAAACCACATCATCCAGTAACTGCCAGAGCACTTGGACTAACAGGCAGACCAAGCTGACACACAGCATTAACCCTCTCAGCCAGCCATCTGAGCTGGCTGATTTAACATATGAGCTCATTTAACATATAATAATAGAGAAAGCTGTAAGAGCTTGAGCTTGGCAGGACTGCCTTCTTTTCCTGGTTCTGTTAAGTTTTCTACCTTGGACAAGGCACAGTCTTGCTACTTTTCTGTCACCTATTGTGGTGGAAAGTTTTGTGTGTTCCTTTTCTGGCAGGTTTCCGGCTTTCTCAGGCTTACTGTGGAATGTGGCAAAGCCTTCCTCTGGGCTCTTTCCTGTGTATGTACTGGGCATCTTGCACAATAAAGTATTGAAAAAAATCATAATAAAATAACTTAGGAGGGTGACAGGAAAGTTTACTTTTCCTCTTTATGGAGAAAACAAACGTGTCTTTCTGCAGCTTCTGCCAAGGCTGGGCAGAACGATGGAGCAGATGGGTCGGCACATGGAGCTCGTGGCTGCAGCTGTCTCCTTTCCCAGGCCGAGGGGTTTGTGCTTGCAAACTATCATCTCTTCCAGGAGCTCTGCTCCCTTAACCCACAGTGTCACCTAAGGTGGGAGTGTTGAACTGTTGGGAGACCAGGGTGCGAACAAGGCCAGAGGATCAGCCAGAAGAGAAGCTGAGTGCCCCTTTCAGCCTTTCCTCTTCTGGGAAGATGCACGTTCTCCTGGAGCTGGCACCTGGCTGGCCTACCCTGGCGGGAGGGTCCAGGACCTCTAATGTTTACCAGCCACACACCCCGTGGTTGGGTACCAGGCACGGGGAGAGGAAAGGACTGGGACTTCACTTCTGCAAACTCACATGGCAGAGGGAGTTTTAGCTGCCATGGATATGAAAGGTGCAGTTTTTCTGTCTGTTAATTGCTTGTTCTGTTTTGAGCTTGGAATTCGAAACGTGGGTGGATTCTTGGATTGGTCCATTTTCATTATTAATAGTTCTGTGGAAAAAGCAGCAAAAATCTAAACATGTTCAGGGCCTGGGTTTGTGAGCAACACACTGTTCAAAGTTGAATTCCTTTCCTCTTGTGGTTACAAATTACCATCAAGTTAGTGGCATAAAGCAGCGAAGATTTATTACCTTAAAGTTTTGGAGGCCAGGAGTCCTAAAATCAAGGTTAGCAGGGTTGTGTGTTCCTTTTGGAAAAGAATCTGTTTCCTTGCCTTTTCCAGCTTCTAGAGGCTGCCCGTATTTCTTGGCTTGTGGTACCTTCCTCCATCCTCAAAGTGAGCAGTATAGGATCTTCAACTCTCTCCCTCTCCCTTTCCTGCTGCCTTCTTCTCTTGTAAAAACCCTTGTGATTCTTTCGAGATCACCTGGATGATCTCAGATAACCCATGATAACCTTCCCACATAAAGATCCTCAATTTAATCATACCTGCAAAGTTCCTCTTACTGTATGTCTTAGCTCTAGTGCTGCGGTAATACAAACACCAAAAGGGGGTGGCTTTATCAAACAGAAATCTATTTTCACACAGTTTAGGAAGCTAAAAGTCTGAATTCAAGGTCCCAGGTCTGGGGAAAGTTTTCCCTCTCTGTTGGTTCTGGAGGAAAGTCCTTGTCTCTTCTGAACATCTGCTCCTGCGTGACCACCATGCAGCTTGGTGTTTCTCTTCCCTCATCTCTGCTTCTTTTGACTATTGTGTTTCATTTCTTATAGCTCAAAAAAACTTCACTCAAGACACACCCTATGCTAATCCTGCCTCATTAGCAAAACAAAGACAACCTGGGGTTGGGATTTATAACACTTATTTTGAGAGGACACAATTCAATCTATAACGTTATGTAAAGTCATGTATTCACAGGTTTTAGGGACTGGGGTGTCACATCTTTGGGGCGGGAGCATTATACTGTCCTAAACAAATGTGTTTTTCTTGGAATTTCTAGTTTATAGGCACCAGGACCTTGGTAACATGCAGGGTCACGAAACCAGAGTCATATTCTAGGTCGAGGGGTCCCATCTCCTGGGTTGCAGGTAACAGAAGCCCACTGAAGAACTCCGGCAACAGAGGGGAGGGTTTGTTTTCCCAGAGAGCTCCAGGCCAGAAAGGAGAGTCAGGCTCCATGAAGGCTCAGAACCGGGGACCGGCAGGACTGCACAAGCCAGGGAAGCTTCTCTCCCTGGAGCCCTGCAACTCCCATCTCTGCCTCACCTTCCCTCTCTCCTTTCTCTGCAGACCATTCCTCCTCCTCTCTGAGGACCCAGCCACTTTGCAGTCCAGGTACATACGTATCTCTAGGAAGCCAGTGGAGACCGTGAAGTTCCCTGCATAGCAAATCCAGAACTCCGGGCTGAAAGTCTGATGGGACCATCAGGTAAGGGATAGCCCAGGTGCCAGAAAATGCTGGCCAGAAAGGTAAGGGGTCTGAGGTCCATCTGTCAAGCTCTGGCCCAAACCTGTGGCCACAGTCCCACATGCTCAGCAAGAACACAGCTGTCTCTCCTCTGTGACACAGCCCCGTGTGGGTGGCAAGGGCTGCCTCACTCACTCACTCAGGGACTCAGGTGTTCACAGGAAGAAAACTGGGAAGTGGGGCAGGACTTGCTGGAAGGTACAGCTTTGCTCTGCTGAGATTCCGGCAAGGTGAAGGTCAGATGTGCTGTTTGACCTTGAGTCCCAGCTGATTACAGCTCTTTGCCAAATGGCCTATTTCACCTTTAAGCTAGTGAGCCCCAGGATGATACCACCCCAGGCTCACTGAGGGTCCCTGCTGGGTGACCTTGTCCCTGAATTTCCCAGGACTTGGAATGTTCCTGGATGCAGGGTGCTCAGCTTTAAAACTGGGACAGTCCCAGGCAACTCAGGATGTCATGGCCACCATACTACTTGTTCAAGTACATGTTTTCAAGAAACTGAGATAGGACTCTGACTTGCACCCCTAGAGTTAATGAGACACAGAGGAGACCTTGTCCACAAACGCGCCAGCTACCTTCGTGACAAATGCCTGTTTTCCAAATCTCACTGATCCAGCTGTTTTACTAGACGTCTGGCCAAGGGCAGGCCCCGTCTCAGACACCTGGGCTGGGCACACGCACAGTGTTTTACACTTTTACTTTGCCATTTCAAACTTCTTTTTTAGTGTACACATCAGTGACAGTAATTGCGTTTGCCATGTTGTATTACCGTTATGATTGTCCATTTCCAAAAGTTTTCCGTCACCCCAGAAACTCAATATCCCTTTAGCAGCAATGCTGGCTGTCTCCTCCAGCCCCTGATGACCACACACACACACACACACACACACACGCACAATCTGTTACCATTGAATCAATTCCCACTCATGGTGACTTCATGTGTTTTGAAGTAGAACTATACTCCAAAGGGTTTTCTTGGCTGTAAATGTCACAGAAACGGATCTTCTGGCCTGTCTCCTACGACATCTTGGGTGGACTGTGGTGACCCATCTCTTAGGTTACTAGCTGAGAGCAAACCATTTGTCCCACCCAGAGACCTTTTAACTGCACACACAACGCTTTAAAAAATATATATATAGATATATATATGAATGTGTATGTACGAACAGGTTTCATTATTGGAGATTTTGCTTGAAAACACAGTTATCTAACTTATCTGGAAACATGCCAAGAGCTGGCGAAGCTGGCTGTGTCTCTGTGTAGCAGCAAGGGACTGGAGCAAGTGGCGGTTGTCCCTGGAGATGGTCCTGGCTGCCCAGTTACCCACTGGCCTTGCCCTCGTGTCCTGCCTACTGGCAGTGACGTCAGCAGGCTGGCTGTTGAGGCTACAGTCAGAAGTGCTCTTCTTCTAACTCAGACCCCATCAGCCCCGGGAGAAGAAAACCCAGTCTTGATTTCTTCGTGGGGAACACGGGCCTTCTTGGAATGGTTATGACTTCACTCCCCTCTCAGTTCCTAGGATCTGTTGCATGTTCACGGCAGTGACCAGGTGACAGCCCAGGATCCATCTCTCCCCCAGTGATGTGGAGCCCACTGAGCCCACTGTCTGCTCTGTCGGCCCATAACCTTCCTATTTGGGTGCCCAGATGTGCAGCCAGCCCCAGGGTACTCTGTGTTTCTGGGAATCTCAAACCAGTGTCACCCATCTGTTGTTTCTCTCAGCCGTGAGGCCACCTCGGCTGCCTTTTTGGCTCACCTTGGAGAGTCAGATGTTTCTGTTTGCTGGGAGAGGGGAGGGTTGGAAGAATGCCTTGAAAACAAGGCCCAGAGTTTGGATGGTGGTCCAGGTTTCATAGCAAGCCACTTGTCACCCCCAATCAGAAGCAAAAGAAGAAAAGGACAGATTGTGGTTCAAAAGAAATATGGGGGACTAAATAGCAAAGCACTAAGGACAAAAAAAACCCCAAACTGCCCTCGTTTGTCTGCTGTTTGAAGGGTGCCTCGTCTGTTCTGCTGCTGTGAATTGTCAAGTGAACGCTGACTCACAATAACCTTAGGAAGCTGGGTGACACAGAGGCTAAGAGCTCGGCTGCTAACTGAAAGATCTGCAGTGCAAACATGGACGAACATAGAAACCCTGTGGGATGATCCTGCTCCGCCCCGTGGGGTTGCCCTGAGGCAGACTGAGTTGACGACCACGGGTTTGGTCTTTATCTTTGATTTGTCTATAAAACTCAAACCAAGTTTGTCGCTGTCCAGCTGATTCCAACTCCTGGGGACGCCACGTGACAGGGTGGTTTTGCTTGGCGGCAATCTTCATGGAAGCAGATTGCCAGGCCTTTCCTCTGCAGCACCACTGGGTGCGTGGGAATTGCCAGCATTAGGCAGAAGTTGGGCACACACCACTGGCCCCTTGGGGACTTGGTTTCTCTAGACAGGACGTTAACTCGGCCCTTTGGAGAGCACACAACCCTGCTGCGTGTGTCGCCGACACCGGCTGAGTCTTCGAAAGCTCCAGCACAAGAATTATGATAGGGAATGTCTGCCGCACAGGTTCATGGCATGTGTCAGTTCACCGAGGGTGGGTGGTAGGGGCATAGCCAGCAGGCTGTCATCACTTGGGGGTGGGGTGGGTGAAAAGGGTTTTTTGAAATACACATTCATGGAGAGAACGTGTATAGTGTGTCCACCACATGCCTGGCACTGTGCAAGGCCCAGATGACTATGGTGCCTTAGGCTGGCTGCTCTGCAAGCCAGCTCAGAGTGAGGACTCAGCTGTGAGTGATTTATATCCAGGAGAAATTGCTAAGGATGAAGGGAGCGGATCAGACCCTAGCCAGATCCCAAATTCAGGAGAAACAGCCATGGGGCGGACCTCCACTGCCGGAGCGAGCCGTGGTCTGTGTCGACACAGGGTACTGGGTTCTTGCAGCCTGAGTGATTCTGCCGTCTTTGGGTCGATTCTGACTCATAGCTTCCCCGTAGGGTCTCCAGGGCTGAAACCCCCCATGGAAGGAGACCGCCCCGTCTTTCTTCTACGGAGCCATTGGTGGTTTCGAACCGCCAACCTTTTGGTTGGTAGTCGATCGTTTAACCACTGTGCCACCAGGCTGCAGTGTGACTCAGAGTGGACCTGAGTTGCATGTAGTGTTGGGTGGTGCCATTAGGAGGATCAGCTGGTCAAGTGACTGAGAAATGAAGGCAGTTTGCTAGGCTGTGACAGTGAGTGGAACCCAGAGAGTCATGAGCAGAGCCGAGTCCAGGCTGGCCTCTCCCCACCTCTGCACCCTGGACGCTGTGGCTTTAGTCTGAAAATTGCCAGGGGCCTCAGGGGCATGGCTATGGCTGGCTGGTCAGTGGGGTGCAAGAGATGTTGAATCCAGGGTCTCCCAAAAGTGGGCCTGGTGATGTCTGAGACACAAAGGTGTGACATCAGTTAATTCAGTGATCACACCCTGAGACCCTCACTGGCTCGTGAATTCTCCTTCCATTAGTTACACAAGGAGAAAATCTCAGCTTAATGCTAATATACCTTTAAACTCATGGCTGTCTAATTAATTCCAAGTCACAGGGAACCTATAGGACTGAGTAGAACTGCCCAAAGTGTTTGCAAGGAGCAGCTGGTGGGATGAAGCGGTAAACCTCTGGGTCAGCAGCTGAACTCTTAACCACAGCACCACCAGGGCTCAAAGGTCTTTTCACTGCTTCTCCAACGTTTGTACAGAGTCCCCAGATCCGTCAACTGGTTGGGTGATTAACTGCTAACTAGGTTAGTGGTCTGAAACCATCCCGAGAAGCCCCAAAAGACGGGCCAGGTGATCTTCTCCCGAAACGTTGCAGCCATGGAGACTCCACGGAGCAGTTCTGCTCAGCACGCGTGGGGTGGCCGTGAGTTAGAGTTGAGGGGATGGTATCTGGTTTGGGTTTTAATTAACGTTTTCACCATCCTCTTTTCTTAAATAAAGGTACAGTGGGCTGCTGGCTCAGAACCTCTGGAGGAAGAGGTGCCAGCAAGAAGTAGATCACGTGTTCAAGTTTCATCCCATTTTTCTTTATGAGTATCTTCGTTGTAGGTGACGTGATACTTGCTTGCCGCTGAAGATAAACCCGTCTCCAGTGAGTCAATTCTGACTCGTAGTGACTGGATAGGGCAGAGTAGAGCTGCCCCCCCGGGGTTCCCAAGGCCGCCGTCTTTATGGACACTGACTGCCACATCTTTCTCCCATGGGGCAGCCGGTGGGTTCCCACCGTTGGCCTTTTGGTGGACTGTCAAGCGCTTTAGCCACTGCGCAACCAGCACTCCTCCATTTAAGATAATTTACAATGGACTTTTAAATATACTCATCTAAGAAGTGAAAAAAGGAGTTGATTTAAAGGAAAATAGTCTGTCTCGGGGACCAGACTCTGCCACCACACCTTTGGCTATAACCTGGGACCCGCTGCTCTTTAAGCGCCTGAACCTGTTGTTACGGAATGGATTCTGATGTACAGTGACCCCAAGTCTCACAGAACAGAGCTGCCCTCCACGGGCTTCCCTGGCTGAGATCTTCATGGGCGGTGACCACCAGTCCTGGCTTCCGTAGCACAGCTGGACTGGTTCAGGCTGCAGGGCTTTGTATGTTACGAGGTGAGGTGCACACTGCTTCTGCCACCCGGGGGTCCCCTTAAGGGCCGAGGGCCTGGTCACTCACGCCGTGATCCGGGTCAGCGGGTTACATCACTCAGGAGCTGGTTAGAAATGCAGGCTCGTGCCCCAGGCCAGCCGGGCTCGGTCAGAACCTGCACTGTAGCACAGTCTCTGGGTCATTTGTGTGCATGTTAAAACTTGAGTTTAAAAAAACAAACAAAAAAAAGTGTTGGTGTTGAGTTGATTCCAACTCAGAGACCCTACAGGACAGAGAAGAACGGCCCCATAGAGCTGCTAAGGAGCTCTTAGGAGAAGCCGTAGCATCTAACCACTATGACACCAGGGTTTGCAATAAAAAAACAGGGAACACTTCACAAATTTACATGTCATCAGATACATAAATCCCATCCCCCCACTGCTGGCAGACACTCTAAGAGCGTGAGTGATCAGCAGACACTATCTGAAGCAAATACTTAACCTGTTTTTGTCAACTGACCCCACAGGAGCTCTGGTGATGGAATGATAAGTACTCAGCGTGTGACTGAAATGCTGGTGGTCTGAGCTCACCCAGTGGTTCTGTGGGACAAAGACCTGGCAGTCTGCTTCCGTAAACATTCTGGCCCCGAACACCTTATGGGGCAGTTCTGGCCCGGAACACCATGAATCAGAATCAACTTGGGAACAACTAATGACAGCAAGTGTGTCTTAATCAAGCGCCAACTCACCCCAGACTTGTCTTGGACTCTAGAGTAATCCAGCGGAAGAACTCACAGGCTGGTAGGGAGACAGACGTGTCCCCTACCAGGGTGGCACACTCTGACGATTGTTTTCAGAAAGCTGTGTTCGAGGTCGCATGGGAACACAGACTGGCACATGCCTCTGGCTATTTACAGCCTGGCTGGCAGGTCCTGTTCCTAATGATGCCGTGTGTGTTCCTGTTTGCCTGAACATGGAGCTGTTCCCATAAAACCTACTTCATCCCAACACCAGTTGATGAAGTCATCAATTATGCAGAGTCAGACGAGCCCCTGGCACCCCATCTTTGGCTGCAGGTGGAGCCTTCTCTGCTGCGCTCTGGGGTGAGAATGTGGTCGGGCCCTCTCCCGAAGTGCCCCGTTCGGCCAGCCGGGCCCCTGCCTCACGTGACTGTGGGCTTCAGCAAGCATGCTTGGAAGCAGACACCACCCCCTTCCAAGCCTGACAGAAGGCACTGTCCCTGTAATCACTGAGGCTGCTCTTTCCTTGGGCATCTTAGCACAGTTTGAGGGACATGATTCTTCCTTGCTTGGGGCTAACAGCAAAGACCAGCTGTCCTTCCCTCAGGGCAGGAAGACACAGCAGATCGTCCCTGTGGGACCAGGTTGGCTCTTGCTGTCAGTTAGGTGAGCTCGTCCGGTTGGAAGCTGTCCATCTGGGTGAGGGCCATGAGGTGAAGATGTCACCGTCGGGGGGACAAAAGTGTTAGGTCTTTCATTTTGTTCTTTCAAGTGCATCCTGGTGAGCTGTGAATGTCCCGAAGCCTGAGGTCACAGTGTTTTTCTCTCCTTCTGTGGAAAGACAGCTCTGGTTTGAGGGTAATTCCTTCCTGTAAGTCACATCTGCCTACCCAGAACACAACTGGAGTTTTCTTTGGGAAATCATGCCTCTCCCACCCTTAGTCCCTGTGGTCCGTGACGTTGAGCCCCTCTGATCTCCTTGGCTGGTGGGACACCCTGTTACTGTTTTTTTTGTTAGTGGGTGTCAAGTTGACTGCCTCACATGCAGCACAATCAAACATTGCCCGGTCCCGTGCGCGGTCTTCAGTATGTCTGGGCCTGTGGCTGCGGTTCTTTCGGCTGTCCATCTCACAGACGGCTTCTCTCGTTTGCACTGACCTTCTACTTTACCAGACATGAGGTCCTCTTGTAGGGATTGGTGTCTCACAACAACATTTCCAAAGTCACCGAGCCAAAGCCTTGCATCCGTGCTTCTAAAGAGCGTTCCTTCAGGAGTTCCGTTCTCTCGCCCCCAGTGACTGGTTCAGGTGTATACAGAGAACTCGTACCTTTGATGGAACTGATAGGGAAGAAACAGCTCTTTCCTTCGGGGGCTGGACTCGAGAACATTTCCTTTCATGAGATGCACCTGGGATTCATATTTCACACCTAGTGATGTGTCAGTAAACTGTGGAGGAAAACTTGAACTGAATAACTTCAATAATCTCTAATTAATCACTTGCTGTTTTTCTAACCTGGATTCTTATAATCTTTCCTTGTTGAGTCCGAGATGATGTCATCCAGTTTTTTTAATTGGTTTTTATTTGCAAAACCTGTAACAATCTGAGTAACTAACTTACTCCAGGTTGTCACCCTTTGCTCCTTAAATTCAGCAACTATAGAATCGATACCAGGGTCCCACCTTTCCAGATACCAACTGTCTAGAACTTCCCTGGCAATAGGTCCCCATTAGGTGTTGACGGCTGTCTTAGTTCTGTGGTGCTGCTGTGACAAGAAATACACAAGGGCCTGGGTTTAATCAACAGTTTGTTCTCTCATGACCTGGGAGGCTAGAAGTCCAAATTCAGGGTGCTGGGTCCAGGGTAGGGCTTCCCTCTCTGCTGGCTCTCACGAGAGGTCCTTGTCATCAATCGTCCCCCATCCCAGAGTTTCTCAGCACAGGCACCCCAGGTCCAAAGGACACTCTCCATTCCTGACTCTTGTCAGTTGTGGTGACGAGGTCTCTCTCCTCTCTGTTCACTTTTCTCTTCTATATTTCAGAAGAGATATAGAAAATACAACCTAATCTGGCCAATTGAATCCTGTCTCATTGACATCATAGAGGCAGGATTTACAACACAGAGGATAATTACATCAGATCACAAAATGGATACACGGCCTAGATGACTTGATACATGTTTTGAGGGGATAAAGTTCAGTCAAGGACAATGACAATATTCTGAACAAGTCTAACACTGATGTGTATGTGTTTTTTAAGTCAGTTTACTTTGCAATGGTCGTACTATCTTGAGTTACTTTGAGTCTTCCCTGATTTTGTTAAAAAATTATCGTGTTTCTCCTTGACCCTATAATACACTCAGCTGCTAAGGGAAAAGTTGAGAGGCCGCTCAAAGGCCCTTCAGATGAAAGGCCTGTCAGGTCACTTCCAAAAAATCAGCCTCAAGGACCCTGTGGAGCAGGGTTCTACAGTGAGGTACGTGGGATTGCCATGAGTTGGAACTACTCTATGGCAGCTACGTTTCTGGGGGAGCAGCCTGGGGGGAGGCCCTGTAATAAGAGCTGCAGCATCACACCTTGCAACATTAAGACTCAAACATTTGTAAGAAAATTTTAAATCCTTGACATAAGTTCATGCCTGACTGGACCAGGGAATGGATGCTGGCTTCATGCAGTGAAGGATGGCACCGGGTAGACCAGGAGGGGCCTTCACAAGTGAAGGAGAGTCTGGGGCCATCATGCCTTCACCCGCCTCAAACCCACTGTGCATGTGAGGACTCCTACCCATCTCACCCTTCCTTTGTCACCCTTCTTACTTTTCAAGGCTGCATTGTTATTCTTATACATTTGTTCTCCTAGAAAAATTTCATACCCAGCTGTCAAACCTGTCTCTCTGGTTTCTACATTTAATAAATACCGGGGTTGAAATTGTATTAAGTTCACTCACGAATTTGAGATGGGCTGATTTGTTTACAAATATTGTTCTCCTTTCAGACTGTGGTTTATCTCTTTGTGTATTCGGCACTTCTAGAATGTTCCTTAATGACATCTTGTGATTTTCTTCCCGTAGATTTCACAGAGTTACTCCTTAGTTTATTCCATATTTTATAGGTGTTTTAAAAAGCAGTTGTGAGGAGATTGTCTGTGTTTAAACCTTCCATATGCCTGTCTCTTTTGTCTTTCAAAGGAAAAGCTCTTGAATATATTTATGCATTTTATGTTTTATTCTGCTTTCTAATTTCCCAATTTTTTATTTTGTCTTTATTAATTTTCCCCTTCTGCTCTCTTTGTGTTTATTTTGTTCTTTTTTTAGCTCTTTGCTTTGACTGCTTTCTTCATTTTGTTTAGTTATTTCTCGTTCAAATATGAAAACATTTCAATCTATCTTTTTTCTTTTTTTTTTTCCCATGAGCCCAGACTTGGCCACAACCCATACATTTTTATGTGGATTTTTGTTTATTTCACATTTTCATATAATCTCTAGTCTTAGTTTTGGCTTCTTCTTTGACATGAGTCATTTCATAAAGTGATTTTAAATTTCCATCAGGTTGAGGTTTCCGTTTATTTGTTTCTTCTTTTACGTTCAGAGAATGCTATCTGTATAGTTTCTATATTTTGAAATGCATTCAAGTTTTCTTTTGGTCAAATATATGCCATGGATTTTTATAAATATCCATGAACATTTGAACTTAATCTGTGTTCTCTGTTTTAGGGTGACAGAATCTAGTATGTACCTATTTGTCACACATTTAACAGATATTTGTTGAATGCTCACTTGATGTTAAGCTTTAGCTAAATTTTGAAGAGACAAGAAATGGGTCAAAGAAACATAGTCCAAGATGGCCAGGGCTTGGAGTCCAGCAGCCTTGGGGACAGGCCAGAGCTTAGGCAGTTCAGCAGCTGTGGGGACAAGCCAGGGCTTAAGGTCTAGCAGCCATGGGGACAGTCCAGAGCTTACAGTCCAGCAGCCATGGGGGCAGGCCAGGGCTTAGAGTCCGGCAGCCATGGGGACAGTTCAGGGCTTAGAGTCCAGCCTCTAAGTGGACAGGCAAATAGAAATGCTAACCGTAAATGTGATAAGACAAGTAGAATCTTCTGGAACATTCTTGAAGGTTTTCTGCAGGAAGCTGCAGCTCAGCAACTGGCATTTCAACTGTCTTTGCTTCCTAGGGATCCCTGGTGGCAGAGTGGTCAGGATGGCCTGCAGGCTGAACCCACCAGGAGCTCCTCGGAAAGCACGGGGCTGTTCCACTCTGTCCCTAGGGTCACTGTGAGTCAGAACTGACTTGACAGCAATAGCTCTGGTCTCGATGTCTTGCTTTCTACTTTCAGCAGAATGTTTCGTGATGCACAAAGTTCATGAATATTCTATCCCCATTTTGAGTTCTGTCTTTTATGCATTCAGACCAAATAAACCTCTTTCTAATGCTTTCTGCTCTGAATTCTAGTGCTTAATATTTTTGATGGTCCTTTTGGCAGTTGCCTCGGTGAGTGTGCCATATCTCTGTGTGTATGTGTGTCTGTCTGTCTCCATGGAGCCTTTTTAGGGGTGGTGGCTCACTCAGTGGTGGAGCGCTCGCCTCTTATTTCAGAGACCCAGGTTTAATTCCCGCCCGTGTCTGTCACGCGCAGCATTGCCCACCTGTCGACAAGTCTCGTGCATCAGGTGATGTGGGCGACGTTCCAGGGGAGCTCCCAGGTCAGACAGGTGCGGAGGACAGGCCTGGTGACCCACTCACGGAAACCAGTCAAGGAAAACGCAGCGGATCGTGAGAGTCCAGTCCACAGCACATCGCGGGACGGCGTGTGACCAGGCAAGGTTCTGTCATCCTGTGTGTGTGGTGGCCACCATGGCAGGGGCTGGCTTGATGGCAGTAACCAGCACAACAGTTGGGTTTCAGGTGTGGCTCTCGTAAACAGCCTGCGAGCAGGTGCTCTTTTTGGTCCCAGTTGAAATGCCTGTCGTAACAGGGCAAATGGGGACTTGGGCCATTTACAGGGCTATGTAACAGAATAATTAATTCTCCAATAGCTGACATAATGCTGTGGGTTAATCACAGTTTTACCACTTTCTGGAAACCTTAGTGGTGTGGCAGTCAATGGTATAGCAGCTAACCAAAAGGTTGGCAGTTCCAATCTACCAGGCGCTCCTTGGAAACTCTATGGGGAAGTTCTACTCTGTCCTGTAGGGTCACTATGAGTCGGAGTGGACTCAACAGCAGTAGGTTTGTTTTCTTTTTTTAATAAAGTAAATCATTTTGATCCCTAAGCAGCTCTCAGAGTGGGTACTATTATCATGCCCATTTTATGGGTGAAGAGACTGAGGTGTGGGCAGCCAGGCAGCTCCTCCTGGGTGACACAGCTTGGAAGTGCTGTAGCTGAGATTTGTGTCTCAGCAGCGTGGCTCCAGAGCTCTCTCATGTGACCACCACAGCATATGTCCTTTTAGGTCTCCATTTACTGGCTAGGAAACTGAGGGCCTGTCATGTGGGACAAGCAAGGTGACAACCCTGTCTCAGCTTTCCCAGGACTGAAGGGTTTCCAGATGTGGGATGTTTAGTGCTCAAACTAGACTACCGTTGACTCAGGAACTCAGGCCTTCTGTCCTCAGTCTGTCCCCTTTCCCTGATGGCCTGTGGGCATCACTTCTCCACCCCCTGACCACCCCCAGACCCCTGAAGATGGTGACATCAAGGGCATGGTGGGCAGAGGGTGGTTGGGGCACTGCCTGGGATTTCAGGGACAGGTCAGAGTTTATGACGAGTAGCCCAGGCAGTTTGTAGCCCATTTTGTGAGGTTCCTTTTCTCCTACACAGAGAAATCCTATGAGCTATTTCTCACCCTGCAGCAGCCCAGGGGAACAAGAGGGCTGTTCAGGGTGGGGAGAAAGGGCCCTTTCATGCTGATCTGGGACCTTGTCGTTAGAGAGACCCCCCTCATCAGAGACCTGAGGCTGAATCAGAACTGTGACAAGGACAGAGTTGGGGTGGCTGTCACTGAAGCCCTGGGCTGGCAGCAGCTGGGGTGGGGTCCTCTTAGGGCTGCTTGGAGGCTGGTAGGGGCAAGGCTGAGATCTTAATGGGTGCCAGCCAGGCAGCTCTACCCTGAAGGTGTGCTTAAGGAGGCATGGAAGGCACCCTGTCCCCAAGTGACTCTGCCCTGTGGCACTTTCCCCCCACACCTCTTCTCACTTTCTTCAGAGAGAAATGCCCCCACGTCCTTCCTTCCAGTGACGACGGGTGGCCTGTGACTTGGGCCCCAGAAGAGCTGCAGGTGCCTGATCACCTGAGCCCTGGGGGAGAGACAGTCAAAGGGTTCAACTGCTAACCCGACAGTCCCTGTGCACCAGCCCCTGAGGAAGGGAGACTCCTGCCTGAGAGCCTCCATGGGCAGTTCTACTCTCACATCAGGTCACAGCAGTCGGAACTGGCTCGATGGCACCCTACAACGAGCAATGCTGCTCCGGAAACTGAGATAGGTTTCGGTCCAGTGGGCTGGGGCTGACTCACGGTGACCCCAAGTGAGTCAGAGCAGAGTGGCGCCCCCATGGCTTTCAGTGCTGGTTTCAGAGGTGGACGCCAGGCCTTTCCTCCAGGATGCTTCTGGGGGGCCTGGACCTGCCGATATTTCGGTTCGCACTCACTCCTGTTAGTTGTTTGCACTGACAAGGAGCCAGGGATTCTCCGGTCAATGTTTCGGACACAAAACACTTCCTTTGTCTCTGCCCTTCCCTGCTTCCTGCCTCGCCTCCCCTTGCTGAGGTGGAAGACTTCAACAACCACTGACCACACCACCAACTAACTAACTAACTAACCTTAACTACCCACTGGACAGTTGGGTGAATCCTCTTTCCTTTGCTGAGGTGAAAGGGATCAGCAACCATTGACCACTCCATTTGTCTGTCTGTCTGTCTATCTATCTAACTAACTAACTAACTAATGTTAACCACCCACAGGACAGCTGGGTAAAGCCTCTCCTCCCTTTGCTGAGGTGAAAGGTGCCAACAACCGCTAACCACACTAACTAGCCCCAACCACCCGCAGGACAGCTGGATGAAGCTGCTCCTCCTTTTGTCAAGGTGAGAGGCGTCAGCAACTACTGACCCCTCACTCACTCACTAAGCCTAAGCACCCATAGGGAACTGGGTGGAACTTCTGGGCTGCAGGGAGTCTCTCTGGTGACCCTCTGGGATGGGTACTGGGCTGGGGGAGGCGGGGAGGAAGGGACCACCGGATAGGGCTCTGGTCCCCAGGGCTGCCCCTCTAGTCTCTCTCCCTCCGCAAGTGTCCTCTTTTCTGTGGTGACTCTTCAGGCCTTCAGTGCCCTGTCTCCCCTTTTGCAGACCGTCTCTGCCTCTCAGCCGTCAGAGGCCCCAGGTGGCATCTTATTCTGGTCGGTTTTCACAGACTCAGCTGCTGTGGGAGTCAAAGCCTGTCCGGTTACCCGGATTTTCTGCTGGTATCAGAGATACTGGGAGGGCAAGGGGAGGGATGAGGGGGGAAGGAGGAGGTGGAGTCAGCCTCACCCGAGGCACCCTGTGTCTGCACCCAGCAGGTTCGCTGATGGACCTCCAGTCTCCTTTCCTGATTCCTGGGTGTCTTTCTCCCTCCAGATGGGGAGTGGTTGGGAGGAGACTCGGGAACTCTGCCTTGGGGTCACATGAGGGGATGATGAGGGTGGGTTCACAGTGAGGGGCAGTCACGGTGACTAGGCTCACCGTGAGGGGTCACGACTTGAGGAGGATGGCCCTGAGAACTGGCCCTGACCTCCCTGGCCCCAGAAATAAGCCATTTCCACCCAAGGCTGTTGTGGGTCAGACACCACGTGGTCTTCACCAGCCCCCGGCCTTGGTAGGTGTGTGAGGAAAGGGTCCCCTCCCCCGGCTCAGCTGTAGGGATTTATAAGCTCATACTGCCTAGGGCAGTGCTGGGCACGCCAGGGGAGGGGCCGTAAAAGGAGAGATGTGGTGCCCATGTGCCTGGTGCATCTGGGCAGTGCCCGGTGCTGCCACAAAATCCCACCGACTGAGTGGTGAGCACAGTGGGAATTCGGTCTGTCACGGCTCTGGGATCCTAAGTCCAAAGTCAAGCTGTCCGCAGGGCTGTGGCGCAGAAGGCTCTCGGGGAGAGACCCCTCGCCTCCTCAGCTTCTGTTGTTGGCCAGCAATCCCCCCAGTTTTTCCCGAGGACCCTGTGAGGGGTTATTGTTGTTGCTTTCATGACACAGACGGGGAACTCAGGATTTCCAGAATAACTAGCCCAGGGCCAGAGAAGGTGAAAGATACTAGGTGAGAAGCCAGAGATTCTGTCTCCCACGTCTGGGCTCTGAACTCCCCAGGACAGCTCCTCCCCACAGGGAGGTCCAGCGGAGATCACAGATCCTGATGGCTGGGAGCGGAGCCCAGTGCACACCCCGAAGCCCCGGTATTGCCATCACCCTCTTTCTGTGCTTGATGGCACGTGCCCCCACCTGGGACAAGGAGCTTGTTCCTTCTGTGACTGCTCACTCATTGTGCCCCCTACCCCAGCTGAACATAAGCTCATGGGTACAGGGGCTGCACTTCCCCCACTGCCCGACTGTTATGAGCCCCTAAATAGAAATAGAATCTACAAATAGGAGCCCAGAACCTGAAGTCCCACAGCAGACGCCACGAGATGTTGCTGTGGTTGCTGCCACCGAGTCCCACAGACTAGGTGGCTGAAAACCGTGGGAATTCGTTCTCTCATACGATCACACACAGCATCACACATGGGCAACCCTGATAATGGGCACCCAGGTGACCAGTAGTGGGGATTTTGAAAGGCTTGATCAAACTTTAATGCTTTCCTGGAGGAACACGGGCTGGCCAGCTAGAAATGAAGCCAGAGAGTAAATAAATAAACACGCTCTGAATCGGATACAACTTGACGGCACCTGGCTTGGCTTTGGCTTGAATCAGGTTGGCTGGGGCTGGGTATCCACACTTGGGCCACAAGTAGCTGGATGTGCTGTTCTCAGGAGGCTTTGTGGTTGAGTTCTGGTTTCATTTGGTTGAGTCTTCTTCTCTTATCCAAGATCAACCAAGCACCAGAGTAGTTAGAAGTGATGCTCATAGCAGTTAGAGGTCAGGGAAGGGGAGTTAAGGTTTTGCTAGAAGTGGTTTACAAAGACTGCCTGGAGGAGGTGTAGGAGTCTGTTGGTGTGGCTCAGTCCTCAGTGGTTCAATCCAGCAACACTGCTTGTATGCCTACTGTGTGCTGGATGATGTGTTAGGTGCAGCAGGGAAGCCAGAGGCATTTGATGACCTCTGGCCTCAGGAAGGACACAGCTCAGTAACACACAAGCTGGTAAAGGTGACAGTGAAAAAGTGGAAACGTTCAGGTATCTTCCCACTGCTGGGACCTGGAAAGTGGTTGTGTCACTCCCTTGAGGAGTGGCTGGTCGAGTTTTCTTCACCTGTGCTCAGTGGTGAGGCATAGAAGGCATTTACAAAGCTCTATGTGTGTATGTGTGTGTGTGTGTGTGTGTGTGTGTGTGTGTATTACTCTGGTGGAGCGGGAGTGGTTAAGAATGCAGACTTCAAGCCTCAAAGACACCAAGAAGTGTGAGCCCAAGACACAGAAAGGACCACATAAACCACAGACGACATCAACATGAGACCCGAAGAACTAGATGGTGCCCAGCCACCACCAAAGACTGCCCTTAGAGGGAACTCAACAAAGAGTCCCTGATGGAGCAGGAGAAATGAGGGATTCAGAACATGAACTCTAGTAAAAAAAAAACAAAAACAGACTTGATGGTCTGACACATTGACAGGTACCCAGAAGATGTGGCCCTTGGACTCTCTGTTAACCCGGAACTGAAACCATTCCAGAATCCAACTTCTCAGACATAGGTTGAACTGGAAGAGAAGACACAAAACGATACTCGGAAGAATGTGTTTCTTGGCTTAGGTAGACACAAAGGACTCACTGGGCCGCTCCTGTCTTCAGGTTAGATGAGAAGACAGCAAGGAACAGGAGCTGGCTGAAAGGACGTAGGAAACACAGGGTACAGGGGAAGAGGGTGCTGTCACAGTGTGGGGAGAGCAGCTAGGGTCACATGGCAAAGTGTGTGTAAGTTTTTGTATGAGAAACTGACGGGAATTGTAAACTTTCACTTAAAACAAATTGAAAAAATAAAAATTAAAAAAAGGTGAAAAAGAGGAATGCAGACTTCAGTGCTGGCAAACCCTGACTTTAACCTCATCTTGACAGTGGCTAAACAGTGTCACCTTGAAATTATTCAACCTTTTCACATTTAGTTTAACTCATTGCAGAATGAGTATAACACTTGTCCTTACCCCATGGCTGGTACTGTCTGTAAATTCTATAAAAAGCCAGTTTCCATCAAGTCAATTCTGAATACAGCTCTGCTCCCTAGAGTTTTCAATGGCTGATACTTTGAAAGGTGATCTGAGACGCCTCTGCATGGATTCAAACCTCCAACCTTATGGTCAGCAGCCAGGTACCATCACTGGTTGCATCACCCAGAAACTCCAGATTATATAAACCAAGAAAAATAAAATAACTTGTATCTTGGAACCTAAATTCCAAATCACTCATAACCTGGAACTAGCAGGATATGGAGACACCCATTTATCCAGCCTGTGATGGACAGCACTGTGCCAGACTCGGGGGACCTAACAGGCCATGGGAATGACATCTACTCCTGCCATCATGGAGAGGCACTCTAGAGCAAGCCAGTCAGTGAAAACATTTATCAACTATGTTAACACAGTTGAGCTAGAAGTTCCCTGCTGGCTGGGTAGACTTAAGAAAGACTCAACCTACACTAATCCTTCCCAAGAAAACCCATTCCCAAATGGGCTTACAGCCGCAGGCACAGGGTTAAGGTTTGTAACATGCACTTTGGGGGACAGAATCCAATCCACAACAATTCACAAACAGTAAAGCACAGCAATCTTAACTACAGAACCTGACTAGTTGCCATGGATCCAAAACCACCCAGGTGAAAATGGAGAACATCTTTGTCAGCCCCTGAAGATTCCCAAGTGTCACTGACAGTCAGTGACCTTCACCAGAGGTAGCCTCTCTCCTGACTCCGCCACTGTAGATGAGCTTGGCCTGTCCTTGAAGCCTATTGAATGGAGTTATATGGCACCCAGTCTTTTGTGTCTGGCTTCTCTCACTGAAGAGGAAGTCAAGGACATTGTGTGTATCAACCTACTTCTTGTTTAGCCAAGTGCCAAGCCAAGTGCTTATATAATATACCTTTGTATGAACTTACTGCCATTTAGATATCTTGTCTCTGATGGATGAGTAACATCACTGGGAAATCTTGGTTAGCAGATGTAGCACTTTGCCACTACACCTCCATGGTTTCCTTTAAAACACATTCTTGTAAGTAATTTTTAGATCAAGGAGGAAATAGAAGCTTAAATTTTATATTATTCAGATGTTAATATATCGCAGCAACATATTAGGTAGAGCCAAAACCGTATACAGAAGCAAACACATAGCCTACATGTTTTTATTATTATTTTAAAATAATAACAATTGTAGAAGATACTTAAAAAGTTTGCCAAAAATCTGCTATTAAAAATCCTTAAAATGAGTTTAAATTTCCTATGAGTTCAAGTTAACCTTCAAAACAAAGGTAACTTCATTTAGCTGTCATCAGAAACAAAACAAAAAACAAGCCCATTGCTGCTGAGTCAATTCCAACTCATAGCAACCCTGTAGGACGGTGTAGAACTGCCCCATGTTTTCCAAGGAGCACCTGGCAGATTTGAACTGCTGACCTTTTGGTTATCAGCCAAAACACTTAACCACAACACCACCAGGGCTCCTAAACTTTATCTGACTGTCAAAAAGAAAAAAAAAACAACAATCTTCTTAATCAATTTAATAAGGCTAAAGAAATCTATGCACTCACTGTTGATAAATGGGCTCAAACCTATTAGGTCAGGCAAGTTAGGGTTGGGGGAAGACCATTTAGGTACTGGGTTCTGACCCAGGCATTACAGCTTGAACATATGGGCTCCGGTTTGCCTCATCTGAGTTTTGAAGGAAGCCAGGAGTTAAATGTTTCTATGTAGTTCTGATTTTTCTGTGCTGGCAACTAATACATTACTTTTATAGTCTTCATGGGCCAAAATCAAATCTGTGAACCAGATTTGGCTACCACTTTGCAAATTTACTAAAACAGGCACAAGCCAATGATTTGAAATGAGGACTCAAAGAGGGGACAACATTTCTTTGCTCTAAACTTTGATTTCTCTGAAAAGACACTCTAACTTAGCACTACTCCATAGAAATATGCATAGAAATTACTACAGAGATATTTTGCATTCATTTTATTTTGCTTGAAATCCAGTGTGTATTTTTACACTTCTGGTACATTTCAATCCAGGTGCAAAATTTTCATCAGAAATATTTTGTCTAGATTTAGGTTTCACAAAGTTTGCAGCTGAAAAAGTAGATTCAAACACCCAAGTTGTTCCAAACACACTTCGAAGTTTCCACTACCTAGATCGAGTATCAAAAACAGTTTTCCTTTAATATTCTCATCCATGATGACAAAGTGGTGCCATCTCTTTTATGACAACTGATGTGACTTTGAAACAAAAGCCTATCAATTTCAAGACAGGTTAAGTAAACTCACTAACTCTCGGTGCCCTGGTGCCACCGTGGGTAAGAGCTTGGCTGCTCACCAAAAGGTCACAGTCTGAATCCACCAGGTGCTCTTTGGAAATCCTGTGGGGCAGTTCTACTCTGTCCTATAGGGTCACTATGAATTGGGATTGACTCAACAGCAGTGAGTTTTGTTTTTATTACTTGTGCCAATTCAGTATTACAAACATTAAATGTAAAAGAGTACAGCACAAATTGAAAACCAAACCCACTGCCTTCTGGTTAACTCATAGCGACCCTATAGGACAGAGTAGAACTGCCCCATAGAATTTCCAAGGAGTGCCTGGTGGATTAGAACTGCCCACCTTTTGGTTAGAAGCTGTAGCCCTTAACGACTGCACCACCAGAGTTTCCATGCAACCCTCAATTTAGTAATATCAACAAAGCCTTCCTTAAAAATTCCTTGCCGTGTTTGCATCCAGTTTACATAATACTGTCAACTGTAACTCAATTAAAATCTGCAGATTGGTTCACGGTGTTAAAAAAGTGAGACATCACTATCATAGATTGGAAGTATGAAAAGTTCGAATTTCAACACGAATTCTTCCGCTGCTCCAGCTGTTGTTGTCGTCAGGTGCCGTCAAGTTAGTTACAACTCACGGCGACCGCTCTGCACAACAGGCCGAAATGGTGCCCGGTCCTGCACCACGCCAGTATCTGTTTTTGTGCTTAAGCTCATTGTTGCAGCCACTGTGTCAGTTTATCTTGTTGAGGGCCTTTCTCTTTTTTACTGACCCTCTACTTTACCAAGCATGATGCCCTTCTCCAAGGATTGATCCCTCCTGACAACATGTTCAAAGTATGTAAGGCATTGTCTCACCGTCTTTGCTTCCAAGGAGCATTCTGGTTGCAGTTCTTCTAGAACAGATCTGTTTGTTCTCTTGGCGGTCCATGGTACCTTCAGCATTCTTCTCCAACAGCACAATTCAGAGACACCAGTTCATCTTCTGTCTTTTTTATTTGTTGTCCAGCTTTCACAAGCATTTGATGCGACTGAAAATACCATGGCTTGGGTCAGGCACACCTTAGTCTTCAGGGTGACATCTTACATCTTTACTTTTTGACACTTTAAAGAGGTCCTTTGCAGCAGACTTTCCCAATGCAATGTGTCTTTTGATTTCTTGACTGCAGCTTCCATGGGCATTGATTGTGGAACCAAATAAATCCTTGACAACTTCAATCCTTTCTCCACTTATCACAGTGTTGCTTAATGGTCCACTGGTGAGGATTTTTGCTTTCTTGATGTTGATGTACAATCCATACTAAACGCTGTGGTCTTTGATTCTCATCAGTAAGTGTTTCAGTTTTTCTTCACTTCCAGCGAGCAGGATTGTGTCATCTGCGTAACTCAGGTTGTTAGTCTTCCTCCAATCCTGATGCCTTGCTCTTCTTCATATAGTCCAGCTTCTCAGATTATGTTTTCAGCATACAGATTGAATAGGTATGGTGAAAGAATACAACCCTGACGCACTTTTCCTGGCTTTAAACCAGACTGTGTCCGCTTGTTCAGTTTGCACAACTGCCTCTTGATCCACGTACAGATTTCTCACGAGCACAATTATATGTTCTGGAATTCCCGTTCTCTGCAATATTAGCCCTAATTTGTTACGGCCCACACCTCTCTAGCTAGGTCGCCAGTGACTGTTCCTTTTCCTTGGCACTTTAAATTTAGCTCTTTCATGTGTTGTGTGATGTTGGTGAGAAAATTTTTAATCCAATGGACATTTTTTGTCTCTGATTATTAAATATTTGGCTGGTGTACCTTTTATTTCAAAGAAATCTTAAATTGGAGTTCACACTACAGTGCTTTTTTGCAAAACTCCTCCATGACTCAACAAATAAGCCAAAAAAAAAACCCCACAAAAAACGCAGAGATCATTAAATTCATTGTCTTTTATTTCTTTCAACAGTTTCCTAAATGAATCACTGCATTTGCACATAAATACTGAATGATTTTAATAACCGTATCCATGACACTTTTCAGAATCTGCTCCAGAAAATGGAACACAAATATTTTTAGTCAGCAACAGAGAGAGAAGTAAGAGAAATAGTCTCTTGCTTTAAAATTGTAATAAATAAATCTGCATTTTTCTTACCTACTGTATGTAGCTGAAGCATCATCTGGCGTGATAAAAATGTAGTCTCTCATTTCTAGTTAGAAGTCTTCTTTGACGGATAGAAAAAATTCAAAAGGAGCAATGGCGTTTTTTTTTTTGAGGGCATGAATTGACAACATTTCCTTATAAATTTGGAAACTCTTTGAATTAGAAGTGTTAATTGGGCAGCAAGCTATCCAAACTTGTTCCTGGCAAGGGGATTCTGACTCACAGCGACCAGATATCCAACTCCAGCAAAGTGCTTGCGGCTTCTCAAATCATCCATCCATTGAACTCTGATATTTTTAGAAGTCTTGAATTCTACATTCAATTTTTGGGTGACTAAATTGAAAGTTTTATATTTTCCATGAAACATCTTTTTATATCCTTTTCTTTATATTCAAACAAAATAGTTGTAACTGGAATTATTTTTTAAAAAGTAATTTCTTCACTTAAAAATGGTTTTTGTGTGTGTGTGTCTGTGTGCAAGAATTGAAGCTGTTTATAGCCAGCCAAAGTTACAGGTCCTGTTAGATCCTGTGTAAAGTTATTTAAAAAATTTTTGTTGGAGATTTCATTGGGCTTCTTTTGATTGTTGAGAAGAAATTTTGCTATTTATCTTCTGAAAGTGTCTATTTTTTCCCTTTATTTTCTTTACTTAGACTATCAGCAACAAAAACTTATTTTTTCCTACTGGATCAAATTGCAGTTCCATTAACCATAAAACTGTCACATCTTTGGGTTTCTATTCTGTACCCCCCAACTCCTCCTCAATCAGACACCTTCATTTTAAATCTAGAAACTTGTTCATACTTTTCAAACTAGACAAGTAGTTTGATTCTATTAAAATGTAATTTTTAATAAGAGTTTCAACTTAATTCCAACTACAGATTACACAGGTATCTCGGTGACTTGTACTAGTTGCATAGGAGATTCAAATAAATACATTAAAATGTCACATTTTTGTGTAGAAAAGAGTCATTCCCTGGATCAAACCTTGGTTGCCATTGAGATGGGTGATGGATTATGTGTAATTCCAGAAACAGTACACAAGCCTAACTTGACAGTACAGAAACATCTGATGTGAGGTGTCAGATAAGCTGAAATGTGGTTGTGGTGGGCAGCATAACAGACCCCTGGAGATGCCTGTGTCCCAGTCCTCGGATCCCCTAAATACATTATTACCTTACCTGTTTCCTAGAGGTTCCATAGCAAAGTACCACCACTTTGCTGGTTTGGGTGGTTTTAGGGAACAGAAATTCATTATCTCACCGTTCTGGGGGCTGGTAGCGCAACGGTCTCTTAGCACCTGGTGGCCCTGGGCTCCTCAGCCACTTTCTCCCCTGTATCTCTGTCTTTCTGAATCTGTTCTCTTTTGTAAAGACACTATGTGCCTTAGGTCAGGGCCTGCCCTCCTCTAATACGACCTCCTGTCAACTGACAGCATCTTCAGAGGTCACATTCATGAGGACAAGGGCTTGTCCTTTAACACGTCTCCCTTGGGTGTATCATTCGATCTATAACAGGCGTAAAAAGGAAATTAAGTCTGCAGACACAGTTAAGCTTGCTAATCAGCTGACCTTGAGATGGGAAGGGTACCTTGGTTTGTCCAAGGGGACTCATTGTAGTCCCTGATATTGTTAGGTGCTGTGGAGTCGATTCCAACTCGTAGCAACCCTGTAGGACTGAGTAGAACTCTCCACAGGGTTTCCTAGGTTTTCTCCTTTACAGGAATAGATCGCCAGGTCTTTGTCCCATGGAACCACTGGATAGGTTCAAACCTACAGCTTTTTGGTCACCAGCCAAGAGCACAACCACTGTGCCACTGTTGCTATTAGGTGCTGTCAAGTTGGGTCCAACTCTCAGCCACTCTGAGTGCAGTAGAATGAAGCCACCGTCCAGTCCTAGGCTTCCTTAACCTAACGATAAAATCCAACCTGTTGCCATCCAGTCAATTCTGACTCACAGTGACCCTACTGTGTCATATAAGGTCACTGTCTGCTGGAATTGACATTACAGAAACAGGCTTGCACATCTTCCTCCTGGGGAGCAGCTGGTAGGTTGTAACTGCCAACCTTTTAGTTAGCGGCAGAGTGTTTACCCATTACATTATGTAATAATAAGGGCCCTTAAAAGCTGAGGATATTTCCCATCTGTAGACAGAGAGCTACGATGTTACTGGCTTTGAAGGAAGGGACCGTGAGCCAAAGAACACTGGCCACTCTGTAGCTGGAAAAGGCAAGGAGACAGACTCTCCTGCAGAGAGTCCAGAGGGAAGGCAGCTCTGCTGGCAGCCCAGTGTCTCCCCTTGAGCCCCATATTGGACTACTGACCTTTCAGAACTGTCAGATCATGAATTTGCCTTGTTTTAAGCTACTAAATTTCTGATTATCTGTTACGGTAGCAATATAAAACAAACAGTCCAACAGAACAACAAAGCTGTGTTAGTGAAAAAATATTTTACAGTTTTAACTTTCAATTAAAAGGTAAATATGATTAAAAATTGTGTTCATTGGTTGCACTAGTTCATCTCCAATGCTCAGAGATATGGGCAGCCTAGAGCCTGCTGCATTTCTGTGCTTCTTGCAGAGGTGGAGTTCTCACTGGGAGGGTGGAGTGGGGTTTGGACTGTCTGCTTCATTTGCCGGTAAACTTGGGGGCCACATGGCCCAAGCACTGACCACCCAAGTTGTGAGACTGCTTTGAGTTCTGTTTTGGAGGCTCCTACAATAGTTGCAAACAGTGGGAGATGCAGAGTCCATCTCCAAAGGAAGCTCACGTCCTCGTTTTGCTGGGACTTGGCCCAAGACGGAGCTTGTGGTTGCTGCACAGGTGTTTGATCCCCAGGCTTTTCTGTGAACTTTTCTGGGACTGGATTCTGCTCCATGCCAAGACTCTGAAGGGTACTGGTGGGGCTGGCTGAGGCTGTCTTTGTTTTTTGTGCAGCTGGGTAGAGACGACCCCTCTGTCCATGCTGATGCTGGGGATCGAGTTTGGGGTTGGTTTTGGAGTGGGGACGGAGGAGGCAGGGCCAAGATGGAAGAGCAGACAGACATTTTCTGCAGCTCTTCTAACAAGAAAGACCCCAAAGAACAAATGAATCTAGCACATATGACATTTTAGAAGCCCTAACGTCAAAGGGAAAGCTGAGAAATTGGACTGAGCAAAGGGGAAGGAAGAGTAGTGCCAGGAATGTGTAGGATTCGGCAAACATGGCTTGCCAGGAAGCAGCTTCCACTGCAGTGTGGTGGGCCAGCAAAGAGATTGGTGGGTGTTGCCCTCAGTGGAGGTGACTGGGGAGTCCATCTGTGCCTCCACAGCCAGTGAGGGACGGAACTCAGTTGCTCACAGCTAAGCCATGGTGTGTAACCTGTCACACACACACAGAGATCTGAATCTTTCCTTCCATGTGAGCCTGGCTGTCTTCTCCTGGCACTCTCTGCCCCTTACCTGAACTTTCCTGGGTGCTGGAGTCTGACACCATTAACAAGGCAGAAGTAGGACTTCTTAAGTCTAACTTAAGCTTCTCTGAGACTCAGAGGGGGAAACAGTTTAGCTAACTCAGTGAATGGGGTGGAGGGAGAAAAAAAAATTTTTTCCATTCATTTCCCTAAACTGGAAAATCAATGCAGAAACTTCCTTGGCCTAGATTCAGACATAAGGGGATATGCCAACCTCACACACACTTGTAAGCATGGCTGTTAATCCCTTGTTTTTCTCAGCACCTGCAGTCAGACACCTGTGCCTATACCAATCACCTCTGCCCATCTAGGACAGTGGACAAGAACCTGCACCACATTCTTGGTGACTGACCCCGGGTGCTTGAGCTGAATCCATATAAGAATAGTAAACTGTACATTTTAAAACAAGAAGCTAGATCACAGAAGGCAAACATAAAACAAATAACCACAATTCACTGATGGCTCCGAAACAGCACTGCACGTCAAAACACTTAAAAGGGCAGACCTCGGTCTCTGCAGAAAGTTTCTGAAGCAAAGAATCTTCCAGAGGAAGAGAACTTTCTGGAATTATCAGAAGCAGAATGCAACAGATTAACTTTGAGGATGCTTCAAGAGCTGAGGAAGGAGGCAAAATGCAGCAGAGCATAATGACAGGCTGACCAAGAGGCAAGAAAGCACTGAGGATCAAGAATTAGAAATTACAATAAATCAATAAGACCACAGAATTAGAGAACTCCATCAAAATTCAAAGGAGCAAAACTGAGGCAACAGAAGCCCAAATTAATGAGACTTAACATAAAGAATCTGACATCAATATATTTGAGGAAAAAAATTAGACTAAAGATTTTAAAAAATTATGTGGGATTCTATGAAGAGGAATAATCTGTGAGTGATTGGAATATCAGAACAGGGAGGGATAACAGGAAATACAGAGAGAATTGTTGAAGATTTGTTGACAGAAAACTTCCCTGATATCACAAAAGATAAGAAGATATCTATCCAAGACATTCATCACTGCACAAGGTAGATCTCAAAAAAAAAAAAAAAAACTCCAAGACATATCATAATCAAGCCTGCCAAAACTGAAGATAAGTAAATACTTTAAAAAGTGGTTAGGGACAAATAAAAAATAACTTACAAAAGAAAAACTGTAAGACTAATCTTGGACTACTTAGCAGAAACTGTGCAGGCAAGAAGGCAATGGGATGATGCATTCAAAACCTTGAAGGAAAATAATTACCAGCCAAGAATTATATATTCAGCAAAATTGTCTCTCAAATGTGATGGTGAAATTTAGGGAGTTTGCAAAAATCAAACCAAAACTGTAAGAAATACTAAATGGGGTCCTTTGGTTAGGAAACTAACCAGGTAACAACCCAAGACCAGAACACAGAACAGAGCAACTGGATATCAACCCAAACAGGGGAATCATAAAAAACAAATCATGGACAAAACATTGAAAATGGAGAAACAGAGACATCATTACATAAACATTATAAATAAAAAAGAGGGACCCCAAACAAAATGTAGCCTTAGATCTTTTGTATCAAGAGGAAGCCAAAGTGATATAAAGAAATTAAAGACTGGTTTACGAATGGTCCCAACCCACCTGGAACAGATGACAACTGAGAACATCAAAGACAGGAAAAATGGGCCCAGGAGACAGAAGAACCCATATGAATGGGAGACTGCATCAGCAGCAGAGGACCAGAAGAACCACATGGTGCCCGGCCACCACCAAAGGCAGCCGTGATGGGAGACGGAATGTAGTCCCAGATATGCATGAGAAAAAGAGGTGTGCAGAGCAAGAACTCTATTAAAAGACCAGAATTGATGGTCTGACAGCCAGGAGGGTCCCCTGGGAACAGCACCCCTAGAGTTGCTGCTAAAACCAGTACAGAGGTCAACACTTCAGACAAAAATGGGCTGGACTCAGGGACATAGAGTGAGCCTGTGGTGTGTGTACTTTATGGTTTTATAGATTTATAGGAGGCTGTCCTACTGATTTCTTTCTAGATGGGAGAGAAGAGGGAGGAGAGGAGGGGACAGGTGCTCGTTAAGAGGATACTAGAAGAGTGAAAGGCAGGAGTGTGCTGTCACAGGGTGAGGACAGCAGATGGAGTTGCAGATATGTGGGCATGCAAAATTGATTTGGATTGTATACTTTCACCTAATCATAATTTTAAAAAAAGAAATTAAAGACTGGTTTAAATTTGGAGTGAAGACAGTTGCAGTGCTCTTGGAAGCAACCCCCAAATCAAGTGCATTGCGATGGAGTTGATTCCAGATCAGAGCAGCCCCCATAGGGTTCCCAAGGCCATCATCTTGACAAAAGCAGACTGCCATGTCCTTCCCTGCAGTGTCTGGTAGGTTTGAACAACCGACCTGACTTCTCGGTTAGCAGCTGAGCACTTAGCCACTGAGCTGCCATGACTCCGTCTGGAAGCCAGGGACTTCCATGATGAAGAAACAGAGGCTTTGGGGTTGGGGTAGAGGAGAGGGCTGAGAAACTCACAGCTGTGGGTTTACATGCTGGTTCCTGTGGTTGAAGACAGCACCCAAGGGCCCGGACTACAGTTTCCGTTGGCAGGAGGGGCCGGGCTGGGGGGCGAGTGGGGACTTTTGGGAGTTTGTGGAGGTAGTAGGACTCCTGTGCTGTTTCTGAAGCTGGCCCTGCAGGAATCTCTGGTGGCAGGAAGCTTTCGCCTTCTCCCCTTGCTCATTTCCTCCCTTCCTCTGCTCTAGCTTTCTTCCTGCTCTACTTCCCTGCCTTCTCCCAGATCTGCCTTCTCGGCTTCTTTCCTTCCGTTCTCTCAACCTTTCTTTTCTTTGTCACTTGCCACTCTG
Organism: Heterohyrax brucei; assembly: GCA_028571685.1. Lineage (NCBI taxonomy): Eukaryota > Metazoa > Chordata > Mammalia > Hyracoidea > Procaviidae > Heterohyrax > Heterohyrax brucei. Next base: position 86,370,930 of record CM053156.1, on the reverse strand, counting down.
AGAGATGGCACCCGATTAGACTGGGAGTGAGGACTCCACTCTTTCCTGTCTTTTTGCTGAAAATTTCAGTGACTTGTCTATTTTACTGTTAAATAATATAGACTTGCTGAAAACATCCATCCGAATAATACAGCATGAAAAAGAAAATACAAGTGACTTGTAATTGCTTTGATCAGAGAAAAACACTGTTAACTTCCTGATGTATTTCTTTTAGGTCTGTGTGTGTGTGTCCACGTGTATTTGTGTATCTGTGTGCACATGTATGTGTGCGTGCATGTTTGCACTTGGGTATATGCCATGTGTGTGCATATGTTTACACGTGTCTGTGTGCATGTGTATGTCCACATGCGCATGTGTTTGCATGTGTGTACAGGACTTGTGCATATGTACACATGTGTTTACACATGTCCATGTCCACATGTGCATGTGTTTACATGTGTGCCTGTGTATGTACATGTGCCTCTGTGTGTGAGCTGAGATGTGTTTACAGAAATGAAGGTCTTCAGTTTTGCCTCCCACTTTTTTTAAAGTGATGCTCTGAGTCTACAGCTGTCAGGTTAGAAAGAGCTTCCAAAGCCTTGACTGTTAGTGGCTGGATAGTTTTCTGTCTAATGACTGTAGTATCACTTATTTACTTGAGAGCTCTGGTGGCTCAGCTGCTAAGTGAAAGTCCACAGCTTGGATCCCACGGAGCTCAGCAGCAGAAAGACCTGGCAATCTGTCCTGGAAGGCACCAATACCTGTAAGGCTGCTCTCCTCTGTCCTAGAGGGTTCCTTTGTGTTTGATGGCACACAGCATCATCTTCTGGACTGTTCTCCTGTTTCCATGGCATTTTACTCCCACAGCCAGAAGGCTGGCTGGTTTCTTACCCAGCTAGATCCATTTTCATGCATCTCCTTTAATAAAAGAACGCTGATGTATTAAAGTTGGCAGTGCCCCCCACAAAGACCATGACTCCAGCCTCCTTCGTAGATGACGGGGGTCAATGAGATGAACATTGACTTTGTCCCTTTGTTCTTGTGGGGAAGCACATTAGGGCTCACAGAGTCTCTTCTTCCCCTGATGTCCAACATGGGATGCACATGCTGTGGCTGGCACTCAGCAGCCATCCTGTACCCTAAGATGACCTTGAAGAAAACAATTCACTGAGGACAGGGGATTAGGAAGGTAGAAGGCCCCAGGGCCCCAGAGACCGCAGTGGAGATGCCACAGCAGCCTGCACCACCCATCTCTGCATCTCTTTTGTGTGCACAAGAAGTGAACGCCCTTCTTGTCTCCTTTCTAGCTCTGTCACTAGTTGTTGTGTGCTGCAGAGTCCATTCTGAGAGTCTTGCACCTTCTAGCACAGAGGCAGAACAGCTACCTCGGGGTTGTTAGGATGTAGTTTTTACAGAAGGAAACCTGGCAGTCCAGTGGTTAAAGCAATTAGCTGCCAACTGAAGGTCAACAGATCAAAGCAACCAGTGCTCTCGGGGGAAAGGTGGCTCCGCCTGCTCCTGCGGGGGTTCATAGCCTTAGATGCCCTGTGGGGTGACTATGAGTCAGAATCCACTTGATGGCAATGGGTTTGGGGTTTTGTTTTGTTTTGTTTTTAATTGGTATGGGAGCGGACCACCAGGTCTTTCTGCCATGGAGCAACCTGTAGATTCCAACTACAGACCCTTCTGTTAGCAACTGAGCGCTTAACCGCTCTGCCCCCAGCGCTCCTTCCGTCACCGGCAGCTGAACGCTGTTCCTATAACACATGAGTTCACTCAATCTCACAGCCTGTGTCTACTATGTATCAGGTGATGGAGATGCATCAGTGAACCAAACACACACAAATCCCTGTCCTCAGGGAGCCACCGGTCCACTGGGGAAAGAAAAAGATAAACAATGCAATTAAGTGAAACTTTCAGTGTGTTCAGTGATGAGCACTCAGGGTGCAGCATTTCACGGCAGTATCGGAGGTGGTGTTGACACCCCAAGGAAGTTGGCCAGGGGAAGCCTCGCTGTGACAACCACTCTCTTCCCCTGTGTTGTTAGGTGCCACTGAGTCGCTTTGGCTCATAGCAACCCCGAGCACAGCGGAACAAAACAGAGTCCGGTTCTGCATCCTTCTCGTCACTGCTGTTCCATTTGTAGTCATATTTTGAATGCCTTAAAAACCCTGGTAGCATAGTAGTTACCTGCTATGGCTGCTAGCCAAAGGATCAGCAGTTCAAATCCACCAATTGCTCTTTGGAAACTTTATGGGCAGTTTTCCCCTGTCCTATTGGTTTGCTATGTGTCAGAATTAACTCAGTGACCACCGGTTTGGGTTTTTTGTTTTCCCCCTAATCTGATGGGCTTATTTTCCTGCACTATATAACTGAAAACCTTGGTGACATAGTGGTTAAGTGCTATGGCTGCTAACCAAAAGGTCGGCTGTTCACGTCCACCAGGCGCTCCTTGGAAGCTCTATGGAGCAGTTCTACTCTGTCCTAAAGGGTCACTCGGAGTCGGAATCAACTCGATGGCCGTGGGTTTTGGCTTTTCTACATTAGACATTATTCATAAAGTTTTCACTGGACAATTTGTTTTAGAACTTGGTCATCAGGCTCTTCTTCCTCGTCTGTCTCAGTCTGGAAACTCCCCGGAAACCTGTCTATCGTGGTGACCTTGTTGGTATCTGAAAGGCCAGTGACATAGTTTCCAGCATCACGGCCACACATAAGCCACCACAGTACAACAAAATGACAGAGAAGTGGTGGTTCTCTTTTCTATAAATGGCATATTTTACCATAATTTATGTAAATAACATACACTTTCTAAGTTTGTTTGCCAACCATGCCCTCTCTAGCTTGAAAAGTGTTTTCACAAGTGCACTATGCTAATTTTTTATAGCAACATGTGAGAAAGATCTGGTGACTCGACGGCACTTGGCTAGTGGTTCTTACGGAAATGCCTTGTCAGGAGGGCACGGCTGCAAACCAATCTAGAAGTGTACATTATTTGTGTAAAAAACTAAGGTACACCATTCTATCATTATAGCATTTTTCACTTTTATTATTTCTTTGGTGCCTAAAAACTAGTTGTTGACTGCACTTGCAGGTGAAACGGTGACTAGGTTTTTTGTCATGGGGATTGTATTGGATTTCTTATCAGTTGAGTTTCTATTGCAGCAGAAAGGAATTCAACTCAATAGCCTTCAAGAAACAGAGTAATTATTTTCATTGAAAAAACTGAAATATTCAGGGGGTGGTCAGAGCATACCTGGATCCAGAAACAGGGATCAGAAATGCGGACAAGAAGCTGTCCTCCCCATGTCCTCATTCTGCTTTCCTCTGGGGGCTTCACTCTCTGTGCCCTCCCCCTATCTAATTTGAGGGCAAAGCTTGGCCTCCTTCTGCAGCACAGTGACACCCCAGCAGCTCAGGGCACCTCTTAGGTAACAGTTCTAGCAAATCTTCCAGGGCATAATCTCACTGGACTAGACTGGGTCACGTGTCTGTTCCCAAACCAATCACAGAGTGGACTGAGCTAAGAGCAAGCTGATCCCTGAGATCCTCTCTTAGGCTGGTGGATGGAGTGAACTCCAAAGACTTCGAGCTGCTGGAGGGAGTTACCCAGAGGAAACCCAGGTGCTGTTACCAGAGGGCCAAAGATGCACGGGCCCTAACCAGCCACACACCCGGCCTCTGCCTCCTGGGCCTCACCCCCCGCCCTTACCGGCCCCTCCGCCCCAGGAAAGCCAAACCATCCCGTCTTCTGCGTTCTTCTTGCCTGGTGTAGCCCCGCGTTCGACAAGTGAACAAACCAGATGCACAGAGACCATGAGTCATAGACGAGCAGCACCAGCGAGGTGACGGAGCGCGACAAGCAGGATCTAATTAAGCGGCGTGAGACCTAAGTGGTGCTGCTACGGAAGTGCCGCGTTCACAGAGTGTTTGAGCTGCGCTCTGATCTGTCACGTGAGACGGCTGGAGGCGAGGTGCGTTCTGGCTGACACCCCAATCAATTCCTTTCTGCAGGAGGAGATAAAGTGTGGATTCATTTATGACCGGGCTCTGTCCCCGCAAACCTCCTTCCTGGCCTCGGCTTCTCTGCTACAGAGAAGTCATCGGCCACAGTGGGGCTGGCGGATTTGGGAATGCGTTTAAGATAGCCTGGGATTTCTTGAGCTTGGCCCTAACATCCACTTTTTCATAAGTGCAAGACTATTTAAGTGTCTCCTGTGTGACAGACAAGAGTCCTTGGGTGGCACCCATGGTTAAACACCTAGCTGAAGGGTTGTGGGTTGGGTCTATCAGAGGTGCCTCAAAGAAAGGCCTGGCAATCTGCTTCTGAAAAACCAGGTGCCGAAAATCTTATCATATAGTCTTAGGCTGGCACACCCAGGGTCGCCATGAGCCACAGTCAAGGAGTTTGGTTTTGGTTACTTGCCAGGCACTGGGCAGGGGGCTGCTGATTCAGCAGGGGAGGCGGGTCTGCTCTGTCCAGCTGGGGTTCACATCAGCATCCCATCTGGTGGTCACTGTCTTTGAGGGGAAAGGAGGGGGTGTTTGAGCCATCCATCCCTTTAGCTCCGGGGTCAGGAGAAAGACCCCTGGTGAGTGCAGCCCCCTCTGCCCCCTTCCTCCTGCTTCTCCCTTCTCTCCCTCCCTCTCTTCTCCCTTCTTTCCCTCCTTCCTCTCTCCCTTCCTCTCCTTTCCTCTCCTGCCCCTTCCCTCCCTTCTCTGTTTCTGCTTTTTCTCTCTATTTCCTAATAAAGGTTTTGAGTGGATTTGAAATCTGCCTGCTCCCACATGACACTCAGCTGAGTCACAGTTATGCCCACTTCTGTGGAAAGGGACAGAGGTCTCAGGGCAAAGGTCACTGAATGTCCCTGTTCAGTACCTCTGGATTTGCAGCACAGCCTGGCCCTTGAGGAGGCTGAAGCCACTGTGCCTGATTCTGTGGGCACACAGGCATGCCTCTTCGTCTCTGTGGGGCGTCACTCTCTGGGATGAATGCTGCGAGTCTTATGTTATGGACATGTTTCCAGAGTCTCAGAGCCTGCCTCATAGCCATGCTCACGGGGACAGGGAAGAACTTAAACCCAGCAGGTAATGGGCTGGGCAAGGATCTGCATGTGTGTTCCAACTGGATTTCTTCATCTTTCAAGTCTTACTCATTTCAACTGTAAAATGGGAACAAATTTAGTCCACAGATATTGATCACCCTGTGCCAGACCCTGGGTTTAGTGATGAACTAGACATTCAAGCTCTCTGACCACACACACACACACACACACACACACACACACACAGAGTCACGCATGCACGCTTACACACCCACGTGCACATACATGCATATACATGAGCACATGTGTACCCACATTACACAGACATGTCCTCACTCACAAACCAAACCAGTTGCTGCAGAGCCCCCTCTAGCCCCTGGAGACTCTTGTGTCTCAGAGCAGGATTCTGTGTGCCCCATGGGGTTTTCAGTGACTGATTTTTTTGAAACTAGATAGCCAGGCCTTTCTTGCAAGATCCTACTGGACAGATTTAAACCTCCAACCTCTGGTTAGCAGCTGAAGGCCTTAACGTTTGTACCACCCAGGACACTGTCCTGACTAAGCTACATGTCATTGCAGAGTATGAGATCACATCAGGTGCGGGGGGGTGTGCCAGAAGGAGAGGCAGAAGGAGGCAAGTTGAGGGAGAGTAGTGGGTCATGAGGCCATCTCACATGAGTAATCAGGAAGGACTGCTCGAAAGAGGTGGCATTTGAGCAGGGCTGGAATCAAGTAGGGGCCAGAATCCTGTGACAACTGGGAAAGCAATCCAGACACAGGACACTTGGGGAGCAAGGCCCTGTGGGGGTCTCTTGGTACAGCAGAGGGGTTATGGGGTTATGCAGGCCATGAGAGGAGGAATTCTGTACTCTCTGCCAGAGCTTCTCATCCTTGGTGGTTTCTGGGCTGCATGGTGGCATGCATAGATGCCCACTTTCATTGCACCCCTCTCAGTGCTGTCAGGAGAACCAACAGGGACCCATTGCCATCGAGTCAATTCTAACTCCTAGCAGCCCTGTAGGACAGTGTCGAGCTGCCCCCCGGGCTTCCCAAGGCTGTCCTCTTTACCGAAACAGACTGCCACACCTTCCTCCTAAGGAGCAGCTGGTGGATTCAGACTGCTGACCTTTTAGTTGGCAGCTGCGCGCTTGGGTGCTGTGCCACCAGGGATCCTTATGGATAGGAGAAAGCCCAGTAAAAGGGTTGGCCTCCACCCCTTCCTGCGCACGTTAGAATCAGGCAATCGGGGATCCCTCACCCCTTGATTCCCAGTGACACGTCTATAGTTCTTTATTTGTTGTCTATGCTCCTGACTAAATAGTGACCATGCTGTGGACAGCTGGAAGAATGAACAAATCCGTGTTAGAAGAAATACAGCCAGTGAGACAAGCCCTGTGGGAAGAAACACATCTGCCTTAAAAGCGAGGCTGCTGCGGCTATAGCTGGCTTCTTTTGGACACATCGTTGGACAGTTGCTGGGAAAAGACATCCTGTTTGGGAAAGAGGAAGGCCAGCGACCAACGGGAGAGACCCACCATGAGATGGACGGGCAGGCTCAAACTTAACAGCGATGACAAGTGTGGCCCTGGGCTGACAGCGTGTTGTTTGTTACACACAGGTCCCCACGGTCAGAGCTGACGGTGGGAACTGACGACAGCGATCCAGGAGGACAGAGAGACTGACGGTACAGAGGTGGTGGAACCCGACAACCAAACAGACAATCAGCAGACGGGCAGAGCTCATGGCCCCCCACCACAACCCCGATGAAGAGAACAGGGTGAGAGACCAGGGATCTGCGCCAACCCTGCTTGTCCACGGGGAGCTCTTCTGGATTTCTTTCTGGGCTGTTCATTTTCTTTCAGCTCTGACTCCTTAACGTCACAAGTTCTGGACCTACGATGAAGGTGAACCCACGAATCTGCTGCTGTCAAGTGGTTCCCAACTCACAGTGACCATACACATCAGAACACAGCTGCTCCATGGGATTTCCAAGGGAACTGTACGTTTGCAGAAGCAGACTGATACATCTTTCTCCTGCCGAGCCGAGCAATGGTAGATTTAAAAGATTAACTGACAAGCGCTCGGCCGCTGCACCCCAGGTGGTCCTTCTGAACATTGGTGGCTTTTAACTAGACAAAGCCCTGGGAGGGTGTTTTAGCCAGCTAGGGCTGCTGTAACAGAAATACCACCGAGTGGATGGCTTTAACAAAGGAAGGTTTATTCTTAAGTAGTCTGGTAGGCTGCAAGTCCATATTCAGGGTGTTCACTCCAGGGGAAGGCTTTCCCCCTGTCGGCTCTGGAGGAAAGTCTGGTATTGCATCAGTGTTTGTCCAGGGAGCATCTTGGCGCAAGAACCTCAGGTCTGGAGGCCACGCTCTTCTCTCGGTGCTGCTTGCTTGATAGTATGAGGTTCCCAATTCTCAGCCTGTTTCCCTTTCCTTTTATGTCTTGCGGATGAAAAGATTAAGGGTGGGGCAAGCCATACTCTAGGGAAACTCCCTTTACAGTGGAGCAGGGAGGTGGTCCTCTGAAGGGATTTACAGTCCCACTCTAATCCTTTAACATACAGCATAGGAAGACCACAAAAGGGAGGACAGTCACAAGATACAGGGAATGATGGCCCAGCCACGTGGCTACACCTATTTTTTTGGGAAACACAATTCAATCCGTGACAGAGGGCAAGCACCTCTCACAGCTCTGTAGAAGCTGCCTGGTAACAGGTGGTTTCTGGAACCTTTGGGCCCTCACTGGACAGCTGTGAAGAGTAAGTTCTGGGTGGGACACTGAGAACACTGATGCCCAAAGCTCCGCGTCCACGGGCGATGGAGACACATGCAGTGACCAAGATGGGGGTGAAGATGTGGAGGATCCTGAAAACCATGCTGAGTTTGGGGGCAACAGTGCCATGCAGCGCTGAGGTTTTGACCTGTCTGGACCGTCCCTGCTTCTTTCTATGTGAGTACCCCAGCTCCCAGTTTCAGAACCTACACTTTCTGGTTGGTGTTTTGGGGTGTGCCAGAGTGGAGACGCTGTAGAAGCAGGAGATCAGTGTGGTCAGCAGCCAAGAGAAGAGACCCTGCCCCTAGGCCAGGCCAGGCCAGGGCAGTGGCACAGATGAGGCTGGAAGATCCCCCTTTGAAGTCATCTAAACCTTTAAACGCTTGTTATTGCAAACCCCTCACCCAGAGACTGCTGCTGGGTTCATTAGTGTTTTTCTCTGTCTAAAGGTCAGCAGCCCGTGGTGGACGAGGCTGTCCCGGGCTGCGCAGACTGGCGGCCGCGTGCATCGTTCGGCTTCAGAGACGTGATTGCTCCCTGAGACCGTCAATCACCTGCTCGCGGCCAGCACTTGGAAGTGAAAGAGGTTCACTGCAGACACCTAATCAATGTCTGTCTGCCATCACTGTCGATAACCGCTGGGTGGTCCAGCCTTCCCTTTGACAGAAAAGACTCCAGGGGTCAGGCTGGCGGCTCTCAGGAGGGAGAAGGCTGCCACCGGGAGCACAGCCTTCCTGCAGGGCTGGAATTAAGTCAGCTCTTTCTCTAATGGAACTGACTCCGATGGTCCCCGTGTGCCAAGGATTTAAACGGCTCTCAGGAGAGTGATGATGGCTGATAATGTCGCATCACTGTTCATGTGCAGCCTGGCACCCCTGACTGTGCCCACCCTGCTCTCCAGGTGCCTCGAGCCCTGCAGGAAAGCAAAGGCACACAGTTAAATCCAGCGTGCTGCAGGCACACAGTGGGGCTGCCATGGAAGCTGGGGGAGTCCTTGTTTCTGCCTGCTGCCTTTCTGGTGCCACAGACGGACAGACCAAGGCAGTAAGAGACCGAGGGCCTGCCTGTGGTCTTCGGACGCTGTAACCAAGGCTCTCTTCTCGTGATGCTCCAGTTTACTGTTCCTGGGTAGATTCTTGATTTGGGGATTGCTTCCCTTGGAGAAGCTGGACATCGGGGTTACCCAGTTACCCAGGGCTGCTATAGTTAAAATACTACAAGTGGTGGGTTCTAAAGAACAGAAATGACTGTCTCTCAGGTTAGGAGGCCGAAAGCCCAGACCAGAGCACTGGCTGCAGGGGAGGGTCTCTCCTTCTCGATAGCTCTGGGCTTTCCTGGGTGCCTTGGCGCCCCTCTGCATCCTTGATGTTCCTCGTGGCTCCTCCGCGCTCCTCTTGGCTCCCCGGCGTTCCTCGTGGTTCCCCGGCGTTCCTCGTGGCTCCTCAGTGTTCTTCCTGGCTCCCCGGCATTGCTCGCGGCTCCTTAGTGTTCCTGTGGCTCTCCAATGTTCCTCGTGTTCCTCCAATGTTCCTCCAATGTTTCCGGTGTTCCTCATGGTTCTTTGGCATTCCTCACGGCTCCCCAGGCTTCCTTGGGGCTCTCCGATATTCCTCATGGCTCCCAGGTGTTCCTCGTGGCGCCTCTGCACTCCTTTTGGCTCTTTGGTGTTCCTTGGCACCCCTCCCACTTCCCGGACTTGTAGATAAGCCTCACATAGCGTCTCCCCCGCTATCTGTTCTCCCCTTATACGACTCCACTCAAAAGGAACTTGGCGTAGGACCCTCCCTATCCTGGTGTGACCTCATGAACCTAACAAAGGAAAGACCCTTATTTTCACACAGAGTCACACTCACAGGTGCAGAGGTTAGGGTTTTCACACATGTTTTGGGGGAGCACAAGTCAATCTGCACCACTAGAGGAGAAGTTAGTTTCCCATTTGCTGATCAGCGAGGGTGGAGTGAGCAGACATGGCCACACGGACTTGGTCAGAAAGCCCAGCTGGATGTTGATAAGCGTCCTGGAACTGGCAAAGAGCCCTCTTGGCAACCACTGAGAGGGAGGACCATAGCTCAGGGGGAGGCTGGGGCCAGCAGCCCTCCTCGGTCCCAGACCTATTGTGTTCTTTTGTGCTGTGGGGGCAGCCAAATGGCCTGGATGGAAATCTTCCTTGGTCCCCATGTCCCTGATCTCTGCTTTTCAAATCTTAGTGACCCCACTTACCCCTTTTCCCTGGGGCCCTGCCTCCTGCCCCATGGTCCTCACCCATTGGAACTTTGTCCCAATTTCTCAAGTGCCATCAGTCTCCCAAAAGACCCTATGCTTCTCTCTCAGAGGTCTTCCTCTGGGAAGCATCCTTAGATGCCTTGGTCTTACTTACCTGATAGCTACTTATAGGATCGTCTTATCTACCTCCAGCCCAAGCCCCTCAGCCTCCAGCTTGACCAAGCCTGGGGAAGTAAGGGGCTCAGATTCAAGCTAAACATGAGACTGGACTTTCCACCTGACTGCCCCAAGTAGCCAAAGAGCAAAGAGATCTGGCTGAGATGTCATTTAATGGCGATGCGTTTGTTATGGTTGCAAAACCACAAACCCCTCAGACAGCACTAGTTAATCCAAGACAGAAGCCGATTTCTATTTCACGTCCAAGATCGCTGCCAGGGACCCAGGCTCCTTCCAGCTTTCTATTCCATAATCCTCAGCACATGACTCTTGTCCTCATGGTACAATATGGCTGCTGCAGCTCCAGTCATCACATCGAAGCAGTATCTCAAGACATATTCCCAGGCACACTCCACACACTTCCGCTTACATTTCGTTGGCCTGAATTGAGTCACATTGCCAAATGCAGCTCTGAGGAACACTGGGAAACAGACCCATTAGCTGGGTGGTAATGAGCAAGGGCGTTTTGTTGCTAAAAGAAGAATTAAAGAGTCGATATTAGAAAGCAATCAGTAGTTTCTGCTTCAAATAAGAAAAGGAGATCCAAAAGAGCTTCATGGAAAAATAGTGATTAGAAAGATAACACTTGTTACATCTTTACTCTCAGTTGAGACTGAACATAAGACTTTAATTTCTGCTGTTCAGTGTGAGTAGGGACTGCCAGACAAAATACGTGTGTCTGCTTAACTTTGAATTTCAGATAGACAGTAAATGTTCTTTGTACGTCGTGAGTGTTGCACCGGCCATACTTACACTAAAAGTTGTCTATTGTTTTGCTTCACTAGCCATGAGACCAGAAGAACTAGATGGTGCCCAGCTGCCGTGACTGAAAGTTTTGATAAAAAAATTTTATAGAAAAATGCTGAATTATTGCATGGGCCATATTTACATTGAAGGTTATTTGTTGTTCTGGCTCCTTAGCCGTGGGACCAGAAGATCTGGATGGTGCCCAGCTACCAGCACTGGATGTTTTGATTAAAAATTCTATAGAAGAATTCTGATGAAAAGGGGGCAAAATGCAGACAGAATTTCAAATTCTCATGAAATCCAAACTTTCTGATGCCATTGAAGCTAGACGAACTCCCCAAACTACTTCCTGGATGCAGTCTTTAAACCCTTAAACCCAAACTCACCTGAGGTCTTCTTTAAACCAAGTAATAGTTTAGTTTAACTGATAACGAATGTCTGCCTTGAGCCTTGTGCTCTTTTAAGATCTATCTATGTGACAACAAACTGATAACAGAACTTAAGGGGCAGTGAGTTTACACGAATGGGGAAGAGCAATTCAAAAAGGGAGGTTGAGAATGGTTGCACAATTCCAAGAACGTCACCAGCTGTACATGTGGGAATTGTTGGGTGGGTGTATGTGCTCTTCTGTGTATGAGCACTGACAATTCAGTTCACGAACTCACCCTGGAAAACGTATTTCATACCTCGCTGCTGAGTATCGCTACGGTCACCTTCCAAGTCCTCCCTTGGGAAGCTGTGCACTGACACCAGCCCCTAGTCCACCCTTCAAAGCAATTTCGGAACTCTTTTTCTGGAATGGCCATCAGAGCTATCATTGTGTTGTTCTTGATGTCCTGAATGTCATCCGAATGTCTTCCTTCCAGCACTTTATCTTCAGGTAAAGGAAAAAGTCGTCGGGGGTCAGATCAGGTGAGGAAAGAGGGTGTTCCAATACAGTTATTTGTTTACTGGCTAAAAACTCCCTTACAGACAACTACACAATTAAGTTTGCAAACTTGCTACCATGCCACCTTGTGCAATGGCTATTCCAGAAAGAATTCCAAAATTGTTCTGAAGGGTGGACTAGGCTCTGGCGTTGGTACATAGTTTCCTAAGGGGAGTACTTGGAAGGTGACTGTAGTGATGTTCAGTAACAAGGTATGTAATAACTGAGAACAATTAAGTTCACAACTTACTTGTCAAATATCATACTCTCAACAATAACAGCAACAAAGTAATGTTTTAAAGTTATTCGTTGGTACTCTTCAGTTCCAGTTTAAGTGGATGTCTTGCCTCTTGCTGTGCTCAGTTTGGCAGCCATAGTTTTGAGGGGTTGAGACCCCACGGGAAGGGAAGGGCGCGCCTGCAGTGGGTGGGAAGGTGCCATGGATGACACAGCCATCCCGAGAGGAGCCCTCTGTCCTCCCCCGTAAGTTCACTGGTTTCCATTCAATGCCTGCATCTAGGGGTATATTAGGAACCTTTCTAATTCCTTAACCAAAAGACCAAACCAAATCCGTTGCCACACGTTGATTCTGACTCACAGCAACCCTGTGGAGTAGAGTAGAACTGCGCCATTGGGTTTCCAAGGAGCGGCTGGTGGATTCAAACTGCTGATCTTTGGGTTAGCAACCAAGCTTTAAACCGCTGCACCACCAAAAACAAACAAATACACAGCGCTGTCCAGTTGATTCTGACTCATAGCAACCCTACAGGGCATAGAAGAACTGCTTCATAGAGTTTCCAAGGAGCACCTGGCAGATTTGAACTGTTGAGCTTTTGGTTAGCAGATGTAGCGCTTAACCATTACGCCACCAGGGTTGCTGCAGAACGGACTTGATGGAGTGGCTGCCTCCCCAGGGCTCTGTAATTCTTCTTCGTCCACCAGGGAACTCAGAGGCAGCAGCAGCAGCTGTGCTCCAGCTGTGCTGGTTTCAGGCAGCAGTCCACCCACTCACGACTTAGGTGCGGTTTCCGTCCCTAAAAGATTTGCAGAAAGCTCCCATCCTCTGCTGGTGCTGGCGTCATGGTTACGTTTTCTCGGGACTTACATTCCCCCCACCTTGTTAAAACATTTGAGAGTATTTTATAGAGTTCACCACAAGGAAAAAGAACAGGATGATTAAAAACTAGCAAATGCTGCTGAAAAGGGTCCTAGGAATGGGCTGGGCTGCCTGCCTGGGAGAGTCATGGCCACGGAGGCCTGGGGGATGCTTGGTGTCACGGATGCCACTGTGTCCCCTGCAAAACATGTGCCAGGATCCTAGCCCCTGAACATGGAATCCTGTTTGGGAATGGGGCTTTCCTCCCTGTATTAATCCCAAATCTACACTGAATTACCTCTAAATCTAATGACTTGTGGGATACAAAAAGGAAAGATTAGATCCAGAGACACACAAATGGGGAGAGGATAGATGCCCTGTAAGTTTCAGCCACAAGTGAAGAACCAAAGAATGCCCAGGGGAGAAGGAAGGAACTGACATGGCCGATGTCCTGTGTCTTAGATTCCCAATGCTGCTGTAACAGGTACTCCGTGAGTGGATGGCTTTAACACACAGAAACGTATTTTCTCACAGTTTAGGAGGGTGTTCGATGGCACTGGGTTGTAGTTAGATGCCGGCTGCTTCAGTCCTGACCCAAAGTGTCCCTGTGCACAACAGAACAAACTCTGAAGATCCCATGCCACCCTGACAGTGGTTGTCATGCTTGAGCCCATGCTTGGGGCCACCGGGACAGCCCGTCTGGAAGTCTGTAATCAGGGCGCTGCCCCTGAGAGACGGCTTTCTCTCTCTGCTGGCTCTGGAGGAAGGGCCTTGTCCCTTCTGAGCGTCTGCTCCTGGGTGATCTTCCTGCGGCTTGCGAGCTCTCACTTTCATCTCTGCTTCTAGGCTTGCTGCTTTAATCTCTTTCGCATCTCAGAAGACATTGATTAAGACACACCGTGCACTAATCCTGTCTCGTTAACGTAATAACAACTACTCATTCCCAAATGGGATTATAACCACAAGCATGTGTTGCTGCTAGGTACCCTCCAGCCCTGATTCACAGATACCCTGTATGTCCAACAGGATGAAACCCCGCCGGGTCCCCGCCACCGGCACCGTCACTGCTCTATTGGAGCCCGTTGTGTTGTGGCAGCCACTGTGTCCGCCCATCTCTTTGAGGGTCTTGCTCTTTTTCACTGATTCTCCACTTTACAGAGCACGACTTCCTTCTTCAGGGACCGGTCCCATCTGACGACAAGTCCAGAGGATGTGAGACAAACTCTCACTGTTGTTGCTTCTAAGGAGCCTCCTGGGTGGACTTCTTCCCAGACAGATCCGTCTGTCCTTCCCCCAGTCCGTGGTGTGGTCAGTATTCCTCACCAGCACCACGGTGCGAAGGCATCAGGTTCTTCTCTGGTCTTCCTTTTTCATTGTCCAGTTTTCTCATGCTTATGAGACAATCAAGGTTAGGATTTATAATTCATATTTTGGGGAGACACAACTGAGTCCATAACACTGTGTTATGGATGTTTGTTGCCTTCAGAACTGTGAGAGAAGAAATTTCTGTTCTTTAAAGTGGCTCACCTGTGATATACTTCTGTTGCAGGTGCAGCCGGGGGCTAAGACACATGGACACTCGTGTTAAAATTGGACGGATGTGTTTCGATTTAATGTGGAGAATTCAGCTGGGATGTAAGACAAGTCAGGGTATTACGCACTTTAAAAAGTGATCCCGGAGGCCAGAAACCTTGAGGGCCTCCACTGTGTCCTGAGTTCTCCTTGTGGACAGTGGTCACTGGCTGTCACATCAGCAGAGGTGACACTCAGCCTTGGTTGAGCGTGAGAACTACTGGGAAGTTTAAAACTCAGAGTCCCTGATGGAATTTCAGGTCACGCAGCCTGATTCTCTGCGCCCAGGGCCCAGGTTTCAGAATGTGTAGAGCCATTCAGGTGACTCCCATGGGCAGTTGGGGACCAAGAGTATAACAGATTCTCTTTCATTTTCTGGGTTATGAGGCGCAAGTTTCGCTACGTGGGGATGAGAACTCTGGTTTCAGCTCCTGACTCACTTGGCGTTAAAAATATTCTACCTTTCCACAAGCTTTCAAGCCTAGGTGAAAAACCAACATGGATTACTCTATTTTTACACAAATAACATGAATCTTCTACTGTGTCCTCCCACCACCTCCCCAAGGTATTTTTGTAAGCACACTATGCTAACTTTATTTTTTATAGCAATTTTGTTTTTAATTACCATAGCAAGGCTTATAAAAATACCTCAGAGGGGAGGGTACAGCTGGCAAAAGAATACAGATGGTGCGTTTATGGTGCCTGTTATTTGCATAGAATACGGTGCTGACCTCAGGTCACAGCTGGGGTCCTCCTGCCACAAGGTAACCTGTGTTAACGTGTACCTGTGCAGACACGGCACCCGAGGGTCTCTGACCTGAGCTTCACGGCAGCTGACGAGGTTGCTACCGCTGCGCTTCCCACATTGCCAAGGAAGGAGCGGAGGCCAGGAGCATTTAAGTGACCGGCCCCCAGACACCAAGCTAGTAAGTGATGACATTGGGAAAAGGACCAGCCACCCGGACCCCGGAGCCTGCTTGTCGGCCCTTGGGGATCTCTGCCCTTCAGAGCACAGCTTCCCGGACTGAAAGGACACCAGTCACCTGGGGATCCCGTTCAGAAGGTACAGGTGGGGATGGACAGAGATGCTGCTCTGCCAGTCCGTGCCAGGCTGAGAGGGGCTGCCCTCCTGGCTGGGGCCACACTCACGCCGGCACAGTTGCAAGGATGGAAAGTCGTTTGGGGTTTTTTCCTTCTTCTTTGTTTTGTCTCTAATTTTTCTTTTAGAAAGTGGACAAATAAGGGGGCCCAAGTCTAGAACTTATGAGCTGTCTCTGCCTGGGTACACCAGCAAGAATCACTATGACTTTGCTAAAATGAAATGAACCACAGCAATGGTATCACTGTCTGCCACAGCTTGGTCTTGTTTGAATTCAGGCTTCTCTTGACCAGTGTCTGCCCTCCCTCCCTCCCTCCCTCTTTCCTCCCCTTCTCCTCCCTCCCCCTCCCCTTCCCCCTCCTTCCCTGCTTCCCCTCCTGTCCCTCTCTCTCTCTCTCTTCCTTCCTCCCTCCCTCCCTCCTTTCTTGCACTCCCTCCCACTGCCCCTTTCCGCTGTGACCAACTATCACCTCACACACGCTGCACCAGCATCTTGGAGGCCTCCCTTAGGCTGTGTTTCCAGCAGAGAGCCCCTTACTCTGAAGAAGCCCCAGAAGCCCTGAACGGGGTGGGTACACCCTAATTTCCCTAAGTCTCAGGGCTGCAGTGCTGGCTGTCCACAATCGATGCCGTCTGTCCTTCCATTCTCCACAGGAAGCACAGCGGGCTCTGGACCACTAAGCCCCCGCAGACGCATTTCCTACCAACTCCCTGAGGAGTATTTCTCTCAGGAGCCCTGGGGCCTCACCAGACAAACAAGTCACCGGGTTCTGTACTGGGCTGAGTGAGCCCGTGACTCACACAGAAACCAGAGGGGCTGCCCTGGGGACTGGTACTGCTAGACGCTGATGTCACCACTGCTAAATGTCAGGAGACTGGTGGCCTCAGGGGGCCAGTCCGGGGCTTTAACTTGCCTTTGTCCTTAGCAGTCAGAAACCTGAAAGCCTTCAATGACATCTCAAGGGGAAGACTTGAAACACACAAACAGGCTTTGAAGCTGGTCACACCTCTAGCTATTCCCCCTGGTGTGGACAGCTGTGGTGGGGAGGGCTCCCCGGGGAGGCCTGAGGTGGGGGTCTCCTTCGCAAGGTGTTGCTGTCCACAGACCCCAAGGACACAGGCTTGGTACCCAGGTGGCCTGGGGCTTAGTGCAATTGCCGTCCCCAGGCAGAGTGGCTTTCACAGGCTGTGTTGCCTCTGGGAGCCTCAGTTTCCCCCCCTGAAGCATGGGAATAGTATAACTTAGCTCCCAGGGTGCTTGTGAGGGCCTGGTACATGGTAAACAATAGCACAGAAGGTCTGACAAGTCTGCGAACTTAACTGTCCTAAATGCTTCGTACCTCACTGCTGAATATCACTGCAGTCACCTTCGAAGTCCTCCCTTGCGAGCTGTGCACCAACGGCAGCACCTAGTCCACTGTTCAAAGCTATTTTGGAACTCTGTCTGGAACGGCCATTGAGCACAGTGGCAAGTTTGTGAACTGAACTGCATAGCTGTCTGTGAGGGAGTTTTTAGCCAGTAAGCAAATAACTGTGTTGGAACACCCTCCCTTCTTACCTGATCTGGCCTCCAATGAGTTTCTTCTTTACCCGAAGATAAATATTGAAAGGAAAACATTTTGATGTCATTCAGGACATCAAAGGTAATATGGCAATAGCTCTGATGGCCGCTCCAGAACCGCTTTGAAGGGTGGACCAGGCGCTGGCGTCGGTGCGTAGCTTCCCAGGGGGTGGACTTTGAAGGTGACTGCAGTGACATTCAGCAATGAGGTTTGTAGCACTTTTTCTAAGATGAGGAAATGTGCAGTATCTGTTTCCTTGTTGTGTTTATTTTTATGGTCGCCTGTAAAAATTATTTCAGTGGCATTTTGTAGACTTCAGGGTACAAATCTTGCCCTTCTTTTGTTTAAATTTGTTTGCAAATATTTCATTGCTTTTGATGTTGTGAATGGAAATTTTTCTTAATTTTATTTTTGGAGTGTTCATTGCCAGTGTGCGGAAATACAGTTGACTTTTGTATGCTGAACTTGTGTCTTGAAACCATTATGAATTTATTTATTAGCTCTCCAGCTCGACGGCACTTGGCTGGCTGGCTTATTAGCTCTGATTTTTTTTTTGTGTGTGTATGTGCCTGTAATCTTTATGGTTGTCCATATATATAAGAACGTGCCATCTGCAACTGGAGATCATTTTACTTTTCTCTTTCTGGATAACTCTTACCTCTTCCCCACGTCCACTTGCCAGGCTGGAGCCTCCAGTACAGTGCTGTGTAGAAGTGGTGTCTTGTCTTGACCGTGTTGTAAAAGCTGGAAACAAAGAATTGCATCAGTACTTAACAAATATGGCCTTGGCGATGGAAACAATGGGAGAGATGATGACCTGTTCATTGAAACACTTTTTTTCCACAACGTAAACAGTAACAGTACATGTGGACCTCACCCGATGGAATATACAAAATCAAATTGACTACATCTTTGGAAAAAGACAATGAGAAGCTCAGTATCATCAGCCAGAACAAGGCCAGTCTGATATGTAGTTGCCAAATATTTTTTCCTGTTCTGTAGGTGGTCCTTTAGCTCTTTTGATAAAGTCTTCAGATGAACAGAAGTGTTTGATTCTCAGTGGTCCCCATTTATCTCTTTTCTCTTCTGTTAATCGTGAAGTCTATCTAAGCTACATATGAGAACATCCATCATTGATCCTATTTTTTCTTGCGTGATTTTTATTATTTTAGTTTTGATATTTAGGTCTTTGATCCATTTAGAGTTAGTTTTGTGTCAGATGTGAGATATGGGTCTTGTTTCCGTTTCTTGCAGATGGAGATCTAATTTGCCAGCACCGTTTGCTAAAGAGACTGTTTTCACCCCGGTTTACAATCCTAGGGCCTTTACTGAATATCAGCTGTTTGTAAGAGGACAGTGACACCTTTGGGGTCTTCACTCTGTTCCATTGGTCTGTCTGTCTTCTTCTGTACCAGTACTGGGCTGTTTTGACTACTGTGGCAGTGTAACAGGTTCTAAAGTTGGGTAGTGTGAGGCCTCCCACTGTGTTCCTCTTCTTCAGTAGTGCTTTATATATGCAGAGTTTCTTCCCTTTCTAAACAAAGTTGGTGATTTGTTTCTCCATTTCATTAAAAAATGACACTGGAATTTGTAAATGACATTAAAATGTAAATGTCATTGTAAAATGACATTAAAAAATGACACTGGGATTGCACTGTGTAATTAGATCACTTGAGGCAAAATAGACATCTTCACAAAGTTAAATTTTCCTGTCCATGGGCAGGGTAGGTTTCTCCAATTTTGTAAGTCTTCGTTGGTTTCTTGCAGTAATTCCTTGTAGTTCTCTCTGTATCAGTCTCTTATTTCTCTAGTTAGATTTATTCCTAGATATTTTATCTTCTTGGGGGCTATAGGAAATGGTGTTGATTTGGTGATTTCTTTTTTGATGAACTCTTTGTTGGTATAAAGGAATCCCACTGATTTACTTATGTTTATCTTGTATCCTGATACTTTTCTGAACTCCTCCATTTGTTCCAGTAGTTTGCTTATGGATTCCCTGTATATGCAATCATATCATCTGCAAATAGGGAGATTTTTACTTCTTCATTGCCTGTACAGAGGCCCCTAATTTCTTTGTCTTGTCTAATTGCTCTGGCTGGAACTTGCAGCACAGTGTTGAATAGAAGTGGTGAGAATGGGCATCCTTGTCTACTTCCTGTCCTCAAGGGAAATTCTTTCAGTCTGTTACCATTCAGGATGATGATGGTAGTTGGCTTTGCATAGATGTCACTTGTTGTGTTGAAGAATTTCCCCACTATTCCTATTTTTCTGAGAGCTTTTAGCATGGATGGGTATTGGACTCTGTCAAATGCCTTTTCTGCATCAATTGACAAAATCAAGTGATTCTTATCTTTTGTGTTATTTATGTGGTTGATCACATTAATTGTTTTTCTGATGTTGAACCAGCCTTACATCCCTGGAATGAAACCAACTTGATCATGATGAATTATTATTATTATTTTTTTGTATGCTGTTGATTTCTATTGGCTAAGATTTTGTTGAAGATTTTTGCATCTAGATTCGTGAGTGATGTTGGTCTATAATTTTCTTTTTTTGTGGGATCTTTCCTTGGCTTTGGTATCAGGGTTATGCTGTCTTCATAGAATGAATTTGGGAGCATCCCATCCCTTTATGTAGTGTGAAATAGCTCAGTAGTATCAGAGTTACTCTTCTCTAAAAGTTTGGTAGGATTCTCTGGTGAAGCCACCTGGGCTAGGACTTTTTCTGTTGGCAGATTTTTGATGACTTTTTCATCTGATCTCCATAATCTACAAAGTTCTGCAAAATATCAACAAGAAAAAGGTAAATCACCCAATTAAGTGATGGGCAAAAGAGCTGGGCAGACACTTCACTAGAGAGGACATCCAGGCAGTGAAAAGACATATCTGAATAGTCTTATGATCATTAGCTATCAGAGAAATCCAAATAAAAGCTACAATGAGATATCATCTCACCCCAACAAGATTGGCCATGATCCAAAAAACACAAAACAGCAGAAGCTGGAGAAGGTGTAGAGAGATTGGATCTCTCCCACACTGCTCATGGGATTGCAAGCTGGTACTACCTATTGGAAAGCAATCTGCCACTTCCTCAAAAAGCTGGAAACAGATATACTGTTTGATCCAGTAATTCCACTGCTTGGAATTTATCCTTCAGAAACAAAGGCTGTCACATGAACAGACACTTGTGCTCGAATGTTTACTGCAGAACAGTCCACAATCGCTAAAAGATGGAATCAATCTAGATGCCCATCAACAGATGAATGGATAAGCAAACTATGGTACATATACCCAATGGAACATGATGCTATGATAAAAAAAAATGTAGATTTTAGAAAACATCTCATAACATAGTTTCCCTTGGAAGATACTATGCTGAGTGAAATCAGTCAGCATCAAAAGGACAAATATTGTACAAAACTCCTGTTATAAGGACTTAAAAGTAGAGTTATCTACAGAAAAAATAACTTTGTTGGCTACAAGGTGCAGTGTGTGTGAAGGTTTATCATAAATGAGATCATGGATAGATGTTAGAAATTTTATTCATTTACTGTAATAAATAAGTAATAAAAATTAAAAAAACAAAGCAAAACACAGGGCCAGGGCTAACAGCACAACAGACCATCAATCCATTAATTGCTCCTATGCAAGTTCAAGTTGAAGGTGACGAAAATCAAACAAGTCAACTACAACCAAAGTACAATCTTGAGTGTATCCCATTACAATTTAGATATCATTTTAAGACTAGGTTTGACACATTGAACAGCGACGACCAAAGACCAGACGAGTTGTCGAGCGACATCAGGTACATCACGCATGAAGAAAGCATAAGATTATTAAAAAGACAGGAAGGAAAGAAAAGATCAAAGTTTCAGAGACTCTGAAACTTGCTCTTAAATGCTGATTATCTAAAGCAAAAGAAACAAAGGATGAAGTAAACGAACTGAACAGAATATTTGGAAGGGAGGCTCCAGAAGACAAAGTATTATAACAAAATGTGCAAAGAACCGTAGTCAGAAAAATAAAAGGGAAAACAACACTCAATATTTCTCAAGCTGAAAAAACTGAAGAAAAAATTAATGCTTCAGTTCCAATAGTGAAGGCTTGTATGTGCAAAATGCTGAACAACACAGGAAGCATCAACAGAAGGTGGAAGAGATACAGAGAGCTGAAGCTCAACCGTTTCAGGAGGCAGCATCACATCAGGAACCGAGAACCAACAGTCCTGAAGGAAGAAGCCCAAGCTGCAGCGAGGACATCTATGAAAACAGAGAGGCTTCAGGAACTGGCAGACTACCAAGTGGGGTGCTGCAGCAAGTGGATGCACCACTGGAAGTGCTCACTCGTCTATCCCAAGCAATGGGGAAGACAGCTCCCTGGCTAACCCATTGGAAGAGCTCCATATTTGTGTGCATTCTAAATAAAGACGGTACAACAGAACAGGGAAATTATCAAACACTGTCATTAATATCACACGCAAATAAAATCTTGCTGAAGATCTTTCAAAAGTAGTTGCAGAAGTACACTGATTGGTATTGCCAGAAATTCAGGTCAGATTCCGATGAGGACGTGGTGGAGCAAGGGATGTCATCGCTGGTGACAGATGGATCTTGGCTGAAAGCAGTGAATACCAGAAAGATGTTGGCTTGTATGTTATTCAGTACACAGAGGCATTCAACTGTGTGGACCATAACAAATTATGGACAACACTGCAAAGAATGAGAATTCCAAAACACTTAATTGTGCTTATGCAGAACCTGTACATAGATCAAGAGGCAGTCACAGGAATAGAACAAGGGGATACTCAAACACAAAAACTCTCTCGATTGAGTCAATTCCAGCTCACAGTGACTGTGTGGCTTAATATCAGGAAAGGTGTGTGTCAGGGCTATATCCTTTCACCATATTTATTCAATCTGTATACCAAGCAAATAATCCGAGAAGCCAGACTATATGAAGAAGAACATGGCATCAGGACTAGAGAAAGACTCATTACCAACTTGTGTTATACAGAAGAGACAACCTTGCTTGCTGAAAGCAAAGAGGACTTAAAGTGCTTACTGTTGAAAATCAAAGACGACAACCTTCATCTCAACATATAGAAAGCAAAAATCTTCACAACTTGACCAATAAGCAACATTTTGATAGGAGGAGAAAACAGCAAAATTGTTAAGGATTTCATTTTACTTGGACCAGCAATCAATGCCCATGGAAGCAGCGGTGAAGAAATCAAATAATGTATTTCTTTTGCCAAATTTGTTGCAAACGACTTCTTTAAAGTGTTTTTTTAAAAAAAGTCACTTTGAGAACTAAGTATGCCTGACACAACCCATGATATTTTTGACCACCATCTATTCAGGCAAAAACTAGGTAATGAATAAAGAAGACCAAGGAATCGACACCTTTGAGTTATGGTGTTTGTGAGGGATATTGAACATACCATGGATTGCCAGAGGACCGACAGACCTGCCCTAAAGAAGTGCATCCAGAATGCTCCTTGGAAGTGGGGACGGCAAGACTTCATCTCTCATACTTTAGACATGTTGTCAGGAGGGACCAGTCCCTGCAGAAGAATGTCAGGCTGAGTAAAGGGGAAGGTCAGCCAAAGAGAGGAAGACCCCTAGTGAGACGGGCTGATGCAGTGTCTGATGACCAGGGTGACGCAGGGCTGGGCGGTGCTTCCTTCTGAGTCGCTCTGAGTCAGGACCGACCAGACAGCACCCATGGCAGTAGCAGCCAGTGAGTGTGACGTCATCTGTAGGCAGTCACAGACAGGGAGCTCTCTTCTATTTCTAGTTTATGAGTGTGGTTTTATTTTTCTTATCATAGAGCAGTGTTGGATTTTTGTCAGATGTTTCTTCTGAATTTATTGGGATGACTGTGCTTCTTTCCTTTGTTATTCCTTTTCCATTAATATGAAGACTTATGTTGACTGTCCTGTGTGGCTACGGAGATCTCTGCTCAGTTCACTTAGAGGTATGATAAAGAATGGACAGAGATTCCCTGAAGTGGTCGTAACTTTTCCCATCTTTACCGTGAGGCTCTGTGTCTGTAGGGGTGAAGGGTACAACTTTGACCCTCAGCCTAACCCCTAAAAACTTGTAACCCATTACCAGTGAGTCAATTCTGACTCATAGCAACCCCACAGGACAGAGTAGAATTGCCCCATAGAGTTTCCAAGGAGCCCCTGGTGGATTTGAACTGCTGATCTTTTGGTGTGCAGTTATAACACTTAATTAACCACTTCCCCACCAGGATTTCCACACAGCCTAGCAGTTCACAACTGCGTTAGCCTTCATTTCTTGGGTATGCACAGCCTCAAGGTCATTCCCAAGGTGATAGTTTAGGATTTCCTCAGAGCTTTCTAGAGTACGTTTGCAGCACTGGGCATGCTCCCTGTCCTGTATATGTTTGTGGACTCCTAGAGTCCCAGGAATATGTCATAGCTTTGCACCTATGGACAAAGATCGGGAGGACAGTGCAGGACTGCGCGGGGTTTCAGGATTGCTGTGCACAGCATTGCTGTGAATCAAAATTGACTTGACGGCACCTAACAATAGGAACTGCGTGGATGTGTCGTGTCATACCTCTGCTTGTACTTTTAAGTTTTGGGTTAGCTTATTATTTCCCTAAGCAGGTGGGAAGTTAATCAGTTGCTTTTAATAATTTGTGGTCAATGCTTCAGGAAAAGATTTTTCATGTGGGGAGATTCAGAGTACAGTCAAATAAAGACTGTCTTGCAGATGGGGTCTTCTAGGGAACCACCAGGCATGCCAAATAATGACGGTTCTCTGGGAGTGAGATGTTGAAGGAGGTCCAAAACGGTCTGCTTCCTCTGGTGGCTGCCAGCCTACCAGTGTTCACTGCAGTTGTAGGCTGTTAGTTTTCAAAACTCCCACAGAGCTGGAGAGAAAGGGGTGGGATAGATCAAGATAAAACACCATGGGATGCACTTTTCTCACTGAGATCTAGTTTGTTTGTTTTCCCTCAAGTAAATGCTCTCTGGATTGATGTAAGCCCTTGATGAATTTCCACAGTTCCAAGAAAGTTGATTTTGCTCTTTTTTTTGCTTGTTTTCTTGCTGCTTTTTTGGAGTATTATCAGAGGTCTTTATAAGTTTTGCCAATGTCCCTATAACTTCCTTTCACTTACGGGAGATGAATCAAACTTTCTGTTTGCAATGGTGACAATAAAGTTCCTCTTTAAGCAAATTTGTGTAAGTAAAGAAGTGAATTGGTTTTAAAAAAATACATTCAGAAGGAAAACAAATGTTACCATTGAGTTGATTTCCAGTCATAGTAATCCTATAGGATGGAATAGAATTGCTCCACAGAGTTTCCAAGGCTGTAATCTTTATAGAAGCAGACTGCTATATCTTTCTTCTACAGAACTAGTGGTGGATTTGGACCACTAACCTTCCGGTTAGTTGACGAGCACTTACCTATTGCACCAACAGGCCAAGCCAACCAACAGGGTTGAGTGTAAATAATAAAATAGTTGGGCAGAAATACTGTAAGAGGTAGGTAGATGTCTGGCATTGGAGAGGCATGACATAGAAGTGCAGGTTACCACAGCAGCAGTGACTACTAGTCAAGTGTGGATTTAAGCAGCATCCCCGTCACTGCCTGTGTAATACAGTATTGCTTAAGTATGTGAGTATTGTATCGTGCAGCACTCTTATTATGAAGATGAAAGTGCAAAAACCAGTGATGTTGTTATTGTTAGGTGCCGTCCAGTTGGTTCCAACTCACAGCAACTCTAAGAACAACAGAATGAAACATTGTCCAGTCTGTGCCACGTCCACAATCATTTTTGAGCTTGAGCACATTGTTGCAGCTACTGTGTCAATCCATCTCAGAGAGTCTTCCTCTTCTTTGCTGACCCTCCGCTCTGCCAAGCGTCATGTCCTTCTCCAGGGACTGATCTTTCCTGACAGCATGTCCAAAGTATGTAAGACGCAGCCTTGCTGTCTTTCCTTCCAAGGAGCACTCTGGTTGTATTTCTTCCAGGACAGATCTGTTTGTTCTTTTGGTGGCCCGTGGTCCATGAATGTACATGGTACACTCAACATTCTTCTGCAACAAATGCTAGTGATGGGAAACGTAATTTGAATGACAAAAACGTGGAAATCATTAGGGATGGTGCAGAGATACCACATATTGAGTCATCTGTGAGATGTTTTTGCCACCTCCCCCATGTTTGTTAATTTGAATTCAATCAAGCTTCTAAACTTACCAGTTTATGTGGAGAAGGAGAAAGAACAATAGAGGAAGGTGTTGAACACCGAGAAGAGTACTCACTGTCATGAATTGAATTATGTCCCCCCAAACTATCTGTCAGCTTAGCTGGGCCATGATTCCCAATATTGTGTGATTGGTCACAATTATGTGATGTTTCTGTTACAAATCCTGTCACTATGATGAAATAAGATGGATTAGCAGCAGATAGTGTCTTAAATTGACTATGCAAAAGAATTGTGTGGATCGTACTAAATTACAGCAAATTTTGCAGAGAATGGGAATTCCAGAACACCTAATTGTGCTCTTAAGGAATCTGTGTATGGATCAGAGGCAGTTGTGCAAGCAGAACAAGGGGACACTGCATGGTTTAAAGTCAGGAAAGGTGTGCATCAGGGTTGTATTCTTTCACTATAGCTCTTTAATCTGTATGCTGAGCAAATAATCTGAGAAACTGGATTATACAAAGAATGAAACATCAGGATTGGAGGATGACTCATTAACAACCTGCGTTATGCAGACAACACTGCCTTACTTGCTGGAAATGACGAAGATTTGAGACACCTACTGATGAAGATTAAGGACCACAGCCTTTAGTATGGATTGCACCGCAACATCAAGAAAACAAAAATCCTCACAACTGGACCAGTAAGCAACATCATCACAAATGGAGAAAGGATTGAGGTTGTCAAGGATTTCATTTTACTTGGGTCCACAATCAGTGCCCTTGGAAGCAGCAGTTAAGAAATCAAAAAACACATTGCATTGGGAAAAATCTTCTGCAAAGGACCTCTTCAAGGTATTCAAAAGCAAGGACGTCACCTTGAGGACTAAAATGTGCCTGACCCAAGCGATAGTATTTTCAATCGCATCATGTGCATGAGAAAGCTGGACCATGAGCAAAGAAGACAGAGAAGAACTGATCTCTTTGAACTGTGGTATTGGAGAAGAATGTTGAATGCACCATGGACCATCAAAAGAACAAACAGATCTGTCCTGGAAGAAATACAACCAGAGTGCTCCTTGGAAGGAAAGAT
Source organism: Heterohyrax brucei (assembly GCA_028571685.1). Classification (NCBI taxonomy): domain Eukaryota; kingdom Metazoa; phylum Chordata; class Mammalia; order Hyracoidea; family Procaviidae; genus Heterohyrax; species Heterohyrax brucei. The sequence goes on along the minus strand of CM053156.1, from coordinate 86,344,412 downwards.
GGCAAGACTGTGTCTTACATACTTTGGACATGTTGTCAGGAGGCAGCAGTCCCTGGAGAAGGACATCATGCTTGGTAGAGTGGAGGGCCAGCAAAAAAAGAGGAAGACCCTTTATGAGATGCATTGACCCAGTGGCTACAACAATGGGCTTAAGAATAAAAACGATTGTGGACGTGATGCAAGACCAGGCAGTGTTGTTCACAGGGTCACTATGAGTCAGAACCAACTCAACAGCACTAACAACAACAGTGTCTTATGTCAATCTTTGAGATATAAAAGAAGCAAGCAAAAAAACATGGGGACTTCATACCACCAAGAAAGGAGAGACAGGAGCACAGTGTGTCCTTTTGATCTGAAGTTGATTGCATTGAGATGCTCCCAGCCCAGGGAAGAACTGATGACAAAGACTTTTTTTCCAGAACCAACAGAGAGAGAAAGCATTCCCCTGGAGTCAAAGCTCTGAATTCAGACTTGTAGCCTACTGGGCTGTGAGAAAATAAATTTGCTTTTGTTGGAAAAAAAGAAAGAAATAGATGTTACAACTGTGTTCTCTAATATGGGATAATAGAGAACAGTGCTAACACACATTGAATGAAAAACAAAAATATTTTATTAGTAACTTGATATCTATTGTATGTGCCTATGTTGCACCACATATAGTTGGGTGTTAGTCATTTTATCTCCTTTGAAAGCTAAGAATAACTTGAGAAATAAACAAGAGACAAATAAAGAAAGACTGAAATGTCTAATGTAAGACTTCTTTTGGCCAAGGGAAAGATCTCAGGGAAAGGCAGAATATGAGGCAGGTAATATACCTTGGAAAGTTCCAGTTGAAAACCTTGGGGACATCAGAATCATTCACTGAATGATGAGTCTCTTAGATTCTCAAGAAGGGCTCTAACCACCTGACTTTGGCCATCTCTATGCTTCTTACTGGTACCATGGACAGCAATCAGGTCATATTGGGTGAAGGGGCTGGATGAACCAGTGGGAGAGGAGTTCCTTCCATTCATTCCATGGTGCTGGTGCCAGCTTTTATATTAGTTTCTGCTTGGGACACAGGAATGAGAAAGAAGTTCCCCTTCCTGTGGGGAGATCTAACCCTTTCATGTGGAACAAGAGTAAAGACAAGGGGCATAGGTGGTGTGTCCTGCTACAGTAAACTGGTCCCACCTCTGCCACCTTTTCAAGATTACAGGGCTAGTAACCCACTGCCCCTTTAACCATCTCTTTTCCCTTTTACAAAATGAGCGTCATCTTCAACCAAGCCTGTGAATGGCACAGAGTAGGCTTTCCACCAACACTTAGTGAAAGGTCTCTGAGTAGGAGTAACAGCTGCAGCTGTCTCATTTTGCTGCATCTCTGCTGCCTAGCATGGTGCCTGGCACATAACTGATATTCCATCAAGTGTTTGAGAGGGAGAGAAAGGAGGATGGGTTACTCATCCAGCCCCCTTTTCTTGGCAAATACCCCGTGCCTGGCATTCCCAGACCCCTGATCCTGCTACCCTCCTTCTTGTCTCTCAGACCAAATGTCTTTTACCATTAACATTTGCAAAGCTGAGGGGCAGCCCTATCTTGTCATCTGTCTCCTCTGCCAGCTGTAGAACTCAGAAAAGACAGTGAAGGACTTCTCCCAGGATAGTACGAGGACTGGAGGACCAGGAGTCTTAGAGGTTCCCGATTACCTCCATCTCTCACCCCAAGAGCCTGACTTGAAGTATCTGTTCAGGAAGCTTCCTCATGCTGTATTTCCAATTACAGACACCTGGTGAGACCTGGGTCCCCGGGGAGTCTGGTTTGCAGGAGGCTGGCTCTCAAGACTTGGTGATGAAGTCACAGGCCTTTGATGTATTATTCAGTCTGGGTACAAATCAATGCCAGACAGCCCATCCTTCCTCCACCCGGTCCCCCTGCCCGGGTCGCTGCTGTTTCGGAAGCAAGTGCTAAAATCTGGAGAGAAATCGTCTGCCTTTGTCTGATTGTAGCATAAATAACTTGGCACCAGTCGCCGGGGACAGCCATTTGTTCTGCATTGACTGATGCCATTATTTCCAGGCTTTTTTTTTTTGATGCTCGTAATCATCTCTTGTTCCTTTAGTCTCGGGGAGGGATAAGCCATCTTTCTCAGCTGCTGCTAGGGGTATGGCTGGTCTCACACTTGAAGCAAGGCTGAGTCTAGTCCGTGTTTGGAGACATTTTCTGATCCATGGACCAGAGGTAACAACAATACCAACCACAGGGAGGAGAGAGAGGAATGAGGTGAGACATCAGCACGCTGAACCTTGCTCCTGCTCTCCTCACCTGCCCTTATTTGACACAGATGTTCCTTCCTCTGTTACCCGTAAACCAACTCTGTGAATTTTATGAAACCTGTGTATCACCTGTATCATATGTTGGCTAGCTGTGGCCTTCAGGACACATCTGCCTTGCCACTGTCTGAGCACTTTCTAACCTGAAAGGCACAGCAGGACCCAACACTGCCCAAGTGGTCAACTCCAAGAGGCTGCAGGGCTTGATCTCCTGTACCTGCTGCCATATCTCCAGAGCCCAGGCTGCATGGCCACATAGTAGGTGCTCAGTAAATACGTGTGGAGTGAGCGACCACTGGACTCATCTCTATGGCAGCTGGGTCCTGGTCTGGCCTTGCTAGAATCAGCCATGTGGTCTCAGTGGGCCACTCTCACTCCCCCACCATGTCCTCACCACAACAAGGCAAATGACTCACCTGTTTTTGGTGCCAAGAGACCCCACATCCTATTCTTATTCTACTTATTAGTTACCAGTGCAGTAGTGTTAGAAAAGTGACATCAAGTCTCTGAGCCTTGCTTTCCTCATCTGTAAGATTGAGATAACACGCATTCACCTTGGAGGGTAGTTGTGAGCAGTGTTAAATGAAGTCAAGTTGAATGCAATGCTTGGGCTCACATCTGCTGAGGATTCCAAGGAGACATTGGTTGTTGTTACGTTTTTAACTTTTTATTTTGTGATTATTGTAGATTCATATGCAGTTGAAAGAAACAATACAGATTCCACATACCCTTTGTCCAGTTCCCCAGATGATCACTTCTCACAAAATTACAACAAGAATACCAACCAGGATGTTGACAGTGATACAGTCAAGGCAAAGAATGTTTGCACTCCCTCTTTCCCTCTCTTTTTTTTAATTGCGATTGAGTGAAAGTTTACAATCCAACCCAAATTTGCATGCCCACCCATCTGCAGCTCCCTCTGCTCTCCTTGCCTGGTGACAGCACGCTCCTCCTCTCTGATCCATACATGTTATATCCTCTTAACAATCTCCTGTCCCCTCCTCCCATCTTCTCCACTGCCCTCTTGTAAGAGGCCAGTAGGACAACATCCTAAAGATGCACCAAATCATAAAATGCACACACAGTGCAGTCACTCTGTGTCCCCAAGTCCAATCCATTGCTATCCGAAGAGCTGACCTCAGTAGTGATCTATGATCAGGGCAGCATCAGGTTTAGCGGCCATGCTCCCAGGGGAACTCTCAGGCCTTCAACCATCAATTGTCATCTTTTAGTGGAGTTCTTAGGGTGCACCCTTTTTTTTCTCATGTTGCCACGGGGACTTGACATTGTGAGCCCCATCCCGGCTGTCGTTGGTGGTAGCCAGGCACCATCTGGTTCTTCAGGTTGCGTGTTGGTAATAGTCACCCGTTGACATGGGTCTTTCCGTCTTCTGGGCTCTTCTTCTCTCCTGTCATTGTCCTTGGTGATCATCAGTTCCAGCTGCTTTGGGACCGTTTGATATTGTTCAGATGACAGTTTGCTTGCTGGCTTTTAAGACGCCAGACACCACTCACCTATGGGGGTGCAGAAGATTCTCTTAGCAATAGTCTAGTTGTGCCAGTGGTCCTCGATGTCCTCTGACAGCATGGTCCCCAGGCTCCCGCCCCTGCTACTCTGTCCTTTAGGTTGCACTTTTATGTTCCCACCCTCTTTAACCCTTGGGGGCTCCTAATTTCATCTCTCTCCACTATTGGTTTTGTCATTTAAGAATGCCATATTAATGGGAACATACAGTATGCAGCCTTTTAGGATTACCTTTTTTCACTCAGGATAATTCTCCAGAGATTGTTGTCTACATCAGTTGTCGGTCCCTTTTAATGACCGAGTAGTATTCCACAGTATGTAAATGTTTATCACAGTTTGTTTAACCGCTCACCATTTAAAGACATCTGGGTTGTTCCCAGTTTTTCACTATTTGGCGTAAAGCAGCAATAAACATTTGTGGACAGGTTTTTGTGTGAAGGTAGATCTTTGCTGGGTCCTATGGTGGTTGCCCACCATGCATCTGTCAGTTTGTCCCACTGTGGTAGCTTGCATGTTGCTGTGACACTGAAGGTATGCCACCAGTATTTCAAATACCAGTAGAGTCACTTATAGTGGCCAGATTCCAGCGGAGCTTTTAGACTAAGACAGACTAAGAAGAAGGACCTGGTGATTCACTGAATAAATCAGCCAGTGAAAACCTCGTGAAAGCAGCAGGACATTGCCTGAGAGAGGGTGGGAAGATGAGCCCACCAGGTTGGAAGGATACTGCCGCAGAAGAGCAGCCTCCTCAAAGTGCAGTGAGCCTTACGATGTGGACGGAGTCAAGCTTTGCAGAACTTCCTCTGCTAATGTGGCAAAACTCCATCTGAGAAGGAACAGCTGCAAACATGTAGTAACACTTGGAACCTGGACTGTACAAAATGTGGATCTAGGAAAACTGGAAGTCATCAGATATATGAGAAAATGCATAAAGATCCGTATCCTAGACATTAATGAGCTGAAATGGACCAGCACTGTCCATTTTGAATCAGACAACCATGTGGTCTACTAGGCCAGGGATGATAAAATGAAGAGGACTGGCATCCCATTCATCATCAAAATGAATGTTTCAATGTCTGTTCTCAAGTATAACACTGTCAATGACAGGGTGACATCCACCTGCCTAAAAGGAAGATGAGTTACTACAACTATTATTCAAATTTACTCACCAACCACTGAGGTTGAAGATGATGAAAGTGAAGATTTTTACTAACTTCTGAAGTCTGAAATGATCAAACATGTAAGCAAGATACACTGACAATTGGTGGTGATTGGAATGAGAATGTTGGAAGCAAAGAAGAAGCACAAACAGTTGGAAAATCATGGCTTGGTGATAGAAGCAATGCCAGAGATCATGTGATAGAACTTTGCAAGACCAATGACTTGCTGCAAATACATTTTTTCAGCAGCATAAATGGTGACCATACATGTGGATCTCACTGGTTAAAATTCACAAGAAGCCAGTCAACGACCTCTGTGAAGAGAGATGGTGAAGTCCGCTATTATCAATCAGAACAAGGCTAGAGGCTAACTGCAGAACACTCCATCAACGGAGTTGAGGTTCACATGCAAGTTCAAGATGAAGATGAAGAAAATTAAAACAAGCCCATGAGAGCCAAAGTAGGGCCTTCAGTATACCCTACCAGAATCTAAAGACCACCTGAAGAACAGATTTCACACACTGAACTCTCATGATTGAAGAATGGAGTAGCTGTGAGGTGACATCAAAGACATCATTCATGAATAAAGCAAAATTCGTTAATAAGACAGGAAGGAAATAAAAGCCCCATATTGATGTTAGAGGAGACACTGAAACTTGTTCTTGGGTGTAGGGTAGCTGAAGTGAACAGAAGAATTGATCCCACAGAAGAGCTGAACAGAAGATTTCAAAGGTAAGCTCTCAGAGACAAACTGAAGTATTTTGATGAACTAGACAAAGACCTGGTGTTAGAAGACCAAAAGGGGAAAACATGCTTGGCATTCCTCAACCCGAAAGAACTGAATAAATTTCAAGCTTCAAGTTGCAACTCTAAGGATCCTACAAGGAAAGGTGTGCGTCGGGGTTGTGTCTTCTCACCACACCTGTTCAATCCGTATGCTGAGCTAATAATCCCAGAAGCTGGACTAGATGAAGAAAGCTCCAATCCTTGCTCACTGCAAATGAAGAGGACCTGGAGCACGTACTGAGGACGATCAAGACCACGGCCCTCAGTATAGATTACACCGTAACACAAAGAGAATAAAAATCCTCACAGCTAGAACCAATGAGCAGCATCATGATAAACAGAGAAAAGACTGAAATAGTCAAGGATTTCATCTGACTTGGATCCACAAGCAATATCAATGAAATCTGTAGTCAACAAATCAAAGGGCACACAGAACGGGGTAAATCTGCTGCAATGGACCTCTTTAAAGTACTGAAAAGCAAAGGTACCACCTTAAAGACTAAGATGCACCTGACCCGAGACATTGTGTTTTCAGTTCCCTTCTATGCACGAGACAGCGGGACAAGGAGTAAAGAAAGCGGAAGCAGAACGGACACCTCTGAGCTGTGGTGTTGAAGAATGTTGAGTATGCTGTGGACTGACAAAAGAGTGAACAAATTTATCTTGGGAGAAGTACAACCAGAGTGCTCCTTTGAGGTAAGGATGGGAGACGAGTCTCGTATGTTTCAGACACATTGTTAGGAGAGACCAGTCCCTAGATAATGACATCGTGCTTGGTGAAGTAGAGGGTCAGCAAAAAGGAGGAAGGACTCTCAAAAAGATGGAGTGACACGGTGGCTGCCACAGCGGCTTAAGCATAACAGCAATTGTGAGAATGGTCCAGGACTGGGCAGGGTGTTGCTTTATTCTATTGTGCACAGGGTCTCTGTGAGTCAGAACCAACTCGATGGAACCTAACAAGGAGGCAAATACGGAATGATGCAGGAAGTATCAGAAGAAGATGGAAGGAACACATAAATTCGCTACACCAAAAAACTGGTTTACTTTCAGCCCTTTCAGAAGGTGGCATGCGATCAAGAACTGATGGCATCAAAGGACGAAGTCCAGGCTACAGTGAGGACGTTGGTGAGAAACAAATCCCAGGAAACGACAGAATGCCAATGGAGGTGTTTCAAACAAGGGATGCAGGGTGTGAGGTACCCAGTCATCCACAAGGTCTGACAAGTGTGTTCGTGAACTCATCCTCGGAAAAGCACTGCGTGGAATTCATTGCTGAATATCCCTATGGCCACCTCTGAAGTACACCCCTTGGGAAGCTAGGCACCGATGCCAGAGCCTAGTCCACACTTCAAAACCATTTTGGAACTCTTTTTCTAGAATGGCTATCAGAGCTTTCGTCAAATTACCCTTAATGCCCTGAATGCCATCCAAATGTCTTCCTTTCAATATTTCCTTTGTCTTTGGGTAAGGAAAAACATCACTGGGGGCCAGATCAGGTGAGTAGGGAGGGCATTCCAATCCAGTTATTTGTTTGCTGGCTACAAACTCCCTCACAGACAACTATACAATTAAGTTTATGCATGCTGCTGTGTGCATTGGCCATTCCAGAAAGAGTCCCAAAATTGCTCTGAAGGGTGGACTAGGCGCTGGCATCAGTGCATAGCTTCCCACGGGGAGGACGTGGAAGGTGACCTTAATGATATTCAGCAATGAGGTAGGTAGTACTGAGAATTATTAAGTTTGTGGACTTAATTGTCAGCCCTCATATGCCAAGAAATTTAGATGACAGCTACGTGACCAACTGATGGGAAGTGATCCCTACTTATGCCTACTTCGTAGAAATCAGGAAATTATCGAACGATAATTTAGTCCTCGCTTTGAGGACTAAGACGTGCCTGACCCGAGTCATGGTGTTTTCCACCATTAATATCTCATGCAAATGAAATTTCACTGAAGATAATTCAAAAGCAGTTGTAGCAGCACAGCAAGAGGGAACGGCCAGAAATTGTAGTTGGATTCAGAAGAGAACCTGGAACCAGGGATATCACTGCTGATGTCAGATGGATCTTGGCTTAAAGCAGAGAATACCAGAAGGATGTTCACCTGTGTGTAATCCACTATGCAGAGGCATTCGACTGTGTGTATCACCGCAAATTACAGATAACACTGTAAAGAATGAGAATGCCGGAACACTTACTTGTGCTCATGAGAACCTGTACACGGACCGACAGGTAGTCATGCCAACAGAAGAAGGAGAGACGTGTGTGTCGGGACTGTATATTTTCACCATACTTTATACGCTGAGCGAATAATCTGGGAAGCTGAACTATACGAAGAAGAATGCAATATCAAGATTGGAGGAAGATGCATTAACAATCTGTGTCGTGCAGATGACACAACCTTGCTTGCTGAAACCAAAGAGAATTCTAAGCAGTGATTGATGGAGATGAAAGACTCAGCCTTCAGTAGGGATTATTTCTCAATATAAAGAAAACACCCACCCCCCAACTGGACCAACAAGTGATGTCATGATAAACAACAACAGCAAAAATACTGAAGTTGTCAAGGATTTCATTTTACTTGAATTCAATCCACAGTCTACTCCCAGGGAAGCGGCCATCAAGAAATCAAACGACATACCGCGTGGGGTAAATAGGCTACAAAAGACCTTTTGAAAGTGTTCAGACGCAAAGATGTCACTTTGAGGACTAAGATGTGCCTGACCCAAGTCATGGTGTTTTCCACCACCTTTCATTCATGTAAAAGCTGGACAATGAATAAGAAAGACTGAAGAAGAATTGAAGCATTTGAATTTCAGTGCTGGTCAAGAGAACTGAATATTCCAAGAATTCCCAGAACAAACAAATCTGCCTTGAAAGAAGTACTACCAGAGTGCTCTGTAGAGGCTGAGGATAGAAAGAGTTTGCCTCAGACACTTGGGACATGCCAGGAGAAGGACATCGGCTTGGTACAGCAGAGGGTCAGCGAACAAAAGGAAGACCCTGAATGAGACGGACTGACAGCTGGCTGCAACAGTGAGCTTACACATAGCAAAGACTGAGGCGCGGGGCAGGACTGGGCAGTGTGGGGCTTGGTTTTACGTAGGGTCTGGTGAGACAGAACCAACTTGACAAATCCTAGCGACAACAGGGTCTAAAGATGTTGGGGGTCTTTCCACCTGCCTACTTTCCACTTACTCTTTATAGACAGGATTCTGTCCTCCCGCTCTTGGGCTCCCTCTCAGAGAGTAGCTGCCTCCAGGCCTGAGTTCAAATTCTGCCATGTCTTACAGCCATGAAGCCTCCAGCCCGTCTCACCTCCCTGTGCTCACTCTACTTCTGTAAATGGGAGTCATTGCGGTCCTTTCCAAGGTCACTGGGAGCCTACTGAGATGGCTGTGTGAACTGGCTGGGGTGGCCTAGTGGCCAGGAAAAGACCCTGTTGTTTCCGTGTCTCAGATCACACAACTGGTTGCTGCAGGGTCTGCTCTGACTCCCAGTGTCCCATGTGTGTCAGAGTAGAGCTGTGCCCCACAGGGTTTCCAGCGGCTACTTTTTTGGATGTACATCACCGGGTCTGTCTTCCGAGGCACCTTGGGGCAGACTAGAACCCACAGCCCTTCGACCAGCAGCCAGGCACACTAACCGTCAGCAGCACCGGGACCTTTGGTATCTGCCACCCCGTCACTGTTCCCCACTTTACCTACAATGCCTCTGTCAGTTTTTCCTCATTCGTCCCCCTTGCCATTTTCCCAGATGGAATGGAGCCCTCTCTTCCTCAAACTGTAGAAGGTGGGGTTCTGAATGCCTGAGAGAGAACAACGGGCCACTGAGTGATTTCTATGTGGTGCGTCCCCCTTCCTACCCCTCCCTCCTTCTCTGCCTGACGGATGGTTCCAATAAGCTTTGGGGGGTGCTGGGCCCCCACCAGTTGCAGGGACTGAGTCATGCATCTGCCTTCACTAAGCACCACTCCTCGCTGCCTCTGGGCTTGGAAGTCCCACAGGTTTGGAAAAATAAATAACACTGTTGTCCTCAGCGCTCCCCAATACAGCAAATATTCCCACACAGGGTCTGGCAAGACTGCCTCTGCCTCCAGCGCTGGTCTCCAGTCCTGAGCTCATCTAACACACACACAGCCTGGCGGTTGCCAATGCTGACCCTCCCCTGAAGGGTGGGACCCAGAGCCTAGGCTGACCAGAGCACCCTGGACATGCCCACCCACCAGCATCTCCGCTAGGACTCTGGTGTTCTCCCTCCGGCCTCTCTGCTTACCCTTCCTCCAGATGCCCAGCCTTGTTCAAAGGACTCTGGTCCTTGCATCCCCAGGAAGGCAGGCTGCCCGCTTCCAGCCAAGCAGTCCTAACCCCTCCAGCCACATACCCTGTCCTGCCTCCCTGTAGGTGGAATGGCCAGGTCGGCAAGGCTCATGTGATCTGAGGCCCAGGAGCAGTTAGTCTCTTCTTAGTTTCCCAGACTTTGTCCACCAGGCCCTGGGTGGCCCAGCTCTGTCTCCAGCTCTAATCACCTCACTCCGCTCTCCTTTTCCTCTGTTCCAACCAGAGGGTCTTTCCTCTTCCCCAAAGGCTGGTGCTCCCTGCCGCCAACACCCATGTCCCTGCTGGCCCCTCTCAGGCTCCTGCTGTCTCACCTAGTCAATCGCCCGTCCCATCAGACTCCACCCAATCACCCTTCCTGCCCTCTGAGCAGGTTAGGCTCCTGGACCCCTTTCCCAGCTCCAGTTGGCCATTTCTAACGTCCCCTCACATCTACTGATGCCTACCTCCCTGACAAGACTGAGTAGGCACCGTGCAGTGTCCCCAGCTGGGTTCCTCAGAAGCAGAGAGGCCAGACGGGATTTAGGGTCCATCGTGTTTATTAGGGTCGACCCCTCGAAGGACAGAGAAGGAAGCAGGACAGGGCACCAAGTCTGCTTGCCACCCTACCAGGCTCGTCCAGGCCAGGGCAGCTCTGCAGAGAGACCGGGTCACAGTGGCCTCATCCTGCCCAATGCACAGAACTTTCTACCCCACCCCTGTGCAGTCACTGATGCCAACTGCCCAAGAAGGGCATGACCCGGGGGAGGGGGCTCCCTGGACTTCCTTCCTTGAAGGACATTCTGGTCTCCTAGGCTGCTACAACAAAGGGCAAATGGGTAACCCCATCTCAGGTTCAGGCAGCTGGGAGTCCGAAATCAGGGTGTTGCCGTGACGACTCTTCCTGGGGCTCTGAGGGAGAATGTGTCCCATGCTTCTGAGCTTCTGGTGACGGCCGCGATCCTCGGTGTTCCTTGGCTTGGAGCTTCATCTTCACATGGCCCTCTTCTCCGTCTCTGTGTCTCCTCCGCTGTCTTACAAGGACAGCAGGCATGCGGGGTTAGGACCTCTGCGGAGCCACGGCAGGCTGCTGAGCTCGGCAGGGGATGATCAGGGCTGAGATTTAGGAACCGCTCTGACTGCAAGAAACAGGCCTTGAGTGGCTCAGACAGTTAAGCACTTGATTATAGATGTAAGGTTGACATTTGAACAACCTGACGGGCACCTTGGAAGACAGGCCTGGAGATCAGCTTCCGAAAGGTCACAGCCTTGCAAAGTCCATGGAACTGGTCCACTTTGCACACATAGGGTCACCATGAGTCACAATCCATCAGATAGTAACCAGCAACAGAGTGGTGACCAGACAGGGACGGGGCCATGACAGGGGCAGGCAATTAGAAGCTGTGTCATAGGTGCAGACACCCACCTTGCCCTTGGCTGGCCAGGGACCGCAACCAGCTCCAAGCCCAGGCCTCATATCTCTAACGGGTGCAACGGTGTCTTCCATGAGATAGTTTAAAAGACAAATGACCTTGCTAGTTCTGGCCAGGCACACTACTCAGGTCATCAGTGGCAGTGGCTATCTGGTGACTGCTCTTGGCTCCTGTCTGGTGACCTCTTCTGTGTCCCCATTAGCAGGTTGAGGGCTGAGGCTGTGCTGTCCACATCAGAGTCCAAATCAGCCAGTTGTTCTGCTCCTGGATAATAGCTTCTGAGCCCAAGGGCTCATGTTGGTGGCAGCCCCGATTCCCTGACTGTGGCCTTTCTCTGCTGAGCGTCCCCCTCATCGGTCAGTGGGTTGAGAGGGGAGGGCCAGTGCTCTCTGGGAGCTGAGCCAGCCATTCTTACAGAAATAGGCTGTGGTGGCCACTTGTAATACTCAGAGGATGGATGACCACAAGTTCCGTTGTCCCAGCACAGAGCTAATGAGACAAAGGAGTCTTGAGAGGCTGTCAGCTCTGGCCTTGGCCTGCTGCCCTCTTCCCAGGCCCTCTGCAGAAGAGCCCTGTGTGTTTAGAGTTCAAGACCAGAGGCGGCCAAGTTTCTGAGAGAAGCCCATGCTGCGGGCAGTAGGTCAACATCTTCAGAGCTCAGCACCCTGAGAAAAACAGGAGAGCGCTGCGGGTGGGGGCAGAACTGAGCACAGCAAACCCTGACTCAGCTTGCCAGGACAAGGGCTGAGGCCAGAACGGGGGCACGAGGCAGAGACTGTGGTCTGCTGAGGCACTCTGAAGAGGATATGCCCAGGACACAGCTCCTAGGCCTTTGAATAGCAGTGTTGGGAAGACCACTGAACATAACCCTGGACTCCCAGATGAACCAACAAATCTGTCCTGTGAGAAGTATAACCAGAATGTCCCTTAGAAGTGAGGATGGTGAGACTTTTTCTCATATACTTTGGGCATGCTATCAGGAGGGTCCTGTCCCTGGTGAATGTAAAATACAGGATTAGCAAAAAGGAAGAAGACCCTCCACAAGATGGGTGGGCACGGTGGGTGCTACGATGGGCTCAAGCACTGCGGCAATTGTGGGGAAGGACCAGGACCAGGACCAGGCAGGGTTTCGTTCTGTTGTAGACCAGGCTGCTGTGAGTCGGAGCTGACCCGATGGCACCTAACAACACTTTATGGCTCACACGTGTTTATATCATGAACTAAACACAAGACGGGGGCCTCCTTTTCCAGTAGACCTGCCACTGCCAATGTGTCCACGCCCAGCACCCATCCTATGAAGCAGGGGTGTCGGAGGGAGGCAACTGCCAATGTGTCCACGCCCAGCACCCATCCTATGAAGCAGGGGTGTCGGAGGGAGGCAACCTCTGCCCCAGGGAGGCCTGGTTAGTCTCGCCCCCTTGACCAGTGCCTGTTGTGAATGGGAATATGATCTTGGCTTCGCCAGTGAGATACAAGGAAAAGGTCAGCAGGGATTTCTAGGAGTGATCACCGTCTCTTTTAAGAGAGAAACACCAGGAAGAGTTGCTGTCAATGAGTTACGCACCTGTAAAAAGTTGAATTGATAAAAGATGTGCGATAGACATATTTATAACAACTACCAAAAAAAGAATAACTTGCTGAGACTGCTTACACACAACCACACACCGGAAAGGACTGGTGCCTTGTTTTGGAGCTTCAGGATCATGGTTTCTGGGAACTCCCATTTAACTGGTGTGAGGATGTCGCCAGTGCTCTCGTTCTGCCTTCTAGTTGGTGGCCTAGTGCCTGAAGTCTTGAAAGTTTGCAAGCAGCCATTCAAAGCATGGCAGCTGGTCTCTACTCACCTGAAGCAACAGAGGAAGAAGAGTCAGGAACAGCAGGAGGAAATGGAACGCATGGCTAATCGCCTCCATGAGTAACTGCCTCCTTTTCCACGAGACCGGAAGAGGTGGATGGTGTCCAGCTACCATCACTGAACATTTTGGTCAAAGATTCTGTAGAAGACTCTTCTGTAGAAGAATCTTTGATCAAGAAGAGGAAAATGGCGAACAGAATTTCAAATTTACGTAGACCCCAGACTTTGTGGAACCAGAGAAGGTATGTAACCCCCTGAAATGATTGATCTGAGATACTCTTTAAACCTTCAACCAAAAATATATCCCCTAAAGTCATCTTAAAATCCAGCAGTAGTTCAGCTTAATTGGTAAAGACTGTCTGCCTTGAACACTGCGCTCTTTTAAGAATAGTCTCAATGGGATCAGGTGATAGCAGTGTGCTCTGTTTAGAACGATCTACGTGGGATCAGGGGACAGCAGCAACTTGAAAGGTTAGACAAGATGTTCAGAGGGGACGAGTTTACATCAACTCGAAACAACTCAGGACAACTCCGGAAAGGAGGGTGAGGATGCCAGCACCCCTCAGAGAACGTCATCCACGCACTGAACTGTACTTGTAGAAACTGCAGAATTGGGGTATGTTCTGCTGTTGATTCTGTATGTTCTTGGCAACAACAGTAACAACATAAACAAAGTTAAAATCAAAAGAGAGAGAGACCCCACTGCTACCGGCAGCTGTGCGGGAGTCACGTGGGGAGCACTTTCAGGAGAACGGCACCCTGGGGACAGCAGCCATCCCCTCCTGATCAGGTTGTGGTTGTGGAGTGCAGTGAATGACATCCCAGCACCCAGCACCCAATCGCAGCCGTTTGCTCAGCCCTGGTTCCCTGTCATTATTTGCACACCCCCAGGACAATCTCGCTGCCTTGCCATGATAGAGCAGGATGATGGCACTCCCTCTGCCTTAACACAACTGCAGATGGCAAATCATGAGCTCTGGTGGTGCATGGTTAAGCACGCAGCTGCCAACCAAAACACCGACAATCTGAACGCAGCCAGTGGCTCCGTAAGAAAAAGATCTGGTAATCTGCTTCCACAAAGGTCACAGCCAGGAAACCCCTACGGGGGTTATTCCTAGCCAATACGGTTTGGTCTTTCTCATTAAAAAAAAAAAAAAAAAAAAAAACTCTTTTAAGTCTCTTTTAACCACAATTACCTCCTCCAAATCCCCCATTGTCCCCTGTAGTTTATCTGTTGAAGAACCCAAGAACGTCGACTGGCAGAATTTCCTACAGTCTAGATTTGGCTTTTGCAAACTCGTGGTGTAGCCTGATCTGCTCCTTAGCTCCCTTGTGCTTCCAGAAAATCTGCAGCTGGTCCAGAAGCTTGATCACACTTAGGCCCCATCCCTTTGGCAAGACCACAGACGACAGTCTGTTCTTTTATCAACAAGCCCACGATGCCCAGTGTCTTTTGTGATGTCAGCCACTGCAGATGCTCAAGACCTAGCTCGCTCAGTCACTGGGGCTTACAGCCTGGTCCCAGTCTCATGCTGTCACTCCTTTTCCATCGATTAGCTGGATCGCTTTACTAAGGAGGCACCTCCTCTCGTCTGCTGTAATCCATCACCCAGCGGCACAACTCACAAGTCAAAAGGAGGGCAAATGTTGGATTCTCTCCTTTGTACAGCACTGTCCACAACAATGAGTCAAATCTCCATCGTCCTCCAAAGAGGACCCGTTATTACTTTTTAATATCGTTATGAACTATTGGGTCTAAATATGTGACTGTTTTTAGGTGCTATTGAGTCTGTTCTGACTCACGCCGACCCCTGTGTTCAACGGAATGAGACACCGCCTGGTTCTGTATCGTCCTGTCAGTCATTACTATGGTTGAGCCCATTGTTTCAGCCACTCTGTCAATCCATCTTGTTGAGGGTCTTCTTCTTTTTCCAAGTGGATCCAAGTGGATTGAATTGTGTCCCCCAAAACTGTATGAATCAACTTGGCTGCCCATGATGCCCAGTGTTGTGCACCTTTCTATCATTTTGTCATCGGATGTGATTTTCCTGTGTGTTGTAAACCCTACTTTCGTGACATTGATGAGTGGGATAGGTGGCAGTTATGTTAATAAGGCAGGACTTAATCTATGAGATTGAATGTTGTCTTGAGCCAACCCTTTTAGAGATATAAAAGAGAAACTGGAGCAGAGAGACATGGGGATCTCATAACCCCAAGAAGGAGCTTCGGGAGCAGAGCGTGTTCTTTGAACCTGGGATTCCTGCCGGAAGAATCTCCTAGTCCAGGGGAAGACAGATGAGAAAGACCTTCCTTCCGAGCTGACAGAGACAGAAAGCCTTTCCCTGGAGACGACGCCTGAAATTTGTACTTCTAGACTACTACACTATGGGACAATGAACTTCTTTTGTTAAAGCCATCCACTTGTGATATTTCTGTTATAGCAGCATCAGATGACTAAGACACCAAGTACGAGGCCTTTCTCCAGGGACTGGTCCCTCCTGATAGCATGTCCAAAGTACGTGAGACGAAATCTCACCATCCTTGCTTCTAAGGGACTTTCTGGCTGTACTTTTTCTAAGACAGATTTATTCATTCTTCTGGTAGCACATGGTACATTCAATATCCCTTGCCAATACCATAATTAAAAGGCATCAATTCTTCATTCTTGCTTATTCCTTGATGAATTTTAATCAATTGCAATTATTACTCCTTTTGAAATTTAAATTGCTCTATCTTTGGCCGCTGGAAGCTTCTTCACGTTGGTTCCTTTGCGCTTTTGACACAATCCTGGTACCCTGGCACTATTTTTTTATTCTCTGACAAGTTAAGGTGTTCCAGACCCGTCATGTAAGTGTCCTGCCCTAGACCTAGGATCAGTCATTTCTCCAAAGAATCTCTGGTTTCTTTTATTGGGAAGTAGTGTTTCAATATCACAATCTGGGTTCCTCAGTTGCTCGTTGCTATTAGGCTGGTTATTGTTTTTATGTCATTTTAGTGCTCAGGAGCTTGTATATTCAAATTGAAATTTAGGACTGCAGATACATTTTTTTTTAACATTTTATTTCTTTATTGTGATTGAGTGAAAGTGTGCAGTCTGGTTTAAATTCACGTGCCCGCCTATGTTTAAGAGTAGCTTCTACTGCTCTCCTTGCCTGGTTGACACCACACTCCTCCTTTCTGTTCCATACATGTCATACCCTCTTAACAATCTCCTGTCCCATGTTCTCCACCCTCTCCACTCCCCTCTAGTAAGAGGCCAGTAGGATGACATCCTATGGATGCATAGAACCATAAAGTGCACACACAATATAGTCACTCTTTGTTGCCAAGTCCAATCCATTCCTGTCCAAAGAGTTGACCTCAGTAATGATTTATGAGCAGGGGCAACATCAGGTCTAGGTGCCATACTCTTGGGGGATCCCACAGACCTTTGGACCATCAACTGCAGTCTTTTAGTGGAGTTTTCAGGGTGCACCCCTTTTTACTCTCGTATTGCCACTGGAACTCAAGTTTGTGAGCCCCATCAAGGCAGGACTACAGATATTTCTAACAATGTTTTATTATGTTTTGGGGGAAGGTTTTCACAGCAGTTTGGAGTCCCATTCAACAATTTCTACACAAACTGTTCAGTTTGTTAGTTACATTCTTCATGTATGTTATGTGGACGTTCTTTACAATACATGATCATTCTCCATCCTTCTGTCAAGTTGTTCCATTTCCATTAATCTAATTTCCCTGCCCTCTTACTTCCACATCTTTGCTTTAAAGTAATTATTGTCACTTTGGCCTCACGTAGATGACTTTTAGAGGAGCACAGTGCTCACAGGTCTTTACTTTATGACTCTGTCTGTTACTTACCCACTAGGTGACCCCACAGGCTAGTTTAGGGTCAAGGTTTAAAGAGTAGCTCAGGGCGAGAGTCTCAGGGCTCCTGGAGCCTAAGCTGGTCCAGCAAGTCTGGGCTTTGTTTGTTTGTGTAGAAATTTGAGCTGCTGCTCTGTATTTTTCTCCCATTTAGAATGGCTCCAATCAAAATGATCAATATCGGTGTCCAGCAGGACTACAGAGTTTTTTACTTAACATCTTGACCTTCAAGGACACAGGTGATGATATAATTAGAATATTCCATAGTTAGTTCATTTATCTCACGTCACACACACAGCAGTCTTGGAATAAAATTTCTAATACTACCCCTGCCATCATTACTGAAAACAATTTCAAGTGTCTTTACATGTGTTCTTCTCGTTCTCTCCTGACTTAGGTGTAATTGTACTGCACCCATGTTGAATAAGGAGCCCTGGCGGCAGGGCTGGGTAAGCCCTGGGGTGCTGTCTGCATGGTTGGTGGTTCCAGCCCCAGTGGCTTATGGGAGAAGACACCAGGCAATCTGCTACTGTCATGAAACCCTATGGTGCACTTCTACTCTGCCTTACACGGTCACCATGAGTCAAAAGCAACTTGATGGTCTTGCCAGATGTCCAGACACCACGGACTGTATGAGGTTCTTGCCCCTCACTGATCAAGAATGAACAGGTAAGACTTCAGACACAAAAAATTTTTCCCCAAGAGCAAAACTTGACTAAAGAGTCTTGCAAGCAGTGGTGTGGAGGGCCCAGGCAATGCTTACCCCAGACTGCCTGAAACAAAGGTTTTGTTAGGGCTGAGAAATGCTTTGGAGAAGGAAAGGCCTCACGTTTTATTCAGGTGGAGATTTACAGGAAGTGGAGGGGCTATGGAAAGGAGGTTGCCCACGTCTCTTTGTACAAAATGGAGTCAGCAGCAACAGGTTCTGGGAGGCACTGTCAGGACTTATCATGGGATGTCGCCTATTATGGGATGTGCTGTCCTTTGAGACCTTGGTTCAAGTCCCAGCATCAGCTTCATGCTCTCGTGCAGCTCTGCTGGACGCTCACATAGTTCTCACTCCTGGCACCACTGGGCATGCTCCTCACGTTAGCACCTTCTGATCCATCCTGAAAAACAACTTAAAGAAATTCTTTTTCTTTTGGTATCTATCAGATCACCCTTTTACTGATCACAACAGAATCATCCTTGGCATTTCTAAACTACCATTAAGGCCTCCTCTGCTTTTCCAGTCTCTTTGTCCCAGGAAGTGGTTAATTATTGGGTCCCATTATCCCTGACATACCCAGGCAGCATAGCGGGTTAAGTGCTACATCTGCTCACTGAAAGGTCAGCAGTTCCAATCCTCCAGGCACTCCTTGGAAACTCTGTGGGGCAGTTGTACTCTGACTTCAAGGGTCGCTGTGAGTTGGACCCGACTTGGTGGAAGTGGGTTTGGTATTCTCATCCCCCACCACCTGTCTGTAGATTGGGTTACAAGATTTACTATGGAAAGGCGTTTACAGAGGCCTCTAGGCTCACTGTCTCAGTGGCACCCAACAACAGCCACACTGACTGAGCACACAGCAGAGAGTACATGCTGTATTCTCTCCCTTCTTGCCCTCCCTATTAGTTTATAAAGAAGAAAATACTTTAGGACCCATCACTAACCCCCGTGTCAGTGAGTCTCTAATAATTTTGGTTGGCTGAGTCCGGGCACTCGTTAGATCTCTTAGGAAGGGCTATGGGGCCACATTCTCTAAACTCTTGCATGTTGGTAGCAGTTTTTACACTTTCTATGTAAAAATGTGTTTTGTGAAATTGAAAATCTTTGACTCATATTTTCTTCCTTTGAATATCTTAACTGTATTACCCCATTGTCTTCTGGCATAAAACGTTGCTGTTGAAAAGTGTGATGATGGTCTTGTTTTCTTTTCCTTGTAATTATTATGCCTTTGCCTACATGATTAGTGGGATTTTTTTTTTTTCCTTTAGAGTTCAATAATTTTACTACACAGTGATGTAGTGATGGTCCCTCACATCCAATATTCTCAGAGACCTACGCCAGGCACACTTTCCAAATCTTCTTGTACTTCTGAAATATTTCCTTGAATAGCTATTTTTGGTATCAGTTCTATTTCCTTGCTTTGGTAACTTCTTTAGGGACTCCTATTTTCTGTTTGTTAGGTCTTCTTTGCCAATCTTTAGTATTTGTCACTTTTTGTCAAAGCCTTTTTATCTCTTTATTTTTCCACACTTTTTCTTATTTCATTTTGGATATTTTTAATTACTATGTCGGCTCTGACTCGACAGCACTTGGCTTGGCTGGCTGTCTTTAAGTTCACTAGTATTTTTTTCTGTCATATCTGATCTTCCATTAATCTCATCTAGTGTATTTTCACATTATTTTAATCTCTGAAAGTTCTATCTGAATTCTTTTTATATTTTTCATGTGTCTTCTTAGCATGATCATGCTTTGCTTTACCTTCTTCAATGTTTACAGTATATTTGTAATGACTTTTCTGAATTGCCTAGTAATTCTATCACCCGTATCTGCTGATTAATTTTTATCTTAGTTATGCTTTCCCTACTTTTGCATTGGAATTAGGAGTTTTAAAATGGGAATTGTGCATTTTACCTTTTGAGTGCTGGACAATTTGGGGTTCCTTTAATACATGAGGAGACCTGGTGGCACAGTAGTTAGATGCTACAGCTGCTGACCAAAAGATTGGAGATTTGAATGAGCCAGATGCTCCTTGGAAACTCCATGAGGCCATTCTACCCCATCCTATAGGGTCACTGTGAGTTGGAATTGACTTGACAGCGATGGATTCAGGATCGATTAATATGTGAGTTTTGTCCTGGAATGCAATGAAGTTTCTAAAACATTTGGATCCTTTAGAAGTTTCCGTTTGCTCTCTGTAGGTGAGGCCAGAACAGCCCTAAGTTAGGGCCACTTTGGCACTACTAAAGCAATGCCCTTCTGAGTACTCTATCCAGTACCTTACCACTAGGTTATTCATTTCCGGCTGATGGGAACACGAATCATTCCCATGCTTGTGTGAGCTCCAGGAACTTTTCTGTCTGTTCCTTTGTGGTAGCTCCTTCCCTAGATTTGGGTAGGTTATTCACACTCATGAGCTGCTCAGCCCTTATCTGAAGATGTGAGATGAACCTTTTACAGATTTCTGAAGTATTTTCTCTGTGTGCTGATTCTCCTTTGCATGAAGGCATGTGGCTTTCCCTACTCTGATACACCACTACACATTCTAACGACCTCCATTCTCTGAGCAAACCCTGGTAGCGTAGGGGCTAAATATTATGGCTGCTAATCAGAAGGTCGGCAGTTCAAATCCTCCAGGCATTCCTTGGAAACTCTACGGGGTAGTTCTACTCTGTCTATGGGGTCTCTATGAGTTCAGATTGACTCAACGGCAGTGGGTTTGGTTAGTTTGGGTTCACTCTCTGAATTTTCATCTTCATCTTCTCAACTCAAGGAGACTACCAAGTTGTTTGGGGTCCCCCTTCCAGCAGCCCACTTCAGAATCTTTCCTCAGTGAGCTGGGGGAAACAGAGGGCTCCTCTTGTTTCTCCCCCTTTTCTCTGAGATCCCTGTCCTATGCTGCTTGTCTTCTAGCATCTGAAAACTATTGTTTCAAATGTTTTGTTTGGCTTTTTTGGCAGGAGCTTAAATTTGTCAGCTTTTCTCCATCTTGGCTGGAAGCCTTTCATTCGTGAGCTTTATTTTTTTTCTTCTCTTCATCTTTAATTTCTCTTAAGGCCTCATCTACTCTGTAAATTATCTTGTATTTCTTCTAGTTTGGTCTTTATTTCTGTAACTTTTTCCTTTTATTTCTATTGCTTTCCTGAGTTCTGTTGCCTCAGTCCTGAGTTTTTCTACTTTGGTTTACACTGCCCTTTTCTATCTTATATCGTTTTCTTTATGTTTTTTGGTTCCTCGTGAAACAGAAGGCTACAGTTGGCACGCTTTCATTTCTGAAGGGATGTTGTTCTGCTCTTTCTTCTCTATTTCAGTGCACAGTAACTCCACATGACATTGACCTCAATACTTTTCTGCTACTTGTTTTCACATGAGATCATTTTCCCTGAACTTTTAGAAGAAGATGTGGTTCCCAAATCTCTCTTTTCAGTTGTTTCCATGTAATGTGGAAAATTAAGGCAGCTTGCTCTCCAAGAGTTCTGGGGTCAGCTTTGCATCCCCACTTTTATCTGGACCTCCTCTTTTTGTCATTTCTTTTGCTCTTGTCCTGTTCATTTTGATCCCATTGCCAGCAGTGTTCTCTTCTGTGTGGGTTCTGCCTTAGAAGGAAGCCCTGGAAAGTCGAGTTCAAGGCTTAGACTGCTCTGTTCCCCTCAGATCTCACCGTGTGCCCCTTGCACCTACCTACCGCCGACTGGGCAAAACTACATCCAGTCTTGTTGCTCTGCCCACACTGGCCTGTCAGCCTCCTTTGTCAGCTATTTTTGGAGTTCCCCTATTCTCAAGTTCTTCAGACACCTTGGGGCTCCTCTCTGGTGTCTCACTCACAGACGACAATAGCATCTAGGTCTTATGGTTGTTGGTGGCTTGTTTTCACCCACTTATATTTTGGGATATGCAGGAGTACCTAGTCAAAATGCTGTGAGCTGTGTCAATTTTTTGTTGTTAATGCTGTCTCTGGTTTTCTTAGTGGCTTTGTCATGAGTTTGGGAGACATTAAACCCCTGTGCTGCCACCACCTTTGCTGTCTCCACAGAATCATCCCTCGGATACGCTGAGTGAGTTTTGCTGTCTTTCGTTTGACATGATACCATGAGCTGTGGTACACTGACTAGGGGGTAAGTTTGGTGGAAACTTCCATCTCTGTAGGGGACAGTATTTTGTCAACGAAGTTGTATAAAACTGCTCACTTGCAATGGTAATGAAGAGTGACATGAGTTGTGTTGATTTTATTATTGTTTTCCAATTCTCTGCAGAAAATGCACCTTCTCATGGCCTGCATTTGGGGAAGGCCACTCCATGGCTTTGCCCTTGTTCTGCATTGACCGGAGGTGTTTTCGAAAGTCATTGAAATACCTCTGTAAATGAAAATTTTCCCGGTGGTGAATTATTCCATCATATGGCTGAGGTACATTTTGCTCACCTATTTTCTTGCAGGAAATGCTGCTGGTGGAGTGGTTAGGGGTTTAGTCATCAACCAATAAATGTTGGCAGCTGAACTCCACCAGCCTTTCCTTGGAGACCCTCTGGGGCAGTCCTGCTGTGTGCTACAGGGTCACTTTGAGTTGGAATTGACTAAAGAGTGATGAACCTTGTTTCATTTTATTTTCTTTAATATTAAAGTACTTACCAGATTTTTGCTATCATAAAAAAATGTGATAGTAAGCATTTGTTTTATCTGTAGCTTTGCTTTCTTGATAGACTCCTAGATAGTCAATTACTGGGTCGAAAGAACACAGGGCAAAAGGCTGGGAGACCACTGAATCATTTAAGCAACAGCCGTAAAGGATCTTCAACAACTCCCAGTCCAGTAACCCATTTTACAGAGGGGAAAGTGCATCTCAGCGAGGCCAGGCGGAGTGTGTGAAAATCCGGCAGTTTCTAACAAGCTCCACTTTTCATTTCATAGGGTTTCTGGGTTTGTAGCCAGTGCTGTCTCTTGCTGCCTGGGGCAGTAGTTGTGAGACATTGGATTCTGCTGACAGCTGAGGGCACTTTCCCTTGATTTCATCAATACCCTGTGCTTGTCCCCTGCTGCTGGCTGTCTGGACCCAGCCCAGGGCTGTCTGAGTCACTCTGGAGGAGAATTTACAAGCTTGGGATTAATGACAAATTGACACCCAGGCCTGAGAAGGAAAAAGGGAGTCCACCCCTGGGGCGGGACTTCCTCAGTCACAGCCCTCCTCCTCCCCATGGCAACGCACACCATTGCAGGGAGCAGGTCAGTTGTATTTAAATCACACCGATGATGTGCCACTCGTCTCCCACTGCTTCTTCCCTTTGTCACTCCACACTGGTCCTTTGCCATGTTCACACCTGGTGGCTTAGCTCATCTTTTGACAGATATATAGTTTGCATGTAACGGCTGGATCCATCAACGTACAACCTACTGTCAGGTGCAGTCAAGTCGATTCTGACTCACAGCAGCTCTGCGTGACAGAGCAGAACTGCCCCATACAGTTTTCTAAGCTGTAATCTTCACCAGAGCAGACGGCCAGGTCTCTCCAGTGGAGCTGCTGAGTGGGTTTGAACTACCAACCTTGCTGTTAGCAGCGAGTGCTTAACAATTTGCACCACTGGGGCTTCTTGTACAGCCTGTACATTCAGATTATTTCCAACTCTGCAATAACAAACAGTGCAACAGTGAACTTCCTTGGGCCTAAGGGCTGGCTGCTGACCAAAAGGCTGCAGCTTGAATCCACCAGCCATCCCTTGGCATCCCTATGGGGCAGTGCTAGTCTGTCCTATAGGGTCGCTAGGAATCAGCATTGACTTGACGGTGCTGGGTTTGCATTTTGATTTTCATCATTGGGATTTGCCCTCCAAAGTAGACCCCTTGGGTCCCGGGGTGTGTGCTCAGAGCCGCCAGGCTGCTCTTCAGAAAAACAGCCCAGTTCTTTACCGCCCGCAGTTCACGAGGGTTCCCCCTCTCACTTCTCTGACAGCTCATGGCATCATTTAAGACCAACTGTAATGTTACACAACACTAAGATTTCTCACTTGGAGAGGCGTAAGGTAGCAACATATTTCTGTTATTTTAACTGCATTTTTCTGATTACTGAAAAGATTGGTACTAATTGTTATGAACTGAACCACATCTGCCCCCCCTACAATGTGTGCTAACTTGGCTAGTCCATGATTTCCAGTACTGTGTGACTGTCTGCTAATTCACTGTCTGATGTGGTTTTCCTACGGTTTGTATATTCTGCCTGTACCATGTTAGTGAGGCAGGATTAGAGGCCATCAGGCTAATGGGCAGAACTCATTCTCTAAGAGTAGGCTGTGTCTGAAGTCAATCTCTTTTGAGACCTAAGAGAGAGAAGTGAGTACAGACAAGAAGACCTCATACCACCAAGAAAGTAGAGCCAAGAGCAGAGCATGTCCTTTGGACCTGGTGTCCTTGCACTGAGTAGCTCCTAGACTGGGGAAAGGTTGATGACAAGGACCTTCCCCCAGAGCTGGCACAGAGAGGAAGCCTTCCTCTGCAGCTGCCAGTCCAAATTCAGACTTTTACCCTCCAAGACTGTGAGAGAATACTTTTCTCTTTGCTAAAGTCATCCACTTATGGTATTGCTGTTACAGCATTACTAGATAATTAAGACATTAATATTGTATTTTTCTTATTATTTGTGTCTTCTCTGTGTCCATACAGAGATATATGATGAGTTCTCTAATGCCGTGTTGTAAGCTCATTACCAGCATGATGTCTGGCACCTACTAGAGGTTTGGTGAATATTTATTCAGAGACTGAATGGATTCTAACCACTTCTCCCCTCTGCCCTGCAGAATGCTGGCTACAAACAGCCTTGCATTCAATGTTAAGTGGGATTCAGGCAGCTGGGAGTCCCAGTAGACTCAGTAGAGTCAGGCTGTTATGAGAGGAGATTAGAAAATAAGATCTGATGTGGTTTCCCAATTTTTATCTCAGCCAGGCTGACATGTCACACCCAAGGCAGAGGGTAGAGCTGAGATTCTTGAAGGCACGGGCTATGACTTGGGCATCTCTGTTCTCAGGCTCAGCACATAACAAGTATGCTTCTTGTGTTCCATGAATGGGTGATGGACATATGGATGGAGGGATGATAAATGCATGAATGAGTTGTTGACTGTATACATGTATGGATAGACGAATGGATGGATGGACGGACACACGCATGAGTGGATGGGTTGGTAGACGGGCAGGTAGATGGAGGCATCAGTCCACGGGTGCGTGGGTGGATAAGTAGAAGGACGCACGAGGAGCCTTGCCATAGGTATCTAGCTTGGAACTTGTTGGCTCTCTCTAAGGCTTTCCAAATGTGGCAGGGTCAGCCACAGAAGGAGGGACTGTGGTTTCCTAGATTCCAGGCAGCACGGGATAGAGAAGAGCGCTCAAACCAGAGGACTGGGGGCCACAGTCAGTCTGCAAGTAGCATAGATAGTCATCCAACTAGTTGTGGGCTTTAGAGATGAGCTTATTGCTCACACCCACACAAAATCCAGATTTCCTGCTTCTCTTAGAAAACTTTGAAGCTCTGGCCTCACACTCCTGCCTGACAACAGGATGCTTCACGGTGGGATTCCCTCCGGGGCAGAGAGGTGCGCAGTTCCTCGCCAGGTTCTTCCACCGCCCTCGCTTCCTGGTCACGGCACAGCCTGCCGTCAGTCGTGTGAGGAGGTCAGTGTCAGAGCGTCTGAGGCTGGCCCCCTTCCATCATATTCTCCGTGTGCCCTTGGGCGAGTCACTTCCGTTCTCTTCTTGCTTAAGGGGCAGAGATCTGGCAGCACTGCTTTTACAGAGAGCATCCTTATGCCGGTTAGAGGTTTTTTCTCTGCCACAGTTTCCTCATCTATAATATGGGAAAGATGACACCAACACGTGTCTTGTTATTAACTCATTAACCCTCCACTGAGGCCATCACTGTTGTTATCCCCGCTTTAAGAGGAAACTGAGGCAGATTATAACAGTAGCCAAAAAACAAAAACAAAAACCTCTGCTCTTGTCGATTTTACTCAAGTAAAGTGAACACCTCGTGGGATTTGTTTTCTACGTTTTGGTCATGGATTCATGGGTCTATCCCAATCAATTGGCCTATTGCTGAGAGTTTTGGTCTCCCTCTTTGTTGGGTATCACGTGGAGTCTTAAATGATTTTGAGGAGACACTTATCCAGTCTCTATTTGCCTGGAGTAGCAGAGGGAAAAGAAGATCCAGGAAGAGAAGAAGGACACAGACCACAGGTCCAGTTGCTTCCATGGACTACAACCTCCTTCACCCCGAGACCAGAAGAAACAGATGGTGCGCAGCTACCATAATTGTTTTAGCCAAGGACCCATTACCAAAAAAAAAAACAAACCAAACTCATTGCTATCAAGCCTCTAGTGACACTAAAGGACACCCGGTAGACTCCAACCGCCAACCTCTTGATTAGCAGCTGTAGCTCTTAACCTCTATGCCACCAGGGCTCCCAGGGCCCAATAGATGGCTCTTAATGAAAAGTAGAAAATTGTGTAACAGAACTTCACCTTCCTGTGGAAACTAATCTCACTGGATCCACTCAGACTAGGGGAGCCCCTGAAACTACTGCTTGGACCTAATCTTTAAACCTTGAACCAGAACTATGCCATGAAGCTATTGTTAATCTAAACAAGAATTTATTTCAATTAACAGAGAAGGTTGGCCTTGAGCATGGCACTCTCACAGAGCAGTATCTACATGTGATCACCCCACCAACTGCTGAAGTACCGATAAGACCACCAAGGGGCTGAGAGTCTAAATTAATGATGGTGAAGCAGTGTGGGTAGACAGCGAGGACGGTGACACGGTGTGAAGTGTGTCATCAACGTTACTGAGCCGTACATGGAGAAATGGTGGGCAGCTGGCTGCTTGTGTACGTCATCACCAAAAACAATTAACAAAACATGAATTCTTCCAACTGTTCAAAAAAAAAAATGAAGAAACCAAAGCTTCCTGAATCCACCCAGCAAGGGAACAGCAGAGTCAGGATCTGACTTCAGTCTCACAGGTCACACAGTCCCTTCTCCGCTGCCCACTACAATCGGTGCAAGGGACAAGCAAGATGCCTGCCTCTGAGCAACTTGCCACTTCCACTGGCTGAGGACTGAGCAGCCTTGGGTCCAGTCCCTTCAGCCTCGAGCCCCTTCTTTGTGGGAAAGTGGAGGAAAGTCTCTGGGACGGGGTTCTTCCCCTCTGGTCCACACTGCCGTTGTCCCTGTCCACATTCCCAGTGTCCCCTCTGGGCCACGCTCCCGTCGTCCCCTGGTCCACACTGCCGTCATCCCGCCTGGTCCACACTCCTGTCGTCCCCTCTGGTCCACACTCCTGTCGTCCCCTCTGGTTCATACCCCTGTTGTTCCTTGGGCCATACTCCCATCATCCCCTCTGATCCATGGTTCCATCATCCCCTGGTCCGCACTCCCGTCATCCCCTGGTCCACCCTGCCGTCATCCCCCAGTTGCGGGATCTCCCCTTTCCCACACAGAAGGCCTGGCAGGCACTTGGAACAGCATGTCAGAGAAGACCCTGCGTTCCCAGCCCTCAGGGAGCCCCAGAGACAGCCAGCACCCTGGCCAATGCCCAGCCTCGCAGTGCTTCGCTGCCAAACATGTCCAGCTGACTGGGTTCCCATGGGACAGAGTGTTTCCCACAGCCTCACAAGCCCCGAAGCAGCCTTGGCCATGGCCGCCTCCGAGGCCGCCCACCTGCAGCCCTTCCCTTCTCTGGGAGGCAGAGGGCTCCAGGGCCGGAGCCCAAGTTCTGGCTTTCAATGCAGCAGCTCTGAGATCGGACAAAGGCCTTCGATTCTCTGAGTTTCATCTTCTGTGTTGGTAAACACACTTGCCTGGAGGGGACGTTAAAGAGCCATGGTGGCGCAACAGTTAATGTGCAGCTGTTCACCCAGCGGTTCCTGACTTCCCTAAAGATTCCAGCCCAGAAACCCTCGGGGGCTACCCTGTCACATGGGATCACGATGAGTCAGGGTCAACTCAGCGGCCCTCAACAGCAACAGCAGGAGGGCAGTTAACAAGGGGCGTCCAAGAAGGCTGTCCATCAAACCCCTGACCTGCAGGAGAGCCCCCCGAACAGCCACGCCACCCCCTCACGTGACTGGTTACCACACTCGGGAAAAGACCAATATTGTAACCTCTCTTCTGGGCACAAAAGCCAGAACTCAAGCCACCTAAGTGGACTGTGGTGGCCACAGAGGAACAGAAGGAACCCATGTGTGTGGCGCTGCAACCCTCCTGCTCAGAGGAAGGCATGGGCGCTCCGAGAGAGCGTGCGCTGTCTGGGTGTCGCTCTCGGCGCCCCGAAATCTCACCTCTCCCCCGCCCTTGACTGCTCGGCTGGCAGAACTGTGTTTAGAAAGAATAAAAACTAAGGAGCCCGAACATTACTGACGTGACACAAAAGGTTAGCACCCCGTAGAGAAGCCCTGGAGACCCTGGCTGATGCAAGCGAGAACCCATAGCCGGCCGCTAACCAAAAGGTAGGAGGTGTGAGTCCCTAGAGCAAAATCTTGGGGTGCTACTTCCGAAAAACCAGCCACTGAAACTCGGCGAATCACGGCTCTAGCCTGACACACGGAGGTCGCCTGAGGTCCGAGACAACGCCACAGCACCTGGCTTGTGTTTTAGCTGCGCAGGAGGAGACCCCGGGTCCCGGCCGGGGCTGGAACCAGCGGCGAGCGCCCTGCGTGCACCCCGGTCCGCGACTGCTCGGTTAGGGGCCCCGAGCGCAGGGACCCGAGGCAGCGGCCAGCAGGAGGCTCCCGTCGCCGGGCTCCAGCCCGGCTCCCTGCAGTCCCCGGCCGGCAAGAAGGCGGAGGCGACAACTGAACTGAGGGTGTGGGTGACTTGATGGACCAGAGGTCTCCCTACGGCTGGAGAGGGGCCCGCAAAGTCACAGCCACCATCTGAGGCCTCCCCAGTCTGGGACGGAGGGCCTGGCAAGAACACAGTTGGCTCTTAAGTACTTGCAAGTCCGGAATGTCTGTCCGGTGTGCGCTGTCTGTCCAGCTCCACCAGGGCTCCCCGAAGAGGGTCCTCAGGGCTGTGTTCACCCTGACCCTGGGCAGGCCTGGGAGCATGGTGGACATTAAGCAGGCTTGTTACAGAGCCCGGTGAAGCGCTGGGCTGCTGACCTGGGACGCTGGAACCCGCCCACGGTTCTGCAGGAGTGAAATCCCGTTTCTGTCCAGATTACAGCCAGGAAAATCCCGTGGGGCTGTTCTGCTCCGTCACATGGGGTTGCTATGAGTCAGAGCTGATGGGACAGCATCGAACAACAGCAGTTAGGACATAGGCTGAGAGTATGTTTGCAAGTTTTAAAAAGAAAGAAAACAGGATTGATTGAGGAAAGAAAGAAATGTGATTGGTGGTGTGTAGGGAGAGCAGAGTCCTGGCTGCCTGTCCATCATCGTGGGAGGGGCTGGCCGGGCAGGAGTGGGTGAGAGGCTGCAGGAGGTCGGGAGTAGGGGGAGCGTTCTCCCCATACACTGCATACTCAGCCAGCTCAGTGTAGAGCCACCCACCCAGTGCTTTTGGTGGAGGTGCATGTATGGGAGAGGCAGGGGGCTCACCCAGGAGACCTCACTGCTCCCCTCTGTTCATGATGTCTGAGCACCTACTGTGTGCCAGTTGTGTTAGGCATGGGGGTACGTCATTTACCCAGCAGACATCTTTCCGGCACCTGCTCTGTGCTGGACTGTTCCAGGGGCAAGGGTGATGTAGACGAGACAGGATCCCCGCTAGGGGGCAGCCATTCCAACAGCAGGGTTGGAGTGGGGTGAGAGATCCTTCTCAGACAAAGGCAGGTCCATGGGGAGAAAGTTCTCGGTGTGTTTCGGGGTCAGAAATTGGACCCAGCTGAGCAGAAGTCACAGCAGCAGTTGAGGTCAGGTCACGGTGGCTGTGGGTGAGGAGCTTTGATTTCGTCCTACAAGCAGCGGGAACCACTGAGGGCTTTAAGCAGAGTGGTGACACCATACGGACTCAGAAAAGGCTTTCTTTGTATTTAGGGAGCTCCCATCCTCTGTGGGAGTCCTAGTGGTGCAGTGGCTGCCCCGATGCTAACCAAAAGGTCAGCAGTTCAAAACCATCAGCCACAGCACAGTGAAAAAGGGCACAGCAATCTTCTTCCATAAAGATGGCAGCTTTAGAAACCCTGTGGGGCAGTTCTGCCCTGCCCTGTTGGGTCACTAGGAGGGAGATCAACAGCAGTGGATCTGGTTTGGTGTTCGTCCTCACTGGGGACACAGCCAGCTTCAGAAGGGAGAGCGAGCTGGTCTAGCTACACCAGCTGTCTGCCATAAGAAAGGACTTTTCACAAGGAACTCCCGGAAGCCCTCCTTCCCACTCACCTCTCCCCGGGTCCCTTCTGGAAAGAGAATTCTTACATGTCCTTTGGGGTGGTTTCTGGAGTCACCCCCCCAATCTGCCCCTCAACATGACCTGCTGTTGACCCATCTTGTGTCCCAGTCTGTGAGTGTTGGGCCATCTGAATGTCCCAGGGATGAATTCATCACCAACCCCCTGCAGGGCTGCTGTCTGAGCGTGTCTGTGCTGCGTCAGGGGACAAGCATGCTGTGTGCAGGGCCAGCCGCGCGGCATCCTTGCTGAGTAACTGGACCCACCGGGGCAGGAAGCGGAGACAATGGCACTGTTGTTTTTTGGGTCGAGAGCCCCAGGGCTCTGCAGGGCGGGCCTGGCTGGCAGCCTCCTCAGTCACCACAGCAGGAGGGCCTGGGGACTGTCCAGCTGCCCCCGGCGACCGCCACCCCCACAGCCCACCAGAGGCTCACAGAACAAACATCTCTCATTGTCCGCAAACAACGGCTCTTTCTGCAGAAGCGCGGGGTGTATCTGTGCAGCGGTGGGCACTCTGATTCGTTTGTTCCCTCATTTATTTATTCTTATTCATTCAACATTCAGCCTCTTTGAGGATTTTATCAAAAAGATGAAAATGAGCAGTCAATGCTCAAGAGACCCTGGGCTGAGTTTCCAGATTTCCTTCCTCTATTTAATCCTCACAACAGCCTCTTGAGATGGGCTCTGTTAACCCTGGTGACTGGAGCCACGTGGGCAGTGTGGACTCCTCCCCACCTCTCCCTGTGTGTGGACTTGAGCTGGTCCCTTCTCCTCTGTGGGACACATACAGTGGGACATCTCCGGACATGGTTTACCGGGTGCCCTGGGCTCAACCGTTAAGCACTCCTCTACTTACTGAAAGTCTGGTCGTTCAAAACTACCTGTGGCTTCAAGGGAGAAAGACTTGGCTTTCTGCTCCTGTAAAGATCACAGCCAAGGAAATGACCCAGGACGATCGTCCTCAGCTCTGTAGGGTCACTAGGAGTTGGGATTGACTCAGTGGCACCCACAGCAACAGAAACAGCAAAGTGTCCATACAGAGGTTCCATGTATTTCAGTAGTGAACTCTATGGACGGCTGAAGAAACGGAAAGATACCTGGAGAACACATCTTTCCCTCCACAGCCAGGAGAGACTTAGAGAAAAGAAATGCAAATACCCTTTGCGGTGTTGTGCGCTGCAGAATGAAGTCCGACCACAGCACCCTACATGACACAGGAGAATTGCCCCAGAGGTTCCCTAGGTGGTAATCTTTCCAGGAGCCAGCAGCACAGCCAGGCCTTGCTTCCATGGGTGGAAACCCCACCGGCTCAGTGGTTACGAGCTGCGCCTGCTAACCAAGGGGTTGGTGGCTCGAATTCACCGGGTACTCCGTGGAAACTCTATGGGGCAGTTCTACCCTGCTCTGTACGGTTGCTATGAGTCGGAATGGCAACAGGTCATATGTACATATACATTCAAGAGAAATGCCCACACACACCCGCTGAAAGCAATGTTGCCCTGCAGCCAGTCGGCACAGCTTGGACAACACCCACAGCGTGCCTCTCGTCCCAACTCCATGTTCAGTGTCATCATGTTGGTAGGCCGAAAAGCCATGGTAGGAATATTTGCACCATGGAGGTGGGCAAACCCTACATATACTTCAGGGCTTTTTTTCTAAGGAGTTGCTGTTAACCACTCACCAGCACACTACTGACGGAAGCAGGAATACAATGTTTAGGGCAGCACTGTTTGTGACAGGCCAATACTCACTTCCATCAAGGCAATTCCCGCTCATAGCCACCCTATAGGACAGAGTAGAATGGCCCCATAGAGTTTCCAAAGAGTGCCTGGTGGACCTGAACCGCCAATTTTTTGCTTAGCAGACACAACAGTTAGGCACTATGTCACCAGAGTTTCTAAATAGCCAAATGTTGACTTAAAAAAAAAAAAAAAAAAAAAAAAAAAAGCCCTCCATTTGATTCCAGCCCAAAGGACAGAACAAGAACACAACTGCTTAATGGAGTTTCCAAGGAACAGCTAGTGGATTTGAACTGCTGACCTTTTGGTTAGCGGCTGAGCTTTTATCCATTGCACCACCAGGACTCCAAACACTGGATACTACTGTGCCCATCAACCGCCGTTATCAGGTGCCTTTCAGTCGGTTCTGACCCGTAGCAACCCTACGCCCAGCAGAACAAGGCACGGCTCCGTCCCACCCCGTCCTCATAACCATTGTCATGCCTGAACCCGTTGTTGCGGCCACTGTGTCAGTCCGTTTCATTCAGAGTCTTCCTGTCTCTGAGTCTGCTTTAGCAAGCACAGTGTCCACCTGCAGGAGGCGGTCCCTCCAAAGCACGTGAGATGTAGTCCCTCCATCCTCGCTTTTAAGGAGCACTCTGGCTGTGCTTCTTCCAAGACAGATTTGTTTGGTCTTCTGGAAGTCCACTGCATATTCAGTATACTTCCCCCGTACCATGATTCAAAAGTATCGATACTTCCGTGGTCTTCCGTACTCATTGCCCAACTTTCACATACACACGAGGCTATTAAAAACACGACGGCTTTGGTCAGGTGCACTTTCATTCTCAGAATGATAGCTTTGCCTTTGAACATTTGAAAGAAGTCTTTAGAAAATAGAATAAAGAGGTCTTTTGCTGCAGATTTTTCCAGTGCAATAAGATGTTTGATTTCCTCACTACCGTTTCCGTGGGTCTTGATTATAGATCCAAGTACAATGAAACCCTGGGCAATGCTGATCTTTTCTCCTTTTATCACAGTGTTGCTTATTGGTCCAATTGTGAGGATTTTTGTTTTCTTTATGCTGAGATGTAATCCGTCAAAAGTAAAAAGCAGTAAAAAAATATGGTATTTTTTCATACAAACATCAGAATACCACACAGCAATGAAAGTTAGCACGCACAGCAATTTGGATGGATCTCCACACAGACAAGATGCTGGAAGAGTCGGATGGAACATACACACACACAGAAATCTCACTTTAGAGTCTGTTCCAGTTCTCTACCTCTGCTGTCACAGAAATACCACAAGGGAGTGTCTTTAATTGACAGAAATCTATTTTCTCACAGTTTAGGAGGTGGGAAGTCCTAGTCCAGGGCTCCAGCTCTTAAGAAAGCCTCTCTGTCTATCGGCTCTGGAGGAAGGTAACTTGCCTCTGTATCTTCTGTTTCTGGGTTCCATAGCAACAATGTGGCATTTATTTTCACCTCCGTTCCTGTCTGCTTGCTTGCTCAGTTTGTTTTATCGTCGCAGATAGTGACTTAAGACAACAGCTCACACTAATACTGCTCATTAACATAACATAGAAACCCATTCCCAAGTGGGATTATAACTACAGGTATAAACAAAAAGGAAAAACCAAAACTATTACCCATGAGTTGATTGCAACTCATAGCCACCCTACAGGACAAAGTAGAACTGCCTTGTAGGTTTTCTAAGGTGGATTTGAACTGCCAACTTTTTGATCAGCTAGACTCTAACCACTGCACCACCACAGCTCCTCCATAAGGGCTCAGAGGTACATACATAGTTTGGGGGCACACAATTCAATTCTTAACAGAGGAGTCCATTTATATGAAGTTAAAAAAGGACGAAGCTAATCTGGGATGTTAGAAATCATAGCTATATGCTGGAGGGAGAATACTGACTATGCTGCAGACTGCCAGAAGAATGTACAATTCTATCTTGGAAAAAGCACAACCAGAATGTTCCTTAGAAGCAAAGATGGCGAGACCTCATTAGAAGTCCTTCAGACGTGTTGTCAGGAGGGGTCAGTCCCTGGAGAAGGATATCACGCTTTGTAAAGCAGAGGGTCAGCCAAAAAAGAGAAAATCTCTCAACAAGATGGGCTGACGCAGTGGCTGCAACCATGGGCTCAGACACAACGATTGTGAGGACGCTGAGGGGCCTGGCGGGGCTTCACCTTGTTATACGTAGGGGTCAGCGTCAGCTCCACGGCACCGAACAGCGTCCAACGGAGGACGTTTGGAAAGGGGTGCCAACGGATTATCTGGGAGTGAGGGACTGTTCTGTTCCTGTAGCTGAGTCTGATGACACAGGTGTTCACTTCATGAAAACCTCTTGACCTGACAAGTATAATTTATGCATTTTTAGAAGTATTTTAATCCTCAGTAAAAATACACTTAAAAACCTCTGAAAGTTGTCAATAAAATAAAACACAGCCTCCCTTCCCCCAGTTTATCTCCTGAACAACTCTTGAACCAAGAAGGAAAAACTATAAATGAGCTGGAAAGTATGATTCTTCCAGGAATATGGCCAGGTAATTAATTATGCACATGTGCAAGCAATTAATTACTCACATGTGCAAACATCAATCACGAGACTCTTTAGTGCAGAGTGATTCAGCATAGTAAAAAATTTATTACTGTCCAAAAGTTTAACAAAGGAGATTAGATAACTGTATCAAGACAATCATGCAACGGAAAGTTACATTTTTTTTTTTAATTTCCCATTGGGTTAATTTTGAATCATAATGATCTTATAGGACAGAGTAGAACTTCCAGATATGGCTTTCAAGGTGGGGCTGGTAGATTTGAACTGCTGACCTTTTGGTTACCAGCCAGCACACTTGCCCACCACACTACCAGGACCCTGGAATATTATATAGCCGTTAAAATTAAGTACTTACTGGTGAATATCAAAGACCATAGCCTTCAGCATGCATTACAACTCAACATACAGAAAACAAAAATCCTCACAACTGGACCAGTAAACAACATTACAATAAACAGAGAAAATTCAAGTTGTCAAGGATTTCATTTTATTTGGATCCACAAAACCAACACTAACAGAAGCAGCAGCCAAGGACGGCACTTCACAAATCTGTTGCAAAAGACCTCTTTAAAGTGTTGTAAAGCAAAGATGTCACCTTAAAGACTCAGTGCTCCTGGCCCACACCATGCTGTTTTCAGTCACCTCAGATACAAGAGAAAGCTGGACAATGAATCAGGAAGACTACGCCAAGCCAGCCAAGTGAAAACTAAATACCTTTGAAGGCGGTGTTAGTGAAGAATATGGAATGTACCATGATCTGACAAAAGAAAAAAGACATCTGTCTTGGAAAAAGTCCAACCGGAGTGCTCCTCAGAAGCATGGACTGCAAGGCTGTGTGTCACATGCTTCGGACAAGTTCCCAGGAGGTATCGGTCCCTGGAGAGGGACGTCGTGCTTGGTAAAGTAGAAGGTCAGCCAAAGAGAGGGAGACCTTCGTGCAATGGATTGACCCAGGGGCTGCAACCATGGACAGCAGCACCCCGGCTGTTGGGAGGACGGTGCAGGATCGGGCAGTGTTTTTGTCCCGTTGCACATCGGGTGGCTATGAGCTGGAACCTACTTGACGGCATCTAACAACAACAACATGGGAATTATATTGTAGGGAAGAGCGCCTGGTGGCATAGGAAAGTAGTTCACAGCGCACTATTCAATGCTATCCCCCTCTCTCTCCCTTCCTCCCTTCTGCCTGCTCTGTCTCTCCAACTCTTTCCCTCCCTCCCGGTCTCTCTCTCCTCCCCGCTGCGTGGAAGG
This sequence comes from Heterohyrax brucei, assembly GCA_028571685.1. NCBI lineage: Eukaryota > Metazoa > Chordata > Mammalia > Hyracoidea > Procaviidae > Heterohyrax > Heterohyrax brucei. The sequence goes on along the minus strand of CM053156.1, from coordinate 86,308,554 downwards.
AGAGGCCTCATCTTCCCCACCAGAGCTCACCATCTAACACTCTCCGCAGCCTCAGGCTTCCTCATCCCTGGCACCCTGTCTGCTCTGCAGTCACCAGGATAACCACAAACTTGTCCCCTCTTCTAGAACATTCTTCTTCCACCTCTCTCAATCCTCCGCTCTCTCTCCTCACTCTTTAGATCACTCTTTCTGGGAAGATGTCTGAAGAACACCCTTCTGCTAACATGCTCATTTTTACACCTCATGGAAAGAAAAAAAAATCCCATGGTCATCAAGTCGATTCCAACTCACAGCAGCCCTGTAGGACAGAGTAGACCTTCCCCCATAGTGTTTCCAAGGAGCACCCTTGGATTTAAACTACTGACCTTCTTTTGGTTAGCAGCCGTAGCTTTGAACCACTATACACCACCAAACTTGTTATCTTTCTATGCTTCATGGAATATTTATGGACACCCACATTGCTCTTTCTGACAAAAAGCTGTGGATTTGCCCCAACAGGAGGTCCGAGAGCCGTGGTCACTTTTCTCTTCTCCACAACCTCCTCCTCCAGCTCAGCTCAATTTTCCCAGAAAGTAATACATTCCAACTTGATTAACAGATGCCATTTTCACCTTTGATCACGGCTGAAAAATACGATTGTGGTGTCTGGCAGTAGCAATCAATACTGTAATAAATCACACCTAATTTACTTAGTGCTTCAGGTGCGCCAGGGTTCATTTATCCAAATAGAGCTTTTTAAAGTTTCAGATGCAGAGAGGTGCTTTGCCTGTGTGATGTTTGCTTCTGGCCTTCCCACATGCAGCCGTTTTCTGCCAAGACCTCCAAGTGCTGACCCACTTACAAACTGTTGGGGTAGGAGACGTGTTTCCCCAACTGTCCCCAGTTTCCCTGGCATGAGACAGGAGTCAGAGGTGGCAGGGTGGCCAAAATTTCCCAATAGTTGATCTGGATGGAAATCACTCACGTTTCCATGGTAACCTTTGTTGTTACTTCAAAAGCAGAGTTCTTCCCTCCAAGCAGGAGGATCTGGAGAAAGACTGCTTCTAGCCAGAATTGGAACAGGAAGACAAGCTGCTTCCCAGCAAGGCAGATACCGATCTCAGAACGCAAACTCAGAAAGTTGCTGACCCGACACATGGCCAGCGTCTGTTTTCCTCAAACAGTATTGACGATCATCGTGGGTCAGCCGGAGGTTTTCATGTGTCCCCAGATAATTAATGCAACCCCAACGGGTTTGCACGCTCTGAACCAGACAACAAGGAAGGCTCGGGAGGGACCATCCTGAGACACAAAGTTCCAGAAAATCTTCTGCCCAGATGAGCTTTCTGGGAGAAGCAGTCTCCATTCATTTTCCACCTGGAGGGAGGTGGACCAATGCCTCCTCTCCCACCCCTGCCAAAGAGCAGGCTCTCTGGCCTGGCCCCCAGCTCTCTGCTCCCGTCTCTGTCAATAGCATGGCCATACACACTTCCTTGTTGTGGCTGGCTGCCGTGACTCCTGGCGAACCCAAGAGAACAAGATGCCGTCTAGTCCTGGGTCATCCCCGTGATCAGCTGCAAGTTGGACTGTTGAGGTCCACAGGGTTCTCACTGGCTGATTTTCACATGAATGAGTTCTGACAATTAAGTTCATGAACTCATCGTGGAAAGAGGTGCTACCTACCTCATTGCTGGGTATCACTGTGGTCACTTACTAAGTGTCCCCCTTGGGAAGCTATGCACTGATGCTGGTGCCTAGTCCACACTTCAAAGCAACTTTGGAACTTTTCCTGGAATAACCATTGGAGATCTTGTCATATTGCACTTGATGTCCGGAATGTCATCAAAATGTCTTCCTTTCAATACTTCCTTTATCTTCGGTTAAAAAGAAAAAAGCCATTGGGGTCCAGATCAGGTCAGTAGGGACGGTGTTCCAACACAATTGTTTACTGGCTGAGAATTCCCTCACAGACAACTGGACAATTAAGTTCACAAACTTGCCACGTTACCACCACGTGCATGGCCATTCCAGAGAGTTCCAAAATTGCTTTGCAGGATGAACTAGGCCCTGGTATCGATGCATAGTTTCCCAAACGGAGTACTTTGAAGGTATGGGCACTTAGAACAATGAAGTTTGAGGACTTAAATTGTCAGATGTCACAGCTCACCGGCCTCTTCTTCCTGGTTCATCTTAGTCTAGAAGCTCTGCTGGACACCCTTCAGCAACCTAACGTCACACACGCCTCCAGTGACAGGTGGCTGGTACTCAGTCACAATGTATATTGGCTGGGAATTTAACCCAGGTCTGCCACATGGAAGGTAGGAATCTACCACTGAATTACTATTGCACCTGCTGGAAAGCTTAGACTATATTTAGGAGTAGACCACCTTCTCCAAGCACAGGGGGCCCAACCTGACACTGAGGTGATTAGAAGACCCCTACCCCCCTCCAGAGAGGTCCCAGTTCTCCTTGTTAACGAGTTCTCATTTCTGTTTTAACCAAACTCTTGCCGTACAATTTGAAGTCAGTAGATGAGGACCGAGACTTGAGAAGTGGGTTCCACTCACCTTGCCTGCCTTCAATGACCCTTTAGTGAGTGTCATGGACCCATAAGTCCTGCGCTCACAGAGCACGTCAGAAGTAGGTGAGGTGCCAAGCTCATTACGGCACTAGCTGCTGGTGTCCAAGAACTCGCATTCTCAACGTCTCTTGAAGGGACACAACCCACTGTCACAGCTGTTTTTCTCTGGCAGCTGCCTTTGAAGCTGGGAGTGCTTTGAGGTCCGGAAATTCACCAGGAAGAAACAGATTCATGACCTTAGATATCAAAGGCATCTCCTGGGGAGCCCGAGTGTGTGCTTACAGCAGACAGTGTTTTGAGGCTCTGACTGTGTCATCCTCCTTCTCTGGCACGTCACCTTTCCCGCATCACAAGAGACGCCCCAGCAGCCTTGACCTCACCCCTCCTTGGCCACAGCTGATAGAGTCAGAACTGCAATCAGCTCCTGATGGGATCCATCAAATTATTTCTCCCGAGAATTTAGATTGGGAGATGCCCGGCTTTTCACGAGGCTCTGCTAGAGGTTTGGGGAGTCTCCTGCAGCCAAGGTTGAGGAAGATGGAGGAAGGGGTCTTAGGAAGAGGGAATGAAGCTGGCGTGGAGAAGGTGGAGACGCGAGGAGCCCACTAATGCTTTCCCTAGGGGTAGAAATCACCCGCAGATCCTTGTTAAGTACACGGATCCTGCCCCAGCCCAGGCCCACAGCACCAGAAATTCCAGGAGGGGCTTTGGAAGTTGATTCTGGCAGATACCCACATCACTCTTACCACCAGGTGGGGTTTGCTCGCCTGTACCCCTGATGTCTGGGGCCAGCAAGGTACTGTGATCCTTCCGTTCTGCATCCTTCTTCCTCCCATGGAAGAAGGGCTGTGAGGGGTTGGAGACCTCCCTCTATATGCAGGCTCACAGCTGGCTTGGCACTGGCTCTTGGGTGCCAGGCAGAAGACAAGAGACGCCCGGGTCAGAGACCATAAATGTTACTACTCACAGCCTCTCAGGGGGCAGCACAGAGCAGCCCAGGTGTTAGGATGCATCAGCCGCAGTGGAGATAGTGGGCAATGGGGGACTGGTTTGCGTCACAGTTGAGGATCTCTAAGCTCAAGAAACCTCTTTCTTTTATGGTAGGCTTCAGGAAAACCTGTTCAACCTTTGCCTCAGTAGAAGAGCTGGCCTTTCCTATCCTGGACAGCAAGTGCACTTCCGTTCCCGAGGGAGATGCTCTGTCTTTCATGGCTGTCGCTGTGCAAACACCTTTGAACCACAGTCCAAAGAGAAAGCTGCCAGTGTCTGCTTATGGTTCCCAGAGAAACACAAGCAGCCTAGGGGGACTGTCTCCCCAAATCCCCCTTCAGGTACAGTTTCAGAGGCGAGATCAATTGCCACGTGACATTCGAGGAGCCCTCAGCCTCTCTGGACCTCCACGGGAGAGTCACTGTTGACCTTAGAGCAACCCGTCACCTTCAGTGGGCACATAGATCACCTGGGCCCTGCTGAGACTGCTGCTCACGTACAGCTTTGCTCTCCAATGTGCCTGGGCTTCACCTGGGTGCGGGTCATAAATGCAGACTCTCAGGCCCCTTAACCCGATTCCTAGGGGATTATTTTTTTCCTACCGTGGGAGTTCATGCCCACTCCTGGCAACTCATGTGTGCCCAGTGGAACTGCACTCCATAGAGTTTTCAAGGCTGTGACTTTTCAGGGAACCACAGTGCTGCAGTGGTTAAGTGCTACAGCTGCTAACCAAAAAGGTCGACAGTTCAAGTCTTCCAGGCGCTCCTTGGAAACTCTATGGGGCAGTTCTACTCTGTCTATAGAGTCGCTACAAGTCAGCAGTGACTTTACAGCAGGGGGTGTGGGTTTGGTTTTCGACTTAGCAGAAGCAGACCTTCAGTTCCCCCACCACAAGGCAGGTGCTGTGCGTCTCTGACTTCTGCCCTAACGACATCTCTAGATGCTGTTGTGAGCTCCCAGGCCACACGTGTGCCATGGAAAGGGCACTAGCTGTGGATGGGTGTCCTCTACCCTGGTCCTGTGACTCCCAGTCTCTCCCTCCCATGAGTCCCCCATGGAGGTGTACAGGGAATCTCCCGTCTATCGCTAGTTAACACATTGGGTATTGCATCCAATTTCTCTACTTGAGTCTTGAAAACTGTGAGCCAGCGAGGCTCCTGTGATTCAGATAATCTCAGGGAAGAGGTGTTGGCCACACATTCCAGCATCCTGTCCTGTAGAACACGCTGTTTAGACGTGGCCGCTTCCCGTCACTCCCCTCCATCAGTGCCTCGCCCGCCTTCTCTTGTCGCTTTTCCTGGGGCACCCAGTGTCAGCTTTGGGAAAGGAGGCCCCCTTCATTTGTTCATCCACTCATTCTTTCACTTGCATCAGACAAAGCCAAGTCACCTGGCTCCGATCTGGGTCACCTTCACATAAACTACCTTCTGGAGCTCAGAAATAACTGAAAAGCTATTTAAATCTGTACTCAAATCTTTCAGAAACATGAAAGGAGCTTCCATTCATAAAGCACATTGGGGATTTTTAGCATCCTCCATCCTGGCGGGTCACAGCCCTGGCTGTGTACTGGGGTCACCTGGGCCGCTTTGAAAAACCCTGATGCCTGTGCCTCACTCCAGACCAGTTCAATCAGAATCTCAGGGATCGGGCTAGGATGGCAGTGGCTTTGAGAGCTGTCCAAGTGACTCCTCTGTGTAGCCAAGTGTGAGAATGTCCCCTGAATTTTCTCCGAAGTCACCTTGACCTCTGGGCTCCCTGGGCGTGCCCCTGCTTTCACGTCTCTCCTCATTTCCCTTTTGAATCTCTCACTCTTTGACTTCATTTTTAGGAAAAGAATCAGAAAGCAGCTGGTGAAGTCAGAGTTCTTCTCGACAGGGAGAGAGGTGGGCGGAAGTGGTGGATTCGCCTGCTCGTGTTTGTCATCCCACCCTGTCTGGCCAACATGCTGTAATGCCCGTTACCTGCCTGGCCCACTATGCACGCCTTCTGCAGCGTGGCAGGCCCGGGGGTATCCAGCGTGGCCAGGGGGATGTGAAGGGGTATAGAGAGGCCACAGATGTCCATGCAATTAGAAGAGAAAAAAAGAAAACCTTAGACTGATCCCAGAAAATTACTGGAACTGCTGGAAAAATGCAAAAAAAGAAGTGACGAGACCCTGGAAACTGAAATGGAATTAATTGACTGTGAAACTGTGTACCATGAAATTAAAATTAATTTAATTTGAAGCTCATGTATGATTGCCGGGCTTTCTAGTTAGCATGTGAGGGGTCTTCAGCACGCAGAATGTCCACCAAGCAGGGGACATGGAAGGAGGGAGGGAGGAGGGACCTTGATGCTGGCCAGGAACCAGCCCAGGAGCTCAGCTGTGGATCTGGGGTCCAGGGAGGTGGGTGGCTCTGTCTCCATGGAGGCAGACCTGCTCTCCTCCCAGAATGTCACCGGAAGGGCCCTGGGTAAGGTGGCCTCCAGGTGAGGAGTGCCTGGTTAGCGTCGGTGGTGAGCACCTGGGTGGCAATCGTTTCTCCTTGTGAACTTCCATGACCCTGAAATGCAGCGGTGAACTATGACACCATTGGCCAATGTTTGGCACACACCCCTGGTCGCTGGGATGACTTTAGGCCTCACGAGAAGCCATATTTGTCCATTTTAATGATTTTGTTTTTACAGGCACCTTCTGTTTCTGCTCTCCCAGCACTGCCGTGGCACGTCACTGCTAGCCGTGGTCTAGCCGATTCTGACTCGTGGCAATCCTGCGTGCGTGGAGCAGGACGGCTCCCGGACCTGTCTTCTGACGGCCCCCGGAAAGACTATCGGCCCACCTCTCAGCGGGTGGGTGAACGCTGGACCATTCACACCGCGCTTTGTTGCGATGCAGGGTGTACTTGCAAAGTAAACTGGTGTTGGTCAGAAGCGTGAGTCAGCTGCAAGAGTGACTACAGAGTAAACGCATGGAAGCCAGGGAAGAGGTACCCGGGCTGCGAGCAGCCTGGCCAGCTGGGTCCCACGGGGCTCCAGGCTGCCACAGGGTCAGAGCTCAGTGCCATGCCAGCCGGCCCGGGGCATTCCTGGCATTTGCACATGGACCACAAGTGGAAGTACCCAAAGGGTCCTGGGGGTCCAGACACAGATGCTGTGCCCGGATGTACCCTCCAATTATCCTTCTGTGCACCTATTAAAATAACTGCAGTCCCTGATGGCAAGCCACTTTGAATCCCACTTTTTTCAAGCTTGATGTTTCCTGACATTCACCACATGCCATCAAAGCATCTCCTACAACACCACCGTCAGGGGCTGCTTCCTGGCTCCTCATGAAAGCCCCTAATATGCTTAACTAACCGCTCGTGGGAAGGGCCTCGCATTGTTTGTTAGAACAAATGAGAGGCACTGGGCCTTCCGGTGACCGGGCCTGGACTCTCCGGCCTGATTCCTTCCTGAAGATACTTGCCTGGGAAGGCAGCAGCGGCCTGTGTTGACAGTGGGGAGGGGCTACAGCCGTGGCCCGTCTTCCCAGGGGTCCAGCTCAGCCCCACTCCCCACCGGAGCTGCCTCGGCTCGGGCCCAGACTGCCCACGTCACCCAGCAGGGGCCATTCAGTTCACCAGCCCTGTCTAGACAGTAGGCCTGCCAGCGGCTGCCAGGCGTGTGCGTGCGAGTATGTGTGTGTGTGTGTGTGTGTGTGTGTTTGCTAATTACCCAGGAATGTCTGCTTGGGCTGAGTCTGGAGATGTAGGTCACCCCCGTGAAGCGGGCAGTCATGGAAAGTGGGGTCAGGCCAGTCGGCACCCACAGCATATCGAGGTCACGGCTGTCTGGGAGCCAGCCTGCCGGAGAGCGGGCTTGTGAGGGGGACAGGCTGGTTCCTTCAGCTCCGTCTCCTCACGTGTTTCTCAGCCTGACTCACATTGTCCCGCTAAAGCCCTTGTATTCCCTGCCACCAAGGCAGCCATGACTGTCACATCTTAAATGAGATCTTTCATGGAACCATCTTCTAGTAAGCTGGGACATTCTATAAAGATATGTTCCTGCTTGGCTGATGTCATTTCATCCTCACGGCGGCCCTGGAAGAAATCCCATTATTCTCATGATAACATCCTATTTGATTTACAGTTTACTGAGAGGGGAACTGAGGCTCTGGGAAGGTACACAGCTATTAGTCACCCACAATAGGTGACCATTACCGAGCAGTTGCCGTAGTCTAGTCTCATCTGCTCTCTGTTAGACCTCATCAACCCAGCAATCGAATGAATGACTGTCACACTGGTCCCATTTTATTGGCAAGAAAACTGAGGCATAGAAAGGTCAATTGCAAAGCTATTGTTGGGAGCTGCTGTTTGAGTCGGGCCCTGACTCATGGCGAGTCCATGCACAACAAAACGAGATGCCGCCTAGTCCTCTGCCAGCCCTGTGATGGGCTGTGGATCAAACTACGGTGATTGACTGGCTGATTTTTGGCACTAGATTGCCAGGCCTTTCTTCCTGATTCATCTCAGTCTGGAAGTTCCACTGAAGCCTGTGGAACATCACAGCAAGACATTTAAGCCTCCACTTACAGACAAGTGCCTGTGCCAGGGATCGAACCCAGGCTTCCTACATGGATGGTGAGAATTTTACCACTGAACCACCACCGGGCCCTGACACAAAGCTGGCATGATTCCAATCCAGGTGTCTGGCTCGAAGCAGAGGTTTCAGGTCTTCGGCCCTCTGCTGCTGCATCTCAGGCCTCTGGCTTGAGTCGAAGCCCACCTGGGGCTTGGACAAACCGTTCGGATTCAAAACAAACAAACAAATGGAGTGAGAAGGGGGCCATTGTGCCCACCTCAAAGAAGCCTTTGGGAAAGTTAAGTTCGTGCCTGGAAAACAGAGCCACGGAGAAGGAAGCCCTGAACAGTCAGCTTCCCTCTGGTAGGATCGCCCCCAATCCAGGTCTGATCCATTTTTTCCAGCACACATCCTCCCCACACCCTGGCCACTGGGGTTAAAAACAACAATCTTGCCCAACAGACATTTTCATCTGCAGAACGGCTTTGTTTGTGCACCTGATGGTCAGAGCTGTTCAAACATTTATAAGCTGTGGGGTTACTGGCAAAAGGTCTGAAGGAGAGGAAAGAAATACAAGAAAATGATGCTTTAACCTGCCCTCTCCTGGATCCGGGGCTGGGGCAGGCTGCATTTTTCCCTCTGCTTTTTATTATGAAAACTTCAAAAAAAAAGGCATGGTAAAAGCATTCTCCAGTGGACGCCCAGACACATGCCACCTTGATTCTGCCCTAGCATTGGTCCTTCGCTGCCTCGTCACAGAGCTGCCTGGGGTAGGCTGCGTTTTAAGGTGGCGCTTGATGTCTGCAGTGGCTTTCCTCCATAGGGAAGGTATTCCCGGCCCCAGCAGAGGTTTGCCCACGACTTTTCAAGGATTTTTTTATACAGAGTATAATGTTGGGGAGGAAACCTTGGTAGCATAGTGAGTTAAGTGGTACAGATGCCCCTTGGAAACTCTATGAGGCAGCTCTACTCTGACCTATAGGTCGCTATGAGTCAGACCTAACTGGACAGCAGTGAGTTTTTAATGTTGGGGCAGCTGTGGGCCGAAGAATGACAGTGGCCATTCTTTTTCTATTCATCTAGGCTCAGACGTGAGAGGCAACATCAGTTCAGTGGCAGAACCTTCACCTTTCATGAGAGACACGGAGGCCCCAGGTGGCGCAGACAGTTGAGAATCAGCTGCTAACAGAAAGATTGGTGGTTCCCATCTGCCCAGAGGCCCCTCAGGAGACAGGGCTGGTGATCTGCTTCTGGAAGGTCACTGCCTTAAAAGCCCTGTAGAGTAGATCTTCTCTGCACACATGGGCTCACCATGAGACAGAATTGACTCGATGGCTAGGGACAGCAGCCTGAGGGCTGCCTGGGTTCCATTCCCAGCTCACACACTTGATGAGCAGCCACTACCCCTCAGTTGGTGAAGGCTGCCGTGCTGCCGTGCTGCTGAACGGGCAACCCGCCCGTTCTCTGGGGTGTAACGTCTTGTATAACGTCTTCCTCAGCAAAATGAAGTTCCTAATATCTGCCTCTGGAGCTCTCACGGTGCCATGATTCAGCACTTGGCTGCTCACCAAAAGGTTGACAGTTCAAATCCACTAGCTGCTCTTTGGAACTCTGTGGGGCAGCTAGTTCTACTCTGTCCTTTAGGGTTGCTATGAGTTGTAAGTCACTCAACAGCAATGGGATTTTTAAGTTTGGAGGTATCTACCTCACAGTGCACGCAGATCAGTGGAGAATAGGGAGAGCCCAAGGCCAGCTTGTAGCCCAGGGCATCTGTTGAGTCGTGACCTCTCTGCTGAGGGTTTCCCCTTCCGTCTGTCCACTGAAGGCCTGTGTCGCACACAGCCAAGGATTTCTCAGCCCAGACTCATAAGTCTCAGGTCTCATCAAAGGGCACCTCTGGGCACAAAACATCAATGGAACTTGACAGTTGTCTAGGAAACTCAAACACTGGAGTTTAGAAAACGTGACTGACACTCTCCTGTCCCTCGGGGCTCTTGAAGCTTTGACCAACTGGTCAGAGAGAAGGAGAACCTCTGAAAACCAAGGGCCAAGGTGCTGCCTTTGGCTTCAGGTCAACCGAAAGGCACACCAGCCCCAGGGGTTAAGGAGTGCTGGGGTCTCATTAACCTCCATCTGACCTTCAAGGGGCAGGATCTGTGTTGGCAGCTGGGGCCAGGGTCATTAGCGATGACGCTCAGGGTTTCAATGGATAGGCAGTCACTTTCTTCAAGACCCAGTTGCAAACTGAGAAGCATTGCTTTTGAGGTCTGCATTGTTCCTGGCAGAAAAACAAAGAAGGGTGGGCCCCTCTGGGAAGCGGGGGAAAGGTTCTCCAGCAGCCACAGATGTGAGCCCGGGACAGGGGCTCTACTGCTGGCATTCGGGGCTGGAGGTGAGACCACATGTCCGACTGAGACAGCCCTCTGGCTTTCCCTCAAGTCTCCCCACTTCAGAGATAAAAGTCGTCCATACTGGGTGTTCACTTGTGCCTGCACTGTGCTGGGTTCTTTCTGTGTCTTCCCCGTCATCTCATCCTCAACAACTCTGGAACATGGGTTCTATATGCCTCCGTTTTATGGATGAGCACACTGAGGCTCCAAAAAGAGAAGAGACACACTCGGGTCAATAAGAGATGGAGCCAGGGCTGAACCAGCCCCATTGCACTTCACAGCAGATGCTTTCAACAACAAAGCGTGACCATCTCCACGGTCATAGCTCAATAATCAGATGCTTGACACACTTTGGGAGCCCTAGTGGGGTAGTAGTTGAATGTTATGGCAGCTCACCACGAGGTCAGCAGTTCGAATCCACCAAATGCTCCTTGGGGACTCAATGGGGCAGTTCTACTCTGTCCTCTAGGGTCACCATGAGCTGGAGTTGACTGGACGGCAACAGCTGTTTTGTTTCATTGTAGCACACATTAGGAACTCTTGCTGGCATAGTAGTTAAGAGCTCAGCAGCTAACCAAGAGGTCAGCAGTTTGAATCTGTCAGGCAATCTATGGAAACCCCGTGGGGCAGTTCAACATTGTCTTTTAGGGTCTTTGAGAATCAGATCAACTTGCTGGCAATTTTTTTTTGTTTGTTTAAGCTGATGGTCTTCAAGTTCCCAAGTGACTGAAGAACCCTATGGTGATGGTGGAATTCTCACTCTCATTCTGCAGAGGAAAACGTGGGTTAGGAAACTCACTCTCACGTGATGTTCCCATAGTTGCTTGGATAGCTGCTCCCCCACAACAGTTTTGGGCACCTGCGGTCTTTGGCTGTGAAGGAAAAAAGAGCCAGCGATGTGTTCCTGTGAAGACAACGGCCTAGCAGACTCTGTGAGGCAGTTTTCCTCAGCCTTGTAGGGCTGCCCGGCGTTGGAATCAGCTTGGCCGCACTGAGCAACAACGTAGTCTCCTAGGAACCCTGGGGGCACAGTGATTAAGTGCTCAGCTGCTAGCCAAAAGTTCAGTGGTTCAAACCTAGCAGCCGCTTCATATGACAGAGGCCTGCCAATCTGCTCCTACAAATGTCACAGCTTTAGAGACCCTGTGGGGCAGTTCTGCTCTGGCCTGTACGGTCATGATGCGTCGGAATCGACCTGATGGCGGTGTTTGTCATTTTTTTGTCTTACGACTTTCTAGGTAGGCCCTTTCCAAACAGTGGGAGGCAGTGGGGTCTGTTGATGGAGGCTGTTTGTTGGCTTACGCCCAGAACACGTAGTTACTATTCCAGGCGTTTCCTTCGCCGGCTTTAGCTTCATTCTTTTCTTCCATAAAATGGATCAGAGAGTCCTAGGGCTGACACTCCCAGAAGCCTACCCTAAAGGGGGAGGTGGGACATCTTTGTCTCTTGGTTTCTGTCGTGTCTTTTCTTTGCTCGTAGATCAGAAGAGGATGCCTCCCCACTTAGATCTCGGAAGCTGGCCTTCAGGAAACCGAAGCTTTTCTAAAAACTATTTTTTCATGCTGTAAGTGACAGCTTACAATCCAGGTTATTTTGTCATACAAAAGCTTGCAGAGACACCACTGTGTCACTCTAGCTGCTCTCCTCACCCTGTGACAGCACCCTCCTCCTCTCCACCCTGTTTCCTGTGTCCATGCTGGCAGCTCCTGTCCCCCTCCACCCTGTCATCTCATCTCTGGACAGGAGCTGCCTAGCTGGTCTCACATATCTACTTAAGCCAAGAGGCACACTCTTCTCTAGCATTGCTCTGTCTGATGGTCCAGCCGGGGTCTGACGTGTTGCCTTTGGGAATGAGGAAACCAGAAGTTCTCACATGAGCAGTCAGCATGCTGTCACCACCCCAGGATCTGACCGCATCCTGGTCAGTAGTCTCCTGATGCTGGAGCCCCGGCTCCACTGACCACCTCGCAGCCTCGCCCCCACCCAGTGGGACAAAACCGAAAACCAAACCCAGTGCCATTGAGTCGATTCTGACTCGTAGTGACCCCAGAGGTCAGAGAAGAACTGCCTCATAGAGTTTCCAAGGAGCCCTTGGTGGATTTAAACTGCTGACCTCTGGGTTAGCAGACTTAGCACTATGCCACCAGGGTTTCTGGTCACCTGTTAGGATTGTCAGGTAAAATAAAGGACTCACGGTGAAAATTTGAATTTTAAATAAAAAAAAAAATCAGTGTTTTTTTTTTTTTTAGTATAAATACGTCCCAGGCAATAGCTGGGAAATACTTTATACTAAGAAATTATTGGTTGTTTATACAAAATTCAGGTTTTACTGGGCACCCGGTACTTGTATTTGCCAAATCTGGCAACCCTCCCAGCTGGCCGTGGGTGGACAGGGCAGGGTTAGTGTACCCCGGCTGGGACGTTAGCCTGTCCATGATTAAACCAGAGCAGACAGTTGCTCTCCAATCCTGGTGACCCCTGCGTGTCAGAGCAAAGTGGGGCTCCATACAGTGTCCAGTGGCTGAGTTCTGGGGGCAGCTCACCAGGTGTCATGGGTGGCTTGGGTCCCCCCCAAACTGTGTGCATTTATTTGACTCGGCTATGAGTCCCAGTATGGTGCCATTCCTCCCGTGTGTTGGGAATCTCACCTGTGCGATGTTGACGTGGGACAGTGGGCAGTGGTAGTGCTGGCGAGGCAGGACTCAGGGCAGCGGCTGCGGGGTGTGCAGGAGAGAAGTGGGCAGAGGCCGTGGGGAACCTCAGACCCCCGAGAGAGCAGCACTGAGAGCAGAGCCCGGCCTCTGGATCCGAGGTTCCTGTGCCGAGATGCTCTCCTTGCCCCTGGACTCAGCCTACCAGACTATGATAACTTTTCCTGCTGAACCTTGTAACTCATGAATGGGTTTGTGGCTCACCAAATTGCGACAATTGAATTTCTCTTCACTCTCTGTTGTAGTAGCACCAGGTGACTAAAACACCAGGTTTTTCTTTTGAGGGGGCTGACCCCTCCATCAGGAGTCAAGTGCCTCACTGGCTGTGCCACCCAGGGACCAAGGAACGATTAGGCTCATGATAATCACTAGGACTTTTTTTTTATGGGGCAACTGCTTTGTGGCAGGCTCTGTGCTGGGGCCCCCGTGTCCACCTTTACATCTTTCATCCTCGTGACCGTTTTACAGATGGAGAAACAGAGGCACTGGAGACCCAAAGACACATGTCTTTGAAGTCTATGACCTTAGCTCCCCCACTCCTCTTCCCTCTCCAGAACGGAGACCCAGGAGGCCCCACTCCCTGTCTCCTACTCACCCCCTCTGCCCCCTGCACCAGCAGCTGAACCGCTTCCTCCTCTCCCATGGCGCTGTCAGTGCTGTGATACCAGCATTGCACACGGAAACCCTGGTTCGATTCCCAGCCGGGGACGCATGTGCAGCCGTCACCGTCTGTCAGTGGAGGTTTGCATGTTGCTAAGAAGCTCAACTGCACTCCCAGAATAAGACAGATGAGGAAGAAATGCCTGGAGATCTAGCTCTGAAAACCCACCGACGAACACCCTGTGGATCACAACAGTCAGACCCACAGCTGATTGTGGAGATGGCGCGGGACCAGCAGCACTCCGTCATGTGTGCACAGGTCTTCAGTCACGAACCATTGCCACTCACAGCAATTTTCAACCCTGTGCCTGTGCCAACACATAGAATCCTTTTTTTTTCCATCCAAATGAGCACCTGGACAAGGGAGAAGGAAGATGACCAAAGACTCAAGGGAAAGATGAAAGACTAACGGACCACAACTCCCACGGCCTCCACTAGGCTGAGTCCAGCACAACCAGATGGCACCCTGGTTACTACCACCGACGGCTCTGACAGGGATCACAGCAGAGTGTCCCACACAGAACTGGAGAAAAATACAGACTAAAACCCTAACAACAACAAACAGACTTACTGGACAAACAGAGACTGGAAAATCCTGAGAGTATGGCCCGCAGACACCCTACCACCTCAGAACTGAAGTCACTCCTACAGTTTACCCATCAGCCAAAGACTTAACAGGCCCATAAAATAAAACAAGAGTAAAGAGGTATGCCAGCCCTGAGGCAAGGATGAGAAGGCAAGAGGGGTCAGGAAAGCTGGCACTGGGGAACCCAAGGTCAAGACGGAGAGAGCCGGCACATTGGGTGAGGCTTTGTCAACCCATATTGCAAAGCGACATGTGCGTTGTTTAATGAGAAGCTAGTTTGGTCTGCAAACCTTCATCTAAAGGACAATAAATTGATAATAATGATAATAAAACAAGTTAGCTCCTGGGGAGAACTTGAAACCTCTCAGGCGTTTGTGCATCTTGGTTTTGCCCATGAAGGTGAGGCTTTACCCAACAACTGCCTCCAGTCATCCAGCGAGGCTGGGGGCATCTCGGCTGCTGGCCACATCTCCCTACCTGGCTGGCCACGGAACGTTACTTCCAGTCTGCGTCATGTGTGCACAGGTCACTTGTCACGTGGTCCCTATCAGGCTGATCCCCTGAGTCGCTGTTCACAGTCCATCTGTTTGAGGAACCACAGCCCCTGCGACGCACCCGGACGCACTGCCCAGCTCTGTCCACTACGTCTCTCGAGAGCACGCCTTGCCTGCTCTTGTTTCCCTCCTTCATTTTGTGCCATCGACCTCGTGGGGGTGAGTGGGTTTGCCAGCTGCCAGCCAACTCGAGCCACGTGGCACAGGACCCAAACTTGAGATGTAACTTGGATGCAGCTTTTGCACTTCGTCCTGACTTTTTTCAGCGCAGTTCGTATCAGGAAAGATGAATCATCAGGAAGTAATCTGAAGGCAAATGGATGTCGTGAGGTAAAGCCAGTGACACCACCTTGCAGAGACTTGGGGACAACGAGTAGCTCCCAGGAGAGGTTGTAGTTCATGCAACGAGGGTCGTGGCCAGAACGCGCAGCCTTGCTGGTTCATCCCGCACAGCTCTGCGGAGCGCTTCTTGTGGCCCAGGAGCTCGGGTAACGGCGGGTGTGTTGTCCCTCCAAAAACACCAAACCCGTTGCCATTGAGTCATTCTGACTTACGGTGCTCTGGGTTACCGAGCAGAACTGCTCCACGGGGTTTTCTTGGCTGTAAGCTTTATGGGCAGTCCTGGTGGTGTGATGGCTAAGGGCTTGAGTGCTATCCAGACAGCGGTGGTTTGAGCCCCCCAGCTGCTCCGTGAGAGAAGGACACAGTAATCCACTTCCATGAAGACTTACGGCCTTGGAAAGCCATGGGGACAGTTCTACTCTGGGCTACAGGCTTGCTACAAGCTGAACTCAACAGCATAGTGTTTGCTTATTTTTCAGTTTAACCTTCAAGGGAGCAAAGGACCAGGGCTTCCTTTTGAGGGGCCACTGAGTGGGTTCCGAGTGCCAGCCTTTAGGTTAGTAGTCGAGATTCTGCACTACCTTTAGGGGCCCTGTGATCAGCAGTGGGCTGACACGTAAACACACAGCTGAGGTCAAGGTCTTCAGGGCTGTTACACAGAGACCAACGGGACTGACTTTGGACTGAGGGGGTGCTGGTTCTGGTGCTGCTGGCCCAGGAACCACACTGTGCAGCGTGGGTGGAGAGGGCAGCTGGCCGCGTCCAAAGCTGTCCCCGTGGGGGTTACAGCTGCTCTCCTACCCCGAGTCAGAGCCACCAAGGCCCCCTGAGGAGGACATCGTCAGCTCATATTGCTGAAACGTTGCTGAGCAGCCTGCTAAGAGTTCTCCATTGTAGCCTCTGAGCCAGCTCCCTTGGCCTCGGGGACACTGGAGCAGCCAGCAGCCCCAGTCGGACCAGGACCGAGGGGGTCCCAGCAAGAGCCGCTTGCAGTGCTAAGACCAAGGGGGTCTCAGGCAAACGGGGACAAGCTGGTCACCCTCTCTAGACTGAAGGCTGAGTGACTGAACTCAAGAGAGGTGTGCTCAGCAAAGGCTGGGGACCAGAGGAGGCAGGTGGCGGGTGCCACCGGTGTCATCAGCGCCCACCAGCAACTGACACCAGCTATGGACTCTGACTCTGCTGTCCCCACACGTGTCAGACGTGCCCCGTAGGGTTTTCAGTGGCTGGTTTTCAGAAGGAGATCACCGTGCCTTTCTCCCGAGGCCTCTGAATGGATTCAAACCTCCGGCCCTTTATTAGTGTGAACACATGCTGTTTGCACCGCCCTGTGGCTTCAACACCGGCACTCCGGGTCAGTACAGGAACGAGTCACGGGGCCCAGAGATGGTCGGCCTACCAGCCTGTTCTGAATTTCTTCCCGTCATCCCAGATCTGGATCTGGAGGCTTGGGTAGTCCGGGGACAGAAACAAGGCTCCCTGCAAGCCACTTCCGGAGAGCTGCTACCCCACAGGGGCTGGGCAAGGCAGCCTGTCACACACCCTCACCAATATGGTGACAACTCCGGGCTGGGACAGAATGGGGTCACAGGTCGGCGGCAGCTCCCGGGTGCTGGGAGGCCAGGGCCTCCCCGCTGCCTTCCCTCCAACCCTGGGCCGTTAATGACTGGAGCAGCTCCTTAGCGGAGAAAAACTAGGCAGTCTTTTTCCGGCTAAGTGCCTCCGTTGTCTCATTTGTGCCTAAACCGCGAGTGCCGGACAAACCAGAGTGGAGGAGAAAACCCATTACCCCAACGCTGTGTCCTCCTGACTACCCCGTCTCCGCCGGTCCCCTTGCTCCCAGCCAGGTGAGGTGGCAGGAGGCTGAACCCCTCAGTGGGACCCAACAGAGGGGAGCTGGCTCGGGCTGAAGGGCAGCTGTCTTTTCTGGCCATTTTCCTGTTTGGTTTAAGAAGGGACCAACTTTAAAAGTCGGAAGATTTTAAATAAAAACACCTATTTCCAATCACTCTTGAAAAGTGTTGGTATTTCAACATGTGGACACACAGCTGGGGCTGGGGCACTCTATCTTCCAGGGTTCAGTAGGTAGGAGGGTGGCAGTCCCCCAGAAAGGTGGCAGTCCCCTGCCAGCAGGGACCCTGTGCTATGAGTTAGGGCTTCTCCGAGTCATCTATCATGTCATTTTATTCTGTGTGGCATGGGCACCTGTGGTGGCTGCTGGCCTCACTTTCACGTGTAGTTTCTGGTTCATAGTCCCCCCCGGGGACCTTGCTGTGGGAAGCCAGGTTGCCAACGGGCAGAGTGGTGAGGGGTTGTGGGTAGAATTCCGGGATTAAGTTTTCAGATCTTCTTTGTGACTGTGAGAAAGCATGTATCCATACATGAAAACAGCTATGAGTTTTTCTCAGACTGTGTGCAGAAGAAGTATAGTAGCTACAGTGACATCTGTGACACCGGGAGCTGGGTGGGACTGCCTGGTCTTCCAGGCCTTGAAAGTTTCCTTCTCTGACAGTTTTTCACCTAGCCCAAGTTCCAGCTTTCACACATTTTACTGTGTCTGTGAACAGTGATATCTGTCAGAAGAATGGACAAGTCAGTCTCAGAAGAAATAAAACCAGAATGTTCTGAGGTGCAAGGATGGCAAGACTTGGATCTGCTGACTTTGGACACGTCATCAGGACAGACTAATCGCCAGCAAAGGACAGTGTCAAGCAGTGGGTCAGTGGGAACGAGGGAAACCCTCCAGGAGACAGACAGACAGAGCGATGGACTCAGACACACCAGCCATCGTGAAGACGGCTCAGGACCAGGCAGGGCTTCCTTTCGCTGTACATAAACTCTCCGGGAGTTGAAGCAGACTCAGCAGCAGTTACAAAAAAGAAGAGGAGGTTCACGTCTTCCCTGGGGTACCCCAAGAAGCTGTCCAGAAATCATTCCACCATCAGCAGCTGTGACATCTTCAGATGCTCCAGGAACTCTGCTTTCAAACAAGAAATGTTCGTTTGGATCTCTGTTGGGTGATATCTGCTCAGATAAATGTTGTGAAGATTCCGTTCTTTGTGGGCTCGTCTCGGTTCAGTTTCTTGTTTCTATTGTAGAAGAAAGCTTAGCAACATGGTGAAGGCGGTAAACACATTAAAAAACAAATAACAGTGCCATCAAGTCAATTCCAACTCGTAACAACCCTATAGGACAGAGTAAAACTGCCCCATCGAGTTTCCAAGGAATGCCTGGTGGATCTGAACTGCCAAGCTCTTGGTTAGCAGACGTAGCACTTAACCACTGCCCCACCAGGGTTTCCGTCAAACACGTAGTCACGTGAAAATCAACATGTTATAAAACAATACACCAACACAAGTCAGTACTGTTTAAGTGTGCACACAAGAAGAAAGATGAAGAGCTGCAAGTCAAGATGTTAGCCAGGTTTATTGGTGGGTTGTTGAGTTATGTTTTCTTTTCAATTTTTTTTTTTTGAAGGCTCTCAGCAGTTAACGCTGCCTCCCGGGTTGAGATTCCTTTAAGCCATTCAGCTAAATTTAGCAAATAGTTATTAAGGGCCCAGGTTGAGATTTGAGTAACGGCCATAGATGGTTGGTAACAACAGCTATTGGAATGAAGGCCTATTGATTAGGATTGCAATAAGCTGCATGTCCCAGAAACTCAGTCATAGCTTAACAAGACAGGGCTGTATCTTCCAACCCACCACCCGCTGCACATGAGCAGTGCTGCCTGGAACCCAGCCAGCTGTCTCTCCTCTCATCCATCCTCATGAAAACAAGATGGCTGCTTCAGTTCCAGAGGTTGCACCCACAGTCCAGACAAGAAGAAAGGAGAGCAGGGAAGAGGGAAAGAATAAATCCTTCTCATTTTGAGGCTGTGCCTTCTTGTTGGAGATGCAAAGCCCTACCCAAGGATTGCTACCGACTTTTCCTCATCAAGCACTGGGTCGTATGGTCATTTCTAGCTTCAAGGAGGTAAAGCAAGGGCAGTATTTGTCCGTCGACTCTTTACTGCCAGAACAAAGTTGAGATTCTGTTCATGAAGAAGGGAAGGAGAGAAAGTATTGCCTAAAGACCTTGCAGCATCTATCTCAGATGACAGTGCTGGTCGTAATGTCACGGTCCGTGAGCTTTACTGGGTGCCAGACGTCATGTTAAAGGATTACGTGATACACAGGGACTGCAATTAAGTTTGCTAACTCATCATAGAAAAATGTGCTACATGGGTCACTGCTGAATATCACTGTGGTCACCTTGGAAGTACTCCCCTTGGGAAGCTATGTGCCAATGCCAGGGCCTAGTCCAACCTTCAAAGCCATTTGGGAGCTCTTCCTGGAGTGGCTGTCAGAGCTGTCATAGCATGACCCTTGATGTCCTGAATGTCATCAAAATGTCTTCCTTTCAATATTCCCTTTATCTTTGAGTAAAGAAAAGTCACGGGGGGCCAGATCAGGTGTGTAGGGAGGGTGTTCCAATACAGTGATTTGTTTACCAGCTAAAAATGCTCTCACAGACAGCTAACCAGTTAAGTTCACAAACTTGCTACCGTGCCACCATATGTAAGGGCTTTAAAATTGCTTTAAAGGGTAGACTAGGCGCTGACATTGGTGTATAGCTTCCCATGGGGAGCACTTCCAAGGTGGCTGCAGTGAGATTCAGGTAGCACTGAGAACAGTTCAGTTTGTGGACTTGATTGTCGGACCTCAGAGGTCAGCCGTGTAGGGGTTACATGGTGTAGGTCAGTTGTGTGAACAGCATTACTATTACTACTGAATACTGCTGTTGTTAGGTGCCATCAAGTCGGTACTAACTGCCAGCGACCTTGCACATGGCAGAAGGAAGCACCCATCTTACTGGAGATCTCTCTCTTCTGCTGATCCTTTGCTTTACAAAGCATGATGTCTTTCTCCAAGGGGATGTCCCTCCTGATAACATGCGTCGGAATTGACTTGAAGGCCACGGGTTTAGTCTGGTTTGGGGTTTAGTATGTCCAAAGGACACGAGACGAAATGTCACCATCTCTGCTTCTAAGGAACGTTCTGGCTCTCCTTCTTCCAAAACAAATTCGTTCTTTGACGGTCCAGGGTCTGCTCAACATTCTTTGCTAACACCATAGTTCAAAGGCATCGCTGCTTCTTCTCTTCTCCCTGCACAAGTCCATCCTTTACCTGCGTATGAAGTGCCTGAAAATACTCTGGCGTGGGCCAGGGCACCGGCTGGGGCCTTTGTCATCGAGGTGACGTCTTTGCTTTCTAGACTTTAAAGAGGGCTTTAGTTCAAAGTATTAACTTGTTGGCTTCTGTGACTGCTATTTCCAGGGGGCTTGACTGTTGATCCAAGTAAAATGAAGCCCTTGGCAACTTCAGTTTCTTCACCATTTTTATTATTTAATGTCACAGAGTAAACAGCTGAGGCTCAGAGAGGTGAAGCCATGCACCTGACACCACACTGAGTGTCGGGTGGAGAGGAATATTCACAGTGTCTCATCTAAGTCCAGTGGGCAGGCTCTTAACCACCAGGCTGTACGGAGAAAAACCAGCATAAGTGCGTGAGTAGAAGTTATTCCTTTTTGAATCTTTGCTGGGACAAAAATCCCACTCCAGTTTACCAGACTCGTAGTCTGTGGCCTCTTGGATCCTCAAGCCCAGCGCCTGCGGGACCACTGCGTGTGTCCGAATCGCCTGAGGATCCTGTTAAAATCAGAGCAGGTGCCGGGGTGGGCCCTGAGAGTCTGCATTTCTAACAGCTCCCAGATCACACCTCAGCTTTGGGGACACCAGCTCTGTCCTCACAGAATAGCTGGGTGGCTTGGAGACAGGTGTTCAGACACCAAAGGTCTTTGCAGACACCAGCGGCCAGGTTATCAGGTCAGTGCTTCCACAAAGACGGCAGTGACCCAGAGTCACAGCTGACCAGAGCATGAGCTCAAGGCTAGGGTCTGCAGATCCTGGAGATCACAGAGGAAGTCCCAACGGCAACCGCCCCAGGCCTTACTTTTCACAGCAGGAGAATGGACTTATTGGTATTTTAAAGGACCAACAAAATCGAAAAATGGTCTGTAACAGAGAGTGTGAGTATTAGTTCCCTTTCAGTAAGGACTATTCCTGTTGTGAGTCTGGCTTTATGTAACCCTGAAAGTCCTGTCTCTCTGAGATAGACTAACTAATGTATTTAAAACCAGTAAACCGGTTGTCGTGGTCACCCACGGTGGCTGTGAGTGTGGCGGAGTACAGCTGTGTCACTGAGAGTTTTCCAGGGCTGACCTTTCAGCAGCCGATCGCCAGGCCTTACTTCCGAGGTGCCTCTGGGTGGACTAGCACTTTTGACCTCTCTGTTGACAGTCAAGCCTGTTAACCCTTCACACCACCCAGGGCTTCCCATGTATCTTAAAGTATCTATTTTTCTGATAACAGAAGAAAATCAAGTTAAGTTTCAAAATTCAGAAGAAATAAAGGAAAAACCAGAAAAGCCTAGAGGAGAGACCAGCAGTTCTGTGTATTCTAACACCATCAGCCTCTCAGTGTGCTTCGTTCCTGGTCCTTTTCCATCTGGGGACAGTGTTACCATGGTTGACACTGTGCTGTGTACCCAGGTCTCACTTCCCATTGTATCATAAACATGCTGTTTCCTTTTTATTAAAAACGCTCCGTAAACATACACGGTAATGACGGCATAAATATTCCATCGTGCGGACACTTGATAAGTCATTTAATCATTCTCCCAGGATTGGACATTTCATCACGTAGAGACCAACAATGCCGTGATTAATCGTCTGTTTGTGTTAAGTTTTTTCATTTCCTGATTATTTTCTTGGGCCAGATTCCCAAAAGTGGAATTACTGAATAAATTAGATGAGCTTTTTTTAAAATATACTTTTCACACACGTGCGCGCACGCACACACACGCGTCTGCTCTCTGTGAAGGTGCACCATCGGCGGGTGAGAGGGTCTACCACATCATATCACCCTCCGCATAGAGTGTTCCCGTTTCTGGAAATCTTTGCTAAATAAACTTTTGTTTTAAAATTGTGATTGAGTGAAAGTATACAACCCAGTTTAAATTCTCATGCCTGCCTATGTGCAGCTCCTACTGTTCTCCTTACCTGGTGACAGCACACTCCTCCTTTCTGTTCTATACACGTCATATCCTCTTAACAATCTCCTGTCCCCTCTTCTCCACCCTCTCCACTCCTCTCTAGTAAGAGGCTGGTAGGACAACATCCTATAGACGCACAGAACCATCAAGTACACACACCATATGGTCACTTTGTGTCTCCGACTCCAATCTATTTCTGACTGAGGCATTGACCTCAGTAATGATTTATGAACAGGGATGACACCAGATCCAGGGGTTATGCTCCCAGGGGAACCCTGAGGCATTCGGATCATCAGTCGTGGTCTTTTAGTGGAGTTCTCAGAGTGCACCCCTTTTTATTCTCGTGTTGCCACTGGGACTGAACTTTGTGAGCCCCATCATGGCTGTCACTGGTGGTGGCCACACACCATCTGGTTCTTCTGGTCACATGCTGATGTAGTCACCCATTCACGTGAGTCTTTCTGTCTTCTGGGTTCTCCTTCCCCCATGTCATTTTGGTCCTCGGTGAATCTTAAATTAACTGTTAACATAGCATCTCCGTCTGGATCACAGGAGACTAACGCTAAACATAAGGAGGTCAGGTGGTGCAGTGGTTAAGCACTTAGCTACTAACGCAAAAGTCAGAGGTTTGAATCTATGAGCTGCTCTGGAGGAGACAGACGTGGCCATGTGCTTCAGTAAGGGTGGTGGCCCTGGGTGTCCTGAGGGCAGCTCTCCTTCGTGTGACCAGCTTGCTGTGAGTCAGAATCCAACTTAATGGCAACAGCTATGGGTTTTTTTTAAATACTAAATGCATTTCCTCACAGATTTGTTACTAAAAAGTTCCTAAATTAGAACTCAAAAGTGTCACAGCTGGATCTGGTTGGTCATTCTCAAATGGACATAACAAAATCACCTCTGCAGAAGTGTCCTGTGTTGAGCAGCTTCCCAGCCCGGCCACTACAGAGGCTGTCAGCCCTCCCTGAGGGACGGAGGGCAGCTGGACCCTCAGCAGCGACTGAGCTGTGATATGGCCCTGACACGGGGAGGCTCTGAGCGAGAAGGGCTGGCTTGACTTTATGGAGCTGAGGACTGGGGGCATCAGGGATGGTATGGGAGTCTCTGTGCTCCAGATGGTGCCCGGTCACTGAGTCCAGAGGAACCCCCCTGGGAAGCAGAGCTCAGGTTCCATGCAGTGTGACGGGCCCATCGTGAGGGTCCACAGCACCTCTGTTTTCTCCCCCACTATCTGTTGTTTCTGTCAGGTGCCGTCCAGGGGGTTCCGACTCACAGCAACCCCATAGCAACAGAAGGAAACCCTGCCCAGTCCCGCGCCGCGCCATCTGTTGTGGCCGCTGTGTCAGCCCGTCTCATTGAGGGTCTTCCTCTTTTCCCCAGGCACCTGCTTGACCAAGTGTGATGCCCTTCTCCACGGACTGTTCCCTGCTTACAACATGTCCACAGTAAGCAAGTGCAGTGTCCGCATTTCTGCACCACGGAGCATTCTGGCCGTCCTTCCTCCAGGACAGACCTGTTTGTTCTCCTGGCAGCCCGTGTTATATTCAATATTTTCATCGGTGCCGTCATTGAAAGGCATCAGTTCTTGGGTCTTCCTTGTTCGTTGTTCAGGTTTTTTTTTTTGCAAGATTTAAAAAACAACAGGAAAGGTTTCAGCTCCCATGTGTCCCCTCCAGGGTTACGCTGGATGGCAGAGCGAAGGACTCAGGTTGGAGGCTGGGTGGCCGTCTCTGGGTGACTTCTGTGAGTCTACTGGCTGTCACCACAGGAGGGTGTCTTGCGGCTTTCTGTCGGTGTTCAGCTGATTGACCAGCCAAGCTCCTTCCTCCAAGCTCTGCACGCACCATCCGCCCGATTCCGGTGACAGCCTCGGCACTTCTCAGTCAGCCAGCAAGCAGACACAGCGCCCAGCAGACAGCTCATTTATCTTCCAAGTTTGATTTATTCCCTTCTGAAACTCTGGATTGCCATAGGGAGGGTGAAGTCCAGCCGTCAAAGCAGCCTTCTCTTTGGGATGAGCTTGTGGTTTATCACCTGATGAGCAGCTACTCTCAAGCGCTGGCGGAAGCCAATGCAGAGACAGTGGTGTCGGGAGCCAGGGGACCCAAGCCCAACTTCTGAACAACCTGTGGCAAGTCGCAGAGCCACCAAGCCTCAGATTCCTCATCTGAGTGTGACGATTCAAACAAGGACCAAGGTAAGAGCTGCCTGTGAGCAGCGAAGCGAAGTGCACCCTATGCTGTTGCTGCTGCTGTTGGGTGGGACGCCATCAAGTTAGCTGTGACACATGGTGACTCGTGGTACCCTGTCTCATGCCATCTTCAGGATCACTGGTGTGGTCACTGGGGCAACTCAATTCCTCGAAGGGTTCCTTCACTTTTGCTGACCCTCTCAGATTTCAGGTACCAGTGACAAAAACACTCAAAGGGGGAGAAATACGCCTTGGTGTCGGTGAGCCTGGATCACTCCTGAGTCTCCCGCAGGCCCCCCCTAGGGTTCCCTAGACCCGCCCCTTCAGCATCTGCAAAAGTAGGTTCCTCAGACCTGGGTGTCTACAGTAAAGGGGATCCAGACTTTCTGGAGCTATTGCAGCTGAATGAGCCCTGAAGCTCTTGCTTTGAGACAAACTTGCGACCTCAAAACAAAAATATACCCCCGAAGTCTTCTTTACACCGGAGGTAGCTTCTCTAGCAAAGAGTGTCTGCCCTGAGACTGTGCCCTTTTAAAGAACTATCTACATGGGATCAAACTGACAACAGCAACTCAAAAAGCTCACAAGCACCTAGGGCAGTGGGTTCTGAGGACATAAATGAAGAGCAACAACCAGGGGGAGGAGGGCGACAGTTGTCACATCACTCAAAGAACGCCATCAGCGTCACTGAACTGCACACTTTGAAATCTTTGAATCGGTATGTGTTCTGCTGTGCATGTTCTCAACAACGGAAAATAAACTAAGTAAAAGTGAAGAGAAAAGAGGGAGCTGGATTAAATGGACATGAGGACTGCAGCAGAGTGGGGTCTCTTTGAGACCTGCCCTAGGGACATTTGCAGATTCAAGACTGGTGACTCCCTAGGGCTGCCTCTGTCCAGCATTTCCATGCTGGATCCTTCGGTCCCGCAACACCTGTTAACATCTGAGCAACCCAAATGCTGGTCTTGTACATTAGCTCCTCATTCAGGTGGACTCTGCACCCTTCTTGCTGGTCTCCGAGTCGGAGAAAGCGTTAGCTGTTTCCCCCTTTGGAAGTGTGTGAAGAGAAGCAGACTGCATTTGGCCAGGCTTTTCTAAACTATATTTGCGTTCTGGGAGGTTGTGGGGAATAGAGCCTACCTGAACGGCCAGTGCTGGGGCTCTGGGGTGCTTTAGGGCTGTTATGGACTGAATTGTGTCCACCCAAAAAAGGATGTGACAACTTGGCTGGTCTACGATTCTCAGTACTCTGTGATTGTCTGGCATCTTGTCATCTAGCGGGCTATCTCGTGTGTGGCAAGTCAAACCTCTGCAATGTGCACAAAGGGAAATCAGTGGCAGTTGTTTTAACGAGGTATGTGTGGTCTGACAACTAGGTTTGTGAACACGTCCTAGGAAAAGTGCTCCATATCTCCTTGCTGAATGTCACTACGGTCTCCTTTCAAGTACTCCCCCTGGGAAGCGACACACCAGAACAAGTGCCTAGTCCACCCTTCAGCGCAATCTGGGGACTCTTCTTGTGGAATGGCCATGACAGCAGTCATCATCTCACCTTTGATGTCCTGAATATCATCCAGATGTTTCCCTTTCAATGTTTCCTTTATATTCGAGTAAAGAAAAAAAAGCCATTAGGGGCCAGATCAGGTAAGTAGGGAAGGTGTTTCAATACAGTTATTTGTTTACTGTCTGAAAAATCCCTCATACACAACTATAAAATTAAGTTTGCGAACTTGCTCTCTACACCCAGGGACAGCATGTTCTTCCTTTTTTTATTTTTTTGGTGCAGGCATGCAAAATTGACTTAGACTGTATACTTTCATTTAATCACAAAAAAATGGAAAAAAAAAGTTGAGAAGTTGCCCCTGTGCCACTGTGCACGACAGCCACTCCAGAAAAAGTTCCAAAATCAAAGGGTGGAATAGGTTCTGGCATCGCTGCTTGGCTTCCTAAGGGGAGCACTTCCAAGGTAACCGTGGTGGTATTCAGCAACGAGGCGTTTAGCACTTAGAGCAATTAAATTCATAGACTTCATTGTCGGACCTCATAACTCAATCTACAAGATTAGGTTGTGTCTTAAGTCACCCTCTTTTGAGATATGAAGGAGAAAAATTGCCAGAGAGACATGGGCACCTCACATCAAGAAACAAGAGCAAGGAGGACAGCTTGTCCTTTGGACCCAGGGTCTCTGCCCTGAGAAGCTCCAAGCCCAGGGGAAGATTAAGGACAAGGACCTTCCTGCAGAGCTGACCGACAGACAGAAAGCCTTCCCCTGGAGCTGACACCCTGGACTCAGACCTCTAGCCTCCTAGCCTGTGAGAGTAGACACCTCTCTTTGCTAAGGTGCTTCGCCTGCGGTATTTCTGTTACAGCAGCACTAGGTGACTGTGGTAAGATAAGGAGGATTTTACTGCTCTGGGGAGCTTTGGCATGGCCCCGAAAATGGTAATTAGCCAGAAACCCCGAAAACAAGCAAAGCAAAACATTGGGGAAAAAGCCCTCAGGAAGGAAAAGACACATGCCATGCCTCAAAGAAAGGCACTTAGAGATAAACAAGAATACACCTCAAACTCGCGGGCTGGTCTGGGAGCTCTAGACAAAGGGTCCTCACTCCTGGTTGCACATTTTAAAACACTGACCCCTGCCTCACCCCAGAGGGGTTCAGAGGCCCCTGGCCAGGGATGCCCGAGTGTGGGTGCGGTTTGAAAGCACCCCTTGGGGGGCGCTGACCCACAGCCAGAACCGAGGGCCAGGGTGGGGGGATGTGCGCTGAGTCAGCGCTCCCACTGCGTACGTTTTCCTTCTTGCTTTAATAAAATCGTTGGTGTCTGATTAAGCTTCCCCCTGATAAAACCACCGTGCTCACCTCTGTCTTCCTGGCTCTTCCTGTCCTGTTTTTCTTCCTACTGGGTCTCCTTTGAAGGGTCTTTGTTTGTTGGTTTTCTCCCCTGCCTTTTCCCCAGTCCAGCCACTTGCATAAATACACGCGCTCACATGCAGTCTGGGATACACAGTCACTCACTCACAGAACCCTGCACACCCACACTGGCACCCACGCTGGCACACTCCTAACCAGACGCACACCCTGACACATATATGTGCAGACACACACACTTGCTCTGACAACCCTACCGCTCACACACTGACAGTTGCATGCTCACACACACAGACGCACTCCCAAAGAGAGAACACCCTGATGCGTGCACCCACTCACACTGGCTCACACTCTTACACAGTCACACACAGACACATACATGCACGTGGATATACACTAGCACTCACGTGTTGTCCTACACACGCTCACACTGACATGTACTCACGTGTGCACAACACACATCCACATGCACACTGACACACCTGTCCATGTGCACACATGCATTCCCTCTCCTACACATACGTGCTGACACGTGCACACTGACATAATCCGTGCACACACTCACATTGGCACATGCATGCACACACCACTGACACATCCACAGGCACACAGACATGCACACTCCCTCTGATAAACACACAGACACTGACATACACATACACACATTCTTATACGCTGACAGACACGTACATACGCACTCACACATATGCAGTCACACACTCTTACACACACCACTCTCTTACTTGCACACACTGACAGGCATGCATGTGCACACACGCACACACGCACACACACACGGCCCCGAGGCTCACAATGGCAAAGCTATTTTTGACTCTGCAGCTGCAGCCTCTGAGCTCAGCGACAGAAACACAGGGAGATGGCAGATCCCGGAGACGACAGCAGCTCACAGGAGTCCGCTTCTTGCCACGCTGGCTCTGCGGGCCCTGGAGGTGACTTGGCAGGCTCCGGGCACGGAGGGAGGTGGCTGATGGCTTGTTCACTCTCCTCCCCTTGAAGCTGCTGGCTGTATCTGCTGCCGCACTCCTACACCAGAAAGTGGCCAGAGGGGGTGACCATGGCCTGCCCAGGACCTTGCCCTGCAAGGGGACCGGCGTTTCTCAGCTGGGGTCACCGAGCAGTGTCTAGAGGCATCACTGGTTGTCTCAGGCCTCCAGGGGGATGAAGCCAAATCTCCTACAGTGCAATAGTAGTTAGGCACTTGGCTGCTAACTGAATGGTCGGCTGTTCAGATCTACCCAGAGGCGATGTGGGAGCCAAGTCCTGTCAGTGTGTCCCCTTGCAAACAGCATAGCCCGTGGGGCATTGCTAGTCTGCCACAGGGGGCTGTTGTGAGTCAGAATCGACCCTACAGCACCCAGGAACTGCACAAGTCACATTAGCAGCACCCATAGGCACAGACAGGCTGTAAGGCAAACTCAATCTCAATCTCCCGGTCGCCTGGTTGCCAGGCTCCTCCAAGACTGGAAGTGAGGTCTGATTTCCTTGCAGGGTCCTCTTTTGCTCAGCACCCGCAAACAGCCCGGCAGAACAGTCCCCTCACTGCTCTGGAAGAGAGCTGTCCTCTTCTCTCTCCAGAGACCCCCGAGGTCCTGGGAAGTTGGGAGTCCGAGGGGTTGGCGAGGTGCTGGACGAGCTGAGGGTCAGGCTCAGGAGCCTGGGGCCTCCAAACTGAGCTCCCTAGAGTGCTGTCCAGAGCAAGATCCTGGCCTCTGTCCTGTGCACCACGGCTGAGCCACCTGGGGAAGGCCAGGCTGAGCCTCTCCTGAGGGGGCTTGGGCTTGGAGCGTCCTGGCGGGGATCAGCTTTCCCACAAAAGGAGCCCTCTGCCCTGGCTCTCAGGCCATGTGGGACTTGCGGTCCAGGGGACCCGTTCCGTGGCTGTGTGTTTGAGTCCCCAAGAGTTAAATGCTTGTCCAAAGATGATGCCAAGGGCTTCACAAAAACAAAATGAGGATAATAAGCCTCCCAACTTCCATATATGATGAGGTTTTGGTGGGATCACATATTGAGGCACATGACGTAGAGACTGGTGCACAGTGAATGTACAATAAATAATGTTTTATCAATAAATGATATTTTTAGGCTGTATGAAACTATGGTGTCAACCCCTGTTCATGGTGACCCCGCGATGATGCCCAGTCCTGCACCACCCACATCAACAGGCTCAGGTCAGAACACTGCCATCCATGGGGCTTTCACTGGCTGGTTTTGGGAAATGGGTTGCCAGGCCTTTCTTCCTAGGCTCTCTCATCCAGGAAGCTCTACTGAAATCTGTTCAGCATCCTAGTGACACTTAGGCCACCTCTGACATGGGAGTGGTGGCTGCACGTGAGGTACATTGGTTGGGCATCAGACCCCGGCCTCCCACGTGGAAGGTGACAGCCCTACCGCTGGGCTGTGACTGCATCACAACGGAGGCACCACCACCTTCAACACATGGAATGGACACAGGGATGGCTTTTTTATTGATCTTCTGTTCAAAAGGCAAGGGAGACTCTGAGCCAGCACTGCTTCCAAGGAGTGGAGATCTCAGAGCCCCTGCCGCTAAGGTGGGGATGCGCTGATGGAGGAAAATTAAAGGGGCACAGCACCATGGTGACAGGGTGCATACGTACCCGTTTCATGCAGGGTGGACAAGTCCCAAGGAGAAGGCAGCACTCGTGTGATGTGAAGTGCTTCAGAGAAGAATGAGGGAGCTGTCCAGCAGAATGCCAGGAGCCCATTTCAAACAGGTGAAGATTCAGTGCAAAGGCCCTGGGGCACGGATGGAGCTGGCATGTGGGGACTAGCAAGGAGCCCTGGTGGCACAGGCACACAGCTTCTAACTAAAATGTCAGTGGTTTGAACCCAGCACCACCTCAGCAGGACCAACACTTGGCAGTCTGCTCCCACAAAGCAAACCCCATGGGGCAGCCCCAACTGGTCACGTGAGATCGCTTAGTCGAAATCGATCCAGTGGCACACAGCGACGAAGAAGCAACCGGGCTGGAGCAGAGTCAGGGGGCAGAGGTGTGGGCAGCGGCAGCTGGGCGGTGACATGGGGTCCCATCAGATGCGGCCAGGACTTGCTACATTTCCTCTGCATGAGAAAATGGTCTGTCTGGAGGGTTGTGAGTGGAGAAGGGATTAGACTGATCTTGCATCTCGAGGGGATCCCTCTGCTGCTGGGAAGAGGAGAGACGGGGGGACTAGGAAGCAGATGGCCACAGTCATCAGCGTGAGAAATGGTGGTGGCTGCACCAGGGTGGGGACTTGGAAGGATGTAGACAGTGCCCACATCCAGTGTGTTAGGCTATTTTCTAGAGAAGTGAAACCAGGGAAGTGTATATGTATAGACAGACAGACAGAGAGACAGACACACAGAGAGATTTATCTCTAGGAAATGACTCACTGTTGTGGTGGCTGGCAAGTCCCAGCTTAGTGGGTCGGGAGTCGGGCTTGGGGCTTCTCCTGACTCACGTAGCTGCAGGAGATGACAAACCCAGAATCAGCAGGTCAGATGGCAGGCCTCTTGCTTAGGGGCTGTGGAGGCTGACGAATCCCACAGTTGGTAGATAGTACATCAGGCCACTGGCTCAAGTCCAAAAGATCAAAGGTCAGGTGACAATGACCCAGATGCAGCATCCAGAGTGAGCAAAAGCGGGCCAGCTTTGGCGGACGTCTGTACAGACCAGGTGTGGGCACACCCCTAAGAAATTCCTCTGACACATGATTGGCTGATCACATGAGATCACATCATGGAAGTTATAACACGACACCACAAAAAGGAGGATAATCACATCACTCCATAAAGGCCAAATCACGTCATTCTGTAACTGCCAAATTACATCATCCTGTAACTGCTTAACTACATTACTCTGTAGCTGTCAAATTACATTGTTCCATAACGCCAAACCACTGAGAATCATGGCCCAGTCAGGTTGACCCACAACTTTAATCATGACACCCAAGATGTGTTTTGAGGATTGAACTGATAAATTGGGGCTGAATAAACAGAGAGAGTGAGGGGGAGACATCTGGACCACTGCCTGCTTCCTGTCACTGAGCTTTGAGCTGGGGACTTTGGGTCTTCTGATGGGCCTGGTGAATTTCATCCCCTGCAGTTACGTAGGGGCTGAGAGCATGAGCAGGGTTAAGCTAGAGCTGTGAAGGGCCACACTGTCATGACAATGAGTGGCAGGCAGGCCCCCAGCCTTAAGCAGCATGGACCATTGGGTGGGCCAGGACAGCAGGCCCAGCAGGAACAGGGTAAGCAAAGGTTCAGAGGCTTCCCAGGCTTTCAGGGCAAGACACGCAGGAGGGGCCAGCCTGCCTTGTCCCTTCTGCGGATGTTTAGCTCCATGGGAGGGGCAGGAAGGCAGGAGGAGCACCCGAGCCTGTGTTGTTTCAGCTGACGGGCAAGACCAGTCTCTAGCAGCAGAAACAGACAGGCGGCCACTGGAAGTCCTCTTCCTAGTGCCGGGTGGGGCATCACCCGAGGGGCAGCCGGCAGAACCAGGCACTGTGTCACCTGGCTGAGCGCTCCACACCAGAGTCAGCCAGATGCCTTCCTGTGGGCTGGACCTCAGTCCAGGGGTGCAGCGACCGGGCAGGTCATCTGGTCACCCCAGGGGTCAGCAATGACCTTGGGGCAGAGAGAGCCCCTTGATGTGGGGGTCCTGGGGAAGCATTCAGAATAAAACACACACACACAAAAGAATAAAATGCAATCTCGTTCCACTGCACACACCACATCATAGCTTAAACGCCACTTCGTTGAGCCTCTGTCCTGCCGAACCACACCTGCTCCCCTCTTTGTCAGCCCCCCATCCTTCCCTCACAGCACTGATGACAGTTGTCATGATTGGGTCTGGTTGTTTGGGGCTGCATCCCTGGGCGGTGGCAACCTGAGGGCAGAGACTGTCATTTCATTCGTGGCTGCGTCCCCAGTGCTGGAACAGTCCAGGTGCCTTAGGAAGGGTGTGGAGGACCAGCGACATGATGATCAGGGCTGATGTGTGACACGGTGTGTGTGACTCCCTCACATGAGTGAGGACCCGACCTGTGACTGCTCCTCACCTGCAGGATGTGGGAAAGCAGGTGTGATGTCACCCCTTTGCCTCCTTCTTGTTGGGTGTCGTCAGCTCAGTTTTCGAGTCACAGTCACAGAGTGGAACTGCCCCATGGGGTTACCTAGGCTGTAAGCGCTGCAGGGAGTCCTGATGGTGAAATGCTTAAGAATTTGGTGCTAACCAAAAGGTTGGCACTTCGAGTCCGTCAGCCGCTCTTTGGATAGCCTGTGGGGCAGTTCTACTGTGTCCTGCACGGTCACTATGAGTTGAAATAGACTCACTGTGAGTTGAAATAGACTCTGCCACAGTGGGCTTTGCAATTGCTAGGAGAGCAGATCACTGTGTCTTTCTCTTATGTAGCTGGTGTGTTGTTCTGTCTGGTAATCTATTGGTTAGAAACCAGGGCCTCACTGCTGTACCACCGGAATTTCTGCTTCTTTGGCTGGGCAAGGAAACCGTTGTGGTGCCGTGGTTAAGTGCTACTGCTGCTGGTCAAAAGATCAGCACCTTGAATCCACCAGGTGCTCCTTGGAAACTCTAGGAGGCAGTTCTACTTTGTCCTACGGGGTCAGCTATAAATTGTCTCAGTGGCAGTGGGTTTGGGTTTTTTGACTTGTGTTTTGCTTTGATCCAGTAGCATTATGTATGAGGACTGCCAATTAAGCTCGTGACTTCATCCTAGAAAAAGTGCTATATGCCTCACTGCTGAATATCACTATGGTCACCTTCCAAGTACCCTCCTTGGGAAGCTAGGGATCGATGCCAGCACCTAGTCCGCCCTTCAAAGCAGTTTTAGAACTCTTTTTCTGGAATGGCCATCAGAACTGTTGTATTACCCTTGATGTCCTGAATGTCATCAAAATATTTTCCTTTCAGTATTTCCCTTATTTTCAGGTAAAGAACAAAGTCACTAGGGATCAGATCAGGTGAGTAGGGAGGGTGTTCCAACACAGTTAGTTGTTTACTGGCTAAAAACTCCGTCACAGACAACTAGACAGTTAAATTTGTGAACTTGCTGCCTTGCCATTCCAGACAGAATTCCCCAGTTGCTTTGGAGGGTGGACTGGGTATGGCATCAGCACATAGCTTCCCAAGGGGAGTACTGCAAAGGCAACCACAGTGATCTTCAGCAATGAGGTCTGGAGCACTTAGCACAATCTAGTTTGCAGACTTTGTTGTCAGACCTCATAAGACTCCATCTTAACCAAATGGAAAGAGAGAGAGAGAGAGAGGTTCTCCTGGTGGCCTTGAAAAAGTACATGCATTTCTCCTTGTATGTGAGAACTGCCCAGAGAAGGCTGCAGGGTAGGAAGCTGTGTTTGACAATGAGGAAGAAGCCAAGGCCTCAATCCCACAACCACAAGGAAACGAACTCCATCAATAACCTGCGGGAGCTGAGAAGGGGGTTGAGCCCAGCTGAGTCTCCAGATGGGGATGCAGCCCAGTTGGGCACCCTAACTGCAGCCCGTGCCACCCTGTGCAGAGGACCCAGCTTACGCCCTGGCCAGACCTCCGACCTCCAGACACGGGGAGGGCACAGTGTGTGCTGCTTGAAGCCGTTAAACCTTTTCTTTTCTATGCACCAACAGGAAAAAATACAACTGTGATTAGAAATAATAGACATAAAGAGCACAGGAGTCACACCAAGGCTGTCATCACTGTTATCACACTAATTCACCTGTACATCCACCCATTTATTGGCCCATTTCTCTATCCCTCCATCCTTCCCTTCTTTCACCCAGCCACATATCCACTCATCTATCCAGCCATCCGTCCAGCCATCCAGCCATCCATACAACCATTCATCCATGCATACATACAAGAAAACGTGTTCCGTCACATTGATTCTGACTCATAGCGACCCTGTACATTCAAACATCTAAACTTCTACCCATCTACCCGCCTATCCATCCATGCATACATATTGGCATCTCATCTTTCACCCATCTACCGATCCATATAACCACACATGCATACATCTAACCTTCCATCCTTCCATCCACACCCGCTCCCTCATCTACCCACATGGATATACGTTCCTCTTCTGTGCTTCCATCGTGCGTCCATCTACCTCCCCATCCATACACATGAGGACTGACCATTAGGTTTGCAAATTCATACTAGTAAAAGGGCTACATATCTCACTGCTGAATATCACTATGGTTATCTTTGAAGTACTCCCCTTGGGAAGCTATGGGCTGATGCCAGCACCTAGTCCACCCTTAAAAGCAATTTTGGAACTCTTTTTCTGGAATGGCCATCAGAGCTGTCATCATATTACACTTGATGTCCTAAATGTTGTCAGAATGCCTTCCTTTCACTATTTCCTTTGTCTTCAGGCAAAGAAGAAAGTCATTGGGGTCAGGTCAGGTGAGTAGGGAGGGTATTCCAATACAGTTACTTGTTTACTGGCTAAAAACTCCTTCACAGACAACTGGACAACTAAGTTTGAGAACTTGCCACTGTGTGCAATGGCCACTCTAGAAAGAGTTCCAAAATTGTTTTGAAGGGTGGACGAGGTGCTGGTTTTGGTGCACAGCTTCCCAAAGGGAGCACTTTGAAGGTGACCATAGTGATACTCAGCAATGAGGTATGTAGCACTTAGAACAATTAAGTTCATGGACTTAATTGTCAGGCCTCATGCACTTGGCTTGGCCGTACGTACACACATTTCCACACACAAATGTCTAACCTTCCGTCCATCTACCCATCTATCTGTCCATCCACCCCTGCACCAGCCCACCCACCCTTCCATCCATACAACCATCCGTCCATCTAACGTCCGTCTTTCCACCCATCTGCTCGCCCACTTATTCCCCCCCTACCATCCATCCACCCATACATGTTTCATCCATTTCTGACACCCACCCACCCACTCACCCTGTAAACACTCCCACAAGTCAGTTCTGTGCCCTGCAGACATGTTGGCTCTCTGGCCAGTCAAATCTGGTATCCCAGGGGTGTGTGGACTCCGTCTTGGGGTAACCTTTATCTTCCTACTCATCAGTAGACTGTAAACTTGGACCAGATTGGAGGAGGCACTGAGACTCTTATCTAAATTTAACTGACGAAGACTAAATTTATATGTGTGTGTGTTTACCCTTGCGGTCAGGAAAAAGCAGGGTGGGCAGGACACCTGGCATTGCCCTCCCTCCACCCCACTGGAGCCCTGAGTGGCCACAGGACGACAAGTGAGTGGAGTTTGTGTTGGCTTTGGAGCTCGCTGGGCCTCAGCGGGGAGGGCAGATACAGATGT
Source organism: Heterohyrax brucei (assembly GCA_028571685.1). Lineage (NCBI taxonomy): Eukaryota > Metazoa > Chordata > Mammalia > Hyracoidea > Procaviidae > Heterohyrax > Heterohyrax brucei. Next base: position 86,272,740 of record CM053156.1, on the reverse strand, counting down.
CAAGTGTCTATAGCAAATGTGAGACTATTTAGGTACAGTTTAGCAAAACGAGTCATCCTGCAGACATAAACATTTTAATTGGAGTGACAATTTATTCAAACAATTTGACAATGCTCACACATGCAGAACAGATGGGCTGGATGGGGGCCTGGCGAGGGAGCTGGCGGGGGAGGGGAACGTGGCAGAGACTGACCGTCCTGCCACAGGGGCAAGGTGGGGCAGGGCCCCCTGGCTCCTCCCCCGGCAGACTGGCTCCTGGATTGGGCCCAGCTTCCTGCCCTGGGCATCCTGCCTGCTTTTCGGGTCACTTGTTTGATGCCCCACACTGCTGGGGACTTGAGAGAAATGCCAGAGGGAAGAGGGCCATTCATTAACTCCTTCAGGCAAAGAACATTGACTGAGGGCCTATTATGGTCCAAGCATTGTGCTGGATGCTGCTGTGCGTATATGTGCAAGTGTCTGAGTGAGTACACACGCATGTGCATGAGTGTGTGTGCATTTGAGAGGGTGTGCATGCCTGTGGGTGTGTGTGAGCATGCCAGTGTATGCGTGCACATATGTGTGAGTGTATGTGTGTGCATATGTGTGTGTGAGTACATGTGTGTGTACACACGTGTCGGTGTGTGTGGATGTAAGCAGGTGTGCGTGCACATGTGAGTGCATGTGTGTGTGTGTGACTATGCTTGTATGTATGTTCATGTCCCAGTGCATGTATGTGAATACATGTGTGTGTGTGCTTGCACGTGTATGTTCATAGACGACTGAGTGTCAGTGTGTATGTGTATGTGTGTGTATACCGTCTAATGCATCGCTAACATCTATGATTTACGTGTTTGGAACCCAAGGTTGTGTCGGGCTGGTCTCCCGCAACCCCTCGCTACCCGAGCACACGTCATCAGCCACACAGGCCACCTTCTGGTCCCTTAAGAGGCCTTCCTCCACCCCGGCTTCTTCCAGGGTTGCCTCTTCTAACCAACCTCTGTCCCCAGGTCGTTCCCTGGCGAGGCCCTCCCGAGCCCCGGCCCAGGCTGCTCCTGCTCTTCTCCAGCAGCACCCCACTTGGATCGCTCCCAACACCCACAGTCGGTCATCTGAGCCCGCCAACTCCCCGAAATAGGAGAGGTAGTAACAAAATTGGTTATTGTTTTAAGCCATTCAATGGTGGGGTGATTTACTACACAGCATAAGTAACAGGTACTGTGTTAGAGAGGATTTGGGTTGGACTGTCAATCCCTTCCTAGGGTCACCTCTCTGCTCCACTGTCAAGGGAGTTTCCCTGGAGTGTGGCTTGCCCCATCCTTTGTCCTTTCATCCTACAAGAGATAAAAGGAAGGGGAAGCAAGCAGAGAGTTGGGAGCCTCTGATGAGAGTTGGGAACCATATGTATAAACCACAGACATTAATGATGATCACACCATCCAGAAACAGCACAGGGAGAAGAGCACGTCCTTCAGCCTTGAGATTCCTGCGCCAAGATGCTCCCTGAGCAGACTGATGTACCACAAGGACTTTCCTCCAGAGCCTTCCCCTGCAGCAGACACCCTGAATTTAGACTTGTAGCCTACTGGCCTGTGTAAGAACAAACACTTCTCTTTTTCAAGGCCACCCACTTTGTGATATTTCTGTTAGCGCAGCAATGGATGACTAAAACAGGTGCCTATCTGTGAGGCTTTCAGTTACAGCGACCCATTTTTTAACTTTGCTTTCAAAAGGGGGAGGCCAACTCCACTCCCCTCTAATGTGGACAGCACTCAGTGACTCACATCTTACAAACAGGTAAAGTACAAGTGCCAGTGTTCAACTCCTGAAGCTAGCTCGTCGGAGATGCTGCGGCCCCTGACTTCTCTCTTTCCTTTTCATGTCACTTGCTCTGGGGAAGATGGTGCTGTTTTGTAGGTGCTCAGGCAGGGGGTGACGGTGTGGCTGGGAGCTGAGGCCTCGTGCCAACAGCCGGTGGAGGGAGCTGCCACCCTTGGGCCCAGCACACCCTTCAGACCACTGCAGCCCTGCTGACATCCTGTCTGCAACCTCCTGAGACACCTCAGCCAGACTCTCCTGCTAAGCCACTCCCAGATTCGAACCCCCGCAGAAGCTATGAGACAGTGTTTACATTTCAAGCCACTAAATTTTAGGGCAATCAGTTATACAGCAATGCCCCCCATCCCCAAGGCCGTCAAGTTGATTCTGACTCATAGTGACCCCATAGACAGAGTAGAACTGCCCCCTAGAGTTTCCGAGGAGTGCCTGGCGGATTTGAACTGCCAACCTTTTGGTTAGCAGCTGTAGCACTTAACTGCTATGTCACCAGGAATAGATAACTAATAGCCACTGCACCCCCAAAGAATTCTAAATAAACTTTTGAGGTGCTGTTATTTATTCAGAACTAGCATTATCCTGATTTTGCACTTGAGGAGAGTGGACTCGGCAGAATGAGGCCACTGTCTGGAGTCACACGGTGTCTCTGTCATCTAGCGCTGTTAGAAAAGAAATACCACAAGGGAATGAAATCTGTTCTCTCACTGTCTAGTAGGCTACAGCTCCAGGGGAAGGTTGTCTCTCTGTTGCCTTTGAAGGAAAGTCATGGTCATCAGTCTTCTCTGGGTCTGGGAGCACCTCAGTGTAGGGACATCAGGTCCAAAGGACACACTCTGCTCCCAGCGCTGCTTTCTTGGCGGTGTGAGGTCCCTGTGTCTCTCTGCTCACTTCTCTCTTTTATATCTCAAAAATGATCGGTTTAAGACACTACCCGGTCTTGCAGACCTCATTGATACAACTGCTGCTCATCTATCTTACTCCTTCGTAACGACGATTCGACGACACACAGGGGAAGCCGATCAAACGGCAGAAAGATAAACAGTCACAAAGTCAGGAATTGTGGCTTCACCAAGCTGACAGACGTTTTTAGGGGGACACAATTCAATCCATGACACACAGCCAAAATGTTTGGGAGCTGGGATGTGAGCCTACATTTGCCCTCCTCGGAGGCCAGCTGTGTTACCACCGTGGTCCACCCCAGCACTCCAGCGGGCACTCAGTCCACGCAGCTCAGGAAGGAAAGTGGTGCATGATGCTCCATCTCTGTCCTTGCTTTTCTTTCCCTTAACAACAAACTCTCTGGGAAAAGGCTGTAGGTAGCTGGAAACCCTCATGGTATAGTGGTTCAGCTCTAGGGCTACTAGCTAAAACACCAGCAGTTCAAGTCCACCGGGTGCTCCATGGAGCTCTATGGGGCGGTTATACTCATTCCTATAGGGTTGCTACAAGTCGTGATGGACTTGATGGCCTTGGGGTTAACCATGACCCACAGGGTCTGGGGTGGGTGTTCTGTAGTATACATCTGACAAAATGACAGTCCTCTCTGCAGCAGGGCAGGGTAGCCGTGTCCTCTCCTCCTGCCTGTGGCCTTGAGTGTCCAGACACCTCTCCATTTATCTCTAAGGTTGATCTCCACCCACCAGCTTCCCCTCCTGAGCACGTGGAACCGCTTTGCAATTTAATTTAATCTCCCACTGAGTTTCCAAAATTAATTTCCTGTTAGAAATAAATATTGTGCTATGAATTATAAATCAGACCTGGCAGTAATTTACAGAGAAACTGTAAATTAAAACACCAACCATTGTTCTCTGTAACAAATACAACTGGGGACACCCAGAGTGTCCCTGGGGTTAAGGTTTCTCAGCTGCACTGGTGGAAGGTCAGGCACGGGTGGACGTGTCACTGGAGAAGGGGCTCTCGCTGTCCCATGGGGCCCCCTGTAATCAGGTGCTGCTATCCACAGAGCCCAGTTCCCACAGCTTTTGTGGAGCTCCCAGTCTCTGCTGGCCGCTGAGCAGGCAGTAAAGCGGCCAGCTGCGTGGACCTCTCAGCCACATCCCACATGAAATGGCTGTAGGGATAAGGCTAACAGAACACACTCTGAGGGCGCTCTCCAAGGGCCAAGGCCTGTTCTAAGCACCTTGCCCATATTAACTTATTTCGTCGGACAAGGTCAAAAGCCGCTTGCTGTCCACTTGGATTCCTAGGGGACACTACCGGACGGAGCAGGACTGCCTGACAGGCCTTCCAGGGCTGCAGATCATCCTGGAAGCAGTCACGTTTTCTTCCCAAGAAGCAGCTAGAGGGTCCTAACCGCCCACCTTCCGGTTATCAGCCAAGCGCTTAACCACTGCACCACCAGTAGATTCTGTTACTCACCCCACATCACAGACCAGGGAGGCTGAGGGAGCACCTTCCTGTAACAGAGCACCCACCCCCCTCACCGTAAACTCCCCCGGCGCGGTCCCCTACCGCCCCCCAGGGTAGCAGGCCCCGGCAGAAACTGATGAGTGGAACATCTGGGCTTCCTCCCACCCCTCCTGTTCATTCAGTGCAAAATCCCTGTTCTCCGCTTCTTTCATCTGGCCTAGGCTGGGTCCCCTAGGGGCACAGAGACGCAAAGCCAATATTTGCCTGCAGCCTGCCTGACTTCAGCCTGTTGGAAATGTAGAAATTGGAACTACCAGACCTCGCTGGCTGTACCCTTCCAGCCCGAGCCCTGCTGGAGAAACAGGAAAGTCGAGAGCTCTGTGCGGTGGCGGCGTATGGGGCCGGCTGGCCGCTGGTGAGATCCCAGCCCAGCAGGCAGCTAACTGCCGGTACAGCAGTCTGGGCTCTGTGCACAGGGGTGGTGACAGTGGCCCTGAGCATGTGAGGTGGTGGGAGCCGTGGTGGGCTGACAGAGACCTGGGAACCCTAGGATGCCAAGCTGTGCTGGCTAGGGCTCCAGACAAAGGGATGAAACGTCACTGCTAGGGATAGAAGCTTTGTGTGGAGCCATCTCCGCCAGTAACTCAGGGGGATTACGCCTGCAGATCTGAAAGTGTCCTTTGGGGATCAGGGACCACCAGTGGCCTGTCCAGTGGACGCCGACTCCTGGAAACCCCACATGAGACAGAGAAGAACTACGCCCCTCAGGGTCTCCGTGTCTGATCTTTCGGAGCTAGGTTTCCAGGCTTGTCTTCTGCTGTGCCTCTGGGTGGACCGAACTCCCAGTTTTTCAGTCAGTAACTGCGTTAAACTTTTAAGGCACCCAGAGACCCGCTGGGGAAAGGCCTTTTTTAAATCCTCAGGCTGAAACATACAGGCTGAGTTTTCTTAACTGTCCTAAAATACCCCTGGGTTTGCTAGCCTCCTGTTAGCTGATCTAAAATTTCTCAGCCTAAGAGACTCAGGAAAGGAGTTTCCTCAAGTCTAAAGCAAACAGAATATTCACAGGTACGTTGAAATGCAAGATAATCACACGGCAGGCATCTCAGACAAGGAGGGTGAGAGGTGGCGCGATTTGAAGGATGTCGTCCGTGTCATTGAATCGTGTACAGGTAGAAACTCTTGAGTGGGTGTGTGTTCTGCTGTGTACATGCTCAGCAACAACAACCAAACATAAGAAAAATCATAAAACGTGAAAAACTCTTTCTTTAAGGCTGAGCATTCAGGGCTGACATGTGACACTTTCCACCTATGGGGTCAAGAACACGCCCTGATTTTCTCATGAGGAATTCCAAAGGCCAGCTGATGCCAGTGGTAAATGGACAATTTTAAGCAACACCAAGAAAGCCTGGGGACCTTTTGAGGACCCAGCCTGCAGGTTGCCCATCTGATTTGCAAGCTGGTGGCTCCCTGGCCTGACCTCCCCACAGGCACCTGCCAGCAGCTCTGGGTGGTCCCGTGGTATTCATAGGCTCTGATGCTCAGTTTTGTTTCCAGTGATCAGCTGCTGAGACCCCTCAGGCACTTCAGCTGAGTGAATGAGTGAATTGATGTGAAGCGGATCTACTCAGCTCTGGGCCCTGTCCCAGTGCAGAACTACTGAGCTCCAGGAAGATGGTTCTGGAAAGACAGTCACACCTCACCTGCATGCTCCTGCCGGCTCGGCCCGAACTCAGCGGCAGGTTCCCACCCTGCAAGACGCATCTCGCTGGAAGAAGCGGCGCACCGTGGCATTTTACATCAGCTTTTCTCAGAGTGCACTCTGTGGGCCACCTGAGCCCCCCAGCCTCAATCAGCCAAGGGCACGACCCGCAGAATTAGCATTCTGAATCATTTTCCCACCAGATTTGTATGCTCCTGAAAGGCTGAGGGCCCCTGGATTCCCTCATTCTTGGATTTTTCTTGTAGCAAGCTGTGTTACTTTTATAATCAGAAATAAAAATCAAGATGCATGAAGGTCTTGCTTTTTCTTTTTTAGCCTCTTTTTGTTCCTTCCTCTTTCCCTCTCCTACCTTTTTCATCTTCCTTCCTTCTCTTTCTCCCTTTCTTCTTCCCTTTTCCCTTCTCCTGTCCATTTTTCCTCCTTTTCTTTCAGAGAATGACGTTAAGACATCATCCAGGCACATCACAAACTCACTCCTTTTTGAATCTCTTTTAACTGAGGGGCCCACACATTTCAACGGTTTGCCCAGTCAAACCAGAACACCAAGCCTGTTGCCATGGTGTAGATTCTGACCCTCGGCAACCCCAAATCAGGGGCCAATTATCCAACAGAGAAGGTAAGCACCGTGCCTCCTTTGCTTACCATATCATCTGCGTGAGCAACTCACATTTTTCCATCACAGCAAAGATTCTGCTTCTAGATCTGACCGGCAAATGTCTCTTCCCCAGCCCCACAGAGTTATCCTACAGAATCAAAGCCTTTTTCCAAATTTATAAACCTTAATGGGGACAGGTGACCCAGTAGGCAAGGTGAACAGGTCTTGGTGCAGTGACATCTATGTGAAATTGCTGACTACAGATGACTTGGTAAGCATGGAAAGCTCTGTGCTTACCTTGCCTATTCAGTGATTGGTTCCCATTCAGAGAACTGCGCCCCGCAGGGTTTCCAGTGGCTGTCATCTTACAGAAACAGATTGCCAGGCCTTTCTTCCATGGTGCACTAGGTAAGTTTGAACTACCAATCTTTTGTCAGTAAGTTCAACCAGATCCACTGAAGCTGTCAACTCTGACTCATAGCAACCCTGTAGGACAGAGTAGAATCAACCCATAGGGTTTCCAAGGCCGGAATCTTTAAAGAAGCAGACAGCCATCTTTGTACCATACAATGACCGGTAAGTTTGAATCACCAACCTTCCAGTTAGCAGCCTGGTCCTTAACCACTGTGCTCACAGATTGCTGCCTGTCTCTGGGGGAGATGACAGGCCCAGGGCCCACACAGCCTCCTCCCTGGAAAAGTCTGTCTGGGAAGAGCCCCAGTTCCATGGAGCAGCTGACACGTTCAACCAGGAAGCTCTGTGGTTCCAGCTGGGTTGTTTTAGAGGCCAAAGGAAGAAAGAAATATGTCGTCTATTTTACATCTGCTATTCAGTGACATTGATGACTCTCTCCCAGTTGTGCAACCATCTCCACGCTTTCCTTTTCCCAGTTGTCCCTCCCCTGTTGACATGTAGTCACTGTCCCCTAAGCTTCCTATCCAGTCTTTCCAGTTCTGGGTGACTTCACCCCGTGAAGACGGTTCTTTAAAAGAGCACAAAGCTCCAGACAAACTTTATTAGTCAAGCAGAAGTGTTGTCTGGCTTGGAAACCCTGGTGGCATAATGCTTAAGTGCTACGCCTGCTAACCACGAGGTCGGCAGTTGGAATCCACCAGGCGCTCCTTGGAAACTATGGAGTAGTTCCACTGTGTCCTATAGGGTCATGTCACTATGAGTGGGAATCGACTCAGTGGCAGTGGGTATTGTTTGACTTTCAGAAGACTTCGGGGGACGTCTTTGGTTTAAGGTCTAAAGATAATCTCAGGGCAACATTTGTAGGAGTTTAACCAGCCTTCGTGGCTCCAGAAAGTCTGGATTTCACAAGAACTTGAAATTCTATTGCTCTGTTTCCCCTTTTGATCAGCGTTCTGCTACGGGATCTCTGATGAGTCGCACTTTCTGTTCCCTCCTGTTCTTGCCTCGCTTTCTTCCTCACTTGCTCCAGGTGAAGAGAGACCAGCTGTCGTAAGCTGCGTGGCAGGAAAGCAATGTGTCTTAATTCTTTCCTTTTTTCTAAATAGCAAACAATGTACCTAATAAAGATGATAATTAGACCCTTCCAGAACCTTCTCCAAGGAGCCTGCTCGGCAGGCCACCCCAATCCTGGCAGGCAGAGCAGGGACCGTCGGAGGGAAGGCGGGCACCAAGGGGCCAGCGTCTGCCGGACGAGACCCTCAGCTCCTCTCCCGTCCTTTTCTCTGCCCACTCCCTTCACACAGCACCGCTGCTGTTGGAGGCTGTGGGGTCAGCTCCGACTCACAGTGACTTTGGGTGTGACAGAACAGAACGTCTGGTCCTCTGCCGCCCTCGCAGAAGAGCAGGCGTGTTTGCGTACTTTGAGTGATTTCCGGCCCGGGAGGCTCGCCTTCCACTACTGCATCAGAAACTACTCTGCTGTGATTGACAGGCTTCTCACCAGCTAATCTGGGCAAGTAGATCACCAGGCCTTTCTTCCTACTCTGTCTTTAGTCTAGAAGATCTGCTGCCCTGTCCACCACCACAGGTGAGCACCATGGGTGACCCCCACAGGTGACTACCATGGCTGACCACCAGCGGTGACGACCACCAGCGGTGACCACCACGACGGGTGAGACCACCACAGGTGATCACCACCATGGGTGACCACCACCACAGATGACCACCACCATGTGTGACCACCATGGGTTGCCCTGCTGGTGTCTGGAACAGATGTGGCACAGCTCCAGCATCACAGCCATCAAGGCACAACAGACAGACACAATCCCAAACACACAAATTGTCTTCATGGATTTGTTTCTTTGGGGTCAGTCTGCCCCTCCAGACGGCAAACCCCCTGAGGCTCAGGGCTGCGCCTGTTCTGTTTGGGCTGTATCTCGGGTGCCTGGTGAACAGCAGACCTGCAGGTACCATTCATTAGCTCAGAAAGCGAAGGGTGTCTACCTGCCAGCCCTCTGAACTAATGGCTTGCAGGACGCTGTCATCAGATTTTTCCTGAGTGTCTCCTGTGTCCCCTCCAGGCACCTTGCCAGACACTGGCCCGCAGGACACCAGGGCCGCATGGTCCTTGTTTCATGGAGCCAGTCTGAGGCCATGGGACAAACACAAGCCTTGGAAACAGAGAGGTGAGAGTATGCAAATCACAGGTCTGCACTTGGGCAGCTAAACACCCCGAGCTTCAGTGTCCCCCATTTGTAAAACAGGCAAGCAGAGCTTCTGCCTCACCAGGTTATTGGGAGGACGGGCAATAACATCCATAATATATTTAACAAACACTTGCTGTTCATCGCAACTCTACGTGTAACAGAGCGAAATGTTGTCTGGTCCTCTACCGTCTTCACAACAGACCACCCGTCTGTCAGATTGTCACACGGCAGTGACTGGCACACTGTCACGGTGTTAGACGCTATGCCACTGGTATTTCAAATACCAGCAGAGTCACCTGTTGTGAACAGGTTTCAGCAGAAACTCAAGATGCAGACAGAGTAGAAACAAAAACCCAGTGACCTAGTCCAGGGGTCAGCCAATGAAAACCTTACAAAATGTTTAGCATTCTCTCCAAGTGCTCAGTGAAGATCAGCTTCTAACACGATGGTGCCCAGTGCCTGGCAGGCATTATGTCATGCCATCCTTTAAGGCAACTTAGGAAAAAGGGACAGTGGTCATCTGCCAGTTACAGATGAGGAGCGAGTCACAGAAAGTAGGTGGCTCTACAGGTCTGAGGTCATCTTTGCCATTTCCATAAGTGTGTCTGAGTTTTAAGGAGTCAGCCCTGCAGCCGCGTCACCCCACATGACTTTCCCTCCAAATGGCAGCCCTGGGGAAGCAGATGGGGCACCACGGCTCTGCAGCCCAGAGCGCTCTGTGCTCACAGGCTCCGCGGCCAGGAGAAACGTCTTGCTTATTTAAAACAGACGTTGAGCAGACCTGCTGGGAGGCAGACAAGAGAGCCGGAATGCGGGTTCTGCTTCCAAGTTTCTGTTGGCAGTGAGGGCAGAGTGGAGAGCTCTGCGTGGGAGATGTGTTCCCAGCTGCTCAGAGCACAGAGGGCGGCCGGCGGTGCTGCCTGGCCGCTGAGCGCGGGTCTCGGCTCCTCGGTGGGAAGGGCCGTCTCGTCCTCAAACATTTCAGTGACTTCTCGGCAGCCTAGCCCACAGCCTCACCCTTCATCACCCAAACAGCAAACCCAGTGCTGTGAGACACATTCCTACTCACAGCGACCCTCTAAGGGAGAGGAGAACTACCTCACAGGGTTACCAAGGAGTGTCTGCTGGATGCCAACTGCGGAAAGTACACTCTCATAGCGCTCTCCCCTGGAAAGACAGTGATAACGGGGAGACTCCGAGCCTGTTGGAAGGTGGGGGAAGATCCTCTCCACTTAGATACACGCCCAACAGGCATCTCTACCCACACGCCACGCAGGTAATCATTCAGTCCAGGTGTATGACCCAGCTGCAGCTGGAAAGGTTAACAAAGTCTGATTGTGACTCTTAAAACTTCACTGCAAGGTCCCTTTTTCATGGAGCAGTCTGTTCTGGTCAGCTTCATGACAAGCACGCATCCAGCTGGAACCCTGCTTCTTAAACCTTCATCACGTAAGACCCCAACTTCAATGATGCTGACTCAGCAGGTCTACCAAAACTTAACCCTAAACCTGGATCAAGCCATAACCCCAACCCCAGCCCTAATTATGGATCTAACCCTAATTCTACACATAGTTCTAGACACTCTAATTCTAACCTAATCCTAACTGTAGAGACACTGACCCTAACTTGAAGCTAACCATAACCTTAGAGTCTCAAATGCTACCTCTTACCTCACCCTAACCCTGACGCTAACCCGACATCTAACCCTGATGCTAACTTAACTATAACCCTAGAGACTCTAACCCTGACTCTAAACTAACTACAGTTAGTTCTAACTACAGTTAGAACTGCAGTTCTAACCCCATCACTACTCCATCTCTGGCTCTACCCCCATCCTAACTCCAGATCAAGCCTAACGTCAGCACTAACCCTAACTGGAACCCTGGGCCTCACCCTAACTCTAACCTCCATGGGGTTCAAGAATTTCCCTTTGTGACAGACTCTCGAGTGACTCTGATATGAGCAATCTATGGACTACACATAACTGACTAGCTTGGAAGAAAAGTTCTAGAAGTGTTCTAGAGCTGAGACTTACTATGCAAAATTAAGGATTCTTTTAGGGAGCCCCAAAGCAGTGTTTCGGTGAAGGTGGGGGGATTTTAGGAGGTGTCGGTGTGTGGTATTCATCCATGTTGTGCAGAAATCATCCCCCTTGCAGTCCCTCTGATGGGACTGCAGGAAATTCCTCACCCCACTCAAAGAAACTTGAACCTCTCCTGATGCTTTTCTGCACCCCGCTAAAGGCAGAAAACTTTCAAGACCTGGAAGCACAAGTTCTGGTTCTCAGCGGTCCCACTGTTGTCGTTGACACAGTCCCTGCTATTAAGGAGTGCTAAGTTCCATTTCTGATGGGGATGCCAAGCCACCTTTTAAATAAATTTAACTAAAAATGAGAGATGATTCACTGCAAAAAAAAAAAGTGACCCAATTATAGAACAGGTGTCATGGATTGAATTGTGTCCCCCAAAAAGTGTGGGGTAATTTGACTAGGCTGCGATTCCCAGTTTTGTGTGATGTTCCTGTGTGCTGTAAATCCTGCTTCTGTGATGTTAATGAGGGAGGGTGGGTGGTGGTTGGGTTAGAGAGGCAGAACTCAGTCTGTTTAAGATTGTGATGCGCCTTGAGGCAGTCTCTCGGGATATAAAGGAACAGGAAGGAAGCAGAGAGTTGGGGACCTCGTACCATCGGGAAAGAAGCACCAGGAGCCGAGCATGCCCTTTGGACCCAGAGTCCCTGCACCTGAGAAGCTCCCAGCCCAGGAGAAGATTGACAACACAGATCTTCCTCCAGAGCCGGCAGACAAAGCCTTCTCCTGGAGCTGACCGCTTGAATTTGGACCTTTAGCCTACTTTTCTAGGAGAAAATAAATTTCTCTTTGTTAAAGCCATCCACTTGTTGGATTTTTGTTAGAGTAGCACTAGATGACTAAGACAGCAGACGAGCCATGGACAAGGCCAAAGTCACAGAGCGCGTTCAGGGAAGCTTAAACATGTTGCCTTTGAGTCGATTTCAACTTACAGTGACTCTCCAGGACAGAGAGTTTCCAAGGAGCGCCTAGTGTATTCGAACATCCAACCTTTGGGTTAGCCGTAGCTCTTAACCACTGGTTCACCAGGGTTTCCACTAATCCCATTCAGGCTTTGTGTTTTGTACTTGAGGAATCCAAGGCCCCAAGAAGGGATGAGACCTGCCCAACATGGCACCTGGAATGCCACGTCCCCTTTGCTGTCACCTCCAGGAGCCCACCCCAAGGCTCTGCGGAGTCAGCAGCCAAGGCTGTTTCTTCACAGGGCCGGGGTCTGGGCTCACCGTGGGATGCGGTGAGGGGGCCGAGTCTCAGGGTACCAACATTGTTAAAACAGATCAAAACAAAGTGGTGAGAGTGACGTCACCCCAGCCTGGAGTGCTGTTGCCAGCAAAAGCCATAAAAGTTAATCGTCCTCTGTTGGGTGAACCAGGCAGCAGGCAGGCCTCCTTTGGGGTCATCCGAAAGGCAGAGAAAAAGGAAACATTCTTTGGGGCCAACACAGTGATTCAACAGTGACCTCACCCCAACCACTGAGGCCTGTTCTTCAGACCTCAACATTGTGTGGTTTCTAATCGCTCAGAAGCTGGGACTTGTAAGCAACGCCCATCATTGAGATGTAGAGGCCAGAAAACAGCAGAGCACCCTAAATGTCTGCCATGAGCGGACTTGGAGTGCCACTGGTGCTGGCTGTGCCCCCACTGGTGGGTCTGCTGGTCTCTACTTGAAGTTGGTGGGTGCCCTGGGGTGCGCCGACGTGGAAGTCGTGGGGAGTCATCTCTTGGGTCAGCCTTCCTAGAAGCAGAGACTGGGATGGGAGATGCTTTGAGGTGATGAGTTGACGGGGAGCTTACGAGAGAAGCCGGAAAAGGAGTGAGGGGAGAGGAAGGAGCTGAGGAGAGATGTGACCTCAGAGGGAGTTGAGCCCCAGATGCCATTAGAGAGGGTCCCAGTGTATGAATTACACCTCAGAGCCAACCCACCAGGAGGGTCAGACCTGGGCTTTCAAATCCCCACATTCCTGATCAGAAACCCTGGTGGCATAGCAGTTCATTGCTACGGCTGCTAAATCTGCCAGGTGCTCCTTGAACTCTATGGGGCCGAGGTACCTAGTCCTATTGGCTTGCTATGAGTCAGAATCAACTCGACTGCAGTGGGTTTGCTTTTTATTTGTCAGTGGTCAGTAGCTACATGATGCCCCTAGGTGGACGGGGGCAAGGAGACCCTCATCAGGCAAGGACATTTTTGTAGATTCTGGGCAGTTGGTAAACCAGCTCTCCACTGGCAGGAGGCAGAAAAGATCTGATGTGCAGTCTTCGCCTCTTTGGGGGGTGGGAATACCCCACCATGGCTGGTTTCAAAGGTACCAATGATACAGCAGCTGGCTCACAGAATGCCTGAATTTAACAGCTGGTAGGGGCGGGCTCCCATCCGTGGTTACACCAGCAGTCGGCCCTCCCAGCAGCTGGAGGAGGCCGAAGGGACGGGGAGGGATGGAGGCAGGGCATCTTTTGGCCTGGATGGCCGCAGAGTCTTATGGTCTGCACTTTCTTCTCAGGGTCTATCTCATTTGCAAACTTGCTGTGTGAGCTTGGGCAAGTGCACCTGCCTCTCTGGGCTCAGCTCCCTGTCCATCTTCCCCAGTGGACTGCTCCCTCCTTGTCTAGCTTCATGACGCCTGAGTCTCCAGCACGCAACGCCGGGACTTGTAGAGCAGATGGATGAGTGAATGAGTCAAACCATCAGCCTCAAATAGCTAATCAGTGACCAGTTCATCAAGGCACCTGCCTGGCAATAAATACCAGTGCTGAAGTCTCCTCACCTGCCCGGCTCTGCTTAGATGGCCTCACGCTGGGAAGCTGAGAACAACACCGGGTATAAAGCTACGGGTGTCCCTGCCCTCAGCTCCCGCCACGCGCCTGCTACTGACATACAATATGGCTCAGGAAAGAATCACTAGGGAAGGACATTGTGTTTGACCAAGCAGAGGGTCAGCAAACACAAGGGAAACCTTCTGTGAGAGGGACGGACACTGTCATGAGTTGTGTCCCCCGAAAACTGTGTGTAGCACTTGGCTAGACCATGATGCCTGGTGTTGTGTGATGGTCCCGTATACTGTAAACCCTGCCTCTGTGATGTCAGTGAGGGAGGATGGGTGGTGGTTGGGTTGGTGGGGGGACTCAGTGTATAAGACTGTATTGTGCCTTGAGGCAATATAAAAAACTAAACCTGCTGTCATCAGGTTGACTCCAGTGTCTCAAGATATAAAGGAAAGGGAAGCAAGCAGAGAGTCGGAGACTTTAAGACATCAAGAAGCGGTGCCGGGAGCAGAGTATGACCTTTGAAGCTCCCAGTCAAGGGTCAGATTGATGACAAGGACCTTCCTCCAGAACCCACAGAGCAAGCCTGCCCCTGGAGCAGATGCCCTAAATTTGGACTCATAGCCTACTGGGCTGTGACAGAATAAAATTTCTTTTTAAAGCCACCCACTTGCAGGGTCTCTATTACAGTTGCTCTAGCTGACTAGCAAGCGACGGCTGCAATGTGAGTTCAAAGACATCGACAATTGTGACAGTAGCACAGGTCTGGGCAACATCCCCGCCGTTGTTCGTGAGGTCTCTGATGACAGAGACAACAGCTCCTCCAGGCAAACCCAGGTGAGAGGGAGAAGCACTGCCTGCATTTCAGAGACGAGGAAACCAAAGACGCACAGTCCAGTGACTCTCTCCAGGCCACAGAGCTACGCAACAGCCGTCGTCCTACAACCTGCCTGCTGTCAGCAGCGTCAGCTTGTGGGGCTGACTGCGAGTCAGGACTGACTTGGTGCCCCAGGTGGACCTGTATTCTACGGGGTGGACATGGCTTCATCTGGGTACACGCCCTGTTTTATGGGTGTTTGCTCAGTTTCTCTCCTTTGTCCCTTTTCTAAACAATACTGCTGTGGACATCTTTGTAAACAGGTCTTGGTGCACCTCGGTGACCAGTGCTAGACAAGCTGAAGGAGAGAAAGGGGACCAGATCACAGGTCACAGCCTGACCAGCTCTGAATCAGCTTCCAACTCCAGGCTGGGTCCTCTGTGCCCGGCCCCTAGAATGTGAGCTCCCAGCGCTCTTGAGTTGGGACTTGCTCACAGCTGGATCGGAGGTCTCGGCACTCGTTATGCATTCATGTTCCCTGTTTGCTGAATGGCCAAGTGACCAGGCAGCTGTTGACATGCAGTGACCCAGAGCTCTTGGTTTCATTGTCCTCACTGTGACGGAAAGCCAGTGTTGGAGACGAGCAGCGACATCCCGAACCACGCCGCAGAGCCGAAGCCACTGTTGCTGCTGTGCTCTGTCCCTCTCTGAGGGTCCAGCCTCCTCACTGCTGTGACGATTCCTCTGTGAGGTCTAACCTCGTAACTGCTGCTGTGCTCTGTCCATCTGTGAGGGGCTGGCCTCATCACTGCGGGGCCTGAAAAGGAAAGGCTAGGGGTAAAAGGACCAGGGACCCGGAAGCCCAGGGACCAGGCCTGGAGTGAGCCTGGCTGGTAGCAGCTGGGCTCAGCTGAGATCTGCGTGTGCCCTGCGACGGGCAGTCGGCTCCCTGGGTGCTGCTGGGCTCCGAGAGAGAGACAGAGCCAAACCTTTGTGAGGTGTGGCGGAGAAAACGGGGTGAGAACAGATAGCTGCCTCGATGCCAGGTTGGAAAAGATGGTTTTCTTTCTTTGCTTATTTTTGTTTGTCATTTGCTTAAGAGAAATGGAGATCTCTGAGCTGTCTGGGTAGGTGAATAACGAGGAAAAACGACACACATTTCCTCAAGTTCACCCCTCCGGAAGGGGTGTGGAGGCTCTTGGGCTCATGACCTTGTTTCTGTCTCATCTCGGGCTGGAGAGATGCTCTTGACAGCGACAGGGTGGAAAAACAGCCATTTATGACTGACAGGGTTCTCATTAACGAAAAATGCAGCTGACGTTTCTAGAACACTCACTGAGTGGTCAGGCACTGTGCTGGGCACGTGGTTTGTGGTGTCATCTACACGTGCTGAGGGCATACCCGCTGTACAGATAGACAAAATGAGGCTCAGGGAGCTTAAGGAGCTGGCCAGGGTCAACAGACTGGAGACGTGACTGAATGAGATCTGCCTGGCTCTCTAGTCCCAGCTCTTCAAACAGATTCCTTGAAGGTCAGGTCATACTCTTACAAGGACAGCTACAGGCCAGGCATCCATGGACCAGTTTCAAGAAAAACTTAAGAAATGCCTCCACCTAGAGCAGACCGTTGCCACAGTGGTCCAGAGAAGGAGGATGCGGTCACCTGGCTCCTCCCTCTAAGAAGTCGTGAAAAGCTCTCTTTGGCCAAATAAAAGAAGGAAAGCGGGGAGACAAAGAAAACCATGTCTAAGACAGGCCTTTTAATTGCGCAGATGGGGAAACGGGCCCAGCACAGCCACGGACATGCAGCTCCCGAGTTCATGGCGGAGTTGGGACTCAGGGTCCCTATCTGCCCCTTGTTGCATACACTGCTTCTGTGCTGTATTCCTTTCCCTTGGCCTCCTAACACAGTCCCAAATCTGGGTGATTTACAAGTAGGACAATGTAAAAAGAAGAACTGACGCCCTCGAATTACGGTGTTGGAGAAGAATATTGATTGTACCCTGGACCGCCAAAGAAGTAAAACCAGAGTGCTCCTTGGAAGCAAAGATGTCAAGACCGCATCTCACGTACTTTGAGCACGTTTTCAGGAAGAATCAGTCCCCGGAGAAGGACGTCATGCTTGGTAGAGAGGAGGGTCAGCTAAAAAGAGGAAGACCCTCGATCAGATAGACTGATCAGTGGCTGCAACCACGGGTTTAATCATCAAAACGATGGTGGACACGGTGCAGGACCAGGCAGTGTTTTGTTCTGCTGTTCACAGGGTGGCTATGAGTTGGAACTCACTCGACGGCACCTAACAACAACAACAAGTTTACTGTCTGCTTACACTACGATCTTAGTCCAGTGAGACCCCACACTAGACTTCTGACCTCCCAAAATGTATGATGCTAAATGTGTACTGTTTTTAACCAAATTCTTTAGGTAAAGTAGCTCTTCACCCAACAGCTACCGTTATGGATTTAATTGTGTCACCCCAAAAGTCTCTGTTGATGAGTCTGTGATTTGCAGTACTGAGTGATTGTCTGCTGTTTTGTCATCTGATGTGACTTTTCTGTGTTATAAATCCTACTTCTACGCAATTTAAGGTGGGATTTGTAGCAGTTATGTTAATGAGGCATGACTCTACCATCCATAAGATTAGATTGTGTTTTAAGTCAATTTCTTTTGAGATATAAAAGTGAGAAGTGGGCTGAGAAATATGGGTACTTCACACCACCAAGAAAGCAGGGCTGGGAGTACACCTCATTTTGGGATCTGAGGTTCCCACACTGAGAATCTCCTATACTAGAGAAAGGTCGATGATGAGGACCTTCCTCCTGAGCCAAAAGAAAAAGAACGCCTTACTTTGGAGCTGAATTTGGACTTCCAGTATATGAAACCGTGCGAGCATGAAATTCTCTTCGATAAAGATGTCCACTTGTGGCTTTTCTGTTACAGCAGCACTAGGTGACCAAGACAGTTACCTTACATGGTGAGAGGTACACTGTAGTTGTGATTAAGGGTTTAGACCTTCAGTGGGGGCGAGTTTCCTGGATTTCCCAGGTAAGTCCAGCGTAACCGCTAAAGCTAAACCAGACCAGTTACCGCGACCTGATTCTGACTCCTTCCCACTGTGTGTGTGCAACACAGAGCTGCTTCATGGAGTTCTCCGTTCAGTTCATGGACTGCATTGTGTCCCTCCAAAAATGTGTGTAGCCATTTGGCTGGGCCATGATCCCCACTATCCTGGGATGTTCCTGTGTGCTCTAAACACGGCCTCTCCGATGTTAATGAGGGACAGTGGGTAGCTGTTGGGTTGGTGGGGCAGGACTCAGAGTGTAAGATCGTGCTGGGCCTTGAGGCTGTCTCTTGGGGTTACGAAGGAAAGGGAAGCAGGCAGAGAGTTGCTGATGTCACATCTCCAAGAAGCAGTGCCAGGACCGGAATGAATCCTCTGGAAAGGACCCAGGGTCTCTGTGCCTGAGAAGCTCCCATTTCAGGGGGGCACTGATGACAAGGGCCTTCCTCCAGAGCCAGCAGAGAAATCCTTCCCCTGGAGCTGATGCCCTCAGTTTGGACTCACAGCCTACTGGACCATGACAGACAAATCGGTCCTTGTTGAAGCCATCCACTTGTGGCATTTCTGTTGTAGCAGCACTAGAGGACTAAGACACGACTTTTTGGAAGCAGATGGCTGGGCCTTACTTCTGAGGCACCTGTGAGTGGATTCACAACACCAATCTTTGGGTTGGTAATTGGGGGCTTCCTGTTTGTACCACTCAGGACTCCAATGTAATGACATAAGCCCTTAAAACTAGAAAACCCCAGCTAGTGTTACTGAGTGTTTTGATGGAAGGTTCTATGGAAGAATACTGATCAAAAGGGAGAATAGAACAGAATTTAAAATTCTTATGGAATCCAGACTCCCTGGAGCTAGTGAACTTTCTGGAGCTAGTGAATCTGGATGAATCCCCAAAACTTTTGCCCCAAGATAATCTTTAAACCTTAAACCAAAATTTCTCATGAGGTCTTCTAAAAAACAAACAATAGTCTAACTTAACTAGGAAGGAAGGTCTTCCTTGAGTGCTGTTCTCCCTTAAAGAGCTACCAACATGGGATCAAAGTGACAAGAACAATTTAAGAGATTAGACAGAAATTTTATAGGGCAGTGAGCTGGTGTTAACGGGAGGAACAATGTGGGAAAGGCAGCTGAGAGTGGTGGCACAGCTTGAAGAATGCCATCAGTGTCACTAAGTTGTACATGTAGAAATCATTGAATCAGTGTGTGTTTTCCTCCATGTGTTCAACAACTCCTGGCAAAATTGAAAAACTAAAGACCTCTTAGGGCTGAAGTGACAAAGACATGACTTTGAAAGAAAGGCCAGAGAGACGGCAGCCTGCGTGGGATTCCATGTGCCACTGCTGGCTCTAAGATGCCAAGTGAAGCTTCTGAGACCCAAGGGCAGCCCCTAGCCAACAGCCAGCAGGAAACAGGGACTGTAGTCTTAGAACCAGGGACGGGTGACCCAACAAGCAGTATAAGCATGTGCTTGGGGCATCAACAGCGCAGGACACTGGTCATGCCAAACAAAGACCTATAGATGCCAAGCAGACAGGGCACAAGGAAAAGCGAGCATGACAGTGGAAGGGAACTGGCAAGACACTCACTACAGCTGATACCTGCTCCAGTGTATAAGAATACACTGGCCACAAACACAGTTCACGTAGGATCACGGGGGAGCCCACGTGCAAGGTGTTTAAACTATGAGGCCCCTACCACTTCAACACCTTCGTTGACATCTATCTCCTACCGGCCCTCCTGTGTAACTAAAATCTCTTATCTTAGTGGGTCTCTTGGCAGTATACAATTTATTTTCTAATAAACAAGAGGTGGGGATGCACTGTTGAGTCTAACTCCTGCTACATTCATCCAATATGCAGCTAGATCCAATGTGAGTGGTTATTGGGTGAGGATGGATTATACTAATAGATACATTCTCTGATTCATTTTGAGAGAACTGTCTTGTACATCCATGTCTGCTGACCCAGTGACCCCAGCCAACAGGACTAGCAATGCTCTTCACCATGATCAAACACAAGGGGATGTTTGAGCACATCCCAATGGGAACTCCAGTCCCAGATGATGAACAAAAGCAAGAAAACTCAAATAAATCCATCACTGCAACAAAGTCAATCAAGTTACTTTTTAACCATACAGCACTTATGTACACACATTTGTATCATTTCACTACACTTATTCAATCTGTATACCAAGCAAATAATCTGAGCAATTGGACTGGGTGAGGAAGAAGAGGGCATCAGGATTGGGGGAAGTCTCATCAACAACCTGTGATACACAGATGACACAACCTTGTATGCTAGAAGTGAAGCGGACTGGAAACACTTACTGATGAAGATCAAAGACCTCAGTCTTCGGTAGAGATTGCACCTCAGTATAATGAAGAGAAAAACCCTCACAACTGGACTAATAAACAACATCGTGATTAACAGAGAAAAGATTGAAGTTGTCAAGGGTTTCACTTTATTTGGATCCACAATCAACACCCAAGGAAGCAGCAGTCAAGAAATGAAAAAATGCACTCCATTGGGCAAAACTGCTGTAAGAGACCTCTTTAAAGTGTTCGGAAGCAAAGATGTAGCCTTAAAGACTCTAGTCTGACCTCAAGCCATGGTGTTTTCAATTGCCTCGTATGCGTGTAACAGCTGGACAATGAATAAGTAAGATCAAAGAAGAAGTGACACTTTTGAATTGTGGTGTTGGTGAAGAATGTGGAATACACTATGGACTGCCAAACAAAGAAACAAACAAATCTGTCTTGGAAGAAGTACAGCCAGAATGTTCCATAGAAGCCAGGATAACGAGACTTCATCTCCCTTACTTTGGACATGTTCTTAGGAGGGACCAGTCTGAGAGAAGTCCCTACTTTACCTTGCTTGGTAAAGTAGAGGGTCTTTACAAAAGAGGAAGAGCCTCAGTTAGGTGGACTGAC
Organism: Heterohyrax brucei; assembly: GCA_028571685.1. NCBI lineage: Eukaryota > Metazoa > Chordata > Mammalia > Hyracoidea > Procaviidae > Heterohyrax > Heterohyrax brucei. Next base: position 86,251,962 of record CM053156.1, on the reverse strand, counting down.
GCAGGGGCTGCAACAACGGGCTCGAGCATGACAACCTGTGTGAGGACGGCGCAGTGTAGGGTTCTGTGGTGTGTTAGGTCTTTGTGAGTCAAAACCAACTTGATGGCACCTGACATTCATACATACAGTTATGTCATAGATTTTGTAAACAAGATATTTGTAGCCTTAACTTTCAAATATGTTTGGCATGCGCGTGGATGCACTCTAGCATCTATTTAATATCACACTATCGTGGCAAATGTATAAAAAATACACATACACACACGTATATGAGGTCTGACAGTTAAGGCTGTGAACTTAATTGTTCTAAGTGCTGCATACCTCACTGCTGAATGTCACTATTGTCACCTTCCAAGTATTTCCCTTGAGAAGCGACACACTGACGCCAGTGCCTAGTCCACCCTTCAAAGTCATTGTGGAACTCTTCTTGGAATGTCTATTGCACACAGTGGCAGGGTGGCAAGTTCATCAACTTCATTGTCCACTTGTCTGTGAGGGAGTTTTCAGCCAGTCAACAAATCACTGTATTGGAACACCCTCCCTACTTGCCTGATCTGGCCTCCAGTGATTTTTTTTTCTTTATCCGAAGATAAAGGGAATATTGAAAGGAAGACATTCTGATGACATTCAAGGATAATACAACGACAGCTCTCATGCATTCCAGAAAAAGCGTTCCACAATGGCTTTGAACGGTGGACCAGGTGCTGGCATAGGTTCACAGCTTCCCAAGGGGGGTACTTCAAAGGTGACGGCAGTGATATTCAGCAATGAGGTATGGAGCCCTTTCTCTAGGATCAGTTCATGAACTTAACTGTCAGATCTGATATATGCATACATATGTATATATGTACGTATGTATATATGCATGTATACACACATATATGTATATGTGTATGTGTGTATGCACGTATGTGTGTGTACACATGTATACACATGTATGTGTGTGTATATAAATGGGATCTGACCGTTAAGTTCACATATATACACATACGTGTATGTATATATGTGTGTATGTGTGTGTGTAACTCACATCTCCTGTTTGAACGCATAAGCAGAGGAGGAGGTCCCACAGATGGTCAGTACGTAGGGCCCGTGTGCAGGCCCCCACATCGCTCAGTTCAGCCCTGCCTGTAACCTGAGGAACTGAATCCTGCCAAAAACCTGAATGAGCGTCTACATGGCTGGCTGGAAATGATGGCAGCCACCTTCTCGGACGGCCCTGCCTTCCCCTGTCGCCAGCCCAGGTGGACTATCACCACTCCAGGACCAGGAGCATTGCCTGCCTTTCAACCGAAGTGTGATTGTGTTGTCCTGTTGCCAAGGTCTTCAGAAAGGAACAACCTGTGGGCCTCCGGTCACCTCCTCTCGATTTGCCCAGTCCATCAACCCACACCGGCCAGCCAGCCATCATGGAGGGGGAGGGGTCAGGCTGTGCTAAGGGGACAGGACCAGCCCTGCAGGCCACTGCCCTGTGTGGCAGACAGACCGGCATGGCGGCCCCATCCAAATCACAGCACGGGTGTGTGTGTTGAGCGCTCCATGAGGCAGACCAAGTGCGAGCTTTGGGAGACCAACCAAGGCCTCACAGAGGACAGAAGGACAGGAGTGGGGGGTACAACAGGGCCAAGGCAGAAGGGGACAGCTTCCTGCAGAGCAGGCAGGGTGGGCAAAGGCCCTGACCCAGGACGGTGTTTGGGGTGCTGGGGTGGCCCAGGGCATCAGCAAAAAGATGAAGTTGGAGAAATCAGTAGTCCCATTTCTCATTCCAGAAACTTTCCGTAGAGTTTAGGACTCTTGGTAAGGGTTTGTTCTTCCTCCGCAAAACCCAAGGCAATGCCACAGCTGGGAGCAAGGGTGGCACCCCATCGCAGCCGTAATCCGTGTCAGGAAGACTCTCTACCGAGCCAGGCAGCGCAGGTTTATTATTCCAGTGGGGAGATTCAACGCACAGCATTCATGAGCCCCAAATTAAAATGTGGTGACCTGTGAGAGACACTGGGCATGTGGGGGGCTTCTCCCCTTCTCTCCCTGTCCCCCCAGCCCACCCCAGACTGGCCCCTCACCTCCCAGAGAGCTCTGCCTGCGTCCAGCCACCCACCACGGGCACTTCTCGTAGCAGCCCCCGCTCCAGGAGGCCTACACACTGAAGTGGCGTCTCCCGCCGCCAAGCCAAGCCAAACAGATTAATTTAAGATGCATCTGCTGTAGATTAAACATTTGGAAAAGCCATTTCATAAATATTTTTTTTCCACAACCACATCCCCATATGGTGGTGTGCTCCGATCCCCGCGCCTCCCGAGGCCGCTAGAAGCCTCACACACACGCATTCAACATACATACCGCGCTCGGGCCTTCGGTTCCTGGCCTCCAAGGGCCACTGCTGGGAGACCCGCACTCTGCTTCTGGGGGACACGTTAGCCTCCTCGACACAAACAAAGCCAAGGGGGTCTGCTTGCAGGCGGGTGGATGCAAGGGGGAGGTAAGAGGCCAGAGCAGCCCTCTCTTGATTGTCTCGCCACACATCCTGCCCACAGGTCTTTGTCTCTGTTCTGCCCAGAGCTGGGCCCCCAGGATCCTGAAACCAAGTCCTTGTCTTCCTAAAAGCTTGCCACTCAGCAGCAGAACACCTTAGGCTCAGCCTTTGCACCCCTACATTTGCACTACACCCATTGCAGTCCAGTTGACACCCGTCCAGGAGACCCCATGTACTCCAAGCGGTGTTCTATGGCTGACTTTTTGGAAGTGGACCCCCAGGCCTTTCTTCTGAGGCACCTCTGTGTGGACTCCAACGTCCAGCCTTCTGGTACCTACCTTTTGCACCAACCTAGGAGGCCAGCAGCTAGTGCAGGGATACAGTGATCGCCTAATAACACTAATCAGTGGTGGCTGTCACCATTATGCCCATTTTGCAGATGAGGAAAACATCAGTTATGGTTCACAGGATGCAAGCAGCAGAAACCAATTCAAGCTGAATGAGGATTGACTGGAACTCTCTTGGTGAGAAACTGGAGAAGAGGACTGGGGAAGGAGGAGTGTCATGGTTTGAATTGTGTCCCCCCAAAAATGTGTGCAGCCACGTGGCTGGGATATGGTTCCCAGTATCTTGGGACTGTCCTCCATTGTGTGGTTTTGCTAACCTGTATGTTAAAGGATTAGGGTGGGGCTGTGAATTCCTGCTATGGGGGAAGTTTCCCTGGAGTATGGCTTGCCCCACCCTTAATGCTTTTAGCTTGCAAGGAATAAAAGGAAAAAGAACCAAGGACAATTTGAGAACCTCGCTACCATCAAGCAAGCAGCACCGGGAGCAGAGCACATCGTTCAGACCAGAGGTTCTTGCGTGAGGATGCTCCCTGGACAAAGACTGATGCAATACTGGACTTTCCTCCAGAGCCGTCAAGGGGAAAGTCTTTCCCTGGAGCAGACACCCTGAATATGGACTTGCAACCTACCGGACTGTGTAAGAATAAATCTTTTTTTGTTAAAACCATCCACTCTGTGGTATTTCTGTTAGAGCAGCCCTAGCTGACTAAAACAAGGAGGTACCCTGGCAGTTTCCAAGACTGTGGTACAGGTGCCTGAGAATGGCCTGGTTGAAGACGCCCTGTCTGAGGGAGCAGCTGGGAACAGCTTCTGTACTCTGCCAGGCAAGTGACAGACAGGCCACCAGGCTAGTGAACTTGAAGCTTAAGCTGAGGGACAACCTGACTGACCTTCTGGGACACAAGAAGCCCCTTCCAAGCGCCCGGGAACCCTGTTTCTCCACAGTTACAACAAGAAGACGGCATTTCATGCAGGACGGGCCGTGTGGTTCAATCGTGGGTCTGAGATGAATGAGGCACACCAGCCCAAGAGCAAAAACAAGAGGGCAAGGAGAGACAGGAGAACCGGACAAACGGACACAGGGAACCCGGGACGGGGAACAGGAGAGCGCTGACACGTTGTCAGGCTAGCAACCAACCTCATAAAACACTCTGTGTATTAACTCTCTAACGAGAAACTCACCTGCTCTGTAAACTTCAAGGTCAATCACAGTGAAGAAGAAAGACAATAACGTGCCCTGTGCCTCTCCATGGCACGTGGGGCCAAGCGTTTAAACTGGCCTTTCCCCAGCAAAGGGTCCTGGGTGGTGCAAAGGGTTTGTTTTTGTCCACCAACCACAAGTTAGTGTTTCAAACGTGCTCAGCCCCACAGCAAAGAAAGGCCTGGCAATCTGCTGCCTTACAGACTGCAGCCTAGAAAACCCCATGGAGCAGCTCTGCTCTGCAATCTGTACGGCTGCTCTGAGTCAGAGCATTCACTCGACAGCATCAGATTTGTTTTGAGGGTTTTGTTCTCCCTGAAAGAGGCTTATATCTTTGGACAGAAGATGGATCCTGGCTGCACTTTTAATGACAGGCCCTCTTCGCCCCGCCCTAGCCAGCGCAGTAAATACACTTCAGCTCCTGTCCCCCCTCCTGCCCTGCCTCACACTGGTGTCTGCGGGGGGCCATGTGCACGCCGCCTCCCGCCCAGTGGGAAACACCGCCCTGGGTTTATTGGAGAAATTGCCTGTCAGATATGATAATTTGTTGGGCATTCCGTATATCAAATTCCGCCGGCGCCAGCATCCTGTCACATGGAGTTTATAGGTAGACAGCGGCACAGTCCCATTAAACACCCCTCAGAAATATGTTTGATTTAAAAAAAAAAAAAAGGTTTGTTTACAGTTAACATAAAGAATCACAGACTCTCTGTTCCCCAGGGATGTGCGTTTGGCGGTGTCGACTGTCTGCAGCAGCGGGGCTACGTGACTTGGCGCTGGCTTCTGCCACTGTGGCCTCCCTTCAGGAGGGAACCAGGAGACAGGCAGCCTTAGTTTGAATTCATTTCCTCGTTGCTTCATCGCAGCAGGTGAGATGAGTCCAGGCTGATTGACCCTGAAACAGAAAGCCATCGGGCTCAGTTACAATTACATCTCAGACGGGATTTGATCGGCCAAGTTCAAAGAGCGAAGAAACCCAGCCAGCTGCAGCCCTGGTGGAACCAGTTTCCTCTGTCGGTGCCAAGAAGAAGGGAGGGTGTTTGATTTGGGCTTCGCAGACTAGGAGGACCTGTTGGGTCATGGCTGGAAGGGTCCCCAGGGTACCTCTGGCCTGTCCGCCCAGCCCTCATTGGTCCTGGTTGAGTCTTTCCTCTACAGGCCACAAGTTTGTCACCCACACTGGGGGTCCCATGCCTCATCTTGGCCTTGGTCCTAGAGCCTCAGATGCTGAGTGAGCACCACTCCCGAGGTCAATGTCCCCCAGGGCCTGAGGCTGCACAGTGTGCGTGCTCTTCCGACGGGGCCACACTGGCTCACGCCAGCTCCAATAAGCTAGCACTTATATCCAGACGGACACACTGGGTGGGGGCAAGGGGTCCACCTGACCACGGGGTGCAACAGCCCACCAGCACCCTCCACTGAAGTGTCCACTGCTTGGGCCAGCCAGGCTTGGAGCACGCCTCTGGCCTTTCTCTGGCCTTACCTTCTTGGCCTCGTCCAGCCCACTGGGTGGAGTTCCAAAATTCAAATGTAGAGGGGTTTGGGGCAGGGCTGGGCAGACAGAAGACCAAGAGATGCCCCCAGGACCTATCAGGGCAACCGCACGGGTACATTCTTCACTGAGAAATGGGAACAGACTCCACTCGGGAGACAAGGTGTTTCCGCTAAGGATGGCCAAGGTGTTAAAATCTTCAGGACCCTGAGAAGCAAGTCCTTGACGGCAGAGAGAAGTGTTCAGGGGACAGACATGGGTTCCCAAGAGCACAATACACCAGGTCTCCCTGCCTGGCCCCCTGCCAGAATGCCCCAGCCTCCCATCCTGGGCCTGGGTCCCAGCCCCCAAACCTCCGGAAAGGCAAGGATGCTGCAGGGGGCGGAAAGCTCCTAGTTGAAGCATTAATTTACAGAGTGTCCATTGTGTGCAGGCCCTGCCCTGAGCTTTGGCCACCTGCCGATAGCTACAAGACAGACCGAGGCAAGTTCACAGACAGTGCCCCAGAGGGAACCTCCTCCAGGCTCTGGGTCCTAAGAAGAGGGAGTGATCCATTCTAGCAAGCCCAGGGCTGGGGATGGGGGGAGGGTATCCCACAGTGCCCCTATTCCCACCTGTTATACACTGAATTGTGTACCTCCAAATACGTGTCAACCTGGCTAGGCTTTGATTCCCATCATTGTTCGTGGTCCTCCATCTGATGCAATCATCCTATAGTGTTGTAAATCAAACCTCTGTATGTAAATGAGGCAGGACGAGAGGCAGTTATGTTAATGAGGCAGGGCACAATCCACAGGACAGAGGTTGTGTTTTGAGTCAATCTCTTCTGAGATCTAAAAGAGAGAGAGGAGGAGAGGAGAGGGACCTCATACCACCAGGAAAGAAGAACCAGGAGCAGAGCACATCCTTTTTGGATCCAGGGTGTCTGCACCGAGAAGCCCTGGACCTGGGGAAGACTGACAACAAGGATCTTCTTCCAGAACTGACAGACAGAAGCCTTCCCCCGGAGCTGGCGCCTTGAATTAAGACTTCTGGCCTCCTAGACTGTGAGGGAAGGAATTTCTCTTTGTTAAAGCCATCCACTGGTGGTATTTCTGTCACAGCAGCAGTAGGGCACACAGACATCCTTCCTAACTCCCTACGGCTGCTCATTTTTCCTTCTGAAGCTACCTGTCCTGTCCATTAACTGCCTATTCCTACTCATAGTGACCACATAAGACAGAGTAGAACTACCCCAAAGGCTTTCCAAGCTGCAATCTTTAAAAAAGCAGCCTGCCTGCCAAACGGCTTATAGGTTCCAGTCCCCAGCCTATAGGCTAGCAGCCAAATGCTTTGACTGCCGTACCACCAGGGCTTTTTCAGAAAACTGCTAATCAGAACTTCCAATCCTGTCTGCCAGCCAGACCCAATGCAAGTCTCACATGGAGATGTTATAGCTGGATGCGGGGTGATCACTGCTGCACTCCCCAACAATAGATGGCACCCTGAGTGGATGTTGTGTCTCCACCTGGGAAGTGGAGGGAGTTTGGACTCCCCAGGCTCAATACACTTCCTCACCTCCTAACTCAAGCCACAGCTCTTCCTGGGAGGGAGAAAAGAACCCAGTTCCATTTCCTCTTTTTCAAAGGGCTTAAAGCTCACTGGTGTGATGCCCACAGTGCCTGTGTCCAACGGTCACTCTCATGCCACAGGGAGGAGGCTGGATCCAGTGGAAAGAGCCAACTCAGTGTTACTTACAGTTAAAAGATTGCACCTTGACAGCATCCACTGAGTTCCTGGATCAAACCCTATCTGAAGGTCTCCCCATAAATTCTTTCTTTGTGTGAGCGGTAAACTGTCTTATGTCAGTTAAGCCATGTGGAGTAGGTTTTTGATCCCTTGCAGTGGGAAGAATTCTGGTCAACACAAGGGATCTAGGTCTTCTTCATGGAGAAATCATTACAGGGGGCTGATCTTTCATGCAGTGGGAATTTGAGTGGAGAAGGGAGAATTCAGGCAGAGACAATGACTGAAGCCATGATACAGGTGAGGACAGTTGAGAGGACAAGGGTTCCTGTTTGTGTTCTCCTTAGGACCCCTTGGGATTCAGCACAGCAGGCGTACCACACAGCCAATGGACGACGAATGCTTGAGTGAAACACGGACCGTGGTCACAGTATCCAGATAAATCCGGCAAGATAGATCTGGATTCCTCTGGTGTCTCAATTGCTTCTGGCCAGTTAGTTGTGAGAGCCAAATGGTTAATGGTGTCGTTACATCCATTCCGATTCCCTAGAGTGACTTTGTATGTGTCACAGGTGAACTGTGTCCCGTAGGGTTTTCAGTGGCTGATATACAGACTCCCTAGCTAGAGGCATTTAGCCCCAAATTTTGGTTTCATCCAGAACTTGCCCCATGTAGATGCTGCCTGGGATTTGGGGTCCCCACACTGCATCCCATCTTCCCAGGCCCACGTGTCTTCCTCTCAGGAAAGCTTTCACCGTTTGTCAGTAATGACTTCATCACTGACTGAGAAACCAGCTTCCAGAGTGCCAGGAGCCCGCGTGGGCAGTCATGTTTCGACTCTTTGCTTTTGGAAAAGGTCCTGAGACAGCCATCCACAGGGAGGGCAGGAAGGAGCTGCTGTCTTCACAGCCAGGAGCTGGGATTTCAGCCCCCGGCTGGGGCGATCTAGTCTCCCTCCCAGCCGGCTCCAGCAAGTGCTTTTGAAATGCTAATATGTTCAGACCCAGACTGCCTTTTTCAATATCACAGATAACACAGTAAATTTGGATGTCAGTTGCCTATTGATTTCACAATGCCCTCATTTCCCTGTTCCTCCCTCTCTGTCTTAGATTTTATTTATTAAAGGCTCAAGCTCTCTAGACAAGCTGACTCAGGGTCTACCCATTATTCACATCTGCTTGGGTTCCCAGGCTCACACTTGGGGTCGAGACCCAAGGCTGGTCTCCTTCTCCACTTGGACAAGGGACACTCCTTCTCTCAGTCGCTATCCCCCAGGGGGCACCAGGAGCCAGAAGGAGCCTAGTCACGGGACCCAGTGGTGAAGACTCAGATCCGCTTGGAGGAACTCACCACTCACTGACAGCAGTGAGAAGAGATGCCCTCTGCTGAGAGTGAGTCCCAGATGCTGTGCCAGACTCCACACCCATTACCACATTTAATCCTTACCCTCAGCCCCAGGAAACCCTGGTGGCGTAGTGGGTAAGTGTTATGGCTAGTAACCAAGAGGTGGGCAGTATGAATCTCCCAGGCACTCCTTGCAAACTCTGCAGAGCAGCCCTATGCTGTCCTACAGGGTCTTGGTAAGTGAGAATCTATTCAGTGACAGCAGGTTGTTGTTTTTTTTTTTTTTTCCTTCAAACCACGAGGTATAGTTACCACCCCCCTTTTACAGATGAGAAGACTGAGCCTCAGAACACTTCCCTCCTGGTAGCAGAGAAGCTGGCAACAGTACCTGCATCCTTACAATCCCAAAGCCTAGTGGTGGAGTGAGAGCTTCTTTTGTAGCTTTTTTGTTAGGTACCTTGGGTCGATTCTGATTCATGGCAATCCTACAAGACAGAGCAGAACAGCCCTATAGGGTTTTCTTGACTGTAGTCCTCACGGAAGCAGACTGCCAGATCTTCCTCCCTCTTCAAAGCCTCTGGATGGATTCAAACCATCAACCTTTTGGTTAGTAGCTGAGGACTTAAACCATTATACCACCAGGGCACCTTTCTTTGCAGCAGCCCCCACAGAAGCCTCAGGTTGGCTAGGATGGCATTAGCTTAGGTCCCACGTCCCCCATGAGGGCTTGCTACACCTAAGAAGGTATCCGTGGATGGGTTTCTGCCAGCTCATCGACGGACACTCACTGAGACCTCATGCTTGGGAGAGGAGGAGGGGTGTGTCCCCAAACAAAATCTGGTGGCTGTTGTGGGAGAAGCGAGGCTGAGTGTTGGGCAGGAAGCTCCAGACCTCATCTTGGCGAGGCTGGGGAAGTAACAGCGTTTCCTAGGGAACATCCACATGGGGTGCAAACAGATCACAGTGCCTCAGGCCACACTGAGTGTCCCAGGTTCCCAGAAAGGCCTGCAGACTCGTCACCCAGGGGCTGGCAGGACAAGCGGCTTCCAGAGATGCTGATGGGCAAAATGTGGCAAGAGAGAATACTGACCCCTGAAATAAGTTAATTACTGGGGTGTTCCCATCTGATGACATCTTACGTGGCTGCTGTGTTTCCACCTGTCAGATGGGGTGGGTTCCATGACTCCACTGCCTTGTTAACTCCCAGTGAGGGAGAGGGAGGGCCGGGCGATCCTGACTCAAACTAGCCCCCTCCCCAGGAGAAAGGGGGAGGAGAAGCTAGCTCTGTTCCAAGTGTTGCACCCCTCTGCGAGAGCCTCTGGGATGGGGAGGCTACCCACAAACCAAAGTGCCTGGCTCACCAAAGGAAGTTGCTTGAATTCTCTAACTCTCAGTTTCTTCTGCTATAAAATGGAGATGCTGACAAAGGAAGGAGAATTGAGGAACAGGAGGAAGAAATGGAATGTGTGGTTAATTGCCTCCATGAACAACTGTCTCCCTGGCCATGAGACCAGAAGAACTGAGGGATGTTCAGCTATCATTACTGAACATTGTGAACAAAGAGTCTGTAGAAGAATCTTGATCAAAAGGGGGATAATGCAGAACAGAATTTTAGATTCTTCTTGAATCCAAATTTTCTGGAGCCACTGAGGCCAGATGAAACCCTGAAACTATCACCCTTAGATAATATTTGAATCCTAAACCAAAAATAACTCCAGAAGTCTTCTTAAAACCAGACAAGAGTTTTAGCTCAGCAGTAAAAAAATGTCTGCCTTAAGGACAGTGATCTTTTAAGAACCATCTATTTGGAATCAAACTGACAGCAGTCACTCATAGAGTAGACGGGAGCCTTGGGGGCAGTGAGTCTGGGTCAGAGACGGAGGAATGACTCAAAAAGGGAGGGTGAGGGGAGCAGACAATGGGGAGAATGTCATCTGTGCCACTGCATCGCATCTGTAGAAAATGCTGAGTAGATGTGTGTTTGCCATGCAGATTCTCAGCAACGGCCCACCACCACCACCCACTGCCGGGAAGTCGGGTCTGACTCACAGCCACCCTGGAGGTCAGAGGTGAGCTGGTCCACAGAGCTTCCAAGGATCGCCCGGTGGATCTGAACTGCCGACCTTTTGGTTAGCAGATGTATCACTTAACCACTACACCACCAAGGTTTCCACAGCAACAACAACAAAGCAAATAAATAAAAACTTGACCCAACGGAGATTCTGATAATATAACATAGAGTGAAATTTCAGAAAATATTCATACACTTGCTGTCATTAGTCCGACGACATAAAGTGAAACGACGAGGCCCAGGCTTGCTGCTGACTGCTCATCTGGGCGGAGCTGGGCTTGAAAAGGGTCTTCTCTCAAATGCAATCATTCCCCCAAGTGGCAGATGCTGCCAGTCACTGCAGACAAGGTTTAGACCAAGGAGGACACAGTGGTGACGGCAAGTCCAGCACCGTGTTCCAGAGGAGCCCAAGAACCCTGAGGACAAGCCCTCTGGAGGATCTGGAGGGGAGAAAGGCGAGGACACAGGCCCCACCCCCGAGCTGGACGTCTCTGAGTGCCAAGACGTGAGCCAGAACACAGGACTCTGGTCCTGCTCAGCCTGTTCAGATCAGTGGGAGTTTGGTGGCTGGGTTTACAGCTGGAGGGTCTTGCGTGTTCCCACATCCAGGGGCTGACCAGGGGCCAGCCCCCACCCTTGGCACACACTTGGTGACAGAGGCAGAACAGCACCAGCAGACGTCACGTGAGGTGGATTTCTTGTCCTAGCTCCCATTTTTGTCATTGGCTGCCGTGGAGGTCACTCTTGATCACAAAGCCCTTGGGTGTGATTGAATGAAACACTGCTCAGCCATATGACATCCTCACGATCACCAGGCTGTTCCCGCTCTTCGCTGCAGCCTCTGAGCCAATTCATCTCACTGAGGGTCTCCACTGGGCCCTCCCTTCACAAAACCGTGTCCTCCTCTAGTGACTGACCTCTCCTAATGACGTGAGCAAGAGACTCAGGCAATGTTCTGTTGTAATCTGTAGGGTTTTCACTGCCTGATTTTCAGAAGTCAGTCATCAGGCTTCTCTCCTTAGCCTGTCGTAGTCTAGAAGCTCCACTGAGACCTGTTCCCATTTTATGGTTGAGAACTCGGAGGCTGCTGCAGACACGGAAGGTGCTCCGCTGGGACCACCCCTAATCCCTCAGGCTCCTTTCGTTGACCCCACCTGGCTCCTGTGTGCTTTTGCTTCTGAACGCCTGGAGCCCCACAAGCACAGGGCCAGACCGCTAGGAATTTACACTCCCTGTCACCAGTGTGGCTGTGCTCAGGGACAACTGTGTACCAGTAGGAAGCCCCGCTCCCCTGAACGCAGTGAGGATGCCTGGAGCTGTCTCTCCCACTCCAGAGCTCCCCCAGGGTCGGGCTGAGGACAGGACTCACCTGAAACTCACCCCTGCAGAGCATCTTCTCCCTCCCAGTCCTGCTTCCCTTCCCTCTCCAGTCTCTCCTGGAAACAGTTAATAAAGCCCTAACACACAGATCTTTGTTTCAGAGTTGGCTTCCTGGAGGACCCAGCCCCAGCCAGCGGCAGGAAGGCAGGAAGTCACCAGCCCACGCTCACACAGGCAGCGGTAGCAGAAGGGGGACTTAGAGATGACGGTTCCGCCTCTGAGTCAGGCTCAAGCCGGCTCCTCCACAGGCCTTGGTGGCCCATGGTTTTCACAGAGGTATACCTTCATGTCCTAAACAGAGTAACCGAGAAATGCCACAGGTGGCACAAAGAATTAAGCTTGTGGCTGAGGGCCTGGCGGTTCACACCTGCTCAGAGGTGGCTCAGAAGAAAAGCCCAGTGAGCCCCAGAACAAGTCCACAAAAACCCTGTGACCCAAAGACGGTCTGTGACTGCCACCACCCCCACCAGCCACTTGGATCAGGGCCACAGCAGATAGACCCTGACAGAATGGAAGGAAGCTGTGGAACAGAACCCAAAATTCTTTCTTTCTTTTTTTTAATTTAAAAAAAGACCTCCTGGCCTTGCTGACACTGGAGGACTCCCCAAGACCACTGCCCCGAGACAGTCACTAAACTCTGGACTGCAATTAAGTCCTGAGGCCATGGGGTGGCTAAACAACTGATGGACTCTGAAAATAATGGGTGTCATCCATGTTGTGAGCTGAGTTACGTACCCCAAAGGTATGTGCAGCAATCTGGCTGGGCCGTGATGCCCGTAGCATGTGGTTGTCCACCGTTTTGTGATTTTCCTGTGTTGTAAATCCGAATCTCTGCCTGCAGTTAATCAGGCAAGACTGGATTGGGTTAAAGAGGATTAGGATGAGACTGTAACACCCTTCCTAAAGTCACCTCCCTGATCCAGTGTAAAGAGTGTTTCCCTGGGGTGTGGCTTGTACCACCTTTCATCTTACAAGAGATAAAGGGAAAGGGAAGCAAGCAGAGAGTGGGGACCTCGTGCCACCCAGGAAGCAGTGCCAGCACCAGGGTGCATCTTGTGGACCTGACATTTCTGTGCCGAGAACGTCCCAGACCAAGGAAAGGCTGATGCACCACGGGGACCTTTCTCCAGGGCCAACAGGCGGCGAGAGACTGAATTTGGACTGGTAGCCTACGGGACTCAGAGGGATGAGTTTCTCCCTGTTACAACCATCCGCTGTAGTATTTCTGTTACAGCAGCAACAGGTGACTAAGACAATCTGCAAGGGCCGTGATCCTTCAAAAATCACTTATGTGAGACTGAACCGTCAACAATTACTTTAAAACAAAGACGAGACACAAAGAGGGGAGGGAAACCAGACGAATGGAAAGGAAACTATGAGAATGCAACCAGAGTCCGTGATCGACCGTGTAGAAAAGGTTGAGTAGCGACCTCAGCTGCTGTGCAAACCTTCACTGAAAAAACAAAACACTGCTTAACAGAGAAAGGAAGGAAGGAAAGAAGAGAGAAAGAAAGAAGGAAGGAAGGAGGGAGGAAAACCTTTTGGAGCATTGTTCTGCTCTGACACATACGTAATTTTACAAGGGACAGACACAAAGGGAGATGGTGGCCCCTGGGAGGAGGAGCACCCCGAGACATCAAGCCTCGTCGAGCCCTTGGGATAGGCCGCACCTTCCCCTCCTCCTCCTGTAAGTTGCCCGGGAAGGACAAAGCCCCTTTTCCAACAGGCGGGTGTCCTGGCCTAGTCCTGGCTTAGCAGAAGGGACTGTCTGTGCCCTAGTGCCTTTGCCCCCAAACAAAGCACCAGTGATGCCCCTGCCACGGACAGATTCTCATCTTGGTGACTGTCCCTTGGGTCCCAGAAGCTAGAATCAACTTGATGATTTGTTTGTTTTGTTTATTGTTATTATTATTTGGGGCCTAAACTGAGAGACTGTGAGCCTCACGTGAGGTGACTGACTCCCTCTTCCCTGAGGGGTTATGTTGGGAAGACCACCTCACACGTGAGCACAGACAGTAACCAGAACACGTGCTACGTGTTGTAAGTTCAAGCCCTGGCTTCACCACTTTTCAGCTGTGTGATCCCGGAAAAGCCCCTTAATTGATCCGAGTCTCATCTTTGTAGCAGGGTACTTCTTCACCCACAAAGCTGTAACACAGGAACCTCTCCGTCCGGTGAAAGGTCTGGGATCTCTTGATGCGCAGGGTGAGAGTGAGGAGGAGTGTGTTGCCAGTGGCAGGGGGAGTGCATCTGAGGTCGTCCTGGTTCACTCTGCCCTCACTTTGGTTCATAAACACTGGGCCACTCCTATGAGATGGGGGTGACTCCTGCAAGTGAGCCCCAGTGGTGCAGTGGTTAGGAGCTACAGCTGCTAACTGAAAGGTCGTCACTTCAAACCCACTAGTCATTTCCTGGAGACCGTATGGGGCAGTACTTCTCTGTCCCATAGGGTTTTTGTGGACTCGGTTTGGTTAGTCCTAGACACATTTCTGTTTGTGGGACCCCCTAATATGTGTGGAATTGAATGCATCAAATTCAAAGGCAAGTCAAAATGCGTCAGGTCCCAAACAGGCCCCTGAAGACGGGATTTGCGTCTAGAGTGACTTTGCTAACTTTGCTACATGCACTGCAGACTTAACACACCAGGAAACACACTGAAGAATCTGGTGTTGTCGTTGTTAGCTGCCCTCAGGTTTGTTCCGTGTCGGGAGCCATGGGAGAGCCCCCAGGCCCCGACATACAGGAAGCTTGTAGGGCTGAAAAAGCCTGCTGGCGCCAAGTTTGAAAAAGCCCGCGCCCGCCAAATTCAAAAGGCCCGCGCGCGCGAAAAACTTCCTGCCTGATGTCACTGCCTTAGTCATATGTATATCCAATCCCCAGCCGACAACTACCTCATTCCAAATGTCACTCCATCCCTACGTCACTTGATCCCTCCCTTTATTCCTACTGCTATAAATATACCTCATTTTAATAATAAAACTGAGGCTTGATCAGAATTTTGTCTTGCCTTCATTTTTCCGCCTTTCCTGCTTACTTTCACAGGCTTCCCCTCGTCCTTTCGTTGATTTGTCCCGCGGGCCGGGGCAGTTCCGACTCACACTGACACCACGCACCGCACAGTAGGAAGCGCTGCCCAGGTCCTCACGATTCCTCTCCTGCTGGAGCCTGCTGTCACAGCCACAGTGTCACTCTGTGTCATCGAAGGCCTTCCTCGCCTTCAGTGACCCTCTACTTGACCAAGCATGAGGTCCTGCTCCAGGGACTGGTCCCTCCTGAAAACGGGGCCGATGAGATGAACAGTTTACATACGTGTAATTTTCACAGTGAACTTCTGAGACAGGTTCTACTGTCATCTCATTTTTGGGGTGAGAAAACTAAGGCTCAAGAACCCTTACAAACAGACATACAGATGTCATGGCTAAAGGCAAAAAAAAAAAGAAAAATGAAGGCTCAAGTACCATTAAAATACACGGACAGACTGATTAGACAGATAGACAGATATTAATGAAAAAACCAGGATCAAGAACCATTAAAGATATCATATATATAATATTTGTAAGATATGAAGGGAGGGAGGGAAGAGAGGAAGGGAGGGAGGGAACAGGGAAGGCCAAGTGAAGGAATGGACAGACGAGCATGGGAGAAAGACAGGAGGAGGAAGGCACGTAGGTCTTTACCCAAGAAGGGCCTCCGAAAGCCGACTCAGACACGTGACAGACTGTGGGGAGGGTCCAGGGCCCGCTGTCTTGTCCAGTAACACACGAGGCCGCAATCGGAGCCAAGCGACAACAGTCTTCTATGTTCGCACTCAGGACACCAATTCACACAACCAAAGTGGAGTTTTCCATTTTGTTTTGTTTTGTTGCAGGGGAGGGGTTGTTTATTCCTGTTATTTCTCCTTCTGGAAAGTCACAGAAATCACTCTTTCTGGCTAAGAAAACAAGGCTAAGACCCAGCCATCTGTTTCCCCTGGCCCAGCTGGCAGGTACTGGGGTCAGTGGACAACTGTCAGGAAGGCAAGTGGGGGGTTAGTGCGGCCCCCTTAGGCCGTTAGCAGCAATCATTACCCCCTGTAGACGGGACAGACACAGTGGAAGATGAAGGCCTGGGGATGGGGAGCACCTCAGACATCAAAGACCCTGTTGAGTCCTTGGGACAGGCTGCGTCTTCCCTCTCTTCCCCCTCCTGTAAGTTCCCAGGGGAGGGACAAAGCCCCCCTTTCACTGTACCCCAGTGTCTTTGCCCCAAAGCAAAACACCAGTGATGCCCGTGCCACAGAGAGAGCCTCATCTTGGGGCTGTTCCTGGGATCCCAGAAACTTATCAGAGCCGAAACTGAGCTCACTATCCTCCCTCTCCCACCAAGTGCTCCACTCGCAGTCTCCAGAGCCCAGTCAGAGGCACAAGCCCCAACCCTGGAGCCCCCTGGACACTACCCCCCCTCTCATCCCCAGTGTTGGACCCATCGTCCCCTTGTTCACCTAACCTGTCGGTGTTCACTGGGAGCCATCCGTGATCCAGGCTCTGTGTCATCAGCAGGATGCTCCATGTACCTCCCAAGAGTCCTCCACTTCCACACCAGCCACCTGGCATGAGCCACCGTCACCCCTCACTCAACAACTGTACCCGCACTGCCAACTCTTGGCTTCCTCTCTTGACCCTTCCTGAGACAAGCTTAGAAAACGTGAGTCAGACCAGGTTCCTTCTTTGTGCAGAACGTCTCAGGGCTGTGTAGTCATCTTTACAGTGAGACAAAGTTTCCACAGGCCTGCATGGTCAGGCTGCACTGACAGAACCAGCCCTCCACTGGACCACCTCTGCCATTCAGAGCTGCGGTTCTCGCTGCTCTGAGCCTTTGCACAAGCTGTTTCCTCAGCAGGGACGCTCTCTCCCTCTCCTGCGCTCACCAGAAAACACCAGCTTGCTGTAGATATCCAGTTTAAACAGCCCTTCCTTGGGGAAGTCTCCCCTGGTCCTCCTGCTTGGGCCAACCCCCCAGTACACTGTCTCAGGACCCCACAACATTGCCCTTCAATAACTGAATATTTGACAATTCTTAGGCAATTCCTGATAACTTTGTGTAGTTCCATGATAGCAAGGCTTGGTCTGGCTTACTTATTACTATGTCTCTAGAGCTTGGGACAGTGTCTTGCACATAGTAAGTCCTCCCTTGTATTGACTGAATGAATAAGTATATGAATATATAAGATGTATGACTGAATGTATAGAGGAAAAACACTGCATTTCCTGCTTTCTATTTCTTTGAGACCCACTTTGACCATTCTATTTATTTTTGGTTTGATCCTTGTCATTTTTCTATCTTTCGTGTTTCCAGGTGCTATGAAGTTTGAGGTTGCGGAGATTAAAGATGTTCCGATGTTTCTTCTGTCAAGAGGTAGAGTTCGTACCATCTCCTCTCCCATCTGGGCAGGTCCATGACTGCTTTGATCAGATGAGCATGGTTCCAGATGGTCTGCCAATTCTAGGCCTTGCGTTTAAAAGAACGGGCAGCATTAGCCTAACTAGTAAAGAATGTCTATACCGAACACTGTGCTCTTTCCAAATCTATCTTCTGGAATCAAACTGATAGCAGCAACTTGAATGGTTAGATAGGAACTTTAGGGGCAGTGAGTTTATGTTAAAGGGGAGGCACAACCCACAAAAGGAAGGTGAGAATGGCTGTACAACTCAAAGAATATGATCAATGTCACTCCATTGTAGATGTGGAAACTGCTGAGTTGGTATATGTTCTGTTGTATACATCCTCAACAGTAATAAAAATGAATTAGTTAAAAAAGAACGGGAAGCTGCCACTTCCTTCCTTTTGGAGATGCGAGCCACCGTGAAAAGAATCTGAGGTGAGGCCACCATGCTGTGAGGAAGACCAAGCTAGTCTCCTGGAGAGGCCATGTAGAGGGGAAGGAGACACCAAGCTCATCCACTTGCCGTCTGAGTCATGGCAGCTGAGCCCCTGACAAGTCCCACCCCTTCTCTCTTTCTCCATCCCACAGAATCATGATGTGTGGTATCGATAAATTGCTGTCTTAAACTAGGATGCTTTGGTAGTGGTTTGTTAGGCAGCAGAGATAACCAAGACAGGGAACCTTCAGCTACAGCAGAAAAGATAAATCTTTCAGACCTTTAAATAATCCCTCACTCGTCCCCACTCATCACACTAGAAAAACCTCCCATGAGAGCTTGTGCTTCAAAAATATTCCTCTAAATAGAGATAAACAGATAAACAGCATATCTGTGGGTCTCTGACTTATGGGGCAGAAACATTCTTTTGGTTTGATGTTTCGGAGAGTCTTTCTTTGTGGTCTTTTATTTTTCCAGAACAGATTCTCAGTTGGTTTTCATTATCTGTGTGACTGCTGGAAAATTTTAATCCCTAATACGAGACCTATATTTTTAAGAGCCCCAATCAACAAAACAAAGGAGAAAGCTAGGTTTGGAAAGAACGGAGAATTCCAGAGTGTGTAGGGGGAGAGGGAGCTCTTCTTGTCCTCTCAGACTCCAGAAAACTCACCATCTCTTTTCTGTTTCAGGTTCCAGCCTAGAGCTCGACTGTGGCTGAGTCCTCAGTCTACCCTCCCAGGACCGATGGCAGAGGTGGGAGCAGCTGGCAGTGGAGAAGAATAATTTTAATATCTGAAAGTATTGTCTCCTCTGCCAAAGCTGAGGAACCTCTGTCCTGATGATCTATGACATATCTGTTGGCCAAACACAAGCATCCCGTCCTCTGAGGCCATGCAGCGTGGGGTGCATCTGTAGAAGTAAATGCACCCGGCTCTCAGCCCACACCCCCTTTGGCGTGAGACGCACGCCAAATTCCAGATACAGTGTACGGGCTGCATGCACAGTCAAAAAACACCTCACAACTTGCCAGCAGCCTCCAGAGTGACTTCAGTGGACAGCTGTGTCCTGAGGGGCTCATACTTTGAGTCCTTGGAGTACAGCCTTGGCAACTTCATGGGAGAGAGACCTATCAAGAATCCAGCTAGAGGTCACCCAGGGAGAAGCTGCCCTGTCCTTCACCTGCTGTGGAATGGCTGTTTCTTCCAGCAGCTGGAGAAATAAATGGAGTATGAAGGAAGGACTTGAGAGAAAGTATAGTGAGAGACCAAGCAGAGAGGCTTGGGTGAACCATAGGGTACCTGGTGAAGGACAGACGGGAGCTGGACAGTGAACGGCAATCCAGTCCCTGGACATACCAGGCTGAGCCTGGCTGGGTGTAGGAAAAATGGCAGCAACCATGGTCAGTGTGGCTCTGGAAGGCCCTGGGGAGGACACAAGGGTCAAGCAAAGTGGATGTGGTCAGGGGTGCCAGGGTGCTAGCCTGGTCAGTGTGCAAATGTTCCAGACCCTCATTTTACAAACCGCTCCCCATCTGACCACCAATTCACGTGCTTCAAATGCTGCGGGGGCTCCCAGCGCTGCTCCCAGGAGGGGCATGGTGGTCATCCCAAGGGGCTCCCAGTGCTCCCAGGAGGGACACGGAGGTCATCCCAAGGGGCTCCCAGTGCTCCCAAGAGGGGCATGGCGGTCATCCCAAGGGGCTCCCAGTGCTCCCAGGAGGGGCATGGCGGTCATCCTAAGGGGCTCCCAGTACTCCCAGGAGGGGCATGGCGGTCATCCCAAGGGGCTCTCAGTGCTCCCAGGAGGGTTATGGTGGTCACCTCAAGGGGCTCCCAGTGCTCCCAGGAGGGACATGGCGATCATCCCAAGGGGCTCCCAGTGCTCCCAGGAGAGAGACAGCAGTCTTCCCAAGGAAGTCTCAAGGCTCCCAAGAGAGACTGCAGTCCTCTTAAGGGTCTACGCCATGTATGCTGGTTCCTACTGGTTTCCCCAGTCTCGTCCCGCTCCCCGACCCCTCCGGCTCTGTCTGTCCTAGACAAGTCAGCCTCCTTCAGTCTCTGGTGCTTGTTCTCCCACTCCACGTCCCCACTCAGCCTTTGGAGAAGCCACCTACACAGGCTGTGCCTCAGCACCCTCATCTGTGAGATGAAGGTGGTGACATAAGAGACGGTGCTTGCCTGACGGGGTTGTTAGGAGGGCTGGTTGGGGACAAGTGGATAGGCAGGCAGATAACAGAGAGATACGACAAGCAGTTGAAGGACGGTTGGATGAATGGGTCCCAGTTTGCACATATAATTAATTTTCATTTATTTACTACTTCATTCTCAAAAAAGTTATTGACATAGGTTCACTAATAGTAATTACTGCAATATTGTAGCTGAAACACCAGAAAATGTGACGACATCAGTGACTGTAAGAACGCTGGCAGCGAACAAAACAAGAGCTCCTGCCTGGGACACCCGCAGGAGAAACCCTCAAGTGTCATCGTAACTGGGCAGCAATGACACTGCTGACCCAAGGGACACCAGAAGTCTCCAAGAGTAAGTTCTCTGGGGTTTGTGCTTCATACGTGTATTGACACGTGTAAGCTGGGCTTACAGAGAATGTCTGTGTGGTTTAACTATAGGGGTATGTTTATTTAAAAAAAATTCATTTCTGCTGAAACGCTGCACAGAAACGTGACAGACAGCTATCCTGGTGTCACACTCCCTGACGGTGTCTCCCAGAGAGGTCCGCACTGCCCTCAGCACCTCCCTAGTGACACCACTGGACAAACGGACAGAGTTCAGGATGCCACTCATATGCGGGCCCCTGTGGCCGTTCATAGCACTCTCTGCTTCCTGAAATTGCTTTGTCTGCCTGGCTAAATGGGAGCTCTGCAGAGGCTGCGTCTCACCAGGTGGCTCCCCAGTGTGTCCTGCAGTACCTAGGACAGTGCTTGGCCACTGCAGGCACTCAGTATTCATCAAAAGACTGACTTAGAAGTGGAGAACCTTTGAAGCAGAGCCCGCCCCTTCAGAAGAGATAGAAAAGAAGGCATTTCTAGTACAAAAGCCAAAGGAGACAGACAGAAGGCCACCTGGGCTGGGTAGACACGAGGCCACCTGGGCTGGGTAGACACGAGGCCACCAGGGCCCCCACTTGCTGTCCAAGCCCGGGAACAAAACCTGGCTAGTGGCCTGAACCTCAGGACAGAAATATAGGGAGAAAGGCATCCGTGATGGCAGCACAGTCCCCTCCCCAGGCAGAGACTCCATCAACACAGCCCCCTGGGATCCAAGCTCTGGGGACAAAATGAAGTCTGAAGTCGCTGTGCGTACCCAATCACCTGGGCATTTCTTAGAGTGATGTCATTCCCTCTCCCTGGCCCCAAGACTAGTACTGACTGTCTCACGGGGGGCCTTTACCAGCCATTGAGTTACCCCTCAGCCCTCCACCAGACAACACCTTTATGGCTGAGATCTCAAGTAGAAGGGACCCCTTCCCTGCCTGCTGCAGCCCCCCACCTGTCAGGGAGGGGGTCGAGGAGCCGGCCTGCTGCACCCCACAGGACATAATCTGAGAGGCCCACAATGCACCCACCTTCCCTAGTGAGCTCTGTTTGACAGGACGTAATAAAAAATCTTTTAATCTTTGTCACCGTGGGTAGGCGGGGAGGCCAAAAGTCTCAATGTTTTAAAGGGAAATTTTAATTAATATGCAAATGTGACTGGCGGCATTAAAATGTCATTTGCTAAGTAAATGTTGCTGCCCTCCAAGTTGAGGTATTTATTTGATCGTGTCCTGCCAAGGTGCCTTTGTGAGCTTCCTGAGTTGTAATAACAGCATTGCAAACGCAGAATGAAATCCTCCTCTGTTACAATGGCCGGGTGACGGCCGCCGAGATGTGACCGGAATACTCTAAGGCGGCCGCGCCGCGCCGCAGCCCCTCCGCCCGTCTGAGACCCCGGAGCCGACTGGAGCCGCCGCGAGGAGCGCGGCGGGCGGGGCCGGGAGAGCCGTGCGCGCCCGCTGGGGAGGGGTGCCCGGGGGCTGAAGTCAGGTCGCCGCTCCAGGACAGCCGGGAGCACCGCAGGGGGGGCGGGGGGCGCCAGCGGAGGAGTCACGTTGTTCCTGAATTCCAAGAGACCTGACGATTTACTGATAGGAACCCAAAGAAGGTAGTTACCCAGCCTTTCAGGTCCCCGATGTTTTCCCCAGTAGTGATCCAAGCGCCTTCTGAATCTGAATTCAGCTCCGTTGTACAGCATGTGTGTGGTCATGTGTGCGTTTGTACACGTATGTGTGTGCATGTGAGTGCACTTCCATGTGTGCACATGTTGCATCCGTGTGGGGTGGGTGCGTGTGTTTGTACATGCATGCACACGGTGCATTGTGCACACGTGTGGGTGTGCCTGTGTGTGCACACATGTGTGGGTGTATTATGTGCACACATGTATGTGAGTGCATGTGTCCATGTATGTGTGGGTGTACACAAATTTGTGGACATGCATATGTGGGCATGTGTACATGTGTTTTTGGGACTACATTTGTGCATGTATGTGTGTGTGTACATGTGTACTCATGTGTATCTGTGTGTGTACTGGCTTTTGTTTCTCACAGGTGGACATGGGCACATGTGTTTGTACATGTGTGTGCGTGTGTGCAGGTAAGGATAATTTTGTGCCATCTTCAGAATGTGCTGCAGGCCCTGTGCAGTTCCACCTGCAGAGTGGGGTGGGGATGAAGCGGGCTGGCGCAGAGTCAGCCTGCAGATGCTGGTGTCCACAACCTCAGCTCCACTGTTGGGGTAGGGGGCAGAGCAGACAGTGTGGCAAGAAGGGCCATCCTCCAGCATCGTCACTGAAGGGGACCTGTCCTTCATGGAGCGTCTTCCCTGGGGACAGAGAAAGGTCTAGTTCAAGAGACAGACCCTGTGCTCCACCTCCCCACCTGCCTCCCTGCCACCTCTTCTCTGCTGGAACAGCCCACCACCCCACAACAGAGGCTGGAAACAGAGACACAGCTACCAGGGGCCTGTGACCCAGCTCTGGCCACTGGGATGTGGGGCAAGTGTGGCTGACACCTCAAATCCCTGGAACATTTCTGTGTGTCCGTCCACCAGCTCCTTAGTTAGGGTGGCCAGTAAAATGCAGTTTCTCGTGAAACTTGCAGTTTCAGATCAACACTGACTTAGCGTAAGGTTTAGTGTGAGTATATCCCAAGTACTGCGTGGCCCATATTTAGGCTAAGAACTATCTGTTGTTTATCTGAAATTCAAATTTTGTTGAGCATCCTGTAGTTTTATTTGCTGAATTTTATTTGCTGGCATTCTGAATCCTGGAAACCCCAGCTGTGTAGTGGCTAAGTGCTATGGCTGCTCACCAAAAGGTCGGCAGTTCAAATCACCAGGCACTTCTTGGAAACTCTATGAGGCAGTTCTACTCTGTCCTATAGGGTCACTGTGAGTTGGAAATGACTTGACGGCAGTGAGTTTTTGAGTGAGATTCTAAATGCTTTGAGCCTGACCTGCGATTCTCTTCAAGGAACTTCCCATGGGCCACTGGACCCCTGAAGACCTGGGTGTACCTAGGAGTTGACAACTCTGTCACCTACAGTGGCCCTTCACTCGTGGTTGTTGAGTCGATCCCAACTCACAAGGACCCTATAGGACAGAGTAGAGCTGCCCCATAGGCTTTCCAAAGCTGAAATCTTTATGAGATCAGATGGTCACATATTTCTCCGGTGGAGTGCCTGGTGGATTTGAACTTCCAGCCTTTCTGTCAGCAGCCAAGCTACTAGGACTCCCCATAAAGATGACAGCCTAGGAAGCCTGATGGGACATTTCTACTCTGTCCCATGGGGTTTCTATGAGTTAGAACCAACTTGATGGTGCCTAACAACAAACGACAGTAGAGACTCAGTGGTAAAATCCTTACCTTCCGTGCGGGAGACCGGGGTTCAGTTCCCAGCCAGTGCACCCCAAGGGTGGCCGCCACCATCTGTCATGGGATCCTTGTCATGATGCTGAGTGGCTTTCAGCAGAGCTTCCAGACTAAGATGGGCTGGAAAGAAGGACCTGGCTGTTTAGTCCTGAAAACCAGCTGCTTAAAACCCTGTGGATCACGTAGTGTCACCCGCAGCTGACCGGGCAGTGTCGCATTTCACTGTGTGTGTGGCAACTCAGTGGTATCGTTGGCCCTGCAGTCAATTCCAACTCACAGTGACCCGAGTGGACAGAAGAGAGCTGTCCCAAAGAGGATCCAAGGAACAGCTAGCGGATTCTTACAGCCCACTTTGGTTTAGCAGCCAAGCTATTGACTGCTGCACCAATTCAACGGTACCATTTGCCGCTGAGTCGATTCTGACTTTCACCAACGCTGTAGGATGGAGTAGAACTGCCGGTAGAGTTTCTGGGGAGCGCCTGGTGGATTCAAATCACCAGTCTTCTGGTTAGCAGCTGTAGCTGTTAACCACTAGGCCACCAAGTGTTCTCTCTCTCAATGGTAGCCAACGGCAAATACTGTCACTACACTCGATATACAAATAAATGAAGTCCAGGAACAATTCTAAGCAGGAGACGCGGGCTATGTTTCGGCTCTGTCCTGACTTTCTGAGTGAGCTGGGACAAGATCCACCCATCTCTGGGCCTCAGTTTCTCCTTTAGAATTTTCTCGTTCTTTCTGGGCTTAAATGATTGTCCCTTCTGCGGCCCTTCCCTTTGGGTTGCCAACACTGCCACCAGGTGGCCCCCTTCCACATTTGCCCAGTTCCCTAGGGAGGGCTCTTTCCAAACGAAGCCACCAAAGCTAGACGTCCCACAGAAGTGATCACCCTTACTGCTGGTCCTTGATCACTGGAGTAGCCTGATGGAGGAGCAGGGGTTCAAGGAGGCAGCCCCCTGCTGGAAAAGGTGGAGGTGGGTCTGAAGCGCACAGCAGCACTCCTTTCAGAG
Organism: Heterohyrax brucei; assembly: GCA_028571685.1. Classification (NCBI taxonomy): domain Eukaryota; kingdom Metazoa; phylum Chordata; class Mammalia; order Hyracoidea; family Procaviidae; genus Heterohyrax; species Heterohyrax brucei. Next base: position 86,227,137 of record CM053156.1, on the reverse strand, counting down.
CCCCGGATCTTCGGGTCCGCACTGCTGTGAAGTCTCAGCCACCACATACTTTCCCGACAGACTGGAGCAAGACATAAAATAGGCATGTCTATCAGTTCATCAGCCGGTAGAAATAAAATGTCCCTTTGAAATGTATTTCAAATCTCAGTCCTCCGAGCCCAGCTGAAAAACCAAATCAAACCCACGCCATCGATTCGATTCCAACTCACAGTGATCCTATAGGATGGAGTACAAATGCTCCATAGAGTGGCCAAGGAACACCTGCTAGATTCAAACTGCCAACTGTGACACCTCTGAGCCCGCGGACACATGTTTCTGGTGTGTGTAGCTGGGGTTGCTGCCCTCCTGTATTTCCAAGGGCCTAGAGAGGGCACTTCTGACAGCACCAGGGACCATGGGCACAGCGTGCACACCTGCCATCTCATACCTGCAACGTGAGCACCTGCTAAAATACCAGCTGGATGGTGTTAGGGTCTAAGGCACGTGAGTGACAGTGTGTCCCCCTAGAGCTGTTTTATGTGATCAAGTTTACTTCCAAGACACTTTAAAATTTGCCTCCGTTTCCTGTATTTCCTTCGTGAAGACAGATAGCTTGTCACTGAGTGCAGTCCAGTCCCTTCTAACTCAAGCGGCCCTATGTGTGCAGAGTAGAACATTCCATAGGGTGTTCCTGGCTGTAATCTTTAGGGCAGCAGATTGCTGGGTCTTTCTCCTGTATTGCCTGCCACTGGGGGGGTTGACCACTGATCTCTCTGTTAGCAGCTGAATCCTTAAAACCATTGCACCACTGGAGTTTTCTTGTAACCATGCACATTTTCGTAATGTTAGTACGGGGTCTGACAAAGGACATCATGTGTGACAGATGTTTGTCCCACAAGTTTTGCAGAGGGACTGGAATTGAATCATAGCCAGCCACTCCTGTTAGCCATGAGTGGTCAGGAAGTCCTCAGGACGCTGGAGCATGCCTCCACCATCTTAAAAAAACAAAAACAAACTCACTGCCTTCCAATCGACTCCAACTCCTAACTGCCCTGTAGGACAGAGTAGAACTTCCCCATAGTGTTTCCAAGGAGAGCCTGGTGGTCTTGAACTCCCGATCCAGCAGTCATAGACGTAACCAGTAGTCCACTAGGGTTTCCTCCTCCAGCTCAGGGTGCCTTCAGCTGGTGATGGAGAGGCAGGCGTCACACACAGAACCTCAAGGCCGGAGACATGGGCCCTATTCATTGTAACAAACATGAAGTACAACAAAGTTCCAAGAAAGCAGGAAGATTTTCCATAAGACTTGGGCAAAGCCTTCGAGTTGATTTCAACTCATAGTGACCCTATAGGGGGAGTGCCATACCGTACGGTTTCCCTGGAGCGCCTGGTTGATTTGAACTACCAACCTTTTGTTTAACAGCTGTAGCACTTAACCACCACGCCACCAGAGTTTCCAGATTGGGGCTTTGCTGGATTAAAGCTAACCTGAATTGTTCAGACGAAATAATTAGAGTCTGCTGTTTCTGCCACCTTGAAATTAAAAAGACCACTTTTTTTTTTTTTTTTTAAGCTTCTCACAAGGAAACCAAGGGAACCCTGTAGGGATCGGCGGAAGCATTTGTGGTGCTCTGCACGGGAATGTGGCGCCCTGCCCAGGCAGCGGGGAAGCCCTCCAAATAAAAGGGATGACGGCCAGCTCCGCTGTGTCGCAGTTGCCTGCTACCTGTCGAGTTCTCGCTGGAAGCAGGAAAGCCTCGTCCCTTGGAGATGGCAGGTTTCGTGTTGCTTTATTTGACGTCGTTTTTGACAAGGGCTGTGTGTCTGGCTTTGTGAGCTGCTTTTATTGTTGCTCCTCCCCGTTAGAGGGGCCCCCAGTTTCCTGGGAAGCGTGCAAGTGGCCTTGGCGCTGTGCCAGAACCGGAGGCAGAGGCTGAGGTGGGAATTCCCTGGAGTCCACGAAGGAGGAGGATGAAGAGGTCAGAGGGGACGCCTGGCCCCTGGAGGCACTGGGTGGGCTGTCCTTTCAGTCCTGCCCACAGCGCCAACCCACCCTTGCTTAACTCTCACCCTGCACAGGGCCTCTTCCAGTATCTCACACACATCTCACCTGTGCTGAGACAATAGGGCCCCGTTTCGTCTGCCTTCCCCAGAGGAGCTCACTCAGACTCAGAGACGTCAAACTGCCTGTCTGAGGACACACAGCCAAGTGGCAGAGTGAAATTCAAACCGAGGCCTCTCTTCCCTGTGCCAAGATGCCTTAACCCACAACAGACTCTCCTTACCTCATTCCATCTTTCCCAACACACGTCTTTTAGATGGGGAGGGAATTTGGAAGTCAACAAATTCTGTTTTTATTGGCGTCTTTGGAATTTGAAACAGTAACCCTGCAAAGAACATGAGCACTTCCCCAAAGGGGGACAGTGACAGCTGGTGACGCAGCCCAGGCAGAGGTCTGCTCAGGGGAGCAAGGGGTTAAATAGAAACACAGGGCATGGTTTATCAATTTATAGACTCAGTGCTTCTCTTCCCCTAGCTCCTGCCCCTCCAGCCAGCCTGGCAGTCACAGGATGGCTCAGATGGGACATTCTCCAAGCTCTACAGTCTCCTCGTGCGGCCTCTCAGTTTCCGTGGTCTCCGTGGAGAACTGCACTTCTGGGAGACCTTGTTTTGGAGTGCTGGGTTAGCCAGGATGGGGACTGGTGGGGAGACACCATGTCATCCTGGGCTTCCAAGAACTTCCTTCTGATAATGGGCCAGCACCCCAGAGGACAGCTGCCAAGAACATAGGGAAGAGCTGCCCTACAGGGATTTTCTCAGCTCCCTCAGAGAGTAGAAGATGATTCCCTTCCCAGGAGGTGGGCTGCCCAGGTACTTAGAATACCCTGTGTTCTAAGAGCCGCGTGAAAAGGCTCGACACCCCAGGAGCTGTGCACTGAGACTCTGAAGAAGAGATGCAGATGTATTCAAACCTGCTGGACCTTAAAAGGCCTGGCTGGGCTTCAGAAGCGGATCATTTCCAGAAAGGAATGAGGCAATTCTTTCAGCCTTCTGCCAGAGGTGACTTTTCCCCTTACTGGATGTCTAGGCAGTGGGCTAAAGCCTTCTTCCTCTAAGAGCTCCCCACCTTTTTTGTCCCGGAAGTACCCCCCATGGGAGAGTTAATCCTGGCCTACAGGTGGGGCAGCCAGGCACCGAGAGGGCAAGTAGCTTACCCTGGGTCACTAAGCCAGGCAGGCTCCAGGTGATAGCTGTCAAGCCCATGTTACTAGAACATTGAGGCTGTGTCTAAGGCACCCGCCTTGTCCTCCCGCTAGAGCTGGGCTTCCTGAACACATTTGGGGCCTGATCATTCTGTTGTCCTGGGCACTGTAGGGCAGTCAGCAGCATTCCTGGCCTCAGCCCACTAGGTGCCAAGAGCACCTGTCATGATACCCAGAAATGTCTGCAGACATCATGGATGTCCCAGATGAGAAACACTGGTCCAGAAGACTCAGCATTCTCCCCCCGCCCCCTTTGTGTGTGTCCTTAACTTATGGGAAGAGATCAGAGCCTGGGGGCTCAGATTCCGTTGCCCCGCAAGGAGAATGCTCCCTGAGGATCCTGACCTCTGGCTGGGGAAGAACAGGCATCCAGGTTTGTGGTTTCCTGGGGGCAGGAGGCCCCTCATTTAAGACTAAGAAGGCAGTAGCCATCCAGACCTTGCTCTCTGCTCTCCATCACCACCTCGTTTCTCTTTGAGAGTCACCCTGATGCTATAATACTTGGTTTTCCCCTTACTGGGGGCCTGGGTGTCCCCTCACTAGGGACACTCAGCCTTTCTCTGAGCTAGAAGCTGACAACTGCAGGCCAGGAGACACTGAACAAAGTCTTAGGGGGCTCCCTCTCTGTCCCCATGTCCCCCTGTCCCCACTCAAGGCACCAAGAGAGACCAGCTGTCCCATCCCACCCTTGCCGTTATTAGCAGGTGTCCCCTGGTGGTCAGCAGACCACCAGCTCTCAGATGTATTCAGCCAACCCATTGGCTGGCAGAGGAGCTATGCAAGCGTATTTAAATTAACCCTTTGCAGGTGACAGCCGTAACTTCTCCATGCAGAGGGACGGTTCTCCGTCTGATCTGTAAAGATAAGCCCCTGGTCCCCCAACCAGTGAGCAGCAGAGGCCCCGAAGCCTGGGGTCGGCCAGGGAGACCACTCAGGTGGGTGACAGAGCTGGTGAGCACAGTTCGGAAGCCCCTAGGGTTTTCCAGCTGTGGCACTGGGCTCTGGACAAGGCTGTGACTCAAAGAATTAAGATGTCCCCTGAGTCCTGACATCCCTCCCTCTGCCCGCTCTAGGATCATAGGCCAGCGTTTCTTCTCCGTAACTGTCCTACGAGACAGCAAGATCCTGCAAGAGTTGGGTGACCCCTCAATCATCACACACTGACGAGTGAATGGGACATAGCCTGGCAGGTAGGACCACGGGTTAAAGAAGGCCACCCATCACTTGAGCCCAATTAACCATGGGAAACCCCAACCAAATCCCAGTGGCTGAAAACTGGGGGGAGGCAGGGTTTCCTAGGCTATTGTCCTGAGATACGCTCTAAACCTTAAACAGAAACTACCCCCAGAGGTCACCTGGAAACTAAGGAGCAGATGGCTTATAAAAGCAGAATACTGCCTGTGAGCACGAGGCACCTTTAAAGGACATCTGTGTGACATCAAATGCTCAAAATGAGTTTAAAACAAAGACGAAAGTGTCAGGGAGCAGGGAAACTAGATGAAGGGAAACAGAACCACCAGAAAGGAATGTGGAGAATGTCCCCTGTTGTGAAGAATGTCACCAGCATCACCGAACAATTCATGTAGAGATTATTGGCTAGAAAATCAAACTACTGTTTAAACCTTCACCAAAAACACGCTGTTGTTAGCTTTTAACATTTCAGTGACTGGGATGGTTTTGAGGGACAAAGCAATCAGATGACATAATCCAGTTAAATTTCTGTTCGTCTTCATCATCTAGTGCTGCTGTAACAGAAATGCTACAAGTGGATGGTTTCAACACACAAAAGTTTATGTTTTCACAGTCTAACAGGGTGCAAGTCCAAATTCAGGGCATCAGCTCCAGGGGAGAGGTCTTTCTCTCTCTGTTAGTTCTGGAGGAAGATCCCCTGGCATCCATCCTCTCAGGTCCAGGAGCTTCTCAGTACAAGGACCTTGGGTCCAAAGGACGTGCTGTTCTCCTGGCTCTTGTTCAGTGGTGGTCTCTCTGCTGATTTGAGATACAAAAGACTCACTCAAGACACACCCCAATCCAACAGATTGAGTCCAGCCTCATTAACATAACAGCCTGCAATCCTACCTCATTAACATAATGGCCTCTAATCCTGCCTTATTAACATCACAAGGGTTAGGATTTACAACACACAGGAAAATCTGGTCAGATCACAAAACTATGGACACCCATACAATTCTGGGAATCATGGTCTAGCCAGGTTGGGGGACACAAACCAACCCATAACAAGCATTGACCTTTCAATCTCTATGCCAACCCCAAGAGGACAAACAGCAAGTGGGGACACAGGACAATCATCAAAACCTTCTGCGTCTCTACTCTCCTGGGCAGGTGGATGGCACAGGCAGGAATGCAGCCATCAGAAAAGAGGTGGTGGTGCTGGGCATAGCCTGCTACAACCCCAGGTCTGAGAAGTGGCCGGAGCTCCAGGACACCCAGGCCCTCAGCTATGGCGCATCACGCCCCGGGTTAGAAACAGGACCTGGGGTGGGGTTTGCGCAACTGAGGGGCTGCGGGCCCAGGGAGGAACACGCTCAGTGCCAGAGTGGCCAGCAAGGTTGGTGGGCTGAAATCCAGCCCTTCGCCACTGAAGGGATCAGCTCACTGGTCCTTCCCCATAGGGAACTTCGAGGCAGCTTTTTCATTAAAATCTCCATTTCCAAAGGTTTTTAACTTGGTCATAAAGCATGGCTCCAGGCAGGATCCTGGTGGGTACAAGGGCCTGCTGGGAAACAGACTTTTTGTGTTTTCATCCTTAATTTTTGCCTTTATGGCTGATTGGATTTTATAATTCAGGAAGGGGGAAGCACCTGCTGGGCTGTGGGCAGTGTCCTGGCTCGAGAGGCAGCAGAGATGGCCCTGAAGAGGCGGCGCCAAGGGCTGGAGGGTACGGCCGCATGCTCTGCTGGGACTTAGTGTCTTCTTTATCTGGGAGCAGAGAGCCTGGTCCCTACAGTTTGCAGCCCCTACCCCCTAGAGGATCCCCGCTAGCACAACAGTCAAGCACTGGGTGACCAGAAGATCAGCAGTTCAAACTCACCCAATAGCTCCAAGGAAGAAAGCCCTGACAGTCTGTTCCCGTATAGATTACAGCCCAGAAACCCTCTGGGGCAGTCCTAATGTGACATGGGGTCACTAGGAATGGGAATCGACTCCACAGCACCTAACAACAGTGACCACAGCCCAGTCCAACTCAGATGCCGAGCCCTCCCCATCTGCTCCTCCTCCAACCTGGCAGAAGGGGCCTTCATGCCTCCTCTGTCCCCTGTGTTGTGCACCTTGACAGCCACGTGCTCCAGATGTGCGGGTGGGTGCAAGGAAGCTGAGGTGCAGAAACCACGTAGCTCCTGTTCCTCACTGAGATCATGTCCAGAAGGGATCCGATGCCAGCCACAGGGCTGCTGACACCATCATTTCATAACAGTGCTGACGAAGACCCCACGGGAGAAGGCAGTTAGGGAAGGGGGACCCAGAGGACGCTCTCCCCAGTGTGGACCATGTAAACCAACACAGATTGAAAAGGAGTCACGTCATCGGGGGACGGAGTGTTGGGGGGGTGCTGGAACGATGGCAGACTTTTCCTTGGGGGAGCACACGGTGGAGAGACAGCTTCTACTGAAGAAGCCACCCAAAGTAGAGAGGCCAGGAAGAAACACCCCAGCCTCTCCCTCTTGCCACCCCCTCTCCTCCACCCATCTCCTCCCTCTGAGCCCTGGCCCAACATGGCAAGTTTTTCTGCGGATGTGAATCGATGCCCACTTCACGGTTCCCCTGTCTGGCTCTCAGCTTCTCCATGGCCCGGATGGTCAATCTCTGATATTCTCTTCCCTTTGTTGTGAACACCTGCAGTGCTTTCGATTTTCCTGGTGGAATCGGGGCTTTGGCAGACACCAGAGTCACCAGCTGAAGCCTCTGTGAGGCAGAGTCGTGGGCCTGGATCAAGGGCAGTGGGCCTCAGTGGGGAATGAGAGGAAGGACCCAAAGGAGGCAGACACAGGTCTGAGCAAAGAATTTTGAACTTAACTCAAAGGGCAAAAGAGAACAGGCCAATTAAGGCTCCCCTGCTCAAAAGATCCCACAAGGTCCAGTGAGGACTCCAAGCAAGGCTGGTTTCTTCTGGAGGTTCCATTTCTCTCTGTGGGCTTCGGGCGGTGCTGGAGAACCTTGGTGCTGCTCGGCTTACAGGAGCGTCACTCCAGTTTCTGCCTCCGTCATCACACAGTGCTTCCCCGGTGTCTTTGTGTCTTTTCTGCTCCTTTTACAAGGACACCAGTCAGGTTAGGTTTAGAGCCCACTCTACTCCAGCAGGAAACCTTGGTGGTGTAGCAGTTAAGAGATACACCTCATGAACAAAAGTCAGCAATTCAAATCCACCAGGCGTTCCTTGGAAACTCCATGGGCAGCTCTCCTCTGTCCTATAGGGTCTTTATGAGTTAACTCTGGGGCAGTGGGATTGGTTTGCTTTTGGGGGGCAGTTCTGATGTGACCTTATTGTAACTGATTACATATGCAAAGATGGCCTTTCTAGACAAGGCCCCTTCCTGAGGTTCCAGGGTAGGCTATTCAATCCAGTACATCATGGCATCTTGAGACCCATTTCAGCACGTCACCCTTGGGGTCAGTGCTTTCAGCAGCCTTGAGCCATGATCGGAGCTGAGAGCCAGTCCCAGGAGGTGGAAGGACCAGGCTTCTCAACATGTGCAGGTCTGACCCTTCTTCACTTGACATTGTCCAAGTTCTGCGCTGCTGTCTCCTCTGCTCTACTCCCCAAGATTATTTGTGAAAGATTTAAAATGACCCCAGTGTCAAAGCTATCCATCTAATGAATGTGTGGGGACAAATATGAGGGTTCTAGGGAAAGATCGAGTTAGATCTCCCGCTTATCTCAATGCAAAATGGAACATCACACATGTTGGAGACTTCAATGTCCTGATGACAGTAGAGCAGTGTGGTCTCGGGAGGGTAGATATAGTGCCGTTTGAGGATGTCATGGTTGAGACAAATGGTTATGGGGGGTGCGCATCCTGCTCGGCGGGAGAGGGGAGCATCTTATCAGGCAGGTGTGAGGCTTTGAAGGGGCGCATCCTGCCTGGCAGGAGTGAGACTTATCAAAGGGAAATACCCTGTCAGGCAAGTAGGGGGGCTGCGCTGAGAGAGGGAGATGGGAGCGACCCGTCAGAGACACGGGCAGCTCCTCTAAGCTGGGTGAGGGGAAAGAGTTTCTCACTGTGACTAAAAATCGACTGATATTTGATACATAAAAAAAACATTAAACAAAGTCTGCATGGCAAAAAACACTGTGTGCGAAATAAGAGAGATTCAAATTAAAACTACATTGAGGTGCTGTTTCTTACCCTTTAAATTGGCAGCAACTCCAAAACTCACAGGACTTCACAGGTCACCATCGGTCTCTATGTTATAGAAAATGAGGAAGTGAAAGACACCCAGGAAGAGGCAAGAAGCTGTTTATTATGCCAGCGGGCCACTGGGACCTTCTCAGTTTCCAACAAATGGCCCCGAGTGTGGTTTCGGGAGGGTAGATATAGTGCCGTTTGAGGATGTCATGGTTGAGACAAATGGTTATGGGGGTGAGTGCGCATCCTGCTCGGCGGGAGAGGGGAGCATCTTATCAGGCAGGTGTGAGGCTTTGAAGGGGCGCATCCTGCCTGGCAGGAGTGAGACTTATCAAAGGAAAATACCCTGTCAGGCAAGTAGGGGGGCTGCGCTGAGAGAGGGAGATGGGAGCGACCCGTCAGGCAGGAGCGGGGAGTGTCCTACCGAGCAGGTGCTGAGCTCCGGAGGGGAGTGACCCATCAGGCAGGAGCAGGGAGGGTGCGGGAACAGCAAGAAGGGGCAGGGAGGGGAGGAAAATTTTTCAGTCTCAGTCATCTACATTATCTATTTGCCTGGAGCAACAGAGGAAGGAGAGTCAGGAAAGGAGGAAGGAAGGAAATGCGTGGCTGCTTGCCTCCGTGAAGGACCGCCTCCTGTGCCGTGAGAGCACAGGACCTGGATGGTGCCCATTAGTGAATGTTCTGATCAAAGATACTATAGAAGAATCCTGATGGAAAGGGGGAAAATGCAGAAGAGAATGTCCACTTCTCATGGAATCTGGATGTTCCGGAGCCATGGAGACTAGATTAACCCCTAAAATGATTTCTTTGACATCACCTTCAGACCTTAAACCAAAAATATTCCCTGAAGTCTTCTTAAAACCAAGCAATAATAGTTTAACTTCACTGGTAAAGAATGTCTGCCTTGATGTCTGGGGTCTTAAAAGCCAGCAAGCTGCCATGTGAGGTACACCAAATGGTCCCAATTCGTCCAGAACAGACGATCACTGAGAACAACAAAGACATGAGGAAAATAGAGTTCAGGAGACAGAAGGACCCACATGAGTGGGAGACTATATCAATATGTGATCAGAAGAACCAGACGGTGCCCTGCCACCACCAAAGACAGCCGTGATGGGGGACACAACGTAGAGTCCCTGTGGCAACATGAGAAAAAGAGGGGTGCAGCTCAAGAACTCTGCTAAAAGACCAGAATTGATGGTCCGACAACCTGGGGGATCCCCTGGGAGCATGGCCCTTAGACCTGCTGTTTCACCTGTCTAGAAAACACTACTGAGGTCAACTCTTTGGACAAAAATGGACTGGACTTGGAGATACAATGTGATGATATGGTGTGTGTACTTTACTGTTCTATGCTTTTCTAGGATGCTGTCCTACTGGGAGAGATGGGAGAGAAGAGGGTGGAGAGGAGGGGACAGGAGCTTGTTGAGAGGATGCAACAAGTATACAATGAAAAGGAGGAGTGTCCTGTAACCAGGCAAGGAGAGCAGAAGGAGCTGAAGATGGGTGGGCTTGCCAAATTAATTTGGATTGTATACTTTCACTTAATCACAATTTTTTTTTTTAAAAAAAGAACATCTACCTTGTGCACTGCACCCTTTCAAGAACTGTCTATATGGGATCAAATTGACAACAGCCACTTGAAAGATTAGACGGGAGACTGCTCTGTGATAGATCACCTTTGTGTATGGACTTTCTAGTGATGGAGAGGGACTGTGTGATTAGTGTAATCGTGACCCATCAAAGGGGTTGGTTGATTTTGCCGTAGTTTGAAATGAACGACCCCAGAGGTGGGAAAGAGAAGATACCACCACCACCACTGAGGAAGAACGGCCGTGACTCAGCACCTGCTTTGGACCAAGGGTCCCTGTGCTGAGAAGCTTACGGACCCAGGAGACAGAGAGCAAGCTGCAACCCCGGTGACCGTGACAAGCAGTGGCAGCAGAGACCTGGCAGCAGGAAACTCCAAGATGGGTTTCTAGGCCCAAGGAGAGAGAAAGCTGAATGCCTTCAGGCAAGGGCCTGAGGCTGAGGAGAGGCATCCCCGCGTGCATGGTTAGGCAGAAGCTGTCCTGAAGGAAGAGCTGTGCCATGGGTTGAATTGCATACACCCAAAAAAACATGTGCAGCACTTTGACGGGGCACTGATTCCTGGTATTGTGGGATATTCCTCCGTGTTGTAGATCCTGCCTCTGTGATGTTAAAGAAGCGGGGCGGTTGCATGGCAGCTGGTTAGGTGAGGCCGGACTCAGTGTGTAAGATTGTATAGTGCTTTGAGACAGTCTCTTGAGATGCAGAAGAATGGGAAGCAGGCAGAGGGACTGGGGACCTCATACCACCAAGAAGCACTGCCTGGAGCAGAGCGTGTCCTCCAGAAAGGACATCAGAAGCCCCCAGTCCAGGGGAAGATTAACGACAAGGTCCCCCCTCAGAGCCAGCCGAGAAAGCCTTTCCCCGGAGCTTTCACTCTGAATTTGGACTTGTAGCCTACTGGACTGTGACGAAACAAAATTTCTCTTTTTAAAGCCATCGCCTTGTGGTGTTTCTGCTGAAGCAGCACTAGGTGACTCAGACAAACTCTATCCTCAAGTATTCCTGAGCCTGAATTGTCATAGGGAATTATTACTTCCCCAACAAACCCCACAATTCTGAGTGTTGTCTGTGTCCATTGCAAGGAATTCTCAAATCCCACAAAAATGGCAAGTGCGGGGGATGGATGGCAGATGACAGAATTAGCAAGGATGGCGGAGAGAGAAGGCTGGTCCTGCCCCACCTCAGGGGAGCCAGCCTTGCGATGTTCATCGTGGTCTTCCCTCCTCCTTGTGGGGTTGGTGGAGGTCAGACCTGCTCCCATGCTTTTCTTGACAGAAATTTAGAGGGCAGTGAGTCTGTGCTGGCGGGGAAGAACAATCTAGAAAAGGAAGCCTTGCACGACTCAAAAAATGTCACTGACATCACTGAGCTGTACATGTAGCAGTTGCTGAGCTGGTGTATGTTCTGCTGTGTATATTCTTAACAAACACACACACACGCGTGCACACACACACACACAAAACCAAATCTGTTCCCGGCAAGATGATGCCAACTCATAGCAACACTATAGCACAGAGTAGAACTGCCCTATAGGATTTCCCAGGAGTGGCTGGTAGATTTAAACGACTGACCTTTTGGTTAATAGCTGAGCTCCTAACCACTGCACCACCAGGTCTCTGTCATAATGCAACAAAGTAAAATAATATTAAAAAGTTCCACAAAGCCTCCAGTGGGGAGACTGACGGAAACAAGACAAGGGAGAGCCATGGAAGGCAAAGGCAGGTCTGGGTTTGCTGTGAAGAAGGAAGGAAAGTGTGGGGTCCTAGAGACTTGTGAGTCCCTCAAAGGTGGAGCCATCAGGAGCGGCCAGGCCTGACAGTTTCAGTCCTCACCTCAATCCTTCACATGGCCCCCCGGGTCTGGAGGACAGGTTATTGTGGCAGGATCACATCCCCATCCCTGTCCCCAGAGTGGATCTTCCCCCAGGCTCTCTTGGGGTCCTCTGTCCTCCAGGCCCACAAACACTGGAAGCGCCTCTTATCCAAGGCCAAGCCTATGCACACACAGACCTTCAGCCAGCCCCTCGCACCCCATCCTGGAAACTAGTCAGAAATGTAGAATCGTGGGCTTACCCCAAGCTGCTGAACTAAACCTGGCTTTTAACCAAGAGCTGCAGGTGATTGGTGGGTGCTTTGGAGTCTAAGAAGCCCTAAGCTAACATGTTCATTTATTTTTAAAGAAATACCTAGAAAATGGGGGCTAAGTTAGCACTTATTTAAGTGCAAACGGCAGGGACTGGGGATTTCTCAGGGCTGCTGGCTCCTTGGCCTTCTGAGGGATCGGTCCTGGGGCCACCCTGTGGACAGGAGGCTGGAGGGGACCCAGCCATTTCACACCTGCAGTGCAGGCCAAGGGCAGTGCATCTGTCCCTGCCCCTCTGGGACCAGGCTTCCACGAGGAGAGGCACAGGGCAGGGCCAGGGAGAAATCATGCTCCCATAGACCTCAGCCAGACAAGAAAGGCCCTGGGTGCCACCAGCACATGGCCATCTGGACTGAGCAGAAGGCTTCAGAATGCGAGATTTGCCAGGCGACTGGTGTCGCTGATCTTGGTTGAACCTCCCCCATGATCAATAGTATTTCTTGAGGAACCTGACCCTGCTGTCTTCTGTGGGGAATGGAGGGAAGGGGACAGAGAGAGCAGTGGGGGCAGTGGGGCACTGGCTTATCCACATGGCCAAGCTCCAGCCCTCAGCAACAAGGGGTAGCCTGGGACAGCAGGGGCCTGCCTGAATCTTCCAGCCCCATCATGTGAGTTCAAATACCAGGTCTGCCCCTTGCTGACTGCTTGACCTGGGGCGAGTTGTTGAACCAGCCTGTGCCTCGGTTTTCCCATCTGTACAATGGTAATGATACCAGTCCTAGGACTGAGAGGATCCAGTAAGCTCAAAGGTACAGAGCACTGGCACAGCACCTGGAGCACAGTAGGTGTGGCCTGAATGTTGGTGGTGCCTGTGGTCAGTAGTGTCCTGTGCAGGAGGGCCTGGCACTGCATTTCAGGTGGCACCTGGTGGGTCTGCTCTCGGCCACTGACCATCCTGGGGCCAGGAACAGGTGGCTTAACTTGTTACAGTCTCTTTTTCCCATTTGTAAAACAGAAGTCACCGTGCTAGGGCCTCCCCCCAGGGACTGTCTCATACAACCGTCACTACTTCCTGATGAGGTAAGCACTCTATTGACCCATTTCACAGATGAGAACACCGAGGTGCACAGACCAGCTCAAGGATCCCAGGAAATCAGACCCATTGCCCCTGCACTGGGGTTCAGTGTCAAGCACAAGCTGTCAGAAGCAGAAAGGACTTTCTCTTCTGTTTAAGAGGGCCGAGGCAGGGAGGAGCGTGGTGGGAAGGAGAAAGAACAGGGCGGCTCAGCGGAGACTCACTCAGACCCCAAACCTAGAAGAAAAGATAAGAAAAAAACATTGCTGTCGAGTTGATTCCTCCTCACAGTAACTGTATGGGACAGAGTAGAACTGCCCCATGGGGTTCCCGAGGCTGTCACTGTTATGAAAGCAGACTGCCACACTCTTCTTCCTGGATTAGCTAGTGGTTTCAAGCCATGGACACTTCTCTTAGCAGCCAAGTGCCTGCCCACCGTGCCTCGCAGCTCCAAGTTCAGGTTTAACTCTCCAAGATCAGCTTTAAGCAAAACAAAACAAAACAAAACATTAGATTTAAGTAATTTATTAACAAAAAACTATTCTTTTTGGTGAAATAAATTTCTACACATGCAATTCAGCAATGCGGGTTGCATTCATTGAATTGTGCCATTGTTCCTGCTCTCCATTTCCAGATTTTTCCACGGCCTTCATCCTATGCTCACTGTCCCCCAAACTTCCTGTCTGAGTTTTTGAGTTGCAGTCATAAGGCAGAATGACACTGAGAGGCCCAGTGCAGCGGAGACAGCCCAGCCAGAGCCAGCAGCAGAATCTGAAAAGCTGAGCAAAAGGAAAACCAGTCACTGCCGGGTTGCTTCTCTGACTCACTGAGACCCCAAGCTTCCCAGAGTAGAACTGTGTTCCATAAGGTTTTCCCAAAACCCAAAAATCCCACTGCCATTGATTCCAACTCATAGCGATCGCATAGGATGGAGTATAACCACTGCATGGTTTCCTAGGAGTGCCGGGAGGGTTCTAATTGCCAGCTTTTCGGGTAGCGCTCTTGGCACTTAACCACCACCCCACCGGGTTTTTTCCCCAGGGTTTTCAGAGGCTGATATTTGGGAGGTAGATCGCCAGACATTACTGCCAAGCCTTCTCTGGATGGACTCAATCTACCAACCTTCCAGTTAGCAGCCAAGTGCATTAACCCTTTGCACCCAGCCAGTGACACCCAGGGAGGGGTGTGCTGGTTAAAGTCCTGTGTTAAGGCAGGCTTCAATGTCCACCTGCCTGACCCGAGGCCAGCAGCTCAGTGGGGAAGTGGACTCTTCCTGGTTACCTGAGCTGGAGTCACTTTGCACCCTAGTGGGGCCACGTTAGGACCCCGGAGTCTACAGACCTTCTTCCTCCCCTTCCATTTCTGACAGGGCTCAATTTGCACTTGCAAAAAAAAAATCAAAAGGCAGGAACTCATTGTGAAGGAGATGGAATGAATTACCCAGCGGATCAGACACCTCGCCTCAAGTCCAGGACTTTGCAGAGTTTTGCATGAAATCTTACAAGCAGTATAAACAGAGAGGCGGCCAAGCTCGCCACCAGAAATATTCAATAATAAAACACAGCTGCCGGCGCTGGCATTTCCCAGGCAGAACTTGTCATCCTCGCCGTGAGAAATGCTGACAAAGAGAAAAAATCGGCAAAATGAAAGCCAGTCAACCCCACCGCCACCTCCCAAAGAGACGGGGTTTTGTCAACTGCAAGTCTAAATATTCACTTGAAATTCGAACAAACCATAAAAATAATTCAAGACAGAAGTTCTTCTTGGACTTATTTTGACCAAGTGTTTGTGAGAGAGCTTTGTTGATCCTGGCTAGGATAATCACTTTGATTGGAAATCTCTGTCTTGGTTATTCAAATCCCCTCTAGTCGCTCTCCCTGGCTCACAGGGGACTTCTTAGCTGGCTCTGCCAAAAGGAACTGGCACCATGTTGGCATCTGTTGCTGGCCGGTCTTGCTGGGACTTTATAATAATGAGCTCTTACAATCTTCTGGGCAAAGAGAAAGACCCAGATGTGGCAGAAAGGTGAACATCTGAACAATAAAATCTTACAATTGTTCTGTGCAAACAGCAAGACCCAGATGTGGCAGGAAGGTGACCATCTGGAACACTGGCTCCACCCTCTCACCTCCAAAGCCTCCCACTCCCCGGGGTCCCCAAAAGGCAGCCGGCTTTGGGTTATAAAAACAGAGCATTGCAGGGGCGATGGAGGCCAGAGAAGGAAGGGAACCGAAAGGACAGGAGTTCTAGGCAATTCTGCGCTTCTTTATAAAGAAGACACATAGGCTCAAGGAAGACGTCATATCCAGGGTGTGGACGGTGGGGTGGGGATGGGGCTGAGAGGGGCAGGAGAGCAAATGAAGGTGAATAAAGGGCGCCAGGCGGGGGCCTTGCCTGGAACAAAGAAAATGGGGTGTGGAGAAGAGAGGAGACAGGGGTCCTCAGATCTAGAGCCTCAGGTCCAAAAAGGAACACTGAGAAATAAACTCTGTTTTCAAAAATAAGCAAATGAAATCCAAGACCCCCGGAGAAGCACAGAGACGGGTAGTCAAGGACACGGACTCGGGGACACAGGAGACAACGTCACAGAGGAGGGGGCGTTCAGTCTGGGTTGCTGAGGGATGCGTAGGAGTGCTGCAGGCGGACCGAACCACCAATGCAAGGTGTCCAAATGGATGGAGAACCGAGAACATCCTGTGTGAGGCACTGTACCTCACTGCACCCCACTTCCCCTGCATCCGGTCCTTCCTGACACAGTGTCACCCCAACGTCAAGTCAACCTTCCCGGGCAAATGCTGCTTCCTAGCCCTCTGTGACATCATCCTCTTCCTCCCCCTCCCTCTGGCCCTCCTGTCCCTGTCTCAGTGGCTGCCCCGGGGGCAGCATATGCTGAAGAAGCAGATTTGGGATTTCAGGGGGTGCCCAGTCCCACGCACGTCCGTCAGTCAAGACTGCCCTAGGGTCAGCCACCTCTTTCAGCAGGCCGGGGCGGTCCAAGCATCACCCAGGATCTTAGCCGTCTTAGTGCTGCTCTAACAGAAGCGCCACCAGGAGATGGCTTTAACAAGGAGAAATCCGTCTTCCCGCAGTCTCCTAGGTACAGGTCAGCTCCAGGGGAAGGCTTTCCCTATCCGCTCTGGAGGGAAGTCTTTGTTATCAGGGTTCGCCTGGCCTCAGGGCTTCTCTGTGGGGGAACTCGCAGACCCAGAGGTGACGCTCTGCTTTTGCTGGTACCAGGTCCCCAACTGCTTTATTCTCTTTCCTTTTATTTGTAAGATAAAGGGTGGTGCAGCCCACACGCCAGGGAAACTATCTTTCCACTGGATCAGAGACAGGACCTGAGCAGGAAAGGTGTTAGTTCCCACCCTAATCTTCTTTAACTACAGGTAGAAATTATGATTTATAACACACAGGAAAGTCTCAGAATGGCGGACAACCACACAATACTGGGAATCACGGCCTAACCAGGATGACCAGATTTTGCGGCGGACACAGTTCAATAGATGACACCACCCATCTAAAATCAGAGAAGAGCCCAGAACAAAGAATGAGCCTTGGGAAAGGTGCCAGCACAGGCTGCCTGCAGGAGGCCAGGCCTCGGGGCTCTGCAGCAGCATCTGCCTCACTCCGCTTGGGGTCCACTAGGGCCGGCGGGTCCTCCTCCAGGGAGGAGACAGGAAGGCAATGTGACTGTCTCTCAGTTTAAAACAAAACAAACCAGAAAAGGTAAAGGAAACAAAATGCTGTCCAGTACCTCATCCAGCTGGTTAAAACACTGCTGCATCACGGGGGTCAGCTTGAGATAGCGATGGGTTGTGCCCCAGAGGAGTCCCCACTGGTGTGTCCTTCCTGCCTGCTGCTTACCGTGTGTCTACTGATTAGATCTGCCCCAGTGGCCAGAGAAACTGGACAGAAAGGTGACCCTGCTGCTAGATGCTCTCAAAAACACAAAGCAGAATGACATGGCCATACCGGGAGAACGCAGTGGCTTTAAAAGAGTCACCTCTTCAGCATCAACCAGGGACTGTCACTGCCTCCCCCCTCCCCGCCCCATAATTCCATATTTATTCCTCCTTGGCTTTCAACTAATAATGGAACCATTCAATAGGAATTCAACCCGGCCTTAGCCTCCGTCAAACTACACAAAGTGATGTTATCCTCTGAGGCCCACGTCTTATCTTCTCAGGTAAAGTCATCGCCGGTGGAGGAGACACAGGCTGCCTGGGGCCTGTGCTGTGCACTGGACCCCTCAGATCACCAGCTCTTCTTTTCTCCTTTTTCTGCACTACCTTTGAGGGAAAAGGACTCCCAGGGAAAAGCTCTTGGAGCACAAAGTATTACCTCTTTTTACTTTTTATTGGGTGTAACACGTGCAGGAAGCCTTAGCATGTGTGCTCACGAGGAAAATGCCCCGGGTCCCACATCCGGGGCAAGCCGTGCACAGCCCAGTCTGCGGCCACCCAGGCCCAGCCCGCCCTCCGGGGCCACCACTGCCCGATTTATTTTTCCTTTCTCAAAGTCTTTTTTACATTAATAGACTTTATCTTCTAGAGCAGTTTTGAGGTTTACAGAAAAATTGCGCAGGAGGTACAGAGAGTTCCCAAACACCGCCTCTCCGCCCTTAGCAGTTTCTCCTGTTTTTAACAGCCCGCATCTGTGGGTGTGTTTCCTGCAATTGATAAACCATTGTCATTGCTACTTACCATTGAGTTGATTCCAACGCATGGTGGCCCCAGGATTTTCAAGGTGGTGACCTCCAGGAAGCAGACGGCCAGCTGGTCTTCTGAGGGTCTCAGGGCGGGCGGAGCTGCCAACCTCTTCTCTGGTTTTTGAGTGCTTTACGCTTAACTATGTGTGCTGCCCGGGGCCTCCTGATGAGCCAATAACGATACATTGTTACCAGCTAAACAGCATCCCCTGCAGCGCACCAGTGAGTTCCACTGTCACCTGAGAGGTCAGAGGTCTGAAGCCACCCAGAGTTGCTGCAGAAGCAAGGCCTGGCAATCTGCATCCAACAGCCTTGAAAACCCCACAGAGCAGGGTTTCACTCTGCGCACACATGGTCGCAGTCAACTTGTCGGCAAAAAAACAACGACCGCAAAAACGATTATTAACTGATGTCCCCAGGTCACATTAGAGTTCACTGCTGCGATCCAGAATGGACTTGATGGCAGTGGGTGTGGTTTGGGTGCACAGTCCTGTGGGTTTTGACAAACGCCTACAGTCCCGCAGCCACCATTCATAATTGTTTTATAGCCGCCCTTTGAAAGGGTTAATTACCTTCCAGCGTGCCAGGCTCCCTCCCTTCCCCAAGCCTATCAGCTCACCGGGTGCCAGGCGGAAATCCACTGGCTAGACGGTTGAGTTACAGCAATAAAACACTGTATCGGAGATGAAGGCAAGCACCTAGTCTTTCCTCTCCTGGGTGTGGGTTGCCCCAGGAGGTGGCTCTGCCCAAGCCCTGCTGGAGCTGAGTGGTGCTGGTGGGTAAACTGAGCAAGCCCCCCCTTCTCCCCTTCTTCTCCCTCCCCTGGCAATAACTTCAATCCAGAGAGAAGCAGCGACACCCTGGGAAGGAGGTTAGGGAGGGGGCAACTTTTTTTAAAGCATTTTAAAAAGAGAAAATTCTATTCTTACAGAGTCAATTCCAACCCTAGTGACCCTAGAGGACAGGTTAAAATTGACTCACAGGGCTTCCAAGGAGTGGCTGGTGGATTCGAACCGCTGACCTTTCTTGGCTAGCTGAGCTCTTAACCGCTGTGCAACTAGGGCTCAGCACAGGAGATGGGGAAGGGGGATACAAAGCTCAAGACGGAAAAGGTCATCTTCTCTCACGTACCTGCATCTGACACAGCTCTGTGGCCACTGGCCCCACTGACCACCTGCATCTCCCTGAGTTTTCCCACTAGAGACCCTGGGGTGTCCCAGCCCTCGACATATCTTGAGCTGTGAAGTCGTGCCGTCTGGTTTGTTTGGGTCCACAGACATTGGTTGTGCGCTTACTGTGTGTCAGGGGGTCAGGTAGCTCAGTGATAGAATCCTTGTCCGCCATGCAGGCGACCTGGGTTTAATTTCAGACCCATGCATCTCAAATGCAGCTGTCACCCATCTATCAGGGAGGCTTGCAAGTTGCTGTGATGTTGACCAGGTTTCCCTGGGGCTTCCAGGCTAATAAGAAAGGACTGGCAATTTAGTTCTGAAAAATCAGCCAGCAGAAATCCTATGAATCTTCAGCAGCCTGATCTACAACCTGCCATGAAGATGGCACAGGAGTGGGCAGACACGGTTCTGTTTAGCTGTCTGTAGGGCCACCATGAGCAGGGGACTGACTGCACAGCAGTGGACACTAACAGTTGTGCTTCAGACAACCCAAATAACCAACGTCTACCTTGTCCTGGGTGCTGTTCAAAGACCCCTGCACATCTAAGCTCATTGAATCTCTGCAGGAATCATGGGAGAAGTGTACATTATTACCCCCATTGTGCAGATGGGAAGACTGAGGCCCAGAAGCATGAAGCCCCAATGATCCAAAGCGGAAGACACAAGATTCGATCCTAGTCTGTTTGATTCCACATCTGAGGTTCCGACACCACATGCCACTCTGACCTAGAACAGGCTCTTTTTGTGTGGTTGTCTTATGATAGACATGCTTGTTATAGTGTAAAGTGGAGTCAATTGTGACTCACAGCCCCTAGGTCAGATGACACGTGCCCTGGGGGGTCTCCAAGAAAGTGAGCCGTCTACTGAAGGTGTTCACCTCTCCTGCAGAGATATGGCCTTCTGTGGAACCACAAACCCTTGAGTTACAAACAAGCACTTAACACTTAAGCAGTTAACAATAACCTCACTACAAAACCAATAACACTTGGTACAAAGTCAATTTCAAGAAGGTCCTAATTTGCAGGACAGTCAATGGAGTGCTTTGCCAACTGGTCGCCCCCACCACATCCCCCAGCTGCCGCCGTCGCCATCTGCCGATGGAGCCCCGCTCGGAGGCCCGGGCAGCAGGGACCTGTTGCTGGGAAATGTGTTTTTCCATAAAAGGAAGCTGCCTTTGCAGCAGCCCCGTTCGGCTGGGGAGGCTCATCCAATCCGAAGTTGTAACCAAGTTGTTATAATTCAAACTCAGATGTCAGCTTCAACCCCTGTCTCACAACTATTTTAGGCCCAGGAAAGCCCACAAGCATGTCTATTCTGAGACAACCACACAAAAAGAGCCGGTTAGAAAAATCTTCAGCGATGCTTGGAAATTATAATTACTCCTACACCCGAGAGCGTTCAACTGCTCTCATTTTATAAAGCAGCTCTGCAGAAACTGCATGCTACCGTTCTGTCCCACAGGCAGCTGGGGACGTGACAGCAGGTTTACCTGCGGGAAGTCGCGCTCGTTGAACGGCTGGAGGTAGACACGGACCCAGGGGACTCAGGAGAAAGCAGGTGTTCCTGGGAGGAGATGTGGAAAGGGCTCCGTGCCAGGGCCAAGCAGAAGGTTACAAACCACAGGGAGGAGGGGAGGAAAGGAATCGGGGAGGAGCTGAGAGCCAACGAGATAGAACATCAACCTTGTTACAAAATTAATCATGTTGGCAACCGTTGAATGACTGTTGTGTCACATGGCCACGTGACACTGTTGTGTCAGCCTACTGCCATCAAGTCAGTTCCGACTCACAGCCACCCTGCAGCCAGACTAGAGCTGCCCCGTGGGGTTTCCAAGGCTGTGATCCTGACAGCGTGGATCACCCCCTCTTTCTCCCACAGAGCAGACAGTGGGTTCGAATCATGAGGCTTTTGGTTAGCAGCTGATCTCTTCACTCTTGCGCTATCCGGGATCCTTAGGGCTCCAGTGAGCCCTGGGTGTGTATTAGTTTACTTCATCATCAAAACAACCTCTTGAAGTACATGAGGACTGTCCGTTAATTCTGAAAAATCATCCTAGGGAAAGTGCTACATCTCTCCTTGCTGAGTCTCACTACTGTCGCCTCCAAAACATTTCCCTTGGGAAGCTACGCACTGATGCCAGCGCCCCGCCCACACATCAGAGCCGTTCTGGAACTCCTTTTCTGGAACAGCCATCAAAGTTGTCATCATGCAACCCTTAATGTCCTGAATGTCATCAAAATGTTTTTCTTTCAAGATTTCCTTTACCTTCGGGTAAAAAAAAAAAAAAAAAAACAACTCACTGGGGGCCAGATCAGGTGAGTAGGGAGGGTATTTCCATATAGTTATTTGTTCACTGGCTGAAAACTCCCTCACAGACAACTAGACAATTAAGTTCTCAAACTTGCCACCATGCCACTACGAGCAATGGCCATTCCAGAAAGAGTTCCAAAACTGCTTTGAAGGATAGATTAGGCACTGGCATCAGTGCATAGCTTCCCAAGGAGAGTACTTCCAAGGTGACTGTAGTGATATTCAGCAGTGAGGTATATAGCACTTAGAACAATTAAGTTCAGGGACTTAATTTTCAGGCCTTGTATCCTATCATTACCCTGCTTTTGCAGCTGAGACGATGGAAACAGAGAGAGGTTTCATACCTTCCCCAAGCTCAAGCAGCAGAATAACGACACCCAAATTTAAACCCAGGGTCTTGTCCCCAAGTCTGTCCTCTATTAAATGTAGTTCCCAGCTCACCTGAGTGCACTGAATGGTGCCCCCTCCTGTGTCACCGTCCTGAGCCCTGAACCCGTGAATGCAGTCCTATCTGAAGAGAGAGCCTTTGTAGATGAACTGAGCTAAGGATCTATAGACAAGGTCATCCCAGTTGATCTGGATGAGTCCTAAATCCAGTGACCACTGACCCTACAGGAGACACACAGAGTGGACGCACACCAAGAAGGTCAATAAAGATGGCAGCAGAAAGTGGAAGGATGCTGCCACAAGCCAAGGGATGCCAGGAGCCACCAGGGCTGGAAAAGGCAAAGGAGGAGCCTCCCCGAGAGCCCTAGAAGGGCCTGCGGCTCCGCTGACAACTTGCTGTCAGACTCTCGACCTTCAGCCACCTGCGGTGGCTACAAGACCCTAAGATACCAGCACTTGGGCAGGGAAGATGGGGAAACAGACCCAGAGGGCTGAGATAACACTTAGCACAGATGGCAAGTGGCCAAACAAGGACTTGGACCCAGGTCTGTCTTTACTCTCTGCCTGACAGGCATCCCCAAGAAGTGGCAAGTCTCAGAGGCACCTCAGGGTCAGAAAGGAGAGAAGGGTCAGCCCAAGGAAGTCTAGCAGCCAGGGCTCCAGAGTCCTCACGGTGGACCCTGGGGTGGACAGAGCCTCCTGAACCATCATTTCTTCCATCTTTGGTTCAATTTGTGGGAAACTCACCTCCCACCTACAGAAATCCACCTGTAGACATTCATCTCATTTTTAAGACATTTGGCTTAAAAACTCTTCCTTGTACTGGGGCTAGAAGCTGCCTCCCAAGGATCCTAATTATCCCCCCTGGAGTTCTTCTGAGCCAGTCAGAGTGGGGGAGCTTTGGTGACCTTGGATATCTGCTTCCTGGTAATTCTGAGCAGAAATTCCCCCCCTCCAAGAGCTAACGGAGTTCCTGAATGGTGCCATGAAAAGCTATGGCAGCTAAGCAAAGGCTGGAGCTGAGTCTGTCCACAGGTGCCTCAGAAGAAAGGACCGGTGATCGCTTTTGGAAAACCAATCGTTGCAAATCCCACGGAGCCCAGCTCTCCTCTGACACACGTGGGGCAACTCCACAGCAATTGGTATTGGTTTTCAAAGCATTTACAGTTGACAGGCAAGACCAGGTGACAAGTATGTGACATTAAGTTGTAACTAGCAGAGAAGAGGGGATGAAGACTCAAGAGGGCAGCCCTCTTGCGTGGCACGAGGGGTTGCCTCCAGGAGTTGGAGGAATGACAGTAATTATCATGAAAACAGCCGTGATGCCCGTGAGCCAAGCCTTGCCTGTCACTGGCTCTGGGCCACAGGCCTAGGTTGTGATCTCATCTCCTCCTCGTCGGCTCTCAGAGGGGGTGCCCTCAGTTGCCCCATCTTCTGGAGCAGGGAAGTAGGCAAGGTGCAGCCTGGTTAGGAGCAAACAAACAGGTCAGGGGCCATCAAGTCAATTCTGACTCACGGCGACCCACGTACGTCGGAGCAGACCTCTGCCCACAGGGCTTCCAGCGGCTCTGTTTCTGGAAGCAGATCTCCACGCCTTTCTTCCACAGGGTCTCTGGACAGATTTGACCTGCCACCCTTTCAGTTAGCAGCAAAGGACTTAACCATTTACATAGTAGGCGAATCGCCAGGGAAATACCTGCACTCCATTCTCTAACTCCACTGGGATGTGCCTGTCCTCTAGATTTTACTAAACTGCCTTAAAAACCAAAAACCCACCACTGTCAAGTTGATTCTGACCCAACTAAACTGCCTAGGTCATCACTAAAGCCCTCTGCACCACATCTGTCCTCTAGATGACAAAGCTCTGAAAAGATGAGGACACTTGGCTTGTCTTGGTTACAGCGGTAGTGCCTTGCACAGGGCCCGCTGCACAGGCACCCTCCATAAACAACCACGTGGAAGGGGAAGAGGGGAGCGGAGCGGGGTGGAGGAGAGGGAGGTGGGCCAGACTGGGGGGGTGCAGCGGGTTGGGACACAGAGAGGTGAGGTGCAAGAGGGCTAAAGGGAAAAGAGGAGGGTGGACTGCAGTGGAGGGAAATAGAACGGACTAATTTGACTTCAGTTTCGTTGAGTTGAATGAGTCTGAGTTGATTTAAGCTGTCTTAACCAAAAAGAAAAAACCATGGCCATTGAGTCTGTTCTGACTCATAACAACCTACAGGACAGGGTAGAGCTGCCTTTTAGAGTTCAAGGAACACCTGGTGGATTTGAACTGCCAACCTTTCGGTTTCTGTAGGGTCACCAGGAGTGGAAACCGACTCAGCAGCAGTCGGTGTTTTTCCCAAGCCGTCTTCACTAGATTTGATCTAAACTCACTGACCTAGAGCCAGCTTGAGAAGAGTTAATCCACTGAACTAAAGACTTATTTGGGACCATGTCTGGGAAGCTGGAGAGAGGCCGTTTTGCCTGTCTTTGTGGAGACTTGCCCAGCCCTCGTCTCTCCGTGTCTGGGCTGGGTAATAAAGGCAGGCTGTTGTCTCAGAAGAGACAGTCCTCTGAGCCTGGCCAGACCCCACCAGGATCACAGACACCAGTGTCAGCAACGGCAGCCCAGTCACAGCTAGGATGGCTGGCACAGATAGCCATGTGGACACACACACACACGGAAATCAGAGGGCAAGTAAACAGCAGGCCTCCCGCGGCCACTGGGCTGCTTCTCACGGGAGGAAGAAACCAGGGTCTCGTGGTCCTGAGTCACCAGTTTCCCACTGAGCCAGTGTGGCTCCAGCGTCCACAAGCGCGTAACCCTCTAAGGATTCACTGTGGGTCACTCCTGGCTTGTGGTTCTGGAAGGTTCTTTCCCTCCTAGAGGCAAAGTAGAATCTTAGTAAAGGCAAGAGCACTGAAGTTGGGAAGGCCTGGGTGAGCAGCTTTGTGGGTGACCTGTCCTATGTCAGCAAGATGATTGCACTCTCTTGGCCTCTGGTTTCTCATCTCTAAAACGGGAACGCTTGTGTTAGGAGGAGTCCAGCACCCACTGGGAGAGCACACAGCACACAGCCTGGCGGGCAGCGGCCCACAGTTACCGTGCGGACTGCCCTGCGGTGAAGGGAGAGCCTCTGCAGAGCCAAGGAAGCCTCGCTTCTGCCACAGCTGCTGACACATGGATTCCCCCGTCTTCAGGAACTGTGTGGCCAGCCCGCACCCAGCCCGTCAGACCACGTGCACAGCACTCTGCTCGCCTGGCCTTGTTTCATCTGCACAACAAGCCCATTAGTACACCCCTCTTCTGAGGCCACTCCCAGGGTGGCACACCTGGCTAAGTGCTGGGCTGCTAACTGAAAGGCTGAAGGTTCAAGGGCATCCAGAGGTGCCCCGGAAGGAAAGTCTGGAAAGTCCTCCCGCTGACAACATTGTGGGGCACAGTTCTGCTATGACACAGCTGCGACAACCACCAGCTCAAAGGCAGCTGGCTTTTCCCCACCACTGATGAAGTCAAGGCTTCATGAACGGCTGCCTTAGTCATCTAGTGCTGCTGCAACAGACACACCACAGTGAACGGCTCTAACAAGCCGAAATTTATCCTCTCACAGTCTAAGAGGCTCAAAGTCCAAATTTAGGGTGCCAGCTCTAGGGGAAGGCTGTCTCTCTCTGCTGGTCCTGGGGAAGGTCCTTGTTTTCAGCCTTCCCCTGCTCTAGTTGCTTCTCAGCACAGGGACCACAGATCCAAAGGACGCAAGCTCCTGGCTCCCCTTGATGGGTGGTACGAGGTCCCCCATCTTTCTGCTCGCTTCTCTCTTTTAGATCAGATTGACTCAAGACACAACTTCGTCTTGTAGATTGAGTCCTGCCTCGTTAACGTAACTGCCTCTGATCCTGTCTTAGTAACGTTACAGAGGTAGGCATTACCACACATAGGAAAACAACATCAGATCCCAAAGTGGCCAGCAATTGTGGCCAGTCAAGTTGATACATATTTTGGGGAACACAATTCAGTCTATAACACCAACCATCCTGGTCAGTCTGGTGGATTCAAACTGCTGACTTTTTGATTAGCAGCCAAGCACTTAACCACTGTATCACCAGGATGTAGAAAAATCCAGACTCTCTCGGCACGTCACAGACCCTGTGGCCATGGGAGGACGCTAAGCACCAGGAAAAGGGGTCTTAGGTAGAGACACGCTAGCCCTTCCAGGCTGGGACGGGCTCGCATCCTTAGGTCTGAGTCCACACTTGGGTGTTCACAAGGGCCCTGGCCAAGTTCACGGCCAGCAGCTGGACCCGGAGAGACTCGTGGATGGAAACCTGGGGGATATCTCAGGAGGTGGGAAGGTGGGAAGCGGAAGATGGAGCTGCCGCTGAGAGGTTAGAGGTGCTGAGTGTGGACAGAGCAGGAGGGATGGGAAGAGACAGCGTGCAGAAACAGGGACAGGGACAGGAACAGGGACAGAGGGAGGAGTCGGGACCTGAAGGTGGTGCTGGCTGACACACAACCAGAGAGAGGAAGTCAGAGGAAATGTCCTGCTCTTTGTCCCTCCAGCACCCAGGCCAGACATCTTCACTGGGAAGAAAGAGTTCTGTGTTGTGCACTGTTTCTTCTACTGGGGATTGCGGCAGCTCGGTGAGAAGCATCCGGCTCCTTAGCCACTCTTAGATCTGTCGGGACACACGTCTGGGCTGCATCCTCTGCCGCCTCAGCAGTGAGAAGCTCATCTTCTCTGAGGCAGAAGAGTCGACTTGGCCTGAGCTTCAACGAGACATCGTCAACCAGCCCACAATGCTGTCAGTTTAGGAAATGTCTTTTGGGGTTCTTTGAGGCCAGAGATTCAAGACCTCACTGGCCCCCAAACTCCTTCCTTGAGGCCTGTAAGTCAGGAGGGACCTTGCTGTCTCCTTTAGAAAGGGAAGGCACAGGAGACAGAAGTGGCAGTCCACTTCTGTAAAGATGACAGCCTTGGGAACCCCGCATGGCAGTCATGCTACAGGGTGGCTATGAATCGGAATCCATTCAACCCCAATGAGTTAAAGAGAAAGTGGTTCTGGTTTGGGGTTGGGGTTGGGGTTGGGGGCAGAGATGACTTTGTTTTTCTATAAATCAGCTGCTGTCAAGTCTACTCTGTCTCACTGAGACCCAGTGTGGGTCAGAGTAGAACGGTACTCCACAGAGTTTTCAATGACTATGATCGTTGGGGAGAAGAGTGCCAGGCCTCTCTTCTGAGGCACCTCTGGGCAGACTCGAACTGTCAGCTTTTGGTGAGCAGCCAAGCACTGAATGAAACTTCTCCGTGAATCAGGAGGTACGGAGAGAATGGATTTTGTGCTGAACAACACTCACTCCCAGTTGTGAGCTGATCACAAGCGCACAGCTCCGTGGATTTCCGCAAAGAGAATGCACCCAAATAAAACCAAAAACAAAACCACTGCTAACAAGTCCACTCCCACTCACAGCGACCCTATAGGACAGAGTCAAGCTGTCCCATATAGCTGGTGGATTCAGACTGCCTGCCTTTTGGTTAGCAGCTGAGCACTTAACCAGTGTGTCCCCAGAGCCCTGTCAATTTCGTGTCATACTGACCACTCTTATCTCCGGTTTACAGGTGAGGAGACTGCAGCAGAGAGACGCCCTGCCCTCACCCAGGGTCACCCCGTGGTCCCTCAGGAAGCAGGTGGCAGACGTGGAGGGCTGCGGCCATCTGGATCCAGAGCCCTTGCTCCCTCAGGGAAGACAGAGGGTGGAGAGTCTCAAGGTCAGCGCCCCCAGCGTAGGGTCTCCCTAAGCTTTGTGCCCTGGGAGCTTCACCACTGGAGTCTAGCACTGGCCTTGCGGTTGACCCTGCACAGGCTGACCTCCAGAGAGGGCATCCCCCCAGGACCCTCCCTGAACCTCAGACAGAAGATACACTGGCCCACTTCCAAAGCTTGCCTGAGGCCACACGTCTACACTGGCAGCCACCTGGGGTTAATTGAGGCAATTATGCAGACAATTTAAGCAAGAAATTATTTGTCTCTTTGATCTGTGTGTTTCAAGAGGCTTTAAGTAAGTGGCAATAAAATTCATTAAAACTTGACGTACTCAGAAAACATCTTCTGCACCCTCCTGGCCTGGGCCAAGCACCCTGTGTGGGGACAGTGAGAAGGGGAGCCTGCTGCCAGGTGTGGGCTTGTCCCTCGGCCCCTCTAGGCCTGTCTGTCACCTGTGAAAACGGGGGCAGCAGCACCTGGCCCGCTTGGCTCCACCTGAAGAAAGAAATGACGAAGAGCTAGGGAGGCCTGGCAAGGGGGTGGGTAGAAGAGGACTGGGGTCCTGCCGACCCACCGAGAAGAGAGAAAACTGACAGCCAGCCTCCCACCTGGACTTGGCCTGAGGCTCAGAGCTGCAGCACAGGAACAGGACCCAGCAAGGCAGGGCAGGGGCCACAGGAGACTCCCGCGTGGTTGCCCACTACCCACCAGCATTCACTCCAAATTTTACAGGCAGGGAAGATTCCAGATCAGACAGGCTTAGGACTGAATCCATTTCCTGCTCATGGGCCCACGCCACCTTGTGTGACTCACGGAGCCCTGCTGAACCTCAACTTTTCCTCTGTAAAATGGGAAAACAATAGCAAAAAGAGACTGAAGTTTAACAGTAGACAAACAACCCAATAAAGAATTTGGATAGGCATCTTTCTACAGAAGAAACACAGATGGCCAGCAAGCACATGAAAAGACACTCGACACCATTAGTCACTAGGGAAACGCCAATCAAAACCACAGTGCGATGCCACTCCAGCCCTAGTGCCAGACTCCAGATTCACTGCCATCAAGTCAATTGCGTCTCAGAGCTACCCTATAAAACAGAGGAGAAACTGCTCTATAGAGTTTCTAAGAGCTCCTGGTGGATTTGAACTGCCAGCCCTTTGGTTAGCAGAGATGACACTTAACCACTGCATCCACAGGGTTACCCCACCCCTCTAGGATGGCTGTAATAGTTTTCTTTAATGAAAAGGCAAGTATTAAAGAAAACAGGGTGAAATCAGAAGTCACACTTTGCTGATGGGAATGTAAAATGATGCACTTACTTTGGAAAGCAGTCTGGCCATTCCTCAAAAGGTTAAATATACAATTACATACAACTCAGCAATTCCACTCTTACATCTGTATCCAAGAGACCTGAAAACATACTCACAAAAACCTTGTAGACAGATATTCACAGCAGCATTACTCACAAGAGCCCAAAGTGGGAACGACCCACGTGCCCCCCAGCATATGAAAGCATAAATAAAATGTGGTATTATCTTTACAATGGAATATTACTTGTCAACAAAAACGAATGAAGTGCTGATCCATGCTACAACATGAATGAACTCTGAGAATTATCCCAAGTGAAAGAAGCCAGTCAAAAATGACCACATATTTTATTATTGCATTTATATGGAACATCCAGAATGGGTGAGTCTATAGAGACAGAAGTAAGTGAATGGTTGTTTGGGGCTTCTGGAAGGTAGAAGGATGGGGAGTAACTGTTCATGAGTGTGGGACTTTGTTTTGCAGTGATAAGATTTCAAATTTACACAGAAAAAGCATTTGACAAAGTCCAACACCAATTCCTGATTAAAAAAAAAAAAAAACTCTCAACAGAATATGTACAGAAGGGAAACGCCACATAGTAAGGGAATCTATACAAAACCAATAGTCAACATCATTCTTAACGGAGAGAGGCTGAAAACATTCCACTTGAGAACAGGAACAAGACAAGGATGCCCTTTATCACCACGTCTATGTAACACTGAGCCAGAAGCCCTAGCTAGAACAAAAAGGAAAGAAAAATAAACAAAAGGCATCCAAACTGGTAAGGAAGAAGTAAAACCATCTCAGTTTGTGGATGATATGATACTAGACAAAGAAAACCTCAAAGACTCCACAAGAAAAGTACTGGAACTAATAGAAAGATTCAGCTGAGTAACAGCATACAAGATAAAGATACAAAACTCAGTTGGATTTCTATTCATCAGTAAAGAGAATGATCAGAAAGAAATCAGGAAAACAATACTGTTTATAGTATCCCCTAAAAAAATAAAACATGTACGAATAAATCTAACCAAGGATGTAAAAGACCTATGCAAAGAAAACTATAGAACACTACTGCAAGAAACCTACATAAATGGAAAACACGCTATGCTCCTGGATAGATTGACTCAGTGCCAGGGAATCCAGCATAACTTGTCCAAGGCAAGATTACAGAAGCTTCACAGACACATCTGAACTCCCTGAGGGATGAAATTACAAGACTGAGAGCTGTGCGGACCACGGTCTTGGAGGATTTCTGGCTAAACTGGCGTAACATAGTTTACAAAGACAATGTTCCCCATTGTACTTTGGTGAGTAGCGTCTGAGGTCTTCAAAGCTTGTGAGTGGCCATCTAAGACATTTCACTGGTCCCATCTCGTCTGGAGCAAAGGATGATGAAGAAAACCAAAAATGTAAGGTAGAGATTAATCCAAAGGATTAATGGACCACAACTATCATGGCCTCCACCAGACAGAGTAAAGGACAAAGAGATGGTGCCTGGCTCCTATCATCAACTGATCTAACAGGAATTATAACGGGGGGTCCTAGACAGAGCTGGAGAAAAATGCGGAACAAAGTTCTTACTCACAGAAGAAAAAAGAAAAAAGACTAGACTTAGTGGTCTGACAGAGACTTGGAGAAACCCTGTTAGTATGGCTCCCAGATGCCTTTATAGCTGAGTAACGAAGTCACTCCTGAGGTTCAGCCTTCAGCCAAAGATTAGACAGGACCATAAAATAAAACGAGACTAAAGGGGCATACCAGCCCAGGAACAAGGACCACCAGGCAGGCGGGCACAGGAAAGTGGGCAGCAGGAAACTCAGGTTTGAGAAGGGAGAGTGCTGATGTGTCAAGGGGTTGGGAACCCATGTCAAAGGATGTGTTTTAATTGTTTAATGACAAACTAGTTTCTCTGTAAACCCTCACTTAGAGTACGGTGAAAAAATGTTCAAAATTTAGATGATGCTAGTGGTTCCACAACTCAGTGAATATGCTAACAATCTCTGAATTGTATACTTTAAAAGGGTGAATTTTACGGCACATAAATTATTTCTCAATAAAGCTATTATTTTAACAAACTTACAACAGAAGTTGAGATGGAAGTCTGTTTTTTTTCTGAAATAAAGGTTGTTTTTGTTTGTTTGTCTCCCCTCAGGTGTCTGTTCACACTGATGGGCTTCAACATCTCATTGTACTAGAAGACCCAACTGCTTTGGGTACAGGTGGCTGTCACAAGGGCACATGTCTGAATAGTCTAGGCCAAATGGTGTCTCTCTTTTGAGAATTTGGAACTAAGAGTAAAAGAAGTTAATGCGTCCCTCCATTTATATTAAGAGAGAGAGAAATCTGTGATTTGTAGGTGGATAAATTCATTTCTGACCCTGTCAGGCAAGTGTAAATGATGAATGGGAGAGACTGATAGATAATGAATGGATGATGGATGGATGATAGTAAATAACGAATGGGATAGAGGATGGACGGATGGACAGACGGACGGATGGATGGACGGACGGATGGACGGATGGATGGATGGATGGATCTTCAAGAGACCAAAGGGAAAACGCGGACCCTAAAGCATAGATGAGAAGTTTGGGGAGCAGTCGGTCTGAATTTATGGGGGGAAACAACTAGGAGCAGAAATAATAAAACACTGACACAATGTGAAGAAAGCAACTAATGTCACAGAACAACGTACAGAAATTGTTAAATGGGAGCATATTTTGATGTACATGTTTTCACCAAAAATTAAACGTAATTCTTTTTTAAAAGAAGAGCTTATCCTAAAAGAAGAGAGACAGACAGAGCTTATCCTTAGCACACAGTGAAGAGAGCTATAATTCCCAGTTTGTAGATAAAGAAACCAACGCTGACAGAGGTAAGCGACTTCCTGGAGATCACATGCCAGGAGCAGAATTCAACTCCAGGTTTCTGTGACTCCAGAGTTCATGCTCTCCATCGGGACTCTGTATTGCCTCTTGTGCTGTGCGTTGCCTCTTGTGCTGTGCGTTGCCTCTTGTGCTGTGCGTTGCCTCTTGTGCTGTCTGATGACTGATCAGCAAACATTTACTGGTGCTCCACCTCCTCCTAGGGGTGGCCAGGACAGACAAGGGCAAGAACCTAAGAGAATTCCAAGCAGGACTGCTCCGTGTTGAACTGAGTCCCTCTGAAATTACGTGCTGCAGCGCCTAGCCTCTAAACCTCTGGGGGGAGCCCTGGTGGTGCAGAGGGTAAGTGGTCAGCTGCTTAACAAAGATCAGCTGTCTGAATCCACCAGCTGCTCCTTGGAAACACTATGGGCAGTTCTGCTCTGTCTTACAGGGTCACCACGTAGGCTTGCTATGGATCAGAACAGACTCCATGGCAATGGGTATGCCTTGATGGTAATAGGTTAAACTTCTGAATGTAATTCTATTTGGGAATAAGATTTTCTTTTTTATGTAAACTAGGCCATATCTGTATAGGGTGTGTCCTAAGTCAAACACTTTCTATGTATAACAGGGCCAATTAGGCACAAAAGCAGGGAAGCACAAATGGGAAAACATTGATACTGTGCAGACACCTGTAAGAAACCAAGAAACAGAAGCTGAAAGACATCTTAACCACAGTCCCAGAGCAGACAGTCTTCCCCTAGAGCTGGTACCCAGAATTCAGACTTCAAGCCTCCTAAGCTGTGGGAAAAATAAATTCCTCTTCGTTGAAGACAGCCGTTTGTACTGTCTGTTTTAGCAGCGCCAAGAAACTAAGACAGTGATAGCTACAAGTGAAAGCAAGGCGAGGTACATCACAATCAAGAAAGAGGAAATCTTCAAAGCAGGCAGACAAAAAAGACACATTCCATTCAAGGGTACAATTATGAGAATAACAGCTGACTTCACAACAAGAATTATGGAAGCCAAGACAATGGAAGGATATGTTTTAAGGGTGGAAGGAAAGAAAGCCACACTTTAATCAGCAAAAATACCCTTCAAAACTAAAGGTGATACAATGCTATTTTCTGACGACCTGCATCATAAGGAATCCTACAGGAACTTCTTTGGGACAAATGGATGGGACCCAAGGTAGAATCCTGGATCAACAGGAAGGAATCAAGATGACCAGAAAACGTCAATACTTGGACAAATAGGTGGAAATGTAGGATACTGTCTTTCAAATTTTTTTAACACTGCTGGTTGGTGAAAGCTAATCAGATAACAACGCTCTGTGTCCTTTACAAAGCAGACACAAGGGAAACGCATGACAGCAAGAGAAGAAAAAGGTAAGTGGCAAACAAAGTGATGGTGAAGCTGCCAGTGGCCTGTGTAACCCCTTCCCCGTGAACACGGGTGAAACGCATGAATGTGATGGAATGGGATGTTCTAGGGAAACGGTCAGGCTGCGTCAGTAATGAAGGTCCATAATCGTTTGGACTTCAAGTTAATAAAAAAAGGAGGTTATTTGGGGTGGGCCTGAGCTAATCTGGTGAGTCCTTTAAAGGAGATATTCTCCTGCTGACCTTGAAGAAGCAAATAGGTACGTTATGAACAGTCTACAGAAAGGAATGGGACACCTTCAGAAGCTGAGGGACTCGTTTCTGCCAACAACCAAGGAGCCTGGAAAAGGTGTCTGAGTCTCAGGGAAGACCCCAGCTCCAACCAACGTCTTGACTGCAGCCTTGTGAGACGCTACACAGTGGAGCCAGTTCAGCTCTGCTGGGATATATTGCTAGAGTGAGAGGCAGAATGCTCCTTGGAAGAAGGAAAGGCAAGACTTTGTCTCACATACTTTGGGCACACCATCAGGAGGGTTCGATCCCTGGAGAAGGACATCATGTTTGATATAGAGGAAGGTCAGTGAAACACAGAAAGACCTGCAAGGTGAGAGACAGCCACGTGGCTGCAGCAACAAGCTCCAGCGTGACAACAGGCTATGAGGACGTGCGGGACGTGGCAGAGCTCCAGTGTCTGCACACAGGGTCGCTGTGAGCAGAGCTGATCCCACAGCACCTGGCAGCAATGACATTGCTGTGACGTGGCGCATTTATTTAAGGTGGACTGTCATAAGTCAGAGATACACACTGCCATCTCCCAGGCGACCACACGCCTAAATCCTAGAGATAGAATTTTAAAAGTCAGTAAAAAACCCAAACCTAACCTGCTGCCGTCAAGTTGATTCTGACTCACAGTGACCCTACAGGACACGCCTCATAGAATTTCCAAGCAACATGCAGTGGGCTCAAACTGTCGACCTTCAGTTGCTAGCCTTTGGGTTAGCAACTGTTCCTCTTAACCAGTAGGCCACCAGGGTTTAAAGAGAAAATGAAACACTCAAAACTAGTCAGTCCGAAAGAAGACGGAGAAGGAGGAGCACATAAGCAAGGAACAAGTAGGCCAGACCGAACCCAGATCGTCGATGGAAATGGACAAAACTCTTCCCGTGAAAGGCACAGAGTATCAGATAGGATAAAAATTTTTAAGAAGACCTGAGTACACGTCAATTCCAAGAGTCACACTTTCACATAAGGATACCCACCTCCCAATAAACCAAACTGCTGCAGTCAAGTCGATTCCAATTCAGAGTGACCCCATAGGGCAGAGCAGAACTGCCCCATACTTTCCAAGGAGTGCCTGGTGGATTTGAGCGGCTGATGTTTTGATTAGCAGCATCTGGCTCTTGACCACTGCACCACCAGGGTTTCTGACATAAGGATAAAGAGACATTGAAAGTAAAAGGCTGGGAAGACACATGTTGTGCAGACACTAGCTGTCCAAAAGCTGCAGCAGCTATATTGATCACAGACAAAATAAACTTCAAGACAAGGAGAATTATCAGAGATCAAGAGAAAGCCGTTTCACAACGAAAGGACTGATTCATTATGAGGACAGAACAGCCCTAAATATGAACACAACAGACTTTCAAGGAAACGGAGCAGGAACCCAACACCTGCTCCAGGTCACACTATTCCTGTCTCTTGAATATCCTTACCACAGGAAAGAGGGGTCCACAATGCAGACCCCTGGAATGACGTGAGATGGCTGGAGGAGTCCGTGGGTTTTGCTGGGCAGAGGCAGATGAGATGCCCAGATTCCCACTTTTATCCAGTGGCTTCTCGACTATGTCCTGCTGTTCCTGGTAGGGGACTGGGCAAGGCGCCCGGTGATTAACTGAATAACTGCTATCCAGCTGAACTCAGTTCCGTTCTCACACCCCCTGGGCCCGTGTGGTCTGCCCCGAGCTCTGTGCTGCTCGGAGGTGGCAGAATTTCTTCGTGGAAGAGCAATGAGCTGTGATTCCTGAGAACAGTCTGTCTTGGAATGTGGAGGGAAAGCAGGGCAGGCCTCCCTCTGAGCTGCTGAGAAGACAGGCGCATTGTGAGGGGCGACAGTCACACTTCTGGGGTGCTTTCCCCTCGACAGTCACCGATTACATGGCTGACCAGCCTTGTTCAAGCCCCACAGGAAGCCTGTGATTTCAGTAGGAGCATCATTCCATTTTACAGACCCAAGAGCTATGACAGAGAGTGCGAAGGTCACTGCCTAAGGCCTGAGAAGAGTGGACCCCAGGATGGGAGCCCAGGGATCCACCTGCAGAGCCTCCCCTCACTTCACTATCTGCCCCTGGTACCCAAAGATCCATAAGAACTCACATTCAGGATGAAGTAGTGGGTATGGGTTCTTTGGGTGGGTCTGCGGACATCCCCCAGAAAGTAAGAGCGCTGGCTTCACTGCGTAACAAATTTGGGCCAGTGATAATCCAGGACCTTTGCTACTCTACCCAAGCTTCATCTTGCCGTGACCTGGTAAACTCTCAGAACCCCATTTTACAGACAAGTAAGCTGAGGCTCAGAGAGACAGTATGATTCGGTTTTCCCAAGGCCATGGACTGGTCCTGTGTTTACAGGCCGGTGTCACATCCCCAAAAGCCCCAGTTGGACAGCTGAGAACACCAGAAAAGAGACAAATCAGGCCTGCAGGCTGAGGGTGATGGACTGAAATTTTGTCAAAAAATTACTTTCCCAGAATCTCTAGCAACACATGTGTCTGAGTCATCTACTGCTGCTATAACAGGAATACCACAAGTGGGTGGCTTGAACAAACAAGAGTTTTTTCTCTTCCGATTTAGGAAGTTTGAGGTCTGGATTCAGGGTGCCAGCTCTAGGCGGCGGTGTTCTCTGTCAGCTCCGGAGGAAGGGTCTGCACCTCTTCAGCTTCTGCTTCTTGGTTCCCTGGAGGTCTCTGTGACCCTCGGCTTGTGTCTCGTCCTCTTGCTGCTCCTCTCGCTCTTGCATTTAATCTCTTTTATATCTCAAAAGAGACTAATCAGAGACAGTCCTACACCAGCCTTGCCTCATTAATGTGACAAAGACAACCGGTTCCCGAATGGAATTATAACCACAGGAATAGAGGTTAGGATTTAAAACACACATTTGGGGGCAGGGGACATAATTCAACCCAAGAGGCAGAAAACATAGCAAAAAGTAGCAAAGAAAAAAATAAATGAATAAAACACTCCCAAGACTATGGCCCCCAGATACCCCCTAACTCAGAACTAAAGCCACCCCTGAAGCCCACTGTTCCAGTCTGCTAGTGCTGCTGTAACAGAAATACCATAAGTGGATGGCTTTAACAAAGGGAGGTTTATCGCTACACAGTCCAGTGGATTACAAGTCCTAAGTTCATGTGTCTGCTCCAGAAGAAGGCTTTCCTTCTCTGTTGGCTCTGGAGGAAGTTCTTTCTGTTGTATCAGTCTTTGGTCAGGGAGCATTTTGGCCTGGGAACCTCAGGTCTGAAGGACACTTTCTGCTCCCTGCGCTGCTTTCTTGAGGGTGCGAGGTTTCCTATTCTCTGCTTGCTTCCCTCTCCTTTTATCTCTTGTAGGATAAAAGGTAGCGCAAACACACTCCAGGGAAACTGCCTTCACAATGGAGCTGGGAGGTGAGCTTAGGAAGGGATTTACAATTCCATCTTAATCTTCTTGAACAGACACCATAGGAAAACCACAAAATGCAGGGCAATCACAATTTTGTTAGTAATACTGGTAATCACAACCCAATCAAATCTCTATGCATATTTTGGGGGCACACACAATTCAATCCATGACACCCACCTTTTAGATAAGGTTAGACAAGCCTATCAAACAAACTGTAATACACATGAGGCCATGCTTCATAGTTCAAAGTGCAACTCCTGCCCCAGAGCAAGATGAGAAGGCAGGAAGGGACAGGAAGATGAGTCAAGAACCCACACGGGGAAGCCAGGGTGGAGACCGGGAGGGGGAGAGAGCCCTGGCACCCTGCTGGCTTGTAATTGGTGTCACAAGGCAGTTCATGCATAAACTTTTGAATGAAAAACGGATTTGTGCCATAAACTTTCACGTAAAACACAGTAAAATAAAAAAGATGACTTCTAAGAATAAAGCAGCATCACCCAAGAGCATCAGGGACTGAATTTCAGTGACAGGCAGCCAAGGAGAGAATTGGAAGTTTCCAGAAGGGCAGGGATTCTGACTCCACCTCAAGGGGAAGTCTCCTTCCCCAACCATCGGTTGCAGTCCAGTCAATTCTGACTCATAATGACCCTCTAGGACGGAGCAGAACTGCTCCATAGAGTTTCTAAGGAGCCTCTGCATGGATTTGAACTGCCAACCTTTGAGGAGGAGCCGTAGCACTTCAGCCCTGCACCACCAGGCTTTCCAGAGTCTCACTAGTCAGCTGAAATCTTGGGAAGAGCTATGTGAAATAGTGTTCCTGTCCTTTGCCTTTTCTGATGGAGACGTGGGAGACGCCGGTGCTTAACCGCCCACCGCATCCGGGGACTTCTGGCCAGGAACTGTCTGCTCTCAAGTCTCACATGGAAGCACTCAAGTTTTCCCTGGACAAAAAAACCCACTGCTGTCCAGCTGGGATCACAGAACTGCCCTATAGGGTTTCCGGGGAGCAGGTGGCGGATCCGAACTGTCCGCCTTTAAGCTGAGTGCTTAAACTGTTGGGCCACCAGGGCTCTTCCCTCAGATAACGACCTAGAATATACTCCCTCTTCATTTTGAGAGGCTAAGGAGCCAGACGGACCCAGGAGACAGGTAAAAAAAACTCAGCCCCTTGGAGAAGGGGCTGTCTTGCGTAGCTCTCCAGTGGGGAAGCGGATCAGACCATTCACAGACAGTGCAGACGACTTCGGCTCAGCTCACTGGTCATAACTGCACCTTCTGCGTATCATTCGGGTTAGTGTCCCAAACATGCAGCACAATCCTTCCATTTGCTGGCCGGTTCCTTAATAAAAAAATCCCCCGCACCATCGAGTCAGTTCCGACCCTGTAGCACAGAGGAGAGCTTCTCCATAGTTTCCAAGGACCACCCAGCAGATTTGAACTACTGACCTTTTTGTTTGCAGAGGTAGCACTTAACCACTAAGCCACCGGGGTTGCTCAACAACACAACCTAATTAAGCATGATTAGTTTTCAAATTGCGTGAAAGTGGAGGGATCCTCCATATATGAAGAACCCCAAATTTGATTTAGAGGTCACCACAACACTGCAGAGAAAGCCAGCAGATGTGACACCACTCTCCCAGGTAGAATTCCTGCTGAATTTTCTAGTTCAATTTTCTTGGTGATAAGAGAGGGAAAAAAATATATGTGTGTGTGTGGCAAAAAAAAAAAAATCATGTTTTCAGCTGTAGTCTGATGACTTTAACAAATAGCTTTGCGTCTTCATACAGCATTTTTTCCTGGTAGGCAGTCCAGAACCGGACACGATTATAAAGTGCATTGTCAGCCTACAGAACCGGACGTCTGTCCTCCACAGTTCACAGCGACTTTGTTAACATTTACTGCATAAAAAGGAAGCAGGTGCGACATTGGGCAGAGAGAAAAGCAAACCAGCAGGCCCCAAACCCCCCATGAGCAGACTCTGCCTGATGTCCTTGCGCTGTTGCCAGAGCAGAGAAGGGGCGTTGTGGGAGAGGACCCAGGGAGCCCCAATCCTCTGAACATCCAACTGGGCAGTGGCCAACTGGGCAGTGGAGATGAATGTCGCTTGCTTAACTGAGGAAACAAAACTCAAACCCAATCAACAATTTAACTAGGGTTGGGGGCTGGTTGTGGAAACAGTTTAATGATCCTTTTGGAAAATAGTGCATGAGGGTGGGGACTGGGGTGGTGGGAAATAAACAATTGCTTCTCTTGCTTCAAGCTTAAAGCAAATGGCTTTTTGTCCTCATTTTTCTGTTCCAAGGGGCTTCCCTGAGGCCCTATACAGACTCCTGAGGCTAGTGTAAGGAAGTGCCACTGCCAGTGGCTTTCAGGGATAGAAGGGGATGTCTCGCAGGTCGGAGGCAGGAGTTCCCATTAAGGGAGTCAGCATGCTCCCTCTGAAGGCTCCTCCCCTTCTGGGGGGAGCATAGCTCTGTCTGCAGCATAGCTCTGTCCTCACTGCAGCTGGCTTCCCTCTGTCTGTTTGTCTCTGCTTCTCTTTTATAAAGACACCACTCAGCTTGTATCCTGGAGTGGCCCGGTAGTTAAGTGTTGGGCTGCTGACCGAAAGGTCACAGTTCAAGCCCACGGGCACTCCAGAGAAGGGAGAAGCGGCAGTTTGCTCTCGTGACAGTTACAGCCTTGGAAGCCCAGTGGGGGTGATTCTCTGTCCTATAGGGTCGCTGTGAGTGGGGATCCTCTCTACAGCAGCCTGTAACAACATACCGCAATAGGACCTCCCTCTGGCTGACACCTTCAAAGACCCTGTCTCCAGCGGTCATGCTCACAGGTATCAGCGGGTAGGATTCAACACATCATTCTGGTGATAAAGTTTAATCCATGAAAACCTCCTTCCCAGCCCCCTGTTCTGCCAGGGCTGGAGACACCCTCCATCGCCAAAGGTGCTGCTGGCCACCCAACTGAAAGGAAGGGGCATTTGAGGCTGGCGACTCGACGGCACTTGGCTTTGGCTTGGAGCAGAGGTAGATGTCCTGCCATGACCAAGAGCCTGAGTCACCCTAAGACATTCCGGCCATTGGGTTGTTCCCAGCACAGGGAACAGCTTGGATGTAAGAACAATCCTCAAAAGAAAGCATAGGACTTGGGGAATAGGAAAAGTTGAGCAGAGGACCAGAAGCTGACAGAACACTTGAGACTCTTAACCCGGGCCCTAGAATAGTGTGGCTTGTGCACCAAGTCCTCAAAAGTCACCATAGAACTCAGCAACAACAAGTATTCCTGTCTTCAGGAAGCACGGAACTTGGGTTCCAATCCTGACTATGTGGCTCTCTCGCTGTATGACTTTGGGCCAGTCAATTAGCTGCTCTGTACCTCAGTTTTCTAATCTGTGCAGTGGGACAACAAGAGTAACTACCTCACAGTGTTGTTGCATGGGCCCACTGAGTAAGTATGTGCTGAGCTGGCAGACCATGCCCAAGATCTCTGCCTCATCAAGATACCCTTTTCCAGTCTTATCTGGGATCTGTCTTACCATCCAGCCATCCCCACAAAGCCCACCCCCTCAAAGGATTTCCCCAGCCCTCTGCCTCTGCCCATTGCTCCAGCCCCTCCCATTACTCTCTCTCCTAGAAGTTATACTTTCATTTATCTCTTTGCACACAGTCTGTGGCTTTGATGAACTTCCCAATGCCTGAGAAACAGTCTATCATCAAGTGTCAGAATATCCTTGTGAGTGGATGAACTAATTTTGTTAGGAGCTGGCTCTGGCTTCTTCCACAGTTGAGCCCAACACAGGCAGGCCTGGGTCCTGTCACGCCTGGTGAAGACCTGGGAGTCCTGGATACAGCAGCAGACTCCACCTCAGAAGAAACTTCTGAAGGCAAAGCTTCATGGAGTCAAACTCACAGGGAGCCGTGTACCAGGCCTGGCATCAGGGCTCACCAGCCTAAATGGTGCTGTCACATCAAAACCCATGTAGACAGACCCACCCAAGCGCCAGGCAGCACCTGGCTAAGCACCTTCCTGCTCAGAACTGTTTTCCAGACTCTCCAGAAGCCTGTACACAAAGAGAGTTTTCTCGAATGCCCATGCACCTGAGTGAGTCCCCTCCGTGCCTGAGAGATCAAAAGGTGGCTAAAATCAATTCCTGCGAGCTTTGCACAATCCATTACAGAAGTTGTCATCTCCAGTGACTGTATGGCCTGATGCTACCAAGAGTTTCCAAAATGCTTGATGAGAAACAGAAAGCGTTGCACCATAACTGTGAGCGAAGCTGAGAGGCTGGACACCTTCCTTCCCTTGGGAACAGTAGCCTAAATCCTCAGCCCAAGCGCTGTGGGAAACCACCTGTCAGTAACAGTTACACCTTGAGCCTCAGGTTTCTCATCTCTTTAATGGGGACAAAGTGCTGCCTCCCTGGTTGTCATCAGGGTGGCATCAGGTGCTCCATGCTGTGACCCTGGCTCAGTGCTGGCATGGATGACTTACCATAAGCCTAAGTCCCCTTCTCCCTCCCTCAGGGCCCCCAGTAACCAGATGTCTGGGTTGCAGATTCACCATCCTTAGGTTATTTTCTCCCTCTGTTTGCAAAGGGAGCCCCTGGGTGCTGCAAATTGTTGCTGTCTTTTGATTGGCAGTTCACATCTTCCCAGAGGCATCTCAGAAGAGAAGCCTGGCAGTCTGTGCCCCAAGAAGCAGCTACTGAAAATCCTATGGAGTGCACTCTACTCTGCACTCTGCCATACTCGGAGTTGCAACAGGTTGGAATTGACTCAATGGCAAAAAGAAAGACAGAAAATTTTAAGATGGTCTGTGTCTTGACATCATCTCTAACCACTGTCTCCCTCCTTCACTGATCTTGTAGTTTCTCTAATGAGCCAAGCTCTCTGCCACCTCAGGGCCTTTGCACTTGCTATGCTCTCTGCCTCCAGCTCCTTTTCTCTGATTATTTCCAAGGCTGTCTCCTGATCACAGTTCAGGCTTGCTTGCAATGTCACCTCCTAAGAGAGGTCTTCCCTGGTCACCCCCTCTCGAGATTCCTGCTCTGTTCTCACAACTCCCTCAACTGGCCCAGCCAGCAGCACTATCTGAGGGCTGGTTTGCACCTTTTCCTTCTCCTGCTTTAACATGAGCTCCCAGAGCAGAGTCCAGAGCTCCCCTGCCACTCTCTCCCCAGCCCAGCCAAGGCCTGATGAATCTCAAGTGAGTGAACACCCTGTCTCGCTCAAACCTGAGACAGCACACTTCTCTGGGGAGGAGGAAACACAATCTGGAGAGCCACCCTATTAAACAGATGTAGAGCAAGTCCCCAGCAGACCTGCTGCGCTGCCCGCCTTGGCGGCCACTGCCAATCTTACAGGGTCCCAAAGGGTCAGCTGGGGTTGCCAAGAGCAGGGATGCAGCTGCAATCTGGGGGCCGGGAGTGGCAGAAAGAACCCTTTGCTCACTGCAAGACAAAGTTTGGAATCAGGGCAGAGGGTTTCCAATCACCCAGGCTAGGCAGCACGCAGAAGTGACATAGCCCAAGGTCACAGTGGTGCACCTGCTACACAGATCCAGTGCCATGTAAGGCACTGGTTTTATGTAATAGGACCCTGGGAGGAGAAAACAAGGACAGCAAACGACAGTCCCTCCAGGTTGCTCACTTGCTGTGCTGCCTTGGGCAAGTTGCTTGCCTGTTCTGGGCCTCAGTTTCCTCAACAGCAGCATGGATATAATAAGATCATGCCACGAGTTCTGGAGTGAAAACAGTCAGACACTCTGTAAAGGGCAGGATTGGCCCAGGTGGCCTGAGACAGTGTCCAGTCAAGGGGGGGTGCTGGGTTCGAATCCCACCTTGCCTCCTCCCAGACTTGTGATCTGAGACACTAGTTCCTTGTCTCCGGGAGCACTTCCTGGTTTCCGAAAGAGGATAATAACCACACCTACTGGACAACCGTTACTAGTGAGCTAATACTGTCTGCAGCCGCCTGGCACACAACGAAAGCCAAAACACCAAGCCGCTGTCGCAGAGACAACTCTGACTAGTGGTGACCCCCGTGCACACACAGCATGTTCGCAGCTGGGGTTTTGCAGTAACAGACGTCTGCCAGACCTTTATTCTGAGGCACCTCTGGGTGCACTCAAACTGCCCACCTCTCCATTAGTGGGTGGAGAAGCAACCATGTAGCACACGGTGAGGGCTCAGTAAACGTCTGGTTCACGATCACAAACCTAGGGTCTGGTCTGGGTGACCAGCCACAGG
Source organism: Heterohyrax brucei (assembly GCA_028571685.1). Taxonomy (NCBI): domain Eukaryota; kingdom Metazoa; phylum Chordata; class Mammalia; order Hyracoidea; family Procaviidae; genus Heterohyrax; species Heterohyrax brucei. The sequence continues at coordinate 86,184,003 of CM053156.1, read as the reverse complement.
GGTGGGGGGACGGTCCTCCTGCATGGACACAGCAAGAGTGCAGGAAGATTATGAGGAAATGACAGCAAGATGGGCAAAACAGATGAAATCAAAACAGAAGCAGGTAGAGCCGAGGGTTCGCCGAACAGAGGGAGCATCTTGGTCTGCATGGGACGCCAGAGCTGGCCGGGCGTCTGATGTGTCTGGTTCCCTAGCATCATCTTGGGCCTCGGGTTCTGGGCTCCACCCCACACGGTAAGTGGAACCGTCTGTCCTGGGGAGCATGGCATGGAAGCGGCAGAGACCGCAGGCCTGTGAAGCTGCCTCTGGCACGTTCTTACGTTGGCAGTGCTTTGAGGGGGGCCAGAGAGTCTGGGGGACCAGGAAGAAACTCTCTCGTCTGGGAAATAATAGCTGTACAACCACAGCTCACCAGATGGGCAGACCCCTCAAATGACTTCCAGGCCAGTCCTGGGTAAGGGGTGGGTTGGCCAGAAGGCTGACTTCTAAAGCCTCGTCCACAGGAAGGTGTGGAGTGCGTTACGAGTGTGGCAAAGCCCAGACCGGGCAAGCTTGGTTCTTTCCTGGGTTCTGTCAGCAGAAACTGTCCAGAAGTCATAGTCTTGTAGCCTCTTATTGCTGTGGAGGGCTACAGGGAATGCTCGGTGGCACAGAGGCCACACCAGTCTGTTGTGTGACCTTGGCTGGCCACCTACCCTCTCTGTACCTCAGTTTTTGTAAAAAGCCCCAAGTGGAAGGTAGAAGGGCTTCTCAAGGTGGTGCGTTTGTAAGCTCACATCATTCTAAGTCTCTTCAACATGGGAGTGTTTGTTTTCTTTCTGAAATGCCGGGAGAGCTTGTAGAAGGAACAGCAAGACCAAGTTCAAATCCTGAGATGGCCAGGAGCCCTTCAATTGTGAGTGACGGGATTCCCGGCAAAATGAGCCAAAGGGGTCACTCATGTGTTGGTTCTTGGAACTGGAAAGACATGAAGGGTTTCAGGTATGCTGGTATCCAGGGGCTCGAACTTTGTTACCATCTTGCTTCTCCTCTTGACATGGTTCTCTCTGTCATTCAGACATACTGTACCCCAGTGGTGGCATCTCCAGGCAACACCTGTGGTGTCCCCTCAACAACCGTGGTGGAGAGAGTGTGCCCTTCCTTGTGAGGGCAGCCGAAGCCCCAGGACTGCCGCAGATTCATCAGCCTTGCACACACATCCGCCCTAGAGCCAATTACTGAGGGCTAGGTTTAATGCAGCTCTTTCATTGCACAGATATCTGACCTTATAACTCAGCCGTACACATTTCCTATGGATGTTGCCACGAATGACCACAAGTCTAGTCTCTTAAAAGAACATGGTTTCATTCTCTTACAGAAGTTTGACACAGATCTTGTCCCTTCTGGAGGCTCCCAGGGAGAAATGGTTTCCTCAGCTTTTTCAGCTTCAAGGCCAGCAGAGTCTTCTGACATCCTGTATCCCTGATCCTGGCTCTTCTCTCTTCCTCTTAAAGAGCCCTGTGACTGCACCGGGCCCAGCAGAGTCCAGGATCATGTCCCCATCTCAAGGTCATCTGATTAGCAAACTAAATTTCACTTGGGGCCTTAATTTCCCTTTGCCATGTGATCTAGCATGGTCACAGCTTGCTGACATCAGGAAGTGGACGTCTTTGGAGGGGACTATTCTTCTAACTCCCACACTGTCTGTAAAATAGGAGAATGGTGTTGCCCACCGCCAGGGATGGTTCTGGGGCTGAAAGGAGGTACGATAAGGCAAGGCCCTGGATTATGAACGTGTCCAACTTAGGGACAACTCATGCTTGCCTTTCAGTGTCAGGTGACTCTGCTCTCACTTTGAAATATGGGAAGCCACCTGTGCTGTGCAACAAATTCTTCATCACCATTATCGCCACTTGCTGTATAGGTGCAGATTTTCAGTCACTGAAAAGGCTTTGAGCTTTGTTTTACACTAAATAAACAAATAACAACCAAAAGACCGAACTCGTGGCCATCAAGTTGGCTCTGATTCATGACGACCCTACAGGACAGAGTAGAACCATCTCATAGGGCGTCCAAGGAGCAGGGATGGATTTGAACTGCTGACCTCTGAGTTAGCAGCTGAGCCCTAATCCACTGTCCTACCAGGGCTTCTCTGGCACTAAGGTAAGGCTACCTGAGAACTCTACACACCTGTTCTGACTCAGGAATGGATCTGGTTCATAACCAGGGCCTCCCTGTAAAGCCCTGAGGACCCTCCTCAGAGAGCTGGGTCTACAGCAAGGGTTCTGCAAGCAGATGGGACACTAATCAACTGAGATGTGGGCTGCTGGCTTGCTTGGCAAGGGTTTCTGAGGTGCTGTACAGTCAGGTTGGGAGTAAAACAACATGTGGTTTGGGTAATCAATAACCTAAAACAAAATAACAACTCAAGTCTGGGCTTAAAGGCAAGTGAGTGCATGACCTGCGTGTTGTGGTTGACGCTGGTGCTTGAGCAAGGTGGAGAGTGACGTCCGCACAGACGTCACCCGTGCAGGTGCTCAGGAAGAGACGAAAGACATTGAGCTTCTCTTAAGTGTCGTGGGAAAATCCGGGAACGATGAGCATCAGGCAACACAATGGACTAATTCATGCCTGTGACCAGACGTCTGGTCTCTCATTACATCGATGTATTTGCTGTAGTTGTTTTTGTTAGGTGCTGTTGAGTTGATTCCAACTCACAGCGACCCCACGTGACACGGTAGAGCTGTCCGATAGGTTTTCCAGGCTGGAATCTTTGAAGCGCTTTCTGAAAGTAAAGAGGACTGAAGAACTCACTGATGAAGATCAAAGACCACAGCCTGCAGCATGGATGAAATCCCAACATGCAGAAAACAAAAATCCTCACAACTGGAATAGTAAGCAGCCTCATGATAAGTGGAGAAAAGATTGAGGTTGTCAAGGATTTCATTTTACTTGGAAGCACAATTAATATCCATGGAAACAGCAGCCAAGGAATCAAAAGACACGTTACATTGGGAAAATCTGTTGCAAAAGACCTCCTTAAGGTGTTGAAAAGTAAAGATGTCACCTTGAAGACTAAGGTACACCTGACCCAAACCATGGTATTTTCAGTTGCATCATAGGCGTGCAAAAGCTGGGCTGCGAATAGGAAGACAGAAGAACTCACACCTGTGAGTTGTGGTGTTGGAGAAGAATATTGACTGTCCCATGGACTGCCAAAAGAACCAACGGATCCGTTCTGGAAGCACAACCAGTGTGCAAAGATGAAGCAAAGACGATGAGATTACATCTCACATACTTTGGACATGTCGTCAGGAGGGATCAGTCCCTGGAGAAGGACATTATTATTGGCAGAGTGGAGGGCCAGCAGAAAAGAGGAAGACCGTCAACACAATAGATTGACTCAGTGGCCGCAGCGATGGGCTCAAACATAACAGTGATCATGGGCACGGCGCAGGATGGAGCAGTGTTTGTCATATTGTGCACAGGATCACCAGGAGTCAGAACTGACTCAACGGCCCCCAACAACAACCACAGTGATCCTGGAGGAAGCAGCCTAGTGCTGCAATGATTAAGTGCTTAGCTGCTAACCAAAAGGTCAGTGGCTCAAATCCACCCACAGCTCGGAAGGAGGAGACCTGGCCTTTCTCTGCTTCCTAAAGATTATGCAGCCTAGAAACCCCCCTAGGGTAGCTCTCCTCTGCTCCACAAAGTCACTATGAGTTGACACGGACTCAACGGCCCCTAGCAGCAATAATCTTGATGGAGGCATGTCTTCAGGTCTTTCTGCCGAGGAGACCTCTGGGTGAGTTCAAGCCATCAACCTCTCAGTTAACAGCTAAGCACTTTGCTGAGTGCCACCTGGGCTCCTTACTTATACCAGTCATCACAGTGACAATTTTTGTCATAGAGTAAGTTTTAAACCTTCCTGGGAAGGTTTTGGCAACTCTGATAAAAGGACATCAGCGATTCTGATGCCTTGCACCCCACTAACGTTGCGCCCCTAATGGTACATACAGTAGGCCAGGTAGTCCTAGCCTGGCTCCCAGCAGCCGCTCAGGAAGCTCTCTCCTGCCTCGTAGGGACGAGATGGCCAACAGTGCAGTTTAGATGGCTAGGATCCATCTGCTCTGCTCAGCCACTGAGGTCTTGACTGTGTCAGCCAGAGAGGTGATGCTCAGAAAATATGTGTGACCAAAGACCAGGCCAGGGAGGGCAGGAGGTCCAGCCTTCTAGACTTGGTCCTGCCTCTGCTTGGCTCTGAGCCTCAGTTTCCCCATCTGCCAACAGAGAGTGCTATTCAGTGCTGACTTCACAGCCTGTACTCCTCAAATGGCAGCTGCTGGGAGTGCAAAGACCAACTGGATCTGGACTGTTTCTCAGCATCTCCAGCCATGTCCTGATACTGCACAGTGTGGTGAATTGGGATTTATCAGGGTGCGAGCATCCATTTCCACCAACTAAGCAAGCCTGGGACCCCAGCAGCTCTGACCCATGTTATAAATGAGGAAACTGAGGCACAGAGCAGGGATGGTCTCTACGAGGGCTGTACAGCTGACTTAGAAGAGAGCTAGACTCAAACTCCAGCCCTGTCTCCAGCACTGGAGCACAGCATGGGCAGCAGGAGCTGGCTCTGTGTGCCACCCTAGACAACAAGAAGAGGGAAACCAAGCAAAGCCCCTGCTCTCACACCCTTCTCGCCTACTGCTAGACTCACTGTGGCCCCAAAAAGCTTTCTGAAAGCTGACGATGGCTTTAATGAGACCACTGGCACTGTCGTCATCCTGATATCAGGGGCTCGGGCCCCAAGTGTGGTAAAGCCCACGTCCCAATCAACCTCGCTGTTACTGATAGGCGAGCAGCTTGATTGGGAGAAGGCAGTGCTCTGGCCAGCATCTCCAGGGCCCGCTGGAACTTGCTAGAATGTGCTGGATTGCTCTGGTCTTAGCGACCGGACACTGGTGCAGGGCTGGGACTGTGATATCCGCTCAAAAACTCAGAGCAAATGACAGCCGGAAGCCAAGCTTCTAGGGAGCATGGCAGTGTTGTGCTGGCCAGAGCACTGAAAACAACTCTGTCTGAACATTCCCCCGGCGTCTAGACAAGAAGTGTTGCTCGCCTACCTAAAATAGTAAAATTTCGTCCTCTCCTGCCAGGAGAGGCGCTTGGGCTGTAATCATGCAGAGCTGATTAGAGGTTGTTGTTTTTTTTCCTCATTTTTCTTCTTTGGTTTGCTTTTTTCCCACCAACGATGGTGGAGGTGGCATTCCAGAGAGAATTCCGGGCCTCTGCTCTGCCCGAAAAGTGCTCTGGCAGCTCCGTGGTTCAGTGCTCAGCTGCTGGCCGGAAGCTTGGCCGTGCAAACCCACCAGCCGCTCTGAGACAGAAGGATGTGGCAGTCTGCTTCTGTAACAGTGACAGACTTAGAACCCCTGTGGGTCAGGTCGACTCTCTCCTGTAGGGACAAGGTCGTGAGGAGTCAGGTTGGGTCTAGGTTTGGCTCTCCCAGTCTGTGCCTGGACCTCTGCCACATCAAGGTTCTCAGCCCTGCACCTGTGACTTGGCAGCTGTTCGGGCCCCTGAGCCTCAGTTTTCCTCAGTAGAGAAATGGGTATGATCACAGTGATCTAACTGGGTTGTGGTAGGGAAGCATGAAGCAATAGACACACACACACACACACACACACACACACACACACACAGAGGCACGCACACACGCGTGCACCACTATTGCTGTTGAGTCAATTTTGACTCACAGCAACCTTGTAGGACAGAACACCCACCCAGAGTTTCCAAGGAGCACCTGGTGGATTCAAACTGCTGGCCTTTTGGTGAGCAGAAGTAGCTCTTAACTACTGAGCCACCAAGGTTTCCACTGACAAATAACTGCATAAAAATAGTTAACACTTGTTGAACACTGAGCACATGTCAACGCCAGCCCTCCCAACAATGCTTTGAGATGTGGATGCTGCTTTTAGCCCATTTTATAGATGGAGAAACTGAGCCTGAGTGACCCACCCAATTCTCAGAAAGTATCTCTGCCCACTACTGCCCACCATGTGCCTACTGCCCACCCCAGGGTTCCTGAGAAAGTCCCAAGGAGGGAGAGACATGCACAAGCAGATGCCCCCCCACCCCAAGGTCAGGGGGCCTGTGTCTGTCTTCCCCAGGCCAGAGCTCTTCTTGTTCCTGGAATGTCATTCTGTTCTTCAGGAAAGTAGTATCTACAGAAGCCCGACCCCCAAGTCCAAGGTGCAACCTGCCTGCTTCTTCAACAGACCACCAACCAAGGGTGGACCTTGGTCTCAGCTCTGCAGGCCAGAGGTGGGCACAGCAAGCCAGGAGCCTGTCCTCTGGTCCCAGGACTCCAGCCCAGCTGAGAAGAGGAGAAGTACCCAAACTCAGACCAAGAGGGCTCCCTGCAGGTGGTGACCAAACAAGGGATCAAGCCTGAGCCTGGCAGGGATGGAGAACAGGCTAGGCTGAGGAACAATAACACGTGCAAGGGTCCTGTGGCATGGGGTCGACACCAAAGCTCCATGAGGGTCCCATACAGTAATCCTCAAGGGCAGCCCCATTGGGCCCAGAGGGACTCCTGGGACCATGCACACCAGGAAGTAGGTGCATATTCATCCAAAGACCTGCCTGAAGAGTATGTCCTGTCTTTCCCCAGTGGCAGGAGCTCACAGTTGAGATGTCAGGGACCATGGCACCAGGGACCTCAAGCATGATGCTGAAGATGCTGGACCCTCTAAGGCCCCATATACCGGCCCCTAGTCTTTGCCCCCTTAAAGATTTCATCATACTCTACTGCAGTGCCATGGCCTCAGCTTCACGAGATTGCTCTCTTCACTTTCTAACCAAGATACAGCCCTTTAGGGAAGTGCTGGGCAGTGGTCTGCAAATGCTGATGCTGTATCTTTATCCCAATCCACATTCAGACTAATGGTGACTATTGAAATGGAATCACGTGGCCATTTGCCACCCAAGGCACTCCCACATCACCCTCTGGGAACACAGGCACAGAGATCTGCCATCATCTGGCTTAGAGACACAGAAGAAGAGCAGGGAGGTGTGGGCTTACCTGAGGTCACAAAGCAAGCCAGTGATTAAACCAGGGGCAGCCACCGGTCTCATGCAAGCCTGATCTCTGCCCTGTGCCTTATCGGCAACAGCAGACAGTGAGTGGGGCTGAGCCTAAGACTCCCGTGCAATTGCCACTGTACACAGTAGGTGCTTTGCCAACATTCATTCACAGAAAGGGTTGAACAGACTGTAAACTCCGTGAGGGCTGGGCCTTGGTCCACATTGCTCCCAGTTGTCTCTCCAGTACCCAGAATGCTGCTTCGCACCAGTGGCACAGCCGTTGTTAGGTGCCATCGAGTCAGTTCCAACCCTGTGTACAACAGAAGGAAAGCCTGCCCGGTCCTGTACCGGCCCCTTAACTGTCGCCATGCTGAGCCCGTTACGCTGTAGCCACTGCGTCAATCCATTCTCGTTGAGGGTCTTCCTTTTTTTTTTTCACTAACCTTCTGTTTTACCAAATACGATGTCCTTCTCCAAGGACTGAGCCCTCCTGACAATACGTCAAAGTGACTAAGATGCAGTCTTGCCATCCTTGCTTCCAAGGAGCACTCTGGTTGGAATTCCTCCAGAACAGATCTGTTTGTTCTTTTGGCGGTCCATGGCACATTCGATATTCTTCACCAACATCATAGCTCAAAGGCACCAACTCTTCTTTGGTCTTCCTTGTTGATGGCCTAGATTTCACCTATGTTTCTGCTGCAAAAGACCACTTGAAGTGTTAAAGGGAAAGATGTCACTTTAAAGACTAAGGTTCTCGTGACCCAAGCTGTGGGGTTTCCAATCGCCTTGTATGCAGGTGAAAGCCAGCATCTAGTAGGTGCCATTGTTCCTAGAGCGAACCCCAAATCAAACCCACTACCATGGATTACTTTACTCCTCATAGAAAAACCCTACAGAGAGAGCAGAACTGCCCCAGAGTTTCCACAGAGCACCTGTGGATTTGAACTGCCAACCTTCTGGTTACAGCCATAGCACTTAACCACTACGCCACCAGGGTTTCCAGTCCTAGAGGTGGAATGTGAACTGTCTGAGGACCTGGATCATTCACCCGTCTCTTGCGCTCTCCGGGGCGAGAACACCGCCTGGCACGTTGCCGTTGCTACTGCTCAGGAAATACCTGTTGGGAATTAAATGAATCACTGAAGAGTGGGAACAGTCTGGATGGTTGTTTGACACAGTTTGGACTGAATTTGCTTGTCTGTACCCACCTGGTCATTAAGCAACAATCCGTTCAACCCAATGGACAGAGCCACCCGGGGCACAGGATGGGGGCTGCTATAAATGGCTCTCTGAGCTGACACCTCATTAGCCGTCCGATTGTCAAGCTAAAATTAAGTGACATCACTGGACGGCTTTCTCGCATCTCACATCCCCATCCCAAGTAGTTCCTGGCAGGGCTGGGGTGCTCTGACCCCAACCTCAAGGGGTTCTGGCCACCTCTTCTGAGTCAAGATGGGAGTTCTGGGGGCAAGGGGATCCTTGGGAGTCCACTGTCTAGCTGGCTGGCCCAGAAAGGCCCGGCTTCACTGATGGTGGAATTCCACACCCCTGAGGGCCTCAAGAGCTGCTTCTCCAGCTCCCACCTGAGCCCTGTCCACTGGGCCATCCGGAGAACCCCCGAAGGGAACACGTGTCAGGCAGCCTGGTGCAGGCAGTGCTCTGGAGCAGAGCAGTGCCAGGGGGCTGGCCTGCACCACTTACACGGAAGCTGGGCTCAGTCGTGACAGCCCAGCTTCTAGGCTCACGTCACACTCAAAGGCAGCATCTCCTGTGAAACTCCTGTACCACCTTCTTTACAGGTGTGGAAACAGAAGCCCAGACAATTTCAGCACTTAGTGCACAAAGACCTTGCACTTGAACCCACCTGTGCCCCATGGGAGAAAGAACTGGCTGTCTGCTTCTGCAGCAATCACAGCCCAGAAAACCCCATGGGGCAGTGCTGCTGTGTCACACGGGGCCACTGTAAATCGGGATCTACTTGACTGCACCCGATAATAACGACAATAACCGAGAAGCTGGCAGCTAGGGCCCATCCAGGTGACTGTTTCCACTGCAGCCATGAAAACTTATTTTAACAAAACAAATCCAAACCCATGGCCATCAAGTCGATTTTGACTTGTAGAGGCCCTACAGGACTGAGGAGAAAGGCCCTAGATGGTTTCCAAGGGGCTGGTGGATTCCAACTGCCCAGCTTTCCATCAGCAGCTGTAAGTCTCAACTGCTGTACCACCAGGATTTCCCTTGAGAGCACAAAAGCCTGGGATCATGAGGTAGGGTAAACGCTACAGCAAAGAAACACTGCTTTGGGGGCGGAGTCAAGCTGGCGGACTAAGCCTACGTCTCCTTATATCCCTCTGGAAACCAAGACCTGAATTGACAATCAAACAGAGCCTTCCGGTCACCTAATCAGCCTCAGGACACGGCACAGGGCTGTTAATTGAGACTTCACACCACTCAGCGACAAACCTCCTCTCTCTCGCTGACTCCCGCTCCTGGCTAGCTCCGGCTCTCGGGACGGAAGGTAAACGCACCATTCTGACTTTTTTTTCCTCTGTCTCGGCTGGCGGGCGGAGCTGGGCCTTGCCTGGCGGCTGGACTCAGACGCGCTGCTGGGGGGATAGGCAGGCGAAATTCCCATGTTCTGAGAGCCAGGCTCGGGACTCTGTTAATCTAGACACTTTGAGCCTTTCGTTTTGTAGCTGCCTCAGTGGGGTTTGTGCGGAACTCCGCGGTCAGGGTGCGGGACGCCCTGTTGGTACCGAGATTTTAGCGGGACCTCGTTCTTAGCCTGGGAGCCAGCACCTGTAAACGGGACAGCACTTCTCTGACAGAAAAGTAGTGATTTTGCACAGTGCTGCCTACGTTGGGGGCCCTGCAACAGAAGCAGAGGAATCACTACCTCTCGGCACCTTTAGCCCCTCTGTCTGCTGCCTGTGTGGAGGATGCCATCTTGGGTACGGTGGCCGCAGCTGGGCCTAATTCTTAGCTTGGGAGCCAGACCCTGCCCACAGGAGACCGCTTTCCTATCACAAAACCAGTACTAGATGCAGTGTTGGCTAAGGCTAGGCCCCGTCAGCAGAGGCCATCAGGGCAGTAGCAGTGCTGTATTCTGAACTAGTTTCTTATCATCTGGGGTTGGATACAGTGGCGCTTACTTTGTCAGATGGGAAGAGGGACCTCTACACCTGAAAACCTAACTGACTTGTGAACTGGTCAGATACCTTTTGTTTTACATTTGAAGACAGCCTAGAGAAACATTTGCAATCCATCCTCACAGTACCTCTTCCAGCCTCTATATACTCACATGGGACCCAAAAAGCAACAGACAATTGTGGCATACAAGCAATCACTCATGGCTTCAGAAGGCTCCCAAACAAAGCAACCAAGGACTTTTCCAGATGAAGAAACTTTCATGAAAGCATCAGGAACTGAATACAAATTGACTATATACAGAGCCCTTCTAGACCTTACACAAAATGCAGCAGAACAAAGTGAAAAACTAAGCAAGTTGTTCGATCTGGTGGAACACCAGTACTCTGAAATCCAACAGATGAAGAGGAAAATCAAAGACATAGAAACTTCCATGCAAAGCCAAGAAAACAGAATGGAACAAATGGAAAAAAGAATTTCTGACTTGGAAGACAGAGCTACTGATGCCAGCGTCTATGAGCAGAAATCAGAAAAAAGAAACAAGAAAAATGAAGAAACATTAAGAAGTATGTGGGACTCTATTAAGAGGAACAACCTTCGATTAATTGGAGTCCCTGAACAGGGTGAGACATCTGAGAACACAGAGAGTATTGTTGCTGAGCTGCTGAAAGAAAACTTCCCAGAAATCATGAAGGAAGAGAATATAGACATCTCAGGTGCGTATCGTACACCACCCAATATAGATCTCAAAAGAAAGACTCCAAGACATATTATAATCAAGCTTAACAAAATGAAACATAAGCACCAACTCTTAAAGGCAGCAAGACTCAAGGCAAAGCTGACATTCAGAGTGAAATCCTGTAGGCTCTCGTCAGATTTCTCAGCAGAAACCATGCTGGCACAGAGACAGTGGCATGATACATTCAAAGTCTTGAAGGAGAAGAACTTCCAACCAAGAATTATATATCCTGCAAAACTATCTTTCAAATACGAAAATGAAATTGAGACATTCCCAGACAAACAGAAACTCAGAGACTTTGTGAAAACCAAACCCAAACTACAAGAAATACTTAAAGAAGTTCTTGGCTTTGGCTTAGAAGAAGAAAACCACTAACTTTATATTTTAGAACGACACACTACTCAATACTCTACTCATTTAGGGAAGGCTCCAAGGTAAATCACAGCTTTGATATGGAAAGAAGCAATCCAGTGATCATCATGAAAACTGTAGTGTCATCATAATAAAAAGAGGGATGTACTACAGTCATTATAGTCCTTCCATATGGAGAGGAAGATGACAAGACTGGTAGTAATTAAAATTGGGTTTATAAATAGTTTATAAAGGGGGTTCATAGGGGCAGCTGTAAAGTACAACAAAGATGTATCATACCATTTCAAGAAATCTAACACACGAGTCTCAACAACTATAAAACCAGCTCTGAAAAAGGTGAAAAATCAACTCACAAAAAAGAGTGTCCCAGAACAGACTAATAAGAACAACAGAGAAAACATCAACGTAAAAATAAACATATCACAATGGCAGCAGTGAACACATACCTATCAATAATTACATTGAATGTGAATGGACTGAATACTCCAGTAAAGAGACACCGAGTGTCATCTTGGATCAAAAGACATGACCCATCCATATGCTGTCTACAAGAAACTCACTTGAGACCTAAAGACAGGAACAACCTGAAAATTAAAGGATGGAAGAATATATATGAAGCTAACAATGAACAAAGAAGAGCAGGGGTGGCAATTCTAATCTCAGACAAAATCAATTTTAATGTCAAATCCACCATCGTGGACAAAGATGGACACTATTTAATGCTGAAAGGTTCAGTACACAAGCAAGACTTAACTATATTAAATATTTAGGCAACTAATGTCAGAGCACCTAAATATGTCGAAGAAACACTGACTATGCTCAAGAGAGTTAGATGACTCCACAATAACAGTGGGAGACTTTAACACTTCACTTTCATTACTAGACAGATCATTTAGGACAACTACACCTTCTTCTCCAGTGCACATGGAACATTCTCCAGAGTTGACCACATGATAGGCCATAATGCAATGCTCAACAAAATCCATACCATTGAATTACTGCAAAGCATCTTCTCAGATCATAAAGCCATAAAAGTTGAAATCAATAGCAGAAAAAAACATAGATAGAAAGTGGAACTCTTGGAAACTGAACAACATCTTGCTCAAAAAACCATGGGTTATAGAAGAAATCAAGGATGAATTAAAGAAATTCATGGATTCCAATGAGAATGAAAACACTTCCTACCAGAACCTATGGGATACAGCCAAAGCAGTGCTCAGAGGTCTGTTTATCTCCATAAATGCACACATCTGGAAGGAACAAAGAAACCAAATCAAGGAACTAACTCTACAGCTTGAACAAGTAGAAAGAGAACAACAGAGGAACTCCTCGGGCACTAGAAGAAATGAGATGATAAGGATTAGAGCAGAGCTAAATGAATTAGAGAATAGAAAAACAATTGAAAAAATTGAAAAGACCAAAAGCTGTTTTTTTTGAAAAGGTCAACAAAATTGATAAACCACTGGCTAAACTTACTAAAGAAAAGCAGGAAAGGAAACAAATAACCCAAATTAGAAATGAGAGGGGAGTTGTCACCACAGATGCAACAGAAATCAAAAATATCATTACAGAATACTATGAAAGACTGTACTCTAACAAATTTGAAAACCTAGGGGAAATGGACAAAGTCCTTGACTCATACCACCTACCCAAATTATCACAACGTGAAGCAGAACAACTTAATAAACCCATTACAAAGGAAGAGATTGAAAAGGTCATCGAAACACTGCCAACCAAAAAAAGTCCGGGTCCAGATGGCTTCACGGCAGAATTCTACCAAACATTTAGAGAAGAGTTATCCCCAATATGACTGAGACTATTTCACAGTATAGAAAGGGATGGAGTACTCCCAAACTCATTCTATGAAGCCAGCATAACCCTGATACCTAAGCCAGGGAAAGATCCAACAAAGACAGAGAACTACAGACCGATATCACTCATCAACCTAGATGCAAAAATCTTCAACAAAATTCTTGCCAATAGAATACAACAACATATCAAGAAAATAATCCATCATGACCAAGTGGGATTCATACCAGGGATGCAAGGCTGGTTCAACATCAGGAAAACAATTAATGTGATTAACCACATAAATAACACAAAAGACAAGGATCACCTGATTTTGTCCATTGATGCCGAAAAGGCATTTGATAAAGTCCAACACCCATTCATGCTAAAAACTCTTAGCAAAATAGGCATAGACGGCAAATTCCTCAACACAATAAGGGCCATTTATACAAAGGCAATTGCCCACATCATCCTGAATGGAGAGAAACTGAAAGACTTTCCCTTGAGATCAGGAACTAGACAAGGATGCCCACTCTCACCTCTCCTATTCAACATTGTGCTAGAAGTTCTAGCCAGAGCAATTAGACAAGACGAAGAAATAAAGGGCATCTGCATTGGCAAAGAGGAAGTTAAAATCTTCCTGTTCGCAGATGATATGATTGTATATGCAGAGAACCTCAAGGAATCTATAAGTAAGCTAATCAAACAGAAGAGTTCAGCAGTCTCAGGATACAAGATAAACATAAGTAAATCAGTAGGATTCCTTTATACCAACCACGAGACTGTTAAGGAGGAAATTATCAAATCAATACCATTTACGATAGCCCCTAAGAAGATAAAGTACCTAGGAATTAATCTAACCAGAGAAACAACAGACCTTTACAAAGAGAACTACAAGCCCTTACTACAAGAAACTAAGAGAGACTTAGTTAAATGGAAAAACCTACCCTGCTCATGGATAGGAAGATTTAACATTATGAAAATGTCTATTTTAGCCAAAGCAATTTATTTATATAATGCAATCCCAATACAAGTTCCAGCATCATTTTTTAATGAGATGGAGAAACAAATCACCAATTTGTTTGGAAAGGGAAGAAGCCCCGGATAAGTAAGGTACTGCTGAAGAAGAAGAACGCACTGGGAGGCCTCTCATTACCCGACCTTAGAACATACTACACGGCCACAGTGGTCAAAACACTGCCACAGTGGTCAAAACAGCCTGGTACTGGTACAAGAACAGACAGATTGATCAATGGAACAGAACTGAGACCCCAGAGATGACACCATCTGCCTATGAACAGTTGATATTCGACAAAGGCCCTAAGACATTAAACTGGGGTGAAAACAGTCTCTTCAACAAATAGTGCTGGCAAAATTGGTTATCCATCTGCAATAAACTGAATCAAGATTCATATCTTACATCTTATACAAAAACCAACTCCAACTGGATAAAAGACCTAAATATCAAACCTAAAACAATAAAGCTCATCCAGGAAAAGGTAGGAACAACAATGAAAGTTTTAATACACAATGAGGACAGACTCCATGTCAAAGAAACCTCAATCAACAGAAGAGAAAATAGATAAATGGGATCTATTAAGAATCAAACACTTTTGCTCATCCAAAGACTTTATTAATAGAATTAAAAGAACACCCACAGAATGGGAAAAAATATTTGGCAACTCTATGTCAGACCGACTGATCTCTATAATCTATAAGATACTACAAAATATCAATAAGAAGAAGATAAACCATCCAATTAAGTGATGGGCAAAGGAGATGGACAGACACTTCACTAAAGAGGAGATCCAGGCAGCCAAAAAACACATGCGGACATGTTCATGATCTTTAGTTATTAAAGAAATTCAAATCAAGACAACAATGAGATACCATCTCACCCCAACAAGATTGGCCATGATCCAGAAAACACAAAACAACAAATGCTGGAGAGGCTGTGGAGAAAGTGGAACCCTCCTACACTTTTAGTGGGGTAGCAAAATGGTCCAGCCTCTTTGAAAGGCAATCTGGTGCTTCCTTAAAAATGGATATCGATATACCATTTGACCCAGTAATTCCACTACTTGGAATATATCCTACAGAATCAAGGCCTTTCACACCAACGGACACATGCACCAGAATGTTTACCGTGGCACAGTCCACGATTGCAAAAAGATGGAATCAACCCAGATGCCCAACAATAGAAGAATGGATAGGTAAACTATGGTACATATACTCAATGGAACACTACGCAATGATAAAGAATAACGATGATTCCAGGAAACATCTCCTAACCTGGTTTCAACTGGAAGACATTATGTTGAGTCAAAGTAGTCAGCGACAAAGGGACAAATACTGTATGAGACCTCTATGATAAGACCTCAAAAACAGACTTGTGTATAGAAGAAAAGACTCTTTGACAGCTGCAAGGGGGGGAGGGAGGGAGGGTGAGGCGGGGAGGGTTTAGTTTAGATAGTTGCTAGAAATCTAGTTGGGAGAAAGTGGTGATAGCACACATTAGAAACAAGAACAACATTAAGTGGACTTCAGCATAACTTGAGTACTCCTTCCATCTTGACTCAATACTGCAAGGATAGAGTAGCTGGGGCAGGGGGCGGGGGACCATGCTCTTAGGTGAATTCCAGGCCAATTGGCACAACCAGCGTTTTGCTAAGAGAGCTCTCTGCACCCCACATTGGTGAGTGGCGTCTGGGGTCTTAGAAGCTGCCAAGCTGCCATCCGAGGACACAGCAAATGGTCCCAACTCAGCAGGAACGGATGCTCACCGAGGACCAAAATGACATGCGGTAAAGACAACCGAGAAGACAGAGAGACCCACAAGAGTGGGTGCCTTCATCGACTTGGGACCGGAAGAACCGGATGGTGCCCGGCCACCACCAGTGATAGCCACGATGGAGCTCACGGAGAGGAGTCTCACTGGCAACACAAGAATAAAAAGGGGTGCATCATGAGATCTCCACTAAAAGACCTCAATTGACAGTCCAGCGGTTTTGGGGTTCCTCTGAGAGCATGGCCCCTGGCCCTGATGCTGCCCTTTCCCATAAGTTATAACAAAGGTCCACTCTTTGGACAGGAATGGATTGGACTTGGCAATGCAGAGTGATCATATATTGGAAGCACTTTATGGTTCTATACATCTATAGGATATCATCTTGCTGACCTCTGGCTGGAGGAAGGGGAGTGGACGGAGAGAAGGGGAAAGGAGGCTGTTGGGAGGATGAGACATGTATGGAGCAGAGAGGAATAGTGTGCAGTCACCAGACAGGGAGAGCAGTGGAAGCTGCATATAGGTGGGCATGTAAATTTATACATGAATGTACATTTTCACTCAGTTATGTTAAATAAAAAGAAAAAAAAGAAACAGTGCTTTAAGAGTTCCCAGGTAGTAAACCAAAACCAAGCCAAACCCACTGCCACTGAGTTGATTCTGACTCAGAGACCCTACAGGACAGAGTAGAACTGCCCCATAGAGGACACAAGGAGCACCTGATGGATTTGAACTGCCGACCTTTCCTTTAGCAGGCATGGTACTCAACCACTATGCCCCCAGGGTACCCTCCACCTCCCCGGTAATACAACTGGTTAATGTGCTTGGCCACTAACAGACTGGAGTTTCAAGCCCACCCAGAAGGGCCTTGGAAGTAAGGGTTTGTGATATGCTTTCTAAAGATCACCCACTGGAAGCCCTGTGAAGTGGGGGGCTACACTGTTGGCATGGGGTCACCGTGAGTCCAAGCCAGCTCCACTGCACTGGAGAAGACCGGTGCCTCATCTGCCCCAGGAGACCCACGGACCTTTTCCAGCAACGAGGCAGCTGCTCTGGGATTTGACCTCTCTTGTTCAGGCTCGACGGACCTTAGCTGTTCGCACTGTGTGAGCCCCCATGTGGCCACTTTTAGCCGAGGACCCCTACCAAGATCTGCTCACTGCTCTCACTCAGCGGTTGCCGTCCTGAGGAATAGCCCCCGTGAGTGCAGACTAGGGTGAGGCCTCCAGCCAGGATGGCATCAGGAATGCACCACTGAGGCTCTAACGCATCAGAGGCTGTGCGGAGGAGCCCTGCCTTCTGGGCTCAGACTCAGAGGCAGCAGGCTGCCGTGACAGCCTTCCAACTTCTGGAATCCTTTGGGAAGTGAATAAGGAACCAGAAATTAAGAGTCATTCCACAGACCTAACTGGAATACAGACCGGAGAGGAACCCTCCTGCTGAAATGAAACTGCCCCGAAATCTAACTGTTGCTACATTTCAGCTATGTTGGCCTGGTGTCTCTCTTTTCCTGACTCCAGGACTTGGTGGGACCCCAGGCCAGGCGAGCTCTCGGGGGCCAGGCAAGCTCTCGGGGACCAGCCCGCCGAAGAGAAGAACGAGAACGACAGTCATGTTCATTCCTGGGGGCAGGGGGCCGAGGGGGGCCCAGGACAGGGCTGGTACCTTTGACCCACGGCCTGTCGGGGCACAATGCCTCCCCATCAATGGCTGTGACTCTGTCAGGGCTCAGCATCCACCCCTCTGTTCTTCCTTTCTGTATTTAAGTTATGCACACCTTGCACATTTGTCGCAACCGTCAAACAGCAGCCAGAAGGCATCAAGGAAAAGCTGTTCTGTCCCGACCAAGGGCCTTGGTGGCATGATGGTTAAGTGTTCAGCTGCCCACCAAAAGGTCAGTGGTTTGGGAGCCGCCCAGTCAACCCACCAGAGAAAGACCTGGCGATCAGCTTCTGTAGAGACAACTGTCCGCTGTGAGGTCAGTTCTGACCTCACGACCCCTGAGGCGAGGCAGAGCTGCCCCATGGGGTTTCATAGGCTGTAATCTTTATGGGTGTTTGCAGCTGTTTCTTCTCATTTGGTGGTGCTGGGGAAGAATATCGAATGTCCGACGGACCGCCCAAAGAATAACCAGAGTGCTCCTGGAAGCAAAGATAGCAAGACTGTGTCTTACGCACTTTGGACATGTTGTCAGGCAAGATCAGTCCCTGGAGAAGGATGTCATGCTTGGTAGAGCAGAGGGTCAGTGAAAAATACGAAGACCCTCAAGGAGATGGCTTGACATAGTGGCCGCAACAATGGGCTGGAGCATAAAGACGATCGTGGACATGGTGCGAGACCAGGCAGTGTTTCGTTCTGTCGTCCCTGGGGTCACTACGAGGCAGAACCCACTTGATGGCACCTAATGACAACAGCAGGGCCCTTGGTGGCACGAAGGCTGAGCACCCTGCTGCTGACCCAAAGGTCGGTGGTTTGGACCCACCCAGTCCGTCCACTGGAGGAAGAAAGACCGGACGATGCATTCCCATTAACACTGTGGTTATTGTTTGCTGTGAGGTCAATTCCGATTCATAGTGACCCCGGGTGCAGGATAGAGCTGCTCCAGAGGGCGTGCTAGTCTGGGAGCAGATCACCAGGTCTTTCTTCTGTGACACCTCTGGGTGCATTCCAACAGTCGACCTTTCAGTTAGCATCTAACCATTGAGCAACCAGGACTCCTCCTGTAAGGATTCTTTTTTAAAGTTGCTATCAAGTTGATTTGGACTCCTGGAGACCCCACAGGGCAGAGCAGGACTGCCACACAGGGTCTTCAAGGAGCACCTGGTAGATTCAAACTGCTGACCTTTAGATTAGCGGCCACATTATTAACCACTGCACCACCAGCCTAGGAAATTCCAGTAGGGCGGTTCTGCTCTGTTACACGGTGTCACTATGACTCAGAGTCTCTTCAGTGGCACCCAGCAACACCCCATCCCTCCTATCCCATACCCCCAAGTAGCTGACCTGACCCATCTCGTGTACACCCACCTACACCCTGCAGACCCCCTCAAAGCAGAGTCATCCAATAAACACTCCTCGAAACTCACTCTCTCCCCTTCCAAACCTGCCACGGGCACTTTCTGGATCTTTCCACATGGATCTAACTTGTGGCTTTGCACAACGGTTTTGTCCTCCCACAGTCTCTCCCATACATCCCGCCACTGACCTCCAGGTGGTCAGGTGTGAGTGCCAAACTATTTTACCAGCTTACGTGGAGCAGGCGCCAGCCGTCAGCGGGAGTCTAGTCCTCACACTCAGCATGGCTGGGGGACAGCAGTGATGCCATTGCTGTCCTGGTTAGAGGAGCGGATCTTGTAAAGTGTCTGGGCTTTTATTTCTGTAGGACAGATGTTCCATATGGGGTTACTGGGCTAAGGTACCTGCCCTTTTTACTTCTTTGAATGTAAACTGACCCATTGAGACTGAGAAACCCATCAAACTATCACCCTGAGAGATTCTTTCACCGAAACTCTCTTCTGAAATCATCTTTAGACTAAACAACAGGGGCAGTTCTACTCTGATCTCTAGGGTCACTAGGAGTTGGACCCCACTGGATGACAGTGGGTAGCTCCATTAGTAGGGAGCGAACCCCTCAAGTATCAGCCTCTCGTAGAAGAGTGTACACAGGAGGCTAAACAGGCAACAGCAGGCCCTCGGTTGAGATGGTTTAGGGGGTGGTGAGCCTACGTCAGAGGCAGCGAGACA
This sequence comes from Heterohyrax brucei, assembly GCA_028571685.1. Classification (NCBI taxonomy): domain Eukaryota; kingdom Metazoa; phylum Chordata; class Mammalia; order Hyracoidea; family Procaviidae; genus Heterohyrax; species Heterohyrax brucei. The sequence goes on along the minus strand of CM053156.1, from coordinate 86,164,360 downwards.
ATCTGAGAAGAAACAAGCACACTGAAGACACAAAGTGAGAATGTGACCGACATCACCAGACTGCACACGTAGGAACTGTTGAACGGGTCCACATTCCGCTCTGTTCTTTTCACCAAAAATAAAATAAACGTGTAAAAAATAAAACAGGAAAATACAGGGTGGAAAGGAAGAGCAGACTGTGCGAGGAGAGCTGCTAGAGTTGCATGGCAGCATGTGTGCCTATGTGTGTGCACGTGTGTGTGAGTTTTTGCACAACAAACTGGCTTGGATTGTAAAGTTTCACTTAAAACACAACGTAAAAGGTTTTTTTTAAATAAATAAATTGCATAAAGGAGTTGCCGGAGCATTTGTGTCTGCAAACGAGTGTGTAGAACCCAACACTGATCCCTGAAGGACAAGACAGGGGCCTGCGGCGCGGGGGACAGCCCCTGGCACAGGCCGTGTCTGTAGGACAGGAAGTAATTTTCTTTCCAAAAGGAAATGCTGTGTTAACTGCACAAGACAGGTTGGCTTGATGGCTATCCAACCTATAGTGACACGGCACCACACCAGGTGGGGGCACAGTAGGACTGTGGGAGCCCCACTGCACCCCATGAGACTTAACTGTAAGCCCAGTTAGATAAAGTTAGGCTTAACTGCCCAGTAAGCTCAGAGATGGTGACACCAAACACAGTCACAGTAAACGGTGTTTGGAAGATCTGGGTTCTTTGAAACACACTGGGGAGAACTCCGGACTTAACAGAATACAGGGAACCCGCCAGCGCCGGAGCTTAGGCTCCAAGCAGCGCTGCTGGGGAGAAGCAGACTGAGAGACACGTGTTGAATTTCCCCGGAATCCCATTTAAAGAAAAGAAAAAAGTCAAAGCCTGACAACAGCCATTGGTAAGGTTAGCAGGGGACAGTGAGGTTATGTGACAGAACGATGCTGAAAAGGAGGGTGAGGACGTGGGACAGCTGGATGACGTCACTAGTTACTGCATTGCACGTGCAGAGATTGTTGAGTGGGTGTGTGTTCTGCACATGTTCTCAACAACAAAGTCTGAAATGAAAATTGTTTAAACATAAGAAACTGGTGAAATTAATCTTAATGATATATTTTATCTAACCCAGCATATCCAGAAATTCATCACTTTGACATGTAGTCAGGGCAGGAATTGTTGGGGTGCTCCCTCTCCTCTTTTCACATCAGGTCTGTGAAATCCAGAGCGTCCCCTATATCTGCAGCACCCCCAATTCAGACCTGTCCTGTCCTCCATGCCCTCAGTCCCAGTCTATGAGTCCTAGCCGTACTGATCAGCGTGGCTCTAGAAGGTTCCAGGGTTGGCAGGCAGCTACCAATCAGCTGTCACGGTCAGGGACGGCTCTGGGTGTCAGAAGGACAGATGCAACCCCTGTTTCCCCAGGCTCTCTGGGTTGGGAGGTGTGTTTGAGGCTCAGCTCCATGGAGCTCCTCCGGCAGGTGGTTACCTGGCCCCCACTTACAGCTTCCCCACTGGACAGAGGCTCCCATCCTACCCAAGAGGTCAGGGCAGGGTGTCTGACAGGCTCTGTTACTCGGAATAAAACCAGCTTCTGAAATCGACTCTGCCTTTTGGAGGCACAAAAGTGTGCCTGCTTCTTCTTCCGTAAGATATCCACCCCCTCACTTCCTGTTCCGCCAGGATTTATTGAGAGCTCACCGCGTGCCAGGCTGTGTCCCAGGTGCCAGACTCATCAACCAACACCAGCTGCCGTGGAGCGGATTCAGCTCACAGCCACCCTGTATGTGTCCAGGTAGAACTGTGCTCCACAGATGTCTTCAGTGGCTGCTTCCGGGAACATAGACCACCAGGTCTTTCTTCCAAGGACCCTCTGGATGGACTCAGGCCTCCAACCCTGCAGTCAGCAGCTCTGAAGTTCTCTGTCTGTACCACCCAGGGACTCCGGGTAGAGACAGAGCCATAAAGGAAGAAGACCCAGTCCTACCCCCAAGGGGCTCACAGCCTAAGGGGGGAAATACACAAATGGGAAGTGCTCTCCCTAGGGAGGGATGCCACCTCTAATCTCGGGGTCAGAAAGGGCTTGTGAGAGGGAACACTCTCCAGATAAGACTTGGGAGATACCTAGGGTTGGGGGAGGCAGTTTGTGCTAGAGAGGGGGAGGGAAAGGATGGCTCCAGGTATAGGGAACGGCCTGTGCTAAGACAGGGGGAAAGAAGTCCTAAGGAAGACCAGCAGGCTGTCCACACGGCAGAAATGAGAACTGCTCAGAAGGGCTAGAGGTAGGGGACGAGGTGGGGGGAGGCGAGATCATGATGGGGCCGTGTATCAGCTGCCAAGGAATCCACAATGTCCTAGATTTTATTCCGGGAGTACTGAGAGATCCCTGAAGATAGGGCCCGTAATAGATTGAATTGTGTCTCCACAGAAAGATAAATTGAAGTCCTAATCCCTGGTACAAGTGGAAGTGGCCTTCCCTAGAAATAGGGTCTTTGCAGATACAATCAAGTTAGAAAGATGTCCCCCTGGATTAGGGAGGGCCCTAAGTCCAGTGACATTTAATGTGCTCGTGAGGGACCTGTACAGAACAAAAGGCAGTCATTTAAACAGAACAAGGGGACACTGCGTGGTCAGAACAAGAGGGTACTGTGTGGTTTAAGATCAAGAAATGCGTGCCTCAGGATTATATCCTTTAACCATATTTATTCAATCTGTATGCTGAGAAAGTAATCCAAAGCTGGGATATATGAAGAAAAAGTGGCATCAGAGTTAGGAGAAGTCACATCAACAACCTGTGTTATGCAGCTAACACAACCACTAACGGAAGAAGATCAAAGACCACAGCCTTCAACGAATTACACCTCAACAGTGAGAAAACAGAAATCCTCACCACTGGACCAGTAGGCAACATCGTGATAAATGGAGAAAAGATTGCGTTTGTCAAGGATTCCATTTTCCTGGGCTCCACCATCGACCCCCGTGAAAGCAGGCATCAGGAAATCAAAAGATGGGTCGTACTGGGCAAATGTGCTGCCAAAGACTTCTTTAAAGTGTTGACAAGCAAAGATGTCACCTTGAAGACTAAGGTGCCTGTGACCCAAGCCATGGTGTTTTCAGTCACTGTAAGAAAACTGGATGATGAATCAGGAAGACTAAAGAGGAATCGCTGCCTTTGGAGCTGTGGTGTTGGAGAAGAATATTGAACACACCGTGAACTGCTGAAAGAATGAACAGACGTCTCTTGGAAGGACAAACGGAACGCCCCTTAGAGGTGAGGATGCCGAGACTATGTCATAGATACCTTGGACGTGTTGTCAGAAGGGACCAGTCCCTG